>OU342439.1:7550833-10375000 GCA_910589575.2 Carcina quercana
GTTGAATTCTGAATCCTGATAGAATTAAAACTGGTGAAATAAATATCTGGGTTATGCATGCTCGCCGATCCAATCTCAGTTGTAAACGAAAGCAACAAACTTCTATACAAAAAGTTGCTATTGCAGGAGTACCTAAAAGGAACAGAGGCAGCTTAAACCCCGTCTTACACCTAATGATTCTGTTCTTCCGATTTACCTACAACAGCCCAGAACATATCATGCTTGTTCTGACCGGTAGGTGTGTGACGATTAGTACAGTTTGTATGACATTTTAGCCTTCCAATTCTGATTCTATCTACATCAGAACAGAACATAATCGGAGAAAGTAAATATCTTATTTATGTATAACAGATCAAACTACATATGTGTGTCATAATAAACACACAATTAGACTAGACGTAAACACACATACATACACAAGTCCCTTAACAACCTTACATATCGATATTTCCATTTTCATCTACTTTAAAGGACATTTCATGTCCATTACTAACGTTATGTAGGTACCTTCAAACGTGCCTTATCAGACCCGAATCGCATAAAGGGCCCGTCATTTCCTAATGAAATATTAAAGTGTTAAGGCGGGCAGGGCCAGTTAACTGTCCCATACGAATTAAAGCGAGTTGGAGGTGCGAAGCAGACCGTAAAATCTTTTTATAGCTTAATTCGTGCTAACATAGCTGAATTAGCTTTAAACCGATTTGGGAAACGAATAATAGAATATTCCAGCACCGGTTCTAGACTTTTGTAAAAATAATTTAGCTTTTTATTCTGCACTAGATTAGTGTTCTGTAAAGTATTCAGCCTGTTGAAGCATTATCATCGTGTCCTCAGTGAGCTGACTGTCTATCATACTTATATAAATACTGTATTTTTCTATTAGTCTGAGTACGAGTACCAATTTAAAGTTTTCTTATCGGTAAATTGGTCGCGGTAGACAAAACAAAATTCTAGTTATTCAGATTATACTTCAGCTTTATAAGACGATTTACTGATGGAATATGATAATGAACAGTTCAAACTTTCGTTTTTTTTTTACAAAGTTACATCTAGATTTAATACTTACAACCCCTTGATATCGTATCGATCCACAATCATTACTTTTAAACTGCTTTCAAATAACCCATATACGTAGTAATACTGGCTTTTGGCCACGAAGTCATCTGCGTGGTCTTGAGAGATTATTACGCTGGATCACTTTAAACTTTCACCAGGTGATTGCCCTATAGAGACTTATAGTGCCCTATATCAATCTCCGGGTCATATACTACCTCTTTGCCACAACAAAAACATATCAATCCGCTGTTGCTCCGTAGTTGCATGAGAGGACTAAACAAAAAACCAAACAACGACAGTAATCTAAATAAATTAGGTGCTAGAAGTTGTGAAAGTATGAGTACTCCACAAGCACGTGTACTGATTGCAATAATAAATGAAATCAAGCAGTTTATAAAATAGTGTTTTGAAGAATATCTAAGTGTGGTTAATTAACACTAAAATGCTGGTTGTTGGAACACAGCGGGGCACTGAAACACATGTTTCCGAAGAAATAGGACCAGTTTCTTTTTTTAAATCAGTAAATAAAGGCACATGCTGATAGAATCTGTGTACAAGTCTGAATACATTCCTGGACCACTCCATCCAGACTAGCTCGGCGAATTACAGCCGGACTCGATTTTACTAAGCCCAGCGCATTGGACGAGCTTTCAGCTATTTGCTGATGCAATTTTACCATTTAATATCCCAGTGGACGCAGCTAGCTCTGGCGGCATCACGATATTGATTCTTTGTTAGAAAGTACCGTTTTTATACACAATTTGCAGTGTGTTTGTAACTTGAAAACATAATACAGAAGCGGGAATATCCAAATGTATAAATGAATGCAGGTTTTTAGTCTACATATGGAAAATACATTTTGGGAGACATACGTTGTTATCATTTTGGAGATGTTCACAAGTCGACGCTTCGGTTATCAAACTTTTTGATACCACTATTTTAACGGTTTATTTCCAATCATCATCGATCTATCAAGGTTTCAACGAAAAGTAGTCATTATTGTCATAAACTAAATAACCCCGCTGTTGGAAATCACCACGTCAAACGTGCTACTAAATTTAGTAATCACCGTGGTTGGCAGGCAGAACTACATAATTATAAATGCTGGTGCTGGAAATTTGTTTTCCATATTTAAGTATTGTGATACCTACAAGATGGGATGATCCTAACCAGGACCAAACGGCCATGACTCCTTACTTACGCAATCAATAAACAAAGGAGAGCCCAACCTAATTAAAATGTTCTAAATTCAAACGAAACGTTACAGATACTCTACTGCATGTCATGTGCTGATGGAAAATAGAAACAAGGCCAAGTGCGAGTCGGATTTGCTTGTTCTGTAAAATACTACATCAAATCCAGAGCAAGTGGAGTGTAAGTTGTTTGTTACTGGTACAATATCCACTAAATTACCGTCTTTGGAAGTAGTCGGTTCATTGTGAACTAACTTGTGAACTTCCAACTCCGCGAGTTCATATTGATTTATCCGCATTCGGTTAGCAGCTATCCAGTTTCGATGCACAGAGTTCGGTTACATGCTTTAAATGTATTGTAGTTGATGCCGTAGTAAATAAACTAATTTATGGTACGTCAGTAACTTTGTTTATTGTATAGGTACTAGCTTTTGGCAGCGACTACGTCTGCGTTGGATTCAGACGTATACGGGACCACTATACCGGGAAAAGGTACTCTATGCCAATATCATATTACAAAAATTAGATAAAAAAGTTGCTCACTTCGTGAATGAGTAAAGGACAAATTAAAGAACACACATTTTTGCTTTTGTGATACGAAACCATAGAACGAATTCAATTAAGTTTAAAGCGCCATCACTGACTTCCAATTCGTTTGCAATCCGGTTATTCATGACTAATTGACCTAGCTGCAGTAATTTCAGATCAACCCTTCAGAAAGGTTCAAGTAGGAAATATTCCTTACAAAGTAGCACCTAGCAATTACATTAGCAAATAGCATCAGCATGGGAGCCTCAGCCGCCACACGAATAAATTTCATTTCTCGGAGTATTTCCGCTAACTATAATTCTTACTGGTTTTTTTACTGAGATGTAATTCTTTTCGAGAATATGTAATTGGTTGTCTCTTTTGGGAGGAGTTTAGTTGAAAATTTACCTTGAATGATAAAAAATCGAATGTATCAAAATACCTTCCAATCACAGCTATTACAAGGATAGTCATGACCTGAGACGTATCTTTAGATATCTATCTCATTTAATGAAATAAATTAAGTCAGTGTGAATCCAGGGCTCAGCGCCTTGTAAGTAATTGAAATATCTTTAGTGCTTATACTTATTTAGGTGCATTAATATCTTTTTTACTATATGGATTTTGTTGACCTGACCAGGTGATATTATTGCCTTGCTATGCCCAAAACTTACGTAACTTTTTTACTAACAAATATTTTCCAGAATTTTTGATTTACCAATTTTGTTGATCGGGATAAAAGTTTTGGTATTTTATCACATAAGTCAAAAACTATGCTGCACAGAAAGTTCCAAAAATCTGTTTTAAAACCTACAAATGCTATCTCCCTTTTTCTAGTGGCTCCACTTCAACCGAGTAGGCATACATGAGGTAGGTAACCTATCCATAGCCGTGCCATTACATCACGTCTTGGTTATACCGGTAGAAACATACATAGTATATATTTTACTAGATATCCGTACGTACATATGTCTAAATCTCGAGGTGGAGTGTAGGGGGCACGTTTTATCTCTTCCACTACATGGACTCGGGGTGTTTGTTTCGCCGGATTGATACGTGTTATGTGACATCCACTGAACCATGCTACAGAACAATCTTTTATTTTGTATCTTTTAAGAAAAAAGATTTTTCACTCATCTTCAAAAAATCACAAAGTATTAGTCGACAAAGCCTTTTCAGTACGACTAATAACTCCCTTCTCGGACGTTTTATTTAACTTGCAAAGTTTGTATGTAAAATGTAAGATGTTTGTTTAGGTCAAATCTTGCAAACTGAATAAGAACAACTTCTCCTTATTCTGCGGAGTTGAATTTTCACATTTTGGTTTAGTTTCTATGACTGGTACGGACCGGACGGTACCATCGAGACGAAAAGTGGCCATATAAAATTCTAAACTGTACATGATAAACCCGTAGTGTTTTGGGCTCGTTTCATTTGTTTGGACAAACACTATAACCATGTGTGGTGCCCAGGGTCTGGCGATGAAGCTGGAATGTAGTTATAGGAACTCCTAAACTGCCCATGATAAACTAGTGTTTGGACCAGTAGATTTATCTTGATGGAATGTAATAAATAAGTAAAGTAATAAAGTAGCGTCAACAAACTCGCTTTCGCATTTATAATTTTACTACGTATAAAATACATCAGTTATTTCGTAATAAAAGAGTAGTCCAATTTCACATTCATATTATCAAATACAGTGGTTTGGTTGAACGAGTATGATTCAATTCAACGCTTTCTTATGACTTTCCGAAAAATCCAGAAGATTCATTGTCGATAGAATACTTTTCAGTAACGTGCTTAAAGTTTTGAGCGAGGATTTCATAAGAGATATGAATGTCGTCTACCGAGAGTTATGTATAGGAGAGCGAAAACATCCGAGCCTGACAAATGAATTTAGCTTGTTTTTGTTTTCGACTTGATAAGATAGGTGTGCTAGTATGTCATACCGCCTACCTAAGTAAGATAGTAGGCAAATAAGAAAACTCATTTCATTTCCTTCATACCAGAGGGCATTAGGACGGGAACGATCGCCATTCATAACAATTCCAAGCGGCGGAACTCAACTCTTTCTTATTATTTTAATCCGTGGAGCCCTCGGGAACGCGCGGTATTTATCACGGTTGGTATTAAATAAGGGAAATAATGACGTGACAAATGTGAAGCTGACGGGAGACATTGCGATACCAACCAGTTTGCTTATTCATGGTTGACCGTTACCAAGTCTAGTGAAATTATTCGAAGAAACACAAGAAAAACTCGCGTACTGAGGGTTCCGTACAGAATATGAATAATTAATATGATCATAAATAAAATACCTTACTGCCTTACGAAATCAACGAGAAGTATTATTACGACAGGCGCCAACAGTTTGTAATCATAAAGTAGCGATTTTAATGTGATATAATAATAAAAATTTGTTTTCAGATATATTCCTATTTTTGTGCTTGCAAAATTTCCGGAATCTAGCTCAATTGGAAGTTCCCTAGGGATATCGTTTAAATATACGGCATAAACGACTGTATCGTTTTTCATCGAGTTGATTTATAAGAATAATTTTTTCGCAGATAGAAGTGATTGTAGACTTGAGTATTTCATATTCATTTTGATTTGACAGCTCTGCGCGCTTCTGAGAAAAAGGGCATTGACAGACAGACGGATAACTAAGTGATCCTATAAGGTGTGGTACTATAAAAATTAAGCTTTGAAGCAATTTATAATTAGACTACTTCGTTCCGCTTTTGGAAAAAGGCATAGCCATTCAGTTTTTGTTTTGAAAAACTTTGTTTTCCTGTAATATTTACACAAAAGCATGTCCATCGCGACACCCCACTTGACCTAGTGACTCCACTTTGAAATAAATACACCTCTATTTGCCCCTTTTTAGCCCCCGACACAAAAAGAGGGGTGTTGTAAGTTTGACACCAATGTATGTCTGCCGGTCTGTGGCATCTTTGCTCTCAAACGTATGGACCGATTTTGACGCGTTTTTTTTAACGTAAAAGCAAGTTTCATTGCGGTGGTTCTTAGCTATATTTGGTAAAAATCGATTCAATAGTTGGTTGCGTAGGTTTTTTAAAATTTTAAATTTAATTCCCTTGTAAAGATATAAAAACATTATATCCATTATTTCAATTGTGGAACCACTAGCTCCCATAACTATATACTATATAAATTTCTATATTGATATCATTGGCAGACTCCAATGCAGTCGTATTGACAATGCTAATGTGCTCCCGTTGTGTATAAGTCAAAAACTGACACACCTTTTGATACCGCGATTGTACTGTCATTTGCCTTGCGAATTTTTAAAGGCCGTTACACACATGCGTGTAACGGGCTTGGATTTGTCATCGTCGCTGATAGTCGCGCGCTAAGCCGAGCGATAAGTCTGCAGCGTGACAAGGCTCGTGTGCCGCTACAACGGACCGTCAGACGTGCGAGGTGATGTTTATAGATAACCCGGGATTAGAGGGGTGGATGAAAGGTACAAATGGGTAGGTGACGCCGCGTCCGTGCCTACGAGGTGGATATTTGTTTCCTGATAGTAGTTTCTTCCATCCGTACTCTGTATTAAACTATAATTTTAAATGCAAAAGTGAGGTTTTTTTGGCTTTATTTTGCTTTAACGTGCAGAATATTTTTGTAGTGTGTAGTAGTTTAACTTAATGTATTTTATTGTATTGTATATATCCTTATGGGTCATTGTTACCTGAAATAAATGAATAATAATAATAATTTCCCCGAAAGTTTTACTAAATCTGTAGCGTTTTCGAAAGTTGCGCTCGTTGTAATGTTCAAATGTATTTATTCGCACTGTTAAAACGGTCACGATAGTTGTCCATTAATTCCACGTCTTCAAAATCATTAAAATCAACAAAGTCTACGAAATCTATTGCGAATTCCGGCAGAGAATGTTATGACAGGCTACAATTCAAATTAAAGTTTTATGTTAAGAGGCTATCTTGGTAAGACCACGTGGCCGCGTTCAAGGTTGCATTGTTTTGTAGCTGTCCCTCTCCGAGCCCTATCCTACCCGAGCTCGTACAGTGAGACAGCATACACTACGCGAAGTTATCAACCCGTTATTTGGATGTTTCGTAGTCCAGTGATCATTTGAAGGATACAGTATATTATGTAGCCATTTTTTCAATACAGTATATTAATAAAATTTCAGATGTCGGTGTTTTTTCCAAATTGTTCTAAATTAATTCATACTCTTGTAAAACAGGTTCAAAGTTGGGGCTTTTTATTACCGAAAAATACAATACTTTGACGCCCTGTAACTCTGGAAGTATATATTTAAAGGAAAATCTGACTCACCACCGACACAGATATTTGTTTCTAGATTGTGCCTTGAAAATTTCATAGATTTTCATAGCTTAATACTCAAAATATGACTGGACTACGTTTGTATGGGCGCTTTGACAACAGCATACCCTCTTTTAAGCAGTGTCTAAGCTGACATCGGCTAAACATGCATTTGTGGTAACATTTTTTCAAAACGTGTGTCTAAAGCTTGTTTATCTTTTTTGTGGTAAGACTGTTAAGATCTAGATTTAAAGATATAGAGATATAGATTTTAGAGACTAGAATTTAGATTTTAAATATATAGCAATAAAATTATTTTAAGAGCTTACGTCTTTATTTTATGTTTTTATTTTCAATTGTAAACGTGGACATTAGATTTAGACAACCAAGTACGAAGACACTTCTTAAGCGTTATATTATACCTTTTGTTATTATAGGTGGATTGGTACATGAAGAAAGAAAGTGCCTTACACACAGCATCTCTGTGACGTTACTGGCAAGATAATCTGGCCACGACGTTAAGTGTGCCATTGATAGAATGGTAGTGTCTTATACGCAGAAGCCCTGTGAAGCTACTGGCAAGATAATCTGGCCACGACGTTAAGTGTGCCATTGATAGAATGGTAGTGTCTTATACGCAGCAGCCCTGTGAAGCTACTGGCAAGATAATCTGGCCACGACGTTAGGTGTGCCATTTATGGAATGGCAGTGTGTTATACGCAGCAGCCCTGTGAAGTTACTGGCAAGATAATCTGGCCACGACGTCAAGTGTGCCATTGATAGAATGGTAGTGCCTTACACACATCAGCGCTGTGAAGTTCCTGACAGGATAACCCGGCCACGACGTCAAGTGTGCCATTTATGGAATGGCAGTGCCTTACACGCACGCTCTGCGAACTTTTTACTGGCCTCTTGTTACTAATACAATAACATTGAATTATTGTTGGCATTAACTTTGGTATGTATGTAGCACGTATCTTAAAATAGGGGAAAATCCAAGGAGAATACCACTATAACTGTAAAGCAAAGTATAAATATTTAAATATAAAATACCAATACCTTGAAAACTTTCTATCAAACTTAACAAGCAAACCCAAAAGGCGATTGAATAAAAATGTCAGCGATACAGATTTGGATGCTAATCTAATCTAATTTAAAATTAATCTGCAAGATGAAAAGGCCCGGAGCTTGTCGGGGACCGCGGGCTAAATTGAGATGTTACGGGGTTGCCCGTAAATTTCATTAGGGACAACGTTACCGCCAGAAAGTATTCGTGAAGAACTGCCTCCGAACTTTTGGGGGTATATTGGAATTTAAAGAATATCGGAGATGCGCTTGTGTTTTTTTATTAAACGAGACAGGCGGAGCTGTAAACAACAACCAAGTAGCTTCTATTTATGTATGTTACGAATATATTTTCTCAAATAAAACGTAGGTTTTTAGGGTTCCGTACCTCAAAAGGAAAAAAGGCAAACCCTATTGGATCAATTTGTTGTCCGTCTTCTTGTCAAGACCAAGGAATAGTCTAAGAGCCCACTACACTAAGCCTAGTTCGATAAGATTCCAGATTATTATTCAAGCCATTAATGTGGAAATACGAAGTGTCGATGCTTCAGTGCATAAAACCTAAGAGTGCTATTGAGAAAAATAATTAAAATCCGATTTTTATAAGACTGATAGCGCTACTAATTCCGTTTGTTCCTCGGAAGAGGGGAGGGGTAGGACTATACGATAATACATTTCTGCAAGTCTCCATGATTGACCTTATCAGTGGCAGCAGCTTGCCTCTTACTTAGGTATAGGTATAGGTAGGTATCGACCTCTTCAAAAACCAAAGATCATCTGAAAGATCATCAACTTCTGTGTAAGGAAAACCACTGCTGCATTTTCCAAACAGTGAAGAAAGTGGTTGCTGTAGCGATGGAAGGCTGCTCTCCACGCAGCTGGATTCGGTAGTTCAATTCAGTTTTGTCAGCAATCACCCTGCTCCTGGTGTTATTTATCAGAATCCAAAAACTTTCTGAATGGCTCACGCATATAAAAGTTTTGTGTCATCAATAGTAATAAAAAAAGAAATGTGTTTTATTTCTAATAATTAACTATTAGCCTATGTTTATTGGCTCATGTCGCTGATGATACAACAATTACTTACTTTGACCAAAAATAAATATTCTCTTACGTAACATCAATACAGCAAACGCTTCGTTTTTAAGAATGGAATTCTTATATCAAAAGTTACTGCAATTTTTTAATGGGACAGTTCGCATTACATCAAAATACGATGTGTTTGATGCTTGGTATCATAAAAGAGCCCAATAAAACCTAGATCCGCTCATGGAAGTCATTACATTGTTGGCTTAAAGTTCCACCATAAAACCAATGGAAAACTTACCAAAATATTCACATATTCGTGGTTACGCCGTCATTCAAAATGGCGATAAAGATTTACGGCTCAATAATACTTTGATTATTTTCTGAGATTCGAGCGAGTCGAGTTTTATGAGGCATACGGCTCCTTATTTAGGCAATAATGTCTAGCTGTTGTCATCTCACTGTGACATTAAATGTGATAGATCGATATACAGCTCTGTACCATTCGAAAAAAGTTCTATTCGCATGACAAATATTATTCAGCAACAAAATATCAGATTTCGTTTTCATTTCTCAGTTTGCTCTGAGCCAGCCAGTTACGGCTTTCTAAATATATTTTATGTTTGGTTGATACATTTAATACTGATTTAAAAATAAAAATATTTTCACAAACAGGAAGTTACTCTTAAATTAATTCAAAGATAATTCAACAAACTTATCGTTCAGAGGAAACAAACTACCGTGAGAGAGGTGACAAAATTCATCTATTGAAATTGATCTAGCCATTGAAAATGTTAGAAGAGAATAAATAATAACTTTACATTGAGCATAGAGCACAAATATTATATCACATCTATCGACGAGCACCGTCAAGTGAGATGGCTGCCAAGTCCTATACTGCCATAGTTGTTTTTCCATTTTAATAAAAAATAATATTCGAACCTCATGTCTACTTTCTGTCATAATATTAATGTATTCTTCAGTGTCTAACGAATAGGACATGGTGAAGGCAAACATATGTCTTTGTGATCAAAATTCAATTAAAAATTCAATTAAAACCTAGCTCTACGTTGTTGTGTCACAAAAGTAATATAGGTTGTGTGGTGAATTGTCAAGTTAACTATTGCTCTGTTTAATGAGCTATGTTCTGTTATTGTGTTTGAATTTAGAGCACACCAATATATTCGAACTTGCTAGACAAGACACAAACTCCTTGTGCAAACACATTGAGATTTGATTGGTCGACTTATTTGAAAAGGTGTTTAGCATTAGAATAAAAACTGTTTTGTGTTCTTTGCTGGCTGGCATTAGTAAACTGACGTTATTTTGAATATTGTCATTTGTACGAATACAAAGTTTAATGTTATTTAATAATAAATGTGGCAATTTAGTTAATTTAACCTTTCTTTTCTATTTTCGTTTAAACCTTTCTTTTTCTCATAGTCATGTTATAAAGTATAGTATGCAATTCTTGAATAAAACGGATTTATAGCAAGGGTCGTGAACCACTCGCGTCGCTCAGGATTCTAATACTTGAGTCACTCGCTACGCTCGTGATTCCATGATCATGAACGGGCGTGATTCAGTCGTTAGAATCCTTCACTTGCTCGGGATTGATCTATGGCCCTCTTATTAAATCCGTCCTTTTTTCACTATTTGCATAATATACTGTTGTTTGTTTGAAGACTAAGTCACGGGCGCAATTACAAAAATATATTTATAAATAGCCGACCTATTGACAACGAATATGAAAGGTTTTGTGGCATTCATATCACAAAATCTTTCATTTTAATTAATCGTAATTTTTAATATTCATATGTTGGTGATTTGAATAATCATCACCCACTAATGTAGTGTAATAAAAATAGATCGATCATTAAAATAATTTATATCAGCCGAATAATAAAAAGCTTCCCGAAAACATCCATCATCCCAGATTCACGTCAAATTGACAAGCACCCTTGACGAACTGTGAGAAACTTTTGTCGTAACTTTCTTTCGTTACCCGTCTTGTTAAAAACTTGCCGTCCCCAATTGAATACGGGCCGTAATATTAAATAACATGAACCAATTGGTGGTTTATAGCCCTCCGCGCAGGCTAGCATGCGTGTAATGAAAATTTTATTGCCACGAATTTGCACTTGAATTGACCTGCGTACATGTGTGGCTGCGAGCACGTATATCCCTACCTCACACTCACCGAATTCTTGTCATACAAGCAGTCTTGTAAATGACAAAAGATAATACATATTTACGACGCCTTTAAATGTATGAGTAAAACTGCTGACTCTTGTCTTGCATGGTTTAATTTTGCATGTAGATAGCAGATTCAATCAAATTAAAGACAAATGATTTCTGTTCTGTTCACCAAGTAAATGATTTGTACGTTCAAACTACACACGACTACAATATTGCCTACGAAATAATTAGATTATTTAGAAGTTCTAATCTTCTAATATTTTAAATGTGTTTCACCTGGTACGTAATATATTACACACACGAAGGTTAAATTGAAAACCTTTTCCTTTTATCAAGTCATGTGAAAATAGGCAAACTTTTAGATCCTTTAGACATTTTTAGACAAATTTAAATCGAAAAATTAGGCGAAGTTACTTTTTAGCAAGTGTTTTAATTTTTTTTATGTAAATAGAAAATGTGTAACCAATATATTTACATACTAAACTCAACAAGTGTTTTTAAAGAGCTGAGCTGATTGAATAAAGCAGTATTAAATTTTTATAGTTTTATTCTCATGACCGTTTTGAAACAAAAAATAGGACAAAAGGACAACACTAGGCCGAAACTGTCTAAATATCCAACATGCGTGGACTTAACTTTTTAAAAGTATACAAACAGGAGAAAAGACCCGTCACTATGTCACTCAGTTAACGTAAGAAAATGTTGACTATAGAAAGGCAAAGGAACAACAAAATACGAAATATATTTTAGGAATACGATTTAGCGTCAGTTTTTTCAGCTTATTTTGGCCGACGTGAGGACGTTGCGAATGACAGCCAGCCTAAAACTATAAGTAATGGTGGAAATGTCTCCAACATTAATCATCGCAGACATTGACTTATCAAATTTTTAGACTGGCCATTGAACTTGATGGTCGGGCTCAACATAAAATACTACATCTAGTCACAGTCTACTTATCATATACATCGTTGCATCGGTGTTCTAAGAGTCGTTTAACTGAACCTTTTGTACAGACTTACTACTTCAGCTAATCTCAAACAATCGACCGTTTTCTTGTTTGTATGTGTGTACCACTATATAGCTACAATGTAAATTATGTTTTCCCACAAGCATTTACTATCAGTGACAAGTTAATAAAACAAGGTCACTATTTATGTACAAAAGTTGTTCAAAATTATTTTTTGTTGAAGTAGTTACTGCATACTTAAATCAGTATACTCGTTTTAAGTAGTTGATAAATTATCGCTACGAGTGGTATTCGACTAAGGCACGAGTGAGTACGTCTTCTGTATCTTCTTCTGTTCCGGAAAAATTGTGTTTTTGATAATTACGTTGTTGCCTTTTTGGCGTAAATGTGTTACGCGGGGCAGTTGCTGAGGCAATGCTTTTGGTTGGCCGCATAATATGCGGTCAGAAAAGTTCTGAGTTTTGCTGACAATATGCGGTCGGCCTTAGACGTCCACAGTTTATGTAAGTCAGTCACAAGTCGGAATTTTGTGTGAGTCCTTAACTCAGACGTTTTTAGTCCGAAATTAAACCTGTCCGAAACATTTCCCCGCTTATTTTGACAACATTAAAGATTTCACTTCGCGTGAAATACTCTGGTGTTATGAATGGGGCCAAAGTTTAAATCGACTTTCAAATTTGGACGCCGAAGTGTGTACCAACTGAAAATTTATTATGAGTAAGTTGTTTTTATGCTTTGAGAAAAGTTTTGCGGACTTTATTCAGGGAAAGTGAGACGTTTCCTTAAAAAAATGCATAAATATTATGGGTGTTTGTTGGGAAACAGTTGAAATTACTGTTAAGCTCCAATTGCTGAGGGTCGTTTATTTTATGACGTGAATTATTTAATGCCCACAATTAAAGGACTAAGGTCATAATTATAGTAAAATACTAGTATATATTACTCAGTAAAATAACAGTACGAGTACATACTAAACTAATAGAATACAATTATATTATTATATCGAAACTGATTCATATTCAGTGCTCAGACTATCCACTTGGGTAGAAAGGTTTGCGGTCTACAATGTTAAACTTTTAACAAGTTTAAAATATAAATTTGCAGAAAGCTGTGGTGTCGAGCTCTCCGCTCACCGCTCTCCCTTCTAAAATGTTTTATTTTAAATAAATAGCATTAAAATACGTTTTTGAAAGTAAGGACTTGCACTAAGTAATTATTTTAAACTATTTTTAATATATCAATGCTGTTAACCTTCTCAGATTAGACCAATATTATATATTCGTCAGAAACTTTGTCTCTCAGTCTGTTTGTTCGCTTTTCACGACTAAACGCCTGAATCAATGTTGATGAAATTTGGGAAACAAACATGCAATGATAAGCGACCGCGGGCATATGTTGGTCCTATTCTTAAGCTGAGACCACACCGCAATTAACGAACTTGACTTTGTAAAAATTTCGCAACAATCTTTTTTCAAAACTCAAACCGATTAAATATTTCTTTAGTGTAACCCTAGAGAAAACTAAGGAAACATTATTGAATCCAATGCCATTAAATCTGTGCGCACTGGCTGGCTACAAACAAGTGAGATCCGGGGACAGCGCAGCGCGTCCATATCACGAGCCAGCGAGCGTGAGACTACACACAAACGATGAATTATTGCGTGTCATCAATTACCGGACAGACACGTCGGCTGTTACAAGGATGCACTATCTAGTTATCTAGAAAAGGCTTGATAAACTATAACTCAATATCGTAAACCTTTTTATATACAAAGAGTTTACATTCGTCCTTCACTGCACATGATTGTAAGAGATGATGATGAAGGCCGTTTGGGTGAAAAGCGTGTTCATCAAAAAGTCTCAAGCCCTATCACCAACCAAACTGAGCACTGATAGGTACTTCCACTAGGATGAAAAACGGGGACCTCCAGATTTTCATTCCATCAGACCACAGAGGCGAGTTTATCAGATTTTCAGTTGTATAAATCCACTTTGGACATGTGCTTGTCTCATAAAACGGCACAATGGACTACGTAATATCTCAAGCTGTTTGCCATATTAACCACCACTTGGTAAAAATTGTACTGCGATCACCCACACTGGTTATGTCGAAGCCTCATGGACCGTCCGTAGTATGTGGCGATTTATGAAGGAGGGTGTCCAGCATTGATGTTATGCGGTGGATGATGTTGATGAACGAACGGATTCAATATATGGTGACACGAAATTCGTAATTGTCTATAATCAAGAATGAAAAGGAGAGATGGAAAGTATGTGTTCCGTGTGATGTCATTTCTAGTTCACTCTATGTCCCGAGTGCATCACGTTGAGGCATTGTTTACACCATTCTGTCTAACAGCGAACTGCTTCCTTCCATAAACAAGCTCTGGATTGCTGTTCATACCGTCTCGTGGTTGCCTGTCGATTTGCAAGCCAATTAGCAACTCACGAGGAAAGTGAATCAGAACTCAAAATAGATACGTCAAAACAATTCACTAACGGGAAATGTTTTCATATAAATATATGTAGGAGTATGCCTAAACATTACGAAACTTGTTTTAAAATGTATACGTTGCACAGAAGAGCATTTAACTTAATTACAAACAGAGTAAAACCACTGCATGCTTTAATATTTCTTTCTCCGGTGTTTTTAATATTATTTGAATAAGGTTGAACGTATTTCGTATTTTTATAATGCGTATCACATTATGTACATATTTTCTAACATATTGAAATAAACAAGTCTTAAAATATATGTGACAGGTGGCAGCATGTCAATCTCCAAACATAGAGATGTGTTGATGGGCTTCAAACTAAGTTTGGAAAGAAAGAAAGAAAGAAAAATAAATTTATTGCTTTGTTAGAGGAAAGAACAGAGATTTATAAACTAAATATATACTAAAGCAAAAGGCCTATCTCAGCTTATGCTGCAACCACAGAATATTTTTGCTATGCTAAAAACTAAAATGTGGACCAGGATCCAACTTTACGGCAGTATTTGATTCATAGATCGCAACAAGTTTTACAATTAATTAAATAAGGTGTGATAAAGTTGACGACATTTGAAAACAATATATTTACATAAGTTCTACTGTAAAGCCGAAGCCACATTCAGTGGAAGAGTGCACAGTGCAAGCGAGTATGTTTCAATAGTTGACTTCTACATAGTGTTGATAGTATGAAAACTGTATGGATTTCGAATACAGGCCGTTCAAACAGTTCCCAGGCACGGGTGGTCACTGATCAACAATGCAAACACTCGTTACAGTGTCCCACGTAGATGTTGACACTGCAACTGTGTGATACGACTGCGTTCATTGCACGCTACATTCCATGCAACCGCAATTATTGAGGCTTTATCGAATTTAATCAATTTTGTATTGGATTTGATGTTGATTGACATTTTTTTTTCGATCGAGCTATGAGCCCCTATGACCAGTCAGTCAAGTTACGCATTTCCTTGTTATTTTTTGCTTGACTTTTTTGGAACTTTTTAGGGTTCCATACGCAAATATTACACCATATAAGATAAAATGCCACCGTCTGTCAGTTACAGGTCTGTCTGTACCTTTTGAGCCGTAATAGAAGACGCTTGATATTTACAGACCGCTATAATAACAATAAAAAAGTAAAACATAAAAGGACTCATATAAGAAACGAATTTTTTTCAGCGTTTTTGATCGATCTTATGTTAAATATCAAACCGCAGTCCGACTCGTACTTTAAAGATAATGCAAAGTATCGCAATGAAATCTAGCGATGTTTAAAATTTACCTAGAGATAATATCTAGATAAAGCCAGCGTGCCACGCTGCCAATGTAGGAGGTAATACAGGTGCGATCTATTTGTTTTCAATTTTATTCTATCCGCTGCGAAAACCCGTACTGGGAATAGATCACCGTTACACAGTCTTTTATAGAGGATATTTTTTAAGCAAAACGTAGGGGAAATAAAATAGAGCCCCACTGGACGTGGATCCGGTGCCAAAATAAAATGCGCTGGCGCGGAAATATCGTAGAAAATACGTAAATGTTTAAAATAGACCGTTCAATCAAGTGCTGGCTTTGATTTCACAGTGCCACGGGTATCAAGTAATACACGGAAATGCTGGACAAAGCTGTACGGATTTTTCACTTCTTTTATAGAGTGACGTAATTTTATTAAAAAGTTAAGTCAAGTTAGTTCTACAAATAAAAACAATATGTTCTGAGTATTATCTTTAGCAATGATGATATAAAGAGTTTATTTAATTTTAATATTGAACGAAAATTCAATAACATCAAAAGTATTATTAAAAGCTATTACTAATATTTCTAGTCGAAAGCATAAGTGATCTCAAGTCAAACCATCACGGTTCCTTTTAACACCGGACTGTTCCGTTCTGAAACCTAAAAAACCTAAACATCTGGTATCTAGTAAGTATCAGATACACAGGAATGGTAGAGGTATAGCTGCAGGGCTGCACTTACCCCGCTGCGGCTGCCTCGGGACTCTTGACATGGATTAAAAATGCAAGCCGCATTAGTGGTGCAATGGCTGCGATGCGCGTCATCCCGGTTCGTGCAGATGGGCGCGGACTGGCTACTTGGTAGTCTATGCGGGTTTACTCTCTTGGATTACTCGGGGATCTTTGGATAAATGCCCTGGGATGGTTAATACATACTAAGTAATTATATATGTTTCTTTAACGATATAGGACTTAACCAGGAGCATTATAAGTCTTAATTAACTGATCAAAATAAAATTTTATCAAGCCAAGATCAGTTAAACGACACACCACAAGATTTGAGACACTATAAAAATATGTTCTCTCCAATTGTATATCCAACTTCCCCAACCTACATATTTTCATAGTTGAATTTACTAAATGTTCAAAGCCGCTAAATAACTGATCATTCTGAAAAATAGATAGGACAATAGTTTCAGATACTGTGGAGCAATGACAGACGGAGATGTTTATCTGGATCGGCCTGGTTTCACTTAACAATTTAAATGTTTTGTTTACATTTTAAGAAATTCTCAAAATTAAGCAATTTAATAATAAAGCTTATTTTAAACCGTTTCCATTAGGGTGTTAGTCAACAAACGAAGCAAACAAAAAGGCGATTACCGTAAAACGACGAGCGGGTATGAAAAACGCAAAGAGCGAAAAAATTAAGCACCTTAGTGGAGGCGCGTGGGTCAACAAAGATAATTTCGTAGCAATAAATTGAAGGAGCTTGGCGGTTAATTACGCTGCTCGGCTAGGGTTGGCTAGTGGTGGTACAAGAACGGAGGTACAAATATAGTTTCAGATTATATTAATTATTAGCTTTTGCCGTCGACTTCGTCCGAGCGGAATTTATACACACCAACTTTCATTTTTCTAGAGCCCTTTGATTGCGGGTCTACTGTGTTTTATTTCAATTATTTCAACCGTTTAAGATTATAAACGCGTGAACGCTTGAGGGAGGGAATTAGGGAAAAGCGAAAACCTTCATTAGTATTTTTTAGATGTTTTCCGCACTTACCTATGTTTTGGCGATTGCCTAAACGCCTTAATCTTCTATGATTAATACCATCTCTTGGTGTTATTTCGTGCTAAGCAAGTTTTATGTTAGTAGTTACACTAATTTTGTTGTAGTGCTCATTATTTTGAAAAACGCGTGTAAAAATATTTCATCAATCCGGAACTTGCAATAAGCCTATATCTGGACGAAAAATTGGGTGGGTGTAAAGTCGGTTTACGATAATTTTACGTGATAACGTCATATTGTAATTTTGAACTATATTAATTGAGATATTTGTAACCGTATCCAATGGGAGAGAGCCTGGTGATCTGAAATTCAAGGAAATACTATCTCGGACACCAGACTTTCACACAGATTTTCTTATACCTATACAATACACCCTCAATTGTAATTACCTATGTATGTATGTACACGATATGTGAGCTCAATAAAGTATATTTGATTGCTTGATAATAAAACATTGATGAAATGACCTCACAAGCCGAACGCTTAGGCTTATTGTGCCTCTCTATCGTTTGTTGGCGTTAACCGATTTATAAGATGTTATGCGTCAAAAATCCTACGATAATCATTACAATATATTTGATTAACCTTGACCTATAATAACTCTTTTTTGAAACCCACCAGCCCTAATCATACCTGAGCTCTAGAGATATAGAACAAAAATCAGCGCTAGCGCGCCAGGCAGCCGCAGATAAGCGGCTACATAGACAATTTAAAAGAAATTAGCGCTCGCTCATTAGCCGGTTGAAAGTTTCAGGCTGAAACAAACGATGTATTATACGAGGAAGTCTGACAAAAAGGGTTGCGGTAACTTTTGTATAACTTTAGAAAGTTTTGTACAAAATACACTGAGTTATTCTGTAGTTATAAAATTAAGATGCTACATAAAAATACATATATTTTAAATAGAATGTTCTTATATTTTTACAAATATATTAATAGATATATTCAAATACAAACTACCATTGGGGATCCACGGCCGAGCGGGTGATGATGACAATGAAATGATGATAGTATACCTACTTATACCGCGTGCGCACATGTATGTTAATATTTATCAATAAAATATACTCTTCTCAGTGTTTTTGATGCGACA
Source organism: Carcina quercana (assembly GCA_910589575.2). Lineage (NCBI taxonomy): Eukaryota > Metazoa > Arthropoda > Insecta > Lepidoptera > Depressariidae > Carcina > Carcina quercana. Next base: position 7,569,788 of record OU342439.1, read on the forward strand.
GCATGAACCGAGCAAAAGGTAAGAAGCTAACAAAGATAAAAAAGCGTGAACGAAAATGAAATGTAACTTGGCAAGTCTGAGTGTGGGTTGTAAACAAACTTGAGACGTAGAAATTTACACCGTATATTGTTGTTATACTCGTATGTTAAGCTTTTTAGAGATTTTTTCAGCTTAATTTCAAGCTTTAGCTATCAATATTAAGCCATACGCCATCATGTGAATACAGTGCAAATTGGCATTAACTGAGTTATCATTTTGTATATTCCGTCCTTAAGGTCCGGTAAGGATGAGCTAATATAAATAAAACACGTACAAAACAAATTCAAATGCACTTTTTGTGACCAAGTGCCGAGACCATAAAACTAGACAAAAATAAGACAATTTGTTTCCGTTAGATTAAGAGTCATTAGAATGAAATTCTTTTTAAAACTTAAATACCGTTCAATCAAACAGAACACAAAACGAACACATCAATAAGGTATAAAATAAGTTTTTCAACGCATAGCATGTTTAAATTTAAAAGGATCTACAATAAATATTTATTGACTCTGAAATAAGAAAAATGCACTGGCATCATTTCTTGTGATCTAGGCTCTGCTAAATCAAAATAAGTTTTCTAACTTTAGTCAAGATTTACGATTTCTATATTTGATGTATCGTTGCTTACACGAGTAATTTCTGTGTTTACCTACCGAGAGCTACCGTCTGAATAGCAATAGACGTCAAGAGTGAGGGATAACGTACGGCACCGAGTATGATGGAGGGGCCTGCAACACGGAGCACGATATGTCATAATCATTGAAGTATAGAGGAATTTACTTCTGCTACGTGGTAAAGTACTCTAGCTAGCATGTTGGATGAGTCTTTTAGTTGTCGTTGGGACATTAAATTTTTAGGTATATTCCGATCTGTAATTACTTCGACCGATATAACAGTCCGGGGAAAATATCTGTTCTGTTAGGTTGCTTGGGCTAACAGTAAGGAACATGAGTTTTGTTTCCAGGTTGTTATACCGCAATTATGTTGATGTGATGCTTATACAAAATTGTTTCCATATTAAATATTATTAAGATTGAAAAGCGTCGATGGCGCAGTGGGTAAGGCGCGGACCCCTCAATCTGAGGGTACCGTCTTCAAATCCAGCCGTGTACCTATGAGTTTTTTTTCAATTCAAGTACATTATCCGATTGCTTAACGGTGAAGGAAAACATCGTGATGAAACCTGCATGTCTTGAACAGGCACAGGAACAGGTATGAGGGTAGGCCTGAGCCCCTGCAGTCGGGACGCATATAGGCTGTTGATGAAGATTGAATAGACCTTTTAAAGACCAGCTTTTATGGACACTTGAATGAAAACCTATTTAATTTTTTTCTCTTCAGTAATTTGTTGCACTTCTGTTTGTCGTCAGACTGTCGCCAATATGGTGGTAGCAGTGCTGGGGATACAGAAAAATACTACCAACCTAACCCCGTAAGAGATATCCCGCTGAATTGACTTCCGAATTACGAGTCTAACTGGTACCTACTATTCACGGATTGTGTTAATCAATCTATGATAGAATATTTTAGCTTTTAGTGTTTACTGTTCATTGTGTAGTTAAGCCAACATTCTGAATAATGGTGAAAATAAAGTTTTCGGGATTGGCAAAGTACGTAGGCTCCAATCAGTGTTGAAATTTTGCTGTTGCTTTGTTGAAAGTTTTCAGATTAGTATTATTACTATTAGTAAATGCTATTGTAAAACATTCTCCTGCTATATCCCAGTGCTGGGCAAAGCTTAGGTTGTCATTATCTATTTCCAGAAATTTTATACATGTAGGTCTCATCACCAATAGCAGCACAAGTCTACTAATCGAACTCGACCTTCCGAATAGTTGAATATTATGCGTAAATACCGAGTAAATATCGTAGTAATTTTCTCAATTGATTGTTTTGCATAAAGACTTTGAGTCTTATTTGGTTTCTATCTATCTAATCTGTCTAGAGAAGATAATACCGTATTGAACCGGGACCTACTGGATTATTAATATGTTTTTATGTTTGTTCTAAGTTTGACCTCAAGCTTACCGAGCGATATGATTTCTAACTTTGCTCCAACAAGATAAACAAAATTATAATCGAGTTCAAACATACGAGGATGTTATGTTATGGAAAATATCTAACTGGATCGGTATGAAATATATATAAGTGTATTTATATGGAAACTAGCTAGTTTGTGAGCGCGAAGTCAAAACTGAACTGGATCTCTACACGAGCCCAGTAGCAAGTCTGCGCTGGACTGGATTACTGTCCTGTCATATTACTGGCCCTATATAAACCCCGAATTACGTATGGCGCGTGCTACTCACACAATTGCCTGTATATAAACGTCATACGTTCGATGTGTGCCGATATCACGTCATTTGTTCGACGTGTGGTAGTGTGGTAAAACTCAAAATAGGCAGAATACAAGCAGAATTAAAAAAACAATAACTGCAGTCAAAAGCAGTAGACTGAACGAGTGGCAAGCCTCTGCCTGAGCCCATTAATTTTGTTTGGTCTTCCCCATCGTTAAGCCAAGGGCGTGCTTGGTGCAGGCCATTAACTTAATATATGGATGCGAGCTGAGCATTGAGCCATCAGCCCTTTGTTGAATCCGCTTTGAACTTCGTTCCTCATTGACTTGATTCGTATTTTGTGATCGATTGTGAAATAAACTTGTTGATTTTTAGTCTCTCTCTCGAAAACTCGAGTGAAACATTGGGAGAAGCTAGTTTGATTTTCCTCGGCAGTATAATTGTGCTCGATAAGCCTTAGGTATGAAGTTACTGAAACACTAGCTATCTTTCACAGGCTTATGCCCGAAACTTCATCAGCGTAGACTGCAAAAATTATACCACGCGACGTACATTCGGAATGAGTAGCACATGGTTGTCAGTTCCGAGAACATAAGACACGCACGTGATAAATAAATTCCTTCCTCAGTGGTACTCAACTTCTTCAAACGGAATAGATGTTCCGAATGTCAAGTTTATTTCGCGAAATGGTGACACACAAATGCAAGTGTGTTGTGTGTGTCGTGTTTAGAATGCCGAATAAATGTGTGTCTATGTCAATTGAAATAAATGAATAAACTTATTAAACTTATAATATCAATAATTAAATATTGACAAACACAATACAGAAAGATATACAAGATTCCACAAGAAATAATAACACAACAAATAATACAAATGCAGTAAAACATGAACAAAAGAAAGCAACAAAATATAATACTGCGTGTTGTATTGCTAAATAAACAATATTTTAATAATAGCAACGTTTCTGATTCTACTTTTAATACGTAATGCTGACGATAACTATTTCAAAATTAATTTAAACACCGCTGCCACCATGCTGTGTCACTCCAATTCCATGTGACAACCGTCTTTATTAATCATTTCTTATGACTACCCACAACATTCAACGTTCATGTAACTTATTGCATGAAATACTTAGTAGTTTTTGAATGGGAACGCAACTGCGCGCGCTAGCCTCATTGTATAAAAACAATAAACCTTTATTGCTATTTAAAACACAGATTCACTTTACAGTCAGATTGTGCATCAGTTTTCTTTTTGGTAAAATATATTTATATTTTATTATTATGTTATATTCAGTTTGTAAAAATAAAATATTCATGTTTCAAATTGATTGTCAATAAAAGAACACTGTTTTAACAAGGCTATTCGTAAACTTACGATACTCAATATCCAGTCTTGACGATGACGGATTTTTAAAAGGAAATGTTAATTTTTTTATAAATATTTGAATACCCGAGAATGGAATAAGTGAACAAAATCAACGTATGAGTACACGATTGAGGGATACATTTGAATTGTTGTCTAGGCGACAGAAAATCCTAAAGCAGATCATTCATGCTCCATAAATTTTGGGCCTTTTCTGAATATCAATCATTATTTTATGTTCACCAGCACCTTCAGAAATCAATAAATGCATGAATGGTTCAGGGCGATCCTTTAACTTTTGTGCCATATTGACTATTGCTCGAAATGGCTAGTCCTAAAAAAAATTTTGTTGGCTTTCAGAAAAAGTCCCATAATGGTGTCATTTAATTTACACAAAACATATTATATGAAGAAAATAAGAAACCACTTCGGAAATTGTTGATTTTTAAAAAAAAGTGCAAGACTGTGACTATTCACAAAAAAGTAAGTTTTTCCTTACCAATACAAATAAAATATCTGTGAAAATGTTGTACAAAGTACAAACCAAAATGTATTCGGATTCAGTCGACTAGTTGGTCGATCCAATATCGTAGCTTACAGTATAGCCGTGTCTCCATGTTTGCATCGGGTTGATTGCCTCTATCCAGCTGATACCTACATCGCAGCTACAACATATACTAACATACGTATATATTGCCACATATGTATGTAAATTTTCAACAAGCCTTTTCGTTACGTCGGATGCGTCCAATTCGCTATCGGAATGGAACTGAAATTGGAAAAATCGCTCCGAGCTACGTGAACTCTCCGAAATTATATTGCTGATGTTGACGGTGTTAAATTCTGTCTCAATTGTTACCGAATTGTAATTTAATAGTCAGGCGTCATTCCGCATATACCTCTTATATCTGAACCTAGGTAGATCATTTTTAAAATTATATCAGCGAGGCCTGTGTAACACACTCGTATTTTACATACAGTTCAAATAACTATTTACAAAATTAACAATAATGAAAGATGTACAAAAACCCAGCTAATATTACCAATAACCGTTTCTGTAGCGTTGCCTAACATGGTTCTCCCTCGTATACCACTAGAACGGACTTCTCTACAACGATATTACATAAAAACCATCTCATAGCATCTCCAGAATATTTTTCCTTTAGTCACCTTTTGCGCCATTCGCGGGACGACATGGGTCTCCTAAGTACGGGCTAATTCGGGAATAGAAGTTTCTAAGTAATTTTTCTAGCTTTTGTTGTTTCGTCTTTGTACATTAAACCTAAAGAGATTGATGGAAAGCATATACACTTAAAAATTAAACTCTGCGGTCATATTGCGTAGGTCAGGAGTCGCTGAACGTCTTGAAACCTAATGACAATGGAAATGTTGACGCCGCTGTGCAAATGATAAAATGTCTCTACAATGTTCCTTAAACAGTCTCTAACCCACATCAAAATCTCAAAGAGAAGTCATGAAAAACAAAAAGATACATTGTCGTTTTATCAAAGTCCGTTGTCTTTGCAACTGACGTGGACTTGTCATTTGCGTAAAAGTCAGAGAGATTTAAATATAGTAATAGGTTAAAGAGCGGGCATTGGGAAACGTTTCATATAAACATGTTGATCTCAAAAGTCAACGGTATGTCAAATGTCTTGAACGGCCGCGTGACGTGATGTGACACTAGATTGAGTAACTTATTACCAATTGGTAATAAGCTTAGGATCAAAATTTTTGTTTGCTTTGTCCGATCTATTACTATTAATGTTAAATGTATTTGGTAAAAGTAAACATTGCCGCTGCATCAACAAGACATAAACATTCGTCAATAATTATTCTGTCACAGTGTTAAACTATCCGGCAATGCATGGACAAAACCATCAGGGGCCATTCAGAGGCACAATAAAAACGCCGCCCGACTTTTTAGAGTGTAGGTTTGTACGTAATCACTGTACTTTTACGAATTAAAATACAACACACAATTGCTATAGTTAAAAAAACGGATTCTGTTGCCAACCCAGCCCTAACTCCATACAATTGCTTAAACAGTAAAACATGACTAATGAAGGACTCAGACCAAAACTTGTACTTCCCGGTATTTATCCACCGGAGTAAATAACAAAAATAAGTACAAAACAGTTAACGCCGCTGTTACAAAACTGGTATTATTAATACAACACGTTATCACATGGGTGGTCTCTTGTCACAGTGTGTGCAATTAATTTGACGTTCGCGAGCGCTGTAGCATTGAATGTATAAATGAAACACATTGATAATAAACTACAGGAATGTTATAGTAACTTTTACGAAGTTCTTCTTGCTTCGTCATACGTTATGTTTAATGTCAGGGGTATATTTTCCTGCCCGCTTCTGTGCCAGCTTCACGGTCTAGTTTAAGCTATTAAAATCATATAATTAACGCGATCAAAAAGAAATAAAATCCGACTTCAATTGTCGTAAAGGTTTTTGTTGATTTTCTCAAAAATGAGATTAATCAATTTCGATAAAATTTAGATGGGAATACCTCCGAAGTATGCTCTACTAAACAATAAAAGAATTATTTATCAAAATAGGTTCACTATTGCCGGAGTTATCGCGTAACACACACAAAGACATACGCGTCGAATTGAGAACCTTTTTTGAAGTCGGTTGAAAATAATTCAGCCACAAACTATTTTCTGGTACGGTCACATTGATTGAACGCAAATTACCGACGAGATTTCTAATAAACATGGCGATTTCTGTCATTTCCAGTTGCTTGTTTGCTGTTTAAAAGTTGCAAATAAATATAAAGATTATAGAAGCTGTATTGTGTCGTAGCAAGAGCAGCTATTTATCTGTGAAGCGGTAGTACTATTTAGTATTCTGTGTTTTTATTGTATATGTATATACTGAGTTTACACTTGGCCTTGATCTTATCTGATGGTGACGATAGGTCCGTTAGATGATAAACGAGCCCACCCGGAAACCTCAATCTAATGAGGCGCTGGACATGTTATCTTTAGTTGTGCAATAGTACAAACATTTTATTGTCGCTCTTAAATATTACAAGCTTTTCCTAACTACTAATTTTTGTTACGTCAATCTGTTAGGTCATCTTCATGTAAGTCGATGACATGCTTCGAGCTTAAAAATAACACTCATCAATCCTTGATCTACATGATCTAGCGATGATAACGCACGTGTAAAGTTCCTACTGAAATAATGCACGAGCCAGCAAACCACAATAACAAAACAAATCATCGATCATTTTGTAATTAAAATTTACAAAACCATTAAGATTCACATTAGTTATTCATTCACCCGCATCATCAACATCAACAGCCTTCATATGTCACCACTGCAGGAGCTCATGCCTACTCTCCTAGAGTATATGGGCCATAGTCCACCACGCGGGCCCAGTGTGGATTGGTAGACATCACACACACCTTTTGAATTTCTTCTCGGGAGTTACAGTCTTTCTAACGATGTTTTACTTCACCGAAAATGATTTTTATCATTCATACATAAATTCCAAATAACAAATTTTAACTCATTGGTACGAGCTAGGATCTAACCCAGACCTCGATTGTTCAAGGACTGGCGCACTATCCAACTGAACTACAACGGCTTATATTATTAATAGTTATTCAATATCTGATAAATAAGTCAATTCGATTAATAAAAAAAATTAACTACAGCCTTTTCCAGGCAGACATCCAGGCAAGAATTTGTTTTGTAAATTATTGTAGTATTTATACAGGTTATAATTTATTTGATTATTATCTCTCAGACTCAAAACACCCGCGGAAAGACCCTAGTTCGATTCCCGATGGGGACATTGTCAAATATCTTGTGAGAGTTCCCACAGTACTTTTCAGCCTGAATCATCTGATTGACGGGAGGGCTCATATTCAGCAAGATTTTTTTCGGTGGATATTAAGAGAAGAATTATTATTATGGGGTCATATTGGGTATATTTGAGTGACACAAACTCACCAAAAATGACTTCCAAATGAAAAATAATTTTATATATAATAATTTTGTTGTAAAGAGTCACACAGCGCGGGGCAGCCCGCCCAGTAAGCGTGCACGCATCACCGGGTTCTGTCATAAAGGGTCGTACACAACGATAAATTATTTTTAACTTTTCTTTGGATTTGTTTGCATGTTCTAATTTAAATAACATTTTTGGTGCGTGTAGTAACTTATTTGTTTTGTCGCGTCTAGAAGGAGAATTTAACCAAAGTAAATGTTCCACGGACATATTCAACTGTTTGTCCCTCTATTTGTACTCTATGCTACATGTTAAATACAACAACAACAATAACAACTCCAGTTTTTGAACCATCACATACCAGCTGATCACACTGTCCAAAACTGACACACGCTAAACTGCTGTTAGGTGTTTGCTTAAACTTTGCTCTTCCGAATCCCTCCACTTCCTCCAGTTAGCCACTGAACTTGTGAAAATCGCAAAGCAGTTGACGTTAGCCTTGTATATCTTTTTTGATGTTGTCTTAAAACAAAACATTAATTCCTTTCACAATATGTATATAAAATCCCTTATAGCAATTTATAACTGAGCTAAAGAAAAAAAACTTGCTATGAGACGACAGTTTTAATATACTGTGTAGCCGTACCAGCGGGCTCACGTGTGCGCTGCGCTTGCGTCGAATCCTTCACGCCTTATTAGAGTAGGAAATTACAGTGCGAAGGAGATTGCACAGGCCATTGGCATGATGAGTGCAGAAAATAAACTAATAGATAGGGTGCCTATTTTAATCACATCTTGTGGCGACCACACGCGAGTTTGATTCCTTTAGAGACGTTGTACTATCAGCCAACTTGGTTTTATTTGTTTGTTACTTGTTGTTTTATATATGGCGATCCCGACGTTGAAAGTTTCATACTAGATTTATTTTACCATAATCTTTTAAGATAGAACATTTGATTATTTTCAGAACGCCATCTAAGGGCTAATAGCTGCGTAACAGCTGTTGTAGCTTACACTAAAGTTGTGCGTTAGTAAAAATCAGCGATTCTAGAGGTATATCAAAAGATTATAGTAAAAGAAATTTGTATGGGAGAATTCGAGAACTTGATAGATATAATGGTATCAGAAAAAGTACACCACACTGATATTATGAATGTGAAAGTGGTTTTTCTTATATCTTGATGCAGCAATGGCACAACCATCGTGATGAAATTCGGCTCGGACGTAGCCTTTGCTATAGAGGGTCAATAATAATTCACGGGCAAAGCTAGTATAATCAAGACCATAAATACCATGAAGTTAAAAAGATTTTATTATGATATTTCCTTCATGATAAATACGAAACATGTCACATTCATTCCAACTTGATATTATTGAGTGTACGAACAAAAATGTAAATTAAAAGTTGGTAGAAATTTACATATAATTTTTTTACTGTCTAATATATGTTGTTACGATTTCCGGCTATTTTGGTAGAATGGCGCGAAAAAAGAGTCAATCACTCCGCTGAGAAGAGCGAAGATCTTAACCAGGAAAAGAGAAGAAGATGGTACAAAAGTATAAAATTGTGAATAAAGTTTCATGGTAAGATTTTATTAAACACTCGAAATCAATTCTTTTACGACTGAAAACGCAAGTGAATAACATAGTTGACAAATTAGTTTCCCCGTCTACGATATTAAGAAAAAGGATACTTTTAAATTCTGTGTTGAAAACGTAAAATACTTATGTTATTATAATATAATTGTCACATAATATTTTTCTGCATGATAGAAAACTTTTCACGCGTTTTCTTAATTCTAGTCTGTTCGATGCAGTGTTGATTTTCATTTTCATAAAACACGTTTACACTCCATTTCTTTCGTCGAAAGGCTTCGTGCAACATCCCTACGCGTGACCAAAGGAACATTCACAGGTTATTTATTAGCTGGAAAATTTTTAATGGTACGCTAGTGCGTCAGTCGTCAGATCCAAGGGACGGCTTAGTAGCTTTTAATGACTCTGGTACTGTAATGGAACTAAAGGATAAATCAAATGGTCTTGTTTAAATCTACATGTTCCATATGTACTTAAACGTTATCATCATAAACCGGGAAAAGTCAGCTGCCGACAAAAAGCCCTCTCCCATTTTATGCCACAACGACCGGTCTGAATGCAATGTGATCAGAAATTTCAACAAAGTTTCACAGGTAGGTCTAATGGACATGGATAAAACGAAAATCATGTCAAACGTCCATGTAAAACCTCACAGTAGTTGTTGAGGACACTATGATTGAAGTTGCAGACGAATACATTACCTTGGGTAGATAGTTTAACTGGGTAGGTATGTATAGAGCACAACTACCGACAAATAGGTCAACCAAAGAATGCAGCTCCTCTGACCAGCGTTTTGTAAGTTAGGGAATAATGTCGTTGAAAATACCTCAGTGTATCAAGGCAAAAGGGTTTCAATAATGCGTGACTATTCTCGAGCTCATTAGTCACTAAACTGAAGAGATAATGGGCAGGCTACGTCGCTCAAAAACGAATAACCAATAGAGAGAAAGTTCTCGAATGGAGAGCCACTGGATCCAAGCGGCTCTTGGACAATGTTGTGTGCCAAGTGACAATGGACAGCAACGCATAATGATAGCCCATATACTACCCATGGATGCATAAAATATGTATAAACTACCAACAATTTGGCATTAACTCCTAAAGTATGATTCAATAAAAAAAAACCGTAAACAAACACCGAAACAGACTATAAGTCTAGAGAGCCTTGACGGTATCAAAGTAAATATTTCGAAGCATTAGAATTGCCGACATAATCTATCACTATTTTTTGGGATTACATTTTATTATTATTATTTAATATTATTTGCATGAAATCATGGTTAAAGGATGGTACGAGTAGTATATGTAATGTAATAGTAATTTGGTTCCACATGATTCTCCACACAGTAGCATGCAAAAATTAGTATGTACAATCGTCAGAATATGAAACATGACTTAACACTTAATCTTTACCTTCATCTCACGTGATGACGGTAAGTGACGACAAGGGATTATTATGACGTGCAGATATAATAGATAAGCATTGTGTTTCCATTTTTTTAGAAGTAGCGATAATTCTTCTACCGTGCGTTCGACAAAAACGGAAACATTATCATAATCAATTGATAATGTTTTTTACTACTACAATAATTTATACATTCGAAGGCTTCTGTGCCAAAAATAAAAGAGTTATGATTTTCGTTTAAGTGTGTCGTTCCGCATGAATATTTATAGGGAATTAAAAAAGTAGGCAGTGGAGCAGCCAAGTTCTAGAGAAAAGAGGTCGGGAGGCAGGCTTGTTAATTCTACCCCATCTCCGTAGAGGGAGTAAGGGGTGACATACTACCGGAGGCGTGCTGTATGCGATTCATATTTGTTTACTATCAATGTTATTTAAATTACTTACATATTCCCATGGGTGAAACACGCCAGACTTTCGGATTACCACCATGTTTTAGTCGCTGTTTCTAAAAGTGTGGAAGGAAATATAATATCCTCTGCCTGGTGTACCTACCAATGCACTATCGGTGTCATCTTTGTGTTAACTATGGTGAGTTTCCTTATAAGTCCGTAATGTAGCAATTGTCATTTTCACTTTGTTTAGACTAAATACGCCAACTAGAACTTTCATTGTTGATCGGTATGTTCTGTTCTTTTATTTCCGTCTGGACGTCTGATTCCAAGCTGCTTAGCAAGCTATATATGGATTTCTAGTATAAGTTGGCTACGCAATTGTACACTTTTAAATACTTATACGAACGACGAGGGTGTATACCTATACGTACCTGATTTTTCCTTTATTGCGAACAATTGCTTTGTGTGCTCACAAAGAAATTGAATAACTATAAATGTTTATTATTTAATGCACTTGCCTCAAGGAAAAAATGGTAAAAAGAAAGCCAAGTTCTGGAAAAAGATTATATATTCCGTCGACTAATTCGTAAGAAAATTAAAGGTTTAACTCATATTTATAGTAGCTTCATTCATTCATTATTATTATTTTATACACATGTGTCAATAATAAAAATATGCAGCGCAGCCCAGCTATGTAAAAAGAGGCCGCGAGGAACGTCGCAAGGGGTGACATACGACCGGGGGCGCTGTTGACGCTTCATCTTTGTTTTACTATCTAAGCCGTTATAAATCAATGGAAGTAAGAGTGCGGAGGTACTCTGCCTACGCATTCCCTTGAAATAGCACGATAAACATCTCGAGGTAAGGTTAAATATGCGATACTAGGTTAAGACAGCGTTCTGTAATTGCAACTGTAGTGTAGACAGTTTCGCAGTCTATTCAGAGTGATCGTTCTCACATGAAAATCTGACTCCAAAACCACCAAAACTCTTTTGGTAAATTCACTGGTTTTACTGACGTAAAAAAGAATACTGTTTCAAAGTTTACGGAGGTGTTACTAAAGACCAATAGTTGTGAAAATTTTCTTGACATTTGTAATATATAAATTATTCGAAGATGCCATTCGAAGATTATTATAAGAAGATAAAAAAAAATATTATTATTATTATTATTATTCATTTATTTCAGATAACAATGACCCATAAGTATATATACAATAAAATACAATAAAACACATATAGTACTGATAGTAATTTAGTATAGTTTTTTATAGGTCCGTGTGGTCTTGGCTTTAGAATAGGGCTACTGTATGTCATCCCACGGATGTCGTAAAAATTGACTTAGAGAAAAGTTTCTTCGGGATAGGCAGCAGCTGTGGATAGCATCGTCTACGAAATAATACAATCGATCCGCCTGCCAATGCCAACCATAGAAAATTCGACGTGGGGATCCATGAGGGAAGCTCATGTTACACGTAGTTAAATCTATGATTTAATAAGTAAATGTCATAGTGGAACTATTAACATAATCAACAGCCTATATATGTCCCCACCACAGGGGCTCAGGCCTACTCTCTTACAGAGAGTGTGTATGGGCCATAGTCCACCATGCGGACACAGTGCGGATTGGCGGATTTCACATGCCTGTTCAAGACATGCAGGTTTCCTTACGATGTTTTCCTTCACTGTTAAGCAATCGGATAATGTACTTGAATTGAAAAACAACTCATAGGTACACGGGTGGATTCGAACCCGGAACCCTCAGATTGAGAGTCCGCGCCTTATCTACTGCGCCACCGACGCTGTTACTATTACTATTTACATGCCTCGTTATAGTTATATAACTTTATACTCAAACAAACGCTTACTATCGAAAGCATTAGGCTTCTAGGAAAATACTTCAATCCTATGAACTTCGTGATTAACCAGTTGTGTTTAATTATTCAAAAGCCGATTTATAAAATCAACAGTATTATGTCATAGATACAATATACGGAGCAGAACATAAAATCATCTCGTCAGGTCAATATTGCCAGGGTCAACAGCTACTTCCGTAGATCGATACCGGAAGCTCGCTAAGGCTGTCGGAAAGCAACGACTGCTGTCGACCAATATCATTTTTTACGCCGACAATGAAGGAAAACTTGGCGCTCGGGAATTTTTTCACAGCCTATCAAACTCCGTTGATAGTAATTTATTTTATTGATTGCCTTTTCCTTGTTATTCGATGGTTTGGTCTGGGAAAATATTTTCGGTTGATGTACGGAAAATAAACGCTAATTATTAGATCAATATCCTGCTATCTACTTAGAATGTATTATCCGATGTCACTTTCTATGTGTTTTGAATGTCGACTAAGGGAATTTTTTTGTAAATTTCATTGTAGATGTTTCCTCTACGTGTGGTGATTTCCCCCAATCGCCAAACGACAAGATCGTTCTAAGTAACAATCAATTAAGAATAGTCATGCCCAAAAAGTTTGAAGTTATCTGTCTGAACTATCTTACAAATGGTAAAATCTTTTTAGATCTGTTTTCACAAGCAGGGTGACCAAGAGCACATATGTAACCCAGAGTCAATGGCCGCAACTCTGTGATGGTAGACATACCGAGTATGTGATAAGAAGTTTAATCTGGATGAATTCCAACAACCAGAGCATTTAATCAATCATTAGTAGAAGTCATATTATGTTAGGGTCAAAATGTTAAGTATCATTGACATGCTCTAGCATGTAATGCACGTATACAACAGGGTACCCCATGGCTGACGAAATAGTCGTTAGGTGAAACTACTCAACGGTTTTTTAGAGACTTTTTGAAGCTACGATCTTCATATCATTCGGATATTCAGTAGTTAAGTGGTGACTGATCTCACTTTGAATAAGACCAACTACTCCAAGCAACGAGAGAATGAAATAGGAGTTGGACCCGAACATGCATTATTTCTTACCCCTTAAAATTAATTACTCAATCAAAATTGCCTTTCTCTGCTTGCTTTATAATTATAAATTGTCTGTTACAGATAAGCGTCCTTTGATATCGATTTGTTTAGGTGAATTAATGAATTTGGAATTGATTATCGGATGATATTTGGAGTGCAATGAATATTGCCCAAACACAACACAACATGAATGTATTTTACTTATTCCTATAAATTGCTTCATTTAAGGCGCTCCACCTCAATCAAAGTTTTATACTAAATTTCTGTTGCCATTGTGTAGTAACTATCTAAAAATAGGACATCAGAGATTTCACCGATGCCTTTCGAGATTAGTAGCAAAATTATCGTAAAACACACATTTTCACAAAAGATTTCACCGACAGAGTTATCACTTGCTTATGGAATCGGAAATTGCATAATCACTAGTGTACAAGTGACTCACCGATGAGAACCAACTTATACCTTATAGAATCGCATTACAGATTGTGATGTCGCTAAATGAGTATCATTAACATACAACTTCACAGTGAATCACAATTTTCATTATAAACATATATTTTTTCGATTATTGTTCAAAGCGCCGTCTATGAACCATTAGCTGCGTTACTGCTATTTTAGCTAACTATAAAGTTGTAAATTAATGATATTAATAATTTATTTAGCGACACTATCAAAGCTATTCTATTTTAAAAGATTATGGCAACAGAAATTTAGTATTTAAGCATTAGGAGAGGGATAACATTAATCATCAATAAAGAGCACCAAGCAAGAACCAACATAAAGTTCTTTACGTACTACAAAAAATCAGCACAACATTCCAAGAACGTTCACTTCTTAAAGGGCACCAAGCTATAACACTCCTCTAAACGACAATTGAATAAAAAGTATCCCAAGTATCCCTTTGGTCCTTTCCTTACAACTTCAGAGTCGGGCGACACTCAACAAACATTAAAGTGTGTTACTCGGCCTGAATATTAAAAAACCTTTGTAACTTTCCCATGCATAGGCATTTAAAGACATAGCTCTTAGTCGCTCATCAAAAACTGGGTGTTCAAAGGGAACCATCTCGAATTTATTCCACGTAACTTTACTCCTAAAATTAGTAAATTCTGTGTCTTAATGCTGAGATTTACAGCTGAATTTTCGGTGGCTGAAAGTGGTGATTTCGATCAATGTGGTCCCAATATCACTGTTAAGCTAAGTGAAGGAAAATGAGGGGCGACATTTGGTTGGAGAGCCTAGCGATACAGGTCACCGCTTGACCCAAATTTGTCTTTCGGACGTCCACTTTACTGGCAAGGAACCTTTAGTGTTCCGAGTATTGGCTCCTAAGTGGGTTGATATTTTATTTCTCTTACGGAATCATGAATCACAAATTAAACTACACAAGTCAAACGACGGATGTTTGTTATAACTGTTTTAGCAGCAATAGTAGCGACATATTGGAAGTCGATTATCATGATTACAAAATAATATATATTTTTAAATTGATCGAATTTCCTAATTTCTTCTGTGATAATCTTGAAGCTCATGTTGGAGAAAAGTGATGAAATAATAATATCTAAAAAAATAAACAAAACCAAGAAAAATCGCATAAGTTATATAGCGATATACGAGTATGTGTATGTACAGATAAACCTCGTTATAAGTTACATAACAAAATAAATAAAGTAATAATGCAACAACACCTGCACTCAAGAAGTTATTTTTCTAATTTAAAAAGTGTTTTAATTTTGTATTATTTTAATAAGTTTTTTCATGTTTTAAATAAATGGTTCGAAACGCTCCATCCTATATTTACCTCAAAATCAGTACCAAAAAAGCTTTTAAAAAAGAATCCCGGAACGAAATGATACTTTTAAATCGGGAGTGTTTAAATTCTCGCGTATCTACATAAATTATGGCAAAATTTATGGAAAACCCTAAACGAAAAATACAACGCCAATTTTGAGCGTTATCTGCCTTTGACCTCTTTAAAGCGGCAGCAACATTTATCTAAACACGAGGAATTAAATTACGTCGAGGTTTGAAGTAAAACAAAATGTTCGTGAATTGGATATGAATTAATTAAATACTCGATTTCAGTTTGTTTTCAGTGTAAGCACTTTGATGTTACAGTGGAAATTGCTCGGTTTGTGTGGTTCATTCAGCTGCCTGCGTCTATTAAATACATATTTAGTCTATTTTTGTATGGATACCATGTAATCAGGCTAAATGTATAGTATTCATTCATTCATTTATTGATTCATTATGAATACAAAAATTTAGATTATATTACAATAACTAATAACTTAAAATTATCTTAACATTACTCGTGTCAAAACAATTGCAACTAAACTGTATTTCATAAACGCATTTCCTCAATCACATTATTTGAGTTCTTACTTAAATGTATGCCAGCTACTTTCAACCTTCAATACATTTAGTCTGGGTATAATACTGACGACCCGGACCTAAGCACCTGAAGCCCATTCCCAAAATTAGCTGAAACGGACATTTTTTGCCACAGTATATTATTTTTCTTAGTGACTCCTTATGTTTGATATTGTAATGGAGCATATAGATACCCTGATGGGAATAGAATCCGAGATTTCCAGATTGTGAGTAACTGGTGGTAGGGCATTTTCTATAACCGCCTGGCTAGGCCTCTATCTGCCGCCAAACAGCAGTGCTGTTAGCACTGCTGTTTGCAGTGCTGTTAGCCTCTATCTGCCGCTGGATCTGCAGAAGCAGATCCAGCGCCTTATTATTAGCTTTAGGCTTTTGGGTGCGCACGCCTTCCATCCAACGGCCTTACCGCCAGATACCACCATGTGATATTAAGGCCAAGTGCAAAACCCATCATACGTTAAAAAAATCAATTAGGCAATTTCGAGGCTAAACCAACAAGCATACCAACCACTCTTTGACTTTTGCACTTTGGTAAAAATAAACATTAAGTGCTGTACAAAATGTCACGTATAAATAATAATACACTCCTACATACAATATAAATATATGAGTATATACGCATGAACATATCTAAATGGGAACAGCCGCACAGGGCTCAAGGGAGTAAGTTCGGGCAGACACGCCAATTTGATATTTTGGCCTACCTCGTTTACTTTTCACGTACAGCTTTATAGTATACAGATAAACAATCAATTTATTGAAATGGTCCGAATATAATGAATGCTTATACGAAATTGCTGCAACAAAATTGTTATTTCTAATTTGTAGAGACTCATCAGTCACACACACCGTAACACCTCGCGTTGGTTATGAAAGTAATATTAATAAATAGCAACATTTTAATGGCCAGCAGTGACCGTTTCCTGATGACTACATTTTGTTACTGTCATTCTCTAAAAATTAGAATAAAGTTAGTACATGGATTATGTGACAATAAAAACCGTTCTTGCTATAAATAAAAACGAGCTTGATAATAAAGTCTTAGAGGTATGTCAGGATTGTTAAATTAAGAAATCGATAGTCCCTGCCCATCCCATGGGAACTACGGCGTGTGCTTACACTTATTGTGTCAGTGTGAAATGTACTTAAGTCTTATTAGAAACTATTTCGATGTATTAGCTCAGTAAGGTTTTTGTGGAACTTGTGGTGATATATCCTTGGTGTTGCTTTTCCTTCCATGGGAATATTTCCGAACAAGTTATTAAACTTTCCATATGGTTCCCGACCCTTGTTAATGAGTGGAAAACAAACAATTATTAAACGGATCCTCCGGTTACATTTGTTAAATACATTTTCAGATTATGTTAGATTCGAACTTCGTTGTATTTAACAATTTTTTGACTGAATTTCGATCTTTGCATTATTTAAAATGATTGTTTTTATTTAGATAAGATTAAATGTTGAGGGGATTTAAATTTTATTTGTTATAGTAACACGTACTCTGTGTCTACTTGTTACGGTTAGATTCAGCCTCGGACAGACAGACCGATAAACGGACAGTGTAGCCGTCGGTTTCCCTTTGGGTACGCAACCCCAAAAAGATCTAGACTAGCTCTAATAATTCTATTACTCATGAAAGTAAGCCCAGCAGTCTGTCCCAGCTTTCCATCTACCAGCCTCTACAATCTTGTAACACTTAAGTACAGTGCTTTATAAAATATACCGTACTTAAGCGAATCACGAAAGAATTTAACCGGGCCTCCGTTTTTGCCGAGTACCAAGTCCCATTCTATCGGGCCTAAGGTTTTATGCAAAAAATAGTGGAGATATCTGGAACATTCTAGGTCAGCCGACGAAGGCTTTTAGGAAGGTTTTAATATATTGCTCTCTTCTATATCTTTGTGCTCATTTTACGAAAAAAATGTCGCGTACTTTTTATGACAAAACGCACCCATTACGATGGTACGGTAATATTTGTATGAATAGGATTGTGTGTAAATAAACTATTAAAACGGTCTCATTTAATCTCTTGATATCTATAAGCATATAAGTCGTGTAATTGCAAGTAGCTAGCAAATAGTCAAAAACTCATTAAACTTAATTCAATTAAAATTCTTTTTATTGTTACTTGTTTTAATTTTATATGTGATGTTGCATGCAGTTAGCATCACCGTTTATATATATATTGTATCAATTAATGCATAAAATGTATATTTGTCTTAAAGTAACTGATGCAGTTGTTTAATATTGTCAAATTTGAAAGACAATATTTTGATTTTGGGCTTGGGATTATATTTTCTGGTTGGCGTTGGGTTTAAGCTATGACTAAACTTGGTGGCATAAAACCCTCATCTAAAATGATAAAAAAACATCCACTTATTTTAGACAAACAAAGTCTAATAGAAGAAACAAAGTCTAAAACTAGAGAAGAGAATTTAGTCAAACAAAAGTTTGGCAAGTCGCTATTAGTGTCAAAAATGGCGATTCATACTTAAAGACCTAGTAAGTACATAAGCTAAGATTGACATGACAAGTTCACTGCTAGACACGATGTTTGATATGAGCGATCGTTGTTCGACGCAACAAACGATATTTCAGAGGTAATAATGACCGCTTAGTTTTTGTTGATAAATTGATTGATTGATAATGCTCACAACCATAAGTCGAGATGCACTGGTACATAAAATAATTTTCTTCACTACTTTCATCTTCATCCCG
Organism: Carcina quercana; assembly: GCA_910589575.2. NCBI lineage: Eukaryota > Metazoa > Arthropoda > Insecta > Lepidoptera > Depressariidae > Carcina > Carcina quercana. Next base: position 7,588,909 of record OU342439.1, read on the forward strand.
AAATAGCATGGCCAATTTCTAAAACTTGTGTGCCGTAAAGTAGGAAGATATGGGCTTACTATTCCAATCCTGGGTCATACGAAAGTCAACACACACAATAAAACCCAAACGTTGTCGTTTCGAAACAAAACTTGCATTTCGTTGTTATATGTAAGTGTCATACCTAGTCCCTACTTTCATCCAAGCTTCAGCCCGCCATTTGAACTGGCAACCGGCCAGTAATATGCCAAGGCAAGCGCGGACAAACTAGGCATCGAATTTCTACAACCTAGATAAGTTTCCACATAAACATTTTCCTGCATTTCTCCCTAGAGTTGAGGGCTTCGTTCTTTATCGCTTTCAAGACCATGCTTTTTACAATATTTCGTCTAGGCTTTTGTTTATTGCAGTGACAAGGTTTTATAACGCCCAAGAGTGTTTTCAAAGATATTAACTTTCAGAGCTATGTGCTTGTTTGTTATAAAATTTTGGATGCCTTTTGTTTTTCAAGTTTTCCAAAGAAGTCACCAGAAGAACCAGTCATCTGTGACTTTACCATCGTGGAAATTCATTTCTTAATGGCATCGATAACAAATATTAAGCTGCTAGGTCAATCAGTCGTCTAGGTAGTCATCATTATGACAATTAGTCAGACAAGACAGCTTTTGGTATATGGTTTTAAAAAATATGATAGATTTGCACTGGACCCATCTCACATAATGATAACTGACGATAGGACCGTTAGATGCCAAGCGTGCGCTCTTAGAAGCATCAAGGCTCTGGCTCTGCTACTTTTCATACCGGAATAAAACTCATTGCCGGAACACCTCAGCGCTATTAACACTGCTGATTGGAGGCAGAATTAGTTAACATGATGGTAGCTAGCCAGGCGGACAAATTAAAAAAACACCAACTAAACAAAGTACCGACAGGTACCCCAACTGGGAATAGAACCCGGGACTTCTGGATTGTAAGTCAGAGGCAGTTGAATATTGAGGCGATATGGATACATGCTGCTTTTGGTAATTAATATGATAGGAAGCATATGTAAGGGCTGGTGGTGCTTCAAGAGTGAGTGACTCCTTATAATATGTACTTGTGTAGTTTTCATTGCTGCATTATTTATTACTTCTATATTCCCTTAAAGATTATCGTTTGGCATATAAGTACCTCTGTACTGTTTAGTATAAATATTTACGACATGGTTTAACTGTAATGTTAATATTGTAAATAAATAGATCGTGATTTTGCTATTGAAAAGCTCGTGGTGAGGTAATGGAGCTTTGAGTAGAGTGCGATCGTAATTTGTGCAAAAAGTTCAGCCATCATTGCCGTGGTTAGTTGAATACTGGGACCAATTTGTAATGGTATCAGACTGTCGCATTAATTTACTGATTTGTGCTCTATGGTTTGTTTTAATCCAACAGAAATAACCGTAAACAATGACGTATAATATAAACATATCCCCACAATATTACTCGGTGTTACAATTCTCATGTACTCAGCTTTGAAATACGTTAGTTTGGCTATCTTCAAGGCGCTGACTCAGCATGTGCTGCAGAAGTCCTACCAGCGCTGATATTCTGTCATACCCAGATTGTGGCAGCCTAGCAATAACAACAATTTAATCATTATTGACGTATGCAGTGAATAATGTTGTTTTGTGTGAGATGTGTTTGAGAGAAATGTGTATGTAAGTATATAATAACATTTGTCAATAATGTATATAGGTGTATGTGAAAAAAACACGAACATGTTAATATGTATATTAAAGAATATAACTCAAAGTATCGTTATTATAAGGCATGGGACTATCTATCTCTGTTTGTTTAAGGTAAATTATATTGAATTGAACTTAAGACCGAAGTTTCATTATCATTCCCTTCCGTTGTATACGGTAAAACTATAAAAACAAATTGTGAATGAAGTAGTCCGGAGGCAGAATAACTAGAAGATATTTTTACTCTGCAAAAGAGCAAACAAGATCTCTGAAACAGCACCTCACGGCTCATGGATGTCTTTACTGAAGATATTTCTAGTTTCCTAAGCAACAATTATCAGTATCGAATGAAATTATCTAAGACATTTCTGAGCCGTGAGATTGTAAGGATGTTTGCCTTAGTGAATTACACAATCACACCCCCTAACAGGTAACGCCTGAGGCATGACATATGGTTGTACTATTCTAAAACTGAAAATCGATCATTTGTTGATGATAGCAACATTGCGGCAGAGAGATCAATTATTCTTTCTGCTGTTTTAAGACAATCTTACTAAAAAAGAGTTGTTTTTGAGCTGCTTTTATAATAAGCTATGTGTGTACTTACTAGCTCAGCTTTGTGAGTTATGAGACGTCAAGCGCGTTGTGGCGAGGTAATCGGTAGTGGAGCGCTATGTCGGAGGCGCTCGTAACTTGTGCGTGAACTTCAACCGCATGCTAGCAATTATACACTACACGGATGCCATACAATTACTACTATAGACTTCTAGTAGATGTGATAGTTATAAATAGGAAGCAGTATGTTTAGCTTTAGTAATTTTGAATATGTTTCGATGCAAACCTCTTGGAAATTTGTATTTTTATATAATACTCATACGGCAAAACGCATATGTCTAGATGTGCTTAACTATGTTAAGATTAGGTCATTATATATAAATTCACGTTTATGTTAAGTTACCATCCTAAAGCTATGCTCATCAATGTTATAATGAATGTTAAAAAGAGACAAGTTTATTTCTGGATAGACATCCGATGTCAAGATACGTATTCCTCTCTTTACGCTCTATCGTATGTTTCCATCAGTGTTTATTGGTGTGCAGTAATTTGTCTCACTATGACTATAAACCGACTATATTCAGTGACAATTAAACTAGTTAGCTGTGTTGTGGAGACCTTCAACAGTCAGTGGTTTAGACGCTGATCTAGGGTTTTCAGCTGATACGCACACAAATACACACAAACGTCACCTACCTTGACCGAAAATCTGCAGCATCAGGCCGGCTCTGCTCCACAGATCGATATAGTCCCTTATAGCTCACATATATTTCACCGTTGTTAGTCTACAAATAGTTCACTCCAGTTGGTGGCACAGAGGTTTTATAATGTAATCGCCGCTGCCGAGACGTTTTGCGATGGAGTGGTTGGGTGGTTCTTGATTAATATATGTACAGGACACTTTTAATCCCGGTCAGTTGTGCCCAAGGCATGATTGTCAATTTTATCTCATTGAAAATCGCGAAATATGGGCGAAATTTTCCCTTGAAAAAAAGGCCTGCTTACTATTTTGTGACACTTCTTCTACCTTTTACTACAATACTGACTTCTGAACTTTGAAAATAGATGGAGCAACTATCAGGTGTTATTTAATCATAATCTCTAATATTATATGTGTGAAGTTTTAAACGTTTGTGACTCTTTCACTCGAATTGTATAAAAATTAACGAACAGACATATGTTATAGATAAGGGATGGCGAAACTTTATACACCCATAAGTAAATTGTGATACAAAAGTCTTAAAACGGCTGTAAGGTGCTATCAAATATATAATCATAGTATGAGTTTTTATTTCTTTTTATAACGGCCGTAGCTTCTCTCACGCTGTTAAAATATCCAGTGTCGCCCTATTATGGTCTAAAGATACATCCCTGTGACATATAGAAGCATTGACAGCGGAGCTTTAGGTAATAGGGTCCAGTTAGCTGCCTTTGGTAATGGAGCCTGACCAATGGATGGAAGGTGGCGTCGTGCGCAAATTTACCAAAGCGTAATGCTTTGGTAAATTTGCTATATCTTAAATATCCTGTTTTAATTGATTTTTAACGATGGGATCTAGTGTGTCGAAGGTTAGTCAGTCATATAGTTATTACCTGTGCGCGGATTTCAGTACTCCCTTACTAGACAGTGTTACCGTCACTTACCGTCAGGTGAGTTGAAGTCCAACTGAATTCTATATACTAATGGCTTGTTCGTACGTTACAGTCGCATAGGGTACACTGTTTAATTTATCGTAGAATTTGAAACTGTCGGTCGAGCGCCCCGGGGGTGCGGTTTGGCGCAACGAGTAAGCGTTCTTTGTGGTGCAATTAAAATTTCAGCTTTTCCACTTTCCGGTAACTATTCCGGTGGCCATAAATGTGATAGATTTTCACGTTCCAGCTAAATTTGCTTCGAGTTCTTTACGTGTGTGGATTTTGTGCTGAAAATATATTCTAAAGAAAAGTAATGCTTTGTAGACGAGTCATTTTTTTAGTAATAGCTGTATTTCAAAAATTATGTCATGATTTCGTGAGACTTATAAAGTAACTAGTACTTTGGCCCTCGTTACCTGCGCAGACTTCAGAATTTATCTAACGGGAATCACTCGGTGGACCGGTATAGAAGTAGTATATGTGTCCTTTTCCATACCGTAGGCTACCTGCGTGCCCAACTGGTAACAAACCCACTACTGTATCTTACTACTACTTGCATTTACTTTATTACTCGTAGTATGACTTTTAATGACAAATTATGGCCATTTACGTGACATAGAAAACTATAATTAGATATTCTACAGTCATCATATCGATTATGTTTCATGGAATTTTTCTAATGAGTTTTTCAAATAGATTTAAAATAATGTATTAGTAAATGTTTCAAAATGACATTATTGATTGCCTAAACGATATTAAGCAATAAGTCAAAGTTTAATATGATTTGGATTTATCATATTAGCGGTACTTTTGCCTTTCTGAATAAAATGTACGGCTGTTCAGAAGTTGTCTTTGAAAATTTAACGGCTTCATACTTACAGAAACACCTATTCAATGAAGTAAAACACCGAAATCATCCATATTCATCAACCCAGAATGCCTTTTCCGAACGAAATTTCAACCCAATTCACCATCAGGGATAATATTATTATCCGCCGACGGTAAATAAACAACCGAAAGTCCCAATTAGATTCGTTTGATGTACCTAACACGAAATAAAACGGCGCCGAATTCAGTCCTCACGAAACAATTTTCATTAGAGGGCAACGTGACTGCATTATTAAGAAGGAGAATGGCGGTCTTCTTTACTGGAAAACTTTTCTATTATACGATGTAAGATTATGTTCTGTTTATGAAGGATATGCCTTGTCATTGTATTGTCAGACCCTTCGCCTTGTATAAGATTAACCTAGGACTTCCAAAAAGGGATGGGGAACAACCAGAGAGATTTAAATATAGTAATAGGTTATAGAGCGGGCATTGGAAAACGTTTCATATAAACATTTTGATCTCAAAAGTCAATCGTATGTCAAATGTCTTGAACGGCCGCGTGACGTGATGTGACACTAGATTGAGTAACTTATTACCAATTGGTATTAAGTTTAGGATCAAAATTTTTGTTTGCTTTGTCCGGTCTATTACTATTAATGTTAAATGTCTTTGGGAACAACACATACCTGTATTCAAGTTACATCTTATTATCCTAAATCTTGGGCTAGACCTATGTTTGTAATATTTTTGGACATATCGGTATAAAAAAGGCTTCGCTAACTAACTAATAGCAATATCAAACACCATCAGATTTAAATCGGGGAGTCACTGTATCCAAGTGGGTCGTGACCGGTCGATGTGGCGTACCATAGAGGAGTCCTACGTCCAGCAGTGGGCGTTTCCTGGCTGATGATGATGACTAAACTTTGTAACGATAAATTTATTAATAATATCTTGATGAAATGGCGGTGTGTGAAGTATTTCTATGTCCACATATTGCCGCCGGCAGCAGTAGTCCGGGTTGCCGTGCAATAAGGAAGCTCAATGTTTACTCAAGTTCAACTTACCCCGTCCGTCCGCGTCCACGGCCCGGGAACCGCGTCGCAGGAACTCCGGGAATTCAGGAACAAAAACAAGGCCCCTTGGCGTTTATTGTTACAAGCCAACCCTACATAGTTATACTTACTCCTGTGATAGAGTTTCTAAAACATAATAATCTTTCTTATTTTAATTTAAAATTCGCATCGACACGATGTCACCTGATGATGAGAATATAATATGTATTTATATGTATAGCCAAAGAGTGTATAGCCAACTATGTTCTAGTGAATTCTGGTCTAAAAAGACTGTAAAAATACAGACGTAAAATGTGTTTGCACTTATTCTTCATCTCCACCTGATGGTATATGGGAATGCATGCTCACCCAGGAACCTCAAGCTGATGAGGAGCAAGCGGCGTCAATAGAACTGATTATGAGGGTGGTAACTAGTCCGGGGGACTTAGAAAATGCCTTAACCACCAACGAAAGTGTAACAATAGATTCCCCTGCTGGGAATCGAACCCGGTACTGTGAGTCCACACAGTATTAGCCTCTAGGCCACTGAGCCGGAGACTTATCTAGTCCAGACAACAGTTTGGTAAGTAAACCATCTATTAATAGGTATGCATTTTTAAGCAGATACTCATACGAGTAATAAAATAAAATATTCTCTCAATAAAACAATGATGAAGATATTTATTCTTTCGTCAAGCTTAATAAAAGTAGTCCAGATTTAAAACCTTTCTAGGGTTCCGTACCTAAAGTGGTTTATTACTAAGCCTCAGCTGTCTATCATTCCGTTTGTAATACTTACTTACTTGTTATACTTACAAAAAGGCTGTATCTCAGAATTAGTAATAGGTAGACAGTTTAAATTTTCACACAAAATAAGGGGAGATTAATAGAATAATAATTGACAATCTAAGGGGGGCTCCCCTACGCACCTGGCCGGTTTTCAACCGACTTCAAGAGTAGGAGAAAGACACAAACGCACTTTCGCATTTATAATAATATTAATAATACAACTCATTTCATTTACTTAAATAGGTACAGGGTGAGGGATAATCATGCAAAATTTAAAGTAAAAACTCTTTTTATAACATACCCGACTATAGACTGTTGAGTGTAAAAAATGCTTTTAGTTGATTACAGTAACTGTACTGAAGCTGCGGTAATAAAAGGCACAGATAGAAGCAGTGCCGAATCCAAACCACTTACATTATTGTTAAAAGTAATTGTAATATTTTTATTACAAACCAATCGACAATTTTTTTCGGTTGATACAGTAGAATAATAAAATATTTAATTGTGTTTTATCATTCTCAGTTCGAACACCAACCACTGAACACAAGCTTTCCCACCTCAGAATAGGACCTCCCGTAATCATACCGCAAGTGTCATAAAAGGTAAGTAAAAAATATTAAGAAAATGTCCAATTATCATCTCCAGTGGAGCGTCTACTAATATATTTTACAATACATCAACATTTTACTATTCGACTGATAAGCAAACCCCCCACGGAAATTAAATATCCTTTTATAAAGTACAACAAGGCAATCATGAATGAGGGAGGTTCAGATACAAGTGGACTTATACATCGGATTGTGATCATGTTGGGCTATCCGGTTGACGATACCAGTATAGATATTCTTCCCTATATATAAAACATACACATACACACACACACACACATCCACATTCTGTATATTCTTGTCTCTGTTCTCTAAAATAGAGAGGCTTACTTCTAAACTTTGAGAGCCGCTGCCGTTCATTCACCTTAATATTAATTTCGTGTTTCAGTTTTTGGGCAAACTTCCCGTGTTGGCCCTAATGCCCCTCAGTCATTTATGTTTATTAGTGCCAATTTAGCGTTGGATGGCGTCTTGTTAACCTGTCATAATTACTTCTTGACTACCCTACCGTGCTCCCTTTAAAGCCGCTTTCAGAAGTGGGATTACAACCCTTTCTTTTTGTTACTTTCAAACCTTTTTTGTTCAGGAGCAAATATTTTTGTTTTGCCACAATTTAAAATTCGAAATTACATAACGTTCTAACAACAAATAAACAATGAAACTTGCAGTAACGTAATTAATCAAAGCAAACAATGTTACATGTATTATGCTGGAGCTATACAGATATGTGATACATCTCCGTGTTTCGATAGTTCGCTGGATGTTTGCCTCTAATTTATTGAACCATCACTATTCGTTCCGGCTATTACAATTTAAGGCAGAGATGGTTCAATTTCTGGATAGCTTGATCTATTCTCTAACGCTCATTGAAGTTTCAATTTTATTTATCCTTAACAATGAGAGCCTTGTACGATGAGAACCTAATAAAAAATATATTAAAAAAACGTTCAAGTCCCGTACAAAATATGAATTTATAAACAAACTGAAAATGAAAGCTCCAATGAAAATGTAAGCATGATCGAAGAACAGACTTTCCAGTTGAAAAACTGAGATCCCATACATTTGTCTATATCACAGTACATTTTACAACTGAAGCTGTAAGTTTGTTATCGTAAAATTGCTATTTTTGCTGTGATATAATTAAAAACTTCTGATTTCCAGATTCATTCCTATACTTGTTTTTTTTTAAATTGAAGATAGACCAACACTTGACCTCAATCTCACCTGATGGTAAGTGACTTTAAGACCTTGGTTCTTGCCCAGAAATCTAGGTCAACGGGAAGTACCCTATAGGGTTTGATTCGGTTATGATTATCTAAAAATGTGGCTTAAGTAGCCGTATATTTTTATTGCGCTTACTCGTACTTACATAGTAGTTTGATTTTTCCTGACTTCCTGAGTAAAATGGTCTTGAGAGACCGACAAGGTTTAATTCTTTTCCTTTTGAGGTGTGGAACCCTAAAAACAAACGAAACCTTTTAAAATAGCATGTACCTTAATTAAAGTATTTTAATATAAAAAAATGGTTTTGGTAATTTGATTTAATTAGTTAGAAATTTAGAATGGTTTTTTCTTCAATTTAAGTTATTATATTTTATGTGCCCTGTCCTGACAAAGGCCTACTCCAAAGATACGAAATTGTCTTTGTCCTATGTCATTTACGCCAAGAGCAGGGACGATTTTAGCAACAAAAATAATGCAATAGAGACAATAAATTCTAAAATCGGGAGAACTGGTGACGCTCGTGAAGTTTACTAAAAGTACTACACAAAAAAATATGTTTGAATCACTATTCAGAATCACGATACGAAAATGCCTCGGTGCATCGTAAAGCGTGAATAAACAATAGTCATATAAAACAGTACTTATTTTTAAGATTACAAATTTAAATATTGAGTCAGCAGTTTAAACGTTTCTCCAGCTCAGTCATATGTATAGTTTGAGACATGCAATGTCAACCATATGGAAGGAATGCCCCAATCTGTGCGCGCTATATTGATATTAATTGGACGACACAGCGACCGCCCGGATGGGAACGAATAACAGATTAATAAAACCCGTTCCCGATTGTAGGAATTCCCTTTGTGAGCGCGTGAGATACGAGTGTCTAATAAATCCAAATGACGAGCGTACAAATACGTACCTACTGTAGCGTATCAACCAGTACACACGCAAATGTGATGAGCATTCTTTGTGTATTCGCTAAATTAAATTGCATTGAGGAGGAACGTAATTTTGTTTGCATTGTACTTGAATTCAATATTTTATTGTTTACGTATTTAATATTAGCTTGTTGATGTTTGCATTTCATTTCGTTCAATTCAAAATATTCATATTTTAAAGGTAGATGTGTTGAGACGTGTCCGACACGCGCCAGAAGCCAAAATATGCGAAACTTTTTTCTAATAATTCTGTTTAAACAATTTTCATTTTCAAGTGCGTATAAAAAGCCTAGTTTTACCAATGGAAGTAATAACGTTTTTGAACTTAAAGTCTGAAACTGAAGTCAATTATCTCTCATATATGAATCAGGTTCGTTCAAAAGAGGATTGTTTCTTGAGTTGAGAGTATCCACTTGTAAAGACGATAAATATCAACATCCTAGCAATGCAATTAGGATCCAAAAGAATCCTCGGCATATTTCTCACAATATAACCCAACTTCTCAGGAAGTTTTCGCATCCCTCGTTATTTATTTTGTGCAAGTTTCGGGTTGCGGCCAGATTGGATGAAGGACATTTTTTGAATTGTACGTGACGTAGGATTGACATGACACTACATATTTTTCGTAAGGAAACCTCATGTGCATAACCAATGAAGGGATGGGACTGGGGAAATTCATGCGACCTTTTCAACGGTTCTGATTGCGAAAACTTGCTTTGTCTTTAAATTTAAACTCATATTTATCGATACTTACTATGATAAGAGAGCTTGAAAACTCAACAGCTTCATCAGAGGGTGACATTGCTACAGCGAGCAGGATTTCTATCTGTGGATCTGCCATAATCACCAAGCTTGGAAACTGTGTGTGTGTCCTAAACAACACATTTACATAAATTTCGTTAATTACATCTAAAGTTATCAACTGATTAACGGTACTTTTGACACGTCATAATCATATATGGTGGGTCCAATTTGAACTCCTACTGGAAACGGGAGGACGTAATGGAAATCTTTAGAGGTGGCCTCTATCGGAAGACAAGCTGTACCAGTCTATGCCCGAGTATTGACCGTTTGCCGATAAATATTTTATATTATGCTAAACTAAGAACAGCAATAAAGGATTTTTATTTATGTATGTAGAGCTTACGTATTTCCAGCTCTCTTCAAAAGTAAAAACTTTTGATTCTGATTTCAAAAAATCAAAATTGTAAAATTATATACATAGGTTTCTATATTAACACTTCGCAGCTGTATATAGATATTTTAGCTTGTACGTTATGGAGAGAGAACTAAAAGTAGAGCTCTTTATTTCGCAAGCAGCTGTCAAATTCACATCCCGCTGTTATGTTTTTTTATTCTTATTGGCAATTAAACAATTAACCCTTTGGGCGGTACAAAGGACCCAATTTCTGAAGCCCCCTCGTTGGGGGAAATTTTATACCCATTCAGGGCATTGTAGTGTTTAGACCGAGGAGATGAAAGCAACTGAATGCGGTGCTGGTCCATTTACAAATTAAATAAGGTAGGTTCACAGCTGGATGTTTCTGAGTCAGTTTGTATCAGATCCTCTCCTATGTAAATCAGTCTATATGTTAGTACTATTTGAAAATTGAATATGGGCTTATATTTTACATTGTACTAAAACATTTAAGATGCTTTCGTCTCCATGAATGTCAGCGGCACTAAAGGTTATACTATATAAGTGTTTTTTTAGCATAATATTAAAATTTAATATCACAAAATTTGAAATACATGGTACTAATTTTTCTAAGAGAATTTGATAAAAAGACATTCGTCACTGCTGATATACGTATTTTGCCAATTATTTATGGGTTTTCTTTTACAATTTATTCGTACAGTTCTGGTTTAATCCCAGTGTAGACGAAATGTATTATCTATCCAATTTAAAAGTTAATCTCTTGTCGTCGGCTTAGAGGAGATAAAAATGGAATCCAGATTGCCAATATTTATTTTAAACCAGGCTAAACATATAATAAATGGCACACAGCGTCGATGTTCTTGCATTTCTTGTGACGTAACATAGCATTACTAAAGTTATCTTCAAGGAATAAATGAACATAATTTTAATACTTACGATTGCGCTCCACTGACACATCACCCTTTCATACAGCAAAGGGAAAAACATAAATAATTTCTGTTAATTTTACTATTAAAAATAGATGTCTGTATTTTCACATATCTAGAAGAAGAAAAAAAGAATTTAGGTTTGTAATTGTAAAATACTAGGTTGTGCATTATGAGAATACATGAATAACTTTATAGGCCAGGAAAGCTGCCAGAGTTATACATTTGCCTCTTTTTCCACCAAGTTCTTGTTCTTGGTCCATCACGTGAGAAGTTTTGTCCTTGCCTCGCAGGAAATATTGGCGCCTCTTTCACTCTCTTTTGCCTCTTAATAATTCTCTTTCCCTTTCTTTTTGCTGTCAATTTATTTTCAACAGTTGGTACACTTGAGTAATATAATATTGTACCAACTTTTGTACCATATCATATTCACCAATAATTGATATTTCCGTCAACATACTGACAGCATATGGACAAGTAAGGCTGAATGTGACATTGTACAAAAGCGGATACTTATTTTTGTATTCGAGTGTACTCTAACTTACTGACTCTCATCGTAACAATAAGAACTTGCGTCTGTCTCTTCAACCTAGGTATGTAATAAAAAAATCCATAGACTTTTTAAGATTTATTTAATAAAAATCTCTTTGACTTGAACACGATTACTAAATTACATACAGTTAAAGAAATATGCATTTTATTGCAACATTGAGTGTGATTATTTTACTGCGTATCAGTCCAGTAACTTACATCGATAAGTACTTACAGAAATGTGACTGATTTTACATCAATTTTTACAATTTTAAGTGGTAATTTTTGTATGTGGATTTCGGCCTATTTTGTATTTTGTATTATGTCACCGTAAAATTGTAAATACCGTTAGACTATAATCTATCTCGTGAGATTGTGAACTGTCGAAAGATTGTGAACCGTAACGTACTGCTTACAATTTAACACATTATTTTCCGGTAGATTATAATATATCAAAGTGAAACTGTTAAATCACTATCTGTCGGGCGTTAAATTGTCAACTGTTCGAATGCTGTCCCTGCCGTTCTGTGTCCATAGAGTTAAGAAAAATTGATTGGCATGTTTAGATTGATTTATTACTGTAAATTTCCAATCCACGTTTTTTTTTGGTAGCGATACTATAAAGCAAATTGATGAATTCTGAAGCAGGAGTATAACTAATATAAAATTTCAGCGTATAAAAAATTGTATTCAGTGTTTTATATATTATTTCACATTTAATTAGAGATCACATTGTGTTAGTTTATAAGACGCGAGTAAAGCAGGAAACAATTTGTTCAAAATAACATATTATGTTGTAGTGAACTGTTTGTACTCGTATAGTACTCGCACAATAAGGTTGCCCCTCTGAAGTTAGTCACAAAAGACCGCGAAGTATCAAATTATTAACGTATACTCGTAATTGGGAGGCAAGGCATGTTTGCGGGTGGACAGAATGTCTTAGTGTCCTGTAGTCCTTTTATCTAGGGATAGTTATTATCGAAAATAATAGACACACATTCTGTGTTTACATGTTTAAAATTGCGGAGAGCTAACTTCAGAGGGGCAAACTTATTGTGCGAGTACTATATACCACTTAACAACACTACGCCTAATCTTAACAAAAGACCGTCCTCTTTTATCGGAAGAGTACGAAAAGTTTGACATGATTTCCAGAGAAAGAGACTTTTGTTCAGATGTGCACTAAAATCAATATGAACATTCAGATAAAACAACAATTATGATCATTGTATTATTGTATATCATTGTATTATATTTTTAAAATTGCATTTCACAAAAAAGTTTTTATTGTGAATTCTATTTCCGTTTATGACAAGATGCAGAAATAAATCTGAAGCAAATGTGAAAGTGATTGTGTAGTAAGACGTATATTTTATTTACATTATACAACAAAAAGTGCACCATTCTCTTTTATTATTCTTATTATATACATATTTTACAATGTTCACTAGTTTCTATTAACAATGACGATATTACCTTTTACGAATTAATTTTTTGCATTAATATTTTCAAAACATTCCAAACTAATTATTTTTGGACCATGTGCAACAATAGTTTTTTGATCATTTTGTCATGTAATTTAAATAAAAACAATTTAACAAATTGGTGGAAGTAATAATTTATTATTTGTAAAATGCCGAAGAAAAACACTGGCTGACCTATTATAGAAATTAGGTAAACGGTTGAATTTTTAAAATAGATGAAGGTAGACATCTACAAAACACATTGAATGACAAATATGAATCTGAAACACATCATCTACGGAACACTTTCAAAAGACGAACTGTGAAATGTTCAAATCGAACATACCGGCTAATGGCAACTCCTACACACCACGTAAAAAAATCGTCATTCAACTTCAGCCTTTTCATGTACCTATACACTACTAAAAATTGATAAGTAACAACAACGTCGTCATTACGTTTCTATGAAACGCTTGTCATAACAATACGAATAATTAATTAGGCTTTCCTATCACTTCAACGTATACTCGCCTTCAATTTGTTTATTAAAGGTCTCTTCGCATTTACACTACTCTGTACACTGTACAAAAACATCACCTAAGATTGTCTTTTAGACGCACTGTAGGGTACATTACACTTTTCAGACACAAGTCCATTGGAATGTAAAGTTCTCAAAATACACGATAAAACACGAACGTCGGAATAGCTTCACGATGAACTGAGCGCACATGTGTTCTCCGTGTCTTATCAGATATTCAAGACACAAAGTTCGTATTTATCGTTGTCCCTTCGCGTTCAGAAGCCCTTCGGAGGAGTTAGAGGAGGGGATGGAGAGGGGACTCGACCCCTCAGCTCTGTGCTAGGGAATCCATCGGCACCACCAATTTTCCGTTGGAGTAGCTGCAGCAAAGGAAAAATTTGTAATTAGAACGGTCCTCGGGCGTCAGTGGCATACAAATATTTGCAGGCGCACCAAAAGTTTTATTAGAAGCGTGTTCAAAAGTTTGGACACAGGAGAAAATTGTAGTCACATGCCAGCTTTTACGAAATGAATTAAAACATTCAATGAAATTCAGACCATAAAAACAACTCCGAATTGTTGTCTCTACTATCTTTTAATATAAATAAGGAAAAGTATGTTTCAACTTGGATTATAATGTCACTCGGCTGACTAAAATTTAATCCACTCTGTAAAAATTCAACACGTGCATCTATGTAAAACCCATGGTCAGTGTGTGGTTAATTATTCATACGTAAATAGTAGCAGCAGTTAGTAACCTGTATGGTATAGTAGCTGTTCTGGATTTAGCTCTGCTTGGCCTACAGGCTTCATCTGTAACCAAGACATTATATTTTTTAGACAGCGGTAATTAACTCTAAAGGTGCATAACTATGAATTCCCGATAGAGTTGTTGGCAAGTTTCCGCTTGTTGGAAGTTCATATCGTATCGTCGACATGGCTTAATTAAGTGGCAGCGCATGCTATTGTCTCGGTTCTTGGTGAACAATACTTATCGTAAGTCGAAGTTAGCAGAAGTAATATCTCCGATACCTTAATGAGAGAACTTTGTATCGACTTTGTTAATCGTCTCTGACCCGGCCGCGTCTCGGTTGGCTTCGGTCGATAAAATTACTTAAACAACGAACTTCAGAAAATTATGCATTCAGTGTAATGTAAGTTATGAATAAAAATATAACATAAAAAGAAGCGGGACAACGTGTGAGTGAAGCCCTCTATGAGGTAATTGAAGAATATTTTATGTGGACGCACTTCAGCCAATTTTGGTAAAGGTAAAAATAAATAAAACGATATTACTGGCAGAAAGTTTATGAATAAGACATGGGAAAATGTCTTTGAAGTGAAAATGACACAAACAATATTTGCGAGTGTTATGTAGTACTTAATTACTTTCTGCCAGTAAAGTGCCTGATGAATTGTGTAGTGGGACCCTTACCATAGTTAGGCTAACATCGTTGTGAGAGGCACGCATCACATTTGACGGGCTCAGCCCGCCGCTTGCCCTGAGAGCCCTGCGAGCCGGACTTACGCCGGAAAGTGTACCTAACGAGCAGACCTGTAATGCAAAACGCCGCACCGTTAACAAAACAAACAAAAACCAAAATGAAAACATCAAATACAGAGCCACGCGCGCGCGTCCATCTGAATAACGCCTATGGGCGGACGAAAGCGGCGAAATAAAAAGAAAATGATAACCTCTGGGGTTTCATGACTTGATACCGTATGGATTCATTCACGTTCATTGTGAGAATGGAACTTTTTACGACACGTGCAGTTTTGTTAGTACTGGGAGTAATGTAGAGTTGTGTTTTAAAGTATAATGAAGTGGTTTAAGGTTGTATGTCGTTATAATTGTTTCGAGCTAAATACAGAAGTTTAACATGATACCTTTTTCATGAATTATAATAATGCAAGCTATAATTCTATTCTACTGCATGCATTTAATTTTATGAATTATTATAGCAAAATAAAGAATGATGGTCATGAGGGATCCAGACTTTACTCACCAGTAAGTCCAGCTTTATTAATGCTGTTTGAGCTAGAGAACCCCGATATTTTTTTCCACGCCTTTTTATTCCAAAATCCGCTTGATTTTGCGTCACCACAACTAGAACTCCTCGGTGACGTAGCGTCTTTTGGGCAACGTAAGCCGCATTCTTCAGCGCCAAGGATGCGCACTCCAGCACCGCGGGTTCCATACGCCACCGCGGGCAAATGAGGCACCGACCCAGTAGGTTTCCGTCGCAAACTACCGACGTAGCTTGCTCCGCTACTGCTTCCGCTAAATCCGCTATCTAAATCTGGAGGATTACAGCTAGCTGGAGAAAGTAGTTCGTCTGTTGGACCTACCCTCAATAACTCTTCGATGTTATCTCTATCTTCCGCTCGTTCCGAGTCGGGGGATTCACACTCTGGCATTAACATGGCCTCAACGCTCAGATTTAGTTCTCCTAATATTCGTTTATGCCTCGATTCAACTCGACGCACTTCTTCCTCGACGACACTTCTATCTAGTGAGACGAGAGATTGACGTGGCACGTATCGATGTTTTGGACATGTCCTCGAGCCGTCTGTGATTTCCTCATAAATGTTTTCCTCGGTTCCATATCGTGTAACATAATTATGTCGTACGGATCGTTCTGCTCGATCTTTAGGGATACCGCCGCGCCCACGCTGTCTGTTCGCTTTCCTCGAGGAAGATGGCATTGACATATGATGGTCGTAATAAGCATACGAATAATCTACTGGCTCGAATCGCTCCATAGTTGCAGCAATATTGCTTCTATTCCAAGACTGAGGCGGAGGCTCTCTGGATAAATTGACTGCTGCAAGTCTTGCCGGCAGGATTTCATCAAGATCTCGGGCACAACGTTCATCCAGTGATTGGGCGCCGTCATCTTCGTCTTTTCTATGCTTTCGATGTGGTCGACGAGACGTATGTGAGCGTGCATGCCCCCTGTCACAATCAGACCCAAGGCCGTGAACGTAATCTGGTGTATGACTACGATATTCAACTGGCCGGTGTTTACAGTCAAGGGTGTGGTGATACTCAGTAGTGTGCCTTAGATTGTAGTTGGAGTTCCCTTCGTAATCAGAACGGTCATATGAGGGGCTGTCGTCTGCGTTGCTCATGTGCGGGTGCGGACAGTCGGCAGCAATGCCAGACTCTGAAGAAGGATAGTCGTGGACTTCTGCAGTGATCAGTACACGGTCGTCCGGGCGAGCTGGCTCCGAGGCTGCGTGTCGATGGTTGGGTCGAGGTCGGCCAGTCTCCCGGCAGCTCGCAAAAGTCCTCTGAAGCGAAGGCTGATAGCGCCCGCACCGGGAGTCGAACACCGCCTCCCCTGGCTCGTCGGGGCTTGGCGGCGCGCTGCGTGATTCCATGGCTCATCCTCTCATATCCAATTAGTTTCTGAAACGACAGAAATATTTTTTATTTAAAATACAAAGGAGCTAAAGATATTTGGGCACGAAATATTTTGCTTCTAATAAAAGTCCCCAACATAAGCGTGTTGCCGAGGGCAATGAATTCAATATTACATGCTCCGTGATAAGGGTAGGGTAAGTGACGATCAACGGTGCAGCCGACGTCGATATATCATCATCAGTCGCTCGGTAATAAATTGAGAATAGAGCGTGTTTACATTTGCTTTTTGCTTTATTATACCTTTGTTGGCGGTGCACTCCGTCTTGATAAACTTAATCACATCACATCATTTTAACCAATGCTGTTTGGTGAATTCAAAGTATTTTAATATTTTAGATAGTGATAAATAGTAAACTTCAAAATTTAGTCGTTTCGATTACTAAATGACGTAAAGGAAGGATAAACAAACAAGCAAACAAACTCACTTTCACATTTATACTAATAAGCATGGATAAGTTTTGCCACTGTTACCAATAAACTTCGAAACTTTGGACACGTGTTTTCTTCGATCTCAAACCTATCTCGTAACATTACAATAGAGAAGAGACCTTTAAACGAGAAGCAATATCAACCAAACCAAGTGTAAACCAACGACTGTATTTTTAAAATTAGTTGTGTGATTTTACTGAAACCTTTTCGCACAATAACTACAAACAGAAACGGACAAAAACTCAACATGCCCGCGTAAAACTTCGCAGATACTTTATCAGTAACGAAATTCCGCGTCCAATTTTTATTGCGATTCCCCCGAAGTTATGGCACGAATTCCAGACCAATTTATTACGATAACGATAAGTGTCCCTGAACTAGAGAGTCGCAAGGGCGGGTCGGGACGCACCCCGGCGTTGTCATGGCAACGGTCCTCTGTTCCCGCGGTTTATCGCCCAGCTTCCGCCCGATATTCCTTGCATCTAAATCATCATCAGCGCTGGGAAGCGGCTCGTAAAGCGCCCGTTGACCGTCCGGTCGGCACAATAATTTGTTATGCCTCTCGCCCTGGGATTTCTCCGCCTCTATTGCGTATACGGCCGTAAAGACGCCCCGCTATGTGCACCTAACTCGTGTTACGTCACAATCTCCCTTAAATCCCCTTTGTTTCGAGGGTAAATAGTTGATGGACACTTGTTTATCTGTTCGAAGGCGTTATTTATAAATAAATCCTATACTAGCAGAGACAAACAAAGATTTTCTTGTTCTTCGTCTAATAGGCATTGGTTCTTGACTTGGTTCAGGCTTCATTATGTTATTGTGATTGTAAATAGCACAATATTACTAGCATAAAAATGCGAGCATTATTCACGTTTTTAGATTAACTTCGACATTGCTTGCCACACTTCCTTACTACATATTATTTGATACGAACGAGTAAATATATATGTCAACTTGGATATATATTCATATCTATGGTATTACTTCCTCGATGTTATGAAACTAAACACACTTGGAAGTAAAGCAATAGAAGACTAATAATACAGGTTCAAAAAGCAATGGAAACTTTATTCTCTGCAGCGTTCGTAGGACTCAATATTTATTTTACAAGGAACTCATGTTTGCATTCATATGTATCTTTCTAAAGTAAATAGTCCCCATGACTCGTATAATGTAGTAAACTCGGGTGAAATGCTTTTTTTATGGAAATGCGCTTAAAATTATTGTCCCATTTAGGTTTACGTTAGGAGAGCGTCAGGGCTGTACTTTGAACCGTAATGGCATGGCTTTATGAGGAAGTTTGATGATAGATATCCAAAATGTGTGTGGATGTAGTGAAAGACGGCAACGTGATAGGGCAGACACAACTAATGTCTTATTTATGCTCGGTTTAAAAAATAATTTTTAGTTTATTAGATTTCTTGATTGTCGGCACTTTTAAATTACTGCAGGTAAAAACCATAGACTCTAAGTACAGTGGTTTAGTCTAGTCTACCGGTCTGTCTAAATTGGAACTATTTATGTAGTTCATAGCAACGATATAGAGAGTGTAGGAGTTGGTCCCTACGACGTTGTCTATTATTTCACTGGGTACTATTGTAAACCTGCAGCTGAAACAATAAATGATTTGAATTTATTACACGTCCGCACTCGCCCACGGCTCTCGTGAACTGTTTACGCGTTTAGCATTCCAACCCATAGACACACGAAACAGTGTGAGTATTTTTTATGCATGATGGGTTTGCACTTGGCCTTCATCTCACTTGATGGTAAGTGACGACAATGCCGTTGGATGGTAAGCGTGCGCACCCAGAAGCCTCAAGCTCAGGCTTTGGCTCTGTTACCTTTCATACCGGAACACAACAGTGCTTGTGACTGAGGTGGGCATAGAATGTATCATACCAGCAACCAAACCGAGTACCGATAGATACCCCCACTGGGAATCGAACCCGAGTCTCCGGATAGTGAGTCCAACATTTATCCATTATGACACGGAGGCGGTTAAATGCCGCATACATTTCAAAGATATTCCTAAAATGTATATGGATATTCTGATGGTTCCAAAAACATAAATTTATAGGCTTTTTTAAATTTTACAATCCAAGCTATATTGTATTGTATATACAAATGATGATAAATATCCACTCGTCATCTCGCTAAAGAAACCTGTAAGAAAACTGAAAAACAGAGTTTTCTTTGACATTATTAACGTGTGAACGCTACAGAAAAACAATTGGCTTTTATTTAATTATTTTCACATTCACAGTGACTTGTGACTTTTCTTTTCATACCCTATTTTTCGCCCCTCTATTTAAAACTAACTCCACGAATACATTAAGCAACGGGGGGTTAAAATCATGCAACACTCGTAATGGTGACTTAATTGCAATAAAAATTATTTACGGTCGTAAAGTGACTCGGTATTTTTAACTAATTGGACACTTATTCGATAGACATTGTTGTTAGGGACGTAATAGAAAATAAAATGAAATTTTATCTTCCGTTAAGAACTTACAGCGTCTAGACGGGGTAACAGAAAAGAGATACAGGAATACGTTTCGTTTCGTTTATTTATTGATACTGTTAAATATTTAGTGTTCACAACTTTAGTATTGAGGTAAAATAAAATTTGTAAAAACACGTTTCCGAATTATTAAGGCAACCGATTATTAGAATTATGTTGATAGAACACTTAAATAAAATTAATAAAATACTTACTTAAAATTCAGAAAATTTAACGAATTCAAACATCCGACGAAAAAACGGAACCCTTACGGCACTCTCTCATAGGTGATTATCTTAGGAACTACTAATTTATTATTCATTTATAACAGGTAACAAGACCACCATTGTATACAATAAAATAAATAAAAATAATCTATTACACACTACAATAATATACCTATATTCTAAACTATGGCAGGTTGGTGCCGCTTAATAAAATATTTTTGTTTGAATAGCAATGAAGTAAATCAATTAACTCACGTTCCATAACACTGTTACATAAAATTATTTGACCCTACTTTGTTATGTGGGGACACATACCCTTTAATGAAGGACTAGATACACTACTCGCAAACTAAGTTTGCCCTCTGAAATTAGACACAAAAGATCGCGAAGTATCAATTTATTAACGTATAAATGGGAGGCAAGGCAAGTTAGCGGGTGCAAAGAAATGTCCTAGTGTTTTATGTCATCTAGCGATAGTTATTATTGAAAATAATACACACACATTCTGTCTGTACATGTTTGAAATTGCGGAGAGCTAACTTCAGAGGGGCAAACAGCGTGCGAATACTGTACGTCAGCTTCGATTACCGAAAGTGATATTACTGGCACTTCAGATTGGATAGTCCAACTTACATATTTTTAAAACACAATACGTGCAATCTCCACTAGTTATACAATATACCTACACAAATTGGCTTGTCTCCATGGAGCACCGGTGACATAAAAAACCAGTATTCCCTACAATTTTGCGCCATTACAATAATTTATCCATTCATCATCTGACGATAAGATAATAAGCGTTTTCAATTTCTATGCACCCCTCACGTCGCGTCGTGTCCGATCATTATAAATAATAGGTTTTTTGCGGCTTGGACACATGTGCTACTACGAGAAAGTAATTGGTGTGTCTAATAGTTTTTTCGGGGGTAATAGAGAAATATGGTATGTGTTGTTTTAGTATACAGTTTCACAGACATAGGACAGAGCATATGATAAGTTAGTATAAAAATTATTGGTCAGAGATGTGTTTAAGCTAAATTTAAAACATGATTATAAAGAATGAAGTGATCTTTGTTCACCATCTCAAAAATAAATAATTTTTAAAAATGGCCTACACTACCAGGATAAATTAAAAACGGGTTTAAACATTGTTCTATCAGAGGCTTGCTCATAGGGAAAGCTAATTTTAATATGAAATAATTATTTGATGACAATTTTGAATATGATTTTTATTGTAATAGAACTACATTTGAATTAATTAAAAGTAAATGACAAATGTTTGCAGCAATGCACACCTTGATGCTGACTTTTTAAACATTACGCGCATGCAAAACGCATTTGTATATTTACGTAATCAGCAATTATGAATAAATTGTTAGTTACAAGTTATAAGTTGGACATTTAAATGTAAAATACAATATAGATTAAATATCCCAGTCAGCAACACAATAAGGTCAACCATTTTACGATTACTTGACATGACGCTATGTTTATTTAGTAATAGGTATGTCATAGTATTTTATATACAGCATCATACATGGTAGTTCTAATTTTTAAATGAGACCGAACCGCTTTGGTTATACACCCACTCTCAAGGATTCAGCCCTAATGTTTAGATTTGAGAGCTCTATATCGTTTTAATTATTGAGAAAAATTCTTAATATTAGTAGATCCACGCCACATTGAAAGATGCTTACTTAGCATAATTATTACGACAAACGTTCCCGTATTAATAAGCTCATTTGGCGATTTAAAAAATAAAACGGAGGAAACTATCATTTAATTTTTAATAGATTACAAACTGTTACAATCTCAAACCAGCATTCCACACACTAACAGAAGATTACTAATCTAAAATGTACACAACCCTCACTTATCATCAGAACTTCCAACTTAAGATTCCACCTCAACCATTCCCGACTTCTTAACACAATTTTCTTAGAATAATTTTAAATGACTTTAGTAATTTATGCGGGTTACTGCACAGTAGGAATTTTAATACTTATTCAAAGTAATAAAAGTAGGTTCAGTGGCTTTTTAATCACAGGGCCCGTGACGAATCGCTGCGTCAGCGCCACGCATGAACGCGACTTAGGGTTAACATTAAAATTTGGATGTAATTTATTTTAAATTTTATCGTATTTATTTTAAGAATCTAGGCTTTTGACAGTTTCGATTTTGTAGATTAATAACTGATTTAGTTTGATTTATGTGATTGAAACCATTTACGTGCAGAAGATAATGTAGATTATTTTAATTTAGTCTTTGCCAACTTTAGGAATCGTCCAACAAGTATAAATGATAAATTACTTTGCAAAATTTCTATAATATCCCATTCTAAAGGTGCGTAGTCTTTCGCTTGCAGTGGGTGACATCGTTCAGAGTATAGACTGAACCCTTGTATTCCGAAAAATCCAGAATAGCTATTGGTGGACTATGGGTTAAAGAAAGATGACATGAAAGCTGTAAATAAACTTCGATGCTATATAACTGTTATCAACTTATCCGGGTTCCTACATCTGTAAAAAGTATTATTAATGTTTTCTTATCTTAATCCAATAACCTAATCTCAATAATCAATAATGTATAACTATTTAATATAAATATATTTTGTGAGTAACGTAAAAAAATAGGTCAACGTGCGTTTTCATCAATTTAAGGACCGGAAGGCGAGAAACAATACGCGATAGAGTATCACTTCCCTTGTTTACGTCTTCGCATAATAAAAGAGTGAAGAGCTCGTAATCAAGTTGGTTTTAAAAATAATGGCGCGGACCCCAATAAACTATAACTTACGAATGTTACGGAGTACAAAATAACTGGGGAACGCAGTGGCTTGCCCGTTTTAATGCGACACTCAACGCAGAAATCCATTAAGTGGTCTTTGAGGAGATCCCTCGTTTTACTGCTCTCGCCGTGGTTAATAAAACGTGCGAAAATACACTTACATAGCTTTCCGAACGAGTCCGCTATGTGTTTATTCTATTCGTAAGTGCTAATCTTGGCGAAGTTTAGTCTAAGATCTCATTTGGTAGAAATTAGTTGAAGTTTTGGAACTGTTTAATGAAAAGAAGTAGTGGTTCCAAACAGCTGACACCTTGACAAGTTGCATATCGATTGTTAACAAATAACAAAAATTTTATAACTTTAGCTTCACTGATGATTTCAAGTGTAATTCAATTTCATTGATTTGATGTCACAAAACATAACGTTCCTTTTAAGAGATGTGATTTAGGGTTCACATCACGATCGCCAATTATTTTTTCTTTAGGAAAAGGCAACTTCGGGAATATTTGAGGAAACGGGATATCAATATCTTACTACGTCTACGAATCCATCTGTCAAGCGTGATGGCTGTTCCTTAAGAGGCTATGTTGGTAAGACCACGTGGCCGCATTCAAGGTTGCATTGTTTTGTAGCTGTCCCTATCCGAGCCCTATCCTACCCGAGCGCGTACGGTGAGACAGCATACACTACGCGAAGTTATCCACCCGTTATTTGGATGTTTCGTAGTCCAGGGATCATTTGAAGGATACAGTATATTATGTAACCATTTTTTTAATACAGTATACTAATGAAATTTCAGATGTCGGTGGTTTTTCCAAATTGTTCTAAATTGATTCATACTCTTGTAAATCAGGTTCAAAGTTGGGGCTTTTTATTACCGTAAAATACAATTCTTTGACGCCCTGTAACTCTGGAAGTATATATTTAAACAAAAATCTGACTCACCACCGACACAGATATTTGTTTCTATATTGTGTCTTGAAATAGCTTAATACTCAAAATATGACTGGACTACGTTTGTATGGGCGCTTTGACAACAGTATACCCTCTTAAGAACAATGATGCTATACAATACAAATTCATTAATTGCGAATGAGTGAGTTAGTTACAGGTAAAATAGTGTTAATCTGCTTATTGTTTCTACCTTTTAGTTGTGCAATTTCTGTTTAGTAAAATAAGTGAGCGAAATTAAACGTCAAAGTTATTAATAGTGGTTTTCAGCAAAAAGAAAAGTTCGAACAAAAAATACATTTACAAATCATAAACAATTATATAATCGGTAAACTTATAATAGCATTTATTAAATGTATTCCATTTAATGTTAATAATGTAATCCATTAGATTAAGCAATTTATATATTTTAGTATTAAATTCAGCCAGTCGATAATCTGTTAATAACTTGTTTATCTTATTAAATATATTGGGAGCCATTGATATTAATAAATATTTTTGGTTTACATGTGTAAATCCTTCTCATTTTGATTCACTGGTAGAAACTAAGAGAATGTAAATACCTAGATAACAAAGTTATCTCACAATAAACTAAGATCCACAAGTTTATTCGATATCAAAGACAGATTCACGCGTGCTCTCAGAACCTAAATTCCCTCACAAGCAACCAGCAATTTGCGAGAATGAAATTAACCGCCGCCATTGTCACCGCGCCACCAAATTGGTAACATTACAGACTTCAAAGAACTCATAATCAAGAACGTCGAAAGTTTTAACGTTATTCCGTGTCAACATCGCACTTGATTTCTTACATTATGTCAAGTAATTGTGCTCTGTACTGCTTTGTTCAGTTTTCAGTCATGTGCGAATACGTAAATTGAAGAACGAAAACAACAAAATGATTTGATATATTTAGTGTCTTTGTCAACCAAAAAACATATTGCCGAACATGAACGTCCTAATAAGTCATCACGAAGAACGATATTTCCAGGATTTGGCCATAATTATCACACTTAGCTATCCTTACAAGTTAAGGGGGTAGGGCGTCCACTTGATTTTTAATTCATTTGTCTTTTGCAAAAGCCACTGGATGACAGTTTATTACCTATATTTACTTATTACCTATTACAATACTGTATACATATAAACTCCGATATTTTAAATAACATGGCCTCTGACAACGGGTGCTGCATTTATTTATCAGGCGGCAATGCTTTTGCATAATGCAAATGGAGACCATGTAAACATTTTTCATTTGCTGTCTGCGTGACCAACAAGTGCACAAGATTTATGAGCTTCTGTTGCTTTTGATACGAGTATGGATTGCAAGAATTTGTTTCATCGGCACCAATTTATGTACAAGGGAAATATATGTTTATATTCGTAACAGACAATAAGTCTTATCAATAAAGGCTCGAAGGAGGTCTGTTAGAACAGTTTTTTAAATGAGTATCGAGTGCTTGGGAGGTGAACATATAATCATGAACAGGGCACATACTACAATATTTTTTTCGGAATACGTGCAAATCCTATGATTCCGAAATTCAGATTCTGATCGGATTTCATTTGGTTGATTTTGTAACAGTTGCCGTAAACCTATGGATGTAAACAAGCGGAAGAATGATAAGTGACTGTGACTCAGCAATCAATGGTGAGAGAGTGATACTAAAGTGGTTTTAGCTAGTAAGAATCCAGCATAACCTGCAGCAGTAGCTTTTCCCCAAAGCGCCGGGTATCTTTTGAAGATTTCCACTCCGTCACAAAAAAAAGTTGCCCTAAACCTATGGTTATGTTGTATGTATGTGTATATTACGTTATGCCCTACCTGTTATATCAACTAATTGTAAGTTACAACATGGCTGACGATGGTTTGCTATAGCTTTAGCGAAATACAGTCGCCTCTAGTGCATCAAACACACGGTTACCATCTGTATGCATTATATAGCCATGACGAAGTTCGACATGTTTCAACGAGCTGTTGAGTATGAACTCCGCCTGGCCAATCGTATTTTGGCTAGCAGTTACACATAGCTACAGACTTACGAGATAATTTTTGTTATGAGAACCTTTGTATCAGAATATGTGTTCAGTGTGCTACTCGAGCTACTAGTTAAGATCACAAGGAAATCGGAGGATTAATTGTATATGTGTTGTATTGCCACGTGTACGTAAATTGTACATAGTGAAAATGAAAATGAAAAAATATTTATTTCCTTTCACATTAACATTAGATTAAAGTTTTTGGGACACTCCTTTTAAGTTAAAATAAAAACTTGTATTAGGAGGCCCCGCTCTTCCGCTAGTTATTTAGGAATACAAATACATACAGTAAAAATTAATAGTATAAGTTATAAAGTAATTATACATTTTTAAAAGAAATTAGTTGTGTGTAAGTGTATATGTGTAAGGTGAGTGTGTGTGAGTGTGCGTGTGTGAGTGAGTGTGCGTGTGTGAGTGAGTGAGTGTGTGTGTGTGTGGGGGGGTGATTGTATTGAGAGGGAGGATACGTGTTATCGTAGGTTAACGTTTTTAACCACTTTGTTAATGATTCTTTACACTCGTGTGACTTTAAGGGATAAATTGCAATTTTGCGATTAATTACATTATACAGGTGCGAAGATTGTCTTACATAGTGTATCTATAAACCTGTTATTTACTTCATACAATTGTGTTTTTGTTATTTACTAACATGTTCATGTGTGGTAATGATGAACTTTATCGTGCTATTAAATCCACTGGTGGATCGAAATGGTGGATCCTATTGGACAGAGGGGAAGACAAAGAGAATGCTTTCCTAATCTGAAAGCCTCAGAATTCTGTACGTCATAAATACAGTGAATGTACCTATCCTATTCTTCAATTATGTGTATAAGAAATTCAGTGAATTCTATTTTTATCCTCCTCCAACACATGCGGAAGAATATATAAAAAAATATGTGTACGTGCACGAAGAAAGAAATTTACAAGAAGAAAGTAAACAAATAAAGAAAAATTATTAACAAATTTGCGCGCAGAGACGAAAGCCTTATGAAGGCATTGCGTAGAAACGAGCAACGCACGGTCGTAGGAGGCCGTAGGTACTACATCAGTACGTTCTTGCTGGAAGCTTGCAGGGAGACGATACATTCAATTTTTTTTGTCATGAATAACCTTTAAGTCTTCTTTTACAATTTTACAGAACACGATTGATTTTGAGAACTCAAGAATAACACAATGCATTGATATTATAGTTCTTATACTTATTTTTATTTGTAAATTTGGATGTTATTGACGCGCATTAAAATCTGAACGGATTGATCGAATGAATTTTGGAAATGCAGATAAAATATACACGCGAAAGTGTATTTATTTGTATGTTTGATATTCTTTTAAGTCGTAACGGAGGGTCAGAATGACTAGATTTTCTAAAATATATAGTTGAAGGGCCGAAAAAGGACAAATACTTGCGTGATATACTTTACGAAGTCCACGCGAACGAAGTCGCGGGCAAAAGCTAGTTGATCATGTCAGTTAGTCATGCGATCCACCCACTTGACCGTCGAAAAAATTATGTGAGTCCTTTTAAGTATTGCGGCATCATATTATTTTTAAGGAGACACTTCCAAACTGTCTCTCTTAAAATGCAACCCTTATAATATATGGTGGTATGGCAACTATTCTTAACAAGAAAAATACACAACAAATCCCAGAGTTATTTTGAAATGACTGACTCGCATCTTAAATAGCTGAGCACCTAAAGGACGTCGCCAATTTGATTGACATCTGGCCTCAGAGGTTGCCTTCTCTTTGTGACTTTGTAAGAGGCCTTCATCAGTCTTATTCTAAAGGAGTAAGAAGAAAGCGCCCATCATTTCACATGTTGACTCAAGCTATATTATAAAGCCCTCATTTTACGAGGTAGAACCTCCTGAACGCGTGACTCCGCTTTCTATATAATTCGGGTATAACCTTGGATCCCAACAACCAAAGACTTACTAAATACGATACGGTATTAATTTCAGAAAACCAATTACCTCAGGAAATACGTCCCAACTATTAACTACTAAATTTTAGACATAGCATAGTATAGCACGGTTTTTAGAATGCTGTTCGTACAGTAAACTTCAAAGTAACAAAAAATATTTTCTGTGACTATTTTCGTTCAAGAGACTATTATAGAAGGCAAATACATCGTTCACTTTTGTGCAAATTACAGAAGTTAAGTTTTTCCACCTAAACAATATTTCAAATGTCGATATTACAGTTAATGTTCCATTTTCAGATCGTCAGTTGTGGCGGTCTACGTGGAGTCTCATTCTATCTTAAAATGATAGACAAATCTCAATTATTAAATATTAATTAAACAACAATCATTGTGATTTGTGGTTATTTGCACTATTCAAATAGAAATAAACGTCTAGCAACTGTATTCGATGTGCCTCATAAGAATAACTTTTCAGGAAACTCGCAGACAAAATGGACGGTCAAAGTTTTAAGTCAATGCCAATATCACAATTTTAAGGATTTGCGTCGGGAACATTTTTATTTGCGAAGGAAAATGTTTTCGTATGTGAAGGTTTCAGTTGGCCACTTTCGCATAATATTATATTTTGTAACTTATGGACGTATCCATGAAAGGTGGTTGAAAGTAGTAGGTATAGAAAGATGGGTCATTTAATCAAGCAAAAAATACATAACACAACAAAGTTATATGGATGTTGCTACGGACAGATATTCGGCGCTCTTTTTGCACATTCTATGTAATTAACTGTGAAACCTCGACTGCTGAACATAAGCTTTCTGCTATAGTACGCCAGAATGACTTGTCCCAAGCTGCTTGCATTCAGCGGCTTCCTGCGGCCAGGTCTCCGGTCCATCAACTGGGGGTAAGGTCCGGTATACGTTTTCCCACGGTCTTATTCGATTGTAATAAAAACTAGCTCATTATGACTCTCTAGTACAACGCTTAGGAAAGTCACAAACAACAGGTAAACAATGTGTATAGTCTTAAATGACTTATTCTCTTAAGCATGACTTATTTATTAGTTATTAAATAGGAGTGTGATTTGAAGCCCTGTGTGGGATATTATATTTCAAAGCAAAGCATTTCATAAGCAAAGAAAGCCTTAAGCGTATTAATTGCTGTTGAGTGTACACTACTGTAAATGCCAAATAAATGTTGTTTAATGTCTATGAGTTATTAAGTACGAAAAAAAATTCTTTTAAGAAATATTTGCTACTGACATTTAAATTAAATATTAGTAAGTAAAACCAAATTTTATTTCTGAAATTTTCTTCTACTACTAAATTATTACTACATAGAATTCTTGAGGTTTTAATTTACTTTTTAATTTAATTTTTTCGTCAAACTAAATTATAATAAAGCCACTAACTTATAAATTTTCAACTTACTTTGCTTTCAAGATGATTGATAAGTTTTGTTTGGTAGGCACGCCGGCGAAAGTATAAAAAATAATATTTTTTTATAATTTTAATTAATTATTATAATCGTGAACATTTTTAGGGGGTTGCCTTATCAAATTATGCTAAGAAACTTATTTCCTTCGATAAAATATCACTTTTATCTGGTTGACACAATAGTGAAGGACGATTTTACATCGGATCTTATACCCGACGTAAACATGTAATACGAGCAATTCAACTTGAAATCGTTAAACAATAAAACACCACTAAAATCGAGGACATTTCTAAGTGAAAATTTGCCGTCAGCTCCAAAGGAAACGGCTCGGCGAATTGGCTACCAGCCTATAAAACGTAATGTCACATTCATTTGCAATTCAAGAGTCCTCAGTCTGTATTATGCCTAATAAAATTTACATATTTAAATTAAACTGCGAAATAACAAGATACTGAAACCATAGCGGCGCTTACGTCACCAACGGACGGCACGTTTGATGTATAACGATGTTCCATTTAAAAACATGGCGGGAAGCCTGCATCAAATCTCGGCTTGATTAAAGGAACTCATGTTAAAGAAAAAGCTGGCTTTTGTCTTGAGAACATAGATGCTTGAGTTTGAGTTTAAATAAAATCCAAAAGAACTAAGGTCAATGACATAACTCGACGAGTCAGTGAGCTGCAGTTGCATTGTCAGGCCACATCGCTCGAAGAACGGATGGAGAATAAAAGCGACCACGTACTGGTAAACATGTACTTAGTTAAATTCTTTTGAAGCGAATAATCTTTTCGAATATTTAGCATTATCCCAAGAAAATGGTCAGTTTATCGAATCAAGCATTAATTCTATTATAGTATTACAGAATTAATGCTTGATTCGATAAACTGGCCATGAATTTTAATACTTTATTTTGACTTGTAATAATAATTATTAATATATTTAATTTTAATTAATTATTATTATTATTTTACATTATTAATTTTATATTTGTATGCTCATAGCAGAATATTGTGAAACTAAATTGTATATGAACCGCCACCTGTAATATTTTTCAATATTCAAAAATAAATAAATAAATAAAAAAGTGTGGGCTATACATACCAAATCAACTGAATTCTCAAATGCCGTATATAGGCCCAGAATGTTTATTAACTGTTAAGAAATCAAAACAGTGACACGCAGACATACAAATTTTAATGGATTAACATTGAAAAAAATATAAGCACATTTTACAATCTACTGGGTACAAAAATATCATTAGCCCAATACAGGGGCTAAAGCCTACTCTTCTACAGAGAGTGTATGGGCCATAGTACACCACGCAGACCCAGAGATCGAACCCAGACCTCGATTGTTCAAGGACTGATGCTCTACCCAACTGAGTTACCACGGCTTGTAGCACAAAAATATACTCTAACACATTTTTTCCGTTTTCCTCAACACACTGCTGCGTAGAAACAAGAAAGGGACATTTGTACACATTTTTGTATTAGAGTGTACACATGTCTGTTCACAATTGATTTTGAAGTTTTCTTTTAAACTGGCACTCATGAATCAAACTCATTACAAATAAAAAATATTCGTGAACTATCACAGCATTACAAATCAAAATATCGATATCAAAATCACAATAAACAAACCGAAACCACAAATCGATACGAGCGCTCGTTACCGAATGTTATTCATGCGACGATAAGAGTAACATCGAGATACAGATACAGCACATGGGTTCGCATTCGATAACCTTTGACATCAATCAGTCTGTGCAACACAACATGATAATGTATGTTGTATATATCGTGCACCAGATACCGTTTATATGACGTGTTCCCGCGAGGAGTTACATCCGTTGGTTCACATAGTTCCGATTCGAAATTGTAACAATAAAATATGTTGACAATCTTATACTTCAGCCAAAATTCGCCATTTAATTTAAAATATTTAATCATTGTTAATTATATTTACAGACAGTTTTTGTGACAATACTTTTTTGTAAGCCGTAGTTGCCTATAATTGCGGTGGCATTTTGATTTAGGATATATTTTTGGCAACCCATTTTAAATAATCAATAATATGTTATACGTTATTTGTTTCTTTCGTAATTGGGGTAAAGTAAAGATATCATGAAACATGAAAAACATGTTAAAAAAGTTAATAATTTATTTTAAAACTATCCTACGTTCATTAGGCACAAGGGTCATTATTTATTTGACTTGTTCAGTGCCATAGAAATTACAATTATTTTTAAGTCACAATGCACGAATGTACAAGCAGCACCTGGCGTAAAAAAATTTCTACAGAAAGCCTGTACCTAATTATTTAAAATGTCTGTGTCTGATACATTACATGCAGAGTTTTCAGCAGCTATACGAGTATAAGGTCCCATTAAATTAAGTGCGTTCATTTCAAAGGAGAGCATCTACGTAATATGAATATACATTTTACGCAAAATGTAAAGAAAAATACAAGTTACATTATGAGATAAATAAAAATAACATTCGTATTTAACACATGGAGAAATATATGGACGCACACTACTAAAATTACAAGCGCGGTTGTAGCTTGGGTACATCAATTCTATCACAGCACGGTTGATTGATATTAAATAGCGTCTAGAATCCAACACTCCTTAAAAGGAATGTGCATAAAATAACATTCGTCACAGCCGTATAACAAGTCAGAAGGGACAGTTCAAGTAGATACTTTTAACAGTATCTACATATTTAAAATCAGACATAAATAGAACTTACGTATTAAGAACCGGTCACGTTTATTATTTTATTAATTTGATAAACTTTTTCTTGTTCGCCCTCGGGGCAATAGTAGATGATAGTAGCAGGAAGTAGGTGGGCTTGTAAAAAGTTGGGTGCAATAAAATGCGAGTTTAGGGTCCAATTACGGCGCGGTGTGATGAGGGGCCACCTTTATTACTGTGTTACCGTCGATAGTACTCATTCAGTAGATAACCCTGTCTGTGGTGTGGTTGTAAGGCTAGGGTACATTATTACATTAGGCATTACAGTAAATTACAGTAAAACGTACTGCGAATAGTATTAAATACTTTATAATTGTATTTTTATACACAAATACTAACGGCACCCAGACCGCTGGTCTGAGGACCTGATGAACTTGTCGGAGAGTGAGTAGATGAGGAATACTGAGGAACGGAAGGAGTGACACACGTTGTGAGTGAGCTGTCTTCAGAAGTAAAGAGACACGAGCGGATAAGTAAGACCATAAATTAGATATAAAGCAAGACAACTAGTTTTTTGTCCGCGAATTCATTTAAGTGGGCGTCAGTAATTATACGACGGAAACTACTTGTACCCTTATAAACTTTTCCAGCTGTTATATTATCAGTATACCCAAAAATCAATTAATTGTGACTCTCCGCTACGAAACGAAGAAAGGACGAACAAAAAACTCACTTTCGCATTTACATCTAAAATATTCGATCTCGACATATTTAATAGAATCAATGTTACATATTGCACTTTGACCTTCTTCTTTCTCTCACTTGACGGTAAGTGATGTATGAAAAAGAAAAGTGTTTTGTTTGTTTATCCTTTGTCCGATGAAACGGATGAAGTGATTTTAATATGGATTTTATAGGCTAGAAAGTAACATGTATAATGATTATTATGCAGTTTACACAAACTATGTCGCTGGTTTTGCTCGCATCTAATGTCCCACTTGACTTTAGCGTAAACATGTGCGCTCGCACCGTTAGGTATTCTGTAATTGCAGCATAAATTTTCGATGCACTCAATTCGAATGAGACGTGCATGTTAATGATCGGAGGGCGTCAATTAAGTGATAGTCATTCCTTGAAGGTCTAATGTTTTTTTAAATAATTTGTCTCAGTGATATATAATGCAGCTAATTAAATTAGAAATTATGAATAATTATATATGTTGATACCCCTAAAAATACAGTTTGTTTGCAGTACAGACATACAAAAACTTCTTGTGGTGAGAAAGTAAATTTACGAGTACATCATTAATGATCCATGACTAATTACTGCAAGGATTTTCTCTATTTATTTTTTATATTACAATAATTCAAGATCCCAAAATTTTGTGGTGATGTAAATGATCAATTGATAATGAATTTATCATGAAGATTTTTATTCAACATCAACCAACAACATCAAATGATATTAATTTTTACGTGTACGTACATATATAATCAATTTACAATACATATCCATTAATGTAAAACTAAATTAATGTAAAACTTAAGCCTTTTATATAATATTATTTTCTTTGTACTTATTTGTCAAAAACATGATTATATATAAGCGAAATGATTCTATGTAAGCTTCTCGTATGACTAGGGAGCTAACTAGCAGCATGGTCGTCATATTTCATTCAAGGTTTTCCCCTATTCAAAATTGTAGCGCTTACCCCCAAAAGTGTAAACAGAGCATAAAACAAACACGCCCGTTCTAAATTCAAAATGTAATCAAGGTAATGCATCCAAGTAAATCCAATAACGTTTTGAGGGTAGTAAAACTTGGGCTGCGGGGGAGTGTCCAGTGACATACGACTTTACATTGCAAGTCACCTGTGCTAATGAGTCGAGTCAACTCGACTCGCCCGATCCTTTGTAAATAACTTGATCAATCTGTTTGCAGTGACATGTCACGAATTAACCGAGGTTCAAACGCTCATTAAAATGCCACTTCGTTGAACGTTTGATGTTGAACAATGGAAGGATTTATTGGCGATTCAATTTTGTCTTTTGAAATTCGTTTATTTTTATGTTCCAGTAACTTCGACTACAAAAATCGATTCTTAACTTGAACTTAATGTTGACAGATACACTAACATCAAATTAAATCTATTTTCCATCATTGGCCACGATCCCTGTTCTATAAGTGGAAGCCAAACACAACCAACAAGCAAATTATACGAATTTTGCATGTAGCTCTACCCCTGTCTCCTGGTTACCTCCTGAATGAGAACGCAAGTCACGGCAGCAATCAAATAAAGCTGTAGTGCGTTTCAAATTTCAGAGCTGTGCGCTTGAAATGGGATGGGATTGTTAACGCTAACACAATTATGGGGATACAATGAAATGATTAACTGAAATTAGTCAAGGAAACGTGTTACCGTGAACAAAATCTGAAAGTTTGTGTACGCCTGTAGACCTGTAGTGATGATAAACTACACAGTTATGTTGTGGAATGTTCATAAAACGTTTATAAAGGTAAAGTATTTAATGTAGATGAAATCAGTCAAGACGGCCCGCGTATTATTAAATTAGTCCAGGGAATGTGTTACCATTAACAAGAACTGAGAGTTCTTATAGTATCATAATATTAGTAGTACTTCAAATAGATTCAAACGGCATCTGATTAAATTTGTTGTTGGAAGAGGTATTTCTTTCTGCTAATCATAAATATAAAAGCAGTCAGACAGCGAGGCATTGTCGCCACATTGACGAGCCAGTGATCAATCCCTATGGACGCGGATAAACACGAAAAATCAAAAGCATAGTCTGTGCTAAGATAAAGTAAGTAATTTTAGATTTAAAACAAACGTATTTAGTCCAATGTACAAAAAGCAATCAAAAATCCAAATTCATCGAAATGAATCGCTAAATATTTAAAAGGTGGAAAGGCCTAAATAAAGCCTGGCGAGCTCATGTAATGTCCATTACCATAGCATTGATGTAAAAAGACGGGAGAGGATGGCGAAAAATAGGCCATTAGCTTGAGTGTTAGAAACTAGGTTACAAGCGTATTGCTGCTAGATTATGTTACGTTGTGAGAGACCACACTGAGACGTAGAAGACTTAACAATATTTTAAAATGACTTCGAAACAGCGCTATATTTAACAGGATTTTTCAATATCCGTGTACTGTATTACTTAATAAAGTTTGGAAAGCTCGTTTGACGTGGCAGTCTGTGAACGATGCTCATGTCTAACAGTCGATTTATCCAGATGACGAGTAAAATATAAATACATAAAGAGATCGTGTATGTCCGCATCTTAACAAATCAACCGGTTGTCGTGAATTACGTCTTAATCATAATAGGATACTTTTTCCCAAACAGCGAGGACCCGCGAAAGGTTTTTACTAATTTTGAATAAGAAAGGTATAGCAGGTTACCAGAACCTACTTTCACGGCATTCGTATATCAAATGTAGTGCCATATCCATAGCTATTCAAGTTAATGTAGCATGGCATGTTCACAACCGTCCACGTTGCAAGTCACCGGACTAATGAACACCCGCTAGTTTTTACAGCCGACACACGTGAATTTGCAACCTCCTGTATAACATGCGCTAGTAATGGATTCTAGGTATTTACGGACTTTTCCGTGGTAACACATTTGTTTTTAATGGCCTTTGTAGTTAGATAATTGATGCTTGCAAATTGTAACTTTATTGCCTAGTATGAATAGGATAAGAAATAGCGACTGAACGGAGTTAATAATTACACATAGACAAATAAACAATATTGCACATTAAACAAGTATATCCTCTATTTCAACTATTTAGGTCAATTTATGATATTTAGGCGCTCAATCATCGGTTATTGAACAATGTAAATATATTTCGATGTTTGTTTTTACCGCGGATTCAATGAAGTTTTTCAGTATAGCACTACTGATGTTAGGAGACGATATGTGGTCAAATAGTGTAAGCTACGCCTTGTATGCATAAAGCATGTGTTGAAACTACACAAAGAAATTATTTTCCACGCGATTGTGTCTTATTTGTGATAGATATAATATATACTCTATCTATACTAATATTATAAATGCGAAAGTGATATTTTTTTTGTTTGTCATTTCCTTACGTCGTAATGGAGAGACAGGACGACTTGATTTTATGTACTGAGATATTTCATTTGGTTGGTAGGGCATTTTCTATGTCCACCATAATATTGCCTAAATCTGTCGGCAAACAGAAGTGTTTAAAGCACTGTTGTGTTCCGGTATGAAATGCAGCAGAGCCAGTACCTCATTAGATTGAGGTTTCTGCACAATTGCACACGCTGGGCCGGAAAAGGAGAAAGTTTTTATCCCGAATGAGCAAGTAGTTTCCGTGGGCTAATTCCTGAGATTCAAGTAGATGAAGTCGCGGGCAGAACGCTAGTTTTGGAATAACAAAAACACCGTATTCAAGCAACAACAAAACCTAGCTGAATTAGAATAGTGAATATCAAATTCTTGATGAGCAAACGACGCTATAATTGCATCCGGTGCCAGAAACTATATCAATTATAGCACATGAGAGCTTTATTCAATTACTACTTTAGTTGCGGCCATAGCCACTGGCATTTGGGAAGTGGCCTATGCAATCAATCATTTTCTCATCCACTTCGTGTCAACTTCAAATTTTGATACGGGATGATGGATCGCCTTAGGTATGTCTCTGCCGCCGCCGCCGGGAGCTCTTTAGATCTACGAAATTTGTCCCCTTCAGGCTTGAGAGCTCCTGTGATAGGCAAGTTCTAATCTTTACTAGTACTTATCTGTGTGGCATCGGCTTTATAATAGGTCCTTGACATTCTGTAAGTCGTAGAAAGTGACATTGGGATTTAGCATTTTAATTAGACTTCTTTAAAAATCCAATGGGTTTGCACTTCTTTTTACTTGAAGGGATTAATGGTAAACCTATACTACCGAAGTGTGCTCATCTAAAAGCCTCGATTTGATGAGACAATGTTAATTTTATTAGGTTTGACAGAGCACAATTAGTGATTTAAATAACATGGCCTGATAGATTCAACGTTTCATGGTTTTAATTTTGTTCTTTGGTATGGTTTAAATTGTAGAATTTTTTTCTGGGTTAGCACTTGGCTCTTATCTTTCATGAGGCGCTGGCTCTTTTATCTTTTATACCGGAACACAACAGTGCTATTAATATAGATGTTTTGCAGCCGACTTAGATAGCATGGTGGTAGCTAGGCTAGGCGGACATAGAATATGTCCTGCTACCAAACAAACCAAGTACCAGTAAACCAAGTACTAGTAATCGAACCTAGGATCTACAGACTGTTAGTCGAAGCGTGTAGCCATTAGACTACCGATGCAGTTTTCTTTAGATTTATTTAAAGGTTCTCATTAAAAGTTCCCAAAAAAATATTTCCCAGTTTCCTTCACTAACGGCCCACCTGAATAACAGTGCGACGTCAGCAACCTGATAGTAAAATAGTAATATCAAAGAGTTAGCTACATTTATATTATATACCTTCCGGTTCCTCTAATAATAAAACCTTATCGTAGTTTGTTTACTACTATGGCCCATGGGCCTATGGGCCATAGTGGTAATATTATTATTTTGAGTACAAAAATACAAACTAAGATCTTAGCTTTAAGTTTTGGGGTCGGAAGGCTAGCTTTCTATAAATAGTAATTTAAAAAATTAATATCAGAGCGTAACAGAGACTAGAGTCTCGGAAATAATACCTAGAATAAATCAACGTTCATGGTTAGACTTCACTTCAAGACGTAAAAATAAATAAAAAGAATAGAGAGTCCCGTCAGCATTCCCTGCGGCTAAGGCGACGACACAAAACGAAGAAACAACATTTCTTTCGCGTCTGGAAATACTTAAGGATAACAACCATACAGTAGCTGGGAGCAACGCTTTATTTCATGCTTTTGATTGTGTCTTGAGCTTAAATAAACATAATTTACTAGATTACTTATCAATTATTGGATGTTGATACTTGTGATGTGAGTCAACTACCTAAAATAATAAAAATATGAGACGAATATATTTTGAGAATAATCATGAATATACAATCAATATAGGAAAAAAAGCCAAGTGCGTGTCAGACGGGCTAAGAATAGGGTTCTGTGATTAAATATTAACCAATTGATACTTCCAAACGTTTGAGATTATGTTGGAGATTGTAACAATACTATGGCGTTGATAAATATTTTGCAACATGCCAATCGGTATCATTGGATAAGTATCAATTCTTTTGAACAGTATGTGTATATATAAAATACTCGTACTTTTATAAAATTTATACTTCTATATATATCAACTGTAAAATACTATAAAACTACAGCTTCACAGTGTTGGATAATAAATTGGTGTTATTTAAAAATCATTTATTTTTTTAAATTTATTTCAAATTTTCTGACTTATAATTTTAACAATAAAACAGCGCGTCGATGCGATGTTGCTAGTCTCTGAGTTATATTCGTATTAAAAGACGCGAAGGTTTGAGAATTGTACATTATTGTTGTTTGTATAAATAAATCATGGGAAACTTTCAACGTTAACGCCATTCAGTGCAATCGTAAACAGTTTAACTTCGTCAATTGATTGCAACGTTTTCAAAAGGCTTTTGTTGGAAAATGACAGCTCTGCAATTTTTTACAGAAGCGATCCAATTTTAACTTTATTGTGCATGAATTTATTTGAAATCAAATTAAATTCACGATACAATACTGTGTAATGTATTCGTAGTTCGTAATTTTTATTATTATTGGCATATTAAAAGATAAAGGTACCATTTATTTGGCCAATATAGTTTCCAATGAAATGCCCAATTTGATATAGTATACCCATTATATATTTTTTTAAATTTTACTGACGAATATAATTACTATGGCTAATAATACATCAATTCACGTATAAAAACGCATTAATATGTAAACTGAACTGTGCTCACAGATTTTCATGACTTCTATACTGAACATTCTAGGTAGTATATGGTTTAAACCAGTTGAAAACAAGGTAAGGGTCTGCGTAGTTATTATTATTTATTTCATATCAGGAAAAATAGGGCAAAAGGTTTTTAGTTTAAACTATGGGTGTATATGTTCTTCTTGTATTAAAATGTATAATGTTACGATTTTACGGGTATTATGTATTATTTATTATATTATTATTATTTTATGTATAAACTACTAGTAGTAAGTAATATATAAAAACCGGTCAAGTGCGAGTCGGACACACGGACAACAAAGTGATCCTATAAGGGTTCATTTTTTCCTTTTGAGGTACGGAACCCTTTCGATCAACAGCTTCGCCAATTCCTCGTTGCCGTAATCTGGCAATTGGAAGTTTGGTTTATTGCGTGTGTCCTAGTAAGTGGCAATGGCATCCCTCCGATTTGAAGCTCTTAATTGCACACTTGTATGTACAATTATTAATTATTAAGTAAGAAGAATACAGCACATGAATGAACATTAATTAACCAGCGATCGACCATTTTGTCAATTTTATTTTGTATACACGTACCACAGTATGCAGTAGTCTAGAGAATATTAGTAGCAGTGGCAAGCGTGAGTCACTCCGAATATTGGAAACTCTCATTGAATTGCAAGGAAACTTATCAAAGTCTGAAGGAATCTAACTTTTGATAACAGCCAATAAACAAATTAGCCAATTTACTCTAACTTAGTATCAGTAATCTGGCAAAAGTTAGCCTAGTAAATTACACGTGCCACAGTAAGCAGTAGTCTAGAGAATATTAGTAGCAGTGGCAGTCTGCCGAATGGAAGCGCACGATCGCACGCGTTCGTCTCGCCGGAAAAATGAACCTCTCATGAAATTTAATGTGGAAATGTCTTGAAACGACGCCAAACCCGCGCTTGAATTATTTATGACTCGCTATTTTAATGGCGTCCCTGTTCGTTCATTACGGTAAGAGTGTTTCTTAATTTTGAATGCGAACTCAGTCTTCCAATCCCCTGTTTTCGACATTAAATTTTATTGCGTGTGAAATGAAATTTTCGGCTGTGATTCGTTCTATAATATAACTTATTTATGTCTAAATTATGTGATCGGATTGCGGGTGGTCCTAATATAGCGACGTGGACATGAAACGCTTTCGTTTCAGTGAATCATCAAACGTTACAAAAGCGTTGAAAATCAGAATGAAAGGATACATCTCAAAATATCTGATTTTACATTTTGGGAAATTTTGTTTTTGTTTTTATTAACGACATAATCTTTCAACGTCTATGTTTAAAAGAGTTGAAAGTTAGGATTGATGTAGAGTATTTTCTATGCCCGCCTAGCTTTTACTGTAATCACCAATTCGCCTGCCAAGCGTGGTGATTGCGGCAAATTTCTATGAAGGAGGCTAAGGTCCAACGGGTGAGAAGGATCCTTAAATACAGCCTGAACATCGTAAACATAGTAATTTATTTCTTCATTTACAACATTATATTATATGAGATTAAGGGTGCGCAGATTCAGTTCATCATCATCATCATCAGCCGGGAAACGTCCACTGCTGGACATAGGCCTCCCTCATGGTACGCCACATCGACCGGTCCCGAGCCACCTGCATCCAGCGACTCCCCGCGACTCTAACCAGGTCGTCGGTCCATCTAGTAGGGGGGGATTTGGTTCATACATAATGCTAAATTATTATCACATCCACATTAAACAGTAACCAAATCTACCATTAAAAAATAACAGACGAAGGCTTCGAGCAAACTCCTTTTACAAAAATAATGGAAAATCAGGAGAAACATTTGAGACAAAAACAACAAACAATAGTGAAACTGAGCCCTTGTGTTAGGTTCTGAAGAGTTCTATGAAACTAATTACATAAGTTATACAAGCACGCGTGTATGTTTCCGGTAACCCAATACGGAAACTGAGCAACTTCTTATGAAGAAGCATGTACTGTGGATATCATAATGCTATCAAACCATTCTTTGATATACTTTATCTATCTTTAGCTTTCGGATATGTCGCATTTGAAGAGGTAGATGGAGTGTGGATGCACTTCATGGTCGAAAATTAATCTAACCAAAATGCTGGAATGTACTAGGTGAAAATACATAAGTAAATATGACTTATATCCTGTATAGTCCTTTTATATATGTGTGGTAACGGACCTTACCGACATATTATTACGTCTTACTTTACCATAAAAACAACTAATAATAAAAGTTAGTATATAAATGAAACTCCCGCTCCGGACGCGTTCAAGGTCACGATCAGCCTTAGCGAGACCGGGGGCATTGTGGGGTTAGAGGGGATGTTTTAGTAGTAGTATGAGACGACTTTTGTGACACGCAACAAGTAGATTCCGTTATTGGTTCTATACAATGAAATATGATGAATACCAAATATATATTAGCTTTCTGGGCACGTGATGCAAGAACAAGACCGGACATTTGAGATAAAAAGATGTACAAAAATAGTAGACCGACATAAAATGACGCAGAAAATTATTTGAGAAAATAGGAGCAACCCACTGGTAAGGTTTATAAATATAAGAATTCATGCCCGATCCAATAATAACCAGGATAACAAGGCAAAGTGTGGGCTGTATTCCTCCTACTGTCACCGGCGATCTATAAGCGTAAATCTATCGCCCACGCGCATGCCTGTGCGCAATACGCATCACTGCATCTCAGTACTATAAACATGTCGATAGCCATCGCCTCACAAAACCTATGGCACTATAAATAAAGTATGTCAGAGGGCTACGAATAACGATTTTCACATTTTATCGACGACTCGAATTTCCATTTGTATTGCTCCCAAAACACTGTAATAGTTTTGAAATTATTCCAACTCTTGTTTATCTAAATGCATTGACGAGACTAAACTTTTGTTTTGTATGAAAAATCTCTTTGATGTGTGAATATTTCACATAGTGTCGAATGCTCATTTTTGAAAGATTTGTGGCTATTTTTTGGCGATGATAGAGAGAGCATTCAAAGAGAATATTTAAAAGTTACTTGTGTTGACATTAAATGCGTTTTAAGCGAGGTCTGAAGAGAAAATCAAGTGGCATGTCTGTATATTTTTTTAAAGCATAAATCTGTGTCTACGCCAGGACTAAGCCAACTCGCGCGCGGTAGACGCCATAAAATAAAACTTATCGGCTTCAAACATTTGCACTGCTTAGAGGTGAGCTCGAAATAGCTCAAAACTTTTATAACTTAACTCAAGAGATGATCCAAATTTGTGTCACTATTTTTAAATGAGATGACATGTTATATTCTCTTTTCGATTAATACACAAATTTCACAAACTGGGCTGATATACATTTTCTCTATAATTTAAACTTTTGTTTTCTTTCTGGGACGTTTTTACCTTCAACAGTTATTTTACACAAACAATGCGAATGTAGTGGGATGGAATTACAGCATAAACGCTCTTAATTCAAAATCGATGAGAGAAGGCATAAGTACCCGACCAATAAAAATATTTTAAAAAGTAAAAATAAATTATAGTTTCAACACTACATTCCATAATATGATAAACCATTTCTATATTTTAAAGCAAAAAAATTCGATATCGATTGGTTATTTCATTTATTCAATAAAACATACAGTTTTCTACTTATGTATAAGTAGAACACATATTTTGAACAATAATACCTAAAGTTTAACAATATTTACTGAATATAAATTAAACTCAGCGACTCTCACTACTTAAGGACAAAGTATACTGAAAGCCAATGAAATATCAAATTTAATCTAAGCCAGTTACCCCTACCACAGAAATAATATAGTACCCTACATAGAGCGACGAATTGGTAAGAATCGTGCGAAGCCGCAGGATGAAAGCGTTTCGGTACCGGCCAAGCCTGTTACAACATTTTACGTCTGAAGATGGGCATGAATTTAGTTAAGAAAAGTGAATGAGCTTACATCAGACGTTCTTTATTGCTGTTTTCTGTACAGGAATTTGTCAGAGACAAATCCCTAATTTTGGCGTCTCATTAAAATTCTACCCGGTATTACCTCACATGTATTACTTACAGTATAAAATATTCAGTAGGTGTGTATGTACATGTTGCGGCTTAACAAGGGGAGATTCAACAATATATAGGGGAGGCTCACTTCCTGTAGTGGCCGGTTCCAGCGAACAATTACAGCTGCTATTGTTAATTGTTTATAAACGAGTCGTACATTAAGTGATAGCGTTATTACAAAGAAGGTTCGCTGTGTGACTTACTGAAATCAAAAATCATTATCGGACAGTAAGCGCGATTCTGTGTTACAGGCACCTTTTATACCTCATGATAGAAATCAGGTGAGATTGTAGTTAAGCGTCAGCCTATCATTCATAGAAAATGGGGAAG
This sequence comes from Carcina quercana, assembly GCA_910589575.2. Taxonomy (NCBI): domain Eukaryota; kingdom Metazoa; phylum Arthropoda; class Insecta; order Lepidoptera; family Depressariidae; genus Carcina; species Carcina quercana. The sequence continues at coordinate 7,632,599 of OU342439.1, forward strand.
AAAGTGTGGGAAATATAAGGGAGTGGAAACTATAAAATAAACACGATGCTCAAATAAGTTTAGGAAAATCACGTAGCTGGTCGCCCATGCAGGATTCAACACATGTTGTCTGATACCCGAACGATAACTACGTAATTTAAAAGCATCGTCTATGAGTAAGAATCATTTGACAGTAATCTGTTGTCTTACGTTCGGCTCAGCTCGCCACCCTTTCAATAATGTTTTCTGGGTACAAGATTAATTTCATTCTCATTTTTAAACACACGACCTAATTCCTGGCTCAGTCTTTTATAAATAAGCGGTCAACCATAAAATCGGTAGTGTTCCACCCCTTACTTAGTGAAATTCCGAATAAACCGCTTCGCTTCATCTCTCATTTTGCGCACAGCTAAGGAGTGGAATTACCAGTAGGTGAATTGTTTTCCCTGATTGCGCAGTGACCTACATAACTTAGGTATTACGTAAAAATTACGAACACCCCACAGCCATTGCCAATGAGGAAATTAGATTCAACAATAACGGTTTTGCTTGATTCACTCAGTGTGCCTTTTTGAGAACTAAGAATTTGATTTTCAAAGTTGTAAACGGATTGGGTCTATTTTCCAACCTCCTCTATCGACCCTTATAAGTAAAATAGAACAAAATTGTTTAAGAGGCTATGTTGGTAAGACCACGTGGTCGGTTTCAAGGTTAAATTGTTTTGTAGCTGTCCCTCTCCGAGCCCTATCCTACCCGAGCGCGTACGGTGAGACAGCATACATTATGCGATGTTATCCACCCGTTATTTGGATGTTTCGTAGTCCAGGGATCATTTGAAGGATACAGTATATTATGTAACCATTTTTTAAATACAGTATACTAATGAAATTTCAGATGTCGGTGGTTTTTCCAAATTGTTCTAAATTGATTCATACTCTTGTAAATCAGGTTCAAAGTTGGGGCTTTTTATTACCGAAAAATACAATACTTTGACGCTCTGTAACTCTGGAAGTATATACTTAAACGAAAATCTGACTCACCACCGACACAGATATTTGTTTCTAGATTGTGTCTTGAAAATTTCATAGATTTTCATAGCTTAATACTCAAAATATGACTGGACTACGTTTGTATGGGCGCTTTGACAACAGCATAGCCTCTTAACTAACACAGACTGCGTAATAATAATGGACTGACAACAATAATTTCATCCAACACAATGTTCAATTTGCCAGGAAAAATGCCTACAGGCTAGACTCCAAAAGAAAATAGTGAGAAGAGCCTCCAATAAAATCAATTACGAAGCGAACCGTCGAACATTAGGCAAACAAAGGGAATTATTTCTTCGCAAATACTTAATAAATTCAGTTAGGACGTGGAATAGCCAAGTCAATGGCACGGTGGCAGACGAAAATGTTATGTAAACATGACGAGTATCTCTCCACCGTCGCCGTGGCCCGGGGTCGTTCCACTGAATAAATAACGCCGCAGCGAAAGCAAACTCAAACAAAAGTAAATTTATTCACCAAATACGGCGATTAATACACGATCTCGCGACAGATATTTTCGCTGGCTGACAAGACAAGCGAATTAGATCTCTTTGTTTGGATTAGTCTGGATCCGTTCCTTTGATCATTGGGTGACGTACAATACGTAAATATACTCGTAGTTTAAATGTTGTTGCAAATCACCCACTAAGGAAGTTGTAACAAGTCCCAAAAATTACTTTCCGACAGTTGGTCATTTCTAAGATTGGTCGTTTTTGTACATTTCATTTAGAAATTATAGATAGATAGATAGATTATCATTTTATTTGCCAGCACAATACAAATAAAAACAAAATACACACACACACAAGAAGAACACACAATATAAGTCAGAAATAACAGCATAGTTTATAGCAATGTATCATGCCAGCAAAAAGGCCCTAGCTCAGCATAATGTTGTGGACTACGAGCCCACAACGCTGGTAATTCTGCTAGAGCCTAGAAGGTGTGAAAGGAAAAGAAAAAGAAATGGAATATATAATAGAAGGGAACAAAAGTTTAACATGAAAGGTAAGGAAATAAACATGAATATGGACATTTATAATTATATGAAATCATAATAATTACTGTACATTTTTTTTATAATACTTGCTAAAAATTGCACCGAAATATACGCAGACACGAGGACAGTCTCGAGCAAAAAATACTCTAGAAGGTAAACATACATACCAAGGATAATTTATAGAAATTATCGTTGCACAGAACCCCTTGTAAAGAATAAATTATTACCGCAAGCGCAAGCTCGCTGGTGCTATTGAGAGCGTGCAGCCGACGCTACATGACGGAGATTGTACATTATTAAACAAGCGCTTGCACATTAACTGCCTAATAATGCAGCTCACATGCTGCAAACTTAGATCGTACATACTCGTAGTGGCATCATGAAAAGTGATACGTATATTTATTTATCCAGATTTCTTATAAGTTTACATAATTATGATCGTACGAGTATATACAAGGCTTCCCAGGCTGTGATATGCCAACGCCCAGTTCAAACTACTTGAACTAGAAGCTTGAAATTTAGAGCATAATCTGATCTTTGAGCCCGTATAAGTTAGGAACTATAATGTAGTAATTGGTCCCTACATTTATCCATCACCAAACTGTCTCGGTAATTTACTACGAGCTGACGTGTTCAGTTCTAGCTAATAAATGTCTACAATCAACCACAGTTCTTGAGACACTCAGTGGTTGATACTTTAACACTAACACGTTGCAAACCAACACATTGACACACGAGGCAGTGAGTATGCTATAGCACAAACACTACAAATATCATCATAAATGAGCATGCCTTATAGTTCACATTAGATTTATTCAATTCATTAAATCTATTCAACGATAACTATATTTGAACGAAAATCTCACTAACCACAGACAGTGTTAGGATTAAAGTAAGTTTTCTATATGAATCCTGAATTAAATATGTGTCTCTTGTACCTACAGAAAGTTGCAGCGAAGTTTAAAGTCATTAAGTTACCAGCATTCCCATTTATGGCATAAAGTAAGGATACACTACTTCAAATGTATGTGTATAATAAAACTATACGTTCTCTTCACCCTCTACAGTGCTTAATTACATCACGTAAACAACTCCAGCTGGACGATTAATTGTAAATCAATAGGCGTCTTCATCAAACGTACAGAAACCGCTTCGCTGTCATAAAAGGAAAATCAGAATTAGCCATTGATTTACAAAAAAATTGGACATGATACTGATAGCGCAGATTTGCCCAAGTTGGGACCTAGTACAAAATTTAGAAGGCGTATTGCGTCATTTTGACGGCATCACTGAGACGTGGAATGCATGTACGAATACGTCTAGTATCTATTACCACGTATGTGGAATAACAAGCAGATATTTCACTATTGCATCACTTCACTTTTTATCGTTTAGATTACTTTTGGACATTTTGCAAATTACATAAAACATTTTTAATTTATTGGAAAATAATTACAATTTTATTAATATACGTTTGTTACCAAGTTTTACAATTACATCGCTTGAAGAACCGGTAACCGGTGGGGAGTAAGGTTTTCGAGTGGCGACCACGTACCGGGAAACGTCTACCAGGCCGTCCCCCTACTAGATGGACCGACGACCTGGTCAGAGCCGCAGGGAGTCGCTGGATGCAGGTGTTTCGGGACCGGTCAATGTGGCGTACCATGAGGGAAGCCTATGTCTAGCAGTGGACGTTTCCCGGCTGATGATGAAATACATTTAAGAGGTCGAACTATAGGAATAAACAACCGTAAAAAATCAACTTTCGGTGGGTTCCTGAAGAAAATTATTGAGTTCCCGTTTAAATTGATTCTTCCGTTCGTAACATTTATTATTGTTGTTGTTTTTTGTATTGATAAAAGTGCGTGAATTATTAGTCAACTTTTTTCGAGCAAGAGCAATTTTTTTTAAACATTGTAGTTTGATATTCTTGAATGTTAACTAAATATTAAACGGGCTCGTTAACAACTTCATAAACTTACGAACCAGGTGCATTAGCATGTACATAACATTAAGTCATTGTCTTTGGGGCGGAAATTGAAGTTCCTGGCCGGGGGCGCGGGCGCAGCCGGAAGTGCCGCCATTAAGTCCACTTCCAACGCTTTATACTGTTACTGTAATTATTTGACGGCACTGATACTGAAAACAAATTGAATTTCTTCAGATGAAAGGGATGCAGACTTTATAATAAGCTTCAAGATTGGCGTTTTATTTTCGCCATAACCACCAAGTTTTTTGACACTTTGAAATGTTTTTTAAACCAAGTAATTGATGAGAGTAACACAATAAAACGACTAACTTTAATGATGCTTTATCGATTGTCGATCGATTGTTGAAAATAGGTTTTTAAATAAAACATTAGCCTTTAAGTTTATTCTGATATTAAAATTTATGCACGTCATCTTTCGACTATTTAATATAACATGGCATTTAGCCATAAACCGTATTTTTAAGATCATCTTCATTTATCAATTTGTCAGCGAAATTAAGTATACACTGAGGGAAAACCATACCGTCTTCTAAAATCTAAATCTAATCTAAAATTATTGTATGCCTCATTAGTGGGAAATATTGAGAACAAACCAATGTATGTCGTCTTGCATATTTTGTTATTTTAACCTGAATTCACAAAGAAAGAATTGAAAAAAATTATATATATGTATGCCTAAGCCCCATACGAAACCTACCGATTCTGTTATGTTGCAGGTAGAAGTGAAACCGGAAGGCTAGATTGCATTAAAAATGTACCGATCGCCACACACCTACCGCTACGAGCAAGCAAGAAGCAGTCTTGAACGTTCTAAGTAGATCACAACAGAATCGGTAGATCTGTGATGAGGCTTAAAATTCCTAATAATAAAACAATTCAACAAATACAACAAATTTTCGTTCAGTAATAAAAATTCTTTCAACAAAAAGTGGTAAGTCATGTGATTAAAAAACCAAAGCGGCTTCCACGAACTGCCCCAGTATTAACGTCAGGGATAATTGCTAGAAACCTTTTATTTATTTACGTTAAAACCGAATTCCGCTCCGGTTACATTGGAAAACTGAATGTTGAGGTGATTATACACTCGGTGCTTGCGGGCTTGACAAGCTTTATGGGCGATTACACTTGGCAGTTGGCTGCATTCAGCGGACGACTGTTGTTTAAAGTTAGCTACAGTTTCTCTTTAACCGTAGACCAGTGGACACATACTTTGACTCTCAAACCAAAGGTCGCAGTTTCGAGTCCCAGCGGAGTAACTATCTGGTTATGTTGGTGGTAGGGCTTCTATGTCCGCCTAGCTAACTGCCACCGTTTTATCACCTCCGGATCGACAATATTTGTCCACCAATCTTGTATTGTAATATCAAGTCGGATTTGAAAGTAATACCAAGACAGATTTGAAAGTAATACAAAGTCGCTTTCAAATTTATAACGTGTGATGTAAATTAATGTTATATAATGTAATCTAGATTTCGGGCTAAACCAAATTTTACAAAAAAATTAGGGAACAATCAGAGCAAAACACAAATTTACAAAAAATTACTTCTATTCAATTTTACGATTGAATGGCAACTCTTTCCCTGGAATTAAAAATTTAATTCTTCGCACAAATGTAGTGGTTAAAAATCAATTATGAGCTTTTAAACAAACGGCATGTTTGACATTATGATTATAGTATACTTGAAAATGTGGTAAAAAGTGATTGCTTTGCCGAACCCGCCTCCAATTTGCAATGGAAAAATTTATGCTTGCCGTACTTTTTTGTTTATTCATTATGCTTTATACTGTACCTTCAGTGAGTATGTTTTTTGTAATTTTAAGTAAGAGACTCTTTATATTTGTGAAAGAAATTATAATTATATTTTTACCTGTCTCTATAACTTTTATATTACAGTAAAAGGTGTGATGAAATCCAAGTGCAAACCCGTCATACGTTAAACATCAATTTAATGTGATTTATTAATTTCAAGAGATTTTACAGAATACGAGTACACCGGTTATGTTTTAAAATAATATATAAACACCTATCAACCGATTTATCTTCAATCTATGCTGACCTTGAATACTAAAAGCGACTGATGCCTCCCTCGTTAGTAACACATTAGTGACAAGGTGATGATGAGTGTGCCTCTGTACAAACACAACGTTATTCGATTTCGAGTTGAAATAACAAACAAAGGTGGCGTGGCGTATTCTACACTCACCCTAATATTACAAAGAGGCACAATACGAAACCTTATGGAATAAGTATTTCTTGTACAGTCCAGAGTACTGTGGGGAAAGAATATATTCATCAAATCATAACCGTAAAGTTATTATTATTTATGGGAATTGACCATCAAATAGTGATTAAAATATATAAACAGAACCCACTATTTCAGTTAACTAAAGTAAAATAGTAGTAATAATATATGAATATGATAATAAATGATAGAAAGCAGCCACTATATTCAGCGAAGATGTTTTGTAATATTGACATGGTCTCGGCTTAGTTGCGAGTCAGAGAAAAAAAGGCCCCAAAACAAAACAAAAATTATATTAAGTAAAAGTGGAACAGGTGTGGCAAATACCTAAATACTAGAGGTAATACAGAAACCTGTCAAAAAATACTGCGTTACAGTTATTCCCCTCTAGTATTTTATCTGCCGATAGTTCCAGTACAGTGACTCCTCAGGCATTACATAACGGCCGAGGGGACGTTTGTTATCACAAGGGGCTAAGACAAACAAAATTTTGAGGATCTACGGTCTCATACATGTGGTGTTATTTCTATTTTGTTTTTTTTTAAATAAATGTTTATCTTGCCGTGGATATACGCACCACGTGAGCTTCTTAAAACGTTTAACTTGTAATTTTAGACAGAGGTAAGCCAGGGGCTTATTAGCGACGTTGTTGGAATGTTTATCGTTGTCACGGTTTCGAGACTCTATAAGTCAAGTGCTGGACATAGACCTCCCTTATAGATCTCCATGTCGAACAAGCTCACTGAAGAATATACATAACTTGGAAATCTTCAAACAAAGTTTATATAGGCATCTTCTGGCTAGACCATCGCGTAACATCGTCGACCTCATCGTTACTTAACATTAGGTGAGATTGAGATTTTATTTAAAACTGAAAAAGATATTTTATTATTATTATTATTCGGTACAAATTCTGCCTTAAGTACATATCAGTATAGACACTGGACAGTACTGTTGGTAAACTAATGGCTTGTAATATTCATTTAAAAACTATCTACCACTACACGTATATGCTGAGATCCCACGCAAGCAGAACATTTAAAAATACATGTGATATAGCAAAAAAATTACTCTTTTAAAACCACTATGGTTTAATTTTATTTTAAAAACCATTAAAATGGCAGAAAATCCGCTTTGAGTTAATTATGACCCAATAAATAACCTTTTTGACACTGTTTATTACAGGAGTCTAGGGAACAAGAGAGTTGAAGATGCGGGATTTGCTATAATCACCACATTTGGCAGGCGGGTTACGTTATATTGGTGCTGCCTCCCGACTCCTTTTCGTTAAGAAGTGATGATAAATTTTTTGATAACTACACAAGAAACCAATAAGCTACGAACCTAGCCATTTTCATTATTTACCGGCTACGATATTACGTGGTTATTACTATCCTCGTATTTACGTATTTTTCATGCTATTTGGTTTAGATTAATATATAAATTCCTAGCATACGTAGTTTATCGTAAATTTTACGGCTGCAGAAATGATGCTATTCTTTTATAGAGCGTTTGATAAATTCCTCCCTAGGGTAAAGAGATTTTTACGAGGTGCTTTACCTACCGTAAAACTGTAAATTACTGTTTTTGTTACGCTTCACTTACGTAGCGCAGACTAGATTAAAATGACAACGGGGAAGTGGAGAGCTTAGAGCCCTTAGAAGTGCCCCTAATTGGTCACCAGAAGATTAAAGTTTTCAAATTGGTAATCTTTTTCTGTAATGGTAAAAAACTTACCAAAGATTATATGAATCTGTTAATAGCATGTTTGTGTGTGAGCACGCTTTCCGTCCAACGACCTTTTAACGTCAGGTACGACGAAGGTCAAATATAAAACATTTCACACATTTAAAATATTGTTAATTGTTTTTTTTAAACTATGTTATGATATTTAAAAAAACGCTTTCTCTGGAAAGCCGGCAAAAGGATAAGAAAACTAATCTACTTTCCTAGCACTGAATCATATGTCAAGGCATTTCACAGTAGCGACACTTGGCAACGTTCATATGTAGGTTGTCAGCTTTGAGCTTGGATTCCGCATTTATCACATTTTCAACTCCCAGCAAACCAACCTCCCGCACAAAGTCGCAACGGGGAATGACTAAACTTCCAAACTTGGCTTAACGGTTGGTTTGTCAAAACAGATTGGAGACGAGTTGACAGGCTTCCCGTACCACAACCACAATCCTAATACCCTTGTAAACTACAAACAATACCTATCGTTTGTTATTTGTTTGACACGAAATCGTAGAGGATTATAGGTCGATACCAGAAACCAACAAAATACGTGTTTACGTTTCCTCAAGGGAGTGGTTTTTAATATTTTAACCACATGACACTGATTGCTAATTGCTGTGAGTTTTATTTGACCGTCTAAGCTAAGCTAAGCCTGCGTAGCATTAGACGCACGAGAGCGGTGATAGTGAGATATGTTACATTTAAAAGTCGAATTCGATTTAAAACAAAATAACGATTTGACGTTAAGATGTGACAATGTCTCATTCTCATCGCTATCACGTGTCTCATGCTATGCATGAAGAAGTGCTAATGCCACCGGTAATGAAAATATACATAACCGGAACGCGTCATCACATTGAGGCTTCTGGGTGAGCAGGTTTATATTCTACGAATTTATTGTAGCTTACCATCAGATGCATATGAAGGCGAAGCGCAAGTGGAAGTCAATTTTGAATAAAACATCGCACCTTTTTATGTATATTTAAAAAAAACGGGCAAAACTTCAACCTATATATAATTTACAGATTGTTGCGCTATTATTTACTAGTGATGTACTTCTCATCAGAAAAATTATGTTTTGTAAGAATTATCAGAAAAATTTGTATATTTAGGAATAAATATCAAATGTCGTTTAGGAATGAATAATATGAGGTTTTCAAATCCTAATGTTAACGTTCTGAATTCAAATTAAATTTTCATGTAATTATTCTGATAATCCTTACAAAACATAAACTTGCAAGGTGTTTTAATTTTTCTGATGAGAAGTACATACAGCTCTGATATTTTGCAGCTATTAATGATGATTTTCTAATGAAATCGAACTCATACTTTATGAATAAACTTGTGACGAAAAACTATCAACCAACTACATAATATGCGTTGAGTAACACGTAGTAGTCCTAAAAATACAATTCTTTTTTGATACCTTGTAAGTTTAACATCATCCATCAAGAGGCAAATACGAGTACCAGCAATATGACAAAGGCGTTTCAGGTACTATACTACGTTTATCATTTGAGCCTAAAATTGATAATTCTAGAAGTCGCATTATGACTACTAAAACCAATTTAGCTTTGTTTTTGTCTAGCTAATGCAATAGTTTATACAACAATTTTACGGAAGAAATTTAGTCACGAGTGATTAGTTTAAAATTTTTCCACAAACTGATTGATTTTCAGCAAATCGAAAAAATTCTTAGTTTAAATGTTGATTACGTGCATTCACTTACAGTGGTTTAATTGATATTAACTTATTGCTTATTAGCTGGCTTAACTGATTAGCTTGAGGCTTCTGGGTTCACACGCTTACCAACAGTCTCATCTATCACTGATCATTACTTTCCTGCAGGTGAGATGAATGCAAAGTGCAATCCATCATACGTAAAATTAAAATAGCAACCCAGAACCGAACAGGGCTAACATGAAGGCCACGAGATAATTTTGTCACATCATTTTGTTATGCAGAATGTCGATATCTCGATATCTCAAGGCCTTCATATTAGCCTTGCTGGAATGAATGTTTTGATAAACTAGAAAGCAGAAATTAGTACCAAAAGTTTTGATTGGCTCGTGTAACTATTGTATAATTGAGAGCCAGTGGCGCTCTATGCAGTCTTAAACAATGTATCAAATTCATTTGAGAGTACTAAATCCGTTCCTGTTATGATTAACACTAAACTGTATAAATCGTATTGTCTGCTAATTTGTGTACGATGGCCCGGAGAGTCGTAATCGCTGTAGTTGACATTGTGGGATTTAGGAACGTCAAGTTGCCTGTTATGGTCCAAGTTGGAGATTTAGTTTCAGTACTGGTACCGTTCTGAATAACGATAAATCTATTAGGTTCGGTTTGAATGTTACATCAGTTGTGAAACTATTGTTTACGTGATTTGTTTTAGGGCGACCCTTGCTGTCTCCATATCTCGGTGGCAAAAGTTAAGTTGAACTCAAAATCTTTTTATCGTGTAAGTTTTTAAGGTTGATAATCGATCTCAAAAACCCTAGTGTTACAGTTGTTGAGCGTCCATAGAGGCTTCTATCTACATGTTGTAGATAGTAACCGTGACCAACGGCTTAACGTGCCTGCCGAATCACAGCATCATCTTACTTTTCAGACAATCAGGTTATTCATCTTGCAATGTCCTAATCAAACCGGTATTCGACCCAATTACTCAGATGTATAAGCATTCGCCCCGAACGTGCGGGAGCTGCACCGCTTTTTCAAAATTTTACACTATTTTAAAAATCTTATTGGCGACACCCTGAGCAGTAAATAAAAAACAATGTAAACCAAAAATAATGATGAAGATTATGGACCAGTCAGTCAGTATATCATTTAAAAAAAAATTAAATATAAAATTAAAACAATGATATGTCATGCAGTCTAAGAAAGGATTTAAACATTTTTGTATGTAGTTGTAAATAAAATAGTAGAAAAATGTAATAACACTGAACACCGTCTTGTTTGCTTATCGCTAGGGCCATTAGGTGCAAAAATTATGATCTAATTCTGAATCCAATAAGAACAGTATGCTCTAGACTCCAGTCCAGACACAAAACAGACTAAAAGAAATGAGATTTATTGATTTACCACAGCGAGCCGAGGGCAGGAAAGAATACATTCAAGATTCACTTAACTTGGGATGATGAATTCGAGACAGATTTGTCGACGAAACTCTTTTTAGATTTCAGACACAACAAAAGAAATCTTAAATGCAAATTAATTGTTGTTTACTGGATATCGTTTACATAATGAATCAAATCATAAGCAAATATGTTTATATTAATTTACATTTATCATCATCAACAGTCTATATATGTCCCCACTGGAGGGGCTCAGACCTACTCTCTTACAGAGAGTGTATGGGCCATAGTCCACCACGCGGGCCCAGTGCGGATCGGCGGACTTCACATGCCTGTTCAAGACATGCAGGTTTCCTCACGATGTTTTCCTTCACCGTTAAGCAATCGGATAATGTACTTGAATTGAAAAACAACTCATAGGTACACGGCTGGATTCGAACCCGGTACCCTCAGATTGAGAGTCCGCGTCTTATCCACTGCGCCACCGACGCTTACATTTATCAGTGATGTTTATTCTGAACACTGCACCTATTACAATATTATGTTTCGTTTCGTATTTCTTTCCAATTTTATGTACCCGAGATTTGGATTTAGAGCGCATTGTTGTATTTTATCGCAGAAGCTCTGATTTGTATATGCACTAAAATTTCCACAGAAAAGATACAACGTTCTTTCCCAATCGCATCATTCACTGGCCTACTGAAATTAAAGTACGTATTGAATAGCCCTGCAGGGAACGGACAAAACCGGGATAGGCGGAAAATGGGAAAGCAAAAAAGAATGTAGATTTATGCTACAAACCATTTTAAATGTTGAATCGCAATTGATTCGGCAAATCCCGTCGCCGGCTTAGCTCGGAAACGAAGTGACTTAGGCACAAAGAACGAGGATTATTCAGTAATCTCGACGGACGATGCCGGGACACGCGTCGCTGACTTGAGGCCACATTAAACCCACATTAGCTCTCCATCGATTACCATTTGTGAGAGTTTTTTTGTTGCGGCCACTTTATTCTTTCGTTGCAAAAAGATAGGAGGGTTTTGATTGAATGTTTGCGGATCGTATTTGGATTGTTTGATGTGTAGGAGTAGTTTGGTTGTTTTTGTTTGATTGCAGCTTTGTTGTTTACAGTATTTTGTGTATTACTCACTAAACTCTAGCGAATAAATGTAAATACGTTTGTAGCACTGGCGGCACTGTCGCAATATTTTGTTACTTTTGCAATAACATAATAATTTATGAAATACCAATAGTGAGATTACACCACTTTACAGAAGGACATAAGTTACTTTTCATACTGCCGGGGTAGCTAGAGACACATCAGAGTGGTGAGAGCGAGATATATCACATTTGAACGTCAAATGTCGCTACGATTTGACATTAATATACGCCAATTATCTCACTCTATGCACCCCGGCTACGGTCGGTGAATTGTTGTTCCCACGATATATGTAATTTCTGAAGTTCACGTAGATAAATCGGCGGGTAAAAGTTGAAGAACTAGATTATACACATATCGCATTTAGTTATCTTTTAAATAACTGTGTATTGTGTAAATTGTGTAGCTCTACAGTTATAAAATAAGGACACAAAATTAACAAATGGATTACTTACGTTGCGCTGAGCACTATTTAATAAGTCTCCATTCACAAGGGTCCTTCAGTGATAACGTCGAGTTCATAATTGAGTCGAGTTACTGTACAAAAGCTGAGTGCACATGTCCGCCGGCCGAAAACAGATTTAGGGCGCACTTGACGGGCTACATTCTCAACACAAAGCTATGAAAGCGGCTTAGCCCAGAGAAAGGGGATTAGGCTATAATCTGCAGTGGAGCGGTTGACATACGCCCGAGGCTGCACAGTTTACTGACGGCAAATACGGTCAGGACGTAGATATAGCAAAGCCTAGGGAATCTCGTGAGGGCGTTATTGTGTACTAAGCCTTAAACTTTGGCCCTAAACCTTTGATGGACGTTAAACAAGATCGCTGTCTAAGGGATTTGCGATAGTCTAAAGATAGACTGTTTGTTTACTGTTTATATAAATACTTTGTTTACTAATATTCAATTCAAATTCAAATCAATTTAAATAGTCTTTATTGCACACACACGCACACACACACACACACGCACACACACACACACAAAACAAAACAAAACAGAAAAGAACATAAAAAGGTACAATGAAGGCGGCCTTATCGCTAAAAGCGATCTCTTCCAGGCAACATTGGGGCAGAAGAAGCCTGTTAATACGAGTATGTTTCTGCTGAAGATATTTTTCCACTTATCTAAGTCTCTACAGTCAGTTGCTCTAAATGTCAATAATCTGTCTAAATAATTTATTGAATTATGTTTATTCTTGAATTACCTTATGACATTTTTAAACTGCACACCGAACGCCGTCTGGCTCTGTAACAAAAAAAATAAAAAAATTTAATTAAAAAACAATAGAGTATAAATAAATAGTATAAATAATAAACAGAGTAAAAAGTTGAGAAGACTATAACTGGAAAACTTTGTGATTCGATTATAATGCCAACAAATGACAGTAGCTTTCTGTGTGGCTGATAATTATTTATGGAAATACTGAGTCTCCTTTACATTCGCTGCGGGCGATTATAATTACCACGGGAGTTTTAGAAGACGATAATAAAGAGAAGTCTATAAAAAAATGAACTACAATAATTAATTTTAGGTGCTTGACCTCTCACCCTCCCGTATGAATGGAAACCAACAACGGCTCAGCGATAACAAGTCCAAATAAAACCACAATAAAAGCCGTATAAAAATAACGAGCGCATTCCGTCAATATGACTAGGACGGCATGTGTCAAACGAATGTGTGCATACTCGTAGATGTGACTCAGATGCTCGGACTATGAAATACAAACGATACGACGCATAAAAACATAAAACCAAATGATTGTGCTGTGAATCTCATTCATAAGTTTTTCTGAATGAAAAGTGCAAAATTGAAGAAAAACAAATCAGTTTTGATCCTGTCTTTATGATCATTCCAAGTCATCCCGTGGGTGTCGTAGAAGACTAAGGAAATTTTTTATTCCGCATTATCTCCTCGTCGCGTGAGATGGTCCAGTGCTAGACCATTGTTCTTAAAAAATGTTAAGCAGCTGTGTCTACTGTCTATGTAGATTTCAACCAAATCTAAAAAGCGTCAAATGTCACATCCACTAAAAGCTTGTTATGTAAAATTATGTTACTTAAGTAGTACACATATTTTGTATGAAGGTGTCTTTATGTGCAATGTAGCACGGACTTATCCAGTGGATGATGTCACACTAGTGAAGTAGATTAGATAGATAGATAATTAATATAAAATACGGTAAAGTATTTCAAATTCGGCCTGCACTTGTACACTCGAGTACAAAAATTAGAATAAAGTAATTCTTATCATATGTTTTCGTATCGTATTTGTTAATAATTTACGTTAGAATTGTAAGAAATTTGTAAAAGGGACGAAACACATGGTGAACGGATGAAATAGGATTAAGTACACTATGAACTAATATGTATATGAAAATATTTGGTTTTATAAAGAAAGAACACATAAACATTGTAATTCTTTCTAGTCTGAGGCAGCGGTCACCGCGTGAGAACTGCCCAATGACCACTGGTCACCACAATTGGCTGATAATGGCCCAACGCCCACATGCGGGTATTGACTTACAATAAATGTCACATATTTCTTAATAAACTTCACCGAGCAAAGCCGACAGGCGACAAGCGACGAGTCAATTGAAGTGGTCATTAGGCACCTTGAGCACTATTATGTCAATCATGTCTTGGCGATTGGTTTGCTCTTTCTTTCGCCTTGATGGTCGCGTGAGTTGGAACGAGATGGGAAGTAAGTAGTAAAGTAATGAGTAGGCACTCAATGTAATAACTTAAGAATAGAGCTTCGAAATACGACGTAGTTCGGTTTTTAGTAAAAGGTTAATTTGAATTTGTTAGTACAAAACAGTATAGAAATGTTCTATATAAAGATCTAACTAACTGTACTCGAATTATTAAACTCAAAATAAACATCCTTACAGACGCAACCTTGGATATATCTAGTTTCCTAGGCAATAAGAATCAATATCGAATGACATAGCAAAGACATCCTCGAGACGGAAGGATTTTTTTACACAAATTGTATTTGAGAAAATATCTATTCAAAATATTTATTTTCAAACTAATTTTAATTAACGATTTTTTTTGAAACGGCATTCTGCAGAAGGCATTCATTAGGTATCATGTTTGTTGATCACACTAATATTACAAATGCAAAACTTACTACGACTCCAATCCACTCTCTTTGTCGCCATTCCACGACTATAGGGCTGAATCAATCTAGATGAAATTAGCCACTCATCTAGCCTTTGACATGGTGAAGGACGTACACTATTTTTCATCTAGATAAAGAGTTCCTATCAGATAATTTATCTAGTCTACGCAAGACAAGGCGAACGGGACAAATACTGGGATATTATAACAAATGTAAAAAAAGTATTTATAAAAATGAAAATAAAGTTAATTTTGAGAAGTCTGAGCACATAAATTTACGCAGAGTGCTTTCAAACCTACTCAAACATAACCCAAATTTATTTTGGTTACTTCAAACCGTCAAACACCCAAAAAACTGTGTGCTCAGTACTTTAACCATTAGCAGCGTTAATTACACTGTCAACAATAATCAACAAGTCCTTTTACAGGCTGAACATTTTATAGTCCAGGAGCCAGCAGATTTAAAGTCCATGTTTATAAACGCGGACACTTAAATCAGTCGAATGCCAGATTGGTATCGAACGTTTCATTATTCATCCGCGCCCTGCCCCGCGCTCTCCAGACGACAGCACATTAGCATTTTAAATCACCATAATGAATTTACTAGGAGCTGTAGAGGCTGAACTTGAAAATATGCCGTTGGAAACGTTGAAAACAGATAGCATGGACACGCCCACCCGCCGTGCCCGGATCTGCTTGTTTATAACGCTGAAGACAATACGTACGGTCAAACACCCGTGAATAATCTATTCTTATTCAGAATTCATAATCCCGCGATTTCATCTACGTGTATTAAAAAATCCACAGGAACCTGTTATTGGGATATAAAGTTTGCCTCCTATGTGTCCTTCCATGTTGGCTAAGTGTGTGACAAACTTCATCAAATCGCTTCAGACATTTAGTCATGAAAGGGCATCAAACGAACAGAGAGAGTTTCTGTGATTACATAATATTTAACAAATGAAAATTGCGTTTAATGATAGCCTTAGTTTTTTAATAATAATAGAGCAACAAGTGAATGAAAAGTAATTTTTAAAAACCCTGACTGCGTAAATTTTTTCACTTATTACGTTTTTGATATACCCAGTGTAACTCTCACAGTAAATACGAATCTAACGACACCTCACTCAAGCTAAAATCAATCGAACCGTTCCGTTCAGGCCGCAGAGCGTGCCAAACAATTATAAATACTAGTACATACATACTCTCGAAAAACATAGGAGGTGTCCTTCTGGCACAGTCGGGTAAAAAGTATATAAAACACGTAAGCAAATAAATCCTAAATTTGCCTTAGTAAAAGTAGACTTTTACGGCAATTGAAGTTGGTTTCCAGTTCTTTTTGAACAAAAAAATACTAACACACGGGCCTGCATTTCGGGGACTAGGAGTAACCTATGTGCTGCCGTGTCCATATTTTCGGTAAATCATAGCAAACGACTTGTGTACAAAACGTAGGTAAAGTAAGCAGAGGATCACAATCTCTGTTTACTCATAACTTATTCAATCTTCTCGCTATCAATTATTTAACGAAAGTATTCACGGAGAAAGCTAAATAACTTTTGTATCGATGGGACAAGAAAATTTTGCCCACGCGTTGTGATGTTTTAGTATTCTGCTTTTACAAACATACGTTTCTAAAATATGTGTTACTTTCGACGGTGTGCAATATAGAAAACTAAAAGTTTAACTTTCGATGAGACTAAACAGAGAAGAGCTGAAAGATGAAAAACATATGAAACTTACAATTTGGAGTTTACAATAATAGGGGTACTATTTAAGGGGTACTTTTAGTTGTTCGCCAAACATTTGCTACCAACCAACAATGTTTAGGTTGAATTTGTATGAGCATGCTTCGATCAAATAAATAAAAACTGCTTAAGAGTGGAACCCCCTGCCGGCTTTTGTGTTCTCCTAGTGCAACTCGTACACTCAGAATGTCTGAAGACCAGAGGAAATAGATAATTTCTAGGTAAGCTTGTACCATCGCAGACTATAACGTCACTCAATATCAAGTTATAGTTTAGCCTTCATTTCACGATATTTTACTTCAACAGAAACAACTTTATTAGTACCGAAACCTTGCTGTTAACTGTTTACATTACAATACACATAAATAAACAGTGGCGGTAACCTAATTCCCATTTAATTATCGGACGGAGTTTTTATGAAGCCATATGTGTTAGGCAAGACGCAGGCTCGTTCTATAACGGGGACCGAAATTCGTGATAACGATCTATTAAAGAGTTTGTTCTACGAGTATGGCCCAATTCGCGGTGAAAATGCCCGTCACCTGACTGACGGCATTATAATTATGTTACCGGTACTAGATAAAGCTTTTTTAATTTCGGCCCTCGCGCTATAAAGGTGCCAGCCATAAACCATGGTATTTAAAAAAAGACTGTAATTGGGTAACACCAGGGTCTGGGTGGAATAATATCACTACTTGTTTTCCTGGATTACGTAAAATACGATCAACTAACAGCTTAGGAGACAGAAAGTACTGTCATCAATCTGATAAACAAAGGCGGTGGCTTGAAAATATTGGCTGGCATAATGAATGGATGCAAAACTGCCGTCCAAATTGTGGTGCAAACTGGTGCAAAGTGAATATGCTAAGAACCACGACAGTGCACAGTTGGAGATTCAGAAATTATCCAGTGTGAAATTGAAAAGTGGTGGATCACTATCCAATAAGGTCTCAATCTGATATATGACAATCCTGAAATCGTGGTTTCGATACCCTCCACAACGTTGCCAGCGCTATGACAAACAGCAGGTATTTTTGAGATATAAAGCATGTATTCCGGTCATGTAAGGAGTGTTACCTTAACCTCTACCTCATTAACTTAAGTTTCTGGGTTTGCACTTTGCCTACTCTATCGTATAGCAATACCACCATTTTCTATCGGATGGAGGAGTTGCAAGAACATTTACAGAAGAAAAAACCCGTTATCCACACATTGGATGATGACTTCAGTCACTGTCTGGAAATCCTAGCACTGCGGTAGCTGCTGCATACTGAATAAAAAAAGGTTTTTTATATTTTCCTGATTCTTGTCGTCTCTCTCTCTCTTTCATTATGCCACCGCAGTTCATAACCAATCCCTCGTTCATTTTAAATTTCGAACGAAAGCCGAGCGTGTCGCCCACACTGCGCACGAGACTCTAATCGCTCATTTGGATTACGATTATACGGACGAATATGCATGATGGCGGACGTTATCGCTCCATTGGACTTAAATGGGATTAGCCGACGAAAGAACTTACGGCTCGCCTTACGGATAAAAGAAACGGTGATTAAACTAATGTCCTTAAGATGCGTGAGTAGAAACTGCCCGTCGATTCTATTAAGTAACCATGTGCAGTCCCCGTTGAGTAAAATGTCTCAGTCTAAAAGTGCCTCTGGCTACTAATATCAACGAATACTAAACCAGTCTTTGATTATTTCAAAGATGTTTGTAAATCTTGTCACAAAATACGCCACGAGATTGTTTTAGAGGACGAATAGTTACATTCATTTTAGTACCACGTGATAACAATGTCTTCCTGCTATCTCAACCCTCAAAACTGACACATATTCTTACGAATACGAATGTGCAACAGTGGGTTGCGACGGCTTTTTATGTATACTGTTTGAAATTTACTTGTAATCAACCGGCGCCCGCCTTGAAATTGCACTAAAATTAAACCAAAATACGAAACATATCTCTCTACACAAACATATATAAATCGTCAATAGCTAACAAGTACTTTGTACGCGCCGCCGTTACAATTTGCTCTCTCTAAAACAGATCAATCTACAACAGATTGTGAATAGGGCTGATAACAACAAAAGGCTTTCTTATCTGACATCATTATCGTAAACAGACGGACACGTAGGGCAGCCAAAGCGGTTCGGTTTCGACCCAGTTTTATTTCAACCCGGTAAAAAAGCAGCATGTAGAAAAATACCTTCAAACTTTTTTTGTACTGTAATGATGTATGTTTTTAATTATCAGGGTATCAGTAGTGTCTTACATTATTGCAAACACGAATCTAAAAGAAACAAATATAGAAGACAGATCTACAAATATAAAACCTGTTGTAATTTTTTCTCAACGTATCGGCAGAAGGGTATTCAAGAGAAACCAGAAGGTTAGGAATCTGTAGAACGATATGTAAAACTCAGTTGACATATCATATTTCAATGAAATGAATTTATTATAAATATACCATAATTTACAATGAAATTGATATATATCGGATCTCTAGCTCGGATACCATTCAATATCTCAATAAAACTTTCTTTATTTGCGAGAAAACCCTTCGAGGTCTGCTGCACTTTATGTAGTTTGGGGATAATAAGTTTACCAGACCACAATTGATTTAATAATTGAGTACGAGTATCACCAACAGTTGCCAGAGTTCGTTGTTCAACATGAGCCGCCTAACACGTCACAACGGATTTTCTATGTAGAGATTTGCTATTACGACCACGCTTGTCAAGTGTATCGGGAATAGCAGAAAGGTTTATCTGTATATTGTGGATATTCCTACAGCTCGCTTTATCATGCGTAAAGGTAAAATATAGAATTGATCTTCAAACGATGACAAAATAGGCACCTTCTAGATCAACGCGTAACATCGACCTCATCGTCACTCAACATCAGGTGAGATTGAAGTCAGGCGTTGATCTATCATCTAAGTAGAAAACATTTAAAAAGGTGTTGTTGACATATATATAGATGCTGGCTTGCATCTCCTAAAAGTAAAATAATATATTAGCTTTATTACACCAACTATTAAGTTACACCGCAACCTCCACATTATGCATTGCATGCATCGTGGGAACTAGATGAATTGGTAATAAATAAATTAAGAATTCAATTAAACTAGATTGCATTTGAACAATTTTCCCTTATTCGCCTTTTACGACACCCGGATGACAAGGGGTGATCCTTTTCTAAAACCGAGACCACATGAGCACACCAATTACAGCTAGCTATAATTAACATGGCCCAAGTAATGACTTCCGCCTCTCACAGAAAGCCCACGACCTTTTATTAATTAGATATTATCCGGGTCCAGCAGTCTCAAATCTGGTATCCCTGCACGTCACTATAGCTCAACTTTAAAATAATAGTAAGTCATGAGCCCGTTTTAGTGAATTGAATATAATTGTCCGGCCTCGTTTATCTTAACAATCCGACGTCAGAAGCACTGACTGAACACAAAGGCCTTAGAGTACATGTGAGGAGGGGCACAATAGACCCGAAGTCTAACAATGAGTCTACTAAAATTTCGTTCCTAGCCAGATCGAGTAATTGATCGCGTCCATTACACTTGATAGGGTTAATTGTCTTGCCTATCGAGTTGCATGCCTGTTTTTAGGTGTTGCATCAAATTGATATAAGTCTAGGATGCTATATTTGAATAAGCAATCAAATAAAAGTAACAGAAAATATGTATCTATTAGTGTTAGGCTGGATCGGTTCTCTGAAGAAGAAAACTCAATAACGTTATGCCCAACATTTAAAACTTCCATGCGCCTATAATAATACCTCTATAACCCGCACTCTGCCATCATCCGAAATGAGAATTCGAGCACGTTGTGCGAACATTTTCTAGCAAATCAGGTCAATCTTTGTATTGATACTCGACTAGTTTCTGTTCTGCGACGTAACTAAGAAAAATTAGGACAAAAAAATTTCAAGTTTCGCCGGAAATATATATTATATGAAATACTAGAAAATCCCTGATCATATTTTCTAATTATACCTAAGCCTAACTTTCAAATACCTGAATTAAGACGTAACAAACACCAACACAGTAATTACTAACAGGTATATATCTCGACATAGGTGACCCTCATTAATTTACAAGATAAAATCAGCGACGCTACGTCGTTCGAAAGGTACGGTCCCACCTATTGTCTCATATGTAAATCATGAGATTTATCTAATTAACTCATGTTTTGTGCATAGCGATGGTAGAAATATTGGCTTTCAGGTTACTATGGATGAATAAATCATTACTGAAAAAAGTTTCGATAATACTAATTGAGGTGTCAAATATAATTCAGTTTAACATTCATGGCCCATACCACAAACATTGTTTCGTTTCGTTTTTGTTCCGGATTGCTTTCGCATTAGATGCATTTTGTATGAACAGAAAATTTATTTAAACATAATAACATTTAAACTTTTATTTTTTTAACGTCACAGAATTTCTTTTGTGTCCCGCTGGAATCACTCGGGGATTAAAAAAATGTTCCATGTCTTTTTCAACATACAAGGATATTTGTGTACCCAATCAATTTCATTCCAAGAAGTTGAACTATAAGCTGCCCGAGTAAAACAGAACCACTAAACGACTTGTAATTAGTTTCTAGGTAAGCAGCAGTGGATGGTTCCTGAAGATGATGATTTATGTAATCTTACAGAAAGAAAGGAGAAAACAGCTATAAAAACGTAACCGCAGCATATGAAACAACACAGCATTGCCTTTAGAAAAGCAACTATTAACCAGTGATTTATGATTTCCACCGTCGACATCGAAACAATCCAACCCAAAATAGTAATCCTAATTTATCGACACGTGCTACACTATAAGAGGAAACTAATATAAAGAACAGCTAATAACGTATCAGTACATAATCCAAGGCATTAGCTGTAATGACTCGTAATTGCGAAGCGTGTTGCCTGGAAGCAATGTGTAAAGGCTTATCAATTTCGCGTTGAAGCGGTACAGGGATATATGGACTGGACTGCATTATCGCTGTCACTTATAGCTATGCTTATACTCAACACGGTGGTATAAATAGATCGGTGCTTCATTGTTTCTTGAATCTTCACTGGTACTAATCTGTGGCATTACTCTGGAACGGGTTTAATTTTGAGTTTCGCTGAAAATTGACACAGGGGTTCATCTTTATAAAATAATAGACCGAATAATTATGATTAGTAAAAATTACTAAATAATTATACTGAATAAAATATGGGTTTTCTTGTTCTTCCAGTCTTCAAGTCTTAACTATTAAATGATTAATCCCCATAAACTTTTGCAGACACCATCTTGAAATGGTCGAAATGATCAGAGTTTTCTTGGTGTATGATAGAAGCTCTCCACATACAAAAGCGCGCGTAGCTACTATGAATTTTAAACACAGAACAATGAAGACGTGTTTGCATAAATGTACGACAATGCAAACAGCTAGTGACGTGATAGTGAAACAAACTAAAACATCGCATGAGTAATTTAGAAATGACTAAAAATCTAACTTTCAACCAAACAGTCAGTCAATACAAGTGACGTTCCTAACAAACAAATTAAGAACCTAATTTATTATCTGTGATGGGCACAGACAGATAGGCACTCAAATACGCATGATTGATTCATTACACGGTCGAAAGATCTACAAGTCTGCGATAGAATACGCTGATACACGTACCTACTCGTACGAATAACGGCAACGATGCCGATACCTTTACTATGCTAGCCGATGATACTTTCTATGTATGCTACACAGATTAAATTAAAGTCTAAGGATACGGTCGCTAGGAAGGCCCAAATCGGAACGAATAATGTCTTTTACCGATACATCCAAATTGGCAACCAAAATATTTACCCTTGGATTAGTAATGTGTTAAATCATTCGTTTTCATACGTTATCCTTTGACATACTCAAGAATTGTATTGAGTACCTCTGTCACCTTTGGGATGGCTCTGCTAAATACCAGCTAGCTGCCCTGGACTCGGTGGAACGACGTGCAAAGACGTAAGCGAAATATGGGTCAGTTGGAAACTTTATTCACGTTTTAACCCCAGGGATATTTCTTTCGACGGTTGGGTGTCCTTAGCTTGAAGTTAGTCTAAGCCTTGCAATAGGAATAGCAAGTGGGTCGCCCCGGGTTACCGCCGCCCGCTACCAGTCGTTCACGATTCGTTCTATCATAAAGTCGGGTCCATTACGTGTGCCTCAGGATAAGCAGGTACAATCCTATTGCAGTTCAGATTGCTAGCTGAACTCAATTACGAATGAAATGCTGGGTCGTTCACGTATTGTACCTGTGCTTAGTAAAGAAAGTTATTAATGATTCTCTATTTATTTTCTTTCTCTGTTTTGTTGAAGAAAGTGAAATAAGTCTGCACTTACAGTAATTGTACTGATTTGTAGCAGGAATAGCAGCTACATTCCAGATCATTTTCAAATTGAACTCTGTAGCAACAAAGTGGTGTGATTTTCGCATAAACGAAAATGCTTATTCTATTATTGATTTGAGTTAATAGAAATTTTCGTATGATGATAAATTATATCACTGGCTTAAAGAAATTTTAGTGAGGCCTTAACCTTAAAACAACATCAACCTATGATGTCCCGTGGTTGCTGTAAAAGGCTACATATAGGCAGCATTGTCAATGTATCAGCAACATTTTCGAGCACCAAATGTAGTGATTCCGGCAAATCCCGGCATGGATAATCCTACGTGGTAATCATGTCCTAACGGTGATATTACGCAGCTGTTGATGAGAATGTTGGTGAATCAAATTCTAAATTTAATCAAACAATGTTTCAGACAGAAATATCAATTTCGAAGATTTACTTTTTTGCGGCTTAGTGTTCGAGGTAAATGCAAGTAATTAAAAAGTAACACAGCGGCAACATTAAAATCGTTGACCTAACCCTAGACCTAGGGCAAGTAATCGCAGTAACATGGTACTGCTGCCCTCGTATCCTAATGTTCGTCTAAGTAAAATTTTATAAGGTAAATAGCATAATACGTTGTGGATAAATATACCTTTTATGGATGTGGCAAAATCTAAAGCAATTTCAATAATGAATAGAACACGCATCACTTTATTTTCAACAATGTTATCTCCTATTTTTATGTAATTACTTATTTTAAAAGATTATGGCCACAACAATATTTCATATGGAAGCAATCAGAGAGGGATCCCGTTAACGCTGAAGCTAAGTGTAATGTGTAAAAGTATTAAGAAAGCTGTACCAAGTAGCAAACTAATATGTTCTAAGTTACAAAGCCAGGGCGAACTTCTTGCGAGTCGTCGCACCATTCATCAGGTCTGCGTGCCTACCAGTCGTAATGTCACCAGCTTTATATCAATTAATTGTTGAAGTACCCACCGGGCTGCTTACGTGCCGGCTGCTAATGTTTCCTGTTCCTTAAAATACTTCGTTACTAATAATAAATAGTGTAAATTGATCTTGATAGTTGGAAAACGACTCTGCCTTTAATTGGAAAAAGAAATTTAAACTGAATATAATTTTATTAAACTCTAGTAATTATTTCAAATCAGTTTAAAATAATTTTTTAAATAGATTGCCGCAATAACAACAACTACTAAAAACCAGAATAAAATAAATATTTAAGGGGCTGCCATACAACAAACGAAATTTTTTGAGACGTGCGATGTAACATACAACTTGCGCCATCTAGTGTATACTACTGCTACTGCAAAACAAAATCTAGGCGCATTTCATGTTTATGCTGTGCTGTATCACCGTTTACGGTTTCACTAGCGAGCGAATCGGTCTCATGACCCCAGCGTTTTATGAGAGGCATTACTACATAGAGGGCGATAGAGGTCAAGCTGTATATTTATATCCCAATTTTTATGACACGTAGCTAGTCGTATACATGTGAGAGTTTATTTATATATATAGAAGTATAGGTATGCATAAGGTTGCGTAGAAATACGAGTATGTATATGGCATATTGATATACATATTCAGGTGATATAAGAAGATACAAGATAAGTCAGAAAACGACCAACAGAGATTAATACACAGTAATACTCGTTTTCCACGAAGCTGCGTGTTATGTCGGTCATCGGTGCTCAAACTGTCGCTATACTGTGATGCATTAATCCGTTTAAGGTTCAAATACATTTTTCTATTCACATAGATTAACGTTTCATTTATATCAGCAAATTAAAGTTTCAACATTACTTAAAATTTAAAATCTATTTAATAATAAGTTTTTGAGTTACTTAAGAAATCAAAATGTTGCAAGTTATTCTGAATCACGAACTATTCCCGAAACTTGTAACAGAAAATTCAGTTCGCGACTTTTGTTTTCTTTTTAAAACAGCTGAACATTTTAGTCAGAATCATTGTTTTGTAGAACTTTTTATCATAGGCTGAGATTTTTTAATGTACAATGGACTGACATTTGACTTTCATTTCAGTGTGCGAGTTCCGGACAAATGAAGATCTTATATCTTACAGATAGGATTTTAAGTAAACATGCTTCTAAGCTTTAATGCATTTGCTTTTCGGCAAATAAATTCACAGGTATGTGTGAAGTACCAATATCATTTAGTAATAGTGTTGCTAACTCACGCAAAAGGTATCGCCAGAACCTGCCAGTACCCTGAGCGTGTCATATGGGTGGCTGGCCCTAAGCAACCAAAAACTTTTCGCAGTCACTGTCACTGCACAAATACATTTCAACACAAAAAACACTGTGACCTTTAGATAGTGAAGTTTGAGAGCTGCTGGCAGACGAAATAATAGAAGCAACAGTAATCCCGTTGAATTTCGTGACAAGAAAGCAAATGTCACTCGTTTTATATCAATTATTCTGGTCCCAGTTCACCTGAAAATTGTTACTTCGCAGAACTCGAGACGAAACTAATTTGCCAATACGTACTTCATACCAAGCCTGTATGTAAGAAATGAATATGTAGCAACGTATTGGATATACGTTTTAACTGAGTTTTAACTTAACGATAATTATCTACATAATAATTAAATGGAATGAAGACTACGAAAAATACAAGAGTTTTTCTGTATAAGTATTATAGTACCTGCTTCAGACAGGTTTTTATTTTCTATGCATGGATTGAACGTCAAAAATCTTCAAGCGAAAATAAAACTCCAATGCGTGTTTCACCAATGTTATTACCCGCCGAAAACGTACATAGAAAACAGAGTGCTTTAAAAATTCCACGTGCCATAAATCTACGTAAATCAAAAAAAGCTGCAGAGCGCAGGCAGTGCGTAACTCAGTTAAAACGTATATCCAATACGTTGACCTCATTTTACATTCCCTTCCGAGTGGCGGATTTACGAGTAGGGGCCAATAATAAAGACTGAGCCACTCCAACATCGATGGCACTCATACCTTTGAGCCTTTGCCTCGCTGATGAAACAAAAATGAAAAGCGAATTATTCTTATTTCTCACTACACTAAGCTTGAATTGAAGGAGACTCGAAACTCCCTCTTTTGTTGCTATATAAAGCAAACAAAAAATACGAGGAATCATCTTGTGTTTTTTTTTCGCGTTTTAGTCTTTGTAAGGAATGTTTTTCTTTGAGGCTAACATAATATTGTTTGATCTCACATTTAAGTAAAAATAAGATTTGCTAATAACAGGTGGATATAAAGATAATCATTAAAATCTATGTAATTTTTTATATACGATGAATCTGAAATTTTGCATCTATCCTGTTACGATAAAGCTCTGCGATGTATGCGTTCTTACCAATCTATCAATGATGTGATCAATTATTACTCGTAGAATACGTGATTATAATTTATAAAACTTATAAGGCTGTGGTTGACCTCATATTAACTTTTGAATTTTTATTATTATCTTAATCTAAGTATGTAACTCAAACAAATCTGTACTCTACTATCCAGAACAGAAGGCATTCATTATTCATAATCCAGTGACGTCATATTATTTCAAAATATTTATTTTTCTCTGTAACTGGTCTACGGTCTGATAAACGTCGCAACGCAAACGTAATTCCCGTGCTCAAGAAAGCAGATAATATTTTTTTAAATCTTCCCGCGACATCAAAAATAACAGATTTGCCTAATATATTCCGTTCATTCGGGTGTGAAGGTCGAGAAATGTGTTCAATTTGTCACCCAGCTCACGTTCATCGCCATGCCAGGGGAGACACGGAACACGTCGGTTCCACGCGTATTGCTATTGACACCCACATATTCCTATCTCAATTGAAAACGTAAGCATTTAGAACTTATATAAATTTTGTGCTAAGGAAAGTCTCTGAGGGTTAGGTACAATCATTACCTAAATAAAAAGGTTCGTCTCCGTCAAAGTCTTGTTTTGCTTGTACGAGACACTAACAGACTCGTCATAAGTCTACTTTTGGACACAATTCATCACCACGACAGACTTTCGTTAAGGATATACCGTAATCACCTTTCTTTGTCAGGCAGATTGGTGATAACAGTAAGATGTCTTTTGTAAGAAGCTGTTGCCAAATTCCTGATTAATATCCGTCAGATTGTCACAAGAATGGCGGTGTTCCTCCCACTCTTACTTACAGTTGATATTCCATCGTTGTTGGGGGAATCGTTACAAATCTTCATTGCAACTGCTCACTCACGCACACACACACACAGTTTGGATTCTGGAGTCCAGAGCGAATAGGATTCGCAAATGAGTACCATTGTCAACCACAACCTACGGCGTGCCTTAAGATCAGGTAAGATTATCGTGACATTTATAAGAGGATATTAGGTATAATTACTACATTTGACAGGTCTGGTGGCCGCATTAACATATCAATGATTTATCACTCTAATTTTCGTCCTAGTCATTTAATTATTCACAACACACGGTAATGGGGTATATATATGTCCCACGCCATATACCAACATACTCGTATAATATGATCGTTAATTTCAAATATATACGTTTATAATGTTGATTATAAATATATCAATGTAAAACAAAAATACACTGAGTTACAACAGAAATCAGAAATACTTCTCTTATTATTGCAAAATTATAATGCAAATTAGTATGTTATTTTAATTTTTTTCACTGAAAATGAAATATGTATTCGTATTTTGATTTACATATACCTTTCAACGTAAACACATTTTTTTAAATCTCGCTTTACTATGCAAAGCACGTGAGAAAAGACTTAATGCATGTAATCTTATAACACGATAAAACCATTACCGCAAGCTCAGGCGGTAACTGTTTTACATTAGGAGTTTATTTTAAATTTTCTTATGTAATAAATAACAATTTGATTCCGGCTTCGCAGCTAGGAAGGGAGGGAACAAAGTAAGACAAGGAGGGTCAACTGCGCACTCTGTAAGGGGGAAATATCCTCGGTCGGTAGCAAGCTAGAATAGGATGTAAAATTCTGTTGTAGGAAAAAAAATAGGTTTTTATTTTCTCTCTCCACAACGTCATATATCTAGTTTCATTTTTTTTATTTTATACAAGTAATATAGTAGTTGTGGAAGAACTGGTTCCAGCCAACCAGGTCTCCCCCACACGTAATTCTTGTCTCTGGTATGCTGTCTGGAATAATATAATATTGCACTGTGGATGATACGTTAAGAGTTTTTTTTGTTATATTACAAGTACGTGGAATGTGTGTGTGTGATAACATTTCAGTTACAATATGTTGATAACGTATTAATGTGTGCTTTCATTTGTTTGTTCCTTTTGGTAACATCGTGTGTATGTTTCCTGTGTATTTTGTGTTACTGAAAATATTTTATGCGTGGAATAAAATGTTTAGATAAATAAAGAGTAGTTGTAATAATCAGATTTGGAAGGAGGTGAGAGATCCCAATTAATTGTAATCAGAATCACACGTGCATTACCAGCAGAAATCCATGGATGACCATTGAATACCAAAAGAAATAGAGGGGGCAGTTAATCATAGCTAAATATGCTTTCAAACTAACGGAAATTAAGTTACATAATATTTGTCGTTCGTTTTGTAAGAAAGAACAATTTATTTTTATCAACTTTCAGTAATTAATTAAATTACACGTAACAGTAACCGCATTTGCAAACCATCGATCTTTTGTAACAGTAATCAAATGTAATCAGCAATCACACGATCATTACCAGCGAATACCCAGGGATGTATTACCAAAGCTAACAGAGCGGGCAGTTAATCATAGCTAATCTACTTTCAATCTAACTTCAGCGGAGTGTAGATCATAATTAAGCTGTGCGCTCAGTCGTCGCGCCAGGAAGCGTTTTGTTTCGTATCGCAGAACCCATCGCTTGTAACGAAAATGTGTACCATTTTTGTTAATATATACCTTATGTATTACAACGTTTGCGATAGACTATTTCAGCTGGTATCTAGTTGGTGGTTATAATCAGGGCTTCCAAAAAATCCTGTATTTATCCAGTCAATATTACTGCTTCGCTTGCCCGAGCAAAACGTGCTGTAAGCACTGTTTTTGGAGGCAGATTTTTTATAAACTGGACTAATCAGACAAGACAGACGGTATATGTATAGGTGTGATAGGTAACAGAGCCAGCGCCTTATTAGGTTGAGGTTTCTGGATGTCCACGCCTACCATCATCACTTACCATCAAGTGAGATGAAGGCCAAGTGCAAACCCATCATACATAATAAGGAAGATATACCTAACAACAAATATATTTTATGATCTTTGCTTAAACAAGTACCAAAGTACGATGGCGATCTATGAGGTCATTCAGCAGTCATGAACATATTATTCAGCCGAGTACGAAAAACATTAAAAATTCAGCGCCAAATTATAATCTGTCTGAATTAAACAGATTTGAACGGTCCAGGTTCATAAACGTTTGTAATCCATCCAACTTACTAAGCTTACCTCGACACATAGCGAAATATTTGAGCCGCATTCATATTTCAGTGGCAATTATTTAGCGGCGTGTCATTCCCTGAATCAGGATTACGCGGGCGTTCGAAAGCGTAAAAAGCCTTTGCCTTCTCAGCTACAGCTTAAACATGTTCGTTTAGCCCCCGGCATTAGGGGCCGATGATTAATGAACCGCTCTGTATGCATTGACTCGTAAAAAAATTAAGACACACCAATGTACAATACAGTTGTGCTGCGAAAAGAAGGTGCCTAGCCCAACTTCATAACGGGACAGATGATAAATACATGTACAACAATACTATTTCTAAATTGTAACTAAATTTTTAATATAAGTTTCATGATCACGTAAAAGCGTAGCTTAAAACAAATTTTAGATGATGTGATGTCAACTATTGTTTTATATGAGAAGAATTTAAGAAACAAAGCTTTGCATAGTATAATGTCATGCGAAAGAAACAAAACACATTCTGCTATTTTAGTACAAATTATCGAATTCTAGAAAGACATAGGTATACTAAAATGTATCTGAAAGATTTACTTTTTCACGGCACATGTGTTTTAATAAAGCCATGTCCTTATTTGATGTAAGTCATAGTCTATATACGCGGCGTAACGCCGCGTCTGCCCCTTTTCGTGCATAAATAAACAACAGCTAAATTGCCTCTATGATCGTTTGTACGCACGCGCGTAAATCGAATATCAAATCGCTTGTTAAAAATCGACTGTTGGCATTAATAAATATAGACACGTACGGATAATTTGTCCCGAATGAGGGAGAGAAGTGAGTTTTGAATAACTTGAGATCGATTTCTAGGGAGTTAGTTCCCACGGAATGACATAGGTCCAACCAAATATTTCAAATACAAACATTTATGAGGTAGATAAATATATATACAAGAGCATGAGTCTACAGCTGAATATGGGCTTCCTACACAGATTTACACAGTCACTTCGAGGAGATTTAAGAAGAAGATGCCATTATCACCACTTTTGTTAGGTAAATTGGTGAACGCAAAGAAATTGGTTTGAAGAAGGCAATTAGATTGGTGATTGACATGAGAATTGCTGATCAAATTGCCCCGGGTATGGTACTTTTAGTCACATTTTGCGTCATCCAGCGACTTATGTAGGATGATCCTATCATAAAGATAGGGACATACGATCATATGTTTGTAAGTATCGTTTTCAGACATCTAGTTCTTTCAAAAAAGTTGCACATTTTGTAAGAACTTTTATGGTGCAGTATTTCCACTCAGTCAGCATCACATTTCAAGTTACAAATGCGCAGATTGTAAACTTGATTCGTGCAGTACACAATGCCACATCCATACATTTGCGTCGCGTGCATTCTGAACGTAAGCATTTGTTACCCAAATGCTTTCCTCGGTGGCTGTCAGATGGCAAATTGAATACGATTTATCATGCGATACATAAGGAGTTCAACGCTCTAATATTTTCCAGTGGACATTTTGTTAATGCTCCGATAACGGTCTACCGTAATGCTCAACCGCATTAGCAGACTAAAGAGTTTGCGATGAATCCATCTTTATTGGTATTCATCATCAGCTAAGAAACGTCCACTGCTGGACATAGGCCTCCTTCATGGTACGACACATCAAACGGTCGTGATATTGGTATTACAGACAGACAAACCTAAAATAACTTAAGGTTATATGTCAATGTCAATTTTCATACTAAGTTCCTTCGACTTCTATAAAGAAACCATGCATTTTTTTTAAATGTATAATTTTCTTTCAGTTAATTAAACAAATCATTTTTTCTGTTTTATTGTTATATTCATAGTTACTGATAGTCTGATAAATTAAACAAGTCTCAAACTTTTCATCGAGTCCAGTGTTCTGAAAAAATAAATAAACTGAAACATAACAAATACAAAACAAATCGAGACACGTAAAAATAACAAAAGGGCCGAGTGCTGTTATTGACAAAGGACTTGTTTTTGCTTATACTCGTATTCCCTAGAGTTATATTTTACTAAGGGAAAATTTTAATGTTTCAATTTCTTTAATACAGAATTTTGGCCAAGGTGTACTCGGCTTGGTATATGTTTTGAAATGACAAAATGATAACTGGTATATAAATCTAGCCGAAGATTGGCGTGGTATCCACCGGATGACTAGTATTCTCTATGCTTTGCTAACATCTCGAGATGATCAGATCCTGGATAAAATAGAGGTACTCTTCAATGGGCACTACAGGTGATGTGCATAACTGAGTCTGTTTCTGAGGTATGGGAGCGGTGCGGGAGGATGTGTTTACGGAACGTTAAACGTCACTATTATACGTATATTATATTCGTGCTTGAGAAAATGGGTCTAGACCAGAGAGATTTAAATATAGTAATAGGTTATAGAGCGGTCATTATCAAAATGAACTAGAAACCAACTTCAAATGCCTTAGAAGTCTACAGCATTCATCCCCTAAAATGTTCACCCTTAGAGGTAGAACTATCTGAATACATATTTGATTTTTGTTGATTTTCTCAAAAAGCACAGAATCAATTACGACAAAATTTATATGGGACCACCACTGTTCTACTAAACAAAAAAAAAGGAATCATCAAAATCGATTCATAATTGGTGGGGTTATCGCCTAACACAGATTTTTTAAAAAACATACAGTCGAATTGAATATCTACTCCTTTTTTGGAATCGCTTGAAATACAGACGCTTTTTGAACAAAGATAAAGAAAGACAGTGAGATCCAAAAAGTTCAATTACAAAACGAGACTAACACACTGAATAAGCTCTGAAATTATGTTCAAACATTTCTACTTACACTGAAAGTAATAAAAACACTTTCGTGATTTATTTTAGTATTAGAAACTTAATTTCTCTGGAGTATAAGTTTTCTCGTGTCTGAAGTTATCATTAAGATACTTTAGCATTTTGCTTAGTTTTTTTAAACATTTTTTTTAAATGCAAAAACTGACTAAGTATCGTGGAATACGTAAATGAATCAACTGAGTAATTAAAAGCTGGTCAATTGGCGAGTCGGACTCGCGCACCGAGGGTTCCGAAATAATATGAATAATTTACATACCTGAAAATTAATAATAATAGGTAAGGCAATGAGCACCAAATAATTCTCTAACAAATTCGAATGAGATTTTAGTGTGAAATAATTGATAAATTATGGGCCTTGACAGTCAGACAGACGGACAACAAAGTGATATTGAGTTACGGAACTCTAAAAATAGTTTGCTTTGTAATGTAACATAAGTGTTATAAAATAAACAAACGCGCTAAAGTTGCATCTGTTATGTTATGATTATGCCAATGGAATTCATCCAATAACACGTGCTAAAAAATTATCTGCCGGGGAGAACATTTTATGCCTAATTGTCTTAACAGAGCTGCTGGTTATTTATACCAATAGAATAAGTAAAAAAGCATATTATCCAATTTTGCTTCCTAAAGGCTTTTTTTTAAATTGGTTGTTTCTATACTACTATACTATACGGATAATGTACTTGAATTGAAAAACAACTCATAGGTACACGGCTGGATTCGAACCCGGTACCCTCAGATTGAGAGTCCGCGCCTTATCCACTGCGCCACCGACGCTTTAACGGTGCTTACGACGATTGCTTAACGGTGAAGGAAAACATCGTGAGGAAACCTGCATGTCTTGAACAGGCATGTGAAGTCCGCCGATCCGAACTGGGCCCGCGTGGTGGACTATGGCCCATACACTCTCTGTAGGAGAGTAGGCCTGAGCCCCTCCAGTGGGGACATATATAGGCTGGTGATGATGATACTATACGGACGATGATTTTACGTGATAACGTCATAATAAAACATTGATGAAATGCATCACAAGCCAAACGCTTAGGCCGATCGTGTTTTGCGCTCTGGATTGCTCGCTCGGTTCAGGATGAACGTGACACTTTTTTGGGCGTGCAGCCAGTGCTCATCGATTTATAAGACGTTGTCACGTCATAAAAAAATATAACACGTGTATGTTTCTAGCTATTGTAGCGAATAGATTTCATTCGGTCCGATGACACTTCGTTTGGTGAAATAGAGTGTTAAAACTGAATGATAACTATTTATTGGTGGCTTTTCATCACTAAAAACTGACTATAGTATAAAATTACCATTGCTTTTATATATACTCGGAATTAAAGATCAATAACCAATTTTATTGACTGAAAGTGTTGTATGGAATAGTTGGGGATTCACAATAAGAAGTCGTTAGACACTAGGGGGTTACTTAATGGACCATTAAACAAACCTATAAATTAAACTTAATCATGACTAATTGGACTGGTATAAGGGGAACACTCATAGATCGACTCAGGACCGCATCCAGGTCCATAAACAAGGGACAAAAACAAATATTTCAACCCTCATTTATGTAATAAACCGTATTTATAAAATGGCGTATAAATACTGAATCGTGTCCAAAAATTAATACTTAACAACCTAAAAAGGCTATTCTAAATCAAAAGACGACAGTAAATCTAGATTTTAGATAAATATACTCAATCTTTGAAAATAATCTGACATTAAGGAAAAGATCGTTAAAGTCTTAATACATTGAAAAACTTAATTAGATAAAATATTTTGAAAAAGAGATCGTACTCATTTAGGCAATATTATTCAAGAAACTTTGACGGGCATCGCAGAAATTTTTTACATCTCGTACGGGAATCGATCTATCTGCCAGCTGATCAATTTATTCGGGAATGTTTTTAGGGTTCCGTACCCAAAGGGTAACCAACGGGACTCTATTACTAAGACTTCGCTGTCCGTCTGTCACCAGGCTGTATCTCATGAATCGTGATTGACAGTTGAAATTTTCACAGATGATGTATTTCTGTTGCCGCTATAACAACAAATACTAAAAACACGATTTTTAGAGACGTGCGTTTTAACTTTTTTTGTAGCGCCATCTAGTGGCGATTATCAAAACTAAATTAAGATTGAAAATCGAGACGCATTCGTTATAGGATTGTTTGATGCACATTATTTATGGTTTTCCGTATTTTAAATATCCATATTCTGTACGGAGGCCTAGGTGCGCGAGTCACACTCGCACTTGGTCTTTTTTAAAACACGTGCTCACCAACAATTTACTAAAATTAGGTGTTTATTATCATATATACCTAGAAAATATTTTGTGCGTTGATTATTTTTGACGGATGTATGTATGAAGGTCTTCAACTCTAACAAGGAACTCGTGACGTGAAAGCGAGGCGCGGGAAGGTCGGCGAGCCGAGCCCCTTTCACCGCAAGTGGCTGAACTACCATAAACCTATCATTTGACGATATATTAATTATTGTTACTATGGTTTTAACGTACTCATATTATAATATTTTTATTTTATACTAAAATTTCAATTGTAATCTAAAATATGAACCACTGTGTGGAATAAAAATAACTTTTCTTTTCTTTCATATTTAAAAAATTAATATCCTGTCCACGTACCTGAACTAATACACAACCGATCAAAGCACGGGTGGTCCTCCTATAAGCTCACATGCTTTTATATTGCTAGATAGTGCGACGGCTAAAAGGTTAAATACATAAAAATTAAGATAGTATTGGAATTCTTGGATGGGCAAGTGACAACATCGTAAAACTCATGTTTATCAAACTTCACTTTTAATGACGCTGCCATTAAAGTGTTAAGATATACTAAGTAATAGTGTAAATGCGAATGCGTGTTTATTATCGCATCTCAGCTACTCTATTGATTTTGTAATATTTTATTTTACAAAACAAGCAGTTTAGAAGCAAGAAGATAATATTTTAAAAACGCAGATATGTATCTGAGACTCTTTTCAGACTACGCTATAATATAATAGCATATAGTTCATAGCACAACAATATCGCGCACCATACATTTATTATAGCCACGTTCACACTTAGCTATGCTATATATTATTGGCTACTATACACTATTAAATTGAGCGATACGCTGAGTTCATGCTGTTCTATATCGTACGCCGTCCCGCAAGCGCATACTATAAATGCTTGCGATTATATCGCGTATTGTGAACGCCATGCATTATGTCCTATACAGCACAATATAGTATAGCGTAGTCTGAAACCTGCTTAAGAGGTTAGGGTTGTTATAATTTTTATCATGATCAATGGATTTGTTTTCATCGTTAATGATAAGTGATGATAAGGTAGTAGTAGAACGGAAGCATGTTACCCAAAATAATTTGAGAGCTCCAATTCCTGCAGTAATTACACTGGGATTTCCTTTGGCTTCGGATAATAATTATGTACCATCAACCATATTACATATTATATACCTTTTAATTCCTCAACCAAGTAGGCATTTATATTAATACAATTATATTATTAATATGGAAATTCTCGTTTACTAAGTAGGGATGCCGAAGCGAAAAAAGAATAAGTTGAAAACGCATATCAACGGATTTTAAATAAATTAGAAGCTACTCTAAGAGAAAAATTAAAATCCTTAATCTTAATAGAATCACAGAGTTAATTCTATAGGATGTCTATTTAAGTAAAACCCTTCATTAAACCTATCAGAGTCTGATCTGAGCTGGGATCCGTGTACCGTAATCGATTTTATAACGAGGACCCGCGAAGGACAAAGTGCGGTCACAGATTTACATATAAATTCGGGATTATTTTAATTTAAAACGCATTTGGTAAGTTTATTTGCATATATATGAGGGGTCCATTACTGTTTCTTTGTCGCGACCGGGTAATATAACAGTTCGGTGAGTTTGTCCTAGATTTATAATCGTAAGATACATTGTAAGGGCCGTTCGGTGTCTGCAATAAAAGTTTCGCGATGGAAATTACAAGCATCGACTAAAAGCATTCATTTGCATATTGCCTTGTGTTGAAAAAGTGTGTGAAAAAATGGGTTGCTAGAATATTTTTTTGGGTATAACAATCCGTTTTTCTCACAAAAACTCCATATTTTATGTTAAACTATATACCGTATTTTTACTCAAGTTAAAGGCCTAGGAAATGTATGATGTTAATTTTTTCAAGAATATCAGTTTAAATTATTGTAACCTTCTACCAAACTACTAAAATGTTTCGCTGAAGAGAGGGTGTAACGTAGCGTCTGTCTGATTGCATATGCGTCTTTTGCAAAAGAGAGATAAGTAGTAAATATCTCACAGTCATCTCCCGGTCATCGCAAAAATAACAGTATTGAAATCTTTGACAAATGCTTGTGATATGGCCGCGGGGAGTAATTGCAGAAATGGTTTCTATGTACAGTAGTATTTCAAAATAAAATAGCCCCGTGTAATCCCGTGAGTGTTTTTAAAAAAATCGCTAAAGAAAAGTTTTAAAAGAGGACAATAACATCTGCCTATGTAAATAAACCCAAAAATCCGTCTGCTAAGAGTGGGGACTTATAGTACATCATGAAAACCCTGTTTTTCGTACCTATCTATGCTATCTATGTATCACGGAGTCTCGCGTCTTGCAGTGGAACTATGCAGCTGAAGATGATGATTTTACCTTCTAAAACTAAAGGTTAGACTAGACTTAGAAAATAATTGT
This sequence comes from Carcina quercana, assembly GCA_910589575.2. Taxonomy (NCBI): domain Eukaryota; kingdom Metazoa; phylum Arthropoda; class Insecta; order Lepidoptera; family Depressariidae; genus Carcina; species Carcina quercana. The sequence goes on from OU342439.1 coordinate 7,670,103, forward strand.
GCTTCTGCGCATAATATATTGATGTCGTTTACACATCGCGGGCGCGGCGGACACTGTTTCATAGTGAACAAACATTTGGTAAGCCGATGTGACCACTCTATGGAATTAAGCAATTTGTCAAGAGCTCCGCCTAGCGTCAAACGTGGGTGTGGCCATGGCTAACTGCACTCATTAAAGTTTAAACCGATTTCCAGTCCGTTTATTAATTTAGTTTTGGCACTTCTGTTTGCAATAAAGTACGTGACTCTGTGGTCGGTGTGGCTAGTCGTTAATTTCGTCGGAAAATTGAATATTTATTGTAATAAGTTTGTAAGGGTAGGGTAAAACAGCTGGTTTGAAACTTCAATAAATTTAATACATACAGCTCTATTAAATTAATTTTAATATCTACTGTTAATTTAGCTATTTAAAATATTGCTTGGTTGCATTATCATATATATTCAAAACGTTGAGTAAAACTATATGTATGCCTGTTAGGTTATTTTCTGTTAGGGAACAAATTTATTTGACAGAATCGTGCTTAAAACTTCCAGTGAAGAATTTATATGGAACTTATATATTCCATTGGAATACGCACAAACCTCTCGCTAAGGGAGACCTTATACGTCTATCTCGTTTGTTAACAGGAATCCGTTTAGCATAATCTTTTAAAATACAATAGTTGGTTTTGATAACCTAAAATAGGACATCGGATAGTGATGTCATTAGTTACAATAACTTTGACAGCTACAATGACGCAGCTAATGGTCTCTAGATGGCATTGTGCACAATAATAATAAATGTGTGTAAAAATAAAAAATGTTTGATTCACTGTGAAGTTGTAAGTTAATAGTATGTACTTTTTTTCCTACAATATGATACAAGGTCCTATTTTAGATAATTACTACACAAAGCCAGCTCTCCTAGTTACAAAGATTATGGTAAAAGAAATTTAGTATGAAACTTTTATCGTCGGAATCACCGTAGGCCATTCAACGTATATGCGTGTCTATCAACACCGACTATAGTACTAGCACAATAAGTTTACCCCTCTGAAGTTAGTCACAAAAGGCCGCGAAGTAGGAGGCAAGGCAAGTTTGCGGGTGCAAAGAAACGTCCTAGTGTTTTATGTTATCTTGGGAATCGGAAATGATAGACACACATTCCGTCTATACACGTTTGAATTTGCGGAGAGCTAACTTCAGAGGGGCAAACTTATTGTGCGAATACTGTACTTGTTAATTTTTTACATTACAACATACAACTTTATACTTCATATTCCTGAAACCAATTCAAAGGTATTAATAAATAAAAAACTGTACTGAATTTATGTTGCCTTGTTAAACAAACGAGACACTCAAAATAAACCATAAAACATCTAATTACCATTACTCATTGCTAACGACAATACTCTCAATCAAATTACTTTATAGCCCATTTCACATTATAAAGACAAGACAAACAAGAGCACAGATCAAAGGATTGGTTAATATATTGGCGAAGCCACGTTAATTAGAGGGGTATATTCTGCATTGTAGACGTACTAAATCAGTCATCTTGTGAGACGGAGAACGGGCGTTTTCCTACAGGGAAAGATTTAAGCTACACAGACAGAGCTAAGCAAAATGTTTGCTTTTACTGTTTTTTTTTTAGTAAGCAATTTATTTCAAGCAAATGTCGATCTGAATAAATACAGTAGTTAGTAAAATCTAATGGGTACTTTTTGTTGATCCAAAATCAACAACTGAAATTGATGTCATCGAACAGTACAATATGCTGTTGTCAAATTTATAACTAATTTGCAAATATACATTATACAATTCTGATTAAGAAGGCATTGTACGAAATTTTATAAATTAAAGTCGGGACTATTATGCGCTGAATTAGTTGAATACATTGAAATAACTTAGTTAGGTTAGCCTCATCCTCGAACAAGGGCAATTAATTTATTAAATTTTGTGCAGTGCCTTCTTAAGTTTAAACTTGTTTAGTTTTTCGATATGTTGTAAATTTCGTCCCGAAATTGCACATCAATTAATTTTCGATATACGTATTTGCTGTCTACTATAATAGCTACTGGCTGATGGTGATGATAGCTACAATTGTCAGTCCTATCACAAATTTTATGTTTACTGTTTCTTTCTTTCTACATAAAAATGTTGGGATTTTGTTTAAAAAATCGATTAAATTTTTAGAGTTTCTATCTTTTAGATGTGCTTTTAGAAAGAATCTCTGGCACAGATATCACGGGGTTGATAAACTATGCAAAAAGGAAGGGAAGGGCCAGGATAAATTTATACGTTGGTAGTTTCAGCAGAGCTTCTTTATACAAATGCTGAAAGTATTTACATATAGACCTAAAATTCTATTATTTTGTTTTATACAGTTTGATCAACCTGAAAGTATAGCAACGCAAGGTATATATTTTCTACGAAAAGTAGTGTCGAAAGAAGTAAGTTATGTTTATGAACCAACCTCACTGACAGTAGAGCCGGGCGTGGCAATATCATACGTTAATTTATACCTATATATCTATATATACATATAATGATAGTAGATATATAGTATAAGGTCGTTAGAAAATTGCTTATGTTGCTTTGGGAGTTTTTGATAAACCGTGCACATAATTGTATACGGATTTCGGGCAGGATTATACAGACACATGTGAAACGACGCATTAGAGCTATCTGCTCTCGTCTCTCGTTGCACTAATAGCTCGTAAATATTTCAGCGCAAGCGTCGGACACATGCGCCCAGACAAATGGCCTCTTATAATATATATGCGCGTCACTTTGAACTTTCCAATTTGGGAGTGTTTCCGACCGACGACGACTGAAATAACAATGGACGGGTGAAGTCTCGAGTTCGAGCACGGCGGAAGTGCTCACACATCAATCACTTTTGGCCACCTTGACAAACAACCGTGACCGTTTTGACATCTAATTTGTTAAAAACTGATTTGAGATTCCAATGGTAATATTATCAAAGCCTAAGACACCTACAAAAATCATTTTCAACTCTATTTCTTACTGTGTCACTCGCTGTTTACTGCTTAATTGTCTGAGATAAAATTAAATGTAAATTTTGTGATTTCACTAAGATTATTATTCGAATAATAGAACGCCTGCCTTCGCTACCTTATTTTCTTTTAATAAAAAACAATTTATTTTAATACTTTTTAAAAAGAAGGTTGCATATGCCTTATTTTCGCCTAGAGAAAGTTCGTAATTCTTTTTAGTAACAAGTTAGTCTTTTTATAAAATACCAGAAGACATTCAAATCTTTCTAAAGCTTGATTTTTTCAAACTGTTAAAATAATCTTATTAGGAAAGTTTACTATAGATTAATGATGATAGTGATATTTGAGCTCTGCAGACATCTCGGTGTTGACAACTTGTTTATAAATATTTAAAAAAAGATGCGATAGGTATACATTTCTTTCGTTCTTTCTTAACTGCAGAACGCTTTTCCGAAAAGGCAGTAAGTATAGCACATAATATTCAATGACATAAAAAAAGATTTAAAACAAGTTATTTTTAATATTTGACTTGGTGGGTTGTGTGTTTAACCGACATCACGTTCCATGAACATAAACAATAAAAATTCCGCGCCTGACTCCTCACTTCCTTCACAACTTCACTGAACAATAAATAAACATACGGAATCCTTAACACATGTTCGGGTTCAAGGTTTGACTATTTGTGACGGTGCAAGAGGTCCACGATGCATCATTAGTTTGGATTATATGTAACTTAGTGAGGGTGAGATTATTGTTCGTGGGGAGACAGATATTTTCTTGGAAAGGGTTAGATACATCAAATGAAATAAGTGTTTAATACAAGCTTTGCTGATGATACTTTATCACTGCATTGTTATCGGACTAATCAAGACAAATCAAACGAGCTCAATCACGAAGGGTTTATCGTGTGTAGTTAAGGAGTTCCTATGACCACTTTCTGTCTCCATCATCAGAGCTGCTGGATCAAACTAATCGTATGACAAATTTCAGCTCTAAAAGACACCTGGAAGCGGTTCAAAATTCCGTTGACAGATTTGTCCCAAGCATACTAGCTGATAAATTTACTAGAGACAGGCAAAGTTAAAGATACCCGAGATCTTTCCACACAGGCTACGTGTGGAAAGATCTCAAAGTGTTATTCAAATCTTGTCTAAAACTTATAGTAATTAAAACATTGTACTTGTCTAACTCACTAGTTATACACTCACCTACTTGAGGCACTCAAATGAATTTACTTGTCGCCAATAGGCAATGTACAAAACATCTCGAGAGATAAGATGGGCGTACCTCATTCCTCATTCGGGTCGTGAGGACACTCCCTGAAGGGGACGCAGACAGAATTTATGTAGTCACAAGGCTAAGTCACCAGTCCTACGGAAAACGTGAGAAATCCCTGAACGTGTTCCAAAAATAAAGTGTTATGTTGTTCACGTTTATGTCCGCCTGGTATGCCAGGTTACTGGATTTATTCTTTTCGACTAAATAAATGAGTCTGCGATAGTCTTAAATAAGTGGTTTATCTTCTGCTTGGTTGTTTTGATTGTGATCGTAAGGAGTCACCATGTCTCTTAGTCTATTTTTTCCACCACTTGCGTCAAATACGCTCTACCAAATTACTTCATAAGTTGTGTACCATGTGTTTTATTTGCAAAAGAGTTGTTTCTGTCGACTTTTGCTCAATGATTAATGGACAACTCTCATGGAATAAAGTTGATATCATCAGCAGCAGCCAGGAAATGGCGACGTTTGTACCAGTAATTCGAACTCTGTATACGAATATCAAGCACTAATCTTGTTACTAATTGTAGTGCAGTATCAACAACTTATTCTGCTTTAGTTACGAAACCTTACTTGTCCTAGACCTTATAACAATGGGGTAAGTTCAAGCACATATAGGTGCAGACGTATAGAAGTTAGCACGGATAGGCCCAAACAAAGAAGCCCAATAGGCCAACGGAATCACGTCGCGCTGCGTAGACTATGAGAAAAGTTGCGTCGGGACGAGGGATTTATTTGTCAACTTTCTTCAGATAAAAGTTTGTTTGACATTTGATTGTGAGGTCATGCCTGCGCCGGTTTCCCTCAGATAACTTTTGAAGGCGCTTCTTTTAGCTCTAGATTAATTTCTCTTGGTATTCAGTTTGGGAACTTTGTTATCTTGCTTATGTTTGGCAAATACATTTCAGCTACCTACATCGTCGCGAGGCGGGCGCAATGTGTCTTTCCTCTTCAATTGTGCTCCTTAATCAAAATAAAACAGGATTCATTCTCTGCGAGTAGTATAGATGTTTGATGGTAGGTGAAGAACCGCATAAATAAATCTTTTATTTGATTAATTTGCAACCTTAATTTGAAATCTCTTTGGTTACTTTAATCTTAACCACCAGCTAGGATTACTAAATACTACGCCTTAAAAATATACTTGAACCACTGTCTGTTTGCTTTTGACCTTCAACTCACCTGTTTTGACATTGATTCCATTCTGTTTGTAAATATAAAAACAAAAGAAGCATGCTCACGCACGATTAAGTAATTTAAAAGTTTCGTCTTCAGAGCAAAAACATCTAATCCTACCAAAACATCACCCAAAAATATTTGCTCACCGCGTTTGCCAAAGATTAATTTATCATAGAAGAGGGTTTAGAGGACCACCCCAAAACTCGACGACGATATTTCACAGTCGCTTAACGATCTATTTACCAAAGTTCCACGGGACACATTGGACGAGCACACCTCAAAGGAATGCCGTAAAAGCTCGGAAGTTGACAAATCTCCCAACGTTATTTCTGTACTAATTAGACAGGGCGTGGGCGGTGTCAACCCGAGCCCGACGGCTGTGGCCATTGGCTTATAAAATCTGTACAAACTGTGTCGCGAGGGATAGTGGAAGCCTATGCAAATCGTCGCGAAGCTTGTGAAAGGGGTTTCATCATCATTAACAACTTACGAGCACTTGATGAAGCGCATGAAAAACATCTAGACAACATCATCATCAAACATCTACACTAGACAAACTGACAAATGACCAAATATTTGGTGTTTATAATCAGAAATTGTGACATTCCTTTGGTAGCTGCGAGATTCAAAATATTGTCATATTCTACTTCATAACAAAAGTTTTAGAAAGTCAGGATGCTTGGATGGTTCTGACTCAATCACCTATAACCACTAAAAGGATTTGTACGAAATTTGTCACACAGATAGAATATGATTTTTTGGTTAACAAATAGCACGCTTTTGACCTCATCAAACTTTATTCCTGAGGGATAGAAAAGTTCACGCTGAAGATGTTGCGGGCAAAAGCTAGCTTGAATATACATAATACATAGCACGTCTAGAGTTTTTGTAAGTAAATGGTCGTGGTCGCTGGACGAAGGAAAAAAGTCGCCATTTATGAAATATCACTTTTTTGACAGTCGTCGTTCGTTCGGTTAGTTGACGGCGAGCGACATAAAAACCGCATTAAATTTTTGCTGCGCTTTTTAAATTGAATTTGGCAAAAAATGGCTATTGTTGTCTTCTGAATGATAATAGCTTCGGCAGTAACTATTATAAGTTTTTGTGTTGTGTTGAGCATACTAATTATAAATTAATAAACAGACGGACGCAAATTTAGAAAAACATATGACAAAGCTACGATTTTATTGGAAAAAATATTTGTTCTCGTGCCGGAAAAAATTATCCATGGAAGGTTTTTAAAGGGTATTGATTGTAACAAGCACAGGGATATCAATATGAATAGAAATCTGAGTAAGACGGACTGCATTAACGGAATATAACAATAATATATGGAAAATTTGATATAAAAATGAATTCAAATCAAATGTAAAATTTACTGAACGGAATTTTTCCTGGCACGTTCTTGAACACAGTCAATTGTTGACAGAATACCATCGCCATATTTTAAAAAAAATATATAAAATACGTATATTTCATTGAACCCATGTAATATTTTATTATACTAGTTGGTTAACCGCGGCTTTACCCACGTGTAAATTACTTTCTTAGTTGGATTCTACACCATCAAAGGGGTCAAAATTCCAAATTTCAAGATTTTAACCCTAGCTGTGTGGGCTCGGCGTTGATATGCATACCATAAAGCCTTATATACAGATTGTCGTCTAGACCGTGAATACAAATTGTCATTGAATGATAACTATCAAATTATTTTGCGAAGAGCGTGCTCATGGCAGTATAAGAGACAGATTTCATTAAGACCCCTATATACAGCTACGCAAAGCTGTCTCTCAAAGTCTCTCCCAGCTCCGTGCTACGGTGTCACTCGAATGACAAACGAATAATAACACAGCATTCACGGTGTCGGCTCGAGATAAATACGTCTGTTGATCACTTGGACCGCTCGCTCGGCGCTCGGCACTCGGCACTCGGACCCATTGACCATTGTGGGTTCTATACGTTCTATACGCGTACCGTTTTGGCAACGAACTATGCATTGGCTGGAACTTCATACAAAATTCAACAATTCGAATTTTAAATTATGAATTAAATCAAGAAAAACAGTTTGTATACAAAAATATACCTAAATTGTTTAACCATAAAACATAAATTACTAATTACTTTTAAACTAAACCAGACTATTCGTAGTTTTTAAAGCCGCAAGTGAATTTTGGATCGAAGTTACTATTCGCAAGGTACGGACTTGGCGGGTGGGAGCTAGGCGAAAAAAGTGTAAGAGTTTTCCGTCACGAGTTTCCATCACGACCCTTTCTTTGGTGTAGACGGTTATTCATAGCGTGTATGCTAGTAGCTGTGCCCAGTCAGGAACTTGTTCTACCGAGTGTTCATCGACACTCACGCATTTTTTATAAATATTATATTTTTAAAAAGAAAAAAAGATTATTTTCTGGGAGAAGGTATTTGAAAAAAATTAATGTTTATTATATCTTAAACGCCTACCTACCTACCTATTTGAAGTCAGCAAACAGATCAATTGTTCTCAATGTGAATTCCAAATCTCCACCTGAAAACCAAAATCAAGTATGTTAATACACAGTACCAATTAATGTATAAATTAATATTTATTTCGTATTAACACGTTGAAACTTTATGACGGTTAACAGGCTATAAAAGTTTTTATGTCAATTAATTAATTTCGTCCGAAAAAAGACATAAATTAACATTCATTTCTGTTGGGTGACACACTTTAACGGCTGGCTGTGTTTTACACAGTATTTTGAAATGTGAAAATTAAGCTTTATTAAGTGATGAATAATTTAATTTTAAACATGGTATGGCAGTCACATATAGGAGACGCATTCTTGTTCTATTACTATGTGTACGTGTGTATGTAAGGTTTAGTACTAATATAGCAAATCTGTTAAAATATAACAATTCAAAACAAGTGATAAAATGTTCATTTTATTATAATGCGTTCAAAAAGAACTGGATACCGACTTCAATTGCCCTAAAAGTCTACTTTTATTAAGGCAAATATAAGATTTATATAGTTTTCTCATGGATTCCATTGTCAGCACACGGGAAGCACCAGCTTTCAAATAAAAAAGAATCGTCCAAATCGGTTCACCCTGTCAAAAGTTCTGAGGTAACAAACATTTTTTTTAAATACCCGTCGAATTGATAGTCTCCTTTTTTGAAGTCGGTTAAAAATAAAGATCACACATAAGGCTGTACGGTCCTACGACCATTGCATTACCAGTAAACGATGAATGCAAAAAATAACAACGATCTCACCCGGTAAGTGACGACAAGGCCACGTGGATTTGAAAATATTTACTGAAGATTTGTTGATTCTACAAACTATTCATAAAATCATTATTGTCATAAAAACATTGCATTCATAAATTCTGTTAAGTTTTCCTACTCCTGGATATATTCCAACCAGAAACATGGTTTTACAACTAAACTTTTTACAGCAATCAACTTGGAAATCGATCTCGTACGGAAGCCCAAGCAGTGCTCTCTGGAGAACAAAGGGTAATTTCCGTTATTAGTAGGATTATATTTTGATACACCTCTCAGTTTGTTCTCTCTTTGTTACGCCGTTTGAGCCATAACAATAACAAGGGTCTTATTAGACGGCTATTAAACTTGTTATTAACGAAATTATCTTCCATTATAATTACTGTACGCTCATTTTAAATTTATCGCGCATGCTCTGCGGTGTTTATCGTTTTAATTGAATGTGGGTGTACGGCTATAAGCTATTTGTGAGGGTACTATCAAATAGTACTGGATGAAGTACATTATCTCTTCCATTTCCATCTAAAAAGGGTCGTTAATATATCGTACTCAAATCTATGTCGACCCTGAGATATCTCAGAAAATCCTATTAGATTTTTTACATTGATTGAATTTCGGGATGAAAATATTGTGAATACAATACAACTACTGGTCATGCAAGTAGCTGTCTATGTACGAACCCATTTAAACTCGTATACCAGACGGAGGGAGGGTCACACGCACAATGTCCGCCACACAGACATGCTGTGGCCAGTGCATTTAAACTAGACAAAATGTCGAGGACCATTCGTGTTATGGGCCCTCGAGTTGACAACAGGCTGCCAAACCAAATTAGAGAGGCTCCGAGTATGTACTCTTTTAAAAATAAACTTAAAAATGGCTTGTTGAGCAATGTTTCTATAGAATAGATGACTTCTTCAACTATACTCCATGACTAGTACTAGTAATTGACTTGTACCAGCAGTACCAATAAATAATGATAATGATTGTCGAAATATTTAAACAAAAGCTGTTGTGCAAATGCTACCCAATGTTGATTTTTTTTACAATGAAAATTAATTTGTAATATTTTAGACATTCCTCATTACTAAAATAAGTGTCTCTGTATCTCAGTCTATATGCTGCCTTTTCAACGGCTAAACCGATAGTTTAGTTTGTGGAGTAGAATATGAGAATGATTAATTCAGCTCATTCCAAGATTAAACACATCTATTAATGAATAAGTAACGTCTAAATGAAACCTATGTCAGACATTACCAGTCTCCAGAAAGGAAACTCTAGTTAGAGCTAGACGATCCTGAACAAGCATTCGTGTAATTACACTTCAGGAGCTTCAATTACGATTTTCTTGGAATGAGACGTCTAAGGTATTATTACTTTACACGTTCATGTGTAATATTCGTTAAACTTCGTTATAGGTACAAACGATTGTCACATTTATAACTCAACTGTACATCCCGCGACATCGTCTACATTGACTTCAGAAATTATGCAAAAAGAGCAATTTTCGTAATAAAAAAGCAGTCTATTTACTTTTTCATACCATAGAAACCCCTTATGCTTGTCTAATAACATCAACATTGGCCCGATGTTTAGTAATGAAAAGCAGACAGAGTAAATAATTTTTTCTTTCGAAACTAAACGTGTCGAAAATAATTTTTAAGCTTGTATGAACTGAAATAACCCTCGATACTTAAAATTTTGCAGGTAGGTCTCTAATATGTTGCAAATACTTTATACGTAAGTTTCTAATTAAAATTCAACCCTTAAGAGGGATATGAAGCAAAGTCTCCGTAGAATAGTAGGTATTTCAATATGTTATTGCTGTCGCGATTCGGTACGCACACATACAGCCTTTCACATGCTTTCACTCACACAAATAACGCTGCGTAACCTCCCAAAGAGGCCCCTGCCGCGACGCGCATAGACGCTACCCCTCCGCCTTGGCTAGAGTGTATTTTTCAAAATTATAATAAACTTGACGTGAGCGTGCGTCAACCCTTTTTTACGTTTTGAGAAATTATTGTTCGCATATTGGATTAGTCTCGACATACTGTGGTTGTATTTGATATAATTGACTAGTAAGTACCTATCACATATAAATACAACATAAATTATGACTTTGCCATTTTAGGGTTCTACAGTCAACAAAGAAACCTTTTAGTTTCACCATATCCGAACGTTCGTCTTCCAACGATACTCTAGGTGACCTAGATGTGTTTTAGTACCTAAACTGCTAGAGTCTAAGACCTAACAAGTTAAAGCGTTCAAAAAGAACTAGAAACCGACTTCAACTGCCCTAAAAGTCTACTTTTATTAAGGAAAATTTAAGATGTATATCGTTTTCTTATGGATTCCATTCTAAGAACCGGACCAAATTGAAATGGGACCACACGGAAAGCATCAACTTTCAAATAAGAAAGAATTATCCAAATCGGTTCACCCTGTCAAACGTTCTGAGGTAACAAACATTTAACTAATACACACTTGACATTCCCAGTCTCAAAAACCGACTGAACCGATTTTGATGAAACTTGCGGTCTTCCCTAAGTTTAACAATACCTAGGTAAGTTCCGGATATATGCAAGGATAAACATACATACACTTTAGAAATTTGGCACACTTCTTTAGAAGCTGGTATAGACTAACATATATGAAAACTGGGCATTTCTGGAAATATTATACATACAGGTCGCATTGATAACCTCTTTTTTTGAAGTCGGTTAAAAACTGTAATTTCACGACACTTCACACAATAGAATAGACGAGTTAAAAATCCCGTTGTAAGTGTATGAGATGTATAACTGGGAAAAAATATTTCAAGTTTTTATTTGTCGACATGAATAATAATAAAATACTACTATATATTACAGGTTTTAGTACTACGAGTCTCTGATTTAAACCGAAAATAGAGGGGCAAAGCGAAACTACAAGACTATAAGGGTTTCTTGTTAAACACGGGACTATAAAAATGGCAACCGGCATACTTTCAAGTACTATATTTTTTCGTTTTGTTTGAATTTCAGATTTTGTTTAATATGGAAATAAGGAAATAAGAAAAGGTTGAGGTTATCTACAAAACGAAAAATAATTACTTATTAAATCAAATAGGTGGCCAGAGTAAACAAATATCAGGTAAATCTATCGTATTTCCTATTGTCATGCTTCATATCTTCATATACTATATTTTATATTTTAAGTACCTCAAAAGGAAAAAAGGAATCCTTAGAGGATCACTTTGATATCGAATACTGAAGTCTGCTGTCCCTTAGATCTGTGAAATAATGAAACTTATAGGTCAACGCAATAAAAAGATATAGCTGTATTTTAGACCATTTCCGTACAAAATTCAAAGGAACCGAAATCTATAGGGTATTTCCCGTTGACCGAATGTCTTGAAATTTGGCAAGAAGAATGTTTTTACAGCACAACCATAGGAATAAATCTGAATTTTTTAATTGTAACACAGTAAAATTGATTTTTTAATGTTTACAAACTTAACTTCGTAGCATGTAATTAAAACTTAGAATTTCATTTTCGGTAGAGCATTGTTGGGTGCATATTACCGTACCTATTATTTATGATTTTCAGTATGTCATTAATTCATATTCTGTACGGAATCCTCGGTGCACGAGTCCGACTTGCACTTGACCGGTTTTTGAGTTGTCGGAGAGCCATTTCAAGCTCTTGCTGGCTGATCTCCGGGATATCTTCAGTAAAGTGTCGGGTCATATAGCCTCCGTAGCGATTTGCTGTCAATATAACTTCTCGTTATCTCTCAAAACTTTCAATAATAATAAATAATAATAATAAAAGTTATAAATAAACGTATGTCCATGCAATAAATGTTATGTTTTTTCTGTGTTTTTCTGTTTAGATATTTTACAGTGGTACGGAACCTTCTAGAGATAATATAAATTTCCTTAGAATTATTTGTCTTTATATTTGTTTATTTAGATCAGTCTAAACATTAAAACTAACAGGTAAAACCATGATAGGTCGATAAAGAGGTAACTATCGATATATTTTTCCCACCACTATTAGTCGAAAAAATCGATAAAGCTTATTGACATCACTAATGCATGCTTACTTTATTTTTATACATATAATACACAGTATATAGTTGTGATATAGTGTACCCTGCCTCCCGAACCGAACTGTGCGAGAAGGACAGTTGAAGCTTTTTTTGGTATTTGCCTAGTTTTGCCGTGAAAATAAGGGTTTGGGATATAGCTGTTTTCTCAACGAAACGTTAGCCAAATTCAATCATTTTGATCTTATTCTCTTTATCAAAGAATAATCTAGGCCCGTTGGTTTTGCTTTTTCTGAAAATGTTACGTTTACTCTAAATAATGAGTACCATAACTTGAAAGAAATTTTTTCTGAAGTTTTGAGTTTTGAGATGCCCATAATTCTAATTGTAGACAAAATATTGAAAAAAGCAAAACCAACGGTCTTAGTTTTCGGTAAGATCTTGCATGTGTCCAAAAATCGTCACAAATGGTGGAGGTTTAGGGGTAGCAAACAGCTATGCCTTGTTGTATGAAATTTTTTACCTGCTGTTCCCTCTTAAAGGGGTTAAAAATGAGTTGTAAATTTGTATGAAGAAGAAAAAAACTATAAAGGATACAAAGTCACGTCTGCACAGAAGAGTTTCTCGAAACTCAACCCCTCAATTAATGGCTAGAATGTTATAAGTCGAAATACCTATCCCTTACCGTGTAATACGGATGTTATTTTTTGTTATTGTCTTTAACCTGTGCGGGCCATTATGACAACTAACACAGCACCCTTGCCCGTTTCCGTCCGCGTTCCCAGAAAATTTCAATATGGGAGTCTTCAAACTAACTTCAAACATACTAGAAAGGCCAACGAGTAAACATCGTAATGATATAGTAATAAAATTGTCCAACACAGCAAAAATAAAGAGGGTACTCGTATATTAACGTCTGTCTACACGGCTGAAGTCGCAGGCAACAGCTACAAAATTATACAATAATTTCGCATCTGAATATGTAGTTTAAATAGTGTGGTTTAGTAATAAACGTCTGGCTTTTGACTCTTCCAGAGCAAATAATTAAACAAGGTACGGTCACAAAAGAGAAGCAAAGTGACCACTCTATAAAATTAAAAGTATACAGACAAAGGTCAAAGCGTACAAAGGAATATTCTAATTGCATTCCGGTTAAGACGTAAAACTGCATTATGCAATTTTCTATAAAGTATCTAGAGCTCTTGATATTGTTTTTAATTGGTTACATAAACATCGTTACGGCACTTTCTGACAACATAAACTTAACTTCCTTTTGCTCGCAAATTTGCCTACGTGAATTTAAGAAATTATCCTAAAGGAATTATTTACCGGGATATAAGTAGCATGTCTCTTGCGATATACAAACTACGTACATGCCAAATTTGAATATCAAAAGCACATTTGCTCTTAGCGTTGTTTGTCTGAATACCAGTACAATACAGGTATTATGATGATTTCTGTAACTATAGCTACCACGCAAAGCACTATTCAAAATTAAAATAAAATTAATTGTGCTAATAAAGTAACCGCGAAAGCGAGTTTGTTTATTTGTTTGTTACCACTTAGCACTTCAACAGCATAACCAAGCGTGATGGAATTTGGCAAGTTAGTAGCAATTAAGATATGCAGAATGACTGCCAATTTTTATCCCGGTCCGTTATATAGTTCCCGTGGGATAATTACGGAATTCAATGTAGACGAAGTCGCGGAAAAGTGTACTAGTATTAAGCAAATTATATTCTGTTGGAGTCTGCCATTCTTTGTCTTAAGCATACTGTCCGGTATTATACAGACAGGAAAACACCGGTCTTCGCGTGTTTTCTCGACTCGTCCAAGGCGTTTGACCTAGTCTCATATGACAAGTTGTGGGACAGGCTCTCAGAGGATACCGAGTTTCCAGCGGAACTTGGTCAACTGCTCAAATACTGGTATAGCATGCAGTCAAATGTTGTAAAATGGTCTGATGCACTATCGGATGAGTATAGGTTGGAGTGCGGGGTGAGGCAAGGGGGGATAACCTCACCCAAACTTTTCAACCTATATATAAATAGGTTGCTTGTTGAACTCAGCAATGCCAATGTGGGCTGTTCTATTGATGGTAGAATAGTCAATAATGTTAGCTATGCAGACGATATGGTATTGCTGAGTCCAACGATCAGAGCTCTCAGACGGTTGGTGTCCATATGTGAGCAATACGCGGTGGCTCATGGCCTCAGGTACAATGCGGGAAAGAGTGTGATGATGATGTTTAAGGCGGGTCATAAAAATTATCGAGACGTTCCGTCTGTTTCACTCTGCGGTACTCCACTCACCAGAGTGACGCAATTTAAGTACCTGGGCCACTGGGTCACCGAGTCACTCTGTGAGAATCTAGACATTGAGAGGGAGCGTAGAGCGCTGACGGTCAGATGTAACATGTTGGCCCGTAGATTCGCACGTTGTACGAGACAAGTCAAAACAATGCTTTTCAAAGCATATTGTCAGTCGATGTACACGTGCGGTTTATGGGTGAACTATATGCAGAAGACCTACAGCGCTTTGCGAGTCCACTATAACAATGGGTTTAGGATGCTGTTGGGACTGCCGAGATTTTGTAGCGCCTCTAAGATGTTTGCGGAAGAATCAATTATAACTCTCAACAAAAAATTTAAGTGTTTAACTCAAACCGTTTGACCGTCTCTCGGGCGCTTCAAAGATCAAGACCCGTTCTGTGACCTCCGGTTATCTGCGCGGTAATTGCTAATTAACCGAGTGTATGTTCGGTGGAATTAGCTGCTCAATTAGAATCACATTACGTGGAACAATTTACCGCTAACCGGCCGTCGGAGGGCGCCCGATGCGCTCGGAATAACAAAATGGACGGTCAAGCTGCGATCGAGGTGCCTTTAGAGCTGACAGAGTGGACAATGGACATTCCGAGACTTGCTCAACTAAAATAAACTTTTTTTTTAGTTTATCGAGCTCATATAAGATGACTTTAGGTTACAAGAATCAATTAGCACCAGAACAGACTACGTAATAAATTATGATAATTAGTATTGATACAAAAAGTACTCGGTACTTGTTGCAAAATATAAACAGCCAAGACCTGCAATGCTAGCTAAAGACCTGGGTGTCTACTCCAATCCGCATTATTTTATACTTAAAATACAACGATGACTATATGACAATAATAAATGGGAAGAATATATTTATTTAAAGGACGTGTTAGTAGAAATCTTGAACTAGCGTTGCGGAAGAAGTGTAAGATGTTGTTCATAGGATCAAGACGAGAGTGCGATGCAACTGCCAACTGCAACCTTATACAAAAGGAGCAAGAAACTCATCGGAGCAAACTATACTGCACCCCCAGGAGAAGGTTTGAAGGCAGAATTACAGAGCTTTTACTGACCGAGAATATAAGATAATGGCTAGAGTAAAACTGGCCGAACTATATTATATTTATCTAGGATTAAAGCAGTTTTTTGAGATCTTCCCAGTAAATGTGCATTTGCCTCGCTAAAATAATTTTAACAAGGACGAATAGACCTTGCTGGAAAATTGAAATGACAAAGAATAACGACGACTAAAGACGAAAAGTTCAGTTTGCTAATCGAATGAGTTTTCTTATCAAACATTTTGTTTTACTTTTACACAATAAACAATATTTCAATAATTTAAAATTCAAACTGTATAATCGCTTGTTAACTCTTCGTCACAATCAGTGGAACTTATTGGTGAACACCGCATCCCGAAATCGTGATCGGACCACCCACTGGCGCTGTGAGAAGCCAAACAAAATAAAACGGCAATAAATAACAGTGCGCGCGCATAATTGATCACAAATTAAAACTCGCAAACGCGTCCGAAATGTTAAAACGTCGACGTCGTCGCCGAGAGCGAAATTAGTGTGTACACACACGACCTACTCACACATTGACACGTTCGATAGGGCTGTCACGAATTGACAGTAACATTTCAAGGTGCGTTTCTATGGAAGGACGAGAGGACTACCGCGTCGCGTCGCAAGCATGATGTGATGAATGTTTCTAACACCACATTTGAACTAAACTATAATAAATTTGGTGTTTAAGATACACAAAAGCAGCTTAATTTATTTTTAATGTATAATATATAATTTATAATATAATTTATGAATAATACAGGTGTTCTGAGATTTTTTAATGTTATATTTTTTTAATATAAAATAAAAAGCCGAGCTTGTTGAGTTTACAGTAGTTAGAAGCAACTAGGCACTAGAAATTGTGCAAATTATATACCAGATTCCATTTAGTTCTACATCAGATATCACAAATGATATATTGATGAATGAATGCAAATTACAACGAATCAAAGTCAATACATCAATTTAACACTCTCATTAGACGGACGTTGAACGGAATTCGCAAAACATACGATTGTTTTACAAATTGTCTTATAAAACCCGAATACTTCGCTTGTGTGAGTTTTGTGTGCAGGCATGTCACATGTGGGACCACCCCACAGTAGAGACGCCCTAAGAGAATTCAGTTTTTCAGTCAAATAATTTCCTTATCTGACACTCCAGTCTCTAAAGAATTCCGAGACACTGTTCAAATTGATGAATGTTGTTCGAAAGAGTGGCCTGAATTAGGCAACAGTATTGGGAACAGGGGACTTCACAAATTTTAAATGGAAACGCCTGAAAAGTACGTGACTTTGCAAATTCGCACCTCACAATTTGCTTTGACGAAAGTAACTTGAACAAAGACCGACGTGAAAACGTGGTATTTTCCTGAAAGTGATAACGCCCTAAAATAGGGTACATGAACGCTTTTAAAGTAACGATATTTTAAGATTTTTACAAAAATAGCATAAAAGTAAAATGTATTTTATTATTAAATGGTTTCATTATTTATGGGTTGGAGGTAGGTTTCATATGAGTTGTAGCCGCCTTTCTTGACATATTAAAATACGGCGTATTTTAGGCGAATACAATTTAATGTCATTTGCCTAGTTGCGTTAATTTGGAACAATACATTATTCATGAAAAACCATTTAGGCTTGGTTACTGTTTATTATTTTAAAGCCCCTTAACCCTACTCAACTTGCCACACATACATCTGTTTCCTCCTGTTTTCATATCAAAACAATGGACCGTATTCAGGACAATATGTCTCTAAAAATAAATGGCTTCTGTTGGGACACTTTCTGTATGGCATATTGTTTTTGTGTTACAAAATATGGTTTTACTATTCAACGTGTAACTTCCTCCACACAATGCTCGTTTCTTTCTTATATTGTTTTGTTAACAGATGTGGAAGTAATAAAATTTCCGTTGATAAATTTTGTCTTTCTCGGAAATGTTCAACTGAAGGCTCAACAAAGAAATCGAGTCAGGCTACAAAAAATACTGCAACTAATAACAGTATGTTAGTGTAAAATACTTGTAACGTCAAAAATACTATGTCTGTCTAGCTATTGAAAACAGTAATTTGATGTCAAGAGAAGCAGATTTGTGTGATTCTACTTGATGCAAATTCACATTCTTGTCTCCCCGGAATTATCGGAATCTAACAAAATAAACACGGTTTGAAGACTTTTTAGAAGCTCTATCAGGGGATCATTTAAAATTAAACCCATCTATAAAATTATAAGTAGCAATTCGTGGAAAATTCTCTTTTAAGATAAGCCGTGGCCGTTCCATGAACGTGTGCGTTAGGTATAATAATTCTTGCTGAGAGGAGATTGTAGCAACGATAATGCTGCTTCAAACGACTTGCTGGCATCAGAGGTATTAAGTGCGCACTTTTGTTTGTTGGTAACTTTTATTACTATGTAATGCGATGTGACGCCATTTTGTCTGACCGGAAAATTTAACTTTGGGTAGTAATGTACGAAACGTGAGCGTTTTCGGAACATTTCATTTAGAAGTTTAATCGTCAGTTCATTATCATGCCGTAGAAAATGTATGTAATATCAAGGGTCTCCAAAAAGTATTTGCGCTCTTAGAAAACAATTTTAAGCCAATTATTAATACAATGATTTCAATTATATAAATCATTTCAATCAATTACAGACAAAAATATCTTCTTGTAAATTAAATTCTAATGAAGTTTATCACATCAGCTAAATTATCGATGAAAAAGTGAATTCTGATTCACCATACACTGGTAAGTTAATATGACATAATTTTTCGAGATACAAATGCCAAGTAAAATTTAAACCAAATTTGAATCACATGAAAACATGTGAAGTAAGATAAAATAAAGATAAGATGGATAAAGATTTTAAAAAATTACAAATGAATGTTGACTATATTCTCTTTGATAAGACAGCCACCGATACACATCCGGTACATAATTATCCACACGATACAATTAAATCCCAAAGGTACATTCGAGTACAAAGTATGTATTCACTTTTGAACCATGTCACTTTTACCTTTAATTTACATTTCCATCAACACACTACATAGGAACAAGCAAGTGTGAATGTGACATAGTTCAAAAGTGGAAACATACTTTTGTACTCGATTGTACCGTACCTCCTAAACTGAGTATGTGGATTTTTAAACAAACCTTACTTTGTTTATACTTAATGAAACGCTATGAAACTAAGTTAAAAATTAATCATAAGTTTAGTATTACTTTGACAGCTTTAGAATTTCCATATGCAAACAATTTTTAATAAATTGAGATTTAAAGATATCGGAATCGAGACGAAAGTTGATATAGTGCTCTTTTTCTTTCCAATAAAGGGAACTAAGTTTTAATTTTTCTGAAAACGACGCAAAAATCTTATTTAGCCTAAATGTTATATCATTTTTATGACTAGTTTTTAAAATGTTATAGTTATAAAAAAGAATTCATAGCAGGAACTAACTCGGTATTCAGCTACATCAGATTGTCACAGCCACCATTGCCAAACAATGCATATTTACAGTGCATATAATTTACTATTGTATAACTATCCATCCAAATACATCCATTTTTAACTACGATGTCATTCAATGGAATTCAAGACACGTATGCGATAGAAATCAGACATTATAACGAACTAATACCGCGCCAGTGTTCAATCAATCACCTCTCTCGACCACATTCAACAGCTGTGATGCTCGAATCGCATTAAAATTCATTGAAAACTTCTCTAATATGGCAGTACGTGAGGCAATGGCCATGCTTTCTTCACGATAGCTCCTCCTGAATACGAAAACACGTCGATTTAACTCCATACAAGCTGTTCATAAATATGTAATGATCTGAGGTTGCATTCATTCCTGCATTTGACACTCGCAGTGGGTGCAACTTGCAGTTTGATGTGTTTATTAGGGAAAGCGATATAGAAATGTAAGCAACTTATATGTAAGGGTATAAATAAAGCTTTATTTTGTTAGGTATCACCATGTTTTACGCTTTCAATCCTTGCTTAGAATCATTTGTCGCTACAGACTAGATAGAACATCTGGGAAACGAATTAGCCAATATTTAGAATTTATGTGTATCTTATTAGTTTAGCTATCAATCACTGTATCTTGAGCACGTCGAAGAAAACATTTCGATCTGATGTTTTTTTATCAAGTCTGACATTTTTTTATTTTCTTGAATACTATTTCTGTGAATTAGTTACCTATTCATCCAATTGTTGACTGTGTTAGATATTGTGTCAACAAAACGGCATCCGAAGAGCTCATCAAAAAGCTATAAAAACAACATATAAATTCGGAGAGTTATCAAAATAACAAGCAACCGGACGTGGCTTATCTCTACTCAAATATGTAGTTTTATTCTAGTTGTCCTTGTTCGGGCGAGCATCATTCGCGTTCCTATCACGACCACAAATCAGAACCTTTGTCCAACTTCCAGATAAACGGTATCACCTCAAAAAGCAATCTTAATGCTTAACCATAGGAATGACTGTTCTTGGCGCAAGGCAACAAAGGTACCACTGGTAACATGCCTCATTCTATGCAGTCATGCTTATCAAGCACCAGCGATCTTATGTGAATACTATTTTGTTATTTTTGCAGAAGTAACGTAGATGAAGGAAGAAATATTACTGGCCGTGCCATTAGGGGGGATATTTATGAGCTGAACACTGCTTTCCTTGCTCGTGTTGAAATTATTAATGGTACATTTCATTTGTTAGAGGAGTGGGATGGGCTGTGGGGGAGATTGCAATTCCTTTTGTTGCTTGGATTTGATGCAAAGGTATGCGTTAGAAACTGATTTTGTAAAAGGTTTTCAATTAGCTTGTTATTCCCAACTTCATTAACTCAGCAAATGCCTCATTTTATATAAAAAATATCATTATACTTACTTACTACTTGAATGTTTTGAAAATATTGCAATCCATTTCGTCTTTATGAGTTACTAAAGCTAATTCATTTTAACCTACTTATTACTAAAAGTACACAATCTACAACTTATTCCTCTATAGCTTATCGATCTTGCAAGTGATATCCAATTTCTATCTTCTAGGAATAAAATAGTCACTTGGGGCAGATTTTCTATATTTGGATTTGAACTGAACGGATGAATAAGTCGAGATCTGCCCGTGCATTCCTTGACAGTATTATTGAGGCTAATTCCTAAGCAAATTTGTGGACGAATAGTTATTTGATAGACCGAGGTCCGAAGTCTTGGAATTCCTTCTTATCCCAAATGGCGTATTGAAAGATGGAAGCACTTAAGTTTAAAAGAAGCGCCATCCGTCGTAATTTCTCTTCGTCGTGTTAAAGGTACAATTTTAACTTTATTGGCAATCTTCATTTACTTCAATACTTTAACAACTGATCGGATTATTAATAAATTGTTAGATTCTAAATAGCTTTAGACTCAATGATGATACAATAAATTCCTATTTCTTAAGTAAAATCCATCTTATAATATTTTCACTAATTTATATTTAGAAGATGTGAAGGTGTTTCTATTGTGTGTTGCATCGGTATGTCTTCACTTTATATTCATGCTTTGTTGACAGTATAATCAAATCAAGTATCTGTATAACAGTCCTTACTCTGTCTTCTTCACTATCATTTAATGTGAGACGAAGGCCAAGCGAAAGCCTATTAGTCCCAAGCCCAGAAGTACATTTCTTTAAAAAAATCGCGAATTCCTGGATAATAAATTTCTAATCGTTAAAAAATACCGGTGTTACTATAATAATAAATTAATGTTGTTTACAACTTCATCATAAATATCGCTATAAATTTAACGGAACTATTACAAGAAAGTTTTGTGATATATTATTTTATAAAACCTGATCTACAAAAAAACAAGGTATGTTCGTCTAGCCTTGAGAATTTGACAGGCTATAATTTTAAAAGAAGCGACTGCCGTCTGACCTTACAATTAACTCAACATTAGTCACGTGAGACGAAATCATTTTAATATTATTAACCAGAGTCTAGCTAGATATTTATTTCTCAGTATTTTATAATTTTAGTGGGCTTCAAATTTTCGTACACTATTATTACACTATCATACACTATTATTATTTAGATTTGTTTATGGACTAACTATGTGTAAATATTGTGGAATAATAGAATAAATCACGATATAATTTTATAATCATAAAGTATACAAATGGAGTGTAATCAGAAAAGAATAAAAGGCGATTATTTCACAAAGTTACATCCTACGTTTAAAAACTTGTAAATATTTGTGACTCCATTTCTCGTAAACAAAAGTTAATGCAAATTTGACACACAGTTAGGATATTAGCATAATTTGTATCCCAATAAAGTGTTTAAATTCCTATGTCATACTTAACGTAATGTTTTTACTGTAGTATTTATTATTGTAGTAATAAATACACTTCAAATTATATATAAGCTGCAAGTGAACAAAGAGATATTGATCTTCTTCATACATTTTCCGCAATCATAATGGTTGCTTATTCAATAGAACGATTCACGGTATTAAATCAAATCAAAATCATATATTGTGCTAGTTATAGGTTAGAATAGATATTAAAGTATTATGTATAGTACCACTATGACTTGCCTTTTGGCCTTACAATATAATTATTACAGATATTAATTTAATGTCAAACGTAAAATACCAAATGTCATTTGGATTTTATCCCCGAGGAAACATGTTAAATTATCAAGTCAAAGTAACATCAAACTTTCAATCATGGACAAGGCATCATTCTTTTCTGAAGTAGAGAAACAAAATAAAAGAAGTCCCGTATACACTTTGCTCATAGCATATTCACTCTATAAATAGGAGCAAACTTTAGTAAGAGAACAAAGTCCAATTGTACTCCATCCCATTTACTCCTTTCTATAACAATACTAGTTGTACGACACGAGAGCAGTTCAGAACGTCTCTCATCGACTCTTCATTACCGATCCTTTTGTTCGGTTACCAAACTATTAGTTTTTGTCTGGGCTGGCCGTAGACTTAATTAAAATCATAGACATGATTGTTGAAACAATTTCTAAATTGAAAACGTATTCAAAATGAAACAAGTAAGCAACGCTTCTGTCAATTATTATTGTCGACACACGAGTACCATCAGGTGAGATGGATACCGTCAAAGCACATTATGTATTAAAATGACATATTAGCACATAAAGCTAGTTATTATCTAGTTTACTTGATGAGCTTTTTTATTCAAATCTTAAACCTACAGCGAAAGCAGCACTATTATATGTCATTCCTTTTTTTCTTATCAAGTTTAAGAAGCACTTCTTTGCAAGCCGCATGAGTTCGAAGTGGCATGTCTATATATTTTGAGATAGTCTAAGAAGCTGACACAAAACGTCGACCAATGTGAACTGACAACAAAGAGTGTACCGCAACAGCGTGTCGTGTCGACTACAGACACCATCAAAACAGTTAAATAGCTGTATAAACAAATAAGATACGTTAACCTTGCGGACCTCGGGCAGAGGAGTTGCATTGTTCTCGTTTGTGTTTGATTTTTTTAATCAGTAGAAAAATTCTATTACGAACTTCTATTTGCCACTTAATTTATTAACAAATTATTATTATTATAAACAACAATTATTATTGGCATATCTCTGTCTGCTTTACATCTATGCTTGCGATATACAAGGAAAAAGGTTTTGTGCCAAAAACAGTATAGTTTTCCGCTACTTTAATTTACTGGTAACCTTTATTGGTAACTGTCTGGATCGTCATTATCAGCAGTCTAAAGACGTTCATTTCTTAATATTAAATATTTCGTTATAAGTACAATGATGTGCATAGATTTGTTACAGTTTTACGAATGATATGCTTCCTTCTTTTTACAAAGTGGCCTACGTCTCTATATGCTATAGGTTACATACATACGTACAACAGCTGAAGGGCTCCGCCAGTACGTAGTCGACACCCCTAAGCGTTTTGCTTCTAACTTTATCATTCGTACATCCAGAGAGTAGAACGCACTGCCGGCGTCTATATTCCCCAAAAGCTAGAATTTGGATGTCTTTTAGTCGATAGTGAACAGGCACCTTCTAGAACATCTCTCTCGGCCATCAGGTGAGATCGTGGCCAACATTAAAAAACATCATTTAGTGAGAAAAAATGAATTTTAAATTGAAAATGTCCTTTGAGTCGACCATTTCGTAATATCGAAATTTTAGAGACTTCTGTATTCTAGAGACTCGTATCTTTCCTACTATCCATCACGTCAACATAAGGCTTCCGATCTCGTCTAAGATTATACTTCCTCGCTGAAACCCGCGAGCTCACACCGATTTATTTTATTATGCTAATAGAATCAAAATTAAAATTCATGTACAAAACGAAAAAAATACCCTCAGAACTTGTAATAATTAAACACACCTCTTCCTGTCCGGCTTTTTTCTCGTTTGAAACTTTTATTCGGGATCGAGCACCGAGCGATTTTAACGAGCTTTTATTCGCAGAGTTTTATCCGGAGTTAGAGCTATATTTTCATGGAACTAATGAATGTCAAAGGGATGTTGATTTACTTTCATTCGCGATTGACAGACATTTTCTCTTTGATCGGGACGTAATCATGTTGAGCTTAAAAGCTCTTTTCTGACTGTAAATCATAATTTGCTACTAGTGTCGTTAGATTTTCGGATTAAGAATATTTTATCTCATAAGGTCAACGTCGGCGTTCTTGTTTTCTTTACAATTCTCCAATACGAGAATTCATTTGGTTCAAGATTTCTTTTTTGTGCTAAATTCAAAGCATGTCAATAATTCTGCACATTTTGTTTTTAATGTATGATTGGTTTGCACTTGGAATTCATCTTGCTTTATGTACTTTATTTTTTATGTTTGACGGGTTTGCACTTGGCCTTAATCTCACCTGATGGTAAGAGACGATAAGGCCGCTGGATGGAAAGCGTGCGCACCCAGAAGCCTCAACCTAATGAGGCACTGGCTATACTACCTTTCATACCGTAACAACACAGTGCTAATAGCACTAATATTTGGCGGCAGACTTAGGTAACATAGTGGTAGCTAGCCAGGCGGACATATAAATGTCCTACGACCTACCAAACCGAGTACCGATAGGTAAACCCTACTGGGAATCGAAGCCGGTACCTCCGAATTGTAAATCCAACGTTTAGCCATTAGCCATTAGGCCACGGAGGCGGTTGAATATGTGTCGATGTGGCCATTAGATGAAAAGCATGCTCTTCCAGAATTCTAAAGCTCTGGCTGTTAATAATAAATTACCAGTATTTAAAAAAAACTAATAACACATCCGTAGAAGCAAACATAGTTTATATATCACCATCCAAACCGATTTTTAGAAACTTCACTCTCAATAGGAATTGAACTCGCTACCTCCAGGTTGTAAGACCAAATGTTTCACGGAACTTTGTTATGAGATTGACAAAAACTAACAAGTAGAAATGGAAACTACTAATCAGCTATCGAGGTAAAAGTTGCCTTTTACGTAAACGTAAAGTTTTTTTCCCGAGTTAATCATGCAACCCTGTCAGCTGGATTTAATTTGTATCTAGAGCTAAAATTAAGTATGAAACTTGGTCCCTTTATCTCAAGTTTTAATAGGGTTTTGACTACTCCGAAACTCGGGGCACGTTTTATGAAATACTTCGTAACGTCTGATTAAAAGTTAATCATTATCGCATTATGTGGCGTCTGAGGAAAGCGTGCGTTAAATTTAATTAAAAAGTAATGCTTCTGAAGGAGAACGACGCGCGGTGGTCTCGTTGTGAGGCGGTGCGGACAAGGAAATAATTCCTGGTATCATAAATCGATTTAAGAGACCATAGACACGGTATTTGTACAATAATACCTGCACCGGTAAAATTAGGTCCCTGTCTATCATGTATTTTTTATCTGCCTTTTATAAAAATAGTTTTGGGGATCGTTGGCGTACACCCAGGGCTATAGTAATCACCTTGAGTTTGAAACCAAAGAGCAGTATATAACTGCTTTTGCTTCTGGCATAGGTAGTAAGGTCGATGGCCGACCTCACAGACGAAGCCTAAGCATTCCGATTTTCAGCACGGTATCATTTTAATGTCCTAAGAAAATTACGGAAAGTCTCACAAAGTGATTCTTTTCGACAATGTCTTAGAACTCAGTACAGAATCAAACTCAGGACCTTGCGCGTGTGATGCGCGTGTGATTCCTATATTCCGGTAATACTCTAAGCCTCCGTGGCCTAATATCTACACACTTGGACTCACAATGTGATGGGTGTTTCGGTTCGCTTCCCGGTAGGTACCTTTCAATACTCGGTTTGGTAGTTGGTAGGACTTGTATATCGCTAATTATCACTAAGGTAAAGCAAAAGTATGAAAAAATGTATGAAACGTCCCAGAACCAGATTTTAATTAGCTTGAAGCTTCTGGGTTAAATCTAAATGCAAAACCATTATTCATTGAAAATTCAGTTATTCTTACTAAACGCACTGCGTGCACATTTCCTACATACGATTACGTCACATACCATCAGGTGAGACGAAGGCCAAGTGTAAATCCACTGTCAAAAATTTCTAACAAAATTATATACCCTCAATTTCAATGTCAGCCATGATCCGTAGCATGTTGAGGAGTCTATAACCACGAGTATAATTCGTAAATCAGTGGTCGCATCATAAGTTGGTTGTGATGCGCGTGGGCATTATTTAGTCACGGGCTGGTCCGTCCCACCGTAACTATAGCTGCTTAATAAAAGTATAGTGAGTTCACGCTCCAAACTATTCCTCTCGGGAAACCGGTCCGATGCACCGAGCGAGGCCACTTGCTCGATGACGGGACTAATGTGGACATGATACAATACCAAACCGTAAATAACGAAGGACAGGTTTTATCATTACTGTGTATTACATTCAAAATCATATCATGATCGGCGGCATAAGTCCACGGTTGAACATGGACATGAGCCGTCCCCATACATCCCGACGTAGGAGCATAGATTTGATATTAAATAACAGTTCACATGAGGTAATATGCCGCAATCACCTCGCTTTTGTTGATAATATTACTGTGCAAATACATAAAAATATGTTCTAAATTTACAACAAAAAATACAGTTATTTCGTCAGTAAATTTAACAATGTTTCATCTATAAATTGATCGATTTAACTATGGCTACTGTGTCGCAACACCGCTTGGCACACAATTTATTTGTTAAAGGCTAGGCTAGTCTTGTGATAATAATTAAATTATAACTAATTAATTATAATATGAGGAAAAGTAAGAAAATAAATTAACCAAGAAATGTTATTTATTTATTTAGGAAAGGCCTATGCTTTGTATGTCCATGTTAACATCATTCCAGTCCCATCCATAAATGCAAAGTATACTATGACCACTTAAAGCCGGCGGCAACCTGTACTTTTATGCAATTAAAATTTATTAATTTCAGTTGAAATGTTTTATTTTTACTGGTCGTTACTGTAGCTGAGGCACCCCACTGCTCTACATGGCCCAAACATGGCCCATGGCCGTCTATCTTTGTTTTATTACGTGTCGTTCGGTACAGTACTAAAAATAATAACTTTTATTTCACCTACTCGTAAACATAATTTGTTTTTGCTCGGCAATTTGTTACAGAAATAAGTTACGGCTTTCTACAACTTGGAAGAAGTGTACAAACGAAATACTTGTAGCATACAGTGTTATAATTTAGGTATTGAAATTTATTAGCGCTTCGCACGCATGTCTGGCTGTAAAAGCTCGGAGGCGGCAAAAAATAACACGAATTCGCTTCTTAAACTTTCCTCATATGCAAGAGAATTGCGACTTCATAGCGCTACAAAAATATCAACAGCAAATATTTATAAAACTGTAGAGTTTTTTTGTGGATATTCATAATACCAAGTCCAAAAATGATTCCACGTCACCAGACAGTTGAAGAGGCCAACCGGCCTCAGTTTTTATCCAATGTTTTCGAAGCACAGGTGAACCGAACCCACACTTAGTCGGCGTTAACCTGTAATCTAAATTCATTTCTCGATCCGACCCACGAGACCCCATATCTCTGTTTTTATTATAGCTTTAAGGCCCATTTGCAGGTTCTTTTTTACTCGAAACAAATTACCCATTATACTTATGACGTCCGATCTTATTATCCGACGACAACAAGCTATTTTTCGTCGACCGGTCCTGACCATGTTCTAGTAAATTATTACAAGCTCGATTTTACAACGATATTGGGAAATTCACAATTTCAATCGTAAAGAATTGGATCGTTTCGCGTTCATTGAATCGAATAATTGCAATGATTCTGGAGAGAGTTTTGAATTTATTTCGCCACGAGGGTTTTCCATTGTCTTTATTACTCGACTACTAGGGAAGGGGTATTACAAATGTATTTAACTTCGGTCTCGGTAAAGGTGTTTGACCTATTGTAACATGTATCGAACGATTATTTTATTAATGATAAATCTATTAATTAATGATTAAGCGAAATATATTTCAATGCGAACAGATAAATGTATACAACAAAATGAATAACAGGCGTTACTATTTGAAATAAATATTCATACATATTTGTATAGTAACAGACAATATAACATATTTAGTGAACAAAAAGTTTCGGTATTTGATACAAAAGTTTAGTTCTGTATGTTGATCATATATTTGTTTGTTCATGATGAATTATAATATTTTAAAAACCGACATATGTAGCTCATATATCATACTTAACTGACTCAATCAGTCTCCTTTATGTGATCCTTCTACAGGCACAGATTATTTAATTACATTAGGCAAAATTCCATTTCAGTTTTGACGTATAACTAATTTTGTTGTAGACATTATTTAGTCATTTTGATCAAAAGTACGCGCTCTTCAAAGTGACATTGAAGGCAGATCCGTAAGAGATAAGCGACAGAAGCCGGTGAGTCGATGCGTGTCGGAGACACTCATTACGATCCATTACGGACCGATTTGGAGCCGTGAACGTAACTAGTAAAAAATTACAAAACGCTCGCTCACCGAACGTTGTTCGAGTCGTTTTGAACACGTAATAACTGGATGTCGACTATTAGAGTAATACGAACAAAAACTTTGTGAAAGGTTGTGAATTTGGAAAACATTTTAGGGCAGGAAGTGTTGTGTCTTCGTTCCTTCATACTCGCGACGGAACATTTGCCGGAACAAAAATTCGGTATGTGTCTTTCCAGAGGCTACGTGCTTGATAAATTTTATCGCAATCGGGTGTACCAGCAAGGGATAGCAAATATGCTTTCGATTTTATAATAACAATTTGATTTCTCTATCTTCAAACAATTAAATATGAGCTATTTAAAACAAATCCACTACATACAAACTATGTGCAGTGGAATCCTAACGAAATCCAAAACAAAAGAAATCTTGCAGCAAGACCGATGTTTTCTTAATAAATTACTTAAACAAGAACATATTACACGTGAATGCGCTACATAATTCGAACACTTCCTGAATTGCAACGTTGCTCCAGTTAAGCTATTCATAAATGGAAATAGGAACAGGTGGCGAGTGTACCACTACAAACAGTGGTGATTGTTTTTTCACAGATATTTTAAGAACGAAAGAAAAAGAAACTTCCGCCGCCTTAACAGAAAATAATGTTTGAAAATGGCCCGACAGATAGGCTTTCCAATCATTCACTAGGTTTCTAGTTAGGTCTCGATGGTAGGGTCATATAAATATAGTTACAGTTTTGCAAATTTAAAATTAGATAAGAAAATGTCAAAGTCCGAATTTTTTTGTTAAGAAAGACATAGGCAAATTTGTATTTATTACACAGCAACAAGGGTTTTGTAACACATAATATTGCTCAAGATCGATCGAAAAACTTCGGTATAAAGTTTCGTAGTACTACGTAGTAGTATCTTAGTATCTACTCCTGTTTAAAATATCCTTGAGATGTTTGTATTAGTAATAGGATTACAATGGCCAACCGTTGGGTACTGAACTCCGAAACATTATTTTTATACAGAAAACCAACCAACAAACAGAACCAACTACGGAAAGAGGAGTGTTTTGTTTGAAGGTGTTAAACTGTTCAATGGTCTTCCAAGGGAACTACAAGAACGGGAACTGTTTAAATTCAAGTCGAAACTGATAAACCACATTCAAGGATAAATATTAGTTTTTTTTTTTAAATATAGTTATATTGTAAATTTCTAAATTTCTGCATGCCCTTTTACTGTTTGTTTTTACACACTCTAATTATATATATAGTCTTAATTTCTCTATAAGTGAAATGTTAATTTCTTTTAAGAAAAATAAATTATTTTTTAAACCGAAACTGAAAATAAAATCTGACCAGTGATTTTATAATTCACCTTGCGGGTATCCTGCGATTTTAATGATTTCTTCCAAGTGTCTGTACGGCGGTGACGATAGGTACAGTACGGGTGTTCATCTCCGGCTTGCATCAATTAAAGTCGGTCACATGCGTGCCGCACGCGACGGACACCCACGGGACTTTTAACTATAAATACTTACGAGAATATGACGCGGTCCTACTCGCGGCCAGTTTTATACAATCCTCTTCCATTTTGAAGAAAGCATAAAAAGCTATGTAAAAACTCCTAAAGGAGAGATGTAATTCTACTTTACGTACACATTAGTATTAATTCACTTTTCATCTAATCCGTTATGATAAAAAACTGACCATCTTCCGTTTTCAGAATTTGAGCACGCATAAAGAGATGTTTCAATTTCGGCCTGCACTTGTACACTATTTTATAATAATCGAAATATGTACAGAAAAATACTAGAATTACATTATTGGATTTATTGTAATAAATTGTACAAAATCATTTATTTTTACTAAGTGACAGCGTCAAATGTCATTTTATTGACGACATCTTTGTTTTCGACGGTAAGTCTGTTTCGTGCGTTTTATATGTTTTTGTACAAAAAAACTAAACCAAAATATACAAAAATGGTAGCTAATTCACTTTTATTTCATATTGGCCTAAAATTATAAGTGTACAAGACCAGGCCTTGGTTCCATACATTCGCGGAACGTGTCATTTGATCCATATTTTTTGGGAATATCATTGGGCATTAAACAATCGCCCATATTGTTGTCCTGTTAAAATTAATACATGAAAAATCAGTTAAAGTTAATTGAAACCCCTAACAAGTTCTTTCTGTAAACGCATCATATGTTATCGTGAACTTATATCAAAGATAATGATAGGGTGTCGTTGTAGCGCTTGGAAATTAATTTAGAGTGCATGGGAGTGGTAATATCATCGGCAAGTAGCGATTATAATAAATAAACAGGGTGATTCACGCATGAATCTGCATATTTTATGTAAATGTTTGGCATTGCTAATGTATGAACACGCGCTTTAAAATCACTTTTGGCTGTAATGCAGTCATTTTAATTTAATTAATAATGTTTGGGGCCAGGTTAAGATTCAGAGCGTTTGTTTCATGAGCGCTACAGCGGCTACAGCCGTAGCTGTAGCTGTGACAGCCTATCTTCAGCGTAGTGTGAATAGTCTAAACTTGAAAGATTTATTTTTAAACTAAACTTGCATATGTAAATGTATAAATTAAAGAGAGCAAGTATATTCAATCGCCTATTTCTGCAAAATTATACAATCA
This sequence comes from Carcina quercana, assembly GCA_910589575.2. Taxonomy (NCBI): domain Eukaryota; kingdom Metazoa; phylum Arthropoda; class Insecta; order Lepidoptera; family Depressariidae; genus Carcina; species Carcina quercana. The sequence goes on from OU342439.1 coordinate 7,701,840, forward strand.
TATTTTACGTGTTTAAAACTAACGTTAAACAACCGTATCGTTTAACAAAAACAAAACCACTAAGTATTTAAAAGTTATTGCATTTTTTATATTAGAACGAAATACATAAGTATTTCTTTTGCAACTAAATTAATTATTATTCCAGTTACGTATTTTAAAACTAATAATAAGAAAAAGAGAATGGTTTTCAAAATAAAATATGACTTTATAAATATTTAATTTGGTTTCGCTTTATCATAATTTTATATCTTATTGATAGCGAACGACCCCGGCTTGGCTTATGCCGTGTATTTTCAACAAAAACAAAACCTTTTTATATTTCAAACGTTTATTATTCGTTTATGAGTAAGTTTCGGGGTACAATTTGTTTTATACTCGTATCGTAAATTAGATTATTTTTCTAGATTTACTTTACAATATTTTCTGCATCTTATTTGTTGCGTGTCGTGTTTTAAATGTCTAATAAATGTCTGTGCATGTCTATAGGTAGTATACTCGTAAGTCAAAAACTTAGTTGCCAAAGACCGCAATCTCCGTTCCTTAGAAACCTCATTCCTTAGAATTATATAATTTATTTATACGCTAAAACACTTATTATTTCTTAGAAACTCCCTAAACGTTCACGACATCAGTTATTATGAGTTCAAAATTAACTACAGCTCTCCTTGAACCACTCCCTTTGACCCATTACTTACGCCCGAGCCATGAATGCGTTAATTATTTTTTGTTCGCGCAAATTGTATGAGCTTTGTATTGTGCCGAGCCTTAGTTTAAAGTATGAGGCATGACCACGCCCAGAACGAGTTGTTGCCCGTGATTGGTTGAATAAGGCCTTTGTTTTTCACCGTCCTAGCTTTGTCTTAACGTTTCACCGCCTTTGAATTAGCTTTCAAGCTGTTTAGTTGAATGAATTGAAAACACTACTGGGTTTTTGATTGATTTGTAAGGTTTCAAGTAAAATGAAATTTGATGAATGCATAAAAGGATGTTTGCTTTTGTAGGGAACTATACAAGTATACACACTACTTATATTTGTTATGTAATAGCACACGGGAAAACTTAATTTTTCGATCCCATGTACTTTATCACTAACGGACAATTCTAGGGCTGTAAATGGGATGTCTAACCGTCACTGTCCAGCTGAATGGTGCATGTATTGTTTCTACACAGAAGAAATGATTTGGGATTTCGCTAAAAATATTAGCTACTTTATTTCTTCTCCTACAAAGCGGTAAAAGAAATTTACGGACGCCGTTCTACAGAATTGCTATCAACGGTACAAGGTGAAGGAAGTCACAACACAACCAAGCGGAAATCGCTAAAACACACACAAAACAGACACAGCTATCGCCTACTCAACCCCGCTACCGATACCAAGCGGCTCTTTATAGTCAGTTTGTAGTTTATAATATAACGACCCATAATTTAGTGCTGAGATTATCCATTTTAGAATTTATACACAGTTCCGTTGATTGGGTTTCTCGTAAAAGGAGAAATAATAGCATTCGCTAGCAAATTTTTACGAGGTGGTGAGAGGGGCGACAGATTGTGCAATGTGCATACCTACTTTAGTGTCGCAAGAGATAACTAAAGTTTGTTAAATTTGTTAACAATGTAACAAATAGTTTTAAAACTGTTTCAGTGAAATAATACTAAGCTTCTTAAGTTGAATGAATTGAAAACACTACTGGGTTTTTGATTGATTTGTAAAGTTTCAAGTAAAATGAAATTTGATGAATGCATAAAAGGATGTTTGCTTTTGTAAGGAACTATACATACTACTTATATTTGTTATGTAATAGCACACGGGAAAAACTAACTTAATTTTTCGATCCCATGTACTTTATCACTAACGGACACTTCTGCTTTTACAGAGTTCTACTAGGGCTGTAAATGGGCTGTCTAACCGTCACTGTCCAGCTGAATGACGCATGTATTGTTTCTACACAGAAGAAATGATTTGGGATTTCGCTAAAAATATTAGCTACTTTATTTCTTCTCCTACAAAGCGGTAAAAGAAATTTACGGACGCCGTTCTACAGAATTGCTATCAACGGTACAAGGTGAAGGAAGTCACAACACAACCAAGCGGAAATCGCTAAAACACACACAAAACAGACACAGCTATCGCCTACTCAACCCCGCTACCGATACCAAGCGGCTCTTTATAGTCAGTTTGTAGTTTATAATATAACGACCCATAATTTAGTGCTGAGATTATCCATTTTAGAATTTATACACAGTTCCGTTGATTGGGTTTCTCGTAAAAGGAGAAATAATAGCATTCGCTAGCAAATTTTTACGAGGTGGTGAGAGGGGCGACAGATTGTGCAATGTGCATACCTACTTTAGTGTCGCAAGAGATAACTAAAGTTTGTTAAATTTGTTAACAATGTAACAAATAGTTTTAAAACTGTTTCAGTGAAATAATACTAAGCTTCTTAAGTTGAATGAATTGAAAACACTACTGGGTTTTTGATTGATTTGTAAAGTTTCAAGTAAAATGAAATTTGATGAATGCATAAAAGGATGTTTGCTTTTGTAAGGAACTATACATACTACTTATATTTGTTATGTAATAGCACACGGGAAAAACTAACTTAATTTTTCGATCCCATGTACTTTATCACTAACGGACACTTCTGCTTTTACAGAGTTCTACTAGGGCTGTAAATGGGCTGTCTAACCGTCACTGTCCAGCTGAATGACGCATGTATTGTTTCTACACAGAAGAAATGATTTGGGATTTGGCTAAAAATATAAGCTACTTTATTTCTCCTAACAGAGCTGCAAAAGAAATTTACGGACGCCGTTCTACAGAATTGCTATCAACGGTACAAGGTGAAGGAAGTCACAACACAACCAAGCGGAAATCGCTAAAACACACACAAAACAGACACAGCTATCGCCTACTCAACCCCGCTGCCGATACCAGGCGGCTCTTTATAGTCAGTTTGTAGTTTATAATATAACGACCCATAATTTAGTGCTGAGAATATCCATTTTAGAATTTATACACAGTTCCGTTGATTGGGTTTCTCGTAAAAGGAGAAATAATAGCATTCGCTAGCAAATTTTTACGAGGCGGTGATAGGGGCGACAGATTGTGCAATGTGCATACCTACTTTAGTGTCGCAAGAGATATCTAAAGTTTGTTAAATTTGTAAACAATGTAAATGTAACAAAGTGAAATAATACTAAGCTTCTTAAGTTTCTATGGACGACTTTACTTACTACATTAAATATTTATAAAATGTATTTTATTATTTTGTTTAGGTAAATAAATATTCATAACGAATTTTCTATGAAAATACTGTTGGAAGATTTCCATAACTGTTTGGAAATTAAATTATCAAAAGCTACTTCCCTATTTAAGCGTCCGACAGATTTTTATTACATCCTGCTTAATTAAGTATAATTTTGTATGGTAATTCCTGTCATTGACGGCACCCTGAATTTTAATTTCATAATTTAAAGTAAACAAAACTCGATTATATTGGAATCAATTTAAATGCATCTAAAAACTCGTTCCGTGGAGTAATACGCCGATTTAGATTCAAATAAATAGTTAGATAGATAAATTGTAACGATAGTGGGCCATTAGAGTCGAATCTTACCGTAATTATTGGGTGGGTTGGTCCAGTGAGCTGCAGGTGGTATTTAAGGCTTCGATCTACATCTAACTGGCAAGTGGACGTGTTTACGATCTCAACTGAGGCCACTCTGTCCATCTGCCTTGAATGTCCAGGAGATATGGCTCTATGATTTTAAATAATGTGTAAGTCCATTTTATCAAAAATTATTATTTACTACGTATTTTATTTTATTTTCTGATGATGATTTTATTTTCGTAACATACCAAAATTTTCGAAACATGAAAAATCATTGCCCTGGTCTTGTGTAGTATTGCTAAATCAAGCTCTATTAGTGACCCCGCCCCAGCTTCGCACGGGTAGTGGGCATATACCTATGAAATATAGATTTGTAATAACATCTAATCACTTAATACAATGCCACATCTAGTTGCGGTTGATCTGTGTATTTTGCTCGACAGACGAGACTGATTTTGGTTAAACAGTGACTCACTGTCGCTTAAAATTTATTTTATTTTAGATGTATGCACTATGTCACTAGCGATTAAGCAAATGTATATCTAAAATTTCTTATTTAAGCGAGGACTTTAGGATTTTTCCCATGAGAACTACTACATAAAGAATATCAAACTGACGCGACACTTCCCGTTAATCAATTCATGTTAACAAATGTTAACAAAATTAGTGATTACAATATGGGTAGGGGGTTTGAGGGTAATACGGTGTAAGATTCACATACCGACCAAATATATATCATCATTCAACATTCTTCTCTTCATTCTTCATCAACATCATTCTTAATTTTTATCAATATGATCTATATTTGATCTATATTAAATTCACAATGTATTTCAGGTACTTAATTGGATAATGATTAATGCTGTATTGCTTAAAATCCGTAAAAATGGAATTATAACAAATGGTTATTGTGGGTTATTCATAAGAGATAGACATATACCACTTTTTTTGTTATATATTCGTTACAAACAGACAAAAACACAAATCTTTCCTCTTTATAATATTAGTACAGACAGATGTATGAATCCCTTAGTGGTCAGAAGCACCAGACTTAGAGACAATAAAGTGTATATTGGCTGTCTCCAATAACAATGCTGAGAATATAACGATAGTTGTGATGGAACTAATGTCATTCACCGACATAAAAATCATTGTATATAAAAATGCGATGTTACCAGCATTTAATTGAACCAGTCGTCAGATACTACAGCTCTGGTCGCATGCCGAGATCGGTATAGAAGTAATCACATATTACGGTAAACAGTGATACCTATGGACTCCTGTGGTTCACATCCTATTCTAAATATTGTATCGATGGCAAACAAGCACATACACTTTCCTCGTTTTCTTACTCTACGACTTTATTTCAAATCTAACTATGGTCTCTCTGTCTCTCACTCTCTCTCTCTCTCTCTCTCTCTCGTGCCAAGGTGACTGAGGAGGAGTGTGAGATGAAATGAGAGTGATGTAATACATATTTTGGACGTTTTCCCAGGATGAAACTTGTCCAATTTACTAAATTCCTAGTTACATTTTGTATCTGAGATATACATTTAACAAACTGAATTTTTAGGTTTATTTCATTGGCTTGGAATAGTTGACATATAAATAGAAACAACGATGTACTGATGTACCATTATCTCAGTAAGTGTCGGTATTCTTTGTTCTATGGCAGGTTTACTGACAAAAACGCCAGAAGCGAAAGAAAAAGGTATACCTATATTTTTATGGGCGTATTCCGTTTTTATTGGGGTGCGATAATGCTTAGTCACCGGCCCACAGCGGAACTTGTTGCCTTTAGAATTTTTTTATTAATGATCCCCACTTCATTATGGTCGGACGTGCGTGTAATTTCATTGCGGTTTATAAGGCGGAAATTTGATTTCGCAAACGTACGAAAGTAGCCATCCACATTTAGATAAATCGCAGCGATAAACCAGATAGCTGCACGAATTTGAATAATTCGACAATAAAATGTGTCATCAAATGTTTTGTCGCGATCGAATTTATGGAGAGAGAAGCTCGAATTCGTTTTGTATAAAATTAATTCTCTTTAAGTGTCAACTCCTACGCCTTGCCAAGGCAACTATTTATAGACTTACATTTGAGTTGGTTATAATAATTTAATGCGCAGTCAACCCATTAAAAAGCATTCAGCCTCGACGCTATCTTTGAGTGCATTTACTTGTGTACCAGAAGGTACTTTAACGCCAAGAGGGTTTTACTCAAAGTTTACATTGCATTATGAATTTAAAGTTAACATTATATTACATACAGTTTTGGTTAAAGGTACGAGTATCTGTCCTTTTACTTTATAACCACTTAAAACGGTTGTAACATAAATTGCTATCAACACTGATCAACTTCTGCTGCACATCGCGTCGCGGTAATCTTGCCAAAGTCAAGTTATATTAGTTTCTTGTTAGCTATAAGCTACATACATAGCTATTAAAACATTTATTTGTATTTTATAACATCTTTTACCGATCGTAATTTAAGACCACGACTACATATGCGCTTGTAATTGTGTTTAAGTGACTATTTAGTTTAGTATTAATTTTGGCTTACGAGTATAAGCATGAGCCGTACTGTATAATAAGCATTTTAAAAGTCTTAATTTTTTTAAAGTTTAACAAAAATATGTCAAATGTAGAATCAATAGACTATAATGCGAAAAGTAGACTATGTCAAACGTCGATTAAAGTAAAGGTTGGTATTTTGAGAAAAGTTAATTTCCAAATTATTCATTTAATTAAATGTTCAACTTTCAAAACATGTGAACGATAATTGAAACCCATTTTCTATCGTCACGGTAAAATTTTGTTTAGTTGTCACACAATTTGTTAGATACGGTGTATCTACTATAGATTAAATCAAACGATGGTTTCAATATCACCAGAATCACTATATGTTCTAATTAATAATTATGAAGCCTTGTTGGAATCATGTTTAGGTTAGATTAGATCTACATGTTACCATATTACTACACGGGTACAAATTAATTAACGTATGTAACGTGTAGGTTGCTAGCTTATTACTCTGCAACTGGAACCCTTCTGGAGCTTCAAACATATACTGTTGTTGTTTGGATGCATAATTGCAATTATCATTTACCTTTTCGGGTACTGAATCGAAGGATACAAGCGAAGCGGAGCCCTATTTGTTGATTCAACTCGGTTTGTCTCTCAGAATCATCTAGCTAGCTCCACAATGGTAAGCGGTATTTTGAGATTTACACTGTTATTCCGCACCCCAACAACATTTTGTCAAAAATTGAATAATTTCCTTTTCACTTTAGACTTCGTTTGCGTGGATTTTAGATGTATTTGCAGTGTTTTAACCCCCGACGCCAAAAGAGGGGTTTTATATGTTTGTTTGCTGTGGCATCGTAGCTCTCGAACGGATGGACCAATTTTAATGCGCTTTTTTACGTGAAAGCAAATTTCCTACAATGGAATTTTTTAATTATTATTGCGTAGGATTTTTAAAATTTAATTCACTTGTGAAGTTTTGTTTTTTTATTCGCTAGATGCATTGGCTTTGTACAATTCAAAAGTAACAAAATTAGTAAATTCAAAAAAAAAATTAAAAATTTTCTCCCTTTAAACCGTTCTAACGTTACGATTACCATGTAAACATAAGTTGAACGTGAATAGTAAATGGAGTTCACTTCCCATTTTGCCTTAAGAGGCCAATGAAGCAAAGTCTCCGTAGAATAGTAGGTATTTGAATATGTTATTGCTGTCGCGATTCGGTACGCACACATACAGCCTTTCACATGCTTTCACTCACACAAATAACGCTGCATAACATCCCAAAGAGGCCCCTGCGCGCCGCGCATAGTCGCTACCCCTCCGCCTGGGCTAGAGTGTATTTTTCAAAATTATAATAAACTTGACGTGAGCGTGCGTCAACCCTTGTTTTACGTTTTGAGAAATTATTGTTCGCATATTGGTTTAGTCTCGACATACTGTGGTTGTATTTGATATAATTGACTAGTAAGTACCTATCACATATAAATACAATATAAATTATGGCGTTGCTATTTTAGGGTTCTACGGTCAACAAAGAAACCTTTTAGTTTCACCATATCCGAACGTTCGTCTTCCAACGATACTTTAGGTGACCTAGAGGTGTTTTAGTACCTAGAGTGCTAGAGTCTAAGGACTAACAAGTTAAAGCGTTCAAAAAGAACTAGAAACCGACTTCAACTGCCCTAAAAGTCTACTTTTATTAAGGAAAATTTAAGATGTATATTGTTTTCTCATGGATTCCATTCTAAGAACCGGACCAAATTGAAATGGGACCACATGGAAAGCATCAGCTTTCAAATAATAAAGAATCATCCAAATCGGTTCACCCAGTGAAAAGCTCTGAGGTAACAAACATTTAACTAATAGAATAGAATAGAAATAATTTATTCGGCATACAGATTACAGTACAGTTAAAACATTAATTTTAAATTTGCTCTGCTGCACTGCAACGCCGAAATACACACTTAACATTCCCAGTCTCAAAAACTACTGAACCGATTTTGATGAAACTTGCAGTCTTCCCTAAGTTTTACAATACCTAGGTAAACAAAAAAGGGATTATTTAAATCGAACTTGTAGTTCAGGATATATAATAAATAAATAAAATAAAATAGCCTTTATTGCTGAACTAATTTTTTGTAACAATTTTATTTTTATCTTTTTATATTAAGTATCAGTAACCGGTCGTTCCTACATTTCAGCTTGTCTTTCGACATAGGCCTCCTCTAAGGATTTCCACTCTATTCTATCTTTCGCTATGCGGGTCCATGTTGGACCCGCCACTTGTCTGATGTCGTCCTCCCATCTTCTAGTCTGTCTGCCTCTTTTTCTTTTGCTATCTCGTGGTTGCCATTCAGTTATTAGTCTTGTCCATTTCTACATACTCTATTTCTCCATTATTTACTGTTATGGGCTCTGTTTGTGAGGAATTTGACATTACTTTTGTTCAAGTTCGTTGACAGGCCTGCTTTCTCGCTCTCTTCCGCTAACTGTTGGAACATTGTCTGTAGGGTTTTCGGGTTTTCCGAAAGTAAGATCAGGTTGTCTGCAAAGCGTAGGTGACTCAGCTTTTTGCCATTTATATTTAGTCCTTTATTCGTCCAATCCAGATTTGTGAATATCATTTCCAGGATAGCTGAAAATATTTTTGGTAAAATTGGGTCTCCCTGGCGTACCCCTCTCTCAATCGAAAATTCTTCGCCTGTAGATTCTAGCTTCACTTGTGCGGTGCTTTTTGTGTATATGTTTTTCAGTATTCTTATGTATTTTGCATGTACGCCTTGTTTTTCCAGTGCGTCCCAGATAAATCTATGTTCGAGTGTGTCGAATGCTTTGTTGAAATCCACGAACCCTATGTGTGTTTTTCTTTTGTGTGTGTGTTCCGGATATATGCGAGGACAAACAAACATACACTTTAGAAATTTGGCACACTTCTTTAGAAGCTGGTATACACTAACATATATGAAAACTGGGCAGTTCTGGAAATATTACATACATACAGGTCGCATTGATAACCTCTTTTTTTGAAGTCGGTTAAAAAACTGTAATTTCACGACACCTCACACAATAGAATAGACGAGTTAAAAATCCCGTCTTAAGTGTATGAGATGTATAACTGGGAAAAAATATTTCAAGTTTTTATTTGTCGACATGAATAATAATATCGTCGAAATCTATCGTATTTCCTACTGTCATACTTCATATACTATACTATTATATTTTAAGTACCTCAAAAGGAAAAAAGGAATCCTTATAGGATCACTGTGATATCGAATACTCCAGTCTGCTGTCCCTTATATCTGTCAAATAATGAAACTTATAGGTCAACGCAATAAAAAGATATAGCTGTATTTTAGACCATTTCCGTACAAAATGCAATGAACCCAAAATCTATACGGTATTTCCCGTTGACCTAATGTCTTGAAATTTGGCAAGAAGAAAGGTTTTACAGCACAACCATAGGAATAAATCTGAATTTTTTAATTGTAACACAGTAAAATTGATTTTTTAATGTTTACAAACTTAACTTCGTAATATGTAATTTAGCTTAGAATTTCATTTTCGGTAGAGCATTGTTGGGTGCATATTACCGTACCTATTATTTATGATTTTCAGTATGTCATTAATTCATATTCTGTACAGAATCCTCGGTGCACGAGTCCGACTTGCTCTTGACCGGTTTTTGAGTTGTTGGAGAGCCATTTCAAGCTCTTGCTGGCTGATCTCCGGGATATCTGTGTCGGGTCATATAGTCTCCGTAGCGATTTGTACATGCGATGTCCATATAACTTCTCGTTCTCTCTCAAGACTTTCAATAATAATAAATAACAAAAAATAATATAAAAAAGCTTTTAAAAAAGTTATAAATAAACGGATGTCCATGCAATAAATGTTATGTTTTTTCTGTGTTTTTTTTTCTGTTTAGATATTTTACAGTGGTACGGAACCCTTTGTATGCGAGTCCGACTCGAACTTTAACATTAAAAAAATATTTGAAACATAAGTCACTTATTCATAAATCATATTTAATTATTTACACGTAACAAAACGTAACAACAACTAAGAATTTCAGGGAAAATGTTCTGTTCTAGAGATAAAATAAATTTCCTTAGAATTATTTGTCTTTATATTTGTTTATTTAGATCAATCTAAACATTAAAACTAACAGGTAAAACCATTATAGCTCGAGAAAGGGTATCTATCGATATATTTTTCCCACCACTATTAGTCGAAAAAATCGATAAAGCTTATTGACATCACTAATGCATGCTTACTTTATTTTTATACATATAATACACAGTATATAGTTGTGATATAGTGTACCCTGCCTCCCGAACCGAACTGTGCGAGAAGGACAGTTGAAGCTTTTTTGGTATTTGCCTAGTTTTGCCGTGAAATTAAGGGTTTGGGATATAGCTGTTTTCTCAACGAAACGTTAGCCAAATTCAATCATTTTGATCTTATTCTCTTTATCAAAGAATAATCTAGGCCCGTTGGTTTTGCTTTTTCTGAAAATGTTACGTTTACTCTAAATAATGAGTACCATAAGTTGAAAGAAATTTTTTCTGAAATTTTGAGTTTTGAGATGCCCATAATTCTAATTGTAGACAAAATATTGAAAAAAGCAAAACCAACGGGCCTAGATTATTCTTTGATAAAGAGAATAAGATCAAAATGATTGAATTTGGCTAACGTTTCGTTGAGAAAACAGCTATATCCCAAACCCTTAATTTCATATGAAATTTTTTATCTGCTGTTCCCTCTTAACGGGCCATTGTTGGAATTTTAACGCATCATTGTCATGTCAGAGTTTTAAGAAGGTTCTTTTTTCGACAGTAACTGTATGTTAATATGGGGGCGTTCCATGCGGTTGACGAAACATATGTTGTCGGTGCTTGTATTGTCGGGGATATATTTAAATTCGAACAAGAATACATTTATCGATGTCAATCGAAACTGATCAATAGTTTCGTTTTGTATGCAACGCGAGTCGCGCTTATCGTAATATTGAATTTTAATTAGAATATTCATTCAAACTCACCAGGTGCATTGTGTACGTTTGTCAGTTCGAGCGCACTTGCTTATGATACAAGTGATAGCTGTGAATACTGGTTAAAAATAATGTAGATAAAGTTGAAAGCATGGAACAAGAGTGTCGTCACTTTAGTAGTAGCAGTTGCCGAGATAAGTGGTTGTGATAGAAGATGGATAAATATACTCGTAAATCTCACAAAATCGTGTCGTTACTTTTTAATTTTCTGATTCGGAATTGTTATAACTTTGACGCCAACGTCTGTCTGTGTGTTTGTATGTATCTGTGTGAGTCAGTCAGCTCTAGAACGGATGGACCGGTTTTTACGTGAAAGCAAGTTTCCTTGCGTTGGATCTTAACTATACTCGTATTTGGTAATCGTTCGATTATTGCGTATGTTTTTTTTTTCAATTTTAATTTAACTCAATTGTAAAACAACATCCTGTACAAAATATAACGTCTTAAACTAATCTGTGCACTCAGACACCACATAGAAATATACGTTAGGCATATGTATTCAGCGAACCGCATTTTAGTTTCGGAGTTTTCTAAAAGCGAGTCCAAACTGCGGAGGAGTTAGATCACGCCTGTGCGCTGCACTCAGCCACTACTTTTAACTAAATTGAAGTTGCGGTCCAAAGAGTGCGCCCTGGCGAACCCCGCACCCCGTTGCACGTGACACATCATTCTGTCTGTCTGTTGGGCTTTACATTAGAAACGTGAGTTTTCTCTTCAACTAATGATAATGAATGAATGATAAACTATTTAAATTTAGTAAACCATTCCCCTCAAACTGGAGACATACACAAACCGTTGATTTAAAGTATCAAAGAGTAATTCAAAGTCTGATTTTACAGACATACAGTACTAGAAAAAATATATAACAAAGACAGACAAACATTTTATGATATTTAGAGCTAAGTTAAAGATGTAACTCGCGTATACATCACACATCAACAGCCTATGATATATGTCCCCACTGCAGGGGCTCAGGACTACTCTCCTACAGAGAGTGTGTAGGCCATAGTCCACCACGCGGGCCCAGTGCGAATTGGTAGACTTCACACATACCGTTGAATTTCTTATCAGGAATGTGAAGGTTTTCTCGCGGTGTTTTCCTTCGCTGCAAAGCCAATTTTTATCATTCGTACATAAATTCCAAATAACAAATTGGAACTCATTGATACGAGCCAGAATCGAACTCTAGAGCTCAATTGTTCAAGGACTGACGCTCTACCCAACTGAGACACCACGAACTAACTCGTATAAAACATGTTTGTATAAAAAACAGAGTGTATATGGAACCAGGTACTGAAAGTCAGTATTGTTACTTACGTGAGTAGATTGCAGCGTACCTACTTCTTTATGTAATCGCGTGGCTGCATTTTAGAGGACACTGGATGCAGACGAGTCGCATGCCAAGTGTTTATGTTAGTCATTGGCTCCGTCACGTCCGAGACATGGTTTTCAACATGAATATTTATAGTATACTTGTCTGCGGTCAGTTTGGTTTGATGAGTATTAGTCAAGAATACACATTCTGGTAATGTCTAATTTTCCTTGGAATTTCACTGTGTTGTGTAGACCCTATATTTGTCGATAAAATATTGCATGTACAATATTTGGTTATATTGGTATTTTGGTATTTTGAAAACCAATTCACACATCATTATGTTTACTGCTTGAAAATGTTATTCTTTTACTTCAGATATTTTGGAAGTATACAATATTTTTCTATAATTTTGATAGCACATTTTATCATTGGAATGAACCTCCATGTGGAGAAAATGGGTAGCTACGTATTTGTATGAATTAAGAATATCATTATTCTGGAAGTGCACTACATTAGCAATGACATTTCACACAAGCCCATTATTAGCTAAAACAAATCAATCACACTGTTATCAGCATTAACAGTGCATTCGCATCTACCCCGTTAAGTAATTACCATCAACGCAATTTGCTCTGATTATGGTCGTGGTGTAGGCGTACAATACGACAGTAATAACGCTATTAGAACAATAATCAATTTGTTTAGCCATAAAATTGGATGTTAGCAATGATTTCACATCGGTGCAAAATGCACATTAAATGTGCAGGATAGCTGAATTCACAAGTGAAAGACTAAGTTGGAAATAAAGTAAATTATATCCTTTATTTTTACCTACGACTTTGTCCGCATGAACTTTAGAATGTATCCCACGGGAACAACTCGTTCGATCAAGATAAAACGTAGCCTATATATTTTCCTAAACGACTCTCCGTTACGACGTAAAGGAAGTAAAAACAAACAAACTCACTTTCAAATACAGTTTTATTATCTTCCATAGCATAAGACAGTCATTATAATTCTCTTAAACATTTCGTTACAAATCTACTCGAAATGAATTACTCGTAGTTTTACACAGACATTTGACTGCGTCGCGCCGAACTTGAGTGTATCGTCCCATGGTTGCCTCCACTTGTCGGGAGTCGGGGCCACTAAGTGTTGTGTAGGATGTGTGTGTGTGTGCGAGAGCTCAAACCAAGTGCATACAGAAATGTACACCTCCATAAGAGTAGACAAGTGCATGTTGAAGGAAGTGACGTTACTACTAACTACTTAAAAAGGTTGCTTGAAGAGCCAGTCGGGTGAAGAATACGTGTCTGCTGTTGGAGTTCAAAAAGATCCGCTACGACGACATCGACAGTTTGAAATTGAAAATGTTTAGAATTTTTTAAAGGAGAATTCAAAGGTAGGTTCCTATTAATTTCACCGCTTACGTTATATCGTCGGCGCAATGCACCCTTGTACTTTTGAAACAATGACATCCATCGGGACCTAAAAATGTATCTTGTAACCAGAGTAGTCCAAAAGTACGCCGAAGCTCACGAACAGAGGCTTCACAAACATGTAAATGTCAAGAACAATCAACTCCTCGACAAACAGACACAGTGAGGAGGCTCAAAAGGACAAAACATTTTGATCTATTGTATTTAATGAATTAAAAATAGAATTATTGTGAATAGTGCTTTAGTGAAAGAACACATGAACAAAGTGTCTTCGCTTTAATTAAAGACTAAGAATCGTCAATAGACTTATGACTTAGAAATAATTATATATAGAAGTTTAAGATAAATTTAAAAAACTGATTAGCTGTATAGGTTAGATTCTAATAAATTAATGATTTAGAAACAAATATATCCGCCTATATAAGTCAAAATCTGCTACTTGTAAGAGAGCTAACCTGTTTTGTGAGCTATTAATTTTATTACAACAATTATTAAGATACGGCTTAATAATATATCTTTTGACCAAATACCATTATTTGTCTGAGCTGTTGGTATTACTTCCTTATTATTACTCCTGTCTTCACTGTATTGGTTTTTGACGATGATGTTAATGAAAACAATTTATTACACTGTTAAAAGACATTAACTTGGGTATCGATGATCATCGTCACCAATCGAATCAAATAATCATCATCAACCGGGAAAGTTCCACTGCTGGGCATAGACCTACATGACATAACACAATGACCGGTACCGAGCCACTTGATCGTTTGATGAATCACATTCAAAGGTCAAACCCCCAAATTTTTATATAGGCGGGTGTTGGCACTACACCGAAGATATCGCTCAAACGAAACTAACGCGAAAGTTTAACTGTTGCCGACTTTATGACTATCGACCTTAAAACAATTGTTTATGAATAGACTTGTTGTGATTACAAATAACATTCAGCTTATCTATCTGTACGAGTATGCATGTGTTGAAGCCGCCCCGACTTTTTCAACAAAGTAGTAAACCGGGAACTGCCTCGAAGTTACACAGTCCTCAACAAATTAATTTTAAGGAAAGCAGCCTACGGTGTCTACTTAGACGCCTTTTGCTCCGGACGTTTTGTTTCATACACCCACTGGGGATACTTTGACCTAAAACTTTGCCGTGAAAAAGAAAGATGGACTCCGTTCTTAGGAACTTTGAGTATGGGGATTTATCGCTGCTACGTTTAGAGGTCGACAGTTTCGTCACTCTTAAATGTAATGGAATAACAAGAGATAGATACACTTATCAATACATACTAATATTATAAATGGGAAAAAGAGCAGAGAGTCAGAATGTCTTGATTTTTGGATGTCCCAAATCAATAATTCATTAAATTTAGACTTTTTGGTAAACACGCTTCCATATTACGGCTTTATCGTAATTTACAATCAGGTGATATTAAAGCCATGGGCCAGCCAATCAAATAGATTTTTGTTTTTGCATTTAAATGATTTCCAATGTCGCTTTACTAATTTACGGATTGTTTTTAAATTTAATCTATAAAAATTACATCGATAACAAGTTCAAACTCTTCTGCAACTACTCGATTCAATAATTTCTCGATTAACAGCTAAAGGATGCTATCGTAATAAGTTATATAATAGTACAAGGGTTCATGTCGATAAGACATTAATTATAGAGTAAGTAAAAGGGTTAACTTAACACAAGCTATTTTTGCTGGGATCAATAAAACGATTCTCATGGGATATTATGGGCCGCCCACGTAAATGACAAAGATTAGATTAAGCTTTGCTAATTTTTAAACCCACCAATATGTAAAATGGACATGCAAACCATATTAATTATAACTTAATTTAATGTTTACTAGCTTGTCATTATATTATTTCTTGGATTTTTATTAAGTATATATTTTCATAGTTCGAACTGACTTTTATTATAATTTATTACATGCATTTCTTGGTACTTCAAATGGGTACTGTAACATTATTTTCTTTAACTTAATAATCAAAATTATTGTTTCGTTATGTTTTTCTAGCGTTAAAAATATTGTAAACAGGTCGAAATAAGTAGATTATAACGATAAAGTTATACTTTTGTACAAAGTTGGTATAGTTTTATGACGTGAAAATCTAAATTATTGTAAAAATTGACTGAGTTAAAAAAGAAGTATAATTTCATGATAGTGCCCTGGTTATTTCTATTTTATAATTTTTTTCATAAATGTACGTAAAACTAGGTGTTTGCCTAAGTACGTACACCATCTAATGTTAGGCCAACGTAGCTTTGTTGTTGAGCAAGACCACCACAAAAGTCGTAATAAATCGTGAACTGAAAATTTTCTCGCGTTAAGCTCATTTTGATGTGTTTTTGTCAAGACTTGGAATTGCCGCCAATTCACAAAAACAAATAATTGCAAAGGTTACCAAAGAGTTATTTAATCAAAATTAAAAAGAAGTTTTCATTAGCAATGTTTCTAACTGGCCAGTTCTAAAAACTTTCAGTAGCCTTGTTGGTATACCTGTAGAAATCGCCAGTTGTCAATGTCAATATCACTCTCACACCATACACGCACACACGCACTCTACACACCGAGAGGTACACGCATACACCCACACACTTTATATGTATAATTTAGTTCATGAGTAATAATAAAAATATTAGTTCGTTGATCTCATGAATTATATAATCCGGAGTGGAGAGGCGCTGGATGCTGAAATACAGGTTTTTACCTAGCTCAGCAACGGATGGATGCCTTTACTATTAGTTTTGTCCAACTTTTAAATATAAGTAGTTTAGAAGTAAAATGTAACAACAATGTCTAAAGAAGAAATACTTTTATTATTATTTTATTATTATTATTATTATAATATAACCTCAAAAGTCAAAGGTTACACTGCATAAATGCGACAAGTCTTCAATGACGTGACAGACAGGCTGTCAGGAGCCCGCCTGCAGCTCGTTCGCAGGCCGCGTTGCATCGAGTGCTATACTGCAGCTAATTGACAGCTACGTGTTTGGCCAGGGTACATTTCTCATTGCTCTTTTGTGCCGTGTCGCCTGCTTTATTTACGACCTATTTCAGACTTTGTGGCTTTTCCACTACAAGCCAGACTGTTGTGCGACTAGAAATAAATGAACATTGTTACGTTCGCAATTCACAATCGATAATATAACTTGTTAATTGTGAAAGCATACACAATACTACTTAAATTTAGATGTGTAAGCGCATTTGTTCGTAACTAAAGCTTATCTAAAAAACTGCCAGCTTAGCGATAGATTAGAAAATTCTTCTTTTAATTGTCTTATGCTTTACGAATAACTGATAACGTTACTTTATATTTATTTATGTATCATGATTTTGCGCATTGATTTCATCTTACCTGCTTGTGAGTGACGATAAGGCCGTTGGATGGTAAAAAATCTAATTAATAAACGTATTTTTATTCCACATTATTTTTAAATAGTTCCACAGATACTACTAGAACTACTTTAAATGTTGTAATTGAAACAACATTACAAATGGTTTGAAGAGATACATTTGTTATTTTAACTGAAAATATTTATTTATTGCGTGAAAAACAACCCGTGAATTGATACAGGCAAGGAGACACGCTGATATTTGTTTGTTTCAAGGTAGGTATAATATAAGTTTTCTCCCACCTGAATTTTCGTAGTCTAAAAAACGGTTGGATCTAGCTTTTTTGTCTCCTGTACATTGACATTTCCCACCTATATGATGCATTAAGCAACTTCAAAAGCTAACTTTATCCATATTTTTGTCGTAAAGTCTTACGGTTGTTTTATATTCCTTTTAGCTCCGGCCGAACACTCTAAGTCTAAAGAAAGTAAAAGCAAGTAACCTAAAAGAGTTTTTTCACCTTATGTTAACTTAAAGATACTAAAATATGTTTCAAGGAAAAATACACTTTTTAGAAGACTAGATTATTTATTAAATCCTTTCGGATTAACTTCGTACGTTTAAGACTTTAATCCGTTTAGCATGGGAGGTTGCGCAAGGGAGGCAAATGCATGATGCCGCTTGAGCCCACGAGACTGCGAAATTAGTAGATCCATGTTACATTTGCCCTCCTCCTTATGTAACCCTCCCAGTTCTATCAAGAGACAATGTACGTATAAGCTGCAATTTCCATGCAAATAAAGCTCAATGTCCACTGTAGATAATTTCGTAGACGACTCATGACCGCATCTAAATTCAACCAGTCTATTTCTCAACATAGTACTTAAATTCATTTAACCCTTGCAATGTACATTGCAGACAGATAGAGTTTTATCAACAAGTATATTTATCTATGTACCTTCACGCTTCGTATAGATATATTTCTCCGAAAACCGAATGTCTAGCATGAAATCTTTAGAAAACTTCAAATAAATATTGATAGAAGCTATATTTCCTTACACTGGTCAATACCTCGTATGTTAAATAACATAGAAGCCCGAAGCATTATAAGCAATGTATTCTACCTTAGTTAGAATTGATTGAACAATAGTTTTTTTATAGAATCGCAAAGTAAGAAGCAAATCCTGTCAAATGGAAATTGCTAAAGAACATCAAACACACTACGTGTAACCTAATCAAGGTTGACCTCAAGAAGAAATTGGATTCGTACAACAAAGGAGCGTGATCTGGCATTTTGAATAGGCCTTTATTCCTTACTGGGCGAAAAAGTAGATTAGAGGAAAAGTATTCGTCGGTAGTAGGTTTATTTCGATCCAAATTATCCCAGGTACTTAACTATTGGAATAGGCACTTGTATAACTGAGTTAAAGTGAATAGTCAATTCTACGAAACACAAACCACTTTTCTAAATTCAGAACTCCCATATCCCATTTCTTCTACTTCGAAACTTACTAGAACGGAAATATGGATTATTATCGTTGCCAATAACAATAACATTTATCAAATTACTCGAGCGGCTGCAGGCGATACTGCGAGGAGGAAACAAAATTGACAAAGCAAGCAAAAGGCTTTCAAGGCTGGCTTGCGTGTTGCGACGTGTTTGCATCCGTAATTTGTTTGTTGGCGGGCACACGGCTGGCTACATTAATGGATCTACGCATCGCACGCGACCAGCCGTGCCACTCAGCAGCTCTGGCGCATGGTTTATCTTTGACGTCTTCCTTTAAATGAACAAAGCTTCGGACATGCTTATAAATTCCTAAGGCTGTCACATTAACAATCTTGCTGCACTGCTTGTTTTGTTCAGGTCTTTATGCAACGAATTAGCTAATTCGGGATCGGTTTTGCCATTCCAAACCAGCCTTCTACTGATTACTAAGTAGTGAAGGTACTAAGTATTAAAGGTAGCTAACAAAGACGTATGTCTATTTAGTCGACGTTGCTGTGTAAACCTCTAGCAGAGTTGAGACTAATTTATGTCTCATTTATTTTTACTAGTACCATTATTGTTAATTCATTGTAGGATTCCGAAACACATTCATCGGGCAGTGAGTATGGAGATCGATTATATCTTCTCGACTTCGCTTCTCAATCCCCGGACTGTGAAATCGACTGCAAATCGAAACTCGACCCTAAGTTAAACAAACCGCAACTTAAACTTTGGTCGATCGAGATTGGTCTCACAGCAATTTCTACTGTCATCTTAGGGTAGTATATAGGTATATTTAGTACGAGTATACCCAAATTACCAAAGGTACTTACCTACTTTTGAAGATTTATTCATTTTATTTCATCATCAACCGAGAAATAACCAATGTTGGACATAGGCCTCCTCCATAGTATGAAACATTGACCGGTCCCGAGCCGATTGCATCCAGCGTCTACCCCCATATCATTCTATGTTGCCGTATTTGAATACTAGAGGTAGGTGTGGATCAAAAGTTTTAAATTCATTGAAACAATGCAAACAACAAAATATTTGAACAATTTGCATTGATCGCTATCATTATACATAATATTTCAGCAGACATGGTTGGGTATGTTCTACATGTAGAAACATTAGAGCTTTATCGTGAGCATCCCGCTTAAACTTATGCAAATTGTAATTATTCAGCTTCCAGTGGCGCAGCGGCTTACTATTTCTCCCAAATTATCTTGCTAAAATTGTTACTTGCCTTTACGTCAGTCGTTGGAATTAAACTTTGAGATCCGCCAAGTTTGAGATTTGAAAGTTTCCGAGACCCTTATTTAAGTGAATGTAATAGTTTAAAATGTGCGCATAATTTGTATAAAGAAATAACACTGAAATGGAAATGAAAGAAAACGCTAACAAATGTAATGAAAAAACGAAAACCAATCTAACGTTTTGCCAAGAATCTTCTGAACATCTCAAGACTGTTATTTGCGGTTAAATATAAAGTTAACATTTCCATAATGTCTATCATTAATACACTTTAAGTACGGCAATGTGAAGTCGGTAAAATTCAAAAAGAACTTAATTGCAAAGTCTAAAGGGAACCAATATTCAACCTAAAGTCAAACCACTTAGCATTAAGCTGCTGTTATAAATAGAGAACATTGACATAATAAAGTAGGTGCCGCAAACGAGTGCGATATACACCGGGCTGTTATCTCGACTACACGCCAGCCAGCCCCAGCGTGCCGTGCCGTGGCGTGCCAATTAAATGGACTCACCTCGTGCAGCGGGCGACACAAAATAACATACACACACATTATACACAAGTCCCGTGGTAAGGTGTGGAATTCAAAACGATGAAATTCGATTCTTTTCATTTTCTAGTTACTCGGATATCTGCTGTTTGGTTAAAAGCTTTACTTTTACTACCAGTTATAAGAAAATATACTTCATGAATAGACTTGTTTGGCAACAATAAATTTCTGAACTCTTGCTCGAAACTGAAAATTTCTTCTTACAAATAGTAAACTAATATTTTTTTAAATATAACAATGGTTGAAAACAATCTTAATGGTAATTGATTACTGTTTGAATTTTGAAGGACCAGTTGAATAAGTTAATGATCTGCGATCCTAGACCGAACCCTGCATAAGTACATGAGTAGGAAAACTGTGACAGTTGACGTCGAGCCTAATTACAGAAGCTACTAACAGTAACACGATTAGATAAGACCCGAAACCCTTCAAGAACAAGTGACCCGGCATATAAATCTTTAAGCTCATTTAAAATCTCTCTGATAAACTCATCGCTGTCCCTAATAATAAAACCATTAGCTTTGTAAGCTGTGTCACCAGTAAACACCCTCGACTATAAATCCATCAAGTCGACGCGTTCGTTCGTCGGAAGACTTGACTTTAGCTTCCAGACAAGACAACCGTTGTTTACAACTACTGCCGCATCGCTTATTTTGTTTTTATCGAAACTAAAATTAATTGATGTCTGCTTTCTATATTGCTTCCAAGATTACTACACGGATCAAGTATTTTTCTCTACGGTACTTAATCTTCACGATAGTGTTTTTGGAGTTGGAACACAGGCATCTTGTTCTTGTTTTGGGAAGTGTCTTACGCAATTGTCTTAATATTTATACTTATTTTATTCAACAAAGGAAAACAGTAAACTTGTAACCACTGTGACAATCACAAAACTTAGCCGTGGGAAGACTTCAGACCGACAAACCTAACGTGACGGAGCCTAGTACCTACGATTACGTGTACGAAACGTCAGGGAGTCAACGTGCTGAATAGAATAGACCGGAGTTGCTTGTTACTTATTCACGTGCAAACCTCGTCGTATTGTGGCCGGCCTCCAGTGGGTACTATGATTCAATAATCGTGAGTGTGCACGTTAAACTTGTGGTGAGAACGATTTATTGCACATGGATGTGAGAAGGAAATTGGACATTTCCGTAATCCAGATTCTTTTCATAAACCTTTACCAAGCACTTCCATCTCTGATATTTTTGATAAAGCACACCTTAATTAAAATAGCTCAGGTTTATAAGTATTTGAAACGGTCTTTGTCGCGAATATTCGCTTCATTATCTTTATGGTTTTGTTTTTCTTCCTGGATATATATTGTGCCATCTGTTACTGACTGTTTGTACGTATTTAGCCAAACTCACTGTAATAATTTTTTTTTGTTCAACTTTCTCCTCAGCTGTCCATTGTTTTGTTTTATATATAAAAATGCTTTTCAACGCTTCCTTCGTTACCTCCATGATATTGCTTCATTCGAGCTAGAATTAATTCATGTCTTTTTAATTCTAGCCGTCGCAACGGGCTTAACTTATTGCACGTTTGAACACTTTTTATTCGTGGCAAAGTCCGTAAAACCGTGCGCCGAAGGCTTAGTTGGAACATTCACATGCCACGATCAAAATAAAATATGTGCGCTCGGTGTAAAAGTTTCATTCTCGCCCTAAATATTCCATTGTGGGTGAAGCAAGAACGGCACATAAATCCGTGGAGTCGACTTGCAACGATTACTCAGCGGGGCACAACTGGGCTCAGTTGGGGCACAGACGGCACAAAACAACAATGTTCCCTGTGCCATTCCACGCTGCAAGTCAATTCCGACCCCTTAGCATTCGTTGTAAATATATTATATTTGCAAAGTCCTTTTATGGGTTATTTTTTACTCGACTGCCATGAAGCCAAGAGGAGGAATATAATTTTTGTAAGCTATGTATGAAAAATTAATCGTAAGTCGTATAACATCAAATGAAATTCAACATGGCCATTCGCCATATTGATTGTGAACATTAAGTGCTAAAAAATAATTAAATGATAATCCAAAGCCGTGTTTTGACGTGATTAACGATGCTAATGAAAATATTCCGAATATACACAAAGGTAAGTGGCGATATTTAACCAGAGGACTAATCAGCGCACGAGGACTCTAAAAGTGCATTTGAAGTTATGTATAAATATTCCGCACAATCAAGTAGCATATAGTTAATAGGACCGCATGACGTAGATTGATGTCACGTTGAGGATCGCACATAATTATGACCACGAACTGTCACAACATCACCTTACTTCTTCCGCAGTCCGCAGATAAATCAATCGACAATGTATTAAACGCGTGACGTAATCAAACAATACTGTCCTTTCGTATAGCTGTAGTAAGGTTTTGTAACCATATCTTTATCAAACTCTCAAACTTCTAGAAGCGTTCAAGAGAAATGCTCCAATCACCTCTTATATAATTCGTATAAAAAAATACAGCACCGTTATTTTTAAAACCACGATAAATCCACACTATTATCCCTCCCAAACACAACAATGGTGTTTTTTAGTTTCTTTCACGGACTAAATACTCCATTGTGATGCAACCTGCGACAGTAAATCTCTGAAGTTAAATACGGCAATTATTCAGAGAAGGCACAGAGCTTCATTGTGCGTGCCTCGGCTCGTCCGCTCATTCTGAGGACCCCACTAAATTTGGATTTTCATGCCTTGTCATCCAACATGAGTGTCTTAATGCGGTCACTATTATTTATATTTAATAACACGGTACATTCCACGGCGTGAAAACGTATAGTTTCATAATAAAGGTTATTTAAAAAGATTTGAATTATATAGTCCTCGTATTACGAGTGTTGCCATTTCAGACGATTTTAGATGGCTATTGACTGACTTCTTGTGATTCATATCATGACCAGCAATAGACTAATAATTGCCTGCCCACCTAACTTTCATAGAAATCAACTGGGATACGTCCACAGACTTACCACAATCATATTATGTTTCAAAAGCCTCAAAAGTCGTAACTGCATGCTTTCAACGGGTTACATAAATTAAATCTTGTAATAATTTTCCGTGACTTATTTCCTATAACTATAGTATGAAAACATCATTTTTTCCGGGATAATACTATCAAGACTTTTGACAAGAATTGTTTCTTTGTGACTTTCATGATTATCACCGCAATTGCAGACAAGCAGCGAAGGCCGAAGCCCTCGTTTACAAAGCGTTTATATTGAATCCAATCCGAGCGTTTAAATGGGAAATATTAGACGGTGAAATTTCAAAAGATTTCATTAATAGAATTGGATACTTCCCCTCAGATTCGTGCTAGAGATAAAGAGCTCGTAACCAGAGAAACGTTCCCTGTCTTTTAAGCGTAGATAGTGTTCGTGTCATGGAGTATTAAAATAGAGGCGCCACCCCAATAATTTTTCCTTCCGTTATACGTGAATTTTAGCATTTCACCACTATTTCTTTAACTACCATTTAGTTTAAGTTTATCTTAGAACAATGAAATATAAATAGAAAATTAAACAAACAAAATTTATTAAATACGGCAAACTAGTAAAAACTAAAAGAAAATTATATCAAAGTGTCTACCTCTAAGACAACAGATACCAATTAGAATCTAAGCTTATATGTATTACCGACAACGTTCCCGCCTGACCACCATTAGGACCAGTTTAGTATACAGTTGTGGCTCGCGCTGCTCAGCCTTGCTAGTTTAGGATACATCATAAAACTATAAAAAAACACGAAAGCATTGTTGTATTTGTAAAAGTCCCGCAAGTTGGATGACACAATGATGCTTTATAAAATGTCCCAAAACTATAACTAACTACTAATATGAACCTTAAAAAGTCATAAAAACTCACAAACAAAAGCGTTTTCGTCTCTCCTTGTTGAACAAAAGAAAAGGCGGGTCTAGCTAAGATCGTCACATGCAAGCAACTTGGTTTTGAAATCAATCAGGCGGGAGCTTTGTCGATATTACATAACGCCATTAATTTGTGAAGCTCTATTTGTAATGATACTGATATTTCGTATATAAATAACTAAAGACGGCATTTTATTTTATATTGAACTCAAAAATACTTTAATTCCAGTTTGTATTTACTTGTCTTACAAATATCGACTTGCTACAAAAAATAATTCTATCTTCAATGACATCAAACAGGCTCTTGCTCTTGTTTCAGACCTGTCATTTCAAAAGCTTCTTCAGTTGGACATGAGCAGATCTCTCTAATAAATCACCTCACTGGCTTGTGCCAATATTAAACTGAGAGGACTCACAAAAAAATGAGTCGAGATCTCGTCTCGGAGATGTTTATCGCATTAATATAATACAGCATTAAGATTACAATGGGTCGGCTCAAGAGAGGTCCAATATAAGGAGCTCAGAGGCTCCGCTTGCTTTGTTGTGAAAATAACTTTATGCCTCAGCAGGCACGAATAGTACAAAGCAAGCATGGCTTTCAATAAAGCCAATGGCCCTTCTATCCTTCTATGATATACTTTTGTCGTTCTCATCCTTTGTGCAAATAATGCAATGATATTCAAGTCTTATCCACAATATTGCCAACGTACAAGGCGCCGTCGTAATGGAGTATTAGAATTGGAATATGTTCTTGGGAGAGTAGTAATGACGTTCATTATTTGAATATAGTGGTACAAGTACGACAAATGAAATACATATCTTATTACACTGTTGAATTTCAGTAGCAATTTTAGACAAGAACACTTTACGAAATCATGAGGAGTTGGATTTGAAGCCGGTATCCGTGTATAAGGAATTTGTTTAACGAATTCAAGAAGCTAATCAAAAAACATGATTTACATACGAGTATATGGGTGTAGGTAAGGTGGTTCATATTTTTATTAGAAAACCCGAAGCAGAACTAGGTGGATGTTTGGATATCATGTCTGTCATTGTTTATTGAGCAGAACAGTTAACTGGAGTGCAATTAATAACAACTAACATCCTTATTACAACCTCAACTTTGTCTGACGATATCTCTAGTTTCCTAGGCAAGAAGTATCAATAACGAATGACGTTAGCAAATACATTTTCGAGATGCGGGGGATAAGGATCAATGTCATGCACCATTAATTGCACCTTTTCCGCGAAAAATTATGTATTTAGCTAGTAGATAATAAACCTGCTAGTATAAATACGTCTATCAAAGCTGTTAACTAAATTAATCATAAGATCGCCAACCGCCAAGACTTGCCCCAGTATTGTTTACATTTAAATATCTTCAAAATGTCTCGTGAATGTACCTCAATTATTTGCATTCAAAGTGAAAGTTTTAAGAGCATTTAGAGGCAAATGTACGCTGTACAAAGTTTGTATTGTATATATTATTGAGAAAGGGTAAACCAACCAGAGTCACGCAATTCACAATTTGCAAATACGGTAAGGTATGATCCAGGCAAAGCATGATAATGATCTAGCTTCGCTTTTATACCACCAGACCAGTCTAGCAATTATATGTTATTTAAAAGCATCCCTTTTGTATAAGAATTTGCGGCGTTGCCTTTAAAGTTATTATGTCTATTGGCCTTTCTACTTAAATAGTAATCTTTGCCTGCTTCGTTATCTATCAAAAGGTCGAAGGAAGTATTTGCCGTTTACGTTTAATGAGATTACGACAATAATTTATGTGTAAAAGTATGAATATTATTTACAAGCTAATTGACATAGCGGTACATTTGATCGGGGTAAAGTTAGCCTATGTCCCGCTGCATGCCATAAAGTACGTCTGTACCAAATTTAATTATGATCAGTTCTGATGTTTAGCCGTCAAAAAAGGACGAACGTATAGAAGCGTTGTTACTCTCACATTTGTCTTTTACTAGCTTTACTAATTACTGAGATCATCAACTGTTACAGATGGACGGACAGACAGACTGACAGGCACCAGGGTGAGATTAAGGATTCCGTGTTTTCATCGAATTTTTGGTACCCCCAAAATTATTATATTTAATAAAACTTTAAATGTTTTTAACATGTTATTTTATTTTATAAAAGTAATATATAATGGAACTTTTGTCACATGGTGTGTGGGAGCGAATGACTTTACCTTTTATTTAAAAAGTTACATAAAACTCGCTATAGACTTCCTTGTATTAACACCGCTAGGGTCATATCACCGAAATTGTAGTACGGCGGGCATGAAAAGATCGAATTTATTACTTCATAAGTCATGAGGGTTAAGTAATAATCGTCGACAATGGGCAATAAAGAGTTTATAGGCAGTAAAGTTCGATCTCATCGCACGTAGGAGAAAGATACTCAACCAGACGCACGCCGTACCCACTCGGAACCACTCCCTACTCGTATTGTCACCTTATGTTCACTTTCATTTTAATCTACAGTATAATTTATTTAGAGACTTGTGATGCTCAGAAAACGTCTGGTTCGTTCTAGAATATATTCAAACAAAATAATTCTCTAAATTTGAATTTGTTAAATTGAAAAAGTGATTAAACTTGGTTGTTACTTTTGAGTAGTATGATGCCGCAGTAAGAAAATCTGGTCAATTTAAAAAAAATCTCTTATTTAGAACGTTTTTGACTGTCTCAATAATTTCGAATAGATTTTCACCGGTGGTAATTTAGCCTAAGCAAGATTTTGGATTATTAAATTATATGGATTAGAAAAACAATTATGGTTGTCTCAGCAGGACAGAATGTCCCGGCCTATTTAAACATTTTATTTATCTGTTGACAAGTTACAGAAATATAAACTTTATGTTTTTAATCATATCAATCAATCTATGCTTAACATGCATGCAGTCTATTTTATAGGTATTGTTGTTGTTTTTTAAATTATTTTGAATTTGCTTTTCCAACGCTTACCGGATGATTAAATATTTCAAACCGAGAAAATGTTTGTTAGTATTTTACGTTCGGGTAACATTATAGTCACAATTTTGATTGCAAACATGCCATACAAACCTGGATAAAGCCTTTGGACTATGAAGAAACGGAAAGTATTCTAGAGTCAGTAACATAGTAAAATAATGATCCACCTGCCATACGTCACACACACACACACACGCACACGCACACGCACACGCACACGCACACGCACACGCACACGCACACGCACACGCACACGCACACGCACACCACGCGCACGCACACCACGCGCACGCGCACGCGCACGCGCACGCGCACACGCACACGCAGACGCAGACGCAGACGCAGACGCAGGCGCAGGCGCAGGCGCAGGCGCAGGCGCAGGCGCAGGCGCAGGCGCAGGCGCAGGCGCACGCGCACGCGCACGCGCACGCACGCACGCACGCACGCACGCACGCGCACGCGCACGCGCACGCGCGCACGCACGCGCGCACGCACGCACGCACGCACGCACGCACGCACGCACGCACGCACGCACGCACGCACGCACGCACGCACGCACGCACGCACGCACGCACGCACGCACGCACGCACGCACGCACGCACGCACGCACGCACGCACGCACGCACGCACGCACGCACGCACGCACGCACGCACGCACGCACGCACGCACGCACGCACGCACGCACGCACGCACGCACGCACGCACGCACGCACGCACGCACGCACGCACGCACGCACGCACGCACGCACGCACGCACGCACGCACGCACGCACGCACGCACGCACGCACGCACGCACGCACGCACGCACGCACGCACGCACGCACGCACGCACGCACGCACGCACGCACGCACGCACGCACGCACGCACGCACGCACGCACGCACGCACGCACGCACGCACGCACGCACGCACGCACGCACGCACGCACGCACGCACGCACGCACGCACGCACGCACGCACGCACGCACGCACGCACGCACGCACGCACGCACGCACGCACGCACGCACGCACGCACGCACGCACGCACGCACGCACGCACGCACGCACGCACGCACACACACACACACACACACACACACACACACACACACACACACACACACACACACACACACACACACACACACACACACACACACACACACACACACACACACACACACACACACACACACACACACACACACACACACACACACACACACACACACACACACACACACACACACACACACACACACACACACACACTAAAATAAAATATTTTCATTTCACAATGTGAACGATAAATGATGATTTGATAGTTATAAAATAAGTTAAAGTAAGATTTTAGTTAAGTTGATCGATCAATATTCTCGATGTTTGGAGCAGTGGAGTTTCAAAATTGAGTTTAAATCTTGAAAGGTGGTATGTTACTCGGGTCACTGAACATCATGTATGGCTGAACGTGAGCCTTCCTTATAGCATAAAATAGATAATAATACTTCACTTATAGGTAACCACGAAGACCCTTTTCGTGAATAGACTTGATAAGAATGCGATTATATATTTTAATAAAAATTAATATTTTTGTGTCATAGTTAAAAATGCGTATAAATATACTAATGTATTCTAATTTTACTAGAGAACTGTATCTTTTAAGGGACTTGATAACATTAAATCTCGAACACCCATAAAGTTCATGTTACGGTCATTAACAACAAACTATGTAGTTACAACACCAACCGACCGTTTTATAGCAGGTAATGTCACTTGATTGAAATTCAATCAATAAAGTTGAACGTAATCAAACACTTCCCACAGAACGTTGATGTTGCAGTCACATTCTAAAATCGATAATTTTACAAAACATCTCGTCACAGAATACTTTCTGTTGAGTTTATGAGTGGCTTTACGACCGTATTTCAAATGAACACGGAATCTTCATGTAAATGTTTTTCAATTTAAAATTATAAATTTATTTCTGACGCAAGCGCATGTCTTCAATGAGAATAACATGAAGCTTTTCTTAAGATCGGTTAGTTCGGTTAACTGGCGACGTTTCGTTTGCGGTTAATATTTTGTATATGTATATTCAGAAACCTATTTAAAATTCCAGTTTCTTATCTTTTAGACCAACAATCTTCTGCTGCAAACCATGAAATAGCAGTTGCACCTAATAAATAACTAGGAAGAATATTTAACGCCTTACCTATGTAGTTCTGGAGTTGATAAACTACTTTTGGCTTTACGTTCCCTTTGGTCGTTCTGAGCAGCAATGCTGCCAAACCAGGTACCAGTTGAGGCGGTTTATTGGATTGTTTGTTTGGATTCGTTTATTTAAATCCAGTCACAATTGATTTCATTAACAACTAAGGTACGATATTATAATTAAATAATTATTATTATTTTCAACAACAAAAAAACAGTATTAGAATATAACTAAATAATAATGCAACGACATTATATTAGACCGGAGTCCAATAAAATCAATCGTTTAAATAAATGCATGTCATGTTGAATAAATAAAGATTTAGTTGATAACCTATTTTCATTTGAAAGATTCGAAAAAAAGAGAAAAAATCGGAGTAAAAAAACTCATAAAGGACGCAACTTACAATTCATAAATTTATATTTGTAAAGGAAATCATAAGAATTATTATGTAAAGATATGGCGTTACACACGAGAAAAATATCCAATTTAATATAAGAAAAACATCAAATGATAAATACATATGTGTATGATGAAGAAGCATTCGGTTAACAAGAATATTACTTACAAAGATCAAGGCTCTCTTATAGAAATGATTTAAAAGACGTGCACCCATTGACTCTATCATTTCTTATTAACAGATATAAATTGCTCTCGAGTAATTTATGTAATTGTGCGTCCAAACGGTTAGATCTCGTTAGGGCTGCCAGATCGTCTCTGACAAAGGTATTGCATGATATATTTTTCGTTTTAAATACTAAATCAAAAATCATATTAATGGTCTCATATTAATAAATGCGAATGTTTGCTTGATGTTTAGTTTATTCGTTTGTCGGCTTGTAGGCTTTCGTTTGACCACAAATTCACCTGACTGAAGGAAATAGCTTATTATTAGGTATAGTTTTTTATTTATTTTTATTGACCTTTATTATTTTTTATTTAAATCATATATACATCCATAGTGTTATTAATCTTAGGTGTATGTTAGTAATTTAAATTATAACTGTACTGTCAGACATGATACTGGGACACTGGTGCATGTAATGACCACCAGTGTCGCAGCATCGGTCCGTCGGTGCGTTGCGCGACGACAGCTATTGACATTGACCTTGAATATATCAAAGTTTTAGCACTCGGGAGTTGGCATGGAGCATATAATAAATGAAGAATCGAAACGCTTCGTAAGAAATAGTCTTATGTCAACCAATATATTTATAGGGAGGGTCATAGGCTATTTTCATACCTAATATAATAGATATATCTTTCTATAATATAATTTTTCGTTCGTTATGAATTTTTGTCGAAACTGATCCACTGTAGATAAAAGACCTCATCCCTCCAGTTCCCCGTGATTTATTATTTCCTTTTTATGACGCAGCCCTATCGGTAAGCCATGAGAGTCTAATCGTCAGTCTGTCGCTTATGAAATATTAATAAACGTTTACCGATTTGTTTACAGTAATTTGTGTAAACAGAGCGTGGATAGGGTGGGATCGTTAAACAACTGTGGTAAAGCAAGCAACAGCACACTCGCGTATAGCATTACAACGAGGATAATCTTACCGGCGAATGTTTAAAATAAACATGGCGGGCAGCGACCGCTTCCTATCACAACATCATTGTTTTGACGGGACAAAAAGCCCGGAGAGATCGGAACGACCGCGAACCCCTGACTATTATGTGTACTTACACTGAAACTCCATAGCTAAAGTAAATTCTGGTTTAAATAATTTTTTAGGAAAACAGAAACGTTTTTGTGTGCTTCGCTTTTTTATGGTAAAGTGTCATATGATATTGAAGGTGCCAGAAATTGTATAAACATCAGGTGGTTTTTTTTAAATTAAAATCTGAAAAACATTACAAATTACTTCGCCCTGCTGTAATATGCTAAGACCCACCTAACACTGGGCTCCCGCGAGCTTAATATAAGTAGAAAATGTTCTATCTCTCTACTCTCTGTAGGAGAGTAAGCCTGAGTCCGGAGTGGGGACATGTATCTATAGGATGTTGATGATGATGACGAATTATAAAATGAAGAAACAAAACTGTCGTGATGTTCTAGTTCTAGCTAGAGGATAATCAGAAGGTAGCGGGTCGATTACTGGCATCAGTACTCGGTGCGGTTGGTGGTAGAGTATTATGAACCGGCGTTGCAAAGCACATTTTGTATATTATATATTGATGCAACAGTCTTCTTCTCACCTTAAGGCGATCCAACTCCATCAAAGTTTCATAGTAAATTTTAATCTTTTAAAATATAATAGCTGGATTTATGTAGTAACTACGAGTATCTAAAAATAGTACATCGCATTGTGATGTCGCGAAATTAATATTATTAACATACAACTTCACAGTGAATCACAATTTTCATTTTAAACAATTTTTTTCGATTATTGTTCAAAGCGCCATATTATTATATGAACCATTAGCTGCGTAACGGCTTTTTTAAGTAACAATAAAGTTGTAAATTAATGAGATTTATTTCGCGACACTATAATTTCATCTCTTCATCATCAACAGCCTATATATGTCCCCACTGGAGGGGCTCAGGCCTACTCTCCTATAGAGAGTGTATGGGCCATAGTCCACCACGCGGGCCCAGGGCGGATCGGCGGACTTCACATGCCTGTTCAAGACATGCAGGTTTCCTCACGATGTTTTTCTTCACCGTTAAGCAATCGGATAATGTACTTGAATTGAAAAACAACTCATAGGTACACGGCTGGATTCGAACCCGGTACCCTCAGATTGAGAGTCCCGCGACTTGATTTCATCTCTTATTATTAGGTAATCACTTATAAAAGCCAGCTATTCGATTTTAAAAGTTTATGACAGCAGAAATTTAGTATGGAAGCATTAGGAGAGGGATAACGTTAAGACAGACGGAAGTAAATTTAAACAAATTTTGCATAAAAAAGAAACTAAAGACAAAAACAAACAAAAACTTGAAATATATTTATTGGAATGGGTCTAGGAAAAAATAATGAGTGTACCAGGACAAAACAGTAATTCACACTAGTCTGACAAATATTGATTTATTGACAGCGTTTCTAGTGATCGTTACCCTTCCCCTTCGATGCTTTTACACACACTTTGAAAAGCAGTTCGAGTGTACATATTGGTCACGACAACATGACACTTTCACACTTGGGCTCTAGACGCTGTTTTGATTGTGTCAACGCCGCCGCTGGAAAGCCGCTAGCTAGATTCATTGAAATGTTTGGTTCAAAATTTAACACCATTTTGAAAAATGCATTTAGTGTTGATAACTACAATATTGAATAATAGTAACAATATAGAAACGAACTTTTGAGCCTTTTTTTAATAACAAAAAAGTGCATATGCTTAAATGAATATCAGAAAAAAATGCGCTAATTTTAATTTATTCAATATTGATTTTGTTTAGTATTTATTATTTGATAAAAATGTATATTTTTAACTTTTTCCATTATTGTGCCATAATATTTAATATAGTATTTTTTATTCATTTAATGAAACAAAAATTTCTTTACTAATAATTAAAACCTAATCAAAAGGACCTAGAGTGTCACTATAGTAATATATTAACTAAAATTATATACGCTGAAAGTTACTATGCAATTAAAATACAAACTGAATTAATAAAACTACTATTATAAAAATATCAATTTTCTTAACTTATCCTTAAATCTATGCAACTAAAATCTAAATTGTATATAGTATCTAATAAAAAGGCCAAATATACTACTGATTAGGAATTATGAAACATTAAATTCAGATTTATACATGTATCACGATGTATCATGATCACCTGAATTTATTTTTGAAATTGGATATGACTAAAAATCTGTTTTCTCCTCCAGAGTGGCACAATCCCTATCTTCTAGACCCGGAGCGGGCGTTGGAATGTGTGAGTCTGAGTACACACTGTCGCAGCCGGTTTGAACCCTTCAATGATTAGCCGAAATCCAGTCACGAACGATCTTGTATTGACATTGATATACGCCACACAACCAACGATATTCATCATGTGCTTATAATACGAGTACATATGTATGTATAAACTTTATTAGTTCAATTTTCTCCTTTTGTTAGACAATCGGTGAAATTTTTAATACAAAGGGCTTATGTCTGCAAGACAAAACAAAAGATTCATAGATCTAACTCGATTCTAGAAAAATTGAAACCTACTGTCAGGTTACAATTTAAATTTTAAAATGAGTAGTAGTTGCACCTATTTTGGATTCATTTTTGGATTTATCGTACGCGATTATGAAAATTATCTCTCGTTAGAATTATAATTTCTAATTCAGGTAGGGATTCAATTTTTCTTGTCTCCCTCGTTTTGTTTTCTAGAATTTTTCAAACCTTTTATTTAACACCGACGAAATGTTATAAAACATAGGTTCCAACGAGAATACAAACGAAATTCCTAATTGATTATGCATTCTCATAGAAGTCGTCTGAGAGCAGACACTCATACATTTTCATTAGATGGTGTAATGTAATCAAAATCAGGAAGTAAATCGTATAAAGGAGGGTCAAAACATTGAAGGGTTGCTTCTGTACGAACTTTGGCCGGCCGAAGGGAGAATGAAATATTCACGAGACATAGCATGAACAAACCAACAAACCATGAAAAAAGAGTCCATTGAAAATCATGCCTTGAAATACATTTTGTTCGCATTTTACATGTAGACCGTAAATACAGCATACATACATTTTTAGAAAATCTTTTTTATTGTTAAGTACAAATCAATAAATTGATGAAATTTGTATAGATACTTTTTATTGTATGACGCTAATTACACATAGAAAACAATTAAACCGTAAAATCCCGCATCCACGTTATTTTTGACGCACAACCCTAGTAACAAAGTACGCATTTACATTGTAAACTGAATCATATCCCGAAAGGAATAGCTTCTAAATTTATACAAAAACAAAGAATAAAATATTGTGTATTCCCCGAATATTGTAAGAGGTGTTGTGAAATTTTATTACCATAAACTTGTTCTTTATTCTTCAGCAATAAGATGTAAAATGCTTTAACGGATTGAGCATATTTCATTTTGTGGGGCTCGTAAAGATTCGCTTACCTGCTTGTTTACTATGAGTAGGAAAGGGGCCGACTGGCTTATAACCTTTTTTTTCTTACATTTTTTATATGGGAATTTTAATGTTGCCCCAAGAACGGCACGTTCTGCTCTCCACAGATGGTAAGCAGTTGGAGCCGATTCTTTGCAAAACACGTGTCGAGTTTCAACATAAAATTTTGACTCAACAATAGCAGCACACATTTTAAAAGGCAAAGACTGTCTCTAACAGCTCCGCTTCATTTAATTGTTGTTGAGTTTTAACATTAATATAAAATTTAATTGTAATTCGGTGATAGTCGTCAGTCTAGTTTTCGCGGTAGTTGAATTGTGAAAGAACTAAATGAGTTATACTAAATGATATGAATGCTGCCGAGAAGAGACATAGAGAGAAGAAAAATCTAATGTTCCTGGGATTTGACAACCATGTCGAGACAGGGCCGAAGGCTATTTAGCTGGTGGATAACATCATAATACGGCATTGTTCCTCGAAGTGCCAAATATTTTTGAAATATTTCCCCTCCAAAAAAGCTTTGGGTACCAGAAAACTATAATGAACAATACCTCAAATTCCTAAACACAATCTTGACTTAGTATATATATTATTTCATAAAATTCAAGTTTATTTTATTAATATTACGAATATCACTCATATGAGTATAAAATTAATTTTGCTGGATCAGTTAACGTTGCTAATGTGTGATTGCGTCGAAGGATAGGTCGAAGGTAAGTAACGAATCAATATTCTCTACAGAAATAGACATTAGTGAGTTCTCAGATTGACACATTCGACTACAGTCAATGAACAGGTCTATAAATCCGAACTGTGGTCAATGCAAAACCAACTTTATGTTGTCATTGTATAATGTTATGAAAACGGAATTACTGCATGCTTCAGCTATACATATATAGGTAAACTATCAGGTGCCATGTAGGTACTGTAGGTCTAGGAATCATTTGCTATTGTTCTATCGTAACCCATCGGGTGTTTTCAATTACATCGTGATTGATGTTATTCAGTCCCCCCGTAACATTCAAACAAATTTATCGCCGCAATCGATAGTCTGGCTACTATTAATTTTATCACAAACCGTTCTCAGATGCGTTGGACGGTATAAAATGCAACGTCATTCATCTCACATTCGACGCTGCCGCTAGGGGCCTCGGAATTACTTCAATAATTTAAAATAAACACGGCTTCTTAGAAACCTGTTGATGCCGGTAGGTGGGTATTGGTCCCATCGTGTTGCCATAAAATATCTTTGATTTATGATATCTCTGGACATCTGCCGAAGGTAGACATATGTCTGCTGAGTGTTGTAATCAAAAGTACATTTTGTTGCAACTGTAATTAAGAATCAAATTACAATAAGTATGTAGAGGCATGTGGAAGTGCTTAAAATTTTACAATTGATTTTATTATAAATACGCAAAAGTGTATTCGTTTTACGAAAGCATTCGTTGCTAAAAAGGTTATATATTTGTTATTATAGCTTCTCATGTTTTAATCGATTTAAATAAAAATTAACTAATGTTTATAGCAGCTGGAACTCTCACAAGAAATTCGACGGGTGGTGCGCAGCGGGACGCCTCGACAATAATAGCAACCAAATTAAAAGAAACCGTAAACGTTTCGACTTGAGACTTGCCAAAAATTTATTGCTCTGAGATTTTTTCACTTGTTTCTCTTGCTAATGAGAATCGAATACAGTAAACTGCAGCTGTGTTACTTCAGAACCCAAACATATCTGTTCATTCGTAAATTCATGCATAAAAAGTTCATTTTAGAGCTTAAATATACATAAGGACTCCGTCAGTGAGAAGAGTTTTTGCTAATTTAAATTGTCGTTTATCTAAAAATTGAAAGCATATTAAATGTAGGAGACTCTATACATATTATATATAGATATTAAATCGACTCGTATTGGTCGATTTCCTTCAAGATAAACTACAAAGTACGTCTTGAGAAACGAGCAATAGTTTTATACATAGAAGTACGTTATAATTGACGGTCCACAGTTGTAAGACGCATCTATTTTAAAAAACTTTTGCTTTTACAGTACCCGTAACAGCGATGCAACATTTTTAGTAACTTCAGTACACGGGAACCAATAATATGTTCTCGCATATTGAAATTGGCGCAGGTACGCGAGTGGATTGCAGGACGCCTTATTGCAAGTAAAGCGATTTATTTATACGAGGTTAGTGATATGAACTCGTTTCTCGTTGTAATAAAGTTGCTATTGAATCGAAGGTAGGTGCTTCGCGGGTGGTCCTAGACGACGTTAGTTGTTGAAGCGTACCGGGAATGCAAATTTCACTAGCGATTCTGGTTCGTGTGCTCTTGAACTCTGTAAGCGACTTGACAGAGGCCATTAACCTAGTTGAACAAGGAAATTGATAATTAAGCACTAGGTATCTACTAAATTATTATCGACCGATAAATTCAATTACTCGGAGAGCAGAAGTGTATCGAAAGTCAATGAACTGAAAATGACGCAGCCAGTCACAGCACTCTCGCTAGTGCTAAATAAGCTAAAAGTCTAGAAACACAAAGAGATATTCTAAAGAAATCATGAGTTGACAATATTCACGGTCGGCTACGACACCAAGGGGGCTATCAGAGCGATCGATGAAAAGAAAAAAAGAAAATGGTGTGGAACGAATGATGCAATACGAATTAAGTGCGGCAAACTAGATCCGTGGAATAAAGCGCCGCTCTTTTGAGGGCCTGACGAAGCTAAGTAGGGACAAAAGGGACAATAGCAAAAGAGCAAAGTACCGAAGCGTGGCGATCCAGTGCCGGCTTCCGGCAACGTGGGAACGCCTTTTTATTGCCATATCTATGATTTCACCGATATTCGATGGACGGAAATTCCACAACCCTTTTTATCAGCATCCGGCTGTTATAGAAAAGTGTTTTGTCCTAGTCATGTGATATTACTAAGATAATTGTAAACTATTTGTATTTTCCAAAACTACTAAAAACAATTATGAATGCTGTTGACTGAGTTTGTCAACGTTAGAGTAATTATTAACCACAATGTATTCGTTCAGAAAAAATAATTTAATATTATTTTGAATCCTGTTCCTATTTGAAAATTAAACGAATCCACAAAATAAATTAATAAATCAAAAGTTATTTAAGCGAAATTCAAGCGTTTGTAAGGAAGAGAAAGGACAAAACAGTCAGCAACTACAACACACGTTACGTATTGAATGTGGGTTTAATTGAATAGAAAGCTTAGCTGATAGATTTCCGAAATCCCTCTCGGATCCAATGTCTATAGAAAATCCAAGAGTGCGGCAAATCCACCTCCGCCCATAGCTACATTCCTAAACAATAGTTCATCAAATGGTATCGGGTTCACCCGACACGTCATTTCACGGCCCATCGACTGTTGGTCTATTTAGCACTCCTATTTTCTTGACGAGCCGGCGAACAAACTCACCGATGCTCTTCAATTACTCGCCTCGTTTTCTTTCACCCTTTCCTTTCAGACTTTTGTGTTTCCGGTTATTTATCTACTACTTCTTATTATATAAGTAGGAGCTGCTATTGTTTACACTCGCATCTTCACTTGCGTCTGCTTCTTTCCTGATTAGTGAAGACTGATTAGAAGCCGTTTGAAATAAGGTTACAAAAATCGTTGAAACTTTTATAAAAGTTGAATCATTTCATTTCAAAACTTTTCTTCAAAGCTGTAAGGTCACTTCTACTCTTTCTAGACCACCCGTGATTAATTAAAACCATTTACTATTGATTGCGCAAACTCATTCTGTAATTTCGGGGTGGCCTCAATTGAGCTACATTATTAATGCACCACGCTTACACCGCCATGCCAGACGGAGCTATAAAAAGCATTTCGGTAATGCAAGTTTTATCTGCACCATTGAATGCAGACTATTCATATGTGTACCTACCAGACCAAACTAGCAAGTGGGGGACTCTTGGCAAACACTACCCCTGCTTGAAGCTCCTCTCAGTCAAGGAAAGCATGATTTATCGGTAAAAGTTGCGCCATTACTCATCTTACCATTCGTTACTCCAATAAAAAGAACGTCTTCCTATAATATATAGGGAGAGTATGGATTTTTTATTAGTTGTCTATTTTTGAGTGCACTCTGTACCAGTGTTGTTGCACCATAAATAAAAAAGTTGATTTAATGTATCCTCTAAAATCCACTTAAGCCATTTCAAGAGTTGAAATCTTTTGGAACGTCGTCGCTTGTCTTTCATAAATTCAAGTTTCATCCTTTTGTGTCGTTGTATATCACGTACAGAAATTTCACATTTGTGGCCTATTTTCAAAACACAACGTACACTATTTAATACTTTAAAACAGCTTTGAACACCGAAACAGCT
This sequence comes from Carcina quercana, assembly GCA_910589575.2. NCBI lineage: Eukaryota > Metazoa > Arthropoda > Insecta > Lepidoptera > Depressariidae > Carcina > Carcina quercana. Next base: position 7,740,935 of record OU342439.1, read on the forward strand.
GTGGCAGGTGGAAACAAATCTATCGATTTAAGTATGTCGTGTGGTTCAGAGTTGATTCCGATTGATAATTCCAAAAAAGTAAAGAATATCGTAACAAGAGGTATAGAGTTAATACAAATCACAATTTAAGTACAGTCCGTGTAAATCTAGAGATGAATTAATTCAGTACCTCTTCCCCGAAAATGATAAAGGGGACAATGTTAACGGGGCACTTCAAGAATACCGAAAAAAAGAAAGAGTTTTCGAATGGAAAACTAAAATAAACACCGAGCATGTAGTTTTCCACAATTTATAGAAAACATCTACACAGTAGTAAAAATGAAACGTACCTGTGAGACAGCAACCAGAAGATGTTTGTACTTGATGTATTTTTTATAATGATGTGTACTATAAATCTAAATCCAATATACTTCAAACTTTTACCAAGCTAACGGACCCAATTAGGTGAACGCGGCACATAAAACACACGAAATTCCTTAACAATATTCCAGTTTCTAAGTCACAAAACTACGAAACACTGAGAGGACAATAGCAAAAGAAAACTTTCCGAATGAACTTACACTTCACAGAGAAGTATGTGAGATCACACTTTACTTCAAAACTTTGTCCGTGGATTCGATAACGGATCACTAGGTTCACGATGCTGAAAACCTTTTAGTGGTCCGGATAACACTACACAATTATTGGTCGCAAGGTATAATCACAGACCGGCTGGACCGGTTGCCGAAGTCGACGGACCGAATGGGAGAGAGGCGTGGAATCGGCGTACGATCGCCGCGACCGCGCGAGGCACTCTGCCTTTGCCAGAGAAGCCCTGTAGCGGGCGAGGGGGCCGAATAGACGAAAATGGCTTCACAAGTTAATTTTTTTCTCTTTCCTCCTTTAATATTCCGCATATGCCGTGCGCGAGCAGCGGTGCACGCGCATGCGTTCCACCCCGTCACAGGGGCTGTTGTAACGCGATGCATCCGCACTTTACATAACTTATTGGACAATTTATCGGAGGCCACTGTTTAATACCCTTTCCATGTCGGCTTTGTCGGTAGTTTCCTCAAAGCTGATAGTAGTGGCGTGATGGAAAATTAATCCTCGTTCTAAATGTTTCAGTTTACCTTAGACTGGAAATATTCCATTAATCTCAATATAGGAGCATTAGTTTACTTACATAAAGCTCGCTCTTTTAGATACTATCCACGTCAGAGTTTTAACCTTTTTAAGTAAGTAGCAGTTTAGTAGTTTAACATTGTTTTTACATGCAGTGACATTGTCTTTGCTAAAATTTTGTCACTGTAGTCATCCAATTATCAACCATCACCATCAGGTTTTACCTACAGCAATAATTTTGTTTTGATCGTTCATGCAATGTTTTACCCTTTTTAGTGTTCCGTAGTCAAACAAGGAACCCTTATAGTTTCGCACTGTCCGTCTTAGCTTAGCGGCTTAGCTGAGAGACTCTTCATACTAGAAAGCTGTAATTTGGTATGGGTATACATACATATATTATATATTAATCACGTCAACAAAGTGGTAGAATAAAATCTTGGATTTTTTAGGGTGGCTGACTCCCATTCACGTAACTTGGGACGTAAAAAATATGTTTTTCACGTCAACCCCATTGTGTGGGATATCGTTAAATAGTTCTTTCAAAAATATTGAGTGTCTAGTACAACACTTTTCTATTTAGGGAGCCCTTTGCGAAAAGCTTTAAAGTAATCAGAGTAGAGCCCACCTTTTATATGCTAAACTATTGCTTTAAAAAATCTAAAAAATTCACATCAGTAGTATATACACTGAAATTAAAAGGAAAACTATCACGACTAAGTTAGCTTTACAGGTTAACGAGTAATAGTCAACCAAAGTATAAAATATACTTGGAGTGGTCAAAATGAAAATTTCGTACAGATTTCATTGAAAATTCCTTTTATAAAATCAGTTCGACTACTTAACCCTACACTTCGCGTGACCCAACACGCACTTAGCTTAGCTTTTATATAAAAGGCTTTACATTTACACAATAGCTAACTTATATAGGAGATTATAAAAACCAGATTTTTGCAGTGCAATGCAAACGGACACAAAATCAATGTTTCTTAAAATAAACATTATCGTTTTTAATAATAGCAATCTAATATTTTGACTTGCATCTTATTTATGTATTTAGATTTATAAATTGTTTAAAAATGTACATTTACGTCATACGGTATGTAGTGTAAAATGTTTTTATTATGTATTATACATTATATTGATTTTTTTCTACTATAGAAGAACACATTCAATTGAATTCATCAATTCAGTAGTTGTGAGAGCCAGAAACTGATATACATAAATAATAAAGCTTTATTCTGTGATTTGAAAAACATTAGGACCCAAACAAGCTCAAAATCCAAGTAAATTTGTTACATCCATGTCTTCCCCACCATCCCATCCCATCCCATAAGGGATTGGTGGTACCGAATCACATGCCGTTTACGTACTGCATGTCGAATATTTACATAATACGCTGTTGTCTCCGTTTTTACAACAATTCCCACATGTTGGGACCCGACATAAGTCTGTCGGACTCGGTGACAGTTTGCCGAAACGCGGTAGCATTTGCATACAGTTCCCATACTCCCTTGTGTGTCATCAATCTACTCACAATCAGCTCGACATTCCAGGCGACTGTCGCATTTTTTTGCCCTTTAATCTGTACCGATCGCCACTGTGCGTATCGCAACTAACCTGATGAAGTATAAATATAATAATGATGATATGATTTATTTTTAACTGCATTTCAGTTCTCATCTTGCATTCTATTTTTATTAAAAGTCTGTATTTATATGTGACCATCTACTTTCTCTATCGAAACTAGCAACCTCAGTTATTGTCATCGTGTCAATATCTTTTTGACATTCAAATGCTTTATTAATGTTACTGATAATTTTTTGAAAGGTCAGTTAAAATGAAACAATTAAGTAATGTAATTATTTGATAAATTGATCAGTAAATGTAAGCTACCAATTTCCAATACTGTTTGTTTATAAAAACTCAGACTTATTGCGAAATACACTTTGAAATGTATTATTTCTTTCTTACTCGTATTTAGACATGATACATACACGTAACATACCTCAGTTAAGTAAACACATTATGGCCTACTCAGGTAACATAAACGACCTCACTTCTGAACCTTTTACGGAATAATTTAAATAAATGGTTTTCTCTGTAAAGTTTGTTGCTGTGCATAAGTGAATATGGACGGAACTCGTCGAAACTAATAAAAATTAAGCTTTTAAGTTAATATAAATTACAGTAAAATAAACCGAGTCAACATAATTAGTAAAGAAACATTAGGTAAAAACTGTATTTTACTTCTTTCAGTCAACTTTTCTATATCAGTTTCCCACGGCTTCGGGGATGTCCACAATAAACAAATGTGATTGCTTACAGAAACGTGTATTACTCATCTGTTCAGACAATCGAATACGGAAAGCACACCGAGTTGATTATTGAAGTGCTAAAACAGGGTTTTGATGTGCATTCATCGCTCGTGATGGTAGGATTGCGTGTGCCGACTTGATAACGAAGTTAAAAGCGCAATCCGACACTTAATGTGGACCTACCACCTTCATAATATACTATTACGTTTTAGTATATTATTATTTTTAATATAGTGCATTACTTATTTATTAGAACCACATAAATCTTTGCCGCCACTTGTCTCACACCCGTGCTAAAAAACTTGCCGGTCATATGTATTTTAATCAATACGACAGTTAATTCAAATATTGTTTAGATGTTGTATTTTAAATGTATTTATACAGATTTGTTAGTTTGACAATTTCGCAGCAATTAACAATTTAAAAAATACCATAATTACAAGTTGTAGAATAGTTTTCACAATTTGATTAAATGCAAAATATCGCGTTAATTAATGTTTCAGTAGTCACCTTTGTGAAATGTGCCACAGGTGCGCGGCGATTTTCTGCAGATATGCGACTTCTAGTAACTATTTGTGTACTTTTCTGTTACTAGGACTGGACTTAAACTAAGATTTATATTTGAAAAGCAATAAATATAGAGGTACTTAAAATTGACTCTAAAGCACAGTTCAGACACAATTTTCTGTTGTGTATGAAAATTTAAAACTTTATATGCTTTAACACAGCTTAAACAGGACTTTACTTGTAATATGTTTTTTATTTAAACAATTTATTATACACGGAACACAAAAACAGATAAATACATCAAAAGGAACAGCTTATTTCTAACAAAACAAGTGAGAAATAGTGAAGAGAGGAGGGCAGTCGGGCGTGTACGATATGATAAATATAATAAACGATTACATAAATACGAGATACAAAAAACAAACTATTATGTATCAATAATAATAATACATACTTAACATACAATAATTATATATTATCTTATGGACTACATATAAGTGATACAAAATGTTCCTTGACGTTTTTCTTGAAAATAGAAACAGTTTTACTTTCGCGTACAGTGTAAGGCAACGAGTTTCAGAATCTGGCTGCATTTGGCTGCAATTCGGTTTTATTACAATTGCATTCAATCAATCAATCAAAATTACATCAATATGAGTAGTTACTAGGCATCCAAAAAATTACGATCCATTTATAGACTTTTATATTCTGTACGAGTATATTAAAAAATTAGCTTCCAACGTAGCTTTGTCCGCAAGTATGTTTTCTGAATAAATTAAATGAAAATGTTAAACCAAGCCAAAGGAAACCGAAGTAAAAATAAACCAAAAGACATACACTACCACGTAAAACCAACGTAAAACAGTAGATGAGCCCACTTAACTTCACAGAACTTGATACTCCCAAGTGAAAAGTAGTTCCTTTAATTTTACAAGTTCAGACTCAATGTTGAAAAGTTTAGTGTGGACTTGATGAATCTTGGAACATCTGAACATCTGCTGCGGAATGCGGATAAGAGTCCATTATGCTTTCTTCGTGGTGAATCATTGCGCGGTTCCCGTCCGTGGTTAAAAATAATGTAATGAGTTTTTGTGACTCTTACACTGGGTACAGAAATCATTCAATTACAAGCAAATATTACAATAAGGTAACAATTAAGGACACAATTTTTTTATAGTCCTACGAATATTTAGAATAGTCTGAGAATATTTCCATGGCACGTCCGTTACATTTATTTGAAGAAGAAAAAAAACTTATATTAATTTATCCATTAAAATACTTGGGTGATGTCGAAAAGTTAAAGGAACATCAAATATTTCATTTATGTTGACTTATCTAGCGAAATTGAACGGATGTATGAGTTGATTAACCTTGTATTTATCGATATTCATTTAATTCTAATATTTACAAGTAAAAATAGGTGTTTTGTTACTACGAAACGTTGCTAATGCTCATATTTTTGCACTCTGATCAAGTTTAATAGCTGAAGCCACACTTTTATTTACACTCGGATTTGCCGTGAATGAATGCCAGCCGCCATTAAAAAAAACCTTAGTATATTTCCATCTTCCATCGGTTGTCGCAGCCATAAGATTTTGTGTCTTTTTATTAACTTTGAGTGAGTGAAGTTCCAGCTAACACTAATCCCACATAATATTATATATGTTTTCGTTGGTCGAGGTCCAGCACGCACCACCTCTTCAGACGTGTCACACTGCTGTCAGACCTTAGGAGGTCTCTTGCCAATTGATCAGTGTGATCTGAGTCTTATTTCATACTTTTAACAGCTATTTATTGCCTCTTTCTTGATAGTGACTATTTTCAGGCATTCGTGTATTTCTGCATTTTTTGTGAACGCGTAATCGCTCTTAGAACTGAAATCTTTGCAGTATTTTCAAGTTGGAGTTACTAGCAGTGCCCCACAGTTCACTGGTAACTTCAGGTAGGTTTTATTACTGCTTTATACACCAGAAGCTTTTTGTCGAGGTTAAATGAAGATGGACGTGCTATGAGCCAAAGTAGATTATTGTATTGCAGTTTTAATTCCTGCCTTTCCTGTCTGCCTCCATAAAATGACAGGATAAAACTATGAGATCGAAGAAAAAAATTCAATATAGAAGAAGACATATCCACAATATTCTTCAGCAGGTAGCAAAGGATTTTAATTCTTGTCCGTTGGGCTGCACGTAAACAGAAAAGCCATTAACAGCTGAATGAACGGTGTTTTCTGTGGATTTTCCTTTTAGAGTTTATTGTTCGATTCTTTTTTCTAATTAAGTGGTGGAAAACTTCAATAAATTACCAGTCATGCAAATGTCAATTTATTCAGACAAAAAATCCGTAGGAATGAATTATGAATATATTTTCAGATGTAATTTTAGATTGAACGCAGTGGTAAATCGCAATAGAATTTAAGAAATTTAAGGAACAAATAAGAACAATAGATAGTAAATTGAAAATATTTTAATTTCCGTTTGATACTTTATAAGGTAAATTATATTCTTTAGTAGGTACGTAAGTAGGTATACGTAGATTATGCGTACATCCCTTCGTTAATATCAAAGCTTAAATTTTTCATTTTCATAATTTAGAACTACATTTATACAGAGCGTATAAATGAGTATTTTATTATAATCAACATAATTTTGGTTGGTGGTATTATCTAATAGTATAGGCATTTCCGTTGTCCGACTGGCTAGCTACCACTATTTTACTTACTCGTAAGTCTGGCGTCAAACAGCAGTGTTAACAGCACTGTTGTGTTCCAGTATGAAAGGTAGCAAGCTCATCAGTAGTATCAGTGATATGAAGGCCAAATACCAGCCCATTATACATTAATTAAAAGCCTTCGTGGTACAATTTTATCTACTTTTTTTCTTCTTCTAAGCTCCAATAAAATACCTACGCAACCGTTCTTCTCAAGTTGTAAAAGTGTAAAAAGAGGAACAGCAACATTTTTACATGCCGTCAATTGACCGTACTTTATTTCCTTAAATTGGCCTCTTCATTGAATTTTATAGATTACATTAGGACAGCTGAGAGCGTGGTACAAGTAACAAGAAAATACGAGTGAAAAATAAGTATTTTTAGGGCTCCATACCTAAAGGGTATAAAAAATAAAATTAAAAATTTTGAAAATACCCGCGCCAAATGTAAATGTTGTAATGGGAAAAGGGTTCAATAATTTTTTGAGAAACCCTCGACTAAATGGAAGTAAGTAACGAGATAAAAAGAAGCTTACATATTATTACAATAATAAGTCCGAAAAATCCGTCGGGGCTGCCATTCCCGTTCCTGAAGGAACTTAAAATTTGCAGTTTTATAAATATGTCACTAGTTGAAATTACGTTGGGTACCTAATTTTTTTATGTAGTCTTGAATTGATACCGCCTTATTAAACATCTCCATTTTCTAATGGCTACACATTTGGACTTAACGGACTAAACCGGACTTACAATATGTAAGAACTGGATTCGATTCCCAGTATCTCTCGGTACTCGGTTTAGTTGATGGTATAGGTATAGGTGGCATTTTCTATGTCTGCCTGGCTAGCTACCACCATGTTACTTAAGTCTGCCGACCAACAACAGTGTTAATAGCACTGTTGTGTTCCGGTATGAAAGGTAACATAGCTAGCGCCTCATTACATTGAGGATTCTGGCGCTTACCATCCAATGAATGAAATGAAGGCCAAGTGCAAACCGATCATACATTTAAAACATGACTGCACCTATACGAGATAAAAAAATATTTTCTTACTCCTACATTTTTGTGGATTGGAAACAGGAACTGATTAGGCAATGGCAGCCCCCGACTGATTTTTTCGGACTTATTATTGTAATAATATGTAAGCTTCTTTTTATCTCGTTACTTACTTCAATTTAGTCGAGGGTTTCTCAAAAAATTATTTAACCCTTTTCCCATTACAACATTTACATTTGGCGCGGGTATTTTCAAAATTTTTAATTTTATTTTTTATTTCAAGCTTTTTAGAGAATTCATATGTTGTAGTCTAAATATCGTGACGTGTGAAGTATCATGTCATGACAAACAATATGTGCAATTGTATTAAAAATCAAAGGTTTCCGTATCTGACGGAGTTTTTTTTAAATGTATAATTTCGATTATCAGGAGTTCATGCTAATCACCAAATACTCTATAAAGAGCTCAGGCACAGTTTATTCGCCATGTTCCTTCACAAAGTTCCCCTCAAAGTTATTCTGCTTAATTATCAGATCCTTAAAAGTTCATGTGCAGGTTCTGTTCACCAAACACTCTCAAAAGAGCCCAAACACGGCTTACTAGGTATTTGCCTTCGCAAGGTTCCCTACAACGTCGTTCTGATCCATCATCAGACCTTCAAAAGTTCATGTGCAGCTTCTGCTCACCAAACACTTTCAAAGGAGCCCAAACACGGCTCACTAGGTATTTGCCTTCACAAGGTTCCCTTCAACGTCGTTCTGATCCATCATCAGACCCCCAAAAGTTCATGTGCAGGTTCTGCTCACCAAACACTTTCAAAGGAGCCCAAACACGGCTCACTAGGTATTTGCCTCCGCAAGGTTCCCTTCAACGTCGTTCTGATCCATCATCAGACCCCCAAAAGTTCATGTGCAGGTTCTGCTCACCAAACACTTTCAAAGGAGCCCAAACACGGTTCACTAGGTATTTGCCTTCGCAAGGTTCCCTTCAACGTCATTATGATCCATCATCAGACCCTCAAAAGTTCATGTACAGGTTCTGCTCATCAAACACTCTCAAAAGAGCCCAAACTCGGCTTACTAGCTATTTGCCTTCGCAAGATTCCCTTCAACGTCGTTCTGATCCATCATCAGACCCTCAAAAGTTCATGTGCAGGTTCTGCTCACCAAACACTTTCAAAAGAACCCAAACACGGCCTAGCAGCTATAAGCCTTCGCAAAGTTCTCTGTCCCTCATTTTAATGAGTTAAAATCTTGATTGCAGCGCCCCCTGGTGAGCTAGCGCCATACCACCTATCTAAGAACCATCGCTGACGTATCAGCAACCCTTTACAAAAAACCGTATGTAAATCGGTCAAACCGTTCTGGAGATAAGTTGCAACATTGGTTTGTATGTACACACAAACAAACACACAAACAAACACACAAACAAACATCCTCTCACCCTAAACGCATACACTGTCTCCGTTCCGTCGCGGGTAAAAAACGGGACACTATTACTACGACTCCGCTGTTCGGCGTCCGTCTGCCCGTCTGACACCAGACTGCATCTCATGAACCGTGATAGTTAGATAGTAGATAGTTGGAATTTTCACAGATGATGTATTTCTGCTGCCGCTGTAACAACAAATACTAAAAACCAGAATAAAATAAATATTTAAGGGGGCCTTCATACAACAAACGTAATTTTGTTGCTCGTTTTTGCTTGATATTGATCACGGCAACAGGTAGACGCTTGAAATATTCACAGAATATTTGGTTACATATGTACTTTCTTATATTCGAAAAGTACCCTTCGTCCGCATTTGTAACCATGACACTTCTACCAAAGACAGGTTCTTCGTCAGTTCCCCTCAAGTGAGTTGAAGGACAAATTCAAGCCAACTGAGTAAACAGGAAAGTTTGTCACTTGGACTGCCTTCCCCGGCCGTCTCGGACGGACTTGCCGCTCAGGTTTCGCGTCATAAAGGCGTCCGACGACGCGCCCCTCCTTGATATTCATGACGGGCCAGAGACTCACCGGCTCGCCACGCCACTCAGGCTTCGCGACGTCAGCTGAATTGCTTTATAGCTGCTACCTTGCCTATGTATACTACAATATTAACACCACTTTTTGCTATCGTTTCGAGTATCAATATAATGTCCGAGCTTCAGAATAGAATCACCCCATGTAATCCCGTGGATGAGACAATATGACTCTGAGTAAACTTCTCGAAATTGGCGGCAGCATTCTCTGACGCCTGGTCCAAAGGATCCTCTAACGCCCGGTACTCAGCGACGCGATCGTAACCAGTCGCACGCCGCCTCGTACGAGACTATACGGTAGCCACAGATATCCCTCAGGCACCAAATACTTGTGTATAGTGTATATGTTATAGGCAAACTCCGAAGCTCCGGCGCTCCTAGGTTGGACTGGTCAATCCTCAGGTCAGACTGAATGACTTAGTCAAAGCCCAAACAAATGTAAATTTTCGGCCTTTGACTAAACAATTTTCGTCAAACCTGGGAGAGACTAATTTGGTCAATGTGTGGGTCGTCAGCTTCCTCATAGAGCTATGAGAATTCTACGCATGCCAAATTTTAAAGCAATTTAGGTGCAATCAAACTTTAGCATTCATAATTTAGCAGCAATCATGACTCAGTTACAGCGAGTTGTTTTTAGTGTGTCAGCTGGAGACATGGGTCTCCAGCTGACACATGCCAGGAAGGCAAACCAGTGAGGTTAGGGCTTTAGACTATAGTCGGGCATTTAAAGCACAATTAAAGCAATGAGAGCCAAAAAAATTAACGATCACATTGATAAACTGTTGGATCTACGAACGAAATACCGTGTGTAAGCTGGCGACCCGTGTCACCAGCTTACACATCTGGATCTTCGTTAACTATTCAAGTTACGATTATGTATTGTACCTCATATTTTAGAGCAAAATAGAAGCAATAGGCTTCAAAATTTTCGAATCTCTAGTGCTAAAACTGTTTGAGCTACGAGCCGATATGTGTGTGTAAGCTGGTGACATGGGTCGCCAGCTGACACATGTTGTATCTCTGAAACTACATAAGTGAGAACTTCGTTTTAAAGATCAGATGAGACCATACAATAGAAGCGTTCACGAGTCAAAATTTCAAATCTCCTGGCTGTCTAGATTCAAAGTTATAAGCAAAAAACTATTTTCCCGCCAAAAAATTCAAAATAATCGCACGGACGCCGCTGAGCGGGCCGTTGCCGTTCCGTGCGCTACGCTATTACAATAGAGTTTCAACTTAGCCGTCATTGTTTTAAAATTCATTTTAACCTGCACTTTCGTATCGATTCAATTGGTATATTGAGCGTGTTAGACCAGGAGCCGACAGAAATAAGCAATGGTATACTACCGATTAACTTTATAGAGAGATTACGAACGACCTCTCTAAACGTAATCTCTCTATAAAGTTAATCGGTAGTATACCATTGCTTATTTCTGTCGGCTCCTGGTCTAACACGCTCAATATACCAATTGAATCGATACGAAAGTGCAGGTTAAAATGAATTTTAAAACAATGACGGCTAAGTTGAAACTCTATTGTAATAGCGTAGCGCACGGAACGGCAACGGCCCGCTCAGCGGCGTCCGTGCGATTATTTTGAATTTTTTGGCGGGAAAATAGTTTTTTGCTTATAACTTTGAATCTAGACAGCCAGGAGATTTGAAATTTTGACTCGTGAACGCTTCTATTGTATGGTCTCATCTGATCTTTAAAACGAAGTTCTCACTTATGTAGTTTCAGAGATACAACATGTGTCAGCTGGCGACCCATGTCACCAGCTTACACACACATATCGGCTCGTAGCTCAAACAGTTTTAGCACTAGAGATTCGAAAATTTTGAAGCCTATTGCTTCTATTTTGCTCTAAAATATGAGGTACAATACATAATCGTAACTTGAATAATTACGAAGATCCAGATGTGTAAGCTGGTGACACGGGTCGCCAGCTTACACACGGTATTTCGTTCGTAGATCCAACAGTTTATCAATGTGATCGTTAATTTTTTTGGCTCTCATTGCTTTAATTGTGCTTTAAATGCCTGACTATAGTCTAAAGCCCTAACCTCACTGGTTTGCCTTCCTGGCATGTGTCAGCTGGAGACCCATGTCTCCAGCTGACACACTAAAAACAACTCGCTGTAACTGAGTCATGATTGCTGCTAAATTATGAATGCTAAAGTTTGATTGCACCTAAATTGCTTTAAAATTTGGCAGGCGTAGAATTCTCATAGCTCTATGAGGAAGCTGACGACCCACACATATTTGGTCAGGCAAACGTCAAAACACAATTTTATTAAATCGGGGTTTGACGAGTCAAACTCCGATATAGGTTAGAAGTGTCTTATCTTAGTATATTTGGAAGCATTTTATCATTTAAGCAGCTTTCAAGTCTTAAGAACCGCTTAACTCTGCCAGTTCTGACACCTGATTGGTCAGCTTTAACGTGATTTTCACTTTTATATTTGAGATGCTTTGAGAGAATGCCGTGTGGCATTAGGCCCGCCTTTTGTACGATGTGCAATAAAGTATAAAATAAATAAATAAATGCTTTGGAATATACGGAGGTAAGTTTGTAAGATTAAGTATAAAAAAAATAACATTTTTAAAATTTTGATGTTTATTGTTTTAATAATTTCTTAAGTAATTAAAATGGAAAATTAATCATTTTTCTGACATGGTGAGGCATTACTTTAATGTTAATTATTTTAATAATTTCAATCACATCGAATAACTCGTCATCCGTAACGTAGTATTGTATATTTTTTGTATCTGACAATGGCTTAATCAATTTTTTTTCGTCCCCAAAACAAACAACGTCGTAGCGTTTGAGACGGCGATACTGCAAAGACGTTTTCTTTTTAGCTACTTTAGCGGACTCTACCTCACTGATAATCTGCTCATACAACTGTTTGTTTTTTATGTGAAATGAACACTTATTTTTATTCAAATTAGAAATTTTCTCTTTAAACTTTACTTTTAAAGCTTCTTTATCCACGTTTTTAGTAACAACAACACCGTTTGATTCACTCATCTTCAATTTTACACAATTACACGCCCGCACGCTCAATGAACGAACATGAAATGACAAAACAATCGGTCGGAACACCGCGAGAGACATTATGAACCTGTTTAAACATGTTCAGATCAACGTTTGACCGAGTTTTGCAGTCGCTTCTAGGATTGACTAGGCCAAAACCGAAACAGAATAATTTACTTTCGACGTTTGACTGAAAAGTTAGGAGCTCCTGGGTTTGACTAAAAATACTTCAGGCAATGGGCGAAATTTAAATGTATTTTGGGGATTGCCTGATGGCTTTGGCCAAACCTAGGATAAACCAGTCCTTCCGCGAAGAGACTGTGTATCGGACTTTGACTATAACATATATATAAAATAGCACACCACTTCCGTGAGAAAAAAACATGGCTAATGCTTCATTAAATTGAGGTAAAAGATGATCACATTTCCCATCCAAGGTAAATCAACTTATCCTCACTTACACTTACTCGATTGTTCAATGACTGTCGCTCTAACCCATTAAGCTACCATGGCTTTTGTAGTAGATACATGTTATATATACAATAAGTATATTTTCATCAATCAACTCTCCCTGACCTACTTCTAAAGTAAAAACGTGAATCGTCTCCACCGAAGTTAGAAGAAAAATAATTGAAACTGACCTTGTTTTGGTTCAGGCTAAGATTATTATTCATCTAAGTTACAAGCAAAAGAAAAAACAAGTTGTAAGACGAGCCAAGTAATGAAATTGCGAATAAACGAAAATGACAACTTATAGAAACTTTTGCGGTTTCCTCATGGTTTTAATAAACAAATAAGGCCCAAACCACATCCCACTAACTATTTATGTATTTGTATCAAATTTCAATAAAAGTGTGCCCTTATTCAATAATCGGGCCTTATATGTCCTATAATAAGTTAAATTTAACTAATTCAACACACAGTACTACACTTTAAGTTACACAATTTCGGGCAGTACCTTCTTAATTTTATCCGACGGTGATAATGTAAGATGAAACTATGCCCACTGAGAAACGGCAATTAGTACAGAGAAATTCATCTACCCACCTGAGTGATTAGTGGAAAAAAAGCGATCCGAAGTTAAAACATTTTAAGATAAATAAAAGCCTTAATGGTCTACCCACAAAATAATGAAAAGATTACCTATCTACGCATTTCCACTCTTACCGATTTTACCATTTCGATTTTTTTTCATTCAGCTGGCACTTGAATAGCCGTGATTGCTGGTTCGCGTGAGTTCTTTGATAGTTCTGTAGTTCGAGGTAAAGGGCCCTTTATACCACCACGATGCAACCCTTGCAACAGACCGACAAAAAGGTTTTATTTTCCATTTAAACATTTCCATCAATATGAAAAGGAAAGTGATCTGCGTACTTATTATCGGATGAAAAACCAGAACCCTTAAAATATCACAACGGTGTCAGTCCGTCCGTCTGTCACAGCTGTTTACCTCAAAACCTTCATCATCATCAGCCGGGAAACGTCCACTGCTGGACATAGGCCTCCCTCATGGTACGCCACATCGACCGGTCCCGAGCCACCTGCATCCAGCGACTCCCCGCGACTCTAACCAGGTCGTCGGTCCATCTAGTAGGGGGACGGCCTGGTAGACGTTTCCCGGTACTTGGTCGCCACTCGAGAACCTTTACTCCCCAACGGTTATCGGTTACCGGTTATCGGTTACCTCAAAACCTTACTAGGTGTAATTGACTTGAAATTTGGAAGAGTTTTGCAAAACAGCTGGCAGCTATGTAAAACAGCGTATTAAGCAACTGTGACATTTACATAACCACCACACTAGACACTGGAGATGCTGATTAGCGCTTGTGTCGTGTCGTCGTGACGTAAAGGGAACCTAGCTCTACACCGTACCGCACCGCACCGCACCGGCTATCTGCTAGTAAACGAAATGAACGATCACCGACATAAATAATGTGCCGACGATGTAATGCTCACAATATTAATACACGATGACTTACAAAAACAATGGACACGGGACTAGACACTTTGCCCTTCACTACAGGATTGATGATGACATGCATCGCGTCTACTCATTTATAATTAGTCACGCATATGCCTTTCATCATCTGCGTGGATTTAGAATTTTTGTATCGCAGGAAAGTTACTTGATAAGTCGAGAATACTCTATGTCCATTTACTCTTCAACTATTAATACACAAAAAGTCAAGAAATTCTAACCCTAAGTTACGATATAAAGGACTAACAAAAAATAAACAAGCAAACATTTTCAAATTTATTATATGAGTATGGATAAATTTAGTTATAACACCGTCAGACACACTCGTTAAAGGTGTCAGTTCAGTCGTGTTTATTCGTTATTTATTTAAAATATAAACGATTTTAATATTGATATGGTCACTATAAGATATTGTTAGTTTAGTTCATTACTTAACAACTTAAGACAGAAGGTTCCTGAAGTAGGGACTGAATATATTAACCGACTTGGTATTACAATATGGATTTCACAACTTTTTACGGTAGAAGAACTGAGTTGCGAGACTACTTGTTTTTTTTTCAAGTTATGTTTTTGATGGCATACAATTGTACACTAAAAAGTACAAAAATAAAGGTTTGACCACTCTAAATAGTATCACGCTAGCTAGGTCCATATATGTATCATAATAACATGTCTATAGTTTTCATAAGTCAATTTAAATACGATATTCGTGACTGGCGCCTCCGTTGCATCTTCGTATATTTATACCATGTTATACGGTGATGTATGGGTATCTCGTTTTGAAACAAGATACGATACTAAATGATTTCACAACTACTGTTTTTCTATAGCATTAGATTTATGCGACTAAAAATATTGTTGTAAATCCCTAGTATAATATATGCTTGTTATAGTTATATTGCTCGCTTCTTATGACAGTTGTCAAATAAATTCAACATATAAAGAAATTAGACTTGTAATGGATAGTTCTGAATCTAGATGAGAAGGATCAAACTAGTACATAATTACAAAAATACACGTTCAAAAAGAACTAGAACTAGCTCAGAGGTTAAATTGTCATATTAGTTTATAGTTTTCTCAAAATCTATCTCAATAAATTTAGATAAAATGTTTATACCTATGAAGTATGCTGTACCCCCAAAAATATCATCAAAGTCGATTTACAACTGGCGGAGTTACCGCGTAACATTTTTTTAAAACGGGGAAAAACTTACAGACGAATTGAGAACGTCCTCCTTTTTTGAAGTCCGTTGATTTTGCTTGCAGAGTTACCTAACAATTAGAGCTCTGTTTCATTAGGCATTGATTTGATGCCCTCTGTTTTTATTTATCCCTGGGATTCAGAACCCTAAAATTATAAATTGCTTTCCTAAAACGCGTTTTTTCCCTTAACATTTTTTCATTTACGTCTTACATATTACAACTAAAAATGAAACAAGGATTATCTATTTGTACGGTGTTTCGGCAGCAACAATAAACAGCACTTGATACAAATAAATTCTCTCACTTATATCTTCGTAAGTATACTAATCTTTATAGGAAGCCGATCAGATAAACAGTTCAAGCGTACATAGAAAACCGATTGCGCGACAGGGAGGCATTCAGAACGCTAAAGGTATAGATAAACATACAATTTTATACACGCTGAAATATTGGTGGTTGGATTCCCGTAGCGAGATGATTATGTTCCGGTACTACAATTTATTTATGCATATATTTTAGGTTATAATAAAAAATAGGTAGCGTAAAATTGTTGAAAACGATACGAAATCGATATTTAGAAGAGATACATTTTGGAATTCCTAATTTTTAAAACTGTGCCTAGGTTTTTTGTTCTGATAATGGATTCATATTTGGAGGCCCATGACTCTTTTTTTTTTCTTCCAAAACTGTTCCTTGAATTTCTGTTCCTACAATACCAATGTAAATGCAATTTTTTGTAAGTTTCCATGTCAAAACTAAAACGGAACCGGCAAAGCCCTGGGCAAACTTGGTGACGATATATGAAGGCCAAGTACAAAACTATCATACATTAAAAACAATGGTGTATTTTAAGGACAAGTTTTGCAAAGCAGACTCGACGAGTCAGTGAGCTGAAGTGGCAATGGGCAGGCCATATCGCTCGAAGAACCGATAACCGGTGGGGAGTAAAGGTTCTCGAGTGGCGACCACGTACCGGGAAACGTCTACCAGGCCGTCCCCCTACTAGATGGACCGACGACCTGGTTAGAGTCGCGGGGAGTCGCTGGATGCAGGTGGCTCGGGACCGGTCGATGTGGCGTACCATGAGGGAGGCCTATGTCCAGCAGTGGACTTTTCCCGGCTGATGATGATGATGATTTGCAAAGCATTAAAAATATATTCAACTTTTAGGGTAGGTAATTTTAGAAATGTTTGAGATACTGCTTTATCCTTATATTTTACGTGCCATTACTACAACTTTCCTATCGCAGCATTCCAAAAGCAACGCGCTAATTCAGCACGAGAATCTTGCGCTGCCTATCTTGCATGCATATTTTAGTAAAAAATATACAATTAAATAAACAGCTGTACAAATAGCAGGAAAATGGAAACTATGCAAAACAGTAAAAATGTTTACAAGCATAAATTCATTAGTACATTACCCAACCTAGAAACTTGAGCTTAAAAGTTGAACGTTAGCATTTTATTTGTACCTACGCTGGTGCTGCATAAAGTCACGTTATTGAAAGGAAGTTACTTATTTATGTTCATTTCATTTAGACACAGGTCACTTTTCTGTCGATGTACCTACGAACGGGTCATTTTCCTAAACGTTGTAAACGGCGCTGAGTCGCCAGTTCTTTTGCTTGAACTTGGCTAGAAACGTCATAAAATATAACAATGTATATGTTTATTTTTAAGAAGATAGTTAAGAAACTAAATGTTGACTACGACAAGGTTCGTATTAGCCGTAATATTAAAATTTCAACATATTTTATGGTAACATGTATAATATATTCAAAATGTACATATTACGACCTTCCATTTGATGCTCAAAACATTCTTCCAATCTTCACTACAAGTCATCAAGCTACCTCTAGAATGATGTGATGTTAAAAGCCGCAGAAGAGCACGAAATTTCCAATGATACTTTTTTGACAAAATACTAAGAGGATTCTAAGAGAAATTAGTGAATATAATACATACAAAGCCTGCTAAAATCATGTCCCTTTTTGGCTTCGCCGTAGTGCAAGCAATCTGTAAAATCTACATAAACAAAAATATGTTGTAGTTGTACAGTCATTTCCAGCTCTTTATCCGATTAATCAGAGATCAGCAGCTAACACTATTTATTCATATTATAATATTCTTAGAATATATTTTTAATTTTCATAACTTATAATTATAATCAATCATACGTGTTTGATGCTTATATTTCAATAAGCTGTCACAAACAGTTTCTCTCGCATGGAAATGTTGAAATGAAATTCATATAGTACTGACGTGTTCACTGTTCATGGTACAAACTCACCAGGAATGACTGGCAAGTATTTATTATGATTTATTTTATGACAGATATTCCATTATTCCAAAACTCCATTTTTAAAATTATAGTACATACTTACGACTATGTTCTAATGAATTAATGAGTGATCAGTTAATACTGTTTATATTATTTTGTAATTTCATGTTAAAATCGCATTCGGTTTGGTCACACATTATAATTTTTTTGCCTGCGTCAAGAAAAATTGTATCCTAATCGGGTGAAGAGTAACTCACTTTCACGTTAATACATTTAAATTACAACGTTAACGGTAACGTTAATAAGAAAACCATAGGGTATACAACTCGAGTTTAAAAATATGTATGTACCCATTTTTTCCCCATGCCATTTATTTATTTTCAATTTACATTTCAAGAGATGATACAACAGTACGTATATAATTATATTTTCGAGTGTATTGCAAGGTATCCAAAACAGTGAAGGGTTCGAATAACTAACCAAAATCCGGACGATTTATCGTTACCCCAACAATAAAAGGGCACAATCTAATATTGAAGCCATGCAGCGGTAAACCGGCTTCACACCGCTAATGCAATATTCTTGCAAAGGTCCCCGAGGGATTCCTGAGTCCGCCTCAGACTGCCATTGTCACAGTTGGCTCGGGTCCGGCTGCCTTGCCAAATATGTCGTAACAGATAGCGGCCGTCGTGTACCGAGATTTACTGCTGAAATACTGTCACACTCGCTTTCCTACCCCGCTGCTGAATTCACATGTAGTTTATAGCTGTTTAAAATAACTTTGATTCTACTTAGGAAGACCTCATTACAACAAACTTCGCAAAGACTTAAAAAAATATAAAATAGCATTTTCTTCTTCTATTGTTAGGTAAATTAATAGTATTATTCAAATTTATTGTAGTTAGCTTCGTTAATTTAAATAATTTTGCTTAGAAAATTACATAGCTCTGATAATTTTAAAAATTACTAACTTAGGCTGGATATAACTAACACATGTTGGAATTTTTAAATCTGAAATAAAAGTTTTGAATTGAATTAGTTCAAATTTTAATACTATGTATCAGTGGACACTTAATTAGTATATGTGTTATATAACTATTTTTTTATTAAAATTGTATGTCTTTCATGAAAATGAATTAAAAAAAACAGGGCGTACTTCAGAATGTATCTAACGGGAACTATTGTGGTTAGATCAGGATTAAAATGAACAATTTCCTACTTCCCTTCAACAGTTGAAGCTTAACTATTCCTGCACTCAAGTAACTGTGTATTCTTAATGACGTAAATGAACTTCAAAGAAAGTCACTTTTGCATTTATAATAATAGTACGGACGATAGCTTAAAGGCAATGAATGGCTTTCGTTCTTTCTCCTCCCGTCTTTATGAAACTGGCACTATATTCAGTGATTTTGACTTGAACACAATAAATTCATATTGTTAATGATATTGCATTTTACCCTCATCTAACCTGACAGTACCTAAGTGGAAATGAGACTGTAATATAGCAGTGTTGTCATCCAGAAACCTACATTTAAATTGAAAAAAAAAGTGCAATATAAAATTGGGTGGACCCTCGTTAAAAACACAACTATAAATATATATACTGTACATAAGAGTGAGTGAAGTGCACAGTGTCGAAGTTTGGAAATTTGAAGATTTATATTGGAAATTTTCACAAGATTCAGTTTACGTTCGCAGCGAATGTACGTCGTTGCACATGTTTATTGACAATGAAATTCAATATTTTTGTTTTTCGACGAAGTTTTGCCTTTGATAATACTGTCTGTATTTAGTTTTAGCTTTGATATTTCAAACATCTCTGCCCAATATAATTTTTGAAATGATTTAGCTTGGATTTAGCAGTGTAGTCTTGTCTCGATTCTAGTATTCAGAAAGTTTAAACGTCTTATTCGGTTTATCTTTTTGGTGGTAAAGCATTTTCGTAACACACACGTAAATTAAAATCACAACCTATGATATTCATTTAGTTTTAATCGATGTGCAATTAAAAATATATATATACGAGTATATAACGATTGCTGGTAATACTCGTATATATTGTTCTATACAGGAAGGGCGAACACTGCCAGCTCAGCATAATCATAGTGTGCTGCAGCTAAAACCACAGCGCTGGACTTCAGCAGTGTACTCAATTCTTTTCATTGAAGATAAAGCATTTCCAGCACTTAAAAAAACATAATGCATGCCCATGGCCATGATATTTTAGAGTGATCTCGCATTCGGTCATATGAACCGAACCAATTATCCAACACTCGAAGCACAGTTAATTAAAGCTTATTTTTAAATAGTTATATTTCGACGCTTAAACCGGGTCTCCTGCGAAAGTAACTAAAACATACAAAAAAAATCAATAACACAAAGAATTAGAAATAATATCAAAATAAATAAAATCACATAAATTGTGTTTTATTCGTTTTCTTGAACAATGTTCTAGTATTCCATTCCCGACAGAGAAGGTTTAGTTGCTGAATTTATTGGCTACTCTAATTATTTGTTTCGCCTTAATTTCGTCTACATTTGCGACACGGTGACTCGTCTTTACCCCCAACTTCACATTCATTTCACGCTTGTTTCTCACTGCTCTCCCGCTCTGAGTTCACACATGCACGCTACCTCATTATTTTCACTCCGTTTCCACTTCCAACGCAAATGTTATGAAATGCGAGTGTAATACTTTTTAAAACGTTAAGTGTAAACGGAACGTTGGACCGTCTGCGCAATTAAGATTTGCTCGTATGTTTACGTGTAAAGGAACGCTTTTCTCTTTGATGGATTTTATGATTCTATATTCTCTACGTTTCGTTTCACATTTTAATTTTTACACAAAATAATTTAAAATTAGAGCATGGTTTTATTATGAAGATTATATTTGAGTCGAGAAGATCGATGAACATGGAACACTTCTTCACTTGTTTGAAGTGTTTTCATGAAAATTTGTTGAGTGTTTACATGAAAATTTTCACTAATTGTTGGCGCCACTTTGCCAAAGAGGTCTCCCATCCAAGAAATTATAAAACCATCAAAAATGTAGAAAGATTTAGGAATGATTAAAAGTCTCATTAAAATTGCGTGTCACTTTATGACTATATCTATTTTTAGTACAAAGGGTATACACTTGGCCTTCATCTAACCTAAAAGCAAGTGACGCTTAGGCCGTTGGATGGTAAGATGCAAACCCAGAAGTTCAACCTAATTTTAAGGCGCTGGCTTTACTACCTTTTATACCTAGCAGTGCTAGTAGCACAGTTATTTGGCGTCAGACTTAGGTAACACGGTGATAGCTAGAGAGGCAGATAGAAAATGGCTTAAAACTAACAAAAACGAATACGTACCAATAGCATAGATTAGATATTAATCCAATAGCACCCCCACTAGAGATCGAACCTGTGTGTAGGCTATGGAAGCAATTAGAATTAGTTTTTGTTGTTTTTTATTTTATTTTTTACGTATCATGGATTTGATATCAATTTAATGAGGCGCTGACTCTGCTACCCTTCATTCCGGAACACAACAGTGCTATTAACATTGTTGTTTGGCGACAGACAACATAACATAACGTAACATAGCCAATCAAACCGAGTACCGATAGGTGCCCCCACTGGAGATCGAACCCGGGACCTCCGGCTTGTAAGTCAAAGCGTTAGGCCACGGATGCGGTTGAAATTGGTAATGAATCTGAAAAGATTACCTTGGGGCTTTTTATCTGAAAGAAGGACACAATGTTAAAGTACAATTTATTTGCATTTTTCATTTAATTCCTAGGTCTTCATAACGGGGTAAGTTAACCCACTTTGTTGGATTGGGCTACGTAGCAGTCTTGAAGCCTAGCAAGCTTAACTTTGAAGCAACAAAAACCGCAAAACAACACAAACTCAAGAATGTTTAGTGCCTCGACGTTTTAATTACTAACAAGGAGCTAATAAGGCTTAGCCGTGTGGTTCCGGATTTACTTTGCGACTGGTGCAGTATACGATCACTTCTTGCCTTAAAGTTGTTGCCGTAAAAGGTTAGAAAGGGACAGTATGCGTCATATGCACTCGTTAATAGCCTTCATATACTAGTGGCTACATAGCTGGCTGAACATACTCGTAATCCGGAGATTTCGAGTTGTATTCCCAGGTAGTGTTTTAATAAAGAAAAATTGGTATAACAAATGAAAATGAATAATTGAACTCAATTTTATGCCAAACACGGTAAAGTTACAAATAGTAGCACTTAAGCATAATCAATGATTATTTAGTTGTAACTATCATTCACCAACTGTATTAAATAACTGATACTCGTATGCACAGGATCATATTCTTTCTCGAGTGATGTTCTTTTGGGATATCATTTTAGAAAGTGGACATTCTGGGCCGAAACTCGAATTTATAGTTCATGCCTGCGACTTCGTTCTCATTGAATCAGTTTTATTAGGATGCAAAGTATCGTTCATAGCTGTGATGTACGATTCCACAGACATCCAAAGTAAATATTAGTAGTATTTTGTCAAATTAAAGCAATATACTAAGAAAACTAGAACGTGCAAGTGTAGAGTACGTACTTTAAGAATTCTGAGATTCAAAAGGAAGTCAATAAAAGTGCAAACTTTGCGAATAAAGATATTTCCCGTGACACGAGACGACCTGATTCTTCAATGCAGCTCTCATCGATCCGCACTTCTTGCTTCAAAACTGGGTTCGCGGAAAGCTATCTAGATTCTTAGCTTCTAGGAAGTATTTTACAATAGACGATATTTTTATATTCCGTCCCATTTCACCGAGGCAATTCGTCTGAAACTTTTCCGACTGATGATAAGATGGTGATAAAAATGTGTAGAGCGTGTTCAGTTTAAAAAGATTGTATGACTTTATGAGTCTTTTCTCCATTATTTAAAAGTGAGCGCAACTTTAAGTGATTTGAAATACCTCTGATATCGATTTCGAGCCATCGGGTCTTCTGTCAATTTATTGCCAAGAGACCTAAAAATTCTTCAGAACTATTTATTTATCATATCTGTAAACATTGTTTTTGGCATCTCTGCCTTAAAACGTCCGAGGACCTTGATGGATGTTAATCGAACATTTCTGTCGTTGATGCGTGGGTAGATTGGATCGAATCATTATATTCGCAGGATTGAACGGGCTAAAACTCTCATCACATT
Source organism: Carcina quercana (assembly GCA_910589575.2). Lineage (NCBI taxonomy): Eukaryota > Metazoa > Arthropoda > Insecta > Lepidoptera > Depressariidae > Carcina > Carcina quercana. The sequence goes on from OU342439.1 coordinate 7,764,249, forward strand.
TATTGCTCTAGTCATAGATCTCTAGCTAAAGGTAGAGTAAAACACGTGCGTGTAAGAATCACTAAAAGTTAACCGTGAATTTGTTTGTATGATAAGGTAGCAACTGTTTTCCATACATACATACATACATATAAAATTGGGTGGTTTTGACCGAAAGAAACATTCATATACTCGTACAAATTATGTCAAAATTACGAAATCTCATTATGTCCCTCAGAATGGACAGTGCAGTTTATTTATCGATAATGTACTAACTCGATCGAAAGCTTTACATGTCTTGAGGCGTCCATTTGGAACAAAAAGCGAGGCGGCGCTTCCGTTCGTCGACAAAAGGAAATTCAATAAGAGCGAATTTCCCGTGATTTACGACCACTATTTCCTCGTTAGGAGTTCGCGGGCCCTCGAGGTGTGGCCGCGCTCAACATTTTTATTGTAAAGACAAATTCAGTTAGTCTAAGTTACGACAGTATTATAGTACTCTGTGGTCTAAGATAACTTGACCGGAGGCTGAAATTCATTCTTCCACACAAATTTTGAGCAGTTGTGACGCGGGGATGCCACAATCTATAAAATAATTCTAATTCAATCGACTAAACTTTATTGTACACAAAACAAAATTAATTTATTTCAGAGGTGTCCTTTCAAGCTTTATATATGATTAAAAATGACTGTCTTGATTTTTTTCAGTATGTCATCTACATTTCAAAAATTTAACCGTTATTAAGACACTGAAATATGTTGATCAGTGTCCTGTGAGTTTGTGTGATGTATAGAATATTTAATTATACAACATTTATGTATTTCCAATAGCTTAGTTTCGTAAGTTCTATTGGCAGGTATTATTTCGTAATTTGTCACTCTGTTAACGTACATACACATTTTTTATTCGAGGTACACTTACAATTAATACATTTACGGTGGTCATGATTAGCCTTAATAAAATGGAATTAACTTTAGTGCCTACAGGTCTAATGCATAACCTAGTCTGTTCTAAGACGTTTGACGTTCCGTAAACACACCCTCTCGTGCCGCTCCCATACCTCAGGAGCACTCGGTTATGCGTTAGATTTGGAAATTAACAATATATAACTAGAAAAGATCCAAATAATTTCACTCAACATTGATTCCATATAAGCCAAATGTTTTTCTTTCTAGTTTTCTAGAGGCTTTGATATTTAGGGTCGACTTAAACGAAAAAGATTGATTAATATATTACATAAGATTCAACAATGGTTCGAACTGTAACATAAGTCAGATTCTAATTTTACATTATCCAAGATGTTTCATAGCTGAGGTGAACTCGAAAAACTTTGTTAGAATTACCTATAGTGACCTTTTCGGATAAAGCTCCCCAATGAAATTCTAATTTACCTAAGCAGATTGAAGGTTTTAAGACGACATATATCTCTCCCTTTTATCTTTGTTGCTGCTTTGCTTTGCAAGCAATTGGAAACAAATTTAATAATTTCAATACAGACAGACAGCGTTAATTATGTTTCTTTAATAATTTGTAATTAAACGTATTCCTAATTCTTGAAAAAATTGCGCAGAATTTAACTCGTGAAAACGTCCACTTTTGAACGTTGTTCTTCACGGCGTAATCACCGGTCTCGAAGCACGAAATTTACAAAACTTACACGAACAAAAGAAATCACCCTAGTAGAACAGACACGCACTAAATAAAATTATTCCTTGTTCAAATATCCATGTTCCGGCAGGGGCCCCGAAATCAACTTGTAAGTGCTTAGTTTTTCCCGGAGCGACCCGGACCTTACGAACTTGTCGGTAAACTACAGAGCTCTGTATTTCACTCTAAGAGCCCATTGACCTACAAGAGCGTTCGGTTTTATTGTACCACTTGGAAAATGTTTTAATAGATAAAATATTGTTTTATGACGAGAAATGATGCTTGTACCTAAAAAGTTATAAGAGAAAGTTCGTAGGATTATGATTGGAAGAGGTTATGATTTATGACAAAATAATACACCATCATCAATTAGTATAAACAATAGCTGCAAAAGCTTAGATTTAAAAAAAGACTTATTTTTGGACATGAAACTCCCTTAAGATTGTGCTACATCGTCAGACATGGGAGTTTCTCATGGGAGAGGACCTGCCATAATCAACACAATTGGCAGGCGAATTGGTGAAATAATAATAATTATGACGATCCTATTCTAGTACCGGGACCACACTAAAAGATCGAATGATACACGAAACGCATAAAACTATGTTACACCGTTGTTGGGTTGAAATTTCAACCGTTATGAAATACTATAGTTATGTTTGCTCTAAGAAAATACATCCTATAGAATATAAATAGATAACATATAGATTTACTAGCTTGAGATATAGTCACTCCTTATTTTGTATGGTTTTTAGCTAAACATCTACTTTTTCTACTGTTTCGGCTTTTGTAGATATTATTGTAATTGTGGATTACATAATAGACAATTCGTATTTATTTTTTTAAAGTGAAACTTTACATAACTTACAATTTCTAGTTTTTCTGAAGGTGACCTCGTAAAGGGTAAAAGCCACTCTGTCAGCACCATATGGCGAAAATATGGGGTGAAATAAGGAAGCTATTACGGTTGTTTATGAAGATTTCGCTCAAGGGTCAAGGCAGCTGTATACCCGCGGGTGATGTCAACTAGTTTTGACATTTTATGTACAACCTAAAAAATACTCTTTCACAGTTATTCAGAGACAAATGTTAGACACCAGTTGTATTTTTAATAACAGCGAAATATACGTATTTATTACAATAAATCAGATTTTGTTCAGCTTGATTAAATGTTTAGGCTAATGCATAAAGAAGAGCTATTAAAAACTATTTTGAGGGTTGTTATACCTGGTAACCATATCGTAACCAATTATTATAAAATTGAATTACTTAGTGAATGCTAAGTATTGTTTACACAAAGAAACAAAATTTCATGGTTGTTGTAAAATTATATAATAATAATACGCAAACACACGCCATATTGTACTGGATTGTATTTAACTGTATCTAAGTTTCCCACGTACAAAAATAAAAGGCACACATTTTAATGATAACAGTTTATGCTGAAATCAATCGTTGACCCTTCTAATATTAAACTTAAAAAACCGGTCAAGTACGAGTCGGGCTCACGCACCAAGGGTTCCGTACAGAACATGAATAATTAACATACTTAAAATCATAAATAATAGGTATATACGCACCCAACAATGCTCTACCGAAAATATAAGTCCGATTGACGAACCAACTTTACTTTGCGGTTACATTGCATACCCGAGGTATGGATTATAACTGCAAAGCTAAGTTTGTAAACATAAAGAAGCATTTTTTACTGTGGTATAATTTAAAAATCATAGTTTTCAGATTTATTCCTATGGTTATGCTTTAAGTCCTAACTTCCAGCCAAATTTCAGGATTCTAGGGCTACGGGAAGTTCCCTTTAGGTTTTCGTTCCCATGCATTATCTAAGAAAATTGTCTAAAAATACGTCTTAAATAGACATATCTTTTTATTGCGTAGACATTCAAGTTTGAATTTTTGAAGGAACTGAAGACTTCAGTATTTCGTTTTAGTTTCAATTTGATACTCCGAGTACCTGAGAGAAAGGGTCTTGACACTCAAACAGACGGACAACAAAGAGATCCTATAAGGATTTCTTTTTTCTTTATGAGGTACGGAACTACTAAGATTTAAGTAAAATATTTGGAAATTAAGCACATAGTCGGTAAAGTCCTGGTGAAACTTTTAAATTTGTAATTATTCTAATAACTTATAAACACCGCACATATTAGAAACAGAATAAAATAAGCTGAAAGTTTTCTTAAAGCGATGTAGTTGCACAAACACGATCTAACGACAAATAACAAGGCTCCTTGAAACATCGTAAAAAGTACAAGCGAGCAACTCTCTGAGACCAAATAATGGCGGATAACAACGTATGTGACGTTATTTATGTGTGAAATTTCGTCGTAAAAACTTCGGCTGTTCGACTGTTTAGAGTTCATGCTGTCATGGGTGTCATTTCAAATTCGCAAATCGTTACTTTCTTGCTAATGTTAGGATATGAGTATCCTAACTATGCTACAGTTGGTTTGTTTGTCCCATTTTATGTCTACGCAGGGTCAATAAGTTTGCTTCAAAAATTTTCAGGAACAGAGAGTCTGGAAGATGGACTGGAAATAGAATAATTTTATCGTTATCATGATAATGATCATTTGGATGCAATAAACTTTTCACACGACTAAAGTCGAGGATAGCACCAATTCCAAATGATGAACTGACTGACAATACAGTCAGATTCATACTTTGCGACAGAAAATCCATCGGAGGCCGTCTATGCCACTTATTTTGACGATTTCCCTTGCAAGCGCACGGAATCAATACCTTTATGGAACTTCCCATTGACCTAGAATACAACTAAAATATTTTTAAAGTTATTTATGGTTACAAAGTGTTGGCGACTGTAGTTACATTCGTAAAGCTATATTGTTAACAATTGCGCATATGATTTCGCCAGGCGCATTCGTTAGAGCATTTTGAGTGTATTACCGTGTATATTATGTAAGATTTTCATATTTTGTATTGAACCCTCGGTGCGCTAGCCTGACTCGCACTTAACGGCCAAGTGCGTGTCAGGCTCACGCACCGCATTTTGCAGCTAGGCTGTTTGAGTTCGACAATATCTTGAAAAATCTTCGCTGTAACTTTTACCTAACTGCATTATGTTATGAATTAGTATCCCACTGGACAGAGTCGTCAAACGGATGAAGCCACTGGTTGAGCACTTGTTTTCTTACTTTTAGTTAGTTTGCTCCTTGAGAGTACTTTTGGGAGCATTCTTTAGTCCTTTCCTACATAAAAGGTTATGTTGATGAGACTTTACGGTTATTGTGTTTAATTTAAAGTTTAAATATTTTGAGTAAAACAACGCTGCCGACTGCCACCTCTTTTGAATCAACCATCCAATATCATCATCCGCTATTTCATATTGTCACAATGCTATCTGAATCTCTGAAATCTGAAATAATACTCTCATAAGCCAAATGTGAGATTGAGGTCAAGTGTTGGTCTATCTTTAATAAAATAAAATAAATAAATAAAAGATTAATTTACAAAAAAATTGACTTTACACACATATCCTTAGCTTTCCCGTTTCTCTTTTGTGCAGTGATACACAAATGACTTATACTAACTATTGCTATTAATTAACTGGTCACTTCGGCTCCCAAAAATTGAATGCTCCTAATTCGACCTTCACATTTTATTTTGCACCGTAATAAAATCCCGCAAGAAACAAAAGACAACCCTGTGGGTAAAATAACCTTACAACAAGTAAAATATTTAATAGTTTCCTTGATAATATTTCTTCCGACCGCCGAGATAAGTCGAGTGTAGCAGAACACGGGTATTTGGCATGTAAATCCAGTGTTGTCTGTTGGTGGAGTATTGTCAAGATCGTGCCAAGAGGCTCGCGTGTTCGCTGAGAGTCTTCCGATGCTGCCGACGAGTTATTTAGACAATCTTGCTAGGGAGCAAGCTGTGATAGTCGACCTTTATACTCCGACGTAGCAAATTGGAACATTTGTGGAGCTGCAATCTAAAACTGAGTTGGAAGTCATGCATTTTCGCTGTTCCGTCTACGGTAGAAGGAAATATAGTGTTTTCTAAATTGCGGCCATTTTCCCCCGAAATCAAACGTTTTTAACATACTAGTATTTTGTGCTTTTTTAAAGCCGATAGATGGAAATATAATACGTAATATATGTTAATAAATTAAAATCGGTTCTCCTATTTTTTCATAAGCATTTTATCGAGAATCGAGAAATCCATCATGTTCGGAAAAATTGTCTTTGCTTTTTTCGAGACTTCTATTTTGCTACACATTTCCTTTACAAACAAATCACGGAAACGTAACGTTCTATCATATCAAATCGCACACATCTAATAAACCGGAAAGTTTGTAGTTTTTACAGCGTTATGAGGGTCCCACAAGTTTAGCAGTAAACCACCGAACACACTTGTCGAATCGTCGGCGACTTCAATTACTTTACCGATTCTGCTATTTTCCAAGAACTACTCTGAAGCTCTTAAAATTTATTGCGTCGTGAGCAAAAATAGATGTCCTTTGAATCTGAATCCACAGTGAGTCAACAATCGCTCGCTCTCTAGAAGCAAGTTTATGATTATTGTTTTGGATGTTAGTTCGTTCGATGCACCTTTGAATTCTGCGGTGGTTGATAGCTCAATTCGGTTCGTAGCTTACTCGTACGACTCTTTTGTCGAGTCACCTCTAATTGAACTGAAAACATATGGACCCATCTTCTGTTACATCTTAGGGAACATTTCAGAAAACAGGCAGCAACGTCTATTTTAATGTAGCTCTTATCTAACAGCTGTCATCAATTCCGTAAATCGGAGAATACGATTACAAAAAACCATTTGTTGTGTAATTAACTTCACCGGGCGATAATGAACTTTATAGAAAATACATGGACATAGTTATTATTACCATTTAATTTAAATTTTCTGTTTGGAAAAATTAAATTAAATTCTGCTGCGTTTATTTACATTTTCACGATTTTTTAAAAACAGGGTTCTAGATAATGCTAAGGTAAGGAGGCCATGTCCAACAGTGGACATATGCAGCCGATTATGATGAATTTATCGAAACACTAATTTGCTAGCAAATTTCTGTTGCATATTTTGAAGTCCATTACATAGCCTAATTCATATTTGTGATTTCATTGGTTTTCCCCGGTTACATTGATGGTAATAGTTGAAGAATTCACAAATATTCCACAAAAGACATACCGCCGCATTGCACTATGTCCGTGCCGTAATAATCATGATTTATTTTGCTAAGCTGCCCAAACTTTCTGAAAACGAACGGCACCATATTTCAACCTTACCTTAAACAGTATTCGGTTGAACTTCGTACGGACCGGAGAGCTAGGTAACAGAATCCCCACAGGTAAGGGTTGTTAAATCAGAACGGCTTTGTACAGAGATTTCCCTCTTTCTTTCAACTGTCCCTCAGGACCTGAGATAAACAATGTACGGAAATCCCTTCAGAAGCCAACTTGGCGATATAGTGACTTATTGTTCTTTTTAGTGCAAGTTTAATGTGTTAGGGTGACGTTTATTACAATGCTAGTACTATTGCACATGACATCGTCTGCATAGACTTTTATAATTATCCCACGGGAACCCATTTATTCAACCGGGATAAAAAGTAGCTAATGCCATAAGCTACAATTATTATACCACAACATATATTAATTAGTGCGAAATTTTTAGTAAAATAAATATGTATTTCTATTTAATTGTAAATTTAGTTCGATAATTTTCATTAAAATTTTATGAAAACCAGACGAAAATGTTACACACACACGTGTATGTAAAATCTGGCCGGTTTCTATCCAGACATAAATAATTCTTAAAGAGATACGGAAATATTATTATCAGACGAGAAACGTAAGCTAGGTATTAGTAACTAGTAATTGTAATGAAAATATGTAAGTTTGTATTTTGTATGCATTTGGAATGTAACTTGTTGGTGTCTCTAAATAAATAAATAAACGTCCCCAGCTAAATAGAGATATTCACCATAGTACGCCACCGTGTCCGTTCCCGAGTATTCCCGAGATGTCTCCATTCAAGCGTCTCAACGCTACCTGGAACAGCTCGTCGGTCCATCTAACTAGGAGAACGGCCCTGTACAGTGTACGTGGTCGACACTCGAGAACTCTTAATTCCCATACGGGATATTCCGATGTTAAATACATCCGAATGATGATGATCCTTTCCTGTATTGCATAAAAAAAAATTTTTTCTTACACAATCGACAACATACTATAAAGTCAGCGCAAGTTTCAAAGAATATTTTCTTATAAACACTAAAAGAATTTCAAGTATACCTTCTCAAAAAATATCTAAAACGATGGAACGTAACAATTAATGGTTTGAAACGAAACCACAATCCCAACTAAAAGTTACGAGTTGTGGTCGTTGTGAGTAGGTACGAGTAATCTACTGCCGGCTTACATTATCTGTGACGAATAAACCGATGAGACGGTACATCAGAGCTTATCGCGGACTAGGTAACCAAAAACAGGATTAAAACTTAAATCTGACAAGGTCAGTCGTCAAAGAGTTTATAGCCGGAAGGGGCCTTTTACTTACTTTTGTTTTATGGAGCAGAGAGGTTGAAGGGAAAAACTTTTGCTCTCCGACTTCGGGCTTCATTGCTCAAATTTAACTTGGGACTGAGTAGCGGAATTTATCCGGAAGCAATCTATTCCCAATTTTGATGGATTGTATTGCGATTCTACGAAAACGGTGTCCTGTTTAATAACGTTTTGTGACACGAGCGCACACTAATATGAATTTATTATATAAACACAAGTAAATGCGTTCAAAAAGAACTGGCAACCGACCTCAATTGCCCTAAAAGTCTACTTTTAGTATGGCAAATTTGAGATTTATATCGTTTTCTCATTGATGCCGTAGTCAGAACTGCACCAAATTGAAATGGGACCACACGGAAAGTACCACCTTTCAAATAAAAAAGAATCATCCAAATCGGTTTTATCCAGTCAAAATTTCTGAGGTAACAAACATAAAAAAAACATACCCGTCGCATTGAGATGAAAACCTCCTCCTTTTTTGAAGTCAGTTATAAATCAAGACTGTATATTCAGTTTACTGGAATATAGTTTATAGGAAACTACAGATATACAGTATTAAACGTATGACACTATGTTTTCAGCTAAGTATAGAATATAAGAGTCTACTCTATATAGTAGATAGACAACATACTAGACAACTAGTCAACAACAGACTCTGTCTTAAGAGTCTGTTGTTGTGTTTTTCATCAACAGAAAATCAGTTCCGAGTATTTTATAGTAAAGTGGATGATGCTATTATTTTGTTTTTATGTGCTGTTTAAGGCGCAGTTAAGCCGCTAACATTTCGCAGACAACATATCCAGGTCCAGACTGGCAAGAGATGCAGCTTCGAATCCCAACCGTGTCGAAATTTCTCAAAATTTTGGAAGGGATAGCTCATCAATTGTACGTTATATAAGTAAACATGCTGCCAAATTAGATTCAAGCTTCACCTTGAAACGTATTTTACGAGAAAGGGCAGTATTTTAATTTCCGCGCCATGAAATCCTCATGAGGGTAGGCTTAATAAAAATCGGCGAGAATGATTGATGGGCCGATCTCATTGAGTCTCGTCACCGTGACGTCACTCGGTGAATTCGATAATACCACGCTGTTATTAAGTGATATAAAGTGTACGCGTGAGCGAGGGAAACGTTACAGCTTAATTTATTTAGTCCTTACACATTGTTTTAAAACAATGCCAATTCGTAATACAAAATACAGTTAATAGATTATGACCACAGCTTCATGAATCATAATCAGAATATTTTATTGTAGAAATAGGTGGTAAAATAATATTAGGTGCAATACATAAGATCTCTATTTCTTACCCGAAGGCGTATAATATTTGCAAATTTAATATAAAATATGATAAAACTAATAAAATACGAGTATGACAAGGATGAGAAACAAGTGCATACCGATTGGCGTTTAAAAAGTTCTACATTCTTGCTTTCCTGTACCTGCTTGCCTTGCTCGCTTACCTTGTTTGCCTGTGATGGAACTTGATATGTTATTAAGTAATCGGAAAAAAATATAAAAAGTATTAGTGAACAATTAGAAAACTATCATGCTTAGTCTTGTACTCTTTAATGATTTGTAATTAGGCTTTTAATAACAATTTTCTGGTTACGTTAGGGTGTAGTCACTCCGACTGTGATCGGCCCGGCATTGCCCGCACAGTTGAGGTGTTCCAAGTCGTTGCTCCCTGGCGGTCATGAGGCTTGCATTGGGATTGGTTGGGTGCAGATGGCCCAAGAGATACATGACGGATGATAAGAGAGATGATGTACGAAAGATGAAGGAACGAGGTAGCCCGCGTGCCAAGTGTCGCGCTGCTGCCCACAGAGAATGGGAGTAATGAGTGTGAATAGCGTTGGGTGGTGTGCTTACCTGTCACACCTGATGTGATCGACCTAGCATTCCCCGCACAGTGAAGGTGGTGGATGAGTGTGTGCCTCAATCACATTCTAGCTGGCGATAGGCTGGATGTCATTGATGCACAAGAGTAATGACGTGACGTCAAACGGCTAAATGATTTTCGATCACATCGGCAAATTACCTGTGAAAAGATGTTTAGATTAGGTTAGAGAAAATATTCAAATATTTATTACATCAATGTCCATGGAATGTCAATACCAAACTTTTGGAAGTTGAATCTAAGAAACCTGTAGAAATCGAGTGCTCGCGGCGCCTCAAGCGAATCAAAAATAGAGGTCTGTCACTCAATCAGTAAAAAGGCGGTAGCTAGCCAAGCGACCAATGCAATACCTACCCCGTTCGGAGTCAAACCTGCGACCTACGGATAATAAGTCTACGAGTATAGCGATTACTGTACAGTAACTAATAAAATCGGATAACACTTTACTAAGAGTGTAGGTAAAAAATATTCTTATTAATAACACCAAAGCTGTCAAAATGTCACGGAGCCTCAAAATCTACTATTAATCGTAACAAATACCTACACTTAAGTATCCTAGTAGATAAAATGACAGATATATATGTATATAGCTAACGGCTAGACGTTTAATAGCTCCTCTGTTCGCACAAAAGAAATTACGAATCCATGAACTCTCTTCGCAGAAAGAAATCAAGCATGCATGAAACCCTAAATCGAAAAGATGTTAGCACAGACAATTGTAAAGAATAAATATAACACAAATGTGTTGTAAGTGACAAATGTTTAAGAGGTAGACGCCCTGCGGACGGGTACCGATAAAAACCATCCTACCCTCTCTGTATGATTAATGCAGAATTCGCGTGTGGCTGACACGAGTGCACTGCATGCTGGATTGTAGTTTGTGTTTGTTTAGACTGTTACTAGCCACGAGATCTATGTTTGGAGACGCTTTCTGTTGTATCGGCTAAGGGAAGTATTTATTAAGCTGATTTGTAGCAGTTTACATTCTATATAAAGCCCTCATGCCATCCATCTAATATATTTGTCTAATGCGGATGCGGTCAAAGAAATTTGTCAGCTTTATCAAATGTGCTAGCTACTATGATCAAAAATGATTGAAATTGAAATTTCTGTGACACTGACATCCACGGTCCGTCATTTTATCATACTATGAACGAAATCTGTGACAAATATACTCGTATTGGTCGAGGATGTTGGACGACTTGGATATTACGTGCTAGGAGCATTTAATCACTACGTTTTAATTACGTGTTAGATTCAGATTGTCAAACATTCACCAAAAAATATATTTGGATGTAAAACAAATAAACTTAAATTGATTTAAATTCTTTCGTTAAATCTGACATCATTGATGTTTTATGGTAATCAATTATTTTTATTTTCAATTAGTTATAATTTTTATATGAGTTGATTGATAGCTCCATTGTATAAATAAACAATATAAATTGGTATTCTTTTAATTTCACGTTATTACTAAGCATTCAGCAAGCAAAACACAAAAATAATACATAATGTATAAAAAAAGGTTTTCGAATAATATGTAATGTAATATACATATACTCTTTTTAATCAACCATAACATTATTTATAACCAGTCCAATATTGAGATCTTTGGTACTATCTAGTGCTGGACCAGCGCATACTGGGTATGCAACCTACTGGGATCAAACGTTACGGATATCGGATACTATTCTGTGTATATTTGCGTTAATCTGTTGGTGTCTGTTTGATGTTGCATGAGTCTGATTTACATGCATATGTTAGCTAACGTCAGGTGGAGAGTTCGCTTGATTTCGTCAAGAGGACTGGCAGCTTACGTCAAGCAGAAGAGTAGCTTATGCCGAAGAGATTCGGAGCTTCAGCAGAAGGGTTATTATGTTGAGCAGATTAGAGGTACACGTCAAGCAGGAATAATTTGTCAAGAAGGGCAAGCTTGTCAAACTGAGGGTAGAGTGGATGGTAAAATTGCAAAAATGACAAGCATTGGTTGAGTTTACGAGAAGACAACGATTAATTTGTTGTGAATTTATGTCAAACTTAGACGTACGATAAATGTTCTTTAATCGTTCGTTGTATTGATCGAGTATGTTATCACCAACGTGTTAGTCATGTTTGTCAAGTTCAAAGCTTATTTTGTAGACCATATGGACATTTATGTTTAACCTTACCTGAAGTTCTAACAATCATTTCAAATCGCAAGATTTTAAAAACAGACAAAGAAAATGGGAAACAAAACAGACTGCTTGTTTAAAACAAATCTCACTTTAAAAGAAACCCAGTCCAGTTAGTCGCTACACCGAAATCCCTAGCTCACAAACTTAAATGGAGTGAATCAGTCGAAACACTAGCTATAAACTAAATGCGAGAGTATTTATTCCCATTGTAACCAAAGGATTGTGATGGTGAAGCATTGGGGTTACGGACATAAGCCGTGCTCAACAATTGCTGCTTTTGAACTCATTTGGAGAGGATTAGAGTTGACTTTGACCGATCGCACCCATCTCGGGACAGCGGCGACGATCAGATTAGGGCACCGACTCCAATCAATTTGTATGATTCGTACTTTCATTTAAGCGCCTGTAATTAATAAGGACTAAGGTATTACGTGATGTAGTAATGAAATTCGCTGACCTGACACAGTTTTTGTATTTATTATCCACAATTTGCGAACACTGGTAATGATGAAATTAAATCCGTAGCTGTAAATGACCTTTAATTGATCGATAAGATTGTCCAATATTTGACATAAAACTCGAAGAAAAATACATCCATATTTCTAATTGCGTTAATTCCGAATTCTTTTTATCAGTTTGCCCTTTTCCGTTAGGAGTACCTTTCAATACGAGTACTGTATTTATACTACAGAGACTTATTGCAAACGACAGTTTATGGCTGTTACACTACCAAAAACTTGATCTTACACACATCGATTTATTTGTTATCAACTAATATATTTTATTTGTGTTGTTTTTTTCTACGCATCATGAGGTCAGCCTCAAATTACCTGACTAGTTTCAGCAAGTTCATGTGTACAACTAAGTTTCTTCAATTTCCTTCAACAGGATATCTGGGGGGATCATAAAAGCCGAAGAAAAAGTTGGCACAGTACCCAAGAACTGGCATAAAAACCACCAGAAGAAATAAACACGAAACGAAGTTGTATTTCAAGAGTTTTCATCGTATGCTCGCAAGTTAAAAAGCGGCTACAAAGTCGTATCCTCCAAGTTGGATAGTATCTGAAGCGCTAGGGAATACTCTAGGTACGGAAGGTTCCAGCCAGTGTCAATATTGAATCAGCACGGCTCCTGCTTGTGAGTGGAATAAATTGCGGCCACCATCCGGAAACCGTTCGAGTCAGTCGAATAATTTTCTTATCTGTCTTTATTTTCTCTTTTAGAAGAATAATGCGGATTTTGTCTGTAAGCTTTTTCATTTCGCTAGTCGTAAATTAGGGCTGTGTCTGTTTTGTGAAACGAATAAAGTATGCTAATGACTGAAAAAATAGGAACGCCGCGCCGGTTTCTTTTAGTTTGATTTATGTCGCAGTTAGGTGTTTCTGTGTAAAAATTAAATGAATCAAGTTATAAGATCAAATTGTACGTTTGTATTTTTGTTTAACCTAAATCAAAAGAAAAATAAAAAAAGTTGTATTTCTCACAAAATCTAATTTATTGCTAAGCTCAATACAAATAACTTTGGCATAAAGTTCTAAAATACAAGTTCATCGAACATAGACTGTAAAAGTTTATCGACTAGTTCATGCTGAATGATAGTAGTAAAAGCGGCTCTAACCCTACTAAATAGTAAACAATACTACATGTAACTATCAACATTATCGCCCATTCCTACCTACATCAGAAGTGGGATACACGACCTAATAAAGATGATATCCAAAATCTTTAGAATGTTTTAAGCAATAAAATGTTGTACTTGAGTCGTAAAACGCAATACTTCACGCTGTATATACTTCGGGAGAGTGTGTAGTGCTGTAATAAAGAGCTAAACGATCACTGGGTGTATCACTTCCACGGCATTTGATCCGCTATGGCGTCGTAAATGGGAGCGTTCGAGATCCTCAAGCCTTGTGAATGTTGATATAAGAACGTGTAGTTGATAAAACGACAGTTTTGTTGTGTATTATTGACTATTTGAATCATGTTATTCCCTGTAGGTATTACAAAAAGTTATTTTTAAAGTAGAACACTCTTAACCAGCTTATGGCTTATTGCTAATCATTTATTATTATCATTCGATGTTTTATGTAACATTTTTGTCAGAAAACTCCATTACTTAACCAGGAATAGCTTCTTCATAACTACTGTGAACGAGCTATGAAAGAGGGATTTTATGATAATTACCGCGAATAGTAGTCCGAAAACGCTGCTTTCTTTCAGCTAAACTAAGCTTCTAGAGGGAAATGATATTTATGGAAAGATTGTTTTTAAGTTTCGGTTATTTACTCTCTACAACAAGCTAAATATACTGTTATACGCTACTCTACGTACATAGAGAACGGTTTGCATTGGCAGTAGTCAGCAGTCGATATCGAAGTCATAAAATTTCCGCGACACATCACTTTATTGTTACACAGGGTTTTGCGGAAGCTTTAATGTCTCTATTCCTGACAACGGTTTACATAGTTATTACTATTTTCTCTTTGTATATACTATTAGAGTTTGTAATTTGTTTCTTCTTGTAATAATACATATTTTTGATTGTAAAAATTTTTAAGTGGTGGCAAAATCTCCGAAAGATAATTTATACCATTTTAAAAAAATCCTAGTTTTCAGATGGTTCCAGAAGTTCCTATGGTTGGGCTGTAAGACCTTGCTTTTTAACTAATTTTAGGATTCTAGAGCAATGGGAAGTACCCTATAAGTTTTGGCTTCCTTGCATTCTCTACAGCAGGGATGGCGAACCATTGGCACGCGTGCCATTGACGGCACGCGACACAATATTTTGGGCACTTCTCTGTTCACGAAATTCATTATGCACTACGAAAAAAAGTAGGTATTATATGACTAGCGATCGCGTATTACATATTTTATACGCTTCTATATATATGAAACATGGCAAAACTTTCCTATTTTTTGTAGTAAATTAAGAGTTTGCGGTTTATAGTATTTATTATTATTATTTTCCCAATAATCAGAAAGTCAAAATTATTTGATGGCACGTCTATGACCTCGTTAAACATTTCTTTTGATAAAATGGCACGTTGATACGTAAAGGTTCGCCACCCCTGCTCTACAGAAATGGTCTAAAAATAGGTTTTAAACAGCCATAAAAATATTACTGCATTGACTTCGATGTTTGATTTTTTCACAGACTCACTTGACTTGACAACTTTTCTCGCTCCTGAGAAAAAGGGTATTGACAGACAGACAGACGGACGGACGGACAACAAAGTGATCCTATAAGGTTCATATTGTCCTTTTGAGGTACTGAACCCCAAAAAACATTAAGTAATTTGTATAAATAAACATTTTATTTCTACGAATGGTATAAAAGGCAGCGCTTTCCATCCCTGTGGAGTAACTTTTAATTAAATAGAACGCTTCTTGTTGCACTTGGAAATTTGTAAAACGTTGCTAAGATAACATCGCATCCTTGTATAACGTAATAAATAAAGAAAATAAAAGATTTAAGTTACGGGTGTTACAGTTTATAGTTAAACTACATGTTTTCTATTCATTTTTTAAACTCTTTGATAGCTAAACCGTTTCTCGTGCTTTTTTGATTTAAGATAATATTATTAAGTTATTCAGTAAAATATGTTTGTGTCAGGTTTTAATTTAGATTACTTTCTGGTAGGCACGCGTCAAAGATTAGAGGACTGCGCGCCGCTAAAAATCATATAATAATTTTTTTCTTTCAGTCTTTAATGTTACTTAGTAACAAGTAAGTTAAAAAGTCACAAAAGAAGGAAATTTGTGGAAACTACCGTCTGTAAAACTACCAAACGTTTTTTTAAATTATTTTCGTCCATTTTTTTCTAAAAGACAAAACTTTTATCGAATGGAATTTATTTTCCACGTGAATCACGTGAAATAAGTGGAATTTATTGCATTATTCATATATTAATAATATATGAATTTTCTGGAGATGTCGCTTGAAAAGTTTCTAGACGCATAACTTCAACAAGTTCGATTAGAAATCCTATTGAATTATTGAGAAAAGAAATGCTAAATATGTTTTTGTTCTTGGAAGTATCGGTATTGAAATTTATATTGAACTAGACGATTGGTTCGAGTTCAGTACTGTATCTTGGAGGGGTCCAGAAATGGACTGCTTCAGGCTGTACTTGATAATAAAAATTGCAATATAGCTTTTACCTGCAATTAAAATTCAATTCATATTCCACAACCATGTAGTGTGTTGAGGAAAATGCCAATTAAAGGTGACTGTGACATGGTTCAAAAGTGGATACATATTTTTGTACTCGAGTGTACATATACACAAATCCTAAGCCTTTTCTGAACGACCTCTCCTTTCATGTGTCACTAACAGAACTCTGATTTCCATTGAAACGTGAGCTAGCATACCCTATCATATTTTCCCAGAAGCAATATAATATCGTGATTTATATGGACTCGACCTACAAATTCCGCTAAAAGCACTACAGAATTAAATACAGAAATGAATACTACAGAAATCTAGGTTTCTATAATTGTCTTATTGAATATATGAAAAGGTAAATGTTGTGTTGAGTGATAGGTTAGTTCCTATCTAAATTGTGTTTGAATCGACTTTTTTATAACATAGATCAAACCACTAATGGCTCTAGGGTTGCCATCTTACTTTATCAATAGAATTACTATCATTCGAATTAAGATTATACTTATTGCATATACAGGTCACTAGCTAATTCAAACTAAGAAATATGGAAAATAGAAACTTCTAACAGTATTTATAGTCCTTACGAATGAAGGACAAACTTTAATAGTAATTATACCCCATTGTGCAATGAAAATAGATGCATTCCATAGCATGCCATGATATAGACTATACCTAGACGGATGTATGTGATCATTATTACAAGCGCAAAGTTTAGACTTTTTTACAAAAAAAATTTTTTTAGCGCTTTGTTCGGCGGTTGTGACATTACGAATTATTAATGATTTTCAGTATTTATTTATTCATATTCTGTACAGAACCCTCGGTGCGTGAGTTCCACTCTCACTTGACTTGATTTTTATTATTATCCACAGCTGTGTTATTTTCGTAGGTTTTATTTGCTTATAATTGACCAAACCAAAACGCACTATTGATTGAGTAAAAATAGCAAGAAAAAGATATATTACTAGTTATATATTGTAGCCATAAACTATAATAACAGATTAATTATTAAACAAGATCGGATACCGTTGAAGTTAAATAAGATCGAATTCCAAGTCACACTGCCACCGAACGAGGTGGTATCCCATAATGTTGGAAAGTTTCCCATCTTGATTGACGAACTAAATTAACTCGGCAAACTAGAAAATTAACTTCGATAACTAACGCAGAGAACGCTAGCGGCGCGACGTCCCCACCGGTTTTACACATGTTTCGTTATGGCGGCCCGTGATTGGTGGATCACGAATCATTAGACAATTTATAGCAGACTGGCCAACGAAATTTCGACAAGTGATTTTGAGGCACATTTCATTTGTTTTTGCTTTTGTACTGTGTGAATATGACAATAGAATGGATCACCTCGTGCCCCAGCTACCCTCTCTACACGTATTCACAACATTAAACTAGCTAGCATACACTAGAACACACTGTTTATCTTAATTTTACCTATTGATGTAAAATAGTAAATTTCTTTTACCATAATCTTTTACAATAGGATAGCTGAATCTGTCCAGTAATATCTAAAAATAGGATATCGGATTGAAGTGTTGCGAAATTAGTATCATTATCATACAACTTCATAGTGAATCACAATTTTCACTTTTACGCGCTATTTTTAAGTGTTCAATACGCTATCTAGAGACCATTATATGCGTAAATAATCTGATCTCCTATTTTCAGGTAATTTTAGTTATCGATGCCAGCTGTTCTATTTTAAAAGATTATGGCACAAGTTTGTATGGAAGCATTCTGAGCGAATCCCCGTTAAGTATACTTACGTATCTAAATGCAAGTACGCTTTTGAAGTTTGCCAGAGAACACCGTAATGCACTATAGCACTCATTGAGAATTTATCGACATGATGGCATCATCAAACGAAATTCATTTAAATGTCTACGTTTTGTAATTTGTTTGAGGACGGATCCCTATAAACTAAAAATTAAGTAAGATTTTTTCCCAAAATGTTTTTTTACAATTTTGTTCACTTAGAGTTAAGCTCGGTCACCCTAATATTTGTAGTACTCGTATTAAATGCGTGATTATAATTTTGGTTCTATAAATTTTCCTATTATTATTGGTATCGGAAGTCTCGAGAATTCCGATACTTTTGAAAGTATTTTCAGTTTCAGATTTTTGGGCTATTTAACAGGTATATTATAGGTATTAGAGGTATATAAAAATTTGTTATTACATACAAATAAACCATTTTCACTAACAATTTACGGACCTGTGACTTTATCCTGTATACGTGCATTTTAATATGACCAACTCTATCTCATGTTTAAAGATTATGTACTAATAAACAAAAGGATTGTAACGTATTATTATTTTATAAATATAGAATTCAACTTACTATTACAACCGCCACAGGTTCACGAAAAAATATAGAAACCATATTCTAGGAACGAGCTAAAATGTCATTTACTCATTTGTCAGTCGCATGTCAGATATTTTCACCGCGCGTCAAGGTGTCTAACGAAATGGCCAACACGTCACGAAATAACATCGTTAAAAGTGCACTAAAAATTGCTCCGATATTTTCAGTCGAACTCCGCAAGTACTCTTCGTTTTTGTTAAAACTGTTTTCAAAGGTCCTCTGGAAATAACAATTGATAGATGCGTAAATAAAATAAAAATTCACGTATTGGTTAACTAGAAAATTATTGTCACAGGCCATGACTACCTGACATGACACCTGCCTACACGAAAATAAAAGAAAATATTTTTTGGGTTATTCATTTATTTAAGCTTAATTAAACTAAGCAAAATATAAAAATATGTTTATTGATCAGAAATCAACATTTTCAACAAACAGATTTAATATCAAAATCAGGTGACGAAAAGACAAATGACTAATCAGTCTCTGGGATCGGAGAACACAGGGATTTAATGTAACTACACTGGCCCAAAAAGAATATTAGTAGGCCACTGGGCTTCCAACGACAGATAAAAAGAATAATGTACGTACATTCACGGGGATTAATTCAAGGCATCTGCATTACTTTAAAAGCATACCAAAATTTTGTCCGAAATAATAATAAGAAACGTCTCATTGTACTTACTCTACGGTGTCGTCAGTACAAGTATGTAAGTGCATAATCTAAGTCGGGGTCATTTCACAAACTAACTCAATATTCAATATTTCAGTTTTAAGTTATGAAAATAAAATTAATTATGTACATCTATGCACAAATTACACACAGCAGGACATAGTGACACAAAAGAGAAGGAAAATGAGTAAATGAGATTCAATGAGGTGTTTTAATGAAAAACAAAATAGTTATTTATTCATGGATAGATGGATAGAACGTCGTCGTAGCAAAATTTTACTGTCAAATGCATAGGCATATATATGTCAAATGTATATTTTTTCGTATGATTTCAAAGGAAGGAGTTCATATACTAAATTCCTTGATGTAAAACCATTAAAGTCTACTTTCAGATACCCACCAAAGATAATATAACCGCTCTGTAAATAAATATGACAAAATTGTTTAACAAGCCTTTTTGGATGTATGGACTATAATTGACACACCTTTGAGTACACAACCGAGATACGTCTCGGAAAACTCTGGTAGGCTAAGTAAAAATAATGATAAAAGACGTATGCAACTATTAATATATATATATATATAAAACTACAGTTTGTTAGTTGGCTTTCCTCGATAAAAAGTCTGAACCGATCTTGATGAAATTTCGGAGGTCATATGCTTTTTAAAATCGTGTAATGATTTTAGAAGTAACAGCAGACTATCGCAGGCATATGGTTGAGAAATAAACTTGAAATCGCGTGAGTACCTCGAGTGACACGGCGAACATATCTGTACCGGCGCTGTTATACAGGAAACATTTTCAGCATCGCCCAGAGCAGTGAAACGGTGCAACTCATGCGATTTATTTCCAACATGGCAATATCAATATTTTGAAATTGTGTGTTAGAGTTCAAAGTGTCTAGTCCTGATTATTGTCCAATAGTGCTTTTGACCAACACGTGATCATCGAAAAGAAGCATTTAAATTAATACATATATTCACTATAATTACAAATGGCTTTGTGTTCTAGTACATCTCTTAATTCCGCCCTATGATTTTCTGATCGATTTTTTTTTAATTTGACTTCTTCGCATAAAGATACTTTGCTAGACACTTTAGACTTGTGAGATTTGTAAGACACCGTTACAATTGATGCAACAATTTCATGGTCTAGTTTGACATAAAGCATGTGTAGAAAAGTGTGCCTTTTTTTTCTTCAATTTGAATAAATGAGGTATCCAGAACTATATTTAATTTAATTTAGGCTTAGTAAATAAGCTAGCAAAAATAATAAAACCACACTGTTTGTACTGTGGCAGCATTTGTGTCAAAGTAGTCCGTGAAATCATGTCATTGACTTTAGTATTGTACAAGTCTTTGAGGATGGATGGCTCACGTTCATCCGTTGATAATGATCATATAGAATGTGAGGGATCCTCTTCCCAAGCTGTGTGTAATAATAATCATAATCATCAGCCGGGAAACGTCCACTGCTGGACATAGGCCTCCTTCATGGTACGCCACATCGACCGGTCCCGAGCCACCTGCATCCAGCGACTTCCTACGAACTCTAACCAGGTCGTCGGTCCATCTAGTAGAGGGACGGCCTGGTAGACGTTTCCCGGTACGTGGTCGCCACCCGAGAACCTTTACCCCCACCGGTTATCGGTTCTTCGAGCGATGTGGCCTGCCCATTGCCACTTCAGCTCACTGACTCGTCGAGCTATGTCGGTGACCTTA
Source organism: Carcina quercana (assembly GCA_910589575.2). Classification (NCBI taxonomy): domain Eukaryota; kingdom Metazoa; phylum Arthropoda; class Insecta; order Lepidoptera; family Depressariidae; genus Carcina; species Carcina quercana. The sequence goes on from OU342439.1 coordinate 7,785,450, forward strand.
GTTCGTCTACTTCGTTCGTTATAATAATATATGTTATGTAATATATGTTTGGTAATACTCAAAATTAAAAAAAATGTGTAAATTCCGAAGATAACTCGACTCATCACTGTCAAAAACATACTAAAAATTTAGTGCAGCTAAATAAAACACACTTTCAAATAGTCAAACAGAATGACTAATATTCAAAAACGTCACTCAATATTAGTTTGAAGTTTAGAACAGAGTGAACTCTATTGTAGGGAAGTTTGAAAATAGAATTCACAGTGACGTTGAATATTTAGTAGACCGCTACAAAGTGACTTTGATATTATATTCCATTCTTGGGTTAATGTAGAAGCTATTTTTACTATTATAGGAACTTTTTTCGTGATCCACCTATATGTAAGCTTACCATCAAGTGGAATAAACATCTAATAGTTACCAGTAAAATTAAAACCACATTAGAAATCTGTCAACCACATTAGTCTGTAAAATATCAAAAGTTTTCCAGAAAGACTGTTTGACATGTTATATCAACCCTCAGCCTAAAATTACTCGGTTAGATACTAGAAATTTGGATTATGTATCCCGTTTATAGCGAGATTAGAATACTACAAAAAATGATTTTAAGAAATTCCATGCCTTTGGAAGAAGAAAAAAAGAGCAAAAATAATGAAATAATAACTTCAAATCTGAAAATGATTCATTTGATGATTCCGTGAGCTATCTACTAGGTTCAGATAATTATGTACTAAAAAAAATCCAATAGAAATTGAAACCTAGTCAGAAGTCGTACAGAACTAACCTGATATGTTTATGAAGCTAATTAGCGCCCTGTGGTGTCCAATTTCAGTCCAGTCCAAAAAACGCTGACCGCATGCCTTTCTATGAGTGGGTGTAAATTCGTGTCATTTATCTATTGTTGTATGTTGTATGATCACCAAAGTTACGTACAAAGATACGTATAATTTATATATAGCTCTCTGTCGATCTACGATTTAGGCTCATATTTGACAATGGCATTTTCGGACTGATATAGAAATCAAGAAAACGATTCTCGGTAACCGCATAGATTCCCAACTAGCTTAAAGAAAAACAATAGGTGCAAGAACTTTTCAATATTTTATTTTACCTCTAAGCAATAATGTGCAGAGTTATAAATACGACAGTTATTGAGAAAATATTGACAGCAAACCATCGTCAGCTTTATATTGTTTTCTAAATCGGAAACAGTAGTGCCTGTCGCTTCCGGCGATTCAGCTTGTTTGGCGAGAAAATCTACTTTTTCATCCTTTTGATTTCTTTTTATGTCATCATTGTTGGAAGATTTTCGGGTGAGGATATCTCAATAGAGGATGTTTTAAGACTTTTTTTTATAGAAATATATTTCCGAAGATACTGTCCCTAAGAAATAATTTATTGACTACCTGTATTATTGATTAAAAACCGTAATCACAGTTATTCAGTTATTGAAAGTGAAACTAGTTTTTTCACCAAATTTTATTTGAAAATAAAGAACGTCATTTCATATCTTTTAAGTAATGTCTCATTTTTATCATGTTTTTATAAATATTTAGAATATTATAAAATATAAATAATTTTGTTGTTAGGTTCGAAATGGTAGTCAATCTGTTAACACCATAAAGTTATTACATTAGGGTTTACATTGACGTGCAAACATTAATTACTAGACAATTGCCTGTTCGACTTCGTAAACCTAGAAAGGCATTACAATAAACTCTATTTCCTAACGCATTGGCTATATAAAGTTGGAAGAAGACTTACATATCATATCATTTTTCTCAGAGCGCACTTTCCATAGGGAGTGGGTCTTAATCACAACGTTTGGTACACGGACTTGGACTGCAGTAAGATCTTATTGATGTGTGCTGGACCCAATTTCCAGAAATTTTCCCTAGGTCGCATGCCACTGAAACACTGCGAGATATGGCATGGTTCATCTAAAGCCAAAACATCGAAGTTTATTTACTATACAAACACATATATATAGGAATGAATACATATCTATCCAAATGACGCGATAGTAACTTGTTAAGTATAGATACTTACGATTCCGTCTTCATTCAGTGTCTAATAAGATTATGTCTTTATTACGCATAGATATTTATTATATCTCATTTTCCCTGAACGCGATTTGGTAGGATTATGGTACGCATCTGCGAAATCATCCACATAATGCTTTTCTTACTTTATTTTCTTTCAAAGGGGATTTTTGGGACGCTGGCCTAGTTGATTTCCTTTGTGAAAATATGGAACTTTTGTAACGCTGGGACAGATAATCTTCAATAAGTTTCTTATATGGGTAGTGGTGGAATCTTTTTCCTTAACATTTTATAAACACTTACGAAACCGAATGGTCACAAGGATTGAAGTAAATATTAATGAATTTATGGAATAGACTCGCGGTAGAATTCAATAAAGTAAAATAGTTTTATGGAAAATTTAAACGTATAACAATATCCTATCTAACCTCACGTTTACTATTTATTTAGAACTTCTTTAGAGATTGAGCAATAAAAGATACTCGACGCAATCGCATAGCTTCCAAAAGAGGCCATCTTTGACGGTGACGCATCCCGTAATATTATTTTTGATGCAGACGGGGGACGGGGGGCGGGGGAAGCATTGGTGCGCCTCTCCACGGCTGATTGCTCTGCGACTGGTCTAGGGCAGGGGGAAACTGACTATTCTGGATATTTGCACGATCGAGCGATTTCAAAATGATGACGTTTTACCGTATGAATAAACTTACCTTCTATTGGTTTTTGTTTACATTCCATTTTGTGGTCAATATCGTAGCAATCTTTTTTAAATGTCTAACATGTCTTATCTACAGTCTCCATATATTACTTTTCGTGGATTAATTTCGCAAATTCAAATTACACAACGTGCATTGACTTGAAACTTTTATGGTTTATTCCAACAATTTTTTATCTTTGATGGTTTTTAGATATTAGGGGCACATCAGGATAAGGCCACATCGCTCGAGTAACGGATAACCGATTAGGACCAAAAGTTATCAAGGGTCTAAAACTGGGAAACATGTACCGGGCCGTCCCCCTACTTGATGGACTGACGACCGAATCACTGGATGCGAGCGGCTCGAGGCCGGTCAGTGTGGCATACCATGGACGAGGCTTGAAATTTTTCCATAATCGCACCAGTATTTAGATATTTTTAAAGCTATTTAAGTATTGTACAAAAAATAAAACTTTGACAGTCATATCAGAATTAGCTGTAACCCTGCACGAGTGCCCCACTTGAGTGAAATTACACTCTAGCGACGACACGCCTCTATCGGATGTTTTGTGCGCGTCGCAACCTGAAGCGCGGCCGCAATCTCGAGCCTGAGATACTGGAGGCTCAGCTAGCTACTGTGCAAATATTGGCGAGGTGACTACTTCTAAAGTGGGTGGTAAAGTTTCTAATGACTAACGTTTGAAAATGTAAAAGTTTTAAACAATATTTAAAGTGGCGTGACGTAAGGCTCGCAGGTGTGAAGACTGCTACAGTTTTAGCGACCACCACTGAAAATGGTTCGTCATCATCATCAGCCAAGAAATCTCCACCGCTGGACATAAGCCTCCACCATGGTATGCCACATTGACCGGTTCCGAGCCACTTGCATCCAGCAACTTCCGCAACCTTTACTAGGTCGCCGGTCCATCTAGTAGGAGGATGGTCCGGTACACTTTTCCCAAAAGAACTACATTTAAATGTTAACAATTTTAATTGACAATAAAATTTGTATAATACCTCTTGTTTATAAAAACCAACATACCGCAATCGTTTCACTGTGTACTGCGTTAAAGGACAAGCCATTTCATACCGCGATTAAGCTTGAATACTTTGAATAGTAATATTGCCTAATTAAAGTCGCAGGTGTCAACATAAAGTTTCGTTGAGCAGAGAGAGCCGCTGACTTACATTTGAATCGTGCTGTTGTGAAGTCGGCTCACGTTTCTCACTGAATCAATTTCGTGTCAGCCTGCTTCCATGCGCGGCAGTACAGATGGTATTCTTGTTTTAACCCGTGCATATGACTGAGAAACTAGTAAAGTTTTATTTCTCAAACATGCTTGGAAATTTGAGAATTATTTTGACAACCTTCTTCGAGATACTCGTAAATCGAAATAGCTGTACTGTTGAAATACGAATACATGCGAGCAGCGGCCGGCAAAAGTTGTATGTAAACTCATTTCTGTCTTGTAATTTAAAAATAGAACGATCTTTTACTCCGAAACATGGCGACCAAAGAGATAACTAATCAAAGATTTTATATAAATTTCTGTTTATTGAAAAAAAAATTGGAGCGTGAAAATTTTTTGTTGTTCGTCATTGATTTTGAAAAGTAATTGTATTTGGCAAAATGTGTTCAAGTGAAGATAATGAATGTGATGTAATTACTTTAACGCCACCTGACATTAAAGAGGCGGCAAGAGCCGTAACACAAAACTTGTTGCCGCCAAAACCGAAAGAAAAATAATTTTTTTACAAACGAATGCTTTCTGATCGTTGCGTCGATTTTTAGCGTACCTTGCATGCACAGCGTCTACAACTTAAACTACAGCTTAACGCTGTGGTAGAAAAACATTCTACATCATTACAATCATGTTCGGTTTACATACTTTCTATAGTCAGTGCCTTGTTAAATACAAATTTCATCTTTTAATTAACGTAATTTTGATTTTGACTCGGCTCAGATTACGCAGTGTCAGCGTATTTTGTAAGCACTTTGAAGAAGGTATCTAATGCGACCCACTTTCCGAGAGTCTTGTCCAGAGCTAGGTTGGATGCACTCGCCACCATAACGGAGCAATAAATTCCAAATAGTGCTTCTATTCCGGGAAATGTAAACGTTCTTTAGTTAATCGGGAAATATTTGCAGGTATTCCCACTTGCAGCTGAGATTGTGGAGATTTTCCGCACTATGCTACATACATTTATCGTGAGGAGAATGCACTAGAGGTGACTTATTCAAGGCGGCAGGCAGTACGTTATTACTATCAGTAACGTACTACGCTGTTCTCTTTGACGTTAATAGGGGTTTCGTTGTCTGTACGACCTAGTTCTCTACTGACTGCAGTTTACTGTCTTCAATCTATTTAAAAAGTATCAAAGAAGAAGTGCATATGATAACGCTACAGAGAGCCCCATTAACCGCTTCTGTGGCCTAGTAAAAACACGCTTGTACTGACAATCCATCAGAGGCCCCTGGTTTGATTACCAGTGGAATACCTATCGGTACTCGGTTTCGATAGTGGCAGTGGTAGCTACCACCATGTTACCTTTTTTCGGGAGTCGGGTTATGTGAGGTTCTTACTCACAAAACCCCTTCGGTAGCCATCCGCTGCGCGTATCAGGGTGCTCTGGGTCCTCCAGAGGAACGTCGCCGGTGCTCCCCTCGCGCTTTGCATTGTGCTCTTCCGGGCTGATGTTACCTAAGTCTGTTATCAAACAGCAGAGTTAATAGCACGTCACTTACCATCAGGTGAGATAAAGGCCAAGTGCAAACCCAACACACAGATAAAATGCTTTTAAGAATTACAATATAGGTACTAAAATTCAATTTAGCAAATAACATAACATAGAGACTTGGACCCGAAAATTTAAAAGGTTCTTGGTTTTCGCTGTTCTACATAATTACAATAATGTCTAGTTTACATACTTTCCATAGATAGTAAGTGTCATGTTTGATACAAATTACAAATATCCTGTTACTTCATTATATATTCATACGGAGTCATTTTGAACTTTTAATTATTTGTAAGACAAAGTTTTCATAAAAAAATATCTCATGTTGATGAGGTTTCTTGCGTATACTCTTCTATCACACAATGGACCCATGTTTTGGATTTGTAACATCGTAAAGGCTTTGCGGAGTCGTAATCGCTGACAAATGGCTGTACAGCGGCTTCTGCGGACCTGCTTTATGGAGCAGAGGGTGTGCATAATGTGAGACACATTTGCGTTAAAAAATAATTAAAATGAATATAGTTGCCTTATTTAATGTTTTCTGTACTGTACTTCCCTGGATGCATCTGTGTTTTGGAGTGCTACAACCAACCATTATCCAACTGGAATACACTCCTTCCAGTCAAAAGTGTATTCCTAAATTTTCTAGTCTAGGTTTTCGCTAGCTATTTAATCCGAGATTCGGATTATGATCGGGTTTCAACCGTACGTATTTGAGAGTAAGGTCTCATTTGACATTGTGGTCAAATGCAAGCCTTTAACTAAAAACAGAAGAATACCTTGTTATCTTAGTTAAACAGTTGATCGATTTGTGAGTTTTATTTATTATTAAAATATATAAACAGAAAACATCTGGTTTTTAGCTGTTGTTTTGCCTCAAATTTCACTCTGATTGCTTACAAATTGAATGTTTCTTGTATGTTTGATCTGTTTGCACTTGGCCTTCATCTCGCCTAATGGTAAATAACGATAAGGACATTTTATGGCAAGCGTGTGTACCCAGAAGCCACAAGCTAATCAGGAGCTGGCTCTGCTACCTTCATTTCATGCCTAGACACAAAAGTGCTATTAACACTGCTGTTTATCGGCAGACTTAGGTAGCATGGTAGTAGCTAGCCGGGCGAACATAGAAAATACCACCAACCGAACCGAGTACCCCACTGTGAATCAAACCCGGGACCTCCAGATTGTAAGTCCTATCGAATAGCCATTAAGCCACGGAAAAGGTATTCAGTTTTAGAATTACTTTTCGGGTTTTTATCAGATTCAGTATGACATGTCTGGTAGTAAAACCTCTTAATCTTGACGATAACGTAATAACACGTTGCTAGAAAAATAAACTAGAATTCCCAGGGGAAAATATTTGTATGATTTTCATTTCTCTGGAACGCAACTTATATTTTAGTTGGGCATGCAGGGGAGATGACAACGTGACGTCAGCTATAGCACTGCAGTACAATAAGCTTCACCTGCAAATTCATAAGTATTGCAGAGTGAACAAAGGTACATGCGTGCTTACATCTAAACAATGCACGTCATCGCTACTCTCTCAAGTGTTTAGTGCCGTTAAAATGCCGCTTCCTGTTAAAATTTCTGTGGCGAATTTTCAAAATATTGTATGTGCTGTAAATTGTTTTCAGCAGCAAAAGTTGATGTTGTAAGAATTAGTAAATTGCACTCCTGGAATTTTTCCGTAGTCACTCTTTACACCTGACACGGTAACATGAATTGGTCCTATTTTAACAAGGACACGTGACACAAAATGACACAAATGTCATTTTGTATTTTTTCTAATGCTCATTTGTACTATGAATATGTACTACACATTTCATTAGCCTTAATTTTTGACAAATAATCTTTCTCGAGCGTAAATTGGCGTGCCCATGCCCATGCTATTAGAAAAATGGTTCTATTTATTTTAAAAAATTACTGGACAGCAGGTGAAAAAAAAAGTTTATTAACTCTGTTACAATACATTAAATGTCACTATTATATTTTTGATATTACTGTAATTGTTAAGGATCCCTGTTTACTGTAGTAGGTAAAACCTTTGTCGCAATAAACAGTGTTCGACCGAAACTTTATACAAACAAAAATTAACATTTCATACATATCCATGTGCTAAAATTATAATAATAGAAGATTACAGTTTAATTATAATATTTATAGCATATAAAAATATGTTATTCGGTATAAAGTGGTGGTATTATTAAAATAATATGCATTGTTGTGTAAATACATACATAATTTCAAACCATCCTGTTAAAATGTTTAAAATATGTACATGGAATGGAAAAGGTGGAATGTGAGAAACTAAGATTTTGTGACATCATTGGTTAATATACTGTCAGAAAATTTTAGTTTCTCACATGTTCGATGCAAATTAACTTATCTATTGTCTTTATCTTTTATCTGTAATTATTTTTCATTAAAGCTTTTCTTGACAAAGGTAAGTCTTGGAAAATTATTATTCTGATTAAAGGTCTATAACGTAACGTTTATTAAACCGATTGTTAATAATAAAAGCGTCATTTTACCCCCACTTCGCGAGTCTAACAACGGGTGGGGGGGTGCTCCCCGGCGTGCACCGAGCACGGAGCCTGCAGAGAGTAGCCCACTTAAGTGAAATTAGCTTCTTCTGTAAGCGTAAAGAACACTATCGGATGTTTTGAACAGGCTCCGTTACGTGTCCCCCTTTTGACAACCCTAGATTAAAAGGGAGGGTGTACGCGCGTAGATTTCCCAATACGCCTTTGATATTTGTGTGCCTGCTCATTGGTGTGTGATGTGATGTCTGAAGGCTTTTGTAGGAGTGAGATTTCGATGTATGGGTGAATTTTCTATGTAGAGCGTGGGTTTCTCGTTTAGATCTATACGTAATGTGTAGCTGAGTTGTAATACTACTGTTTTACTAAAGACCTTTCATTTATAAAAAAATTCGGATGAGAGGTGTGTTTAGTTTTCTGTCAGTTAAGAAACGAATAATCCCTGTGAATGTTTCGAATCGATGCAATAACTTACACCACTGCGTCACTAACTGCAAGAACACATATAAACACAATCACAAGAATGAAGAAAACAGATTAACAGACAATATTGCCACTTAAAACGAGTTCATAGGTAGTAGTAACCATAGTTTGTTTTTTTAATTTATTAAAAGCATTGGCAAAGTTACCATCAGCTTAAATATTTTATAAAACAAACATACTTAAGTCTGTTTTCTCAATAAAATGTATAATGTGTACATTTTATCGATTGTTTGACGATTCTTGACGAGTATTTCAAAGGTCAGCCTTGGTTTCAACATAATTCGAAAGAATCCATATGCCGATTGTATTCGGCATGGTAAATCCTTTCGATCGCGTCGAAACCTTCACAGTTTTGCGTAATCAATACTATAACACCGTCTGTGACACTTTTTGCACTATGTCACACCATTATAACACAAAAAACACACATAACAGTATTATCAACGAATTACTAAAATTGCAATGAACCACCATTTTCCAAGTTCGCGCCAAGAAACTAGTAACCATAGGCTCCAACTTGCCATAAATCGTACTCTACATTGTATACTTCAAAATACGAATAAATAAAACTTTTGACGAGCAATTGACGAGGCAATGTACTACCTAAAACGTCAGTTTACCTGCACTTCTTATATTCCGTTCGGGTTTTGACAAATTGTGTAGTTACGAGTTAGAAATCGACGTAATGGTAACAATGTTAAGGTATTGTTTTTATATCGGATTACGTGTGCTAAAGCAGGATAGACTTATTCACGCATGTTTATGCTAAATAAGATTTTATCTGTAGCGGAGAGGAGCGTATTTCATTAATCTAAGTGTGTGATACAAGACAGCTGACTTAAAACTTAATGGAAAAGAAACAATTGGGATAAAAATCTCGTAATGTTGGTCATGTTATGACACATAAACTAGTATCTACAGTTATGTATGAGATGAAGAGACATCAAGATTTATGAAATTCCCACATGGATAATCATGATCTAGCATAAAGAAAATTAGATACTGCTTTGGTTGGGTATGATACGATTCTTTCCTCATTGCACGAGCAGGATTTTCGCTGCTAGTTAGCAATTTTAGCAGTCAATAAAACATTCAACAACACTGTACATTACAGTTCTGTTTACTTTCATGACAATAGACTTGCTTAACGCTCAACCGCACCCCGAAAACTAGGCAACATTTTGAGCTTCTGTTTAACAAAGGTTGACCGAGCTAAGTCGCGGTTAACTCGCCCCGCAAATTGACTACCCGCAGTACTGGGGGCAGGGCTAGGCAGGGAGTGACGTCACCGCTTCACCGAGCACTGCACCGGTCTATCATTACAGTGTGATTCTAATCGGGTATACAGTAATACACGCATTAGTAAAGGTAGCAAGTTATGCAAAGGCTCATAAATATTTCATCATTATATTTATTTTTACGGGACCCTAGTACTAAGACTCCGCTGTCCGTCCGTCTGTCACCAGGCTGTATCTCATGAACCGTGATAGACAGTTGAAATTTTCACAGATGATGTATTTCTGTTGCTGCTATAACAATAAATACTAAAAAAACAGAATAAAATAATAAAGGGGCTATTTAAGGGGCTCCTATACAACAAACCTGTTTTTATACGTATGTTTTAACGCATTGGTGGCGCCATCTAGTGACGAGTAGCAAAACTAAATCGAGGTGCATTCGTTAGAGGATTGTTCGGTGCATGTTATTTAAGGTTTTCCGTATTTTAAATATCCATATTCTGTGCGGAACCCTTGGTGCGCGAGTCCAACGCGCACGTGGTCGTTTTTAAAAATAAAAATTGCCCTTTGGTCATAAAATAGGATAGGCGAAGAAAGGAAAGCAAAGGCATGCGGAAGCACCTACCTATGTAAAGCAACATATTATTGCGATCCTCAATCCACTTTACATGCGTTGTGATTATGGCAAATTCCATCACAGAACGTCCACTGTGATTTTGAATAACATTATATTCATCAGTAAATACATCATATAAAATATCATTCTTATCATTCCCCTCATATAATATGGTGTAGACACATGAACCAGCTATGAACTTTTTTACTTGCCTAATAAAGAAAGTAGCGCTTGCACAAGTAAAGATTAAACTAGGTACCTGGATAACGACTGCCTACATGGCTAACCAAGGCTTGGCTTCAATTTCACAAAGAAATACCAAGTCTCGTCCACAAATTGACCACTGAAGTGCAGTACTGTGGTCGGTGCACCACTGCGCCATCATACTAATGCGCTTTTAGCTACGATGCAACATTTTGAGTATTTAATGTTGTTACTTGACGCCTGGGTAAGATCTTACGGTCCTCTGTGTAGTCGTATAAAGGATAAACTTATTGGAATATCGTGTAACTTTCGAGATATTAATATCTTGAAGGGGGATAAGTGCCTTTCAAAGCTTGGATGTTTATACGAGGTGTTGTCGATCTATAAGATATTTTCATTCTCGATTAGATTTGCACCGTGTCCGTCTACCCGTTGATGTCTACAGGTAAGGACTTTACCGCAAAAAGGTAAAATAGATTCATTTTACTAATATCACGGGATCCAAAACTGGCACACAAAGCAGGGTATCGAATATGTACGTATATTAGAAAACATCAACGTAGCAAAGCGTATGATTTTTCTTAATATAGTATTTTTAATTAAAAGTTTTGATGATAGTTCGACCTAGTTAAGGTCGCAAGGAATCGCTGGGTTCAAGTGGCTCGGGACCGGTCGATGTGGCATAACATGTAGGAGGCCTGTGTCCAGCAGTGGACGTTTCCCAGTTTATGATGATGATAATTCATTTTAATTTTCACTTACTAACCACCTCCGTGGTCTAACGGCTAATACACGCTTGAACTAAAACTCCAGAGTTTCTGGATTCGATTCCCAGTGGGTACCTATTGGTACTCGGTTCGGCTAATGTTATCGCAATTTCTATATCCTGCCTGCCACCGTGTTATCTAAGTCTGCCGCTAAACAGCAGTGTTAATAGCACTATTATGTTCTGATTCTGAAAGTAACAGAGCCAGCGGCGTCTCATATGTACATGTATATAGCAAAAAATACATTTGCTAAAACCTTAAAAAAGTGTATCCTACCAAAAGGAAGTCTTCATAATAATATGATCGACTACATACATTTATAGCTTTAGCATAGCTACGATCAGAACAGTAATGTTTTTTCCCGCAAAAATAACACTGAACCACCACAAATCAAAACCTCGCGCAATATCTACAGAAAGAAAAATAAATGAAACCAAAGAAACTAGCTTGTAAACATTTATTTCCTTTCAATACAATGTAAAAGCTTGGTATTGTTTCTTGGTGGTGGGTACTGGCTGCAAATCCACGTTTACTGTAAACTTTTGACTTATACAAACTGAGGTATCGCACTGCGTACAGCACAAATGATACATGAAATGTAGGTGAATTACACCTACAAGGTACGTACATCATCTGGTCGCAGTGAGTGGTTGTGCACGGTGGACCACCCCCCTTGTTTCAAATAAAAATAACATCATCTGGCAGCGTGCCTCTCAGTAGAGTGACCTTATTTGTTTTGTTATGGTGTGTGTGGAGTCAAATCCAGATCAAAACTTTTATCATCGTCACATTTAGATTTTATAGACAAATGGATGTTATTTCATCTACTGTGCCTTGTTTTTTCAAATGACAAATGCAGGCATAAGTTGTGCGACGATATAGCCTTTATATTCTGATCATTATAAAACGTACAAATACTTTAAAAAAGTACTATAACATCCAGCACAAGCCTTGAATACGAATCCAGTCTCCATAGAGAATGTTGGTCAAAACAGCAAGCGCCTGCGATTCAATTACAAGCAAAGTGCCGCAACTGTGCGTATTGCATCGTAAACTGCCGGCTGTAAGGCGTTATGAGTACGGCGCGGAAATAAAATCTAGATAAAACCCGTACCTGTGTCCTGTGACCTGAATAATGTGCTTTATTTTGCCGGTTGTTTTTGTTCTCTGCACAATTCTGTTTCGTGAGATTAGCAGAGAGTTTCGATATGTCAAAAAGATGCAAATATTTTGGTTCAGAAAAATATTGCGAGTTTATTGACACGACATTGGTTTTCATTGTGTTTTTAATGATTTGTGATGACTTATTAGTTTTTCGCATTTATTAGCATTTAATTGTGCTAACGGCAGAACATTTAATAAAGACAATACTATTAAAATCAATAGCGTAGATAAAAATTTAATTATGTAAAATTTCAGATTGTTGCGCTTGGCAAATAATTATTTTATGAATGCATTATATTATTTCTTATTCACTTCTTTTCGTACTTTAAAACGGAATTCTGCAAAATCTCATGGAAGGTTCAGTAAATACAATATAATATCTAGATTTATGTTAATGTTGAACAAGTTTCATAATTTCAAACTTCCCTCTGTAACAATTTCTAAGCTTATAAAATAAGCATAAACAAAGAAACTTCAGCAATGAATGTGGCTGGTGCTAACGGCCTCTTGTGATAGAGCGTTAATTTGTTTATGTCAAATTTATGGTTATTAATCGAAAGATCAACTAGAAAACAATTTGATAAAAACAAACGGTTACGTTATACGATTTGTTTCTGTAGTAATTAATGACCAGTGTAAATGTCCTGTCATGCCATACAGTTTTTTAAATATTATTTTTTTTTAAGAGTGGGCAGGCACTGAAATCTAAAATCAAATAGTTGGTATATTTAGAAAACATCTCATAATTTTTGAATAGCTTGACATTTTAATCAAATATAGCTAAAAATAGAAACCGTTCCGATTTAAAAAATATCTTAAATAATACAAAACTTACTGTTAACGTTAAATTTATAACACCCTCTTTTTCATTGTCGGCTACTAAACTAAATACAACATTCAATAGATTTGGATAAATGCAGGTGGTTCAGTCTTTGTGGCACGGAACCGTGCCATGGAAGAGGCCTATGTCCAACAGCTATTCTAAATTCCGCTATATATACAATATAAATTCAATATACAAAACCATAATCATTTTGATTAGGTACACAAATGACAATAAAATTCCTTGCTTGAGCTCTCTTGTTCTTATTTTCCTGATGCTATATTTAGACGTTGAAAATGACAAAAAACATCATAAACAATTACGGGAAAATGGCACTCGCTCCCCAATATTCCGGTCCCGCCCGCGCCCGCCTGTTAAGTATGCAGCCCTAACATTGTTTTCGTATCATCAAGGCGAAAGGTCGAGTTGCCAATAAATTATCAATAATCGTTTGGATTTTGTTAAACTTTCAAGACTTGAGGGGCAAAGTGAAAACTCCATTTATATACTTTGATCGCAGCGCCGACTCCCGAGCGTCCCCTAAGGCCGATGGCTATAAACTCAGTCCTCTGGTAATTTTGTTTCGTAAAGTTCGCGTTTGTAGGTCGAGCCCACTTGGAACTTTCGCAGTTTACTATACTGCAACAATTCACATAAATCGTCGAGTATCAAATTTAATATTTGTGGCTTAAAACTCGATGAGCTTTATGAGTCATTGTTAGTCAATCGGAAAAGTCTGCTGAAATTGAATTTCCCTCAAGACCGCCACAGACATTCAATGGGGGCAATTGACGTAATCAACACGTTTGGCAGGTGGTTGGTGATCAAAGTAAGACGTTACTGGTACAAAAATATAATATAATTCAGACTCTTTTACCAGAATGTTTCTTAGCTGTCTTTGACGACACCAGCGAGAAAGCTGTGAGAGGTGGTTCTTAGTTCATTTCGAACGGCACGGATCTGACTTCATTTTTTGTGTATGATGAGTTTGCACTTGGTCTTCATCTCATATGATGGTAAGTTACGATAATGCCGTTGGATGATAAGCGTGCGCACCCAGAAATCTCAATCGCATACGGTACTGGCTCTGGTACCTTTTTCTTACCAGACCACAAAATTACTGTTGACACCGTTTTAGCGGTAGACTTATGTAACATGGTGGTAACTAGATAGGCAGACATATACTATAGTTTACACCAACCAAACCGAGTACCAATAGGTTCCCCCCACAGGGGATCGAACCCGGGACCTCCAGCTTGTAAGTCCAAGCGTGTAGCCATTAGGCCACGGAGGCGGTTAAATATTGTTAACAAACAGCTATTCAACATTAGAAATACGATATATATACATATTCATTTGAGTTATAATTAATTAAATTGAAATTTCTGAAAAATACTGATATATACTTGAATTCTACTCTAGTCACAGAGTAATAATGCACTATAACGTAAGATCCCGAATTGTGACTGCTTATTTAATTATAAATTTCACGAATGTTATTCGTACTTTTGATGAAATGAGTTTTAAAAAAAGTTGAGTGCTATTTCCATCAGGCGGATGGTCAGCTGGCCGGTTTTAAACCGATTCGACGGCTATCTCTGTGTGGTGGCAATTCGTCAACGTCGGGACATAATCCCCCGCCTTCCAATGAGTCCAAGATAGGCTGCCAAGTTTTCCGCGACGATTTACAGGACATGGCGAAAGTTGGAAGTGTTTCCAGCTCCGTTGTCACCCAAAAATCTTTATAAATGCGACACTTTCGATGATCATCGATATGCATTTTTTTTATCTTTTCAAACAATCCCTCAGTGCGCAAAGGGTTCACTGTCCGTCCGTCTGCACACTAGGCTTTATTTTGAACAGTAATTGGTAAATACTTAAAATTTTCCTAGAATATGTATCAATACGAGTATAGCTAGCTGCTATAACAACAAATAAGAGAAGTACAAAAATGTTCATCAAGTGATGACTCATACAATAATGATTTTTTGCAACTTTTTTTTCTCCATTTGGAGTTAAATGTTGCACGGTAGTATGTAACCATTCGTGTGCGAGTCCGACTCGCACTTGGCTGGTTTTTACTATTCAATGAAATGAAAACATGAAGTTTTGTTATGTGATGGTAAGTAGACGAGGTGACAAAACTTAGGATGTACAAGTTACACACACACACGACAATTATAACATAATTTGTATTTATTTTTCTACCATCGAGATTTTATTAGTTTTGCACTGTAGTGCCGCCGCCAAGACCATCCAAGAAAGGCAGGTTTTTGTACATGTCTAATGAATAACTGAGTCTGTTTCTAAGGTATGGGATAATACGCATAACTAATCGGGCGTCGTTGTATATATCCAAAATTTAAATTTGCATCATGCGGTAGGGTTTAAAGTGTGGTTGGAGTAAATGTTTGAGTGCTTCATGCTTTAGTTTATTGTTGGCTTGCGTCACTTGAGCGAATACAAACTATAGGCGGGTTGCCCCTGCTCCTTATATTGTGTTATCTGTGGTTAGGTACAAAAGAAAGTCCCGTGAAACCCAGGAAGTCTGGCAGTCTCATCTAAGCCGGGGATGTCGTGTCATCCATCACGGGTAGAGTGCCCGATCGCTCCCCGCTCGCACTGCTGCTGACTCATCGACTTGAAACTATCCCGAACCTTAAAAAAACAAATTCCTAGCACACGATAGTACGTAGATAGGTATAGGAAGTTTAGTTACACGCGTGACCTTATTTTCAAAGGAACTGCCGGGTAGCAACTAATTTTCTTTGTTGTTCTTTTTCAATTATATTATTTTCTGACAACAAGGCTTTAATATTAAACAAATCTATATAGTTGGCTCGTAAATTCATTTGTAGTTTTGTAATTCATGAGTATTCGAGAGAAGATTATTTTCACAACAATGTCATTTTGATTTCGACATTTTTTTAAAGTAGAGGTAAGTTTAGTCCTTTCTGATTTTCCTACTATCCATCTGTTTCAACATCTATATGAAGATAATTTCGATGTCGCTGGAAAAAAACACGCAGAAAGAAAATAATAATGTCATAGCGGAGTGCTATCGAAATATTTGGTCGTGTACAAGTCGGGCCACATCTGGTGCGAAATCAATTTATCGCAGGGACGTGATGTTGGCTCGTCGAACCACAGGAATCCTGCTCCGGAGATATACTTTTATTTGCTACTACTTATACGGTAGCGTAATATTTTGTATGCAGGAAAAGTTTGACATAATCTACAAATTTCCTGAATTAAACTAAATATCTGGCGACCGAGCTTTGCTCGGAGTTTCGGGCCAAAAGTGCAATTTTCTTTTTAATTTGGCTTAAAAGTAAAAACAAAAGTAAAAACTTTGTATCAGACGGAATTCGAACCCAGACACCTGTGACTGGCAATCTTGGTCCTTGGCCGCTTGGCCGCCATGAGGCTTATATGAAATTAGCGACCATATTTTGCCTTGAATAATGCGAAAGAAAACCACTAGAAAATTAAAAAACTGGCGTTTTTCCCAGGCGTAAGACTAATAATCTAGATCGATTTTTCGCTCGCAGAAACCCCGACATGCCAAATTTCTGCGAAATCGTCAGAGCCGTTTCCGAGATCGGTGGTATATATAAATAAATAAATATACAAGAATTAATGAATTTGTTGGTAGAATGTGAGGCTCCTGATACGGCTTCTAAGGTTCGGGTTGGATACTGGCCAACACTGAAATTTAATCTTATATGAATTTACTAGCTTCTACCCGTGGCTTGACCAGCGTGGACGTTGGTATGCCACATTGACCTATCCCGAGACACTTGCATCTTTACTAGGTTGTCGGTTCATCTGGGGGTCCCGGTACACGTTTCCCGGTATCTGGTGGCCACTCAATAACTCTTACTCCTCTAACTAACCGTTCTTTGAGCGGTGTGGCCTTCCCATTGCCACTTCAGATTACTGACTCGTCGAGCTATGTCGGTGCAAATCAGCACACCTATGCTTAACTTTAAATTCATAAATGTTGATTTCAAAGATTCATATACTGAACACAGAATCCAGGATCCCGAAACTACTTTTTTGCGAGCACTTTTAAGATTGTTTACTTAGTCTACATTACTCACACCTTTTATTTATGAAGGTACTTACGACAGGCAGGTACCTAATAAATTGCAAAGGTAAAACGCCCTCGGAAACTCTTACAAAATCAGGGCTGCCGTTACCTTTCAAAATCTACTCAATTAATTTATAAAACATTCACTGAAAAAGCTGCTTCGGTATTTTTGCAAGGTGATTTCCTGTTATTATTTGCGTATTTTAAACGAATTTTGTTTTTCAATCTGGTAATGAAATAAATCACTCTCGGACCTTTAGTCAGCTGTATTCCCGAATTTACAGAGAAAATCTAACGTACCAGAGTGATTTGACTGCCAAACATATGTTTATTTAAGCTCTAACACTTCTCAGTCTGCACATGTGGTTCTTTAAATCAGGCTCATGTAACAGAATACTTTTTTTTTTTGAAAAATTGAAAAATGATACCACTTGCTTTTCTCCTGCATTATAATAAATCGCGCGCGTGCTGCCTTCTTTTGTTTTATCTTAATTGACATTGTGCAAAATTACAAGCTACTCCAAATTTCATCAAAAAGTAAATTATAAGGTGATAGTAAATATTTGGTGAAGCCTTATTTCCTTGCAGATTAAAAACTATGTCTAATTTGGTAGAAAGTTCGATTACCACCTCGGATGTATTAAGGCTTGTATGTTGATAATCGGTCGCTTTTCTCCCACGGACTTTCACGGATGACAATAATGAATTACAACCCTGCAAAAATTATGAAGTAGTCTAAACACGATAATGCCAAATAAATACATAAGGCCTACTAGAGACAAGGAATTGGAGACAAGCTGACGCCCCGGAACCTCCGTCAGCTTCCGTCGTGAGGGCGGAAATATACAGCTGGCATTAACGTCGTAAACATAAGGGAACGAAATGTTAGTTCGTGTGTCGATGTGTTTTCAATGTGTCACTTGATTTATGAAGGGAAAGACTCGAGATGGTACCCTGACATCAGCAATTCAGGGAGAACCAGTCATGCAAAAATGTATAGTGGCCGATTAATAGCCAAGTATCAGTGTTGGAATAAAGTAAAAATATAATAAAAAACTTGAATGCAAATGCTTGGCCTTAAATTCACCTGGGGATTCAATTCAAATTAACTAAGGACAAACCATAGATGTCTTCGCTGACAACACATATCTATATACAACTTACATCGAATGACGTCTACAAGTACATCGGTGAGACGTGAGGTTTTCCTTAGTGAGCTGTTGGTTAGTGATGTTAGGGTCGACTATCAACGGTAAACAATTGTGTTTAGCCTTAAAGTTACATTATTTATAAAAATCGTCCGTACATTTATATAAAATATTTTCTTCGTTTGATTTTTATTACTCTATTCGTTACAGTATTATTCGTTACTATTTGTTACAGTAATCAATAATTTGTAAGGTTCAGAACATCCGATGAGAAACAGAATTTTTTCAGATTGCTCTGGTGTCATTCCGCCATCCGACACAGCCTTTATTATTATTATATCAGCAACAACTTCTAATGCTACCGACTTAACATTTGTGATAGTTTATAGAACATGGTGAACCACAAGCATCCATGAGTGCCGCGGGTGAACTAATTAAAACATATAAGTACGTATTTAGAAGTCTACAAACAGGATCGACGAAAATTTAAAGAGAACTCACTACGTGTGTGTGTGTGTGTGTGTGTGTGTGTGTGTGTGTGTGTGTGTGTGTGTGTGTGTGTGTGTGTGTGTGTGTGTGTGTGTGTGTGTGTGTGTGTGTGTGTGTGTGTGTGTGTGTGTGTGTGTGTGTGTGTGTGTGTGTGTGTGTGTGTGTGTGTGTGTGTGTGTGTGTGTGTGTGTGTGTGTGTGTGTGTGTGTGTGTGTGTGTGTGTGTGTGTGTGTGTGTGTGTGTGTGTGTGTGTGTGTGTGTGTGTGTGTGTGTGTGTGTGTGTCTTTTTTTTCTTCTCCTTTATGTGTTGTATTTACATTATTTTCTTTCTTTCTTTCTACATCAAGTATCATTGTCAGCACTTGGTCAGCTCAGTTTTCGACTTATGATGAACAATATCTCTAAGATACCCATTCCCCTGCCCTCTATCAGTGACAAATCTGAAATAGTTACAGTTGATAGAAACGTTTGTAAATGTCTAATGAAAACCTAAGCGATGTCTCTATCTAGTAAAATGTGTGAAAAGTCGGGACAAAAAAACTGTAGATGTTTATTTCAAGGCTCTATAATATTCGAATCCGACTCGCATTATGAATATTGTTTAATTCTTTACAACAACATTTACTTGTATGTATATATGTATGTATAGCAGTGTATGATTATGAAGAAAGTGGACTAGAGCCAAAATGTGATTGATTGTTGCTTTCTCGGACGGTGCAGGTATTTTCTTCAGCAAACAAATTTTCTGTCCAGACGTCGTAGCATGAGAGCAATAAAAATGATATATTTTCATATCGTAACGTGAAATTGAGCTGATATTTGATTTTTGTTTAAATAGGACATGCTACCACAACTAACTGCCTTTCCAAAACTGACAACAGATGACTTCAAAAACATATCATATGCAAAGCAATATAGCCTAGAGTTTTTATTCTGAGATGCTAAGGCTCGGTGGTGTTCGCTCACTTGCTTGACATGACATTTAAATTCTACCCCCAAAGACTATCGCTAATAAAACTGTTGTGTTCCGGCAATTATAGATAACAAAATCCAGTGCCTCATTACGTTGAGGCTTTTCATCAGCATTGTCTTTGTGAATAATAAAACAGGTCAGATGGACATAAGTAGTTGAAATCTGATTCAGTAGCTTGTACCAACCTTCACAAAGGGTGAAACCACGGGATCAGTTCTGTTGTCTTTGTTAAGCTTTATACTATTGCTGTACCCATCTTTAACTTTTTCCATCAAACACCTCTAGGGAAAGAGCCTGCACCGATCGAACAGGGCCTCGCTATGGCCATCGTTATCAACATTAAAATTGTAACCATAAACGCGTAGTAGACTTTTTTAGATAGTAAAATCAACTGCTGAACTTCATGCTTCAATTTGTGTGTATTTTATAAAGTGATTTATCGCTAACCGCCTTCATATCCTACAGGCTATATTATACACTTGGCTACATACAAAAAGAAATGCAATTGGACTTAAAATCCGCAGGTCTCCAGTTTCGATTCCAGCGAGGGTACCTGTCAATACTCGGTTTGGTTGGTGGTATTTTCTATGTCCGCCTGGCTAGTTTCCACCACGTTACTTAAGTCTACCCCAAACACCAGTGTTAACAGGAGTGTTGTGTTCCAGTATTAAAAGCAACAAAGCCATCGCCTCTTGAGGCACCTAGGTGTACTTAAGAAGTAGTCTAGTCCTTTTTCGACTCTTCAACTATCTTTATTTATTATTATTATTTATTGAAATCAGACATACATCCATATTGTTAGTAAACTTAGTGCTATGTTAGTAATTAAATATGATGTCAGATATGATACTGGGACACTGGTGCATGTAATGACAACCAGTGTCGCAGCATCGGTCCGTCGGTGCGCTGCGACGACAGCGAGCAGACTGCTGCCCCGCACCCCGCACCCTGCGCGCGATAGAGGACGCCCTCTTACGCATCGTGCTGTAGAAGCAGTCTACATGTGCCTCCGCAAACATTCCCGAATTCCCATTCATACACACAAATTAACTGAGTTTACCGTCATATAATGACAGATAGATAATTCTTACAAATCTTTTTTAAAGTTAATCAATCTACCAACAGTTACGTTTAGACATTCTGCAGCAAAAAAGATACTTCAAATAAACTTCACGGCTATCGCAGCTCTCAAAAAATATTTTAAACTTGAGTCTTCATAACAATATATTCTCCTATACATTGACAGTACATGACACTTCGTTTACCATATGAGTCGGATAAATAATACAGGAAACAAGTGTTTGTACCATTACTTTTATATCCAGGAACGGTCTGCTTTTATCAAGACTTTCAGTCCATTGTCATTGGAGCGATAAAGCAGGGGCTCAGCAAAGCCTTATAATAGAGTTTTATAGACCGTTGCAATCTGTCCCTTTTATTTGTGTCTTTCTTGGATGGTATAAGACATTTATTGCTCATCTTGCTGTCACGTGTTTAAGGCTATTCAAAGATCAGTATTCATACTAAACTTTTGACATAATCTTTAGCAATGAGATAGCAAGCTTTGTGCAGTAATTATCGACAAATAGGATATTATACTGTAATGTCGCGAAATGGGCATCATTAACACACAACGGAGTCACAATTTTCATTTTTACACATTATTATTCAATTCAAATAAACTTTCTTGTACACCGAAGACATAAAAACATTATACAAAAAAGGTACAGGAAGGCGGTCTTACCGTGAAAAGCTCTCCCAGGCAACTTAAGAGGCAGAAGATTCGTTTATTTAATAAGAGACAAATGGAGCGACATAAATATGATAAAATAACATACTTACCATATATTAATATTTTAAAAAATTAAAAATATATTTTAATATGTATTATTGTATTGTTTAAAGCGACTATTAGCTGCAGCTATTGTAACTTGGATATTCGTAAAATTCATTTTCCTCCATCATTATCCGATATTTAGGCATTACTTAATGATTTTGGTACAAACAAACAACATTCATAATAATATTTTCCGCCCTCACATACAAAGGGCACCGCTGTGCTTGCCACGGCAACTCCGGTCTAACCCGCCCGCCGCATCATGTTTGTTTGATGATAATAAAAGTAATATTTTATACGTCTAAAGCTTTAAAAACGCATAAAGTTTACAACCCAAACCTTCAGCTAGCAAAACACAGTCAAAGAGTAATGTAAATCTCATTCCACTATTCACGGCAACTCGGCAAGCCATCGTAACAAATTACAGCGAAGGAGGTTGGAAATATTGGCAGCTAACAAATTCTGTTTCCTTCAAATACGTCGGTGGAACACGATTTGTGATTGATTTCCGGTTGCGCATACATTTGCAGCAGTGGAACACTCGCAACACCACATGCAGAGGTGACACTTAAACTTTGAAACTTGTGTACATGTGCGTAGTACGTATAAAAAAAATTCTAAGCAACCTCAATGCAGCCTATAACTATTAAATAACTAATAAAGTCTATAGCTAATAAATCCCAAAGGAAAGTGATACTCCCCAATTGATTTACATCCCACCTCGTGCAAAAATCCAGTTATATTTAGACGACCGCTTGGAAATGTCACCGTGACATCAAATGTGAGAAAAGTGGCGTTTAGCATCACTTTTTATTTCAAGAAGAGGAAAAGTGTCTTAATGTTAGAACCAAATAATGATTTAACAGTGGACCAACGTGTACGTACCATTGTCAACCCCCTAGTCATTAATTCTTACTAGTAGGTACATTATTAGGGTTCCTTACCCAAAGGGTAAAAACGGGACCCTATTACTGAGACTTCGCTGTCCGTCCATCTGTCACCACGCTATATCTCAAGAACCGTGATAAAATATTAATTTTTTACAGATGATGCCAGTTAAAATTTTCACAGATGATGCATTTCTGCTGCCGCTATAACAACAAATACTAAAAACCAGAATAAAATAAATATTTCAGGGGGCTCCCATACTACTAAAACTACTGCAAAACTAAATTGATAACGAAAATCGAGGCGCATTCTTTAGATTGGGTTTCCGTATGTTAAGTATCCATATTCTGCTCATGACCTTCGTTTCATTTCATGATAAGCGACGATAAGAACGATAAATGGAAAGCTTGCTTACACAGAAACCTCTGGGAATCTAACGCGGATTTTGAGTCTTATCCTGTAGTTACTAAGCCATGGAGGCTGTTGTTTAGTAATGTTTAAAAAATTCCAGGTTTCGAACACTGTCATTTACTAGTTTACTATGTTTGATGAAATTTCAAATGACGTCCTTGTTTTTGAAGTGTCATATCTGAATAACTATTTTATCCTACATTTGTGACGTCAGGTGTAGCTCGAATGTGCTCTCCAAACACTTCTTTTATTGAGTGGAAGTTGATTGATTGTGTGTTTAGCTATTTTCAGACACTTCCCTGCTATACAATAGTACTTTATGTTTTCACTCAATATAAATAAAGCTAACCTGGGCTACAAGGATCCGGTTCAAAGGACCATGTATTGTACTATTGATTGATGCTGCATTCAGAACTTTTAAGAGCGTTGATTGATTATACTTATCGAAAGAGCTCTTTTCTTAGTCAAAAAACTGTGCTTACTCTTATGCTGACTACGAGCCGCAGTCATTGAGTTTGAGAATTCTTAGCATGAACATTAAATCTCGCACTTATCCGCGCCTCGAGCTTCGATGACTGCGGCGCCTGCGGCTCCAGCAAACGCGCATTCAGCTTTAGTGATATTGATAAACTCGATGCATACCATACTTTTACTGTAGTATCCTATTTGAGAAGCTCACGATCAAAGTAGATCCTTAAATAATGAAATAATAATTGAACGAATTGATTTTACTGTGGCATCCGTCTATACTAATACTCTAAATGTGAAAGTTAGTTTTTGTCCTTCCTTTACGTCTTAACCAAAGACATTAAAAATATATATTTAAATCTCTTTGGTCTTAACAAAGAGTCAGAATGACTTATGAATGTGTTTTAAGGGCATAGGCTACTTTTATGCCGTTCAAATAAGTAGTTCCTGTGGTATAATTTTTGAAGTCCACGCTGACAAATTAGCGTGTAAAAGCTAGTAAAAGAAAATTAATTTCAGGAAATAAGTCATATTATATTGAAACTCGGATACTAATATATATAATAGGAACTTCGTAGATAATTCAATGTAAACTGATTCCCACTACCCATTTAGATTCAGATTACACGAGCGCTTCAGTAGTCGAACAGACAGTAATGGGAAATCACTAGAATTTCCACTAGACACAGCTTACGGTGTACCTATTTAATTACTAGCTGATAGGTAAATATCGATGTTGAGAAGAGGCATGCTTTGTACACATAGCTGGCTTCACTTCAGCCAATATATTGCTAATTAAACTGCATCTACCAGTCTAAGTTTTGATAACTTGAACATTATTAACATGAGCCTACGGCTACGCTTAAGGTGCTGCACGAAATTTTGTAAATTAAAGTCTACTACTATCAGCTGAATTAGTTAAATACATTGAAATGACTTATTTAGGTCAGCCTGATGCTTGAACACGGGCACGCTCGTGCTGAAATTTGATACAGATACATAAATAATTAATAAACAATCATCATCATCATGTACAGCCTGCGGCAGTCCACTGCTGGACATATGCCTCTCCCAGAGTGCGCCACTCGACTCGGTCCTCTGCTCTCCGCATCTATTCACGTCCAGCTACCATGCGTAAGTCGTCTTTCCACCTCGCCGGGGGACGTCCTACACTACGTTTGCCTAGGCGTGGTCTCCACTCGAGAACTCGTCTGCACCAGCGACTGTCGGTCCTTCGGCAAATATGACCGGCTCACTGCCACTTCAATTTGCTAATAATACATAACATTTATTACATCTCAATAAATATCAAAGTGATCTAGATGTCAGTAGCGGCTTGTACTGTTTATTAAATTAAAGCAGTACCTTCTTAATGCAAAGGCGAGGATAAAAATTGCATACTAAATTTCTTTCACCAATATCCTACAGCAGGCTATGTTCTATGTTCAGTTATCTAACTGTAGGACTTCGGATTATCATAGTGAATCACAATTGTCATTTTTACATACTTTTTAAATTGTTCGAAACGGCATCTAAGGAGCATTTGTTGCGTGGAACGTTAATATATTCAATTCGCGACACTATCGATCTCATGTCTATAGGTATTATCTCATCAAAGCCAATTGTTCTATAAAAGATTATGGTTAGTAAAAGTGTATAGCAGCATTCTGAGAATTTTGACGTCACTAACTGGGAAAGATATATCGTATCATGCATGTTTCTTTTTATTATGTGTTCTATTTACAATTACATTGATTAAAGTATATGATCTATACCTTCCCTAAAAACAAATCACCACAATAGAATGATTCTGAACAGGTGGCTAAATGTAAAAAAGCTGCCTTTTTACTACCGTTTTACAAGTTGAACCTCGTGAAATTAAAGTAATTTATAATAAAAATCAAACAAAAAACCGATCAGACAGTTATAATGGTTTTATTTCACTAGTTAACTAGTTTTACCGGGCGATCGTGAACGCCCAACTGGTATTAAAATTAATGAGTTCCATTTTAGGCTGAAAATTTCATTAAACTAAGTGGTTACGGTTAATGGACTAGGAATATTCCTTTAGAAACATCTAGGAAATCCGTATTGCTGGCTCTCAGGGCTCCGTTAGAACAGCAATTTAAGGTATTACATTAAGCCGCTTCAGTCAGTAGTTTCAGATAGTTGCAAATTAATTTTAAAATGGTTGATCATCATGGTCCATGCATGCAAGGCTCTTAAAGCGTATATTGTTAACCTTTCACAAAAGAAAATTTAGTATGTAACAGCTTTTGCTCGTGACTGAGACTTTATCGAGATAAAAAGAAGCCTACGTCTCTCTCCATTGCCATGGAGAGAGACAGTCTTCCTGTGTGACATTGTGGTCAACACTATTAAAAATCTTAGATCTTCCCGGTCCATCGCACATTGGTCATGGACAAAACATGGTCAAAAAGCTAGCTGTTTCGTACAACAAACTGTTGGAAAAATCCGATGTTTCAATACTCTTCTTCTGTACTTCTCTTGATTCTATTTGAATTTTTTAAATTATTCTTCCATATAAATCTAGATGTAAGTGCACAAAATACTTACTTGATTTAAAAATATAAAGAAAAATTTATTACCACGCCATAATCACGTACTTACGTACGTTTGTATGCTGTGGTGCCCACCGCTTTAAAACCAAGTTATTCAATAAGTAGTTACGCAAGCTCCAGGGAAACGTCTGCCAGCCATCGATGTCAGATTTGAAGTGTTGCCAGCAGGAAGGCACTACCATCGAGTGTTAGCTAACGGCACCGTTGGCCTGTGTAACACATTTATTAATATGACATGGAAAGTATGACAGGTCCCTCTGTGTGGAAGAACAATTCAAAAACCATCCACTTTGACTTGTATCATAAAAGTATGGTTATGACCGCTGAAACCTTTATGTCATGTACATACCAAAAACATTTGCTTGGATGAAATATACGTTTTAAAAGAAAATACAATACTAAACGCTTTTAAGCTATTGCATAGCTTCTATCGCGGGCCTTGAGCGCGGGGACCGAATCGAGAAATTCCGTAACGAAAAAACCTCACGCTCCCCACTCCGACGGGCACGGAGGTGTGGCTTGAAGGCCGTGCATCGTCTAACGTCGTTTCAGTTCGGCAGTCTTCGACACGGCGTTGTGTGCGTGCGATTAGACGTATTACTGTTTTATAATTTATTAAGTATAATAGTATGTAATTTGATATAGCAAAGCAAATCCGTTATGTTAGCTAAATATTATAATCATCAGAAATCATAAATAAAATAAATAAATAATTATAATTGCATAAGTTGATACAAAATGCTATGCAATAGCTTTACCGCGGCAGTCCCCGAGTGCCACACGTCTTTTTTTAAATAATACTGTCCAAAACAAGCGGAACAACAATTTAATTATACAAAGTAAATCTTGTTATAAAAAGTAATCCCCTGTTGCTTCTTTAAGATAATATCAAAAAAAATCATAGAACGTTTCCTGTAAGAATAATGCGGAACAAGGGAGGCAGGTACCGAGTCGAAATCCTTAGGGAACTACTTTTAATTAAATCGAGCGCTCTTACTGAAACTCTTGTGAGTGATTTCACGATAAACTTTGGCTATACACTGCGAGAGCACTTAGCTTCTTGCAAGGAGACGAAACCAATTGTGTTTCTTTTATGTTTATACAAAAAGCTCGTTAAAGTTTATGTATGAATTTTAATACGAAAATTCAAATCATTGATTCACCATAGCTCATTGCCCACAGCCCACACCTTCGTCTGAATGAACTTTAGAAACTGTCTAATAACTTTACGGGGAAACATTGTCTATGTGACTCTCTGGAGTACATACGATATACTCGTATCCTAAAAACCTGCCAAGTACAGTACGGGGCCGTAAATACTGCACATCTTCCTTTGGAAAGAGACAATCGGCTATTTTCGATCTCGTAGAGCACTATGCCGCACACAACCTATATCACGTTTGTCAATCTTGGTTCAAATGCGATAGAGTGCAGTTGCGTCCAGATCAAAATATATATAGAGAGAGTGGTTAAAACCCCACATTTTAATAAATTTAAAGTTGTACGTTGGCATCTATAGGAAAAAAAGAGAAATCTTTACATAGCCAGTCACACGAAATTATCCACAATAAGTAATCATCACTGACTATAAATAGTCTAAAAGGGTTTAAACAACAACAATAAATACAAGTTAATAAAGAAAACCAGCTCTATATAGTTCACGCAGGAATAAAACAAAACAACAATAAAGTACTCAGTTCTGAATTCAAATTTTGATAAACAATAAATCTAATAATACATGGGCATGGAAATTAGTATTCGGTTGTATTCGGAAATGCGATGATTGCCGATGTGCAATAGTTACGGACCCGTACTGTAACCATGTTATGCATTGTGCACACTGGTGGAAATGTCGGAATAACATAAAAAGGAGATGTTTCCAGTTCGGCCTGCACTTGTACACTAATTTAAAAAAAGAAATAATGACATACAGAAAAATACACAAATTACATTTTTGCTTTTATTTTAATTGTACAAAATCATTCTTTTTGTACTAAGTGACAAATGTAATTTTATAGACGCCATCTTTGTTTCCTAAGTGAAGTCTTTTCTGTTTCGTGCGTTTTTAATGGGTTTTTTTTTACAAATAAAATTAAACAGAACGTATAAAAACGGTTATTAAATCACTTAAATTAGATAATGTCATTTTAAAATTACAAGTATACAAGACCAGTGCATCTGCCATGAGTTAACGCAGTCGATAACGTGTATCGTTAACTATCGCTCTGTCTTTGTCACGCTCATCTCGACTGAGCAGCATTTCCGATAGTATTCGATATACGTTACCGACTACGTAAACTCATGGTAGACGCACTGGCATCCATACGTTGGCGGAACGTGTAATTTCAGTATTTTACATTTATTTAAATATTTATTTATTTGTCGTATATAAATATTTGGTTTTTATGACATCGGATTATTATTATAAAATCAACTTCCGCCACATACACTTCGACAAGAATGCCAGTAGGTACTCGGAGTTATAATCTAACATTTTACTAGGAACAATAACGTCAGAGTGGCTGTAAAAACAGCGCGATACCACAATGTCGGCCTGCGGTGACCGCAAAAACTTTAATGTGCTCTTTTATCGACCATAGCGGTGTAATAGCCCGTCTTTTGTTCTGGTGCAAGGCCTAATCTTTTAGCACTTTGCTCGATGCCTCCGCCTTACATTGTATGGTGTGGACTTGGCTTTATGACTCCCTATATCTTTAATGTTGAACTATCGAATATCTTCGTTGGTTCACGTTGGAATCAGTTGCCATGCTTTTATTGCAGTGTTTTAGGTGTTTAGTTTGATTTTAATTTTCTACAATTAACGTATTGTGGATCAGAGTTTAGAAAACGTTCCCTACTATGAGAAAAAGACGGACCCAATATGACCGGCATCTACCAGGATCAACAATCCGCCTGACAAGTTTGGTGGTTTATGTATAAGCTCAAAATCATATTCGACGCCAAATGAACACAGTAAAGTTATCAAATTTGAAATATGTAAATACACCATCACAAACAATCAAACAAAAAAATTAGAAAAATCAATTTTGTTGTAACTTTGCGTCACACGGGAGTGAAGGGATGTATATACATTTACAAGCTTAATTGCGCAGTTTTACTCATCCGCTTCATGACATCTTGCTTACGAAGGCCTTTTCACCTTCCAAGATATATGCCTACAGGCAACAATTCATCTTTATGACCTTAATAAAGTGTTAGTAAATGTACGACACGGCCGGCCGGTACAGTAGAGACGCTCGGACACGCATTCGCTGGATTAAGCTTTGCATATTCCACGTGGTAGCTGTGCACGTAACTCTGATTACATATTCAAGTGAAGCAATAAATTGTGAAGCCAAGAACGTGTACGAACACAAACTACAAACTAGTAGTCGTACCTGCTAGTTCTAGCTGAAGCTCAGAAATTAAAACTAATTTACCGAGGGTCCATCAGAGGTTTTCAGGGCTTTTACGGCTATGCGTACTGCCGATGAAAAAATATAACCTACTCTGGTGCATGAAGTACTATATTAGGATAGTAAAATATTTTTCGCTTCATGTTCTGGCCATCTGTCACAGCGGATTATCTCAGCAACTCAAATCACTAACATGCTATTGAATTTAAATTTGGTACAGTTGTATGTATATAATGGTGACCCACCAAAGTAATAGAAAGAAGAAAAACAGTTTTTCCTTTCTTGATGTCGTAATTGAGAGTTACAATGTCTTCATTTTTTTGTATATGTACCACTGAAAACACTTTTGGAGATTTAGTCCAAGGAAAATTCCAGAAGAAGAAATTGCGTCACTTGTAATCATGGGCACTTAATTAGATGTGTAAGGAACCTACCCCAACACAATCCTGAAACTTTTGGAACTACATAGATTCGTTTGTCTATTAGCACTTTTGCTTCAGTTTGCTTGGACTAATTTGAAATCGATTCCTTTCATGTAGCTGAAAAGATTTTACTGTCCCGCCCGCCTACAAAGATAGTGCAGGCGCAAAAAAAATATCCTTAATGATTCCTTCCTAAGTTTAATTCCTTTGCTCACATCTCTTATCTCACCCAACAAAGTCGTTATCAAGCTACAAACCATTTGAGCCGGGTACTAGGATAACATGAAAGAAGGGATGTTGGTTGTTATTTTTATACGGTCTGCCCCGGGTGGACTACAAATCAAGATAACAAGCGGCGATAGAAGCCAGACAGACACATTGGACCCAGTGCTGTGATCCTGTTACCTATTCCGTGCAATATTTGTATTTATTTCTACATATTTCCTTGCTAACAATGAATGAATGACTCTATGCAACTTTATCCTTGTTTATATCGACGGAGGACAATTATTGTAAAGAATACATCCAGTTTTCCTGACATTGCTATTAACTAACTAGGACATTTATATGTTCGTTAATTATTTTTAAATCAAGCGGTATTTTTTCAAATATATATAGTGGCTCTACTAGCTGTAGACCTCGCGATATGTCTTTGCATAGCTTGGAACTGGATTCACCGCGCACTGTCAACAAAATCTTTTTAGGGCTATCCAAATATTTAAATCTCTTTGGGGCTATCACCCCAAAGACACAGTTCCGTGTATCATACCATAATATCGTCACTTATTGCATGAAATGAAGATAGTTATTTCAAACTCTTTAATATTAAAAGTTTCAAGTGTGGAAATCCTAAATATTTTTTTTTGTGTTAAATTACTTGTTGTAGATTTTCCTGAAAATAAAATAAAGTCTTCTTAATAAATGTCATTTTATGTGTTGCGTTACGGATGCCGAATGTAATCTAAACTAAATAACTTCTCGAAGCAGTCTCTTATTGGGTACAATAATAACAAAATATTATGTCAACAAAAGCCGTGAAGTATTTTAGTATCCAATAGATCGATCCCACTCCCCCGCTTAGCAAGAAAAACAATTGGAAAGGCCCACAGTAATAAAGCGTGTTTGGTTTATAAACAACGGGCAAAGTTACCCTCTATTTATCATGAGCTCTAAACAAAATAGCCAAGTCTGTCAGTCAAGGCGCGAATTCGACGGCGCAGCGCATCGAAGGAAAATTAATCGGAGTAACTTGGCTCATTCTTCAAACGCGCCTCAGTTGGCGAGCACACTCTCTGCTAGGGTCATACAAGGATTCAAAGAATATAGAATTGTAGATATACTTTTCATCTCGTTAATTAGGTTATACGAAATTAGCTTTTTTTTAAATAAAAATCAATTAATTAAATATTCTTAAATTGAATTTGATAAAAATATATGTTTTCTGTAATTTGAAGTTGTAGTACACAGCGAATACTCACATAAAAACTCCAACGATCTATAAAGGAGACTGATGTCCAACAGTGGACTTAGGCACCTAATAATGGAAGTAATTGTTACTCAACTTTAATAGGTATAAAAAGAATGCTATGTCTTAGAACAATCTGAGTAACAAAGGTCAAAAGAAACAGTCTATTTTCATTCACACTTACTTCAACTAGGTGTATTTCTTTGCAAATTTTATGGACTCAGAAAATGTTAATCTATAATTTTCGTGAAATTATTAAGTTTCACTCATATCATAATATTTTCAGCGCATAAAATTTTTATATTTCATGTAATTTTTGGTAGGAAGAGAATATATTATTTTAATTTTAAGACCAAAAAACCAGGCCCGCACCCTGTATTTCAATATTGGCAAGTTGAATTTTCACGCAAAAAATTGATATTGACGTCGAAACTTCGGTTGAATAAAATCAAGCTAATTTATAAAAATCAAGTAGGTATACATTTGTTAGAAAACAATAAAATTATGACTAGTAATAAAATATCCAGCAGCCCTACACTCTACTGATTAACTTCGGAATAAGGCAATTCGTCGAATGAACAAGTTTATTACTTTCAAGTTTTCGTGAATGCGCGGAGGTCGCTCGGAAGTTCACTCTCACAATGGGCCCAATTACAGAAAACGTAAAAGATTCGGGAATTCACAACGCTTTTTATCGGTTTTCGTTTCCTAATCTCGTTTTGAAGTTTTAAAAGGCAATGCGCTGCCATATTCTTGGCATGATATTTTCTGAGTTTTATTTGGGATGCTAAAATATGAAACACTGCTTATCCAAAGTAAAAGTCGTATAAGTATAAATATAAAACACACAAATTCAGGTTAAAGCTGAGAGTGCAAAGTTAATGGAATCAATTTCATTCACGTCTGCACATTAGTCATAAGATAACTCTGGTTTCAAGTTCATTCAATCAATCAATTTTTCATTCGTGCATGAATTCAATTTGAATGAACGAAGTTTTGTAACACCTCGTCAACAATTACTAAAACTGTGGAAAATTGGCAACACTAATATGCCTTATCCACAGTTTTTCAGGACATGTGCCACAAATTCTTCCACAGAACAAAATATACTGGAAAACTCGAATTCATCGATGGAAAGTCAATTTACAGCCTTCTCGTCAACTACTATCAGATAACACGAGTAAGCAGAATGCAAATCTGAACGCAAAATGCATAAATGTTTATAGCCATTAGCATTCAACCATACAATCTGAATAAAAAAGTGCTACAAATCGACGCAAAAATAGCACGATTTGTACATACAACGAATCTGTTCTACTTGTAAATATTATAGTAACATTCTTACAGAAATGTCTGTAAGAATTAAAATGTCACTTATGATTTTACTCATAGACCGTCACAGCCTTTTCGAGTTCGAATTCAACGAGAATATGAAATGAAACATTAATAAAGTAATTCAGTGTATAAAAATTTAAAACCTAAACAGAGAGATTTAGATATGGGTTAAGGGAGTTACCGGATGCAAGTGGCTCGCGACCGGTCAGTGTGGCATACCAAGGAGGAGGTATATGTCCAGCAGTGGACGTTTCTTGGCTGATGATGATAAATAGGTAACCAGTAATGTTAAATGAATTTCAACCTAAATCAAAAAACATTTTTTAAACAAAATATTATTCAGAAATAGAAGCAGAATCTAATACGAGTAACATCATATTTATGAAATAGCTTTACAGGTCTAACGGGAGCAACGCATATACTTTTATATCTAGAAAATGCAATATATTTAAAGTGGATTGGAAGTCGAGGAGTCCACGGTAAGCCAAGGAACTGGAATCCAATATCGTTATTCAAGACAGAGACATTCTAATATAATGTATATTGTCTATGTGTAACAAAACACGATTCAATTGATATATATTTCTTTGTTAGACGCAGAGAAGACGTAACTGAACATGAACCTGCCTTGAAGATCGCCACGGCGAACGAGTTTCCATGAGGAGATTTGGAGAGAATGTTGTCTTAGTTGAGATTATTCGCCTTCACCCACGGCACAAAATCTACAGTACGGGAAGACATTCGACAGACAAAACGAATACTGCTAGGTTAGTATTACGGTATGTTAAAAGTGGGCACCAAACATAATTCTCTTTTTAATTTAGCTACTAACTTTTTAACCATTAAAAATATTCATGAACTTAATTTTCACACAGTAAATTATATCATCGTGATCAAATGTTCCACCAACCTAACCGAGTACCGACAAGTACCCTCATTGGGAATCGACCCCGGGACCTCCGAATTGATAATCCAATATTTAGCCAATAGGCCACGGAGGTACATTAATTTAGAATTTAAAGTCTGATTAAATGGTGTTATTCAAATGTTCGTTTGTCGAGCATTTCGTGAGAATAGCTATATTATAAGTTATAACTGCCTCCTCCACAATTAGGAGTCACGGGTTTGATTCCCAGTGCGGACCCTCCGCACGGGTAATTGATACTGAGTCAAATAAAATTGATTAGGGCTAGCTGCCGCTGCCATGGTATCTAAGTGTGCAGCTAAATAGCAGCGCTAATAGCACTTTTGAGTTCTTATAATTAACATAGCCAGCGCCTCATAAAGTTGAGGCTTCTAGGTGAACACGGTTTACATCCAACGTCCTTCTGATGACGTGAAGGACAAGTGGGAATGCACGTTGAAACTAGGTCAAGAGCGTTTATTCAGCACATTCGAAAACCTAATAATTTTGTAGAGGGACCTGCGAGTTACGAGTTGTCATTACCCCCCGTCGTTAAGTTGACGATTGTTGTAAGCGCCCGCGATCCAATGGAGCTTTGTTTTATTAGAGCACCGCCACTCCATCTATTTGTCAAAAGATTCAACTAAACGCCTGATCGTTATCTTTACGTAAAATTAAGCTAGATTGTATATATCTGACTGATGAAATCGAAATGTAAACTTTTAGGGAAACATGCTGGTAGATAAAAATGCCGGAGGATTCGCATCTGAAATGTGGGATATCGTACTAATTAATGTGCTCATTGAAGGTCATTATTTGAAGGTTCCCAAACGAAAAGTAATTAAGTAGCTTTCTTTAAACCAGTAGACCCCAAACGGTATACCACGGACAATTTTTAAAATTTCATTTTACATTTTGCCGTCCCTGCACTGAGAAAGAAATTACACTGATAAAAAAAGGTTGGGTGCTCTAAACCAAAATTAAAATCAAGAGAGATTTTGGTGAAATATCTATTTTAAATTTTCAAGAATTATTTACCTTAATTCTACGCGATCGTGCAATTCTACATTTACACGTTCAGATGTTTACGTTTTATATATGTAGGGATATTAATTTTTTATTTCATACCTGCCTGCATCGTTTAAATGATATCACTTCTGATGAGAACAGTTCAACTATTAACGACTACACAGATAGCAATCAACCTTGTCGAGGGTGAAACCCGTCACAGCACACTAGCTACAAATAGCTTTAAAAGATGTCTCGACTCCAATCCCCCAGTTGAGGGAGACAGACAGACATGATCTCTGTAGATGTAGCAACTAATTAGTAAAAGGAAAACATCTCACTTGACATCACTTTGTTCCGGAATCTCCACGTCCCTCCCTCTGCAGACAAATTAATAAATTACCGCTTGTGGTACGAGTACAAGGATGCAATTTCCCGTCGTCGTGGCTTGAGGGGCTCAGCGCTAATGATTTATGCTGCATGTGAATATTTGTCTCCACAATTATGCTACAAGAAGATCGCTCCGTCGATTTATTGTTATAGCATACTTAATAAATTCTAACTATAACACAAACCAATGCTTTTTACGTTTTTAAAAGGGGACGGGTGTTCGTGAGAAGGTCAATTCTGAGATTTTAGTAATAGTATTATCACAGAGAACTATAATAATGTCGGTATTATTGTAACATGGCGCATATGGTTTTACCGCGATTCAAATCCACTACATCGATTACCTAGATGAAGTATATGAGTTTTAAAATTAATTTACTAACATGATAAAATAACAGATTTTGACATATTCAGATTTATCTATGTAATCCGTGATTTCATATTGACAAACAAAAAAAATTTCGAAGCCAACTACGGATAATTTATTGCATCAAAATTTCAATTCAGGCGGGGATTGCGTTTAATAACAGAGTCATCTTCAGCAGTTGACTTTTTTGACTGAACTATACTTCTCATAAGAGAAATCGAAACTTGCAAGTTTATGTTTTGTAAGGATTATCAGGAAAATGTGTATATTTAGGAATATATGTCAAATGTCGTTTAATAGTAAATAATATGAGGTTTTAAATTAAATGTTATAAATTAAAATTAAATTTTCACAGGTTTTTCTGATAATCCTTACAAAACATATACATAAACATATATTATATGTGTATAAGGCTATTTGATTGTTTTCTTAATTCCCATTTTACTAGAAACACGAGCCACTCTACTCTAAAGCCGAAATCACACATCACTGAACACTACAAAACTTAAAGTCTTCAAACTCCAAAAATGCAGCTCACCATTTCAAATTTACTTCTTCTTTCGTTCTCAGTTGAAAACAGCATATTTGGGGTCTGCTTAACCCGCGGTTTGTTATCAGTGCGTCTGAAGCGGTGCATAACGAGGAGCTAGAGACAATGTGCCCCTCTCTGTATTCCACTCCACCTCCACTCGAAATAACAAGGGCTCTATTTTCAATTCCTCCATCGCATTCTGCGGTCCCACTCGTCGAGAGTGGGTGGCATTAATCTGTTATGCACAGATACACAACGCAAACCGTCAATAAACCATAATGTTGTTTTGCATTCCGTCGTTAAAGTGAAATCAAATCTTGCCTTTGTATTGCTGTCATGAAATTTCGACGAAAGGAACATATTTTATCAGGACTGTTATGATTTTTACTGTGAAGAAGGGCAGAAGTATCCTATGTATCTACAACTCAATCTACTGTCACCATTCCGCTTGCCTGCCAAATACCCTAATAGAAAGTCCGAAGGGCGGTTCATGGGTCAATCTCGTGTCCGTCAGTGGACTGATGCAGCTGACGATGATGATGAAGGTTCATGGTTATCATTGGACTTACTGGCTAATAATAAAAGTTTTTGTCTTCTTTCTGTTCAGTTATATAGAATCAGAGGCTAACGACTAAATGCGAGCTACTTAGGAATTAAATATTTTAACACCATTTCTACGAGTTTATCTACGTTACTTTTCTAAAAAATTTCGAGCATTTTTGATCTGTTTAACTAATTTGTTACTTATAAGTGAATCTATTGCCACTTTTAAAAGTCATTCTGAAGAGAAAAGCGTTGTTTAAACACTACAAAGAATGCTTCGATTCAGACATTCAGTACACGAATCGTGCATCTATTTAAAACATTTTCAAGAGGGCACCCTTGAAATGCATAAAGACTTTTTGCATACACGAGCACTTCTCTGTTTTGCGATCACCTCGCGTAATGGCGCGCATTTAAACGAAATGAATTTGAAATTGAATATCTTGTGTATGTAGCAGTAATACAGTTTTGTGTTTGAATCAGTATTCATCAGATTCAACGTTGGTCCGAATGCATTTATGAATCAAGATGCTTCAGTTACGTAAAATACAAAACAACTGCATCATGAGACACTAACACAAAACATGACAAACACGACGTTATTGAACATTTTTAAACTTACTTATGAATTTTTCATTTCAGTCATTGAATTCACATTTATTATGATCATTACTATCAGAAAAAGTTTTTTTAATATTTAGAACCGTAGAAAAAGGTTAAAAGATTTTTTATTGTAAGTTGTAATTTTTGATTTTTAAAATTAGAACGGAAGCTTTCTATATTACAAAACACAATAAAATAAATAACAATTACAAACCCAAAGATAATACACCTTGAACAATTTCACCACGATCTATTTCTATCGAGCCAGACGCGGATCGCCAGCCTGGCCCATCTCCCATAAACTACCTTTTCCCCCGTAATAAATTTGAGCCTACTTTCAGAGGAACTTGACAAATCATCGGACATTTTCTCTTAGAGGATCCTCGAGTCCTTTCACTCCCCTAATCAATGATCAGACAAAAACGCTCCTGTTAAAAATGAATGATGGAATCAAGGAATCAATTTATAACGTGAATTCCGAGTTGTCCGGCTCTGGCCGCCGCTCGAGTGGTGGCAATCCGTCAATGTCCAGAGTAAAGCCCCTTAAACATAGACTAAACTAAAACATATACACTTGTCACTGCTCTCAATACTCTCAAAAGAGACCAAACCCGGTATAAGGGCTATGTGCCTTCCGGTCAAAAGTTCATGTCCAGGTTCTATTCATCAAACACTTTCATAAGAGCCCATGTATCTATAAGCCTTCGCAAAGTTCTCGATCCCTCATTTTAACGAGTAAAAATGTTGATTGCAGTGCCCACTGGCGAGTTAGCACCATACCACCTATCTAAGAACCACTGCTGACCTATCGGCAACCCTTTACAAAAAACCGTATTTAAATCGGTCAAACCGGTCTGGAGATAAATGGTTACATTGGTTTGTATGTACACACAAACAAACAACATCTTATCCTAAACTCATACACCGTCTCCGTTCCGTCGTGGATAAATCGCGTTCAAAAAGAACTAGCAACCGACTTCAACTGCCCTAAAAGTCTCCAGCAAATTTAAGACATACGGTTTTCTCATGGATGCCATTGCCAGAACAGGACTTAATTGAAATTGGACCACACGAAAAGCAACAGCTATCAAATAAAAAAAGAGTCATCAAAATCGGTTCACCCAGTCAAAACTTCTGAAGGAACAAACATAAAAAATAACATACCCATTGAATTGAGAACCTCTTCCTTTTTTGAAGTCATTTGAAAAGGAAAGATGATATTCGTGTGATGTGATAACCAATACATACATTTTATGACAGAAAAGTGCTTTCAACATTTCAATTCAGTTCCATATTCCTAAACCGTCGATCGATTGACATGTCTTTCTTGATTCCGTTTAATTTTGTCATTTACAGAAACTATAAGAAATGAAATTCTATGAATCTCCCACTTAAATTGCATCACAACTTTCAAGAGCTACAATGTACAAGAGACCAGAATGTAGTAGCCATTGTCTAGGGCTAGAATTTTTTCCTCAACTGTCTCAGTGTTTTGTTTAGTCTAATGCCTTAAACGTGTTCTTAAATGCGTCACCGTCCACGCCAGCGACGCCCGCCGGCCCTGCTGTCCACTCGGATGCTCCTTGCGATCGATAACGTCCCCCTGTATAAACGTACACTTGCACAATACACCCCCTATTCGTTAACAATTTAATTATCCCTTAACTTGATCTTGCAGCAACACTACATAGGAAAATTTCGAGATCAATCAGCGTGTTCTTCGGAGTTATATTGTTTCTTTTCTTTGCTTGTCAAAGTATTTTATTGTAGAAACAAAAAACTTAAAATACCTTTAATAATAGATATACTAATATAATAATAGAAAGACTAATAGATTACTGAATTAAAAATGACTACTCATATTTCGTGCCCTTTATGAATATGAAGGTATTTCTTTTCGCCGTATTTTCAAAAATAATGTATCTGTTCTAAAAATATCTTTATATAAAGTTTGGAATCCACTTGATACTATCACATATCACAAAATACTTTCGGGTTATTTTACGTTTTGATTAAATCTAATTGATTTTTTAAAACCAATCATAGAGTAAAAGTACAAACGAGTGTGGCATTCTATTACTTTTGTGACTTAATATTTTTAGTATTATAACATAACACGGTGCAAACATTATCGTAACGTGTGAGTAACCAATCAATTAAATTTCACACAGTCGGGCATGAGCATCGTGGCTAAATGGCCTAGGCGCAAGATTGACAATCACAGGTGTCCGGGTTCGAATCCCGGTCGGATACAAAGATTTTACTTTTTTATTTATTTATTTATTTATTTAAGTATTTAGTATTTTAAGCCAAATTAAAAAAAAATTGTACTTTTAGCCAAAAACTCCAAGCAAAGCTCGGTCGCCCAGTACTACTGTACGATCCCATTTTGACATGCCCGACCATCCATATAATGCTAAACATGTGAAATAATTCGTGTATTGTAGAAAGATACGAGTATTAAAATGACGGTCTTTATGCAAACTATTGTCATAGAAAATAAATTCGGCTCTCACCTGTCTGTGCACGCAACTCATTGTGTTTACTGCCTATTTTTCACCATCATATTTGTTAATCGAAAATAGAACAATGAACAAAAACGAAGTGCCGGTATTCAGGTGGGCTGTATGTGCAAGAAATGAGCAAATAAATCAATTACACACCGCCAGGCGGCGCCGCGGGAAATAATTGGATTTGTACCGGAGCTCCCTGGGGGATCGCTGCTCCATTGTCGAAGATTCTTCAGTTTCAAGGAACAAATCTCGACTATTGATATACTTCGTGAGGTTAGAACAGTTTTTGTTAGGGTTCCGTACCCAAAGGGTAAAACGGAACCGTATTACTAAGACACCGCTGTCCGTCCGTCTATCTGTCCGTCTGTCACCGGGCTGTATCTTATGGACTGTGAAAGTTGCACTACCGGTTTCCGTGTTCCCCGACAACTACAACTTGGGAATCTTTAGAAGAAGAGTAAATAGGCACCTTCTAGACCAACACGTAACATCGTCGACCTCATCGTCACTTACCATCAGGTGAGATTGAGGTCAAGTGTTGGTCTATCTTCAATAAATAAAAAAAGTGAGACAGTTGAAATTTTCACACATGACGTATTTCTCTTGCCGCTATAACAACAAATACTATAAAAAAAAAACAGAATAAAATAAATATTTCAGGGGGCTTCCATACAACAAATGTGATTTTTGTGTCGTTTTTGCTCTATATTGATAACGGCAACAGATAGGCGCTTGAAATATTCACAGAATATTTATTTATAAATTCACTTAAAAAACAAACAATTAAATAAAAACAAATCAAATATGTAAGTGGGGCTCTCTTACAACAGACATGATTTTTTGCCGGATAACCCTTAGTGCGCGAGTCCGACTCGAACTTGGCCGTTTTTTTAACTATAGTATTTATTTTTGATAAATTATGTTGTTGATTTTATGACAAAATTTTTCTATCTTCTTAATTGTTTAGTGCAGCATTTGTCTATCAAACCCTCATTATTCAGATTTTAAATCTAATCTACAAATATTCGCTACTTTTTCCGATGTAAATAAAAAGATAAATGTGAAGAAACAAAAACAATGTAATCTCATGTCTAAGACTCCAAACAACAAGCGAATCAGAAACGAATCCTCTCACCAGCAATTCGGAACGCTATTTAATTAAAACTAAAGCGAGTAACTCATAAAACTAAGGCCGAAATCATAGACCGTAAAAATACAGACTCGTCTCTGTCGATGAACATAGTATGGGGTGCACGTTTCTGTTTCATTCCCAAATATGACTGAACAAACTTTTATTTATCATCATCATAGCGGCCGGAAAACGCTGCACTTTTTGCTGCACAAATTGCATGTTGATAGAAATCGCATGTGCTGAGAAAAATGTATAACGCATGCAAAGATAACGCAGTGCTGAGGGCCCTAGGTCCCTCACAACTCCCAAGACAGATTAAAATCAAATTTTAGGAAACACATCCTCATTAATTCTTATTTCTTAATAATATGTATTAACTAGCTTCCGCCCGCGACTTTGTCCGCGTGTACTTCAGGATTTATTCTACTTGTTCGATAGGCATACAAGGCATCTATCTCCATTTCCAGCATAAGGTACAAAATAGTGTTTATTCTGTTACGTAGGCTAATAGTTTAAAGAAACAAAAGAAATTTCAATATCTGACGTAGTACATTCAAATAGTCTTCACACTAATATTATAAACGCGAAAGTTTGTATATGTATACGAATTACATATTCTATGGTCGGTTGCTAGGCAACGCGTTTTTGTTATGCTCAAATTGCCCATGTAATCCCACTAATATTATAAGTGTGATTTTGTACAATTTACACAATATGTCTTTATAAATTATAGCCTATATGTTATTCTGATGTATAAGCTATATTATTGTAAAGTTTCATTCAAATCCATTCAGTAGTTTTTCCGTGAAAGCGTCACAAACATCCAAACTTTCACACTTATAATATTAGTAGGATTAGTCTCTTTTCCATTAGTACGTGTCAATGTCAATAGTATATCATACATTCGTATTTTGTTAGACAAAAATCCATCAGGGTCCGGAATACGGTCGTTACGCCGATGGTTAGTTAAGTCCCAGAAATATCAATTTTGTGCCTCGAATTTCGTATCGCAGGCATATTCGTTAGCGTAATGCAAGTTGCGGTGGTTCTATTAATTTTAAGTCACTGGCCGAAATCTTTGTCGTAGCTCGCTCCTCCAAATTACTCCCGAGCTCGTCGCCAACTTATACCTACTCCCACTAACTAACAAGTGTAAAAGTTTTAACTACACTCTACACGATTATGCTAGACATTCAAGTCACAATATCTGAAGTTTACGAAAGTAGAACGCCATAGCGTGGCCACAGAAATTTCTCATGTCGTAATAAGCTGTAATTCAGCATAGCAAAATACACGTTTTACGAAATCCATACTGATATTACTAGCAGTTCTGCGAACAGCAGCGCTCGCGAGCATAAACTAATTTGCAACAATCAATATATCACGTCGCATGTAATGAATCATTAATAAGTCATATTCTTATTATTATCTATGTGAATCTCGGGACCGTGATCTGGTAAACACACGCACGTCATATATTTTGGTCGATAAGTCAACTGTGACTTTTATCATACCGGTAGCGACATCTAGTAGCGGCAGATAGCAACTTCTTTACTTGATGCTAAGAACATAAAAAGTGTCCAAAATGTTAATCTCTATGTTTATATCCATGTCTAATAATCACGCATGAAAGGATAGTCTCTCGTATGAACCGAATCTGTCAAAAATAAAGTGAAAATTATTATTCGTATTCAAACCGTATTACGGCTCACAGGCTACAAAAAATAGTCATTGATAATAGCACATTTTTTTAAAACTAATCATTCAGGCTCGACCTTGCACTGATGGACCATAAGCAATTAGAGCCAGAATGTATTAATTTTACTGGATTCACTTGTCGGGTGGGACATCGTGTTTGTTAATCTAAAATTCTAAAGTAAGGCGACAATTTTCAACAAATATCCTGAGTATTTTCTTACTCCATCTCTAACTTCTCTTCAAATCACACTGTATCTATAAAAGCAAGCGTGTAACCGACGATGACGTGTGCTGCATATTGACGACCGAGTGTCTGACATTTGGTGTACCTTTTTTGTGTATAGCAATCGAAAGTGTCTGACCTAGTTATTTTATACGTATTCAGCGGAACACGACCGGTGGATGTTCTGATATCTGTGTACCTCTGCTATCACCTAAAATCCTCAAAGTTTTCGCGCTGTTGGACAGTAAACTTAGCTCATGTGGTGCCTTATTATATATTTAGGCAAAACAAAACCGAGTAACATATAGTTACCCCTATGCTAGGATAAACTGCGTCCTCTAGATTTCAAGTATATGTGGCCAGTAAGTTACAGACGCGGTTAATAACGTGATGATAATGTAAGAACTACGAGATTCGGATTTGAACCAAGCAGTGTCCGTCTTCTGACTTGGACGAATGCCTGCCAATAAGAACTCGTTCCTATCTAAAACTCTGAGTGGTCTACTAATGCTGCTACTGATACTACGGTGTTTGAATCATTTATCATCATCAATAATCAGGAAACCATTTATATTCTATTTCATTTTATATTAAAATCATGGGT
Organism: Carcina quercana; assembly: GCA_910589575.2. Lineage (NCBI taxonomy): Eukaryota > Metazoa > Arthropoda > Insecta > Lepidoptera > Depressariidae > Carcina > Carcina quercana. The sequence goes on from OU342439.1 coordinate 7,828,810, forward strand.
TTTTAAAAACAACTTTTTAAAAAAAGAACAAAATCCACTTGCGCCACGATTAAATGAACCCCTGACCTGTATTAGCCTCAAATCTAACACTAATTGGAGTAGGATTTCCCACGCCAATTTCCTTGCAATTGGGAAAAATCCTACCAACCATTCCCTGCACATTACCAGCACACAACACGCTTTGGATCGTTCGACTAACTGAAAATTGCGGGCGTCCATGCTGGCCAAACGAACTGTGAAAATAATGGTCGTGTAAGCGTTGATGTACAAAAACTTCAGACACGCTAATAGTACAAAAACATCTCATTGGTTTTGTAATGGCTTTGTCTACAAAATTGCATGTATCAACAATCAAAAATATTTTTTTTCCTATTAATAATCTTTCGTTCAATATTGTAACTACTACATACGCTTTACGTTATAAATTAATAAACCTATGTGAAAAGAAAAACACCCTTTCAGCGTTTATACAGTTAGAAGTTTAAATTAAATACTTGTTCAGAGCGCCCTTAGCAATCATATATATATATATATATATATATATATATATATATATATATATATATATATATATATAAATATTAGAGCTACATCAATCAACATCAGATTTACAGTTACTGCGAAAAACTACTACTACTATACTATATTTTCTGGTAAGTGTGGTTTAATGCAGAGAAATGTGTGATCTAAATCTTCAGATTACATTGGAATAAAAATCCGCATATTATTTTTTAATAATTATGACATATACTTTTATTTGTCTAACTGAAGAATAAAAGAATCAAGATCGTCGTGTTATCTCAGCAATCAAGCGTCATAAAGATGGGAATGCGTTCTAAGCTATGTTTCGTATTTATAAATTCATGAATAATCTCGGGGTGTACCTAAGTTTGAGTACCACTTTCTTAGCATAAAGCATACATGTTTAGCAAATGGCATGTTATCAGTTTTATTAAGTCAATGTCGAGGAGCAAGCAGCGTCTTAAATCTGCTAATGCACTCGGCGGCGGCTGCTCAGTGCTGTGACGGCGAATTATGAGGTTTGAACCTATTAATGTGAGGCTTGAGTTGTAAGTTTACATTTTCCAGTACTTTGTAATATTATATTTATCTGATGATTTGTTTAGCATAATTACAGAAATATTCCACAGTGTTGGCTCTTTATTCCATTGTACACACGAAGAATTTAAATTATGAGTTGACAGTATACTCAGCTCTGTTCTCGTCTTGCATTCCTCGAAATCTCTCGAAACTCTCCTACGTGGCCAAGTGAGTTGGGCTCGCTACCTGGACGTCAAGGGTTTGATTTCCATGGTCGAATATTTCTGATACTAACTAGGTTATATTGGTGGCATCGCTTTTAGGCTCACGAACATCCGATGAAAAACAGAACCCTTGTAATGGAACTCTGGAGTGTGTGTGTCCGTCTGTCACAGCTGTTTACATTGTCAACTACTAAGGCTATCGACTTGAAAATTGGAATAGTTATGAGAAATAGTGACCCAAAGATGTGATTTTTTTACAAAAGGGGGCAAACATTTTCAAAATATTGCGATCGAAATTTCAAAGTAGAGTCACTAGGTAAAGTGGTTCACTCCAAAGGGCTTTGTTTGTACTTTATGAAACATATTTTTTATTTATTTAGTTTGGTGCGTGAGTCCAATTCACACTTGTCCGGGTTTTTAGTCCTTCTGGCTAGCTCCCAATTAGCAGTGTAACTAGCACTATTGTGATACGGTAGTGAAAGATAATGTAGTAGGTAAGAAGATAGACAGTGCCTAGGTGAGCACACTTCCATCTTACGGCGTGCGGTGGCATAAAATTAATACAGTTTTGGATTCCTAATGAAACTATTTTTAACGTTCAAGTGTGATTAGATTAATTAAAATAAAATTCTTAGATCGAAATGTTAACACATACATAAAAAGTTATGAAGTAGTGCTATTAACACTGCTGTTTGGTGGCAGACTTAGGTAACATGGTGGTAGCTAGCCAGGCGGACATAGAAAATGCCGTACCGGTTGGTGGTACGGCATTTTCTTTTTCACATTACCAGCACACAACATGCTTTGGATCGTTCGACTAACTGAAAATTGCGGGCGTCCATGCTGGCCAAACGAACTGTGAAAATAATGGTCGTGTAAGCGTTGATGTACAAAAACGGACGGCGGACATAGAAAATGCCGTACCACCAACCAAAACGAGTACCGACAGGTTCATCCTGGAACTCTGGATTGTAAGTCAAAGTGTGTAGACATAAGGCCACGGAGACGGTTCAATTAATTCAATGTGGGAAATTGGAGAAAAACACAAAAGTACATCAAAAATCTAGCAATCGCTGACTTTGTTACAATCCTTATGCACACCGCACGCCACCCATGCATCAACACAACGTGCTGGCCAACAAACTATTTCCTCAGTGAAAACACTCCGGAAATTAAAACCAGAGAAAAGTCTCGCGGGACATTAACTTGCTGAGAGAATGGGATTTCATTTAAATTTCGTACACAAACGTATTTGTATGAGAAAGAGTCTGTGCATCTGTAACCAAGAACTGGTTGTCAAGAACGATGGAAAACTGTGGACTACATTAATGGGTTCAAAAGCACCATTTTCATTACACTCAGACCCCAAACAGGCTGTTATACAAATTCCTAGATGACTTTCTACATCAATTATAGTATCCAACAAGTTCTACTTTTAAGGCTATACAATTCGGGTTGGCGTCACTATAGAGGTATGTCTGTACATAGGTGATACATACTTAAGAAAAATTAATATGAGGAGTCTTTAAAAAATCAACAGAGCAAATATTATCTCTACCTCTAAAATGTTTGTCTGACTTTCTGTGTGTATGTTTGCGCGGGCATCACAAGCAAACTACTGCACGGAATTGGATGCAAATTTCACGGTTGTATTTCTGGAGCTCTAACGTTTGAATGTTTTATCCTGATAGATCGCCTAGAAGCCTGAGTCGGGAATCTTTAAAAGATTTCCCACTCGAAAAAAAAGGTACATCACATTAGTACATTGCAAGCGTGCGAAGCAAGGGTAGGTCGATAATTTGTTCATAAATAAGTATGAAACATTAAGTAAGTTATGATGAGGCTATATTATAGAAGCATTAGAACACAGAAGCCTCAAGTTAAAAAAACGACCAAGTGCGAGTTTGACACGCGCAACGAGGGTTCCGTACAGAATATGAATAATTAAAATACTGAAAATGATAAATAATAGGGTGCGCCCGACGGAATCAACGAGCAATTGTTAACAATATAGCATTAATAATATAACGACAGGCGCCAACAGTTTGTAATCTTGAAGTGGCGATTTTGATGTGATATAAATTAAAACATTATACTTTTCAGATTTATTTATATGCTTGTGCTGTAAGAACCTGCTTCTTGCCAAATTACAGAACTCTAGGTCAATGGGAAGTACCCTATATATAGGTTTTAATGCATTTTTAATGGAAATCGTCAAAATAAGCGTGTCATAAACCGACGTATCTTTTTATCGCGTTGGTTTAGATGTTAGATTTATTCACAGATTCAACTGCTGGGACTGAAGATTCGAGTATTGGAATTTCAATTTGATATCTCAACGCGTTCCTGATAAAAAAGGGTATATTGGCAAACAGACAGATGGACAACAAAGTGATCATATAAAGGTTCCTTTATTCCTTTTGAGATACGGAACCCTAAAAATCGCACTGTAGTCTTCAACAATTACACAGACTTCATGTACAGATTCACCATCATGGTCATTATTTACGCAAATATTCCTTCATGAAGTTAATCGTGTAATACGCGGTACGGTGCCCCTGTATGCCAAACGTACACACCCTGCTCGCCTCATGTTTTCATCAATGTTATCACGGTATTGCACTTAATAAACACCCCATTATAACCTGACGAGCACAAACTACCTAAAATCCTCTTTTATAATCAAGCAGTTGCATCCCTCCTCTACATAATAGCATTAACAACTCACGCTCTTCCATCTTATTATGCTGCTATTTTAGAACGAAAATCCATGGACACGTTACGTGACTAAAATCGTGTGTCATTTTTCATCGATGAAAGTGTCATTAATTTAATAGGATAGCTGGCTTTGTGAATTATTTAATCTAAGAATTGGACACTGGATTGTTATGTCGCGAAACTTCATATAGTGAATCACAATTTACATTATAGCCACTATTTTTTATTCTTGTTCAAAACGTAGCGTTGATCTATACTCTGTAAAAAAAAACGCCACCTAGGTACCGGCCATTGTAGCTGACAATAAAGTTGTACGTCAATGATATTCATTTCACGAAACTATAATACGATCTCCTATTTAAAGGGTAATTAAATAGTTATTTAAAAGCCAGACCTTCTAATATAAAGATTACAGCAAAATAAATTCCGCATGTAAGCATTTCCAGCGCTTCTGATTTAAAAAGAAGTGGCCCACAACACTGACACTATTTTTGCAATGTATCTCTAAATATTATCTACTAGCTCATTTCCAAGATTATTATTATACAGCCTATGTCCACCCTGGAGGTCTAAGATACTTTATCTCTTCATATTAGTATAGTTTGGATTAAATAAGTTTCTTATTAAGGTAGGTATTTTTATAACGTCACTTAATTAACTAAAAACTTTCCGCTAATATATAGAACGGCGGTGTTACACTTTGTACACGTTAATTTAAAAACGTTACTACCAAACAATATTTGTTTAAACATTAAACACAAACAAAATAGTCAAAACTTTAAGTCAAAAAATAAAGACAGCGTCAATTGATTTCGATTTGAAATCAATTTTAAATTTAGCATAATTAAGGGAAATGAATGGTCACGCAACTGAAAAAAATATCAAAATAATAAGTTCGTTAAAAGATTGACTGGGAACACATACGTTTTAATATAAAAGCAACACTATTTTTACCTACCACCTGTCACGTTTTAGTTCGGAAAGTTTAAGTGTCAGGGCCTAGTTTTCAAGTTTCAAATCAAATACAAATTACGTATCAAAACATTTAGGTCTAGGATTATTAGATTAGTCAGAAACTTCAAACAAGAAAATAGCATCGTTAAATCATAAAGAGCTACATTAACGAGCGCTATTGAAGGCTTTAATCTTAATAAGTAACTGTTGTGATTAGTAGTACTGAAGAGTAGCCAAAGTCCTTTGGAATTTGTTATTATATGAATAGTAATTAGTAAAAACGTATATTCAACTATAATAACTACACATCATGATAATCAGCTGCATTAGGTCACTGACATGAGCGTTCCTCATGTCATGTCATGTCATGTCATACTTTCCATGAGGTGATATGATGTAATCTGAGATAGGCCTTTTGCTTTCTTTCCTCTAACAAAGCAATACATTTATTTTTCTTTCTAATCACGCTTGGTAGCCGTCAAATTACTGCTCGGCACTCAAATTACAAATAAGTCGCATATTAGTTCTTAATTTTATATTTTATTTATTAAGGCTTACCAACTAATTATACACAATAACAAACAAACAAAACTTACAAAACAATAGTGTCATATGTGCAACTAACTTAAAGGTAAACACAGCGTTGTATCGCTATTAAGAAGAATAAATTTAGACAAAAATACTTACAAATCTGCATTAGAAAATTCAGTTCGAAAACTACTTTTAAAGATGTTATATTATCTAATAAAATCACGTAAAAAACTGCAGGAAGAGAACAACTCACGTAGCTAAAAATACAATAGAATTCACATTCTCTATTCTAATTTATAGATAATGGATGGATAAGTAATTGCAAATAATTGCATAAACATTCCCATCCGATCCCAAAATATGGTCCAGCAAAATATTTATAATCTTATGAAATTCCTTCCTTTCTCTAAACTTTCGTGTTCGAATTCGCAATTCAAGATTCCAGGTTTCTAGATCAAGTGGTTTGAGATGGCGTTGATAAGTCAATCATTATATTCAATTATAAATTTAAAATATTTTGTAATTACAAATGTTAAAGTCTGCGTGGACTTCAGAAATTATCCCACGGGAACTACTTGTTCAACCAGGATAAAAATTATAAAATATCCTTTTTCAAACTGTCACTGTCCCTATACCAAAAATCAAGTCATTATGATATAGGCAAACAAACTAACTTACGAATTTAATAATATTAGTATGGATAAAAAGTAAAAAGAATTTAATAATATTTGATAGTTGATCTATCAAATATTGATTGATTGTATCTTTCAAATAAATTGAACACACATTTGTAACCTTCATCTCCTAGAACAAGAAAAAATCATTGCACACGTATTGCACAATTTTATTTATTCTTGTGAAATTGTTATATGCGATACTAATTAAGTTCCATAATTATGTTATCAAGTATACACTTAATGACTCTTAAAATACTGATGTGATTGTCGACGGGGAGTTGAAAGTTATTAACACAAGTTTGAAAACTCCACAGTGATTAAAATAGTAATATTGTGTACTTGTTATTTATTTTATGTATGGCCGCTTAAAAATAGAACAATTAATTCTTCGTCTGGAGTTTTGGTATTTGATAAAAAATCATTACAAAATGTATATTGTTATTATATTGTTAAAAATATGATAATTGACATCATTTCCTGCAGCTCGCAAGAAAATTATTTATAGATGTAACTGTAGGTCATTTAGAAACTATGAATTCTGTAAAATAAAATATAAGTGAAGGTTTTTGGATTTTTTCGATTTTTGCAGCGAACTATTACAAAGATAATTAATCACGCTTTGACAGTATCTTTATCGAACTTAGTGAGGTCATGAGGCCTTTCTTCATGCCAAATTGTATAATTCCTGGTAAGTACCCTATAGGTTTAGGAGAAAGGTTATTGAAAGACATACGAACAGCCAAGTGATACTATAAGCGTTCCTTTTGAGGAAAGCACCCTAAAAACAATACTCGCGAACCAACGATAATTTCCCTTGTGTCAATTTTGCATCTGAGAAATAGAAAATACAAACATGCAAACGAATACAGCAAGCCAGTTGAAAGTTCGCTAGCAAACACGAACTAATAAATATTTATCTCTTGCATTACACGGTTGACCTCACTGGGAGATGACACTCCGTGCCTTATTTGCCAGACACAGGCAAGTCGCCAAGTAGAATCGTGTAGCGTTGCTGTTGAGACGGGTAGATTGGTGATTCGTTTTTTTAATAGCCAACGGTTTCACACTTGGTGTTCATGACATCATAAGACCGTGGGATGTCAGAGTGATCATACAGAAGCCTCAAAACGAGTCACTGGCTATGTTATCTTTCATTAACGGAACCACAACAAAGGTATTAGCTGCTGTGAGACGGCAGACAGAAAGCAATCAAATGGTGGTAGCTAATCAGCAAATGTCCATAGCCAAATAAATGTATTCTCTACAAAGAATTTTGATAATGTTCGGAATATTGTTAATTTTGATAGAGTAATGCACTATAATACAAATAACAACGTTTTGACCAAATACACTCCTTACCTATAGCATAGCAAAGAAAAAACTCAATATATTAACTCGACCATATCGTACAGAGTTTTTAGGGCTTGCTCTTGGCCCTCATCTCACCTGATAGTAATTGACAACGCCTTAAATGGTAAACATGCGCACCCAGCACCCTCAAGTTAATGAGGCCCTAGCTCTGCTACCTTCATACAGTAACACAAACACTCATGCTTTGCGGCAGACTTAGATAAAATGGTGGTATATATGTGGTGGCCAGGCGAATAGGTGCAGCCACTGGGAATCGAATCCAGGACCTCCGATTGTTAGTCCAAACGTGTATCCGGTCGGCCACGGAGTCGGTCAAAATTAGTATCTATTGAAGTTTTTTCTATGTACACATATAGAAAAACTTGAACAAATCAAGGCACTCCTTAAAAAAGGACTTTTATCACAATTGAGAAAGACAACTTTTGTTTATAGTGTACGCAGACAAGCTAGTACCTAGGAAGGACTAAAAGCAGTATGTAGAAGCTAAAAAATTGATAAAAGAAGACGATCTTCATTCATACGATTCAGCACTAGTCTTAATACTGCATAGCCAGAGAAATCTCTAAGGATAATCCAGTATTGCTCTTGGAAGGCTCCGTATTCCTCGCTATTCAGTCCGCCGGGCCATCGCCGACAGCCGCCGAGGGAATCAAATCAATTTGTCGGAGCAACATTGAGCTAGATCGATCTCCGTCACGTTTCAATCTTACAATATAAACTTATCAGAAATGACGTCACGCGTATAAACTACACCTGCACTTTTGACCTTCTTTATCTACTAAGAACTGTTTCCATTTGTACTGCTACCAGTCGATACGCCGGTTTAATCGTAGTATATTTTGTTGCCATGTTTGTAATTTATATAATATTCGTTAGGTTTGCTTGCTCGAGATAGGTTGTTTTGGTTCGGTTTGGAATTCTTTCCGTGTTTATCTGTGCACTGTAACGTTGGAAAGAATCTGTGAATAGTAAGATTTCAATATATTACCTGTATCACACAACGGACGGTACTAGTAAGTCTTTGTTGAATTAATTTCGAAATTAAGGCGACCCACCTCGATCAGTTTCATACTAAATTTCTGTTGCCATAATCTTTTAAAGCATAATAGCTGGATTTCTGTATTAACTATCTAAAAATAGGACATCAGATTGTGATGTCGCGAAATAAGTATCATTATCATACAACTTCACAGTGAATCACAATTTTCATTTTAAACACTTTTTATCTATTATTGTTCAAAGCGCCATCTATGAACCATCAGCTGCGTAACTGCTATTGTAGCTAACAATAAAGTTGTAAATTAATGAGATTTATTTCGCGTTACTGTAATTTCATCTCCTATTTTTAGGTAATTGCTTATCAAAGCCAGCTATTCTATTTTAAAAGATTATGGCAACAGAAAGTTAGTATGGCAGCATTAGGAGAGGGATAACATTAAAATACGTGCAAACCAGTATCGATAATATTTGTAGAATAAAATACAGAACATTATTTGATATGTATCAACGAGCTATATCGAATTAGTCATTTTCCTAGGATGAAACTGTTTTATAGAATAATTCAGCCTTGATTGATACTAAACATTTATGGCTATGTTGTTATAGTATTTATAGTTAACACTAGAGGTATATTGGCGTGTAGAAACAATTGTTAAACCGCCGGCTTACCAATAACGATAGCAAACGTAGCGAATATGATGCTGGCAGCAGCACCCGCCCTGGAGCGGCGCACTCTTGCCAAATGTGCCATCTGATAGCGCCAGAACATTGTAGTAAATTTACAACCACCCTATTAGCACTAAATCTAAACATTAACCCGATTTCCCTAACCGAACTTCACGGTCTCGCTGAAAATCGGTCACGCGGTTGGATATTTACACGAGGCACTTGCATTTGGCGCTCTTCCGAGTACCTATAAACTAATAGAGATGAATTTGAAGAATTATTACTTCTAGTCTATTTGGGTCTATTGCCAGTTTAAGCTCGCTTCCATTTTCTAATAGAACTTACATACAGGTAGTGGGGTCTTTTTAGAAAGCGCCACTTTGAATTTTGCTCTGTTACCAAGGCGTGATCACAGTGTATTTTTTTTTTTTTTTTTTTTTTTTTTTTTTATTATAGTAGTTTATTATAGTATTGATATGATATACCTACGTATTTTCAAAAAATGTTTATATGTAGCATTCTCGTTTCTCGTGTAGCAGTCCTAGTATAGGATCAGCCTTCACTATTGTGTCAACCAAACAAAAGTTATACTTTATCAAATGAAAATAAGTTAAGGATGACTTTACTTCGTATCGTATATTTAAATACTCATAAGATGACACTTTTCTCCCTATTCGATCGGCTTTTATTGTAATTTGATTCGGATTATGATCATGTCGTATTGGAAACATAACAGAGTTGTTGTTTTTCGTTCTTAGAACTATATTTATGTACCAAAACCTAACGGGCGACGACCCTAAATAATCCAGGATCACTCCAGGAGACGTGCAGTGACATCAAGCGTCTCGGGCACTTCTGGGAAGAAATTGGCTGTCTGGAGTAGCCGCCACCACTTCCACCCCCACTCACGCACAATGGCCAACACATGGTTGAGTGCGGAAACCGCCCTAGTAACAAAAAAATGTACCAAAACCTTTGTCTCTCTTCAGAACTTCAAAATGTACAAATTATCTGTACCCGCACCGAAGTTTGAATGCCGCGATGCTCCCGACTTGCTGTTTTGTGGACCAGGGCCGGCAAACATGTGGCCATCAGTGTTCGAGGCCCTCCAAAGGCCCGTTTTGTCGCCCATTTGTGATGAACTCTTTAACGTGAGTTGTTTATGATGTGTTTGAGAGATGTAACTGTAGGTTTTCCTTTTCGGTACCTATAACTTATGATTGCAGACATGTTGAAATCTAGTCATAATAATCTGCTAATAACTGTAAAATGTGCCATTTATTTCGGATTTAATTTGGACAGACATTACATTTATATATTATATTATATTTTACATTTATGAAATCATCGTCCGCAACAATCATCAATACATAGTAGGAGCCACCACTAACCGGCTTTTAGTTAGCAGCTTAGCTATGATCACCAGGCTTGACAGTTTAAAGTCACTGTCTTTATTAAGTACTTCTGATAAATTATTATGATCAATAGTGAATACATAAAAAATTTCTATATCAGTCTTAAAGCAATATAAAACACATTGAGACTGAACACACCGTACATTACAATACAGTATCTTACAGTGTTGACGTTTCAGATGTGAGTTTAACACATTGTTTGTAGTAGGTACACTACCTGCTTAACTAATTTATTTGTTAAAAAAACAACGACAATCTTTAACGACATATGTAATTTTATGTTTATAATATTCAATATTAACCGCCGTTAAAATGTATGCCATTATTTCTTTTACACGATTTATTTGAACGTTTTAGGTCATTGATGACATCCGCGCTGGTATCCAATACTTGTACCAAACCCAAAGCAAGTTGGTGCTGGCAATGAGCGGCTCCGGCCACAGCGGCATGGAGGCCATGATTTACAACCTGGTTGCTCCCAACGAGACTCTTCTAATAGCTTCAAGAGGCATTTGGGACGAGCGAGCTTATGGAGCTGCTATTAGATTTGGTAAGAGAAATGCGATTCAAGTTACATTTGTTTCAGTGTGTCGGACAAAGGGACGATAGTCAGCAATGAATAACAAAATTTAAATTAGTATCTACTATCAAAAGATGGTCGATGATGCTACGCTTTTGTTTTGAATACGCCGTTCAGTTTTGACTCAAGCCTTGGGGAAATACAGGCGATGGCATTGCGTTCCAAGGCTGTGAGTGATAAATATTGAAGCCGGCCTGGTTCGCTAGGCACTTGCTATACATAGAATATAACGGGGTATACCTACTGGCGCGCTGCGTCTGCACCGTGGTTCTACTATATTGAAAGCCACATCGAAGAGAAAGAGTTACGCGGTGGAAAAACAGGGCGCATATATATTTTTATGCGAGCTAAATTTCTCCTTATTTTGTCGTAAAAGAGTATCTATTTAGTAAAATTAATCTGGAAAGTTATTTTTAGGTTCCGTAGTCAAACTAGAAACCATTATAGTTTCGCTCTGTACATCTGTCCGTCCACGGCTTAGAAGCAGACTACTAGAATGCTGTAATTTGGTATGGATATACATATTAATCACGTGAACAAAGTGGTAGAATAAAATCTTTAAAAAATTGCCACAACGTGGGGATAAAATATTTTTTTTACGTCTACTCCATTGTAAGGGGTCCATCTAGAAACACTACATTTCGATTCTGCGATCCGTTTTAAAAGCTTTAAAGTGATAAATTTGTCGAGCGTCAACTGTGTGAAAAAATTCTCAGTATATTTACTGTTAAAAGGGGAAAGTATCACGACTAAATTGGCTTTAAATAAGTTGAGTGAATGAGCCGTTTTAGCGTTAAATTGTGAATTTATTGTGACGGGCAACTACGGAACCCTTCACCGCGCGTGTCCCGATGCACTTGACTGTTCTTTTTTAATTAAGTATTTATGTCGAAGTCCTTACAAACTCATTATTGATAGATAATATACATATAACTAGACCCTACGCGGCTTCCAGGTATCAAGCCAGTAGTGACCAAAGTCCCATTCAACGAGACGTTCTCGCTTAGCCAGCTGGAGGCAGAACTGAAGAGAGTTCGTCCGACAGCGCTCTTTGTAACGCAGGGGGACTCTTCTACGGGCACCGTGCAAAACCTCGAGGGGCTAGGGGAACTGTGTCACAAGTAAGTGCCAAACAAAACTTCCAAAGAACCAAGAAAGGAACCAAGTTCCCAAACAACCAATACATCTCAATGTTTATTCTGGGATGGCTATTTAAGAATTTAATGTTAGTTGCGAATTGCGAAATCTCGATTTCAGAAGCCTAGATCCGTTTTTTTCTTCTTCAATGTCCTAGTGAAGTAAAAAACCAAAGTAAGCATTTTCAACTAACATCAAAAAGGAGGAGTTTCTTAATTAACCTGTATGTTGTTTCTGTACCTATGTATTTTACGGGACCATTCCGCAAAATTATGAATCGAGTTTGATGATTGTTTTTTTGTTTGGTAGATCATACTTCAATGGTTCCATATAAATTTTATCGAACATTTTAAGGGGGAAAATTTTAAGGGATGAATGCTGGAGACTTTTACGGCAGTTAAAGTCGGTTCCTTAGTTATTTTGAATGCGTTAATTATCGTCGGTTTAGAGTCAGTTATATATCTAGTTGTCATTGTACTGGTACTGTAAGTTACCCTTACAATAACTTCGAAAAAGCTCTGAACAAAATGGGTCAATCAAATAAGGTCAAACGTATGCTGATATAACTCACGAACTAAAACAACTTTCTCTTACATTTTTCATGGGGAAAATTCCATAATTTTTGCCAGATAAGTTTGATTTAGAGGATTTTTGGAATTAATAAACGTAACACAAGTATTTATTTATTTTCATTCAGGTATATGACTAGTTGTACCATGCATGCCGTGTGCTTACGGCTTTAGAATAGAATCATACCAACTACCCATGTCTTCCCATGGGAGTTGTGAAAGAAAATTAAGATAAGATTCTAGTCTTATAATGTATTTCTGCAATCACCAATCCACCTGCCACACAAAGCTGTTATGTCGAATGTCCCTGTAAATAACTGTGTTGTGGTATAAACGGAAGGCTTGTTCAGCAGTTGATTTATTTACTGTGTACTTTTAATTCAGAAATATTTACAATAAACTATAGTGGACTTCCTACAACAAAATCGTATAGTTAACAATTTTAGGAGCATCCAGCAAAAACCATTTTCCGCCATCAATGTATTATTTTCTATAAGTTCTTACATTATTTAAATATATGTAACATTTCCAGACACGCTTTTTTATTCGTCATGTTTAACATATTCTATTCACTTCGCTTTTAATTCATTCAGATTATAACATTTTATGTTGAATGCATGTTGCAAGCATGTTGAATGCAGAAGCGCAATGCTTCGTAAGATACCGTGGATATGAATTAGTAACGGTGGTAGTTAACCGATTGTAATATAAGGCAGGTTATATTCGTTCTATCGCACAGAACCCGATATGAAACCAGATGATACCAGAGAGGCAGGTTATTTTACACCTATGTCAGACTTTGAAGTTCACCAGTATATTCTAGAATTACAATCTTTAACATCGAACCGGGATGCGAAAGCAAAGTTTTCAAAGCATCTGCTGAAACGTTTCCAGGCGGACCGCTTTCAACTGCGGAAAGGAACTTAAACAGAAAAACTATTTGATTTCTCGACGACCAACCGAGAGACCGTTCAAGTCTGACAAAGTCTAATAGAAATAGCTTAGAAGTCCTATTTTAACACCAGTGAAAAGTGTCACTGTTTGCCTATAATTACTACAGACTTCGAATCCAAGCTGATCTGGTACTGCCATAATCTAATTTTATTTTAACTAAGCTCAGCTACTCACCTAACTAAACAATATGACAATGAATGACGCTGGTTACTGACTCAATGTAAATGCACATTTGGGTATTGCATTGAAGCCTACGTTTCAGAGGTCGCGCGCCGGCGTCAATACGACTCAAGTGTCGTCGTAAGCGAGAATGACATGGCAATTAGGTATTTGACAAAAAAAATATTTTTGTCTCATTCGATAGTCCATGTAAAAAGATAAATAGCTCTATAATTTTTTTTCTCGATACAAATAATAGTTTTTTAGCACAACCCGCCGAAAAGTTATTCTAGTCACGCGATGCTAAAACGCTCCATATGATTCGGGCGTGTTTTATGACATCACGTTACTATATGTATGAAGTTTGTTCGATATTTTGAGTTATCTCGTAAAATAATGGTTTATGTTTTTATATAACCCTATAAAAACGTTCAAAATTTAATGAATAAACCAAATCTAATAAGCATTTTACTATTCGAAGAACTAAATTTTTCGCAATTTTTTAGACATTAAGATCTTGAAATGCACAAATAAGAAATGAAAATTATTACGTATTTTTATTTTGGGGTTTTTCTTTTAATGTCCGTTACGGTATGAAATACAATTCAACCCCAAACTAATTAGGTGTCAAGTACCCAATTCTATTGCCGTGATTTAAAATTCATGTGTCTTCAGCACAAGAACCGAACAATTTAATTACTTTTGCCGTCTCACTCTACCACATGGGACGTTACCTCGTCTTAGAATACCTACGCTCAAGTCGAGACTCTTTTAATTGCATCCAGTAAAGGAACCTGCAATTAGCATGCGGTGGAAAACTAGAAACTGCAAACTGCGACAAAAGTTAAGATAAAACCTTCCTTTGAAACTTTCTAAATATTTCTCAGTGTTACTTTTGTTAAGGTCGTTTTATGTAATTGTGAGAGCGGATAATTGCTGTTTGCATTCATAACTATTATATTACCATAGTGAATGAAGCCAGTGAAGATGTTGACAATACGAAGGCATTATTACTTAGGGTTGTCAATGTTGGGTATGTAATCGTGTGTGAATATTGCAGCAGTGTACAAAAATATGTATCCTTTTGTACATGGTACATTTTCACCTTCACCGATTCTTGTTTCTATGTAGTGTGTTGAGGGAAATGACAATTAAAGGCGAATGTCACAAGGTTCAAAAGTGGACATATATTTTCGTACTCGAGTACGTACCATATATGTAAGTAAGATTACAAATGTAATGTAGCAAACCCTACACGCCATTTTGCGTCAATTGCAGTGGCGATTTTGTTTTTAGGTAGGTTTTAAACCGTTCTTCTAGAGAAACCATCAATAAGTGTAACGGTTACGCCAGAATATCTACATCTACACTAATATTATAAAGAGGAAAGTTTTGATTGTTTGTTTGTTTGTTTGTTTGTATTGAATAGGCTCCGAAACTACTGGACCGATTGGAAAAATTCATTTACCATTAGAAGCCGACATTATCCCTGATGGACATAGGCTATATTTATTTTTAGAAAAAATTAGAGATCATTACTAAAACTTCAGTAATGTAAACCAAGGTGTAATATTTTTTGCCGTTATGGCGGGTTTGCGCCACGCCACGCACGCGCGCCGAGCGCTGTCAGTTGATCTGTAACTATGACTACGAAAAACAACGGCTGCTATTGTAAAATGTTTTATTACGAGTCTTAAATATATTATTGTTGAACCATAGCCTTTAGTCCGTTCTTTTCAATATCCCCGGAAAGAAGAGTAGACAGTGGATACGCCCGCTGCGCGACAGCCTGCAGCGGTCGTCCTCCACGTGCACCTGACGTGCGTCCGACGTGCATCCGAGTAGAAACGTGCGTGTTTCGGGGCCTGCCGTGGAGCGAACATGAGCGAACGAACATTGTATGCGAGCGCAGAATATTCTTCAGCAAGCACGGTTAGCAGGATTGTTTTAAACTTCAAAATGACGGAGGGGAACATGGAAATTAAACCTACAACGACGGTGGAAGCCGTGTGTGTGAAAGTGCCACCATTTTGGCCCGAAGAGCCAGCGCTTTGGTTCGCGCAGCTGGAAGGACAGTTCGTGCTTGCCAGCATCACCGCAGACAGCAAATACAATTATGTCATATCGAATCTTGAGTTCAAATACGTGTCAGAAAACAAAGATATAGTTAAAAACCCTCCCGATGCGAACAACTATGACAAAGCTAAAACGGAACTGATTCCGCGGCTGTCTTCATCGCAAGAGCAGCGAGTGCGCCAGCTACTCACGCACGAAGACATCGGGGACCGCAAGCCAGCACAAATTCTTACGGCACCTACAAAGTTTGGCCGGTCCGAGCGTACCCGACGATTTTGTACGTTCTATTTGGTCGAGGCGCCTGCCAACGAATGTACAGGTGATTATTGCGTCGCAGCCTAAGAAAGCCTTTAGTCGGTTCTTTTAAATCTCCTGGGAAAGAAGAGTAGACAGTGGATACAGCCTGCAGCGGTCGTCCACCACGTGCTACGCCGTAAAATGTCTTTCATCGCATGTGCTGCGGAAACTATGAATAATCAACAGAACAAGAACATCAAAAAGCTATTTTCACTGTGTTATATCTACACTAATATTATAAAGAGGAAAGTTTTGATTGTTTGTTTGTTTGTATTGAATAGGCTCCGAAACTACTGGACCGATTGGAAAAATTCATTTACCATTAGAAGCCGACATTATCCCTGATGGACATAGGCTATATTTATTTTTAGAAAAAATTAGAGATCATTACTAAAACTTCAGTAATGTAAACCAAGGTGTAATATTTTTTGCCGTTATGGCGGGTTTGCGCCACGCCACGCACGCGCGCCGAGCGCTGTCAGTTGATCTGTAACTATGACTACGAAAAACAACGGCTGCTATTGTAAAATGTTTTATTACGAGTCTTAAATATATTATTGTTGAACCATAGCCTTTAGTCCGTTCTTTTCAATATCCCCGGAAAGAAGAGTAGACAGTGGATACGCCCGCTGCGCGACAGCCTGCAGCGGTCGTCCTCCACGTGCACCTGACGTGCGTCCGACGTGCATCCGAGTAGAAACGTGCGTGTTTCGGGGCCTGCCGTGGAGCGAACATGAGCGAACGAACATTGTATGCGAGCGCAGAATATTCTTCAGCAAGCACGGTTAGCAGGATTGTTTTAAACTTCAAAATGACGGAGGGGAACATGGAAATTAAACCTACAACGACGGTGGAAGCCGTGTGTGTGAAAGTGCCACCATTTTGGCCCGAAGAGCCAGCGCTTTGGTTCGCGCAGCTGGAAGGACAGTTCGTGCTTGCCAGCATCACC
Source organism: Carcina quercana (assembly GCA_910589575.2). Lineage (NCBI taxonomy): Eukaryota > Metazoa > Arthropoda > Insecta > Lepidoptera > Depressariidae > Carcina > Carcina quercana. The sequence goes on from OU342439.1 coordinate 7,846,127, forward strand.
GCAGACAGCAAATACAATTATGTCATATCGAATCTTGAGTTCAAATACGTGTCAGAAAACAAAGATATAGTTAAAAACCCTCCCGATGCGAACAACTATGACAAAGCTAAAACGGAATTGATTCCGCGGCTGTCTTCATCGCAAGAGCAGCGAGTGCGCCAGCTACTCACGCACGAAGACATCGGGGACCGCAAGCCAGCACAAATTCTTACGGCACCTACAAAGTTTGGCCGGTCCGAGCGTACCCGACGATTTTGTACGTTCTATTTGGTCGAGGCGCCTGCCAACGAATGTACAGGTGATTATTGCGTCGCAGCCTAAGAAAGCCTTTAGTCGGTTCTTTTAAATCTCCTGGGAAAGAAGAGTAGACAGTGGATACAGCCTGCAGCGGTCGTCCACCACGTGCTACGCCGTAAAATGTCTTTCATCGCATGTGCTGCGGAAACTATGAATAATCAACAGAACAAGAACATCAAAAAGCAAAATCACTGTGTTATATAAATAAATAAAAGTATGGTTTTAGATTAATTTCTATGGTTGTGCTGAGACCTTGCTTTTTCCACATTTCAGGATTTTAGGTCAAACGGGAAATACCTTATAGGTTTTGATTCTCTTGCATTCTCTAAGGAAATTGTCTAAAAGTGCGGCTTAAACAGACATATCTTTTTATTGTGTTGACGTAGAAGTTTGATTTTTTCACAAATCTAAGAGACTGCAGACTTGAGTACTTGATATTAATTTTAACTTGATACCTTTACGCATACATTTACGTATACACTGAGGAAAAGGGTATTGACTGACAGACAGACGGACAACAAAGTGATCCTTTAAGGGTACCTTTTTAGGGTTCCTTAGTCCAATAAAGAACCCTTATAGCTTCACTCTATCCCTCTGTTCGTCTGGCTGTCTGCGGCTTAGCTCAGAGACCCTGACTACTAAATAGCTGTAATTTGGTATGGGTATACATGGTATCACGATAGCAAAGTGGTGGTAGAATAAAAAAACTTGGGGATGAAATATTTTTTCACGTCACGTCATTGTGTGGGGTATCGTTGAAATATTACGCTTGAAAGTGAGAATTTTTGTCCGAGTTGAGCGTCCCCCTCCCCTCTATCTGCTAAACTGGTGCTTTTAAAAATCTGAAAAATTCATTAACATTAAATCCAAAACACTTATTGTTCCGAGCAACTACGGAGCCCTGCACTGCGCGTGGACTGACGCGCACTCGGCTGCTTTTTAGGGTTCCGTACCTCAAAAGGAAAAAAGGAACCCTTATAGGATCACTATGTTGTCCGTCTGTCTGTCAAGGTCCTTTTGCTCTGGAACGCGTGAAGGTATCAAGTTGAAATTAATATCGAATTAATGCGAATCTGCGGTCCTTTGGACCCGTGAAAAAATGAAGTTTCTAGGCCAACGCAATAAAAAGATATAGCTGTATTTCAGACCATTTCCATACAAAATGCAAGAAGAAAGAAACCAAAACCTATAGGGTACGTCCCGTTGAGCTAGAACTTGAAATTTGACAAGAAGCAAGGTCTTACAGCGCAACCATAGGAATAAATCGGAAAACCAGGATTTCCTAAAATTAAAATTTTTTTCTTTGGATTTGGCAATAATTTAAAGTCTCAAAAATAGCGTTTATGCTAATTTGTGCGGTATATAATAAGAAGTTAAGGCGCGGACTCTCTATCTGAGGGTTCCGGGTTCGAATCCAGCCGTGTACCTATGAGCGTTTTTCAATTCAAGTACATTATTCGAATGCTTGACGGTGAAGGAAAACATCGTGAGGAAACCTGCATGTCTTGAACAGGCATGTGAAATCCGCCAATCAGCACTGGGCCCGCGTGGTGGACTATGCCCCATACACTATCTGTAGGAGAGTAGGCCTGAGCTCATACAGTGGGGACGTATATAGGTAGATGATGATGATGAAATAAATATATGTCTATGTAATTCATCTTAAATAAAGCGTGGTTTAAAGAAAAAACCGCTCGCTACGCTCGCGCAGCTACCGCGTTTTAGCTACAATGCCAAACCTTACCAATCAAAAATCTCACCTGAATGGATATCTTTTTTTCTCTAGCAAGTAGTTTCGCCAACAACAAACAACCTGTGTGGGGTTTCAGACCAACTCCCTTAACACCAAAAATTCATAGAAACGTCAAAATTAGTTGACCATTTTAAACACCAACTCAACCCCTCGCGGTCGGTTGTCTGTAAGCCACAAAATACCGCGTGAATTAATTTACGAAATTTTTCATAAAACTAACAACTGAATCACTTTTTTGTCCTTCTGGTGTTATGTCTGTCAAGACCATTTTTCTCAGGGACGTTGGTCGCGTAGGGATATGAAGCTGAAAATACATTTACGCTTATCCAAAAATGTTTAAAAAATAAATGTCTACCCGTGCGAAGCCGGGGCGGGCCGCTAGTTGCCAAATAAGACATCTCTATGATTTTATAGATGTCAAATTGGCATGTGATAAAAATGTTCAAAATTATTTGGTTTCGCATCCTCGCTCCATGAAAGCATGAGTGAATGAGTGAGAAGGGAATTTGAAAGAATAACATATTGAAGATATTGTTAGGCAGTTTACCCCATAGTTAGTGTAAAAGCTTATCTAGCATTAATTTTGAGAACATGAATTAAAACAATGTAAATATTATCATTACATGAATTAACGTGTCAGTAGGCGATAGTAAAATGTTTTAGCTGTGTTATTTCGTTTTTCTTTACTTCGATCTTGTTTTTATGAATCTGTGTCCTATTATTTTTTGCCTAATGGTTAATATCCCCTTGTCCTTTTGCCATGCAGAATTGACATTGGGTTCAAATTTGGTTTGGGTTCATTTGGACAGCCAATAAACTTGTACTGAAGACATCTTTGTCTAAGACTATGTCTAAATGTTGTTTTCAGATACGGAGTCCTGCTTCTGGTGGATACGGTGGTGTCGATAGCTGCGGTGCCTTTCCTCATGGACGAGTGGGGAGTGGACGGCGTGTACAGTTCCACGCAGAAGGCGCTCAGTGGGCCCGCAGGGATTTCTCCAGTGGCTTTCAGTGCACGTGCAGAGTGAGTAGCTTAATTGTCCCTCACATTTCACCTTCTACGAAAATTGTGACGTATTTCACTCACGAACACTCAGGGCTTATACAATTTTGATATTTTTAACGGATGAACAGATTTAGCATTAGAACACACTCGTTGAAAGGCGAGGCTGATTCTTTGTATGAGGTAGCTGCTCGCCGTTTGGTCTCCCGTCTCCTTAATGTACAGCAGCGAAGATATTTTTGTATTCTTTTATGTATTTAAATAGTTTTTAGTTGTGTAAATATCTGATGAAAAAACAAACCGAAGTCCGAGGTTTTAGGTCGAAATTTTAAGTAGGTAGGCAGCGTCACTAAGCATTATATGGTATCATACGAAAGGGATTTGTTTGTACACCCTAAAACAGATTTTTATCATATTCTTCGCTGCATAGTTTGTAGCTCATATCATGTAGAATCTGTGTAATTATACTATTTTCGCCCTGAAATAACCATAGTAGACAGGACTTTGTGTAAATATTACAGGAAAACGTAAGCGAGACCGCTGTCTTGTAGTTTCAAGGAAATTATCGAAAACCATTGGTAAACAAACTTAGTTATGGACGGGAAAATTAATAACATTTCTGTGTAATAACATCGGTACGCTTTTTCCACGGTTCGGAACATTTGGTACGCACGCGGTGAGTCTGATGCGCACTTGGCCGGGTTTTATAGGAGGAGAATGCCGCGATAAATCAAACAATTCCAAGTGATAACATATATCTCTCACCACGAACTTTTAATTCAAATCTGTTTAAGACTAAAACTGCACTGCCGTGATGTGCCCTGCCGCGCCCTGAGCATGAAAGCGGTGAGAATGAGATGTTGTCACATCTAAACCTCAAATCGTGTAGATATTTACCATTCAAATATGGTATATCTCACTCTCACCGCTCTCACACGTGTTATGCTACAACAATGTGAGAATAATAGCACAAATCCTCTCATTTATTTTTGCAGAAAAAAAATACAGAACATGAAGCACCACGTTCCCTTTTACTTCGACATAAAACTGCTGGCGGAGCAATGGAACTGCTACGGAAACACTAGAAAGTAAGTATTCGCTTCGTTCAGATTTTTATCAAATTTTATGTTCCTGTCTTGCTCGTTTCAATTTTCTTTTCTGGTGTATAAATTCTATATAAACACCGCACACAAATAATACTCTAATATTATTAATGTAAAAAAAATATTTATTCCTTACAGAAGAAATGTGACTCCAGGAATCCTTACAACCTTGCTTATACCTTGATTTCTGCACTACGCCGTGATTCCCTCACAATTTCACTCAAAGATATAAAATAATATGCTCCTACATAAAATATAGGTACAAGTACCTTATTTCACTGCACAAATCACAGATTAGGCACTAGGGAACTAGTAACACGCACAAACCACTATTTTCACTACTTTTTTTGACCAATATTTTAATGATAGCCGCGTAGCCATTTTGACGTTCGCTTCCAAACTATCTGACAATTTCAAAGAAGAAGAAATAAATTATTAAAATCATTATTTAGGAGACCCCGAAAAAAAAACCTTCGTGTTTTAAAAACATGATATACAACACTTTTTAACTGACTTCATAAAAGGAGTTTTTAGTATGTAATATTTCCAGAACTGACCAATATATGTTAGTCTATTAAACAAGTGTGCCAAATATCAAAAGTGTTGTATGTATGTATATTTGTATGTTTGACCTCGCATATCTCCGGAACTACAAGTTCGATTTAAATTATCCTTTTTGTAGTTGAACTAGGTATTGTTCAACTTAAGTAAGTCTTCAAGTTTAATCTAAATTGGTTCAGTAGTTTTTGAGATAGGGAATGTTAAGTGTGTATTAGTTAAATGTTTGTTACCTCAGAACTTTAGGCTGGAAGAACCGATTTGGATGATTCTTTTTTTATTTGAAAGCTGGGGCTGGGGCTTCCCATTTCAATTTGGTCTCGTTCTGAGCATGGCATCCATGAGAAAACTATCTACATCTTAAATTTGCCTTAATAAAAGTAGACTTTTACGACAGTTTTTACTTCTTTTTGACTCTTTATCTTGTGTTAAGTTAAATTAACTATGTACTTATCAATAATTGATGGTTTTTAAAGGTACCACCACACACTGAGCCCTCCACTCATGTGGGCTCTGCGGTGTTGTCTCAGAGAAGTCAGCCAAGAAACTCTGCCGAAGTCCTGGGCACGTCACGCCGCGGCAACAAGACATTTCCACGATCGTATAAGTCGACTGGGCCTGCAGTTCCTGGTACCCAAGCCTGAAGATAGACTAGTGACAGTCACTACCGTAGTACTGCCGAAGGGCTACGACTACATGGAGGTTGTGAAATATGTGAGAAACAGGTGAGAAATACTCCGCGATGGTATGAGTTAATTAGATTATGAATTTTTATTATCTTTGGTCCACCGTTTTCAAGTCTGACTGGCAATTTTTTCCAAAAATAATAAATACAAAAACCTTAGAAAAAAAGCCACAGTTTTCAGTCAGAATAATAAACACTGCTGAAGAGCATCTCTGCCAAATAGCGAACGTTCTTTTCTTTTCGTGAAGTGAATTTCATAACGCTTTTCCGAATGTGGCGGTTTTGAAACATTGCTGCCCATTCTTTAATAATTTTTTTTATTAAAAAGCGCCTTACGCGAGGCCATTTGATCGGTCAAATTCGTGCCAATCTCCAATCAGAGGGTTGAGTGTTTTAGTCACCTTTTACGACAATCACGGAAAGCCTACACAACAGCAATCCTCTCTAAAGCACTTTTCACATGATAAAAATAACAAAAGGTCTTATTCCTGAATCTATTTTTATTTCTACAGGCACAGTATCGTTATATTCGGTGGACTGGGGCCCACCGCAGGCAAAGCACTTCGTATTGGTATAATGGGTGTTAACGCTAAACAAGAAGTGGCCGACAGGCTGGGTGATGCATTGGACGATGCCTTGAAGAATCTCACAAAATCATCACTTTAAATTAGGTTTTCGTTGCTTGTAAAATTCTAAGGGAAAAAAGGAGACCTAGAAATCTAGATTATATACAAGTTGAATTTGTAACTTTTCATTTATGAAATATTTCATTAAATTTTATAATCTTTTATAATCTTGAATATCATCATATCATGAATATATTTTGAAAATTACATAATAGTGAATATAAATTGGTTTCTGTTGAACTTTATGCGCTTTTCATAATCAATACAGGATAGTAAAGGTATATTTTTTAAACATTCCTGAACTTTTGCCAGAAACATTACCTAGACAGAAAATCTTTAGGCACATTTTATTGGTCACACTGTTATAGACACAAGAAATAAATACGCACTGAGATGTGATCAACCAATAAAACATTAATAAAAATTAAACAAAAACTTGGCCTTTCTCTTCGTGATAAAATCAATAATTTTTATTACATTCTGTACTGTGTCCTGATTGTGGAAAATGCTAATTTCCTTTAGCAATCGCTACCTGTTAAAATTCTTCACACAGATCTGACGTAAACTAAACGCTATAGTATGTATCAGCTAAAACTCACACTAGAGGTACGGGTGTAGGTGCGTCAGAATAAGCTGAGGGCGTTTTATATCTAATAGAGATGACACAAAATTATTAAGAAATGAGAGTTCACAGGTAATTTATTTCGCTCAAAACTGTAGACGGTTTACAAACTATTGACTGGATACACTAAATACATCCAAATTATGCGTTTTACGATCAACAACAAAGATGGACTCCCACTGCCGAGCTACGCTAGTTATTCTACAGATAACACAAATTTTCAATTATTTTTCGAAACCTTGTCGAGGTGAGAACCCACCTATAACAGCAAAAAATTAGAAATTTCATGCGTTGATATTCAAAATATCGGCTTAAAGAGTACATTCATCCCTTGATCTCAGGCCACTTAGGGAGAACAACTTTTAATAATTATTATTAAATATAAAACAATGCGATATAAGCGAGTTCATAGTATCCTTTATGGCCATTAGTTATGTTATTCGCAAGCCATAGGTGACTATTTTCCTATTGTTAGAATTATACAAAGTTATTAAAACAAATATGATGACTATTATTGCGCTTCGATAAACTAAGAGAATCTTGATAAAACAAAGGTACTTATACAGTTTTACTAGATCTTCTACAATTTCAAATGGGTTTAGTATGTCATACATAGTCGCTTGTTATAAATATCAAAAAGTACCTTTTGAATTGAAATCATTGTGTTTAATAAGACTCACCAACGAATGCGCCCGCAAGAATTTCTCTATTCAGTTTTATAAACAAAATAATAACCACCATTGATCTTAAATGATTGAATAAGTATTCTCGTTATATGTCAATATCAATAGCCAATATAATATTTTATAATTACAATCAATTCCTCACAATTTTGACGGACTAGAACCCACAACGAAACACGAAAATTTTCATTTTACGAAGTTACAATTTTTTGGCAATATCTCTCTTGAGACCTCCGAAACTCATAGAAATTCATGCCATTTTAGATGAATATAAGATGTAACACTTAACATTACATATCTATATAACAGGGGAAATTCATAAAATACGTTACGCTTTTAGGGTTTTACTCGTACCTTTCAAATTTTAATGTGTTTTTAAAATCGCTTTGTCATAGTTTGAACTAGCTTTTTATGTACATAGAGTCCTAGTGTAACTTTTTAGCGGATATGGAACTAAAGAATATAATATCTACATGATTATTTCATGGAAGAAAAAAAAATTATAGTCTTTTCAACTAGCACCCACCAAATTATCTGCAACCGCTTGCGTCAATTTTGAAAATAAATCAATTACCATAAATCCTCTCAGTAATCAAATTACTGTTACTTTACTATTGTTTATAATTTATTATTTAAAAATGTTTTGTAAATGTGTTAATTGCTAAAATAATTCATCCCTCTCCCCATCTACCTAAAACCACGAACGTGTTTTATGTAAGTCCCCGCAGACGTACCCTAGCAACATGGCATTCGTTACAATCACATCGACACATTTGGACTAGCTTCCTTAATTACCTAACTATAAAACGAATAACCTAGGAATTAATCAAAACTAGTCACATTCAATAAACTACACTTACTTAACTATTAATATCGGTACAATCCGTTATCAGTATAAAATAGTATACAATGTTAAAAATGTATAATGTTAACTATATCAAATATAACTTCCTAGTATTTATTTACATTGACAATTGTATTGTCGTCAGACTTATGTACCTACTGTTATTTATTCTACATCCAAGGATGTAGATATTGTAATACATAACTATGTTGGCAATAAAAATATTACCGATTGGTGGATGGAGCTTACATAGGAAGTAGCAGCCATAATTACGCTTAGATATTAATAAATGTGCCCAATGTACGTACGTATCAGCTATGTAATTTTCAAATTAATTTTTCAAAAAATTTAAATATTTTTTTAATAGATTTTTACCTCAATTAAAGATATAAATACTATAAATATAAATCGTCATTAATTTCAAACGATGTGATATACTAGATTCTAATCATAACAATTAATATCAATTATGGCTAAATTAAATGTTCTTTTTAAGCGTAACTATTGCTGCCAGTACGTAGGTTTACATGGCTCTAAGTAGATACAAAACTAAAACAAATGCACAAACCAGGCGACCAATAAACAATCAATTTGTGATGGTTAAGACGCGATTACCTTAAGTGATAACGCTTATCTCAAATCCTTTACATTAGAATCGTAAAATAAATATGCACAAGTAAAATTAAGAATAATAATTTATATTTACATTTAAGAAAATATGGCACATCTTTAACGTTATCGACCGCGCCCGCTTTCCCTGACTCCGCACGAGCAATCAGCTTATGACTAATACTATTCAGACGGTAAAGACCCCTTCTTACTGAACTACTCGTTGAAATTGTACCTATGTACTTTGACAAGTTAGCACAGAGAGTTCCCACTTTGAACTGACCAATCACCTCACTCACTCGAACAACAAAAACTATAAACGAAACCTCGACGAATCACTCTCTTTGGTAACACAATGAACGCTCTCTACTAACTTGTTAACTATTCGGTTGATTAGAACAGATGAAAAGGGGATAGTGTCGGATGATCTGATGTAATGCGCCTACAAAAATTTCGGGACATCAATAATACCAATTAAAATACCGGTGGGTAAGAAATATTCAACGCCGTTCAATAATTAATACACAGTAAAAGCTGAAATGAGACGTAGCTCTCAGTAACGATTAAAAATATATTCGAGAGTCACGTCTCGCACCAGCGGTAAAGCTACACCGTCGATTGATCGACTCCGTCGCCGCGCGGCCAACCGCCGCAATCCACCGACTAAAACTAAAGACACATTCGAATCGCACGAGTAAATAAAAATATATCAGTCTATAGAACAAAGCGTTCACTCACTTAGCCTACGAGCAGTCTGGGGTAGACAATGGACGGGGAGCAGAAACATGCAAGGCGAAGTTGCACAAACATGACCTATCCTTTGTGCTACTTTGAGTTGGCACTTGTTCTACCCCGTCTATTTTCCCTGGCATGTCTTACTAAAACCATACTTGATCCCAAAAAAGTTACAAGAAGTACAAAGTAACTTTTTTCGACGGATATTTTAGGATTTAGATGCATAAAACTCAAATTTTGCATTTATGAAGTAATGTCGCCAGTACTATACGCCAAAAATGCAAGAATGAGATTACTATGCATATGCCTACAACAACTGTCAGCAAAATTACGTTGTTCTTTTCTAACCTTTTCTGGGATTAAATATATGCAACTTATCAGCCTCGCCCGATGTACCATAGCGCGCTATATCGTCTGTTTGTGCTGCTAAACGCGTGTACAGTGTTGTAGCTCCCCGTCCTATTGCGTTGTAGCCGGGGCTGCGGGCGCGCGGCTCAGCTCGGCAGGGACGGCGCGTCGGGCCGCGGCGCGCGCTGGCGACGGTGCCGCGCGCACGCGCAGCATGCGTCCCCGCGCCGGCGACGCGCGCACGCCGCACGCCCGCACCGCTTGCGGACGCATGTCACCTCACCATCCTGTTATAGACATAAACATATATTTACCGGTTATAAACGTAGTAACGTAATAAAAGTATATAGTTTTCGTTTTCACCGACGTAGGTAAGCTACAACTTGTTTTTACCTCTGTGAACAAATATGGCAATTGAAACTAAATTTTCTAGTCGAAAGAACAGACAAAGTTAAAGTAAGTTTTAAAAAGAAAACGTAATTTATATAACTTTTTTTATTTGGATCTATTGCACACATAAAGCCACGGCTATTATTTGCTTCACGTTTGGTACAAAATTGTAATGTGAGGGATGCACTAAACAGTGCCAGATTACCTACCAGTCAATCTGCTATCTCCATAGCAAACTCTTGCTATGCTATAATTTATTGCCAAACACTTAAGTGCAATAATGCAGTACTACAATACGAGTATTAGTCTCACCTTGCACCGACAAGTGACGCATCTCTGTTCCCCGTGAGAGTGTATGGAGGGATGGACCTCTTTGCCGTTAGGGAGGGGTCCGTCAGGGAACTTGCAACCGCCTTCCGCGAGAATCTCTTCAGCTGTTTTCGGTGTTCCCTGATCTTTAGGCGTTTCTTCTTCGATCTTTTTCGTTTTTACCTGAAATGTCAACATTGCGTTGGATTTAGGATTAAAAAAAAGATCAGGAAATTTGAGTGAAAGATGCAAAACATAATACTTCATAAGATAGTTATTGAAATATATGTACGTTAGGGGAGATATCTTCATCAGTCACCCCCACCTGAACTTCATAACTACATCAGGAAGCGACTCAATTATCAGTAAGCGGTACATAAATATAACATTAGTTTTTCCAACAACAAAAAAACGCCACCGTAAATGTTCCTTTTCATGGAAATACAGGTCATTAAACATGTAAACTAACAACCATGACTTTATCCTGGCTGACTAGCTACTAAAAGCACTGGAAGGATATGAGAGAGGCATTTGAACTTCAGTAGAATAGCAAACATCAAAACCTTACCTCTGGACAGACTCTGCAGCAGGCCTTCTTGTCTGGTCTGAACGCGTCCTTTTCGGCACATCGTAACGGAGGGCACTTGACCCTCGGACACTTAACCTGTCTGGAGGGAAACTCGCAGGTGCACACGGCGCACGTGTCGTAGCCACCTGGCACTAGATACGGATGCCATGAGGAGCCAGGAGCATGGTACTGGCCAGCCAGGTGGCAGCCGTGAGACTCGTTCCACACTGCTGACGTCGAATCTAGAAGAATTGTTACTCATTAACTTAGACTTGGTACAATTTTCTGAGGAGGTTTCGATCTGAATTATGGATATGGTGACACCTATGTCATACCCGAAATCAGTGACAATTTCTTGACTGACTGACTAGTCGATAAAACGCCAGGCTTCTAATTATTCGGATCGAGTCAAGTCTATGCAAACAATCACCTCATGGGCAAAGCGAATTGGAAGCAAAATTGGAATGTCGGTCTTTCCATAATCACCAAGCTTGGCAGGATGACCGGTGATCGCATTACATGGATCTGCCCATCTCCTTAATGTTCCTTGCCGTAATCGCCTTTTACGACGCCCGTGGGATAGCATTGCCTCATGGGGTGGACGTCAACAATATATCTAAGCTTCAGTCACTTGCAATTACTCACTTATGCAAATAGGGCAGCACTGCCCCGGTGGCTGGATAGTAGGTACAGCGCAGTTGACCGGCGGACATCGGATTTGGTCGCACCTCACCACTCCGTGGAAACATCCACACATGTGACACGACTGTAATAAAACATAAAGCTGGTCGTAAAATTCTTACACAGACAACAGTATGGTGTGAGAGACTCGCAAGCTCAACTAACCAACACAAGACACCTATGAAATAAAACAAGAAGCATGCACACATTTTAACTGCCTCCGTGGCTTAATGGCTACACGCTTAGACTAACAATCCGCAAGTCACGGGTTCGATTCCTACTGGGGGTACCTATCGGTGGTCGTTTTTTTTTGGTGGTGGGACTAACGGTTCATTAAACTTCGCGTTCAGCTATTATGAAAAATCTCTTAACGTCGTTGAGCTGGTTTATAGAAGTTAAATAAAACAGCTCATTAAGCAATTTATATTGTTACAAACTACACTTGAAGAACTTACCTCGGTGGCCATCCATTGCGCCCCGTCTTCATAGAATCGTCCACCGTAGTAACAAGACGCAGTGTCGGACAGTGAATTGTCCGGTGGAGACGAGTTCACGTGCGTCGGCGCATAGTTCGCGTTCAATTCGTTGTCCGTCCACGGTACGGCGGGCAGACACACCGGGGGCACACTTATCTACAGGAAAAGAAATGAAATACAGTAACTCAACTCGTTGATATCGTTAAATTTGGGTTTAAAGGCGTTTAAAACAACAAAATCTGAAAACGACTAAATTTGAATTAGTCACTTATCCTTGGACGCACGTTTTATAGGTACATATATTAGTCTGTGCACGTTTTGTCAAATCTGAGAGACTAGGAGCATTTAATCACTACGTTTTACTGAGAGACTTATACAAACTTTAGTGCCAGAAGTAAATTCAATTCAAATCAATTCTTAATATTTATGGCAACTACCAACTTCATAGCAATTCTGCCAATATCTGGTGTCCAAAGAGGCAACGTGAAAAAGGAAATAATCGGTTTGCCAGACACGCGATTCACTTTGAGAGGACTAAAACAAAAAGGAGAAAACTAACACGAAACATAGTTAGGTTACTAAAGGGAGACAACTGCCAGAAGAAAATTTTGACTATTTCTACTAACGACATGCTACTATGGTCACCAACTAAAGTACCTGGTAGTCTATACTGTCAGTACAAATGCCAATCCTTGTTAGATATTACTGGAATATCAGCTGTGTAATGTGTCTCGATTACTAATTGGAATAAATATTGATTTAAATATAATGTAAAATATTATTATAGTTGTAAACTCACCTGACTATATGCCAGACCTTGGCGGCAAGAACAAAACGGCGAAATATATCAACAGTTCAGTTGTAGTGTGTTTATTTTAAATAAATAAAATCAAATGTAGTAGTAACATTTCGTATCGTATTTCAATTTAATAACTTTTATAATTGCTAGGCATTCAAAATGCTTTGACGGTAAAGATAATTAACGCGAATTTAATCACAATGCCTTCTACAACATTTCATTTACCATTATGGTAAATATATATAATTCTCTAATTATTATTTCGATATAAATTATAATTTCAAATATATTAGCTGGCTTTGGGAAGTAATTACCTCAAAATTTTAAAAGGTGAGGTAAAAGGTTTTTCTTGAAACTTTTTTCGTTAGTAGTAAAAACTTCGGTGAAATATGTTTTTATTACGTTACAATATGAGGCTGTTGAAGCGAATACAGAGTATCTTGCTAGGGACGTGAAATATCGTGGATCGGCGGATATATAAAAACATACAACCCGATTGACAACCTCTCCCTTTTATTGAAATTGGTTGAAAATCAAAGTCACCTCACCTGCGGTATCCTAGTGCGCAACAGCTGGGTGTCATTGTTGTCAGCCGGTCGTAGATCCAGGAAGGCGGCCCCAGCATGCAGGGCAGCCAGCTCCCCGGCGGTGGGCTCCAGCACGCAGCCATCGGCGCCGGAAAGTGCACGTGAGTATCCACTGCCCGCGGCATGAGTCTCCAGCCATGGAAGCCACGCCGTCGTCATCCCCGACACCACAACCTGTAACACCGTCCATTGTTTGGATGCATGTTGTTTTATCTTATGTTATGTTTAATCTATGACAAATTGAATAAACCAGCCACTCGCTACTCGCATAACTCTGCACTTGCCTCGTTTTTAATTTGTCGATCGTAACTATTTTCTGAATCGAGGCTTTCTTTTTAATGAAATGATAAAAATATTAAAGTTTGGCTGTATGGTGTTTTGATTTTGCCTTTTCCTAGTGGGTAAAAAACTAACAAATTTGGTCTTCTTTTTAACAATAAATTCCACATGTCTCTCCGAAGGTAGATAAAAAAATATTTAAAATAATTTTACTAAGAATACTTATTGCGCGATTAATTATTTATTGTATTTAAAGCAAGAATGCTTCGATGAGGTCTATGTGACTCCATATCTCCGTAATGTACTTGTGTATAAATAGTTTATTTCGCCCTTTCTGCAGAACGCTTTTCCGGAAGTGGCGGTAGTTTCATTGAAGTCAAAAAATCGGTCAAGTGCGGGTCGTTCTCGCGCACCGAGAGTTCCGTACAGAATATGAATAATTAACATACTTAAAATCATGCTATACCGAAAATATAAGTCCGACCAAAGAACCAACTTTACTTTGCGATTACGTTACATACCCGATGTATGGCTTTCAACTTCAAAGTAAAGTTTAATTTAAAAATCTTAGTTTTCAGATTTATTCCTATGGTTGTGCTGGAAGACCTTGCTTCTTGCCGAATTTCAGGATTCTAGATAACGTGAAGTACCCTATAGGTTTTGGTTCCCTTGCATTTTGTGTGGAAATGGTCTAAAATACAGCTATATCTTTTTATTGCGTTGACCTATGAACTTGATTTTTTTACAGATCTAAGGTACAGCAGATTTGAGTATTCGATATTAATTTCAACTTGATATCTTTACACGTTCTTGAGAAAAATGGTCTTGACAGACAGACATGTGGACAATAAAGTGATCCTATAAGGGTTTCTTTTTTCCTTTTGAGGTACGGAACCCTAAAAAGATTTGTAACAAATTAACTTTGAATAAAGTTGAAACATAAATTCATGTTCTGCCATATGTTTTGAATCTTTCAATACACACTGCAAGTTTACAGAGAATGCAGAAACAAACTTGATGAAACTCTGAGTATACGAGTAGTCATTTCAAATGAGAAATTGTTGTAAGGTATATAGTATAAATACCCACGATTTTTTAATTTTCAAGAATAAAAATATTCTACGTCCACATCCGTTTATCCAATGTAGTGTAACGACTACAGATATAGATAGATGTATTTTCGGCAGGATGTAGTATGCTCCACCCACCTCATAATGCACACCACATAAAACGTCGACGGACAGCCAAGCTAGCCCTGCCATGGGGGTGGCTGTGGCAGGCACGCGGGCGTCGGTGCGCCGGAGCAGTGCAGGACCATTGCCCGCGGAGTCCGGGAGAGGTCGTGACGTCAGACGACCGCGGAGTACTGGAGGGCCTGCAAATTAAGACCAAAATGCTGGATGTTTGTTCTAATGGTTTTGCAATAGGCCTTTATCTCACCTGACGATAAGTGACGATACATCATCAACATACAGCCAAGCATGCACTGCTGGACATATGAAATTGACCGGTCCCGAGCCACTTGCATTCAGCGACTACTGGCGATCGGAGGCGATACGGTTGAGTTAAAGAGACGCTAGCTGTGTTACCTTTCATTGCCGGAACACACCAATGCTATTATCACTTCTATTTGGCGCCAAACTCAGGAAAAATTGTGAAATACTCGTAGCATCAAAAATATATTTCACTGTAAATCAAATCAAACAAGCGACCAGGTGAGTACTATTGGGTCAGTCCCATATTCAGAATTACCATTAGTGGCACTACTCTTCCCACGATGCACTTTTAAGTGCGCTCTTATATGTTGTATGATGAATGGGTTCAGTAAGACTGTTTTGAACAATAACTGTAGTCCCAGAATCACCAATGCAATGGATAGCGGGACCCGTCCTACTGTGTTGCCAGTAGAACACGGAAGCTGTTAGTTACGATGGACTTTAATGCGGAAATAGACTTGTATGCTCATTGCTAGTCTGACATACTGGTATGTCTCGACTTACCGATATCAGACCCGATGTGTACGTTCAATTGCTCGTCATAGAGCGGCGGGAAGATTCGAGCGCTCGGCCTCGCGAGCACTCCCGTGCGGGTGTCCAGAATCTCCACTTGAGAGTGACGCTTGCCTTGCTCCTCCACCAGGGTTATCTTCGGGTCGCTTATTCCAAGGTTGTCCACCTATAAAATTACATTACAAAGTATTAATGTTGTTCGGCTTCCCTGCCTTATTCAGATTCGCTTTAGGATTTAATTTTGCAAAACTGTAAAATGAAAAGAAAATCTTGAAAAATGATTTATTTTCCTCACATATTACGCTAATACGTAAATTGACAGCATTTCCTGTACGTTATGTATTGTACTTGACAAATTTGTTATTTATTTAAATACTAACAAACATATTTTTTATTGATTTATTCCTGATTTATTATTCCGTACTAACTTTTGCCCGCAACTTCGTCCGCGTGTACTTCGGAAAGTATCTATCGGAAAGTATATCGATCGGGATAAAAAGTATTGTATGTCCTTTTCCGGCCCTTCAACTATCATTAAACGAAAATCACGCCATTCTGACCCTCCGTTACGAAGTGAAGAACAAACAAACTTACAACTGAAAAATATTAGTATGGATGCTAGTTTGTTAATTACATAATAAAAAATTTAACTACCTCTTGCAATAATTACAATTATGCTTAGTGATTTATACATGTTTTTACTGGAAATGTGTATTTCTTTAGCATTGTACAGGCAGTCCTATGAGTAAATAATATATACATACCTGTATATCATACACAAGTGACCCTTCTTTATCGATATAAAGTAAGGCCAAACCCTCAGGTGGGAGAGAAGCCGGCGCCCTCTCAGCTAACAGGGGAGCATGGAACACCTCACAAGCAGCCCTCTGCCGCACAGCTCCCACTATCCTTCGTTCAGGAGTTCCTTCCGCTTCCACGGCGAGGAGAAGTCGACCGCGGGATAGGGAACGTAGCTCTGCTGCAGAGACCGGAGTCGACACTTCAAGGACGTTCAGTTCGTAACCAGGTTTCGCCACTTTCTGTACCTGAAAATTGAAACAGACGCTGTTATAGATTTTATGGAAGCAAAGATACTTATAGTATGGGAGGAAATTGATCAATTGCTTTAAGTGCATCCATAGCGTAAAAACATAAATCAAATACACGATAATTGTGCTCCGTTATCAGTTAACACAAAATGTGGTTTACAGTGTATTTGATGATAATCTGTGTTTATTGGCATTGGCTACGTTAGTAATTAATATTATACACTTAATTTAGCGTCGTATCAAATGCAAAAAATCTCAGTCTGCAAATAAATGGTGTTCGAACAATCTTTAATTCATTGGCCATTGAAATATTAACAAACGAAGTGAAATCGTAACATGGTAAGAGGTTACAAGGCTGAGTTCAAGTCAATATGAATATGGCCTTTTGCATTAACCTTACGACCTCAGACGACTTTCTATTCCATTACAATAATATTAAGTGTTCAAAGTCATCACATCACATAACAAGGAGATATTATTCGTAATTCAAATAAAGGTATCATCACACTTGTTTGACATACCTCGGTATATGATGAAGAGTATCCGTTCGTGATTTCAAATCTTTCATCTACAGTTAGTCCGCCTATATATAATGACTTATGGGTGTTCGTGAAATTGCAGTAGTATGTTAACAATTGCAATCAACGTTTTCTGCGGCTTAGAGTGAGGAATTGGTCTGATAACTTCTAGACCAACGGACCAACCTTTTGGATTGGGTGCAAATTGAATGAATCCGAATTCCATTTAAAATTCGAACTTCGGATTCATACAATTTGCACCAAATCCGGAAGCAATCCGAAACAAAAACGAAACGAAACATATCTTGTGGTAGGGCTCCAGCCCAGAGCCTTAGCAATTAGGATCCCGTTCGACACCCTTTAGGTACTTTGGCATGTTGTACCAGGGGTCAACAAATCGTGTTACCAGTGGTATAATTTAAATTAATTATTACCGAATTACGGCATATCTTCTCGTCCAAAATACCTCAGCGTCTAAAGACAAAAGTCTTTGATCAGTGCGTGTTGCCAGTGATGACATACGGAACCGAAACGTGGTCTTTTACTGTGGGCCGAATAAACAAGCTCAAAGTCACTCAGCGAGCAATGGAACGAGCTATGCTCGGAATTTCTCTACGTGATAAGGTCCGGAATGAGGAAATCCGTAGACGAACGAAGGTCACCGACATAGCTCGACGAGTCAGTGAGCTGGAGTGGCAATGGGCAGGCCACATCGCTCGAAGAACCGATAACCGGTGGGGAGTAAAGGTTCTCGAATGGCGACCACGTACCGGGAAACGTCTACCAGGCCGTCCCCCCACTAGATGGACCGACGACCTGGTTAGAGTCGCGGGGAGTCGCTGGATGCAGGTGGCTCGGGACCGGTCGATGTGGCGTACCATGAGGGAGGCCTATGTCCAGCAGTGGACGTTTCCCGGCTGATGATGATGATGATTACCAACTTTGATCTAAGGTTGCTTTACCCTAATTTTAGTAATATTGTTGGTTTTTTTACTTGTTTGGAATGGAGAATTACCTCATCAATTATAGTCTGATTCTTCTCGGGTAGCGTCAGTAAGACCCTGACAGACTGATCTCTGGCTGAGGGTTCGAAGATGCCGTTATAGACCAGGGCCAGGTGAAGACTTGGGGCTGCACCAGCAGCGCCAGTAACCACCGCTGTCCCTCCCCACCAGCCTTCTTCTTGTCCAGGCACGCGATAGTCATCGCATGCTCCGATGCCGAAGGTTTCCGGAGGAGTTTCAGGGTCCAACAGAGATGTAAACATTTCTGACGAGAGAGCTGGATATCTGAAACATAATAAATGTATTTCTGTAAAATTCTGAAAATACTACGATAGTTTAATTATTATCATTTTAAAGTTGTAATTTTTGCAAATGCTCTCACATGTTGTTCTCAATTTTCTTGCCTACGGGATATAAGAATATAATCGATTTATTACGAGTTTCTTTCGAGGGGTGAATAACACAAGCGAATAGTAAAAGGGGCGGTAATATTGCGAAAAAGGTAAAGATAATTAATTACACGTTAGGTTACAAGATATATTCAAAAAAATTGTATGAAAAACAAAATAAATCAACGCGAAGCACACTCTACTAAAATTACTACAACCCTACAACCGAAGTTGGTTACAATGGCATGGATATGATTAATTTTGTACGAATTTGTTAAAATAAAAAGCGTGTAGGCTATGTGTTTTATCGATGAACATTACTTTGACATGCCTAGGCTCATCCTTAAAAGTAAAGGTCCTGATGTAATGGCACGTTACAAACAAAATTTTGAATCAAAACTCAATTTTCGTACCTAAAGTAATTTAGTCACTATTCCAGTGATTACACTTTATATCGATCGGATTCGATGCAAAATGCCAAGCAAAATAAATTGACTAGATGAAGCTCAATAAATCAAAGCAGTAAATTAACTTAGTACATGTACGATTATCAACACCGTTGAAATAGTTACAGTAATAATGGGTAGGGTAAACTATTTGAATAGTAGTAGAATTGCTTTTGTCTTCACAAATGTTCTTGAATTCGTTGAAAACATCAATACAATGGCAATAAATCAATCAATACAGCTTATGAAAACAAGTAAACTTCCAAGTTTCTCAGCAAAGTAAATCCGTATTTTCCTCGAATGTAACCGCGGGACTTTCCGTTGTTAATCACACGGTTAATTTAATTTGCAATCCTCTACGAAGACTTGATGAATGCTTCAAGGATGCTGTATCACGTGCAGTCTTATACACAGTTGCGGACTAAGTTCAAAAAGAAGGCAACTCTTTCAATCCCATCGTTGTGTGCCGGCATGAAAGGTAGCAGAGCCAGCGCCTCATTAACTTGAAGTTTTTGTATAAGCACGCTTTCCATCAAACGATCTTATCGTCACTTACCATACGCGGTCAGGTGAAGGCCAAGTGCAATCTCATTATACATTTATTTTCTGTATTGGAGAAAAAACAGGAAGCAGGTACAAAATGAAACCAAGATACAATGCATATTACATTTAGGATTCACGAATTCCCACACATTTTCTCGCTGAGAGTTATTTGTAAACAAGTATATATTTCAAAAATAGGTTTAGCTAAAAAAAATAAAGAAATTAACGTAACTTCTAAGTTGGTGTAAATTTAAATTTGGTGAATTAACTTTTCTTCTTCTTCAAGAGTTAAACATTTTACATGTTTGTTGTTAGTGACATAGTGATCAATTAATTGATGCTAAAATATGGTTTTATAGAGTTGGAACTTCGGAAAACGTTTACTGACGCATTGGATAAAATCTTAGCAATGCACAACGGTCTTGAATTTGGCCTTCTTCAGTTGACGGTAAGCCAAGTGAATGAGGTACTCTCTATCATTAGCGGAACTCAAAAGTGCTACTAACACTTCTGTTAGGCAGATGATGGAGACAACATGATGGCTGATGGTCATAAAAGGCCAAACAAACGTCCTCTTCTACCAACCAAGTTGAGTATTGACACAAACTCTCACAAAGAATAGAACGTCGACCTCCGGGTAGTAAGTTAAAGTGCGTTGCAACTAAGCTACGTACGTAAAAGGTTTGTGTATAGTAGGTAGTACCTATATTAAATAGACTCACCTGTTAATCCTTCCGCTCAGAGCACTGTCCATAGAGCTGTTCCTCTCATCTCCCCAAATCAGCGCAACGTACAAAGAACCCTCCCGCAACAGTCGCTTGTACTCTCTCGGCACTCGGCGCCAAACTCCACAGAGCTGTTAACAATAACATAATCATTAGTGTATGAATGCGCTATAGCATACTCACACTGTCTCGTGTGTCACTGTGTCGTTTGATAAACGTGCGAGACGTGGTCGAATGCGAACGTTTAGTACGTAGGAAGTTAGTGCTGTAGGGACCAACTAGTACAATTAGCAATCACAAACAAGCATTGAGGTCGTCATAATAATGTCTACTATTTAAAATGATTCTCCTTCGGTAGGTAGATCGGTATTACATTGACGCAGTGGGTACTTAGATACTAATAGACGCTGATGCCAATCTCTAGCTTTTTCCTCCTTTAGTCGTCTTCCACGATACCCGCGGGATTACATGGTGTTATTCTATTCTACAGTCAGAAACACACGTTTGTAGGGTTGTACTTTAGGAATTGTTTATAGGATAACATAATAATCCGTCTGCACATGGTATAAGTAGCAATTTCAAAGCGTTTTCTTCATTTTAACTACTTCCACGTATTGCGGTTGTAGGACATGCAAATAGCAACCAAAATAACTTGGGTTAGAAGTTTTATAATCCAAACATAGTGCCATTTGATAACGAGCTACCACTACAGAAGACATTTCCGAGCGGGCAAAGCTGCGGGTGAACAACTAGTATAATATTAATGGGAAGTCAAAACGGTTATATTTGTCGTTAAATTGATGTAGAAAATAGGTATGAATGCTCCAACAAAACTATTTGAGACTACACAAATTATGTAACGCGCCGTATTTGCTATCCAAGTGATAAGTCGTTAACTATTCGAAATGACTCTAACACGAAACTAACGCTACCTGCGAAGGAAGTTAGCGCTAATCGTCTTATGTAAAGACGGTAAATAAGGCTATGGCTAAATTTAGCGTAAATTCTTACATTTCCTGGTGTGTGTTTTTGAGACATTTAGATAAATCAAAACAGTATTTACAGTTTTAGTCGTGTTTGAGTTACTCTTTATTTTGGGAGGTTTCTGCTTTCTTACATTTTGTGTGTGCTTAATATGTATATCAACAAATTCCCTTAGGGACGTTTGTTGGGTCAGCTATAGTTTATGATGAAATTTGACAATGTTATAATGAATTTCTTACTTTGACGTCGAAGAGGGTACGCATTAATTACGCCTAGAATATTGAGCAATATAGACGAGTCACCTTGTCAGTTTTCTCTTCATAAGTAGCATGAATCCCTGGAGCCTTCTTGAGAGGGTGTTCTAGCAACAACCTCCCGCCTCGATCCAGAAAGGAGAGCGCCCTGGGCTGTGACGTCATGCCGGCCCCGAGTATCACGGACCAGTATAGATGTCTCCTGCGGAAGGTGAAGCGAGCCGTGGCCACGCCCGGGGCCACCGGCACTCCCGTCATGTCGTCACGCCTGATGCACAGCGGGGAACGACCCGTCAGCAGTGCGCCGAAGTCTGTCGACCATGAAAACATATTGTGTTTGACATGTGTCCTCACATAATGTATCGAGGTTAAAAGAAGTGTCCCCTAAAAATGACAGCTAGCGCACTTGATGCAGATTTACCAATAATCCGATTTTAAAGAAAATATTTTGTAAAAATTTTGCATGACGAGGGCTATCTGTCACTTTCAGAGACTGTTTATCGTGTCAACTGCAAAAATGATTCACTATGGAAAAATAACTTACAAAAAGCTTAATAATTTTATTTTTATAATGTTAAGTAATCGTATATTGTGTTATGAAGAGGTAAATATATTAAATGACATTTAGGTTCATAAATGCTTTCCAATCGACATCAAAAAATTGAAGAGGTTCTAGATTCGAAGTTTTTTTTTGTATGTATGTTACGCGATAACTCCGCCAATTATGAATCGATTACGATGTTGTTGTTTTTTCTTGGTAGAGAACACTTCAGAGGTGTTTCCATATAAATTTTATCGAAATTGAGGCGGCGCGTTCTGAGAAAATCAACAAAAACCAAATATGTACCCAGATAACATTTTAGGGGATGAATGCTATAGACTTTTACGGCAGCTGAAGTAGGTTACTAAGTTATTTTTGAACGCATTAATTATTATTTTTGCTGATCCAGTTATTCACGTCACAAATACGCGTATATGTCACCTAAGTCAGCCTAGTATGCAGCATGCCGCCAAACAGCAGTGTTAATAGCACTGTTGTGTTTCGGTTTGAAATGTAGCTAGCTTATGGTTGGTCTGGTCTGGGGCGCACACTTAGCACCCAACGTCCTTATCATCAAAATCCCTTCTAGATATATATCGGCCACACTATCAACATGGCACAGTTACCACAAGTGAGTTAACCTTGTCTAATTATATATACTGTTAGAACAAGTGAAACCACAGCAAGATGTATACTGGCTGTATGCGGCTAGTAGTTCTTAGCAAGCAAGTTGCTTGGGAGTCTCTGTGGTGGAGGCGCGCGGCCGACGTCAACACCCCCCGCGCCACCCCCGCACTTCCCCGCAGAAGAGATTGCGTCACCCCTTCGTTCAAGGAGCGTACGCTAGTGTTTTGTGTCTGTTTAAGCTTTGATATAATTAAATTGTACCGAAATATAGTAGTATATATATATAATACATAAATCTAACCACATATACATTCATTATTGAACTCACGTTTCATACTGAGCTCCTCTTCATCAGTGTTCGTGATGACCACCGTCGGACCATCGTCTTGGAGGACGTCAGGTGCTGAAACAAGAAGAGACAAATGTTATATATTCTATCGTAAGACATTATAAATAATCATTTATAGTATGTAAGCGCATGAAGTGACTAGAGAATTTAATTTAAAAGGGTAAAAAAACTACGCGAACTGCTGACTCTATTGTTATCAAACATATTTACCGCTAAAAGCAAATTTGCTTTCACATAAAAAAACGCATCAATATCGGTCCATCCGTTCGAGAGCTACGATGCCACAGACAAACATTGGTGTTAAACTTATAACATCTCTCTTTTAGCGTCGGGGGCTAAACAGAATGACAGTACAATAAAATCTTTTTCATAGAATTTAATTACTTCAATTAACACAGCTTTGGTGCTAAATAGTGAAATATAAACGCCATTATAAAATATTCACACGTGACTAGTATACAGAATGAGTAGAAAAACAATCAGATGAACACAATACATAAACCATTATAAATTTGATTGCGGCGCTAGTGGACTAAAGATAAATCATCATCTGAAAACTTTTAACTGAGAAAAACCTTCGACGTAATCCTACAAAGTAAGCTTTATAGCAAATAAACGAAGACGCATATCAATCAGCACTTTCTCCGCCTGATGCCGATGCAGTGCTCATAAAAACATGGCTCGATAAATTGATCTCGGGCGACATCGGACAGCGGTTGATTCGCAAGACCTCAGCGACCCCTCCATTCGGGTTGATTGGATCAAATGTTATTCAATCGTAGCAGAACAGGCGTCTAGACAGCCCCGGCGACGGCAGAATTTGCGTTTTGCATAGCTTTCTTGTTGGTCTTGTTCAGGCGACAGAAATAGAGAGAGCACTGACATTTCGTGCTGCGTGTGATCAGATTTAACGGCTAGGGAACGGTGCCTTATGATAACTATAAAAAATTAATGACATCGATAAATATTTAAAAAAACAGGATCTACGCCAACGTTACTATTTTTTTTCCTTTTTTTTTCAAAAGAAAATTGTAGCACGTTCAGATAAGAGATATCCGACGTAAGTGAACTTTTGGTGATGGTTACAATTTTGTATGCGTTGAATTTTAGAGAGAGAGGAATAACCGCAAACAACTAAATGTACTCTTCTTTTAAAGATTATAATTTCTGGACATCATCTTATAGTAAAATGCCTGAAAATCTGTGACGCCATATTGGACCAAATATTTGTTTCAAAAGAATACCCATTCCCTTGAAACAGTAACATATATGTTTAACATATCTAACAAACATAAACTATAAATTCCTTATATTCAAACATATATCTACTCTGAACCAAATACTAAGTACTCATTTCAAATACCTATTTAAGTGGCTGCTGACCACATTTATAACCACCGTAAATTCAAAGACACTTGTATTGCATTCGTGTATTGGCCTGGTATTGACTGTGTGTAAATCAATTCCAATTTGCTGTCTGCTTCCGCCTTTAGTATCTTCATAGCAGAAACCATGTTACTCCTAGCAGACACTTTTCATTAAGGAAAATGCGCTGGCATCCCTCGTCAAATATTCTGGTAGTAGATAAAGGAGGCTCATCAGCAATGAGCTTTGGTGTATGCGGATCAAAAACGAAAACTTGGCCATAATCTCGCTTGAATGTAAGTGACGTTGTGGTCTTTGATGCTAAGCGTTGCTAGAGAGGCAATTCAGTCTTGACGACTCTAAAATGGTATATATTAGGGAACAAATAAACTAGATAAAAATTTAATCGTACTAAAAGAAACATAGGATTATTTCGTGTGTTAAGATGGACGTATACTGTACTGGATAGTTCGGCTATTTCCGGTATTTTGAATAAACGCCATCAACATCAGCCAGGGATGTCATACTTACCGGTACCTAGCTATGCGCATACAGTGACTCCTTGACTTGACTAGACCGTCGGTGCATCTAGCAGGGAGACGGCCTGGTACACGTTTCCCGGCACTTGGTTGCCATTATGGCCATATAAAGAGATAATTATAAAAATGAAAACACAAAACTTATGTTATAACATATTGTAATCATATTATATAAGTCATGCGTTTACATTTATTTATAGACTATTATCTTTCGAATTTACTCTAAAGATAGATGTTGACTTGTAGGTCAATAAAATATAAATTAGTTACCCCAATAAATCACGGTATAGTATCATAACATAAATACAAGGCAGAAGTATGACGTCAGAAACACAACAATTTATATACATGCTGTAGCAGTTGGTTGATAAGAGATAATATCAATGAAAATATATATTTTAAAATATTGACTAGCATCAGCAAGGACAAGTCCACTGCTGGTCATAGGCCTCCATGTTATGCTACATTGACCGTCCCCGAGCCACTTTCATCCAGAGACTTCGACCTTAACTAGGTCGACGTTCCCAAAAGAAAGAAAAAAGAAATCGCCTGTGTGCGTTGCCGCTACTGACATAATATTGTGAATAAAATTAGTATTGCCTATAGGGACTTTCAGGACTGCAATTTCTGACTGTGAGTATTTTAAGAATCTGTGGTGTTGGTCATTAGATTTCATGTAATAAATCTTTAAAAGGTTACAATTTACACCAAGTCACTTATGTGTTTTATAAGACAGCTGAAGGAATATTTCAGTTTATCGTTCATACCTCACTACGATCTTCAAGTCTCTACCGGCAATCAAACCTTAAAAATTAAGCACTACTTTGATTGTACCATTCCAATTGATAAGATAATATGTTATTTACAGTACACAATGACTTATTGTTCCAAAATATAGTGATAATGGCAAAATCAAGGGTCTTCTTTCAAATCAATCAAGGTCAATCTTTATAATTTGCTATCCAACACTTGATATGCACCATTTTCTTTTACTGTGGATATATTTTTCATCTCGATTTTCAACCGACTTCAAAAAAGGAGGAGATTATCAATTCGACGGGTATGTTTTTTAAATGTTTGTTACCTCAGAACTATTGACTAGGTGAACCGATTTGGATGATTCTTTTTTTATTTGAAAAGGTGGTGCTTCCCGTGTTATCCCATTTCAATTTGGGCCAGTTCTGACAACGGCATCTATGCGAAAACTATATAAATCTTAAATTTGCCTTAGTAAATGTAGACTTTTAGGGCAGAAGTCGTTTTCCAGTTAATTTTGAATGCAAAATATATAAAAAATTGTAAAAGATATTTTTAAATACCATGTAACCGACGAGTCCTCAAGTGCAGTCCACGTCTAGGCTATGCATGAGAAGAACATAGGACCGAGTTCAGGGCGCTTTAGCAGAGACCTATGTCGAGAAGTAGTATTCCGGAAAATGAACACGATAGTGAAGAATTAAAAACATGTTCATAAATAGTTACATATTCACGATTAGAATCATAAGTTTTCTACGTGCACATTTTTTGCTGACAATAAGTTATACCTGGATAACGGCAATCGACACTACTCTCTTGGACTTCGCAGAATGATTTCATTAAGTACTGCGGGTGAGCGGAAAGAGATTATAACATAAATTATTCTCATTATGATTTCGCTCGTATTTATGAGCAATAGCAATCATAATACTTCGCTAAATATCGGTAATAATTTTCACGCCTACCAGTTACATAATAGTGTCATGTAATTTGCGCTACATTTCGAAACTTTTATGTAGTGTTCATAAGGTCTGTTCTTATCTTCAGTCACGGAATCTGTAGATTCAAGATAGGCACCCCATGAATTAAAGTTTGAAAATTCAACACTTGAATATCACACACACACACACTCACTCACACACATGTTTTAAAAAATGTTAAAAATATTGTACATAACAAAGCAAAATGACATCCATCATATAGAGAGAGCCTCCACCTGTCGCACAGGGCTTCCCCTATGACAGATATCCTTCCCCGTTTATCCTTCCCCGTTTATCCAATAAATATTTTTGTATATTTTGTATTTCTAAATAAGAAAAACAAATGACACTTCACAATAGAAACCATATATGGTTGTCGCGTTCATACACGCATTTCACCACGATACAGCGTCCAGAGCACATTAACATAGCAAACATCACGACGAGCTGTTTACGTGAACATTTCTGAAGTTAGATCGCTATCTAGCACGAAGCGGCGCGGGTGCTCATATTTCGCTCAGCAAATTCATTAGGCCGGAGACAGCCCTAAATTTATTGGCCAATGGCGCCCGCTCGGCGAGTTGTCGGCCTAGGAGATTTGCAAGTACAACAAAGAGCTGGGACCTAATTCTGTAACGTTATGCTGTAGGCCAATGTAAGGGATTGTGTATTGATTGCGAGATTGTAGAAGCCCTTTAAAGTCGACAAAACTAAAATTTCACAAAATTCCTAACCTTCAACAGAAATCCGATTTATTGAAACAATTTCAAAATTTTGAATGTATTTTACAGTACAAAAGTCCGTCCTGGAAGCCATCTCTGTGCTGTGGAAAATGCGACGAGAAAATTATGCCCCATCATAAATCAGAACAAAATGAAACAAGGATTTAATTTATAATAATAATTGCATTGCCCACGATAATTAATAAATTTGACAACGTGTTTGTTCAGATCGCAGGCTGAATAAAACTTTGGTAAATAATAATAATAATACTTCACTCCTTGGTATTTTACCAGAATAATAAACGTACTGTATTGTACTGTAAAGTCTGGAGTAAAAGTGGATGTAAATCTGTAGTAACGCAATAGCTTCGTCATCATCTATCATAATGGTTTTTTGGTGAAATATAATAGTGTTTTCAAGATTTTGAAGAAACTCTGATAGGTCTTTTGAAAACCAAAAAGATTAAGGAAGCCTTGTAATGGCTCCTACATTCAAATTATTCAGATATGTTGATTTTATGAGTGTCCAGAATATTGTTACTATTAATTGTTACGCATTTTCTTAATAAAGGGGAGAGCGCTCCAAAAGCGTGCACGTCTACGAGCACATGTACGCGTTTGGTGTACTATTGTGTACCTCTATGACAGACGGCTCACCGCTTGCGCGTGCATGTACGCGTAATGCGTTGCACAAGCGGTGTGCCTTCTGTCATAGAGATCCATACGCTACAACGTAATGGGGCGTAAATGTGCATGTCTACTCGCGCTTGCACGCTTTGATGTAAAATATCTTACGACAGACGTCACATCGCTTGCGCAACTCATTACTCGTGCGTGCACGTAAAAGCGGTGTATTGTTTCTCATAGAGATCCATACGCTACAACGTAGTGTAACGTCCGCGTGCACGACTACGCTCGCGTGTAAAAAATTTCTGTATTATTTGTATATCCATGAGAGACGATACACCGCTTGCGCTACGCAACGCGTACTTGCACGTGCAAGCGGTGTTGCCGTCGCTCGTAGAGATCCATGCGTTACTGCGTAGTGTAACGTGCACGTGCACGTCAACGCCCATGAGTACGATTACTTTTTTCTATAATATATGTATCTCCATGAGAGACGATACACCGCTCGCGCTACGCAACGCGTACTTGCACGTGCAAGCGGTGTGCCGTCGCTCGCAGAGATCCATGCGTTACAACGTAGTGTAACGTGTACGTGCACGTCTACGCCGTCGTGTACATATTTAATTAAGCCTGCTAAATAAACTATTAGGGCGCAATTTGTTTAGATAAATTGCTACAACCAAATTATAGCTTATGTTAATGCCCATTACAAGCCCAAAGAGGCTTCTTAATACAATCATATTTAAAAAATAAGGAAATCATTTACATGTAAGCCATTTAGATGACTAATCCATGTAACCGCAATATACCAGTTTAAGCGCCAGATTCTCGGCAGTAGGTAACAAAAACATTTAACAATATCTTATCAATTTGTATAATATTATAGCTATATTTATGTGACCACTCCTTTTGTTTTTAGTCCTTTTGTCATACAAGTATAAAATTGATCTAATGAAATTCAATAACGAAATCTAACGGAGTGACCCGTCCACTCGGTCAACGGACGCGGACAGAATTAGTCATATAATTGATAAAGTGGTCAGGAATTATAAAAATGATATGTTTTAGCTAAATTACAGACTAAGAAACTTAAAAATATGTTAACAGTTGCTATTAAAGTGATGATGTTTAATAACTTACAAAAATACAAGCATTCATTACACTCCTCTTTATAGGTGCAGTTGGATAAAAACAACCTCATCGGTAATGTAAACCATCAAAAATTACGACTTATCATGAATTAATTTTTACAGTTCTACAAAACCTTATGAAAATACAACAATTATATTCAAGGCTGTCAAATTTTCGGTTCTTTGTTTAGGATAAGATATTGAGGATCCGACGCACTTGCTGACGTAATAACTAAAAGCTATTGATGAGGACGTTATAGATAAGAGTTAATCTACTGTTAATTTCTACTCTATGTCGAAGTGTCGGGTGGCGCCAAGGCACCTTTGACTCGAGCTGAAGTCGGCGCCCGCGCCAGTGCGCGCGATAATAAATATTTATGTGCGTTCACGCTGCGATCTACCTAATAGACTAGGTATACAAGAAGTGTGTCTTTATCCTTACGAATTTAAAAGTGAGTTTTTTTTATTTGTTCTATTTGACAAAAACACATTGGCACATTTCGACGATCGCGTTATTTGATCACAATAACTGATGAAAAAAACAGCGTCGCTGCGTGTATTGAAATTTTTGCAAAAATCGCAACATTTTTGAACGATATAGGAAAATTGATTTAGGGTACGAAAAAACTCTGTAATATTTACGGGTGAGAAGAAGAAGAACACCGGTAGGTGCTTGTCGGGAATAACTTATCGAGTGGTAACTGATCAATTTATAGACCGCCGAGAGTAGAAATGTATTACAGTACTAATATCACTATTGAAAAATTGGGGTTGGTGGTATAATAGTGAAAAATTTGGGATTTTGTATAGTATTTTTTAACATCGAAGCATAACAAAACTAAATTATTATTTTTTTACCAAAAAATGGGGTGGACTTACCACTTAGTATGAAAAATAGTTTACGTCCTATTCTCAGACCTACTAAATATAGGAGTACATACAAAATATCATAAGAATCTGTTAAGCCGTTTCAGAGGAGTTTTGTTACAAACACTGTGACACGAGAATTTTATTTATTAGATAAAATCCAATGAAAAAGCCGATGACTGTCTGACGTTCGACTAGTGCTAGTTTTTCACTGCGCAGTATTGTTAGTGACGGCCCTAAGTCGTGAGCCCGGCGCCTGCGCCATAAATATTACTCGTTAATGTCTTTTGACATAAATTTAAAGTTTTGATAGCAGCGTGACTTGATTTGTACAGTTGTGACAGTTTTAATTCGCAAATCAGTCGCGATCTAATGTTTACTGTAGTCTATACACAATTACACAATGTAAAGACCTTTTCAGACCAGTACCAATTTATAGCTAGCAACTTAATACATCAAATCAACGTACTTACGTTTAGCAATTAATAGATATTTGAAGGCAAATTGCACGAAAACCAAGATTCATGAGCCTATGATTAACACAGTATAAACCTTTAGTACACAGCTTAATAAAGACTAGACGGTGAATTCAACACCAGCTTAGTATTTCGTGATGTTTGCAGGGAAACCTGTAGTAGATAATCAAGACTATTTTAATATAAGCAAAAAAGCTACAATTTTTTATTATAGATTGAGACGATTTACTCGTAGCAGAAGACATAAAAATCAAACTGAAGTATTAAACGCTAGTAAATAGTACCACATTAACATGAGTATCGTTGCAAGAGGAAAGAAGCAGAATATAAAAGTTTAACATGAGATTGGCCTTCAGATAGAATACAAGTAAATGCGTTCAAAAAGAACTGGAAGCCGACTTAAATTGCCCTAATGGTCTACTTTTATTAAAGCAAATTTAAGATTTATTTCGTTTTCTCATGGATGACATTGTCAGAACTGGACCAAATTGAAATGGGACCACACGGGAAGCAAACAAACAAACATTTAAAAAAACTTTAAAACATACCCGTCGAATTGAGAACTTTTCTCCTTTTTGAAGTCGGTTAAAATAGATCGTCGACAGTTTCAATGGCTATCGAACTTTCCAAGAGTAGATTTGCCGTACTCACCGCGTTTGTGTTCGCAGTTTGGGAAAACAATTATACACAGATAAACGCTACATCCCGATCCCTGTAAAATTTACCTGTAATAGTCCAAAAAGGCTGAAACCGCAGAGCATATATCGTCAGTGGATACGCGGCCTAAATCTCAGCGAGTTTTCCAATCTATGATGTAACACGGCGCCGCCGAGACGCGCTACGATACCATGAACTACAGACTACGTTCAAAACGAGGACCAATAAAATTAATAGCAGCTACCGACTAAGACATACATATTTCACTTATACTTATATCTATAGCCTAATTTAGTATCCACGAGCTGCTGCGTCTTTCATCTCGAAGTTAACAGGTCAAATGAAAAACACAGCGGCCTCCAAAGTGCAGACGCGCTACGTCGGACACGAAAAAATTGGAGCACATGAATTCTCAGAAATTATTTCGGGTCAATTGAATATTGTGATTCGTTTATTTGTGAGATTGGTTTTATTTACGAAATTCTGTCATTTTTACGTACGCGTTGAAATAACTTTTCATCAGAGGTACTTCATTTCTACCTATACATCAAAGCATACATATGGTTCGAGCTGAGCATTGTCAATCAAACAAGAATTTAAATATGTATGAAATTTTATAAGTGAATACAAGGCCTATAAATATTTCTTGAAATTTTACACAGTATTTTACATTTTACGAAATGACACATTCAAACCCATTTTAACTCTCTATATACAGCGTGTATATTTCATATGGGCATATATTATGATAGCAAATTAATGTTGGTCCTAAACAGCAGATTTACATCAGTTAGCTGTGTATTTCTTTCAATAGAAAACAATTTTGCAGGCAAAGTTTTAATTAAATCTAAAGCTATCGACTGATTGACGGTTCTTTTTACGCGTAATATCATGACAGTTCAATAAACCGTTTCTCCTTTGTCAAGTCAATTTGGATGCAATACATTGCTTCTCGGTCGTACTTTTAAAAATGAGTAGCTATTATTCATTAAGCTATTCAATAAAATTGCTTTCACATATGATTTGCACCGTCGTAAACAGTATTTGGATAAATTATACTCCCGTATGAAATATACACGCTGTATATACATAGATTACATAGAACGTCGATCTTATTATTAGATACATTTAATTAATGACTAGTTAGGTAAAATGTTTGGGTAGTTTTTCAACGTTAGTGCGCAAAGATTACATATATGGCATGAAACTGACATTCCTTCTCACTTCGCAATTATGGATACAATTTCTAATCTAGTGAAACTGTATCAACAGAGCTGCCTTATGGAATTCCGTACATTTGAAGGTGTGACACAAGTCGTATATTAGAAATTTAAAATGCGCCACTAATTCTGCTCATTAATAAAGAGCATTTATTTATTATTATTATCAAACAAGGCAATTTTTTGTGTTAAAAAAATTCCTTTTGTCTTTCTAAAACCTTGACGTTTCCTTATACACATAGACTTTTACTTGAGAGTAGAGCTATATAAACGCTTATAAAATCGTTTGAGGTAAAACTACAACAAAAAGAATTGATAAAAGTCGCTGAATCATATATGGATCTTCCCCTAAACACCAAAAACCCTAGTTTTTGAACGTAATTTATCCATTTCAATCTGGCAACCGTTACCACAATGGAATTTATTACAGGAAAACAGTATCGTGGAATCCGATAAACAACGAAACAAACAATCAGTTTCCATTTGTACAAGTTGAATGCATCTGTATCGACTCCACCTTGACCTCGAGGCACCGTGAAAAATAGTGAATTTCAGCGGGAGACGATAGACGGCGCGCTTCTAATGACGCTCGTCTGGTGACGTCACTGCCACTCTGAATAAACACTCTCTTCACAGTCAGGTGCTACTCAATTTATTTATTTTACTGGTTGTTTTCTTGTTTGAGTAAATTGTGTTCAATGTTAGTTGAGTAAAATTATAAAGTATATTATTAATAATAGTTTGTTGTCCACTGCTGAACACTGGAAAACGCCACGTTCATATCCCTCGGCTTAGCGCAGAGACCCTTACCACTAGAAAGCTGTAATTTGATACGGGTATATTTGTTAATCACGCCGACCAAGTAGTAGAATAAAACCTTGAAAAATAATTTTTAAGTGTGACTATCGTACACGTAACTTGGGGCTAAAATATTTTTTTCGAACCTAAAACATTGTGTGGGTTATCGTTGAATAGGTCTGTGAAAAACAATCCTATCTATCTAAGGAGTCACAGGACTAAGGACTAAGGAGGTCACAGGTTAACGAGTAATAGGCGACCAAATTATAAAAGTTTCATTTAGTGATCAAAACGAAAATTTCGTACAAATTTCACTAACAATTACTTTTTTATAAAACCAGTTCAACTAAGGAACACTTCACTGCGCGTGGCCCGACACGCACTTGACTGTTTTTAAAATATTTCTTACTAAAGTACGCCCGCCATTTAAGTTTCAGAGTAAGAACGCATAATACCAACTGTATGATTGTGCAGACTTCTGTGAAAAACAAAAAATAATTTTACTTAGAAAATATGAATGTAATCTAGTATTCAACTGAAGTAATATCGTCGAGGACACGATCCTGTCATACCAAATCACATAAATTCTGAGAGTGTCTGTCAAAGAAAATATGTAACTGTGACTGGAAACAAAAACTTCATTAAATTATTTAAAAATATTCGAATTCCAAGAAAGTGACTCACTCCAACGCCACTTTTAAAATGTAGGTTCCATTGTGTTTTAAAACGATTGAGTAATGCCCGATAGAGGTAAAAGAGAGTTTACACATTCCATTTACCTGATCAGGTTGGAAATTCTCAAAGTTGAAAACAATTTAATTTCAGAATCTAAATATATTTATATTAAGATACTTTTGATGTAAGTATAGAATTATTTTTTAAACCATTATAAATATAATCCGTCAAATTCAATCAAATATACTAAAAATGTTGCGAAATATTGTCAGAACTCCCAGCATCTTCAAGCTGAATCGCAAGGCTGATCCAACTGGAGGTAGCCACCAGCTTTTCTGTCACCCGAGGATCTACAATCTAAATAGAACACTAATATATAACTATAGTGTTTCTTACCTAAAAATCGATGTGCCTTCCTGACACAATAAACAAGCTTTCAGGCGGGCTTTCGAGTGGGTTAAGAGTTTAATGATACAGATAACTTCTACGTGGACATGTGCTTCCATCCTACAGCCCAATCATGATTTACCATTAGGTGAGATTAATTCCAAGTGTGTCTACCTCTATTGCGCATAAGCGAATTACAGTCACCTTCAGAACTTACCTTCATCCGGCTAACTGATAACATACCGCCGAAT
Organism: Carcina quercana; assembly: GCA_910589575.2. Lineage (NCBI taxonomy): Eukaryota > Metazoa > Arthropoda > Insecta > Lepidoptera > Depressariidae > Carcina > Carcina quercana. The sequence continues at coordinate 7,880,970 of OU342439.1, forward strand.
AAGATTCTTACAAAAAACCATTAAAAATAGCTTTTTTAAATTAATATTCTTCATTTTGGTTGGATGAAATATATAAATTGGAGTTTCATTATCATTCTTGGTTATTATGGTTCAAATCACCATAACGCACACTCGATCATAAAATACGAAGAATAGTTTAAAATATTCGTTTTTCTGGTCGTAGTTAAAGTTTTACTGTTATTTAAAAATAACATTGTAAGATTTTTCTCAAAACTGCTAAGGTACATATTTATCCAAAATACGTGTGTTTTGCGATCGCACGTAAAGCGTGGTCAATCGTAAACTCAAGCTTTGAGGAGCGACAAAAGCAACCCTTGCTAAGAAACCCATCTTCATATAATTACAGCCTGCAACAGTTCACTTCTGGACATAGGCCTCTCCAAAAATGCGCCACTTGATTCGGCCCTCTGCTTTTCACATCCATTCACGTCCGACTACCCTACGTAAGTCTTCTTTCCACCTAGCCAGGGCACGTCCTACACTAAGTTTGCCTAGATAGATACCCATACCATTTGTAAATGAATTTTTATTCTATTTTCATTATTTGAACCGCGAGTAAGCCTGACATGTACGGTATAACTCTCAGTGAGTACTTGCCCCAATTAGCCATTAACCCACATACGGTTAAAACAAACTATGTAGTTGAGATAACATTGATAGCTACTGCCATTGTTTCGCTGCACATGCGATTTCCTTATCTCAAGCGCAAGATACGTTGGATCTTCTTTTAAAAGGTATTTTAATGTTTTGCTATCTAAACTTCGCTTAAACACCTTCTTCTAGAATATCATTGTGGTCGTGAGGTCTTGAGTTTAGAATATTATCACGACATGTCGTCCCGTGGGGTGCCATGGGTGTTGTAAAAGTTAGCTAGGGGAAAAATTTGGTGATGTGCAGGAGTGTAACAACAACAACATTTTCCTGCAATCACCAAGCCGCCTGTTCGGAGGTGATGGTGTATTCTTTTGTTCATCTTCCACACAGCACCTGTGCGATGAGATTTTTTGCATAAATGAATGTAGATTGGAGCTATTTTTATCCCAGTAAACTGCTCTTGAGAGAAGAGGTGATCAGAGGATACAGTGGTGTGAGCAGCTAGATAATTCGCTAGAGCATACTCTAGTCGTTTAGGCAAACTTAGCCCTAAGTACCTTCAGCTAGTAACTAATATGATACGATCACAAAGGACCACTGGCGAAAAGTGGAAATAAGATTTTCTGACGACAGACGAATTGAATGGGTGCAAAGGTCACTGGCGCACTTTGGGAGATGCCTATGTCCAACATCGCAATGAAGCATGTTTTCTTCTGACAAACGCGTTCTCGTGTAATAATGTCTGAAATACATATAGTATCCCAGTAAGACAATAATGAATGTGCCTTTATCATGATATACAGTGAAGTCTGCGGCAGTCAATGAAAATGCCTTCATCACGCCTCGCGCTCCATTGATTGCGAGCACAGCATGCCCTGCCCTCATTGCAAATTCCCGCGACGGCGAACGGCCTGTTCGCAGTCGGCTCAGTGCTAATTTATAGGTTATATTCGTAATGATTGTGGCAAAGAATGTTTATGGCACAAGGCGCGGTCTTATTGTTGTCTATAGGCACGGCGCACACGCAACGAAGCGTTTGTGCGCCCCACACGGCCGCGTGACCGCAGACAGGGAAGAAAATTACAATTTCATACTCACAGAAGAGGCACTCGGATATTTATTTAGAGCACATTATGGAAAGTCTGACATGGCGACCCATCTATGAAAGTGCCTCATTGTCTTAAAGTGGACTTATACAGTGTTGATCATGCCATGAAGATAGTATCGGTTATTGAACCTCCAAAACGGTATTTTAGTTTATGTTACGTTTGCAACTAATTACAAAGACATTTAACATGTACTAAACATTTTAATGTAAGCTGCGTACAGTTCCTCATTTTTTGGTGCGCAAGTTTCCTTCTTACGACCTTCGTCGCTTCCCATCAAGTGACATAATGTCCAAATGGAAATACAAAGTGAATTAGAATTATATTTATGAATAATGTATTCAAAACAATATCAGGGTTGCGTTCTTGGCACAATTCAGTCTCGACTCAACAATATTTTGCACTGACTAAGAAATATTTTGGAATAATAGAGACGATCTTTTAGATATTATTACAAAATATAAAAAAGTAAAGAAAATCCATCTACCCACCCAATCCATTTTAATTTACTTTCTTCACTCATACTTTTATAGTCGTATTATTCCCCAGTAGTCCCAGTGACCTCCGTATAATTTACACGTAAGCAAATTGTTACTTCTGTCATTAATTTATTTATTGCTTATTAATTAAATTGTTAGTGTCTGACAAATAATTGTAGGAACTCTACTACCATTGTAAGCTAATATTACCCGTAGCCTAAATAAAAATAAAACAGATGTACGGAAAACCGAACTAATCAAAGTATTTTAGACCAGTATCTTTTTAGCAACTACTCTGGCTGTTAGAGCTGTAGTGAATATAGGATTCATTTAAAACGGGGAAATGCAGTGACCCGTCTGTAAATATGTAGGTATGCATCGTTGCCTGTGGCATAACTGTCGCCCTGAGAATACAACGGACGTTGGCTCCGGTTCAACTCACATTTCCATAAAATATAATTCTCGTCGATGCTCTCGATGCATTGATATGAATGTTTCAGCAGCACGTATAGGGAGTGCTTCACATTGCGCGCGTGTGTCCATAAGTTGTTACAACAGGCGTAGAGAACAGTTAGATCGCAGTACATTGCTAAAATCAAAATTACTAAAAGGGTAACCAAAATATGGGCGACGTAAAGAGATAAAAACATACAGCGTACGAGTATAGCTGACGGGGGACATGACCCGAAAACTAACAAAAATATTCATTAATTTGATAGTAATTGACCACAGAAACTAAAATACGATAGTACTGGAAATGGATTTCTACACGTTGAGATATATGAGAAATAGATGGCCATTCATTATTACTTACTGCCCGAGTAAAATGCGCGCCTTAGATGATCAGTAGGACTCCAAATTTCCTTTGCTGGTTGCGTAATAACACAGTAGCTTTTTAGGGTTCCGTACCCAAATGTAAAAGCGGGACCCGATTACTGAGACTTCGCTGTCCATCCGTCTGTCATGAATGAAATTACATCAAAATTAATTAAATTGATAACTTGAATAAATGAAAAGATGATAAAATACCGTTAATTATTTACAATTCTTAAAGAAACATCATCCTTTACGCCTCTACGCTACCTACTTGTAACGCAAAATTGTATGTGATACGAAATATGGCGTGTATGACCTCATACCGAAACATGCAAGTTTACATCCCACGGTGCACGCTACATTGTAGTGTTTATCTCTTTAACAAGTAATCTTATGAGTATTTCAAATATAACATGGAAGTTTATAAGATTTCTGAGTGAACCCATCACGCGATACCGTTTTACGAGTAACACTCCTACGCTAATAATTTCCACAAATAATCTAGTAAAAATATAAAGTAACATATTTTCAGCTTACCCTTTTTTCTTCCCCGACCAACAAATTTTGAATCTAATGTAAATCCGAGTGACATATCGGCAGCGGCATATTGGAGCAATAGGAAACTAATCATTCACTTATACGTTATTCGGTGGATACTTACGCTGACAAAATAAACTAAAAATCCTTTAAGTTAGTACGGCATAAATCGAAAAAATTAAGTTCGATTCGAAGTAACAATTACTTTTGGACTCAATGTATACCTGTCAAGTCACCGGGACCGTAATAGCGTTTTGCTGTATGTAACTGAGAACCTTGTTTTCATTCTACGATACATTTTGTAATATCTGACAGTTCCCAAAGCGGATTCTGTGTGCAAAACACCATTCGTATTATGGCACACTTGAATTATTACCAAGATGATCCTGCCTAGCCATGGTTTTCTTTGCGAAGTAAACGCAAAGAATAGAAGTATAATTTGGTGTAGCAAAGTTTCCATTGTATTTTCTTTATAGAGAAATAATCAGTCAGTTTGGTACCGGTACCTGCAAGACACCGAGCACTGGAGTAAAGTGTCGTTAACGCCTGCGCGACCCTTGTATGGAGGCGCCAAACGAGGCATTGTACCACGCGCGGTATGTTCGCGGCGGCCTATGCAGCGCCCTATACGGACAAACGGTTACCCAAAAAGTCGAATCCAGGACAGAATATTCCTCTCTACCGCATCTGGTTTGTTCAGCTGCACGCGAACTGGGCAAAACACATCGAATTCCATAATACACTTTAACAAATCGTAATCAAGCTTAAATTATGTCAACTCGGGGAAATCTCTCTCTGTTAATACGAAACCTTAAAAAGACGATACGATCCATCTATGAATGTTTAGATGACAACAATAAAAAATAAGTTATTTGTATAGCTAGACCAGAAAAAGTCAAAGATAATCATCCCATTTTCTTGTTGATTAAATATAGTATGCAGATTATTGTAGATCTAATATAAATCCACATGAATATTTGGCCTTTAAAAATGATCTCTATGTCATTCTTGTTTTGTTTGTTCTGCATACACGCGACGGCAACAGTGTACTTATACGAGATCACATCACGCCTAGAGAAATCAAATGATCAGATGTAATGCCAAAAAATTCGTTCCGTATATTCGAAGGTTTTGTTGTAGATACAATCTTAAGTTCTTAATATTAAGTTTCTGTTTCCCACCGGTGGGCCCACACAGAGCGAGGCAGAAAGGAATGCTCCAAACAAACCACGTCCGCGCTGTTTTACAAGACGCGCCACACTTCGACCGCATTGTCCTGCGGAGAAACGCTTGCGATTTGCATTTTACGCCTACAAGAGTTGCCTTGTCGAGTGTCGACGTCGCCGCCCGCTCTCGCTGTCTCTCGTTTAGCATTTCTCATACAACCATGTACACTATCTATACTGCTAACGATAGTGTACAGTCTGACAGCCTACTGAGAAAGCCTTTCCAGAACAGCTCAACTTGTAACTTCTTTCTCAGATTTTTGTTCAATACTTTTAATTTCTGGTTCTACAAGCGACGATTCTACTGAGATGATACTGATGACAGAAGATTAGTATTTAGTTGCTCTGTTCAAATGACCCAGCTGTAGCGAGCCTGAGTGATGAACATAATTTATACCAATTTTAGATATCATCATCATCAATAACCTATGTAAATGTTCCCAATGCAGGGGCTCAGGACTACTCTCCTACAGAGTCATGGATCATAGTCCACCACTCGGACCCAGTGCGAATTGGTAGACTTCACACAACGCTTTGAATTTCGTCTTAGGAGTGTGCAGGTTTCCTCACGATGTTTTTCTTCACCGAAAAGCCAATGGTAATGATGTTTATCATTCGTACATAAATTCTAAATAACAAATTGGATCTTATTGGTACGAGCCAGGATCGAACCCAGACCTCGATTGTTCAAGGACTGACGCTACCATGGCTTTTTATTAGCTGTATTATTAGCTGAAGGTTAGCATTTTTGTAGGGAACCTAAAGCCGTGATCACAAACATTTCAGCATTTTGTGCACGTTTTCTTAGATTGTGTCTAGTCTAGTATCGTCTCAGAAACAGAGGTAAGCAACCATTTCTATTAGCATGCCAGACATACAAGTAAACAATCAGATAGTTGTAGATACATTTACATAGAAGTGGAGGTGATTCCTTGAGCTTTAGCAATGCTCTGCATGTAAATAGTTTCATGAATGAGAAAGTATGTTCGTTTAAAATCGTTTTCACATAACCATCAATGTTTAGGGCCTGTTCTGTCTAGTCTCAGACTTTCCTGTAAGTTTATATGCCACCTAGGTATCAGAGTATTTTGAAATCTATAAATTTAGGACAGAGATTAAAGTCTTAAACATAATGAGTTAGATTCTGAGGTCAAAATTATTGAGATCTTAATTTTGTGTTAATTTGAATGAGTATGAACAAGTACGAAACCACTTTTTTATATGCAATGCCACTTGACCTTCATGACATTTAATGGTAAATGACTACAAAGCTTTTGTGGACACCCAGAAGTCTGTAATAATGCATTCAATGGCTACATTATCTTTACATGTCGGAACAGAACTATGCGATTGATACAATAATATTGTTTGTTTGCATTTATAAAGCTACCTACAATTATCACCTTTATTCCCGAGTCACTGCGAATGATATGGACCAGTATATTTCGGATGAGTACACAAATTTATGTTTGTGTGATATTTTATTTTTCCGCAACTCCAAAAAAAATTGTTGGTTAGATCACATTTGAGTTTTTTAAAAAAGCGTGGCCTAGACCTCCAGTGTGAGTTTTTAACCGATACAATTGCATTTGCGTTTACGTCAGATTTGTATGAAGAATCATAGTTCGCGTAAACGTGACTGCATAGTTCTTCATACAAATCTGACGTAAACGCAAACGCTTTCGTATCGATTAAAACTCACACTAGAGGAACGGATCACATCCGAATGCAAAATGGCGGGTGGTGTATGCCAATTTGATAAACTTTGTCTAAGTGGAAACTCATGATAAAAACCTTTTAAGAGGCTATGTTGGTAAGACCACGTGGTCGGTTTCAAGGTTAAATTGTTTTGTAGCTGTCCCTCTCCGAGCATTATCCTACCCGTGCGCGTACGGTGAGACAGCATACATTATGCGATGTTATCCACCCGTTATTTGGATGTTTCGTAGTCCAGGGATCATTTGAAGGATACAGTATATTATGTAACCATTTTTTTAATACAGTATACTAATGAAATTTCAGATGTCGGTGGTTTTTCCAAATTGTTCTAAATTGATTCATACTCTTGTAAATAAGGTTCAAAGTTGGGGCTTTTTATTACCGAAAAATATAATACTTTGACGCCCTGTAACTCTGGAAGTATATATTTAAACAAAAATCTGACTCACCACCGACACAGATATTTGTTTCTAGATTGTGTCTTGAAAATTTCATAGATTTTCATAGCTTAATACTCAAAATATGACTGGACTACGTTTGTATGGGCGCTTTGACAACAGCATAGCCTCTTAAGCTACTGCATAGCTTCTATCGCGGGCCTTGAGCGCGGGGACCGAATCGAGAAATTCCGTAACGAAAAAACCTCACGCTCCCCACTTCGACGGGAACGGAGGTGTGGCTTGAAGGCATCGTCTAACGTCGTTTCAGTTCGGCAGTCTTCGACACGGCGTTGTGTGCGTGCGATTAGACGTATTACTGTTTTATAATTTATTAAGTATAATAGTATGTAATTTGATGTAGCAAAGCAAATCCGTTATGTTAGCTAAATATTGATTTAATTTTGTTTTCCTGTTTGTAATTTAATTTCCATTTTGTGGTGGGGATATTTATGTTCGTGACATAAAAACTTTTCTTTAATTTAAGCCGAAAAATGTCACTGGCCACTTAGACGACACATGAAAATATTATGAATAAAAACCTCACTTCTTTTGTTATAGAAAAAGTCTATACGTGTTTTAGCTGTACTTGTAAAATTTGTGTATAAAATGTTTTGAATATGAATGAACAAAGTGCATTTATTATTAATGAAGAAAGTCACGAAAAAATAGTGAAAGAAAATGAGTGAGTACTCTATATACATATATTTTATTATTATCACAAATGCAGTATTAATTTTGAATTGAAAATATAATACTGCTATAAAGATAACCTAAATTTAAATTAGCCCTCTTTTATACACACAAACACACACACGCGTATAGTTTAAATTCTCAATTTAGATTCTCAATATGTATATATATATATATATATATATAAATTTATTCTTCATTATGTATATATTTTTGCCTATATATTAATATCAAAGAAAAAGAAATACTGCATAAATAAAATAAATAAATAATTATAATTGCATAAGTTGATACAAAATGCTATGCAATAGCTTTACCGCGGCAGTCCCCGAGTGCCACACGTCTTTTTTTCTTATTAAATACAATGTCTTAACTGACTGTACATTGCATAATTAAATATTCACAATAAAGTCATTGTAATATTGTTTATTCAGTGCGGGTCCGTTCGAAACCCGCGACCTCGCAGTGCGATGTATCTTCAGATAGGACCTCGCTCTCGCAAAATTTTAATTAGATTTCGAATGAGGCCAAATTGATGTGCAGTATTGAATTTAAAGTTAAATGTAAAAGTTGCATATACTGTTTCGTGTACAGAATGAAACCGATAAAAATATTGATTTTTGCAAAACTTTATTTTTATAAAAAATTCTGAGTGGTACTAAACGGCCTCCAGACATACGCACAGTCACGGGTTCGATTCCTGGGAAAATTTTCGTGATAATTTCCCTAGTTTGGATAGTACTTATGTACTAAGGCTGGCTTTCTTCTAAGGCTTACAGGCTAAATTACCTGACTGTCTGAAAAGTACAACGATTGCTTCGTAAGGTATGTAAAGCTTTGGATCCAAGGTATTGTCTTCTTTGACAGCAGTCGCTAAGCCAATAGCCTAGACTGATTCTTAGTAACATATATTTTTAATTAGTTCGTTACAACCGCCTCCTTAGCTACACACTTTGAATTCGGAGGTCCTCAGTTCGATTTCCAGTGGGAATCCCTGTCAGTGATCAGTTTCGTTGGTACTAGGGCATTTTCTATTTCTATCCGGATAAGACCCCGGTAAAGAACCCTAAAGTCCACCTTGTACGACACCCGCGGAAATAAATCTTTGAAACTTATTCTTAGTAAAGAATCAAAGCCTTTACTTTCCTGACACTCAGGTTACATCTGTTTATTCAGATAATAGAACAAACATAATTTAACACACGGCGCGTTGAAGAAAATGCAAAGAGGTCTGTTTGTTTTATAAGTTTACACCTTATTATCTTACTGTTTAAACTAATGAGTAATACTGTTTAATAACATAACTATCAGGAAGTAATTGACACGAGGCACGAAACAGTAGCCGTTATTGAAAATAATAATTAAGAATATTTCAACGCTTCTTATTATGCGGAAGACAAAGGAATAGTTATTAAAAATCGTACGTTTTTATGTACTACAGAACAGTACCTCTAGTGTGAGTTTTTTTATCGATACTATCGCATTTACGTTTATATCAGATTTGTAAAAAGAATCACAGTTTCGTAAACGTGCCGCTAGAGGCGCTGTACAATTCTTCATACAAATCTGACGCAATCCAAACGCGATAGTATCTGTTAAAACTCACACTAAAGGAACAGATGGCTAATTTATGCAAGTGATCCTTACTGAAAAAAAATCAATGTGCGTGAAAGAGATCTCCCCTAGCCTCCTGTCAATATACAACCTTTGCTATTTTACCCACGACGGAACGGAAACTGTGCATGCGTTCAGAGTGAGCACTTGTTTGTTTGTTTACAATAATTTTGACAATATTTTTATGTTTTATACGAAAAACATCACAAAACGTAATAGTGTTGTGTAATAAGATGAGTCGTGATATTACTCAAATATTCTATACCGTATGACTTTCATAATTCTTATTTTCATATTTCAATTCGTTCTTATAATTACTTATATGTACTTATTACATACAAACCACGCATAAAGGATATTATTTTCGAATTTTAATAATTAACTATTAATCAAGACGTTAATTCCATAGCTCTCTGAGTCTTTGAGCTTGTTTATTCAGCCAACAGTAAAGGATCATGTTTCGGCTCCGTAGGTTATCACGGGCACCAAGCGCGGGGAGTCGCTGGATGCAAGTGGCTAGGGACCGGTCATTGCTGCACACTATGTCTCTATGTCCAACTGTAGAAGCTTCCCGGTTGCTGATGATGATTAATAAAGACCGTAATATGGTTTTGTCCAATTCGATGACCATGCAATATATCCAATTTCTTAATACCCATAGTAGCTTGATTGGTCGAGCGAGACTTACTCGTAGCATAACAACAGCGCTCGATTAACGATTCGTAGTCAAATCATCGATTAAAATAGACGATATATCACATGTCATCGTGTCACGGTGCAGACTGGCCGTCAATATAGCACATAAAATCATTTTATAACCAATCAATTTTACATTAATTGACGCGATTGATGTTTAGACGAGGCCGCCTAAGCTGGCAAATTTTAAGCTACATGTGTTGCCAAATTAAAAACACGTGAAAAGTGATTATGATATGAAACCTCTAATTCCCGCCGCATTCCATCTATTGCCACGCGTGACCACAATTACAATTCAACAAGAATATTGCTTGTTTTTTATGAAAGGTGTGTTTTAGATAGTACGCTGTCACGTTGGAAGGTTTTGTATATTGGTCTTTCAAAACTTAAGAGGCAAAGCGAATTGCTTAATTTGCTTAAATACAAAATACATTGAGTGAAAGACCTTAAGGGTGCAGTATAAATTCGTTGAATTCAGTCCAAAATAAATAATGAACACCAATGACGTGGCTCTACTGGCATCAATCTTCATTCGTGTGTTTATTTTAGAAAGCACCCGCAGATATTATTATACTGGGTGCAATTTATGCTAATTAAAGGTGGAGTGATTATTCACATTCATAAAACGTTGTCTATTCCTTTTTACAACGTTCCTTTATACATATTTACATTATTCGAAAACATGGAACATTCCGAACAGATTGACATCGAAGCCCAAAGCAAACCGATTTAGCTAGAATCTTGAAATTTAGATATCGATCTATATTGTTAGTATATTAGTAAGTAGTAGCAGTAAAGTGTTTTCCACAGACATGCCGAAAAAAAAGCCACGGGCGCACTAGTGTGTCCTTTGATATTGATAATTCCTAAAATATGACATTTCATTTTCATAACAGAGAAGTAAAAAAATTGACGAAACTAAGAATATTCATCATCTTCTCTTATTCACTTCACTTCTTTCTTCACTTCATCTATTTTTTCTGTTTAGAAACATGTTAAAATCGAGTTAAGTTAATCAATGCACAGCGAAATGCGATGACACAGTCAAATCGTAAATCTAACACAAAATGTCCTAGTACATGACATACATGCTTATACATATTACAAGCTGAACGTAATGTTTTTCATTACATTTATCTCCTTACAAGATGACCCCATCACTTAAGTCAGTAAAGTGAGTCATAGCTACCGATCAAACTGGCTTCGGGCAAGCCAAGCCTATGCCAATACTGTTCGATAAAACTGTGAATCATGGTGTGCAAAAATGCCGGCTGTGCTCCCAGACAAAGGTCAGATGAGATTGGACACCGGTGCAAACAAATATGGATAATCTGACGTGGCCAAAGGTGCCGCTAATTGGCATTTATAAATTGGGTTGGCCATACACGGACTAATCACTGACGGATTTTTTTCAACTTAATACAATACCTAATTTTAAAAAATCGGGATTTTGACATGTGATGTTCTGATGTACTCGTAGATGTACTCGTACTATGGTGATTCGCAAGAAAAAAATTCATAAAAAATAATTTAAAGGACACAATGCGCAACAATTATTTAAAACTAGGACACAGAATTTGTATTGCCCGGTAATGAATATCATTATTGTACAACTTCATTGTGAATCACAATTTACATTTTCTCAAAATTCTTTGGCTGCGAAACGACTAAGCTGCTTACATTGAAATTGTACGTTAGTGGAATTTATTTTCCGGAACTATTTTATAAATAATTGTGGTATTGTGTTGTATGAATCGAAAAAAAAATTACTTTCATGTCGACTAAATTATTTTTTTCATGTATAAATAAATGTACACACTAATTTACTTTAAGGCCCAAATATTTATCATTACATGTCTTTCGAATAAACAAACATAAAAATCTGATCATAATTGGCTTCGATTGGAAATCAACACCAATTCTACAGCGCTTTTATCCCACCATCAGAGATACAGGATAAATATGGATGGTGTACAATCGTGCTCCACTATTTACTTTCTAAAGGAAGAAAATCATTGCATTTCGTAAACACTTTCAACATAAGAGGATAATAATGCCCTATTGCGGTGTTCCGTGTAGAAACCGAACCCACATGCAATCAGTATTGATCTTGACATTCACAGGCTATCAGTCAGATACAAGAATAGAGATTGGTCCGGTACCCCGGTGGTTTGTGAATGGTTGCCTTTGTGCACGAGCCATGTGGCGCTTGCGCCGGCGCCGACGTTTGACCATGAAACGTGGGATATAGAGGGTCAAAGTTCTCAAGCCGTGACCTCCATGCTAATGTGCTGCCCTGGTACTCCAATCCTAGATATTGTTTTCTTATCGTTTCGTGTGCATAAATTATTTATCAGTGTTCTGTACCAATTTTAAATATATCTACAATTTCGCGGTTAAAAGGAGTCGATTTGTGAAGTCTTTAATATTAGTTGTTTTTCCTACATATGTATGCCACATCAGAAGAAAAAAGGGGCAGCAATGTGTTTACGGGGAATTACAAATGTTTTCCAAAATTTTGTTGTAAATTTTGTGTCTTAAAAAATTTGCAATAGTAAAAAAACTATTTATCAATTATTGTTTAACTTATTTATTACGAGTACTAAGCTCCTGAGCTACTTCTAGATGGCGTGTTACATAGTAATTGCGCTTTGCCTCTCCTCTATTGTACAATATTTCCCACGAAAAAACTGTTTTAGCAAGCAAGACTCGTTCTTGACAGGTGTTTGTGTATGCCAAATTTTAATCAAATGTTCAGAAGCGAGGTGCGGCCATTTTATGTATCGGCATTATTTAAAGCATCTACATTTTAAACCATAATTTAGTATGGTGCTGTTAATAGAGCCTATTTCTTAGAATTTTGTGTGGAGAACTTGCTAAAACATACAACATAGAAGTAGAGTTAAAATGTGGAATGATTAAATTAATTATCACACTATCATACTTTCATCGTCACTTTATGAGAGAGTCTAATCACTAATCAATAGTGAACTTATCCAACTAATGGACTTGTATATTATAAAATCGTCATAATATAAGTCATTTCTTTTGAGTTTGAGACTCTCAGTTCTTAAAACAAAACAATCTTTCTAATTTAATTAATTAAAATTACAACAAAAGTTAGTAAATCACTTTAAGCGCAGATCGTAATTCTTTTGTAACACCTTACAGATTCTAATTACGCAACGGCATGTCAAAGGTCAAGCATGTAATTGCAAGAATCAATTGGTTAGAATGCATCTTAATTGTCATCTTATAGTTTATAACGGTGCGAGTGGCATATTTATAGCTTGCATTGCGATTACCCGGCAAAGGAGTAATGAGGTATCGATTATGAATGTCTGTAACACACATAAAATATCTGTCGTTGTATGCAGTAATATGTTAATCTGTGTGATATTTGTTTTGCGCGTTATCCCTCTCCTAATCCTTCCATACTAAATTTATGTTGCCATAATCTTTTTTAAATAGAATAGCTGGCTTTGATAAGTAATTACCTATAAATGGGAGACGAAATTATAGTGCCGCGAAATTAATATCATTAATTTACAACTTTAGAGTTAGCTACAATATCAGTTACGCAGCTAATGGTTCATAGATGGCGCTTTAAACAATAATCGAAAAAAGTGTTTAAAATGAAAATTTAAATTCACTGTGAAGTTGTATGTTAACGATACCCATTTCGCGACATCACAATCTGATGTCCTATTTTTAGATAGTTACTACACAAATCCAGCTAATATATTTTAAAAGATTATGGCAACATAAATTTAGTATGAAACTTTGGTGGAGGTGGATTGCCTTAATAACAATATTTATTGATTTATGAAGTAATTTTTGATTGCCGTAATTAATGCACTAACTTAAATAAATAACAATAATAATCTGAGAAAATATACAATATTTGTCCATCATTAGAAAACTGCATAATGAACATTGCACAAGTAAATTCTTCAAAAAATAGCTCAACTGTTAGTCGGAATTGCAAACGGGTTCCGTACAACCGTAGAACATTGAACATAAAATCTAGCAAAAAACGTTCAGAAATATTTATTTTGACTTTTTGTGTAGTTACAGCGGCCACAGTAATACACTCTGTTAATTTCAAGTGCCTATTTATAACGGTTCAAAAGATACATGCGTGTCTATGACAGAAAGACGGACAACGGATTAATAACTTCAACATTATGTACTTAAAAGTATCTAAAGTTTCTCCCTATTTATTGTAAAAGTACGAACTTCAAAAATTTTCACGGAATAAAATAGCTTTTACTTTATTTTCTAAAATTATAACTTGTAGAGAGCAGCACAGTCAGACTCGCATACATAAAATAGTTTATGGATTATCACATGTCCATCTTACGGTTTACGGCTACGGCTATCATCTTTAAATGACGACAAGTTCGTTGTAAATACATTAAAATTGTTAGTTTTATTTATTCTGATGTCTTCTAAAGCTTATTCTCGCTTTCTAATCTGATGTACAAAGTACAAAGCTTATATTCAATAAATTCTGATTACAGGTAGCAGTGAAAGTATTTCTTTTAACTTTTAACAAGCGACAAACTAACAATATAGTGCTCTTACAAAAAAAAACTATTGGCTTTTACGAGTGCGTTCGTCGTTAAAAGAATCCAAGGCCCGTTTTAATGGCAGTAACAATACTGACCAACGATATTTCAATACGTAAATTTCATCTATGGCGACATTTAAAGCAGTATTCTAATCTATTCGGCTTACACGGATTACTGCATTGAATTATGTTACATTTACGCTCTATTGTAATCTTATAACAGTCGTTATCGTTAGAAATCTGACTTTTCTCTGCGGCATTGGTAAAGTCCGTGTACGTTACTACATAGTTCAACTAAACAGTGTGATATAATAGGGTATTACCATAAGAATAACTAATAATACTAGTTAATATGGAAATGAAACTCTCGCTCCGGACGCATTCAAGGTCACAATTATACTATAACTGAAAATGTTCCGTGATTTTGTGACATAGGTAGAAGCTGCTGCCCATCTCCTAATTCTTTTTTTCACATGCTTCGCGTTTTATGAAACTCGCGGCATGACTCACTTCCTTAATGATAAGAATGAAGTCGCTTCCTTATTTCTTTTTGAATGCATGATGTAATAATTTCTAATTCTTGTATTTAACATGGTACCGACGAGAAAGAGTTACTGTCTATTTGTGCACCCAATCTTACAGTAAATTTTTGTCTTACTTACCATTGTCTGTTCAATCCGATTACTGAAGTGGTCGTAGTATGGCAACACAAATATAATTGGAACATAACATGGTTGAAATTGTCCCCCAAACAAAGAGCATCCCATATTTGGCACAAGGAAATGAAACGCGCTCTAGCGATCTAAATCTATCAGAAGTAGGGTTGTCAGGTCACAAATATACTCTGCGAAAATGAAGTGGACAAATTTGTCCAGTCCTTCTGTAAATCAAGGCCTATGTGTAATAAATCTTCCATCCCATTGTTTTGTTATTTGCCGTCTCGTGGTCTTCAGGTCAAAACAAACATCCACCGTTATTTTACATTTTTTAAATACATCATTCAAAAAACGTTCGATGCTACTACACTCTGAGTGACAATGACCAGTCTTTTAACAACAAAATAAATATAAATAGTTATTTTTATAAAATACTGCAAGTCCATTATTTCAGAAAATTATAATAGACAAATCATTAGAACAAATACACTTGGGAAAATTTTATAAAGACTGTACATAAAACTAATTTGAAACATTTGTTCATTCGGACTTGAATCAAAAATACAAATAAATAAGAAAACGAACATATTCGAAAAATATCTGGAAATATTACATACAGGTCAAATGAATAGCCTCCTTTTTTGAAGTCGGCTAAAATATAAACTGAACTAACGATAATTTAAAGTCAACCTTGTGGATCGGAGACACATTTAGATATGTATTGTAATCCGCAGTAATTGATCAAATGAAAAATCCTACAAAAGTAACGAAAAAATAATATAGTCAACAATGTCTGGACTGAAAAGCTATCAATAGGACACCTATCAATACATATGTCGGCACTCCCGGCACCAAATAATGTTGCTGATCAACATGGACATTCTGACTCAGAACCTTAGTACTCGTACTGGCATTAACTTACAGATTACTTAGGAATCCTAACATCCCTCAGTACCATTCAGTGCTTATATCTAGTATTTAGGATTTATATTTGTAATTATATCTTACTATTAAATATTCTTATTGTACCCTGATACGGTCTGATTAGCACGAAAAATTGTTTAAGATGTTATTTTCTTATTTCATAACCAAGTCAGCAATGACACTCGTACGCACGGCTACAGGTCAAGCTATATATTTCCAGTATAAAATGAACTAGCGTCGTGCGGGATTTCATTCAATGCGAGGTCAGCGTATACTGGAAATGTATAGCTTAATGTGTAGCCGTGTGTACATCCTTAGATGTGGGTTTATCATCCTGCATTCGTTGTAGACAAATACAACTACATTCTTTGATTTCTCAATTATTTACCAATCTTAAGTCCTAATCTCTTCTCTGAAGCAACGGAAAAACAGTCCCATCGAAGTGATACAATGTGAATACCAAGAATTAAAATAGAATTTGAACTGGCAACCCTAGCTTAAGTCAATAACTGGCCGCAATCGCGATCGGCGTCTGTTTGGGATAAATCTCTCGTCGGTAGTGCGCCATTGAGCTGCGTAGACGCAGCCACCAAGTATACACGTTTATAAGCTCCAATCATCGCCTGTTCGCACTAACATAGACTCAATAAACATACACATCGACGCCGTCTGGGTTGGTCAAGTATTTTATAGTAATGTAGCACCAACATTGTAGCTTCTTAATTGGGGCTTGTGATTGATGAAGGATGCCACAGAATACTAACAGTACCGGCTTATACCCTTTTAATAATAATAATGTTACTACTTTATTTTTCATGAGATGGATACATGCCATCATAATTGGATTTGCCACATGACGGGATTTTCTATAATTACTACGCCTGGCAGATGGATTGGTAACCATAAGATATGGTTGCAGAAGTTGTCATCAAGTTTTTTCATTGCAATTACTCCGATACGACCCCCAAAAATGACATCATCAGTTCAGAAGCCGTCGCATCGGAGGGAGAAATTACCGCCCAAGCATCTACCGGGCGGGCTGTGATATTTAAAATAACTTACGTCTCTTACGAAAATCTTTGAATGACCCAAATCTCATTCAAAACTGATGATGATTCAGAAGACTTCCTGCAAGATGCACTTACGATGTTAACTCGATTGGGCAACGATGTTTATCGACGCTGTCTATACGTTTCCGCTCGTAAAGAATTCGCCCCCGACGAGCGCAGGAACACAAGATCCATCATGAGTAACTGACTAATTTTCTGATTGTACGCACCCGTTACGCTCAATGTCCGAAAACAAGCGATATATTTGTATACTGAGTGGAAAATAATAATGCCATCCATCAGACAATCTTATTGAAAACTAGTCTTTGCAGATGTTCAGAATTCTCTATTACTCGTATTAACACTCTAACTAGTTTTTCGTATTTAATTTTGTTGTTGTCACACACACACACATACACACACACACACACACACGTTAATTGTAAGTAGCACCTATGATAGAAATAAAAATAGTATTTGTATAACTTAAATAACTAGCGGAAGAGCGGGGCCTCCTAATACAAGTTTTTTAAACTTAAAAGGAGTTTCCCAAAAACTGTAGTGTTAAGGTAATCATATACAAGAAAATAAATATTTTTTCATTTTTTTTCATTTTTTTGCGCTATGTAATCGCATAACTAGTGTTATTAGATTTAGTGTCTGAAAGCACTATCATCAATTAAGTCAGAACTTGCTGTCTCCGTATAAAAAGATAGCGCGAAGAAAGTGTAAAAAATACATTGCTAAAACAGAATGTCTGTCAGTGTGATAACAATAACAGAACTAAAATGTAACCCATTGCAACGATAAAGTGTCAAACGTATATGCACATCAAAAGAAAAGAAAAAACACCGACAACCTAAAGACCTTACACATTACTGCACAGTACACTGTAAAGATCATGGCATTTACATTCTCGGGACGTTTAAAACTGCAGTGAAAATAGCATTTGCAAGCGTCTAATCATAAAATTACATATGAACGAGTTACCGTCGGCGCCACATTGCTATGAACAATGAAATGGCATGGAAATGGCGCCTCGCGCTCCATCATAACCTGCGCACGCGCTCCCCATAAAACCTACCGACGTAATGGATCCTGCACACTTGCGAACATATGTCTTTATAATTGTCATGAAACCTCTACCGTGTACGTGAAACTGACTGCATAAATCCACTGTTGGTCATAAAATAGCTACATTAGACTTTTCATGAGGGGATTTGCAATAATCCCTACGCTTCGCTGGGGTTTTTTTGGTCTCAGTAAGATATTGTTCTTTCAATCTCTTAAATATTTTTTCATACAATCCTTAGTTGGCCCTGGTTACTATCTACGGCAGGTAGTATTTACATGAGCCATGTCAGTAGCCTATGGCGGTTCAACCACACTGATAACATAAAATTTATATTTTTTGTGTTTCATTTTACATTCATTACTGAAATTGATAAATTATAGCTCCTAAATCTTCAGCCGAACGAAATCGTTGTTTTACTTGATCCAATCTTTACCGATTTTTAGCATGACACTGTATTTGCCTGGTTTTCTTCAGTGGTTTCTTCTTCCAAAACTGTTTATGATACTCAACTGAATGAATTCTAAAAAAATGATGTCAGAGTTGCTACAAAAATTTGCCGTAAAATCTGGCAAAATGGAGGGGGAAACTTGTTATCAAAACTGTAACGTTACTGTAAAAATAAAGAATGTTGTTCGTTGGCACCTCAGTCAAGCTCGCACGTGTACTGCATATGTAAAGGGTCCATTAATGCTCAACATCTTTTACGACTGTCCGATCGTCGCACGTATTTCCTAAATGACATTTATTATGTGATTTACATTTTTTTTTTCTTTACAAATTCTCGTTTTTATTCCGCAATGCTGGATGGAGTTTTGATTGAAAATGATCTACAGAGTCGAGTGGTTTGTAATTAAAATTTTAGCTCTTCTATACGTATTGAAGTATATAAGTACATTTAAAAAAACCTAAATCTAGTTTTCTAATTTAGAAAAAATGTTATAGCTGAACCAAATAGGGTCTTTACTTTTGCGCCACCCAGTACAAGTTGGTTGGGACTAGAAATGTAAGCAATGTGTGTTTTAGGGTTCCGTAAATCAAAAGGAAAAAAGTAGCCCTAAAAGGATCACTTTGTTGTCCGTCTGGCTGGCTGGCAAGATTTTTTTCTCAGGAACGCGTGGAGGGAGGTATCAAGGAAATGAATGTCGAATACGCAAATCTGAAGTTCTTTATGTCTCAACGCAGTAAAAAGATACGGCTATTTAAGCCACACTTTTTCGACGTAGAAGAAAGTATGGAACCCTACACTGCGCGTGGGCCGACACGCACTTGGTTGCTTTTTTTTCTATTTCGCTTTCTACGACACTCCTGAAGACACATGAGGTAACCTTCATTCATAAATCACTCGTGAACAACGCCAACACTCATGCACGGAGCACAATTGCAATCATGGCACGACTGATCCGCAACTTTAAAACAGCTGCAGGCTATGTGAATGACGATGTTTGTTTATTTGTGTCCTCGGGATCTCTCTGGCAGATCGCATTTGCAAAAGGGATAATGTCAAAGAATGACTGACATAGCTCGTCGCATTAGCAGGCTGCAGTATGCATAGGCTGGTCATGTTGGCATGAGAACAGAAACTCGCTATTGGAGAAAAGTCCTCGAGTGTAAACCACATGTAAGCGAATTTTGTAAAAAATCTCACATGAGATAGAAAGACTTGGATGAGATCAAATGAAGTGAGCAGATAACTAATTAAGAAAGGCTCTGCCTCAGTCTGACACATAATGATCTTTGTACATGAACTTTCAATGATAAATGTGTTGGGTCAAGAATATAGATGGGCACAATGGTTTTTCCGAGAAATAGAATAACGGCCTAGTCACTAAAAGGAAAACATATATTCATAACTTCCTGTTATCGCTATCGTACAACTGAGGAGTAGCTACTGACAGTATCTTCACATTTACGACTCGTTAAAAAACGTTTGCGTGTTCTTCGTAGATTTATAGGTTGTCACCAGGTTGTCACGATAAATGGCGATACCTAATCTGTATTAGAAGGACGTCGGAAGCCGGCGCGTGCGCAATCTCGCCAAATTTGCTTAGAGTGGCCGTCGCTGGCGCCAGTCTACTTTCCAAATAGCCTCGTGTCTCGCCTGTGACCTTTTACGCACGTAACCATACAATGCCTGATACATTGTAGGCCGTGCTAGATTGTATATACAACTATATATAATATGCTTATTATGTATGTTTACAGCCATAACCTCCTAGGCGTTGCTTTCTCCGTCTATACGTAATAGATCCCTCAAATGACCAAACCTGGCTTTCTCCTTTGTATTTACAATAGAAACCGCCTAGAAACGCATGAGGGAATCGAAAACCATAGTTTTGTAAATAAAATCATAACCCTTTTAATTATAATTGGATTACTGTGTTAGGAGTATTCTATGTTAATTTGAAAACTTTAATTTTTCCTCTTTTCTTGGAGTTTACTCCTTAAGCAACGATTTTCATATATAAGCACGGGGTGTTAAAATATATGAGAGTAAAATCAAATTCACGATGTCACACGTAAGGAGTCACACGACGTTAGCCGAAGATGCGTCGTAGTATTATAGAGGAGAGTAGTAGCGAGTGAGAGAGATATAGTGCTAAAAAGTTAAACCACACCTAGATGTATACTGGCTGACTGGTGGCTGGTTCTTAGCAAGGAGACTGCTAGTCTCTTTGTATCCTAATATTATTGTATATATGAAAGTGTGTCTCAATCACGCATAAACTAGTGTACAGATTTGACAAAAAAATTGATAGAAATATATTCTGCGGTGCAATTCACTACGGACGGTTGTTTGTCCTTAGTGATTTGCTACGCTTGATTAACAGTTATACTGTCTATCAGTTAAATGAAGTGTAAGAAAAACAACCGTTCACAGGAACCTAAATTATACGCTTAATTGAATTCAAATTGGTGAAAATATTGATAGCACTCAATTTGATAAAGCAGATAAGACGAACTATCGTGTGAATTCAACATTATAAATAAGGACAATGACAAATGAAAGATAATATACACTTGGGCATTTAGAGCATATATTTTTAGAGTCGCTAATCAAATTTAATGCCATTAATATCTACACACTTTGATAAAGCGCTTGATAAACGAACGCAGACATAATGTTTTGTTAATAATTACCTGCATTACATAATGCAATAATACGGTGCAGGTAGATTATGTGACATGTTTCACCTAAAAGCCTAAATACCGTGTTTTTCATATGAATAAATTATTACTGATAATGTCTATCAGATTTCTGAGTAGGCAACTCGTTAATGCTTATCGCTATCAATAAAGGATGTATTAGCAACTGTTTCTGTTTAGGGTTCCGATCTTTAAAAGCAGTACCACATCTTTTCTTTTAAAATAGACCTACACATAATCATTTATGGTTGCGATTAGGACAAAGATGGTAGTCGTTGTCTAGAATATGAATGTGTACATTCTATTAGACTTGAGGATGGTCACTATATTTGGGTAGCATGATTGGTGGTATGGCAATTTTATATCCGCCTAGAAGGGCTACCACCATGATGAACCACAGTGATAATTCCATTGTTGTTTACCAGTGTTAAAGGTAGGTGCCACCTGCAGGTTAAATAAAGGCCAAGTGTAACTCATTGTATATTTTTTAAATAGAAGGTGATAGAAAAATTTGTGCTTTTTATATGACCGCATGCGTTAATAGCACTTTTGTGTTCCGATAATAAAATATAACAAAGCCAAGGTAAAAACCATTATCTAGTTGTATTGAATGATTCTGTTTTAATTACGATAGCAGCAATGGGCCAATATCAATTGTAAACTGACCAGTTTGTAAAAGTCTACTTTTATATTAACGCAAATTTAAGATGTATATAGTTTTCTCATGGATGCCATTATCAAAACTGGACCAAAATGGGACCACACTGGAAGCCCCAGCTTTCAAATAAAAAAATAATCATACAAATCGGTTCACCCAGTCAAAAGTTCTGAGGTAACAAACATTTAACTAATACACACTTAACATTTCCTATCTCAAAAACTACTGAACTGATTTTGATGAAACTTGCAATCTTTCCTAAGTTGGACAATACCTAGTTCAACAAAAAAAGGATTATTTAAATCGAACTTGCAGTTCCGGAGATATGCGAAGACAAATATACATATATACACTTTTGAAATTTGTCACACTTGTTTAGAAGCTGATATACACTAACATACATAAAAACTGGTCAGTTCTGGAAATATTACATACATATAGGTCGAATTGATAACCTCCTTTTTTGAAGTCGGTTAAAATAGGACTAATATTAATTTGTATAGTTAAAACATTGAATATATCACGGTAAATCTTTTGCCTTCGGATCTCAAGATCGCAGAGAATGTAAATCCCCGAGAAGCAACAAATAATTGTGACAAATGAAAGTGCTTACACGCATCATTTCAGTCCACATGCAGTGATAGATAAACACCCGCAGGCTGCTGTTGCACGCAGACGTAATGTGAGAAATAAAAGTGCACATGTCCTGCGTAGTATTAAGGGAATGCATGGTTCTTAGATCAATAAATAAACAAATATCAATATACTAGTAGTAATGTTTTTAATGACAAAAAGCAAGTCAAAATCGCGTTGTTTTTTCTGCAGCATCGCCTGCACCGCACCATCCTGCAGTACTGCCATTTCCCGATGAAAATGGAAATTTTCTCTATTAAAAACCCCTAAAAAAATATATCTTACTTCCTATTAGAAGAGACATTACATTTCGAGACGTCTTCATAACATTCTTACCAAAATAATATAATTAATGCGAAGTAAGTTTGTTCGTTTGTATCCAATCGTGATAGAATTTGATGTGCACCGTAGCCTGTGTCATAGAGAAGCACAACTATACTACATACTATCCATACTAAAATTATAAATGCGAAAATGATTTTGTATGTTTGTCCTCCCTTTACGTCATAACGGAGATTAAGAATGACTTTATTTATTGTATAGGGATAGTGAAATGTCTGGAAAAAGGCATAGGGTAATTTTATCTCAATTAGACAAGTATTATCCTACCCTACCCTAGGGTATTTTTCCTATTTGGGAGGATATAGTCTCGCACCAGTCTTAGTCTATTGTCAAGTGCTTCGTTCTATAGGTGCAATTTGTAGTCATATTGTCAAACCGTAATAATGAATAAAATAAAAATAAATTTCCCGTGGGATAATTTCTGAAGTCCACGCGTACGAAGTCGCAGGCAAAAGCTAGTAAGATAATAATAGAAAAACTGTAGGGCTCCACCAGGACATAGTTGACATACCTATGGCTGGCGTGTGGCTGTTAAAACTTCCAGAATCATACGACACATTGTGGCTTACAAAAGTTTATCTATTTTAAGTACAATATAAAAATTCCGGTCATTCAAATAGGTTCCCGTAAGATAATTACTGAAGACCAAGTAGATGTCACGGGCTAAAGTCATAGCAATACTCCAACAAAGACACGTTCTGTGTCTAATTTCTGTGTGCTTCTGAATAAGTTTGATTAGTATCGCTTACATAGCCTTAACACCTCAAACATTAACCCGCATAACTGTGGCGCCACATGTTGTCGCCACTTCCATTGTTACACAAACGTTATTGTGTTAATTAATACTACCATACTACGAACTACATCTAGTAAAATAACATTTAAATTAATTACATTGGTTTTTAGTTAAATTAACATGTTCATGTTCACATGTTTTGTATATGTTTTTGGGATTGTAAACGAAACTTGGCATATAAAGTTATGGATCAATATACCGTAGCAAAGGATAACCAATTACTGAAACCAATACACAAGCAAACGAATGAAAATAATGAATAAAAATCAGATTTTCAAAACCTTTAAGATTTCTTAGAATTGTTTGATTACTTATTCATATCATGTTAATCCATGTGACTCCTGCCACTTGTCTAACATCATCGTCCCACCTTTTCTGTGGTCGACCTCTCTTTCTCTTGCCTTCCCTTGGGTACCACCATGTCACCTTTTTGCTCCATTTTTCGTGTCCTCTTGCCATGTGGCCAGCCCATCGCCATTTGAGTCTTTTGATTTTGTTTATTACATCGGTAGTTTTTGTTTTGTTTCTAATGAGGACTTTTTTTACTCTGTCAGACTTTCTAATATTTAGAGTCAGGAGTCACATGGAACAGAGTGGCTCAAGAAAGAAAGGAATGGAAAAGGTTGGAGGAGGCCTTTGCCAAATGGCAAACAGATTTAGAAAAGATAACGAAGCAACAAATATTAGATTAAATTTTTTATTCATTATAAGTTTTCAATTTTAGTTCGTTACATAAGAATCAAATGTGAAATGTGATCTGAATAAAAGGCTATATTATTATTATTATTATTATTATTATCATGTTAATCTGTCTGAAATAAGTTTCAAAAGCTGTGGTAGCTCAGTTGGGTAGAGGATCAGTCCTTAAACAATCAAGGTTTGGGTTTCAATCCTAGCTCGTACCAATGAGTTCAAATTTATTATTTAAAATTTATGTACGAATGATAAAATCATTACCATTGGCTTTAAGGTGAAGGAAACATCGTGAGAAAACCTGCACTCTCCTGAGAATAAAGTTAAAGGTGTGTGTGAAGTCTACCAATCCGTACTGTGGGCCCGAGTGGCGGAGAGTAAGCCTGAGCCCCTGCAGAGAGGACATTGATATAAAGGCTGTTGATGTGTTATGATATTTATTGCAAAAAAAAAAATTCAAGTATCAATTATGACTCATTCTTCTATCGGATTCAAATTTAATTAATGTCAGTCAATAAATTTCGTTTTCCATTAATCTTATCGGAAATAGCTTTAACACAATTGAGAACAGTACTCGAAATTGATCTGTACAACAAAATCATTTATATGTTGAAGCAATAAACATTTCTAACGAGACAGTGAAAATGCGATATGTTTTCCTCGTTTCCGACGATCTGCGCGCATTTATGCTCACTGCTTACAGATCGCGCTTGTCCTCGGGTGCGCGTGCGCCGGCGCCGGCGCCGGGTGGCGTGGCGTCGCGACGCCGGCCCGCGTTGTTTGCACGCCGCGTATGTTCCACTATTTACGCAATTACGTTTTCGCATTGTTTCAACAAACACACTCTTAAATTACAAGGCTTCACTGCGACCGTATTAAACCCATATATTCGCTTCAAAATTTTACCAAAATGGAAATTATTGTAATCAGAAGGGCAAATACACTAGTTTGTATAACAAATTTTACCCTAAGATACTGATATAATTCATGTTTAGAATCTACTGCCAATATACACTAAACTTTTTTGTCAATTTACAATTATAAGAGGATTTAGTGTAGATGCAAAAGATTTTAAAATTCAACAGCTTCCAAATTTGTGCAGAAAGCAATTTTCTTCTTCATCAGGGAAATACTTGAAGTCATGGCGCAAAAAGTAACTTGTTAAAGTCAGATGTGCTGTTTAAATCAACACTACTTGCTTTGAGAACTGCGTATGTGGACAGGGATGCTCAAGGCGGTCTCCGGTTAGCCTGTGCGGAAATCATATGACGTCAGAACGCGCGGATATTGTCTAGTTCATTACTCGCGTATCCGCTCATTGGACTAACAATAAGAAGTTCGTAAAACCTCGTTATAGCGAGAAGCGTCATTCGACGTGATTTACAAACGTTTACCCTGATTTACTATGCCGGTCTGACAATGCAACGCGAGGTAATTCCGAATTTATGGACAGTTTTTCCTGAAGACAGCTGATCGACCGTGACGAAGTCAACAAGGTTAAGGTTCGGCTAAATATCAGATACAGAATAGAGAAGGTAAAAATGCAGTGCAAAAATTTACAGGGTTGTAATGGACCAAGAAAAGATAGCTAACGCGTTTCAAACAAAATAATCTGATAATATTATGAAGCATCAGCCGAGAAACGTCCACTGCTGGACATAAGCCTCCTCCATGGATGCCACATGGACCGGTCCTGAGCCACTTGCATTCAGCGACTCCCCGCGTGATTATGAATCACAAGCAATCAAAAACAATAAAAAATTTACTACGTGATCTTGAAACGTACATGTAAGTATGTGAGTTGACATATTTTCATACAAATTGATAGTTCCAAATTTTGGCACAATGATTTGTATGATGATCAATAGAGATCACATTTTTACACTTTTCAACCGTTCATATGAAGTCTGCTTGGGGAAATGTTTGTCGTTACGAGTACTTGTCTGATAATTCAATCTCACAGTCAAGTTGACGTGATTTAAGTGCTTCAACATCATTATCAGCTGGAAAAATCAACTTCAGAACATGTGCTCCAATTACAAACTGCCACAAAGAGCGGTCTTTATAAGAGTACGAGTATATTTGCAATAATCAACCCGCTTGACTGACCACTCGTTATTGCTCTAAGACGTTGTGTTTGTTGTCCACTTATGGACACCACCTCCCAATGTTTTGGTTGTGACGTTTTTTTTTCTAAAGCACAATTATAATAAATGTAAAGTTTTGACTTTTCTTTAGCTCTTCAAGCTGTGTTATTAATACAACATTGAACTCTGAGCACACATCAGCATTTGCAATCTTGGTTCTAAATCAAAATTGCTCAATCGAATAATTGATTTCAAGTTAATATTAAATGGGCTATCAAATTACAGCTAGAAGCAGTTATTTGAAATATCGAATGATATTAATGTTCGAGGTAAATCAGAAGGGAGCTGGCGCCACCGAGGGTCGCCTGCTTGCAGACAACGTGCGACCGAGTCACGCAGCCCACCACAAGCTCTGTTCGAATGTTCACCAGACTTGTAGACTAACCACATTCACCTAAGGCTGCCTTATTAGCTGGCATTACTATAATAACTAGAACGCCGCTCTTGCGGCCGATATCACTTGGGTTGTTTCGTAGCTTTCGATATTAAGCGATTCTTAGTAACACCAACATGTTTAAAAAAAATCTATTATGTTACAATATTGTACCAAACAAAATGTTATCCGTAAAGAAAGAGAGCCTACACCTATCGCACAGGGCTCCCCCTATGACAGACTGTATGGCTACACCATGTTATGTCAACTGTTTTTGTCAATAAATATTTGTCTATTTTTTGTATTGTATTCCATTTTGATCAGGAATTTAGGATAGAGATTTGTTAGTGTCTATAAAAATGAAGTCTCGAATATATCTATCGTTTGTATACAAACATTTTGACCGCCTGCGTGACTTAATCAGGAGGTCCCGGATTCGAATCCTAGTGGGGGTACATATCGGAACTCGGCTAGCTACCACCATGTTACCTAAATCTGCCGCCTAACAGCAATATTAATAGCACTGTTGTGTTCCGGTACGAAAGATGGCAGAGCCAGTGCCTCATTAGATTGAGGCTTCTGGGTGCGTAAGCTTATCATCCAAGCATCTTATCGTCACACACAGGCGAGATGAAGGTCAAGTACAAATCCACCGTAAATTAAAATAGTCTAATTATTTTGTAGATGTTATATACTCGTATCTCAAAGCAAACATATGAACCCACATTACGCAATTCTAAAAATCACTTTTCTTCGATCATACGACAAGATAATTAGCAAAACATAATTCGCAAGTATCTAATTAAACTGCAAACAATTCCAAAAGGGTCCGATTTAATAAAGGATACCTGTAATCAACATTTTAGAGAAATCAATTACATGTTCTCACATCTACACGATATCATTTAAGGCAGTAGTGGAAGGTAGATGAAGTTAGAATGATTTTATTTAAATAATGAACAAACATCAAACCAGTGCGGAGTGGTAGACTTCACACACACCTTTGAATTTATTCTCAGGAGAATGCAGGTTTCGTCACGATGTATTCCTTCACCTAAAAGCCAATGGTAATGGTTTTTATCATTCGTACATAAATAACAAATAACAAATTGGAACACTTTGGTACGGGCCAGGATCGAACCCACATCTCGATTTTTCAAGGACTGAGGCTGTACCCAACTGAGCTACCATGGCTTTTACAAATATGTCTTGTTGAAAGTTTTCCTTATCTTTGTTAACAAAGTAAATAAACCAAGCATTTTTACTGTCGTCGACTCAGACGAAAGCCATAACGTAGTGTTCCGTCCTCATTCCTCGCAGAGATTTGCGACGAAAACGATCGCTCTCAGATAAACACACACATCATACAAATTGTGAGTATTCGTTACGTACTAACATCGACATCAAAGGGATCTCTCTCATCGATGAGAAGAAGTGCGAAAAAGGCGCAAACAAAATAATGCACCGATGCATTCCTGAGTTGAAGCAGAGACACTGATCTCACTAAAATAAAACGGGCCGTTTGTTCCAACGATGTTTAAAAACTAAGTACACGCTATTACGTACAACATGACAGAGCATAAAATTAAACACAACTCATTTTCTATACCTTACAGAAGAAGCCACAGAATCAAGTATAAAATGACAAATTCACCAGTAGGCGTACGCCGCAGCCGGACTGCTTTGATTTCGCGGCGGTAGCGATTGACTTAAGCAGCGTGTGCCGAGGTAGCATTTTAAAAAGACGACATTACCTAAGCGAACGTACTTTAGGATGCTAAACCTGAGTCATCGCAGCAAATACTGAAGAAGGGCTTTTAGCGTGATTACGTCTTATAAATCGATTAACGCCGGCTGCACGCATGAAAAAGTGTCTCGTTCCGTCTGAGCCGAGCGAGGAAGCGAGAGCGCGGAACAAGCGATAGAAGCACGATTGGCCTAAGCGTTCAGCTTGTGAATTGTGACGCATCTTTTCTTATAACGTTATCACATAAAATTTTCGTCCGTTAACCGACATAACAACCGACGACATTCGGCTTGGCATGGAAAATCAACAGCTCACAATCCTTACATTGCTTGATTTTAGCAACGCTTTCAATACTGTTGATCATGACATTCTTATAGGCATCTTACGATCTCTTAAAATATCTCATTTAGCCACTGACTGGTTTCATAGTTACCTGAGCGGGCGTCGCCAACGAATCCGCATAGATGATACATATTCTTCCTGGAGTAATACTTCTGCTGGCGTGCCGCAAGGGGGTGTGCTCTCTCCACTGTTATTTGCTATCTTTATCAACTCCATTACTCAAAATCTTAAATCCTCTTCTCACTTGTATGCAGACGATTTGCAAATATATCATCGTGTGAGTTTTGAAGACCTGACTGACGGAATAGGTGTAGTCAATGAGGACCTAGGCCGAATACTGGATTGGAGTGGCTGTTTTGGGTTAAAAGTTAACCCATCTAAGACACAAGTCATCATAATAGGAAGTCCTTGGTTCGTCTCCAGGCTAAACTTTCAACAGTTTCCCCAAATCATATTTAACGGAATCCGTATCCCATACAGTGATACCGTCAAGAACTTGGGGGTACTCTTCGATAGCACTCTGTCATGGAAAAGTCAAGTTGCGGAGGTCAGCAGGAAGATTTTTGTTGCTGGTGGTTCGCTAAGGCGTCTTCGTAACTTCCTTCCAACTAGCACTAAAATTGCCCTTGCACAATCGCTCCTATTACCCATACTTGATTATGCCGACGCATGTTATCTAGATCTGACTGTGGAGCTACTTGATAAACTTGATCGCCTTCAGAACTACTGCATCAGGTTCATATTTGGCTTACGTAAATACGACCATGTCTCTGAATTTCGAGCACAGCTGAAGTGGCTCCCAGTCCGACGCCGTAGGGACTTGCATGTACTCTCACTTCTTTACTCAATCCTTTTTAATCCTCGTACTCCTTCCTACCTTAAAGACCGTTTCTCTTTCCGTTCTTCAAGTCTCACTCGCCCTCTACGTTCTTCTGAGACCCTCCAACTCGACTTCCCTTCTCATTCCTCAAAATTTTACTCAAATTCCTTTTCCGTCCAGAGCGTCCGACTATGGAACTCTATCCCTGAACCCATCAGACGAGCCCCTTCCTTACAATCCTTCAAATCTAACCTAAAAACATATTTCCTTGAGCAGATCGTTTCTTAGCAGCCTTTTTCTTCTTCTTTCCTTCCTTCCTCTTCCCTTCTTCTCCTTTGATTTCTGTTTGTTTATTCATTATCATATCATTATTCATAATCGTGTATGTATTGTGTATATATATATATATATATATTATATATTATTATTTATTTATTTATTTATTAATATATATTTAGCACCACCTACTTACCCCTTCTTAATCACACGATTCTTCTGCCCCAAGGTTGCCTGGAAGAGATCGCTTTTAGCGATAAGGCCGCCTTCATTGTACCTTTTATGTTCTTCTCTTTTCTTTTCTGTTTTTTTATTTTGTGTGTGTGTGCAATAAAGTTTATTTGAATTTGAATTGAATTGAACAACCAATATTTTGTAACATTTATTTTTATTGAGCCCAATTATCATGCGCTCAAAAAAATGATCAAACTACGAGTATTTGTAAACTTTTTACGAAACAGCAAAAACTCGTTTCTCTGCGCTTAGACTGGCAGATCCCTAGCTTCTGTATGCGAATGCGTGCGGCGTACGGCGTGCACAAAACAAATTCCTCGAGCGCACATGTACCACACTGAATTAGATACACTCGTGATCGACTGGCCGTGGTCGGTGATGCGATGTCCAGTGAACCATGTAAGAGACACGCAAGACCGTCCCACTATCACACAAGAAGAGATTATCACACACAATGTACTGTCATGGATCTAAGATCATAAGTACTGTGTCACAAACAATTTTAATCGATTATTTCCTGATACTTGTGACTATGATTGATTTGAACGTTATTATCGAAGTCTCACTCGATGACCGTCAAAACTAGGAACCTTTCGGATGTTGGGGGTCGTATGAGCGCGTAATTGATTCTTGCTGCACTGGTCAGCCCAGATGTGAGTCACCCGCCTGTTATGCACAGTTCAGGATAATACATCAAAGTGTTGATCCTACATTAGACCGTACACTAGAGTGGTTCCGGCCGGTGCACCTATTTCTACCGAGCTATCCCCACTAGTAGGGATAAGTGCACTTTTTGTAGATGTATTTCTACCGGTTGGGATATGTATTTAATACAGTATGAGACAAATAAAAGATTAGTTACTTCCATCAGACTCAGCACTTGCCAAAATGGACTCAAATCCGTAGTAAAAATTTAGGAGGCTGTCAACTAATTCTTGACAAGACATGAATTTGCTACATCTGACACGAGCGCCGGGGCGTGGGAAATGCGTAAACGAATATTTTTCTTCGTATCGCGTTTTCACAAATACTTTTATTTCCATTAAAGTTAAGAAAAACCAGTTAAAATTGTAATATATTTGCACTTGATCTTTGTCTCACCTGATGGTAACTGACGATATGTATTAAGGGTGAATACATGCTTACCCAGAAGCATGAATGTAATGAGACGCTTACTCTGCTACCTTTTATTCCGGAACAGCGCTATCATCGCTCTACTCTTTCGGGTAGACTTAGTTAACATTATGGGAGGTAGCCAGGAGGACGTATTGAAGGACTAATGGGTCTTAATCGGGACCCCTGGGGAGTGAGTTCAGCTGCCACTAGCCACCAGGCCACGAAGACAATATAAATGATCAAATAGCAGTCAACAATTTTATTAACACGATTAGCGATTGTGTCGATGTTTATTTTTAGGATTTGTAGGTACGTACAATATCGATTCATGTATTTATCCCGTCAATAGATCATTCTAGAGAGCTGACAGATTTACAAGTTTATTAGATTCAACTGGCCTCTAGTTCAGACACAATTGACATCATTAGCAATGTAGAGTTTATTCGTGCTGTGTAAGATCACAAAACAAGTCTTATCGCCTTTACAGCTCACGATTATGTGTCAGTTTAGTCAATGATGTCCTTCGATGTGAAAAATTATTTCCTTTTACGTTCCGAGCCGACGGAACTAATTAAGTACTCACAAACGCGGCCCGTTACTGCCTTAATGTTGTTTAGTCCTCAAATCACTGCCGATTATGTATGTGTAGTATATTCGTCTTGTAGTCGATAGTTTCAAATGCTTCTTCAACTAAGACCTTCTGGGCTATGCAAAAATAAAATAATCAACTTCTTTAATTATCACGAGTAAAATAGTAATTTAGGCAAAATTTAGGTCATTTGCCCTACGAATGAATAATGAAACGAAAATGACATGATTATTTAAGACGTAGATATGTTATAGTAAAATGAATGTAAACAAAGTTATATAATATGTAGAACTAATTCCATAGATAATAGTAACTCTGAAGTATGAATGAATTGTAATATAAATTAACATTTAAGGGACTACACTCTCGCTGTTCTCGCGATTCACAAAACATATTATATTGTGATGACCACCTTTAATCCTCTGACCATAGCTTAAGAACCAATGTTCTAAATCATCGTAAATCGTAACTTACAAATAGTTGAGATTGAAACCAAGCACGATAATTTGAAAAGTAGAATACAATCCAATTTGAGAGAAAACATTTGCGATCAATACAATCTACGGTTAAATATTACAAGTTATCCAGAGAAAGAAGACAATCACCTGATTCGCTCATTGTGGTAGGCCGGCCCTGTTACCTCTGCCTACCACAATTTTTTCCGACAAGCAACAGGTGTTAACTTTACGCCTTAAAAAAAAACTTTGCGCCTACAACAACGCTAGCGTCCGGCCGTCTATAAGCATGAAATACGTTTAGGTTTTACTGTCGTACCACCTGGCAGAGATTCAATTAAAAATTGTTCGTTTTACAGTCTGCCGATTTATTAAAAGCACAATAAAGCTATATATTACAGAGAGAGGCCGACAGACGGCCAACTACACTTCTATCCTTGCAAAGGCAACAGTCAAGCAAGCATTATGCCGTTTTATTGTTATGGTCTTTAGATAGTCTTTATTACAGTGTTAGAGCTTGGAAACGCGTTAAAGACTTAATAGCCACACAAGAACTGGTAACCGCAAGCTTTTGCAGTTTAACTGTCTTGTAGCTATTTAATTATGTTGTATTCATCATAGACTAGCCCTTGGTCTTAATTTACCTGGTGTTAAGACTGTAGATAAACTGGCTCTCCTAGAACCTCAGGCTGTGATGGTATTTGGTTGCCGAAACACAATTGTGGTGTAAAATTATGATTATCCGCAGATATACTATTTGGTAGACGTAAATAGAAAAGAAATGTATAGATAGTCTACTTATTCAATTATAAAGTCCAAAACCTTTGCAGGGTTAATGAATCTTTTTAGTGAAAAAGTATCCAGGCAATAGAAGTTTCTAAGGGGCACCTGCCGAAATGTCTCACTAGGTATTACACAGTAGGTATTTCATCGCCGAAGTGCTGAGACTAAAATATGTCTAACTAATGTCTAACTAGCTAAAACAATGTCTTACTCGTCCGGTCACCGAACTAATGATACTAGACATTTTTCTAGTGAAGCAATGTACAGGTAAATGAAATATCAAAAGCGGAAAAATATTAAAGCTGAAGTCATATACATAACTCGATGCAGACGACAGTTAGATACTCAACCCCCAAACATATATGTCTAACTAGCTTTGTGTGTGCTAATTTTCTCATGAAAAAATCAAACATTTAGCCAGCGTTATGTGTAAAATAACACAGCATTTACATACGAGTATAAGTGTCCGGAAAATTATGGGGCTCGAAATTCTTAAACATAAATTGAACTCCGGGATTACCGAGAAAAATACGCATATTGCCGAATGAGCCTTTGCAAATAAAATAAGAAACTGAGTGCATTGACATAAGGTACATTTTTTGCAATAATACAAATACACTCGAATGCTATATAGTAAGCTAATGTTGCGAAGTCTATTTTATGCACAATGGGTCTTCATCGCTACTGGATATGGTCATGTATGTATGATAAAGCTGTTCACCCAACTGGCTATGTTATCTTTTACTTTCACAGTACTAACTCAGCAGAACTAATTATAACTGGTGTTTAGTGATGGATTTAGTTCACATGGTGATAGCATACTAAATATGTCCTACTATCAACGAAACGCCTTTTAAAATTTGATTTAATAAGAAAGAATGCACTTTTACAACACATTCTTGTAAAGTGATGAAATCAGATGCAACGTGATCTTAGCAGCTCAAATAGATAAATAACTAGAAATCTCTGCCCTCTACCCTTAGCCTTGCTCACGACGGAAGTGACCAACCCTAAACCGAAGCATCGTAAAAAAGAAAATGAGTCGGAAAGCGGGGTGCGTTGACACCACGTATATATTACTCGCAAAAAATGTGTGGTAGTATGTAGTGTCCACTAAAAACGCTCAGACGGCGTCGCGGCGACGGGTCGACGGCCGCGCCCGGAATAACCAGCAGCAGCAGTTATTTGCAGCAGCGTTGCGCGCGCGCAGAGGGGGGCGGGGCGCAGCGCGTGCCATTTCTGCACCATCGCCCGGTGCATCTGAGTAATGCCATTGTAATGCTCTGGATATAGTCTTCGATGGCCGTCCAGACGCGGCGTCGACGAGAGACTTACCGCAAGGGCCACCCGAGGTATTTTAAAGTTTTTGCCGAACCTCACAGAAATCATGCGCATGACCTGCGGTTTGTTTGACGGGAACCATGAGGGAGCGATGCACGGTGTATTTTTTACCGTTTTAAACTAATTTATTAATGTTTGCATAATTATGCATACTTGTTATTCGTTTTCTCTTGATGGCAATGAAATGTTTTAATGAATGAAACTTTTGTTTTCCGAAGCGTATGAAAGCCTCACATTATGTCATTACGAGATTAAGGACTCACTTCAAACGAAATGAAGGAATAAATACAAAGTAAAAAGTTTTGTTGGATTAAACAAACATTGAACGAGCAACAAAAATTAAATAATTGTCTTTAGTCTGAGCAATTTAAAAAAGCACATCACATTATTCTTTTGCTTTACTTTTAAAAGTCAACTAATAGCAAACTTGCCAGGATATCGATTCTGATCATCATAGCTTATACTTTAACAGCTTGCTCCTATTTCGCACATAATTTTCTAATCTATCTAAGCCTTGGCCTAGTCAAAGCGTTTAATTCAGGAAAATGAACTAGCAGGAAGGAACGAAGTGACCGTAATTCTGTTCTGTGGGATTATATATTTTTATTTTATCTTTTTATGTTTGTATTAGATAGGATGCAAGTTACACTTTTCATTTTCTTAATACGAAATCCTTGTATTTTTATATTTATTCGTGTAAGATATGGGAAATTGAATTAAGTATCTTGAACAAATAATAACATAAAAAAGAAACACTTAAATCTTATACTAACTCTAAAACGCCCTATAATTTCCAAAAAAAAACTGTCTCCTTACAACAGTGCTAAAAATCAATCAATCAAGGTAAAATACCGTTATCATAAACTTTATTAAAAATAAACACAAAAACTTTAAACCGTATACTGAAGAAAAAAAATATTTCAAAGAATAAAAGCAAACCATTGAATAATGATCGCAGTTTCTAAAGGAAGCCTCATAGCGTAACGATAACCATGTGTCTACCTCAGAGCTAAGTATAATGCGCACTGATGGGAGCCGGCCGTGGGAGCGGCGCTCGCGCACGCCCGACGACCGTCATTTGTCATCGCCAGTTCCTGTCACTAAGCGTACGCGCATACTTTCTTACATTCCGCAATTACCCTTTAAAGTGGGCAAATTTGCCGATAACATAAAAAAACTCGTAAAGGAATGATGTACGACGCCGATGTATTCGAGATGATGATGATGAACAAAGGTAAAATGAACGCTACTCCGCATTACGAAGAATTTTGCGGTCAATGCGATGTAGTCATCTGTCATATAAATCTGACGTTTGGCCGCAAAATATTTGTCTCACCGTCTTGTAACGGAACAATTTGTATAAAACCTACACGTTAACTAAATAAAAGTCAACATTTACAAAACTGTTGTAAAGCCCTTTACTTTTAAAATATCTACAAAAAAGCATATCTCTTATTTTGACATTGTTGTAAATCTTTGTTAGTTGACGAACTGCCAGTGACCTACAGCGTATCTTTAGGTATAAAGGTAATTTTAGATAAATATGATATTATTCGGATATACAGATTTTTTTACATACATGAATAGTACATATATCAGTTTCCACTTGTGAGGATAGTTTTCGCGACAGATGGCCAATGACTCACTAACCTGTTACCCCGGCATTTGTTTCCAATGTAATCGAGACGACAATAATCATTAGTAGCGAAATATTAATAAAACTTCTAGAAAACATGGATGCACACTTTAAGATTCATAAAGGCAACCCAATAAGAGGCACTTATAAATGAATGCTTACATGGCTGGCAACTACATTTCAAATTTGTGATAAATATTTGAACGTTGTAATAAAGCAAGCATTCAAAACGGCAGCTAGATTGTCCCTACAAATTAAACAAAAATCAGACTTACTTTAAATAGCCCGGGGTGCATGGCGAGGCGACAAGCCGTGGATAAAGGTTTTATCGCGCGAGTTTATCGCCGGACATCATATATACGTCGCAGCGTGCATGAGCGCATCAGTTAAATGATTATGTCGCGGAATCGATAAAAACTAACACTTTTATCGCAAGTGCGTGCATGGCTACAACCGGCTGTTGATATACAACTACGATTTATCCAATTTTGACGTTTCAACTCGATAATTTTATTGGCGTTTTGAGAGGGGCAGATAAACATATTTTACGTGAATTTCGAGTTACTTAATTGTATTGGCTCATTAAAATAGTTAAAAAGTGAATGTTTATCAAATTCTCATAATTATTATGTTCGCAGCGACCAAGATTTATTCCATTTAAATATTGTATTTTTAGAATTGAAGGTTAGAAAATGTCGAGAGGCTACATCTGGCATTTAATTTTTCTTTTCCTCTTCACTATTCTACGAAATAGTGAATTATTGTTATC
This sequence comes from Carcina quercana, assembly GCA_910589575.2. Classification (NCBI taxonomy): domain Eukaryota; kingdom Metazoa; phylum Arthropoda; class Insecta; order Lepidoptera; family Depressariidae; genus Carcina; species Carcina quercana. Next base: position 7,918,079 of record OU342439.1, read on the forward strand.
ATATAACATATATCACATTCAAGAAGATCTGGATCGCATTGTACAGTGGACAAAGGAATGGCTGATCTCACTAAATCCAACAAAGTGTACAGTATTACACATAGGAAGCAATAACCCAAAACTAAACTATACAATAGACTCTGTGCCTCTTAAAGCTGTTACCACACAAAGGGATCTCGGCGTTACCATCACCCACAATCTCAAGTGGAATGTGCATATAACTAACATAACGAAAAAGGCAAATTTTATCCTCTACATGATTAGAAAAGCGTTTTACATGATCACCAAAGAGTTGTTCATCAAAATTTACAGAACATACATTCAGCCGTTATTAGAATATGCCTTCGGTATGGAGTCCATATTTCAAGAAAGACATTGACATTTTAGAAAGGGTCCAAAGGAGAGCAACAAAAATGGTTGCATCTCTTAGAAACAAATCTTATGAAGAACGCCTATTTCAACTTAATCTGACAACACTGGAAGAGCGAAGGAATCGAGGTGACCTCATTGAATCTTATAAAATACTCAACGGACACTACAATGTGAGCAACATCAAAACCTTGTTCACTATGAGACAGAACAGTCGATTGAGAGGGCACTCAATGAAGCTCACCAAGCCTTCATGTAGGAGCAACCCAAGGAAACACTTATTGCCTAACCGTGTAGTGCATTCTTGGAACGCTCTGCCTGAAAGTGTTATAAGTGCTTCTTTAGTGAATTGTTTTAAAAACAGACTAGATAAGCATTTAGAAACATTAAAACAAGTGCAGTGATATACACGCATCAGCTCGAAGAGCTGCTAGTGTATCAAGCAAATAATAATAATAAAATATGTATTTTTAGCATGTTAACATACGTACACATTTCTCTAAATATAATAAACACTAGTTTTGTTATGAAAGAGTGAGACCTTCTGTTACAGGTATTTTTATAATTACAAGAGGGTCTCAACCTTGTTTGAGTAAATAACTGTATGAAAAGAAATAAAACAATTTTATTTTATTATCATTTTATTATTAATTTAATTAATTAATTTCATTTTACGAAGAAAAGGTGACGAGGAAAGAACAGAGTAGAGCTGTGAGGGACCTCGTCGACGCTTGGGCTCTACTCAGATAGGAATTCTTCGAAAATTATGGGAGCCCGGATATGGTAGACTACTTGTGCGCAGAGCTCGCTGAAGACTTCACTCCTCACACACGTGAAGGGTACCCAGTACATGTGAAAGTGAGGGCTTTGCTTGACGTAAACTGTAACAAAAAATGAGTTTGTTAGTGTTACTTTTTCAGGAGATTCTGGCTGTGCTCTTGAGCCTTGGGTAATGACAACTATTCGAAGAGCAGCCGCCAACTCGCCAGAGGCGAGCTATACCCAATGGCACTGTGGGACCAGAAATACTATTGAACGAACAAATGGGTATTTGAAGGGCACGTTTCATATGTTTGGCCTGGATTGCAATTTCCATTGTGTGCCTGAGAAAGCATATGATATGATTAACGCAGCCTACACGTTATTTAACATCATGAAACATCTGCAGACATCTCGATTATTCTAGACTTAAAAGATGTGATTGCTGTAGAGATTATTTGTCAATTGGTTTAATTGACTTTGATAGTGTTATTTTTATAATCAAAATGTTGAAAATAAACATTTGAATTCTGTGTAATAAGACAATAATAAATGAATACATACCTCTCTCTGTTTTTCATTATTGCATTTCAATTATCCTGTTCCGTCTCTCAAGGATTTTATTTCGCATTTGTAAAATGTCCTGTAAATAATGATTTCTCATTTAAAACTAGACTAAAATCCTGTAAATAAGTGGAGTGTACATCCCAATTAACTTAGTGATTTTGAAACATTGTTTATTGTACTTGAAAATGTTTCAGCCTGCATTAAAACTTTATTTTATATTTATTTAAATTCAAATGCATAGACAAATTTTAATAATATAATAACTCTTAACAAAAAGAAAGAAGTTAATTTCAAATATTAATGCAAAAGTAAACTTCAAAATTCACAAAACTTATCACACTTTTAAGTCACTTACACTGATGCTGCTTCATTCTCTGGCTTCTCCTTTGCCAAATGCGCACTCACTGCCAATTATACTACGAATTGTAGTGCTCAATTCAGAGAGGGTCGGCACAGGAGTTAAATTCCCAGTTTGAGTGCCCGCCACCCTTATTTTCGCATCTTCATCATGAGCTTTCTTTTTTAGATCTCTCCATGTCTGAAATATTATAAATTAAAAAATGAATTGCGCTTTCTATGTAACAAAAGTTTTTACAGTGTATGGACTTGTTCTTGAGCCAAAAAGGAGCAGCATGCACTATCAAGGGTTGGTTGAGGTGGGAGGAAAGGGGCTGTGGCGTGATAAATGACAAAAACTGCCATGAACTGCTAATTTAATTTAACTCTGGGGACTGTACTTACGTAAATCAAATTGATGTGTAAGTTACTATGTAGTATGATTATAAAATTGAAATAATAAAACTTACTTATTTTTCGGCAACATCCTTTCTTTGATTTTGATGAATTTAATTAGTTTTTATCACACAGATTTAAAATAAACCTTTGGAAATACATTAGAAATGAAAGAAGTTATGGTTTAAACATTTGACATTGACGTAACGTATGTCAAAAAAATACTAAATGAACGAATGGTTTGGGGCAGCACTGTTTACCGATTGAGTGTTGTCGTACCAAAAAACTTGAAAAAGCAATTTAAAAAATAAACTTTATATGGCGCGACATAGACTTTATCCAAGGTGGATACGAATCGCGCCGCGAACCCATGCACGCTAGCGCGATATATACGGCGATGGTATAAAATTGAAACCGCGTCGCCCGCGACGCGATAGCTGAAGCCATGCAGCGGGCACATAAGTTCATATATGACAATTAGAAATTTCTCTCACAAATAGGGAGCTTTTCTTTTCAGACTCCGATAAGTTCACTGAGAAAAGGAGACAATTAGATTTAGGTCGTCACTTTAGAGCAAGTCTAATGCTATCTGTTACTTTAATAAAACGAATGATTGTGCATCTGGTCCACTATACCCGGTCCTGTACCACGTGTTAAGGCGACAGTTGAATGAAACTGCGTATTTATTGCGCTTTTCGTGTGTAATAAACCGATTATACAGCGCTATCAAGTGTCGCGCCAAAAGAGGATGACATCAGACAGTTCACAAGGACAAAACAGGAATGACATCACCAATTTACGAGATGGAACTTATGAAACTGATCGTCAATTTCAGTAAAACGCCATGTAATTGTAATTAAGACCGTTTTGTTTACCATTTAGAATTACCTCAGTCGGAACATGAGCTTTTAAAACTACTTACTATACGAGTATACGTACGTTGCAGGTCAAAAGTTTGTAATCATAGTGAACGCAACCTTGTAAAAGCAACACAAAATGCAAGAAATTTGTTTATTTATTAGTACATTTGGTGAAATTCGTGTTAATCAATCATTAAAGGCTGAATCCACATGTCCATATCGTTTCTACTGCCACTAGTTTTACCGGCACTTACCATTGCGGTAACTGACTCAGATATATTATATATTTTTATATAGTTACAAAAACAATAAGTATTGGAATCTCAACTAACACATATCCAAATAGATAAAATAATATTATATATATTCTAGTCAACGCTGTATATGTATATGGCATGCGCTCTCAATGACGTACCGTCTATCGCAACAATGGACTCGCACCGACCGCAATGGGAGCGAAGGAGCTAACAGATCACCTCACTTATCTCTTATTTCATTATCATGTTTACGATAAAATTATCGTGGAGAGTGGTTCGCAAACAGTGAGTTGTGTCGGATGCACCCTAATTATAAGTAGTGTAGGTTGTGCCTGCCTATAAAGAAGACCAATAAATTCAAATACGAAACTCTCTAGTGTAAGTTTTTAACTGACTGTATGATGAATTGTGCAGAAACTCTTCATACAAATTTGGCGCGGATGTTTGAATTTAGGGAAAGATTAGTACCTTTTGGACCAACGCGTAACTTCATTGACCTCATCGTCACCAACATCGTGAGACTGAGGTCAAGCGTTGATATATCTTTTATAAAAATTTAAAATCAAATTATTTATTTGTCTAAATGTTAGAAATTTACAACCTATTAAATTAATACTATGTACTGATAAATAGATGTACGAGGGGCATACCGAAATGATCGGGAATATAAAACAATACATACAGGAAATAACTAAATTTATTTTTATTGCTTTTCGAAGTATTCTCCGTTGCAGTTAATGCACTTTTGCATTCGTTCGAACCAATTATTATAGCAGCAATTCCAGTCCGAAGTTGACATGGTCAAAATCGTCGATTTGTATGCTTCCACTGCTTCTTCTGGACCTTGAAACCGCTGACCACGCAATAAATCTTTGATTCTAGGGAATGTAAAGTAATCATTGGGACTCAGATCAGGGCTGTATGGAGGATGATCCATTAATTCAACGTTTTCCTGCTTCAAAAACTCGCTTGTTTTCTGAGCGGTGTGAGAGCTCGCATTATCGTGATGGAGGATTATGCGTCGTTTCGGGTTACCTCTACGGAGTTCGGATATCATCTGTGGCAAACAAACCGTTGTATACCAATCAGCGGTAACCGTTCTCCGTTCCTCTAAGGGAACTGTGACTACATGTCCTGTTTTCGCGACAAACGAAGCGACCATTTTCTTCGATACGCTGCGAGAGCGGACAACTTTTGTTGGCTTGATCTCACCTGCGAAGACCCAGACAGCCGACTGATGCTTTCTTTCTGGCTCATATGAATAGATCCATGATTCATCACCAGAGACAATGTTATAAACTGCTTTTGACTTTCCTCCGTTGAAGCGTTGCAGAGTAGACCGGCACCAATTGACACGAGCCGCCTTTTGCTCTTCGGACAAATTATGGGGCACCCAGCGGGAAACTAGCTTTCTCACTCCCAGTTCACCATGTAAAACAGTTTGTATCGCAGTCATACCTATCCCTAAAGTAGCCCGAATCTGCTCATATGTAATATGTCGGTCATCCTGTATCATTCGGCGCACAACAGCGACATTTTCTGGTGTAACCGCTGTTTTTGGCCGGCCTGTGGAAGGTACGGTGCCAAGAGAAGCACGTCCACGCCGGAATTCAGAATACCAGCGATATATTGTCGTCTGGCTAGGCGCTTCACTCTTGTATATAGATATAAGCTCAGCGAGACATTGTCCCTGAGATAATCCTCGTCGAAAGTTGTAAAAAATTATGGCACGAAAACTTTCTCTTGTAAGCTCCATTTTTTTATCGACCTATCAATTTCAAACTGATATTGTTCTTTAAAAAAAAATTTTTTTTTAATTCTGTCAATTGTATTCGATTTTCAACTAACCAGTGTTTATTCATCAAAAAGAGTTTTTAATCTAATTAAATCGAAAGTACTCGATTACCGATCTTTTCGGTATGCCCCTCGTATTTGTTTTGAAGTCTCCACAACTCCTATGAACGTTTATGTACTTACAGTTGAGATCCCCCGGACATGTCTTGCAGCATCGGCCCGGCAGCAGCACCGGCGTGTCGCACGAGGGCTCGGGACACTCGTTCTTTATATTCCGGCAGTGAACCTTCGCCACGATTCGTCGTTTCTTTTGCACCTACGGAATAAGCGAGACGCATTGGTTTCATGGCTGTGTGGTCTCGGCTTGATAACATTATCATATTCTTGACGAACAACATTCTGTTTTGGATGGCATTATTGTTTTTATGACATTGAGAATAAACGAACGACAAATTTACTAATAATTTTTTTACAATGAACCATCATTTCATGCTGTTTTACAGAACCGTTAATGAACGCAAAACATTCATTCAGTTCCGTTATTACGTTAAATTGCTACGCATCTTTGAGCTTTTTTACATAACGGAGATATTTAGTAAAACAGCTAAACGGTTTTGTAAAACAGCTTATTAAGCAATCGAACTATGACAGGTGGTACACCAATCCAACTGCCAAGCGTGGTGAAACAAACAAGTAGACTCGAGAGTAAAAATGTGTAAAAAGTGTGCCTAAAAAGGGTTGCTGTGTCATGGTACAACAATGGGTATATATTTTTACGTTTTGAAAATTAAAAATGAAATGAAAAAATGTTTGATAATGATCTGAGTTCAAAATTAATATACCGTTTAAATTAAAGGTATATTGTAACGTTTTATTTTTATTATTCTGACAACCAACTGAGCTACAGTAATACAAATTATATTTATAAAAGTACATTGTAATGCACTCCTTTATTTATGTTATTTCACTTTTGAAGAGATTAGTCATGTGCCCTTAAGAGGGTATGCTGTTGTCAAAGCGCCCATACAAACGTAGTCCTGTATATTTTGAGTATTAAGCTATGAAAATCTATGAAATTTTCAAGACACAATCTAGAAACAAATATATGTGTCGGCGGTGAGTCAGATTTTCGTTTAAATATATACTTCCAAAGTTACAGGGCGTCAAAGAATTGTATTTTACGGTAATAAAAAGCCCCAACTTAGAACCTGATTTACAAGAGTATGAATCTATTTAGAACAATTTGGAAAAACCACCGACATTTGAAATTTCATTAGTATACTGTATTAAAAAATGGTTACATAATATACTGTATCCTTCAAATGATCACTGGACTACGAAACATCCAAATAACGGGTGGATAACTTCGCGTAGTGTATGCTGTCTCACCGTACACGCTCGGGTAGGATAGGGCTCGGATAGGGACAGCTACAAAACAATGCAACCTTGAACGCGGCCACGTGGTCTAATCAACATAGCCTCTTAAAAGCACAATCTTCAGAACTCAACGATCTATGTAATACTTGATCTGTGAAAAAAACTATAAATATATTAAAAATATAGTATATTAAATCATACAAAAAGGGGAACGAAACGTCCTTACATTCATAGTAGAGTGTATATTACTAAGTAGTTTTTTTTTACATTCAGGTGGGTCGTTACAAAAATTATCAACATCAGTTGCAGAATTCCCAGATAGACATTAGCCATGTTACATTCCCACGTTAAACTATTCATGACAGGATCTGCTTATGGCCGATCCCCTAAGAGACACCTAAAGTTGCGATCTATATGGTAGTATCATATCCAACACTGATGAAATATATCATGGCTATGTTCAGCAGTGGACTTATAATCTTAATATATATAAATCTCGTAAGTAATAAATTTGGAGCATCCAAAATGCAAAACTTATCTATGTATGTCGAAAGCTTTTATCGTATGACGTATCAATACTGTTCACACTTACCGAAATACACTCACATTTGATGCAGTACATGACGCCGAAGGGTGGGCCCAGGTCCGCGAACCACGTGGAACCCAGCTCCTTCGCTTGTTTGCCGAACTGACATTCTGTAACAAAAGAGAGACTTCATTACACTCTCAAACAAATACAAGTCTCTCCGACTGTATATGGAACTACCTTCAGCCTTGTCATTGTCATTGTGCTGGTTCATTTATGGATAGTTAACTTTCCGAGCAGATGTTTAGAAAAGTATACTTATTTCTATCAAAGCGAATATAGGACTACCTCCGAACCTTGTCACTGTACAGGTTCAGTTATAGTTCACTTTTCGGGAAGTTGTTTAGGAAAGTATACGTATTTCTCTTTAAGCATACATATATGGAACTATCTCCAGCCTTGTCGCTGCACTAGTTCAGCTATAATTAGTTCACTTTCCAGGCAAGTGTTTAAAAAAGTATACGATTTTTTTGTTAACTTTGTTTGTTTTTACTGCGGAATCAAAATTTTGTACCGCTTTATGAACACGAGTCGAGATAAAACGATGTTACAGTCCCAATGTATATCCATAAATGCATTGAGCAAAGCCTATCTCATCCCACATCATGTTGCTATACGAGTCTACTAACTAATAAATATCGACATGGCGGGCGGTATAATTTACACCCGATACTTTATATATTCCTAGAGACTACCCATTCTGTGTACTACAATCTACAATATACCGAGGACAGGGACAGTTATTACGAGGCTGTACACTCGAGTACAAAAATATGGATCCAATTTTGAACCATGTCACATTTACTCTTGCTTGTTCCTAGGTAGTGTGTTGAGGGAAATGTCAATTAAAGGTGAATGTGACATGGTTCAAAAGTGGATACATATTTTTGTACTCGAGTGTACATGAAGGTTGGGATGTTTATATGTATCTGTGAGCCTGAGGACTACAGGAACGACGGCTGTATATGTACAACAGTTGCACTTACATATATGTCCTAGATAACAATGTTGCTGTCTTGTTTCTCCATTCAGTGGATTACGTGTGCGAAAGCAGGATAGACTTATAGACGCAGGTTTATACTCAAATAGATCTTATCTAACCCAGTGCTTTTAAACTATGAATCATAAACATAGGATTTCATTAGAATGTAATTATATAATTAATTTGTATCAGGGTCTAAATAATTACATTTAAGCCACTATAAAATCATTTAACTGACATAAGACAACGAGATAAATCTACATTCTATGTCGCGACAAATGAAGTAAAGTGCGCCATTAGGTAATTTTTTTTTCAGAAAAACTTTTATTTAAAACTGCATGTCTGTTGTCAAAAACCGGGGAGATGTGTTACAAATCGTGCAAATGTGGCTATTATCACCTCTTTTTAATAAACGAAATGTCGTCTGTGAAATGACGGGAACCCACGATCGACTGAATTATTCAGCGTGAAATAATCTCAATATGTTTGTACATATATTATACATCTTTACTATGAAGAAATGGAACATTTGACCTCTCACAGTTGTAACCTTGTATAAAAAGATACTAATTCCTTTTTTAAACGTGGTACATATGATATAGGTCGTCTCTTATGTCGCCCAGGGCTTTTCTTAAGCAGAAATCCTGTTCTAGTAGTACTTTAATAAAAGGGATCGACGTTACAAATCTAATCCAAGTTATTTAGACTGAGCATTGATTTGTCATTTAGACAGGAAATAAAGATAAGTGATGTTAATATGTAGAAGATAGATGATCATAACACAAGTTGCCTCAACGCTAGCGGTTACATTATTAGGAGTTTAAATCCTATAAAAAACAATACTTAAACGATTCAAGTACCGGTCAAACAGAACGGCAGACATCCACCCGCATACTGTGGATATTCCTACAGCGTTTCGCGTCTACACTTATCATGCATACAGCTAAAATATGAAATGCACTACCGGTTTCCATGTTCCCCGATAACTACAACTCGGGAATCTTCAAAGGAAGAGTAAATAGACACCATCTACCTTCATCTAGATCCATGCGTGACATCGTTGACCTCATCGTCACTTAACATCAGGTGAGATTGAGGTCAAGCGTTAATCTATCTTCTATAAAAAAATTATTAAAAAGATTTAATTTAAGTCAATACCGAACTTATGAGTTAACTTAATACTTACTTTAAAATATAATCTCGTAGGTGACTCACAAAAGATAACATCCAAACAATTGTTTATCCAAAACAAGATTGATTATATTTCTTGAGAAATTCGTATAAACTACAGATTTGTGAAGATGACATGACAAGATAAATTTACAATCGGAACTTCAAAGTGTAGTAAATCGTAGGTTCAATGGTCTCAATATATGATGTGTCTTCAAAAATAAACAAAACATCGTGAAATAAGGTTCGTGACGATTTTCATACAAATGAATTACGACGAACACTATAGGAAGTATTTTTTGTAATATAAGCTTTAAAAATTATGGATAAGATTGTTGCTATAGTCTAACTTGTCTTTCCCTAGGGGTAGTAGACGTTGGAGGAGACGAGGTATCAGTACTAAGTGCATCGTAGTTGATCACGATACTGCTACCCATAGATTAAAAACGCTATGGATAACATCTAATTAAGCATAAAACTGCGAATATATATCTATCCTATTTTTGCACACATAATCCGCCCAGTGGGAAAACAAGACTGCAATATTTTTATCAATACATCGATTTCCACCTCGTTACTACAAAATCTGTCAAAAACTGACAACTAGGGTCTAATAACCACGGAGATGGTTAAGTTCTTCTCAAGAGTGTGCAACTGTGCAGGTTTTGTTCGTCGAGCAAAACTAATACTTAATAGTTTCTATCAACTAGGCAGAAAAGTCATTTTAAACTTTGTCTTAACGGATTGATACTGAGACCACTGTGCGGCGATAAGGTTGGAGTGAACGACCCCGTCGCGAGATTATGCCCAGAATAAACAAATCTATCATTTTAGATGGGGATCACTCTCGAAATCGATAATATTGATCCGTTGGCATCTACGAAAAATTCATCCAAAATTAGATATTTTGCTATTGTTGTTGTGAGGAGGAAAATTGTTTCGCGTCTAACATGGTTTAAGGCGATTCGGAAACCATGTTCTGCAGCTGAACTCTCTCTGTGCTATTCGATATTGACTTTCAGACATCATTTCAGAATGCGCCAAACGTGATCACCTCAACAAAGTGCGATTAAATTTAGACCGTCGCTATACAAACAAATAAAAACTAGAATTACATAAATTGGATCGTCCCGCTTCTCATCTCCTGACATGCAATAATCCCATTATAGCGTTTAAGGCGCTAAAGGCCATTAACAGATAAAAATGAGCAAGTTCGAGTCGGACTCGCGCACCGATGGTTTCGTACAGAATATGAATTAATTCTAACGCTCTAATTAATGCTCTAACGATAATTGAAATCTGATTGAATCGTAAAAAGCGATTTTAATGCTTAATTTCAAAATATCCTTCTTGCATGTCATGATTGCAGATCAATGAGAAGTATCCTATAGGTTTTAAATCCTTGCTCTCGCAAGGGAAATCATCAAAGTATACAGCATAAACGATTTCGATTTTATCAGAAATGAGTATTCGATATGAATTTCAATTTGGTACCTCTGCACGTTCCTGAGAAAAAAGGGTTGTCACAGACAGTCAACAAAGTGATCCTAAAAGGGTTCGTTTATACTTTAAAAGGTATGGAACCCTAAAACATATCTATTTGACCTTGTTTTGTTGTCATTATTGACAATGTTCTTAGTTTAATTAGTTATGGTATTAGCAATGTCGATAAAACGATTTACACGTGTCTGAGGTATCTTGTGTGGCTGCTTCATGGTGTTTACAAGACCTATTTACATATTGCACCTAAGGCAATGTTGCTAAAAATAACGTTGATAATACACAAAGGATGAATAAAGTACCGATCAAAGTTCATATAATAAGTTAAAAAACTTTTAAGTGCGAGTCGGACTCGCGCACCGAGGGTTCCGTACAGAATGTGAATAATTAACATACTGAAAATTATAAATAACAGGTACGGTAATATGCGCCCAACAATGCTCTACCGAAAATGTACTTATGATTGGAAAACCAACTTTACTTTGCAGCTAAATTACATACCCGATGTACTCGTAAGGCTTCCAACTACAAAGTTAAGTTTACAAACATAAAAAAGCTATTTTTGCTGTGTAAATTAATTGATATAATATGAAGAAAGAAAAAAATTCTGGTTTTTAGATTTATTCCTATGGTTTCGCTGTAAGACCTAGCTTCTTGCCAAATTTCAAGATTCTAGGTCAACGGGAACCCTATAAATAAAACAGCTAGCGGTATGTGAAACAACTGCAACAGAAACGAATACATTGTCAAACTTAAATTTGTGAGACTTTAACTAGTTTGGTTAGGACATTGCAGGCGGAATCACCTATGATTGGCTGTAAAGTAAGATGATTCCATGCTTCAAAAGGCAAGTCAAGCTGGTTCTGGTTGCTATCTACGTCGTATGCGTGGTATGAAGGCTAAAAAGATATTGCTGTGCCGAGGGCGGGCAATAATTATTTAACCTTCATGGGCAGTAGCTACATGAGCCATGTCAGAGACCTTTGGGCGGCTCAACAACTTTAACACTAGAGTTTGTAAGGTCGGTCATTGACTTTACAACCTACATGATTGAATTTGATCAGAAGAAAATTGAGAAGACGAAATTTTTAATCAGTACAACATCAATAAATTATTTTCTTTCTCTGATGTTTTTCAGAAGTTTCATATTTCATTCTATACGATTTACTAAATGAAATTTTTCCTTCCCAAGTTGTAATGGAATCGTTTATAGTAATGCATATGTATATCCTGTTTCTACTTTTGCACTTTACAAGAAATGTAAGGTATGTCAATGTCAAACTAAATGATGCGATGCTTTTTACAAGCAAAAACATAATGACTCGTGCAGGGTTTTATCGTGTCTCTTCATATAGTTTGACTTTTTACTCCTAGGAAAGTTATTCCGGAATTAAGTTTTTATTTCAATTAATTAATTTTGAATTGAAAAAATTAGTTCTTTATTGTAAAACCTATATATATTCATGTACAATGTTATTGGTACGAAATAAAAGTATTTTATTTCTTTATAGTGAGCTACAGAATACGTTAAGATTACTTGACACGCAAGCACGCAATAGTACATGATTAGAATGCAATTGTCACTTGAAGTGACGCGTAGTGACAGATGGACTATCAGATAGTGTTGGATAAGGCGACTACTATAAATACTTATATCTCGTTGCTATTTAATTAACCTCAACTCGTCAAGTGCACTGATAAAGAGACGATGCGTGTGAACATATTGATCTTCGTCAATATTACACTATATTTTACACTGACATTGTAAATAGAGATGTTTTTCAAAGAGGTGTTGTAGTTTTTAACCGACTGCTGCGCAATCAACGAGAGAGTTATGTGTTTACATTATATTTCGTATACTATAATTATTTCACTTCAGTGTGTATGTACATACGGGTATGATATAGAATAATATCATAAACGACTGAATTGATTTCTATAAATAAACAAAATATCAGTAAAGACTCAAAGCAATTGTTCCATCAATATAAATGCAACACAGCTACACAAGTGGCCAACTAGACAGGGTTCCTTGCACCAGACATCTCCCTGGTCTGACTAGCAACAGGCCACCCTGACGGTCCGGCGCATGACACTGTAATAAGGATGGAGGGTGTAGCGGCGCCGGCGCATATTGCGACGGATGCACCAATCCGGCCGCGACACGACAATTTGTTCGATTGCCCGTTTATGTCTCAATCATTCATTTGAACCAGACATATCAGGCTGGGTGCAATAAAAACTTTGTTGTTTTTTCTACGTAAATACTTGAGCCATTTTTAAGTTCCCGTAGTTCAAATGCATAATCCGATTAGGCAGACTATTTTTTGCTGAAATTTGACGAAGATAGTTTATCAAGAAAGGTGAAGAAAAAAAACATATTTTGCTAGGTTTATTTTAACCTCAAGAACAGTATAAAATTCGGCGATTCATCTTTTCGCGTGAACAGAAAAATCTTGCCATATCATTTTAATTCAAATGTTTAAAACAGAATAACCTCCAGTAACATTTCCTATCACTCGACACAATTTGGCACGAGGACGATATACGTGTTTTAAAGTTATAACATCCCAGTACGAGGCCAGGATTCGCTCTTATATATATATATAACGTTTTTTTAGTTCCGTTTTAATGAAAACATTCTCCAGCGTGATTTGGTCATATAAAGCGAGGCGAGACATCTCGTAACCTTCTCTCGAGTTCTCGGAACCGTTGGCGAATAGCCAGGGCACGCTTCGCCAGGGAAATGAAGTGTTGGCGGTGGACTGATTATATTATGACTTTTAGTCCCATATAGCGTCTCGTCTGCTTATGATTCAACACTACGGGGGATACACATCGATTTTAAAAGGAAGGATGCGACCAGTTGAACATTCGCCTCGAGTTCTCGTCGTACTCGAAAAATTAGCGCCATCTGTTACGTGTGTTCGTTATTTTTATCGGTAAAATCTACACTATGTAGAATTTTGTTCGTAATAAGTGAACCTTTTTACCCAAAAAAAACCGGCACTGTTAACAATGATAATTCACAAATGTGTTTGGCGTTTGTCCGTGTATCATGGCAAAATTAGTATAATTTTTAAATACCGTTTTAATATAAATATTTCTGTCGTTCCGCAAATGTTTCATTGACACTGGGTAGAAAATTGTAATGGCTATAATAAAACTGAGATTTTATTAGCTTATGTACTCGTACATGCTGAGTGGCTTGCATAATAGTTCAGTAGGACACTAACAAAGTGCATATACAAATACATGTGTAGAATTATGGACTGGAATTGTTGACTTTCGAAGGAAAGCGTTATTTTCCCACGTGTTTACAATCTTAACCCCTTTGAAGTTCTATTATGAATTCAATGAAAGCGCAACTATAAGACTCAGAATTACATAATTGGGTGACTAAGGAGTAATATTTCAATTCTCAGACAATCGCAGTCCGGTAAAAGTGTGCTCACCCAGAACCCTGAAGATAATGAGGCACGGCTATGTTTATGTGTTTTAGTGTATTACCATTGTTTTTTAACGGCAGACTAAAATAACATGGTGGTAGCGAATCAGACGAACATAGAAAATGCTCTTCACTGGGTCTGGGAATCGAACCCGTGACCTCTGGATCGTGAGTCCGACTGTACAGCCCAAGGAGTCGTTATCTTGAATGGGAATGAATGATAATTAAAACAGAGAATAGCAACCTGAAGAAGATAATCATAATCTTTATATATCATAAAAATAATGGCCAACATATGGCTAAGTGCGGAAACCGCCCTGATACCAAAAAAAACCATAATCTTTATTTTGCTTAAAATATGGTAACAACAGATGTTACATAAATTTTAAATTTGTACGCATATTTTACCCAAAGAGGCATGCAAAATATATTAGTAATAATGAAATACTAACTAAAATGCTAAAAATAAGAAAATTAAATTGAATTGTGTCAAAAATTCATGTCAAATCAAAAAAAAGAAGAATACTGTATGTAATCAAACCAACATTATTAGAAGTAATAAAATAAGCGAAATCAAGATACATTGACGAAATGATAATTTGTACGCACTCATCAGCACTTAGAACGTCCACGGGAAGCGATAATGGGTTACAATTGTTTCACTCCGGCAAACAAATGGCCACGGTAAGTAGGTATAATACATGCATAATTTATGTATTTCCATAACTGTGTGAAACATGAGAAACCTCGTAATGTCCAGGTGCGTCGAGTCTTATGAAAATTAATACAACGCGTCAGACCGCTCGTCGTCTTCTGTTCCGATTAGAGGAAATAAATAACCAGTAATTGATTACATCTACTTAATGTGTCTGACGCAATTCTGCACCCACCTATTTTGTTGTTGATAAAAATAGATTCCACTTTTGAATGGTCTGCGGTCGATTGCTTGGATACATTGTTTTTCGATTATTGATATTTGTTTACTATTGTATATGATTCGACACTATGCGACCAATTGAACATTCGCCTCGAGTTCTCGTCGTACTCAACAAATTAGCGCCGTCTGTTACATTGCGTTTGTTACCTTTATCGGGAAAATCTACACTATGATGAATTTTTTTCGGAATCAGTCCACCTTTTTACCAAAAAAACTGTAACTAACATTGATAATTCGCAAATGTGTTTGACGTGTGACTGAATTAATTTTGGTGCTGGTAGATTGCTCAGCTACATATTGTTTTTCGATTACTGATATTTGTTTACTATTATTTTTAATTTAGCATTTTGCACTGGTATGTAAATGTACAAACCATGTAGAAACATATCTATTTTTGAGGGTTCCTTACTTCAAAAGGAAAAAAAGTCACACTTATAGGATCACTTGGTTTTCCGTCTGCCTGTCTGTGTGACCCTTTTTTCCAGACCAGATTTGATACCTTGAAATTAAAATCAAATACTCAAGTCTGCAATTCCTTTCATCTATAAACAAATCTCACTTATTAATAAGTCAACGCAATAAAATGATACAGCCGTTTATGCCGCTTATTTTGACGATTTTGCCTGAAAGCGCACCAAAACCAATAGGGTACTTTCCATCGACCTAGAATCCTGAAATATGGCAAGTAGCAAGGTCTTACAGCACAAGCATAGGAATAAATCTGAAAAGTATAACGTGTTAATTATATCACTTTACGATTACATACGGTTGGCGCCTGTCATTATATTCTTAATACTGCATTGTTAAAATTGTGCGTTGATTTCGTCAGGCGCATTCACTAGGCTTTGTAATTTATGATTTTCAGTATGTACGGTTCCGTACATACTCTCTGTGCGCGATTCTGACACGCACTTGGCCGTTTTTTCTCTCCTTGTTACCTCTTTGCCTGGGGTGAACTGTATAGTATCATATCAGGAATCAAGCAGTGTAAAATGCAGTCGGGCACTTAAAGTAAGGGATCGGTAAGAGAAAGAGGGTCGGATTCCATCAGGCGACACTTAGCTGAGAGAGTGATAGAGGGACATAGGCTACAGCATGCAACAGTTGAAGCAGGTATTTTTCAAAGAGGCATACAGACAGGGGAATCAAAGCGAAACTAGCTCTATCTTTATCTCTCTCCGTTCATACTTCCATCGCTTTCTTGATTTACCGTTATGTCTATTTCCTTAGGCTGCCGATTTCATTAAGAAAACCGTTGCCGAGAACATAAAATGAAATTAAAGTTTATTCAAAGTTCGGTGAATAATGCAGAAGATAATAATTGAGGAAAGAGCATGATTTACACAGGTGATTGGGAATGACGTCGGTCAACAATAATTCTTGTTAAGAGGCACCGACAGACACCTGTTGGTGACACCCGATACCCCCGCGTTTTACATAATACGCTCCGCCGCAACCAGCCGACAATAAATACTGACTCACATACACACACACGACGCAGTATACTCACTCACTCGTGCTGGCATTAATGTACAGTAGCCACGTTTCCTTGTTCCCTCGTAGAAGCAAAAGCCTATCAATAAATAGCTAATCTTATTAGGGCATAAGCAGCAATTTTGCTCGCACAGCGCTGCGACCCAAAAGGACGCTATATATACTTAAACGGGCCGGTAAACTTGCTTCTGACGTATTTCATTTTTACCATAGGTAATAGTTCTATTTTACATACCCACCCTCTCTTTCTATTCCGTAGCTCTATCTTTTTTAACTTGTGACGGTCAAACCCCCACGAGGTAAAGGTGCGTCTGTAGTTATATACTGTCTGGTAGAAGCAACTAAATAACTCTGGGATACCAACCAATCTACAACCATTTTGATAACGTATATTATGCCGTAAGTACATAAGTATGACCATAGTTCATCTACAACAACCAAATAAGGAAATGTTTAGGGCTCCGTACCCAAAGGGTAAAAACGGGGCCCTATTACTAAGACTCCGCTGTCCGTCTGTCACCAGCCTGTATCTAATCTAATGAACCGTGATAGTTAGACAGTTAAAATGTTCACAGATTATTTCTTTCTTTTACCGCTATTACAACAAATACTATAAAGCAGAATAAAATAAATACTAAAGGTACATACCATACAACAAATGAATTTTTTTTGCCGTTTTTATAGATAATGGTACGAAAGCCTTCGTGCGCGAGTCCGACTCGCACTTGGCCGGTCGACACACTGTCGTCATACAGATAAGCAATACCATCAGGCTGCGCATGAGCTGTCAAAAGACACTTCGCAACTTGTCTGTTGATATGTAGTAAAAGCCAACATGTCTGGCGTTCTAGAATAAACAGTATCAATATATCCACTATAGAACTACTACGCTTGTAACATTGAAATCTTATTTAGCTCAAAAGACTACAAGCTTTTATAGATCTTGAAATTTCTGGATGCGTAAAGAAAATATTTGCCTTTCAGAATAAACAATACTTTTTTACAAAACACTGCAAAAGGATCAAAATTTAATTGAATGCACCAGAGTTTAAAACTCAATTTATACACTAAAACACTAGCACTGATTGTGTGAACCTAATTAATTAGCTACATTTAATTAAAGATAAAGGTGTGGAAACAAATTACCTCAATAAAGTAACACTGAATATCAATCGACTCCACCTAAATGCTGAGTTCATTAAATGTTGAAGCAATTCATTGATTTAAAGGGCAAAGCAGGTTGCATTGTTTATATGCAATTTCAATGTTATAAAAGACAACCAACTTGAGCAGAAAAATAGAGTCGGTACCAAGCCTGAATTACTGAGAGTAAAACTGTAGGGATTTGTGGGAAATCTTTAATCAGGTTTTGGGAATATTTTTTAAACAGTCACAAAGGTGAAAGAGCAAGTGCTAAGATTATATAATAAATCGAATCATCTGGATCTATAAATTCAATTGTAATTAGATTAAATCAGTTTCTACACATTACGAGTAACACGGACAGTAAATGCGAAAATGAGGTCTTTCGATACATTTTGGTGCCTCAATTGAACTTTCAATAGTGATAAAATTTGACACCCACGTAGCCTGTGGCATGGAAGACATATGCATTTTTTAAATTTTGATATATAGAATATTTACCGCGGAATAACTTCAGAAGTCCGCGCAGACTAAGTTATAGAGGCAGTTATTCTACTTCTTAGTACTTCAAGAATTTAGTCATTTTCGTCAATACTGACAACTGTTTGCCGCCTTGTGGATTGAAGATCTTGAGAATATTATCTCCCTATTTTTTTAGTGACTTAATCAGTTCTTGGTGAAAGTCATGCAAGATGACTAAAGGATAAATCTTGCAAATCGAGAAGCAAATTTCTTGGGAGTAAGTATGATCGACATATTACTGCGATCAGCACTTGGGGTGTTGATGTGTTGTTGGGGTGTTGATGTGTTGTTGGTGTGGTCAGGGCTGCCCATGATCAGGCTTATATAGGAATGAGTGTTATTTGTTTTTGTTTACTTCGTGAAAAAGCTTCTTTGTTAATTGACCTTTAAGTTATATTTTAGTCTGCAGTAGCAGATGTTTACAAACAACATTTTAGTCTACGACGATACACTAATACAATCTCGATCAATAGGGAAGATGCAACCAAATTAGATTGGGTTTAATTGTATTTTATAGCATAGCGGACATTTTAATAAATCCCACCAAAATGAAAAATTGGATTTTTTATTTGGATTTTGCAAGGACTAAATGACTCAAAATGTAGTTCCTCGAACAGTAAAATGCTTATTAGATTTAGTTTACTCATTGCATTTTGAACATTTTATTATAGGGGGAGATAACTTAAAATATCGAACAAGCTCCATACATTTTAACGCTCTAAAAACAGGTGACGTCACAAATGTCACCGGATTTATTATGGAGCGTTTTATCACCGCGTGACTGTAATTACTTTTTGGCGGGATGTACTAAAAAAGTATTAGTCGTACCGAGGAAAAAAAGATTGAGGTATTTACCTTTTTACGTGGACCATCGAATTAGATACAAATATTTTTTAAATGCATCTTCCCCATTGATTAATTCGAAATTTGTTCGACGTCGACGACATCGGATGCAAACGAAGCACTGACTGATGTGTTTTTAAACGCAACGTATTTTAATAAAGCGTCCGACTGAAAAAATTAACTGTTTAATTCAAGTAAAAAAACTAATACTACTGTTACATTTTCCAGTGCGCAAAATCTCCTTTTAGAAAATTGTGTGCGCCTGGAGAGCTGCACAATTCCACAGCTACCTGGAGCAAGTGTCCGGGGGCGAATCCCGCCCAGCGTCCCTGCACCCACTCTGGCAGAGGAATTGCTTCATAACATTCTTTAATTATTTACTATTATGTACTTCCATTTCCTCTGCCAGATTTCTATGTAAGTCATTAAGGATGCCAGGGAGGACGCCACCTCCACACCCTTGCTCCATATACATTGCTACTTTTATTTTCTGTATACATCGGCATCTGACTGACCGATCTCATGCATAAACCTATTATGCAAGGGATCCTTAATA
The DNA here is from genome assembly GCA_910589575.2 of Carcina quercana. Lineage (NCBI taxonomy): Eukaryota > Metazoa > Arthropoda > Insecta > Lepidoptera > Depressariidae > Carcina > Carcina quercana. The sequence continues at coordinate 7,937,975 of OU342439.1, forward strand.
ATTGCAAATATGTGACCAACTCTGAAGTATGATCTACCAAACAAAAAATAATCATCAAAATCGGTTCACTATTGGCGGAGTTATCGCGTAACACACATACAAAAGAAAACATACGCGTCGAATTGAGAACCTCCTCCTTTTTTGAAGTCGGTTGAAAAAATATGTCCAAATGAATCGATATTTCAAAGTTACTATCCCAAAGGTTGGGTTTGATATGTCAATCAGGGAAGCCTATATGTACACAGATAAAATATATAACCTTACATGTTTTAACTGTAGTAAGAATTTAAAGATTTAATTCAATTAAACTCATACTCCTATAACACTTACATACTTATTCCTCAGCTTCGTCTGTATGGACTGAAGAAATTATCCTGTGCGAACTACTTAATAGACCGGGATAAAAGTAGCCTATTTACTTTTCCATGCCTTAGGCTGGCTGTGACACTCTTCTTCCCTAGCTATCCGCCATGTGCATGTAAAATTTCGTCATGATTGCTTGTCCCGTTGAGGCGCTAAATTGTAACAAACAAAGATGCTAATTCGCACACATTTCTTATATTTTAATAGTATCGTATCTCAATTTCCCCCGAAGATGCGCGCGCGGCGGGCGGCGGGCGGCCGGCGTGAGATCGTCCTCGCGTCGCTATATGATCGACTACACGGAATGGCAAGGTTGTCGACATCGGCGCCGGCGCACCGCCTTCCTGTTCCATACACAAGTCATGCGCGTTTTCCCGACCGACAGACCCGCCGGTGGTCCCACTCTCTACAAAAGCTTGACACCATTATCGTTACAGTGGTTTTACAGTATATAGATCAACGGCCACGATCTCACGTGATGGTAAGTGAAGATGTGGCCTATGATGGTGCGCGTTGGTCTAGAAGATACCTTTTCACTTTCGACTTAAAAACACCTGAGTTGTTTTGTAGGAATACAGATACGGGCAGTGCGTTCCACTCCCTAGCTGTACGCATGATAAAATTAGAATCGAAACGCTTAGTGCGAGTTATAGGAAGGTCGACTATGTACTGGTGGAGCCCTGCGGTTCGTCTGTTAGTTCTACACTTGAATGGCGATGTCGGAATCAATAAGAATAGCTCTCGCACGCACTCTCCAAAATGATTTTCTCTCACAACCTTCTGTTCATTTCCTTTGTTAGTCCACTGCCGTGGAGATTAGCCAAAATCACTAAGCTTGGCAATCGTATTGGCGAACGCAATACTATTAGCTGGACATAGATCAACGCTACTTTTCGTCCTCTAGATTCTACGCACAGCATTTCGTTTGTTTAACAATAAAAAAGGTACCTACAGTGATACTTATGTATAGGATGTGAGTATCCACTGATAACCCAAATGTTGTAGTTGTGTAACGAAATAGGTAATTAACATAAGTATTTCTATTTCTACGAGTAATTACTACGTTAATAAAGTATTTATTAAGATGCGTCTGCGTATAGACTAAAACCTACAATATTTCAAGGCCAAATAACACTTCTCTAATCAAAAATTGGACATCTTCATATCTTAAAACAAATAAAAATTACACGAATTATATTGCGAAGTAATTTTAAAACCTGACAAGTGTCTGGTTGTTTCCATATATCATTGTTTTACTGCCTGATCAGTGACTTTCATAGCCTTTTTTCTGTTGCCAAAAATACTAAAACGTATAATAAACAGAAGTTTTACAACGTCGACAGACACAAATTTATACCAATTAATTTATTACTAATTAAATAATAATCAATTAAAATCATCGATCAATTAAAGACAAAACATCGTCTGCACTCACACAGCGGCGTCTGCGCAGACGGACGGCGAACGTGTAAGACGTCTGTATATTAATAGAGGCCCGTTTCCCTCAACTTTTATTTATTATTGTAGACTTCATTGACTGGGGCCGGTCGGCGCCTGCTTGTCGCAATTGTAACTGGTTCTTCTCGTTCCATATGCCCATAATTCAACTCATATATGTTTATTTCCAGTGTGTCCTGATTAAAATGCAAGAAGGCGACGCAAAGGCCGTTTACATTGTCGAACCAATTAGTAGGAACCATAAAAATCATACAAATCATTTGCCTTCCTTATAGAGCACCACTGTCCGTATTGGCTTGCCGACACTGCCACCGCCGCGGTGACTTTTATTCACTTATAATTTTCGGAGTTATATTGAGACAGTTTTACGAGGCGTAGACAGTTTAAGTGGCACAAGGTACATTTAAAGAGACACCGAACGCCATATCGGGAGCGCCCGAGGAGATTGAAAGTGAACCATAAGTTGCGACACTCTCCTAGATAAAGGTCCTAGACTCTCACAGATTACCTCACGAGTCAAGTGTGGGCACACAACTGTTTTTCCACGCCTCTGCTTTACCGTACATCAATTAAAACTGTCCAAATTAAACCAATTACTTAGATTGAAAAGCCACTATCTATTAGGACGAGAGAGCATATAGCTATATGTAATCTACTTTTCCGGCATAGGGTGTAAATGTGAATAAGATTTGTAGAGACATGTATGGTTGCATATCAATCTTATTTTATGTTTTCCTCAAAGTATTCCAATTTTATTCTTTACCATCTCATATCATTTCATCCCATCCAACCATCAAATATCAACAACCTTGACTCGTCCGCATCACACCCATAGAGTTCCATATTTCGCGATGAAGGTGTGTTCGGAAACCTAAAGATAACGGGGCCGTCCAGGAACGCACAGTGGACCGGAGCCAACTTATTCAACAAAAATATCGTGTATAATTTATTGGTGATCATTCTACGCGTGCTTTGGGAATGAGCGTGTCTTACAGTTGCACCTCATAAAAACAAAATCAAAAAACATTTCGCGGGCTCGTGTCATCGTCGAGGCACAGATTTAGCCCGCAGTGCATACTCCGACGACGCTCACAGAAAATAAGACATAACTCTATCGGAATAGATTTTCCCCGAATAACTAATGTCGCGACATTATTTTCTGTCATCGTCGTCCTTTGTGTCGTTATTGTAGAAACAAGGTCATCGTAGAACAAAAAAAAATTGATGACTCAACGAGATCATCGGTTCTAAATAGAGTACACGTTTTTTGATGTAAATAGGTACTATGAATACCTAGAATTATCTCGTATTGTACACTATAAATAAAGTAAATTAGTGAATGTGTTCTAAAAGTAGAAAACATAGGAAAATTGAATAAATCCAGGAGTCAATTGATGATCATAGATGACGCGGCGCATGTTCTCGTAGACTATTGGCATATTAAACCAGACAGCCCAGTGTTCATTCATTCAACACCCATCTCAGTGCATACATCAGACGCCAGGACATTATGCTCGCACGGCAACGCCTACACAAATCAAAACGTCTCGACAACAGAACAAAGTTATCAATCAAACGACAAGAATGCAAATTTTAATTGTTGCCGGGGCTGGGTTGATGTCGCCTTATATTATGATGGCAATTTATTTGCGTGAGCTCAAGGGGCGGGCCGCCATGCACTCAGTATGAAGCAGTGGTTCTTAAACTATGGTTATCGGCCTTAAGGAGTCATTTGTAGCTTAGAAAGTAGAAAATCAGCGATTGATCAACGCAATCTAGAGTCCCCAACCATTTCAATTTTAGCGATGATAATTAAAATTAAGAGATCCCTGATTATATCACGTTCAGTTACTATCATATTTTCACGTAACGTATCCGATAAAAGGTGGCGCCTTTTATCGGATACGTTACGTAAAAATATTTGGTGTACCCATAAGATATTAATTACTATCTGGAATAAGGTAAAGATGGAATCCTGACTAAACAAACATCATTGGGTTGGGTACATACTATTAGTCCATATTTCTTGCATTTTATGAGTGATGGCGAGATACGCCTAATATCTATCTACAATCATCAAACGTGATGATTATGTCAAACTACTCAAGATGGTTCCTTGTGACAGTTTTCAAGTTATTTCCAGAGCTCTTGTGCATCTTTTCCGTGTTACAAATAATAAGATTTTGAAACAATCCCGTTCAATTGCTCGCTGTTAAAATTATACACATTCATACAGGCTTATTCATAAAGATTTGGAGCCAGTGGTATAGACGGGACACAACCGCTGATTATGAATAAACTAGCTCTACAACTATGGTAATAAGAGTTAATATTTTTCATAAAAGATTTCACCGGGTAACACTCATTAATTTTGTCTCTACATTATCATGTGGAAGTACTTTCTCGGCAAGGTTGCTTCTGAATCACTATTATTATGGTACTAGTTGGTACTCTGAATCACTTCAGACTAATATTATAAATTTTAAAGTAGCTTTATCGCTCTGTTTCTTAGTGTGTAAAAGGCAGCAACTTTTCACGGTTGAACCAAACTTGAAATTTGACACCACGTAGGTGCTGTCATTAAGAGAGAAATGTGCTGCTTTTTATTCCGCTGAGGTCTATGAAGACATACTCGCAGGTAAAAAACTTGTTGAGAATAAATGCTGAATAATGTTATAAATATCTCACAATAATGTATATCCGATTTAGAATCATAATTAATACTAATTTGGAAATATTTAAGTGATTCCGAAGTCTAGCGGCTACAGGGCCAGGGTTAGATTCTCAACAAGTTCTCTTTTTGGTGAGTGATATTGGTAGTGACTTTTACTTAGTTTTTAGACTCCGTCCACTAAGTGGTTTTCAGAGGATAACTTCTAAAAATATTAATGAATGTAATTTTCTAGCCCTTGAAATACAAAAGTACAGTATTCGTACGTACGAGTATTTACAATTAAAAATCATAGTATAAATTGATCTAGAAAGTTGTATCGACTACCTGGCTCAAACGTACTCAGTATTGCCACGCTGGATGTCCAGGGGACCCCTTTCCTTCGATTCAGAGCACGAAGGACCAGCAAGCGTATTTACCATGCTTGATTCTAGCACTCACAGACGATGGACTTTGAAATAGAAATAGACGAATTCATAGTTATGATATTCATACGCCAGTATACCGATCGGACGCAAGAGAAAGTGTGAACTTTTCACGCGTCGATTTCAGCATTTTCATCTTTCTTATAGCGGAGCAGACGAGCGTCGGCTCGGCCCCGTTTCCTGGGCTAAATATAGTTTTCACTTGATCATTTAATTATATGGAGATTAATGGACGGCGGGACGACAACATTCGCGTTAATATTGTTAATATACTGTGTTAATACTGTATATTAGATTCATGTCAACACTGGACAAGTCTCTTGAGAATTGGTCTTTGTAAGTGCGGAAATGTCTAGCCCGGGTCAATCTATCTACGAGTATAAGGTAAGATAATATATCTGTTTCACAACTGGTCTACCAAATCTCAAAGCTTTTTAGCCCCCGACGCAAAAAGATGGGTCTGATAAGATTGACGCCAATGTGTGTATGTGTGTTTGTCGATCATCGAGCAAGTTTCCTTGCGGTGGTTTTAGCTTGGAAATTTTCTTAAATTTTCAATTTTATTTACTGATAGTACTGATGTCAATCAGATTCAATTGAAACCACAATATCTTGTGAATTTTATTGCTCTTTAAAAGCGTGAATTAATAGAAGTATCTGTATTAAAAAATCACTCTGTATAAAATGCTCAAAATAAATAAAATATTACAGTTTTTTCGATATTCTGTACAAAGTAACTGCAACCTTATCGAGGGGATACAATATTATATTTAATTTAAGATTTTTGTGTGGTAGTGGTCAAGTTTGTAAAACATTTACTAAAAGTTTTGGGAATGTCTGTACTGAATGTTGTGTACGATTATATTGAACGCATGTGTATTGTGCCTGGGCTCGTTTATAACCTTGTGATGATCGTGACGCGACCCTCGCTGGCGACAGTAGAAAATATTGTGTGTTTCTACAGAGACAAAGCAAAGAGTGCAGATCAATGTTATATTACTTATTACAGTAAATAGCGTAATATAAACTTTTTTAAACTTATAATTAATAAACCACATGGAATATGCTCCCGACAAGTCGAGCATAAAATCATTGATACTATTGTTTGATCATTTAAAACTAAAAAATTAACTTACTTATTTAAAAAATAAGTCTAAAATAAGATTGAGCCTTGTCATTTCAGTATAATTCAATTTGCACCAGCTTACTCCCAAAAAATTACCCCTTTTGCGCTAAACCAATATACAATCTTTGTACTTTTCTAATTCAACTTGATCGTCAAAAAAGGGCGTAATACATTTGAAATGTGCTAAGAATCCTAACGCTAATTTGAAATCCTTTCATTAATATTGCAGACATTTTGAATTGCAGACAAAAACACTACACTTCCATAAAGGAGCTTCCAGTGGACTTCTAACTCCGCGATCGTATAGGCAAGCGTCGTAAGTAGGTAAAGTAAACATTAAGTTGTAAGTAAACGGGTCGAGCGAGCTACACCCGACGTAAAATCGAATAGAAATTGCAGTTTATACTTAATTTACATTTTAAGGCAATAATAAGGTTCCGACGATGCGCCCTGAGGACCTGAGGACCACTATAAAGTATGGAGTTTGCGAAATGCTAGCTGTGGTCATTGGCAGCCGATTCCGTTTTAAATTATTCCCTTGATTTTTTAAATAGTGCACAAAGTATAGACATGCACCGGCAACAGCAGCTGATTTAAATCATACCTTTTTGCTGAAAAATTAATGCAGCCGATTATCCCTATACATTTTATTCATACTATATAAAAATACCAATATAAAAAATAATTTCTGTTCAAAATTTAACAAAAAGGTGATGACGATTTTAAGAAGTCATATTGCAATAAAACTTTTCAGGAAAGTGATAACATGTCATCGGTTTACGCATTGCAAACAAGTGTTGCCAACGTTAAATCATATTATTTTTCCTGCGCACCACATGCTGCGGTAGGCATTTTACCTCGACATTTAATTTGTGTATTTATTTATATTGTTTCCCGTTTCTGTACCTATATTTATGAGCAGTTTTTCTTTCTTTCTTTCTTTCAAAGGTACTAATAACGTCTATATCAGGGATGGTGAACCATTGGCACGCGACTCAATATTTTCGTCACTGTTCACGAAATTCATTATGCTCTACGGAAAAAGTGTGAAGTAGGTATTATATGACTAGCGATCGCGTATTAAATATATTATACGCTTATATATATGAAACATTGCAAAATGTTCCTATTTTTTCGTAGTAAATTAAGAGTTTTCAGTTTATAGTATTTATTATTATTATTTTCCCAATAATCATAAAGTCAAAATTATTTGATGGCACGTCTATAACCTCATTAAACATTTCTTTTGAAAAATGCCACGTTGATACGTAAAGGTTCGCCACCCTTGGTGGTTATCTATATGATATCTCTCTGGTTTTTCACTCGTAATTAACCATATACAAGACATTATTGAGCAGCGTTCTGCCCGTCTCTATATTATTATGGAAATAAGCAGCTTTTACTCGTAATGTATCACCATTTTTATTTGCACAATGGTCTCACCTGATGGTGACTACAACAGTATTATTCACAGTGCTGCTTGGCGGCAGCCTTATCATTGTGGTATACAGGTGGACATATACCACCAACTAATAGTAGGCTGCAGTAAAACTAAATTGAGTTATTATTTTATAATTTTACATGTCACATGGTTTTTTCCATTTATGACGCAAAATAGTGAAGCACACCTCAATTAAGATACGCACTATGTTCAGTTTATCGATGAAATACAGATTACCGACTACCAATTCATGAAGCTGATAAAATCTTATCGATGAAATCGTACGATACTCTAACGTTTTTCGCGAAATTATCTAATTAGTTACGATAATACTAATTTGCAAGTATCGATAAGCATTGTGAGAGATATATGTTCACAACATTACCTAATTAATTACGTATATCGAAATTTGCGGTAGAGCAGTATAGGATTTTATTAAATTTATCTCTTGTTTTCAACTAGGTATTTTTATTATTAGCTCGTAGTTTTAGATACTTTAATAAAAATTTAGTTGCTGTAAGTTTTCCGAAAAAATTAAAATAAATTACGCAATTTCGAAATTGTTTGTTTGAAAAAAACTAGGACTGCTGTAAGAAATTTCTACTAGAAATAAGCTGTTCTTTTTGTATATATTTTTTCTGTTTTTGTGTTATGTAAATATTTTTTGTTTACAATAAACTGTTTAAATAAATAAATAAAACCCTAACAAAAATACGTATCGAGTTCAGTTTTCTGATTTGACAATGAAACACCAGATTTACACAACAAGCGTGCGCTTACGTCAGAGAATAAACTACACCATACATACTATAACCTAATTAACATAAAACCTAAATTGATGGCGTTTTAAAATTTTATAACGAGCTATGAAAACGTTACATTTATTTGAGAAAAGTGGTAAAAGATACGGCGTGGCTGGCTAAAAGTGTTATTTATACTTGTTTGGTGACAGACCGCCGCTCAGCGCTTCTCGCTGTCCTAATTAAAAATTTAAATTTGGATCCCGACTTCAGCCACCATCCCGGCAGCGTAAATTACCTCATTTTTATATAAACACTTTTATTCAGATCATAACATGCTTTTTCATAACTGTAGATCGAATTTCAAACGTGCATTTTTCAACATTTTAAACAGTTAATTTTTATACGGAGAACCGTGGCAGATCGTTCTGGTTTTGGAACCATAACATTGAAAAAGTCTGCTTTCTCCATACTCAAGCAATAGATCTCAAGTTGGATCGTAAACGCTATCCTCAAACAAGTCGATGCGAATTTCTAAAGCCTAAAGCCCAGCAGTCAAATTACTTACTAATCACTATTATCTATCACTTTAATCAGCGTAGAAATAAGATTCGGAAGACACTTCCAATTCTAGTGTTCTCTAAAAACTATAATTTGAGTCGAATCAAATGTGCATAGGTATCACATCGTCACTATTCATCAGGTTAGATTGTGGTCAAGCCTTGATCTACTAAATCGATTACGTTTATTATCGTCCGATACGCAATTGTTGCGTGGAATTATATATATATCATTTGACGTCATCAAAAAGTAGGCTTCATAGTAAATGTAAAAATGTAAAAATATTTATTTCCTTTCACATTAACATTAAATTATAGTTTTTGGGACACTCCTTTTAAGTTAAAAAAAACTTGTATTAGGAGGCCCCGCTCTTCCGCTAGTTGTTTAGGAATATAAATACATAGGGGATAATACAGTAGTGCAGTAAAAATTAATAGTACAAGTTATAAACTAATTATACATTTTTAAAAGAAATTTGGTTAGTTGTGTGTAAGTGTATATGTGTAGTGTGTGTGTGAGTGCGGGGGGGTGGGGGGGGGGGGGGGGGGGTGATAGTAATCATCGACATGTCCTAAGACACAATAGCAAACGAAACCTTAAAATAGCTACAACAATTCCGATCGACAGACGATTATAAGTTATGAAGCATCGATAAGCATGTCTTACTCGTACGATACTCATGTTACCTCCAAGTTTTGTATTACATACAATAATGCTTTGTTTGTCTAGGTAGCACTTGTAACTTTACACTGGGGTAGGTCGCGAACTATTTTGTATTTGTTATGCTAACCCGTATTTGCAATTCTTAAGCATAATCAGCGTTTATAAATTATTGGCATTCGATACGATGTCTTACGCAAGTCGTTCTAATCAGCAGCTTTGATGCCATGACCTTTTGGAGCCCGGTCATTGAATTGTGTTTGTTTTCAATTCAGTTTATTACACGTCTGAACTACATATGCATACCTTTGTGATTGTTCAAACAATAATTGTCTCGTACCGTTTTGGCGTCTTTTTTTAAATATTACTTATTGCTTTATTTTCATTATTCAAACTGAACCGGCACTAAAATCAATACAAATTACGACAATCGCTGAAAATATAATCCGAAGAGCCATGAGCAAAAGCTTGGTGTAAATAAAAACACTTCTATAACTGTGTTAAGTTAAAGCCTAAATAGTAAAATATAATACAATCACTGCAAATGCGTCGGGTAAATAAAACTGAATTACTTTTTGCATACTTTAGTCGGACGGCTTAGTTCGAGTATCCATCTCATATTTAAAATTAATCCCGTTGACCTTAAAACCCGCTAAAAGCTCTAAAGCTCTCGCTTTAATGTCTAGGCCTACTTAAAGCGAATATGATACGTGGGCTAATGGATTTTGTAAGACTACATTTTTGAGATTCATTAGTGCTGGCTGCGTTTTGATCTAGATCACTTTTAGGATCATTCCATATTTCTTTTATTAGAATAACGTAACTGGTATTCCGTCTCCGTGGTTTAGTGGCCTGTCTGGAATAAAAATCCGGACGATGTGGGGTCAATTACGAGGGGTAGTTCCTATCTAATAGATCAGTTCGGTACGTGGTATATGTCCAGTTAGTTACCTACCACCATTGTTTTCTAAATCTACGTTAATAGCACTATTGTGTTTCAGCGTTCAAAGAAAACATATCGTGTTCAGTAATAGACTTCTGCTTGATAATGCTACAGAACTATGGATCGCTCTAGCTTCATTTATTAACATAATTCCATATTTAAAAAAGGAACATGACGAGGTGTTTGGAGGACATGTTGCTAGTCTGCCGGAGCAACGCGGGTACGCCTGGTGACGCGCCGGGATTTGAATACAATGCCGCGAATGCTCAGGGCCGCCCGCGTGCACGCATGCATAATCCCCGAGCGATTATTTAAAATCTGCCACATTCCCCCTATGAATGATGGCTACATCTATGAATCGTTAATATTTACTCGAGGACACGACCGGCCATATAAAAGCGGTTTTTTGCACGACCTTCTCACTGTAATCTTGCCTCCTAACATCGATGATCTCAATGTAATGTACTGGAAATTGGCATACGTGGAATCGTGGTCTCTCAAGCTCAACAAATATTTTTTAGTGGCAATTTTTAGATAACATCTGTACGATTTGTCATTTGGGCTGAAAATACGTCCAATTGCATTTTTTTTATAAATTGGCAGTACAATGTAAAATGTACTGAGGGACAATAAAAGAAATTAGCTTTGCTCTTGGCAGATAGAAATTAACGAGACCATTATATTTTGTACTTGATATTATGACACTATTATTGTCAGAGAAAAAAAATTATGTGTAATCGTTTACGTTCGTATGTTTCATTCAATCATCACACAATCATTTATTTAAGAAACCGACACACATACTAATATTTTTATACGAAAACGTGTTTTTTTGTCCTTCCGTCCCATGGTAACGGAGGGTCAGAATGACTGAATCTTTTGGAAGGGATCGAAGAAGGGCCCGAGAGGACATAGGGTATTTTTAGCCCAATCGAGTGAGTAGTTCCCGTGGGATACTTACCAAAGTCATGGGAAAAAGATAGTTGTAGCCAAACGAATAATTGAATAGTTTTATTTGCTTTATTTGCGTTGACTCACATTATAGCCCTTACCATTCTTAGATGACAATTACTTTGTGAGCAGTTTTTCTGTTACTGATCTACAAAGGCAGTATAATCTTCGAAATAGATAAACTATACACTTTATCCTGAACGCATACAGTACGCCTATTCAATCAACATTGTCAGAAATCCGAACTCTGAATTTACATCGGCCAGATGTGACACGTTGCGATAAACTAATGTTCCTATCTCAGATCGGTTGCCAAGTGCATTAATAACAATCATCGAACTGCAACAAAGTTGTCGTCCAGCTACCGTCGTTCTACCACAAGGCAACATTCCGATACACGGCGCCTGACCCGCAGCAAATCAGTATAGACTTTCTGAAATTGCAGTAACTAACCATTGACTAACTAATACTATAGACATGTCCACGCAAGACAAACCTGTGAAGTTGCAGCTATGTAGCGCACACAACTCCTCGTTCAACTGGCAACCGTCATTCCGATATAAGGTCGCTATTAAAATGCAACATTGTGCTTTTGAAACAAACTTCAAATAAACTGTATGTAGAAGAACCCATGCTAAAGATAAAAGACCAATTTCTGAATGTGTTAGAAATTCACGATTTTACTATACTATTTCAATATCGTTATAAACAATGTAATGGAAATGTTAGGTTTTTACCCTTAATATTTTATTTTTATTATTTTATATCTATTTTACTTTTACTGTTGCTACCATAATAGTTAAACATTCGATTAAATTTATGTTATGTATATACATCCGTTGAAATCATGTAAGAATCTTTTAACCGTAGAGTAAATGAAAAACAGTAAGTTTATTGGGGGGGAGGGGGGGGGGGGGTTTACTTACTAGAGAGTTGAAGCTGTCAAAAATTAAGCCCTTTCAAAATCTAATTGGTCTAGTATTGTACAGTATCGGTGATATTGTATTTCGGTATATACGAGTATGATAAAGTTGATATTTTTTTATTGAACCTTCTACTTTCTTCTATTACCTTCTTCTATTGACCTTGAGCACGCTTTCCAGCGAATGTTCTTATCAGATGAGGGCCTCTACCAACTGTACATAAATAAAACTAATCTTACAGTCTCATTTCAGGACGCTGACATTAATCGGAAGAGACACCAACGGTTTACGGATTTATTTACACCTTATAAAGTTCTTAACTATCTTCGTCATGTTTCAGCACACTTATATGTTGGATATGAAACGTGAATAGATGCAAATTCTATAGAACTCAAACGACATTGAGTACCTATGGTCGAGCTTCGAGAGTTCTGGGTTTGGGCGCCTATAAATAAATCTTTAAGTCTGAAAATAAACGACGCATGAAAATATCTATGACCTGACTCATATTATCGTATATATATAGCATACACGAACTGTTTTCAATATCTATAAAGTATTGCAAAACTCGTGTCAAATCAGTAGGATGATTACATACAATTCGATAAATAAATTCGTCAGTGAGTTTGAAAATAGAATCAAAGTGCAAATGAAATTTAATCTCAATCTCAAAAATTCAGTAGGTGTAGTATATATGCAACCCTAAAAAAATATAAATAAAGGGTCTAAACCAGGGATGGCGAACCATTGGCACGCGTGCCATTGACGGCACGCGACACAATATTTTGGGCACTTCGCTGTCCACGAAATTCATTATGCACTACGAAAAAAAGTGTAAAACAAGTATTATATGACTAGGGAAGTAGGGAACGTGTATTAAATATTTTATACGCTTATATATGAAACAGCAAAATGTTCATATTTTTTGCAGGAAATTAAGTGTTTAATATTTTCCCAATAATCAGAAAGTCAAAATTATTTGATGGCACGTCTATGACCTCATTAAGCATTTCTTTTGTAAAATGTCACGTTGATACGTACAGGTTCGCCACCCTTGGTCTAAACAGTTGTTGTTATGTATGACCAAATTCCAGAGATAATACCTCAAACAAGACACTGTGAATTTTTTTTAATAGTTAGGGGCTTTTACTCAATAAATGAATACTATATATCCGGAAAATAAGCATCGGGGTTATATGAGACTCAAGATCTGTTTAACAGTTTAATATCATTTTCTCGTTAGGCTTTTTATATGCACAATGTTTTTTTCTTCTTCAAAAGATAGAGCAACGTTTGTCCTCAAATGAGTTCGACGATGTTACGCGTTGATGAACTACTTAACTTCAGATTTAACACTTAACCATCATATCTACCTCTAATAGTAAGTAACAACAAGGACACAGGACGAAAGCATTCTCACAAGGAAGCCTCAATTTTTATTCTAAAAACGGTACCTTAAAACATGCACTCCATTCGTTAAACGTTTTATTTCTGATGCTTTGAATATCAAATTTCTAGCTCGAGCGGTTCGATCTAGTCGTTAATCAATATGGCAATTAGACAAGGAAGACTAACAATTACAAAGGACATTTGCTTCTTAATATATAGTTCTATTCAGATTATAATTGTTACCAGGTAGAAAGACAATTAACAAAAAATATAATTATAACGGAAGGTCACAGATCAAATTAATTTACTCCTTTACTAACTAGCCTTTACCAGGCCTGACAGTGACGTGCCGTCTGTGTATATGAGTGCTAGGGCGTACATCGACTCTGTGCGAGACTGGTCGACCTCGATGGATAGCACATTACAGACGCTGAGAGAGCAAAAACGTGTAGACAATGGAAAAAGGCGACAACATCACTATTCACAGACGATCCTTAATCGATCAATTTGTATAATGTGCGTCAGCGTACAATGAATCGATTTGTTTTACTGTTTGCCTGAGGAAAGTCGTTACGTAAAACATCACAATTTTTTGTGTTTACACAGTGTGTTCATTTCACGTAATGGTTTTAGAAATTAATAAAAGTGTGGAAAACACTTTTATTCAACATATTATCGCACTAAACGTAATTCTGTTGCTGTCTATTTTCCCCGTTTTCGTGTCTAAATGGATAAAGATATATTTGTGAAATTGGTCATGAAGATGCGGACAGGCTACTGCTGTATATGCCGATAAAATGTTCGTGCAGATGAATTCGGAGACAAAGGTAAGAAGTAATACTATATTTCGTAAGGCAAAAACTCATAAAAATGACGGCGCAAAAAAATAACCTAACATAAACTGTGATTTTTACAAATCAAAATGCTATTGGTGTATTTTTGCACATTGGGCCCCACCCTATCTTTTCCCCACCCATTCTATAACTAAAGCACATAAAATCCATATAACCGAAACGTCTATGTTTCCAGAGAAAGCTGACAAATGTAATTTTAAGCGTAGATGATATTGGCATCATCATTTTGTCATTTTCATTAAGCATCTTCTTCGTATTTGTATTTGTCATGACAACACAGTGGCTATGAATTGGACAACATAGTTCAATATTTTCTGAATATGGCCGCGGCTCAACGTCCTCGATATCGTCGGTGGCGAGCAACGGGCCGAGACGGATGCCTATTTGGGAGAGAAGGCTCCCTATTTGGAAGCCTGCGGTTCGAGTCTCGATCAGTATCGAACAGCAGCCATTCGAGACGTGTCTATGGCCGTCAATCTTCCATTTACTTCTTTTATAGATATTTGAATTGTAAAATGTATTTTATTGTTTTTTTCTACGCTATACGAGCATGGCTAACGCGATGTGATATACTCAGCGAGCTGTGGAAAGGAAATGAATTTGTCATAATTTACTCATTACTAGATATGATACGATTCATCATGAAGATAACGCATCGGTCAATTAATGTGGGAAATAACCACAATATTCATGGACGATCAGCAATGTTGAATGACAAAACAATATTACACGATTGAAAATATGCATTGTAACTTGTACAGTGCGTTACCATTGACGTATTGAAGTCAAGTAGGTAGGTATAGCTACTGGGTAGTGAAGCGTCAATTTAAACAACAATCTACAAATATACACCTTTACAGACACAGTGTAAATAAAAAGATAGTAAATGTGCAATCCCGATTGTTGTTGCACAGTTATTTTTACAATTCTAATTGTTTCAATCAGTACACTATTTCGAGGCAATACGATTCAAAATTATAATTTTGGATAATCTGAATCGACTCCTGGGCCATTGCCCTAGGATTGATGACCTGCATTTATATGCCCGTCTCGCTAACTATAGCATTACATTTATATTAAAAGGAAGGAAATGTATTTTTTTCAATACTGGCCGTGTGAGCTGTACTTAGTTATTTAGTTTTCTTATGGTAGTTATAGTGAGAAATAATAACACTTAAACGCCGAATAAATAAATCACGGTCCACCTAAAAATCAGCGCTGTGGTCTTTGGGTCACAGCGTCGGGCTGAGCTGGTGCCGTTTTCCAAGCTAACTTAATTTTTATGTAAAAAAAATTTCTATATGTGTCATGTGTGGTGTTTTTTTTTTCATTATGTTTTGTATTTATTTTTAGCTTGTAATAAATTATTTTCTTTAATTCTTTCTGTAGACCTTGCGCGTCTGTCTTTGCATAGCTTAAAACTGAATAAATGTTCGCCGCCCACCAAAAAATAAAACTGTTTTTCTTCCATTATCTCCCACCTCCTCACCTCGACGCCTTAGAATTTATGCATCGTAATGAGGGTAATAAAATCGTAATAAACATTTTCCGAAATGGCTGAGATATGATTATTAACGCTTTGAACCCCACATCCCCGCCATTTCAAAAAAGTTCGAACAACTGAATCGACATAAAATCATATAAATCACAACCGCTCACAAAATTTCACGAGAATCGGGTGAGAAATACAACCTGTAGAGGAGAACAGAAGGACATCCGCCGTCCGGACATACTAAAGCATTTTACCCAAACTGAATCGGTGACGCTTCGCTCGCGCTTCGTTCAATACGTTCAATACAAATAAAATCATTTTAAGTAATAGACTACAAGCTATCTAGTCTATTATCACATTATTATATGCGAGCGTACAAAATAAATCCAGTGACAGCGACAAGCAAACTAAAAGCGGAAGTTTGGAAAACGAAGACAACAGACGGGAAAAAACAGCAATATTTTGTAAAACCGCAGCAAATTCTAGATATAACACATTAAACATTAAAGTGACATTAGGTACATCATAAAACGTATTTCTGGAGCACATAGGAAAGTGAATAAAATACATTGTAATGTCCATACTCCATACCGGTACGTCAACACGGCACTATCTGTAACGACAAAACCGTATCAACACATACCGACCAAACACCGAATATCTCATAAAATGTCTGGGCATTCGCGTAAAATGTGCTTGGAAATTTATGCTCCAACATATATTAAGCAGTTAAAAACCCACAGAATAAACATTCGTTTTTTTTTCTTCTTCTCAGTTGTGAATAAGCGTTCCGAATTTAGTGTGATTAGTTGATTCAATTAGTTTAGTTTCTAAAAGTAATTGTGTTAAATATATTTTCAACACGCATTCCAAATTTTTCTCATTTTTCAGGCAAACGAATAATCTTACTACTCCATTTCTGAACAAGATGTCAGGACACAACTGAATCTCGTATATCTCGTCACTAATCAGCAGAGGAATCGGCAGATTCCATTATCATTTGCCATAATCCCTCTTGCATGCATGCTTCCCTCTAAATCGAAGTAAATTTTCAGAGGTATGCCTAGCTAGGTCATGAATAAGATGGAAACTATTGCTGCCTTCACTAGTCGCCTTCTATTCACACAAATAAATAATAAAACTCCAGTCCCGGAAATTTTATTCCTTGTTTTTTGCTAGGTGAAATCACCATTAAAACATAGCGTCGATAGCTTCTTAATACCTTTATTACACATACATACACCCTTAGCAGTGTTTGAAATAAATATAAACAAACGTTCAGGTTCCGAATGATGTAGAAAACAGCTTCGCTGGACACTTTTACAATTATCACCACCTACTGATTACTACTTGCTGTATAAAGAATTACTTTTCGTACCCATGTCATTAAGGCAGATCTTGTTAAGACGCAACCCGACATGTAATTACCAGGAGTTGAAGCCAAAATAAAACAAATTCTCAATGTCCCACGGCCCCTGACGCGTGACGGACCTCACGAGTCCATCACGTATAACACTCGTATGCATATAACACTTATCTTATTATGTGTTATGAAATCACTATGTAAGTGACAGTGCCTTTTATGGACGGCTGATTGGCCTTTGTAGTGTCATTTGCCGCCTGCATCCTCCACGTATCACTGTGCGGAAGCTACTAAGTAAGGACTGTTGTGTATGAAGAGAAAGCCTTTTACGAGATTGCTTGTTTTTTGGGACTCACTCCTTTGATGATAAGTCAGAATATTGAGAAATTTACACGGATGTGATTTATAAGACGCAAATAGTCTAGGTTTCGTTGATTGGGTAGTCTGCACAATTTTTCATCACATAAGGAATGATGTATACCACATTTACAAGAATTTTACAAAAATAACTTCTCAACTTTCGTTTATGTGCAGGTGCGAATCACCGTTATTAATCAACATGTAATCTACCCTTGGTGCGAGCCCGTAAATAGGAGAAGTCGCCGAGGGCGGCCATTATCGCGTCAAGTAGGGTTTATCTCTCAATTTAGTGATAATTTCATAAAGACAAGGAGGCGGGCGCCGGGCGACGTCTCCTCGCGCGGGAGGTCCGACGCACGCGCATCGAGCACGGAAATATGTGACCTAGCATTGCATCGAAACAAACGTTTTAATTTTTGAAAATTATACCATCGCCTATGCATCGAGTAATAAAACACAGGAGAAAGTTTATTGTCAATTAAATCTAATTTGTTTGGTAATTAAACCAAATCTTATTTAATTTAAGCGATCATGTTAAATGTAATTTGTATAAAAGCATTTCTTTTGTAACATAGTGTTTACCTTGAATCTATACACTTGGCCGCCCTAAAAGGTTTAATATCGCATACCCAATTGGATTGATAATTCAGATATCGAAGGTTCGGTTCCCCGTTTATGTACTTTTATGTGCCCACCTGAAGCTATTACAGTGAAGGTAGTAGTATCATACTAATATTATTTAACAAATGTTGTGGTTATTGGTTTGCCCTTCTCGAGCGCAGCAACGGTGGAATGGCGCAACGCGACGTTTAACCCCCGACGTAAAAAGAGGGGTGTTATAAGATTCACACCAATGTCTGTCTATCTGTCTGTCTGTGGCATCGTAGCTCTCGAACAGATGGACTGATTTAGATGCGTTTCTTTACGTGAAAGCATGTTTCCTTGTTGTGGTTAATCGATTCAGCAGTTTGAAGAAAACCAGAAGATTTTCGGCATTTTTAGCACAAAATGGAATATTTTTGTTATTTTCGTATGATTATTGCGTTGTTTTTCTTTTAAAATTGTATTTAATTAATAATATTATGAACCGCATTAAAAAAATGAACGGTTCTTGTGAAACCATTTATGAAGTGCACGCAAACGAAATCTTGTCGAAAGTTTATCTACATATTTTAGCTAAAGGAGAATCCTATAAGGCAGCGCAAACCCCACATCACTTGCATCTTAAGAAACCACTAATTGCAGGCTGCCTTAAGGACGCTGATCGATAGCACGATAATGTCTTTAATGCCGTACGGTGTCGGCTCTCAACGTTTCATTATATCTTGTTAAGTCGCCAAAATATTATACTTGTACTTACTCGAATAACACCACCAGTAAATATACTCCTACACGAGGTATTTCCATGGTAAAAGTTGAATAAATTATAGCAAGTTGTGGTAACGTTATTGAGGTTCATATATTTTAATGTTTTAAAAATAATTTAACATTACATTATAGCACATCTCTTTTTAATTCTAAATTAAAAACCATTAAAAAACTGTACACGGAAGAAACAGAAAAGGTCAATAACACAGATCTGAACAGAAAGCTTTTATATATTTTTAACTATCGAATTAAAATCGTATGCAGTTAATTCTTTTTATAAGTGAGCGAGTAATAGTAAGGTCTAGTATACACATAGCAATTTACGCAATTCAACTAAATATAATTTACTTTTGCTTTTTTATGTTTCTTACTTACTTCTTCAGGTTTCACTCAGTAATTAATGCTTTCCGTTGGCTGACAAGACATAATTATTATATAATGTCAAAGAACGATAAACGCACTCAGCAAACGCGCGACAGAAACGCTGCAATATCGCGAGCCTTGCTCTCACTCTAACTTAGTATTCGATGAAGGCGTTCGATGGACCAGATACAGGCGAGGTGCCGCGTGCCTTCACGCCCTGCCCAACCCCTTATAAACAATTTTCTTTGGTCTCGTAACTATTCATTATGTCATTATTTTACCTCGAGAGATATGTTAAAATATAATTAGAAATTATTATGCGGTTCCTATAAACACCACGTAATGTTAAATATCTGTTTATAGTGTCTGTATGATGTGATTCATCAATTGTGTGATATGGGAGTGAAATGGATATACGTACTAGACTAGACCTTTGAATACTTTTGAAGGCAGTAACGATGAGGAAAATTTAATAAAATATATATATATATTTAAAACAGCTAGCCGTTGATTACAAGCTTGCTGCAATGCAGTCATCACCATATATTTTTTACCAATTACAGAAATATTGTATCGATAATGAGAAACAAGAGATAGTATCATTCCGTTCAAACAACTAGTACGTACAAGTTTGACGCCGGTTCTCAATACAATGTTGCATGATATAGAGCTGTCAACGGTACTATAAATGTAAATTTAAGTTAATTTCAATATTTACCTGTATACAGGCATACTGTCACACGAGCTGAATGATAAACTTCATTACATACGGCATCTTATGTCACAAAAGGCTTAAATAAATCAATACTCTTTAACACACAATAAGTATTCTATAGGAGTAACTGTGATTTCGTCGGCGTGGGCGCCAGCAGTTATTCTACAGTAAAACTTTATTAGAGAAAAGTAGCATATACTCTCCATCCCATATGCCAGGTTCGTGCCAAATTTCATAAAGATCAGTTCAGCCGTATAAACGTGACAAGGCTCGTGAAAAAATGGCATTTGCATGTTTTGCAACGACAACGAATTTTTAAGGGAAAGTAATACACGTAGATACCAAACGATCGTTGTCTATATTTTGGGCAATGTTATTTATAAAAAAAAATTATTTAAGGATGCATTAGTTTTTCTACTGCCCCTAACAACACTTTTAGGCCGTAGCTACACGATCGACAATTCTCTAACTACTCGACTAAAAGTTACGGGGTACTTAATGTAATGGGAGCCTGCACAACGCTACTCAACCGTTGTAGCAGCTTTTCAACCGACTTCAAAAAGAGGAGGTTCTCAATTCAACTGTATGGTTTTTTTCTTCTTCTTTTTTAAATGTATGTTACGCGATATCTCCGCTAATTATAAATCGATTTAGATTATTATTTTTGTTTGATAGAATATACTTCGGAGATGGTCCCATATCTTTTTTATTCGAAATTGATTCAGCGGTTTTTGAGAAAATCAACAAAAACAAAATATGTACCCAGATGATACTACCTCTAAGGGTGAACATTTTAGGGGATGAATGCTGTAGACTTTTAGGGCAGTTGAAGTAGGTTTCTAGTTCTTTTTGAACGCGTTAATTATGGACCAACCTATTTGTTTGATGACTGATCGATCGTGCACCTCCGCTCTTATTCCTGTGAGGTGATACCATATGATACTAGCTGGTCCTCACTGCATGTCGCACGCACAGTGACTCACGGCGCAATGACCTGGGCTCGCAGCCGCCGCCCGACGCGCACTATTCCAGTGCACTACATTACTTCATCCGAACACATTTGAGAAGCTAACGCCTGACAGAACGATCGATGCATTCCTCACAATAGGGTGTAGCCGTACTGCGTGCATGGTTGTTGTTACACGCACATTGCGTCGAAATAAACAAGACTGACTACTAAGAAAACTACGTCGTTGTATCTAGGCACTATACCTTATTAAATCATCCGATCACATTTGGGTAGCTAACGCATTCCTGAGATGATAAAATACCTGGGTAAACAATCAACCATGTATTAATACACATTTACTGTGTACTCTAAAAGCACACATTTTAAATGAACGACCCTTGATAATAATTACAAAGGTTTTATTTACGAGTATAATCTGTCAAACTACTGTCCAAAAGGTACACCAACGTATATTTTTGACAGGTGCTATCAACGTTACAAACAAGAAATGATGCGCATTACGTGAGATACCACCTTCACGAGCTGAATTATTAATTAACATTGCCCACCTTTTAAAATCTTGTCCGTACACTTTTGCAATTCCAGCTTTATAAATGATTTCATATTTTGAGCCCTTTTGAGTAAGTTTTGAGAAATCCACTCGGCTGCAGAGACGGCTAAATTCTACAAAGAATCCTTCTCAAGTATAAAATGACGCGAGAAATAATGACATCGTGACCAAGGATCTTTTGCGGTAAAGCCTTCTATTCATTATACCACGTTATTATTGGTTCATATCAAAACGAGACATCGCACAAAGTTAATTCGGGACGTCATTCATCCTGTGAAGGTCCCAGAACTACTTTTAAAACTGCACGCTTCTACAGTTCAACATTCTATCTTCATATCGACCGCCTCTACACGCTGCTTGGAGGTACGTGATCGATGCCCAGTGGGGGTTGGTTGGTTTGGTTGTTGTTCGAGAATTTTCTATTTTCGACAATCTAGCAACCTACCTTTAGCTTGTGGTAGCTTGCGAGCGGACATAAAAATACCCTACCACTAATCAAACCTTTGGGAATCAAACCTGGGACCTGTGGATTGTAAGACCATCCAACTTCGTAGCTTTAAAATTGATACATAGAACTTAAAACTATAAAAACATATACAGGCATATAGGTATCGGCGATAAGTCCAATGTTTCTTGAACTTTTATAAGTATGCCATCTCATTACCATCATCATCCCATTTCTAGATTCCATCTACTGAAGTTGGAATTCCAGTTTTGCTTATCCTACAATCTAGACAAAAACCAGCTCCGACAATTATAGCGAGTGCTCAAAAATCTCCCTTCCATTATGTCTGTTGTTAACTGTTTCAAAGAGTAAATGTAAATACTTGAGAGCATAGGTTAAAACACGTCGAGAGTCGATCTCGTGTCGATACTGTAACTTGACATGTGGCTAATGTCGCAGGCGCCGATCACATATACATCTCGACCAATAAGAATACTCATCATAACGCTACTGTTCCCAGACCACACTTGTAAAAATCTTATTGCGTACGACTCGGGAATGCTTTGGTCTGTTTTATACATTATAAATATGAAAGGGACAAGTTTTTAATCGTATTTTGCTTTTAGTCAACTTTTTATCTTGGAGTGAAATCCCAAAACGGTTCGCTATTACGGCTAACGAGAAATTGTTTGTGTGTGGTGTGTTTAAAACTCCAGTCTCGGAAATTTTTGACAATTGAAAGGGGAATCACGGTACATAAGTTTAATGTGTTTTTATATGAATTTGACACAAAGTTATCCATTGATGCAGTCCATGAAGCTAAAAAGATATTACTGCGGGCGATAATCTTTTTTTAACCTTAATGATGCAGTCCAATTTTCTTTTATAGATTGAAGATTTTATCCAAACATTAGGCTAGTCTGAGTTTGTTAATATTCATGTTTCTCTACTCACAGTTATTACTTGTATAAGTTTAATTTAAATCTTATTAGCACCGTACGTTCAAATGAATAATTTTTGGGTTTAGTATTGATAATTAAATAAATAATTATAAGAAAACAAAATCTCTGAACTGGCTTTAATTTTTTTTAAACTTAGTCTTGATTTCCCATTGCGATACGATGAATAAATGCAGCCCGAAATAGCCCTGTCATCCCTCAAACAATTGACATTTTGAGTATAATCCGGGAAAAAACTAGCGGCAAAACAACAATTAATAAATGTGTTCCGTTTTCACGCAACTTTAAACATTTACACTACTTTACAAGCACATCGAAAATTAGGGCCGGAAAATATCCGTTATGAGCGGTATAAATTAATAGCACCTACTTGAACGACACAAACATTATGTTGTGATAACAGTTTATAGCCGGCGCAACCTACATTCTCGGTTGACAACAACGTCTACGAGACTTCACAATATATGAGCGTGTTCTAAACTAGAATTAGTTGTGCGTGATTCCCCCGCCCACGTGGCAGCGGCAGTTTTCTCTCAAGGGCGGAATTCCATTCAGTGACTAGTCCGAACTTTTATTCGCGACTCTGTCGTTCGAGCCCTGTGTCTCGTTTCATTTTTAGAAATGAAAGTTTGTGTGATGTTTAAAATATCTAAAATCAGTTTCTGTTTTGTAAACATATATAATACATAAGTCTACATTATATAAACGGCGAAATGATTACATGAAAAGCACACATAAAGAATATGTTCTGCATAAACAAATTGTCATACTTTTTACGACGATTGTGTGTTTCTGTTGTATAATTTCCAGGAAATAAATAGAAAGAGCTCAATATTGGCTACCTAAGATACGATTTATTTATTTTAAATTTATGGTTTTGTAGTTTTCTTTAAAAAATATTCAAATAGATTAAACACATTAAGTTACTCCAGTTTCGATTTTATGAAAGTGTACTTGTATACAATAGTAGACCGTACGGTGTCAGAATCAAAGAGAATCAGTTGACGTCAACCAATAGCCGGGGCGCGTCAAAGACGTGTACGGAGGAAGCGAGGTTCACCGGATACGCGTAAGCTGCGGGGACCTTGCCAACCGTGTGTTGCAGAGTGCAGCACGGAGGCGCAGGCGCAGACGGTGCTGACAGACGCTTCCGTGACGCGTGACGCACCAGCTCCTCTATAAATAAATACGAATATACGGCGACAATGAGACACTGCGCAGCCCGCCGGCACGTCCCTTCAAACTTATGAACACCAGGTACTATTAGCCCTTTTTGACAGCATCGATGGTCATTAATTTTTACTACTCGAAGCTATTTGTAAATACTTTTTTCACTAAAACGAAATTGGATCAATGAACAATACCGCAAACACAGGATAAGCGGCTAGTGGAGTATTGATCCAAAATTTCCGGGTGTTCTCTGTCGATTCTGAAATTTCAGATTTCGGACTATTGTAATAATATAAGTATATGGTTTTTGGATCTTTTAATGTCGCTGGAGATTCGATAGGTATGTTTAGAAACCTATATATACACAGCCGATTTGGGTTGCCATTATGAATAGTGCCTCTACTTTGAGGACCTATTTTAGCTCCCCTGAAATTGCACAACGCCGAGGGTCGATTCGGGTTGTCAGCCTTAATAAAAGGAAGTTCAACAACCCAGCCAATGAGAGTGACGCTTCGCCTAGATAAATGCGGTATGCGGTTTAATATCTACCGAGATCGAAATAAATCGCTAGGATTATTGCCAAGTGGAAAATCATTTTAATATATTGGACGCGCGGAATTCACTTTGACAATATTTTGACAGTGCGCGGTGTTGGGGATTAGTACCGCTCGCTTCGGAGCGGACTCGATATTTTTATATCAGTTTTATTTTCCACGATCTAGTGACTTCTATATTTATCTGCCTACTTCTGCTTAAGGATCTATTTTGATGCGTGTTTATTGGCTGGTCGTTTCAAAACAAAATTTCGTGTCTTATTTTTGGTTTTGAAATTTATCGTTTGTTTAGCAATAATATTGGGAGCACGTCAAACGATGCAACTCTCACTGCGAACAGGGTGCCAATTAAACTGGCATTAACTGTAAAATATCTCTTCATTTCAAAACTCATCTTCTATCTATTATTGACCGCCTCCGTGGCCTAGTGGCTACACGCTTGGATTCACAATCCAGAGGACCCGGGTTCGATTCCCAGTGGGGGTACCCATCGGTACTCGGTTTGTTTAGTAGTAGGACATTTCTTTGTCCCCCCTGGCTAGCTACCACAATTTTACCTAAGTATTCCGCCAAATATCAGTGTTAATACCACTGTTGTGGTACCGCATGAAAGGTAAGTAGAAGAGCCGCCGCCCTGGGAGATAGATACATTTTCCATCCAACAGCGTTATCGTTACAACCATCAGGTGAGATGAGGTCAAGAGCAAACCTACAATAATACATCGATGCCTAATGGGTGTCTAAAAATTTTAATAATAAATATCATTTTCATTTGAGATGCAGACAATTAACTGACGGAAGACGAAAAACAACAATGCAAATCACACAAGACATTTCTTATAATTTTAGTGACATTTGTTGTGTCAAGATTCTAGAACTGGACAAGGCCACTGAATCCGCTACTACACGGTCACGTTAAAAAACTTTCTGTAGAACAAATTCTATTCCTATTGTCGTTACTGTCCACTGTACGATGAATTTGAGAGGCAGGTCAGTCATACACACGTCAGCATCGAGACGTGCCAAGCGAGCGTCGACGATATGCGCGTGCGCCGCATGGGAGAAACAAGCAACGCCGCCGCTGCGTCCATGTATGGAGTGCAACTGTACAACCAGCCGAGCTCGCGCGACTATTTTGAGGTTTGTGGTATACGCCATACTAACTTCTCAATGTTATAAATTTTGCTAAAAAGTATACATTTTTATTATGGATCGTCAATCGCTGAATTAGACGAGTCGTCGGGTGGAGGCCAAGTCACAGAATAGTAGTATATATTAATAATACTACCACGGCCAAACATACATGTAGGAAGGACGACTCGGTCCAAGTAACAGGACGATTTGCTCAGGGCTAACAGTCAGTCATGTTAAACAGACATGAATAGCAGAATCAAGTGCAATCAGAAGCCTATTTTTGCGGAGGGGACAACGTCGAATTGTGCTTGATTTACACCAACTAAAACCACTCCGGTGTCGTTCACTCGCCATGTTTGCTGAGTCCTGGGAACACGTTATTCTTCTGAGACTCCGCTGGCGAAGGCAACCCCATCCCCGTCTCTTCAACCTCTCCAACCACATCCAGTCACAACTTATCGAACCTATCAAAATCTACACAAACCTATGAGACAGAATTAATATAGCCTACAAGTCAACTCGCGTTGAGTGTATAAATCGATTGAAAAATAGTCAATCAAATCACGTAAGTGATCAAAATAATGATATGAATATATTAGGACGTCGAAGTGATTCGCCAACGCCAACTTCACCGACATCTTTTAGCCAACACCATAGGACTGCCAAGCCAAGGGTAGTGAATATGGCAAATCACCAACGGTCGCCCGTTCATCTTGTACTCGTGTCCAACATTTTACAATTGTGCAATTGATAAGGAATCAAGCTTAGTTGTTTAAAAATAACGTTGTTGTTGTTTTTCGGAATTTAGCGTTCGATATGAATCATACATATATCTACCTCTACATACAGCTAAGTAACTAACGACTCTAGCTTCAGAAACTCCTGTGCCGAGACGGCCCGCAGTCTGCTACATAAACTTGGAATACATTTTTTTCTAACCACGTCCTTAGTGTAAATATAGCGTTGCCCTAACCGCTCTGGATTGTCGCATGGGAAAAAACTTGCACATCTGTGGTCTAGGCGTTGTACTAGAAGATGGCTTGTAATAAGGTGCAATGAACTCTTTCCATACATCTATACTTACTACGAAACTATTATTGTCCACGTATTATGTGGGTACTGTCGCGGATAACTTCTTAGAGTCCTATATCTTGAAACTGTAACGAAAACAACAATATTTTTGAATAGTTCAAAACCGCGAGGAGAATTTTGATATATACTCTATACAGATTTGAACAGACATGTCTCCACCAATGGTCTCCACACTCAACTATTTTTACCCGACTACAGCAAAGCTAAAGGAGGGTTATGATTTAGCAACCTTTGCATGTATGTTTATTTGTTTCCATGTTTATATCTCCTAAACCACGCCTTGTATTGGACAAATTTGTCACCTGTTGTCATTTGTTGACAAAAATGACACCTGTCATTGAAAGCATAGTGTTTTTCCGCGAATAAGCTGGTATACAATATGTCCTATAAAATTCAAAATGGAGGCCTATAAGGCCTCGTAGGGGACATAGAGTGGTGCCAAAATTATCGTGTTTGGTATAATATAAAAGGTATTGATGTGTAAATTCCGAAAATATAAACGTTACATACGTAAACCTCAAGAAATATAAATATTTCCTTTTATACTGTGGCTAATTTATTCAGTGTAGTGCTTAGGCGGTTCAGATTTTCGCAAGCTACAAATAATTTTTTCCGTCACTAAATCAAATAATACTCGCGGAAAAGGCCTTCGACAGTAATTACTAATTTAAAAAAAACATAACGAAGTGGGCAGAGCCAGTCTAAAGTTAGTGTTGATATTTTGCTAGTGCGAGTACATTGCATCATTGTTACACATATTGCTGGACGTTTAGAGTACTCGTAATTAGGATCCGGCGGCATGTGATCATTGAAGTAATGTTGTTTGTCTGCTCTTGACGTCAACATACATTTTTTACGACGCTTACAGAAAAATATTACGTTTTGATTTCAATATTTTCGTTTAGAACGTATTTTCTGGTTTCTTTCGGGTCTTTGGGATTGATATTTTTTACTAAAGGAAGCTATTCATTGTTTTGCAGGTTGCTAAATCAAATTTCTTCAGAGTGCGAGGTGGACAAGAGAGTTTGGTTGGACTATGTAGGAACAAAAAGATTTAAATTATAGATTTAAATTTTTGTTAGATTGATAGTAATAGTACCAACCGAAGTCAAATTCTTTAGTCACAGTAAATTTGTAACAAATCTTGTATTTACTACCCCTTCGTTAAAGACGGACACTTTGAACAAATGTCGTGATATCCGCACAAATCGAACGGATGACGTTTCTATACACGCGCATACGTAAAGGTTATTTTCTGAGTCTTTCTCTTGCGGGGGAAGTGAGGTATCGCGGATCGGTGGGAAGAGGTGAAAGTCAATTCTGTATGTCTGCTAGCGCCTCATTACTTGGAGTCTTCTGGGTAGCCACGCTTCCCTATCTATTGCCAAAATAAATAAAAAAGCCTACTCAAGTAACACAGAAGGTAAAATAGGAAATGACGGTAAATAAGAATAGTTTACAGAACATCTACATCAACCGACGTCAGCAACCTGTGCTGGGGACTCTTAGCTATTGAGGGAACGAGCTAGAAGAAAGTCGCACAGCCATTTACGCAAACACGTTTCGCGATTGAGATGAGTGCTCGCAACCATTAAGCAGACGTGAGTAAACAATCTAGTGTCGAGAGATTATCGACATTAACACTGTATGTGTTAAGTGTGGAAATGGCATGCCACACGTGTTTGAGCCTGCCGGGAAATGTCTAGAAAATTTACATTAGGCGCCGAAAAGAGCCCGCGCTGCGCAGGAGTGCCCATGTTGAGCGCACCATTGGTAGCTTGAAGTAATTGATTGAGTATTACATGAACATGAGTGTCAAAGGCTTAAAAAATTGGTAGGAAATGTTTTCATGTTTTTTACGTGAATTAAGTGCCGTCACATTTAAAAGGAACACAGAAATGATGTCGAATCTTGTCAAAAATATAGAGACCCGAATTGAACCTGGGACCTACGGATTGTAAGTTAAAGCGTAGGCCATGGAGTCGATTAAAACGTATGAAGATTCAAACAACATAGCACACAGTAACAGAATATATAGACATGTTCTATCAACGTCATTTCATTACATACCCGTTAGTATATTTATACATCCCAATTGGCGATCGTGCCCATATATCTGTCCATTCACAGAGACGTACATATGCCTTGTGAAACTAATTGTAATAATAGACCGGCTAGAATAATATAGTGCTGATAAAAATAGTAGGTTACGCAAGAAACAATACGGAAGTCCGCGTGATTCGGTGGTTGAAATAGCATCTCCCAATTTTAGCAGGTTTATAAAGCGACTGGCGCATGTAACCAAAACTTAAGAATGCAACGCACCAAGCTTAAAACAAAATCATAAATGGCGGTATTCTGTAAGGATTGTCAGAGTCAGTTCGAGTGATGACTTTTAATTCCAAATTATTTAAAAATTTTACGTAATCGAAGGCATGATGCCTTGAGCTTGAGCTCAAATTCGTCTGTTTAGCGTAGCGTAGCGAAAATGGCTTTCGATATGATTGTGAGATGAAGGTTGTCATTACACTAGAAGTATTGCAGGATCCTAAGAGGTGCCCAACAGAAACCTTTTACTAAGCCACCGCTATCCGTCCGTCCTTCTGTCACAGGGATGTTATCTTTTGAACCGCAATAGTTAACTTGAAATTGACACATAATGTGTATTACTTTGGCTTTTATAACAACCAATAATAAAGATCAAACAAGTTAAAAATTAATGGATACGGGACACGTGTTTTTGCGACATTTTTTAAAATATTCGTGTTAAATATTTTATGGCGGTATGGAACGATAATTTGAGTCCTACTCGCACTTGGCCGTTTTTTATATACACAGCTAGTAATTGTTTATAGAGTCGTGGAAATTCCTCGTTTTCTAAACTGTCAAATAGATCGCTGTTTCACAAATAAAAAACTTGTTACACCTTTTTCCTCTTATTCGGGCTGGAATTAAGCAACATCAATTCTTGGTGGTTCTTAATCTAATCGAAGTGAATCCAAATTTCAAGATCCTAGCTAAAATGGTTTGGACAAGGTGTTGAAATTCCCATCAGTCAGTTTCTCCGTTTTATGCACCCCACCCTAACCAATTAGTTCGTATGCCTTTTAGAAAACAGATTGACTTGCACTTGGGCGTAATTTGACCAAAATGTTAACCTAAAAGACGAAGGACATAAAAAGCGTTCCCGTCTGGAACAATTTATGGAGTCCTCGCAGGAGAAATCGCGGATATAAAGAAAGAAAGAAAGAAAGAAAAATAAATTTATTGCTTTTTACACGAAAAAGAAATAACAGAGATTTAGAAACTAAATATATATTAAAGCAAAAGGCCTATCTCAGCTCATGCTGCAACCACAGAGTGATTGCAGCGCTGGTTTTCAGATAGGCCTTGACTAATACTAAACTAATCTAATTATCTAATTAAAGTAACCAGCTACTAAATACAACAACACAACGAATATACTACAAACACAGAACTTAAAATATATAAAAGGATTGTACATAGACAACAGTAATAGCATACACATAAATACTAATAACAAAAAACAAAAAAAATAGACTAACATAGACTAAACAAAAAGATGTTCAAAAAAATTAAGAAGTAGAAGGGAAGTCTGTATGCATCTACAAAGAAAATAAATTTTAATAATTTTTTTTTAGATAAGGTGTTCGATGACACCATTTTTTTGAAGATCTAAAAGGTATAGCTTTAGTTTTTTCCTGAAGGATTTAATAGAATTAATATAGATATAAAAGCGTAATGTAAAGATTTCAAAAAGTTTCCATTCAATCGATTGCCACTGGAATTGTCACAAAAAATTTCATTCGATTCTTCAACTGCGTCATAGACTACATAAATATCTAGATAGGTCTATCACGCGACGTGAGACACTAAACACGATGAGTTATTGAAGTGTATTTATTAATTGCTAATTTATTCGTCAGAGACACCAGACACATGGCCGTATGGTAACACCTGTGTCGATACAATAATATATTAAAAACGTCATAGATATAGTGTTTCAACAGATTGACCTAAAACAAGTCGCCGCGAGTCGACAGAAAATGTGACATATCCGAAAAACTCCACCCAAAGTTTTATCAACCGGGCATTCACGAATGTATGAAGCTCCGACCTACCTGCGTAGCATGAGGCGCATTAGAGCGGCGAGACTAAGATATTGTCATATCTAAACATCAAATCGTAATAAACATTTGACATTCAAATATGAAAATATCTTATTCTCGCCGCTCTAATTCGTCTCATGCTACGCAGGCTGAGCTATGTACACTTCTAATTAAAAAAACGTCATTATCAAGTAATATTTATTTTTATTATTATTTAACATTTTATAATATTTCGGCCGCAGGTTTTTGTTTTTGGCAGACAAAAGCTTCATACAAAATTTCTTTTACCATAACCTTTTAAAATAGGATAGCTGGATTTTAGGAGTTATTATATAAAAAAACAAGTAACAATTAAATATTGTTAAAAACGCCATTCAGGGACCCTCCGCTAAATACCGGCTATTGTAGCTAATATTAAAGTTTTATGAAAGTGATTTTTAAAAGAGAATGTCAAATGAAATTTGGTATAAAATAGCTGCCGTTAATTTTTGAAATCATTTTTTGATTGAAAAATATAACATTTGTGTAATTTAAAACTTAACACCAGTTAAGTGTCATTTTAGGGTTCCGTACCTCAACAGGAAAAACCCTTAACCAAGTGATCCTAACTTGGTTGCAGGTCTGTCAGTGAGAGCCCTTTTTCTCATAAACTCGTGTAAATATTATCAAATACTCAAGTTTACATTCCCTTTGATCTGTGTAAATATCACACTTCTAAGTCAAAACAATAATACAAAATAATAATATATAATAATAAATTTATATTGATACACAAACCGTTCAACATTAAAAGTCCCTTAGCTACAAACAATATAATAAACAGCAGGAGACTACATTTTGAACAAATTGTATTTATATTTGGTCTGAACTGAACTCAAGTATATAAACTGGAAGTTCATCGTTACAATGTTAGCCTAATAAATTGAAATGTTTATGGGAATTAAATAATTCATGTAGTTAATGTTCTCTTACATTTGTGGGGTTATAATAATATAAAAAATTGTTATTGAAGCAGTTCTCGCGGATCGACTGATGAAATCGAATACTCTTGATGCAGGCTGCGGCGCTTATTCTTAAATATTTATACAGCAAAACACTGGTCAATGATTACAGGGAGTATACTCACTCGCACTCGTATATACAAAGCTAATATTTACGGAGAGTTTGATTGATTAACAAGATCTGACAATTAGACAAAGGTATATTTTTTTTCTAGGTTAACGTTATCCCTCTCGTAATGCTTCCATACTAAATTTCTGTTGCCATAATCTTTTAAAATAGAATAGCTGGCTTTGTTAAGTAATAACCTAAAAATAGGAGATGAAATTATAGTGTCGCGAAATAAATATTATTAATTTACAACTTTATAGTTAGCTACAAAATCATTTACGCAGCTAATGGTTCATAGATGGCACTTTGAACAATAATCGAAAAAAAGTGTTTAAAATGAAAATTGTGATTCACTGTGAAGTTGTATGTTAACGATACTCATTTCGCGACATCACAATCTGATGTCCTATTTTTAGATAGTTACTACACAAATTCAGCTATTATATTTTAAAAGGTTATGGCTACATAACTTTAGTATGAAACAGTATTTAGTACAGAACAAACAAATGTTGGTAATAAAAATTCTACAAATTACAGTAATTATATATAAACAATTTCTTTATAGATTTTACGCCTTACGCGATTACATGTTGTCTTTTTCTTTTCTAAATACATACAAGTGTGAATTCGGTTGCTTTCGAATTGTATGAATCCAGTAGTAGGTACTGACACGCTCTGCGAGGGTTTCGTTTCTCTTCCACATTTATAATAGATTTTTTATAACCAAACGGTCGAAAATTGATGGGAGCTAGTTAAATTTTTTTGTTTTACTTTTTCTGTTATATTTCAGGTATATACAGGTTAATGATTATACGAATAAGTTTTCGGCTAGGCGTTAGAAAAAAGTAGATTTTAGTGTGACTAAAACAGGTGTAAATATCTACAGAGAATCGCGGTGTAAAACAAACAAGATTTATTGTGTGAGATCGTCAGCTCAAGCGAGTGAGCCAATTATAAATCTCGTCACAAGTTTTCATGCTGACAATGTTGCATATGTCTGATAAGAGGAGGCATGCAACCGACCTGACGAGTGTCACATTCAACATTATTTTGCACGTGATAAAATCCGGAATGAGAAAATCCGTAGACGAACTAATGTTGAGTCAGTGAGCTGAAAGGGGCAGGCCACATCACAGAAGTAAAAGTTCTCGAATGGCAACCACGTACCGGGAAACGTGTACTGGGCCGTCCCCCTACTAGATGGACCGATGACCCAATAAAGGTCGCCGAGAGTCACTGAATGCAAGACGCTCGGTACCGGCTATAGTGGCATACCATGGAAGAGGCCTGTGTCTAGGATGATGATGTACAATTTATACCTCTAGTAAGTGATTTGCCAAATCAGCCACTTATATAGAGACGGTACTTTGTGACGTCACTGAGAGTAATGGCTTGATTGTAATCTGATTACGCAACACGTAATCAGATTACAAACAGATCACAAGTTTTCAGGACAAAAATAATCTTCCTTCCACCTCATTAAATTATACAATGACATTAAACTTAATAACTAGCATATTACATTGAAATATCAAAAGTCAAAAGCAGTAAAAATACAAAAAAAATTGTATAAAAACACATTCATCAGGGATATTGTCACTATCATAACATGAAATTTTTGGTGGAACGAGTCCTGACGGTAAAGTTTACTACATGTATTTTACCATAATCTTTTAAAATAGGATAGCTGTCTTTGGGCAGTGATTAAATAAGAATAGGACACCGGATCGTAATATTGCGAAATTAATAGAGTTAAACACAATTTTCATTTTCAAGCACTATTTTTGATTATTGTTCAAAACACTACGAGTATAATCTAGGGACCATGAGCTGCGGCACGGCCATTATAGCTGACAGGATTTTACCTAAATTAATATTATTTCGAGATACTATAATTTCATCTCCTATTTTTAGGTAATTACTTATCAAAGCCAGCTATTATATTTTAAAAGATTATGGCAAAATAAATTTTGTACGAAAGCATTCTGAGTGGATTACCGATAGAGATTTCCTCCCTGGAACCTTAAGTTAATTAGGAAGTGTCATTATATGAATGATTGTGAATGCAATATTGTTTTGGCATTCACCGAGTGTCAACAACAATGTTGCGCACCGACCGGCAATCATTGATTGTTGTTGACACGCTGCGTGTCAGCTGATTTAATTAAGATAATGGATAATGTCACGTTTATAAAACAGTTACAAAATAAATTTCTTTCATCGGCTGAGAAAGTGCTATGGTAAACATGAGACAGATCAAAACGGTAAATAGTAGGATTCCGGTGATACAATCGGGAAAAAATGTGTATCCACTTCTGCACCATGGCACATTCATCCTTTCTTGTTTCTACGCTGTAAGTTGAGGGAAATTTCAATTAAAGATAAATATGACATAGTGAAAAAGTGGAATCATCATGGTACTCGAGCGTACATAAGCTGGCAGGAGTCTGTTGCCCTAATTATAAAGCCTAATTTATATGTGTAGTAAATATGATTTTATTTTTGCTAACAGTATATGAATTAAATCAATTAAGACAAGCATCACAAATGAAGTAGCTGGGTCATTAGCTGCAGAGCTGAGCGCGCCATCCGGAGGCTCGGGCGGATGCGCCACGTGCTCACGCGCAGGCCCGGCACAGCGCTTGCACTTCCGACTCGCATCCACTCCCGCGCCATTCAACGATTCAACACAAACGCGTCATTCATTTAATTCAAGTTCATAACGAGAGCGCCGTGCGTGGGACCATGATCTGTGCTCTTAGCTTCAAGACACGATTTATATATGTTCCTAAAGAAACAAGATTAAATGATTTTATCGAATTTTAACCACCTCCATGGCGTAGTCTTAGTAGTATTGTGAACGAGAATTATTATTTCATGAAATCTTTGCTAACATAACCTCCTGCCAACTATACACAACAGAATTTTGTACCAAATAGAAACAATAACAGAAATTAAGATAATTTTATAGTGTTAGTATGTAAGGGCCTGATATAAAATATCCTAGCGTCAGAACGATTATGATTGTGGGATATTCGGTCATAGTCATCTGTAACTCGCGCGTACGAAGCGGCGTCGGCGCCTGCACATCATTCAGACCCTCATTATCGATAAGATAACCATCTGAACATCCACCACCGGCCCCCGCCCCCGCCGTGTCCGTTAAATAAATCAGATCGCTCAACTTCGGTGCCGCATTTATTGTTTCTCGGTATTTGCGCCAAATGAAGCATTTAAATTCTCTAAGGTGCGCAATATTTCACAAGACCCTTAAATGTAAAATTCTAATTAAAGGCGGACGGCTTTGGTCGGTTACAGAATGCAATCCGACTCAGATTCAATGTTCCCAAAGTGTATACAAACCAATACCAATGGAATCCTTGGAACGGTGTGTTTGTACACACCGCTTGGAAAGTTGAATGTCATAACGAATCCGAAGGAGGTGATTTTAACTAAAGCATAGGATATGTATGAGGCGTGGAATAGCTGTTACCATAATTTATTCATTTCCTACTTTCCTACAGTTGACTTCCTGCTCTTGTATGATTTGCTTCATGATTGACTTTCTCTTTACGAATGTTTCTAATTTCTATACTTAAGTAGATATAAAGTCAAATCTTTGATTTTGAGTACTCCTACTTAACAACGAGTTCGAAACGAATCGCTATTAGGTGGAGTCGATACTCAGTGGAACACAATGAAGTAGATGTTCGGTGCGTTTATGTTCGTCTTCATTCATCTCGTATTTTGTCGTACCTAATTGATACAGTCCTCACAAATCATTATAAAATTTGCCAAAGTGTGCGAAGCCATGATCAAAACACCAGCTACATAAATACGGTATAAAACCAACGAATTTAAGATCTCGTCGAGGTGAGGTCGCAGCTGTGGCGCCGAGATGGTATCTGCATCCCACAGCGCGATGCTTTTCTAACTTTTTGTCTTGTCAGGTCGCACGGAGGCGTATTGTCTGCAATTGTAGCACGAGAGGGCACCAGAGGCCGACGACCTGACAGCGTCTTCGTTTAATCCGACAGCGTTATGGTCCCGGCACCTTTGTTGGCTACCGGCTTAATGCGGCCCGTGGGTGGCTTATGACACGTCAGGATTTGATCATAAAGGTGCCAAAAATTCTACCTGCCTGAGGTTGCGCCGGCGACATTCCTATCTGCCTTACAAAATTAATGCCCATTGTCTGGGACGCGGGGTGCGGGAATATGATGTGTGGGATTGTGTAGGTATGGTCAGTTTGATAAAGTTTAAAATAAAATATGTTATAGGCCTTGGTGACTTCAGTGACTCAACGAAAGAACGAGAACCTAGGTCCCGTCACGAGAAAATGGGGTGCATTCAATCCAATAACAATTTGAAAATATGATCGATTGACTATTGATGTAAAACATTAATACCTTATTATTGTCGTTGATCGTTTACTTACTCTTTATAGAGGACGGCGTGCGTGATGATTTTCTCTACACTTTTTTTGTTGTTGTAAATAAGAACGTAAGAACGCGGCGCTTCAGATAAGCTGAAACTGACTATCAACTATAGTTATTTCACCAATTTATAAAAAAAATTAATTTCCGGAGATAAATTTATCAAGTGGGTAGGTACTCGAATATTTTTAACGGTGACAAATATTATGAATTTTGCTACTGTTTGTTATATCAATCTATATTCTCATTGTCAAGGAGTTGCCCGGTTAAAAGTTATCGACATAGACAAGGATAGACATAATGTGTTGTTTGATATAAAAATTATGCTGCTTGTCTGCAATCCGTGTCTCCAATATCCTTTTACGAATGTAATATGTTGTATTCTATGTATTGTATTGGTGGTAGGTCATTTTTTATGTCCGCCTGGCTAGCTATCACCATGCTACTAAAGACTTCCGCCAAACAACACTGTTGTTTTCCGATATGAAATATAACAGAATCAGCGCCTCAGTACATCGGTTTCTGGATGAGCACGACTTTCAATCCAACGCCCTTATCGTCACGTACACTCGAGTACAAAAATATGTATCCACTTTCGAACCATGTAACATTCTCTCTTGCTTGTTCATATGTGGTGCGTTGACGCAAATGTCAATCAAAGGTGAATCTCACCAGGTTCAAAAGTGGATAGTTGGATACATATTTTTGTACTCGAGTGTACCTTTAGATGAGATGGCTATTAAAACAAGTTTCTGTCTCCCTTTCTTTTCTAGGAAGTAGCAGTAGTGACATTTGAACATCTTAATAATCGTTAAAAAGTATCATTTTTGAAAACAATTATGAATGAATATGTTTTTCCTTTAGACACAGTTCCTAATGGAATGTCTCAAGCGATAATTGTCTGCAATCAGCAATGATTCCCGTTGCCGTTCTCAACTCTCAACCACTCTCAACCGAGACGCGGATGCACTCAAATTCTTTGACCCCAATTAATTCGTGGAAGCGAGTCGTTTGGCGTTAATTAATTGCGCTAATATTTGTGGAGAGCACGCTGTACTAGCGGACGTACGCCACGCCGCTCCGTGTCACCTATGTTGATTTTCAAAATAAAATAATTGATAACTTTGGAAGTGCTTTCTAAAATCCGCAATTTTCTCATAATGTTCAACTTGGTACTATGAACCTATCCAGAACTTTAGTACCGTCAGTAAGTTCACAAACACATTTCATATGAAAAGCATAAAATTCATTAACTGGAGCATGAGATCACATGAACATTTTAATTCGAATCTCAAATTTTGACTTCGTCAGTGTATAGTTTTTAATTTATCAAATTATTTTGTTTGTAAGTTGTATAATTACACATTTACAACATAAGTATAATTGTTGTAAATGCCAAGTTATATTACCAAGTTGACTGCCACATATTTTTAAGTGTAAATCCTGGATTTAGGATTGATTCTTAAAAAATAAAAGTTGGACAGACTGAATGTTTTTGGGATCTGATATCAAGTTAAAAAAATTAGCCTATTAATATTGGAAATGTTAAAATTTGTAGTTTGTTACTTAATTACAGCTAAACAGATCTACACATTATATATTTTTCAAATAGTTTTTTATATCCCGGTAATCTGAAACTAAAATTATCA
This sequence comes from Carcina quercana, assembly GCA_910589575.2. NCBI lineage: Eukaryota > Metazoa > Arthropoda > Insecta > Lepidoptera > Depressariidae > Carcina > Carcina quercana. The sequence goes on from OU342439.1 coordinate 7,976,340, forward strand.
CTCACATAAAAAGCGCAAAAGTTCAACTTATTTTTTAATGAAAACGAACTTGGATTATTCAAAATATACAAAAGTTTCAAAAATCATTACAACTACTCTCTACTCTCATTTACTTTCTACTCCCTTTATTTTAAACTCTCTACCCATACTGGATTCGTACCCGCAATCTTCTTGCTGCAATCACTTGGTTATATTATATTATACGTAGAAGAACGAGCAGCAAATAAAAACGGCAACTTCTCCAAACATGACTCACATTGTTTACAAGCGAGTTTGTTCAATATTTCGTAAAGCGGCGGTGGGAACGTCCTCACTGCAATTCGAGTGCATTGCACATTTCATGTGACGTCATCCCGTCATCTGTTATGTACACGGGTGTATGGCGCCCGGACAATGAACCCGCCTATTGGGTAGCATTCATACATATTACATACACAACTAAAACATACAAACGATTTTACGCAAACTGACAATTATTTACATAAACAGGCGGGCGGTCTTTGCGAATATGGCAACCCCCAAAATAGTGAGGTGAATGATTTTGTATTTTGTCTTACTGCTACTCTAAATCGATAGGTTTGTATTGGAATAGATCTTTTGCCTATTGAGAAAAAATAAAAATAAGTATAGAAAAGGTTTTCGAAACGACTCACAGAATGGACGACGAACAGGGCAGACTACCGACCAGATGATCGGAAGAACTCCGAGATCTATGAGAGATGCAAAAAGGAGGGTAATATCAAGTAGCAGTCCGTGGTGAAAAGCTGATGACAATTGGTTGAAGTTAAAATGCTTGAACTGTATATTTCACGGGTATTATAAAAACGATCGTACAAATAAGGGGTAAGCTGAAATCCTTTTTTTACTTTTATTTACTTGGTCACGAACATAATAAGAAAACCTCATGAGTAGATTTTCCCCTGGACTGCGCTACCATGCACAGTAAGTAGAAAATATGCCTTTCCTTGGGGCTGCTAGCTAGGTGAGGGTTACGGTAAAGAAAGAAATATAATGCAGTACACGTCACATGACGTAAGCCAACGGTCGTCATCAACGCCCAGCCTCGGCCAATGACCGGCTGAATTGGACACAAATGTCCTGCCTACAACGCATTACGACTTATGTTATGAAACAACGCAGGCATTCGGTACTTGTAGGATGCGACGATGTGCATTTTATTGTGGTCTTGTGTTAAAGCTTACGGTTTATAGCGGAACGAACGAACGAACGAACGATTCTTGGCTGGCGTACTACATGAACGAGTTCATCTTTATCCATCAATACGTTAGCCATAAAACTCTTCCGAAGGGTACAAACTGTCATAAACTATTATACTTGGCCACTAATATTAAGATTGATGTCATTGAACTGAAATGAAAAAGGACTGAGGACATGTAAATGTAGCAAATATACTTTAAAAAATCATACTATAAAAATCCATAATCTTTTTAAAATGGTAGCTGAGTTTGTGCACTAAGTATCTAAAAATAGTATATTTGATTATTATGTCGGAAAAAGACTTATTAACATACAACTTCATAGTGAATCACAATTTAGACGCGTAAAGGCTAATATGTAGCTGACATTAAAGTTGCACGTTAGTGAAATTCATTTCCCGCCATTCTCGTCAGATTTTAGATAGTTACTTATCAAAGCCAGCTATTTTATTTTAAAAGATTCATCATCAGCCAGGAAACGTCCACTGCTGGACTCAGACACATTGAAAATTAAAAGACTACGGTAAAAGAAATGTGTATGGGAGTATGTTGAACGAATTTCCGTTAACAGGAACTACGAGTAATTGCTCACAATCTCTCTTTATAGTAAGTTACGGTGTGGTCAGATACGTTATACTATAGCTTTTACTATCTACTAGCTACTATAGCTTTAGTTTTGATCTCTAATCTAATGATTATTGTTTTTCATAAATCATATTGTGATAGTTATGCTCAAGACGCCATTAACATTTATACATACAAAATATACAACTTTTTCTAAGTCAAATAAAAAATCTCAATTTTCCCAGAACGCTTTGTTGCACTTGTAAATATTTCTATAGTCTCTATGAAACAATTTACAATTGTAGTAAACCTAGAAGTGTCTATACAAGGATGTGCTTACTATTGATCTATTCTGTAGCTAGAACTAGGGAATCGTAATGAGCATGTTGTAAAACACGGGGCGTAGGTAAGACAATCGTACGAGACATTGTTATGCAGTAACCTACGGTGAATTAACGCGTGTCCCTTTGTAGATATAAAATTAAACATCTATTAAAATTCAATACATTTAAACTTCCTTATAATCAATTAACTACTAGCCAGTTATTGCCTGAAAACGTATTAATTTCAAAACAAATCCACGGAACCATTTTACTAGGATACAAGTATCATGTGCACTGGAAATGTATAATTTTAAAAACTTAACTAAATTTACAGATGTTTCATTTGAAACGTTCGAAAATATTGGGTAAGTGACTGTATCGAAAGAAACCGCATTGCCTCACTCGGCTCTTCATTGTCGCGCAATGATTGCGCGCGCGCATTCTACTCGTAATTCGTTTCACGCGTAAACACGCAGCCCTTGGACAAGCTAGGCGCAGCTGTGCACTTCTGGAGATTGACTTTTATTTTCGTTTATGACATCATTTTTACTCCACAAATAATAGTTAAATAATATTTTTTTAACAAATTGCTTGCTTGCATCTCATCTGGTAGTAAGTAGGGCCTTATAATAGAATCGTACGCACCCAAAAGCTCAAGTCAATGAGTCAAGTTTGTTATTTCAATACCGAAACGCAATTCTGCTATTATCAGTTGTTAGCAACAGACATAGCATGGTGGTAGCTTAGCTAGCAGGTCGAGGATGCCGTCAACAAAACAGAATACCAATAACCAGAGAACCTACGCCTACGACCTTCGGATTAAGAGTTTCGTACATACTTATACAACACGCTATTCGCTTCTGGAAATACGAGTAGCAACTGCATAACAACTACAAAGATAAAATCATACATGAATAAATATATATACGTGTATGTAAATATAATAGCTAATTTATAAGACAACAACTATCAAAACCTCCTAATCGCATCTTTTAATCGGTATTTTGTTATTTATTGTTTACCTACCGCTCTTCAGGCCTTAATAACCGCTGGCAACATCTCATTTTACGATAATATGTCGCTAATTGTGAGCTCGCAATTCTTTTACATTTTAATTACTCTTTTTTTAAAGTGCATAAGTCTTGGCTTCTCATCTTTTGGAAAGTGGCACTAGGACCATTGTATGGAAGCGTGTTAATGTGGGTTACCAGAAGCTTCCATTCAACGATATCTTATATTTTGACATCAGATTTGTGTGTGTTTCGTGCCAATCAAAAAGCTGGCTAAAAGAGAAAGTCATCATCATCGTTCATTCATCATCATCGTTCATCTGAATTATTTAATATCTATATACACTTCTTATCATACTTCAATCACTAACCACGGTCTGGAGCGGAGGCTTAATTTCAATATTTCAAAACAAAAACAAAGATATATTTCTATACTTCTGATAAATCGATATTTTTGCTGCCTCCGAGGCCTAGCGACTTCACGCTTGGATATATCAATATCGGTATTCGGTTTAGTAGTACTAGGGCATTTTCTATGTCCGCCTGGCTAGCTTGTTGCCTACGACTGCCGCCAAACAGCAGTGTTAATAGCACTGTTGTGTTACGGTATCAAAGGTAATAGAGCGTTCCATACAACGGCCTTATCGATACTCACCATAAGGTGGATGTAGGCCGAGTGCAAACCCATCTTACATTTTTCTAATATTTTTGTAAACAAAAGGTTCTGACCGAATTCAAAAAAAAGAATAAAAATTAATTAATTCGCAACGAGGCGATGTCACCAGTTGAACTTTATTGGCGTCTTTAGTGAGAAGCACATATTTAATGTCTGGGCCTCTCCGTCCAAAACGCACGTCGGAAACAGTAATTCGTCTGTGAAATTGTCACAGCAGCTGTTGCTTTCATGCAGCGTCGCGATCACTATCTATTATAATTATCTAAAGCATTCATCAACACTTTCAGCTGCTTAATTTATGGTGCCGGATAATGTACTGGTGTTATATTCAGCTCTGAAAAGGCTGAGCGATTAAAACATTGCGTTTTCAAAGTTTTATACGATGAGTTTTGAAAATTCGAAAGAGTCTACTGTTTACAGTTTTAAATTAAATAATAGTTTTCCACTTACTAGCTGGAAAACGTAAAGAGTTCCGGGTCCACCACTTGGGGACTAGGTGGACAGTAAACCAGTCATCATGGCATGCCAGGGATGCCTAAGTCCAGAAGTTCAGCAGGGTCGTTTCCCAGCTGATGATGATGATTGTGTCAAACTTGTATCTCTTTCTGTATGTACATCTAGGATTATACAGCATGGGGCCCAACATGACCCGATGGAGCACGATATAGTGTTTGTCAATTGACAATAATATTCAAGGTGTTTGCATTACACTGAAGTTGCGATTAACTTTGTTAAAAAAAACACTCTCAGTTAGAACTCTCTCAAACCCATTACGTATGATATATAGAGGCTTAATTTTTTATTTGATTCTGTTACTGTATGTACACTAAACATGCACTAGAAAACATGCAAAATTTCAAAATTAATTTCAAGAGCACGCACATTCGTGCCCTCTACAAAAATATCGCTTTGAACCCACAATCCTGAAAGTTACAGCAAAACTAAACTATCGGACCACCACAAGCTTTTGATTTATCTGGTCAAATGCCTTAGTTACACTTGTATACATAATTATTAATAACATGTATCAGACAAGCTAAATAGTAATCGTTTAGCATCAATTTATTCAATTAGGATTCCGTAAGTTCTAAAACTGAAGAATAATTCACTCGAAGAAAAATTAGTATGTTTTCGGTTGAGATTAGGTATTGGATGGTATAGGATGATTGATCAATTTAAAACAAATAACGACTAGCTCCATGGCCCAATCTACAGGTTTTCTAAACGTCAGTAAGGGTGCCTTAGACTGCGAAACAGAAATCATATCGCCTAATGAAAATCATGTCAATCCACGAATGAGATAACTCCATCACGTGTCTGATAAACGTAACGATTGCCCATTATGTGAAAATCACGCGTTCTTAGATACTGATTTATAAAACTCCATGTGCCGTGAAATGTGGGAAACTGTATCGCGCTCTCACTAGAGCGTCATAAAAATATCTCAAATCTTGTAACGTGATTTAAAACGACCAAATCGGAGACGTATCACTTGCTTCGGATTATAAAAAGTTTGTGAAGACACCGAGATCTTTACTGTTATTTCAATGTATAAACACCTAATGATTCATATCGTGCAAAGTCGAGCGTCCCTCAGACGACTCTGACTAGGTGAAGCTCGATCAAGTCCGGTAGTACGCGTACGTAGTAGCATGTTCCTAGTACGTATAAGTCAATGTCCTCAGGTGACACGCTGTCAATTGAAGGTGTGCTAGTGTTACGTAAAATTACAACTTGGCTCTCTTTCAAACGAACACGGAGCTATGCGACCACGAGCTAGCCGGTGACTCGCAGGTATCACAGAGCATTCATTACACTGTATTAAAACGTGAATAATAATTATCATCAGCTGTATTAATACACTGTTGAGCCTAACCGTCCATAATCGCCACATACAAAGGCGCATTTTCAAGCGCGCATTTTCCATTATTACACACGCGTGGCTGACAAATAGGGGGCTGCAGTAAAATATTCTTTGTAGAGATCATCTCCTGAAATATTTTTTGAGAAGCTTTTTAAGCCCGCGGGATGAAAAGAGAAATCTTATACAAACATGACAAAGTAGCCCTTATGACAGACAGATATTACTAAATTGTTTCTGCAGTACGATCATAAACTAGTTTTCAGTGATATTTTACAAAAGGATTATTTATATATTATTCATCGATACTGTTTGAAAACTTTCCATGTAGCACGTCATTGGTGAGTGTTAGTTCGAGTTCCAAATTGCGGAAAATGGAATTAGTTTTATGTTTTCCTTAATCGACATTATCAGATTTATTTTTATGGTTAGTAATGTACGAGTATGTAACCTTTCAAAACAAGTAGTTGCAGACGTTATTTTGTTTTGGGGTAGAATATGACAAACGAGTGGACTGGTTTGTTTTTAGTGACTGAAATAATTTAATATTCATTCATGACTTAAATAAAAACCTAACGATATTTTTCGAGGGAAATGAGTAATAATTTATCATTAGGGCACATGTAAATAGGGATGAATTTGTTTCCTCTAGGCTATCCCATGGGTTTGGGATAATGGGGTAGGTCATTGGTTAGATTTGAGTAACACATATGTGACGTCATCGTCACTGCGAGTTTTTATAATACGGCTTTCTCCAATTCTAGAAATGAAAATAATATAATCCGTTCAAAAAGAACCAGGATTCATTAAAATTGGTACGGGAAGTGAGTGAATGAAATTGTAATACATGACTATCATCTCCTTGTGTTCGCAACCTTAGTGGTAGATTGTATTTTCAAAAAGGCACACGACCGAATATTCTCGCTTCGGCATCGAGTAATGTTCTAAATTAAAACGAAACTTGTGTTTCATATTTTAGCTGAAAAGAGTAAGAGTAAGACAGCAACTTAAGATATGAAATAATTGAGTAACCTACGTTCAATATTTATTGATCTAGACCTTATTGGTGTGACACCACGACACAGATCGTGTAAAATATTCCATACATTGTTTTTTACAATTTGTTCGGTGAAGGAAAACATCGTGAGGAAAACTGCACAGTCCAGAAGAAATTCAAAGGTTTACCAATCCTCATTGGGCCCGCGTGGTGGACAACGCAATGAAACCAAAGCACTTTAGCAGCAATTCTGTTTCAAACTGCACTGCGGGTCTGCAACCCTCAGCTCTAATCAAGCTCAAAGAAACCACTGACTTTAGCCCTTCTGAGTTTTCCATACAAATAAGACCATGTAATAAGATCTCTGGCCACACAGAACGCGATAGAGACAGACGACTTGTAGGCGGACTCGTGCAAATGTCGCTATCACCTTCTACATGCCTAGTACCTTTCAACACAGAAATTTCAATAAACTGACAATAGATATGCCACTCACAACCTTTTTTACAAACCACTGCAAATGAATTACTGTATGTAATTCAATTTAATGTGTCGTGGGTTAAAAATCGTGAAATTATCAATTAAGTGGAGAAAAGTCCTCAAAACAAATACATATTACCTGTGTCAGTTTCGGAAAAAGAGAACGGGGGAGAACAAATATACACTTTAGGAATATCTCACGGGAACACTTTATCAGGGCAAAAAGTAATTATCTATGTCATAGGCTTCGTCAGTGTCAAATTTTAAAGATTCAGAGCCATTTAGTCGCGGAAGACAACAAATAGTCTGAGATACTTTCACATTTCTCATATTATAAGTGTAATATTCGCAAACTGCAGGTAAACTGCACCTGCACTACAGGTGCTAGTAATCACTAACATAAGCAGGAAAGTATCTTCACAGTGCGAAACACCACAGGTACAGATCATCTGTAACAGATCCTTAGAACCATAGAGACAAGTTTGATTTATTTAGTGTACACGTGACCTGTACGTCAAATAATACATCAGTCTTACAAACACACGGCCCAGTGTATATTCATCGAACTAAACCCCATATTCCCCGTGGCCAACAGTTTTTTGAGAGATTGGATCTGCCCATTGCCACTTCAACTAACCGATTCGAGATATTTCTATTGACATCATATTGTTTAGGTTTCAGTGGTGTGTGTATATGGCCTGTCACGTCCTGTCTCGCTCGCCCGTCTAGACGCCTCCACGGAGACAACTTTCCTCTTCTCGGTAATACAACATTTTGGCACACTCGTTAAGACATCTTGGCAAACATTAGTGACTTTTATCCTATACGGAAAATGAATGAAAGTTTGCCTTGAAAACATTGACTTATCAAAACAATTGACATGCTATTGCACTTACCTGTTGTATGCAGGATCATATGAGGTCAGTGACTAAATGTTTGTATAACCCCAATTTTTTAAACAAATAAGTTTGCTACCTATTTTCCGCAGTCGCAAAGCCACTGTGTCCAAAAAATTGTCCAAATTGTATTTGTAAATTCTGGATTGAAACTAGCGTATTCACCTAAACTAACACTAAACTGTGTTATTCACGAACGAAGTTGCAGGTCACCACTAGTCTTACTTTGTTACAGTTCTCGGCCAATTTTATCCTGGCTTTGTTTTGTCAGTGCGACAGTTGACAGTACAGGCTAAATATGATGACTACATTTATTCGAAATAAGCAAGAACTTGGCTTTTATAACACCAGATTGATTGATTCCCCAGACTAAAGTGCGCTTATCCAGGATCCTAAAGTCAATGAATGAGACTAAAAGACTGTTCCCATAATACAAAGAATTACTAAACACGTACCTTCTACTATACAGGAATTCAACTACTACCACATTCTTAAAATGCCACGGACAACTTTAAGTGTATTCTACTTCAAGCTTATCTCGAATGTCATAGTTACGTCTCTTAGATACGTGTCCATAATTGTTTGTATGTCAATGTTTGGAAGAGTTGCCGTGAGTCACTTGTCTGTCTGTCTGTGGTGCTAAGTCCTTGATGTCCGTCTGAAAAATACGAATAGCGTCGACCTGGCCTGAATTCAAGGCTGAAACTGTGAAGCTTATTACATGTAATAATTTTATAACCGTAAAATTGGACCGTCTGCGTCGAGATAGCCATTCAGTTGAGTGATATTCAAAAATGTGTTACGGACGGACGGACGACAAGGTATATATGCGGTATGAACAGTTATTTGAAGACTTTAGTAAATTAAGATTCTCAAATTCACATAGTCTAACAACAAATTCTACAATATCTGTTTTAAGTGAAACGAAACCGATTTAATTAGAGAGATTTGAATATAGTAATAGGTATCTGTCATTGGGAAACTTTCATTGTAAGTGTAAGACTTTGTTCTCGAAAGTCAACGGTACGTCAAATGACTTGTAAGGGCGCGTGACGTGGTTGACACTGGACATAGTGACATATTACTAATTGGTAATAAAGTAAGCATCAAAAATTTTGTTTGTTTTGTCTAGTCTATCACTATGAATGTTAAATGTCTTTGGATTCAATACATTACCTCATACAAAGGTGTAATTTTTTTAAATGTTACACAATGTAAGTCAAAAGTTTCAATTTTTTTATATATAGACTCTGACTGAACGATAAAATAGATGGCTAATGATTTCACAAACTTTTGACGTAGATTAATAATTATTGGTATACCATTGCTGAATGTAAGCTTTACATAGATTACAAAAGGCGAAATCCTCCTGAATTTTTACAATTTGACTATATTTTTTCTGTAATAATGTTTCCTGAGTATATTATATTTGTAAAAATACAGTCAAATATAATACATAATAAAAAACGGCCAATTGCGAGTTGGACTCGCGCACCGAGGGTTCCGTACATAATATGCATAATTAAAATGCAATGTCAGCCTACTACATACATACCTAAATCTATATACATATAATCATTATCATCTGCCGGGAAACGTCCACTGCTGGACATAGGGACCGGTCCATGTGGCGCACCACGAAGGAGGCTTATATTTATATACTTATACCTCGACTGAAAACTCCCGGCCTTGTAATTTAAAGAACCACCTAAGAGCAATGTAATAACAATTTTCCTGCCCTTAAATTTGACGCAAACTTTATTGCAAATGTTTCCAAATATAGCATTATAAAACACGTCCTAGACGTAAATAAAATTATATCAAAAATACGTAGGTAATAAATATTTACAAGTGTATCATTCATACACTCACGCGGTGATAAGATTGTGAATAGATAAAGGAATTGATAACTTATGGAATAACTTTCAATACGTTAAATAATATGAAACGTTTGAAGATGACCTCTTACCTACACTTAATTACGCCACTGAGATTATTAACATAAATTGTTTCATAGATCAATTAATTGCTATAGCCGTTGGATGCTAGCGACTCGGGGCCTTACGAAAATATCGGTTTGTCCTGGTGTTGATTAATCTTTTGATGTCTGTTGAAAAAGAAGAAGAAGGCTCGTGGAAGAGGAGGTGGTATAAGAGGAATTTTCCATACATGTGCAGTATCAATTTCATTGTGTGAGTGATTTTTAAACTCCTTTGGTCGTTAGACAAATCTCTGAACACATGTAACTTATACTGTTACCTAAATCAAGTAAAGACGATAAAAATTATATCTCATGTTCAAGATTGACAGAAATAGAGATAAAAATGATATATTTATATATTAATTTTACAATTGAGACAATAAGCCCAAAAATATAATTGACACGAAAGTTTCCTTGTTACCTCTCAGTGCTTCAATAGCGCAACAAATCATGATTAAATTTTGCACTCTAGTATCCTATGGTCACGGATCTGTAAAGAAGATACGGATTCCACCTCGTCTAATAATGAGTGAGGTTCATGTCAAAAAATACACATACAAGTGTAACTTACACTAACGTGCGCTTCATATTGACGGCCGAGTGTCTGACGTTATTTATTGTGTGTACCTTGTGTATAACAAACGAAAGTGTCGGGTGTGTTTTAATATTTTTTGTGTGTTTTTATATATTATTTTTTGTAACAAATTGACATTAATAATTTATCTTATCTTATTTTATGTTACATATAGGAATGTCCCATACTTTTTTTGTATACTAAATAAACGTAGTCGCCAGAAAATGTAAGGTTGCTGGTTAGTGAACTTTAGATCAACAAAATTTAAAACCGTCCGATGATTAACTATTCTCTGGACTATGACCTTATGTTTGTTACGTTTTGTAAACCGAAGGATGTTTAGTAAAATGATACAGGTACTGGTTGAATATTTAGAGTTGCAGAAATAATAAGCTATGTTAAATATTCTAGCAAGTTCCCGTTCAATTGAGCTAATTGGTGGAATGTTGTATTCATGTATAAACATAAACAATTTAATCGCCTATACGCAGTTTATGATGCGTAACGCACTGTCGGGAATAAAACGTCAAAACTGAGCCAGACCCGGGTGAAGAATAAGAGTTCTCGAGTGGCGATATGTACCGGGGCATCCCCCAACTAGACGAACCGTAGATTCAAGCGGCTTGGAACCGGCCATGGTGGCATACCATGGCATTGTTAATAATAGACAATTCTCATCAATATTTTAATGTAAAGATTTGCCGATCAACATTCAACAAGAATATTAGTATTTGTTGGAATAGAGCTAAGCAATACTAGCTAAGGTCGCGCGGAATCGCTGGATGCAAGTGGCCCGGTCCGGTCCGGTCCGGTACCGGTCAATGTGGCATACCATGGAGGAGGCCTATGTCCAGCAGTGGACGTTTCCCAGCTAACGATGAAGCTGTACTTTACTCTAAAGCCTTCATGACTAATGATAGCATTACTCGTATATACTCAAATATACGAGTATATTAGACACTATGTTATATTCACCCGTGCTATTCGGCGAAAATTCCTGACAACACGGCAACTTCCACGCGAGTGAAGCCGTGGGCAACGGGTGTCAACATAAGTTAAATAATTCATCGTTAATAGCATTAGTCATAAGTCGGACATTCCATTAGAAGATTTTCCATAATCACCAAACTTGCCAAATGGATTGGTGATTACAGTCAGATGTGACTGATTGACTTAGCACCCATCTCCAGGTTTAAGTTCTCTCAGTAGCATTATACGACACCCACGGGATGACACGACGTAATTATAAAGCCAAGACCACACGGCAAATGAGTGAGTTTGTCCTGCTTTCCCGTCATAACAGAGTACAGGGATAGTTGAAGGACCGGGAAAGGACATATGCGACTTTTTATTCCGATCGAGCAAGCAGTTCCAGTCGAGTACTTTTCGATGTCCAAAAGCTAAAAACAAGTTAATATAAATTAAATTTTAAAAACCCGCCTGCGTAAATTACCTTAAAATTATACATACGTTGTACATATTTTAGTAAACCATTTATAAAACCCTTTATTATGATAATCCTCTCGCGTATCGAGAGGATTATCATTTTGAAAAGAAAAGATTTTTCATGACACAATTTGGCGCCAAAAATCCGCCATTTTGAATTCCAACAATTTTAATATAGCCTATGACACTCTAGTGGTTACGACGAATCTAACCACGTATAATATATTAAAAACTGTTTAGCCGTTTTGTAGTTACGAGGAAACATAGAGTCAGACATACATACAGGTCAAACACATTGTCCTCCTTTGGGGCTTTGCCGCACTCGGGTAATAAGAAGTGTTACCACAATACTGATTTTATTTAGAGAAGGTTTAGACAATGATACAATATCATTTGTGTGTGTTTAAACTATAGTATGCTATCGTGTACAGTTTTCTTACAGTTTTTAGGGTTCCGTAGCCAAGTGGCAAAACACGGAACCCTTATGGATTCGTCATGTCTGTCTGTCTGTCTGTCCGTATGTCACAGCCACTTTTTTCCGAAACTATAGTGTTGAAACTTGGTAAGTAGATGTATTCTGTGAACCACATTAAGATTTTCACACAAAAATAGAAAGAAAGAAAAATTTTGGAACTGAAACTCCAAAAAGAATTCATACGTAAATCGCAATTTACCTTTCATTCACAAAAAATACACTATTACAAAAACATCAATCAAAGTTACAACGAACTGCAAGAACTTTTACTTTACTTGCTGCTACGGAACACTTCATGGGCGAGTCCGACTTGCACTTGGCCGCTTTTTTGAATAAACTCCAATGACAAACAAATGATATGACTATAACAAGATAGATATAGTTACCTGAATAGCAACAAACTAGTTGTCAACATCAACGGGAGATGTTTACGTGACGTTTGGGTATTTTCCATGCAGATGCAATCTTTATCATACATTAAGAATCACCTACAACGTTCCAAGTCTTTGCCCGATAACGGAGATTGGTTATATCATTCACAGAAAATTGATCTCCTTACGTATCTGATATCGATTATACTTTCACTCAAGTTTTTTGCTATGTCTTACAGTTCATGGCGTAATCATATTTTTTTATGTAGTAGGTACCTACTCGTATTTTTGCCTGCTACTTTGTCGTTTGGATTTCAGTATGCCCTGCTACATGTATGCCAAACATTACAATTGATTGTGATGAGGAAACAAACAAATGTATAAAGTATGTATATTCATAAAATTCAACTAATAGTTTTACGCTAAAAACTTAATCCTGATTATGAAATGATTCACAAAACTTATAAACGATAAATGTGTGATTATTAAGTAAATGATTTGCAAATTTCAACAAGCAAGGTCAAATCAATGTATACAAAATGTTCCGCGATTCATTCCCAATATTTTTCATTTTTAGATTTAATTTAATTCTCATATACAATTACATATTTTCACAAAGACTAACAGCGGCTTTTCCCGCTTAAAAATTCCTACCTCACTGAAGTCATGAGACGTCATATTGAATTAGTTACCAATATTCATATTTCGGCGTGGCGTGGCGTCGGTGGCGCAATGGATAAGGCGCGGACTCTCAATCTGAGGGTACCGGGTTCGAATCCAGCCGTGTACCTATGAGTTGTTTTTCAATTCAAGTACATTATCCGATTGCTTAACGGTGAAGGAAAACATCGTGAGAAAACCTGCATGTCTGAAACAGGCATGTGAAGTTCGCCGATCCGCACTGGGCCCGCGTGGTGGACTATGGCCCATACACTCTCTGTAGGAGAGTAGGCCTGAGCCCCTCCAGTGGGGACATATATAGGCTGTTGATGATGATGATGATGATTCATATTTCTAGCCGAAATGGTTAACCCATGTAAAACTGTATAGCCTCTTTAATCGCCTCAGGAGGAAAATTCCTATAAAACATTTCTATATGGTTTATAAAAGGGATCATTGTTCCAAATTTAATTCAAGCTCGAAGTGGTTTAATCTTTATTTGTTAAACTTTCAGACAAATATGATCCATTATTGTTAATAATATCCTATTAGCTATGTTAGTACTTATATTCTACTACAGATTTCGTAATGTTAATCAGATGCCACATGAGTGGGCAATCAAATCTTCCAGAAATCACCCTTAGAACGCTAATAGTGCTTCCTCCAACGCTAAGTAGCAGCGACGCAGGATAGAGCTAAAACCGAAAACCATTCTGTTCCAAAACTATCAAACAATTATGCCAAAATTAGTTACACATACATTGAAGTTTTGATTTTAATTTGTCAAAACAAATTAATAACTCTTTGTTACAATATTTAAAAATTTTAATTATGTAAACGCGTCCTGTTGACGTTTGTTGATATAGTCCAATCAATTGTCAATAATTTGACATAACTCTCACGTGGTATTGTTTTCATTATCCCACCTTCCGACGTCCGGCCGTATCTCGTATCGGCTTACTGATAACGATACGTCAGATATGTAGTGTGTATTGATAAACTAGTTCGAGTGTTACTATAGTAGAGATATCATATGATACACTTTTGATACTAGAAGATTTTGTTCGTTGCTGAATTATAAACAACAGTAGTAAATATTATGGATATCTACGCTGTAAAGAAAACTAATTGATTGGTTGACTTCTTTTAAAACTATCGACTTTAGAAGTACAATATTTTTTATTATCGATTGAAAAAGACTACATATTTTGCATTCACTATACGACTGTGTTTCAGACGGGTAAATAGTCTATCCGATAAATATTTTTTTGAAAATGGAATACGGTTTTTTACGAGAATGAAACTGTCTAATGACTTTTAAAACGTCTCATGCAAATATGACCAGTCAATGTGGTAAATTGATTGGAATAATATTTTTGTTCAATTTTATAGCTGGATATTATACAAAAAGTTTCATATGAACAAGATCGAAATGATATTTTTCTGCAGAGCGCAAGAATTATAATGAGCAATCAACTCGCCGATGTCCTCCAGTTTATGCGTACGTGTTACAACCGCTTGCCGCTCGACTACACGCTTAGATCTATAGGAATGCAATTATTAACATAAACACGCGTGTTTACCCGGCCGGGTACGCTACCAGTGCGCAATGCGACGCGCATCCAATGATATGAAATACGAAATAGATGTGAATGCATCTGATTGATGTGCATTTTATAATACTTTGTTTCGTTACGTTTTTTCTATCCTTGTCTTTAAATTTCCTTGTTGTACGCAAATAGTTCGGTTGTCTGTCTGGTCTATGATAGTTTTGGTGTTCAAGGTGACGATTTTCGTTGCTGCACTAGTGTGTATTTATAACTTGCATGATTGATTGTAGATTTATTTCCAATCTTATTTTCTGCATATTTTATACAGGAAATTACTGAAGATTAACCACTTTTAGTTTGTAATTCGTTTATAAGAGCCATTGATACTTCCCATAACAAGCCAATATTATCCAGCAACTGTCCCAGTGATTGCATGTTGTACTTGTAGTTAGCAAATGGCGTATGAATTCAACTCTAGATACACTTTTATTTTCATAGCAAATAATACATTCGCAATTTAATATCTCAATGCATTGGCAGATTTCGGAGCTCATTCCATAGTTGGGACCTTATAATTTATTCGTAGATTGGGACACGTTCGTAAGCTGTATTGAGTGGACCCCGATATTACTCACAAATGAAGGCACAAACTATTCACTTGAGATCAACTTAATCTCGAGTATGACCTATTGATATTGATGAGGTCTGATGGTGTTTAACAAATTAAATAAAACTAAGCTTCTTAGGTGCTAAAATAATTTAGTCTTCTGTACGTTAGTATATAAAAACAAGCACTAAACTAAAACCTAAAATACACTAATAATAAATTTAAAATTAAAAAGTATCAAATGCGGCACAATGAACCAAATAGTGTTTTAGTTGTTCAGGGCTGGTGTGTGATGTGTTTAGATTGCGGGTGTGTTGTGTTGTGCTACACTGACCGGCGGGTCGCGAGGTGCGTCGCGCGGGCTCGTCCTCCCGCAGATCGGGCGCGTGCCGGCGCGCCGCGGCCGGCGCCAGCGCAGCCAGCGCCAGTACCAGCAGCGCTGGCAGCATCGCGCCTTAGACACAGAGTGATCAGCTCCCGGGCACGAGCTCACTATTTTCGCGCGATATACTGCAGCAACGCGTAACAATCGTGTTGTCGCGACGGACGGCTGAGCCGGACTGAGTGGAGCGCGCGATTTCCCGGCGCGGCCCCCCCGGCGGCGCGCCCCTCGGAAAACGCGGCCCACGGCGCGCGGGCGGGGAAAACTGCAGCCGCCCGCTGCCCCGCCCCGACCCCCTCCCGCCCTCAGCCCGACGCGACGCCGGCGCAGACACTGTACGCGCTCTTCCCCGGCTATACCAACCGTTTACTAGTAGGCTTTTCCGTACTAAATTAATTCTGTGCTTTTGCCTCAGTGCATTCTGGGAGTATTTTTGACCCACATACAAAAACAGTGGGTGTGTTGCAACAGATTGTAGTTCCTGAACGAATGGACCGTTATGGGTTTTCACTAGGAATCTAAACTTAAAAACGTGACCTAGTGGGTATAAAATTATAAAATTTTATTAACAATCTGGAGGTCCCGGGACTGATTCCCAGCAGGGGTACTAATTGGTACTCGGTTTGCTTGGCCTGTCGGTCTAGCTACCGCCATGTTACATACAGCCAACCAGCAGTATTATTAGAACTGTTGTATTTCAGTATGAAAGGTAGCATAATAGCCAGTCATTTCTTGATTGGTCAAGAGATTATCATACAGGGCCACTTAATGTAAACGTCAGGAGTTTTGCAAAGTAATTTAAATTCATAATGTACCCGCCTTCACGTCGCATCACTTCGAATTTGTACCAACACATTACAAGTAGTACACATAGTGATAAAGGTCTGATGATGAAGACAGGAAGTAGAAAGTGGAACTCTTCAAGTGATACTAGTAAACCCCTCGAGTTTGGGCTCATTTTGTTCGCATTCGGTTTACGAGTCTAATACATTACGCTTAGTGAAGAGATTCTAATGATGAAGCCAAGATGTGAGTAGCGGAACAATTCAATTAAATTGCTGACAAAAGCGTGTTTTTTTACTATTTACATTTTTTACAAATCAAATAAACTTACAATAATCTAACTCTTTAAAATAATTGACTATCGTATTTTGTTGATGCACTTATGTGTTTCTTTTTTATGATATTGTCCAATAATATAGCAATAAGTACACATCTATGGCTAACTTAATTTGTTTGTTGCATTATTGAGCTTCTTCAATATCTGATTAAAACGATGTCTAGCAAAAATTTGTTTTTTAAATCAAAAAAGAACTGGAAACCGACTTCAATTGCCCTAAAAGTCTACTTTTACTAAGGCAAATTTAAGATTTATATCGTTATCTCATGGATGCTTTTGTCAGAACTAAACTAACACGGGAAGCACCACCTTTCAAATAAATAAATAAACAATCATCCAAATCTGTTCACCCCATCAAAAGTTCTAACATATAAAAAACATACCCGTCGAATTGATAACCTCCTCCTTTTTTTAAGTCGGTTAGTAAATGACATGGCATGTTCGTAACCACAACTGTTATTAGTCATAGTCTGAGAATAAGTAAAAATTGTTAATCAGCTCGTCACATTGTGTAGTGGGTTATATAAGTCCACTGTTGAACATGAGTTTACCTAATAGATCGCCGTATAAGATTTTTCAAGAGAGGATTTACCATAATATCCACGCTTGGCAGGCAGAGTGGTGATCGTAGTAAGATGTACACAGGTAGAGGCTGCAGGTTTTTCCCTTAGTCGCTTTAAACGACACCCACGTGATGTCTTATCTACCTAAATCACATTATAATGACTATCTAGACATAAAATATTCAAACTACATAAAACTATTTCAGTTTGCTAACAAATTCGAGCTGCTTGAGTACCTGCTTTAATGTTTCTTAACCACTTGACCGGTGACCACAAACGTCGAGTTCTCTAATCTTAAAATGGAGAAATTATGCTAAACGTCGACTGCACTTAGTAAGTTCACACTATAATCATTAATTACAAACGTTACCATGGAAATTATTGTAAATAACAAGGATTGCTCTGCTCACCAATAAAACGTAAATATAAACTGCCTCGCTACATCTCGCATCTAGAATGTGCGTCGAATTCAGACATGCTAAAGACATTCATAATAATTTACAGAATTATATCTGGTGCAGAACTCGATTTGGCATGAGGCCCAACTCGTCATATATTTCATATCTTTAGCGGACAAATAAACAGAAATACTCCTATCAGTAGCTATATACTATATATGTCCGCCGTGTGAATTCTGCTTCAGATTTGCTTTGTATCTTAACGAGGGTGTGGAGAAGGCGACAATGGAACTGGCCGCAGCCGTAACTGCCTTTCCATTGGACTGTTTTAGGGTTTCGTACTTTAAAAGGAAAAACTGGTCAAGTGCGTGTCGGGCCACGCACATTGTAGGGTTCCGCAGTTGAAACGGTTTCATAAAAAATAACTTTGAATGAAATTTGTACGAAAATTACATTTTGACCACTCCAAGTATATTTTATAATTTGGTCGCCTATTACTCGTTAACCTGTGAAGCCAGCTTAGTCGTGATAGTTTTCCTTTAAAGTTAACATATGTTTATAACATGTGTAGAGCGAGATTGTCTTTCGTCGCTTTTACATAACATACATTTTGTTATGTTTTGCCCAAAAATAAAACTCATTTGTCATTTTGGTGTCTCTATTGCCACCAGGCACCTGTCGATCTATCCAAGCGATTGCGATCAAGCATTATTCGCCATTTCAGATAGATATAGTATTGTTATTGGAGTAACTGGGTGCAGGTGGCTCGGGACCGGTCGATGTGGCGTACCTAGAAGGATGCCTATGTACAGCAGTGGACGTTTCCCGGCTGATTATGATAGTATTGTTTTAAATATAATGTCAATACTGTGCAGACGAAAATTATTGCTTACAATCCCGTAGCCAGGATTGTATTCGAAGGGATATGAAACTGTCAGTGATTCTTGTACCTACCCGACAGGCCAAAAGCTATCGGGAATGAGACGCATATTGTACGAGTATGGTAAAACTATCCTTTGTGTTATAGAACTTGTTGGATGTTTCAGTAAAACTTTCCAAGCTTTATTACAGGCCCAACGCATAACTGAGTCTGTTCCTGAGGAATGGGAGCGGTAAGTACTGGGGGTGTGTTTACGTAACGTCACACGACGCCAGACTGAAGTTGTGCGTCGTTTGACGTTCCGAAAACACACCCTCCCGTACCGCTCCCCTACCTTAGGAACAGACTCAGTTATCCGTTAGACATGTAGCCTTATTTATTCATTTGTAGTCATTAGAAATTGTACCTACTACCACCCAACCATACCGAGTATCGATAAGTTCCCTCGCTGGGTATCGAATCCGAGACCTCATGGCTGTGAGTCCAACTGTTTAGGCACTTAGCCACAGAGACGAATAATATAAATAATCTAAAAGTTCACAGGAAAATAGCAATATAATAAATAAATCATAGATACATATTAGAGCTATTTTTAAAAACATTAATTTACTATTTTTTCTCATTAAACTTGATAATAAGAAGTAATAACCTGATTCCCACGGTTAAGTTACCCATACTTGTTCATTCCCATGGAATGATGAACTAAACTGAGAAACTAATTTTTAAAGTCATTAAAGAGAACAAGTAGATGACGTAATTTTGATTTAATTTGAATTATTTTAATGACGACAAAGTGTGACATAGTGTGACAAGGGGTGGGAGGGGTACTAAGTTTCGTGACATCACATTTCAAAATCTATTATATCTAGAGGTAGTAATCGCGTAATTTGAAATATTAATTATAAACTAAAAAATATTTCCAACTCTATCTTTAGGACAATACGGTTTAAATTGTTTTGTTGACGAGTTCATACCCGCTCTAGTGACACGCGCCGATCGCCTACGAGCCCTTTGACGAATGCCGCCAAACGCACTGGCGAGCGTTTGGCGGCATTCGTCAAAGGGCCGTACCTCGCGTGACTTTATTGTTTATATTTCATTCGAAAATTGACTTTCGCGAAGTAACGACGCCTTTTTTTTAGTTGTGCTATTTTGTAGATTATTTAATAAATCAAGTTCAAAATGAACAAAAAGATAGATTTAGGTAATCTTTACCACAGATTACCTAAAAGATGTACCACCACGTCAGGAAGACGTGAAAAACCTTAATGAGAACGAAGTGACTGACTGCCATGCCAGTTATAAATAATTTAAAGGAGTGGGTTCAAAGTCCATGGACTGAAGATGATTGAGTTTCTTTCTTTTTCTTTATATTCAATAGTTTATTGCTTTGTTATTGTTTCAAATATTTGATATGATGTGGATTTCATAAAAAAGTACTTAATTTAAATGGAAATAAAACTAAATTCGGAACTGCTGTTTTAATTTAATAATTTTTCGATGTGAAATTGCAAAACATGTGACGTCACACTAGGGAGGAGGGGGGTCTCAGAAATGTGACCACCTGTGACAAGGACGGGAGGGGGGGTCAAAAAATCATGAAATTCGTGTGACGTACTTTATGGATGGCCCCTTAGTCGGACTGCTTGTCCCATTACTACGAATAGCAATTTATTATTGCCTTGTGTTGGCTAAAACTGTCTGTTGCTGTAAGCACTGGTCACCCTGTCACTGTCACCCGGCAGCGTTTCAGAGCTTTGTATGGAAGTGCCGATTGCTAAAAGGTAGTGATTACTTGCTCAGTGGTAGATAGCAAAAATGAGCGTATAGCGTTTATGTCAACTTCCATTAGTGACGAACTGAGTTAGTGAATTCTTTGGTTAGTGACGAGATGAGTTCGTGACGAATGGAGTTTAATATGGTTTAATGACAACCAGCCACTGAAATGTAATGATGCTAGATGCTTTTGGTATTTAGTTTTGTTTTGTATAAGGTCATTCAAAAAATAGTGAAAAAGATTAAGGGTACTTTCAGTTACTTAAAACTAACTTTTACTTAAATTAAATCTTTTTTTAAATAAAGCTCAGGTCGGGTTCGCTCAGATGCAAAGTGTAATCCAAGCAGAGTGAACCAAATAATTACTAGTTTAAAAACACACGCTTTTGTCAGTAATGCAGTGGAAGCGTTGATTTATCCTAATACTGGTTTCATCATCAGACACCCTTCATTTAGCGTAATGTAATTAGACTTGTCTAAACAAAATGAGCCCAAACTCGAGATGTGTACTAGTATCCCTTGAAGAGTTCCACTTTCTACTTGCTGGCTTCATTATCAGACCCTTATCACCAAGTATACCACTTCTAATGTGTTTGTGTGTTGGACTCGTCAAACAAACTCAAATGAGCCCAAACTCGACTTAATTACTGGTATCCCTTGAAGAATTGCACTTTCTACTTCCTTGATTCATCATCAGAGCCTTGTGGGGTTAAATGGAAAGGCGAATTCACTGTCATACTATCATGTATGGACCGACCGCTTAAATGAGTCCTCACACGTGCAAGCCCGGAGCGGGCGGCAGGTGGGCAGCGTCCTGCTGCCCGCTCCTCTCTTGATTCCCTTTGTCACCATACCCCCGCGCCCCTGTACCGCGCGGGCGAGGACTCGTTTAAACGGTTTACCTGTACAGTAACGGAGTCGAAAAATGCATCAATATCATCTAACTGCGGTTACCTCACAAAATTTATCCCAGATTTACATCATCATGGATATCATGGTGCTCACTCGGCTGCATTTATTTTTCAGGATATACCGCATGGTGCATGGCGCACAAACAACTGTCCAGAACCCTTACTGACCAGTTCGTCTACTGGTCTGCTCCGTCTTTTTCCGGCATCTATATATATGAGTGGGTAAGAATCGGAATATATGCATGTATAGTAGACACTGGACAGTATAACCAGGATCAGGAGTAGGGCGGATCATTTATCAAGCTATCACGAATCCAATCCCTGTCGCAACGATTTATGTTAATATGTTAATAAACGAGCTATTCATTAAAAAAATTAAACAGATTTTCTACTACTACTGGATTCAATACAGTAAATTCCAATACTGTGGCCATGGCAAGACAGGGACAGCACTAGTTTAGAAGCATATTGAGAGATTTTTCCCAGCTGATAATGACTGAGATTTCTGGTGTAATCGAGCTCATTGGCGTGAGGAACCAGGACAGGCTCTCAAGCAAAACAGTTTAAATGAAAAAACTTATGCGATATTCGATTCGATTCGATATATGCAAATATTCGATAAAGTACGAAATATTTTTACTGCATGCCGAAATACTGTATTCAATACTAAGATCTACAATGGCATATCTCAATAGGCGCCTGTTAAGCAATCGCACTGTACGTAAACGGCTGACGTGAAGAATGCATCCACCTCGCAACGGGCACGGGGCGCCGAGTCAGCACAACGTGACTGCACCTCGCCGCGGTGCAATACGAGCGCCGCGCCGGCACTCTTGTTCAAACCATCGTGCAATTGGCAACCTACTTAGTAATACTTAGTTATAATCTTTTAATTAATTTTGTAATGTTCATTCATTGACATTCAATTAAAGTTGTAAGAAAATTTTGGTTTTTTTTGTAATCTCGGCTGCAGCTTCTCATAATTGGCGCAGTCGGTAGGATCCAGAAATAGAGTCAGTGCATCCAGCAAGGACTCCTGGAAACAGAACCTACGGTGGAGATCTGCAGCGAGAGTATCCAGACATCGATACAGCAAAGAAGACGAAATGTTCATGTAAGTCACAATAGAATTTTCTAATGATTTGCTAATCCTTTTTCCCTTGTAAAATCAAATCCCGTCCAAGATTTTCCACCAAGGACAATCCAGGAATTTCAAGATAGGTAGAAATAGTAGAGCGGACTTTCAGGACGCGAATAGAGATTTAAGCTTAAATAATAGTCGTAGTGATAGCGAGAGTTCAGAAGACGAAACAATGTCAGATTTCGATCAAATTTTTAAAGCTCTCCGTCTGGTCCCCGAGTTTGACGGGAACCCAAATGTACTGACAAGGTTCATTAAACTGTGTGACCAGCTAGCTGTAGAGTTTTTAGATGAAGCAAGGGCTTTAAACAACTTAGTCCTGATAAACGGAATTCTAAATAAAATAGTGGGTCCTGCAGCCAGTTTGATTAATGCAAACGGGATACCGCAGGATTGGGCTGGTATTCGAAGCGCACTTATAAATAATTTCGCGGATCAACGAGATGAGACCGCTCTTTACAACGACTTGGCGTTGTTGACTCAAGGTCAGGGCACGCCGCAAGAGTTCTATGAAAGGTGCCAAAATCTATTCAGCACTATAATGACATATGTTTCTTTGCACGAAACCTTAACTTCAACCATAAATGCAAAAAGAGATCTTTATAAAAAATTAACATTACAGGCGTATTTACGTGGTCTTAGGGATCCCCTCGGAGCTCGTATCAGATGTATGCGACCCGAGACTATCGAAAAAGCATTAGAATTTATACAGAGTGAAATGAATGTTATGTACCTGCAACAAAGAAACGATCAGTTGACTGAGAGAAAGCCTACACAGAGTCAATTATTCACAAAGCCCCAAAATAACCAGCCATTCAACCTTCCAGGCCCCTCACGGGCACCACCTCAATTTATGCCTCAGGCTCCTCCTCAATGGAGACCCAACTTTCAACCTCAACAACCCTCTCGTACCCAGCAAATGCTACGTGCACCCCCACCTAACTACAACCCTCAAAACGCATTCAGACAACCCCAAGGTTATCCCGCTCAAAGGTTTGGACAACCGAATCCTCGTCCAATGAGTGGCGTTAGTCACTACCAAACCAAAAATTGGCCTCCAACTCAATTTGGATCAGGACATGATTGGAGAAAACACGGGAATCCTCCCCCGACTAATTATTTTAAATCGAGGCAGGTAAATTTTAATGAATGTGGTGACTATAATGACTACCAGGTTGACCCTTACGCAGACGCTTACACGGAGTACTATCAACCTGACTATTACCAGACCGAGCAATATTACCAGACTTATTCTGACTACACATACGAAACAAATGACGAAACCCAACCGTCATACTCTGAAATGTGCAATGTACCTAACGAGGAAATTAAGGAAAAATCTTCCCAAAATGAGGATTTTCAGATAGTCGCGAAATTAGACAAACGAAAATAGAACTTAACTTACAGACTCAACGGCAATTACCCTATCTACAGATTGTCGATCCCCCTATAAAATTACTGATTGATACTGGAGCCAACCAGTCATTCATAAGCCCGGACGCAGTAAAAAATTATTTTCCGAACCTACCATGGACATATGCCCCTTTTGAAGTGACAAACGTACACGCTACCAGCCGGAACGACTATTCTATAAGTCTACCGTGCTTCAAAGAATTTAATGAGAGCGACGATGTCACATTTTTTATTTATAAATTTCACGACTATTTCGACGGACTAATTGGACTGGACTTATTGGAAAAATGGGAGGCAAAAATTGATTTAAAAGACAGACTACTAATAACTGAAAACGCCACGAACCCCATACGCATGTACAACTCTAATAACGTAAATTATTATGAAGATATTATCCCTGCAAACTCGTCTAAATTGATTCGCTTGCCCATTAATTTCCATGATGGCGATGTTTTAATTACCAAACAAATAATAGGTAACTGTGTCATAAATGAGTGTTTAACTTCGATATGTAAGAATCGCGGAATAGTGGAAGTTTCAAACCCAACACCGCATGACGTCATTTTCAGTATAGATCGACCAGTTTGCGCGGAGTCGTACACTATTGAGTGCACGCGTACTCCCAGTAGCGAGTACTTGCCTGATATGTCTACGCGAGCTACGAAGGTACTACAACAGCTACGAACAGATCATTTGAATATTGAGGAACGGACTAACTTAGAGACTTTATGCGCGCAATACTCTGACATCTTTTATATTGAAGGGGAACCTCTGACCTTCACAAATAAAATCAAACACAATATTAGGACCACAGACGAAGTTCCCGTGTACACCAAAAGCTATAGATACCCATACGTTCACAAAGAAGAAGTTAGGCAACAAATTAGTAAAATGCTAGAACAAAATATAATACGACCTTCTGAGTCCGCATGGAGTTCTCCGATCTGGA
This sequence comes from Carcina quercana, assembly GCA_910589575.2. Taxonomy (NCBI): domain Eukaryota; kingdom Metazoa; phylum Arthropoda; class Insecta; order Lepidoptera; family Depressariidae; genus Carcina; species Carcina quercana. The sequence continues at coordinate 8,001,561 of OU342439.1, forward strand.
TCGTACCCAAGAAAGCCGATGCCTCTGGAAAGACCAAGTGGCGTCTTGTGGTAGATTTTAGGAAACTTAACGAAAAAACAATTAGTGACAAATATCCTATCCCTAATATTGCTGACGTACTGGACAAACTTGGTAATTGCCAGTATTTTACCACCCTTGATCTCGCATCAGGATTTTATCAGGTGGAAATGAACCCACAGGACATTCCCAAAACAGGTTTCAATGTAGAAAACGGGCATTACGAATTTCTTCGTATGCCAATGGGATTAAAAAATTCTCCGTCCACATTCCAACGAGTAATGGACAATGTCCTTAGAGACCTTCAAAATACAGTATGTTTGGTATATCTTGACGACATAATTGTGTTCAGCACGTCCTTACAAGAGCACATGGTTAATCTAAAAAAGGTATTCGAGAAACTCAGAGAATCTAACTTCAAAATTCAAATGGATAAATCGGAATTCTTAAGACTAGAAACAGCCTACTTAGGACACATCATTAGTAGAGACGGTATCAAGCCTAACCCCGATAAAATATCTGCAATATTAAAATATCCTATACCTAAAACTCCTAAAGAGATTAAACAATTCCTAGGACTTGTAGGCTACTACAGAAAATTTGTTCCTGATTTCGCACGCATCACTAAGCCAATGACTCTATGTTTAAAGAAAGGCAAGAAAATAATTTTGGACACAGATTATGTCGAATCTTTTGAAAAATGTAAAAATCTATTAACTAACGACCCAATTTTGCAATACCCAGATTTCAGCAAGGAATTTATCCTCACTACAGATGCCTCTAACGTTGCCATCGGTGCTATTTTATCCCAAGGTACAATAGGATCTGATAAGCCAGTGTGCTTTGCATCAAGAACCCTAAATGAAAGTGAGCTCAATTACAGTACAATCGAAAAAGAGTTATTAGCAATAGTATGGGCTACAAAGTACTTCCGACCGTATCTGTTTGGACGAAAGTTCAAGGTGCTGACTGACCACAAACCACTCCAGTGGATGATGAGTTTGAAGGAACCAAACTCTCGTCTTACTAGATGGCGACTCAAACTGAGCGAATATGACTTTACAGTTGTATATAAAACCGGTAAAGCCAATACTAATGCTGACGCTTTGTCTCGCATAGAGATCCATAACGAAGAAGTAGAGTCCTTGATCAGAGAAATAGATGAGCTTAACTCATTAATGGGTAATCCCACCGAAATAGTTCCAACTCTAACAAACTCTACCACCGCCACGGCTCACACCAGTGCCGAGAATCCAATACTAGAGATTCCCATATCGGATGAACCCCTAAATAAATTCCATAAACAAATAAGCCTTGTAATAGTAGGGGATATAAAAAAACGTCCCACAGTCTCCAAACCGTTCGAGACGCATGTGCGGACCACTGTCCAACTATCAGAATCCAACCTCGAAGAAGATGTAGTCAATGCTATCAAAGAATACGTAAATCCTAAAGTTCGCACAGGTATTATAATTCATCCCCCGTTGGCTATGTACAGTATTATTCCTATCATACAGGACAAGTTCAAAAGTTCTTCGATGAATCTTGTTTTAACGAAAAAGGAGTTAGAGAATGTTAAGGATTTTTTGCGACAGCAAGAAATTATAAAAAAATATCACGAGGGCAAAACTAACCACCGAGGTATAAACGAATGCTACCTAGCTTTATCTAGCCGATATTACTGGCCTAAAATGAAGGAAAACATAGCGAAATATATTAACGAATGCAGTGTATGCGGTCAAGCAAAGTACGATAGAAACCCCGTTAAACAGAAATTTTGTATCGTTCCCCCTCCTACTAAACCATTTGAAACCGTTCACCTCGACATATTCACAGCCCAGAACGAAAAATATCTAACCATAATTGATGCTTTCTCAAAGTACGCGCAGGCTTATTATCTTAGGGATAGCACTGCAATGAGCGTAGTCCAAGCTCTTCTAATATTTTTTACGCACCATGGCCTACCTATCACAGTAATCACGGACCAAGGCCCTGAGTTCACCAATCAAATATTTCTGGAATTCGTTAGACTCCATAAAATTCAACATCATAAAATCCTGGCACACACCCCTAACGATAATGGAATAATAGAGCGATTTCACCTGACTCTATTGGAGCATTTAAGAATTTTAAAACTAGAAAAACGAGATGAATCCGTAACTAACCTAATGCCTTATGCTATCCTCGGATATAACAGTTCAATACATAGTTTTACTAAATGTAGACCCCTCGAAGTTATAACAGGACATTTTGATCCACGCGACCCGTTAGACATTGACCTATCCGAGCATCTACTCCAACAATACATTCAAGACCATAAAAAGGGAATGACCAAAGTATATGACATCATCAACGAATCTGCACTACATGACCGTACACGACTTATTGAAAATCGCAACAAGGACCGTGAAATTGAAATAGAATATTCCCCTGATGAGCAGATTTTTGTAAGAAACCCCAAAGCCAGTCGACAAAAGTTAGCCCCACGATTCACACAGGATACAGTACTAGCTGATTTACCGATTCACATCTATACCAAAAAGAAACGTGGCCCAATTGCTAAGTCTCGATTGAAGAGACCTCCTAAAGTCCCTACATTGTTACAGGATAATACTGGCATTACTTCTACCCGCGACCCGAGCTCAAGACATAACACTTGAAGACCTAGGAGATGGACCGGGAATATTACCTTTTGACTTAGGACCAACTAAAATAATTTCTCACTATCATTCATTCTTGCAAAATATTAACCTGGAAAATATTAGATTGAACTTAGAGACCGTTAAAACTCAGTTAGACAGCTTCTCACCAAAATTAAATAATAAAACCATGTCGCTATATGAACCACATGTCATTTATCTTGCTGAAAAATTAGATAAACTTTCAGAGCAGCTACTGACATTTATGCCCAGTCGTTTTAAGAGAGGTCTAATAGACGGTCTAGGATCAGTGATAAAAAGTATATCCGGTAATTTGGATTACACAGACGCGTTGAGATACGACAATGCCATAAAAACCCTGCAAGACAATGAATATAAAATCATTTCTGAACTAAATAATCAAATGAGCCTGAGTAAACAATGGGTGTCACAAAATTCAGACGTAATGGTAAAGTTAGTACAAAATCAGGGTAGAATAGAGACAGTTATTAACACCATCCTAGCTAGTAACGTTAGACATGAGACAGATTTAGTCAAATATGCCCATCTGGCCCAACTGTTTCTAGTTTTAGGAGATAATATAGATAGTATAGCAGAAGAACTGCATAGGTTAGAGAACCTTTTAGCTTTCATACGTGCAAAAAGTACGCACCACTCAATGCTGAACTTTCATGCATTTAGAGATATGTTTCATAGATTAATTAAAATATATAGTAAGGAAGAGGTGCTAGATACTAACTTTAGGGAATACTTTGATATTATTAAGTTAGGATACTACTACAGTGGTAATGACATAGTTATAGTTTATAAAATCCCCATTGTCTATCCGAGAATCTTTAACCTATACAAGCTATCCCTAGCACCTAATAAAGACCTCAAGACCCTGATACCCACTTACCCCTACATAGCAATTCATGACGAAGATTTTATGTACATAGAGGCTGAATGCCCGAAGGCCAATCAGTGGCATATCTGCGAGAACAAATTAAATCATCAATTCGAGAAACAGCCGGATTGTATTGAACGTCTCATTACAAAGCAGCAGACTGACGAATCCTGTTTATTCACTACAATTTTATTATCCAAAGGAGCCATGGAACAACTCGATGACAAGTACTATGTGATCAGTTTCGCCAATCCAACGAAAATCCAATTGTCATGTTCTCAGAATTATTACAGGCTGATACAAGGAAGTTACCTGGCTACTATACCCAAGGGATGCACACTTCAATCCCCAGACTTCACCATAACCAACAGCTTCGACCGAGTGAAAGGACACATTTTGAAGATAGAAGATCTACCGGTAGTAACAGAGGACAGATACAACCAGTCATCGAATATCATTAAACTGAACTCCATAGATCTCAGCAGCCTACATTTGAGCAATTCTAGAATAACCCAGCAGCAATCAATTTCTTTGAAGGCTTCTCAAGACCAAGCAATTTATCATACTACGATTCCAGTATACTTATTACTATTCAGTGCAGCCTCACTAGCAATCTTCATTGTACTGAAGCGAATTATAAAGAAGCGCAAGGATATTCAAAAACAGACGAGTGCAGCAGTCGAATTCAAAATGGAAAATCGAGCTGAGACAGGCATTTACTCCGAAATTCCTGAGAATAGGACTGGAAACCTGGCTAACCAAGGTTTATCCGCACTATTCTCGACGAAAGTCTCCAAATAGTTGCGGATCTAAGGGATGGAGATGTTAAGCAATCGCACTGTACGTAAACGGCTGACGTGAAGAATGCATCCACCTCGCAACGGGCACGGGGCGCCGAGTCAGCACAACGTGACTGCACCTCGCCGCGGTGCAATACGAGCGCCGCGCCGGCACTCTTGTTCAAACCATCGTGCAATTGGCAACCTACTTAGTAATACTTAGTTATAATCTTTTAATTAATTTTGTAATGTTCATTCATTGACATTCAATTAAAGTTGTAAGAAAATTTTGGTTTTTTTTGTAATCTCGGCTGCAGCTTCTCATAATTCGCCAGTACACCTAGGTTATATTATATATTGCTACATAGGCTCGTACTCACTTGCAAGCATCCAGTTTCATTTAAATATTATGTAACCATCTCAATATAAAAAATATTAATTTCGGGGCGTGGTCAAATTTTGTGAATTTTCCGTAACTAGGTAGGTGCGTAGGTATATCTAATCAAATCACCCACTATAAAGTATCAATATGAACCAGAGATTTGCCGATTAACTATCACGAACACGACTATTGTTTTGTGAATGGGTTATTTTTAAAGCAAAATCGTTTCTTGGTGAGGATATTTTATTCCATAATACAGCATAAAGACAAACCGGAATGTCACAATTCGCATTTCATATTCATATTTTCGATTTCCATAAAGATAAAAATAAAATCAATATATCCACCACACTCGTTCTTGAACGCGTTTAACAATTTCTTCTAAATTATTATAAAAATGCTAAGTTTATAATTAATTGTGTAAGAGCGAAGTACCACTGAGAATTCTGAGCACTGTTCCCCGTACGAAGAGGCTTCTCAAAATGACACCGTGTATAGTAGTTATCTAATACATATTATACCTAAGTTACAAGTTAATCTCTCTGCCCGCCACGAGAAGTCATCTGTAAATGCAGGTCCCCCGCCGGCCGCCCGCGCAGCCCGCGTCGACGCCACGAACCGAACCCAATCTAAATACATAACAGCTTACGCTACCTAGTTAACTTGCATAAAAAATAAACTATCATCATACAATAAGTCAATCAACTTTATTGTACACCAAAATATTATAAGTCGTTCAATTAAGTGGAATATGCACGAAACTTAAATGCCACCGCCCAATGAAGACAGACATTCATTACGAGTGAACTTCTAGCGCCTGATCCCGTCCACGACCGACCCTCGCGCCTCGCACCTAGCTCGCATACAGGTCGCTACAGGCATCTAACTAAAACAAAATGAATCAGCAGTTAATTAACTTTTAAATACTTTATTACGACAACTTATTCCACATTATAGTATACATATAAAACATGTTATGCTGTGATTCACTTTATCACGTGTCAGCTACACGAACCTATCCACATCACACCGCGCCGTCACTTAGCTAGAGCACTCCTTCAGAATCGATACAATTGATAACAAAAATGTAATTTTGCTTTAAATTAACACACTATATGTATTTTGTTCAACGTCATCAGGGATCGAACAGACAGCATCCGTGGTCCGTGGGCATATAGCTGCAGGTAGCGGGACGGGCCGGGAGCCGGGAGCCGGCGAGAATGCGATGCTCGGTCGCCCGGTGACGCATCGGTAATACATTTATGATTCCGCACATAATACATTGTATTTAGCAAATAAAGTTAACATATCTTAAACCATAGTCTCTTTCAGTAATCAGATTTGTCTGTTGGTCGCACGGCGCACATGCGGTTAGCGGTTGGCGTTCTTCAGTTGGTTGGAGAGCCAGTCGAGACCTTCGTAGAGTCCGTCGCCGGACGTGGCACACGTCGCCTGGATGTACCAGTTGCGGTTGCGCAACGAGTGCAGGCCAAGCTTGTCCGTTATCTCGGCCGCGTTCATGGCGTTCGGCAGGTCCTACGCACACACACAGCACAACATTACCCTCAGAACATGTATTACACTCACTCGGCGCAGCACTAGGCGTGTAGTGAGTCACGCCATCATATCCCACCACCAAGAAGCACAAAATATTTGTGAATAATTAGCAGACTTCTAAAAACTACGGAATAGATTAAGCCCGGAGGACACATGAGTAGTTCCCATAAACATAGCTAAATGGCAGCAATGGAAATTCATCATGTTTTTACATGTTATTGATTCTCGTCTGATAAAGAAGGAATCATCATCATCAACAGCCCATATACATCCTCACTGCCGGGGCTCAGGCCTACTCTCCTACAGAGAGTGTATGTCCATAGTCCACCACGTGGATCCCAGTGCAGATTGGTAGACTTCACACACACCTTTGAATTTCTTCTCAGGAGTGTGCATGTTTCCTCACAATTGGCCAATGGTAATTATTTTTATCATTTGTAAATAAATTCCAAATAACAAATTGGAACTCATTGGTATGAGCCCGTACTGAACCCAAACTTTGATTGCTGAAGGATTGACACAACCCAACTGAACTATCATGGCTTGGCAAAGCAGGAATGACCCTAATAAAGTATATGGCATTGAGCAGAACAGTATTCATGTTAATGCATCATCATCAGCCGGGAAACATCCTCCTCCATGGTATGCCACATTGACTAGTCCCGAGCTTCTTGTATCCAGCGACTCCACACATTTACTAGGTCAGCTTTCCCGGTAAGTGGTCGCCACCCGAGAAATTTTACTCCCCATCAGGAATGCATCACAAAATGATAATCAGCTCTCTAGGCTGGATGATCACAGTATGATGACCATGTATTTTCTCATATCCAAAATAAGATAATGTGTTGGTGATAAAGGCTGACCTGTTTGTTTGCAAAGATCAAGAGTACAGCATCCCGTAGCTCGTCTTCGCTTAACATCCGCATGAGCTCCTCGCGCGCCTCCCCAATACGCTCTCGGTCATTACTGTCAACTACGAAGATAAGACCCTGGAATTTAACACAGAAAAGTGCATTAGTGGACAGATACAGTAAACAAACCTGTGAAAAGTGACTGAATCACCAAACTCGGTGTGATTGGTCTTGGTCAGCATATCCCACTATGCTATCTAAGTCTGTTGCCAAACAGCAGTTTTAGTCTAAAAGGTAGCAGAGTAAGTGACTCATTAGCTTGAGGCTTCTAACTGTGTATTCTTTCCACTCAACGGTCTGATCATCACTTCCATCAAGTGCAAACCCATAATAAACTTTGTTAAACTCTCATTGAAGTTCCCAAATATACACATTTCTTAATTATATTAACACTATACATATAATACAAAGGATAATGTGTGTGTTCGAAATTAAATTCTTGCTTTTAACTTTGAGCATTTCACAAGGATAATAAAAATTATAACTGAATTTGCTGTAATAAAATTAGCCGAAAATAGTTTTCAGTGATCTCAAAAAATAAGTTGCAGGAAAATTAATCCAAACAGTAAATTCCTGTAACTGGTTTGGCATTGAAGCAGAATGATACCTAATCCTTATAATAATCACCTTCATAAATCTTGGAGATTATGAATGACCCAATCTCTAAGACAAAAAGTTAGAGTATATTTTACATTGGATGTTTTACTTAATAATAATTGAAAGAAACTATACCATAACTAATAATAATAGTAAAAAAACTTATGGGAAAATAACCACTGTTAAGGGCTTAGTCACCTAAAGGTAAGAAAATCAAGTTTTATTTGGTCATTGATCATTTTGAGCTCATTTTAGAGAATGTTTTACAATGCACTATTTACCCTCGTATATTTACAGCCACAAATACAAGTCCCATAGCAGATAATGGCAAATAACTAATGCAGACAGGTAGCTTATATTCACTAGACACACCTATGTGCATGCATATATCTTTGTGTAGGTTAACTAGCTAACCACACAAGAATAGAAGGGACAAACAAACAAACACATCCATAAAATCAGTCCAATGCATTTGCATTCATAGAACAATTAGCTCAACAGCTTCAGGTTCATGAGTGGCTTCGGGTAAGAGAATCTTCATTGTGACCAGCTCAATATGGCCACCGCTAAACATGATCCTTCCATCGATGATTCTATGCCTGCCAAACTGGCTGTTCGTGAAGGGATTTATTATAATCTCCTCACTTGGCAGATGATTCTCGTGGGTCTCTCATTAAGAGATTGGTGATATATTGGCAGATGCTGCTGCCTCTCCACTGTAAATAGCACCAAGATAATTTAACTAACTAACCTGTGTGTTCTGGAAGTAATGCCTCCACAGTGGTCTAATTTTGTCTTGACCGCCAACGTCCCACACAGTGAAACTGATGTTTTTGTATTCTACAGTTTCAACATTAAATCCTGAAATTTAAACAACATTGATTGGTTTTCAAATAACAGACGAATGAACAGTGAAAAAACATTAGTACTATATCAAAGACTTGTTCTAAATTATAAATATTTCCTACCTACATAAATATACACAAAGATAATACTAATAAATCTAATAATCTCGAAAATACAACTAAAAGAAATACTTGTTTAATTATTTATTTAGTTGACTTTAATAAATTTATATTTTTGGTATAGTCTGTTTTTAAATGCAGTAACTCTTGGGAGTGCTTGGCTTGATAGATTATTCCACTTCTTAAGAAGTAGTTAACTCTGTTAACAAGGAAGAGCTAGTGGGGATTATTATGTGTATGGTTCTTTTAACAGTCAGTCTTTCACATAACCCTGTAGGCAAAACAAAACATTGTGCTTTACTTGACCAATTAGGATAAAATGACCTATTGTTTAGTTTGACAAGACTCCACTTGCCAAATAGTCTTGTCTTCACTTGGAGACAAAAACTTAGGAAAGAACTCCTCAAACTTTGTTAGGCTTTTCATTGGAAGCATCATACATTGAGAAATTTCATATCTGAACACAGTGTAAGATATAGTGTAGTCTATATGTCAATCCAGGCTATATTCTATGGTGAAATATAAAAAAAGAGCCAAATCCCTTTTAGGTTATGTGGTACCAAACAACACAAGATCATGCCTGACATAATTTCTGGATCTATATATTAATATTCGAAGAAAAACTTTGTACCCCTTGTTACGAAAATTGCACAGACGGAGGAGTATGAAATTTCACACACTTATAGTTTTTAAAGACAAGAAGTGCAGCACGCTAATATATATTTTTTTAATTATTAAATTAATTATGCCCAAATTTCGACCAGTAGGAGACCGCTAGTAATATTAAAGCTCAAAGTACAGAGCAATGACCACACCCTTTGAGTTACTATCTCATCAACAAAAAACTATGATCTTTAGAAGTTATCACTAATAACTTCTAGCTAACAATGGAGAGTAAGAGCTCGAGTTGTGACAACATATGGGAAAAGTGTACCAGGCCAGCCCCCTACTAGATAGGCTGACAACCTATTAAAGATCAATGTGGCATACCATGGATGAAAACTATATCCAGCAGTGGAAGTTTCCCACCTAATGAAGATAATGAACTTTGATGTACTGGGAAATGTGTACCAGGCCATCCCCCTACTAGACGGACTGATAACATAGTAAAGATCAATGTGGCACAATACAGCGGCTGTATTACCACAAAACTGCTTTTGGGGTGTTTTAAGTGAAAAGCAGCTTCTAAAGTATAGTTTTATCATTATCGGCCACATCATCACTTTGGTTCAAAAATGGGTCAGAGTGAAACCTAATATGTTCTATTTTCAATTAAAAAAGGAACATCACATCTACATCACAAGGAACGAATCACATAAGTGCGTTTAGATGTTGAAATTGTAACCAATATGCAACAAGAATATTAGTCACATCACCAACAGTTAAAATATGTTAGTCTTTCATACCTCAATGGAATTGTAAACATGCATGCAAATATCATGTAAACACTCACCAATAGTGGGAATTGTTGTAACAATTTCACCTAATTTAAGTTTGTACAGGATTGTGGTTTTACCAGCAGCATCCAAACCAACCATCAATATTCTCATTTCCTTTTTGCCAAACAGGCCTTTAAATAAATTTGCGAACATATTCCCCATGTTGCTGTTTTACAAGTGGTCTGAAAGAACACATTTATGATTAGTGGAACAGATTCTCCGTGACTCATCCTACAGCCTGCACATTATTTCAATCAATGATAATGACATGGCAAGTCGTAGCGACATCCCATCCCTGATATCTTTACCGTCACAACATAAGTAAACATCATGAAAATAATGTAAATATTCCGCGTAGGCAGATATTGCGTCTTCGAGCTATGTAAAATCTTGGCATGAGGCAACGATTTCTAACAATGATTAACCGACATCTCTGCGGTCGCCACCCTCAGTTTGCTTAGTCTTGTTTAACGCTGTTTCTACCCAAATTTAGTCACCAATTTTATTATTAACACTTATAAAACAATATTCAACAGAATACTTACATTTTCGGATGAAAAATTCTACAATATCAAGAAAAAACGCTACACTTTACAGATAACTTCTAAATTCGCTGGATGTCAAAATGGCGGCGAACGTGGAAGTTGTTCGTGCCTATGCCACGTATCGGACAAAGTGGCCAGAACGAAATATTTTTTGTCTCAAAAAAAGATCAAAAGGCCAGCGAAAAATCAGAAAAATATATCTAGTATTTCTGAATTTTTATTTTCTGAAAAATATAGATTCTGAAATAAATGACATGACACTGGTATAGGTATATAATGTATATATCCACGGTATATCGGACAAACGTAGTCTCCTCCACTCCAACTACAATCCCACAAATTCATCTATACTTATATTATGTACATAGATAGATAACCGTTTATTTTCCAAAAACATAAAACTATAGTAATAGTTATGTAGCTAAGTAGGACATGACATTGTGTATTTTGTACTATAGACATATTTATACTATAAACTACTATATACTATAAATGTAGTTTGTGTAAATTTTATTTCGGATCACAGCTGTGTGGCTGTGCTTTGGATGGTCGCAAAGAGTAGAGTAATAAGGAATGTCCGTGAAGAAATAATAACGGAAATAAAAATACAATGTAATTTATGATTTCAATAAAGAGGTCTAACAAATCATCAATCAACCTTATGACCTATGACATGGTTTATTTTCAATATCAACAGCATTAGCCATCATCTAGCGCAGGCCATTTACTAAATACCATTTATTTATCAAAACGTTTAACTTCAGTTTGGTGGTATGTATGCAGTTTATGATCCTTGCCTTGATTTTATTGAACTTGAACGCAACGATTGATCCAGCTAGGCCTACGACCATTGCCTATCTTATAAATGATAAATGAAGTACAAAACAATCAGCTGTTTGTTTTTGTCCTAATCTGTGGTTTTGTATGACAATGTGGACAATGTGTATGTGGTATGTGTCAGTGTAGTGTGTACAACTTTTGTCGACTTTATTGCACAGCTTTATTGTACCACTGAGAAAGTAATCACTACGTGTACAGTTAGTACATATATAGTGATCTGTGCCTAGTACATATATAGTGATCTGTGCGTGTACCATTGTGTTATCCCGGTATCCCAAACGAGATCCCAAAGTACTGTGTATTGAGTTATGCTCCAAACCACAGACTAATATATGTACCTATCAGCGTTGCCAGACGTCCCGATTTGGGCGGGACGTCCCGATTTTCAAATCAAAATTAAATGTCCCGCGCGGGACAGGCTCAGTCCCGCTTTTCGGGAATAACTCGACGGTGCGTGCAGACTTTAAAAACTTTAAATTTTTTTACACAAATTGCCAACAATATATAGATAAACGTTATAATTTTTCAGATGAAAATATTTTTTCTAGACTTAAATTCATAAACCTGGAAAGTGAAATTAGTTTCAACATGATTGAAAATGCTGTAGCTTTAATAAAATTGACAAACAATATTTCGGTAGATAACCTATATGAAGAATTTAACTCGTTGAAATCATCCTTGGATGTATTAGTGGAAAATTGCAAAGACACCACTGCCACCACCGCACAGAAATGGCACCAGCTCTTTCAACAGTTTCCAAAAAAAGATAATAGGAATATGTTTAAACTAGTGTCTTTCATATTAAGTATTCCAACATCAAACTGCTTTCCTGAACGCGTTTTTTCCCAAATGAATTTAAAATGGTCGGATGCTAGAAATAAATGTTCCGTAAATTTAATAAAAGCAGAATTACTCAGGGGGCGTCCATAAATTACGTGAGATGATTAAGGGGGGAGGGGGTCGAGTCAAATATCATCTAATCTCACGTTGGGGAGAGGGGGGGTCTCGACAAATATCACGCAATATTTTTTTTCTGATTAAAACTAGACATGTGTGATGTTTAGTTTTTAAATGTCTATTCAAATTAGCGACGTTACCAACGAAGTTGAAGGAGCGGATGATTTTACTGAAAATTATATGGACATGTTGGTTCCAATAGTCTCTCTTGAGACCGCGCATAATTCTCCATGGACTGAATTAGAGTAATTCTTTTTTTTAAATCACAGTAGACATAATTTAAGTATTCTATTGTTAACTTTTTATTACACTTATAACTCTCAGCAATATTGATTACTAGTCTTAACTAGTCGTAAATAAAAGCACAAACCAAATTGTTTTTTTCTTTTTACAATAAACAATCTAACGCGTTTACGTAATAAACCCACATTCTGAAAAATCTCACGTGAGATTGGGGGACGGGGGAGGGGGTTGAATAAAACCTCACGACATCTCACCAACGGGGAGGGAGGGACAGAAAATATAAAAAAACACCTCACGTAATTTATGGACGCCCCCTCATCCAGTTTAATCTACAGATATCCTGTGAAGAGTTCTTAATCTTTATTAAAGAGAAAAAGGATACTTTAAAAGAAGTTAAATCTTCACAGAAATATCATGAATAAGTTATTCTTATAAATAATTATTCTCTTATTGTAAGTTGCAATTTGTTACACTCACTTCTCAGAGTTTGAAACGCCATATTTTTCTAATGAACAAAACTTTTTGATTTTAATTTCTGTTTTTTTTTTTATTCAGAAGACGAAAAAGACTTAACTATTTAACGATAGGGTAAATCTGATTTAAAATATCATATTTTTATTAAAATACATTTTCTATGGATATTTTTGCTATCTATTGTCACGTAAACGTAATTTGAACTCAAATAAAAAGTTAAATATTCAAAAACTTTTGATTATATACGTTTTTTTTACTATGTCCCGCTTTCGACGAAAGAATCCCGCTTTTTTCACTGAAAATGTTCATAAATCCCGACTTGGCAAAAAAAAAATCTGGCAACGCTGGTACCTATGCTCCTAACTTTGAAAGTTGTGTGATAGGTACATATATTAGTCTGTGGTTGTGTGTCCGGGTTGATAAAAGATTCTTTCACAGAATATATGTACCTGTATGGGATTCTTTGGATAAAAGATTGCAGGGAACAGCAGCAAAAACCATGAAAGCAAATCAATTTTGGCTATCGCAAACTCCAAAATACACGACATTTAGAGTTAACAAACTCAAAAACTTCGACAGTAGTATTCTTCAAAACTTTTTGAAAACGGTAGGTATTAATTGAACTTAAACACTTGTTATCAATGCAAAATAGTTTAAAAGTGATGTCAGTTATGTATGCTGCTTTTTTGCACTAAGGCTTGTCTTATCTGACAGTTACTATAATGCCGTTGGGTGAGAAGCGTGCTCACCCAGTAGCGTTAAGCTAATGATGCATTGGATCTGTTCCCATTTATTTCGTAGCACAACATTGCTATTAACACTGCTGTTTTGTGGCAGACTTAGCTAGCCAGGTGGTCATATAAAAAAACCTACCACCAATCACACCAAGTAGTTCTGATCCCCACTAGGAATTGAACCTGGACCTCCAGATTGTGAGTCCAAGCATGTAGCCACTTACTAATAGTGAAAGTTTATAAATTAATTTATAGATAAGTACTTCATATGTAGGCTGGTATATATTTTTTTTTAATTTTATTTTTTTACATTTTAGCAAAGTAATGAGCTGTGTACAGATATAACACCCAGAGTATACTTCTTAAGAGATGACTGTTTAGTTCTAGGGCAATGGCCCTCAGACACTGTCCTGGGATATACTGATAATGAAGTTATCGTAGATGCGTTGTGTGCAGCTGCTGTGTTAAGAGGATCCCACGTCTTTGCCCCAGGAGTAATGGGCCTTCCGACTAGTAACTTTTTACATTTTTACTCTAAAATTTGAATTTCACATTTGTATAAACTCAGTTATTTTGCAATACCTTTGATGGTAAGTGAAGATGACAGTAGATTAGAAGCAGGCTCACTTAGAAGCCTCTAGTTAATAAGCTATTTATTTTCATTATTTTGTAGATGAAAGAAATAGTTGATTATAAAATGCATTGATTATAACTTTATATGTAGTGAATGACTAAATTTTGTTAAATATTTTATTTGGAATTTTTTTTGAAAAATATAATATCAACACAACAACAAAATTGAACCTGCTTCATTTGTTAATGGAATGATGAGAGATGCAGGTTTGCCATGCATGACATGACCAAAACCAAAAATTAAAAATATTGATTATTTTCATTAGCCTGTGATTATAATAAGACTAATAGTCTAGTACTATAAATATATGGTATTCATAGTACTAGACTATTAGTCTTATGTACAAAATATACAAAATCAAAAATATTTTGATATTATTCCAGATTGTAAACTAGGTGAAAGAATTGATATTTATGGAGACTTAGATGGCAAATGCAAGAGGGGGTTAAAAATAAAATATGAATTCAATAAGCTCTATGTAGGCACAGGATATTTGAAAATGCTTCGGAATGAATTATTCGACAATGGAATCCAACCAAGGTGATTAATATTTTAGACACAATGTTTTTGCACTTGGCCTTCATTACATCTGATGGTAACAGGTGATAAGGCCAAAAAAGTTAAATTGATGTCTGTTATCATTACCTTTTGGAACACTTATGCCTATCTAGGTTGTTTACGAGGTACCCTGTATTTCAAGGGGAAGAATTAGATAACATGGTACAGAAAGAACTATTTATTTTACATTACTAAGGTTAAGGTTGCAGGGACCCGCTGGATGCACGTGGCTTGAGTCCAGTCAATGTGGAGTATCATGGAGGAGGCTTATGTATGTGTTTCCTAGCTGATGATTGGCACATAAAATAGCATATAGGAACATAATACAAATATTACATACAGAATAGACATTCATCTCCACTCGCCGATCTGTGATACCTCACTTCTCCCCGCTAGAAAATGACCCACATGTATACCACCATGTACATGTACCTAAATGTCATCTGTTCGATGTAAAGAGTTGGAACCGATATCGCGACATTTGTTTGAAGTGTCCAGCCTGTGATATAGGAACACTCTCGTACAAAAATATTTAGATAAATATCTGAGAACCAAATCTGTGATTCGGGGCGCTCGACTCTGACAAAAATTATCACTTTAGAGTGTAATATTTCGCAAACAAATCCCTGAACCGAAAGTGGTGTTCCTAGAGCCTAAATATTTTGAAATATCTTTTCAAACAGAGACGCGTAAAAATATTTCATCCCCATGTTATGTGTATGGGAGCCACCCCAAAAATATTTGACTACGGAACCCTACAAACTCTTTGTTGGCCATTCTGTTACAGTGGTATAGCAGTCCACACATTACTCCCTGCATCAAAGCTGCCAGTTGTAAACGAAAAATTGTACCCAAAAGGTGTAATCCTTTTACAAAACCTACCCTCAATTGTATGTGGGTGGGTGGTCAATGCTCAGCCTAATGAATACATTTTAGATATGTGTTCAGCCCCAGGAAATAAAACTACACATATGGCAGAAATGTCAAACAATATGGTCAGTATCTTATCAGTATCACATTTTATTTCAATTTCTTCAGTTTATTAATATCTAAAATAAAATATTTGTGTATATGTGCGGTTTGAAAAGGTATGTCAACATAAAATCTAGTTTTGCTTGGATAAAAGACCATATATCAAATTCTACCTATTTAGTATATCAATGATAGGGCTTATAATGTATGGCATGGAGCTGTGTGTACCATTGCCAGTGATAATGTGCTCACAGCATGTTAGGTGAAAAAATAAGAAAACTGACAGCCTTTTCATACCGCACATACAACATAATTATTATAAAATATTACAATATTGATGATGATGGCTTATGCTGGCACTTTCATATTAAATAAATATTACTTTGAATATAGATTATTATTAATAAATAAATATATTTTACAGCTTATATCACTAATATGTATTATCTTTAAAAAAATCACTCACAAGCCTAAAATAATGAAATATGTATTTCAATTACAGGCTTTAATCACAGCAATAGATAAAACACCTCAGAAAGTTGCAAAGATTCGAGAAAGTTGTGATATACAAGGTGTAACATGTGTACAGTCATACTCTTATGATTCCACCAAGATATGGTCTGAAGAAAGTCAAGGAATACATGCTGGACCTCCATTCCCATCTAACAGTTTCGACAAAGTGCTTTTGGATGCCCCATGCAGCGGTTTAGGACAGAGGCCTCAGTTAGTCAATAAAATGACACCTAAAATTCTAAATTCATACAAGTTCGTGCAAAGGAAACTATTTGATGCTGTAAGTTAGCCTGTTATGTCTTTAATTCTTCTGGTGGCTAATTTGAAATAATAAATTTAATAAAGCCTGAAAAAACTAATAAAAATACTGTTCTATTTCCAGCCATGGTAGCATGAGGTGCATGAAAGTGTGACATCGACTAATTTTCTTACCGTCAAATCACCAGTGTCATGCTACCTATCTGGTCGTTGTATTGTCATTATTTAAATGCTTTGATAAATTAAAAGGGATATCAAGAAAAATAAAAATAATTCTTTCTTTTAGGCCATCAAAGTATTAAAAATTGGCGGAAAATTAATATACAGCACTTGTACAACAACCGAAGACGAGAATGAGCGTATGGTCGCTTGGGCCCTAGAACAATTCCCATGTTTACAATTGGTTCCTGCAGAGCCACTGTTAGGAGGGCCTGGGTTACAAGACTGTTGTCTCACTGATCAACAAAGGTAAACATACAGACAACAATTATTTATAAACTATTTTGTACAGTTTTCTTAAAACTTTATAGACAAATAAATATGAATTAATACAGTCAAATTTCACATCATATAGAAAATGGCATAAATTAAATAATGTTGTAGATTTCAGGATGTTTCCTAAACGAAAACTTGAAAGTATCTCATCATCATCAACAGCCTATATATATATATACACGTCCCCACTGCAGGGGCTTAGGTTTACTCTCCTACAGAGTATGAGATACTTTTTTTACAAAGCATATCTTAAAAGTGAGATACTTTTATACGAACTCTAAAAGTTATACCATACTATAGTCATGCCTGTACTTATCTGTACTTATGGATTTTAACAGTTGGCAAAATTTTGAGAGCATTAGCTGCACGGTAAAATTTAGTTCAGGCAAAAACACTGTAGTACAAGAATAATCACATTTAAATTAAAGGGACTTTTGAGCAATTTAGCTTGCACAGCGATGCGAACCTTAAATTATATGTGCTTTTCTAAGTTGCCCTTCCTCCCGACGATTTTGTTACTGGCGATGCGAATCAACTCTTATTTTATTTTTATTTTCACCGACTTCAAAAAAGTTTATCAATTCGATTCGATCTCTATGTATGTAATATTTCCAGAACCGCCCGCCCAGTTTTCGTATATGTTAGTCTACATCAGCTTCTAAACAAGTGTGACAAATTTCAAAAGTGTATGTTTTTATATTTGTATGTTTGTCCTCGCATATCTCCGGAATTATAATTTTTATTTAAAGAATCCTTTTTTTGTTGAACTAGGTATTGTTCAAATCGGTTCAGTAGTTTTTGATATGGGAACTGTTAAGTGTGTATTAATTGAATGTTTGTTACCTCAGAACTTTTGACTGGGTGAACCGATTTGGATGATTCTTTTATTTGAAAGCTGGTGCTTTCCGTGTAGTCCTATTTCAATTAGGTCCAATTCTGAGAATGACATCCATGAAAAATATATACATCTTAAATTTGCTTTAATAAAAGTAGACTTTTATAGCAGTTAAAGTCGGTTTTTTTCTTTTTGAACGCGTTTACTTGTTTCGTTATGTGGACTAGAGTTTGGCGCCGGCAATATTCCGTAACTCTTCTGACGTAGCCACTCTGGGGTGGCAACGCGGTAATAGGTATTTTCGCGCGTTTTACTGCCTAGCGAACCATGTCTGGTTTAGTTAAAGCATCCTAAAATCTACACCACTGAGTGCTTAAAATCTAATAATTTGGGCCCTTAACAAATATTATTATATTAAATACAAAATATATTTTATCGTTTTAAAAATATTATAAAAAGCTACATAAAAGTAGTTTATGTTAGCGAAGTCGCTAATAATTTCTGAATAATTATGAGACCTCTTTAGGCGAGATATTTACTTTCAATTAGTAGTTGTTGGTTTGTACTAAATCGTCTCACTGGTCATTTGTAAATTTAAATACTTTTCCATATAAAATCTCATAACACTGGCACATGTTAAATAATATAATCACACAGGTACATTAAATATATCACATTTGTTTCAGAAATATGGTACAAAGATTTGGACCTGAGGATGATCCACTAAGGTCCGTTGAGCCTATTTATAAGGATACGATTGGATTCTTTATAGCTATGTTTACAAAAATTCATGATAATAAAATGTTTAAAAAATGAGCCCAAATTGATTTTTTAATTTAACACAATAGACCATTTTACAGCACTGATATAAAAAGAAATCACAATAGGATTATTATTCGGATCCATAGATTAAACAATTATGCTATGAGATAAAGATTAAGTGTGTTGTTTTAAACTCTTCATTTCGAAGTCAGTTAAAAACTCACTTCGCACTATGCGATAAGGCTCTTTTCAGACTACGCTATACTATAATAGTATATAGTTCATAGCACAACAATATACATTTATTATAGATACGTTCACACTTAGCTATACTATATATTATTGGCTTATTATACGCTATAAAATTGAGCAATACTCGTACGCTGAGTTCATGCTGTGCTATATCGTACGCCGCCCTCTTCCCCCCTCACCCCTGGCCGTCCCGCAAGCGCATATTATAAATGCTTGCGATATATATAACATTATGTCTTTATTTGCTATTCTATACATCACAATAGTATAGCGTAGTCTGAAACCTGCTTAACTTGGCACAACCCGAAAGTAGCTATACTAACACAGCACTATGTTGTTATTTTTACAATCGACAGGCTTCCGTTTCACCACAATCTCATCTAGTGTTAAGCGACGATGTGGTCTAAGATGGTTCATGGTTGCCTAGAAATAGCCTATTCACTTTGGCCTTGAAGATATCTCGGAAACACAGAAGCCGACAGGGAATTCCATTCCTTAGTACAGCTAATATAATAAATAAAGAAGCGAAACACTTCGTGCGAAATGGTGGAATGTCAACGAAGCCGTTCTTCTGGTTGTCCTTTTGTTTGGTTAGTTACTTATTTAGCATAAAACAACTAACTTGAAATCACACAGGCTTAACCTTAGAGTAGCAGTCATAGCAAATTAGTAAACTTGTTGCCTATGTAACTATTTTTCGTAACAGTACTGTATATGTATACATATAAACTATACTAATCTGTTACTGTTGGCGACCAGCAACAATCTTTTTAGATATAAATATATTTTTAAATATTTTTTATATAATTCAATTGTTTATATTTGTCAATGTGTGGAAAATGGCGTGCGCTCTATATTAGTTCGAAATTAATAAAAAATACCATTAAAAAAACTGTCGGGGTGTATTTACCGGGCCATCTCGTCGCCAACAATTACCAATATTTATATTCGAAAATTTTTTATTCGAGTTTTATTATTTTACAAAGCTTCAATACGAACCCAGATCCCATTCTGTGCTTTGAGCAGCACACCCCGTTTCTCAAACTTTATCGGGTCCTCTGTTTTCTCACAAACAGAAAACTTGAAATTCTTCAGTAACGACACCATCGCCAATTTAGCAGAATACATGGCAAAACGTAAACCTGAAATAAGGAAAAATTAATAATTTGTATACATATACACTACTACTACACAACTATACTAATAAACAACAAAATTATCATTACCGATTACTTTCAAAAATGTGTCGTTTTGCAGCAAAAAATAATATATATTTTAAATGTTTAAGAAATAGCCTTGAAGTCTTAAATGAAGATATGTTTCAGTTCTCAGAAAACTCAAAATCAGACAGTCAATTTTATTCCACTCCTCAGCAGTGCATCTTATAAAAGCTCTGAAACGCTTTGGCGAAATGGTGGAATGTTGACTAAGTAGGGATGGATGAAATGGATGGCCTTTTTTCAGTTTACCCATTGTAGATTGGGAAACGGTGGCATTAAGTGTAATTCGAGCGCACACTTCGTAAGAACATCGATAGGCTCCCAACTATGAACAATATACTACATTTAGGTAAATAAAAATAAATAATAAACCACTTCTATGTTTTTCCTCAGAACTATGCATCTTTCTCGAAAAGTATATTTACAATATCTCAAAGTCACTCAGGAAGCTATGAAACAAGCTGTTCTCAGCATTTCTCTACGTGATAAAATCCAGAATTAGGGAATCCTTATACGAACTACGGTCACCGACATGGCTCAACGAGTTAGTGAGCTGAAGTGGCAATGGGCAGGTCACAACGCGCAAAGAACAGATGGAGAGTAAGAGTTCTCGAGTGGTGACCGCGTACCGGGAAACGTGGACCGGGCCGTCCTCCTACTAGATGGACTGACGATCTAGTTACAGTTTGCTAGGAATGCTGCTGTCTCGAGACCGGTCTATGTCCAGCTGTGGACGTTTCCCGGCTGATGACGATGATATTTATTATATACAATCATTAACTCACCGATACAATTCCTAGGTCCAGCGCCAAACGCTAGGAACAGATGAGACGGTCTCTCCTTCTTCTCATCACCAATGAATCTCTCCGGTCTGAACTGTTGGGGGTCGGGATAGAAGTCGGGATCCATGTGTATCGCGTACACTGGTACCGCCACCACGTCGCTGACATCGAGTTGCACCGACGTACCCGGCAGTGTGTACTTCTTAGTACATACTCTGTCGACGCGGGAAACTGGTGGGTACATGCGAAGGGTTTCTGAAATGAAGTTACATTATATTACGTGTCTATAACGTAATATGGTACAATGTGAACGTGAGTTTGTTTCTCCTTTCCTCGAGTCGTAGCGGAGAGACAGAATGCTTAGAAAGAACTTGATTTTTTGTATAAGGATAGTTGAAGGACCAGAAAAGGACAGCTTTTATTCTTTTTAGCTTAGGCTATAATATTATAGATCTACACAGGCGAAGTCGCGGGCAAATGCTAGTATAATAATAAATATTAGCTTCGCTGTGTCTAGTCTACCAAATAAACGGCTATCTTTAGTTCGCCTTCGTTTCATACACAATATGATATCCGTAGAATGGAAATTGATTCCCATGTGGCATTTTCTTATGTCCGCAAAACAGTAGTGTTAATAGCACTGTTGTGCTCCGATACTAAAAGATAAAAATCCAGCGCCGCATTGAGTCTTCTGGGTGAGCTCACTTTCAAACAACCTTATCATAACTTATCACCAGCTGAAATGAAGGCCAGTGGTGGAACTATTATTTTTAGGGAAATTTGCCTATAAGTAGCCTTCTTCACTTAGTCGTTAAACACTAAGATTCAGAAAAACACACGTTAAAAGTTTCATGTGAATATATAACTAATCTAGAGAGGATAGTGGATAATAGCAGCTAGATGTTGTGTCAACTGTTTCTCTGTTTTCAAAACACAAAGTTTAAAACACTACTGACCTAGCAAGAACCCTTCAAGATAAGTCAGCTGTGATAGCAACTCATAGCTTATTTCCTTTCCATCGGTAAGATCCTTAATGTGGTCTCTCAGTTTATCCTGCAGCTCCGGCTGGGTCGCTAGCACGTGGATAGCGAACGATAGCAAAGTGCTGGAGGTTTCATATCCAGCTATCAGGAAGAGTAAAGATTGTGCGTCAATTGTGTCGTCGTCTAAATCTGAAACGAGGTAATAAATAACATTTTAAAAGTAAATTAAGCAAGAGATATCTAGAACTGTTGTAACCGTCCGAATAAACGTGCCTTCAATAAACAGGGCGCAGAATTTTTGACGTGACAACGTCTTATAAATTGGTTTGCCGGGTGACACTTCAAGAAACTGTGTTACGCTCCGCTCACGTTATGCGCTCACAATGAGAGCGAGTGAGAGGCACGCGTCCCTTCCACTCGGGCATGGTTACGTTGTCACGTAAAACTTTCGCCCGTATACCGACTTTACAGGCAACCAATTTTTTTATAATTATTAACTACCCTAGATATGTTTAAGCCATAAATCAGCGGGACGAATGAAGGCCACAGAGCGATAGTGTCGCCCTCATTCACTCTTTTCTACATTTCTCCGTAATTATACAATAATTTCAAAAACCAAACCGGACTTTTTATAGTCATTGCTGGTTTACAGTTTATCAATACATTACGGAGTCATGTTTAGATTCCGTGTAGTTACTATAAATTGAACCGACTATAGTGGTCACTTTTAACTGTTTCATTGATATAATTGCACAAAATCGATATATAAATACATGATATATCGATTTGTATTAATTAATTTATACTTATACCAAAGTTTGTATGTTTTTAATATAATATTGAGGATGCTAGGACTGAAAGGATTGCATTAATACAATCTATTGTAGTCTAAAAAGTATTACTACTCAATATTTACTACTTACTCAACTTACTTAGTACTTACTCAATATTTACTGATATTGTGAGATGAAATGCAATGAAGGCAAGGCAATGAAAATCTGTTAAATAAATAATTCGTAATTGTTTGTAATGTGCTATATTAATAAAAACAATATAAAATTTCCACAGTTAACAAAGGTAAATGTGTTTAATTTAACAACAGCTGTCTAATTAAACATATGAATAATCAAAGAAACAACAAATTGTAGAGTGTTCCACTTAATGTATGTATTCCTTTGTTTCAAATAGAAGATCGGCACTCCTTTAAATCCTTCTGACAATAATGCTGATAGCAAAATTTGTTCAACTACGCAAACATTAAGCATACGAATACATTGTGTGTTTCTCATTATATTACAGTTTTGATTCATTTGTTGTGATGTCATTGAGATAAGAAAATATGAATGTTACACTTACGTGTCTCCGATTTTGCATTCTCAAAATCAACCTTCTCTTTTTCAGCCGAGTCAATGAGCAATTGTAGAAAGTCGTTTTTTCTGTGAAGTAAACACAGTTTAGAGACAGTTTAAATAAACTAACGCCTTACCATCTTACTCGGTCTGGCACAGACTATCGACATATTTGTAAATCCTTTATTCGTGTAAATGTATTTTGCCCGCTACTTCATCTCCGCGGACTCTTTTTTAAAAACCACACTAATATAAAATTAAAGGCAAAAGTGAGTTTGTTGGTTGCCACTTGGCACATATAAATTTTTACTAAATATGACAGTAAGCGACGGTGTGGCCTACGATGATGCGCGTTGGTTTAGAAGGTCCCTGTTCACCCTTGACTTGAAGACGCCTAAGTTTTAGTTTTCAGTGAATATAGACGCCGGCAGTGCGTTCCACTGCCTGGCTGTACGCATGATAAAATCAGAAGCATAAACATAACAACCGATGACATGGAAAAGTAAATATGCTACTTGTCCTTTTCCATGTCTTAGATTAGGTGCATGCTAAATTTCATCACGATTGGTAGTGCCGTGTAGGCGCTAAATGGTAAGGTGGACATAAGTTGATCCAATTCAAAGAAAAGTGCAAGTATCCAATATGAACTTACTTTGCTCCAGAGGACCTCCTTTCCGCTTTGGCAATCTTCAGAATCCTAACGAGCTCTTGCGTAGTTTCGTGATGTAAAAACGATATGTTTAAAAATCTTAACATTTTTGGCATAAACATCAATAGGAAAAATATTAACATTCTTTTTGGTACTGGCATATAATTGAATTTTTCGGCTACCTGAAAATATTTAAAAAAATAGATTATGTTATCCTTAAAAAACGGTGGTAGGTTTTTTTTAGGAAATAAAAGAAAATTCGGATTTTTTCCTCTTTTTATAATCGCTCGCAATAAATGTGGGCAAGCATTTCTGTTTCAAATCGATACTGTTATTGTAGTTACGGAGATAAGCAATTGTAATAAGCACCACATTATCTTGAGTCTTTTGGGAGTGTAAGCTTACCAACCCTATCGTCACTTACATTCAGGTGAGATTAAGGCCAAGTGCAAACAGTTATATTATTGATAGAGCTTTCAAGTACTGACCTTGACGAAGCGCGCGTTCTCATCGCTCAGAGCATCACACTTAATGCCGAACGCACATGCCCCAATCACTTCTAGCGTGAAATGCCCCATCGTGTCCTTCATCTCAACATCAGTTTCTTCTACAAATAAGAAACCACATTTACCGCTTCTGTCTATAGTCTAGTGGCTACACATTGGAAAAACAACCCAAAAGTCGCGGTTATTTATTCTTAAGATTCTCGATTTCGATTGCCATCGAGTTCGATGCCATTGATTTTGATATTGGGAAGTTGCTACAGCTTGTAGTGTGTCAGTAATGAAAGATAACATAGCCAGCGTCTCATTACTTGAGGCATCTAGGTGAGCTCGGGTGAGCTCGGTTTACAATTTCCATTCATCAGTTTTATCAGGTGATATGAAAGGCAAATACATACCAAAATTGGTTTTATTTTTTGTTTATTTATAATATATAAAATAAATTTTAGTGGCCATGAATGCTTCTCTGCTATAACAAAACTACCTCATGTTTTGTCGGGTGTCGTTAAACGTGACGAAGCGAGTGTGTTTTGAAAAATTTCCTCACGAAACGTCCAACGTGGCGATTTAAGGGGACAGCTCATGCCCGATAGTGGAGTTATGCAGCCGATTATGTCTATTCAAGTTATGTATTTTGAAACCATAAATTATGGTTGTTTTTATACATCCATATAACAACTACTAAAGAATAATGTCTGTCTGGCATATAAAATACAGCAGCATTTCGTAGCTGTAATATTTCTAAGAAGAAGTCGTTGTCGCACGGCAATGGAAGCAGTCACATTCCGACCTAATTTCATTAGTTATTATATTACATAGCTATCTCTTTAGTAGCTATGTGAGATGTATGTAAAACGAACAGCAGTAGGTATAAGCGCATGAATAAATATAAGTGCGTCATCTTTACTAAAAATATCATTGAATGAGATAATGAACCCAAACCGTGACTATCAGATTCTAAGAATGCAAAAAATACTTAATTTGAGTTTCTTGTCACTCTTGTTAGAATGAACGACACTCATAATGACACGCAGCGCTCTTCGTGTCTTAGATATTCTAGTAAATATATTTTGAAGAGAGTGGTCTAAGAGCAACATTCAAATACTTGTCCAACAGACAAACAGTAACACAGGCGACAGACATTGGTAGTACGAGTATTATTATCATCATGTCTTCTTCCTTTATGCTTTGTGTGTACCTAATTGTAGTAGCTAGTGTTCACATTAATTTCCAATGCTACTTGTACTATTATATTAAGACCATTGTAATCAATTTTATGGCATAAAATACTTAAAAAAAATTACAGATAGAGTAACTGTGAAACTATAATATTAGATAACATAACTATTATGCTCGATTTGACCAACAAATTAAATATTTATCACTTTTTTTAACGAAGAAGAGGAATATGTTAATGGGTTTGATGTATGATATGGTGTTTGATATTCATTATAATCTTACAAAACTTCATGAAGATAGGTGTAAAGCTTTAGAAACTGTGGCGATATACAGTCAGAAAAATACATTAAAGTATGAATTATAAGGGTATGTTATATTTTTAGGGTCCCAAACCCTCCACCAGTCTGTAAAATATGAATCAACCAAACCGAGCACATTGAACCATATAGATATTGTTTTAAGTCCAAGTTAAAAAAATACTTACTAAACTGTTTTAGATATTCAACCATTTGCTGTGAACAGAGTTCTATTATAGGTAACATGTTCTTTAGACGAGCAGAACTAAAGGCTGGAGTCAAGGTGCTCCGAACTCCTTTCCATTCGCTTCCCTGAAATCAACAATAACGTAAAAATTGTGATTGTAAAAGAGAGGAATGTACTGTAAATTTATAGCAATGTGTTCAAAACAATTTTACAACATCATAATCATCATCAGCCGGGAAACGTCCACTGCTGGACATAGGCCTCCTTCATGGTATTGACCACATTGACATTGACGAGTCCCGATCCACTTGCATCCAGCGAATCCCCGCGACCTTAGCCAGGTCGTCGGTCCACGGACGGCCCGGTAGACGCTTCCCGGTACGCGGTCGCCACTCGAGAGCCCCCACTCCCCATCGGTTCTTCGATCGATGTGGCCTGCCCACTTCCACTTCAGCTGACTGACTCATAGAGCTATATTGGTGACCTTAGTTCGTCTATGGATTTCTTCATTCCGGTTTATATCACATAGAGAAATTCCGAGCATAGCTCATTCCATTGCTCTCTGAGTGAGTTTGAGCTTGTTTATTTGGCCCACTCTAAAGTACCACGTTTCGTTTATCATCACCACATCATAATACGAGTTATTTAATATTACTATATAAGTGCAAATACCTTTAAATTGAGAAGAGATTGGCTCAAGTATTTGGGCTCTTTGGAATTCAAACTGTTCCGGTCAACAAAATGATCAAAGTCTCTAATAGTCACAGCCTTTATTAGGTCGGGATCTAAAATGTATAGTGTAGGCCTTCTTCCTTCAAATA
Source organism: Carcina quercana (assembly GCA_910589575.2). Taxonomy (NCBI): domain Eukaryota; kingdom Metazoa; phylum Arthropoda; class Insecta; order Lepidoptera; family Depressariidae; genus Carcina; species Carcina quercana. Next base: position 8,028,796 of record OU342439.1, read on the forward strand.
TACCTGAAAAAAAGGTTACTAAATACATTGCAGATACAAATGAACTTCCTGTGAATTACGATCATAAATAGAGTATGTTTCATTATTTTTAAATCTTAGCTTTCGATTTTCAAATTCTATTATTATTATTTGTAAGTCAGACAATCAGCTGATATTGTCTGTACATAGCTAATTCTACACTTAAATTACTTTTTCTACTTTCTTTATGTTTTCTATTTTTCAAATTCATAGCAAATCTATCTATATTGTCCAATTAGACATAATAATATGCAATGGTTATAAGGGTTTTCATATGACTGATGGAAAAATGGAGCACTCTGGTGTGTGTCTGTAAAAGCGGATTACCTTAACAACTACCTATGACACAGAATTGTTTGGAATAGTTAAACAAAATGGTATTCTATAATGTCACTCATAATTTGAGTTCCTATATTAGTAGATTTGAATTATGCACCAACGATGAAGGGTTATATTCTCACTTGACCTCAAATTTGGTGAAGGTCGTTCGTAATATCTCTATAAAGTTAATCGGTAGTATACCATTGCTTATTTCAGTCGGCTCCTGGTCTAACACGCTCAATATACCAATTGAATCAATACGAAAGTGCAGGTTAAAATGAATTTTAAAACAATCGCGGCTAAGTTGAAACTCTATTGTTGTAGCGTAGCGCACGGAACGGCAACGGCCCTTTCAGCGGCATCTGTGCGATTATTTTGAATTTTTTGGCGGGAAAATAGTTTTTGCCTTATAACTTTGAATCTAGACAGCCTGGAGATTCGAAATTTTGACTCGTGAACGCTCCTATTGTATGGTCTCATTTGATCTTTAAAACGAAGTTCTCACTTATGTAGTTTCAGAGATACAACATGTGTCAGCTGGCGACCCGTGTCACCAGCTTACACACACATATCGGCTCGTAGCTCAAACAGCTTTAGCACTAGAGATTCGAAAATTTTGGAGCCTATTGCTGAAATTTTGCGCTAAAATATGAGGTACAATACATAATCGTAACTTGAATAATTACGAAGATACAGATGTGTAAGCTGGTGACACGGGTCGCCAGCTTACACACGGTATTTCGTTCGTAGATCCAACAGTTTATCAATGTGATCGTCAATTTTTTTTGCTCTCATTGCTGTAATTGTCCTTTAAATGCATGACTATAGTCTAAAGCCCTAACCTCACTGGTTTGCCTTCCTGGCATGTGTCAGCTGGAGACCCATGTCTCCAGCCGACACACTAAAAACAACTCGCTGTAACTGGTTATGGTTGCTGCTAAATTATGAATGCTAAAGTTTGATTGCTTCTAAATTGCCTTAAAATTTGGCATGCGTAGAATTCTCATAGCTCTATGAGGAAGCTGACATCCCACTCATTTGAAAAAGCGCTCAAAATAGGGGTGTCAAAATTTTAAATGGATTTACTAGGTCAAGTAGGATATTATGTGGAAGGCTTCATTAAGTATACATTCCAATATAGAAAACTTCAGTTAGACAGAAAAAACAGTCAGTTCACATAAATACCTCTCTATTTGTTTGAATGACATTGAGAAATTACATTTTACTCACATATCAAAGGAAAGATGACACTCTCTTATGAAAGAGTAGAAAACTAAAAAATGCAAAATATTTTATAAACTTCAAATCAATAAATTACAAATTATGGTACAGCTTCCTGTTCCGCATATTTAATTTTTTATTTTATTAAAAGTTTACCTTGGATAGATTATAAACTACCAAACATTAATGGGTAATACTGTAAGCAATGTGGTACAGTTCACAATATTTCAACATTATACAATTTCACAATAGATTATGAACTAACTCTGTTCACAATCATAAGGTGACAAAAAGGTACATATATCAATATGTAAAACACTCCATTATATATTAAGAAATATGTTGCGTATACTGATAAAACTAAAGACACTTGTGAAAGAGATAAACAATGATATGTCTGACCCCTTGAAAAATCATATTGGTTATGAATAGCTGGCTGACAAATCTGGCAGTCCATGGGATGTTCAAATTTTTCCATAAGGATTTGACTTTCCATGTTGAAACAGAATTTTTTTATAAACAGCACCACAGATCTGATAACATTATAGTGACATTCTTTACAAAACATTAGCAATCAATTCCACAAATGTTAACATTACATATAACTGAACTTTATATCTGTCTATGGACTCTAATCCAAAATAAAGCTTTACATGAACAAGAAGAAAGCCTTCAATTGTTTTTGGGTCGTAGAACTACTTATAAAGAAACATTAGTGTAGAATTCCTAACTGGGTATAAAGCTATATTTTTAAAAAATTTGCACAAATCCCTTCTGGGTCTGCTTCAGGTGAATTATTGTTCGCTTTATTTTTTAGCACATTATTTTGAATGTCTAGCTAAAGAACTATTCCAATAGTTATCTATGTATATTGAAACAATTGTTTTATATTCCCTGAAAAATTGAAATTATTGCAATAAATTAAATCAAAAATATATTTACCTCCATAGGGCTGTCCTCTAAAATAATTGTAAATGTATAATTGAAAATCATGAAATGATTGTTTTGCTGTCAGTCTTGGACCCAAATTACCAAGAATAATAGTGGGTTTCATAAAGGGGACTCCCTTTTTCTCAAAGAAATCGAATGTACTTGTGTAATAGAAATACAAAGCAAACAGTATGGTTAAAAATAGCAAAAGTTTCCAGTCTTCTTTAATGAACAGCAATAACTTTTTCGTACCACTGTACGACTCCATTTTAAGAATTATTATTATTGAAGTTAATAATCAAATAGTATGTCACGGTTTATTTTTAAAAACTACTAGTACATCGCCAAATTTCGATATTATGAGTGAAGATTATGAGCGAGCGATATTTCCAAACAATTTAAAGGTTTAGACGGACGCTTACGCAAATTCAACTATCTTCTGATTGGATGTTTACTATGATATGATTTACTACTGACATTTGACATGACAATGACACTAACTAAACGACAGTCTGACAGTTGCTAGTGTTGTAAAACATCGATTTATCGCGAACCTGCAAAAAGTCATTTTCTCTATGGTTAAAGGCTATATGCTATAAAACCCATAAAACAAAATGCTATAGTACAACAATTACCGGTTGAGCGCCTTCCGCGCTCGCCATTGTCCGGGTGAAGCTGTAGAGGTCGCAGGACCAACAGCATCAAGTCCATTCGAAAAAAAAAGCTATAGTACAACACGAAATATTTTTTTTAAAATCTAGCTAAAACGCCGAAGAAGAAAAAACGATTATATGCTAAGCTCCCTTAATTTTTTCCTTTTTAACCGAATTCAAAAAAGGAGGTAAAAACATATTTCCTTGAGCAGATCGTTTCAGAGCAGCCTTTTTCTTCTTCTTTCCTTCCTTCCTCTTCCCTTCTTCTCCTTTGATTTCTGTTTGTTTATTCATTATCATATCATTATTCATAATCGTGTATGTATAATGTATGTATATATATATATATTATTTATTTATTTATTAATATATATTTAGCACCACTTACCCCTTCTTAATCACACGATTCTTCTGCCCCAAGGTTGCCTGGAAGAGATCGCTTTTAGCGATAAGGCCGCCTTCATTGTACCTTTTATGTTCTTCTCTTTTCTTTTCTGTTTTTTTATTTTGTGTGTGTGTGCAATAAAGATTATTTGAATTGAATTGAATTGAGGTTATTTTGACGTGAAACATTTTCCCATTAGATAAGTACATATTATGTCACTTGCTAAAATCGATAGAAAAATGAAAAAATTATACAAGTTGCCTAATAGTATAAAAGAAAGTCAGTCACTCATTGTTTTGAAAAAATTACAAAATAACATTTCAAATAGTAAATAAATATGAAATCGGTTTTTGTTAAATATAATATAATGTTTGACATAAATTAATGAGATGACTTGTGAATTATTTAATGACAAAATTATTAACATTGTACTAATTGACATGCGATGTAAACAATTGGACTAATTGAAAAAATTGAACTAATTGAAATTAGTATCTAAACACTGTGTAAAAAAGTATTTACTTGGCAAATAAAATTTTTCTTTCTTTATTTATTTTTTAAAAGAGGCAATGTGAATGCACCCATATATCGTGCTCGTCGGCCTTGCCATTGTTCTCTAGTAATTAAGCAATATAAATAAACCCTCAACTTTTTTATATAAATCGTACACACTATTTTTGGACTACTATATTTTCATGTAATGTGATTTATAATCTTAATGAACAATAAATGTTTTTAAACCGAAAAAAGGTTGCGGTCACTGAGCAAGTAATTCCTACCGTAGCGTAAAGTTTACTTTACGTTTTGCCTCGGTGACTTTACGCATTACCAAAAAATATAATACTCACAGACGGATTGATACATACGTATATTCTCTTTGACTTTACTCTGTGATTGTGTTACAAAGAAAATATCAAGTGATTATATGCTCCTAACTCCTAGGGAGAATATAATAATAAGCTATAATTAAAACGTAGTGATTATATTAAATGCTCCTAGGCACAGACTCTCCTAGGTGATTTGATTACCTTTACCTTGCTCGGTGTCTATAAGTAGCGATAAATCGTAGTACATATATTATATAGTGATCTGTGCGATAACTCCAAGTGATTATATGCTCCTAGATAAATCACAACATAAATTAAATTATAATTATGCTAAAATATATACATATGAATCAAAAGAGAAATACTTTGATGGAAATATGTTAAAGTGATTAAAATTCAACAATACAAATCTTATTTAACTTGAATAAGAGAGAAACTAGATAAGATAAGAACTAGTGATCAAAATGGGGAAAACTTCCAAGGATAAACGGGACATCTACTACAGGCTTGCAAAAGAAGAAGGCTGGAGAGCCAGAAGTGCATTCAAACTCCTACAAATTAATGAAGAGTATAATATATTCGATGGTGTCCTTCGCGCCGTTGACCTTTGCGCGGCACCAGGCAGTTGGAGCCAAGTGCTGACAAAGAAACTGCGTCAAAACGCCGAGAATGTTGATGAGGTCCAAATTGTAGCTGTTGACTTACAGGCTATGGCTGCACTTCCTGGTGTTAAACAAATACAAGGCGACATTACTAAACTATCTACTGCCAATGAAATCATAAAAGAGTTTGAAGGGTTGAAGGCTGACTTAGTCGTCTGTGACGGTGCTCCAGATGTGACTGGACTGCATGATATTGATGAATATGTACAATCTCAACTTCTTCTTGCCGCTTTGAACATAACCACACATGTTCTAAAAACTGGAGGGGTCTTTGTAGCTAAAATATTCAGAGGCAAAGATGTCACATTATTATATTCTCAGCTGAAACAATTCTTTGAGTTTGTTACTGTTTCAAAACCGAAAAGCTCAAGAAACTCAAGTATTGAAGCTTTTGTGGTTTGCCAAAATTATAATCCACCAGAAGGCTATGAACCCACTATGGTAAATCCACTTTTGGACCACCAGTATTGTGATTTTAATCAATTTACAGGTCCAAATAGGTATATTGTCCCATTTAATGCATGTGGTGATTTGAGTGCTTATGATGCTGACACATCATATAATCTTATATTGGAAGGGCGATCTTCATATGAATATAAGGAACCAGTTCAAAGTCCTATAAATCCACCTTATAAAGAAATCTTAGAACGAACTAAAAATTTACAAACAGAAGATTGTTAAACTTTAATATAAGAATTTTTTGTAATTCAATGTTTATTGATTATTAAAATAAGATATTTCATCGTAAACTTCATTTGTATATACTTATTTTTGAAAATTATCTGAACCAATTATAATATCAAAATAAATATTTTAGAGCTATGACATTTGTAAGTGAATCGTACCCAAATTGTACCAGATTGTACCATCCACTGAGCAAGTAAATCACTACGTTTTGGTACGTATCGTCAAAAAAAGCGATAGAATGTACACATTATACATTTTATTGAGAAAGAGATATATTTAGAGTAGGCCGTATGGCTTTGTTCCATTGCCTTCCCATTCGAGAGAATTAAACTACTACTAATTGTCACTGTCAGTCTGTCATTTTGACTTTGACAACCAAGTGAGGTGTTCTGCGAAAAGTAGTGGAATATTATCGAAAACACTGAGAAATAAAAGAAAATATGGCTACACGGCAAGCCATTCTCGTTGGCACAAAAACAGTTAGGCCTGTACTCTCTCTGAATCCTGATGAAGCCAGGCAAAGAGTACTACACCTGTACAAGGCTTGGTACCGACAGATCCCATACATAGGTTAGTATCCTGTTATGTCATCACAATGATCATTAGGTTAGGGTGTACAAAATGGGGCGCCCCTGCGCAAAATTTCAAAAAATCATAATGATTCTAAGACTTAATCACATCAAACGTGATACAACATCAGACAATACAAACATCCTCAGAATCCTATTTAATAGGTATGTTTTGATTTCAGTGAAGGACTATGATATCCCAAAGTCAGAGGCGCAATGCCGTGAAAAACTAAAAGAACTATTTTTGAGCAACAGGGATGTTACCGACATCAGGGTCATTGACTTGCTAGTTATTAAAGTAAGTGTTAACATTGTACAGAGAGTGTTTTTTTATCAAGTTGATGTTTTGACAAAAAAAACTGTTGTTTGATGAAAGATGCCTAAATTCAAAAATTCCATAGTTACTAGTATTTTTTTTTGAAATGTATTGGGATATTTGTTTTATCATTATTAATTTTGTTTTGTTTGATGTATTTTTTATACCATCGAGTGTTTATAGGCTTCAGGTGAAAAGTCTTAATTTCCTATAACTTGAGTATCCTATCTGGAAATTCTAGGCTTATTTGTTTGTACTAAATGTTCAATTTCTTGTTATTGATATAGGGTGCCAATCTAGACTACATTTTTGAAAAAGGCATGAATTTATAACATTTCCGTGATCATTAATTCAACAAACACTATGCAAAACTAAACAACTGTGAAACAAACAAATGTCTAAAACACAACGTCATATCTTCAACCTACATCCACCATACATACATCTATCATCACAATGTTTAACTGCAAATGTAAGTTCAATTCAATTTCATTCATCATTTAAAAATAAACATATGTATGTGATAAAACTACAGTTTACAGATTTTTGCCTTTTGCAGTGCTGAAAGACATTGTTTCTTGACAAATTTAATGATTGTATCTAATTATTTTGACTTAGAAGTTTGATTTTTTTACATCTCTAATGAATTGCATACCGGAACACCACTGATTCTTGAGAAAAAAGGTATTGATTGACATGTAGACATACAGACTAAGTGTAACCATATACAAATGGAATTAACAAAAGTTGTGTTGAACCCATTTTAGGCACAAAATCAGGTAAAATCTCCTTATCAAGAATATATGTAATATTATATAATATTTTATTAAATCTAGGAAGTAAACAAACACTATTGGTATGGAGACATAAGTAAATACTGTGCTGGTTTCTAATTCATTATATGGAAGTCACCACCCAGCACTCTTTCCCAGTCTCTTACTGTCCTGCTTTTCACACACTGCCTAAGTTCTATTTTTAATCTGAGGCTCATAATTCTATGGAGTCGCCGAGGTGTAATTGCAGTTATAAAGATTCCAATTGTGATTTTGAATTGGATGTGGTCTTGCAGAAAGTCTTTATCTTATTAGCTAAGTCATTTATTTCTGTTGTATTGTTTACAGGGTCAAATGGAACTTAAGGAGACAGTGAATATATGGAAACAGAAAGGTCACATTATGACTTATTTCAAGCCAACTGAGGAACCTAAACCTAAGGACTTCCTATCCAAATTCTTCTCCGGAAATGAGTTCTAAATGTATAACAAAAAGTTGTAAATAGGAAACTGTTATATAAATTATTTCACTTTTAACAATGTCACTGAAATATACATATGTATTTAAGTCTAGAACCTTTTTTGTGAGTAAGTAGAAACATTAAAATGGTTGATTAAGCATAAATAAGTGTTTTAAGTTATGCTTAGAGTGGTGCAGTGAGTAACAAATCCTTTCTTAAAGCATATTCATCATGACGATCTATGAATGGGTTCATTTTCAGCTGTGGACTGCCTGAAAAAAATCTTGCAAGGAAAAAAAACATTCCTAAAAATTATTAAAAAACTGAATCCCTACTAAGAGAAGAAGAATGTATGCTTAATATAAAAAAATACAACTGTTCATGTAGGGTACATGGGGTATGTGTTCCTATATAATTATATTTTGTTTTAGGAATGTACTCCGAACTTTCATTTGTTTACCTAACACGATATGTTTTTCCCTAATTGATTTTTTTATACGGAGATTAAAGCGTGAGGCTTCCAATAATTATTCATTTGTCAAATTACGATAAAAACGTTTACTAAAAGACTGGACCTCGCTGGAATGTGACGGCTCTCCCGCTTCCCCGCTCCCGCATCAGTACGGTTCGCACACCGTACCCATGGTACAAGATGTACCCATACATCGCAGTGACGTCATCGACGCCAGGTCCAAACGTACAGTAAACGGGTTGTAATTAAGGCGGTCCACTACCAACAAAGTTTCATACTAAATTTCTGTTGCCAAGATCTTATAAAATATAATAGCTGGATTTGTGTACTAACTATCTAAAACTATCAGATTGTGATGTCGCGAAATTTTCATTTTATCGATTATTGTTCAAAGCGCCATCTACGAACCATTAGCTGCGTAACGGCTATTATAGCTAACTATAAAGTTGTATATTACTGATATTTATTTGGCGACACTATAATTTCGTCTACTATTTTTAGGTAATTACTTATCAAAGCCAGCTATTCTATTTTAAAAGATTATGGCAACATAAATTTAGTATGGAAGCATTAAGAGAGGGATAACGTTAAGTAGAAAATGATAATTTGAGGAAATAGATGTATGTATATGTATACGAATATAAGGATTTCTAAAATAATACCCTTGCTTTTTGCGTTACCGTAGTCGAGCTTGGCCAAATATTAGTCTGTGTTGGCCAAGACACCAAAGAGAATTCGGTATCACTCCGGTTCGGTCCAGTACTCAGATAAAAATTACGCGGACGCGCAATGACCTAATCACAAACTATGTCTCCCGTCCCTTACAGTTTTAATTTACGAATCACAAACTATGTAGAGACCAAATATATAGTGATCTCCAAATCACACTATTGTCAAAAAATTGACAGCAACAAAATATCAATTTTGTGTAATTTAAACATTTAAATTGAATCACGGGGTAAACAATTAAAAATAACGACAACGTTGTAAAATGGCTGGGGCAGCCACTAAGACCATCAGACCTATGCTTTCTACCAACTTAGAAGAGGCTCATAGAAGAGTTCTCGGCTTGTACAGGGCTGCATACCGCTACATTCCTTATTTATGTACGTAATACATTTTAATCGGACGAACTTTTTATACCTTGTTATTTCGTCGAAAGTAAAATCTATTCTATTATTGGTCTTGCTTTTGTAACTATTGGTAACACTGCTAATCTGTGTCGATTCCTCAAATAGTTCTAACTGGTCACAAGGTCCTGAATGAACAGAGATACCAACCTCTTGTCTACAGGTGAATGTCGATAAAGTGATTAGAAAATATCTGAGTACTTATGCATATACTTACTCGAAGTATGAAAGAGCCAAGCCAAGAGAGTTATGACCATTATCATCAGCCGTGAAACGTCCACTGCTGGACATATGTCTCTTCCATTATTGACCGATCCCAAGCCACTTTTTGTGGACAGCGACTCGAGGCGACCCTAACTAGATTGTCGGTCCATCTAGTAGGGGGATGGCTCGGTACACGCATCCCGATACGTGGTCGCACAACCCGCTAACCGATGGATTATGGCCAATTGTATCACTATATCACCACCGCAGCGATTGTATCAAAGTCACTGTATTAGATCAAATGGCTCATGTTTGTATTGTGAGCTTACTAGTGGTATGTAAATAAAAGCCATTTATTTGTATGTTAGAACACTAGTTTATCCTTAGGAAACCGTCGACAGCCCTAAAGCGTTTTATGCATGTCTGCCGGCAGCATCAGTTGGGTCGACGGTTGATATGTCTAATTTACTAATGTATTATATTAGTGAAATACCATGACATCCCCAAGAACGAGTGTGACGCTAGATGCAAGCTGAGAGAACTATTCTACAAGCATGCCCACATCCAGGACTTTAGAGTTATCGATGTTCTGGTAATAAAGGTAAGCCTATTCCATGCATGCATCGTTTTGAATACGTATTTCAGTATTATGGGTAAGCAAAGCAATTTTTAGAGATGCATATGTATAGTGGGAACGTACGTATGATGACAGTCAGAAAATTTTAGTTAAAGGCATGTAAATGAAATGTGACTATTTACAGAACTATGCTGTAGTACTTTATATTTAAATAAATTATTTATATATTATCTCAACATTTTCTCTGTTCATGAAAAAGACGTGGAAGTCGGCTCGCAGACTAGTGAAAAATAATTACGAACTCTTGAGGTATGGATTGCAACCTAAAACAACTAGTACTTACCCTGAACCTGGAAAAGGCGACATTGTATCCCGATCGGAAATGTAGTTCCGTGGGATGATTTCTGAAGTCAACGCAGACGAAATTGCGGGCAAAAATACTGCGAATATCTATACAAAAATATCGACGCCAGACATTATACGAGTATAAAAATTTGTACATTACCAGGGCTGCATGGAGTTAGCGGAGATAAGGCATCAGTGGCAACAGAAACATCACCTCATGGACTACTGGAAACCATCTATAGAGCCAAAACCTACAACGTTCATAGGAAAGTTTTTACACGAAAAGGATTGAAGCTCAAATCAAGGCAGTAAGAAAAAGTTACTGGCTGTATGTAGATAAACAAAATTAAATGTAGATTGTCTATAGTACTTTATATGAATGAACTAGTGATTTATTAACCACCTCCGTGGCCTAATAACTTTGCCTGACAATGCCTTAATTTATATTGCAAATTTTAATAAAATTTTATTTCTCTATAAAATACTAGTTGTTTTTTAGCTTGGCATTCATATCGCCTAAGGGTAAGTGACAATAAGGTCGCTGTGTGGAATGCGGCCTTACCCAGAAGCCTTAACCTGACGAGACGCTTTCTATCGGAGACCTATCATATCGGAACACAACACTGCTGTTTGGAGGCAAACTTAGGTAACATGGTGGTACCTAGCCAGGCGGGCGTAGAAAATGCCATACCACCAACCAAACGGAGTACCGACAGGGGACTCGAACCCAGGACCTCCGGACTGTGAGTCCAAGCACTCAGGTACTAACCCACAGGTGTTTAAATATTTATATGTATATCATTCCTTTATCTGTGGCATGGACTAATTCTGTAGCAACTGAATTTGATGTCATTTTCAACTGACATCAAAAAATTAATAGGTTCTCAATTAGATTGTATGTTTTTATATGTGTATGTTAGTTACGCGATATGAATTATGAATCGATTTTGATGATTCTTTTTTTGTTTGGTACTTCAGAGTTTTTGAGAAAATCAACAAAAACCAAATAAGTACAACATAGGTCTACCTCTAAGGATGTGAACATTTTAGGGGACAAATGATGTAAACTTTCAGGGTTGTAGAAGTTGGTTTCTAGTTCTTTTTGAACCTAACTTCACCAACCCTTAAAGTTTTTTGTTTTATGTTATTTTTGTGGTCCATGTACCTACCGTTGAAATGACCGTAAGAATCCAGATATCTAATAAAAATGGCCACATAATTATTGCTGTAAATGACTAATTCTTAAATCGTTTTCTTATGCACAAACAAGTACACTAGTGAATGTTCAGAGCCCCTTCGGTGGATCGCTATGACAAACGGCTTTTACACGAGTCGGTTTGTTTCTGATAATAACCACTCTTGGCAGGTAGCGGTAGTGTTTGATCGCAGTAAGATATTGCATACTTTGAGGCACACGCTGTTGGTCATTATCTGGATTTTCATTTAGACAACTTTTACGACACCCCCAAAGATCTAGAGGATTTGGGGTGACTCTTACATAAAGCTGTGAACATACTGACCAACTCTATACCTAAATAAAACCCTTTGTTCGGTATAGGACAGATTCTGGATTGGACAGATTCGTGGATTCGACAGATTCAGGGATTCGACGGATTAGTTACATTTAAAAATGACTGTTAGATGTTTTGTATACTTACTGTAATTTCAAAATATTTATTTTTGTTTGTTTATATTGTACGATTGGAAACACAAATGAAAATAAATAACAAATTGAATATTTATTAATCACGTTCATTCCACATCACTTGCCTTCAAAAGGCTCTTTGAATAATAAAAACTAACATGCTGGTCAACTATTGTAGTTATGAAATAAACATCATAAAATTATAATCAATAGCCATAGCCATAATTTAATCCTTTATCAATTAAGGGTCCATAGAGCGACTGGCTTCATACACTATTTTCTACATTTCTCCACAATTATAAAATAATTTCAAAAACGAAGCCGGACTTTTTGTGTTCATTGCTGATTTACGGGCTAAAGTTAAAAGTGACCACTTTAGGCGGTTCAATTTATAATAACTATAAGCTAAAGATAAATCCATAATGTATCGGTAAACCGTATACTAGTAGTGATTACAAAAAGTTCAGGTTGGTTTTTAAATTATTGTCTTATTGCGGAGAAATATAGAAAAGAACGAATGATGGCGCCACTGCAGCTCTTATGCACTCTTAAAGCAGCAAAAAAATAATCGTATGACAAACTTTCATAACTACAAATTACATTCACGTAACGTGTTTAAACTTTATATAACAAACAAGACATTTATATACTTTAAAGTATAATATCTGGTGTAGGAAGACAGATTTAAACACAATAATTTTCAACATAAAATAAACGATATGTATTTGTGTACATATTTATATAAATTGAGTATGTGATATATTTATAGTACGTTGTTCACACATAGAAAGACATAAGTCACTTATTAACTAGCACTGAAGTTAGATATCCCACGAATCTATATTTTTTTAAGGAAGCTTTCCAATAGATGTGGTCTGTCCCCTACACTCGACATTTCAGCTACATGCGGTTCTAAGCTAATAGAAAGCAATTAAATATATCACTGCTATAAATTATCTTTCACAACCTTATACAATTATTCATGATAAGTAAAGCTTTTAAAATCTAATGGGATACTGATATATGGCGTGTGATTTCATATGTTTTCACATACTTCTCTGAAGGAAGACAAACCTAAAAAGATCTTATTACGAATCAATATTTTTTTAACCTTTGTTGTTGTTGTAACAAAGTACAAAAACGTTGCAAATTTCAAAATATATTTATGCTCACTGTAAAATGTATTTAGATTGTCATAAACACTGAAAATAGTCAACAAAATATTTCGTTACATCGTTCTTAGATACATTAATAAATGTATGATTTTTATGCAAAATATATATCTCAAAAATGTATCTAGATATAAATATGGTTTTTATTTCGTTAATACTTCTATATTAGTTACACTAACAGAATAACGTTGTGTATTTTCATTAATAAAGTTATTCTAACTTACTATATACAAAATCTCAAGATGACTAGTTTCCTTTGAGAAAACTTTTAGAAGATGTTGGTGTAGTGTAAAATCTGATAACTTCACCGACGTAGTGGGATGAATATTCAAAGTTCAGAATAAACCGTTGTCGGATAAATTGACCGTCGAATACTTTCTTAGAAGATGTGATGCATTCACAAAATTATCCGGGTAGCGCTCAGCGAATGCTAAACATGCCGATTTTGTATTGTAAACAAACTCAAATGAATTTGTAATAGAAAATTATAGGCGCATTCTGATTTTACACTAGTTTTACACACCTTTTTTATCGTAATAATGATATTACATAAATATTACATACGTCTTCTGAACGTTACTACAAACCGCGACAAGGAGAGCACTTGTCCCGCGATGTCAACCTCAGCAACCTTAGCAACTTCAGCAACCTCAGCAACCTCAGCAACCCGATGTCGAACATTGATGTCGAGATTTACTGACGACCACAAGCTGTCTTTATTGTAACATTACTTCTAGTGAGGACTTTCTCCGGCTGTGGAGTTACAGTAGCATTTTAACGAATTCTGCAAAGAAATGAATAATTATGAGAAAATTAATACTAATGTACTATAAATTTATACGTCACGAAAATAATTGAATAATTAATATTTGCCGGCGACTTTTAAAATTTTTACAGTTGAAATAACCGGAATATTTTTGTCCAAATAGACATACATGTTACCTACAACGTAGATAATTTTGCTAGTAGTGAACAAGTCATTATAATCAGGGCTCCTACTTCAAGATATGGCCGATTGCAATTCGCCCCAAACCAGAATTTTGGATACATACATCATCATCAGCCGGGAAACGTCCACTGCTGAACATAGGACTCTTTCATGGTACGCCACATCGACTGGTCCCGAGCCACTTGCATCCAGCGACTACCCGTGTCCTTAACCAGGTTGTCAGTCCATTTAATATGGGGACGGCCCAGTACACGCTTTCAGGTACGCGGTCGCCACTCGAGAACTTTTACTCCCCACCGGTAATCGGTTCTTCGAGCGATTTGGCCTGCATGTGATGTGGATACATACAATTTGCACCCAATTCGTAAGCATCCCGAAAGGAATCCGAAACGAAACAAATCTGATAAAAAGCGCCTTGTTTTGTTTTATTATGCGAATGTGGAGTTATGGAAATACTTAACGCTTAAAGTTCTTACTATCGTGTAACGCTTAGGAGAGACACTTCTACCGTCTTACATAACATTAAATCTGAACCTCAACCAATCATCGACGTTCACTGAACATAGCCTTCCTCCATGGTAGTTCATAGCGACGGCTCCTCAGAGGCTTGGTGCTGACTCCCAGCGACTGACCATGTTCTTTTCTAGTAAATAATGTATGTCAATCTAAATTCAGTAATATGTAATGATAAGGGCCACCTACCCTCGTAATCGATGCGACCATCGTGGTCTATATCACCGAGCGCGAGCACCTGGTTGAGTTGCGCGTCCGTCACCGGCTCCCCTATCATTTCTAATGCGGTACGCAGTTCATCACGGGTAATGTAGCCGTTGTCATCGCGGTCGAACACTCTGTAATCACACGAAGGTTGAATTCGAATCGAAGCCTAATAGGGTTTTAAAGGATTTAAATAAAATTATCTTTACCATAACCTTTTATTGCCGCGCGGGTCTGGCTTTAGAATAAATCTAGCCCATGCCATCCCGCGGGTTTCGTAAAAGGCGGCTAAGGGGGAAATTTTCAGTAAATGGACAGCAACTGCTTCGTATGTAACAATAACATTTGACTGCGATCACCAGCTTGGTGATTATTGCATAGAAAGCCGACGACGTGGCGGTTTATGAGCGAGTATTATGTCCAACACACACCGGATTTACGCATTAACAAAAATATATTAGATACCGAAAAATAACTTACAAATTAGTCATCATCAACAGACCCCTATATGTCCCTACTGTAGGCTCAGGCCCACTATCCTACAGAGAGTGTATGAGCCCACCACGCGTGCCCCAATGCGGATTGGTAAACTTCATACACACCAATTTTTTATCAGGAGTGTGCAGGTTTCCTCACGATGTTTTCCGTCACCGAAAAGCCAATAGTAATGATTTTTATCCTTCATACATAAATAACAAATTGGAACTCATTGGTACGAGCTAGGATCGAACCCAGACCTCGATTGTTCAAGGACCGACGCTCTACCCAACTGAGCTACCATGACTTCTATCAATTGGCTACAAATCAGTATCAGTTATGAACTACAATAAACAAACAGTATCTCACTTGAATGCAGCGAGCAGATCCCTCGTGATTTCCTCCTCGGTGTCGCCTCCACTGGCGCCCACGTCCAGACCTTGTATCGCTTGTATTTTCGTCACCCACTGCATGAAGTCGTTCTCGTCTATCAACCCGTTCCCTGAAACACGATAGCGAATGACATCAAAACTACGACCCAACTTAAGTGACGTCCCTTAGTAAATGTACTGGGAGCTAGGTATTGGCTATATCAGTGTTTTTGGATTGGATTAACACATTTGATGCTATTTATCTTGGTAATGTGTTCTCGTAGAGAAAAGTCTGTATTCAAATAAGAAGAAATCGTGGACTTCTTTGTGAATTCGTGGACGTGGAAGTCTTTGAATTTGAATAAATTTTTCAATGAATTGTTTAATTAAATGAGAACAGTACGACACACATATATATCAATACAACAACGTGTGGGATAATAATGTGAAGTGGTTAGGGATCATTATTATCTGTCAGCATAAATCTGGACTGTCACAACTAATGATGCTTCCATGGGGGAAATACCTATGAACACCGTTGACAGTATTTGAATGTTGCCATATCATCATCATCATCAACAGCCTATATACGTCCCCACTGCAGGGGCTCAGGCCTATTCTCATACAGAAAGAATGTTTGCAGGACCAACAGCATCAAGTCGATTCCAAAAAAGGCAAAGAAATAAGGCATAACGAGGTTTTATTCTAAAGCCTAAACCTTATACTAAACAATGCGTATAGATCCCACGAGTATGCTTCACAAGTGGTAGGCATATCTTTAAGTCGCCCTTCTTTTTTAATTCAACCTTGACTGTAAACAAGCGCATACACCTAAAGCGAGTCTAAAGCAAAACATAATCATCAAACGCTTAAGAGCCTTTTCATTCTACAAAACAAGATTACCATTTAAAACCGAAGCGTCATCAAGTTACCTTCCGTTTCATCGTCCGCGTATAATGAAAATGAAAGATTCTGCGTACACCCCAAGGCCTAATAACCACTGTAAAGCCCCGCCCAAGCACATAATGAGTAACAAAATTTAATGCGACAATCAACAAAAGGGCTGGTGTCGTTAAATCTTAATTAAGCGCGGGGCCACGGAGGAGTCATTAAGTTGTGGTGTCATCAGCTCCCTCGTTGCAGCATTTGCTCAGGGACTTAATTGTCATATGTCATTAAGTCACTCATAATGATTACATTATATAATTTTCGGCTGCGGTCAATTGTGTAAACTCTGAATATATACAGTGATACCCAAGAGAGATATTCCTATTTTTGAGTAGTGTGTGCTTCGGGTTTGTATGCGTAAGCAATAATATTTAGATTAATTTACAAATAACAACATTTTGTTTCCAAAGTATGTGTATTATTTAACAATTTGGATATACATACTTTATTGTACCGCAGAAAAACTTATACAAATTGATATAGCACTTTAAAAAATATATATATATACTGCACTGCACTATCGCTTAAGCGATTAATTCCAGGATATATGGTAGCAGAGAACTTGTTTGAACCAATGTAGACAAGCACAACTGAAGTAACACTGTAAAAGGTATAAAAATCTATAACGAAGCTAAGTATGATTTCTCATAGTAAGGTGTAATAAAATTCATACGGAAATTAAATTTTGAAACTTGAGACGTAACCTTACGTTACGGAGTTAGGAAAACTCTACGAATAAATAGTTATTTAGATAATCCTTACAAAACATAAACTTGCAAGGTGTTTCTATTTTTCTGATGACAAGTATATGTTTATTATCTTTAATCGATCCGATTCTAATATCGTAATTTGATGAAAAGCAATTTTTCGTAATGTAAAGATAACGTGCACGACTGCAATAAAATCTTAGCACAATCATTACAATAAGAACGATTTACATTATAGCTAAAGAAAAGCTATTTTAGGACATATAACTCACAGTGGTAGGGTGAAAGATGAATTCAAAAACAATAAAGTTAAGGGCAGAGATTGTCAAACCGTCGTCCTGCTGTGTACGAGTATTCAATATTTTTTATTATTGGTGGGCAACTTCCCAATGTAAAACTACCTAGTTTCGCGTGGCGATCTAAAGAGGCTGATGCTCAGGAGGCCTAATGGAGCTGATCATGATGGAGGTTAAAATCCTACCGTTCTTCTTGTTAACAGATTATATTGAGATCGCTGATGAAACCCTCGTGTTATAGTTGTTAAGCTGCTATAATGCCGCCTGTCGTAGATTAACCGGGTCCATCGGAGTAAAGCGCCTTCTGGACCATAGAATCATCATACATTTTAGACAATAAGGTGAGTCAGTCTGCAATGTCCTATACATGTCCTAACCAAACTAGAGATGGTCTTCTAAAGTGATTTTAACAATGTGGGAACTGGGAATCGAACCGGGACTTTCCGCATGTGTGCTAAAAGACATTGAGAGATAGGTATGTCTGGATAAATCTGATTGGTTCAAGAAATTACCCACGCCAACGGCAGATTTGTTCAGATGCATAGTTCACCGAACGTCTGTTGACATTTACATACTTTCATTTACGTAAAGGGACCATTGACGGTTTCTAGATACTGTATATAGCATTGCCCAGCCAGGCGGACAGTTTAAACAAACAGAGTACCGATAGGTACTTCTGCTGGGAATCGAGCCCAGAACCGCCTCAAAATAAGGTTTTGAAATCCAGACATATTAGCGACCAGACAATTTGCACTTTGGTTCTCTTACCGTTTTAGCGGTTGATGGATTGAAGGGGGACCCCACCGTAGGTTGTAAGCTATTCGCAGCTCATGTGAACGACAAAAGAGGTTGGGAGCCACTAGTGCAATCTGATTGGATCAAGAGATTAGCCGCGGCGATGGCAGATAAGGTTCGTGGCACGGAGGCTATCGACTACTCACAATGTGTTGCGTGCCAGCCCGACGCGCCGAGGTCGTGTGACGTTTCACCTGCTAGAGACCTTCTATTATATTAGTACAATTAAATCTTAGGTCATTTTGTTTATCCTTTACTAAGGGCGCACTGTTAGCTGTGGTGGCTAAATAGAGATGACGCTCAATAGGGAGCTTTGGCGAGCTCTAGGCCTGTATTATAAGAGTATCACCCGTCCTCATAAAAAAGTATATACGAGTAGCTAGTTTAATAATAAATGGCGTGCAAGATTGAGTCGATTAATAAATAAAGTCGTCATTTTGTGCAAATAAGAACGCGTGTTTGTCCTTCTCTCACTCAGAAACAGAGCAACGAATAGATGTGAGTTGTTGCGTAGTTGACCGGAGAGCGCTACGCTACTTTTCATAGCGGAAAAATGTTCGCAGTGATGGTAGAAGTCAAGATGTTACATATGGCCAACGATAAGAGATAATACAATGATAGTACATATTGTAATACAACAGGCTCACACTCCACTTGCAGACTCCGATATTGATTCGGAAAATTCAGACGCCTGGTATTTATTTATTTTATTTTATTTAAATAGTTTTTGTTCACGGAATATATTTAGATAACACAAAAACAGAAAAATATCTACAAAAGGAACAGCTTATTTCTAGAAGAAATTTCTTACAGCAGTCCTAGGTCAAGGAGAAATAGTGAAGAGAGGAGGGCGAGTTAGGCGTGTACGATATAATAAATATAATAAACTATTACATAAATAAGAGATATAAAAAACTAATATATATCAATAATAACAATACATAAAATAATTATATATTAACTTATGAACTTATAGTGATAGAAAATGTTCCTTGACGTTTTTCTTAAAGGTAGAAACAGTTTTACTGTCGCGTACAGTGTGAGGCAACGAGTTCCACAATCGTTCGTTCGAGGTAGTGCGTTCCACAATTTTTATGCTCTAATTTGCTTACGCTTGACCTTGAGTTCTCCATCTCATCTAATGGTAAGAGACTAATGGAGACTAATGGAGAGAGTTTTTAAGGTAACATATATCTAGATTTAAGTAAATATGTGGCCGAGGAAACTCAAGAATATCCTATTCACTCTGGCTTTGAAAGTTCTCCACACGAATTATAACCCAGGGTTTGAAAGCGCACGTTTCGCCAACAATAGCTGAAAGACAATAATAAAAATAACCGCTGCCCCCTGCACTACTATAAACCTATTAAATATTCAACAGATGCCTCATTACCCATGAACTTTGATGGAATAGCTCACGGTTGCGGGAATTCATCTTAATTGATCGTATACCTTAATTACGTTTACGATGCGAAAATGATCCATTTAATGGCATTCGTCTGTATATAATAGATGGCATTGAAGATAAAAGAGTGCTATAAGACACTGTCTTCAATACCTTATCTATTATCATGGATCGTTAGCATTTTCTGCAGTGAAGTTTTTAAACCGGTCCTGGGAAATTTTTTTTCTTGCTTTTTTAGAGCCCTAGATGACATTGTAAGTTTTTATCAATCATGAAAACTACATGTTGCACAAGAAGTAAATGTAAAAAATTAATTGGGTTTAATAATATCCAAGTTATTTATATATGTTTTTACTGAAAATAACTTTGAAGCTTTTTCTATTATGCGCCAGTGAAATAAGAAGATAAGAACGCGTATTGCAATGTTATGTATGAAAATTTAGCACGAGTTAAAATTTATCTAAACGTTAAAGAATGTTGTTATAAGACACTGTTCATTCCCTTATGAGCTCCAGTGCAATGTGGGGATGAAAAACAAAATAGTTGCCCACGTGAAAACACCCTGTTCTATATTTCATACGGCTTTCATCGGCATTCAAAGGCATCAAGGTAATGAAGGTCAAGTGGAAGCTCACTTTTCCCCTAGCACTTGATTTTGGTGGTCCTGCGACCTTGACAGCTTTGCCCAAGCAATATGGTGAGCGCGGAAAGCACTCAGCTGGATAGATTACTTTCAATTGCAACTATTCCAAGGGGGCCGCTAGGACTCAAACTTTGCGAAAATAAGATCGTCGAAATCCAAGTTCGCTGTGAAATAAAAAGAAACTTTAGTTTAAATAAAGAGTGTTGATACGCCGTCATTCTATTTATAGTAGTTGGGATGCATCTAAAAATGTTCGGTAATGAGGTGAACTAATGAGCGGCTGCCTTTGCCACAACCTTGCGGCGGGGCGAGGTCACGCACCGGAAGCCAGCCCGGGTCGCACGACATTTTAGAATGCTCCTGAATTAACTGCGGATAAATTAGCCCAGTCGATACCGTGGGACTGTTGATTTACTTACTATCGTCTGAATGTAGAGAAGAGTTTGTTAACACGCAACAGTTCAGGCAACATTTTATACAGGAGCAAAATGACTTTAAGAGCATCAAATTCGTATACTTTTGCCAAATATAATACAGTTTCTGTATTATGTAAAATTAAAAATGACCCCAAAAAAGTTCCTGTATATTTCAGTCCCAAATAAACTATGCTCGAAAAAAGGACAACCCTACTTCTTGAGTCGCTGGAGTCGCTGGATGCAAGTGGCTCGGGACCCGTCATTATGGCCTATATCCAGCAGTGGACGTTTCTCAGCTGAGTGGGCCTATACCAACTCTCTTGACTCAGGTCCGCGGGGAGGTAACTCTCCAATAGCTCGGCACAAGCTGCTCTGTTATTATTATTAGCACAGTGCGAACAAAGAAAATTGTTTGTTTAATGGCTTTAAACGAATCTTGGACTAATTCTTGGTATTATAAGTCATTCAAATGTTCGGTAGGGTCAATCGATAAACGAAGAGCGTTACTTCGACCTTAGCCAAATGATGTTGAAGGGCCATTTACCCTCACAGATAAAATACATACTGCTGTTACGCCATTATTCGAATGATGCCAAAAATAATACGGGTAGCGTGCGTTAAGCAAACGAAAACAAAACTCTAATATTAGTCCTCAGATGATTTGATGTCTCGGTGCGTTTATTGTATCACCAATTTAAAGTCACGAGTCATTTGCGTCTTTGAATCGTTTAATGTGAGAACGTGTGACCGTATTTATATTTCACTTATAAATACAAAATTCCGTTTGCTGCTTCGGAATGGCTCAATAGATTTGGTCCACGTGACCGCTATTTCCCGAAGCGTTGTGTACTTTTCTCGTTTATCACCTTTATCATGAAGCTGTTTTATCTTATATTTATTGTTGAGACGAGTCTTTGCTCTCTGTATATATGGTCTTAGGTTCATCAAGACTATTCAGTGAGCGAGCATCGAGCGAGCAAACGATTATCGATGTTATTTATAATTGGCTACACGAGCCTCTTATAGATTTTCACATCAAACTTTCCATAAGTTAAGGTTATCATAATCACTACGTTTTACTACTGGATGGGTGATTGCAGTAAGATGTTGATGCCTTGGTAGACACTGCTGCCTACCGCAGATTCTTCCCTTGCGACACCCACGGAATGACATTCCTATTCTAAAGCCGAGCCCACACACTTTCATACGATTTATTTCATCATCAGCCGGGAAACGTCCACTGCTGGACATAGGCCTCCCTCATGGTACGCCACATTGACTGGTCCCGAGCCACCTGCATCCAGCGACTCCCCGCGACTCTAACCAGGTCGTCGGTCCATCTAGTAGGGGGACGGCCTGGTAGACGTTTCCCGGTACGTTGTCGCCACTCGAGAACCTTTACTCCCCACCGGTTATCGGTTCTTCGAACGATGTGGCCTGCCCATTGCCACTTCACGATTTATTTAAATACAATTAAATGGGGAATGTGTAGTAATTTCAACTTTAGAAGAAACATAATTTAACGTAGAGAGAGACAACTGTCTCTCTCTTGTTGTTGAGTTGAGTTGTCATTTAAAATAAACTTGTTAAATTTGTGACGCTCAAATAGTCAGATTAAAACTCATTTTTCAACATGAGTCACATGAGGGTCAAAACACATCTTACCTTAATCTGACGCACTCGAGTATTTTCAATTATAGATTTTTTTAAACTTGCTTGCTCTAAGCTGGCTTATACGTACATAGTAGAGGTGCTTCGCTCAAGTAAATCCCAAAATCCTTTCTTGGGCTACTAAAAGAACCAATACAATTTATTCTTAAAATCAGATTGGAATGTTGAAAATTGGACAACCCCAAACCCTCGGCCAAATAAAGTGCTAGTGTCAAATTAAAAACACGTGAAGTCACTTTAGGTATTTGGCAAGAATACACAAAATTAATGCAAAGTAACATTTTCATTTTATTTATTAAAAGGTTTAGTCACTTTTAATATATCGGGCTTTACATATTTTCTTTACTGCCTCCGTAGACTAACTACGTGGGTAAGAATGTCACATAACCCGGCTCTTCCTCTAAGGATTCTAGTACTCGTATTTTGTGAAGTTTCCCCTTCGTTAAAAAGTAGCTACGTAGGTAGTTGGTATCCATTAGCTAGCTATTAGGCAGATACAATTCACGGCATGGCGGGATTTAACGGTTGAGGGTTCGACTCTCGGCGAGGTGCCTTTTTCTCTCAGCGGGGTTTGGTTGTTTGTATGTCTGCCTGGATAGCTACCAGTATCGTTTTCGGGTAATGTAAGATAACATATCTTACTAATGAATATTTATGAATCTGAGGCTTCTACTCAAAGGCTTTTTATTATTCTCCATTAGAAATGCAGGCTAACTGTAATTCTGTTATTGATGAAATAGCTAGTTGATTCTCCACTGGCTCAGAATTGTCAAAGCAGTGACTCTATTCGCGTAGAGCTAGTCTGTGGTTATTTTACGCATTAGGGTTTGTAGTACTAGTTACTTACGGGATAGTAAGTAACTTTTAGATGAAGCGGTGGTGGCGAAAAATTTCGCTTACTACCTTAGCCTGTCCGGTGTGAACTGTGATCTATTTACCGAAATATTATGCTATTAGCTCTGCTGTTAGGAGGCAGTCCTTTATAACATTTGAATTATGATTGTAGAGAATTTAGAACGAGTAAAACGTGAATTAGATGTAATACAAGTAGATAGAAACGCCATTGTTGTCCTAAACTGACTTCAGCATTATCTTCAGAGTTATTTAGAGCTGGTGTTATAAATAATTTACGTTTAAAGGTCGGAAAAGATTTGAAGAACTATAAAATTTCAAATGTAAACTATAAATAATTAACTAACAAAAATGAGTAGCACTCAAATTAATTTATGTTTCACAAAGGTAGAGCTATAGAATAGAATAAGTGTTTACGGGCCTATGTTTCTGTCATCTGAGAGAATCTCGAAGTGAACGTGTAGTTAGACAGGGCGCAGTGTTGAAAAATTTTCCGCGCATTGACTGAATTTGATATTTCTGCCAACATTTTCGCCTAGCGCACGATCGAAAAACTGCGGTGTTGCCCTCGAAATAGCATTGACCTTCAAGTCAGTTGAACTGTAATGTTTCGTGACTTTCAGCTCTGAAACAACGAAGCCTTTAGATTGAGTCATTATCATTTGCCATGAAGCCGAACACAAAACTTTCGCTGTACAGTTAAGCTGGTAGGTACACGACGAAGAAATAACCACGAAAATTCCTGCATTTAATATAAGTACTTTCTACTAATAATGAACTTTATTTTAAACCGACTTCATAAAAGAGAAAGTATATAATGCGACTGTGTGTATGTCACGTAATGGATTTTTTAATTCGATGGGTTTTATCTTAAGGGTCGGTATTTACACACACACAGTAAGGGTGAAAATTCGGGTACGAATGCCATTTTACCCCATATCTTCGTCAATAGAGAACTGATTTTAATTATTATTTCTTTATTCGATATATTTTGGGCTATGCTCCAAGAATAGTCCTCTTTATATAACAACTCTAATGGTGGCAGGGAGCTTATTAAAGCAATTAACCAATTTTAAAAGATTTACAAACAATTAAAGTGTGTTCGTTAGTGCTTTTGAAACGCGACAATTACAACTTCCAACTATATCCCACTAGACTTAAGTATGGTCTCATTCAAATCAATACTCCCACTAAGTAAAGGCACTTTGAAATTCAAATTCAAGCTGAACTCCACTTCCTAAGGTGAAACTCCCCCATGGATCGCCAAAAATAACGAATGTTCCATGGAAGGAGTTCCCTCTATAACCAAGCCAATTGTTAATCACAGTAAAATTTAAGCAAATTTAACAAGGAAAAACTTTATTTTACACTTAGTCGCCATAGACCCATGAAAAGACGGGTATAATACAGGAAAGCCACACTATACAGCCGTCAAGTTATATAAAACCAGTATCGTCGGCGTCTTAAATCCAATTAGAAGGAAAATAAAGAAACATTAAACCTAACCCTAATAATAAAGTAATAGAAGTTAAATTTATACTTTCGTAGCCGTGTTTTATGAAACAATGCATAATAGTTTTGTTTAAGAAAAACTTTAAGGCGCCAAAAATAATTGGAGTATCTCGGTTTTTATAATCGTTAACGACGCCGTTCTTTTTACGAGTCTACACTTATTTATTTTGGCACGGCTTCGACGAGATTAGAGCTATAAATTCAAATTATTGACACACGGGAACGTTGGCTGACAATAATGTCTTCGGGTTCATTATAGCGACAGCTGTTGTCCATGAATGAATGGGAAGAAAGGTGGCGAGAGCAGAGTTCCGTCACTGCAAATTTTGTTACGGTACAAGCCGATTAAGGTGATCCATATCCATCAAAGTTTCATACTAAATTTCTGTTGCCATAGTTTTTTAAAATATAATAGCTGAATTTGTTTAGTAATTATCTAAAAATACAACATCCGATTGTGATATCGCTAAATGAGTATCATTAACATACAACTTCACAGTGAATCACAATTTTCATTTTAAACACTTTTTTTCGATTATTGCGCCATCTATGCTGCGTAACTGCTATTGTAGCTAACTATAAAGTGATATTTATTTCGCGACACTATAATTTCGTCTCCTATTTTTAGGTAATTACTTATCAAAGCCAGCTATTCTATTTTAAAATAAAATCTACAAGCTGCAAGAACACATTGGCGTTATTTTATAGCTTTTGTATTCTTTTGTCTGCGTAGACTTCATTAATATAATTTTTTCAATTATTAATAAATATAATTATCCCACGGTAATTACTTTTTTGATTAGATAAAAAGTAGCTTATATCTTTTTCCGATCCTTTAACTATTACTGTACAAAAAGGCAAGTTATTCCGTTTTTCCGTTATAAAGTGAACGAAGGACAAACAAACTCACTGTAGCCGTCGAACTGTAGCATTTTGAGATTAGTATGAGAATTTGAGACAAGTGTTGGTGTACTGAACCCTTACAATTACTGCGACCTTGGCAGATCCAGGATTATTTCATGTACGAGTATGTACTTCATACACTGTCTTATACATGTATGGTTAGTTGAAAAAGATTAGTCTAGTTTAAAATTTAATTCTGTTTATTAGGAAATTACTAAATATTGCTGTTTTGTTTACTTAATACACGTCGCTTAAGCTTGACCCCGTGTAGTAAAATAATATTACTTTGTCAAAGTAAGAAAATTCCAGCTCTCGTTGATGTCTTTTGTATAGTTATATTGTCAACGAGTAACTTGAACATGGGCCTTTTTAAATGCAATCTCTCCACAAACTTCTGACTAGTGGTACTTTACGGCTGCTTTTTAGAAATTTCAAACTTTATTCCGCTTTCAACGATTTATATACGGAAAAATATGGAAGATGCCGAAGGAATTATTCATTTAATTTCGGTACCAATAAGAAACTATTTCATCTGTGTACTTTTTCGGTTAACAAGAATAAGAAGAACTCAGTCTAACGTTTGAACAGATGGACAGTCGAAACTATCGACGAAATTATAAACTAGTCGCCTAGAGAGTTATAAAGATGACTGGTCTTTTTATTGTGATTTAGATTTTAAGGCTTGGGAAAAGCGTCGGCGTATTTCGCTATACTCCCATTCCCTGGTTGGACACACGATGAAGGATAGAGTTACCAGTATGTGCTGTGAGATCGGCGGTTTAATAGCAATGTCGGAAGAAACTACAAAAATCTCTTGGACTCAATCTCCGAAATACCAATACGAATAACGGATCGATAGCTCACCATTTCTGCTGGCATCCTTGATGAGCTCGGAGATGAGGTCGTCGCTGACCTCGATGCCCAGGTTCCGCAGCATGAACTGCAGCTCTGCCGGCGTCACGTGTCCATCACAGTCTCTGTCCAACAAACCGAACGCCGTCCGGAGGTCTGAAAACGAATACGCACCACCATCATTGTTACAGTCAGGAAAAACCTGTATGTTGACTGTATTTATGATGCAAGTCTTGAAGGGTGGGAAAACTACCAAAAAATTTAACTCTTTTCCTAAAAACTGAATGCTTTACGTCACAGTCTAACGAACAATAACAGACATTAAAAAGTTGCCCGTTTTTCAGGCTGTATTTTATAAACAAACAGAAATACTAACATGTAAAAACAATGGTTTGCCTCAACAATTGTGTTTTAGTGTCATGATGTGATCTGACTACATGTGGTCAAAATAAATGAAATAGTAGTACACTTAAATATGGCCATCAAATATGGCCGTCCATATTTTAACGTCTCTTTTATGTACGGGAATTTTTTAAATGAGATTTGAATAGCGAAGTACTTTAAGATTTAAATTTTGGAATTGATTTGAGTTGCAATGAGTTATTGTTGTTGTTTTAAGGCATCGTGGATAACGTGCGGTCAATAAATTAATTGTAACTTTTTGTTAACCTCAATTTATTAGAATAATTCACATTACCAGGCTAGTCCCTTGGTCCTAGGTCCCTTGTTGGTTATTTTACAGGAAGTTCCAGAGCAAAATGTAATTAGTTGATTTCAAGTTTATGAAATATAATTCAAAAAGAAGTAAAAACCGACTTCCATTGCCTTAAAAATTTGGTTTTTGTTGATTTCGGTAAAATGTATATGGGACCACCTCTGAAGTATGCTCTACCAAACAAACAAAAAGAAATATAAAAATCGGTTCACTATTGGCGGAGTTATCGCGTAACATACACAAAAAACACGCGTGGAATTGAAAACCTCCTCCTTTTTTGAAGTCTTTTGAAACAAAAAATTCATTTTCATATCATTTTCATTTTTTGTCTCGGGTCCGGGCATCACGCCCGTTGTCGACCTTGCTAGGTCATTGTACCACGGATGCACAACACCTTGGTTCTAGTGGCTGCAACAGCAGCTAGGAGGCTAGTACAGTCTAAGCACCTGAGCGCCGTATAAGCTAGGGTTCTTAGGGTGCAGATCAGATTATAGCACCACACCAACACCACACATTATATTCAGTCATATTAGTTATAATTATCATAGTGTACCATTGCTATCATATTATTTATACATACCCTACCACACTGCAATCAACTTCGCATATTTTCCATTTATTTATTTTCAGCATTATGGCCTTTGTTAAGTTTAAATAAAATTCAATCTTTAAGTCGTTAAGATTTACACGAATAATTTTTAACGTGTAAGCCTTATCGACGATGGAATTCTTCTAGCACGGTGCCCAGAATGCAGTAACATTCCCGCGTCGCATGACTAACTATCCTTTGACCTGGAGAGGCACCACACCACTCCTTAGCGTTTGTACATCGCATGCATAGTATCGCTTCCTTCCCGAAGTACACCTATTTAGCTCACTTCATTTTACCACGGGCAATATGTTTGCTCATATTTGGTCATTATTGACCTCAGTCCTCCTGATTTATGCAATTTTTTCACCCTTAGACCCCTCTCTATGCCACAGGTGCATGCTAAATTTATCACGATTGGTTGTGCTGTTGATGTATCAAGAGATAACTAACAAACAAATAAATAAACAAACAAACTTTCCAATATCATTAGTTCAATAAACATGTACTTTTGAAATGAAAGCCATATTTGTAATAGGGAATATGCATGAAATTTAAATTTGGCTGAAATATTTTTTTTTCGATTGTTTATTGTCTTCACATTATACTCAGAGGATATTCTTTTTATTAAGTTATTATTAAAACCCAGAAAATATTACAAAGAAAGTGAAAAATACGGGAGGGAAATTCAAACTTACACAACGCGTCACTATTGGTCAAAACGAAATGTGACGTCAATGGTCACCTCTTGCATTTATCGGCGTCGATATGCATACTGTGTCAATAGTGTTTGTGAAAAAAATTGTTTCAAATGGTATTTGCGTGTGATTACTCAGTGAATATATATTTGTAGTCAATGTAAAACGATGACAGAAAGTGGTTTTGTCAAAGCACAATCGGATAATCTACCGAAAATAGATGCATTTATGATGTCAGCATTTTTTTCATCAAATCTCGATTTTACGAGTGCAGAGATAAAAGGAGTGAAAGCTGCAAGGTAATTATTATGTTCCATGGTATATTTTAGTAAATGACATAGATTTTTGTTAATGTTTGAATAATACAATAAAATATAACCTATACATAACTATTTGACTTTAAATTTTTTTCTAAACTCCTAATTTACATAGATTTTTGTTCATGTTTAAATAATACAACAAAACATAACCTATACAAAACCATTTGTCTTAGAAATTGTTCCTTGACTCCTAATTTACGTCTATATCATTATACCTATTTTAATATTAACATCTTACACCATTGTTTTCGTAATTTTGCATCGCGTGGAATACGAAAAAAACACTTTATCTGGTGTAATAATGGTAGTTTCGTACCATACATATATAACATTTCGGTACCATACAATACTTGTAAGAAGGTTTTTTAACTTCTTCCATGATTTGTTTAGCAATTGAAACTGAAAATAAGTATTAAGTAACTGAAACGCTACTACAGTAAACAAACAGGACATGACCAATGACGTCATCATAAGCGCGCGCAAAATGGTGGCGTTTGAACGGCTCAAATTTATTCAATGTTTTAAATTTCACGTTAAAAAATAACTTTACTATTTTCAAGCCTGTTTATATTTTTTTCTATGTTATAAAGATGTAAATGATTAATTTAAGACATAAAAAAAATTCATGCATATTCCCTATTGCTACTTTATGGGACTCTGACATCCAAAATGGAAGCTGGAAGTTTTATTGGTTGCTCACTCACAGAAATCATTGCCTTTGCCGGTCGCCATTTTCACAGGAAAAAATATTAAATTTTAATAATTATAAACTGTTTAGACACTCTCTTCAGTGTTAGTAAACGTAATGAATCTTGTTGATGGCGAACCTCGTCACGATCATAGCTCTGCGGCAATATTGACAAAAGATAAATGTGTGATGGCTCTCTTATCACTCATAAATTACGTGTTTTACACACTCGTGCACCTCGTGAAATTCATTATCTTCTCTATCTCAATCTGATACAATACAACTACATTAAATAAGTAATTAGCCTTAACGTTGGAGGTCCGTGCAAAAATAACGATTCATTTAAGGGTCGATCTGGGACTGAAGATTAGCTCTCGTCTTTGTGGACTTCAGAAAATACAACCGCATCTCTGTGCTGTATAGATCTTGATGTGACCACAAAGCCACCAGCAATAAATCTTTAAGGGGGTAAGGTCCCAGTATAGATTAATAAGGCAGGTTCTAGCGCAATTCGCATAATCATAGATTAGATTACATTTAAAATTTTAGGCAATCAAATTCAACAACATATTCTACGCATTATGATTATTATGATTAAAAACGGGAACGGGACACGTTTTTAAAGTACGATATTTAACGGTATAATATGATGTATTGTTATTCATTACTTATCTTTGCTAACATTAAACAACGAAATTGAGTTTGCATGTTTGTTTATTTGTCCTTCCATCTCATCGGTAGCGGAGGGTAAGAATGCCTGAATTTTTTGATTGTATATAACATTTGAAAGGCCGTTTGACCTAGTAGTTCCCGTGTAATATCTGGAGCCAAAGTTTGAAAAGCTAAATATGTTAATAGCACTGTTGTGTTCTGGTATGAAAGGCTTCTGGGTGCGCACGCTTACCATCTAACGGCCTTATCGTAGAGATGAAGGCCAAGTACCCACCCATCAGACATTTATTAAATGATGCAGTCGCGAGCAAAACCTAATCTACACGTAAGAAGAAAAATACACGAATCCAATCAAAATATTAAATCAAATTATTTTTGCATTTCCTCAGAATGATATCATGATGATAGCTTATCGTGTTGAGGTTTTTATATTTACTCGTATTTGTTTTATTACGTCTTATAACATATAAACTCAACATATGCATACACATATAGTAAAAACTCCATTGTTAATTGACACACATAAATAATAAACACTTTATTCAAAATACAATTATTCTATTCAATGTCCTACTGCTACTTTCTATATCTATTAATACTATTTACAAAGTTTTAAACCAAAATGTTCTTTAAGATGTTAGAGAGTGTATTTTTATAAAGTTTTGAAATTCAATTTATTTCATAATAGTTACAATTTGTATTACCAAAGAATGTCAAGTGTAATTTACAAATCATAATCCTACCAAATATTGGTATGTTTTGAAATATTTTCTTGTTGATTAATATGGATCAATGACTCCTGAATGAAAAGATTGTCAAAACAGTTGCAGGAAAAACATATTGGTAACTTAACTAGTAAAATAAATATTTCTGACTCTATAAAATTTATACATGAAACAAAATAATTTATGAATGTTCTTTAGTGAATTAACGCCCAATGACACCGACATGTCACATGAATTTCAGGATAAGCCGATGCTAATCCAATCTGAAGGCACGGTAATTTGAATCTAGTATTTCGTACGACATAAAATTAAAAGCATACCATTGTTCTTCAAATACCTTCGCTCGGTAACGTGTCGTGGTATAGACCACGGTCGCAACGCAAGCATTATTTCTCGCTGAATTTATCACGGTTCCCGAAATACCACACATCTATATATCACGGTA
Organism: Carcina quercana; assembly: GCA_910589575.2. NCBI lineage: Eukaryota > Metazoa > Arthropoda > Insecta > Lepidoptera > Depressariidae > Carcina > Carcina quercana. The sequence continues at coordinate 8,060,529 of OU342439.1, forward strand.
AATTCTTCGTAACGGTCTTTTTTCTGCGACTTAATCATTGATATCTTAGGAGGAGACACGTCATCGAATAGTTTCACTGTGGAAGACGCGGTATTTAATTCCTACATAAATGCGCTCATACTCACACCGAATTGGAATGATCTTCTATTGTTATTTTTAAACTATGAATTGTGTTCTGTGTTCTTAAGTTAATATTTTTCTATGTCTAAATCATTGACCATCATCATCCTCCTTAGATATTACAGGTATAGTATAAAACGCAAAGTTTACCTAAATTTCGGAACTAGACGTTTGTATTACTCGCATTTGGATTGGTATTACCATTATTTACGCATTCCATAATATCGCGCCCTTGATTAGTAGTACTATTCAATAAAAATTCATCGCTGAATCCGCATTTGAAACGTCACACAAAATGTCTATTCAATATCTACTTCGATTTACTTTTGTATTCACTGAAATTTACAGAACATTACTACACCGCTAACCAAATTATACCGCAGAGATTTCCTTCAAAAATGTTACTAACTGATTCTGTCGTTTCCTCGGTGGGTTTATGTTATCAACATATCAAGGACATTGTGGATCTACGTAGCGATATCGACGGTCTTGACTCATTTTCGTCGATTTACTTAATTTATAACAAACATTCCTTGGCTCAGTGTTAAATGGTGCCAACGAACGAGCCGCAATTATTAAATTTTCTAACCGTGCGCTGCTAAAAGAATTATTCCGCGAACAATTTTAAACGTTGTCATTTTAACACACGTACAAGCGATCTGTCAAGAGCTCACAAGTCCGAAGCGATGGAGTGGCCCAGCCTTATGAACGAGATGAGACATATAATGGCTTTAATAAAGACTTGTATTATGTATTTATTATATGCGTTTAATATATTCCCTGGGCTTAATCGAACTCAAACAAACGAGTACTTCGTGACCGATTTTACTCAGTTAACCATAGATTAGAGCGGCTAAAGACTTTGAAGGGGGTTTTGTGCTCTAGCAATCGATTAGTAGAATCTTGTCTTCGAGAAAATGGTACTTCACTTTTAGAGAATTTTTGGTCAGCGCTATTTCTGCAAGACAGCGACCGAAGTTCGGGCGCTAAGTTTTTTTTTAAATATCTTCCATATCCGATGCAGACTGCTTGTTTGGTAAAGTTTATTATCTTTGTTGTCTATCTGTTTAATAGTATCCAGTTCCTTGTATATTATGAAGACTTGTCGTATCAAGCTGTACAATTTAATTGTTGAGTTTCATCGATTCCATGCCTCTGTAAGGCTTCTAGATTGGCTTAGCATTATGAATCGACCCCGGAATCGACTTAACTTTTTATGTTTCGAAGTATTGTGCTTGCGAGTCACAAAGGTGTCAAGCTTCTCAAATCGGTTATGTTAGTTTATATGGCGTACTAAGGGATGGGCCTATTATCCGTAGAGGTGTCCGACCCTGTGACCCATATACCATATAGCGCCCAACCACGTCGTAAAGTACTTGAGGTAGTCATCTCAAAAAACATTACTTATGGGTCTAAAGTGTCATGAAATAGAGATACTCGTAAGGCAATTTTGAGAGCTCAAAGTTGGCTCGCTTTTAAGGTAACAGACGCTACCACGCGCGATATACTTGTAGTCATTCTACAAAGCGTAGCGGAATTTAAAAATAAAAATAAAATAAAATTTTTTGAAAAAACCCGCGACAAATGTAAATGTTGTAATGGGAAAAGGGTTAAATAATTTTTTGAGAAACCCTCGACTAAATGGAAGTAAGTAACTAGATAAAAAGAAGCTTACATATTATTACAATAATAAGTCCGAAAAAATCCGTCGGGGGCTGCCATTGCCTAATCTGTTACTGTTACTTACAATGACCTACCAAACCAAAACCAAAAGAATCATCAAAATCTATTCATAATTGGTGCATTTATCGCATAACACACATAAAAAACATACAGTCGAATTGAGAACCTTCTCCTTTTTTTAAGTCGGTTGAAAAAGTAGTATAGCAAGAAAATTGGTAGCTCTTATTCACGCGAGAATCCCGATTTTGTATTTGTTAGATTTACGTGCGGTGCTCTTAAAGGAAATCCGATAATTTCATTATCAGTGAACCGGTATTGAATTATTGTGTCAACATTCACAAAGCGACGATCTTATCCTCTTATCAAGTGATGTCGGATTTAAATCTTCTTAAGGCGATCACGAGGAGCCCGGGTGACAGAGAGTATTTACGATGTATCGCCAAACAAAGATAGCGGACAGAGATAACTGAAAATTATGACCATGACATTGTGTTGTACGATTAACATTGTACTGTCCGATTGATATTGATACTCACACGTACACAAAAGGTCTGGTCTGATAATGTTGTATGTACTGTACATACAAACAATGGAACATGTGGACGATATGTAGACTGAGCTCAAATACAATGCGTCAAGAATGTTTCGATTTGACCCAATCGTATTTGAAGTCCTTTGATGTTTTAGGGCTTGGGTTGCTTGAATTTTATCGATATGTCGTCATTTTGTAGCACGGAATTTGATGATACATAGCTAGTCCCTTCATTCTGTTTGGTCTCGAATTTAGAATATCACTCCGTCGGTACCATAAGGGAAAAAAGCAGTTATTTAGACAATCCAATGTCCAATATTTGAGTTATAGGTGATAACGAGCTTGAGGCTTTTTTCTTCAATCTACTGTTTTTAAGGGTTTTTGTATGATGTAATATCGACAAAGCTCCCGCCCGCTCCCGCTGATCAGTTTCAAAACCAAGTTGCTTGCATGTGGCAGTATTAGCTAGACCCGCCTTCTATTTTGTTCAACAAGGAGAGACGATAATGCTTTTGTTTATGACTTTTTAGGGTTGATTGTAGTAGATAGTTATAGTTTAGGGTCATTTTATAATGTATCATTGTGGCGTGACTTTTACAAATACAACAATGCTGTCTTGTTTTTATAGTTTTATGATCTGATAGCCCGAGCCACAACTGTATGCGAAACTGGCCTTAATGTTGGTCAGGCGGGAACTTTGTCGGTAGTACATGGCCATCGTACCCAATTTTGTTTTATTATTATAACTTAGACTAACTATTACCTAGAGCGCCCCGCTGACGAGAAGCGTCGACCAACTTGTACAGAGCTACTGCTACCTCAGAAGTGTCAAATCGAAACTTCTCATCACCGAGTCTCTTTCTTCCCTAGGCTCTCGCTGAGTAGGCTGACTTTCTTGTACTTTTACATCAGCTTTGTCGTCACATTCATATGAAATAAAGGATGGTGCGAGTTTCTTATATATTTATATATACTTTTAAGGCGCTTTTTAGTCATCATAATCTCGAACAGGTCCTCACTCAAATACACACACACGTCCTTATCTCAGTCCTCACCCCAATGCACTGGCGTACACGTAGAGGAGTATCAAAGTTTGTTCAAGATTCATTTTGGTCACATCTAGGAAGGCGTCTCAGATATACATGCGATGGTAAATCATCATTAACTCAACGAGACAATCGGATGGGTGATCGCAATGAAGCTTCAGCGACGACATCGTTAACATCACCTAAAATACAAGGTTATACCTTGTATTTTAGGTTATGTTAAAATCGAAAATGTTGACAAAAGTAAACAAAAGAAACTGAAACTTGTATTCTGGAATTTAACAAAAACAAAGAAAGCATTGTCATAAACCTTCGAAACAGTCACGAAATGTTATGAAAGAAGGTAAATTTAATTTAATGGTGAATTTATGTAAGCACGAGTAATGAAATTGTTTTATAAGAAACTTCAGTTGAAGTCGACTGTACTTTGTAGCCGCTGCGCTAATTATATTTATTCACGTGAAAGTCTGTTTATTTGTTGCTTTGGACTAGAAAGTTACACTCTCTGTAGCAAAGTAATCCAAGACCCTGCTTGGGGACGTATATAGACTGTTGATGTGACTAGAAAGTTATAAAATTTATTCAGCTATTCATTTCATAGCTATCGATATCTAGTTTTTTTAATGAATGATTGGTTTGCTCTTAGTCTTCATCTCACGGTTTGATGGCAAGCGTGCGCATCCAGATGCCTCAACAGTGCTATTAACACTGCTGTATGGCGGCAGACTTAGATAACAGGGCGGTAGGTAGCCAGGCGGAAATGAAAATGACCTACCACCAACAAAACCGAGTACTAATAGGTATCCCCACTGGGAATCGAACCCGGGAGCTCAGGATTGCGAATCCAACATTTAGCCACTAGGCCACGAGGGTGGGTACGCGGCTATTCTTCATCACAGATAATCAATTAGGAATTGGAAATGCATTTCTTTATTCTTAGGAACTAATATTCTCAGTAGTCGAATCTAATCTTTTTTAAACTACATTAGCGCCGTATGACGTTACGATGACTAACATAAATAAATGCCATACGCCTAAAAATGAATTAAATGTCTGTTTGTTTTTGTTTCGGCAAACATGAAATCAACTACTTCAATACTATAAAACTACTTACTTGTAAAATAACATATTCAGTCCCCTGAAACGATTTACCCAATGCCACATCTGGAAAATCACACGTTTCCATCATACGACCTAGTCGTCCCTCACTATCAGGTAAGAAAGGACAAATGGAAGTACATTAGAGATTGTAAACTTCCTTTAAAATTTACCTTTCACGGACGATGCCAGGTTCAAACACTAGTATCTAATAGGCGAAACTGTCTACTCACTAACACTCATTTGACCTTTACAATCAATTTGCTAAAATGGACTCAGTAATGGATTTTCATGGAAACGTGGACAATGGTGTTGATTTCAAACGTGCTTGCCGTGTGGACAAACAATATGTTCCTATTGGTTTATTCGAGGACTCACGCACTAAAGGCGAAATTAATGTAACAGTGTGTCTTATATCCTTGTATTTTTATGAGCGACATCGTTTGCGTGGACTTCAAAAATGGACTTAATGGACCTGTATAAAATGAACTTCTTCATAGCATTGTAGGCTACTTGAAAACAATTCGCGTCTGAATTCCAGTCTGAAAGGTAGCAGAGTCAGCGCTTCATGCATGATTTTGAGGCTTTGAGTGTAACGGCCTTATTGTCACTTACCATCAGGTGTGGTGAAGTCCACGTGTAAAACCCATCATAACTTTAGAAAAAGATTATGTTATAAATAGGTTTCCTTTCCTCAATAAGCGGCATGTACCAGCCGCGGTATCATGAGACGCACAGCGGTGGGAGTGAGGTATGCCAAATGTCTATACGATTTGTTGGAAGAGTGCGTTTTTGTTGACTTATGTAAAGATTTTATTTTTGGTTTCGTATGTCTTTCTAAGAAGTTTCGGAAAAGGTTAATGACCGCTGCCCCTATATAAATATTGTTTTGTAACCTTGTATTAAAAGGAATATAGTATTACATGTGCTTTTGTTTCGTAACAATGAAGCTGCTTAACTATCTATGTTAAAACTCTGGTCGAGAATAATTTAGGAATTGAGCCTGTTTGGAGCCTAGGCGAGATCAATAAGCGATAATACCTCATTTTCATACAATACAGTTGTTTTGGTTTTTAAACCGACTTCAATAAAGGAGATTATATGTTCTACGCGTATTTATGTATTTTTAAAATTAATGTTCACCGAAATCTCCGTCAGTTGAGTACCGATTTTGAAAATTCTTTTTTGTTTGTTAGGTTTTTTAAATTGGTCACTAAGTCAGAATCTGATCCTCCTCATCCTCATCAAATTATACCTATCTATATTGGTCGAACAGATCGTAAATTGTAAAAATTGTTTTCTTTTTGTTAAGATTTAAAAAATTTAGTCTATAGGTGTAAAAGAAAGAGGATAAAATATTAAATATTTACGTCATCCTTTCAGCGACATAAATTTTCTCAAATGAGGTGATTATATTGGAATAATTTGCTATCCTATAATTGAGTTCTCGTTGAACAGTCGACTGTGAGCATACTCTAGTGATTCTCATGATAAAAGTTACATACAACATTTCTTTTAAAATATGATAGCTCGTTTTGTGTAGTATTATTTAAAAGTAGGACATCAGATTGTCATGAATATCATTGTAATCATGGATTGTAATTTTTCTAATCTTTGTACAGACAGACTCGCTCCCAGCAGTGTATTTTTCCATCCTAGCCTTTCGAGCCTAGGCTATCCTTCTATCCTTAGGCTAGTTCCAGATAATACAACAGGGTGAGCGCCTTTCGCGCTTGCTATGAAACTGCAAACATTTCAGGACAAAGAGCTTCACTTCGAGAAAAATTAGAGTATTTATATATTTTTTTGAAAATACCTAAGTAAAAATATGAAAGAAAAAGCACTCACTATTGAGCATTGCTTCACTGGGCGCGGGTACGACGGGACGCTCGTCCACTGGCGAAGATTGCTTCTTTTTACTCTTCTTATCATCTTCTTGCTGGAACAAACAGCTCTCTTCAGACATGTACGTTAAACTCAGATACTTCTTAATTGAGCCACTGATCGTGAGCGTCTACAGAGACACAATTTATTTATTTATTTCACTTATTACAAGTTCAGTGCAAAATGTACGCCGTTTGGAGAAGTCACAGTAATACTGAGGTATTATATCAATTGATCACTGGATAAGGCTATCAATCTCGAAGTATGTTATCGGTCGCATAGGTGATCAATAAAAATAAATAATATTTTAGGAAATCTAACATTTCTGCTGTAGTAGATTATAAAATTCGTGGACATCTTTCTACGATCACCTATACGTTCCTTCCCAACGAAGTAATTATTGAAAAGCATAGAAAGCACCATGAAGGAGGCCTGTGTCGAGCAGTGGACTTTGCCCGACTGATGATGATGATGGAAAGCAGATTAGTCTTAAAGTCTTGTATCTTGTAATAAATATATGTATGTTTGTTGCCTAAGAACGTCTGCGAGGTTGACAAATCTTTGTCGAAAGAAAGACGGTTACCATGACACTTAAGTGCATAATTAATGCCTCTATCGATGGAAAATCTTGAAAGCACTGTGAAGTAAGAGTACCAAGAATTTCTAGCCATCACTTGAGTATTACACCCACGCCGTGACTGCAATAATAATTCCTTCTTTTAAAGCACTCGTCTCTGTTAAATTGCTCAGATGCGAGCTCCGGAAAAAGGAAGCCGCATTTTACTTTGCTCTCGCTTCCTCCCACGCATGAACTATGAAGTGCACCGACATCCATCTTCCCTATTCCCCTTTGTGTAATACCGTTCAAGAACATGCTTCAGATTTAAAAATGAAATTGAATGAAGCAGCAAAAGGTTTAATCTCCTTTAAGTATAAAAATACTTGAGCCAGGAGACTGCTTTTCCTTAGCCAACCCTATACCCATACTGCCCGTACAGATCAAGTAAACAAATGACTACAGTCATCAGCTTAAGCTTATAAAAGTCTGCTCTGCTTAAGCCAAATTTAAGATGTATATCGTTTTCTCATGGATGCCATTCTCCGATCTAGACAAATTGAAATGGTACCACACGGGAAGCACCAGCTTTCAAATAATAATAAAATAATCATCTAAATCCGTTCACCCAGTCAAAAGTTGAGTATTTAGGAGAACTTGTACGCATCATCAACAAGCATTTTAGTTTTGCTTGTGTTGTAGCGCCCCTATTACTGCTTGAAAACAGTGTCTGTTGTACTTTTGTGTAAAGCTTTGACACACGTCGTGTGTGTGTGTGTCAGTACAAGTACTCTAGTGAACTAATACATTTACACTATCGTCGTCAGTGAAGTGAAAGTGTAAACAATAAACCTTTTGTACGGAAGGAAATGAATAGATCCGAGCTTGCTCACGGAATCGCTTCCCGGAACGTCACAGATACCTGCTTGAAAAGTGCGTCATAAAACTCCGGGCAAGTGTTTGAAATACGTGTTATCATTGGAGCAAGATAGTGTCAAGGGCACGTCACTTAACAGTTCAAAACAATGGATTGAAAATTTCTCCTACGTAGTTAACGAGACAAGGGCACAGCCGCCGCTCCCCGGTCAAAGTGTCATCAACCAGACTTTTACAGTTTGGAATTAGCAAAGAATTTTCTTGCATAATTGGTTCTCTGAATAAAATGAGAAGGAAGGAGTAAAAGGGATAGATATAGAATACTAACAGAGAAAATTGTAGGTTATTACGTAGAACGTTCTAGAAGCGGCAACGAAACAAAAGAACCTAAAGGGTAAAACAAGTTTTGTTCTGAGCAGGGGAAAAGGTGAACAAAAGAAAGAAAGGAAAGAAAACCGCCAGAAAAATTAAGTGGAAGTACAGTGCAGTGCATAAGTGTTAGGGTATAGTGGTGAAAGAGTGGTGTCAATGGTGTCAAAGGATTCTGTAAGGAGAACTCGCGTACGAACTCAGTGCAGAAGACTCAGACCCCGTACTCAGTGAAGACAGGGACGCACTCTATCAAGAAGTCATGACTTACATTTGGCTGTTGATACAAAAGCAAAGAGGATACAAGGCAGCCGAAACCAATTCTGAAACGGTGCTGGAAGAAGAAAACTAAGCCAAAAGACCAGACCCAGCCAAGACCAGCATCAAAGTCGCGCCTGTCAACTGAAACGTATCCATAGCAGCAGTTCCCAATCAAACTCCTAATTATATATTACACACCAATTATAGAATCTATACTCCCCGACTATACGGTGCCAGTATCCGGGTCGACCTAGGCACATGACAATTGGGGCCCCGTCTCAATTTGGTAGACAAGTGTAAAAGTATTAAGACCACAATTAAGGGCGAATAAGTAATATAGTTTTAAAACTTTTAAGAATATTCTCTAGACTTATAATAAAGTATGGGAGCATCGGTATAGAATTAAAATAGTACAGTCAGCATCTTATGTATATACGCCACTATGTATCATATCACACTCACTCTGACTTGATATTATGAAGTGTATCAAGAGAAATGTCATTCAAATGACATGACATGGTACAGAGCTGCATCGGTATGCGACTCACAGGCTATTCTAGTTTCACGTGTCAGTTACATCAATGCATTTACGCTAGACAAATAAAGTAAATCAAAATAGTACAAGTGATCAAGATAATTACAATAAGATCACCTTGCATACTGTTCATGCGGGTGTCGTGCACAATCCTCACACTCGGACGGCTGCCAACATCATTGAGCCGTGCAGTTTGGCTCTCTACCACGCCATACTTGTGAGATATACTACACATTCTCTATTAAATGTTAAACAGTATTGACAACCGTCTATTTCTCAGTTACAGTGCAAATGTTATTGCCGTGAAATTAGAAACCGGTAAAGTGCGTGTCAGGCCACGCGCAATTTAGAGTTCTGTAGTTGCATGTCGCAATATGCGTACCTACACTCTACATACATATTTTTCATCATAAAATGCTTTATTAGATTTACATTTAAAAATATGAATCGGTAAGGTGCGTGTCGGGCCACGCGCAGTTAGGGTTCTGTAGTTGCCTGTCGCAATATGCGTACCTACATATATTTTTTCTGCATCCGAGGCTGTGTGATGGGGAGTGAAGTGAATTGGAAGTGAATATTTAAAGAGAGATATTGAAGAGATAAATAAGATAGTAACGAGGTGTAAATCAATGTACTGATAAAAAGGTTGCAGTTTTTTTTTTCATTTGGCGTATTACGTGTGCGATAGTTAGATTTACAGACATAGGTTTATGCTAAATTAGATTTTATCTGTAGTGGGGTCGGAGCGTAATTCTTTAATGTTTAATTTTTCAGAATGAAGGAGTTCGACATTTCGATCTCGCAGAATGATATCACAATTAATCTTTACTTATCTATTTGCAATAATTGAGACTACGGTCTCTTACGAAAAGAAGAACAACGTGCGACGATCGAGTAATTTTCATTCATTCAAAAATTGTTCTTATTTTAACAAACTGTTGCATACGAATTCGTTTGCATGAACTATTTGCATTATATAGACATGAGACATCCGACGGGCTTTCAAGCGACAATACAAGACCCGAGACTTGAAGGTTGCTAGTCAGCTCTTTCCGTAGTGTAACCAAAGCATCACACCTTCGAGTAACACTAAAACTTGTAGGTCACATTTGAAATACTTTTATTCATTGCCAACGGTTGTTTATTTCTTAAATTCACTTCGATTGATCTTCCCTAAATAGATAACAGTACGTATTGAACTAGTTTATATTACCGGACACACTCATACATTGCAGGATTTGGCTTCAATTGATTTTCACCTACGCGTCGAGTTCTGGTTTCCGTCAACACAGGACAGTAAAGTTGGCAGCGACCAGCTGTATAACTATAAAACAAATGAGTGTGAGTTTGGAACTCCAATAATCCTTATGACACAATCACGCCTCGGTTGAACGGTTTCGATGAAAGGTACTCTGATTATGATGCATAGAATACAACATATAGGGTACTGTTTATCAAGCGGACTCTTGGGATAATTTTTGAAATCTACGCAAAAGAAGTTGCGGCTAGTTGTTAGTTCAGGATGGTACAGGATAATTAAGTATTTTAGTTGAATTTATTTCAAACATAAATGTTTATTATTGCTATTTTAAAAATACTTCCGATATTCTTAGCTTGATAATACTAATGTATGACTGGTAATATCATCATCGTCACCATACATTAGCATCCGTCATAGATCATCACGCAAACATAATACCGATTTGGATTCATAGGTAGATAGATAATAGTGGGTATATCTTGATTTTTAAGCCGCCTTTCTACATTACCCCGACGACATATAGTGATTCATATTATAAAGCCAGGTGAATGAGGGCAGGTAGAGTCAATAACTATATCTATCTGTAACTAAATATATCTATATTACCTCTAGCTTCGTATAAATATTTCCGATATAGCTTATCTCCCAGAGTTAACAAAGCATCCAATGGCTTGAGTGCTCTCAACACAACCTAGAAGTTCAAGAGCAGCACAACGAGGGTTCGAGATATTGCATCAAAGGAATTAAGAGAGTTACGTTATTGGACTGTAAATATTGGACTGAAAACAACAATTTGTTAAGCTTAGTTTTTGTTGTTGGGTGCGGGCTTGTGGTATCCTATTATCGCCATTTGATTGGTTATATGGTCGACACTTGCATTTTAACTCCTCGTTATGACCGAAGGAAGTGTCCTTCCTCAAACAATTCATCAAATAAACTTATTTTCAGCTCACATACTTTGGATTGTATTTAAGTTCAGCTAATAATAATCCTGTGTCTTTATTTGTAATTCGTTATTTATATGTTTTGTTAAAATGATGTTTAAATATTTAACAATTTAAAATGTGAGAAACTAAAATTTTCTCATTGTTATCATATGTACCATTTTCAATGCAAATATTTTTTTTCGATGCAAATTAATTTATTTATCCTTTTATTTGAAAGACCTTATTTCGTTTAAAACATATTAGACTATGCGTTAATATTACGATGCAGTCACATGTTACTTACGCGAGATAATAAAACCGGAATTTTTTTAGCGAGGCAGATATGATATACGATGATTAGACAATACACACATTTTTAATTAGGTATATAGAAAAAAATGTAATTTAATAAAATATTGCTGCCATAGAACATATAGGGCAACATAGTTGTGCCTTTGCAGATTAACTTACAATTAAAGGCAACATTATACGGTGTTTTAACAATAAATTAGCCAAGTACTCGATAAAACTCCCAAAAATACAGTAGTTCATAAATACATAAAAACCGAGGCATTGAGAAATAACGTCGGCCTGGACGATGTTATAAAAAGATATATGTGTTGATTTGATGGGATCACGACTGATGTGCTGTCGTGCTTCGACCCCCGTCTTATGGAGACTGTACACTGCACCAGAGGTAAGGAAAAAATCACGGGAACGTTACAGCGGTACAAGTGTCATATAGAGGTATGTTAATTTAGAACATATTCTACATGTAAATCAGTTTCATTACTTATCATGCGCACTGCTATGGAGTTTCCACTCCCCGGTGGCATCTATATTTCCTTAGCGCAGCAGCATATACTTAATGAATGAGTATGGGTTATTTGTGGACAAGCATATACACACTGTCTCTTAATATCATTGTATAGTGTGGACTAACTTAGAAAAAGAAAAAGTTTCAGTAAATACTAGCGAATGAATTTAATTTCGGTTCGGTTTAATTTAGTTTCAGCAGTGGACTTGCATAAGTCCACTGCTGAAACTTCCGTGCGGTGATTTGGCGTAACCACCACGCTTGGGAGTTGTAACTCTAGAAATATCGTATTAAATTCAATTTTCCATCCCCACGCAGCCTTTTAAAAAAGACTATTTACAAGCTATCATAATAAACGGCATTTATATATTCCGCCCTTAAAGGTGGTATATTCGTACGTTCTTATTCAAATTTAAATGGACCACTCTTAATTTTTTAAAATAATTTAAACTGTTTTGTTCACGAATAAATAAATCTAAATTACTAGATGTTTTTCCAGTGCGCTTAATCTTCATTTTCTAAAAATTAAGTTCGCCAAAATTGTATATTATTTTGTTTTTCTATTTTCTCAGTTTTCTATCCTTATTCCTTTCTGTCCTTGAGATAATATAAGACCTTTCGAATTAAAACGAAACATTACATATGCTACATGTATTTTTGTGATCGGCTAAAATTTAGCTTGTTTTTGCAGTATGTGTTTCAAAAGCTAAATAAAATACTAAAAAGAACACTATAAATATGTTTTGACTCCAATTCCATATCAAAAGAATGACTTCATTTCCAGGACAGTAGCATTCTAGTAATAGTCATAGTTATCAATAGGTCAAGGCTTCTGGGTGAGTATGCTTTTCATTAAAGAGTCCTTATCATCATAATAATCAGATGAGACAAAGGGACATAATATAGAACTACGCACAGAACGGACACTCTCCGCCTCCCGCGATCCGCGATACCTCACCCCTTCCTGCAAGAGACTGGTGCAGAAAATGACCGTAGCGTTCGCGGACCACTCACAAGTTAGAAATGTGACAAAATCCCATTCTGCTTTTTTAAAACAGTAATCGTCCTCCAGAACTAACAATGAGGATATACAATCAGAATAATAGCACCAAAAAGGATATAATAGTCTCATTATGTCACCCGTATCTGTCGAAAACTGAAGAATAATTGCAAAATGTACTCGTAAACAACAAGCATAAATTTACGTTCGTATTAGTTCGGTGTGACGGCACACTGACATCGTGTATGTTTTTCTGAGGAACATAATTATTAATTATCTCCTCCAGTGTACAGTACACACTTCCCTCAAGGTGGCGATCGTAGATGGGGCATCCACAACCGCTGCGCTGTCACGTGAGGAACGTATAACGTATAAACTGGTATAGCGTAGAAATAGCTCTAGTGTCGCGCTTGGCACGCAGTCAACTCACGACGCCCCGACGCCGGCAAGCCCAGTAAACACTCCAGCTTTGTGAAAAAATATGACATCCACCTATCAACAAATAAACCGCAAGAGATATAGCCCAACACAAAGAGATCCCACCGGCCTCACTCCTCACTTCAAAGATACCACTAAATCAAGTTAATTGTCAAATAAACACTCGGTAAAGCAAGGAAATAACTTCTTCCATTACTGTGGCTTCTAAAATTAATTTATATTCGTCTTTCAAGGGCAGTCTAATTCTGCAACGACGGATGTGTTGTCTATGTCTTTATAGTGTCTTTATTTTGAACGGTCGTAAAGGCGTGGTCAGTATTGTGGTTTCACTCTTACATTTCAAGCTTTAGATTGACATCAGTCATCGTCAGGAATGTCCTACTTGTCTTGCAAGTCACAACATGTTTTAATTTGATTATTCAGCCAATTTCCGTCCGAAAGTGGCAATGGGCAGGCCACATCGCTTGAAGAACGAATAACCAATGGAGAGTGAGTGTTCTCGAGTGGCGACCACGGACCGGGAAATGTCTGCACGTCTAGGTGGACCGACGACCTGGTTAAGGTCGCGGGGAGTCGCTGAATGCAGGTGGCTCGGGACCGGTCGATGTGGCGTACCAAGAAGAAGGCTTATCTCCCGCAGCGGACGTTTCCTGGCTGACGATGATGATTCAACCAATTTACTATTTACTCACCAAATGATTTAACAATCGAAGACACAAACAACTCATCTCAATATTTGACGTAAATTAAATACCCTTTTATTTGTATGTTAAATCTACTCCATCTCACCTTTAACCGATTAATAAAGGTATTCACATTTTTATAACTGTTTATTGATCGTATTTGTACTCTTTGACATGTAAATGTGAATTTGTGAATAAATTAAATCATCATATTTAATCGAATCTAGCTAGATAGCTATAGGTTAAAAATTAGTTATTTGAATGTAAGAATTTCAGTAGCTTGTAATAAAGCACCCGAGACTAATTAATCGAACTGCAAATGAAACAGCATAACGTAAATAAATGCCAAGCCCCTGAGAAGTATGTCATAAACGACATAGTTTCGAATGTTCTGAAGCATACGTCGCATTCGCTTCTTTGAGAGTAAGAGAAAGTGCGGACTTTGAAGGATTCCCCGCATTTTCACTTGAAAGGACATGCGACAAAGGACGCACGACACATGTCCGTCGAGAATTCTTGTTACACATTGTTTCTACAAAACAACGTTGTAAATTCTGCAAAAACATCCGTATTTCAAGTGGTTAAGCAGATAACGGTATTTTCACTTTACACAATGGAATTCACATTCAGGAGGCTTTGATAAGTCAATCACTGAGCATTATGATATGACAACAAAAGTGTAATAAGACGGTAGAAATTGCGATCAATCCAATTTTTAAATTGAAGACTCATAGGACGTACCTGTGCACATCTAGACACACAGTAGTGTGTCAGCCAAGTTATGAAAAGAAAAGGAACACGAACAAAAACTATAAAACTTACATACTTGCAGTTTCGCTATAGATTTATTCAGAATCTCATGAATAAATCTATTAGTTTTGGAATATTTATTTTTATTAAGGTCTGAAAAGAGACATTTTATCATTGATTGACTGATGACCACAGTGACTTAAAATTGAGAATTGGCGTAATGGTGGATTATTAGACATATACTAAGGGAAAAATCTAAAAACTTATTATAAAAAAGTATTTTTTATTGATGTTCAGCATTGACAAAGTTATTGATGCGGTTAGTGTCAAACACTTAGTATGATAGATGCATTTGTAAAGTGTTATTTTACTGTTAAGTGTAAGCATTCGGAATCTTACCACGGTTAATTTTTCATGAGTTTCCGAAATTTTGGCGCGTAATTGTAACAGCACCGAAATATTGGAAACTCATGAAACAAAAATAGTGCGTGGAGTCCCTCCGCGCGGAAGAAGTGATACTAGTAGACAATTGTTTCTTTAAGACGAACTTTTTTTTTATTCTATTCCCCCTCCCCAGGAGCGTTAAACGTTTATCGCAAGTGCTTTCATACCCCCTCCATGGTAGCGTTAAATATTTAATGAAGTTGCGTTAGAAGTTTAACTTCAATTAACCGTGGTTAAAGATCCCGACAAAATGTATCTAAATAGGTATTATGTATGTAGCTTTTTACATCACTATTTAGTGTAATAAAAAGGTTAGTAAAACTTTTCGAAAAACAGTGATATCCGAACGTAATGTAAATGCAGACCCTTTCATAATAGCTTTTGGGATATACACGTTCTTCAGTTTATTCGAAAGAGTTACAACGTTACATGATATACTTATGGTATTATTAAGTAATCCACGAGTATCTTGTCATCTATTGTTATTATCGGCAGGTTGGTAACAATGCATCTATTATATGACCTTTACACAACGAGGTAAGCAAATTGCTCAGTTTGCCATAGCATCATTAATCTAGTCACATCAATAATAACAAAACGTTACCAACGACATAGTTAAAAGTTCCATTATTCTTGCGTTGCGGTACAAATAACGCTCGTTAAACTCTGAAGACTCCATAGAGCGACAGTGGCGCCCTCATTCGTTCTATTTTTAATTTCTACGTAATAAGACAAAAATCAATTTAACTTGGTGGACTTTTTAGGGTTCCCTAGTCAAACAAAGTACCCATATAGTTTCGCTCTGACCGTCGGTCCGTCCGTCCGCGGCTTAGCGCAGAGACCCACCCTTACTACTGTAAGAAAGCTGTAATTTGGTACAAAGTGGTAGAATAAAATCTTGAAAAATAATGTTTTAAGTGTGGCTCAATTTTTAAAGGCGAACACGTAACTTGGGGACGAAATATTTTTTTCACGTCTACCCCACCCCGATTTGTGGGGTATCGTTGAATAACAAAAAAACATTGAGGGTCTTGGAACACCACTTTTGTATTGAGGGATCCGTTTGTGAAATATTAAGCTTTAAAGTGATAATTTTTGTCAGAGTAGAGCGTCCCCCCTCACTCTGCTAAACTATTACTTTTAAAAATCTAAAAAAATTGTCAGTAGCAGTACATATGTTGAACTTTAAAGGAAAACTATCACGACTAAGGTGGCTTCATGGTTAAGGAGTTATAGGCAACCAAATAATAAAATATACATGGCGTGGTAAAAATGTAAATTTAGTACAAATTTCACTCAATACCACTTTTTTTATAAAACTACGGAACCCTACACTGCGCATGACCCGACACGCACTTGTTTGTTTGTTTTTTTAGAAGTTATTGCTGGTGTTCAATTTATCGGATTCATATTTAGATTCTGCGTAATTATTGCAAAGTTATTGTATCTGTTTTGTTGACAGTAAAGCACACAATCAATATATCCATTGATGATGTATATGTCGATAAACCGGTAACCAGTAATGATTACAAAAAGTCCGCCTTGTTTAAAGGAATTTTTCTCTTATTGAGTAGAAATGTAAAATAAAACGAATCAGGGCGCCACTGTCACTCTATGGAGTCGTAATAAATAATTATAAGTAAATTAAAAATACGAGTTAATTTAGCTGTACGTATAATTAATGAATACTTTACCTATTAACTTATAAACTGGACTCGCAAAAATTGGGTTTCATAATAAATTATTTAAAGATTATGTTTAATGATACACTAAATTGCAGGCTGCGCTAAAAATTTACTTACCTGCTAAATATTTTTTAATTCATTTATTATTTGGTATATTATATATGAGACTTTTAAATAACATATCACATTGACACACAAAATGTATAAATAGATTTGAATAGAGGACCTATACAGTTTTTTGGTACACCATTGCAGGACAGAACGTGCAAGAATGATTTAGAATGCCCAAAACTCGTCGTTTCACTTGATATTAATGCGGTAACGACGTAAATAAACAGGATGTTCATATCACACAGCCCGAATTCGAGCGAAGTGTCTTTGTCTAGAGTGGAGGTAAATAGAGTGATTTACTTCTTAGGTATCCTGTCTCAAGAGCAATTGCCTCGAATTCTTTTCAAAGACGAATACTCATTATTAAAGATTTGTTGCTTCCAAGTTTGAAGTTTTTATCCAAATACAATTTTAACATCGTATTCCAATATACATACATACATATATGTAGGATTATTTTTTTCTAGGAAGATAGATATGCAAAATAAATATAACACATATACCAATCAAGTCTCCACTGATATACAGTCACTTACTAAAATTTAAACTAAACTACGTAAAATAAATTTGAACAATACAATTAGTTTACCAAACAGCTATGAGTCTAAGTCTAAGATCAAGCATCATCATCAAGAAGCATCTAGAAAAAATATATCTAATTTGTCAACATTTAATTACTTATAATGCGCTTCCTATGTTTTTCCTGCCATTTGCCACAAATTCTTCGACGGAATGAAAACATTTTTACAAAAATAATAGTCATTAATTTTTTTTATAATGGGTTTGCATTTGGCCTTAATCTCACCTGGTGGAAAGCACCGGTAGGGCCGTTGGATGTTAATAGTGCGCACCCACAAGCCTCAAGCAAGTGGGGCGCTGTCTCTGCTACCTTTCATACCGGAACAAACCATTATGTTGGTTAGACCACGTGGCCGCGTTCAAGGTTGCATTGTTTTGTAGCTGTCCCTCTCCGAGCCCTATCCTACCCGAGCACGTACGGTGAGACAGCATACACTACGCGAAGTTATCCACCCGTTATTTGGATGTTTCGTAGTCCAGGGATCATTTGAAGAATACAGTATATTATGTAGCCATTTTTTCAATACAGTATACTAATGAAATTTCAGATGTCGGTGGTTTTTCTAAATTGTTCTAAATTTATTCCAACTCTTGTAAATCAGGTTCAAAGTTGGGGCTTTTTATTTCCGTAAAATACAATTTTTGACGCCCTGTAACTCTGGAAGTATATATTTAAACGAAAATCTGACTCACCACCGACACAGATATTTGTTTCTAGATTGTGTCTTGAAAATTTCATAGATTTTCATAGCTTAATACTCAAAATATGACTGGACTACGTTTGTATGGGCGCTTTGACACCAGCATACCCTCTTAAAATTATTCGCATAGCCCGTGTAGAATGACTTTATGTGTTTTATACGGATCAATGGAGTTGTCCCACGCAGGTGACAAAGAACTAGTGTTACGCAATGTTATTTTTATGCAACATGCACCATGTTATATGAAAGGAGAAGGTATTCTTACCTTTTTTCTACTCCTTGATGTGGTGGCCATACCCTGGAATTAGAAAAACCGTGTGAGTTGATGAATGTACTTACCCTTACACTTAGATATTATTATTAATTATTGAAACGTATTAAGGAAAACAATTAATTAGTTGTTTAGTTACAATGTTTATGAAAGCAATTATACACAAACACAATTCTGCATGAATGTATGTAACAAAGAATGCATATCGATAAATAATCTCACAATATAATTTATCAAAACTGATAATTAATAGGATCAACTGAAAGCTTGGACACTGGACAAACTCTTAAAATTAACGAAAGCACATTAATATATGATAGGGAATCATTTTAATGTAAAACGTTCCGAAAGTTTAAAGACAAAAAAAATTATAAAAGCAACAGTGCATTCGTCCGTTCCCGGAAGATGCGATCAAATGCTTTGGCAAAATACGACGCCAACAGTGCATTCCATTCTGGCCGAACGCATGATAACACTACGAACCATGTCGATGGCAACCAACTAAGGCCTTACTGTTCGTCTGTGAAATGACTTTTACAAATACCGTACCTATCAACGAAATAAAAAACAAAAGCTCGTTTCGGCCAATTAGTTATCGAAACAAGGTACAATGTACACACTAACGACACCCGATAACAAGAATTCTTGTTTAATTCTCGCTCGTCCTCCTTTTACGGTGTTTACAAAGCTTTCGACCTTTTTCTTACGCCCACGTGTACGCTACCCGGCAACAAGCATCGCTGTTCAGACGATATCTTCAAAATCTAGTTACTAGCCTGGGAATCATCATCATCATGAATGTTAAATTTTAAGTTTAGGATCGACAATGCTGAGAAAAATCGTGCGAAGTGCTAGTCGGTCTCGCGCATAGAGGGTTCCGTATCTTGGAAAGAATTGTATAACATACGTATCGATGTTATTTTATTATTACCCTGCAATTATGTTTATTTTGACTGCATAATTAAGTTTTTTATGTAAAACATCCAATGCGGCCGGTCAGACCGGCTGTTGGCGTGCACTTTCTATGGCGAAAAATATTACAATCCAAGATAAATGTTATTTGTTTATACTAAAATGTTTACCCAAATATACCACAGTGTAACATTTAACATTTTGAGACTTACGTGCGTATCTTTAAAATTTCTGTAAAAATATTACCAGTGTTTTCTGAAACTAATATTAAAACGAGGGGGGGAAATTAATCATATACGGAATCCTTTAATGCATATTTGTGTCTTTACAAATAAAACAAAGTCGGATTAGCTTAGTGACACGAGATTTTTACGATCTTTGTAGTTTTATTTTTAATTTGCTCCGTCCCGAAGAACACATAACTAAATAAATCCACAAACTAAATTATTAATTTTCTCTTACATTTACGACTTAAAAGAAAGTTACAATGACTTGATTTTTTGTAGAGGAATAGTTGAAGGTCCAGAAAAGGTCATAAGCTACTTTTTATCCCGGTCAAGCTAGTAGTTCTTGTGAGATAAATCCTAAAGGCCACGCAGACGAAGTCGCGGGCAGAAGCTATTACAAAATTCGATGTTTCAGACTTGCCAGACGTCCCTAGAAAAGTTTTTCTTGTTGTTGTTGTTTGAGAAAATGTATTGAATTGTGTTTTGTAAACGTATAAACGGCAAGTAATTTATCTAAGAAGTTGATAATCGGCGTACCTACACCTTATTAGGCTAGAAAGATTTTACTACTCGTATTCCGCCCGGGCGCGAATACATTTTTTTACCTTCATGCTAAACGTATTGAGTAAATAATGACGGAAGTTTAACAAATACGATATATAATTAGTAGGCACAATACGAGTACATTTAAAACATAAATATTTAAAACAACGCGACACAGAGAAAAAGGCAAAGGAATTTTTGTGAATAGAAATAATCGGGATCAAAGTCAAGATAGGTTTTAAGATGAGTGAAGCTAGTAATACGAGTATCCCTGTTATTTCACGTTGTCATAATTCCAATGACTGATTCAACAAGTAGGTATCTACTTGTTGAATGTTGGCCCGATTCCAAGGTACCGAAGATTTTTTTTTAAATTGTAGACGAACTTTTTAACGGACCGTTATTATTTACGCCGCCTTTATTTACCCACAAACAAAAATGTACATATCTAGCTAATTTAAATACGTAGGGTAAGCGTGCGGCACTGGCCAAGTCGTTCCTGGAAAAGGTCCAATAATAAAATTTTATACGGGAATTAATTCGGGAAGGTCTGCCCGATTCTAATTTCCGTGTTCTCGGTAGAGATGTTGAAATGTTCCAGGCTACAGTGTAGGTCAATCACACTAATAATATTAATGTTACAGTGAGTTTGTTCAGTACTTCTTACCGCCGCATCGGCACACAAATTATGATGAAATTTGGTATGCACTTGCACGTAGTCTATGGCCGTGTGGTCCCGGTGCTAGAATAAAGGCGACGAGGGGGCGGGGGGGGGGGGGGGGGGGGGGGATAAACTATTCAGATTGCTAGCAGCATCTACCTATGTAACATCTTACAGCGATCACCAATCCGCCTTACATGCGTTGTGATTATGGCAGGCCCTCATGGAAAGTCAGACATAGCGAACTTTTATACGTTCATGTCCAAAATTGGATTTATGCAGAATATTATGAATCACACATACAGTCATACATATATCTAGATTTAGTAATAATAGCGCCCCAGAAGAATATAAACTCCTGCAGGACTGTGTGGTCGGTGAAATAAACAGTAACTGTCAAAAGAGAAGCACCAAAATGTTACTTGTAATTGTAAACAACATGTAAATAATATTAACAATCATTATATGAGAGGCCGACTGTTCAAATAAAAATTTAAACTCACTAAGTCTTGACTTTGACCACTGACGGGTTTGTAGTTTGTAGGGAAACTAAGCTAAGGCTTAGTTGTGTTTGCTTCACTAATGCATGCACTTTCAGAGGCGTAACAATACCAACTAAGAAATGTTACATGAACGCATACAGTAAATGGCATTCACGCAACACCTCTCACTCGCACGCCCTTAGCAGCTGTCCCCTCGCCTGTCAAGGTCTTATGCTGTTCAAAACCGCCTGGCATTGTACATACTTACTCTGAGACGTTTATTTGAAAACATATAAAAATTTCAAGTATACAGGATAAAGTTTATTTCAACTTTGCGTTTTCTAATTGATCTGTCATATACTTCTGCTTATTGTAATCGCCTGTCAATTTTTTTTAAAGATGTACAATAAATAAACTTTATCCTATTAAATTTTCAAATTTACAAAAACAAGTTTTGAAACTCAATTTACTTAACAGTCCAAAAAATAAAGGGGCTGATGACGTGCAGGGCTGACACCTGCCAGGTCATGGCTATTGCTCTTAGCATGCCATAAATCGTAAGTATACAAATTTCTAACCTGCTAGGGAGACCGTTACTCCCAGGGTTCACTAGCTCTTGGACTATAATTCAAATCCTCCCGTATAACTCGTCTGACGTTACGCACTATTAGAATCATGTTCAGCAATGGACTTTTATAATGGATGAAATAAAACGTCCTTGCTTATTATAAACCCTTGAAGTTACGAAGTGTTTCGTCTTTGAGGAAAAACAAATCTATTTTCCATGTGAGTGACGGGAAGCGTCGTGCTCCGCTCGTGTACCTTATCATATTTTTCCGATATCCGGCCACCAATCTCGTGGATATGTTGGGGTTGTATAGTTCTCGGAAGTCCATGTACTTTTATTTTAAACCAACGACCCGCAGCGGCTTCTAGGCAGCGTATCAAGATGAAACATACACCAGAATCTAAGTGAAACCACTAGCAACGCAACTGTTAACGGGATCCCTGTCCGAATGCTTCCATACCAAATTTCTTTTGCCGTAAACTTTTAAAATAGAATAGCTGGCGCTGATAAGTATTTACCTAAAAATTATAGCGTCGCGAAATAAATATCATGAATTGACAACTTTATAGTTAGCCGTTGCGCGGCTAACGGTCCATAGATGGCGCTTTGAACAATAATCGGAAAAAAGTTTTTTAAATGAAAATTGTGATTCACTGTGAAGTTGTATGTTAATGATACTCATTTCGTGACATTACAATCCGATTTCCTATTTTTAGATAATTACTGCTCAAAGCCAGATATTCTATTTTAAAAGATTATAACAACAGAGATTTAGTATGAAACTTCAATGGAGCGGGATCCCGTTAAAACCGCATCCATTTTGTGCAGTAGTTTTTGCGTGATGCGCGTACAAACATACAGACCCAAGGACCGACAAAAATTCAAAGACCTTTGTTTTGATCTAAGGCCTGATATTATATTTTCTTAAATATACGTATACAGGCATCGGCAGGTTATATATATATATATAGAAAACCGCTAAATCACCACCCAGGTAATCATAAAATGTATATATGAGCCGATGGGTCTATCCCAACTTCCTCCACGTTTTGTCCTCTCTACGGCAATTAAAACTGGTTTAAATATAATCAATTTCAGTACCAGTATCCTCCATGAATTTTGAAATGACTACAAAATGTGGAAATATAAACAACAACATTTAACATGTTGTTTGCTTTATAATGGGGAAGATGCATGGAAGAATATTTTTGTCTAAATCGATAGTCCATGTAAAAAGGTAAATACCTCAACCATTTTTTTCCCGATACCACTAATACTTTTTTTACTACGACCCGTCGAAAAGTAATTCTAGTCGCGCGGTGCTAAAACGCTCCATATAAATCTGGTGACATTTGTGACGTCACACGTGTTTTAGAGCGTTAAAATGTATGGAGCTTGTTTGATATTTTGAGTTATCTCATAAAATGTCTCGTTTATGTGTTATATACCCCTATAATAAAGTTTTCAAAATGCAATGAGAAAAATAAATCTAATAAGCATTTTACTATTCGAGGAACTAAATTTTTGAGACATTTAGTCCTTGCGAAATCCAAATAAAAAAGCAAAATTTTTACGTGTGTTTATTTTGGTGGGATTTATTTTAATGTCCGTTAAGCTATAAAATACAATTCAACCCAATCTAATTTGGTTGCATCTTCCCTATTCAGATAGCTTTAATAACTCTCTCAATAACGTTTAACGTTAAATTATATCATCAGATGATTTAAGGATAAGTGTGGGCAAAATATGTGTCCTGCGTAAGAATGAATGGCACAAACAAACCGTCACCCTCCGATGGCCCGACCTGGTGACCCCGTGTTCTTGATTCTCGGGACAAGTTCCGCTCAAAATAGCAGGAGCAGTGTCCGAGATACGCTTTTGTTCCCTTTCTTCTATTTATACTTGAAATTCTAAAATATTTGCTCGATTTATATATAACTCTATAATACCAGCAAATTTATCCTCTTACACTCCATCCCCTAATGGTAGAATTTCCACAATTGCTTTCAACAGTACCTAAACTTGCAAAGCAGGTAGTATTTCGTGTTATGTCGTTTGTATTAAGCATAATAACAGTTATTTGTGAAGCTTTCATGAGCTATCCCGTTAAGTCTGAATATAATTGGCCCGCGACCGTGAACAGTAATTAACTAAAATCGTAGCACCACTTTAAAGTGGAGACTAAACAATTTCTTTTGCTTTCGCTATTGTTTTTATAATAGTATTGTAAGTTATGTAGTGTTGATCTAAGTGATCATGCAATAAGCTATTTGTCATGTTTTAATATTAAAATAAATTTAAAGTTTAAAGAAATTAATTTTTTCCTCGTTCGTGGTATTTTTAGTAACAAAGAAACCTTCTAGTACGGAAGGAGTGGGGTTCCTTTCAGAGGAAAATTAAACTATACGTTTCAGAAAAAATATGTGTAGTGTTTACGTGGTATAACATATATCTGTTGAGGAAGTGGACACGCGCTCTTATGTTATACATTAGATAGATGAATATTTAGTTATAGCACTCATACGAGTACATCAGTGTAAGGATACGGCCTACGCAGGTCTTTCTTTACTTCCGGTCATAAAATACGGAGCGGTTGAATTTCATAACATCGCTAAAGCTGTTTAAAGTAAAATTATACATATCAATGAAACAAAATTAAAAATAATAATGAAGCATACACTGATCTGTAAGAAATATACGGATTCCAACTCGTCTAATAATACATGAGGTTCACACACACGTGTAATTGACACTGACGTGCGCTGCATATTGACGGCCGAGTGTCAGACCTTGGTTGTACTTTTGTTGTGTGTACCTTGTGTATTACAAACGAAAGTGTCTGACTTAGTGCCTTCCTACGTGTTCCGTGGAACACAGCCTCTGGGTGTTATGATGCACTTATAAGTGACTGAAGATAAGCAACAGCGTCTAAATATGGAGTGCTGTCAGCAATCGGCCTATCAAAGGGCGATTATCGTAAATCCCCTTACAGAAAGCCTATTCGCCGGACTTATACAGCTGTGGTGTTATGACTATTTATCCTTCTTGTATTGTTTAACGTCATATAGTGCAAGGAAAGCAAAAGCACCTTCAAGGAAAGTAAGGAGTGTGAACAACAAGAGCAATGCCAGCGTTCGCGTGCCGCGTACACGGCGGCAATCGATCGTGGTCAAACCTCCCAGGGGCTAACCTTGCACCGATTCACCTCTACTACATTGACTTATACCACCTCTGAGCACGACACTCAAGCACCTGCGCAGCCATTATTTGTGTCCTAATTAAAAGTTTTATACATAAATAAAATATTTTTATTTCTTGTTCCATCGGGATTTATTATGGAGTCTTTAAGCTAGAGTCTTCGTGTCTGAAGTATCGTAACGCTCATTTTCATTGCGCTCATCGCATAGTTTGCCCGTTTTCAATGCAGTTTTTAATTTTAGTTTGATTAAAATATGATATCAGTATAATCAGTTATCGCGGTACGGACATGTTTTGAGGAGGGATGAAAGTCATGCAATAAGTCATGTAACAAAAAGTGTTGAGCATGAATGTTCATGTATATAGGGTAACAGGAAGACCATAGAAGGTAAGAAGGTACGGTTGACAGAGATGAGTGGAAACTGTGGTGTCCATAGTTGTAAGGTGTGCTATTTTAATAAAACAATTCAGTGATCTAGTAAGTAGTGCGTAAGCTCCAGGAAAACGTCCACCCGCCATCGATGACAGCTTGGAAGTGTTGCCAGCAAGAAGGCACTACCATCGAATGCTGGAGTCACCGTTGGCCTGTGTACCACATTTATTGATATGCCACACCGCTCCGCTATGAGTGGAATAAGGGCAGGAAGATGATGGCTTAAATATATTCAGTTTCTTTGCACTTTACAGTCTTAAAATGTAAACTTATTTCACTTTCAAGATTGATAGTTTTTAAATGTTTAATGAAAGTTTTACTCTCGTTTCGTGTGAAGCACCTCCTAGAAATGGTGCTGACAGAATAACTGTAGATTTGTAGATCTAGATTCGGCTTTATTTAACGTGTAGTGGCTAGTGGCACATCTTTACTTCATATAAGTCATTGCTTAGCACCTCACTCTTTGTCCTTTTGACGCAGGTAAAAACAAGCAAGTTAATTAATTCATGCCTTGTTTCTTTTTTCTCTGACTTTTTGTAAACAAATTTATTTCCTTGACAGAGCAAAGTGGTTTTCATGTAGTTTTATGTATTTGTTGACTGTTATTGATTAAGATATCAACGATTTATGTTTCAAATGTCAAAGTGCGTTTGTTTGTCCTTCCTTTACGTCGTAACGGAAAGACAGAATATCTTTTTGTAAATAGATAGTTGCAGAACTGGAAAAGGACATATGCTTCTTTTTATCTCGATTGAACTCGTATTTCCCGTGGGATAATTTCTGAATTACACGCGAACGAAGTCGCGGGCAAAACAAAAAATAATAATAAATAATATCCTGCCGCAGGCAATGGCACCACTGTGCTAATGTAAATGTAAAATTTGTCATAGTATTGCTTTCACAAATTAATTTTTTTTCAAGCGTCAGAAATAAAATCAGCGATCGACCTTCACTAATCTTCCCGTGGTAAGTGCCGTAAAACAAGCCTTTGAAATATATACCATTAATTACACATGTAAACTGTGATATGGGAAGCAGTATCTATCTATCTTCAGAAGTTTATTCAACTACGTTTAGAAGTTTTTGTTGTCATACTTTATTTTTCAGGGTAACCTAAAAGAACCCATATGCTATTTGATGTGCCTTTGTCCGACTGTCCATAGTAACTTTGGAGTTATTATCATTATCAACAGCCTATATACTCGTACGTCCCCACTGCAGGGGCTCAGCCTACTCTCCTACAGAGAGTGTAGTAACTTTGGAGTAGTGATAAATAATAAATTTATTGCAATCAATCATCTTCTGCCGACTTACAGCCTTCCTTGCAGATAGGAAACTTTAAACAAAGGTTTTACGGAGAACGACTTTATACTGCATCTACGCTGAAGTTTCAAACTCTGCAGGCTTGCATTTGATCCACTTTAAAAGTTTCTGTCTTATGGAACCTAACCTAAAAGATATAAATCTTGTCATTTTATGTCTTTTTTCTGTTTTATAATTCGACTGTATATACTCAATTACTCAGGCATAATTTCAAAGCTGCAACTGTGGATGTTTTAATTCAGTAGGGCTTAGACATGGCTGGCGGGCCACCTGATGCTCGGAGAAAATAAGGCTAGAACTACACGCTTATCTGAGTCCCTCATTCAGTACATTAAAATATAAGATAAGCTATGGAGAGTAAGAGTTCCCAAGTACTGGGAAACCGAGCCGTCCTCCTATTAAATGTACCGACAACCTGGTAAGTCGCAGGGAACCGCTGGATACAAGAGGCTCGGGACCGATCATTGTAGCAAGCAATGGTGGAGGCCTATGTCCAGCAGTGAACGTTCCCCGGCTGATGACGCTTATATACGATAGCAAACTCGTTTATTAATCATACAATACAATGTCATTGTTTGTGGGTATGTCCGAACAAACACTCATTCATTATTAAACAAACAATTGGATCGGTAAGTGTTGGTAAACAACCGGGGCTTTCACCCGTTTTAATTGCAAACTGTGCAGTGTCGATTAAATTCGAACACTCTCCAATGTCAGGAGAGAATATTATTGGGTGACGAACGACTGTAGAGTAACAGTTATTTATTTATTATATCACTAGATTTTATCAATACTCGAGGTCTGGGTTCGATCCGGGCTCGAATCAATGAGTTCCAATTTGTTATTTGGATTTTATGTACGAATAATAAAAATCATAACCATTGGCAATTCGGTGAAAGAAAACATCGTGAGGAAATCTCAACACATCCTGAGAAGAAATTCAAAGGGGTGTGTGTGTGTGAAGTCTACCAATCCGCACTAGGCCCGAGTGGTGGATTATGGCCCATACACTCTCTCTAGGCCCCTGCAGTGGGGACATGTATAGGCTGTTGATGATGACTAGATTTTGCCCGCGACCTTATCCGCGTGGACTTCAGATTATCTAAAGTAAAAGTAAAGTAAAAAGTGTTTATTTCTTAAATAACTTTTACAGAGTTTTGCAGGGGCCTTCCAGAAAGTAGTCTTTCGACACTTGTGTTGGAAGTGCACCGCGTCTTCCAGACGGATTTACACAGTATTATTTAAAATCTTAGTTCCTATTTTAAGTTTGCTATGCTCATATGTGTGTGTGTGTGTGTGTGTGTGTATCTAACGGGAACTATTTGCTCGAGCCCATGGATTCTAGCCCATCTCCTATTTATAAACAAAAAATAAAATCAATCTGACTCTCCGTAAAGGAAGGACAAACAAAATCACTTTCTGTTTTATAATATTACTATTATCCGCAGATGTTCACCATTCAAAAACATCCATATTACAGATCTTTATCAGATTATGTTTATTCAATAAATAAGACATAAAATGAAATTGGGACAACCTCAATTATGTAATATTAATGCTATTGATGGAACAGACTTATTTAGTTTTCAGTGAATTACGAGTACATACCTATAGTTTTATGAACACTAGCCCGCTGGCGTGGGATTCCGTCGTTACTGCTAATTTTGTCAACAAAGGGATCCATACATGTATTTAAAGAATACTTAATAATGATAAACCAATTCACTAACATTCATCGAAGTGGTTAAATGTAATTCTTTGTCTGTATCCAAGGAATGTGCATTATTGTGCATCAACTTTTGTATGGGGGCGAGGGAGCGACGGAACGCCCGCCCGCCTTACAAGTATGTATCTAATTCATTACATTCATACATTCATTACTGTACTTCATGATTTATTCATTCATTCCCTACGCATATACGACTATATTTATGAATTTAAACTTTGTCGTATGTCTTGGAAGTACATTTCAATGGCAAAAATTGGTTAGTGCAAAAGTTTGTCACTGTCTAAAGTTAACCAGTTAACCACCTCCGTGGCCTCGTTGCTACACCGTTGGACTTACAATCCGAGGGCCGCGGGTTCAAATCTCAATCTCTGATACCTACTAGGTTTAGTTGGTGGTAAGGCGTCTTGCTACGGATGGCCACCTGGTTCAAATCTCAATCTCTGATACCTACTAGGTTTAGTTGGTGGTAAGGCGTCTTGCTACGGATGGCCACCTGGTTCAAATCTCAATCTCTGATACCTACTAGGTTTAGTTGGTGGTAAGGCGTCTTGCTACGGATGGCCACCTGGTTCAAATCTCAATCTCTGATACCTACTAGGTTTAGTTGGTGGTAAGGCGTCTTGCTACGGATGGCCACCTTGTTGTCAAGTCTGCCGCCAAACGGAGCCTCATTGGCTTCTGCGCAAGCACGCTTTTCATCCAAATGGCCTTATCGTCACTTATAGTCAGGTGAAATGGATAAGTGAAAAACGTATTATAATTATTTTGAAGCTAGGAGAAGAGGAAGCTCGTGCTCTTGGTATTGAAAGTACCTTCCTGAGGTTCGTTACAATCCAATAAAAAAACAGTCAAGTGTTAGTCGCGCACCGAGGGTTCCGTACAGAAGATGAATAATTAGCATACTGAAAATTATAAATAAAATAGGTAAGGTAACAACCCCTCATTAAGCTGAGGCCAACGGTCTTATCGTCACTTACCATCAGAAAGAGATAAAGGCCAAGCGCAACCCATTGTGGATAAATGTGTGAATGTTTCAGGTGTCGTAGGAAAAACTAATCGACTAAAAATAGCTTAAAACTTAACGAAATTAATTGTTTCACAAAATGAAATACGATTCTGAAATAATTAGTATCAATAACAAACCATAAATAGTTAAAATGGCAAAATATACTCTAATGTAGTTAATTATCTTAGACCGCAGGATTCGTGTGTGTTCAGGACGTGTTTGTTAAACCAATGTGAAGATTAGCATATTGTCAGCAGAGCGCTCCTTGTAATAATTATATGCGGTAACCGACACAGACCACCACTACATGTTATATCTCAGAATATACTATACTTATTTACTATTACACTATACTGGATTATAACTCGCCCACACAAGCTTGTACTGTATGTATGAATAATGTTTTCTACAAGTGATCGTTGTGGAATTATTGAAAACAAAAGCATCCAAAAGCGTCATTAATCTCCATTTCAGTTTCCCCGTAGACGATAAAAATAAAAATATTAAACACGAAATTAATTAATTCCTCGAAAATGTACACAAACGGATGAAACGTTGCATTTACCGACTTAAATTTCATTTTCAGCTTCCTGTACAGAACATTTAACGCTACACGTTTTGGCTCCACCTGCGTGACCTTTGTGTTTCGGCGAAAGCTCTAGAGATGTCCCAGCGGTTTGTTTACATTTTAAGAGTTATTCTGTGTGCTGCTGACACGTTTTACTTACGGACATAATTTATGCTCTGTTATTACGCGCACTTCTAAACACAAAACTCTTTTCAAATCCGTATTTGTCCACTCACTGAGAAAAATAAAACAAAGTCGAACTATCAGTTTCAGGCACGTGCCACACTCCAAGCGCGACTACACTTCAAATCAAAACAAACGTCCAAGTGAAACAGAGTCCTCGACTGGACTACACGCCTGCCTCCGAAGACAGGGGATGCATCACTGAAGGTTGGATTATTTAGTTGCCGCGCAACGGAATGCAGGTATTGTTTTGAGTTGAAGTGTTCGGGAGCGAGTCGCCGGCCGCCGCCGGTGCAGACCGAGTGCCCGATGAACGATGGTGCAGACAGCTAGTTGCCGACACACTGGGCCGGAGTCGTGGTAGTCGCCTGCACAGCCGTCTTTGTACCTACAGCTCTGTCGCGTCGGAACAGTTTAATGCGCGCGGGTATTTCTGTAGATAGATCACATCGGACAAATCACGGCCGTGCGACCCGGCGTCAACGAGCATTCTAATTATAATTCTTGTTTATATTTTTTATTCCTGACTTATTGTACGGGTTCGAGATACGCGGACGGTGCCGTGCGGTGGAACAACGACGCGACCTCAGAGGGCCACGTGCGACTCTAAATAGCAACAGTTTGTCGAGTCGTTAATTTTTGGTTAGTGTCGGAGCGTTATAATGCGTTTTGGACGATGTCGCGGTCGTAAAGTGTGTGATGTAGGCAGTAGTGAGCGAGCGTGTGCGTGGGTCGGTATACGTACCGAGATAGTGTCTGATATAGCGCTGCAGAAGGCGCCGAAGCCGGAATGCGTGGCGGGCGGGGTGTGAGGCGGCGTGCCCGTTGCTCGGTCCATGGCGCGCGCGAGTGGACGCTCGCTCCACGCTCGCTAGCCCGGTCGGCGAAGCACTGCGGCGCGCGCCCTCGCTTACATAAACCTAGCTGCTTGCTCCCACCTGTCTGGCGTTGTCGTTACGTTTTGGCATCACATGTAACCCACAACAATAACACTAAATAATTATAGACAGGCTATTTTTATAGCACTTCAAGTGTTCAACGTATCGCAAGTGTAAATAATTGTTTGATGCATCTCGAACTGAAAGTTGGATTTATATGTGTTCACATTTGGTAGATAAATGACCGACAGCGCGCGTGCTGTTGTGTACGTATCATAACTAATGGTAGTTTTAATTATCAACGCGTATTTAACACTGCACGCTCGATTTGAACACTTGTTAGCATTTGTGAGAGAACTAATTAACGTTGAGCGGTCCGCGCCCTTTCAATCGAAGGAATATCAGACTCATTTGTAAGTGTTCTCATTGTTCCGGGAAACATACAAGCGCTGCGTTTCACGAACGGAGCAATTTCAAGGTCTACGGACAGAAGTGCATCTACAAAGTTGTACTGATTTCTGTTGAGCAAATTTAGTGAAAGAGTTACTCTTCCATTTCAGTTTATGATTTTTATGTTTTACAAAATGGATGTAGAGTAGATAGTAGCTCAGGTTTATTGATTGATTTCTATAAACTTTAAATGTGAAGCGAGGAAACACGATATCTGAAACAAAGAGGCAAATATAAAAAATAAGTAAAGTTTGTTGTAAACAATGTTAAATATCTGTCCCATACGTCTGTTACATAACATTTTTAGAATGTAATGTCAAAAATCCATTACTTAAATTTCCTGGTGCAAGATCCGCCGCAGATAATTTCTAAATTATACACTAAACTTACATAATTCCCTCGTGATCCCGACAAAATCGAAGGTGAATATAGCACTCAATTGGCATCCATTAGCCCAGACTCCAGACTGAACTCGTGCCATAGACACCCACATTGTGTGTTCTATCACATTTTCCACTAATCATATCAGACGAATATTTAACTCTCTCTGTTTGTTGCTCTTTCCCGACGAAACGGCAGGACCAATCTCGATGAAATTTGGCAAGGGCTAGCGGGTCAATTTATGTATTAGCGGCTTTGTAAAACAGCGTGAAATGAAACGTCAGATTGTAAGATTTTCATTCTACATTTTGTCAGTCGTGGCTCTGTATGGCAAAATGGCATCCATAGAAGAATGTAGTTCGTCAAAATAAACGAATAAACCCCATAATATGAATGAAAATGTCCAAATGACGCGTTCCGCAAATGTATGGAGCCAAGGCCTGGTCTTGTACACTTATAATTAACCGACTTCAAGGAAGGAGGAGGTTATCAATTCGACGGGTATGTTTTTATATTTTTTTATGTTTGCTACCTCAGAACTTTGGACTGGGTGAACCGATTTGGATGATTCTTTTTATATTTGAAAGCTGGTGCTTCCCTTGTGGTCCCATTTCAATTTGGTCCAGTTCTGACAATGGAATATATGAGAAAACTATATAAATCCTTAATTTGCCCTAATAAAAGTAGACTTTTAGGGCAAATGAAGTCGGTTTCCAGTTCTTTTTGAACGCATTTACTTGTTTTAAAAGGCCATAATCAAATAAAAGCGATTTTATTACCATTTTTGTATGTTTTGGTTTACTTTATTTGTACAAAAACATATAAAACGTACGAAACAGGTAAGACAAAACGTTGAAAAAAAAGATGGCGTCAATAAAATGACATTTGACGCTGTTACTTAGTACAAAAAGAATGATTTTGTACCATTAAAATAAAGGCAAAAATGCTATTTTACACAACGGCAGTTAATAAAACAGCTAACGGTTATGTAAAACCGCTTATTAAGCAAGCAAGCAATATATATAATTATGTATATGTAAAGTATCATCATATTATAAGGCAGATACTACATGATGAATTGTTTATCATAGTATTTCAATAAAATATCCCTTATAATCGTGTATCACCTGTTCAAACACAGTAATTCAACATTTCGTCACGATTTTGTACAATATGTCCACAAACAGTCATAAAAAGAAATTATGGTACATAGTTAAACAGACAGTTATACTGATAATAACGTTAAAATGTTTAATTTCATTTCATTAGTTCACGCACTAGTTATTGCGTGCTTTAGTTTAGCGGGAAGCGGAAGAGTGAAAAGGGTAGTGGGAGGGGAAGAAGTACCTTGTGGTATATCTTAGTGAATATTTTAAGTTTCCAATAAGTGCGACTTTCACATATGTTAACTATTGTGCTCAAGCCGTGAGACCACTGTGAGATTATAGAACCGACTTATATATACCCGTATGTAAGACTATAAGATACTGTAAATTGTAGAAAAAATCTACATAAATCCATTAGGTGTAAAAAGTTAGTAAATCAGGAACATCCAAAAGATACCCTACTTCCTAGAGAATGAGCCTGGTTATATGGGATTATTACTCACTAAACCTCAGCGCATATAGGAGAGTTTCTGGACTTCCAAGGCAGTGGTTCTTAACCTGCGTTATTACAGGGTCCACTAGTAGCATGAACCTATCAGGGAACAAAAAGCTCAATACGCAATAGCGGGCGGACCCTATGCCAATTTCAGGCAATTCCAAATCAAAATTCACGTAACTATCGCTGCCCATAATCCAGTCCATCAAATTTTTTCCATAATTTTAACAGGTAGTTTTGTCAATTGTGTCAAATTAAAATAAACTATTTGTAGTGAATAACTCTGGGCCTCTCTGAAAATCAGCGCTGCAGCTAATGCTGGTAGGCTGCAGCATATGCTGAGACAGGTCCATTTTGGCGTTACACTGCAGCTAAGCCATATGTTGAGGTGTATTGCATATACAATGACCTGTCGTCTGAAAAGTTAGATGATTTCGTGCTTTGGAAGGCACATAGAGCTGATCCACAGCTTTATGTGGCTTCCTCGGTTGTTGTCTTTGACAGCAGTCGTTTACCCAAGTTAAAGGCCTTTGGGTTACCTTGATTATTCTAGCAGCCTAATCTAAAAAAATATGGTCTAGATTCCTCTTTGGAGTAGAGTGTTAGATGGCGGTCGCGTCCGTAAACGTACGGGATAGGGCAATACAGATGAACTGTGGATATTTTCAGTAATAGCTTTGTCCACGACTTCGTTTGCGTGGACTTTATAAATTTAAATTTTTATTTATTTAATTTTAAAAATTACACCACGGGGACAACTTCTCCAATGGAACTAAAATACCCTACATTTTTTCCTGGCCCTTTAAGTTTCCCTAAACAAAAATTCAAGTCAGTTTGACCCTTAATTACAACGTGAAGGAAGGACAAAGAAACTCACTTTTGCATAATATTATTTGTGCCTCAATCACTGAACGGATTTGGAGTAAATATGTCACACAGAAGAATACTTTTTATGCCGTCTGATTATTCCAGTGGAATAATTCCTAAAAGCCAGTAGGTATTACATTAATCGCAAGTGGTATAATTTAAGCATAACATTATTTTCATAGCTCTTTCTAAAGAATTCTTGTCTCCAAAGTTAAGTCAGAATGGAGGCACGAAATTGTCTGCGTGACTTAGAATTGCTAGATCGCTACAGAGTTTTGGCAATACTATTTTGTTAATTGTGCGTGACTTTCTTTAAAAGACTTTAATACTACGTCTTTATGAATAATCAAATCGTAACTTTGACAAATATTTTCAAATTTAAACTCTAGATCTTAAAGTAGTAAATATTTGCAACAGATTAACTTTATTATTCGTAAATAAATAAAATCACCCCAGGCCATTCCGCGCGTGTCTAAGTGTACGTCACAGGGAAAATTCCGGCGTTATTCCACCCGATAAGCGTGGTGATTACGGCAAATACCTCATGGACAGTCAGTTTATGTGTTGTTTGATGTTGAGACACGTTCCTATTTGGCATTTCCAAGCCAATGGAACACTTTTTTGACAACTCGAAACCATTGCCATAAAATATTTTCATCTTGAGCAGCAGTATACCACTGCTGGATATGATCAACTCCATCTCATGAATCGCAGCGTAAGTCTCAGGTCAGCCTTGCTTTAAGGGGATTTTGGAGGCGGTTTGGTGACCTCAGAGACATAGATATAGGCAGATCTTTCTACTGTTTCTCCTAATTTTTTCCAAGTCTAATGTTACAAAACCCACGTGATGACATGGGGCGATTCTATTCTAAAGCTGAGGATACACCGTCATATTATTATATAAACATTTTTAGTGCGAATCAATAACATTGTATTGCTTTCTCTGTCTTCCAGATTACACTTTTTCATACGTCTGAACATGAGTGGGCTTCCCTATTCCTGCTCTTTTTATTTCCAATACCATGCAATGGTTTTAATGGAATGAATCTCCCTTTGACAAAGATATTAAAACAAAATCGTATTAAGTGAAATTATATCTAGAATGGATTAAGCCACCAATTAGACTAAAATCTATCGTTTGATACATGAACTCGAATTATGAAGCTGTTACTTCTTTCTGGATTTGTGATATAGGAGTATTAGTAAAATCATGTTTTTATCGTCTTTATCTAGGTCTAATGAAATTCATATATAGGGATTAGGGGTGTTTCGAAGTCTTTGAAGGTTAAGGCAATATAAAGAAATCTGTCTTATTTTCCGAAAAATTGAAATTGTCACTGCGAAGAGAATATAACATTGCTACGAAATAAATCACTTAATTTTTTTCTATTCTCTTCCCCATCTAAGAATACGTTGTTTTCCAGGCACAATACCGAGAGTGGCCTCTCTACAAAACTCATCAACGCTCCAGCATCTGTGCGGCGCGACTATCATATCTCCTGACTATGCCATCACAGCTGCGCACTGCGTTCACTACGATGCTCAACTATACTCCATAGAACTGAGAAACTATTGCGCTGACGACAATGAAATGATCCCTAGAGGCCAAGTCTTGGAGGTAGTCACCAATGAATTGTATGACAGGTAAGTACCACTAACACTGCTGTAGAATTTCTTTTGACTTTTCTTCTCTGCAAAGCGCGTTTCCGTAGATTCCGACTAGATTCGAAGTTAATTTATTTACGTAAAAAAAGGTTTGTTACGAATTTACTTTTATTAAGAATTATGAATTATATTTGGTGCATTTATAACTTGAATGTTCATCTCTTAAGGTGCACTGAGGGTGCAACTTTAGGATAAGATCACCACATTTGTTTCCTTCTGTGTCGCAGAATATAACAGAAACAATATTTCACTGGAGTGCAGTGTCAATAATGTCCATTTAACCAGCATCCTTGTGCTGTCACGCTCGCTACCACCATGTTACCTAAGTGTAGCCGAGCCAGCGCATCATTAGCGTGAGACTTCAGAGTGCGCACACTTACCGTCCAACGCCCCTATCACTATCACTTACCATTAGGATCAGGTGATATCGAGGCCAAGTGCAACAATACATAAAAAAATGTTGTAAGGAATATTTCAGACTCAGTAAAATCCACATCGAATACGTGGAGTTATGTACCTTTACCTTTTCTGTTTAGAATTGGAAATATTTCCGAGTTAGAAGTACGTCCTTTTAGGGTAGTGTGGTCCCGACTTTAGAATAGGAAAAAACTTTGTCTTCTCGTGAGTGTCGTGAAAGGAAACTAGGAGAAGCTTTCATCTCCGTGACGAAATAACGAATATGTGACAGACCTGTCTAAATCTTTATGTATATTTAGCATATTTTAACATTTAAATTGTAATAAAT
This sequence comes from Carcina quercana, assembly GCA_910589575.2. NCBI lineage: Eukaryota > Metazoa > Arthropoda > Insecta > Lepidoptera > Depressariidae > Carcina > Carcina quercana. Next base: position 8,097,576 of record OU342439.1, read on the forward strand.
TTATTTTTATTAGAGTTAATTTAGCTATTTAGAAGTAACTTTTACATATATGTAACATGTAAATTTAGCGGTATTTTATTAATTTTATCTTAGTTCATATTGAATTTGCAAATATTTTACGCCCCGGGTAATAAATGGAGATCCTATGTTATCACACACAATATCATGTACACTCGAGTACAAAAATATTTATCCACTTTTGAACCATGTCACATGCACCTTTCATTGACATTTCCGTCAACACACTACACACAAGCAAGGGTGAATGTGACATGGTTCAAAAATGGACACATCTTTTTGTACTCGAGTGTACAACTGATTTCTACAATAAAATATTCTGATTCGTTTACCTGCGTACCACTACTGCAAACATCGACCCTTAAGCCACGCTTGGTGATTATAACAGATGCCTGGATAAATAGAAACCTCATTCTCGTAGTGAGAGGCTCTTGTTCATGATGACAGATAAAGAAATAAGACTTATAGCTATTAGGGCTTGAAAAAGGACCCAGGAGTAGTTTGTGATGAGGTGTTTATCAATGAAAAGGTAAGATGAAGATCAACTAAGCGTAACGTTCAAACCTCTTTGAATGCTTTAGGTTGGTATAATGTAAATATCGCGTGGAATGCGGATAAGGAAAAGCTTCAAGCGAAAATGGTCGGATGTATAACTTTTTCGCGGAAACAAAATGTCTTTGCTTTATGTATGTTCGATAACGACATTTAAATTATTGTTTTATCCTGGGATATTTTGGAACAGAAAATGTTAAATTGTTTCCTACCGTATGTTCTATGACAGACTTATGGTGGATATAGAACTTTCAATCCTAACCATAACAAATACTACGACCTATTCCTACTCCCTCCAACGATGCCCCAGTTAGCTGAACATTTTTGCCCACGTTTTCATGTTCAAACACCCAACCCCGTAAAACAATAATCATACTTATAAATAAAATAATCTCATCTTTCGTATAAAAATTTTGACACAATATATGACGTTATTGTCCACATTATATTGTTAGATCAAGTGTGTTTTGTCGAAGAAGAAATATTTAAATATCTCATCAATTGTGTTCGCTAATAATTGTGAACCGGAGAATCTAAATAAAAATATATCTAAATTTTGAATTTCAAAACGAAACAGTAAAGTAATTTTATTAATATTACACCTCGCCCGCCGCCGGTTTGGTAGCACCATGCCTGCGTAGCAAGCTGCCTACGCAATGTTCAATTGCGTAGCATTTCGTAGCACCTAGAATGGCAACGTAACCATACTTGCAGATTGCGATTTTTAGGCGTTAGATTTCGTGACATTACCGTTACGTTAACGTTTATAAAATGAAATACATTTAGTAGAATGTTACTTTTGTTGTAACTTTTTAAATTTTCAAAATAAAATAAGTTGTTTGGAACAAGATACAACAATTTTCTAAAACACGAAAATACAATAATAAATCGTTTGTTATCTACCACTTAGTGCCGCAAGGGCAATACTTTTAAATTTGGATTTTCGATAATTCCTAAAGTCAACGTATCAAATGTATATAATTTCACTTAGAAGTAAGATAGTAACAAACAGCTTGACAATTCCACTTTAATATGTGCGAGTGCGATAGCTTATTGAAATATACAGCCGATAGAGAAAGAGCGCTTGAGGTTAGGCCAAAGCTTTCATCGCACTTCACCTTATCTTTCCACCCCAATCTCAAGGGCAGGCATCTAATCGCCGTTTATAAAGGCCCACGGTTGTCCTTACTAGATGCGACCTCTACCCAACAAAACAGGTCAATGGGTCAACTGAAAAATACACGTATGTTAATGTAATGGAAGACGTTCGGCGCTCTATCAATAACAAACTTGTTTGTTGGCATTGGAATGAAAAATATTACGCTTTATGATTGTACGACTATGTAATGAATCGGGTAAAAACAAGTATAAGTAAGAATACTGCATATACTTTTAAAAGTAGAATTTGACGTTGACTATACTTTTTGTAAGTCACCCCAGCATCATCGACAGTATAGATCTGCCAACACGTATATCTAAGGTTTTATTCTTTGAACTTTCTTGGTAGCAATTCCGGTGTTTTATATCATATCATATTCTTGGTGTTATATATCATAACACATACTACATAGTACACTGGCCATAAGTCTCTCTGATAAATCGCGACGCGCGCCGTTCATCGGACTTTTTGTGAGTGGATTTGCCATAATCACGCCGCTTGTCAGGCGCATTGGTGATCGCATCAATATGTTGATTAGCAGGCAATATTACGGAGATCCGTCTCTTGAAAATTATTACCCTAAGTCTCCTTTCACGACACCCGCGGGATGAATGGTGTGCCTATTTCCGACACAAAATGATAGACTTGTCGTGCGTGAAGTTATCTTCCACCTACATCGTAATGCAATCAATGACCTAAATATATTTCTAGCCTATCTATTTTTGTTCATTTATTGCAGAAATGGGTGATACAATGGTCTTAGGTGTATATTACAAACAATCTCAAATTTTATTACCTGAAGGCGAAGAATTTGAAATGTCATTAGCAAATAAAATAATATTAATAAATTTGTAAAAGAAATGTTAAAAATATAGCTGTAAATGTAATGTCACAAATGTACCATTACAAATAATATCGATCAAAGTTTATTCCATTTACAATTATATTCTATTCCTATATTTTAACTCTAAAAAATCAATTATATTATAATTATAACAGCATTTGTCTAAATAAATTGTGAAAATTGTTTTAATGTCAATTCATTATAGGGTTGTTATATCTCTCTACGAGTATTAGTCAGTCAGGGAAGGTTTTTAATGTCAATATAGATAATATCAAATATTGGTTTAGGCGTACCAGAGGTCACGACATCGCCGTACTCCGTATATCGTTGGATGTGGACGACTTCACGTGGCTAGAGGATTCTGTATTGCCGACGTCATCGTTCGGCGTTTCAGGTGAGCGTGAGATTAATAATATCAAAATTACCAACACATATGTGGTTACGTCGACTAACCAGTTAGTGTATGGTTTATACCAGATTGGTTTTCAGTAGGAGCGTATGTGAGTTTTTCCCCCGTATTTTCGTCTCAGTTCTGTTTGCTTCACTGACTAGATGACGTCTTCATAACTAAGTCCTAAGTCAAGACCACTACTGGAGTCCCTACTGGAGCTTCCCTCATATAGACACGACGATCGGGCTTTCCATCATGTGATTTTCAATAATAATCTCACTCACTAGGCGAATTTGTGATCGCAGTAAGACGTTGTTGATACAATGGAAGCTGTTGCCCATTAGCACATAAACTATCTTTGCTTCGTGAAAGGACGGGGTTCGCACAGTACGTTTTTAGGGTTCCATACCCAAAGTGCGCCAAACTGGACCCTATTTCTACATCTCCGCATTCTGTCCGTCTGTCAAAAGGCTGAATGCACTGATTCAATAGTCAGCATATTTTCCAGGTGATTGTACAATATATGGCTACGGTTCTAGATATCCAGGGTCAGTGGACAGCTCGGAAGTACTGTTGGCCGCAGAAGTACGAATAGTATCTCTGGACGAATGTACGCGTGTCCTGGGCCCCATCGCGCCGGAATACAACAGTGGAATGATGTGCGCTGGCGGCCAGGGGGCCGACTCCTGCCAGGTAACTCTCGCTCGGGCTTCTGTCGCGAGCAGACTCAGTACAAAAGACATCCATAATGATCTCATTATGTGTGTGTGCATCCATACTAATATTATAAATACGAAAGTATGTTTGTCCTTCTTTCCTGTCGTAACGGAGTATGTTGCAATATAAGTATACTACGTAATAACGAACGGAACTCCATAAACCAAAAATAAACCTACCAAATCTCAAACGGGGCAAAATCAACATTCGTTCTCTACCATACATAACATAGGGACAGTGATTGATGCTTTGCCATGTTTCATACAATTTATCGTGAAGTAATTTGGAACTAAGTTGCGTCACACTGGTAACGGAGAGTCAACATTACTTGCTTTTTATAAGGATAGGGATTATTGAAAGGCTGGAAAACAGGACGGTGGGTAATAACCGGATATAGGCTACTTTTTATCCTACTTAATTTCTGAAGTCTGCTCAGACAAAACGCTAGTTTTTGGAATATTAGAAGCGCGCCCTCTCGCTCGCGTCGCGCTAGGTGTGAGTGAGCGGGGCAGAACAAAGACATGTGCGCGGAATGCCATGTGAAATGCGTGATGTTTGATGAATTGGTCGAGTAACGTGTGCTGCGACAGAGCGCAGTCGGGTGATATCACGCGTGATGTATCACTCGCATTGTCCATTGGTAACCTAATGTTCAGTAAAGGACTTTCCTTTGATAATTAGGATAATAATCGTTATTTTGTTTCGTAGGGTGACTCTGGAAGCCCGTTAATGTGTGGGTCCTGGATGGAAGGGGTCAGCAGCCACGGACTGAGTTGTGGAGTGCCCGGCGTCCCTGGAGTGTACACCAGCATTGGATCTCATATGTCGTGGATCCGTGATGTGGTATCTCGCTAGATAATAAATAATCCTGTGAGTGTCTTATCTACACTACTTACTGCTGTAGTCAATGTCAGGGATAATTTATTTGTTTGCAAAAAATTACAACTCGAATTTGATACAAATATTTAGTGCAGGCTACTTTCTTTTATCATCACTTAATTTTGTAATTAATTTCGCACGTAAATACATTCGCTTAAAATGATCGATTTAAATTAACATTATATTCAAGTATATCAATAGAATGCAAACCAATTAAAATAATTAAAAGTATTTGATGTAGTGTAACTTATAAGCAAGAAGTTTTTTGAGAAAAATAAATCAAATTATTACACATATAAATATAATTTATTTAACAACAGTCATATTCGTACATACAGTTAGGAAAAAGTTATCGTTCAAGCTGACTTATAGATAATTTATAGGACAGACATTAGCAGAATTTAGATTTGTGATAACAATCTTGTTAAAATATATTTCAAATCAAAGAAGGTACTTAGATCAAGTAATATTAAGTTAGGGAAGTAAGATGTATTACTCGTATCTACAGAGAAAAATGCTCTGACTGTTGCTGTAGATTGATTATCAGGATTCTACACAAGCCCACAGCATTCAAATAATAAGCAAATACAGGTAATATTGTATAATCCCTCTCAACAATCTTTTTGCTAATACGTATTTTATCGTAAAGAATAAACCTACTAACAAACTGGTAACTCTACAATACAGTCAAACGTGAATAATTCGAGAATTTACTATTCACCGAATTAAAATATCTAACTTAATATTTTACTAATAATCCTACTGAATCACTTAAAACATCGTAGAACTAACACGTTGTTCGACGTTTTACTAATATCAAACCGCGTGTTTTTCAAAATCATCTGAAAGTTCATTCGATATATCTATGGCCTTGGTAGCCATTCCACGTAATCAAACATTTTCTCCACAAACAATTATGAATATAAAGGACGGCATAACATTTATAGTTGTGAAGTTTTACAGCCGTCAAATGACACATTCCGCGAATGTATGGAGTCAAGGCCTGGTCTTGTACACTTTTAATTTTAAAAGGATTATCAAATAAAAGTGATTCAGTTATCATTTTTGTATATTTCGGTTTAGTTTATTTGTACAAATCAAATCAATCAACAACGCACGAAACAGGTAAGACTTAACGTTGAAAACAAAGATAGCGTCAATAAAATGATAATTGACGCTGTCACCTAATATAAAAGAATGCTTTTGTACAATTAAAATAAATGCAAAAATGTAATTCTATATCTTAATTTTTTAATAGTGTACAAGTGCAGGCCGAATTTGAAACATCTCTTTTAGTTTCGTATCCGAAAATGTGTTCTAAAGTCGCCACATTTGATGACCCAACCATTGAATAATGTTTGTTTAACACACACATCTGTCGTAATCACAAAAACCATTCGATACGATCATATGACTACGAACCGTATGTTCAGCTAGTACTCGACTCTATATCGGCGGAATATTCAAACAAAAACATTGAGCAACTTAAATACTAACTAACATGTTGTACTTTCTATTTGTAACAAAAATACAATATTTTCTAATCGCGATGGAATTACGTTCGATTAAAAAGCACGATACGTTGCAAGCCGCTTGTTATTTTATAAATTCACATGTGTTTAGGTTCATTTGGAAAATTGTATTGAAGTATAATTGAAGAAAAAAAAGGTTTAAATTATTTGTTCATATTTAACAAAATCTACATATTCTTATTGTTGTTATTGTCCGTAAAAATACTTTTGTTTCTTATTATGGGAATTGATGACTGTTAAAATTTGAAACAATTTTTCAATTCATCATCATTCATTCATCCATTCGAATTATGTAATTACTGTTTTACATAAGAACCAGCAGATGTTTCAGGCAGTTGAACAATCCCAATAGAAGAAAACGACTAGTCCTCAATTTATCAACAACACAACCTCATTATTTTTATTATAATAAGCCTAAAAGTGAATAAAACACTTGACAGGAATATATTTATCATTGATAAATTACGTATACCTACAAATATTTCTTTGAAAATTAAGTCTTTTGAGAAACAGGAGCCCGATTCTACTATTTTAAAAAAGCTTTAGTTCTATATTCGTTTCGTAGCAATTCGGTATACGTTACGTTTATATTGTTCTAGAAAACCGTATTCTACTAACCTATAATACCGAACGTAAACGAAACGAAAGCCGAACGGTAGCTGTAAGCCCACCTAGCAAACAACTTATTCTCGATTACGAATAATCGTAGTATAATCGAGTCGACTCGTTAAAAATTTTGGGTACTCTGTGGTTGATACATTTTTCGGGTTGTCAACATAGTGATTCTACCCCTAAATTCAAGGAAGAATTTAGATTTTGGGGGCCGAAATATTTTTAAACTAATTATATATTATTTAGCATTTACCATATAGCTTTTGCCCATAACTTAATCTGCGTGGATTTTTTCTATGCAATAAATCAAGTCATTCTAACTCTCCGATACGTCGTCAAGGATGGACAAATAAACAAAAACTTTTGCATTTACAATATTAATTAAGTATAAGTTCATGTTATATTAGTCCTCACATTCATTTCAAATTTCTGAGGTCCTATTATTATATTTGAGTATTAATTATTGTGACTAGTTTTTAAGGGTAAACCTCTTTTGAGAGTTGGCAATTATATTAAGTTCATACATACGGAAAATTCTAAAATTGTTTAAAAACATAGAAATATCTACATACTAAAGTAGAACTGAAGTCTCAAGAACTTGCCCTCACTTCAGCTCACTATACTGCGTTGGGGTGCACAAAAAGGAGCACTAAAGATAACAAAAATGAATCCTAACCTAACCAACAATTGTTTACAAACAACGTCGTACTTCAACATAATTAAAATAGCGCAGAGATTATCTTTCATGCAGAGATTTCCTTTGGGATTGTAGATGCTTTCCGGGGCAGTGGTGGCACCGTCCCTCAGCGTCTTTCAGTGCAGTGAACTGTGTTCAAGGTACACAACAAGATGTGGGTTTTACAATTATGGTCCAATGCAGACTGACTGGATGCCTGCCAAGACCGGACTGGGACCAAAAATCGGCCCGGGCATTATAGAGATAATCGGCCCTTTCCGTTTCCAAGCTATATAATAAAACTACAATAGACTTTTTTTAATGGAATGGAAATTGATGTCTGAATCACCATGAAGCATCCTTTATTGATAGAGATAAAAGGGCAAACTGCTTTTCGTTTGTGTTCGAGGTTTTGGAGTTTTTTTGCGACGACAGTCTACTAGTTCAGAACACCCCACAAGTAAATACAGCTAACCCAGTGGTGATAGAGGTACTGTAAACACGATCAAACAAAGGTGATTCATCGGCGCAGACTGCTCCATGACTCGGGAACCGACCAGCCTATTGGCCCACCAGGGGATCGGCCCATCGGGCATTTGCCTGATCTGCCCTGGGGCCAGTCCGGACCTGATGCCCACACTGTGTTAAACCTACATGAAGTCAGCGATCAAGAGTAAAGAATGATGAATTATTACCCTCGTAGAGCGAGAAATCCATCAATTCTATAAAAATAATAGACTAACCTAACTGCCCGATCCACACTTAAAAAATAAATACTTTATCAGTGTATCAAATAAGTGCTACTAAATACTTCATGGAACCATTAGGAATATTCACTTTTTTATTATATAAAATCAATATCCACGTTGGTTCTAAATCTCTGCTGGTAAAATAACTTTCATAGTTCCTAGAACCTGCTCACATTCTGTATAATATGAAGTAACTTCATATTCCATCTTATAGCTCTAATTACAAACAAAAATACATTTATGAGACAATCCTGTCATCATTAGATTAGAGGTATTGATGTATGTACTAGTTTTTATGGAAGTGACTGCCATCGATCCTATTTTTGGTAAGGCTTTTGTTGAGTTAACTGTTAGACGTTCATCAATCTTATAAAAAGAAATGTAGCATTAACTTCCTTCTAGCAAACCAATATGCAATAATAAAAAAACACTGTAAATGAGTTCAACATTTAAATATTATAGTTTTAATAGGTTAAGGTTGTGCATTTCCTTGTGCATTTTAATTACATTTACTAGTAATAAGTAATGAATTGAAGTATATTTGTATATCTTTTTTGTATGATATGCGAATGTGACTGTTTCTTCTTTAATAAATACAATTACCTATGTAAAAATAAAATGTTTAAATAATAAAATATAGTTTTTACTTGTGTTTTTCTTTATAAATCCACATGATAAATGATTTTTTTAAATGTATTATGGGTTTACTTACTTGGCCTTCTACTTACCTGATAATTAAGTGATGTTAAGGCCGTTGGGTGGTAAGAGTGCACACCCAGAAGCCCCTCAAAGCTAATAAGGCACTGGCTCTGCTACCTTTCATACTTGAACACAACAGTGCTATTAACATTGCTGTTTGGCGGCAGACTTGGGTAACATTGTCGGTAGCTAACCAGGCAAACATACAATGCCCTACCTCCAGCTAAAGCGAGTGTAGGTAGGTAGGCCCAATAGGAATCGAACCCTGGACCTCTGGATTGTGAGTCCAAGAAGTAGCCATTAGGCCACGGAGGCAGAAAATCCTCCCCCTATACTGCTATAATAAATGCAAAACTGGTGTCAATGAAAGAGAACTAGCATCTAAGCTACAGGCTCGGCCTAGTTTAGATGCTAGTGTAGATTGTATTGATTGTGCAAGGCCATTGTAAACATTTTTGTGGCAATAAACACTTTAATAATTTATTATTATTTATTTGTATTTAATTAATGTAAGGGTATGAGACCCAGAATGACTACATTTGATGTATTGGAATATTTGAAGGATAGGAAAAAACATGATCTACATTATCTGATTGCTTAACGGTGAAGGAAAACATTGTGAGGAAACCTGCATGTCTTGAACAATCATTTGAAGTCTACCAATCCTCACTGGGCCCGCGTGGTGGACTATGTGCCATACACTCTCTGTAGGAGAGTAAGCCTGAGCCCCTGCAGTGGGGACGTATATATAGGCTGTTGATGATGATCAAATACTGAAGTCCACAGACGAAGTTGAATGACATTGTGATCACAGTATGATGAGAGTGGTACACATGATCACAGTTGGCGTGGACTTTCCACGAGGCGTTGTTGTTGTTACATAGGTAGACACTGCTGCCCATCTCTTAAATATTTTTTCCCTTATTCACATTTTATTACACCCATGGAGTGGTCTTAGTCTCACGCCGAGAGTACACGGTGGTTTATATTTACAGAATATATAAATCCTGGGCACAATCCATCCTCTTAGAATTTCATTTCAACCAAAAATAAACAAACGTAGGACATCGATCGTGAAAAAGTACCTCTGAGCTAACTTATTCCGCATTGTTAATTGTGACGTCTGGGACCCCGTGTTCTCGTAGGGGTTTCGTTAGAATAGAAGTCAAATTGTTAGTGGAATACGATTTTAAGCTCTCAGCGAAATGGCGATCGAACCGCTACGTCAGCCGAACAGTTACGTCGTTTAGGCTTTAGTAGAATACCAATGACGTCATTTCGTGTAGTTTACGTTACGTTTTCGTTTACGTTTCTTTACAATAACTTAGTAGAATCGGGCCCCAGTTGGAAAACTAATAACTATGGAAAAATAATACTCCCCGACTTTTTGGACTGATCCTAAGAATTATTTATCATAGAAATAAATCGTTAGGAAGAATGAATTGTTAATAAATAAGTTTACACGTGAATAAGAAAATCCGGAGAAGTAATTCAATAAAAACCGATAAAACTTTCAAAATAAAACCTTATCTAGCCAGTCAGATTTTAGTCTGTATGTCATAAAATATCGCAACAAAAAACAACAAATACGCAATTATTATAATTCACAGTTGATACAAACTCGCGATTTGTATAATAATAATTATGTTTTAGATAAACTATTTATAATATTGCACGGAAAACTTTTTCAAAAATCAATAATGTGGTAACAACACGGAGCAAAAAATCAGTGCAGATTACATCGACAAGTTGCAGTTATAAAGCCTCACTGATTTACAGTCGAGAGGTAATCCAAACGCTAATGTATTTTTATTATTATTAAAATGTTATACCAGTGAACAGTTATCTCATTTTTGGTGTAACATGGAGTAATAGTGCACATTCAATTTAATATTTAACCTCGACTACAATATCCGTCCCATTAGCCGACAACGGCACATGTTATGGGTCGCCCTGCATCCCTGCACGCAATCTAAGCTGGTTTTTGCTCCGTAGGTAGCACTAACGAAGACTGGGGCTTTACAGCGATGGTTTCTAATTTTACCATTGACTTGCATAGTGTACTTGTGTGTATCGTTGATAAAAATCGCAACCCATTTATGACTTGTGTACATTAAAGGAAATAGACAATAGGCGGACTATATGTAACGACGCAAATAGAGAATATACATTTTGGTGAATACCAAGACCATAAGATTAAATAATAAAACGAGTGTAGATACAATGTGATCTGGTTAGTGCGCGCCACAAACATCGCCAATTGACATCGCCTCATATACACCTACTTCCCCTCTCACCCCGCAATGTCCCCGCTAGGGCTGCGACATTGTTGTCACATAAAATATAGGACAGTTTGAGTTTGACATATGAACGGACGCAACGTGTATGAGCAAGCGACAGAAAGACGGCGCGCGCAAGACCTTAGGGGGCGTCCATAAATTACGTGAGATGTTTAAGGGGGGGAGGGGGTCGAGTCAAATCTCATCTAATCTTACGTTGGAGAGAGGGCGAGTCTCGGCAAATATCACGTAATTTTTTTTTCTGATTAAAACAAAAAAAATACTAATTTGGTCCATTTAATCCAGATTGTACATGCTTAAGATTTAATCTGAAGTGTAATCGTAATACGATTAAGATCATTCACTAATTCGTTGGAAAGAAAATAATTTCATTCATACCAAATACTTAAATAATAATTAGATAAAAACACACATTTTGAAAAATCTCACGTGAGATTGGGGGATGGAGGAGGGGGTTGAATAAAATCTCACGACATCTCACCAGGGGGGAGGGAGGGACAGAAAATTTTAAAAACGCCGCACGTAATTTATGGACGCCCTCTTACTCGTTGCTTGAAAAAGAACAGTTAGGCTGTTACCGTGACCTTAAACGCGAGCGAGAGTTTCATTTCTATACTAACTTGTATTATTAGATATTCTTGTACCCAAACACAATTAAGTTCAACACACAACACATTTCAATTAAGTTGTATAACTTTCTACACATAAAAATACATAGAAGTATATTGACTTTCGAATCATTACATGAACTCTATACACAATACAAGATTTAAACGTTTCATCTAAACATACATAACGCTATAGACAATATCATTTATTAACATGTATACATTTTTAACTAACAATAAGAAGGAACGTCATCGTGTGTTAATACTTTAAAATTTAAATAAGTGTGTCGTAGAATAATCGAGACGATCTTTGCGATAATCTTAGGACGATTGCAAAATACCGGATATTTCGAATCTAAGAAATGTTACAATCATCCTAGGATTATGGCAACCATCCGATCCATACGATATTCCTGGGACACTTACAATTCGCGATCTAGAGCATCCTATGTGCTTATCTCAGATAGCTTAGATCAGTGTTGGGCATCATTTTATCAAATGCTAATAATTACTAGCAATGATTACTAAATCCGTTCTTAAATTGTTTCTTCAATACAAAAATACTATTTTGTTTTACAATATTTGATTTGATTACTTCTATTGTGAGTTTAATATTACTTTTTGCCCCATTGATCTAGATTACTTAAGTATGAAATTATTCACGAGAATCTAAAAAGTGTGGGTATAACATCCCGATAGATAACTGTCAAATGTGACATCACCTAGAGCAGTCAGTAGCTAAAAGTTGTACTTAATTGTACGGCTATTCGGTACAGGCAAATTTAATGAGAGAGTCGAATACATTATGATGTACTTTTTAACAATAATTATAGGCTTGATTTCGGGACCGTATCGAAAACTAAAATTTTACAACATTCAACATGACACTTGGCCTTATCACTTGTCATAAAGTCTGACACTTTGTACTCAGCCCTATTAAATCTGTTGTTTGACGGCACATTTGGATAAAGCAGTGGTGCTGATGGACATAAAAACATAGTCGATACCCTGCTGGGAATCGATCCCGCGAACGACGCCGCGAAAGCTAATAAATATAGGACATTTACAAAATATATGACAGCATTCGAATATTTTCCGATTTTGTCTCGTAGTTTCCAATATTCAGTAAAAACTCTCCTATTAAATACTAATAAACCGTAGTTAAAATGTTAGCTAGGTAACAATTACAGTTTCGATTATAGGTAATAAAGATGAAGTCACAATTGATGTGATATGAGTTGCAAGGCATCACATGAACACACCACGACCGAGAAAGTAAACCCTGTAAAACATATGAGATCAATACGAGCCTCATGAAAACCTGTCCCGTGTTTTGATAGCATTCTGCGACTTTATCATATACAATAGACACTTGCGTCATTACAAATGACATTTCACTGGATGATAATAATCGGTATCCATGATTTGGGTAAGAATTTTATAACTCTTTTAAAATAGCTTTATTTTCATAAGTTTTTAAAGTCTTCCAACCTTCTGGATACCGATAAGGTGTATAGAAACTATTTAACAATAGGATCAAGGCGCAACATTGACTAAGACTGGAATTGTAAGTTTAAGACCATGAAAACCAGGACTTAGCTTCAGTACTGGGCGTATCCGGACTCTTCGGCGATTTAGGCGATTTCGGTGACTTTGGGGTGGACGGCTTGGAATCAGTCTTTGGCGTCTCTTCGCCTTGGACTGTAGCTTCCTCGGCCAACTCCAGCGCTGATTGAAGCTGGAATAGTGTAAGTGGAACTGTTGTTTTTAAGTGTATACAGAGTTAAATTACGTAAAGTAACAGATTTCAAATTGTAGTCAGAGGTATACAAAAATAATACATACATAGAAAAAAATTCAAGAAACTGACTGTGAAATTTCTCTTGCAAGTACTTCCATAATCTGGGCCCTAAGCCAAATCAAATAACATTGTGTCCTCACGAAGGTAAATTAGCTATAAGTAAACGCTTAAACGAGTCCTCGTCCGCGCGGTAGGTACGTCAACAAAGGGTACAGGGGTGCGGGCGAGGACTCATTTAAGCGGTCGGTCTATATTTATCTTAATTTTATTTAACCTAATATGCACATGTATACGTCTATCGCATTAGTGGAGCAGTGCGGTGGGGGAGCGGGAGGGGTGTTTCTGTTACAATCAAATAATGGATGATTTTAGTGACGTGTATAGCGAGAGTTATGTTACATGTCACCGTTCCACTGCCGCAGGAACCAACTCAGTAAGCGCTATAATAGCACTACTGTTATTACTACAAAATATATTGTCATGTGATACCTATTGTTGGCGTTCTCTCAACAAAAATAGATTCCTCTAGATCTCACTCCGCTAGTGCGTCGTTATTTATCCCGACGCGCTTAAGCGCTAAATCAAACTCTTTGTGTTTTCTTGTTTGAATATATTCTTAAGCAAATTAATATTTATGAAAATACCTGAAACCAAGAATTGATATTACCTTGACGTTAGTTTTGGCCTGCATCTCTTTTTCGTATTCTCTGACGTCATCTATGGTCATGTTGTACCACTCATCCATCCATGCGAACGCTTGGCGATGACCAAGTAGTAAAATCTCCCTTATTGCCTAGAAAAATATAGAAAACGGTGTAATAAATCTGCCAGTCGAACCGAACGAATCTTTTTCTTCTAATATTCTAAAGGTGGGTAGAATCATCGCCGCCGTTAGTCCAACATTCAGTCATGCCACGGCGGCGGTTAAAAATTTAAAAAGTTATGATACATATTGATACATACACCGTGTGTATACTCCTCCACTTTTGTCTGTAGTCCCCACACCTCGAACTTGACGCTGACGGTCTTGTAGCAGCACATGATCGGCTGGTGGGTGTCCCTCCACCCTTCCACCAGAGGGCCGCGGTTGGTCTTCTCAGACTTGAAGTACTTGGGGTCTTCAGACTCTTTGTAGTGGTGTGGCTTGATCTCATCGTATGCTATGTCTAGGTAGTCCACTTGTCGACTTTCTAGCTCTTCTGGTTTTAGGTCTAGGCACTGTAATAACAGGGAATAAATTCGTATTTAGACCTTCTGATATAGGAAGTTTCATAAAAGAATGTTTCAACCTGGTCATCATTGCCCTAGCTAGCCTTATGCCGTCTCAATCAGGGTCAGCGTAATAAACCCAATGTATTGGCATAGGTACTAGTTTTTACAGAGGATAGATGGATGTATAATGACATTCATTTCGCGACACTATGATCCGATCTCCTATTTTTAGGTAATTAGTTATGAAAGCAAACTATTCTATTTTAAAAGATTATGGCAGCAGAAATTTAGTATGGAAGCATTCTGAGCGGATTTCCGTTAAGGTATAGATCCTTGAGCGGGTCACTTTCTTGCAGGGAGAGATGAGGTATCGCGGATCGGTGGCAGGCAGAAATCGTCCGTTCTGTATGTAGTACTATATTATCTATGTGCCTATGTTTCAACGGCCTACTATTTATTATATTGGATTATGTTCCATGACACTTACATTCTCAGTGGTCCCATTGTTGTCTTCGTACCTTGTCTGAATGGATATAGCAAACTTTGGTAGAAATGAACACTGAAAAAACGTATTGAAGAGTTAAAATAATGAAAATCTTTATATAGGGAATCAAAGTTCTACGATTTTTTATTTTATACTTACCGTATACTCTGCGATGTTTCATGGAACATGTAAAAAAAACACAATTTTAATTACTATCAATCTAATCTAATGATAAAATCTTTATCATCTACAGTTCTATTTGTGTAAATTCGAGTACAAAAATATTAATATAAAACTTTTGTACCATGTCACATTCATCTTTCTTTGTTCCTATGCATGTTGAGAGAAATGTCATTTAAAAGTAAATATGAGACTTTACAAAAGTTGGTACATATTTTTGTACTCGATTTTGTCTCGCTTGCTCACATTCCAGATAATAATCAAAGACAATATAATAAAGTTGGTGAAATTTTTTACAAATTAAGAAAATGAAACCAAACAATACTGACCATCACTATGACCATTTTTCAAAATAATAGATGTCTTTGTAATTTCGACTATACTTATTCATTGTTTACTAAGTTTTTTTATGGACTTTAGAAATCACCCCATGAGAACTACTTGTTTGATCAGGATAAAAAGTAGTATTGCTCTCTGATCTTTCCACTATTCTTATTTATAAGTAAAGTCACTTGGACTGGAAGGACAAATCAACAAACACTTTAGCATGAGTTCACGAATTCAAATTTAATTATTCATCTTATTTAGTCTAAATTTAAATCATTTTTAATGTATATTTATATTTATAATAATTGATAGAAAATGAATTCAACTTACCAGTCATAGTATAAGGATAAAAGTTCCAAGCCTTCTCTGTTATGTAGAATATTTTTGGTATCAGAGATTGGATCCAATATGGCAAATGACTGAAACAAATCATAAGGAAAACTACTGATACATTCTTATTGAACGTAGGAATATATTGTTAGTAAATGTATGAGTTTTATGTAGGAAACTGTTCCCCATGATTTTATATTAACTATTATTATGGTAAAATGGATCTTAAACATACATGAACCATTTTCTTTACTGGCGAATGGGGGATATATCATCACACCCAGCTTACCATGCATGCATGTCTATGATGGTAATGATTACATTGTATTAAAAATATAAACTATTACAATGAGTTAATATTACAAAAAAAGTGACTACAAGTATGTTAATTATGTATGTATAGTTTAATACATATGTGACACACAATGTTTATAATTTGAATCAATTGATATGATAATAACGACTTAAACAAATATTATTAGGTAATATTCTTTACATGGTTGCAGGGTGTCAGCTTTAGAATGACCTTTGTCTCAACAACATCTTACTGTGATCATTAATCCACCTGCCCAACATTGTCATTGTGGCAAATCCTGTGACAAGAAATCCGCACAATGTGGCACACTATGAGGGTTTAACAGTTGCAACGATTGCAGCTGTTTATGACAATTATGATTCCACTCATACCTGAGAACATAGCGCAATTTCTCCTTTGTGGAACATTTATCAACAACAACTCACAGTAGTTATCCAAATCTGAATTGTATGGTTGAAAGCGCTTGACATAGATATTTCTTTTAACAAGTATTGTTTTTTAATGTTCTTGATACCTGGATAAATGGATCCGCTTCTCCGTAAACTGGCCATGTCCTTTCACCTCACATTCGACTGCCTCATTGGCGACCACCTCCACACCTTCACCATTGCTTGACTGCTCAAAGCTGTGACGAGCTATCATGTACAGTTGGCCAATGCGGTACTGAAACATAATTTGGTTATTTATCTGTTATATTTTAAATACTTTCATTCATCATCATCATCATCGTAAGGCAGGAAACATCCACAGCTGGACATAGGTCTGCTTCATGGTACGCCACATCGACTGGTCCCGAGCCATTTGCATCCAGATGCTGTTAGGTCGTCGTCGTAGGCAGTCGTTGGTCCACCTATTAGGGGGACAAGCCGATGATGTTTCCCAGTATATTAATTTTATTAATATTTATTAATATACTTTCATTATTTTCAAATATGTAATTACATTTAATTCCCCTGTCTAAACTCTAACCCTATAGGAAATATATAGATTTTGGAGTTATAATTTTGTTTTCATCATAGCCTCATTTTTTACAGATGCTTTTACTTGAATCTAAATTGGCTATAGAATAATAAAAATATTGTTTCTGGCGCTTCACTCGCCACTTCCATTGTGGACACAGTTCTAACATTATCAATCTGACTTTAACCCATTTGTTTGCCCACCTTCATCACCCCTTTTTAAAGTGTTGTTATTTCTTTTCGAATATGTAAGTAAACATTTAAGTGTAACATTTGATGTCTACACAAAATAGTCAAAATTGTGTTTTTATTTTAATCATAGTGCATGTCTGTCCAAACACCATGTAGAGTTCTGTAGTTGCCCATCACAATATGCATATGTACTTATTATGTAGCTAGCAAATTACTTTTTACTGCAACCAAATCAGACATCAAAGTGTCAAGAGACCTTCCCAACATAAACTACAGTGTATAAAAATGAGCAATGCATGTACATAACAACTACACTAAAATCATAACAAAAATTAGAAGTCATGTAATTATAGCAAACCATAGAATTTGTAATGAAAGCAATAGCAGAATATATGTAGATTGTTATAAGTATATGTATCACTACACCAAAAATTTAATATTCAATCTAAATTGGGCATTCATAAACCCTACTAACATATAATGTTAGTAAATAATCGAAATGCGAACGTTTGTGGTTTTTTCTCCTTCCTTTACATCATAACAGTGAGTCACAATGACTGTAACTTTTATATGTGGATAGTTTAAGGGCAGGAAAAGGCGATAGGATACATTTAATTCTGATCCAAGAAGTTCTCGAGGAATACTTTCTAAAGTTCATATGGCCGAAGTCGGTGGCAAAAGGTAACTACCCATAAATGGCATAAATCCACTTCATATGTATACATTCATTTCAAAGTAATTTGTTAAGCTGTTTATTTAACATACAGCGATCCGGAAAACTGCTAAGTAAATTTGCCAGACGCTTGCGTTGTGTTTGTACTAATCAATCGCGTTCAAGGTCTTCCTAAAACAAGGTAACGCTGATTGATTTTCTGAATAAAATGTGCTACCTTTTTGGAGAGACATGACGTGGTTATTTATTATATAGGTCACTTATAAACCGGTGATAAGATCAAAAGAATATTTTTCCTTTAGAAAACATGTTAGCATAGCCGATAGATCAATCAACATAAAACTGCGATAAAAATATATAAATAATATATTGCCGTACCTCTTCTACCGTCATTGGCATACATATTCTGTATTCTTTCAGAAGCACCATTGTTAATCAAATTAGGTATCGAATCTAATTATTTTTAATAATACCAATATTAGTGCCTTTTCACATGTCCCGGTCGCCGGGTAGTCGGCGCCGGGTACCCGGTGGTGAAGTGTATGGGCATGGTACGTAGCTTTCACATGTACCGGCGTAATTTATCCGGCAGACGGTCGCCGGGTGCGCGCCGGATTCACCACTGTGCGTCCGGTCGCCGGGCATCGGTTAGCCGGCGGCCGAACTGACGGTGGTGTATGGAACACGCAACTAGCTTTCAGACGCGCCGGCCGGTCAGTCGCCCAGGTACAGTCTGCGCGAGCGAACGCGCGTGCGTAGTTCTGTCGCACGCTTAATTATACGTACAAGGTATCTACATACCTACTTCTAAACCATAAAATGGAGATAGATATCGAACTATTGATAACTTTGGTGGAAGCGAAGCCAGTTTTATGGGACAAAACTTGCGCTGAGTACAAGGACAAAAATGAAACAAAAAAAGCTTGGCGGGAGGTTTGCGCAATATTTAAACCCGACTTCGAAGAAATTACTGATGGTGAAAAAAACTCATTTGGTAAATGAACGAGACTGTACTCTTGTCTGCTCTCTAGCCGATACTGCCGACATCAACCGGGACATGTGAAAGCTCGATTTGACACCGGGTACCCGGCGCCGACTACCCGGCAACCGGGACATGTGAAAAGGCACTTACACTACACCGTCCGTACCACAAAAATTGACAGCACATTGACGGACAGAATCAAAGAATATAATTGAATATAACACGACAGAATGCAGCAGCAGGCAGACTTTGACAGTTGACTGAACTGAATGACGATGAATGACATTTATTCTAGTGATGTGAGTGAACGTCTATTTATCATCCGCATTAAAAAGTAGGGATTACTTGCTCAGTGGTCCGCATTTAGCGTTGCAAGGCGTCCGGATAAAGCCGGACATAGGCTTTTTGATTACGTGTCCGGCCAAAATAAACGATATCCAGCTTTTGTTAAGCTTTTTACATTTTGCAAACGAGCAAGTGCCGAGCCGAGTGCAGCGAGTCCTCCCGTCCTGCAGTTTCGATTTTATTTATATTTCATTAGAATTTAACAAGGTTTATTGTAATAATAAAGAAAAGCTTGATTTTACAAACATCTTTTTTTGTCGTACCTATTAATACTGAGACATAAAATCCTCAATAATGTAAAGTGTACCAGGCCATTTTACCCATTCATGTCTGGTCTGTCCGGCTATTAGGTTTGGTGACCTGGCAACCCTATCCGCGTGTTATGTTGTATCACAGGTTGTATGTATGAATGATTTGACGACGTTTCAAAAGAATATATGGATCATATGGATGGAAGGAACCTCGTTTAATATAAATGACATGATGAACTTATTATTAAAAATATAAATAATATTCTTTAAATTTTTATTAGGTACAAATAGATAAAACTTATAAATATTTAACATAGGTATCTAGCAAACATACACAGAAGCTAAATCGTCATAATCATATGTTCGCTTTAAAAATAAATCAACTAATGATACCCCCGTGATGCTGTGCAGGCCAGTATTAATTGGTAAAGCAGTTAAATTGACATGAACCACATTGCCAGGCTCTAGTGGACCTAACTTTCTGTTTGATATGCCACACCATAGTAAACTGGAGTCTTGAAGAGAGCGAAGCTTTAGTATAAGGTCTAATGTCCTCTCACTGGCGTTAACTATCTTGCATCTGAAGTCAAAAGGTTCATCGACTGTTACTTTACTAGGCAATCTTTCATATGTAAGTCTTATGTCTCCATAATCTGGAGTCATTCTTTGCAACTGACTTGTTTGTAGCCTCCCTTTCTCACCTAAGTTAGATCTCCAAACGATATCAAGTTTCCCAATGTTTTTAGCAGCAGCCAGAAGCTTAATCTCCTTAGAAATATTTTCCCTTGGCATGAGACAATACAAGTATTGACAGCTCTCCTGGGGCTGCAGTAATGTTACATCTCCAAAAACAGATGTGCTGTTGTTAGTTTCATTCAAAGAATTAACAATGAACTGTTGTGAACTTTCCAATGAGACCTGCTCTAGTGTGATCGGGCCGGATGTAATGTTTTGAACTTGAGCTTCAAGGTATACATCATCAGATTCAGCATTATAGAATTTTGTTTTAACATCTAATGGTTTCATAACTTCAAACTTGAAAAACTTTCTGAATGAAGCAAGTGTGTTGTAATTAGACATATATGTAACTTCACAGACCAATATGTGGGTTCCAAGGTCTTTAACTTCATGATGAATAACGTCACTTAGTGTTTCATCTACATCCAACATTATAGGTGATTGATTTTGTTGAGTGGTTAGTGGGATTCTTTGAGAATTTGTTTGCAAGTCAGCTTTGATTGACACACTCTGCACTGGTTGATTCGTTTCATTATGAACGCACACGTAGCAGGAAAACGTTTCTCCTAGGTAAATGTTTCCAAAGCTTTGAGGTAGAAGTAAGAACTGCCCTGCAGCCAAAGTTTCCATCTGAGTGACTGCTGTAGCATCATCTTTCAAGTAATTGTTTAAAATATTTCCAGGCAAATCTTTAGAGTCGCATGTTACTATTTTAGGACTTATCAAAGCTGGTTTTGTCAATCGCATTACCTTTAAGGCCACTAAATGTTCGACGACTTCTTTGGGATCCATTTCCAAAATAAAGTCTTAATGAGATTAAAATATATATTGCTCTTGGTTGTTTGGAATGTTTTTTCTTATACATAAAACAGTTCACGATTTCTACTCGATTAGTTCTTAATAAAATAAGACCTTTAAGATTAAGACTCAAAATTAAATTTCTCTCACTCCGATCGATCAGCTGTTTAATTTTTTTAGACGTCACTTTTCCTTCAAGATAAGTATTTCACTTTATACAGCTTAGTGGAATTTACGGAACAAAACAATTTTTGCTTGAAACGAAACGCAAATTTTGACAACTATTATTTGCGGATGGGATTTATTCTTGTGGGTTTATTTTGTTAGTTTTTAAAGAAATTTCGATTATCAATACTTAAAGCGGTGTTGTAATGGCATACATACTGTAAAATAGTACATCTAAAAAAATTATATGTTATAGTACGTCATAATTATCGTGTAAATCATCGTTCGTGCTACATCAGTCTCGAACAATAATTCTGATGTGGCCCAATCATGTTGAGTCGAACTGTGACTTCACTATCTATCAGCTAAATTTTCTTTGATCGTTTAAAGTGTGTTTGGTGACCAATTGGGAGCGTATGTATTAAAAATGGCATATCAAACTATACTTCAAGAGTACATGCTTATTCCACCAGTGACAAGGGCCTATACTACAGCTTGTGTTATCACCACATTAGCTGTTGTAAGTACTACTTGATTATCATTTCTTACAGCTAATTATTGTTTGAATTTTTACTAAAGTACATTAGTGCAATAATAAAATAAAAGGGTACAAATCCTTTTACTTTCATTTTCTGCTTCCAATGGGTTCCAAAGTCAATGCTACATTTTATTACTACCAATTATTGTTTGTAAAAGTGTTACCTTTGCTTATCTGACAATTATTCTCATATTCCTGTATACAAGTCCATATGTCTCTCTGATTACCAAGATGAACTTTCCATGAGGGCATTCCCCATTATTACCACACCTGGCATTCAAGTTCATGATTACAGATTGATACATAGATGGATGCCGCTGACTATCTCCTGAATATGATTTGCCTTAGTTAGCTCAGCCCACAGGATGAGATGGGGTAGTTCTATTCCAAAGCTGACATACAACATATAGTTCTAATACTGCTGAAACATATCTTATAATGATTCATAAACTAATAGCAATAGACTAGTATTTTGAGAATTTACCTGTTACTTTTCTTACCACCACCACCACCATACCACTTTCTGAACTAGGTTAAAAGTACCTTATGTCCTTTTCGTTAATACATTTACATATTCGTAATATGTAACCCCTTAAACCATCAGCCATAAAATTTAAAAATATGTTTATAAGGCAAATTGTAAGGAGTGTATAAATTTTTTCCAAACCTGGTATTTTCATGCTTTCTTTATATTTGTCACTTGACAGACAGGATATTCAACGGGTTAAACTATTTGCCTGTTAAATGTAGTTGTTGTGTTGAAAGTCAAATCAACAAACACACTTTCATATATGAATGTCAGCTTTTAACAAATCCAATGAAATCTTAATTTTTGGTTATTCTAGAACAAACAGTATATTGAGAACACTTTTCAGGGATAAAAAGTGACATGTATAGTCATTTATGGATAATTGTGAGACAAATATCAAAAATTTCACATTTATAATAGTAGCATATTTTAGATAATGTTATTAAAATTTATTGATCAACCTTTTTTTACAGCAATTAGATTTAGTCTCACCATTCCAGTTATATTTCAACCCGATCCTCATTCTAAGGAAGTACCAGCTATGGAGGTTGATTTCAACATTCCTCTTCTTTGGGAACCTTGGGTTCAACTTTTTCTTCAACATGATATTTACATACCGGTACTGCAGAATGCTGGAAGAGGGTTCATTCCGAGGGCGCACTGCTGACTTTGTTGTTATGTTCCTCTTTGGTGGAATTCTCATGATAGTATCCTTTTAAAATGACACATTTATACACACACATAAATATTTATTTATTAATTTAAGATAGCCCAAGTGTAATCCCATTACACACATGTAACAATCTTTATTAGTTTTGTTATGATTCTTTAAAAAAATATTTAAAAATAAATTCGAAAGTCCAAATATACATTCACATTAGACTACAAATAAAATCTCTAATCTGAAGAGCACCATATCACTCAGGATACATGTGTCATCCTATCTGAAATAATTGCAATAGGGTATTTGACAGCATGTAAAACATAGTATGTATTGAATATGAATTTTGGAAAGAAACTATTAAGTCAGTTGAATTTTAGGACTATTTTAGTCATGTGATCGTAAATGACTGATTGGCCGAATGGTTTATGACGTCAACTACTTGTTAATAGTTGCGTGTAGACGGTCGTCAACAACCAAAGTTTACAAGCAGGTGACGTCACGTTGACATGAGGAGAAGCGTTGTCGCGGGATATTTTTGTTTCCGTTTTTTCTTGCGCTATATGTAATGGAACGTAAAATATTCTTTCTATAGAGTCCTTAGATATCAGTTATTAACGTAGAACAATTTTTAAAATCCTGTCAAATACCTTGTTAATCGGTTGATTTGAATATTAAGGGAAAACTAAATTTTTAAAATTCATTTGAAAGCCTTCAAAAACTTATTTAAGCCATGAAATTGATTTGCGGGGTAATAATAGGGAGGGTCAAGTCCAACCACCTGTATTAAGTTTAATAAGATTATAGTTTTCGGTTGTCATTAGGCATAGCTCAGAATACTTAACTGAGTAAAAAAGGTTTTCACAGTAGGATTAGCTATATTTTCCTATAGAATATAGGCTATTAACCAACATGATTTATAAATCATATTTAGGGAGACATTTGTTTACAGGCAACAGGGTTGTGCTAAAAATGACAAAATACAGGGATATAGGTTCCAAGAATAATGTATAGTAGTTTCAACTGAGATATGTTTTATGCTTCTAATTTTAACCAACAAAAGCGATTTAAGCATAGTAGTAGAACACCTGAGTAAACAGACACAACATTGAGAATAGGAAATGGCTGTAGGTACTTACATACCAACACAGAGTTATTAAATATTTCATGCTTTCATATGGACAATAAACTGTATTCAAGGTGGTGTTATTCAGTGGCGGGGCTAGACAAAATTTCGTCTACATTACGGTGACATCAGCTCCCGAGGCCGAGGCGGGACTCTTTCATTTCCCAATCAGAAAGAAAACAAAAATAGAATTAGGCAGTTTGAGTTTTATTGCTTATCAAATTTTGAAAAAATTACACAAACAATTAGATACAAAAAAATACGTATTTTTTTGTTAAAAAAAACGTAAAACTAACCGCCTATCGCAGCCACTGGTGTTATTACTTTTATTTTATTTTGAATAGTTTTTGTATTTTGAAAACGCAATTTTTGTTGATAATTTACATGTTTATCAAGCGATAGTATCACTCCTAACACCTTAAAAGTTGACACATTAAACCTTTAAAATTTTAAGTGATAGCAACTCCTACTATATTTTGCACACTTGAACTGTATGGTTTCCTGAACTGCAACACAGCTATGCGCATTCTTTGTTAACTTGTTGTTCCTAGGGCAGGCGTTCACTATAATGATTGTCTACGTATGGTCACGACGCAACGTCTTCGTTCGGATGAACTTCTTTGGCCTGATGAACTTCCAGGTAATTTATCTATGGACTTATGCTTTACAACAGTGATGTTATGCTATAAATGTGATGCGATCAAATCTGTAGCCCAACCACCGATGAGATGACTAATGCAAGGCCAACACTCTGACACTTGTGATTTTACATTCAATTAAGTGGAACTAATTCGGATTTCTATTGCTGTTATTTCTTACTTGTAAAAAATAATGAGTACATAATGCATCTCTGTCACTCCTGCGAGTCTTTCGAAGATCGCATAGTTCGTTCATTCTGGTACACTCGAGTACAAAAATATGTAGCCGCTTTTGTACCATGTCACATTCACCCTTTCTTGTTCTGTTAGTCTTATTCCCTATGTGCTGAAAGAACTTTATGTGACATAGTCTTACACTTGGCATTCATCTCACCTATTGGTGGTGAGAGTATAGTAGATACACGTTAATCTTTCCATATGGTAACAACAGTGCTATTAGCAATAATTTCAATGTTCCATGTCAGGCTCCGTACCTGCCGTGGGTGTTATTGGGATTCTCCGTGCTCCTTGGCAACGCGATATCGGTCGACTTGGTCGGCATGGCTATCGGACACATGTATTTCTTCATGGAGGACGTGCTGCCCAGGCATAGAGGCGGACAGAAGTTACTGAAGACACCCAAGTTTCTGTGAGTTTGCCTTTTGATCCTCTAATAATAGTTTATTTCGTACTGAGTACAAAATAACGCTTTTTCTTACCCAGTGAAGGAATATTGTTTTGACCGTGTTAATTCCGAGGGTAAGAAAAGCCATTTTGTAGTATGAGCGATACTTTTCTTACTAACTAAAAGTCCAATACATTACTGAAAATTACAAAAAAAAAGTATACAAGTAAGATATTGCTCACAGTTATCGAATAGTGACCACGTGATATAGTTAAGTAGGTTAAGCGACATATTGAAATATTAATTAATACCAACATGTTACCCTATTTATTGCAAATAAATATCTGAATTGATTAACGTGCACCGGGCCTACTAGATGGAACGACGACCTAGTAAAAGTCGCGGGGAGTCCCTGGATGCAAGTGTCACGAGAACGGTCAGTGTGGCATACAATGCAGGAGGCGTATGTCCAGCAGTGGACGTTTCCTGGCTGATGAAATGAGATACTTTTTGACTTAAGACTTTTTATATAAAAAAATAATTAGTTCAATCGATTCACTATCATCAGCCGTGTAACGTTCACTTCTGAACAGGCATTGCACGCCATACTCGTATACAGCGGCTCGCGATCTTTACAATGTCTTTGTTTCATCAATTTGTTGTTGTTTGAGCATTGTTTTAATATTTTACTGTTCATATAGATCTCTTGAAGGCCTAAGTGAACAGGATCAGCAAGTCTCGACAACATCGTCACTCCAGTCAACTGCCTATCAGTAAAAATTTCGGACTGTGAAGTGTGATTAACACTTTATTTTTAGGGTTTGTATGAATTGCTCAAGGCGTAGTGCATACAATAACATAACTAGAAAATGGTGAAAAAAAAACGAGCGGGATTCGATGCGTCTCTTGCCCGTCCGAGGAGACAAACGCTTTTCCAACTCAGGTATCGGTCGCATACCGCTAACGTCAAATTTGTCACCATTGCGAGAGTCGCCTAACAAAAAAATAAATTTAAAACCACCTCTAATTCGGCTCTAAATAATTCGATAACTTGTAATTTCAGTAAAAAGCTGTTCGATCCACCTCCGGAGGAACCAGAATATGTCCCCCTACCAGAAGTGGCCAACATCAGACCTGGCGGCTTCGACTTCCGTCCCCGGGACCCCGCGGACCAAGCGGGACAAGGTGATGACGATAATGCCAACAGATAAAATCGCCACTCACGTGTTGTATTGTGAAACTTGGCGGTCGATCGCATTAAAGGGTACCAAGAAATCATAAATTGAATAGCGTTATAGGTTCGTGAATGGCATATTAAAGGTGCTTGACTAATGGTGTCAAATTTTCAAGATTTATCTTGAATAAAATTGTTATGATGAAAATTAGATGAAGCCTAGAGTGAAGTTCTTCGAAGATTTTGTACATTGAGAAAATTACACAATCGTGTTTTTATTTTTGCAAGACAATATTTTTTTACATCTAAGAAATAACCATTACTTTCAAGGTACAACGAATTGATAGAATTATTTAAAAGAAAAACACATTTTTTATCTGCCGTCTTCGTCATTCGCAGTCAGCAGCGTCACTCCAATTAATAATGAAATGAATGAAATATTTACAGTAGTTAAACTGCATTTGAACGAATGTTTGTGCTTCCTACAGATCATAGCATCAAACTCTTGTGCGAGTCGCGCTCGGAATTTTAGCCTTAAAAGTGATGACCGCCAAGTTATCCGATCGTACATAGATATAATAGCTAGACGTGTCCTTGGATTATAAAACTTGTCATAATGCTTTTATCAGTTTTGATTGAAATCAGGTCGTGAGTGTTATTTATTCACCAGTGCATAAGGATGATACATTTCAGGGTATTCCATAAATTGGCCACATCGCTATCTTCCTCTGGTGTATACTATTCCATGTATTGGTGTACTTGTCTCTCGTATTGTTTATATGTTAAATTTTTATGTGTCTGATCATAAATAAATGACTGAACGTGGCACAAATGATTTTTTTATATTCTGTGCCGGTCATTTCCTTGGGATAATTTGTGAAATCCAAGCAAACTAAGTAAGGCAAAAGCTATTAAATTCTAAAATCGAAGATAAAAATAATACGAGGTGATGGTAGTTATAAGTATACATATATACATGGATAATAATATAGCTGAAAATGTTTTGATTTGAAGAGCGCAGGGAAAATGATAAATGTATGAAATCCATTTTAGTTATTCAATTAGTTCATCAATGAGTGATTCTAGCTTGCAAGAATTTGCTATCTAAAATTTACTTTAAATGTAGGCTTCATTTGTCGTTATGAATTTTAAGATACGTCATTATCGATATTTCTTTAAAGAAAATATAAAAGTGCGACTTCAATTTGAACAGTCCAATAAAATGTACCTTTGAACTGCACTGGGTTTTATACATCTATCTCGTTCTCACGCTTGAAGATGTAGGGGCGGGCACCAAGTTTATGTGCACCTGTTAATGTCGTATCTTGTCTCATTCAAAGTTTGTAGCTATATACAATTTCAGGGTAGTTTGTGTCACTAACTTCACACTGTAATATAAACAAGAATATAATTTACCACTTTTGCTTTGTTCCACAAGTTTTATGATTTATGGGCAATGCAATTATGTTCATGTAAAAAGCCAAATTATTTTTCTACGTCTTGAAGAAAACGGTACAACACAATCGTTTGCTATCCATCACAATTTAGTTTTGTTTTGCTTTTGTGTAATTGTACAAAATTGTAAATGGATAAATAATTAACCTGAGGCTTGTATAGGCAAGTTTTAAGAATTAAAAAAATAAATGAAAAGACTCACTCGAAATGAGGAATCTCTATAATTTGTCTTGTATATAGGTATATCTTAAAACTTGTCAACACTTGCGATTGTACAAAACAAAGATGGTTGGTGTTCTTTTTTCTACGATGTTATATGTATGCGTAAAGTTTAGGCTAGGGGTTTGTTATTTGTGAATATACCTATTATGTGAAATAAAAGTGGCTTTAATTAATAATCCTAATTTACACCACTGCATCAGGCAATGTTGATAAATTCGACACCACATTAAGCATCAAAACTCTTAATCTATGTTTTGGAATGACGTTCTGCAGAAAATTGTGAAATAAACTCCACATCTGAAAAGCTATAGTAGACAGGGACTGAATCAGAACTAATTTATTCTATGCTGCCGACTATGGCAGTCCGCTGTAGAACTAAAACATAAAGGACATCAATTCAAATACCAATTCAACGTACAGTACTCGCAAACTAAGTTTACCCCTCTGAAGTTAGCTACAAAAGGGTGCGAAGTATCAATTATTACCATATAAATGGAAAGAAATGTCCTAGTGTTTTATGTCAACTAAGGATAGTTATTATCGAAAATAATGCACACATATTCCGACTGTAAATCCGCGAAATTCCGGAGTGCTATCTTCAGAGGGGCAAACAGCGTGCGAGTACTGTACAGAGTTGTGCAGAGGAATTTGGGAAGTGCGCTCTGATTGGCCACAGGAGAAGCGCACGATGATTGGCCAGATCAAATTAGCGTCATGTCGTAAGTATGTTACGCGATAACTCCGCCAGTTATGAATTGATTTTGATGATTCTTTTTTGTTTGGTAGAGCATACTTCAGAGGTGATCCCGTATAAATTTTATGGAAAATGATTCAGCGCTTTTTGAGAAAATCAACAAAAACCGAATATCTAAGGGTGCACATTTTAGGGAATGAATGCTGTAGACTTTTAGGACAGTTGAAGTTGGTTTCTAGTTGTTTTTTTGAATGTGTTAATTATTACAGACTATTTTCAGTTTATGAATTTGATGACAAGTTTTCCTCTGAAACCGTTCAATTGAAAGCTGCAATACCGTTACTATATCTTCTGATTATGTGTTTTTCTTTTTAGCACATGGTATACCATATATAACTTTTATCCAATAATATCAGATTACGCAAGCGAAAGGTAAGGTAAATTAAAAATCAAACAAAAAATATAATCAGACTGTTTATTTCAAATCTTTCCATTTCACACAGATTAAGAGCAAATCAATAACTTTCTCCGTTCCATCGACATGTTTCGCTTTTTAAGCTTTTTTAATTAAATAAAAGATTGATTACAAATTAAAATTAAATAAAGAATGCAGGGCTCGTGAGTCTTAAATAACAGTCACAGCACGGTACTCAATCGCAGTTAAAAAGTTATCAAATTAACTATCTACAGTAACATTGAAATAAAATGGTAATTCTATTAACAGTTTTCATGAAGCACGTTGATGTGATAGTATTAAAACAATGGAAATGAATTATATAATAGTTACGCAATGACAATAGAATGACGAAGAAAATTGTATACTGAGTGGGTATAGAAGATAATATGATATATAGTACCTTATCGGTTTAAAAATCACAGTAATTTTTCATTTCATTAGTACAGTAGCGCCGCCCGTCACTGGCGATGTTTAGAGTTCATAAATTGTAACGTATACGTAAGCTTTGGAGTACGGTCTTTTAGCAACTACAAAGTTACATTGAACTTTTTCTCTTTATCTTCGATCTTATTAAATTTTTAATACGTACTTACGTAAGTACATGAAGTCGTTCTATTACAAAAAGCGGTAATATTCTGAGAAAAATAATTACAGCTTTTTATTTATTCCCGAAAGCAATTCTTATCTAACCTTTTTTTAAATTCCAGATACTGTCCTATATTTTGTTATCTGGAAGAGATAGCTTGAGACCTAAGCGGTAAAGCCATATATAATGTACATGTTTTACCATTTTTAACCGATTTCAAAAAAGAAGGTTATTAATTCGACGGGTATGTTTTTTAAAATGTTTGTTACCTCCGAACTTTTGACTTTTGACTGGGTGAACGGATTTGGATGATTCTTTTTTATTTTAAAGGTGGTGCTTCCCGTATGGTCCCATTTCAATTTGGTCCAGTTCTGACAATGGCATTCATGAGAAAACAATATAAATCTTAAATTTGCCTTAGTAAAACTAGACTTTTAGGGCAATTGAAGTCGGTTTTTTTAAACGCATTTTCTTGTTGTTGTTTTTTAAGATTTGTTGGTGTCAACGATCTTTGATAATTGATATTCAATTAAATATTTCTTTAAAATTGATACTAAAATTTACGCACAAAATTCTAAAAGATCAACCCACTCAGTACACACCCGTCTGGTGTTTATTTTATAAATTTGAACATAAGTTTGAAACGTACGAATAATTTAATGGTTAATTTACACTGACATTGCGCTAGTTGCTAGCAAGGGCACCCACAGTCACAAGTCACCTGCAATAATTAATTATCTTTTTAGGTACATTTCAGTAATCTGTAATTAACTAACGCCCAGCGCTAAACCAATGTAAATCAACCTTTAATCAATTTACTTGCGAGCAATAAAATGGACCTCGGTATAAACTGTTACTGTTATTATTGTGCGAGGTAAAAAACGTTTTTAAAATCGATTTCAACGTTTGTTGCTTAAAATTTGGAAACCATTGCCGGCTTCATACCGAGCGTTTGTCGATGTCACGCAGCCAACCAGTAGTCGACACGGACCATTTTATTGTCCACAAGTGTAGTAACAAGAACAGTAAAACTACATCAGTCTTCACTCAAACATCAGACGCGCACACAGCAGTCGAGCTGTCATTTAATTTACCCATAATCATCATCAACATTTAAACAATAAACGCATCGAAATATTTTACAAAAATAGGCTAAAAGATTCAGGCATCACATCAATCATTGAATCATACAAAAATTAGCTAAGCTTTTGGGGGTAATTCAAAAAGGCATACATTGGACAAGTCACATAACTAAAGAGGAGAAATGTTTGGAACCTTATAACAATAACGCCAAAAAAGATAGTCTAACATCAAACGTACAACACGTTTACCAAAAGAATGGACCTCAATGGAATGTGACGCCTCTCCGCGCCTCCCTGCGGGCGTCCTGTCGCCTAAGTACAGTTCGGATACCGCCACAGTGACGCCATTGACGCCAGGTCCAAACTTATAGTAAACGGGTTGTATATCTGTCTGTCAAGCAATATTACGCGCAAGCGTAAACAACACTTATTTACGCTCGTATGTTACAATATTTCCTACGTTTTTTTCGTTGTAGTGTAACATTCATTCAATGCAAAGGCCGACATTTTGAATACAAATGTAAAAGCAATAAGGTTCGACCTAGACCACTGACCGGTTTGTAGGCTTAGTTATTTGTTGTCATGCCCGGACTCACTTTCTGGAACGTTATTATTTTAAGTATTAGATTGTATAAAAATATCTTCTCATACAAATGGTGTCATTATTTCGAAAAATATAAGACATTTAGTAACAAGTTTCTATACCTTTTTGAATAACGCAATTTATAGAGTGTCGATTCAACATTCTAAGGATGGCTTTTTCTGTACGTGCAGTATGCATTTTATTAAACAATTTCAGATTTATAATAATCTCATTTACCTTCACAATAGCCGGAATACTGTTTTCGGTGCTGCCCAGTAATTGTTACTAATTCGTACAACACATGATATTTAGAATTTTTATACCTTTAAATATTTAACCCTGTAGATTCACTAGTAACAATTACTTTACAAAATCCGTAAACAAATACATCAAATTCTAATAAGCGTTATCTTACAAGTATATTCCATATTTTGAATATTAAATCGACACCTGTATATAAAACCCGATATTCTAATTCAGTGGGTACTTATTAACATTGTGAAAAAATCACAGCATTCGTTGAACAAGTGCTATAAATCAGCTTTTAGGTACATTTTAACAAAGCACCGGAGAGCTCTAGCGTTTATTTTTCCGCTTGTGGTTCGCAACAGCCGAATAACTGAGCGTAAGTAGAATTAGAATACTGGGCAGTGATCTAAGTATCATTAAGTTTGATACCATTAAAATAGAATACAATTAATAGCATGAACAGAAATCGAATCGAAATATAATTTTTCATCAATTTATTTGAAAAGGAAATTATGCACTGAGTTTCTATAAGGTTATGAAATGCTCATTTCAATAAAATTTGATGGAATTCAGAGGCGAGACGCGTATTAAATTGACAAAACATTGGTGATAAAGCGAGGAAAAACTTATTTGTCTTTTCAATAAAAAGATGTGACAATCTTATTAGTTTCATAGTGTCATCAAGGTTGTGTATAATAAGCTCGCTCCAACAACTATGCGCCAATGTCCTAATGCGAGTCTTCAAAACCGCTTACACGGTTGAGCAGAACTTTCAATGTGTAAAATTGAGCAGGGCAGCTCTCGAGCGCTGCTCAAAACGTTGATGTCTATATGTCCGTGTAAATATATTATACCTATAGTATACCTTTTCTGAAATCGTTTGGACAATTCTCAACATTTTAGAGCAACTGTTAAGATAAATGTATAAGAAATCTCGTGAATAATTTATGAACACGGACCTACATTAAATTGATTCTATTTGACATGTCGAAATTACTTGAATTAGGAATCTTTACACGAATAGTTTAAAGTAAAATTTCAAGCGCGATATATCTAAAGGACCGACAATTACAATAATTAAACATGACCAAATTCACAAGTTTTTTGGTGTCGTATCACTAATTGAACTAATTTAGCATGCCTTGCACATAAGGTGTCTAAATAAAATACAATCACATTACCGCAGACATTCTCATAGCGCTACGATCGCGAGTAGCACCGTTATGTCGTCTGGCTTCCCTCCTGAAAATATAAATGACACGTGAGGAACAGTGAATTTATTTACAAGAAGAGTGAGCGCAACAAAGCAATGAACAATATTTTATTTTATTTTATAGGTTGCCAACACAGCATACATCATTACAAAGCAATTACACACACATACACACAAATTCAGTTTTAAATGCTGCCGCAATTATAGGCAACTACGGCTTACACAAAAAAGTATCTGAATTTTAATATTAAAATAACATTTAAAAAGTGTGCCTCAAATTACAAACTGTAGGCACGCTTAACAGCGTTTTTAAACTTATCGATGCCGTCATCAAAAATATCTATATCGATCTCTTTGTTTTTTACAATTTTGTTGTATTGTCTCATTAGGCGGTTCAATGGTGAATACTGTCCCAGATTCGATCTTGCAAAGAATTCAGTAAATAGTACGTTTTTGCCAAGACGTGGTAGTCTGGTCGGGATATGGAAATTTATTTTATTTAATAGCGAGGGCGAATCTGTAACACCATTCACTAATTTCCACAGAAAAGTGATGTCGAGCAAGTGTCTTCTGTTAGCTAAAGAATCCATTTTGTAGTAATCTAAACGATATTAGTAATACTACTACTATAACATTAAATAAAGCCTTCTTGATCCGGGTCTGTCCAGCACATGCGAAGCTCTTAGTTAAAGTAGAGTAATGCGCAGTCGCGGAGCAGGAAGAAATGGGGAAGATGCATATTTGTATCTAAATCGATAGTCCATGTAAAAAGCAAAAACCTACTTTTTAGTACAACCCGCCAAAAAGTAATTCTAGAGTCACGGGCTGCTAAAACGCTCCAAATAAATCGTGACGTGACGTCACACCTGTTTTTAGAGCGTTAAAATGTATGGAGCTTGTTCAGTTTTTTCAGTTATCTCGTAAAATAATATTTTTATGTGTTAAATATCCCTATAATAAAATCTTCAAAATACAGTGAAAAAACTAAATCTAATAAGCATTTTACTATTGCAGAAAATAAATTTTTGAGACATTTAGTCCTTGCCAAATCAAAATATAAAAAAACTATTACATATTTTTATTTTGGTGGGATTTCTTTTAATGTCCGTTATGTTATAAAATACAATTCAACCCAATCTAATTTGGTTGCATCTTCCCTATTCATACAATGACCCGTCATTACTGTTCTTTGTCGCCCTCACACTAATACATTGCCATCGAGTTCTCTAAGATAAAGATTAGATTGATCCGTATCATATTGCTGTCGCGCTCTCACAAATATGAATTTCCACCTGCTCAACAAAAAGCTGATCTCAGGCATTTGCTGCCGACAGCATTGCCGACGTTCGCTACTGAGATACAATACCATTGACTTACCTATAGCATCTATACCATTCTGACGCGCGCTCTTTGCAAACGGCGACATGTAGCATCCGTCGAAGGACAGATTGCGCGCCATCCACGCGATGGAGTTTGCTACCGCCTGCAAGCGTTGTGCGTCTCCCTCTAGTCCTTGTGCTCTCCTCATCTCGGCTAAGAGAACCGGCTCCGGTACGTTATCGAACACACCGTCAGTCGCTACTAGGATCACGTCGCCGCACTCTACAGGGAACTCTGATGTTTCCGCTGATTCTGGTCTGGAATTTTTTGAAAAGGAACTATTATTGCTACTGATTATCAAACAAATATTCTTAAAAAAGATTTCAAATTACACTATTCGCACGCAATGTTTGCCCCTCTGAAGTTAGGCGCTCCGGAATTTCGCACATGTAAAGTCGGAATGTATATTTATTATTTTCTATAATAACTATTCCTAGATGACATACAACACTAAGCCAGTTCTTTCCTCCCGCTAACCTGCCTTGCCTCCCATTTATACATTAGTATTTAATACTGCGCAGTCATTTGTAGCCAACTTCAGAGGGGCAAACATAGCGTACATGTTAAAAACTGTATATCTTACAGCATGTTCACAGCACGCTTTTGTTCCTGTATGAACTAGTAGAGGGATGTTATACGTTTGACGCCAATGTCTGTGTATTTGCTATCTGTGGCATCATAGCTCTGGAACGGATGAAGCGATTTTGATGCGTTGTTTTAAGGCGAAAGCAAGTTTGGTACTTTTGGTGGTACTTATATTTGGTAAAAATCGATTCAGCAGTATCAGCTAATGTACGGCATGTAAATCAATAATGACATCATAAAATGGATTTTTAAATATAGATTTTCGTATGATTATTGTGTAGATTTTTTAAATTTTTTACCTAAAGATCCCATGTACAACAGAAAAATCGTACTGTATATTAAGTTATACTAAACCGATCTCAAAGGCTTAGTTTTTGGTTCATTAACTAGCTCTAGTCGTTCTCGAGTTAAATTAAAAAATAGGTAATTTGGGTAGACGGATGGCGTAATCGATTTTTATCCATTGACCCCGTGCAGCTTGTTTTAAATAATTTGTTTATTATTGCCACTTCAGATTGAGACGCTATATCGTAGTGATGAGACGACCCAGACAGTTCCTGTATCTATTAGTGTTACATGAAAATATCTTTTATGTCCATCGTAACACGGTTAATTACGGCACAATGACCACTTAATTAATTTATAATCATTAAAGCTATGATTTAAGAGAGTATCAACCATGTTTACTAATAAACTGTAAAGTTACTTTCACAGTGAGAATTCTGTAAGCCAAACCATGGCCAAACCCATTGGCGCGTGAGTTCCAAATTTGTTTGCGTTTAGAGAGCGTGTCAACCATAATGTAGTGGTAAATTAGTGGTAATGCTTTGAAATATCTTTGTCGTTAGTAACGTACGGAGGAGATTTTGTTTTCGTGGAAGCTATTATTTTTATACACACTGGATTGACACGGACTTTAATATTAAAGTGGCTTGAATGAATTTTATTTTCAACTATAGCTTTGGCCCGCGACTTCGTTTCCTCGTACATAGAGGTATTTTAGAAATTAACCCACGAGAACACTTTGTCGGCTCATAAAGTTTTTATATTTTAAATCACGTCGTTACTGCGTGAACGAAGGATAAACCAACAAATGCAGTTAGTTGGTTCAGTAATTTAGTTAAGAACTTGTGAATTACATTAATGAATAATTTGACTTAAAATATGCGAGGAAAATTTGCATTATGAATTGACAACCATCATGGAAATCTCGTTATCGTCTATTCACTTAGCCGTCTGACAAAATATGAATGGCATACTTTTCCGCAGCGGTACTCAATATTTTTTGGAACCGAGCCCATTTTAAACTTTTTAGCGCTAATTAAGGGAGTCCTAGAATCAACCTAAAATAAACAAAACGTAAGTCATTTCACAATAAGTCTTTTACATAGCACTGTATTCAGTCCACTGTAAATTCATGAATTGTGCGTGTCACCTCATTTTCGCATTTTATGTGAAAGAAATGCGTTGTACCTGAGGTTGACATTACTTTGTCTGAGTCCTCGAAGAGGCATTGCAGAGCACCGCGGTTTGAGAATAGTGGCTCCGTAAAATACACGCCTTGCGTAACAAAGCTTAGAATAGTTTTTAGAAAGTTTACACGTCTTTAAAATGTCAGTACAATCACGTACAATATATAAGGGTCTTACAAAAACCTATATACATACATTTAAGATTTCACAAACTGCGAGCACGTGAGCTTTAAGAGCTGGCAAACCTCCAGTGAGCTAAAAATTCTAATATTAGTGTATGCAGAAATACATCTGCGATTGTGGAATGAGCACATGACTTGATCCCGAGTGAAAATTGTTTTCCATAGTCATTAGGTAGTCTTATGACCGGCTGATATAGCATGGATTTGGCTCAAACGTCGTCGCGTCGTCCGTCCGTTGTGTTGACATTGTTGGATTGGTGCATTTGTAATTTGTTATTTATGTCGCGAGTCGTGAGGATGGATGGTACCAATAGCTCGACGCTTGTAATATGAATCGCAGTAATTACACTTATCAATGTGAAACAATAAGCTAAAACCGACCAAGTGCGAGTGTGACTCGCGCACCGAGGGTTCCGTACAGAATATGGATATTTAAAATACAGAAAATCATAAATAAAATGCAACGAACAATCCTCCATCGTCAAGTCTTCCCTGTTTCGTGCGTGTTATATGTTTTTGTTCAAATAAACTAAACCAAAATATTCAAAAATGTTAACTAGAAGAAGAAGAATAAGAATAACTAAATCACTTTTATTCGATAATGGCCTATTAACATTATAAGTGTACAAGACCAGGCCTTGGCGCCATACATTCGCGGAACGTGTATTTTCCGTCTCAGTCAACAATACTGTTCATGTCATGTCTCCATGTATGTATTCTTTAGAAGCCCTAGTTCGAGGCAATACTATGTAACTGTAAGCAACAAAGTGAATGTTGAAGTGACGTTTTAAATATCACTCATTCAATTAGTACAAAGTAGTAGTACAACGACACTGGACGTCAGCGTCACGAATAGTTGTTAAATTCTCGAACGGATACTTTAAGATAAAATCCGTTCGCTTAGAGATAGTGCAGCCTTTGAAAAATGAAAGCGCCACAAGCCGGCTTCTAGTCGAAGCCGACGCGGTATCAAAGAACTGACTGAAAGAAGCGACTGCGATGTACCGCTGGCGAATTTGGCATTTTGTATCGAGGCATCGCAGTGAGGTTGTGTTTGTCACTATGTGGTGACTGCTGCGTGTATAGAAATTTTTTCATGTTTATTTTATGCTTCGTCATGTGTACCTATTTTAAGTCGCTTAAATTATTTTTGCTGCCTAAATCAAATTATATGTATTATTTAATACTAGTTTTTTATTACAACAGCCAAATATTCCGTTTGGATGTACCGACATTATCTAAGCGAACGGACTATACATTTTGAAGACTTTGTCCGATGTTTTTTTATTATTAACACGATGACATCGACACGATCTTTGTCTCAAATATCTAAATGATAATCCCACCATATTTACTGATGCTAAAGTAACTCTGTCAGTTTGTTACGTTTTCATCCCGGCTGAACCGATCACGGTGAAATTTTGCACGTTCGTAGTTCGTAGCATATGGAATGGAGCGGGAAATACGCCATTTTTTTATCCCAAAAGGATTCCGGTTGTCGGTTAATTTCGGAAGACCACGCAGAAAAGAGCGGACAAAAGCTATAGACCCTTCATACTCTAAAATTACTTGTATGTATATTAAAAGTAAGAATATGCAAACAAAATTGTACCATGATTGATAAAGACTTATATACTTGTTTCTTTACAAAAGCGAGCGATTGCCAAGAAACTAATGTAGATTATATTTATCTTAAGGTGCCCTCAGATAACGGTTCCTAAGATAAAATATTTATTAACCAGTCATGAGCTATCTTTAATAACATAATGACAGTATAAAAACTGCAAATATAGATCGCACACAAAATTATGGCGAAACCAACAAGGAGATTCTACAGGAAATTTTGTCTAGAGTCTAGATTCAGCAGTTTTCAACTTCAATCTGAAGTCGGAATAATCTTAGAAAACTTCAGAAAGATCACGCCATCGATCACGCCACCTACTTCCTAGTTCTCTTATCTTAGTGTGACTGTTTTCTATTTGGACATGGATATTTATAAAATCCGAGTATCTTTCTTAATTTAATCTTTCCCTCCATGAAAAACTGCATGTAGTGACTAAAAGTACATAACAATTTTGATTAGGAAAAAAAATTGAGAAAGGCAAGTTAAGAAAGGAACATTTATCAACAAACGAAACATTTATATAACACAAAACTAGTCTCAAATTCAATAGAATTTTTTTAGGTATCTCATTTCAATGTAATAGACACAAAGAGGGCAGACTCACTCGTGATTCGTACATTCAAATGGGACTATTCAATTATTATTTTAAGTTATGGTACTAGATTTGTCTCTGTGCCAGTGTCATTGTTAAAAGGAAAGGAGGGAAACGAGATGCAAGGAAGTAAAATAATAAATAGGAAAGGGCCAAAAAGAAAGGATCAACAAGGTTATTTAGGATATAAATGCATACAATATTATATTTTTATGTCATTCTTTGGAAGGAATCGGGCTATAAAATCTATAAATAAGATAGGATTGGATAGAAGGCAGGACATCTTAGTGGGAAACAGAACGTTACATGATCTGCAAAATTCCAAAATTATCGTCCGAATCAGTGTTTGATAGTGCGATCGTATCAACGAAGCCATGCGATATCGAATCCGTGCTCCTTTAAAAGAATCACAGATATTATGTAAACTATACAAAGGAACTAAATTTCTGTGCAAATCTGGGATCACAAATTTGCACAAACTAGGAAAGGAAACTTTGTGAAACATGTCCTGCGAAATTCCCCAAATCGTCCGAATGTTTGATAGTGCGATCGTATCTACTAAAGTCGCCAGCCATAAACAATAAACACATTAAAGTTAGGGCACTAATGTAATGTAATCGAACGAAGAAAAAATATATGTGGAAAGTTTCCCTAAATAGAAAGTATTTTATTTTAAAACTCGTGAACTGGCGGAGCTCCAACGTAATTCTAACGTAAAGAAAGACGAAACATACTTCTACACGCGTTTAATGCCGCATCAACAAGTGAATTTACTATCATTGAATCAAATGTTTAATGCGGTAGAAGAAATCATCACAATCTATCGAAAAACGTTCACTTCAAAAACTATATTACACTGCATACAAATTGTTTGATGTTCTGGCACATCGGCGATCTTTTCCCGCATTTTTAAACGATTGTTGCGAAGAAACGGAAGAGGTTTCCGAGGTGGAGGATTCATCGTTCCTTTCTAAGTCACAGTTCGCGGCGTCATCACCAGAAAACCAATCTAGCTAACGATCCACAAAATCATGTGTCCAATCCCTGAGTATGCAGGATTTTTGTTTTCAATGTACAGCTTTTAATACATAAAAACCAATGTTTTTTTATCTACTCGAATAATGTGATCACAATCTTTAACTCATATAATAATAAACAAAGAAATACTAAAAATTGACTTTTCTCGAATTTTGTACATAAATTCGTGATATAAATCAAATTCATGTCAAAATTTAAAGTACGGAATAGAAAACCTAGCCGTGATTTGTCAACTTGCGTCGTTATAATAGTTACTTGGGTAACCTAGATAATAGTTATTACGTGTTCAGTAAATTCAATTTGGTGGTGTCATGACTATGATACCAGGAACACGTCCCGATCCCGTTCCGATCCCATTATAAAACGCGTCTGCGCTAAAAATGTGAATTTGATGCTCGATGATAAATTAAGCCCACCGCCATATCTCAATTCATTTTAAGCTCAGATAGTGATACAGTCGTTATCATATCAGAACAACACCTAAGATTTATTCAGGTGACATGTTTCCACGTTGTTTTTCTGGCACACTGTAGTCTCAGAACCTTGAACGTAATGTTTACTCTATTATCGTTAACCTTTTGATATTTATAACAGGTTTTCTTTAACCTCTTCATTGACGCATTTGTTTTATTCGTTAATAACTGAAAATCAAACATATACCCAAACTGATAACGGTATTATTCAAATAAATTTAGTGATTAAAACAATATAAACAAATAAAACACTGATTATGAATTTAATCAAATCAGTGTAGATTTAGTTAAATTTGTGTGGTCTTAACAATGTCTTAAACACCCAAAATGGTATTTTGGTTTTTGTATTTTAATCGGAGTTGCCAATAAAATTTTGAAAAAAGTGTTGAAAAATAATAATATTTCGCACGAGCAAGATTCGAACCTGCGTCTCTCGCCAGTCCAGACCGGTTTTTTTTTACTATTTCAAAACCTAAAATTTTGTTAACTAATTTTTATACATGTATATTTTATTGACATTTTAATTTAGCAATTTTGCAATATAAGTCTAACATCAGTGTTTTATCATGAAAATATCTCGCCGCGGAACGAACTGCGCAATTTCTTTTCAGCTCGATTCAGACATTTGAAAGTCATCGGAATCTTTATTTCCTTAATGCATGTAGTGACCGACTTAATGTTGTCCTCAAGGAAAAAAGCAATGACTTATACGACTTGAATACGAATATAAACATAAATAAAAGGACCTCAGAATTAGGTAAGTTTTCAGAAAAAATACGTTTAGCATGAGTAGATGTAATTTCATAAATCGATTATTTTATATCATCATCATCAGCCAGGAAATGTCCACTGCTGGACATAAGCCTCCTTCATGGTACGCCATGGTATGTTATATAGACTTCAAAAATATCACACGGGAACTATTTGTTACATCGGGACAAAAAGCTAGCCTGTCCTTTTACTTTACCCTTTAACTGTCCCTAATTCTGAGTCTCCGTTACGACGTGAAGGACAAACAATGTCATTTTGGCATTTACAACATTACTCTAGATGATAGTATATGATGTACCATGGGGAAGTATGTTCAGGGGTGGTCGCATTACCAGATTTTTGTTTTGAGCTCAAGAAGTTCATAACGTTTATGAGCGTGTATAGTCCCATCGCTAGGCAAAGGCCTTTCGTGGTCTGTCGCGGTGCCTGGGGCCCAACAGGGGTGTGCATACATAAAACATTATTTTAATAAATAATTCAAATATCGATAACAGCATCATACATTTTAACGCGCCACAGCGAGCGGTGACGCCACGCCTGGTCTGTATGCAAGTTTTTTGACCAAGTCTGATGGACTGTGTTAGGAAAAGTATTAGTAATTTAGAAAAATCTTTAGTAGGGCCTTTTTTACATGGTCTCTCGAATGACACCATAATAGTTTTTTTGATCAAAGTACAGCCTATTGTATTTTGGGGCGAATTTTAAAACACAATCGTTTTCTATATACGAGGGGCATACCGAAATGATCGGGAATATAAAACAATACATACAGGAAATAACTAAATTTATTTTTATTGCTTTTCGAAGTATTCTCCGTTGCAGTTAATGCACTTTTGCATTCGTTCGAACCAATTATTATAGCAGCAATTCCAGTCCGAAGTTGACATGGTCAAAATCGTCGATTTGTATGCTTCCACTGCTTCTTCTGGACCTTGAAACCGCTGACCACGCAATAAATCTTTGATTCTAGGGAATGTAAAGTAATCATTGGGACTCAGATCAGGGCTGTATGGAGGATGATCCATTAATTCAACGTTTTCCTGCTTCAAAAACTCGCTTGTTTTCTGAGCGGTGTGAGAGCTCGCATTATCGTGATGGAGGATTATGCGTCGTTTCGGGTTACCTCTACGGAGTTCGGATATCATCTGTGGCAAACAAACCGTTGTATACCAATCAGCGGTAACCGTTCTCCGTTCCTCTAAGGGAACTGTGACTACATGTCCTGTTTTCGCGACAAACGAAGCGACCATTTTCTTCGATACGCTGCGAGAGCGGACAACTTTTGTTGGCTTGATCTCACCTGCGAAGACCCAGACAGCCGACTGATGCTTTCTTTCTGGCTCATATGAATAGATCCATGATTCATCACCAGAGACAATGTTATAAACTGCTTTTGACTTTCCTCCGTTGAAGCGTTGCAGAGTAGACCGGCACCAATTGACACGAGCCGCCTTTTGCTCTTCGGACAAATTATGTGGCACCCAGCGGGAAACTAGCTTTCTCACTCCCAGTTCACCATGTAAAACAGTTTGTATCGCAGTCATACCTATCCCTAAAGTAGCCCGAATCTGCTCATATGTAATATGTCGGTCATCCTGTATCATTCGGCGCACAACAGCGACATTTTCTGGTGTAACCGCTGTTTTTGGCCGGCCTGTGGAAGGTACGGTGCCAAGAGAAGCACGTCCACGCCGGAATTCAGAATACCAGCGATATATTGTCGTCTGGCTAGGCGCTTCACTCTTGAATATAGATATAAGCTCAGCGAGACATTGTCCCTGAGATAATCCTCGTCGAAAGTTGTAAAAAATTATGGCACGGAAACTTTCTCTTGTAAGCTCCATTTTTTTATCGACCTATCAATTTCAAACTGATATTGTTCTTTAAAAAAAAAATTTTTTTAATTCTGTCAATTGTATTCGATTTTCAACTAACCAGTGTTTATTCATCAAAAAGAGTTTTTAATCTAATTAAATCGAAAGTACTCGATTACCGATCTTTTCGGTATGCCCCTCGTACATACATAAAGAGCTCTAGCAGCTTCAGTTATTCATTTAAATATTCAATCGATGGGCTATCATTCTCTCATAACACATCACAATATTAGATAAATTTTTAATGTTCATTGTGAGTTTAAAATATAATATTAAGAAAACTGCCTACCTGCCTGTAAAACCGTTTTTTGAGACTAATAATTATGATGTCCACGGTGTTCGATTCCCAGCGAGGTCACTTATTACAAAAGGCAACCTTTAAAAGATTTCTGACTCTTTAGGGGAAGAGTTGGGTGCCTATCATACTCGGTTTGGTTGTTGGTAGGGCATTTTAACTAATATAACATAACATAACTTTACTGACACAAAAAAGTTAATAGCATTATTCATCGGTAATGCCGGCCGCCGGCTGTAGCGCTTCATTAACAGTTCGATTCTGGTCCAGCACATTTCTATCCTAGAATCGTTATCGTCACTTACAATCAGGTGCAATAAAACCCATCATACACGAAAAACACCCCATATAGAACAAGTGTCACCTGTCACTAAGCACGTTCCTGTCGTGCCCCGGCGGAGGCAGGCTGAGCTGGTAGGGTGTGTTGAAGTAGTGCTGTTGTTCATGGGAGCGGTGCACCACTCGACCGCCTCGCACCACCATGTACCCGCTGTCTCCGATGTTGGCCGCACGCATCACGCTCTCACTCCGGTCCAGGATCATCACGCATGCCGTGCTGCTGCCTGAGGACACAGGAAACTCTTTATCATCAGATGATACGCTACAACGGTCATTTAGATTGAGCTTTAGCTAGTCTGGCCATAAATACTGCTGCATAATGGTTACTTAAAACTTTTCGTTTTTCAACTGTATTACTTTGAATTTCACATATTTTATCGTGTTTACTCGCATTATAGTGGGTACAGAGCCTATGGAGAATGAATACTTCAATACCTGGTTAAATCGTCCAGGTCAAAATACGGTAGATGTTGTTGTTGAAGCATAATGTGTTTCGGTGGCCACTGAATCACACACAGAGTCGAAACCTCGTTGATGCAAAGGTATGGAAAACTTCATATACGCCATTCATATAGTTATTGTTCTCTCAAGTTGTCAAAAAAGTGTATGCCTCATTGTCTTCACGTTTGGGGGGTCCAGTACGGAGCAG
The DNA here is from genome assembly GCA_910589575.2 of Carcina quercana. NCBI lineage: Eukaryota > Metazoa > Arthropoda > Insecta > Lepidoptera > Depressariidae > Carcina > Carcina quercana. The sequence goes on from OU342439.1 coordinate 8,142,171, forward strand.
ATGTGACATCTTTGATACTGTGTCTATGACATTGTTTGATCATATGGTTGGATCATAGGCTGTCGATGATGATGAAGCCAGACCATATTCTGTTTGTTGTGCTCAATTTCACAACATTCAATGTGATTGTGACACTTAGTTCAAATTTAGAGAGATATGAAGTTTCTCAAATACGTGAGAGTTGAGAGTACACTGTATCAACTAAATGTCTCTTTGTATATCACACTAAGGGTTCTGAACCATGGAAATAAATGTACATACATTATTACCATGAAATAAGGTACATAAATTTTTTCGATCGCATAGCTGTTTGTTATTCAAGGTTTTATTTCTCAGACATTATACAAAATAGACACCTCCCTTAGGTTTTCCTGTAATATTTACGTACTATTGTGATTACTATTTTGGAAACTTCACCGGAGGGAAATCTGTATTAGAATGTAATGATGTAATAGCACCGTAAAAAGTGAATAATGTATATTACTCGTAATTAGGAACTTTCTGTGTAGAGAAATAAATAAATATTATTATAATAAACAAAGCCCTTTCATATGATACCCTACATGACCCAGTGACTCCACCTTGGTCCCCTTTTTAAATAAAAACATTAATTATTTCAGTTTCGGCAACTGTGTGTCACAATTTCCCATAACTATTGCAAATTTTAAGCTGATTTACTTAATCATATTGAAATACTAGTAATGCTTACTAGTATTTCAATATGATTAAGTAAATTATTATATATATATAATAATTAAGTATATTAAGTATATTTTCACAAAATAAACAGTAAAATATATATATATATACATATACAGGGTGGTCCAAAATGTGACGTCCAAAAATTTTTTTTAGATTCCTTACACCTGGGTGTATCCGAAAATACCCCATGTATGTTCCGCGATTTTTTGTAGTTTAGAAGTTATGATTTTTTAAATGTATATTTCGAATTTTCTGCCGGAGCGACTTAAAATAATCGTAACTTGTTTAATAGTAAGGTTTTTTTATTTATTTTTTCTCGAAAGTGATCGTCTTGAATCACCCTTTCTACTTTATTATCAACTACACAACGTTATTCATTACAAGTTACCGAAAAAAGGGACGAAAGTAAAAATTTTAGGTTTGAGTTGAACGGAGCCAAATTTTCAAAAATTTCTTAATAATACAAAATTAATGTTTCATTGGTTCAAACTAATTTTAAAAACTCCAGCAGTTTGTCAGCTTACCAAATAATAAAAAAAAAGTTGTTCTTAATAGGCGATTTTACGACGAAATTGGCTTCAGAACTTAGTTAGGTGAGAATTCATAAAGAAAAAATTTTGTCAAAAAAAAATATTAAGCTTATTTTGTTTTCATTTTTATGGCCTACATTAGCAAGGCATCATCAAAAGCATTCAAATAATTTCAAATTGAACGATCAGTGACACATTAGAAAACATTTTATTTTAAAAAAGCTTAGTTTAGTTTTTATTAATACGGTTATTTTGGTTTATTTTTAGCATCAATAAAAGAAAACACAAATTAAGTTCAACTACTTTATTAAAGAAGATTTTCAAAATGACGCCCTTCAACTTCGATACACAATCGGCAACGTCTTAAAAAGTTATCTTTTAGTCTGCGGAAAGCGCTTGAATTTTGTCTGACTTTCGTCGCTGCTTCTCTCAATTTTCGTCTCAGTTCTTCTTCGGAGTTAGTTTGCTGAGCATAGACAACTTCTTTGTAGTAACCCCAAATAAAAAAATCTATTGGGTTCAAGTCCGGTGAACGTGCAGGCCATTCGATTGGGCCGCCACGCCCAATCCATCTGCCCGGGTATGTTTCATTAAGGTGCCCCCTCACTTGGCGTGCGTAATGGCAAGGAGCACCATCATTTTGGAATATCATGTGCCTTCTTGTTTCCAAGTTTACATCTTCCAGCAATTCAAAAAGGTTGTTCTGCAAAAAGTTTAGATATGTGTCTCCATCCAACCTAGACGGCAGCTCGAAAGGCCCAATCAGTTCTCCATTTACAATTCCCGACCACATGTTTACGCTGTATCGATGTTGAAAATTTGATGCTCTTGCAAGGTGTGGGTTTTCAATTTCCCAGCTGTGATAGTTATGGATATTAAATACTCCAGTGTTTTCAAAACGGGATTCATCGGTCCATAAGATCTTATTAAAAAAATCTGGGTCTTCCTGACACCTTTGTATCATTGTTTCGCAGAAAGCAACTCTTCTAGGGTAATCTGAAGCTTGTAGCTCCTGAACGCGCTGAATGTGGTAAGCGTGGTAGCCTTCTGAAAAAAGAAAAGGACTATTACTCACCACCTAGGCAGGAAGAAGTCTAATACCTGGCATTGTATCTGTGATTTATGTTTTGTGTAAATAAAAAACAAAACGACATACCCTTTTTCAATATCCTTAGAACTGAGGTCCGTGGTATTCCAGTCCTTCTGGTTATTGCTCTGGAACTCGTAGAAGAGTCTCTTTCTACAGCTGCGATGACTTCATCTCTTCTGTCCGGATCTACTCTGGGTACTCCTTCGTGCCTTTGGCTACGACCGGGGATACGCCCGGCCATCAGCGTATTATGAGTATTAATAAATACCCTATGGTCCGGGTAATGGTCCAGTATTTCTCCTCGCCGGTCCAGTTGTTGACGATATAGCCTTGCGGCTAAATGACCGTTTCCTTTGGCCATACCATAGTAAAAGTGCATTTCTGCGTACTGGCTTAGACTAAAATTACTCATGTTGCCGTCAGTAACACAAGCACAAGTCAGTCGTAAGGCAAATCGGAGTCCGTAACACAAGCACAAGTCAGTCGTAAGGCAAATCGGAGTCCGTAACACAAGCACAAGTTAGTCGTAAGGCAAATCGGAGTCCAGTAACAAAGCGAAAGTAGGTTCAAAATATCGGTATCGGAAAGAAGCAACGTCAAGTAGTATCACACGCGATGGAAGTGAGTGAACGACTAGCGGACGGACGATACAGTGAGATGCTACGGAGAATGTATGGGGAGAGGGGGGAGAGGGAAGTGCAGGTAAAAAACCCCTAGCGCGCACGGCTGACTTTTGTGGCCAAGACAGTAGGTCTTTCTCTTTCGTACTTCTACGCAACCATAACAGTGCGAAAGAGAAAGACCTTACTGGCCTGGCGCCTTTTGAAACGTGTTATTTATTGCTTTGTGTCATTGTGTGTGATTGGCCTTGAAGTAGATTTTGGTTTAATTCTAGCTTTCATAATTTCATGTCTAAAAACAGAAAATGAAATGTGTCACTGATCGTTCAATTTGAGATTATTTGAATGCTTTTGATGCCTTGCTAATGTAGGCCATAAAAATGAAAAAAAAAATAAGCTTAAACATTTTTTACGACAACATTTTTTTTTTATGCATTCTCACCTAACTAAGTTCTGAAGCCAATTTCGTCGTAAAATCGCCTATTAAGAACAACTTTTTTTTTATTATTTGGTAAGCTGACAAACTGCTGGAGTTTTTAAAATTAGTTTGAACCAATGAAACATTAATTTTGTATTATTAAGAAATTTTTGAAAATTTTGCTCCGTTCAACTCAAACCTAAAATTTTTACTTTCATCCCTTTTTTCGGTAACTTGTAATGAATAACGTTGTGTAGTTGATAATAAAGTAGAAAGGGTGATTCAAGACGATCACTTTCGAGAAAAAATAAATAAAAAAACCTTACTATTAAACAAGTTACGATTATTTTAAGTCGCTCCGGCAGAAAATTCGAAATATACATTTAAAAAATCATAACTTCTAAACTACAAAAAATCGCGGAACATACATGGGGTATTTTCGGATACACCCAGGTGTAAGGAATCTAAAAAAAATTTTTGGACGTCACATTTTGGACCACCCTGTATAACATTAATTACGATTTTTTTATATAAAAAACGGCCAAGTGTGATTCGGACTCGCACACGAAGGGTTCCAAACCATTATCTATAACGATGTCAAAAAATCACGTTTGTTGTATTGGAGTCCCCTTAAATACTTATTTATTTGTTTTTTTTTAGTATTGTACCAAATATATGGCAACAAAAATACACTATCTGATAAAATTTCAACTGTCACTATCTGACAGACAGGCAGAGTCTTAGTAATAGGGTCCCGTTTTTTACCCTATTGGTATGGTACCCTAAACAAGGTTGTTTTTGTCAGTTCTCCTCAATAGTTTTATTCAATAAATGAATGAAAGGTTCACTGTTCTTTTTATGGCTTTGTGATAATATGTATATTATAAATGGTCTCTCTCCCATAAGTACAGTAGAACTCCAATTATCCGAACTCCGACTATCCGAATCGCCGATTATCCGAATCACAAAAAATTGTCCAAAAAAAGTCTAAGTGCGCTATTATTCTTCCCCCCGCGAAGCCAGTGTTTGCGCGTCAAGTCTTGACTTGACTTGTCTTAACTTCCCGTTGTGCCTACACTGACTTCCCCCTGCGAAAACGGTTGAAGACCGCAAAACAGCTTACATTAACGGAGATGTTTAAAAAACAATGATTTTTATTTCTAATCTTGTACATAAGTACATTTTATTTATATTTAAAACATGTGAAAATTTCATGTTTCTTTCATTTAATTCAATAAAAAAATAGTGCAATATCAAAACGTAGCTTTTATTCTGTCCAATGGCAATTTTTTTAAAAAAAATCCAATTATCCGAATATTTGATTATCCGAATGGGTCCCGGTCCCCATTAATTCGGATAATTGGAGTTCTACTGTAATATGAAATGGCATGTGCATGAGAAATGTAGCCCTCTTTGTTATTGTGCATTTTCGTTAAGCAGGGCTATTTAAAAAAAAACATATTAGACAGATAGAAGGTATATAAAAGAAGATAAAAATGCCAGTTCATATGATCTTTGTAAAAAAAACTTCTTTTTAAACATTTATACGAATGTGTTTCAGCATGACACTTTAGGTAGTTGTGCAAAGAGTTCTAAATTAATTAAAACATAAATCAATATTCACCAAGTATAGGTTTCTTATGCTCCAATAGCTCATAATATGATTTGGCTAGCAGGTCACTAGGCTCCGACATTTTGAAGTGGCCCATCTGTACAAGCCTTTCGCATGTCCTCATGAGGTATGATGAGAACTCCCCAGGGTCGATGCCATAGGCTCGCCAGCCCCCCACTCCATCTGCGACTCCTAAAAAATGATACCGCTGATGAAAACCCTTCAGCTACCAACTAGAATATTTAGGTTTTAATAGGCAAATTGTTCTGTTAGTCACTTGACAGACTTTCAATTGTCTAACTCATTGAATACCCGGGTTAGACAATTGAAAACACTTTTAAACATATAAACATGGACATGTGTTGATGTGCAACTGACAAACATTACAGTATGCAAAAACAATTACTGGACCATATTTCTATGTCTTCATACATAGTTAAATTTTAGAACAACACTTACCAGAAAAGCAAGCAGAACTAGGCCATTATGATTCAATTTATTTACCCATCAAAGGTCAAGTTTAAGTTTTATATTTACATGGACATTTGACATGACCCACCTTCATAGATCTCCACATTGGACTTGTCATGAAGAGATTTGCCATAATCACCATGCTTGGCAGGCAGATTGGTGATTGATGAACTATTTTCCCTTAGTTGCCATAAAAAGTGTCAGTTTCAGTTATCTTCATGCTAATAAAAATAACCAAGTGTGAGTAAGACCTGCACACCAAGGGTTTTGAACCATGGAGAGAAGCATACAGATATGGATATATGGTTCATTTGGCTGACCACAAAACTAAGTATGTTTGTCAAGGTCAAGTCAAAAACTACACTAGATAGAGACTTCACTTTTTGAATTTTTGTTTTAACGGTTCCATTCCTGAAAAGGAAAAACTGAAGCCTTATAGATTCACTTTATAGTCCATCTACTAATACCATTTTTCTTAAAAATACATCAAGGTTGGGTACCTTGAATTTAAATGTAAAGTCTAAATAAATTAGTGTATTAGCTATTGGGCAGTTAGTGCCTCCTCTTGTACATCTTAACCATAATTTTTGTATAAATATGGAATGAAACTTGTGAAATTAAATGTCACTTGATCACTATATTATGGTAAACATATAAAATGCTGTAAGCTTCCTAAATATACTAAAATATTAGAAAAAACTTTTTAGGCTAGGGGTCTTCATTCTCAACCCATTCCAAAATTGAATGTTGAATCTCAGCTGATGTTCATTATATGAAGTACATAATAAGGTAAAACAAAGACAGTTTTTGGACTGCTAAGATTAAATTAAAAAAGGTCTTATCATGAGTAAAATGAAGGTCAATAAATAACAATCGCTCACCAATAACATCCGCATTATTGAATTTAGAGGAGAACCACGCATCGTCACCAAACTGTCCTTTGCTTGTTCTACCATTCGCAATGTCTTTAGGAAAACCACACACCACAGACACTAAATATGGATGTTTCTTGTTTGAAACATTTAACTCAGCAGCGTTTGATAGACTTGCAAGTCCATTTCTTAAAGCACGTGATAGCACTCTGCCTGTCCAGAATATGGACTGCATCATTCAATTAGTTTTGTACTTTGACACCAGCCATTTACAATAGAGGAACTGATAATGACACCATGGTTAGAGATTCTCACGAAACAATCGCACTTACATACACAACACAGCTATTATTTAAATGAACTCAAGTTAAATATTTGTTAGAATTCATTGGTCTCGTGACCACATTCAACCATAACCAAACAATCCACAAATGAAATGACAAAACCAATCACTCGCACCAACTCGCACAATCGCGCATTGTCAAAACGCTGCGCATGAAGAAATTGCGGTGGGGCGCGGGGAGAGAGAAAAAGAGGTCTGTCGATCTGTCCGTAAAATAATCGTTTCGACTATGATCCTAAAACGTAGAAAACGTCATCGATATCACGTTTTTAGGAGGAAATCGTAGCGAAAACGAAGTTACTGACTGAACACAATTAATTTTTTTAAGGCAACACTGTATCAGAAACGTCAAAATCTAATTGGCACATGCGCACTTTTATAGATTTCTTATTGGCTGGTTGTTTGTTACAGTATTGCCAGTTAATAAAAGGTTTTTGCTAAACGCTTTTGCATATATAATTGCATAAATATAAATGGACGAATGTATTTAATGTCTGAAAAATATCACAAAGTATTTCTTCTGAAAAAGAAAAGCGTTTAATATTTTTGGAAAAGGGGTAAAAATCATCACTAAAAAAATTCGATATTGATCCATAAACAATGAGTTCAATAGTCTGACGTTTCAATTTCATAGATTTATGGACAGGGAAGGCGTTGTAGAAGAAAGCTCATCTTCCAATAGTTTTGATGACGGCCGCTAATTGATTTATTACAATTTAGAGCTGATTTAGAAGCTCTACGCTCGCTTAGTGTAGTGATAGATCTGTGGAAGTGTTTCTCGTTGGAAAGTGTAAAGAAAAGGCTTAAAACTGGTGTTCGATAAGTCACTTGGCAATATGCCTGCCGTCAGGGGAGATGGAATGCGAGGGCTCGCAGTCTTCATATCAGATATAAGAAACTGTAAGAGTAAAGAAGCCGAAATAAAAAGGATCAATAAAGAATTGGCCAACATACGAAGTAAGTTCAAAGGTGACAAAACCCTCGACGGCTATCAGAAGAAAAAGTATGTATGTAAACTCCTGTTTATCTTCTTGCTGGGTCACGACATCGACTTCGGTCATATGGAAGCCGTTAATTTGCTCTCTTCCAACAAATACTCCGAAAAACAGATAGGGTATTTGTTCATTTCCGTGTTGGTGAATACTAACAGTGATCTCATCAAACTGATCATTCAGAGCATCAAGAATGATCTGCAATCTCGCAACCCGATCCACGTGAACCTTGCGCTGCAATGCATCGCCAACATTGGCAGTAAAGACATGGCTGAAGCTTTTGGCATGGAGATTCCTAAACTACTTGTTTCTGGGGATACTATGGATGTTGTTAAACAATCTGCTGCTCTATGCCTTCTCAGACTTTTTCGCAAGTCTCCAGAAATAATCCCTGGCGGAGAGTGGACTTCCAGGATAATTCATTTGCTGAATGACCCACACATGGGGGTGGTGACTGCCGCCACATCTCTCATTGATGCATTGGTCAAGAAGAACCCAGATGAGTATAAGGGGTGTGTGACGCTGGCTGTTGCCAGACTAAGCAGAATTGTCACTGCAAGCTATACAGATCTACAAGATTACACTTATTACTTTGTGCCAGCTCCATGGCTGTCTGTCAAACTGTTACGTCTTTTACAAAACTATAATCCACCATCAGAAGAACCTGGTGTACGAGGTCGCCTCTCTGAATGTCTAGAAACAATATTCAACAAAGCACAAGAACCACCCAAATCAAAAAAGGTTCAACATTCTAATGCTAAAAATGCTGTTCTCTTTGAAGCCATAAGTCTTATCATTCACAATGATAGTGAACCTAACTTACTAGTACGAGCTTGCAATCAGCTCGGACAGTTTTTGAGCAATAGGGAGACAAATTTGAGATATTTGGCTCTTGAGTCCATGTGCCATCTCGCTAACTCTGAATTTTCACATGAAGCCGTCAAAAAGCATCAAGAAGTTGTAATCCTCTCAATGAAAATGGAGAAAGATGTGTCAGTGAGGCAGCAGGCAGTTGACTTGTTATATGCTATGTGTGATAAAACAAATGCTGAAGAAATAGTCCAGGAAATGCTGGCTTATTTGGAAACTGCAGATTATTCTATCAGGGAGGAGATGGTACTCAAAGTGGCCATATTAGCAGAAAAGTATGCCACAGATTTTACCTGGTATGTGGATGTGATACTCAACCTTATTAGGATTGCAGGTGACTATGTGTCTGAAGAAGTATGGTACAGAGTTATACAAATTGTCATAAACAGGGAGGAAGTTCAGGGCTATGCTGCTAAGACAGTATTTGAAGCACTGCAAGCACCAACCTGTCATGAGAACATGGTAAAAGTAGGAGGGTACATTTTGGGAGAATTTGGAAATTTAATCGCTGGAGACACCAGATCCTCACCACAAGTTCAATTTGAACTTCTCCATTCTAAGTACCACTTGTGCTCAGCTGCCACTAGAGCCCTCTTACTTTCCACATACATCAAGCTTGTGAATCTCTTCCCTGAGATAAAAGGCCGTGTCCAAGAGGTATTCCGTGCTGACTCCAATTTGCGTTCTGCTGATGTTGAGCTACAACAAAGGGCCTCTGAATATCTTCAGCTTAGTATTGTTGCAAGTTCTGATGTGTTAGCAACAGTTCTGGAAGAGATGCCTGCTTTCCCAGAAAGAGAATCATCCATCCTGGCAGTACTGAAGAAGAAAAAGCCTGGCCGTATACCTGATGATACTGTCAGAGATTCCAAGAGCCCACAACCTACTACAGCATCTGTTCCTGCTGCGATAATCAACTCTACAAGCAACACTAACAACTCAAGTGCAGACCTTCTTGGGTTGGCAACTCCGCCTGGCAATGCTGCCCCAGCTACTGGCAATGGACTACTTGATGTTCTTGGAGATCTGTACACAACACCTAAAGTGAGTCCAAATACCGTTCAACAAAATAATGTCAAAAAGTTCTTATTCAAAAATAATGGGGTACTCTTTGAGAATGAACTCATACAAATAGGAGTCAAGAGTGAATTTAGACAAAACCTGGGTAGGATTGGCTTATTCTATGGAAATAAGACACAGTTCCCCATTCAGAATGTCAAACCTGAATTACACTGGACTGACCTGCACAGACTCAATGTTCAAATGAAGCCAATGGAACCTGTCTTGGAAGCAGGTGCTCAAATTCAACAAATGTTAACGGCTGAATGCATTGAAGACTTTGCAGATGCTCCAAGCATGTCTGTCTCTTTTATTTACAATAATGTGCCCCAAAAGATTACAATGAAACTCCCACTCACTTTGAATAAATTTTTTGAACCAACTGAAATGAATGCAGAGTCATTCTTTGCAAGGTGGAAGAACTTGGGAGGGGAGCAACAGAGGGCACAAAAAATATTTAAAGCTCAGGGTTCTATTGATTTGGCTTCAACCCGTACCAAGTTAGCAGGATTTGGTATGCAGCTTTTAGATGGAATTGATCCAAACCCTGACAATTTTGTTCTGGCTGGTATAGTGCATACCAGAGTCCAGCAAGTGGGATGTCTCCTAAGATTGGAGCCCAACAGGCAAGCTCAAATGTTTAGACTTACTGTGCGGTCTAGCAAGGAAACCGTCTCACAAGAAGTATGTGATCTGCTGGCAGACCAGTTCTAGATTAAAACTCAAATTAACAACAATCAGTTGGATTTAATAGTTGTCTAAGAGTTCACAGTTTAGTAGAGTTGCAATATGGGCTGTTAGAATAACACTTAATATGCTATGATGCGAAACACTTGTGAACTTTGCACTGATAACAATATGGAAATTGAAATCTCCTGTGTACAAGTTTGGATTTACTTTATTGTTAATTTAGAATTAGGGTGTTTTATAACTGCTGTAATATTATTTAATCCTAATTCATATCATCTCAAAACTAAACCATAAAAGACAATTTACATTTGTGTCAAGGATGTTTTAAGTGGTATTTTGTATCTATTTCATAATCTCACACCCTACTAATGAAAGCTGCATACCTATTGTTTGTATAGATTGTATGGTAGAGATTAAAGCTTGGAAATCCAGTTAGTTTTAAATGATATATTATATAATTGTTTTTACTATGTACACATTTGTAAGAATGTATGTATATTTAAAGAATGGTATGAAGGTATACCAAAAATATTGCTTTATTTGTATATAGTTTGAAAAATGAAGCAATCAGTAAAAAATAATTTGCTAAACAATGAATGCTTCAGTTTCCTAGAAATGTCGAAGCTATCTAGCTTATATCTAAATGATTTATGTAGAACATACTATCGTACCAAAGTGAACAATTTGGCTGTATAATTAAACTACTCCCAACAAAATTTATACAAAGTCTTAGAACTTCATACATATTGCAAGGGCGTAGAGAAAAATAATGCATTGAAGAACAGACTGTAGGCAGACTGCTATGATGTCTTGGTAAATAAATAAACATACTTTTCAAATCTCTTGTCCAAGCACAGTCCCATTTTCAGTCAATGTAGTGCAAAAATCAATGAATTCAGTCACTACAGTATGTTTGCGAGAGTTATCTTTATGTCTGTTAACAGACTATGTGTACAATGCATGGGCTATCTCTGTTTTTCATGTAACCATTTTAATTAGTGGTATGTAAGTAGGCGTGACAATGATTTATCACTACCTATCATGTATGTAACGTTCCTGTTATAGTTAAAAATATTGTAATCAATATTTGGATTAATTTCTCATCTTATAGATTTTGAATCTATTTAATATATTTTGTGTAATCTTATAATATTCACAGACATTCCTTTATACGTTAGGTTTGAAATAGTTCTGAAATTAACATTTTTTATAGTTAAATCCTAATAAACATCTACCAGTAACATACATAGTAGCTATTATTTCTTTATCCAGTTATTTCGTTGTAGGAAAATATTGCCCTTAGTTGAATTCCCTGAATAAACTCATATAAACTACCTATTCTACGTAATTTACTTACATTTTGAATGTATTCATCTACGTTATAGAGATTATTTAAAATGTTAATCTATCTTTGAAGTGTGCTCTTGTGTTAGTAAGAATCTCACACTTTTATATGGATTTTTTTCATGTACTATGAAATTATCTAGGATGTAGGTAAATAGAAAATTAGTTAAATGGTACTGGACATGAAATGTTATTGCAAAAATTATCAGTAGTACGCTGAAGCTTTGGTTGCATGGTAGATTTGTTAAGGGAACAGTAATGAATAAAAATTAATATATCTGTTTCACTCTTATGTATTACAACTTGTTAAAACGTATATGTATATTATGGAAGTTATGGAGTAAAGTATAAATGCTTAGATAATATATACACTTGTGTATCGTGTGGTCATTAATATAATTGATTATATCAATGTACAATATCGCATGTGAAAATTTGTGTGTGATGCAGTTAGAGATAGATGTTTGTTCTTGGCTTCGACATCATAATGTATTTGTCTAATCTAAAATAAATATTTATCCGATACATATTTATGAATGACTTTTATTTACTGACCGTCTGTAGGGGGTCAATCATCACATGCGTCATCACGCGGGCACTTAAACATGACTGTAGCCGTAGTGATAGTGACTTATGGTTTTGGAATTTGTGATGCCAACAATATTTTACTACATTTTTAGGGTTCCGTTCAAGAAAAGGAATAAAGGAACCCTCACAGGATCACTTTGTCCTTCTGTATGTCAATACCCTTTTTCTCAGGAACGCGTGAAGTTGTTAAGTAGGAATTAATATCAAATACGCAAGTCTGCAGTCCCTTGAAGCTGTGAAAAAAAGAAGCTTCTAGGTCAACGCATTAAAAAGATACGTCTGTTTAAGCCGCATTTTTCGACGAAGGAATCAAAACCTATAGAGTACAGCATAAGTATACAAATAAATCTGAAAAGTATATATTTTATTAAAATTTACAGTTTCAAACAGCGTCTGACGTATTTCAATGTGTAAATTAACAACATTGTGTTTTTTTGCCAGGCACAACTTGTTCGTATAAAATATGGTTTTCAGTTTGTTGATTGTTCATATTCTGTACGGAACCCTCAGTGCGCGAGTCTGACTTGCACTTTGCCGCCTTTTTATAACAATGAGCATAATATTTTAAACAAAAGACGCCATATTGCATTTTTGGTGACCTCACCTATCGTATTATTGTAAAAATCGTGATCCTTGGCTTTAGAACAGGATTACCCTGTACGTGGGTCTGTCGAGCCAGTACCTACTCTTCGCAAATCTGCAGCAGCTCTGGTGATAGTTGTTTAGCACAGCGGAATATTGCTGGTCTGGATAGTTAGCAGCCAAACCAAGCTGGTCGATGTTGAGCTCAATTCAGGTATAAACTGGGAATGATAAAGCCCACGCAAACAAACTGGCCCTCTGCCACCTGGCGTACAGAACGGACGTTCGCCGCCTCCAGCCGATTCGCGATTGGTACCTCACTTTCCCCGCAAGAGAAAGTGGCAGTACCCGTTCGATGTGTGCCGATATCAGGTCATTTGATCAAAGTGTCCGAGGTCTGACTTGGCACCGCCCCTCGATTGTATTGCCTCATCGACAGCCGAACAGTTCCAATACTGAATAATTTGCCTTACATACGCTCATCATTTAAGATATTGGTAATAAATAGGTAGATAGGGTTAAGTAAAATGTCAATTATATTTTAAACGACACGGCGAGAGACTGCAATTACCTAATAACTATTATGAAATACGAACACCGCCGGGAGGCCTTGACAGATTTCTATTTAAAATATTAAGCTCAGTCTATTGTACAGATCTGGCGACTGGCCTAAATGTATTTAATACCCTACGTAGCCCAGTGCCTCACAGTTGGGACTCAATCCGGCGGTCACAGGTTCGAGTCCTAGTTCCTACTGGGTTAATTATTACCTAGGTACACTCGAGCACAAAAATATACCCACTTTTGTACTATGTCAGCATCATCAGCCGGGAAGCGTCCACTGCTGGACATAGGCACTCTCCTCCATGGTATGCCACATTGACCGGTCCCGAGACACTTTCTTCGAACTTCACTTGGTCCTCGGTCCGCTCCGGTCGGTGAAGCGGGACGGCCCGATACATGTTTCCCGGTACGTGGTCGCCACTCGAGAATTTTTAATCTCCATCGGTTATCCGATCTTCGAGTGGTGTGGCCTGCCTATTGCCACTTGAGCTCACTAACACACGCGTCGAGCTATGTCGGTGACCGTAGTTCGTCTATGGATTTACTCATTCCGGATATCACGTAGAGAAATTCCGAGCATAGCTAACTGAGTGACTTTGAGATTGTTTTCCCCGGCCAACAGCAAATGACAAATTTCGGCTCCATTTGCATATTTGACCTATTGTTCTGTTGACATTCTGTGACTATTGATTTTACGACATTTTATAGATTGATAAAAACGCCACCCAGGGGCCTTTAACTGTGTTATAATTAACTGTAGCTTACATTGAAGTTGTAAGTTAGAGAAATACGTTTTCATTATATAAAATATTACCTTTAAATATTATATACATAAAGGATAAATAACAAGTTGTATGAGTCAGATTGTGTATTGGAAGAATATGCTTACAATTAAGAATACTTATTCTATCAACAAAAAATATTTTCCGGCACTAATCGAACCATTCTTCCACATTTGGTGAATTTTCCAAGACGTCGTTCGACTCGCTGCAATGAAAACAAGATCAAATTAGTATAACTTCATTATAATACTAAGAATTATCGAGAAATGTCAGGTCCACGGCAAAACAAAAGTATAATTGACTATAGGTGAAAAACGTAAGTAAATGACGTTGTATGTGAGTAATGTGTGCGAATAGATATTCCATTTTTGAAATTTATCTTTCCCCATACTGTTTACAAACACAAAGATAGACGAATACATACACTACTACATACAACAGGTCATTTACTTAAGTTTTTCACCTATACTCCTCTAATCTGAAAGAGATCTATACTATACAATATTTTTAACAACACTTTTATAGGTTTCGCCATTCCTAAATAATAATCATTTGCCTAAGTCCACTGTTGGACATAAGACTCCGTTGTGGATCGTCACGTCGGATTTTTTATTAGGGTATTGGCCAGTGGCGTAGCTAAGGCTAGGCGGGGCAGTGAACAGAGGCCTCACATGTTCAAGGGGCCCCTCTGCCTTTATGAAGGTATATACATCCACAAACTGTCAACCAACCACAAGTGCGCGAACTGTCTTGGTAAAAAGTGCAGGCAGTAGTCGCACTTGCTTCGTACATTCAATCTCGGCGTGATTACTAGAAGTTCCTATAGATGGCGCAAATTTTTCGAATACGAAAAGCTACTGAGCCAAGTATTTCTTTGAGTGAACATGTCACCTGTCTAACGAAGGGTCGTTGCTGAACATTTCTGTGGGCACGGTGGGTGGCGCTCGCTCGGGGAGCAGCTCGAGGTACGAGTGCCGCGACTGCAGGTGTCTCTCTACTTCCTCTGGGGTCATGTGACCGTCGCTGGCGGAGAGGCTGAATCCGAGCGCAGGTGACGACTTCGACAGCATCCCCTGGTGGTGCTATAACAATTAGTTTATTGAATATTAGATTAATACCGGTAAAAGAGCATAAGTTATGACTCAAAATGGTTCATAAGGTTCATTTTTCCGACTCCTCTCACTATGTTTGTCAAGGTTTTTTGATGATTTCTCAGAAACTATACAAGACTGAAACCTTGCTAATATTTACACAAACATAGATAGATATAGACACGGAAACTTCGAATATAAAGGGGAGAGGGGGAATGTTATTTTTACGCACATTTCTAATAACATATGATACCCCCAGTTGACTTAGTGACTCCAACAATAGAAGTTGGTGACATAAATAGCTGTGAGATACAGACTGAAAGACACCAGAGTGAGATTATAAGTGTTTTTCTTTCTTTCATTGGATGTTCCGGACCCTATGAATATCACAAACTAGTTATCTCAAATGATTTATGACTACAAACCAATAGGTTCTTTAAAACTTACAGGGTAGTTAATAATTTGCTGTTTCTTGGACACAGGAGCCCTCTTTCTTCCTTTAGTGGCAACTGGACCTTTGTGAGAGGGTGCTGATATGTTCTGGTGAGCTGCATTGGGATCCATTCTTTTCCTGGAAGTGGGGAATTTTTTTTGTACATTTATTTTGTAGACACAAAAAGAAATTATATACATCATATAACATGCATTAAAAAGTGAAATATCTATAATATGTCAGTTTGCATCAATGGATCATACCTTCAGGGTGTGTGTGTATGTGTGTATGGTTGTGACAGTCAATGAAGGTATTTTTTATTATTATTCATGATAGTACAATAGTACAAAAGAGAGGACATTACTAAAATTAAAATGATGAAATTACTAATCCATCAATACTTGATATTATAAATGCAAAATTGATTGTTTTTTGTCATTTTTCTTATTATAACAGAGGGCCATAAGGACTTGATTTTACATATAGGAATATTTGAAGGGCTAGAAAAGAACATCGGCTACAATTTATCCTGATCAAGCAAGTTGTTCCCATAGGATACTTTCTGAAGTTGCAGGTAAGAGCTAGTAAGCTATAAATAAATACAATTGGAAGCAATCTTCTTTTAGCCATGTTTTAAATATGGCTGCATCCAATGGAGCTATCGTAATTTCAAAAGTTAGAAACCACTATATGCTTTTGATTGTAACATTTGCATAACATTTGATTTATTGCAACAAGATTTGACATTAATTACCACCCATAGATAACAAATTCCATAATTACCACCCTTGGCAGATAGGTTTGTGTTTGTAATATCACTAATGTCCTAGTATATTACCTCCTCAAAGCATCCACCCTGTGATACTCTGTGTCATCTGAGGACTCTGTTTCTTCACTCTCTGATGTAGTGCTATCTGGCTTCTCATACTGCAACAGTCGGTCCAACAAGAAGCTACGGTCTCTTGAAACCTTCAACAGCCGCTTTTGACTGCTCCTAAGAGCATCTTGAAAGCATTCATTTTCCTGTAATTTTCAAATTAATTTGTAAGTTTTCGAATTTTTTGTAGCTTTGTTTAGAATAAGATCGCCCCTATTCCTGCCTGTAAGGAAAGTATAAAATCAAGATACAATAACTGTGCATAAACAGGAGTAGGTAATGAGCAGTTAATATAACAAATCTTGTGTAACAAAATATTTCAAGTTACTAGTACTTGCATAGATAAGGAATTTGAGTTTTTTCTTTAACATGAGGTACTGGGCCCTGTAGTTTGGCTCTGGCTCTTGATCACTGCTACTGTCGCTAGAGTAGTCTTTCTCGGTTTCTCTCGTCCTCTGTGTTTCAGTCGCCGAACTGGAACTAGCGCTCGCCGCCGCCGCCGCTTCATTTGCTTGCATATTCGCTATGGATCGGCAGTACCAACCATCTAGCATCTTCTACAACCATACAATTAATTGCAAGTTACTACAGTTGAAAATAATTCAATCAAAATTTATTTTTAACGCAGGAGTTGTGATTTAGACACTATGTATGAATGTCACTCTATTTCATTATGTAAAATGTTTCGGCTGACAAATACTATATAAATACCTTTGTGTAGTTTTCGGATGCCATTTGATTTTCAACAAAACACGAGAAAATCGCGGAAAATCCTTCGATTTCCCAAACGGCTTCGTTGTTTGTTTACTGCCACAAATGTCATTATGACTTTAAATAGGGTTGGTTGTTCTACTTTACCGGTTTTGTTTTAGTATCGATAGTTCGGAATTTAAAAGAAAGTCTATGGTTTGTACTTTGTAAATTTTGTTCAATTTGAACGCATCTGTAGTGCCAAACGTCATTGATTTCATGACATATCTTTCAGTGACACCAGATGGCGCTGTCTAAGGAAAGTACTGTATTTTAGTACAAAAGAGAAATGTATTGTACACCGATTTATACATTTGTGCTTTCCAAAAGACGGATAGAGTAAACCAGCAATGGACTTATGATAAAGCGATTCGAACAGCTTCCTATTTTCCCAATAGAGAAGATTAGTCCACTGTTATAAACCGATCAAACCGTGTTGTTGCAACATACGCTGTACGGTAAAAAAATAAAACGGATATCTTATTTAGTTGGGTTTGTGGCGAACTTCGAACCTTGTGTCAGTCGAAATTGAACCCTATTTGTACCGCATGTGCTGTTTCAGCTGAGTGTGTGGTGCCGTGATCGTCGCGGTCCTCGGTGCCGGATTGATTCCTCGTGTTGTGATGGCTCTCGGTAGTGCAGTGAATGATAATTCTTCAAAAAATGCTCCCCAGAAAGTGAAAAAATGCCCCACGAGCAGCAATGTGAACGTGAGCACCAGCGAGGTTGTTAACAAAGGTAAGTTTATTCAGAATTGTCATGTCCACAGTTATGTAACATTGAGTATGGTTTTTTATGCCAAATATTTTTTTGGTCCACATACCTGCACTGTATGCACCCAGGTCACATGACCTACGGCCGCATACGATCATGTGATCGTATTACCATGCCCGACCATGTGCACCGATGACTGCTGTAACACTGATGAAATTCAAGTATTCTTGTCAGATATCATTATTGCTTGATTCTTGGGAGACCTTTGAAATTAATATGTAAAAACTACGTTTACATAGCAACAGTAAAGTTATGTCAAACCATTACACAACATCTCATAATGTTACAATCACATCTATAGAAGTACACAAGTGTACTCAGTTATTCTTATTCAAGGTGTATTGTCAATTGACAATGCTCTGTTTCAATATAGATATTTATTACATTTTTATTTGGTAGGTCTATATAGGAAATGTATAAAACTAAAATGTAGTAATTAATTATATCCATGTGTCCCTAGCAGTGACCAAAGCAGACCCTATTCCAAATAGTTAACTCATAATTTAACCTTCACTTGAAATTAACACATATCAACTTATTTAAATTTAAAATTGTGTTCCTTAGTCAACCGAATTAATATGTCATATCTGCATTATGTACAATTTTTTTTAACATAAGTCAATACAAATTTTAATTGTGTATTTGTAAATTGATAAATATATCTTTTTTTTTTTAATTTTATGAGTTAGTCTCCTATCTAGTATCAATATGTAGATGCTAAAAATATTTTGGAGACATTTTAAATTAAATGAAAATTATAACAGTATTTGTAAGATAAGATTTGGTTTTCCATTCTGAGTGACCTTTTTATCACTTAGAGATGATAAAGCATTCAAAGAAATTATAAAATATGACCTCTGCACTGTGGTCCCTTCTTTGCCTCTTATATATCAAATTTGAATAGTTATAATTAAAAAAACAGTGTGCTGTGTAAAAATATACATGTTGTCTATGTTGTTTCCATGGAGAGAGAGGCCTTTCTTTATATGTCTTAGTGTACCTACTCCCATTAGATTTATTAATAAGGAACATAATTTTATGCATGGTAATCAGAAAATTGAATTATGTTGACAAAATAGTTGTGAGAAGAAAAAAAGGATTATTTTAAGGATCAACCTTAAGTTCCATCATTATTATTTTTCAACTTAAAAGATGCTATGCTGCTGATTCTTATCTGTGGCAAAATTATTAATAATATAATTTTGTTACCTCATTCAATACATATATCAATATAATAAAATAATGTTTTCAGACAATGCAATTTTAAATAACTTAAGCAATTTGTATCAAAAATTCTTAAAATGATATGAGTTCAGTATCACATTCAACTAAAATTAAAATAGATAAATTCTAGTCTGAAATTAAAAAAGAATATGTCCAGTCTAATGTAACTGTCTATCTGTCCCTCTGTTTGTTGACTTTTTATGGGTAAATGGCAGAACTGATTTTCTGTTTTTTCTTCTGAATAGGGTTTCAGAGTTGAGGGGTGTCATAAAAAAATGGCAAATATTCGGTCAGTGTCACAGTACAAATAAGTTCAGGAAGCCCTGGCCTAAGGGATAGACAAGGACATTCTCAATATTTTAAATCAATAAAAGATTCCAATGGGATTACATTTGAAGTTAACTTCACACAGGAAAAAATCTGGTTATACAAGACATTTTGTGTGTATGCATATCTCTACAAATCTAGGTGTGTCTGTTAAGCAGCTTATCTTAGAACATTTTGATTAGATAAGTGAAGCTATTTCATTTCACATGCGCGGCGGCATACACTACAGAAATTTTAAACTGTCTTCCTATACTTTTTGAAAAAGTTACACCAATTTTTGAAACTCTTATGAGCAGCTTTGTAATGCATCTTATACCTGTCATTTTTAACAATATTTAAAGCAAAACATCCTCATTCGAAGCTTAAAGAAAATTCAGAATAGTTTGCCCAAAATTGAATCTTTTTACATTTCAATAGTATTTGTTGCTTTTGGATAGGTAGTGTTCAAAACATTTGATCAATTAGTGTAATTGTCCCATATTAGAAAATACAAATTAACATTGTGCAATTAACAAAACAGTGTTACATTAGCACTTAGCATCTGACTAGCAGATGATATAATCTTTTATTTGATATTCTGACCTCATATTGAAATTACTAAAAATAATTGTTGTTTCGTCATATATCACAGATAGTGCTATACCTAATTATTTATAATTCTCTATATTCTATAGCAGCTGCAGCTAAAACTTTTACTGCTGTACCTATCTATACAGTTTATATCCTATAATTATGTATATGTCCCAATGGGATCATATACAAGTCATTTCTTAATATGACTTTCAAACAACAGTGTCTTACGAAGTATGATATAAATTAGTACAAAACTTTTTCCATACTGATAAACTTAGCTTAGGGTTGATTAATAATGGTCGAGGTTTACGTGAAAATAATATATATGTTTGTGGGCCGTGTAAAGTCGCGTGTTCCTGGCTTTAGAGTGGATTCGACCCGTGACATCTCATGAGTAGTAAAAGACGACTACAGAAAGATTATGTTGGGTAGCAATACACCTGACAAACGTAGAGAACATTTGATAATTATTGTCTTCAGTTCAACATGCTTCACTGTCTTATATAATGTAGGCTTGTAAAACTCGAGTTTTATAAATAGATAGTTACTAAGAATTTATTTAGTTCCTTTAAGATTATTCCCTACTAATATGTCAGTCACTTTTTTCCCTTCATGACAGTCATGATAGATATGTAAGCACATGTGTGGCATGTGGCACAAGTATGACACGAAACTCCTCTACTTGGGAGACTCATAATTTATTATTTATATTTAATCTTTCTTTTTTGGAAACATATTGAAGTAACTATTCTAATATTGCTTTCACACGAACAGTTGAACGGCCGCCCCGTTTCGTTTTGTCTTAGCTAGTCTTAGGCTGGCTATAATGCATAATTCCTCCTGACACAACAATCCATGAATACTAACATAATAAATGCGAGAGTGAGTTTATTGTCTTTTACACCGTAACAGACACACAATAATAACTTGATTTTTATATACATATAGCGGTAATTGAATGGCCGTAAAAGGACTTAGGCTTCTTTTTATTCCTATCGAGCAAGTAGTTTACGTAGGATAAGTCCACGGGTGAAAGCTATATTGTTATCGAAACTTGCCGTCAAACTTCAAAGCTATTTTATTCCGGCGAACATATAAAACAGTTGTGCGTGTATTATTAAATGGAGGCTTTCGAATTCTGCATGATTTACCAACAGCTAGATTTTCAAAAGCATTCCACTTTGAACAACTATATTCCACTAATGTGTGATTGATAAAAACAGTTATTTCTGGAAGTAGAGCCTGTTGACTAAAATATCGATTTTCATTGACCATGATGAATATGGTAGGTATCGATAGTCAAATAGAACGTCCAATGCCGGCCAACTTATCAATTACGCAAATCAATAAAACGGTATTGATTATAAAATATTGTAAGCTACTCCCATGTGACTCGTAAGTAAACTGTGATATTGCGGAGGCCAACAAATATCGTGATAAGAACATGTTGATACCGAAAAACGTTGCGCTATTTCTTTATGAGATACGATAAAAAGATTTATTAACGCTCAGTGACAAATGGTATTACGGAAGCTTTCATATTCCTAGTCATTTGGGGTTAAGACGAAAGACCAGATCAGTACGATACTAGATTTCCACTCTTGCTGAATTTCGCATCGTCATTCGTTAGGCGTGCTGAAGGTGTGTAATTCCTTGCCGGTTTCTGTGTTTGCTCAGTGAGGGTTATTCTGGGAAAGAATCGACGTCGCTCAAAATTAGTTGGTAAAGGACTGGTCCAACGGCTCCCCAAAACCTTTATCCTACTCTTATCTTCCTACAGCTTAATCGCTACGCGACAACCTTTGCTCCCCAATGGCTCCTCATCCGTTGCCTATTAAACCTGAAAACATAAAAAAAATCATTAAGAAAACCAATCTTACGCCACTAACCCGAACCTCCTAAATAGACCATCGCGATCGATGTAAGACACTCGTTGTTCAAGCGAAATTGAATCAGCGATGTCGGAGGTAAAGCGGAAAAGCTTAATCAAAATCTTTTCCTTGTGACTTTCTCGATAAAGCTTCGGTAGCTGTATAAACTTGGAACTCGGCTAGATTACAGCGTATAGACGTTCAGTTGTATAGGGGGTGAAGTAACAGATTGGAGTACAGATTTTAAATCGATTTGAAGGGCGGAACTAGGGCGCTTCCCGCGCCTTTGCCAAGTCAACAACCTTCTCGTTAAGTTGATTTTTAATTTATTTAGTGTCATAATTTGATGTGAACAAAGTAAGCGAACGTAATTTCGATTTCTATACAGAATAGGCTACATAAATCTACTGCGGACTTTCCATGAGAGATTTGGCGGTAACCACGCTTGGAAGGTGGATTGGCGATCGCAGTAAGATGTTGTTGTAACATAATATTAACTAAATATTTTGCCCGTAGTCTCTTCGGGACACCCGGCGAGATGATATTCGAAAGAATTGATTTAAATAATTTTAGATAATAACATATAAAGAGCTAGTGTAATCACTAATCACAATCTAGAAATTCAAATGTATGCCATACATGTGACTGGTCAATTTTCTTTGCAATATTATGCGAGCAGTCTAAACGTTACGTTAAAACAAGATTAAAGAAATACGTATTTATAAAAATTTCGATATTTCTACCTAGTATTTAGTATACCTTTGGGAAACCGCAACTTAGAAATTGGGCAAGGGATCGCTGTACTGGCACAAAGTAGTCTATAGTAATACAGGATACCTTATTGCAGCTAATACTCCGTATATAAACTATTTAAAAACTAGAAATTAATGAAAAATTACTTCGTTACTATTTCTCCGTTGCTGCGTGAAAGAAATGCAAATCAAGCAACAAATTGCACACATTATTGTGTAATTTTTATGTAATCATTTGTCGTTTAAAAATTACACTACAAAAGGTACGACTATTTAGTTCTACTATAACATTTGATATTGATTCAACTGTGATACGCGTACCTTGCTAAGAATTTGATGATTCATCTCTCCCCAGCTTTTTTCTGCTGAGCTGTTTAGTTTTTTTACCACATGCCGCTAGTGCCACAAAAAAGTGATCGAATAGAAAATAAACCAGTGCAGGGCACAGAAACGTCGTTATTTATTTTCAGGGTTTCGTAGTTCAAATATGGAACCTTTATCCCTTAATCAACCTCGGCATATGCGTTTATTTACATATATATTCGAATACACTAGAATAGCTAATAATACTAAGTAAACTAATATAAATCGAAACCTAGTTTCCTAAACTATGCGATGGTAGCGCCTAAATAGAGGCGCATTGTAGGCGAAGTGCTATAAACACTGCTGTTTGGCGGCAGACTTGGTAACATTTTGGTACGAGTAGCTACCTAGGCGGACATAGAAATTCCCTACCACCAACCAAACCCGAGTACCGACAGATACCCCCAATGGGATTCGAACGGAGTGGCACGAATGCTTTCCCGTGTCACAACAATTCCCCAGAGTAGGAGCTCTGACTGCCCTATCGGTGTGGACTTGTGACCACTGGAGGGCAGCGGTAGTAAGGTGTGGTCCCTTCCCGCTGAAGCCTCGAGCTGCGGAGTCGTCGTGACTGAATGGCCAGGGAAAGCAAAGCGTGAGAGGAGCATTGGTGTGTTCCGATGGAGTGCCCAGGGCTCCTCGACTTGCGCCGAGGATGATCACCGAGGGGGTTTTAGTGGATGGAAATTCCACAACCCGGCTTCTCTCCTAAGTAGTCAAGTATCTTTAAAAGATTTTTGCCTCGGAAAAAAAGATAGGATCATTTATATCACAGTGGCCTAGTTTTGTATGTCATCTAGGAATAGTTATTATCAAAAATAATACACATGTACATTCCGACTGTACATGCGATCATTCCGGAGAGCCTAACATCAGAGGGGCAACATAGCGTGTGAGTACTGTGTACCTCTCATTGAAACGAGTACAAAATGTGAATTCGGGGCGGAATGATTGTTCGTGTGAACGGCGATCAAGCTTTGATCCATCCATCATGTTTCCAACTCACATATAATTCCAATATACATATAATATGTTAATATAACTTGCATGTAAAGAGTACAAATGCTTTAAGTTATACAAATGCCGACAAGAGTCCATGTGATTTCTGTTCGATTGATAAGAATAACATCACTGTTTGCGCACCTATCTTTATACTGTAGATGTTATATACGAGTATTTACGAGTACAACAAATATTATTTCTTGCTGGTAACGTACGTAGGTGTCGTAAAATACACGTTGCGTTAAGTTAGAGACGTGACCGACCAATTTGTCGAGGAGTGTCGCTGTCTAGGTTCTAACCAGTTCAGTTATGCGGAATGAAGAAACTTCAGGACACCTATAGTTATTAAACAAATACTAAAAATTCAATGTAAAATTGTAACTACTGTACTGTGTACTGTAAAAGTAGAATTATCTGGGTATATATTTTTGATTTTTATAAAAAGCGCTAAATCAATTTTGTTAAAATTTATATGGGACTACTACTGAAGTGTGATCTACCAAACAAAAATAATAATACCTCTATAAACACTTAGCTGCAGAAAGGGCCTGTGAAATAAACTAAATTGAATGCATTATTCTAATTCTCAACAAAAAGGTTTTACGGCGGTTGCTGAAATATTTTCGGACTTTGTAACGCAGATTTTTTTGTTGGTTGTCGCCAGTTACCATGTGAGTTCCATTGGGTGCTAATTGACAGTGTCAGTGTGATCAACAAAAATCTATTAGCGTCAAGCTTGAGTCAAGTGTGTTCCTCTTATAAAAAGCCTTTTCCAAGTCCGTCGGTTCTCGAATATTACACAGCCAAGGCCATTTTCTTCGGGCCATCCATTTGGTTCGTACACGTGCTCTCGTGACGTGTTCGCTTGAACCTAATGTTGTTACAACTAGATTCTACTACAGTGTCGTAAAACACTGTAACACCTGACGGGGCGTTGATTAAATTGACGGGAACTGTAGATATACGAGCGAGCGTACCAACCAACTCCTACGCATTCATCGAATAGTTCCCATCTAAACAGAGATCAAGATGATTCCATTCATTAGCTGTTGTGAATGTAAAGCATAGCTGTTAAACCCCGATAGGCTGTTAATTGGGTTTTAATTTCGTATTAAATTAGCGGGCCGTTTGGCACGGGACAACTGTTGGTCCGTCCAATTTGCCGGCTGGCGGCTAACGGATTGTTTCAGGTGATATTAGGTCAATAGCTAAGGCCAAACAATGCCGGATAAGTAATTAAACGTTTGATGCATGACTGACTGCACTCCGAGGATACCTCCAGCTGTCTTGATCGGTTGGTTGTTGAAAACTTTCAATCGGAAGAGACGTTTGAAACGTGAGTGTTGAATTTTAAATCAGTATTTTTAAGGAGGTTTGTTAAATGTTTATTGTGTACCATAATGCTAATGTAAGTTAATTGAATTTTGTTTACGGGATTTCTACAAAAAATTTGAATGCCTTGAATTGGCTTTTGACCAGTCTTGCTTTAGACAATGATTTAGGAAAGCACTCAGCAAAAGTCTTTTTCACAACATTTCAGACTTTCCACGAGTGGGTACTTAAATGTTTCGTCCTTATTTCTACACATGTTTAAATTTGAGATAAATGTTCAAAGTAATGAATAATAATACTAAATATTAATTTACCGACAACAGGGGAATAGTACCTTTCTTTCCTGTTGTTATATGCCCAAGTCCCCTAAAATTACCTTAAATGCCTTTCGGCAGTAAACTCATTGAATATTCATGAGGTCCCTCCATTTGAACTGTCTTTGCTCGCAGTAAATGACTGCATTCATTTTTTTGTCTGTCTGTCTGACATAGATTTAACCTTTATTTGCATAACCAATTCTCGAACGGTACTGGTACACATTTTTCAATGTATCTAAAATTTGAAGCATAATTCCGTGTAACTTTAGTGGACTTTCAAGAAAGTTGTCGTGTTTTAAAGCTATTAGAAGAAAATATGATTTTACATAATGGACGATTACTTATAATTGGCGATTTAGTAACTCAGTAGTAATTGACTAAAATTAATTGGATTTAGAAATACACACAAGTCTATGACTTTCAATAAATTCGATTAAAGTTAAGGTAAGTTTTAAATGAGTTTAATTTTTTCTGGCCCTTTGTTGTGCAATTCTTGAAACCTATTCCTCATATGAATGACAGACGTATCAACTTCCCAACAGTTTGAAGTTGTTACATTGGGATCATTCTGTCGCTTCTAATTTAGAATAGCCGGAAATACATCGCGTGCAAGAAAATGGACCGTTGGAACATTATGAAAATAAACTAAGGCATTTACGAAACTGTTTTCAGAGAGATTCGATTTCCGTGTTGTAAACTTTTAAGAAAGGACGTATATTGACAGAATGATCAGCTCACTGTCCTACCATGAATATAGTATATCAGATTATTTGAATCAGGATCCAGATAACTATATTTTAGTCTTTCTAACATCATTGAATTGACACAAGGCAGAGTGAGATAAATATACATACATTCTATGTCGTATCAAAATGAAGCAAAGCTGTTTGGGATAATACTCTTCGTGAAAAAATTATTTAACACTGCATTTATTAACCTAGAGAACTAGTAACAAACATTTCAGTTGTCAAAAACCTGGGAGCTGTGTTACAAGACCTGCAAATGTGGCTATCGTCATCTCTTTTTAATAAACTAAATGCCGCCTTTAAAATGACGAGTATCCAGTATCGATGGAATTGTTCAACTCGAAAGAACAAACCTTATAATATATCTTTGGTTCCTATAAAATCATGTCTTGTCCTTTTACATTTGCCTTTATAAAAAGTGTTGCATCTGCTGTAAGTTACGATATTAAAGCTTTTGCGTCCGCGTGGACCTCAGAAAGTGTCCCACGGAAACCTAAGTTTGTAATAGGTAACTTAGCTAATAGGCAATAAGAACATAAGCAATTAAAATTGAAAATGTTACACAAGAAATTAAGGATCATCGTGAGCTCATCGTGAAGTAAGCAATACGATATACAATTAAATATTCATGAGGTATCTAATTGCACGCTGACAGTGTGGCTTCAGGTTTAACATCACTGTACATGGCGTACAGTTGCTCGGTTGACATACGTACGCTGCGCATGAGCATGTTTTGCATGTGAGGTGTGTCTTACGTTTGTATTTACATATGTACATATGTCTGGTCAATATTTGTTGACGTAGTTAACTTACATTGTGACCGACTTTTAATGTGAGATTGCTTGTTGAAAGCGAGTTCTATAAAATGTCTCTTCTTGATCATAATAATCGTGAAAGTGAGTTTGTTTATTCGTCCTTCCTTCTCGTTGTAACGCGGAGTCAGAATGAGTTGATTTTTTGTATAGGTATAGTTGAAGAACCGGAAAAGGATCTAGGCTACTTTTTATCTTAATCTAGCCGTGGAATACTTTCCGAAGTCCATGCGGACGAAGATGTGGGTAAGATATATTCACGAGGTCTACAGCTCACAGAGCCACTATGCACTAGCATTGGTATGGATGGATAGTATGGATAAACCAACGCTTGACCACAAATGTGGTCGAAGACCAAGGTGTTGGTCTAAAAGGCAAATGAACTCTTCGACGGATCAATGGAACTGCTACCGGGAATTCTATTTTCATTCTGGGATGCGTTGGCCTAAAAACTCCTACCTATTGTCAGGATCATTTGTACTGAAGTGAAGCATCGCTAACTTCAATGCTTGCAGAACCTAGATGTCACTAGATAAAACTGGTTTGTCTGAGTGTCTTGTCCAATCTGCCAGCACAAACAAGTCGTTGCCCCTTGCCTGAGCATTGCACGCTATTTCGGCCGCATAGCCCGAGTTCTCCCTTCACACTGGTTTTGTTTGGTTAGCTCATTTAGCTGAAGCAATTGTGGTGGGCATGACATCGAGCCCAGACTGACTAAAGCTAAAAATTCATAACGTCATCAATCTACATCATGTATACCGTTGTAACTTTTAAAAAGACGTGATGAACTAACTAGCTTTTGCCCGCGACTTCGCTCGCGTAAACTTCGGGAAATACCACAAGGGATATAAAAGTAGTCTGTGTCATTTTCAGACCATTCAAGAGGGAAGGACAAGTAAACAAACAAACTCACATAACATGAATATGGATAGTATGGATTTAAATATCGCTAACAAATAATATCCCTCGTATCATTACTGATAATAACGTTAGAAATTATCGCTATGAATAACATTATACAAGCTGGCTTTATCCTAACCACTTATATGCTATATGCTTGCTTGCTCTTTTTGATTTTTCATTATCATGAGCCACTTGAAATAGATTTTATTTCTTTTTAAAACGTAACGATATTTTTCGTTATATATTAAATAACATTTCGTTATTCTATTTTGACAAGTTACAATTTAAATAACAATAAATTATGTTTTATTTTATAACGTGTTAAAGCTTTGAATGTGACTCAGTTCAAACAAAAACATAAGACAATAATAATTGTGCTGCTTTTTTCTTATAGCTTGAACAATATATTCGTTTGTCTTATATCGCGTGGCTATTGTTCAATGTGGCCATGGTTCAACCTCTAGACTAGTAGCCGGGTACAGTTGGACTGATAATCCGTAGGAAGCGGGTTGAATTCCCAGCGAAATATCTATCAGTTTTCGATTGGTGTAGCATTAGCACAGAGTAATTGAACACTAAGTTGAAAAGAGAGACACCTTAAAAATTGTGTCGATGTTAACACTGGCAAGCCTAAAAGGTACTGTGACGTTTATCCTCTGTTAGAATATTTGAAAATAAGCCAGGAACAGGGTTGGGCTGTACATACATGCAGGATGGCAAATGCCACCCGGGCCCCGGCCTGCGCGGGCCCTCCTGACTTATCTTCTTGCATCTTCTTTCAATGCAAGTGAATGTCTGGGGCCCAGCTATAAATGCATAGCTTTTGGTCTCGAAGCCCTGGGATGGGGACCAGTCCTATCTTCATTATACCTTTAAATAAGAAACACTTAACGCCCTCTAGGTAGGTGGTGCGGGCCCTTAACTGATCTTGCCACCCGGGCCCCTGAGGCCCAGTCAGACCCTGGCCAAGAATAATGTTTCGTAGGTCCACACCACACGATAGCCAACGTCAACCTAAGAACTTTTTTTTTGAGTTTTTTGTGTGTCCGTATGCCTATGTTCAGTATAACACGTTTTCTAGCTGAAAACACAAAACGTAAAAGATTAGGCATTCACAAGTTTCTACAAGATGACACGTCAGTGTCAGTGTTCCCGAGTTGTTAAACAACTGTTAGCGCCATTGTCTTCGTATTTTCAACCGACTTCAAAAAAGGAGTAAGTTCTCAATTCGTCTGCATGTTTTTTTACACGCTTTATATTAGGTTCATTTTAATGTATGTTACGCGATAACTCCGCCAATTCTGAATCGATTTTGATAATTATTTATTTGTTTGGTAGAGCATACTTCATAGATGGTCCCATATATTTATCAAATATGTACTTAGAGAATTCTACTTCAAGGGTGAACATTTAAGGGGATGAATGCTGTAGACTTTAGGGCAGTTGAAGTTGGTTTCTAGTTCTTTTTGAACGCGTTAATTAATACAACTCATGATCACACAGCGCTGCAATTACTCTGTGTTAAAGCATAAGCTGACATAGAACTTTTGCTTTAGTATACATTTGTAATAAACTTATTTTTCGTTATTTATTTATTTCATGTAGGTGTTGTAAGTTCCGGATAATAGAGGAGAGCGGAGGGTAAATGATTGATGAATACGAAATAATGGGCCAATTCAGCAATTCAACTTTACGGAAACCACAAATGTTGTATACCTAGCAAAACATGCCTTTATTAATGTGAGTCTCGAGACGCGTGCGCCAGCTGCCATTGAAGCGGTACGTTATGCAACAGTCTGCATCAGTTGCTATGCACGCTAAGTTGTCCCTATTTTAGCAACAATACAACTGGCTGAGATTATTCACCTTGTGAAATGACTTTGTCTGAAGCGCATATTGTTTAAAAGCCAATGTTCGTTAAACTAAAACCAAAGATTGAAATGAAAATCGAATCCGTCATCTGAACATTTTAGGAAATAAATTATCTTTATTTAATCATATGATAATTTATTTGTGTCGTGAGGTCCAAAGCGACAGTATAGACAGGTCGCCACCACAGCTCTTATCAATATACTAGGCTGCTGGCACATGGTTTACCACCTTTTTTGCTAGTGCGGATTAGTAATTCACAAAACAACAACAAACAGACTACTTTTGAATTTCTTTGATGAAGTATGACGGTTTTCTAAACAATGTTTTTTTCTTCACAAAAACTGTGATCAATCAGAAACTTGAAGTTCTTTTAGCTTGTGATTTTTGAAACTAGTGTTCTATGTGGGTAGTTGAGTTTTTCTTAGTATTATATAGTAATGCTAACAATGAAAGCTAAAAGTCTTTATCGGAAGGAACCTTTTCTGTAGACAGGTTTTTCTTCGGAAGTAATAAAACTTAGCAATGAGAAACGTATGTCTTGTCTCCTTTTTACATGGGGCCCAGAATATAACGGCGTCTACCGACATAAACCCTCGTGATTTGGGAAGGGGTTTCAGTGCAAGGCGACGCCATGCGTTGCAAGGGGGACTATAAAGGCATATCTACATTCGTCGATGGCAATATCAGTCCCATAATGTCACTAATATATGTTATTAAACTATCATATTTTTTATGAATCACTAGAACTGCTCCACTCGTATTCTGCTTTATTCTTCGTTCATTTAACGAATCAATTCTAAAACATATTTGCAAATATGTACACCGTACGTACTATGTCGTTTAATCCTTCGTCTTTCGTAAAATTATTCAAATTATCTACTTTAGATCGCTTTGGCATTCGACAATACTGCGCTTTCATAAGAAAAATTTTTTCTCGTGGTCACTCGTACGAATATATGTTAGGATAAATAATTAAATCTGTCGCAGAAATATACCTTTTTCCGAAAAAAAAAGGTTTATTTATTATCTTTATAGTGTATCCATATGTGTATACGAGAATGTATAAAATGATTCCCTTATTCCTAATCAACGCACAGACTTGGAATATGAGAACTTGAAATTTTAAACATCATCCCCTTTGAAATGGTATTTATTTTTCAACTTGATGATAATAATATAATTTTTTTTTCGAAATTACACCCCTAATAGGATGATGGGTGAAAACTTTTTAGCGACTAACCAATTGAACTAGAACTTTAAAATCTGAAACAATTTCAACGCGGCAAAGTTGCGGGTGAGCTACTAGTATACCTGAACGTATTATACAAAACCATATTGTAACGTGAGTATTGGGGATATGAGTATACTTATGAGTAGTGAGACCCTAACTCGCAAACGATGTTCAGGCAAAAAGAAGAACTTTATGGGAGTCACTTATAAATATTTCGGTCTTACTAGTTTAGATCCGACAGTTTCTCTCGGTCGTTGGCCTGAATTCAATATCTACCAGAAACAAAATGTTCTACTTATAGCCTTTTTGTGCACGTAAAGAAACTTATTGGATTAGCTCCACAGTCGAAACGAAACCCAACGACAACCTCGCAAACTGTGCTCGCAAATGACATGACAATCTGTACATGACGTCTGTGTTCGTTTTAATTATTTTCGACTAAATTTCAACGGTGAATTATTTTCATGATGCACGCATTTTATTGAATAAATAGTGTGGTGATGATGATAACCTTTACAGGGCTACGGGGGCAGGGTAAGGTCAAAGGAGGAAATCATAATAACTTTGAGGTTAAACATTCAGTGATGGTTTGGTTGGCTGCGAGGACGCAACATTAGTTTCTGCATAATTCATTGATCGATGCCCGTGGCGGGCGTTGTGCCGCCGCGTCGTCGGCACCCAACAACTACTGCTTATCTCCATTTGAAATAAACATTCCCGACTTGCTTTGACGTCATAGAACGAGGAGTATGACAAAATACTCGTTACCCGCCTATATACATGTCTTTCTGTGGTTCCAAAGACAAGAAACGAAACTTCTACGAGTAGCTTCGCCACTACCTTTCGTTCATCTGTATCTTACAGCCATTTTACGCGAAAATTGACTGAGTTTAAAGGAAAGTGATTAGGTCTAAAAAGTTAAAATACACTATTTCCCAACAACATGAAAATTGATAACGGGTCCCTGCACAGTGGGCCTACTGGGCCTTTATCTTACCTGATAATAAATAATAATAATGCCGTAAAACGAAGCATATTCGCCCAGAAACCTTATATGAAGCACTACAAATACATTTTGCGTTCGGAAGAATCCCAAACAAGAATTTTGCGAGTAGTGATATATGTAGTTTTAAGCATGTGGTCTAAACTACAAATTATACTTCTTACTATTGAGCGTACTCCATTGCTTTTTCTCCATTCTCATTGCAAATTTAGCTTATGCTCTTTAGCTACGGACAGGAGTAATAATGGGCCTATTAGATCCCCCAGTGTCGCAACGCAATTTACATTGTGTAGCTCGCCAGTCGGCCGTCATATTCATTAACTTTCCACTGCCACGTAGAATAGGAGCTAATAGCTAAATAACAACTCAGCCATAGGTCGATGCTTTCGAGCGTTCGTTGAACGATACCGCGCACCGACGAACTAAAGAAAATTGTGTCAACGCTTGTTTATCAGGAACTTTGATTTCATATATCAAGTATAGTCACCGGCGCCTTGTCTCGTTATCTTGTTTGGTTGCCGCAGCAAAAGATAACATCAACGTTTTTGGTGCTTCAATTTTTATATCTTCACTAGGCTTTCGTATCGTTTTATCGCTAGGGGCAAAGTTTTACAGCAGGTCTTTATATTCTGGGCACTATGTCTATTATATGTTTTCTTATCGTGTGAATATAGAACGTAAAGATGATTGTGATTTGGGTCAAGTCACGCTGTATGCCGTGTTTTAGTGCGTAGTTTGTCCGCATACGTTTCTTCAATGAGATGTTAGCAACGTATGGAATCTTCAGTAAAAAATGTTTGACTTAGCGGTACAAGACCGATAAGCCGTGTGTTGCGGTTATCAATAAGATTGCGTCAGATTGAGATGACCAAAGGGAGTCGATCAATCAGACGTATCGACCTTATATAAACGACTCAACGTCCACAATCACAATGATTTCTTAATAACTGTAGATTTGATAGCATGCCTTTAAATTGATCTGATATTCGCAAAGCCAGTGTAAGATTCAATAAGTTTATGGCCTAATTCTGGTCTTGAAGTCACACTAATTTTCATGAATTGGTCCTGTCCATTTCGCCGTCACTTTTTTAACCGCCTTGTTTTCTTATACTCCATCAATAGTTCAGCGAAGGATAGACGCCGCTGCAATGGGTTAAACAGCTGAACTTTGAACTGTATTCTTAGTAAGAAATAGTTTCCCAAATTTACTGCGAACCAGAAGAAGTAACACAAATCGATTTTTAAATATATTGTTTATGATGAGCACAACAATGACTGATGGCATGGTGCGCTGGTGTTGTTATATGTATCGGGTACAGATGGACGAGCGTGGTCGCCGATGCCGTCTATTGTTGGCGGCATCCCGTTGCCGTCTATTATTGACTCGCCGCTGGAGATTGTTGGCGGTGCGCCAGCGCGGGCCACGTGCTCTCTCGTCACGGGACGCGATGCGCGCGCGCCGCTAGCAACGTTGTTCGTCGTCCACCGGTTACACCGTGTCGCCGCCCGCACGCTGAACCGCTAGTTGGTTGTTTGAAAAACGCGTCAGTGCTCACGAAATGAAACCGTTATAGATTGCGCTGAAATGTTACCGTCAACACGTGAATGTTTACTAAAGAACGATGGGGAATTATTGGATGCTCTACGGCAAGATTTAGGGAGGGCGTTTTTCAGGAAGGCTATGTCACAAACGATAGAACTATGGGGCCACAGGGACAACGAAAAGTTTTTTAGTCATGCGACCTTCATTATACCTCTACATAATTATACTTTCAGCTCGTATATGTACTCAGTTGTAAATTAAAACGTCAAACAAAAAACTACGGCCAACGAAAGAAAAACGGTGTACTGTGAGCCAAGTTTTTCGATCACAATGTGTGTACCTGAATGAAGAATTTGCTTGCCAACACTATTACACAATTACTAATTGCAATTTATTGAAACATAATAAACTTTGTTAAGACTCTTAATTACTAACCAAACACACATTTTATGTGTGTATGGG
Organism: Carcina quercana; assembly: GCA_910589575.2. Classification (NCBI taxonomy): domain Eukaryota; kingdom Metazoa; phylum Arthropoda; class Insecta; order Lepidoptera; family Depressariidae; genus Carcina; species Carcina quercana. Next base: position 8,176,558 of record OU342439.1, read on the forward strand.
CCACATGAAAAAAAGCTTAGTTCTGAAAAAGTCTTGTTTGTTTGTTTGAATACTCTTTATTCATTCATATGTCAACTTAAATAATTACATTTAAAAAACAATAACAAAAGTTGAATTGGCGGACTTATCCCTATATAGGGATCTCTTCCAGTCAACCAGGGCGAGGAGAAAGATAAAAGGGTGGTGTGCGGAGACATATACAATATCATAATATAGGATATACAAACAAAGAGATCCACCCATGCAAAAATACAACAGACGTATTAAGGTGTCATTAGTAAAGATTGTTTGAAAACCTTGCAACCAGTGTCACGGGCCTAGAAGAAACTTGGGCAACATTGTTTGACTTGGGTACCCCTCCTTGGGTACTTGTCAGGCACATTTGGGGCACTTACACAAATTCTAACCCTGTGAGGCATGCCTAGTCCGTCTTGGACGTGAACATGGCAGAGCTGTGACCAATACGTTTGGTAATAATTCAATAGGAAAAGGCTAGAGTTAAGGGCTCGCAAAAATTTAGTTCAGTACATGACCAGCGGCACTGCACCGGTTGTTATGTTTTCAGACTTACGATGATGACAGGGCAAGGCAACACAGTTAAAGCATTTGTATATAATTTAAGCGGTATTTTAGAAATACATAGATATTGTATATGTATAAATGTATGTAGGTACAAACAATTACTCGAACCGAAGTCTTGAGTTTGGGAATTGGAATAAAAGAATGATGTCCTGGCTCATTCTTTGTATTTCAATTCCTTTCTTTGCATACTTGACATGTACAGCTTCGGCGCGCGTTTAGGAATATAAATAAGCGCATAATTTTACATCGAGATAGTTTTTTTTATTCAATCACTTGTTGTTGTCCCCTGAGCTGAGTTAGTCTCATACCAGATGAAATTAGGGAAAAATAACCAAATGTCACATTGATAGTGGCTTTTTAGGAACTAAGCAGTGATCTAAGGGATCTGATTGAAGAATATAAAACATTACCTATTCTATCTGGATAAGGCTATGGTCCACTTTTTAACTTACTGCTCATCACTGTTTGTTGTTATTATTTTAGCCTGTTCTTCGCCTTTTTTCTCATACTCTTCCCCTCCCTGCCTCGTAAAATATTTTTGTGGGCTGTAGTTCAAACACGAGTCTATCGGTAATCCATAAGGTGTTTTTTGGGGATCTACCTTTAGATAGGACCCGTTCGGTTGCTGTTTTTTCTCCAGGTATGTGGCTAGTAAGACCATATATATATATCTTACAGCAAGACTTATTAGAAACTGTAAACATCCAGTCGACGTTGCCCATTCAGCCGCTAATTAAAAAAAACTTATCGTTTGTGACATTTGTAATATAAACTAGGGTGTATTTTTATTTCTAGCCGAAAATCAAGAGATGCCAAGCAAGATGAAGAAAGGCGCCGTCGTAAAGGTGTCGGCTTGCACGAATGGTCACGCGAGCACGCCGAACGGCCGCGGCGACGACGAGGGCGGCGGAGTGAGCACGCCGCGCGTCTCGTACGCAGCGGCGGCGCGCAAGCCTGCCTCGCCGCCGACAAACGCCACCCCTGCGCCTTTCCCACCTGCTACAGGTAACATTTACTGTTTGTCAATGACACGCTGGCACTTTATAGTACGCTACAGGTAACATCATCGATTGTTGTCCACGACACCCCGGCACTTGTACAATACGGTACTGGTAAAATTTACTATTGTTGGCAATGACACGTCGGCGCTTTTACAATACGCTACAGGTATCATTTACTATTGTTGTCGATGACACGCCGGTGCTTTTACAATACGCTACAGATAACATTTACTGTTTTTGTCAATGAAACAACTGCTCCTTTTCCATCCGTTACAGGTAACATTTATTGCTATCAATGCCACGCCTACTTCTTTGTTACTCGCAACAAGTTACTGTTATTGTCAATGTCAAGCCTGTACCTATCCCAACCGCTCCAGGCAATTAAATCACTGCTACTGTCAACTTCACACCCGCGCCTTTCCCACTTGCCATAGGTAGTATTTACTGTTGTCAATGCAACTCCTGTGCCTTTTCCATCCGCTACCGGTAACATTTATTGCTATCAATGCCACGCCTACTTCTTTGTTACTCGCAACAAGTTACTGTTATTGTCAATGTCAAGCCTGTACCTATCCCAACCGCTCCAGGCAATTAAATCACTGCTACTGTCAACTTCACACCCGCGCCTTTCCCACTTGCCATAGGTAGTATTTACTGTTGTCAATGCAACTCCTGTGCCTTTTCCATCCGTTACAGGTAACATTTATTGCTATCAATGCCACGCCTACTTCTTTGTTACTCGCAACAAGTTACTGTTATTGTCAATGTCAAGCCTGTACCTATCCCAACCGCTCCAGGCAATTAAATCACTGCTACTGTCAACTTCACACCCGCGCCTTTCCCACTTGCCATAGGTAGTATTTACTGTTGTCAATGCAACTCCTGTGCCTTTTCCATCCGCTACCGGTAACATTTACTGTTGTTGTCAACGCCACGCCATCGTCTTTCCAATCCGATATAGGTAGCATGGAATGTTGTTGTCAAGGCCAAGCCTGCGCCTTTCCCACTCGCTAGTAACATATTTACGTACTATTGTTGTTGAAGCATTGGTTTTGGCTTTAGAATATGCTTTAGAATATATATGATAGTAGAATGATCAATCCGCTTGCCTTAGTGATATGGTTAATCTTATTATGGAATAGCCGTCATGACTATAGCAGTAGATGATAATGTCGTCACGTGGTTGTGGTAGGGCGCGATAAAGCACTGTCAGAATGTGTGTCAGACTTGATTATGAAAAGTTTGTTCGTTGTTGCAAACAAATAAAGTGGCTCATCTTCATCAGGGTTGTATCCGGTTTCGGCTGAACATGAACGCTGTTTACTTTGTTGTCATTTTCATTATTTATGACAATTGTTGTCCATTAGCCCTGCGTAGCCTGAGTTTCGTAGCTGAGGTTGCCGTCATCAGGCTAGGTGCCGCGTTAACTAACGTATTACGATTAACTACCAAATAGTCGATTGAGCTTCTTAATAATAACGAACCGCTGTAAAGTGGTCGTCACGTATGACCTTATTAGTCTATTGGGAAGGCTTGTGTTATTCGCTCTGATCCTACAAAAATTTAAGTATTAAAATTGATAATTCCATTCAAAACATTCAAGGCTTATAGATTTTTAATAATTGTCTAATCAAGTAGAAGTAAAGACTCCTTGATCTCTTGTGTTTCCACACCTTTCACACCAACATTGCCGTTTATAATGTTATTTTGATTGCTGACATTCTCAAGGAACGTTATCCAATAATTTAATTAATATATTTGACGCTTTATGAATTTTCAGATCCCCCCCAAAACACATCCAGCAGCGACAAGACAGCATCACAACCAAAATCCGAGAATATCACGACCAAAGTGAACGGAGATGAATCAATATTAATCGATTATGATAAAAATGTTGATAAATTAGGTACCAAAGAACCAATAGTGAACGGAACTGAAAACACACACGAAAACGTAGTTAATAATGACCCAAAAAAACATTCAGATTGTGATATTAGTAGTAGTGATAACAGTATAGTAGTTACTAATGGTACTAACAGCGAATCTGATGATTCGAAGACCAGTAAGTCAGATGATACTGTGGTATATTGTCCTACCAAAGGTAAACAGGCATCCGATAGAAAGAGAGAGAAGAAAAGCAAAGCGGCTGATAAAAACCATGATTCGGATAAGAAAAGCGATTCAGAGAAGATTCAGAAAACTGACGAAAAGAAAGAAGATGACAAAACGAAGAGTACAGAAAACGTTTCGGACAAAGTCAATGGAGATGCTATCAAAATGATGAATGGAGACAAGGACAGGGAATCCACTCCTAGTGAAGATAATGATGATAAAAAGGGCGACGCGGAGGTCGTATTCATCCAGGATTTAGGTTTCACTGTCAAAATTGTTAGTCCTGGTGCTGAACCCTTGGATATTCAGGTAAACTATGTATTTAAATATAATAATCATACCTCAAAACTAAATTAAAATTAAATAAATAAATGTCAATACAATAAAAATGTTTAGCTATTCATCTGAGCTATTTGGAGAAACACTGCTCGACAAGCCATGTTAAAAGCTTTTATTTTAAATTTGAATTTAAAAGATAGCAGAGACTCTTATACTCGAGGGCCCATATTTATACTAAACCTTACTTGTAAACACTAAAGAAAGTTATAGGGCAAGCCAACGTAGCTCACGAAGTGCCATTAGAAACTCTGTAAACTATCTCTGCCTCCTTGATTTTGTTAATTTTGTTTGAAGTTTTGACTACGCAAAGTAGATATAGAGTCGATGATTCTGAAACTGCGTTGTATTTTCACTAGTGGCGTACTTGTAAGTATAGCAAGTGCCATTGTTGATCAGGTGTCGAGTATGGAGCTGGTGCAAGAAATACACCAAGTGCTGATGGACCGCGAGGACACGTGCCACAGGACATGCTTCTCGCTCCAACTGGACGGTGTCACGCTAGATAACTTTGCAGAGTTGAAGAACATCGAGGGGCTGAAGGAAGGCTCGGTGATCAAGGTGAATACTCATACTAATGTTGTTTGTTTGTCCTTTGTATTTATAGGTATTTCTAGGGAGGGGCCGGGAAAGGAGGGTTCGAACATGTAGCTCCTGTGGGATAATTTATGAAGTCCATGTGGACCAAGTCGAGAGCAACAGCTAGTTTATACAATAGTCGTGGAAATTGCTACCAAAAATTATTTAGATTTTAAGTTTAAAGAGCTCCGTCTAAGAGTATTTTTTTTGGAAATTTGTAGGTATATCATTAAAACTACTGAACATAACATTGTTAAGAAAAAAAATGGAGAACCCTTACTTTTTTTCTTTCAAGTAATACTCCGTAAGATAACCTAATATATACTTTTATTTATTGGTACTAAACTCATATTAATATAAAATGTTAATGTCGAGCGATATTTATCCGTGTCATCAATCAAGTTATGTCATCATGCCATATTTCAAGTTTCTACGATACTTAGTTTTCGAGAAAAACCTGTGGCAGGCGGACGTACATGGAAGAAACCATAAAAACAGTCAATTATGACGTATTCGTCTAAAATTGGCAATAATTTTCCTGTTTAATATCGCACAACATTGTGATAAACCAGACTTTTTAGGTACATTAAATATGACTTATCGCAATATCGCAGGTTCAAATGTTTCTTTTAATCAAGTCACTATTATTTAGAGTTGTAATTGAATTGTAAGAATCGTTTAGAATTTCTATTCGTAAGTCATAAGTATACAATCAAAATTCCAACGCCGCATGCTATTTCAGAGCAAAAGTCAAATTTTCCATTCAACAAAGCCGTTTTTGACGTCAATAAATCTACTACCCTTTCGAGAAACCGTTCTAAATATAAGAAATGGCGAAAGAAACGGACATATTATTATTACATATATATTATCGACCTAGAATGGTGTGTACCGAATTAATAATACTGCAGGTCTAACGCATAATTGAGTCTGTTTCTGAGGTATGGGAACGGTACGGGAGGGTGTGTTTACGGGAGGGAGGGAATCAGGGAACAGACTAGGTTATGCTTTAGATCTGTAATAACAACTGTCAACAAATTACGTCAGTTATACACGTCAGTAATAAATTAGGGAAACCATGTGTGTGAACCTGTTATAGTTGCGAAAACAGCAGTATTTATTTACGACTGGGAATAACATTAGCAATAAAACGTTGTTGTCTGCAAAATTGAACGAACAAGTTCATTCGCTTGCCAATCGACTCAAGCACCTTGTTTACATGTTAGATTCTTCCGCTGACCCAGAATTGACTCACATTGCTCGACTTTTTCTAGTTAACGTTTACACCAAAGGTTCTTTGTCCTCGGTAAATGCAAATGACAGATAGATATATGGCCTCGATACGCATCATCACCAGCAGCCAGGACGTCCACTGCTGAACATAGGCCTCCTCCATGGTACGCTACATTGACCGGTCCCGAGCCACTTGCATCCAGCGACTCCCTGCGATCTTAACTAGGTCTTCGTTCCACCTACCGGTACGTGGTCGCCACTCGAGAACTCGTACTCCGCATCGGTTATCCGTTCTCCGGATTTATACTTTAGATTATATTATAAAGCATGGTTTTCGACACTAAGTTACAGTTCAAAAAGCAAAGTAAAATCAGCAATACCCCGATTTGTACCCAGATCAGGGGGAACATTTTTAAGACAGTTGAAGTCGGGTTTTAGTTCTTTTTGAACGCGTTAATTACTAATGATATATCAAAGTCATTAGGTAGTTTACGGTGTACAGTGTAGCCATGTGACGTTTGTGTTTCAGGTGGTGGAGGAGCCGTACACAATGCGCGAGGCTCGTATCCACGTGCGACACGTGCGGGACCTACTCAAGTCCATCGACTACACGGACTCGTACGCCGGCAACGAGTGCGCCTCCCTAGCATTCCTCAACGTCATCACACAGGGCGATATATTAGGTAATTGCATCAAGGTTGGAACAGTAGTCTTAGTACAGAACAAACATGGTCTTGATTATCCGAGTGTAGTATTGTGGATCGATAATAATTAAGTATAGTGCAGTGGCTCGCTGTAGTATATTATAATTTCCAAGGAATCTATTTCTGTAACATTTTGTTACAAATATAGTTCGCGTCTAAGACTATAGGTAAATCGCTTAAATGAGTCCTCGCCCGCACAGTACCAGGGCGCGGCGGTATGGTGACAAAGAGGATCGAGAGAGAGAGAGAGAGTCCTTAGACATATTTATTTAGGCCTTTTATAACTATCACTGTAATAAGTATCTAGTGTCCAAATTATTCCGAGGCAAAGCTATACCAAATGAAGTGATAAATAAGCTACTTTGTATCCCGATCGAGCTAGTAGTTTTAATGGAATACTTTCCGTAGTGCACGCGGACGAAGTCGCAGGCAAAAGCTAGCGGTTAAATAGAGATAAAATGACAGTATTTCCTGATTATAAATTTATTAAAAAACTCATATATGTTTTTGTATGTCTTTTTTGTAAGATATTTTATTTACCGTTTAATGTAATAATGCAGAAAAGAAGAAGACACGTCCAGAGATCGTGGACTGCACGCCTCCCGACTACATAATGCCGGGGAGCACGGAGCGTCCACTGCTGCCTCTACATCCGGGGCTCACCAAGGAGAACAAGGCCCCACAGTGCCTTAAGGTAAACAAACACACCTTATATAGCACAACGTTGAACCAAACGAAGAGTTATAAAGATACCAGCACGAGCCCCCATCTTTATGGTATGTGTTTTATGTATTGTAGTATGCTGAAAATTGATGTTTATTTTGACGGATGAAGACTTAAGTTTGATTTAAACTCAAGAGTGTCTTAGGATGGTACTTGAGAGAGTAAAGTTAGGTAAGGAACTTTTTACCAACAAATAACGTTTAAACTTTTATATGGTGGATCGCCTTAAGACGTCAGAATTAGCGTGACGGTATATAGATTTGTATCGTATCTGTTTATTGCTGCGACCTCGATTGTTTTACTACGTCGTGATTTGAAAACGATAAGTGATCGTGCGTAATGCATGCTACATACTTAGTTATCCGTTGTGTGTATGTACGTATGCATGTCAGATTGTAACTGATTATGTTGTAGAAGGGTCAACAGGAAAAGAGATGTTTCAGATTCGGCCTACACTTGTACACTATTTAAAAAACCAAGTTATAATCTAAATATGTATAGAATAATACTAGAATTTCATTTTTGCATTTAATTTAATTGTACAAAATCATTCTTTTTGTACTAAGTGACAGCGTCAAATGTAATTTTATTGACGTCATCTTTGTTTTCAACGTCTTACCTGTTTTGTGCGTTTTATATGTTTTTGTACAAATAAACTAAACCAAAATATACAAAAATGGTAACTAAATCACTTTTATTTGATAATGTCCTTATAAAATTATAAGTGTACTAGACCAGCCCTTGGCTCCATACATTCGCGGAACGTGTCATTTGTACGGTGCGTAAAAAAGGTTTAGGAATGTCTTCAATAATTATGTAAGTGTGGTTCTGACCTCCGAATAGAATCCTCTCGGCGCATAATGTCACGTTCGCAAAACGTCACATCACGGTGTTTCACTCGCATAATGTCACTTTATCATATTCGCAAAATGACACTTTCGATCGAAATTGTTGTTTCTTTCGATCTGTGACGATGGCTCATGTCCAACTGTAGACTATATAATTTATGATGAATGTGTATTGAACGAAAAAGATGAAAATAAAAAAGGTTTTAATAAAAATACAATATGGAGTTACGTTACGGCACGTTATGTAGTAATTTTATAGACCGACCGCTTAATGAGTCTTCGCCCGCGCGGTACAGGGGCGCGGGGGTTGGGCGACAAAGGGGATCGAGAGGGAAGCGGGCGGCAAGACACTATGCGCGCCTGCCGCCCGATCCTCTCTCTCTTACTCAGTTAAGTGGTCTACCTGTAGTCTATCTTCTGAAATGAAGAACATATGTCTCGATGATAGAAACTGTACTAACCTGTACAATCTGGTCCTCATCCAGGTGTTGACGACGTCGGGCTGGAACCCGCCGCCCGGGCCACGCAAGATGTGCGGTGACCTCCTGTACCTGCACGTCATCACGCTCGAGGACCGCCACTTCCACATCACGGCGTGTCCCCGAGGATTCTACCTCAACCAGTCAGTCCTGTTCCTTATTCATTTTACAACTTTGTCTATAGTTGCCGAGTGTGTAGTGGCACATAAAGATGTCAGTCAACCTTATATACCAAAAGTTCCGTTGCTCCTACTATTGCACCCAGTTGCATTGTAGGAGTAACGGGACTTCTCGGAAGAAAATTCCCAGCAGTCCAGTCGCGGGACAACTTTAGCGGAACTACTGGGAACACACGCATATCATGTTGTTGTCGGACTTGTACAGTCACGGTCCGATCAGAGTGTACTGTGACACTACACTGCATACTCTGATTGGAGATTGGCACGAAAATAGCCCATGAAATTTCTTCGTGTAGGGCACTTTTAACATACACAAAATGAGACAGTTAATTTGAAAATAGTCACTTGTTTTATTTACACACTACATTTTATTCGCGGCTTCGCTCACGTGAACTTTAGAAATCATCCCATGAGAATTACTTGTTTGATCTGGATACAACTATGTCCCTTTCCGGCACTTCAACTGCCCCTGTTAGCAACACCAACCACCAACAGTAAAATTAGTTTTTTTCTTTAGCAGCACTACCAATTCGTCTCGCCTATGTCGGACGCATATTCTGTGCTTATTTGTAAAAGTTAAAATGAAATAAACTTTCAATAATTTTGAGTAGTTAATAATTTCTGTGAGAGCTCTCACACTTATTTTTATTAACATCCATACATACAAAAATCAAATCATTGTGACTCTTTGTTGAGACGTAAAGGAAGGACAAACAAACTCACTTTATAATATTAGTATGGATAACATCGCACGTTACATACAAAAAGAGAAAATAGTAGCCCAACGCCTAAAATCAACTCAAACCGCTTATAATAATAATCACTCATTTCGCATTATTATTAACGCGATGCTAATGATTGCGTTCGCATTGTTAATTGTACGCGGCAATGACCCAGTGAATAGTTAACTTTCTAGGAGCATCCGTTGAGGGCTCGGCCACCGGGCAGTGCTCTGTTATCGTGACTGACTTGTTACCACACGCCCGACAAAACATTATAATATGTGCTTATTAACAGCCAGGCATACACGGGAAGACCTCGAAAAACCCTCTCCACAATTAAACAAACTTTTGGCGCTCCAAGGCGTGCCAATAGATTCGGAACGCTGCTCTCCTGATTCATTTACGTTTAGACACTTTAAGCAAGTCGTCTTTCGACTTGGCTGAGAAGTTTCTTGCATTTGCCTGTTAGACACTCAAACTTCTCCGTTATAGATGAATAGACATTGATGATTTATATGATTTCCAGATCCACCGAAGAAGTATTCAACCCGCGGCCGTGTTCACCGCCCCTACTATGCCATTCACTCATCGAGCTACTTAGCATAGTGTCGCCTGCGTTCAAGCGCAACTTTACGCTGGTGCAGAAGAAACGCATGCAGAAGCATCCTTTCGAGAGGGTCGCCACTCCGTACCAAGTGTACCAGTGGGCGTCGCCGGTGCTGGACCACACTGTTGATGCTATACGGGCTGAGGATAGTAAGTGTATAACTATCTATGAGTTACTTAATAGCCGTGGCACAGAGGTGTGGCGAATCGTTGGTGATCGTCCATTCTGTACGTAGCACTATATTATGTTCTGTTCTATAAGGCGGAAAAAAAGTATTTCAATAACATTTTGTGTGGGAGTACCTATTGGTAGTATTTTCGGCCTGACCTCTGCCGCCAAACAACAGTGTGAATAGCACTGAAGTGTTCCGATATGAAAGGTAGCAGAGCCAGCGCATCATTAGGTTGAGGCTTCTGGGTGCGCACGCTTACCATCCAACGGCCTTATTGTCACTCACCATCAGGTGAAATGATGAGAGGTCAAGTGCAAATCCATCACACATAAAAACTAAGTATTTGTACCAATGATGATTGTGTTGTACCCAGCATTCTCATCGAAGCTCGGCTACGAGGAGCACATACCTGGTCAGACCCGCGACTGGAACGAGGAGCTGCAGACGACGCGCGAGCTGCCGCGCTCCACTCTGCCGGAGCGGTTGTTGAGGGAGAGAGCTATCTTCAAGGTACCTCTTATAGTTTAAGTGGTAATATGGATACTTTTTGTATTTTTATTTACAGAAGATAGACCAACACTTGACCTCAATCTCACCTGATGTCAAGTGACGATGAGGTCGACGATGTTACGTGTTGGTCTAGAAGGGGCCTATTTACTCTTCTTTATACTGATTGAATATGGTTTCGGCTTTAATATGGTATTTGACAGGTTTTGTAAAACTGCTCTATGTTAATCACTTATGTCCAAGGAGTCCATAGAACAAGTATATTTTACATTCCATTACTTAAAGCGCAAGAAAATACGGAAACCAAAAATATTATTTAAATATCCAGCAAAAACGCTTCTGCCAATATGGCGCCTCATGTTATCGTGACGTCACCTGCTTGTAAATTTTGTTTGTTGACTACTGTCAACACGCAAAGTAGTTGGCATCATCAACCATTCGGCCATTCACAGTTTGTTGATCACGTCGCTAAAGTAGACAAAAAATATTTTTCTTTGTAAAATTGTATTTTTGTTAATTCACTAAATAGTTGGTTTCCAAAATACATATTCAATTAAAATCAATAGATCCTATGTATATTTTAAATACTGTCAAATATCATATTTTTATTCATTATCGTTTATCTAATAAATTAACGATGTGTTTATTGCTTAGGTGCACAGCGACTTCGTAGCGGCTGCTACGCGGGGCGCGATGGCGGTCGTGGACGGGAACGTGATGGCGATCAACCCCGGCGAGGAGCCCAAGATGCAGATGTTCATATGGAACAATATATTCTTCTCTCTCGGCTTCGACGTGCGCGACCACTACAAGGACCTGGGCGGGGACGCAGCCGCCTTCGTTGCTCCGGTAAGGATTAACCTGTCACTATATTCTTTTACCCTAGTTATTATTCAGATAAAGATTGGTATGTTTGTAAAGAATAAACTCAAAAACTACGGGATCGATTTCAAAAAATTTTTCTCCATTAAAATGCTACATTATACCTGAGTATCAATGTGTGAGTATCAGTTTAAAACTGTTTGAAAATATAACTTAGATGTTTTAAGATATATATAAAAACATAAAATTTGTGTTAATTACCTGACTTTGTGAATAATTAAGTAAAAATGTAGTAATGAGCCCAGAAATGAATATCTTTGACGTATAACGTCATAGTGAATAACATTTATATTTTTTGAAAATACGTATGTCGTAGGTTTAGGTATAGATTATGGTAAAAGATAATTGGTATGAAAGAATCCAATTGGAAATCTTATTATTAATTAGCTACATCAATGCGTCACTGGCTGGAAGTGTCTCGGGACCGGTCATTGTAGCATACCATGGAGGAGGCCTATGTCCAGCAGTGGACGTTTCCCAGCTAACGATGATGACGCGACACTGCAATTATTTCGAAGTGTCTTTACTAGAGCTGTCCTATAACATTTTCCTTGTCTCGAAAATTCATTTTTCATTCTGGTAAAATATATTTTAAGGTACCACCCAATTCATGAGTACCCAAAGCAATTGATATTGAGTACAACTTATTCATTTATTTTCAGCGCAATGACCTGCAAGGAGTCCGTGTGTACAGCGCCGTGGACACCCCGGGCCTCCACACGCTCGGCACAGTGGTGGTGGACTACCGCGGCTACAGGGTGACGGCACAGTCCATCATACCTGGTATACTGGAGAAGGAGCAAGAGCAGAGCGTCGTGTACGGAAGCATAGACTTCGGGAAGACCGTGTTGTCGCATCCCAAGTATATGGAGCTGGTGAGTTGTATTACCATACAAATGTACAATACAAACTTAATTTAAATAAGCAATAAAAGAATAACAATAATGTTCACTCAATTCATTTGCATCCCGTGGGCACAGGATTAATATAGTACTATGAACGGACGTTCACCGCCTCCCGCCGATCCGCCATACCTTACTTTCCCCGCAAGAGACTGGTGCAGAAAATAACCAGTATATATCGCAGACTACTCACACATGCGCGTGTATAGAAACATCATCCGTTCGATGTGTGCCGATGGGGTAGCAATAGATGTGTCAGGGCCGAATTTACCACTTAATTTGATCAATATAATCCCAGTGCAGTCCTCTTACTGGACAAGGATAGTGCAGTAAGAGGCCCTATCTATCAATACACCCGCATGTTGCTATGGCCCATGGTTTTGCTCACATCCCCGTCGTGCCCTGTTAGTGTCCCATGGGTGTAGGTAACCGAGCAACAACCTTTGGGTGTCGTGTTGTCGCTAGTGGCACAAATAAATTGCACTACGATTAAATAAAGCTTATAAAAAAACGTATGAAGTAACTTGTAACAAATTCTATCACGTTCTAAGTGTAAACTTGCACGTTACAGTTGAGCAAGGCTGGCCAGCAGCTGAAGATAATGCCCCACTCTGTGACCAGCGCCAACGATGAGACGGTCGAGCTGTGCTCCAGCGTCGAGTGTAAGGGCATCATCGGCAATGATGGGCGACATTACATACTCGACCTGCTACGAACCTTCCCGCCAGACGTAAACTTCTTACAGTGTAAGGATTATAGTATATGCAAGCTTCAGTTGTACATTATAAAACATAATTTTCTGTGTTTCCTAGCTTTTGACTCTTAGTACGATCGTGTAGGTTATAAGTTCGATAACCTCACAAACCTCGTCCTCTGACATGGCTCATGTAGCTACTGCCTGTCGTAGATAGTAACGGGGACCAACGGATTAATATGCCTTCCGCAGCACGAAATCATCTCACTTTTCAGACAATTAGGTGATTCAGCCTGCAATGTCCAACAAGTGCAAGTACAACACTGTGGAAAGTCTTGCAAATATATTTTATGTCTCCACCGGGAATCGAACCCGGGACCTTCTGCTTGTGTTACACGTCTGACTTTCACGCTCAGACAACTGCGCCACGGAGGTCATTTTTGACTTATGATGAAGATTAATCTTGAAAGCTTCATATGGAAAAATCGGAATCAATTACTGTTTATAGTTCTTAATTCTTTCGTATTTATGAATCCTTTTCAATGTTTCCTTTTATGGCAAGGGTCACTTATTGGCCGATTCCAATAGGCACTGGGCTGGATTTTTACTCAGTGGTTTATGTAGGAGGTCAGTGTTCAACTGACGTAATTTATAATAATGTTTATGATATTGCAGTGGAAGACGACGAACTGAGAGAGGACATCAAATCTATGGGCTTCCCAATCATACACAAGCACAAGCTGTGCTGCCTTAGACAGGAATTAGTTGATAGCTTTGTTGAGTGAGTATTTCATCCTTATTTGTAATCTTATCCGTCTTTATTTGTATCACTTTTTATACAGAAACTATCGAAAAAGAAAAGGAAATCTATTTTAAACTACTTCTAATTGTCGCATCGATTTGAAACTTTTCATGAATATTTATGTAATTCTTATGACAGTAATAATTTGCTACCACCGAGATTATCTGATCAGGGAGCTAGGAGGTGGATAGTGTAATTTGGGGCTCTTTTTTAAGACTTCACTTTATTACACTTAACCACGTAGCAAAATAAAAAATACAAGCGCAATCTCACAATCCAATTTTTTGTATGAATTATAGTATGATTCTGTGTTTCATTCCTCTCCAGGGCTCGTTACTTCATGTTCATCCGCTACGCTGCCTTCCACCTCCAGCAGTTGAGTGCGAAGCGTCAGCGTGAATCCACAGACCAGAAATCTATTGAAGCTAAGAAGCAAACAGACGAAAAAGAACTCTCAGACTCTGACAAGAAGAGCCAAGACAAAGACAAGAAGAAAAAAGACAAGGATAGTGCCAAAAAGGAAGAAGTGAAAGAAACGAATGAGAAGGAAAAAGAAAAGACCGGCGAAGAAGACATGCTGCTGAACGAGAACTATTCCGATATTGACACGGATGTAGCTAAAAAGATTGTTGAGAGTATCACGGATTCTATTTGCAGCGGCGACAAGCAGGAAAATGATTGTAAGTACATCAAATGCATATTTTCAATGAAGACTGCCCAATTTCTATGTTCTCTGCTGGACGTAGGCCTCCTTTATGGTACGCCACATTGACCGGTTCTAAGCCACTTGCATCCAGCGACTCCCCGCGACCTTAACCAGAACTTTTTCTCCCCAACGGTTATCGGTTCTTCGAGTGATGTGGCCTGCCCATTTCCCCTTCAGCTCACTGACTCGTCGAGCTATGTCTTGTTTTATCACATAGGGATATGTATTTTTTTAAATATTGACGTACCGTGTTATGTCGTAGCGGGCGAGCGTTCCCGCGCGGTGGTCGCGTCGGCAGCGCGAGCGGTCGCGTCTCTCAAGGAGTCCGAGTTCGACGTCCGCTTCAACCCGGACGTGTACTCTGCGGGCATCAGGCACGCCGCCACGCCCGAGCAGCTCGCCAAACAGAGGCATCTCGTCAAGGAGGCAGCAGCATTCCTGCTCACCACGCAGATTCCGGCCTTCGTAAGTGTACCAGTCGTTGGAGATTGGGCGATATTTATTATATTCAAGTCCCATGTGAAATTTTGATATTGCACTAAGACTAAAGAAAGCCCACAGTACTGTATTTGACTTAATCTCAACTGATAATAAAAGGAGACCCTGAAGCTAAAATTTTAATAGCTATTTTCATGAATTGTAGTAGGTGAATTTTTAAAATTATGATGGAATTATTTTCGACATCACTTCTTTACCCAAGAGAAAAGAAAAGAGAAAGAAGAAGAAAGAGAGAAAGAGAAAAGAGAGAGCGTGGAAAGGGGAAGAAAATATCTTATACAAAAGTTTAATTTTATTTTTGTCCGTGTATTGCCTCTTTTAAGTCTATGTTTCAAAGCTAGTAAAATAATAGTAATTGTTCATGTTAATTCTCCGCTGAAGTGATGTGTAGTCAGAGAGA
This sequence comes from Carcina quercana, assembly GCA_910589575.2. NCBI lineage: Eukaryota > Metazoa > Arthropoda > Insecta > Lepidoptera > Depressariidae > Carcina > Carcina quercana. Next base: position 8,192,226 of record OU342439.1, read on the forward strand.
TTTCAATAAAATGTAGTAATAGGCTTTTAAAAATTAGAGCGGGCATTGAGAAACTTTTCTTCGAAAAACTTGTTTATTTTGCAAGTCAATGGTACGTTAAATCTCTAAATAGGGGATCGTGACGTGATGTGACATAGTTTAGGTTCAAAATTTTGTTTGCTTTGTCCGGTATATTACTAATAATATTAAATATCTGTGAGTGTTGAGCACTGTGTACAATACAATGCACACTGCAGGTGCGTGAGTGCCTGGAGCACATATCAGCGCCGATGGACGGCGCGGGCCTGACGGAGGCTCTGCACGCGCGCGGCATCAACGTGCGCTACCTGGGGCGGGTCGCGCTCGCGCTCCGCCCCCACGCACAGCTCTCGTACCTGCACGCGATCGCAGTCGGCGAGCTCATCCTACGTGCCGCCAAGCACATATACACCGGGTATCTTCAGGTGGGTACATCACATCTGTCGCGGGGCTGTATCTTTAGAGCCGTAACAGATATACACTTGTAATTGTCACAGAGTGTGTATTACTGTATGACCGCTATAACCACATAATTTAATAGTAGTTTAAAATCAGACAGGGTTCCCATACAAGAAACGTGTTTTCCGCGTTGGAACATGTCCAACAGTTGACTCATGCATTATGTTGTTCGACGCGAAAATAAAGAAATACATGCAACTATATTTTTGCTGGTAGTCATACAAATGTATGTGTTCAGGGCTGTGAGGCGATGTGCGTGGGCGCGGCGGTGGCGCACTTCCTGAACTGTCTGGTGGGAGGGTGCGCCGCGCCGGCGGTGTCGGCGTGCGAGGCTCCGGCGCCGGCGCGGGGCGGGGGGCGCGGCGGCCGGGGGCGGCGCACCAAGCGTCCGCACCCCCCCGCCTCCCCCAGCCCCGACTGGCAGAACCTCACGCCAAAGTCACTCTTCTCGCAGATACGACATGAGCTCAAGGTAACATTCAACAACATTAATGCGAATGTAGGATTCCCTTTAAGAATGGACACAACTATATAATCAAGAGCGCACCGAAGACACATTCTATACTTTTATACCGCATTTCGACCTCTGAATACAAACCCTATCGAGAAAAATGATGCATCCGTATAAAGTTTGTTTAAATCCAACAGAAATACTGAAATAATACCAGTGCTGAATATTTCTGAGTGTGTAAGAAAGAGTAAGTGTTGTGGGGATATGTTTCTTTGTGATACTGATATATTATTATGATGCTATTTGTTTGCAGTTATTTCCATTGGATTGAAACGAACTATTCATTGACATTTTCTCAGTATAAATTTATGGAGATAAGAGTTCTTATGTAAAATTTTAGAGGGTCGCTTCGAGTCTGAGTCTGTATGTTTTGTACCGCAGCTTGTCAAGTTTTTAGAATTAGAAGTTTTAAACTAGAGCAACGGATCGAAGTCCACGTACAGTATTCGCAAAATAAGTTTGCCCTTCTGAAGTTAGCTACAAAAGACCGCGAAGTATCAATTTATTAACGTGGCAAGGCAAGTTAGCGGGTGGAAAGAAATATCCTAGTGTTTAAAGTCATCTAGCGATAGCTATTATCGAAAATAATACACACATATTCTATCTGTATATGATTGAAATTGCGGAGGGCTAACTTCAGAGGGGCAAACATAGCGTGCGAGTACTATAGAGGAAGTTTGCAAAAGCTTAGTGACTTATCTTGAAAAGTGATTTCATGTTATGTATTTCTGTGTTTCAGTCTTATTGGGGTTATGAATTGAATGCTGAAAGCATGGATGTAGTTATAGAAAAACACGGACTCCAGAAAATATCCCTACTGAGGTATGTACTCGAATTAAAAACAACTGTTACATAATAACAGCTGCGAATGTATGTATATTTACAAATGTTGTCGTTTTGTTTTTCAGATCTTTCGCTGTCAAAGTGGGCTTGCAGATAATGTTGCGTGAATACGACTACGACAACAAGAACAAAGCCACGTTCTCTGGGGCGGACATCATGAACATTTTCCCCGTTGTCAAACATATCAATCCGAGGGTAAGTTTTTTTATTTATGCTTTGCACTTGGCCTTCATCTCACCTGATGGTATGTGACAATAAAGACGTTGGATGGTAAGCGTCCACACCCAGAAGTATCTAATGAGGCGTACATACATCAACATAAAACATAAACACATTTGCGTAAGATACAGCTAATTTCTAAATTCTTCAATAAAACCTAGGTCAAACGATGTGTTTTGTCCAAAGATTGCCTCCAGGGGCAATTCGTGTCCATTTATTGCTCCTGTTGTTTAAAACACTTTGTAGCTAAGGCTATTTAGAGAATGTGAAAAAATCTAGGAGCAATAGACTAACAATAAACTAACTAACCGGCGAAATGTTGTGAGCTTTATCTGGTCTGTTTTTTTTTATTTAAAAAATGAGTGATTGTAGCTTTAATTTTATTGCTTTTTAAACGATTCTTACAAATTCATACCGTGTGTGTATGTGCGTCCTCAGTTTCTTTTTGACTATTTGTCATAATAAGTTAGACTTTTCTAACGAAAAGGTTTATTTGTCTTTGTTTTATATAACTACATTTACGTCAAAATTTTTAAAGTATTATTTTTGTGGAAATAAATAAATATTTGATTTGAAACTAAATATTTATTAATATAATTGTGTATTTGTACACCCCATTATCTGGGTTTGATTTACACATCAACATAATTGTGAACCGACTTCAAAAAAGGAGGTTCTCACCTTACTGTACTGTAGTTTTTTTTGTATGTATGTTACGTGATAACTCCGCCAATTGTGAACCGATTTCGATGATTCTTTTTTTGTTTGGTAGAGCATACTTCAGAGGTGGTCCCATATAAATTTTATCAAAATTGATTGAGCACTTTTTGCGAAAATTAACAAAAACCAAATATATACCCCGATAATTCTACCTCTAAAGGTAGAACATTTTTAAGAAAGTTGAAGTCGGTTTTTAGTTTGTTTTGAGCGCGTTAATTATACTAGTAACTGTTGTATTCATTTGTAAGTACATGTAAATGTTGGCTTGGTTAAAAGGCGTCGGACGCGTACAACTTCTACACGACCGGCCAGAACAAGATCCAGGCGGGCCAGGTGACGGAGGGCCACGAGCTGATAGCGGAGGCGCTGAACCTACTGAACAACGTGTACGGCGCGATGCACGGGGAGATCGCGCAGTGCCTCCGCATGGTGGCGCGGCTCTGCTACGTCACGGGGGAGCACCGCGACGCCATGGCGTACCAGCAGAAGGCTGTGCTCATGTCGGAGAGGGTCAAGGGCATCGATCATCCGTACACTGTCACAGAATATGTAAGTCGTGTTTGTTATTGTTCACTCTTTAGGGTTCCGTTAGGTTACGAAAGATAACCAAATCTTATGACTAAGACTCCGCCGTCTGTCAGTGGGCTGTATCTCATTGTCCGTAATAGATAGTTGAAATTTTTCCAGGTATATTTCTGTTTTCACTATTTACGATTACTAAGGTTTTTTTTGAGGCGCATTCATCAACAGCCTATATATGTCCCCACTGGAGGGGCTCAGGCCTACTCTCCTACAGAGAGTGTATGGGCCATAGTCCACCACGCGGGCCCAGTGCGGATCGGCGGACTTCACATGCCTGTTCAAGACATGCAGGTTTCCTCACGATGTTTTCCTTCACCGTTAAGCAATCGGATAATGTACTTGAATTGAAAAACAACTCATAGGTACACGCGCGGAGGCGCATTGTTTGGTGCTTATTATCTTACCTATGATTATGATTTTCAGTATGTTAATATGTATGAAACATATTATATGAAGGATTTTTTTTCTAAATTTTATGATCGTTTTGCATTTTGACTTGGTCTCATCTCTGATGGTGTATAACAACATGAACGTTTGTATGTAAAGCGTGCTCACCTAGAGAATTCAAGCTACCAGAACACAACAATGCTATTACCACTTGATATTGCTTGTCAGTAGATTTAGGTAACATGGTGGCAACTAGCCAAGTGGACACAAAAATCCCCTACCACCAGCGTATCACATTAGGTCACAGCTAAAAACACCTGTTAAAATACACATTGAATTTATGTTTTGTATGTACTTGTGTGAATTCATATAGAGTCGTTGTGCTTTAGTGTAATCCTAATGTAATATTGCAGTCTCACCTGGCGCTGTACTGCTTCGCTAACGGCCAAGTAACGACAGCGCTGAAGCTCTTGTACCGCGCCCGCTACCTCGCGCTGCTCGTGTGCGGCGAGAACCACCCAGAGATGGCGCTGCTGGACGTGAGTCTAATTTTATTGGTTCAAGTTGTCACGAATTAAGAAAACGATTTTACGATAAAAATAAGACAGTAAAGTACTGATAACCTTCGTTCTTCGTGTCACTAACATGACTACTTGTAAGTGATGTTCTATTATATGGAAGGTAATATAACGCCATCGACTTTGTGAATTATGATTTCACTAGCTTTTGCTCGAGACTTCGTCCGCGTGGACTTCGGACTTCATTCTAAGGGAACTACATGCTCGATCGGGATAAAATTATCCTATGTCCTTTTCCGGCCCTGAAACTATCCCTGTACAAAAAAATCAACTCTCCGAATAACGGGAAGGATGGACAAACAGAGATACTATAAACAAACTAACTTTCGCATTTATAATATCAGTAAGGATTCACGGTCCGTGGTGTAGACGGCAATCGCAATGTCCATCGCAGCACGGGTGACGAGGGGCGAGCGCTCGAATTGTCAAAGTCTGAAAGTCCTCAAAGCCAAAGTGACCCGAAAAAATATCTGCGCAATTATTTGTTTTAATTACTTTTTACCACTTTTGGCTCAATTTTATTTTGTTTATGCACGCGGAGAACTAAATGAAACCATTAACCAATATCAAATATTATAATATTTTAATTGTTTTTGTAATTATTACAGAGCAACATCGCGCTAATCCTGCACGCAGTCGGCGAGTACGAGCTCTCGCTGCGTTTCGCAGAGTGTGCGCTCAACGTGACTAGCTCGTCCCATGGCCCGCGCTCGCTGAAGGCGGCGGTGGCCCGGCACCTGCTCGCGCGCACTCTCTCCTGCCTCGGGGACTTCCGAGCAGCCCTCCAGCACGAGAAGGAGACATACTCCATTTATAAACAACTGGTGAGTGCGACAGACAGCGACGGTAGCTCTTGTTCGAGCAACAAGCTTGCTATCAGGTGAGATAAATAGATAGCGCAACCACAGAATAGATTGATTAATTTCTCAAAAATTCAAACCGTTTGTGACGTGTGGAATAACTTAATAAACAATTAATGTTATGTATTGTGTGCTGTAGCTCGGCGAGAAGCACGAGAAGACGCGCGAGTCGTCCGAGTGCCTGCGCCACCTGACGCAGCAGGCGGTGGTCCTACAGAAGCGTCTGACGGAGGCGTACGCGCGCGCCCCCCATGCCGCCCCACAGCCGCCTCCGCTACACATACAGCCCCCCGGCATGGCCTCCGTCATAGACATGCTCAACCTCATTAACGGGATACTCTTTGTACAGATCAGGTGAGCTTTTACATAAGTTTTAATACATCTATTTTAAGCGTACAGATTATTCAATTGAGTCTTAATTTAAATTGTGAATTTGGTCTAGTTTCTAAATCAACTCAACAATCAACAATCTCTAGTCTCAAATATCTTTAATAGTTTGCTAATTTTGTAACCATCTGAGAATATTTTTTATTGATTTTGTTTTACAATTTTTGGGAAGACTACCAGTATATGCTATATAAATAAATAATGTATCTTATGAGTATCTATAAACTAATAATAAGTCTTCACATGTATAAATCTAGATAATTTCTATAGGGTCTAATAAAAATACTACAGTAAGAAATAATCTAAAAAGAAACAGGTTCAAATACATACTACTTTTATTACTTAGGTTGTATAAAGTATCGGAAAATGAATCTACATAAATCTACCACTAAACAAGAGCCTCCCTGATAGTCGTGATCAACGAGATTTCTATGTTATTCACTTTTTGGTCAGAGGCTCGGTCTGCGCTGCCTATGTTCCTCTACATCCCGTAGACTAATTTTCAGTCGGTTCGAATGTTTACCCGCGATAAGCTAAACAGACACAGAACTACTTACGAATTTATAATAATTTTGTGATTTGGTGTCTGTTCTCAGCCCTCAAGACATCGAACAGTTCAAAGCTGAGATAGAAAAGAGACAGTTGAAGGACTTGCCGATCCCTGGCCTCTCGGAGCTGAGCGGCAAGGAGGAAGAGAAGGAGGGAGAAGGGGAAGAGCAGGCGGTCGTCGTGGAGCAGTTGAAAGAGTCCCTGCAGCATCCCGGCGAGAGTTGAAACGTCGTCGCGGTCCGCTGTGTGTAGTGAGAGGAGTCGGTAAGTCCGGCCTCCGTAGCGCACCAATGTTCCACTCGTATTGGACAATTTATTACATACATTGTTACTTTATAAACTATTGATTGATGATATTGTTCCTTATTACCTATGAATGTATGCCGTAGTCGATAGCATGCTAAGGTTTGATGTAGATTTTTTTGTTAGTCGAAATTTGGAGGATATTATTTTGATCAAATGATTTATTTTATAAATTATCGCTAATAGATTTATTTATGCATGTTTAATATGTTTTTCTCGATGTTTCGCTCAAATCATGCAGTGCGTAGTTTTAATTGAAGGCTTCCGTCGTTCACAGCGTAACGGACATCCAAAGTAGTGCAATGTTTACGTAGTGATAATAGCAATAAGTTTTGGTTGTGAACCGAAGTCGCTGCTATATTTAATGTACTGGTGCTACTGCCGATATGTCCCTTCATATATCCGATATAAATTGTTATCGTCTTATTTCTTTTCTTTTTTTAATTAGTGCGGGAGTATATCGTTGAAGTACCCATAGTCATAGAGGAATTCGATTATATTGTCATTGAAATGTAACTCCCGTGGTCTTGCCATTAGCGCGAGTTTCTTCAATCGAAACTTACTAAGTCTTATGACAAGCAATAATACAATGATTGAATTTACTCGCACTTAGAGACTTTTATCCAGCACGAGGTCAGTATGATCTTCGTGGGAACCCACTCGACTGTATTCGGTCTCTTACAAACACATATTGCCCGCTATTATACACTGCCTATATTTTTTTTTGGTTTTAGTATGAGTAGTGCCATAATTTGTAGTGACTAGTAGATTAAGTCCTTTTGTTAGAAATATTTTTGTTAGTCTGTGATATAAAATGTTTAATCCACAATGTTTGTTGTTAGCAACTGACCATTTAACAGTCCGGGCAATTGTTATATGTCTATTTAAGAGCTTATATGAAATGTATTCAAATGACATCACAATTTAATGTTTTTAAATATTGTTACCTATGTTTTTTTTGTCGACGAAATTATCTTACAAAGATTGGTTCCGTGAAATAATATTCCTCTTTAGACGCTCAAAAGAGTGCTGTTAAACTGCCTAATCGATATCAAATAAATTTTTACCTTTGATTGTTATAAAATCTATTCAAACTTGGATCGTGTATTAATTATTGTCTAATAAAGCTAATACACAGCAGTGGCAGTATAATGTCATATATTATATAACACGATCAAAAAAGATCGTTTCTGCTTTAAATATCGTATAATTTGGTGACAACTTGGGCCGTTTAACGGTGCCTACATGTAAATTAATTTCAGTCGATGCTATAATTGTAACAATGTTCCAGTCAGTAGCGCCAAGTCATCAAAGAATAAAATGTTATCGTGTATTGTATACAATGAAATATCATTCGCATGATCAAAATCTAGCGGCAAGCCCGTTGCGAATTCTAAAATTAAGCAATATAGTTTTGCCTTCTAAGTTGTCTGTGTAGGTTAAATTCGGCCGCGCCAAATATTTAAGAGTTTGTTTATCTTGTTAACGCGAGGCATTGGACGTGTGTGTGAATGATACTGTATCTTTACATAAATAGTTTAATATTGTTGGGATTATACGTGAGTGAGAAGTCACTCGTGTCGTGGTCGATGCGCCTTGGGCCTCGCAACAAGAAACATGAGCATTGTCAATCAGATTACAGCTTTGAAAGGTTGTTTGAGGCTAACAGCAAGTCTCGTGCGCCGCTCCGTGTACGTTGTCAGATGAAGTATGTGCCTAAGCTATTTAACAATGAACGGTGTTGTTGTTACATTTCTCTAACAATATGACGACCATGTAAATACGGCGCTGTTCGTAGTATACTAATAAAAAATCGTTTTTAATAACTTTGTTTTATTTTATATACAACTATGATACAACATATGAAAGTAAAATAATTAATTTTTCTATAGTGAAAATAATTCTTAAATATATTTTATAGGGGGAAATGGGATGGTTATTGAATGAAATTAGGGAAAGCAATCCACATTTTTTCATGAATTTTGATTCTGTGGTCTTTCAGCTTTGTTTTGATTATCATCAGGGGACCTCAAGGGAAAATAATTAATTTCGAGTAAATCGCGTTTAAGTATTTAGTTGTAATGAGTATTGCCTCGAGCGCGAGGATTTAATTTTTTTTAAACTACTTCACCGCCTAAAAATTTCCGTCTATCTCACTATGTTTAGGTGTCGCAGTAGTTTTTAAAATAATTTTAATCTTCGCGCTCATTTCGACTTCAAACGCGATGTACTCAAAATTATTTTCCCTTGTTCCCTTTTTGTGTGACTACTCACATATTGTATGGGTAATGTTTATTGTGAACAATGGATGCGCTAGTGGTGTCAAAAGTGCACAGAAAACATCCGCCCTGTGCTAACACGGCGTCTGGTACATTCCTGTACGAGATACAAAATAATCGAGACAAAGTTCGCAATAAACGAACAAGAACGTAGCAATAAATGTATTTATACTTTATAACTTATCTATACACAACATTCAAATTCCGAATGTACTTCAAACTCTATACCTATGCAACAGTTCACTTCCTAGCGCGTGGCCGCGGCCGGGGTCGAGCGCGCGGTCGTGGCCTGGGCCTCCGTCGTCGCACGCGGGGCGTACGCCCGCGCTCCAGCTGGGCCGCCACGAGCTCCGCCAACGCCCCACGCTCCGTCAACATGGACAGGAACGTGCAGATGAACTCGTCGTAGTTGTGCGTGCGTCGATTGTCGTCCACCTGAGTTCAATACAAACTGAGTCCCACTACATCATGACACTCGAACTGCATATCTATGATATAATATACTAACGAAGTTTTGATTCTAGAACAATATTGTAAACAATGCAATGCCCCGAAACTATATCGATTCGAAACTCGACATTCGTTTCACCAGCAGAGCGCCATCCACGTCACACCAACAACCTGTATATGTCCCCACTGCAGGGTGTGCACCCTTTGAATATCTTCTCAGGAGTGTGCAGGTTTCCTCATGGTGTTTTCCTTCCGAAAAGCCAGTGGCAATGAATTTTATCATACATACATACATAAATTCCAAATAACAAATTGGAACTCATTGGTATGAGCTAGGATCGAACCCAGACCTTGATTGGTCAAGGACTGACGCTCTACCCAACTGAGCTACCACGACTTCCGCGCCATCAGCGCTCGCCAAATTGTCCGGGTGAAGCTGTAGTGGTCACAGGACCAACAGCATCAAGTCCATTAGAAAAAACGTTTTTAGACTTCATCGTTAAATGATATATTGTACATCATTTATATATGAAACCGTTGGAGACTTTTTTAAAAAAAATAACATAAGTAAAGAAGCTTTTGACTGAATTTCTACCTGCAGCTACTTTCAAAACTAGCTATTCTTTAAAATCTAACAATAAAAAGTTGCCTCTTTAGAAATTGGTTCTCGATTCGATCGACTCTTGGCTAAAGAAATGACACTGAGACGATTCAAAACCATAAACTGAAAGTCATTGTTCCTGCTGTATCCACTCAACAATGACAGAGTAGGTATGGAAGACATGTTGATAGTTCTATCAGTTTTGAGAAGCCTTCCTTTAGAGCACAAAGGTAGAGTGCATCATCAACATCAACATCGAACAAATACCTTATACATGTCCCTCTTGTCGTTCTCGTCGTTGAGTGCTTGCTGGCAGGCCTGTACCTCCGCCACGATGGCGGCCATGAGTGCGGCCAGCTCGCTGTGCGTCAACAGCAGCTTCTTGAGCTTGAGCGGGTGTTCGGGCTCGGCGCCGCACACCAGCACCGGCATGTCGTGGCTCTTCACCAGCGCTGTCGTCGACGTGGGGTACAGCTGCGTAATCCATAACTTATATTATTTTTATTTTACTAGAGAAGGCATAATCGATGAAAAAATCACACATTGGAGGCGGTGCGATCTCGGATTAAGCATAGGATCACACCATCTTATTTTGTAGTCGTCGTATAAAGCGCCCAGGAAAAAATCGTGAGATGAGCGTCAACGCCTACCGTGATTACCAATCCCTCTGCAAAGCTCGGTGATTATGGCTAATCACCTCATTTCGAGGTCTAATGTAATTATGCACCTGATAACGAATTGACGATAGTAGTACGATGGATACTGACACCATTATTTCTTTTTGAAGTTTTTTTTTTTAAATTAAATGATTCAAGCTTTTATCCCCCAATTTCGCCATCGTTCACTTCTAAAATCGTCCCACGGAGACCTCTCTCAGGGTATGTCATTGTCATATTTAATCAAGGTCGTCTCATCTGTTTCGTCGTGAAATGGTAACAAACAAACAGAGAGACATTAGTTATTACTTACGAATTTATAATATTGTGTAATTTTAAAATGTGTCTGTGTAGGGAATCCCCGGAATAACAATATTTTTTCTTAACAAATACTCCAGCAAGGCCTACTTACTATCTTATGTTTAAGATTTATCAAGACAAAAATGATTATTGAAAATAAAATTATAACAAATCCTTTTTTACGACAGTGAATATTATATGAATCCTGCCCTTGCCGAAAAGTTTTCTGCAGAGAATAAAGGGGTATGAATTTATGTCAAAAACTTAATTGCGACATTTCCTGACATTCTTCCCTGCCACAGTGGGAGCTGGGTGGTACATAAAAATGGGATGTTTATATATCCTAACATAGACTAGCAAAATACTAACAAAAAATGAAAATTCATCTGAAACTAAATGATTCTATATAATATGGAAGCAAAAGGCTTTGGGAAAATATATGAAGAGTTAATGAAAAACACAATATATAAATCTTACCTCCCCTATGATTTGATTGTCTCTGTTTATTGTAATAAACTTTACAACTGTGCCTTGTTCTACTGGATCAACTGTAACATAAAAATTAGATCACAAATGTGATTTTGGAGACATAAAATAATTAACGCCTTCAAAAAGAACTAAAACCCGACTTCAATTGCCAGAAAAAATTGTTTTTTGTTGATTTTCTCAAAGAGTGATCAATCAATTTCGAAGTAGAAGAATTATAAAAATCGGTTCACTATTTGCGGAGTTATCGCTTAACACACATACAAAAAAACGCGTCGAATTGAATTACATTATTAACCAAATCCAATTTTCAGTTTGAACTCACCCAGAATGAGGCTGCTGTCTTGATGAGGCCTATCAGTGGCTCCTATCTCAATAGTGATGGGGTCCGTTAGGTCGACATCATACATCTGCACTTGTGTTGACTCCAGAGCAGTCAGTATGGTCTCCTCACTTATCTGCACAATGCTGTCGTTTAGAGAATTGTCATTATTGTCATCATGGACTGCTTCTCCATTCTCTGAAAATTGATAAATTGTAACTAAGCGGCGATGAAGAACTAAGCGGTGAAGGAAACCAGTTTTATACAGAACATTCGTAGATTTAAACAGTAGACTTTTAGTTCCCACTCTATACACATGATGAGTCCTGCGGTGTATAATCGGCTTTCACTTGTTGTAAACGCTCCAAGCTTCACAACATTCAAAAATAAAATAAAAAATTGGCTCCTAAAGCAGTGTCCAGCATGAAGGATTTCTTAGAATTCAGAATTATTTAATATTATTTAAAATTTACATGTAAAGAAAATTAGTAAAATATTCTATTGATTGATTGATTACCAGATATAAATATATATCAACTTGCCTGTTTTTCTAAAATATAATAACAGAGATTCGTTTTACTAATCCTTCAACATTAGAGTTTAAATTATTTTTCAACATCATTGAAGGAAATTCATTTAGTATATCTGGATTATTAGAATTGTAACAATATTACATACTGTTACAGCTTACCATTTATTTCCCTCGTTTTAGCTAGCAAATGTCTTAAATGTTTCCCTATTTTAGAGATGGCTTCTTTGACCCTCTTTTGATTAAGTTCAAGTGCATTCAGCCTTTGTGTTAATGCAATCCTCCTGTCTGGTACCACAGCCATTAAATTGAACCTGAAATGTCAAAACAAGACAAATATTTAGGGAAATGCTGGGCTTTAATCATTGCATTCTGGGGTGAATATAGTCGTAATTTCATAACACTGCAGTGGTTCAAGGGATCAGGTCGTTCCATAGGTAATGGCAGATACCTAAATAATATATACAGGTACGGGTCTGTTCCTGAGGCATGGGAGCGGTACGGGAAAGTGTGTTTACGGAACGTCAAACGACGCATAACTTGAGTCGGGCGTCACGCGACACGCCACTTGTCACCCCTCCAGTGCCGCTCCCATACCTCAGGAACAGACCTAGTTTAACTGTGTTAGACCTGCCGCATACAAATTAAACAGAATGGCCTATGGTATGAGGGTAACAGGTATCAAGATAACTAGGCCTAATCTTATTTCAGAGCTCTCTTCGACTAAAGTTTGAACATGGGTATATCTACAAAAATCACTTATAGGCTTGAAGAATGGATAACCGATGAGAAGTAAAATTTCTTGAGTGGCGACCTCGTACCGGGAAATGTGTACCGGGCTGTCTCCCTACTATATGGACCAATGACCTAGTAAAGGTAGTGGGGAGAAGACTCAAGACTAACAACAAACTCTTGAAAATGTTGAAATTATTTTACCTGGTTTACCTTGTTGCCTATACATGGACACACTCTAGGTGTAGCATCACACCAACAGTGAGAAAAATAGTTACCGGATATCATGAACTTGTTCGCCTGCATCCCTGCCAAGCCTCTCTGCCATTACCCTCCGGAAGTTATCAGTCCAGTCTTCATCTGTTGCCCACGGGCCATGGTCAGTGGGGTACGGCTTCAGACCATCCAGCTCAAAGAGGTGTCCATTTATCGGCACAAAGCTGACAAAGTGATATGCTTCTCCTGTAAATTTATAAATGAAAATTAGATCAAAGTAGAACACTTAAAGTTTCAAATTTGCTTGCTTTCAAAATACTTTAAGAGACTTTGTTGGTTAGATCACGTGGCTGCGTTCAAATTTGGATTGTTTTGTAGCTGTCTCTATCCGAGTCCTATCCTACCCGAGCGCGTACGGTGAGACAGCATACATTACGCGAAGTTATCCACCCGTTATTTGGATGTTTCATAGTCCAGGGATCATTTGAAGGATACAGTATATTATGTAACCATTTTTTTAATATAGTATACTAATGAAATTTCAGATGACGGTGGTTTTTCCAAATTGTTCTAAATTGATTCATACTCTTGTAAATCAGGTTCAAAGTTGGGGCTTTTTATTACCGTAAAATACAATTCTTTGACGCCCTGTAACTCTGGAAGTATATATTTAAACGAAAATCTCTCCACCGACACAGATATTTGTTTCTAGATTGTGTCTTGAAAATTTCATAGATTTTCTTAGCTTAATTGTTAATTAACTGGACTACGTTTGTATGGGCGCTTTGAGCAACCAGCATACCCCCTTAATACCTTGAGATATCTTCAGGCAGACAGAAATCTAATAAGATTTTATTCTTATTCTAATTAAAAGTGCTAATAAGTAGACTCAATAGTTTTTCATATGATAAACTAATTTGATATATTCAAAACATATACATACCTGTAAAACGTCCAGTGGAGACCCCAGCATTTTTGTCAGTTTTCTTGCGCGCTTGAGGGATAGCATGCGAGTTGTGTGCACAGGCCAGCTCTGGTGTGTTCCCAATGGCCCAGCCTTTGTTCTCTGGATTCATGCCTAGGGTGTGATGCTGTTTAAATAAGTCTTATTAAAAAATGCACAATGTGATCTTTTTAAATACTAGGGCGGAATAGAAAATACGGTTGATTCAAATTTTGTAACAGGATTATGTGTGGTTTCACAGAATATTGTAGGAAAATCATTAATTTACTTTATTTTTCAGTTATATTTTAGTCAGTTAGTTACCTTGAGTCTGCTCAACGTCTCTCCTAAATGAAGATTGGGACAGTTCAGCAATATTGATAGTAAGGCGTGAGTGGCACAACTATTCGGTACCATTTGCTGAGCGAAAAAAATATTATTAATAGTTTCTTCATCCCGAACGAAACTTTCCGTTTGCTCCACAAACTTCCGACGCGACCTCCTTTCTTCTATCCATCGAAAAAGGAATATAAACCCGTACACCGGGCTCTCTAAAGGCTTGTGTAAGTCATATATTTCTTCCACTTGGACACCTTTAACTCCGAAATCTTCCAACAACAATGTGAATAGGCCCGGGTCGCTCTCCAGTTCAAGCCATCCCTCTGTAAGACTATTTAGTTCCACCGGCATGTTTTACATACACTTGTAAATGCCATTAATTATTGGTATACTTGGTATTTTAGTCACAATTTCAATTATATTACTATTTGGTTAGAAATCGTAACTGCGATCACAACTCGTTTTGTTTGTAAACTGTCAACGTCAGTGAACGAACGTCAAAGCCATTTTTTCCGGACCGAATTGGCATTTGACAGTTGTTTATTTACAAAATTATACGAAAATAAGAACTATCACACATGCGAAAAACGATTTTTAATAAATTTATTGTAATACCGTTAACTAATAATATCAATTTAGAAAATTAACATATATATAGATAAACGAGCACAAATAGGACAATTTTATACATTTAAAAGTATGGGCAGTGGGTGCGAAATGAAGAATCCGTTTATAACCAAGAGATTTAAATATGTTTAAAATATAAAAAGTGTACAATTTCTTTAGTTCGTAAATTATGTTTCGGAAACTCTTTATGGACATGATCAATTCAAAATTGTATTTTCAGAAATAAAACCAGTGAAATCCGGAGGTTTCGATTCCCAATGTTACCTATCAATACTCGATTTGGTTGGTGGTATTTTTCATTAGGTTGAGGCTTCTGGGTGGGCACGCTTTCCACCCATCCAAATTATCGTCCCTTACGAGGGGCATACCGAAATGATCGGGAATATAAAACAATACATACAGGAAATAACTAAATTTATTTTTATTGCTTTTCGAAGTATTCTCCGTTGCAGTTAATGCACTTTTGCATTCGTTCGAACCAATTATTATAGCAGCAATTCCAGTCCGAAGTTGACATGGTCAAAATCGTCGATTTGTATGCTTCCACTGCTTCTTCTGGACCTTGAAACCGCTGACCACGCAATAAATCTTTGATTCTAGGGAATGTAAAGTAATCATTGGGACTCAGATCAGGGCTGTATGGAGGATGATCCATTAATTCAACGTTTTCCTGCTTCAAAAACTCGCTTGTTTTCTGAGCGGTGTGAGAGCTCGCATTATCGTGATGGAGGATTATGCGTCGTTTCGGGTTACCTCTACGGAGTTCGGATATCATCTGTGGCAAACAAACCGTTGTATACCAATCAGCGGTAACCGTTCTCCGTTCCTCTAAGGGAACTGTGACTACATGTCCTGTTTTCGCGACAAACGAAGCGACCATTTTCTTCGATACGCTGCGAGAGCGGACAACTTTTGTTGGCTTGATCTCACCTGCGAAGACCCAGACAGCCGACTGATGCTTTCTTTCTGGCTCATATGAATAGATCCATGATTCATCACCAGAGACAATGTTATAAACTGCTTTTGACTTTCCTCCGTTGAAGCGTTGCAGAGTAGACCGGCACCAATTGACACGAGCCGCCTTTTGCTCTTCGGACAAATTATGGGGCACCCAGCGGGAAACTAGCTTTCTCACTCCCAGTTCACCATGTAAAACAGTTTGTATCGCAGTCATACCTATCCCTAAAGTAGCCCGAATCTGCTCATATGTAATATGTCGGTCATCCTGTATCATTCGGCGCACAACAGCGACATTTTCTGGTGTAACCGCTGTTTTTGGCCGGCCTGTGGAAGGTACGGTGCCAAGAGAAGCACGTCCACGCCGGAATTCAGAATACCAGCGATATATTGTCGTCTGGCTAGGCGCTTCACTCTTGAATATAGATATAAGCTCAGCGAGACATTGTCCCTGAGATAATCCTCGTCGAAAGTTGTAAAAAATTATGGCACGGAAACTTTCTCTTGTAAGCTCCATTTTTTTATCGACCTATCAATTTCAAACTGATATTGTTCTTTAAAAAAAAATTTTTTTTTAATTCTGTCAATTGTATTCGATTTTCAACTAACCAGTGTTTATTCATCAAAAAGAGTTTTTAATCTAATTAAATCGAAAGTACTCGATTACCGATCTTTTCGGTATGCCCCTCGTACCATCAGGTGAGACAAATAAATAAATAAAAAATTAATTTTCTCTTTGCAACATGTGCATCTCATAACAAAAATTTTTTTAAACGACTTCATAAAAATATCGAATAATATTTTAGTTAAGCTTGAGTCGGGCCCGCGTAGACAAGTCTCCACACACGGAATTCGTAGCTCCGGTATTCATTTATTTTATTTTAACTAGCTTTTGCCCGCGACGACTTCGATCGAAATCAAGTCTTTCTGACCTCTATGTTACAACGGTAAGAAGGATGGGATAGGTTCGATTCCCAATGCATGCATGGTTTGGTTCGCGGTAGGGATGTTTCCAAATCCGCTAGCTCGCCGTTAGCTACCACCATGGTTAAGTCTGTTACGACACATCAGCGTGAATAGCACCGTGGTGTATATAACATAGCCAGCGACTCATTTACTTGAATGAGGTTTCTGGGTGAGCTTTTCTTTCCGTTATTTACCATCAGGTGTGATTAAGATCGAGAACAAAGTCATTCTACCTGCAAGAAATACAACATGTATTTGATAAATAAATAAAACTGTAAATAAATTTCGCAACAACATTTATTTCGTATGTACACTCCCACCATCTGCAATTTTGTACAATGTATGTACAAATAATAAATGCACAACTTCAGCATTGTAAAACCCTAAAGTAAACTCTTGCAGGCACGCTCATCTATGTTACTTATTTAGGCAGTTGTTACAATTTAAGTTAAAATTAAGCACACCGTGTTACATTATGTTAGGTATTGGTCCCTTGGTAGTTTTATGAAAGCTTTCTTACTTTTCGTAACAGTTCAGTTTGGCTATTCATAATTTACACAGATTAGCAACGTCCCAACTCCGTGAAATCATAGAGCAGATTCATATTTGTTACAAAAGAGGTGTTTCAAATTCGGCCTGCACTTGTACACTATTTAAAAAATCAAATAATCTGAATATGAATGACTAAAATTACATTATTGCATTTATTTTAATTGCACAAAATCATTCTTTTTGTACTAAGTGACAGCGTCAAATGTCATTTTATTGACGCCATCTTTGTTTTCAACGTTAAGTCTTCCCTGTTTCGTGCGTTTTATGTTTTTGTACAAATAAACTAAACCAAAATATACAAAAATTGTAACGAAATCATTTTTATTTGATAATAGCCTTTTAAAATTATAAGTGTAATAGACCAGGCCTTGGCTCCATACAGTCGCGGAGCGTGTCATTGTAGTTGTTCTAAAATGCAAGGTAAAGTAATGCAATGTTACTAGTCTGATGCAAATATTATGAATAGTGAATTCATGTAGCCACATGGGCAATTTATGGTCAATTTTAAATGTTTGGATGAACATAGTTTCATTGTATATTTAAACCAACTGGTGTAAACATGCGAGGCGTGGCTTGTGAGCCTTCTCGAAGTGAGTTATCATGTCGTAGCTTTGCCAAAAAAATCGCAAGAAAAATTGTAGTATCCATGCAGATAAAGGATCGTCTGATGGCTGGATAGATATGAATACTGAACAGGCAAGTGTAAAATTGTTTGACCATAAACGAATCAATTGTATAATGATTCTTTATCTGCACGGATTATACATTGGTTGGTCTATATTATCGTATCATAATAAATATTATATTACACATCTGTCTATCACTCACATATGTAGAGGTAGGTATTGTTGAGTACATTACTTGTAAGTGATCGTCAAGTTGTGCTATCACAATATGTACAAATTACAAGTACTATGCATGCCTGTCTAATGATTAGATGTACCTATATACAAGATGTCACAAACCAACAGCTTGAAGTTTGTCTTCACTTATGTAAGACTCGAGTGTTATTGTCTTTTCCACTGACGTCAAAAAAGGAGGAAGTTATCAATTCAACTTTATGTTTTTTTTTTGTATTCAATTATGAATCGATTTGGATGATTTTTTGTTTGTTTGGTAGAGCAAACTTCAGAGATGGTCCCTTATACATTTTATCGAAATTGATTCAGCGCTTTTTGAGAAAACCAACAAAAACCAAATATTTTAAATAAAATTCTACTCCTAAAGCTGAACATTTTGGGGGTGAATGTTGTAGGTGTAGACTTTTAGAACAGTTGAAGACGGTTTCTAGTTATTTTTGAATGCGTTAATTATTTTACTTAAAATTACTTATGAGAAAAAAGTTCAGTAAAAGTAGTCTTTCATTATCTCTTGTTGGTGGTCTTGAGACTTTAGTTCTATTTGTTTATGAGTAGGATGGCAACATATGGAAAATTAAAATGAACATAATATTAATAGAACTGATTGTACTTATTTATTTATCTTAATGTGAAATGCAGTGTTAACTCTTCGGTTTCCCGCTGTTTTTATGACATCTTGTCTATATATACATTACCATACTGTAAATAATATGCTCGTACGACAACCCTGCAATTGATCGTGTGTGCAGTGCTAAATCACTGTTTAGCTACAGTCGATAACTTGGAGACTAGAATAATAACGGAACGGAATTATACGTGATCATATGATCACTTACTCACTATAATTCACTACAGCGCCCCTAGCGTAGTTTTAAGTAGCGCCTAACGTGTCAACTTCGTGTTCTCTACATACTCGTAGATATAGCCAGTTGTATTTGAAATAACATTTTGAAAGAAGTCGATTCTCACGCTGCGCTAAGTTCACTTCGTCCAATACATTTCGAGTGAAGTCTGTGATTACAAACATTATTACTATGCTAAGGTGTTTAAAAAATTACGAAATAGAAGATTTACGTTATCGATGGCACAGCGCTACTACTGCTGTTATTGACAGTAACAGTATGGTTCATGATAATTGGAAGAGAAATTCATTACTTAAACTATGATAACAAACTACAAAACTCCTTTATGTACAGTAGTTAAGTAACTAATTAAATTACAGTTTTTCTTAATATCACATAAGTACTCGTCGCTTCTAAGCTCGACATTCCTACATTAAAACAGGGACGGACTTGGGCTCGATAAAGGGGTGTGGAATAGATGTTTGAAAAGCGAATGAAATCGCAACTCACTCCGAAAGAGTTCGGAGCCATCTCGACTTTTGTCTGAGCCGTTTCGACTCAGCGAAAGGCTCACGGCCCATCCTCACACCTCACGGTCCGCCACTGCCTTAAAAAACGTTTCATGCGCGATATGTTCGTTATTAACATTAATAATACCGAAACACGTTGAGATTTCAACAATCAAGTTACGTTCAACTAAATCTATATACAAGTCTCATCACATGAAACAGCAGTCGATTTAAAGTAACACATTGCAGGCGCACGCGTTCATCTGATGGCGTGCGGCGGTCTGTAGGGGGGTGGGGGGGTCTTGGGGATCGTCTGCTGGAGCTGGGAGCGATGTACCGGCGCGATGGCCGAGTGCGGGAGCTCGTCCGGCTGCCCGGGGATGACGGTGTCGAGGGGCGGAGGAGCCTCGTGCCGCGCGCTGCTTGTGGCTTGAAGGAGCCGCGCGGGGTTCAGCTTGATGGCGTCGTCATAGGTGGGCGGAGCCCCCGCCACCGTGTCGTAGTCAGGTGGCTTCTGCTGCATCGTCTCTTCGTCTGGCATCGAGATTACGTGGATAGGGTCGTCGATCTGTAACGGGAGAAATGTTACGTTTAGTTAACGTGCCGTTTCTGACATTCATCTAATCATTGCCTTTGTTTTACTAGCAATCGGGAGATTTACAGCCTAATAATAGAATAGCTTAGTGTAGTTATTCATATGCTGATGAAAATGTGCACATAAAAATCATCAGTTTTATCTAATGCAATTATTGACCTCCCGTCGACTAGCAAATCTAACGGGCATTCCATGCTTGCTATAATCACCATGTCCTCTACATATATATTTTCAAATCGGAGACGAGCACGCTTCCATCGTATCTTCCAAAGGCCAAGTGTAAACTAGCGTCATTAAAAATACATATAAGCACGACAAAACCGGTAGCTCTCTCTTCGCGCTAACAAGCCGTCACAGAAAACTGTTATTTTCTTTGACCTGCATCAACCTTGCATTCCCATAGTTAAACTAAGCTCTGTTTGAATGACAGTGATGACTTTCAGAAAGATCGTCCCAAATTTCTAAAGAGAAAACCTCTCCGAATGTTATTACCATCACAGCACAGTAGGTTGGTGAGCTTGACACGGATCTTCGTATAATGGTTAATAAACTACCCGCAATTACTACAAATTGTAGGTGAACTATGTGAAAAGTAGCACGACGACAAGACGAGCGAGCGAGCGTGCCGGGTTTATTAGCAAGAAGCTTTTGTGCACGTGTATTGACATGGATATACGCAACGTGCGGTGGCAAATCCACAAATAGGCCTTGGGAATAGCAAATGAGTATCTGGTACACGGACGACATACGTTGCAAAATAACTGAGAAAGCTTCAAAAACTTGAAAATCTGCAGCATTAACGATGCGAACGACTAAATCCAAAAGATAACTTACGCTAGTACAACTCAAATGCTACAATCCAGTTGTTGTATATTTATTGTGTAATTATTTCATATGTAGGTTTGCACATGGCCTTCACCTGATGGTAAGTGACGATTGGGCCGTTTGATGGAAAGCGAATTCATTTAATACCCTCAATCTGACTTCAGCTTGAGGGTATTAAAGCGCCAGTATTAGTTCTAAAGGTGGTTGTATATTCCCTTCAGTACCTAACAGTGGTTCCAAAGATTAGTTCAATATACATATAGACAGATCTAGAACATTTTTTAAAATTATTTTTTAACTAAAAGTCTTAATAACGAACCTGATGTGTATCAGGGGTTGCTCGGTCATGCTGCGGCTGCCTTGCGGGAGACTGGAGCCAGCAGCACATGGCGGCGCAGATGAGGAGTGCGCCTGCGACGATGCACGCCACGCCCACGTAGCGCACCGGCTCTGCGTAGTCCTCGGCCAGACCCAGCCAGTTGATCAGTGCCCCCGCGCACAACAGCACCATGCCATACCGGTACGGACGCTGAGATTGTCTCCCTTCGTCTAGGGACATGCCTGCAAGTAAACAAAGGAGATTTTAGTCAAATGTAAGAATTTTCCAGATTGTAGCTTAATCTATTTTATATGTATAAATAGTGGGCTTGCACATGCGCTTCATCGTCGTATGATAGAAATGTGCCCCTACTAAAACCTCATCAATTTATTGGGGCACTGACCAAATAGTCAGCCTTAAAAGTTACACTACTACGCCTCACAACTTTTAATTGATGTAAACTTTTATTTGGAAAAGGTTTTCGTTTACAGAGAGCAGACATTACAAGACTAGATTGAATGTTTTTCAATACTACTAAAAAGGCTTCTAGACAAGCGTGTTTCTAAAAATCTTAGACTACATCATCCATCACTGCTATTGTGAGATTGTGGTAAGCAAGCATATCCTAAAAAAATTTCTTTTAAATTTTCCCTAAACTTATACGATACAACTTTATATTTAACAATAATAACTGCTTGTTTTATTTCTAGCCACTATTACCCTGCCACCTCAGCCTACTTGGTATATTCGAGAGCAGCCTATATTTGGACGCGGGTAACGTTTCTAAAGCTAACGTTAACTCATCGGAAGTAAACTGACGGTCATCCAGTTCAGTGGAGCAACGGCTCTCTAACGGTACCCCAACCGACGGAATCGTTAAACTGTTCAAATTGAACGAAAGTTTGGAAAGTCAATTAGATGACACTTGTGTACTATAATATTGACCGATCACGTTGGAAATTTAATATATTGCCCGTGGTACTACCGGTAGTAAGATGGTAAAAAATTCTACCTATAGTACTTCTACTAACATTTTAATAATATATTTATTTAAAGCTTAGCAATAGCATAGTAATCCTTAGGCTAGCTGAGCACAGCACCGACGTGTAACAAACTCGTCTATATGAATTTATGGCATAGACAGTAGGTAGAATAACTTTGCATTTTGAATATTAAAAATTACGAGTAATTCCTACAGCAGTCTGTTGCCCTGGTACTTATGGAAATGTTTAGTTTAAAGAATGAAGGGCGAAATGAAACAAAAAAACTATTATTAAAATGTTAGTAGTACTACGGGTAGGAATTTTCCCCATCTTACTACTGGACCGCTTGGTTACTACCAGCTACGGGGGAAATTATTGCCCCTGTTACTACTGGTAGTACGTTTAGAAATATTTTTATATGTCATTTTTCAAAGAGCTATGCATAGAATTCAGTGAATAAAACATTAGAATTTGATATCTTTTAAATATTTATTACTACTTTTACTCACATTCCGTTGTTTAAATAATCGTAAGTCTTATATTTTTTATTTTTAAACACTTCACCGCATACAAGTTTTGTGATTGATTGGCTTGCGCCACCGCGAAAAAACAGAAATTCATCATCATAAACAATGATAAACAAATACGGGCGAAGAGCATTTTTCAAGCTTATGCTCTCTCTCATAATTCATAATCATGCCAAACCAAAACGTACCTAGGTAGAAAACAAAACTGAATTAAAACAATAGGTATTATTTACTCACATTTCAAACAAGGAACTGCATAAGAAATGCAGTTTCGCAAACAATTGCAAGCTCGCATTGTCTCTGCGAATCGTCGTCAATGAGAGGAGTACGCGGAGATAATTGAGGTGTCGAGAGGCTGAGAGTATCTGAGAGGTCGGACCGACGAGACAATGGGAGATGTGGGTCAAGTTCGCAGAGTGCGGCCGACCGGCGCCGGCGACTTCACCGGCTTATCGCATATGCATCACGCATAATAAGGAGATCACTGCTGTCTCACACATCATAGAGACACATATGGTATATAGCCGTGCCGTTGCCGACGTTCAGTAACACAAAAAACGTCCCCCTGAGCTTCACCGGATTATTCTATTTCGCTTTTCATGGACCTGGATTCTACGAATACATGACCATCGCCATCAGTACCATATTTTTTAACCTATGATGCTAAAAGAGGGGTGTGAGGGATGGACCGATTTTGATGCGGTTTTTTTACGTGAAAGCAAGTTTTCTACGGTAGTTTTAGTTACATTTGGTAATTGTATTATTATTGCGTAGGTTTTAATTTTTTAAATTCAATTTACTTGTCAACAGATTGTTCATTTAGACACGATACGAAAATTCGTCTTCCAATTGATGTTTCTAGTTTAGGTAGTTAGTTCTTTGATAGGGGGATAATGTTTGGTAGCAATAACGCAGTAAATAACACTCACATTGAATGCACGATCTTCCTAGAGCGGCGTCATCGTAAGCCGTCGGGTACATCGCTAATATTGAAGGCAGAACCATGAGAAATTAATGAAAAACTTTCACCACAAAAACAACGAGTGAACAAATGAACGGTATCGATAGTTATTATCAAATGTGCAGAGATGATGCGAGAATAAGATCCGGATCTTATCGGACGCAGACTCCAGAGTGACGATAACCGATAAATAGGTGAGCTATTTATTTATGACGATATCTATGGTGATCCCATTATCTAGACGTAAGTAGATTTCGAAGCGAAAATTTAGGTGAGTATTCAACAATTGTTTTCCTTGTTCAATGATTTTCCTTATGCCATAATTGTATCGTAAAATCTCAGCGTGAGAGATCATGAGATCTAACACTGATTAGGGACATTGCAAAATGACTAATTGTTTTTATTAACGTGTATAATAATAAATTTTTATTGTGCCTGATTATAGTAACAGCGTCAGGGTAATTATATTATAACAAAACATATGATGTTTTAAGCTGTATACATGAATGGATTACCGTTGAAGGATAAGCATGTGGCACAATTGGAAGACTCAATTACGACAGTAAGAAACCAGTACAACCTTCATTCATAAGTTATAATCAGATTGAAGTACTACAGTAACATAGGTTTTTAATTGATAATTAATCTTTAACTAAAAGACGCAAAGAAGCCAGGGGTTATAAATTGTGATCTGATAAAGGTATGATTAGGAATCTGTACAGTCTTCCGATGTGGAAATATGTACATATATTGAAAAGGTTGAATGGTTATTATCAGTTAACGTTCTAGGTATTTTGATTATTATAGATATTATTTTCGGTTGATTTCATAAGTTTTTCGATTGATAATCATGAATTTAATCTAATAAAGGTATTAGGAAGATGTACGTACCTACAGTCTTCCGATGTGGAAATATATGTGGTTCAGTGGACGTACTCGGATTCGAATGAAAATCGTGATAATAATTGTATTGGATTTTATCAGATTTTGTGTGAGGAATAATAATTTATTATTTGTACAGATTTTACTATATTTCATTGATGCGATGCGGTCTAAACTCACATATTTTAGGAGTAGAAGAGAACTCCGAGTATGTGAAAGTTTGGGTATTTGCGAAACAATCATGTATGAAAGCTTTCCGGTGAAATTTGGGACGCAACATGTTTTGGACTAACACTTGGATATATTTTTATCTCAGTACACTCTGTCCCTGTGTGATATTTTTGAAATCGACGCACTCATGTCAACTTGCTTGTCTTGCATTAATCAGTTAGACGTGTTCATAAAATAAATTGATGAATAGAACGATTACCTCATAACTAACATACGAGTAATGCACACTTATTCAACAATAACTATAATAAAATAATGATATACAAGTTAAGAAAGAAAGAAAGAAAGAAAGATTTATTTGCTAGAATACAAATTTAAAAAGATCTTAATATTAATATAAAGTAATCGTATTCTGTCGAACATGCCGACGTGCAAATGTTAAGTCTAGTTACATTGTAGTCTGTTTAAATATACTTATCTATATATATCTTAATCTAAATATGCATCGATCTCACCAACATCAACAAATATAATTATAACTGGTCAAATTCATTCAATGAATAAAAAGAGTGTTCCATCAGCCACAAACGTAATGCTCTCTTAAACCTATGTCTCGGGAGTTGTTTAATAAATCCTGGTATTTTGTTGTAAATTTTAATACACATACAGTAGCTGTTTTTTTGAATGCGCGTCGTTTTAGGTGTTATTTCGAGAGCCAATCTTTGTGGATTTCTTAAAGGTCTCTGCAGTACCTCCCCAGCTTCAATAAAAAGATGATAGTTTTGCTTGACGTAATTACCTATCTCGAGTACGAGTATATACAGGGATGGTAAAGGTAATATTTTTAGTGATTTAAAGTAGGGTCTGCAGGAGACGTCTGGCGCGATGCCACATATAGACCGTATACCTACATCTTTTTTGGGCAATGAAAATTTTGTTACTGTCTGTACTATTTCCCCAAATTATTAATCCGTACCTGAGGACAGACTCTACATAAGCAAAGTATGCAGTGATAGCTGTACTTTTATTGGCAATTTTGGTTAGTTTATAGAGTGCGAATGCGAACCTATTTATTTTATTGCATATTTTCTCTACTTGCTCTTTCCAGTTCAAGTGCACATCTACAATTAATCCTAAAAATGTCGTACTATTAGTATTATGTATAACTTGTCCATCGTAGTTTACCGTTATTTGTTTATTTTTAAAGTTATTGAAATTTATGAGATTAGTCTTCGATAAATTGATGTTTAGATTATTTTGATGTAACCATTGTATTATTGATGTTAAGGTCTGTGATATGTCCATTTTATGCAGTTCTATTGAAGATTTTATATCCGAAGTAACTATTATTGAAGTATCATCTGCGAACAAAACTGTTTTATGTTTTGTTGCGTCTGGTAGGTCATTAATGTACAGTACAAATAATAAAGGGCCTAATATACTGCCCTGCGGAATTCCAAATCTGTTGTGTCTGAAATTAGAACGGTGTATATGTACTGTATGTTTATCATTTAATTGTGCTATTTCTACACACTGCAGTCTATTTTCTAGGTAGGAACTCAACCAACTAAGTGCAGGTCCTCGAACACCATTCTGTTCGAGCTTAGTTAACAGTATTTTGTGAGATACAAAATCAAACGCCTTTGACAGGTCTAAAAATAACACACTGGTATATTTTTTGTCATTCAGGCTCTTAAGGATGTCATTGACCAAGTGAAACGCTGCGTGTGTTGTAGATTTGTTTTTAATAAATCCATACTGGTTTTGTTTGATTATATTAAACTGGGCAAAGAACGATGTTAGTTTATTATGCATTACTCTCTCGAAAATTTTAGATATAATCGGAATAAGCGTAATCGGCCTGTAATTAGTGACTTCAGTGATATTTCCTTTTTTATGGAGTGCTTTGACCACGGATACTTTTAACAGTTCCGGAAAAGAACCTGACTCCAATGAAAGGTTAACTAAGAATGTTAGGACTTGGCTCAATTGTTCCTTACACGCTTTTATCACTTTAGTACATATAGAATCATATCCTTCAGACTGTGTATTATTTAATAATCTTATTATATTAATAATTTCCTTCTCATCTATTGGTGCTAGGAAGATTGAATTATGAAACGCGTTTCTTCTATTTTGAACAACATTTTTTGAAATTTTGTTATTATTTGTTATGTCAATAAAATAATTGTTCATAGTTGAAGCTATCTGTAAGGGTTCTGTTATTTCCTGTCCATTGTATACTATTTTATCTATGTATTTTTTTATGTTTGTGCCACCAGTTTCATTCTTTATAACTGTCCATGTAGCTTTGCATACATTTTTACTATTTACTCCATACTTTCTATTTGCAATTTTCTTCGAATAGTTTATATATTTTTTTAATAATTTATTGTAATTTAAATATTTATGTTTGTCAGCTATAGTTTTATTTTTGTAGTATTTGTATCGAAGTGTTCTTTTCACTTGACAACTTTTTTTTAGACCTTTGGATATCCAGTTTAATCTTGTAGACAAGCTTGTTTTTACTTTGATTTCCGGAAAGCAAAGTTTGTATAACAAGCAAAACAGCTCATAAAATTCCCTAAATGCGTCATTTAAATCTGTGTGCTTGTACACTTCTGAGAATGAAAGACAGGTTAAGTATTGTTTAAATCTTTCAATGTTTTCTTGTGAATAGTCTCTCTTGTAAATATAAATGTTTATCGGGGTTTCCTTCTTATGTGTAACAAAAAATTTTAGAAACTGTGCTGTATCATGATCAGATAACCATAAAGAGAGAACTGATCCGATCGCATCATTAATATTGCTAATTATGAGATCAATACATGAGTTTCCTCTAGTAGGCTCCGTGATGTGTAAGTTAAGATTAAATTGTTTTAGGAGGTCTTTAAGTCGTGAAGAGTTTAGATTTGTTTCCATCATGTTGATATTTAGGTCACCTGCGATAATAATTTTCTTTTTAGAATATTTCGCAAAATATTTTTGTAACAATGACTCTAATTTATCAAAGAAATAATCAACATGTCTTTTTGTTTTTGATGGTATACGATACAGACATATAATAATAATGTTGTTAGTGGTGAGACTAATTGCACAGTATTCAAAATGGTGAATCATTGCCAATTCATCATTCATTAAATGAATGCGTTGACTATTACACAACAGCATAGCCTTGAAAAACAGATACGATTATGAAATGAGACCCTGTACGCTGAAACTTATTATACTAGATGTAAAATAATCCCATTATGATATCACACGTATATGCCTCCATAAAATGGTCTTTCATTTATTGTATTCTCAACATTCCTTTTGAATTACCGCCTACATTGTTCTCGTATATCATCAAGCGGTTGTTTCTCAGGGAAACTAGGTTAGTAACGCTATTTTCTTTTTGAGTTCTCATTTCTTATTGAATTTCTGTTACAGATTCTGGTTTCAATGTACTGTACACTTCAATATATATATTATTTACTCGTTTAGGTATGTTTTGTAGCAACACTTTCAAACTTTAATGGACAAATTTTGAATGACGAAATTCCAGTTACTCGTACAGTATATACTATACAAATGTCTATATAGAGGTAGTACATACATGTCTATGTCAGTACATACATATATAGAGATCTTTCAGGAGTGGATTTAAGCATATGTTTCTAATTATAATTATTTTTAGATGTATATTAGTAGCAACAAATTTAGCGTTACGATTTTTTATAAACTCATTTGTTTCGGTTGTGCTTATAAAGCTAATACAGTACTATAACGCTCTCTATCACTATATGGCCGTAATGACATATAATAGTCTATTGATGACATACATACGAGAATAATAATTTTAATGAACTCAGAAAATACAAACTTTTTCAAGTCGTTATAAAAGTCAGTTACTTTATCTACGGTACAAAATACAAGACTATAAAACAAACTTCTGTTTCTATTTTCATCACGATAAAATTTAAAAATCCAAAAATACGGGAAACCTCTCGAGAATTCTTCAAAGTTTTTGAGAATGTTCTGTGGTTATTCCATGATCACACCAGTAGGTACACCATTCTAAGTATATTTGTCCGCGGCGGGCGTAGGGCTTCGCTCCCGGCCGACAGGCGCTCTTCGGTTTCGTTAACGCGATAATATTTAGTTAAACGGATTATCTAGGTGGCCTCTGATTTACACAACTGTATTTCTATTACATATGAATCTTATGACTTTTGTATGAGTTTAAACCTTTGGAATACGCGGTATTATATAATAGTCTAATCCATGATCACACAAAAAATTCAGCTCAAATTGTTAATAGTGCCTCGCCACGTACCGGTAACGTGTACCTATACTGGGCTGGTTCCCCACTACATAGAATCTAGCTGCTAGATGGACCAACTAATTGATAAATCAACGGTAATAAAAGAATCAATCAATGAATGAAAATTGAAAAGCGAGACAAGAATAAAAGATGATGAAGAAGCAACCAAGATTTTTACCATTTTTTACCGCCTCCGTGGCCTAATGCTACACGCTCGGACTTAAAAACCGGAGGTCCCGGGTTCGATTCCTAGTACCTGTCGGTACTCATTTTGGTTGGTGGTATTTTCTATGTCCGCCTAGCTAGCTAAAGCCACGTTATCTCATTCTGCCGCCAAATAGCAGTGTTAATAGCACTATCGTCACCATCCGGTGAGATTAAGGATAAACCCATCAACCATTGAGAAAATCTTTGTGTAAAAAGTAATTTTTATAATCAAGCTCATTCATTACGCAAGACTTGAATTTCTTACCCTAGCTAGACGAATCCATCGTTGACGGCCGCTTTCTAGGCCGATGGAAACTAAACTAAATCAGAAGCGCATGCTAAAATCAATAAGCGATTTTTTTCTAATGCAGCAATAAAATTAAAATTTACGACAATAATTATTATTTATTGGTGAGAATTTCACGACCAGAGATCAAGTGAAGAAGTGAGACAGTGAAATGTAATGCTTACTGCCACAACATAAGGTTTGGCTGTATTAAATTTACGTTTAGACCGTGTTGCCTACCGCTTTCACGTGGTAGAGTTAGTTTTATTACTTTTATAAAGGTATTTTTACACCACGACCCAACGAGCAGAATAGTTAGAAATATTTCAAACTCAGTAGATCTTCTATTCTAGATTTATATTAGCATGTTTGAAGTATATAGAAAAAGGTAAGATAAGTAAAGTTAATATGGTTTTAAAAAATCCTACCCCGTGCCGGCCCCGTGTCGTCCTTGTATAAACATATCTAAATGAGCAGTGAGCACGTCACGAATTCTATATTTCATTTGTGAGACATTAACATTCGCTTTATTTTCTTTACCATTAGCTCCTGTTATGTATGTACATACGTGGTACGTGTGAGAATTCAGTCGTTGTCCTTTCTATCTTGTAATTCTATGCACGGTTGTGTCTATTGTACAGTAATATCATATATATATAAATATATGCTTTTCTTCTGTTACTTGAGTTATTAAACGTATTCTGTATAATCTACTTTTAGTGCAGTCAAGTATTATGCTTCCACACGAGCAAAATATTTTTATTTAAGATGTATGTCTTTCCCCAATGTGTTTTCATATACTTTATCTGATATAAAAGATCCGTCTAGATTCTTAGAGGAAACATTATTTTGAATAAATAATGTAGTTGTTTTCCGCGACTTTACACGCGTCGGATAATTTTCTTTCTATATCACACGCATAATAACAGCTGCACACAATTTTAGGCATACGCATAATGACACACACGCACAATGACACATACGCATAACGACACAATACGCATAATGACGTGATGTCATACGTGATGTGTGTGAGTGATGACATACGGAACCGAAACGTGGTCTTTTACTGTGGGCCGAATAAACAAGCTCAAAGTCACTCAGCGAGCAATGGAACGAGCTATGCTCGGAATTTCTCTACGTGATAAGGTCCGGAATGAGGAAATCCGTAGACGAACGAAGGTCACCGACATAGCTCGACGAGTCAGTGAGCTGAAGTGGCAATGGGCAGGCCACATCGCTCGAAGAACCGATAACCGGTGGGGAGTAAAGGTTCTCGAGTGGCGACCACGTACCGGGAAACGTCTACCAGGCCGTCCCCTTACTAGATGGACCGACGACCTGGTTAGAGTCGCGGGGAGTCGCTGGATGCAGGTGGCTCGGGACCGGTCGATGTGGCGTACCATGAGGGAGGCCTATGTCCAGCAGTGGACGTTTCCCGGCTGATGATGATGACGCATAATGACACACACGCATAACGACACAATACGCATAATGACACACACGCACAATGACACATACGCACAATGACACACACGCACAATGACACATACGCATAACGACACAATACGCATAATGACACACACGCATAACGACACAATACGCATAATGACACACACGCACAATGACACATACGCACAATGACACACACGCACAATGACACATACGCATAACGACACAATACGCATAATGACACACACGCACAATGACACATACGCATAATGACACACACGCACAATGACACATACGCATAACGACACAATACGCATAATGACACACACGCATAACGACACAATACGCATAATGACACACACGCACAATGACACATACGCACAATGACACACACGCACAATGACACATACGCATAACGACACAATACGCATAATGACACACACGCATATATACTAGGATAAAAGTGACAGGTAAAGGTAACAATTTCTTGCTATATTATTATAATACATTTATCTATTTACCATGGAAATATTATTTTTTAGTATAAACTTGACCTACTCTAGATTTTTGTACGAGTTTTTGAGTTTCTATTCTATCTAAAATACATTGTTGATTTGATAAATCAAGATATGATAAGTAAAATGCATTATTCTGGCATGTTTTGTTTAGCTCTCAAGAAGATAAACGATATCATCGCTCATTTCGGATCATCGATGTCAGCACTGTCAGCACACTAAAGAGACCAATGCGTTCAAATCTGACATATTTTATTGACATTCGCCTTATATTATAAATGTTGATAAACAAATAAAAATGTGAGGAATGTCGGTTCATATGTACTTTTTCAGATTTCTACAAACCATGCGGTGGTCAATCTCGTATTACAACGGTACTAAAAGTAGACCCCAACTTAGACCGTAGTTTATAATTTGGATTCCATTTACTTCCTCTACATAAGTAAAGCTACTTATATTTCAGATAAGCAGACGGATATAGAACTTTCCTGCTGCCTACCAAACAGAACCGGTAGGTACCCCCGATGGGAATCGAACCCGGGACTTCCGGATTGATGGTCCAAACTGTGTAATCACTCAATACATTCCTATCCCAGTGAAGTGAATTTCTCTAAATTTAGATGTGACAGCATGGGATGCTCCTACCTCTGAAGCCGTTATTTACAGTCCATCGCATAATAACACTCCTTCTGCTTGACTCAAGGTCTAATTTGTCTATTATTTAGATATAGAATAAAGGTAGTCTGTATTGATCGCACAGTAAAACGCTTAATCATCGCCGTCAGTAGGTAAAGCGGTATCACTTATCTTTGTGGCGATACATAAGCCTTTTCCATCCGGTTGGGCAAGGGACTAATTTTCGATAAGAGGTAATTTGCTTGCTCATCCCAACTGGTTCAGACAAGAAGATTTATCTACATGCATGGATCTACACGCGTGATTCCAATTGACTATTTTTATGATTTTTCACCTGAAAAGACACAAAACAGGTAACTTCAAGTAAATATATTAAAAATGACTGACACAAAGTAGAAATATATTTTAGATTATGGCCAAACTCGTTAAAATCCTATATTTAGAAAAGTAAACAGCTACGACAATTTATTAATTTATCGATTACTCAGTTGTATAGCTATTCAGCGCAATAGTCAATAATAAGTCAATACCTACGAGTTACGTGTAAAATGATTAATCGGAACGTTCCAGTAGCCTCTCAGCTAGCGGGCAATAAATCGATATCACTAATCGTTAATCGGTATCTAAGTACCGCTGGAAGGACGGCAACGGGATCGATTTATTTTTAATATGTTTTTCTTGTCTGTCCACGGGCGGTATGCGAGAGAATATTTTAAGGACAAGGTCTTCATCTGCATAAATGTTTATAAATCTATATTTATGCATATAATTTTCTCGTAGGCATCGATTAAAATAGATAAAAAAATAATTTGCGTTTTTACGTGATGTGCGTGAGATGCCAATCTTGTGTTCCCCGAGCTCTACAACCTGGATATCTGCAAGGCCAGAGTCAATAGGCTATTTCTAGGTGAACCATCCTAGGCTAGACCGTCGCTTAATATCGGTGAGATTGTGCTCAAACGGAAGCCTTTTGAATGTTTAAAATATCGTCCATTTCTGAGTTTAAGCTATTGGTGAATAGTGAAACACCCGGGATATTAATGGCATGATTTTGTGCTATAGTTGTATATTAATTCTGTGGTGTGGTTACTCATTTGACGTCGGGGATATTCTTATGACACGACCACACCACACTGACAGGTAAGTGGGCTGTCCGAAAAGAGGACAACTCACGTTCTGTCGCTTGACAGATGTAGACGTGAGAGTAAGGGGAACATCCTGGAATTGCATAAAACACCATCACTTTAGACATAAAATGGGTTTAGTTATCCATACTTGTGGGTGTATGTATGTACGAGTATGTACTTATATAGCTTCTTTTGACCGAAATCATTTTTTAATGCTAGAAAAGAAAAAGTCGACGCCATAATTTCACGGACTACTTTGATACTTTGACTACAGAACATTGGACACGAATGCTGCTACAGTTCACACAGTGTGGTTCCGATAGTTCCACAATTTTACTTACTAAGCCTACATTAAATGTAACATTGTCATGGATACCTCATTATCTAAAATCAAACAATTTTTGATACATTTTTCCACACGTCTGGCTTCGACATTAGGCTTCTCCATTTTCTTTAAGAGGGTATGCTGTTGTCAAAGCGCCCATACAAACGTAGTTCAGTCATATTTTGAGTATTACGCTATGAAAATCTATTAAATTTTCAAGACACAATCTAGAAACAAATATCTGTGTCGGTGGTGAGTCAGATTTTCGTTTAAATATATACTTCAAGAGTTACAGCGCGTCAAAGTATTGTATTTTTCGGTAATAAAAAGCTCCAACTTTGAACCTGTTTTACAAGAGTATGAATCAATTTAGAACAATTTGGAAAAACCACCGTCATCTGAAATTTTATTAATATACTGTATTGAAAAAATGGCTACATAATATACTGTATCCTTCAAATGATCACTGGACTACGAAACATCCAAATAACGGGTGGATAACTTCGCGTAGTGTATGCTGTCTCACCGTACGCGCTCGGGTAGGATAGGGCTCGGAGAGGGACAGCTACAAAACAATGCAACCTTGAACTAGGCCACGTGGTCTTACCAACATAGCCTCTTAAATTGTAGTTTGATTGGCGCGACTAGGTAGATTAATAAAGGAATAATGCATATAATATATGCTTAATAATATTAATCTTACAAAGCTTGCCCTGGCAAAAATTTTGATTTGATCTTAAAACTCGATCCTAATAAGAAACATCAGTGACATAAACAAATGAACACCAAACATATTTCAATGATGACATGTATTATTCCAATTAAATACATACCTATATATTATGAACAACAGTATGGATAATAATATCAAGAACCTGAATGAATTGAGAAACAATAAGAGACAAAGGAAACGCAAATGTGTAGAAGATGCGAAACAATAAAGTATTGTTATTTTGTGCATGCATAAGGTAGATAACTTGTTTCAAATTTAATAAGGTACAACATGCACGCACCTGATACAATACGCTAAGCCGAAGGTGCTCAAACTTTATGCATAATTATCACGTATCGACGCGACGATTATTAACATTCTCATTTGTAACTTTGGAATAGTAGAGTATTGGTATTTCGAAAGTGAGATTATTTGTTTATTTACGCCTCAATGGCCAAACCAGTCTAAATCAAAATTGTGCCCCGCGGTCCTGGTGGGTTTATAGGCGTTCCCACGGACTATGGAATTTACGCAAACGTTTGTTTGGAAGAAAATGAAATATGATTTAAAAAGCTGTATTTCTGCGAATAACTCAAAAAAGCATAAATTATATTTACAATAATGATGTGTCCTGACTCCTGAGTCATTATTTGTATTATAGAATAAAGGATTTTTGTAATAAACTAGGAGGTTTGTGTGAATTTTTACCATTGGTATTAGCAATGAGCTTTCGGTTGCCATTTAGGCTAACGCTTTCCCTTTAACCCTGTATAAATAAAACGAATAATTCGACATTTTAAAAAATATTTAAAATATATCAACCACAACTTCTTGACCACAACCTCAAGTCACCAGATGGTGTAAGTGACAGTGTGGTCGACGACGGTATGCGTTGATCTAGATATCTATGCAATGTGCTAGACTAGACAATCGTAATTTAATTTTCTGGGAACACGAAAGATAGGGGAGGCTGGCTCTGGTTGGTGGCGGCATTTGGTAAAACGTTTGGTGCTAGATGTAGGAATATCCACTGAATATGGAAGTTTGAGAACACCTGATCTTTGGATCAGGATAAAAACTTAATTAATTACTTTTTGATAAACATTTAAAATATTTATTACGGAAAAAAGTATTTAATTAAGTTTTTATGCTTGTGGCACGTGGTGACAACGCTCCAGAAATTGTGTTGCTAAAAAAGTTCTATGAACCAATAGAATGTCGCGAAATACATTTCAAAACCAGAACCATTTTGACTGAGTATACACCACCATTTTTGAAAGAACTATTTATGTTTTCTGCGTATAATCTTTCTAAGTGTATTCAAAATTATGTGTTTGGAAACATGCTGTTCTGAAACACACAGATTCGTTCCATTAAGAAATTAACACTTCAAAATTATGAAGTTAGACCCAAACGAATTTTTGCAAATTATTTTATCGTTAAATGGAGTTGTGGAAAAATACCAAGTTATAATGTATTTCTTGTTATTGTTTTAAAAGAGCAATTATTGTAAAATGAAGTTGTCAATTCACATAAAACATAATCCTTTGTTAAATTTTTATCAACAGTCTTCTAAAAAGGAGGAGGTTTTCAATTCCACGCGTATTTTTTGTGTATGTTACGCGATAACTCCGCCAATAGTGAGCCGATTTTTATAATTCTTTTTTTGTTTGGTAGAGCATACTTCAGAGATGGTCCCATATAAATTTTATCAAAATTGATTGATTACTTTATGAGAAAATCAACAAAAACCAAATTTTTAAGGCAATTGATTGACTGACAAATCTTTTTGAACGCCTTAATTATTATCATGACATGACATGACACACTACAACATGAACTAAGGGGACAGTTACTCTTGGAGTAACACAACGGGCAAAAATACCTTGGGACAGCTAGGTCCCTCTCAGGGGCTTCAGCATAAACAACCTGATGGGCTGGGGTGGCTGAATAGAGACATACTCGTATCACCCCATTGCGGAAATCTGACTAATACGAAATATACAAGATCGCAATTTGGATTGTGGATTTTCCTTATAAGATTGCGGCCCGTTATGTTTATCGAGTTTATATTTTTATAACATCAGCTGTTGTTCGGTCCTTGATTCGATTAAAATTATCGCAATTGCACAAATAAGAAGTTTCGTTTTTATCTTAAAAGTGACTGAACAGCGTATGAAATGTTTATTTTATATCAATTGGAAAGTAAATAAAGACATATTTTTAAACCAATCTACGTGACGAGATATTCTC
Organism: Carcina quercana; assembly: GCA_910589575.2. Taxonomy (NCBI): domain Eukaryota; kingdom Metazoa; phylum Arthropoda; class Insecta; order Lepidoptera; family Depressariidae; genus Carcina; species Carcina quercana. The sequence goes on from OU342439.1 coordinate 8,228,890, forward strand.
CTTCGAAAACATGTTTTGCCACTTGGGTATTATATTAATGTGTAAACAGTGTTTTGTTAATAAAAAATTCATGTGCTTTGATCAAGGACGTAAAATACGATTTGACATTTATACATAATATGTCAGTTATTTTAGTATACAAATGAACGATGACGTCATAAACCGCTAGATTATGTTAACGGTAGCGGTGTTTGGTGTCATACAATCTACCCACGCTTCGGTGTTACGTGTCTCGCTTGGTGGACAAAAAGTTAACACATTTAATGATATGATATATTTCCTTTATTAGAACTACTTAGAACTATAATTGCATTACATATTTTTTTAGTTTTTAGCTGCGATAATACTGGGTACGCTATTATTATTTTTAGTTTTAGTAATATTTAGTAAATGGTAGTTAAAGAGATCGATGATCAAAATTTCTAGTTTCTATACCAAATGGCTGGTCAATTTTGAAATTTACATATTTTATTTGAAACAAGTCATTGCTAGAAAATAATCGTTAATTATGATTATAGTTTGAGCATTACTGCACTTGATCTAATTATATTTGTACCTAGAAATTTAGAGCACTTTATCTAGAGTTATTTATTGATGCGGGCGCCTATAGTAGCATGGCATTGTTGACACAGATAATTCACATTTCTCAATTTACTGCATTGTACATGCATTGAAATGTTCCCTTATATAATCATTAGATTAGGTTATAACGGAGGGTAATGGGACTTGGGGTTTCTTATATCAATAAAAATATGTAAATAAATTATTGATGTGAAAAGCAGATAAATTACGTGAACAATTTATCAGAATGGGCTATACATTTATTTTAAACATAATGAATATTCCATTGAGGTCGTAAGATAATAACATTTGACCTTTATCAGCTTGAATAATAAATGGTTAGAAATCAAAAGATAACGGACATAAATATATCTTTAAACACGATAACCTAATGTTTACGTTACATTAGCAAAGCATAGTCTCTAATATAACTCAAATTAATAAAATAAGAATCGAAAGTGTTATATATATATTGCCCATTTGGCTACTTAACGGCACCACCAATCGTGACGAAATTTGGTATACAATACAATATAACTTTATTGTACACCAATACAAACTTAAAATAGAACATTGAACTTAAAAATGGTACAAAACGCGGTCTTATCGCTAACAGCGATCTCTACCAGACAACTTTTGGGTACAGGAAATAAGACACAATATTTTGGGTGGAGGTGTAACAGATATAATACTTTTTCCCAGTGGAAAATGCAGTGTCATGTCTGATATTACAATTTTAATAAATTGCTAACAAAGACCTAAGATTAATAACATTATGGATTGTATAAAAATCTGATTTAAATAAATAATAATTAAGTGAAATGTAGGATAATTCTGAAGTCCAGACAGACGGTAGCGGGTAAAAAACTTGAAATATTAAAATAAAACCATACGCAATAGATATATAAATCAATATTAAGTGCCGCTTGTTGGGAAAGTCCAGAATTTGTTCAAAAAGTACGCAAACGGTCTTGACAAAGTTCAAAACGTATTGAAGTGTGTCAGAGAGGAAGGCGAGTGTGTGTTCTAATGACGTGTTTACTTGGACTCGGAGTTCTGCAGTTGGCTCTACAAACAGTGCAGAAGTCACAAGGTACGCGCTGCACAATGACACTTCATGCAGTTGAAGTGAGGTACCGAAGATCAAATAACATGTGCAAACCGTGGTGTGCAATGCGTCGGGAATGTTCGCCGAGGAGATAGGCTCAGCCTTTTTCGGTCTAATCAGAGCCAGTGTTGCCTCCAATTAGCCTCCAGCAATGCCATATTGAGGCAGTATGTGGCAGGATCTCCAGTCCTATTTTTAGACACTGGCCCTGGCCACGATATAGATATAATCGTTTGATTTAAGTAGATTTAATTTTGCCTGTGTACATATTTGTACATTAGATATCAATGGTATTTGCCTGTCAATAAAATCATTTAGTACAATTATATTTAAATAAACCTAACAAAATACAAATTTATTTGAAGACAAAAACGGTCAAATAATTTGACACTTTATATATTAACAATATTAATAAATTGCATTCAATTTTTAAAGCTTTGAGTACCAAGTATGAAATCGAAGATGTTAAAGTAATTTTTGAAATTGGAAATGTCTTCTTATTTTTAAAGAAAAAACATACAATATACACCGTTAACATTGCATATTAGTACGTTGATTGATCCTATGTTTGTAATTCTATTCTATTTTCTCCTGAGGCGTTATTATTCTTAAGGGTAGATCGGCGCCGGCGCAGCGTGCGTGACAGCCAGCCCATCAGGATGCGGGCTTCCTGCCACACTGTTACACATCCAATATGAGCAAATCAAAATCGTTCTTACTTCCGGTTCACCTCGGCCATTGATGCGTTAACATAAGTGCAGACTAACTACTAACATTAAACTTGTTGCACCCACACACGTTTTGCATAATTTTATGTCGCCTGTTTTACATTGCTTCGGCTTTAGAGTAGAATCATGCTATGTTTTCCCTTGGGAAGTAAAAGGCAACTTAAATAAAATTATAGGGCAAGGGCAGCATCTCCATCCTGTGCATCACCTATGTCATATTATAGTCAGGAAAGTGTGGTCATTTGATAGACTGTTTTAGAGACTTATTATAAATAGTGAGAGCACACAAAACACCTTGTTTAACATATGGTACACAAATTCTACAATGAATAAACTTTGTACACAAATATTTGCATCTAAACCTATTTTGCTTTCTTTTGTCGCATATTTTGAAAATCTGACCGACGACTTTCAGAAACTAACACAAGTCTAGTTTTTTAAATAACATCACTCTTATTCGATAGTAACCCTGTCGATTTATCGAAATTGATATCTTGGCTTTTCATGAGATATTGGCATATTATTTGGCGTGCTCATAGCATGGATACGGGCAAATGCTAGTTTTTATCTGAAAGGGTTCCCGTTGTGGAACGAATTTCAAGTGAACGCAGGCGAAGTCATAAGCTCGTATCAAAATAAAACAAACAACATTTTACCAGTTGTCGCAATCCCAAAGAGATCAGTCGTCATGGCGATCCTTACCTGTAACAAAACAATGAAAAACATTAACATAATATTTCAAAATGCTCGCAAAAATATTACATTAAAATAACGAACAATGTGAAGACAAGTTCAGTTATAAACTGCTATTGCAACAGCTCGACACGGCTTCTTGTTGACTACAATGGGAGGTGATTAATTTATGGTGGGGAGGATTGTTCGGAGTCGGTCAATGTAGGGTGCGCGGGCGCAGGCCGTGAAGATTTACCGTACCGTGCGCGCGACGCTCCGTGACCGCTCACACCTGCCGATATTTGCGTCTGAAAACTCCGTTTGAAAGCAAAATGTTTGTTCTATAGGTATTTTATAGCATATTCTTTCCTGTCGTGATTTTTCGCATTTTATGAATCAAATATGGTTAGGTTTGATATACATTATTATACTCGTATATTTTTCAGTATTAATACTAGGTAAGGACTTCACAAGTACATGTGTATCACACAGGATCCTCCCTCATAGATAGCCACGGACGTCGTAAGCTTTCTGAAGGGATTTGGCATAAGTACTTCAGTTGTCAGGCCTTCGTTCTGTCTCTGATTGATTTTTCACATGATTATATGGGCTTGTATACAAAACGTGTTCCGTAGACGTAGATATGTTAATAAGATATTTTTTACTGTAGGAAGATTAATGAATAATGCAAAATTTAAAACATTCGATTTTATAATCAAAACTCATCAATAATCATCGCAGATCAAATGATTGCTGGAACGGTTATATAGTACAAAAACCAACACAATACCGTAAAGGGGCGACGACCTTCGCCCTAGCACGAACTACGAACGATGACCTTTGGCATGCCATCGATATTTGACAGTTGAGTGAGTTGAGTGATGGAGCACGTCCAACAGGAAACTCTACTGAGGATTCCTTAATTATTTTACTCTGGAGTTTCCTATACCGTCGCGACAGTCAGACGAGAAACATCGGGGTTTTTCGTAGCGAGACCGCGGGAAACACAATAACAAACAAGTGGCAATAAAAATTGTTTAAAGCGAATTGAAGCAACAATTAGATTCATCGATAATAATCATTGTGATGTAGTGTAAGTGTGTAAGTGGAGTATCACTTCTATTTTAAACTCTTTCTTACTCGTACATTGTTTTTAATCAGCTTCAATTTTATAATTTAAGCTTTAAACTAGTAACATCAATTTAGGAATGTAGATCACATATTTTATTAGAATCTAATATTATCTTTGAACATAAGTTTCAGGTTTACCTGTCCATACGAACATAAAGCAAAAGTTTTTTTTTATAAAACAGAGAGGTACATGAAACAGAATTACGATTACCAAGTTTTACGATATAAGTTATGGAGAAATAAATATACCATTATATAAGTAGTTAAATAAAGAGGTTATGAACAATCCGTGACTATGTACGAACTATTTACCTATACGTCGTCGTGTCGTGAGCAAAATATGAAAGCATGTTATGCAGTGCACGTTGTTTGGGCGCGGGTCGTTCTAGTGAGTAGTAGTCGCTTAGTCAAGACGAAATAACAAATATATTTTCCCTCATCCGCTCTTTTCTACATTTCTCCGCAATACAATAATTTCACAAACCAAACCAGACTTATTGTTGGTTTACATTTTATCGATACATCATGAATTGATATATCGATTGTGTTCAATTACTATCAACAGAACAGTTAAAAGTGACCACTTAAGCGTTTCAATGTATAAAAACTACACGGAATCTAAACATGAATCCGTAATATATTGATAAACTGTAAACCAGCAATGACTACAAAAAGTCCAGCTTGGTTTTTGAAATTATTGTATAATTGCGGAGAAATGTAGAAAAGAGCGAATGAGGGCACCAGGCTGCTCAGAATTTGATATTACGGTCAATCATCAAAACCGTTCCGCTTCTGTTGAATTTTTCTCACATACAGATGACACACTACTTTACCGACCATCTTTTTAGCTTAAAACTGATGATTTTAGATAATTCTTTTTAATACTATACTCATCAAGACGTTCACCGTGATATCCATTAAAGGAACCACTTCAAAGACTAGATGTACTGGACCAGCGGTACGTACGGTAATGTTGTAAGAAGGCCTCATCCGTCACGAGTTTCTTGTAGTAAGTTACATATTGTGATAATAATCGTATTACCAATCCAATAATTCATCCAATCATTACATGTATAATATAGTAATTGTATTTTACGAGGTATACCTTAAAGCTATAATCAGAACGTCTTAGAATGGAGGTTGAAACGAATGCATCTTCTAGCTAGACTTGAACTAGTTCAATGAGTGCCACGTAGTTACTTTCTATGAGCTGAGATCGTAGCCAAGCATTGTTCTAATTCTAATTATGAGTATGACATATATAACACATATGACAAAAGTACCTTGGAGGCCATATCGTCACACCAGACGATATTAAGGTAAGATAGAGAGATATCGTCCGATATATGACCGGAGTGGGCCTCGGGGAAGTATTTTAACCACATAGGGATCACAATATATTTATTAAGGTCGCAGTGAGTGGTTGGGCCCGGTGGACCACCCCCTAGTCTCAAATAAAAAATGATATATATAAAAATTAGCCTTATGTACGTATGGGAATGGATAGCATCCGATTAACTATACATATTATGACATACAGAAATCAAGCTTTTTTCCATAGTGCCAGTTTGCCTCAGTACCACTTCCTATCTATCCTTAGATAGTTACCTATATATTGGTGTTCCATTGATGATTGAAGCATCCAGAGTAAGCTTTGTTCTTGTGGAACTTCCATCACACTATATCATGAAAGGGATCGAGGTTCCAAATTATACAATTATACATACAGTTGAGTTTATGATACAAATATTATCAATAATTTGTCAATGCTTCCAGGACTCCGTATCACTGACAACACACTTCAGACATATTCCGTGGAGCAGCTAGCTACGTATGTTCTCGTATGCAGAGTTTCATCGGTTCTGTCAACAACATTTAACACCTGTGCTAATAACGTTAATTGTCTTGAATGTGTAGTGTAGCGCGCGCTGGCACCTACTGTCCAAGTGTTACACAATACACACATACAGTACCCGACATACACAACAATGAGACCATCGTTAGCAAAATCGAGAAGGTTGCAGGCTTCAGCTCGTACGACGAACAAACAAACATCGACTGAACAAAACACCACATTTCGATATAGAAATGTTGTTAATGGATTTTATACGCAGTTGGATATGAATGGTGATAATTAAATCAATAATCACTACTGTAGTGACTAATTGCACAACTAGTCGATATATTTTTAATTTAATGCGTACTAGGTAGATATTGAAGAGTGGCTGAAGCTGTCATGTGACTTGACAGAGAATGTAATTATTAATTACTAACGTATTTCCCGCGGCTTCGTCTTCGTGAGTTTTGGAAAGTATCCTACAGGAAATATATGCTCGATCGAGAAAAAGGTAGCCTATGTTTTCTACAGGCTTTTCCACTATCTGTATACAAAAAATCAAGTCATTCTGACTCTCTGCTACGACGAGAAAGAAGGACAAAATAAATTAATTATTCTAGCATGGCAAACACAATGACTCAGTGGTACGAGAAACTATCTACCCGCGGAATGATGCGCACCTGAAACTCGTATTGAATCCATCATGTACGAGTATGGGTGCAGTTCCCAGGAAGTGAGTTAGGTTGGTGGTAGGGTATTTTCTGTGTCCCCGCCTACCACCATTATCTGAGTCTACTGCCAAATAATCGTGTTAGTAATACACTAATGATCGGTAACAGAGCCAGCGCTTCATTAGCTTGGGCTTACCATCTAACGATCTAATCTTCACTTACTGTCAGGTGAGATGAAGGTCAAGTGTTAACCCCATTATACATTAAAATAATAGCAAAATATGGAAAACCAGAGACCATAATAGAAGAGTTTCTACCTATATATGTGTCTCTTACGGCCACGCTTAGATTACTTTTGTATATACAGCTACAACAACACAACTTCCAGACGTTATTTGTCGTTCAGATATCCCGTTACATTTTAAAGTAACTAAAGAGGTATACTTATTATAAGTAGCCGTTGCTTAGGGGATAGATTTAAGGAACGTACAAGTATTCGAACGTTTATCGATTAAAATAAAATACGTGTGACACAAACTAATCCGAATTCTCCTGACATACTTATTTAAAAAAGTCTATTGATTTTATTGGCTAGAATATAAGGGAATGTTCAGCAAATAAACTGAACAGTTCTGTATCATATTTGTATTTTTTGTGTACTTATATAAACTTGATAAAAGTAATATACTTTCGAGACCGAGACTTTAACATACAATGTTAGGCCCTAGTTATGAATGAAATGCATCAAGCAACATGAACCACCAAAGGTAAACAAAGGTATAAACGAAACGAGTGACCTTTCGACCCGGAAGAGAAATCCACTCGGAGCCTTCGCGCGGGCCACGTTGGGGGGGCTGGGCAGTGCGCCCGCGCACCTTCCTCCAAGACCCTTTTGTACAACAGACGAAGCGCTAACAGACATGTTATTGTGTCAGTAATAAATTACTGCAGCCTTTTACAAGCTCGCCATTGTACGCCAAAAATAATATAATGGAGTTCAGTGGGCTGCCAAGGGGTGGAATTACACAAAAATGCTGGAAGTGAAAGGATTGCTTGTTTAGTTGTTTACAGTATGTCTGTTGCGATGAAAAGGTTTCGGGTTTTATATACACAAGGGTTTGACGAACTGTTGAGTGAACCACTGAACAAGACAACGACCTTTATGGCAATTCGCGAGGACGACATCATTGGGATCTACTTTGTAATTACACATATCACAAAGGGAAAAACGGACTCATTCACATTTTTTGTCCTACAGACTGAGCCTCTTTCCTTTCAGTGAGCTACTTTTTGATATTTAGGGTTACCTCGTCATTAAACTGAGGCTTCTAGGTAAGCTGGGATTAACACGCTTTCCATCCATCGATATCATTGTTAAGTATCGTCACTTTTGACCTCTGCTTTTCATTTGATATGTTTTGTAACACCCATTAATTTGAGTTGAGGCATATGTAACCGTTAAAGTATGTTACTTCGATAGCTGCTATTGGAGCGAAGAATAGAAACTATTAATCCACTTATCCCCATTGTGAGCTCAGTCGACGTGACATAAGTTGTACAGGATAGCATTTTCCGTTTCCCTGTGTCCCATGTTTAAGTTCTACTTACCTCAAGACCGAGTTGATCTTGTAATAACTCAACTCCGGGTCGGTTTCTTTAAACCTTAAGGGTCAGAGACATAACTCAAGTGATAGAGAGTGTGAGTGAGTGGACGTCTCAATTTATCTTGGAACGGCAGGGTGGGGTGGGGGGCTCCACTTTCGGTCTCTGCGGGGAATATCAATGACATCATATACATAATGGAGCCAGGCGTCTGCCTGCGTGTGGCACGTAAAAGGGGCTCACTTTCACTAAATGGTTATGTTTTCCTTTTAAAGTAGCCATGTTTAAAAGTGGGGCAGCTGGAATTTTTTTCGCAAGTGGTCCGGGCTGTAATTTAAGGGCCCTTAAAGTGTTAAGGGGAGGTATAAAGTTGAGAACGCAAATTTGGAGGTCCTTGGTGATTGTGTAAGAAGCACTTGCTCCATTTTTACTTTCACTATGGGATGTATCAACGTACACACTTATTTAATGGGGCTCTAGTATATCCTACTTCATATTAAGTTAACTAAAACTGATATATATGTAACATATCGGCACTCGTATTGAATGACCATAAGGACTATCTAAACTCCTGGTGAAAAATGAGTCTTTATAAACTATTGCTAATAGCTTCATCTTCGTTTCATATCGAGTTATTTTAATTTAGACGAATAAAAAAAATTGAAGTTCCCACCTATGAAGGAAAGATACAAGTTGTAGCATCCATCGTAGCCGGCCGGCCAGACATGTTTTAGTTTTTCCATCAATGTAAGGGTTAGCGCGCACGGGTTACTTTTGTCAGCGTGAAATTAAAGTATTTGTCATTGTCACGTCACGTTTCCAAAGTGGAGTGCGCTCACGAACAGTGACAGTGACAAAACTTTTTCGAAATCGAAGCGTCATTTGCCGATATATGGATTTCAAAGAGACGGTCGTTCTGTGTAAACATCAGACTCAATCAGATTTAGGAGCAAAAAAAAGCAAAAAGATTACTGGATATAATAAATTTTACAGACGCCGTTAATATTTTATTTAGCAAAAAGTAGAACATCCGAACACAGGATGCTTTCTAGCGCAGTCAACGAAGCGGATATAGATGCCGCGATAAAGCCTGTCCACGCAAGCGAAACCTTGGACAAAACACTGGCATCCAATGACTTTGTGAGCACTAGTTACACCACTGACGTGTGACTTGCATGTATGACCTAGTTTTCATACTAAATGCACTATTCCACGCCACCCATGAAACCGCCTATTATATCGACGTACAAACGATGACGCCTCACGTGATTTAGCATCAACATTTGTTTAAGCTAATGTTTTCGTCCCAAGCTTTAAATGTAAAACATTAGACAAAAACTGGCTTCAATTACTAGACTATGAATCTACCAAAAAACTTAGATTAACTAATTGTCGTATATGTACCTATACACCCGCAATTGTTAAATAAAGAATATTTGATTTCTTTTTTTCAATTTTTTTTAGCTTTATGTGTATCGAGTATCACAGAGAAATAGAACACTAAATGTACTGTTATTTATTACGTGTATGTACATTCTTTCACCCCTATAACCAAAACATTATAAATAGTTGATAAGAACACCTCTTTTCCGTTTTCTAATATAAGAAAATATGAAGTTAACATTAATTATTCTATTTGAAAAATATATATTTACTTACTTCTTAGACACTTTTATTAGAATGTATTAAAAAGTAATATTGAAACATCTGAACTTAACTCCTTTTAGGTTTATGAATAATTTTTTTATAGTTTTGTTATATTTGGTTACATTTAATTTTATATTTTCGTCCTTACAAATACATTTTAAAGTTGTGACATGTAGCTATTAGAAAAAATTGGCCATAGAAAAATCTAATTGGAAGTGATCCGTTGAAACTTTTACCAATAACAGTTTTTGCTGTTTCTAACAGTCCCAGGTTACTAATGAACAGTTGAATTGAAGCTTTAATGATTCTCCTCAGTGCAAAGCCCCAGTAATAGCAGGAAAATTATGATCAATTGGAAATAGGCTTGGCTTATCCTCGACCATGACCCGATAATTTGAATTCAGAAGGAAAACCAGACGACTGTGATGAAATTTAATTAGGTAGATATATGACGTGGTGAGGAAAATATTAAAAACAATCTCGCACGGTATCTTCGGCTCGTTAAGCCGTTACACGCGTCTTTGAAAGTGTAACGACAAAAGAGATTTTACGAGAGTGATCTTCTCCTTCTTCATTGCAATTTCTAGTTTAGATAAAAAATATTGTTATTTACTGAGTAAGAAGTGAGCACGTAACCTCCTCTATGAAAAAGAAAAGATAGGAGTAGTTTGTTTGCGAGAAGCAGACACCTGAATACATAGTTCAGTGAATCATTAATATTGGTATTTACTTGTTTACCTTAAATCAACATTATACTCCGACAGAGCTCGACAAGTCAGTGAGCTGCAGTTGCAATGGGCAGGCCACATTGCTCGAAGAACAGATAACCGGTAGGGAGTAAAAGTTCTCGAGTGGCGACCACGTACCGGGAAGCGTGTACAGGGTCGTCCTCCTACTGGGTGCTAGATGCAAGTGGCTCGGGACCGATCAATGTGACATACCATGAAGGAGGCCTACGTCCAGCAGTGGACGTTTCCCGGCTGATGATTGGATTCGTCGAATTAATGGTACTAGAATTACTAAAAGCAAGGAAAAGTCTCTTACGAGTAGGTGTGTATAACAACAGTCGATGTAAACACACGCGGATGAACATCATCAGCCTGTGATGTTGTCGTTTATGTTGGTTTCAGAACCATGAAACTAATTTCAGTGGTCACGCGTTCCATTACAAATTTCTGTGTTGTAATAAAGATTAGTCTCAACAACGCTAGAATCCACTTGTATTCGTTCGACCTTAAACACAAGGCGTTCTTAACAATAATTCAATGTAATTTGTCTATGGCGAGTCACCTCGTGCTCTGAAATGTTTCAGGTGCTACTACTCACTGTAAATGAAGGAGCAGGTGTAGGCATGTAATAGTATGTATAATGGCCTAGAGTAATGCTTGAACAGCTTTTTTTAACGAAAATATTATTGTATCACACGCGTTTTCGATAACAAATTCTGATATTATATTATTAATTTTATACTCGTATATGGTTGTGATTTATCAGTGATGCTGGGTGACGCTGTGGTCGAAGATACTATATACTGACATACAAGTAGCCTATTCGCCTATAGCGCCAGGGCCTGGTCTTGTACACTTATAATTTTAAAAGGACATTACCAAATAAAAGTGATTTACTTACTATTTTTGTATATTTTGGTTTAGTTTATTTGTACAAAAACGTATAAAACGCACGAAACAGGGAAGACTTGACATTGGAAACAAAGATGGCGTCAATAAAATGACACTTGCCGCTGTCACTTAGTACAAAAAGATATCTTGTACAATTAAAATAAATGCAAAAATACAATTATAGTATTTTTCTATATATACTTAGATTTTTACTTGGTTTTTTAAATAGTGAACAAGTGCAAGCCGAATTTAGCACTCATTACACGACCTTTGATTCTAGCTGCAAAATCGAATATTAAATCTATCTAGCCAGTCTAGTACCAGTCTATATACAGCTGAGGTGACACCTGCCTAATTTAAATATTTGTATTGTTTTTAATTCACCATAATACAAGTACGACCGAAATAAGAGGCTGGCACAACTGGTTCCTCTGCTGTTATAACGCACAACCACAGTGCAAGGTCAGTTGAGATTAGTACCGACCTCTTAGATTACTACCGATTGTTATACATAGATTCTATTCTAAGGGGTATTTATAACGATAAGAACGTTGATCTGAATTGAGCGATACTATTTTTATTCTTGAAATTGTTCAGATGGAAAAATACTTGCTTTTAACAATGCATTAAAATGTAGGAAGGTAAATGACTTACCGGATTTTCTGACTGATTGAAAGTCAAGCACGTTATTTTAAAGTAAGCCGAGTGTGTTTTGCGTGCCTTGCATAGTATGCTACAACATATTGAATTATGCTTATCCCAAATTACCCAGGCTACATACAGCAATATTGCTCCACGTCATACTAGCAAAGCTGCAGACTGATAATACTTACTGTTGTACGTCAATTATTGATAAAAAATATTGTATTGCGAACATACTGTCGATTTGCTGTCGATTATAGGATCTTTAAAACGAAGAAATTCTCTGCCATCGCATCGAATAATTATAAATAATAACTGTAAAGTATATAGCCAGTCTTAGTTAAAGGTATAATGCCGAAGTCTTTATGTTTACTTCAGTTTTTTTTTTTTCAAAATTAGAAATGTCTTATTCGAAAATTAAATTCCGTGACGTTCTAAATCGTGGCAAAAATACACGATTTAAAAACCTATTTATACATTTATGTTGCCTGAGCATGTATAATTGTTTAACTTCGTGCCTTATCTGCAAGTGCAGTTGCATAAACGTCACACGATAGCAAAAATTTATGCGCAGGAGTTGCGTAATAACTAGTCACTATTATATTTTCTCGCACCGTGGAAACGGTGATGTATGCTTACGCGTTCTCTCACACGTGATATTAAATTATTAATTTTCAAATCATTCATGCAGCCAATCATTGTTATTCATAATTTATTTTTGAAGTCAGTATAACCGATTAACTAAAACTATAGATATTGATATTTTCCATAATAGTAAATTTAAATTCAAAAACTAAATTTCTAGTAAACTGTAAATATTCTATGTTTATTATCATTCTATTTTTAACATCATTTTGTTATCGTTCTTTTAATTTCATAACGTTCTTATTTGCATGTCGTTGTTGCCTGTAAGTGGGATAGCATTTGGCTATACTGTTAAATTTGTGTCGTAATACTTATATTAATGTATATCCTGTAGGTGACCTTGTTAAATAATATAAAATGTCAATTTAGTAGACAGTAATCGGAAGCAACCTTATATTTTAGACAATTATGTGATTTATCCTGCAATGTCCGAATCAAACAGAGAAGTCTCCCAAAATAATTTTTGTTAATTTCCCTAATGTGAATAGAACCCGTTACCTTCCATGTGTGTTGCACGTCTGAGGCTAACTCTAAGACAAATGCACTACGGAGGACGGTGCAGTTAAAATAATAATAATAAAACATGTTAGGTCTGAGAATCGTGATTGAAATGAACGACGCCACTTCTGTTTCTACATGGAAACAATCGTAAAACAAAAGGACACATGACGGAAACACCAGACAAGGGAAATCTGTAGTATGATGCAGAACGCGGTCAGCTGGCAATACGTAAGTATTTTTTTTTGGGTATCATTTATATGTTGGGAACTCTATACAATACGTAAATAACGCCGTGCTCGGTTTTCCTTAAAGTTGCGATAATCAACGAAAACGATTATTTTTATTATGATCTCATCGAATTACTAATAGGTCACTGAAGAAGAAAAACACGTTTTATTTACTACTGCCAAGTTGAATTTAAAAAAAGGAAAACAAAGAAAATATCAATCTCTTCCGGTGCTGATATAGATGCTGAGATACATAGAAGGTTATTACTCGTTCTAAACTTGAAGGCGATGTGTTCTTGACTTTATAATACAATCAGATATTTAGTCACACTACGATCACCAGGTATCAGAGCCAGCGCCTCATTAGCTTGCGACTTCTGGATGCGCACGCGGCGACCCTATTGTCACTTACCATTGGATGAGATTAAGGGCAAGTGCAAACCCAGTATACACTTTTTAATCAATTTGCTTGCTTTGGCAGGCGTAGTAATTATGGCAAATCCCCTGATGTCAGTTGTGAAGGAACCTAATGTCCAACAGTGAACGGAGTTCAGCTATGCTACAATGTTTTCTATTTATTCGCTAGTTGAAAGCTTTTCTTTCGGCTACTGTCAAATAGAGTAAAAATTCGGTAAAGGTAATAATTTGGTAAACTCAGAGCATAGCTGAAATGCTCAGCTGTTTATTGTTCTTAAAGAGAAAACAACTATTATTGCATAACACAATGCTCACTTTGCTCAACCGTGTTTTCTTAGAAATTATTATCTATTGAAATTATAAGTGACTCAAATTTACATAATAAAAATGATTCATCTTTGGAAAACGCATTAACACGAACGTTCAACTGCGGTTCAACGGAGACCTAAAAGCGGCATCAATTTAGATAACAAAGATAAATAATGACTTGTGTTTATGACGAATGTCACGTAATGTCCTCCGATCGTCAGTATTTGTCTCCCGAAATAGATTAAACATTACAAGTTTGTTTAAAAAAATACGTTGACACTCTAGAAATTAATACGAAATTAACGACTATTTATTTAACGAAATCGTTCCCGCAAATTTTGAGCTACAAGCGAACATACGATAATACAACTTCTGCATATGTATAAAGATTTCCCTAACGAAGTAATTGATATCTACGCTACGATTAAACACGTCAAGTTAGAATCTTGAAATTTAGGACTTCGAAAATCTTCATGACAGACCACTTTTTGAAAATAGTTTAAATGTTTTTATTTATTATTATTCGCATTTTGTTAGATGTGTACTGCTCATATTTTATTCAATTACTTTGTTTCGTCTGATTTAAATAAGGTTTCAGCTGAAAAACTAAGTATCACTTTTTTCGGTCTCCAAATTTGAATATTTATAACGGAATTAACTTAGGAGATCCCTGTGTAAAATAAACACATATACACACATTAAAACTCACACAAATAAAAGATCTATTAAAATATTACTTGTAATCGAAAGAGTTGGAAGACATCAATCAAATAAATTGCTAGTACCGAATCAATTTAGAAAATGTACCTATTTTAAGCGCGCGTTACTCATAGTTCTAGCAACAAGTATCAAAGGTATAACGAAGTAACAGTAACACGAGTTGTTGGTACAACCCCACAAATATGTATATACACATATATATCTACATAATTATGTTTAAATACTGAAAACATTATCATTCATATTATAATTGTATTTGTAATCATTCAGTTGCCATTTGATCGTGTCTTCTAAACCGTACGTCTACTGTACAATTGTGCAGCAATAAGAATAGAATAGAATAATAACGTCTTACTTCGATCACCAATCCGCCTTTCAGACAAGATAATCATATGAAAAGCTAGGCCCAGTCATTGTAGCGATAAGAGAAATACATGTATGGCTTGATAATTATATGTTTAAGCCTTTTGGAAGTTTTGGAACACATCTACAATTCAAATAAAATAAAATAAATTTTTTTCGTTGAAGATTATATACTTCTCGTCAGAAAAAGCGAAACACCTTGCAAGTTTATGTTTTGTAAGGATTATCAGAAAAATGAGTATATTTAGGAATATATGTCAAATGTCGTTTAATAGTGAATAATATGAGGTTTTCAAATCCTAATGTTAATGTTCTAAATTGTATGTAATATAAACTTGCCAGGGGTTTCGATTTTTCTGATGAGAAGTATATTATTACTAATATATACATAAATACTTTCTGGTAAATTGCATCACAAAATTACTACCCTACCCACCACTAAATAAATAATGTATTTTAGTTCAACTCTAAAATGAAAAATACGGTGGTCGAAGTTCAAAGTTAACACGATATAATGAACGAAGTCGCGAGAAAAAGCTCGTCAATCAAACAAACAGTCGTAAAATTAGCACATATAGCTAACACATAAACTTGAGGTATTCAACTTAAAGTGCGAAATCGTAAAATTTTATTCTAACTGTAGAATATATATGTCTTATAGTTACGGTCTACACACTGACATATATAAAATAGTAGGATCTGTCATTGTAGACATATAACAATGACATTCACGGTCGCCTGTCATATTATACAATCCAAAGTGAGAGTCTGCAAGTAGTTGTGCGCCTTCACTTCCGCGTTAAAAGATGCATGTTTAATTTTGAAAAACAGTAAACTTTACCTATAAACTATGATATACAAAACAAGTTTATTACAAGCGAAAAGTGTATATATCTGAAACTAGTATATAAACTGAGCAAAAGGATAGATAAATGAATAAAATAATTCAAAAATAATTAATCAAACAGTTGAAAATTAATATTTAAAACTTACCGTTAGTTAATCCGAAAAGTCCGGCGAAATACAAAATGAATAAAAAATAGCACACGTTTATAAACTGGTACACAACAGATAGCACTGCACAATCAACTGAAGGGTGTATTATTTATGACGTCAGCAGACACTCAAAATTATCAATTAATTGTTATGATAACAGTTTTAAGAAGTGACAGCGGCGTAATGAAATGACAGTCGGCAGTAGCGACCGGTTCGAGAGACGCGCGGCAAACGTATGGAGGCGCGTGTCTACTCACCCACCACATTTATAATAACGTATATACTTGCTACGTGTGATTTGACAACCGGATGGTAAGCTGTGACGTCACGCCAGCTACGCTACGTCACGGCCGAGCCGCCTGGCTTTCGGAAATTGACGTCATTTATCTTAAATTACTGTGATTATGTTAGTTGTAATTGGGAGCAATTTTATTATTGCACTTCAACGGCAACTGCTGGGCCTAAGGTTAAAATGAAAGTTGTGACGTATTAGGGAAGGTCAAATCACATGGGATAGTAGATTGTAGGTGTTAAATTTCTTAGTTATGAAATGTATAATTTATATTTTGAAAGAAGCCCCACTCATACACACATTTTTTATACACGAACTTTTTTATGTTTTGAAATTTATTTTTACGTGTCTCTCTCATTTTTTACTTGACATACAGTTATTGCTGGAATTAAAAGATACTTTTACTATACATATTGTTTATATTGACCGGTTCAGAGCAGCTTTCAGCCAGCGGCACCTTGCGAACTTTACCAGGTTATCGGGGCCACCCTAATACTATTTAATGCCGCAATTTTTGTCAAAATATTAAAATTATCTCTAGTACCTACACGTTATTACAGTTGTGTAGATACAGTTAAGGAAATAAGACGGGTATTGCACAAGTTTTTCACCTCTTAGTCACAAAACAATAAGTCACGTCGGCAATAAGTTAGTGCGAAGCGAGAATCATCTTACGGCCATATGTTGGAATTTTACGTCATATTGAGAATAACTTGCGTGCCGCTGCAAATGTGCAAACACGTCAGGACACAAACCTTGATGTATTGAAAAGTGGTTCCTATTTATAGTGAAAATTGTGTGAAATTAGAAACAAAAGTTTGCACAGTTATTGTGGACGGCAGCTTCATCTGATTTCACGTACAGCGTACTTAGTTTTTGTATAATCATCATAAGCAACTGCATAATTTGGACATGACTCATTTATGCCGAGAGCACACCTAAAATTTTTGATTGGTTGAAATGTCTAGAAAGTATACGCGATTGTGGCAGACCTTACTACTAGATGGACTGATGGTCTTTTAAAGGTTGCGAAGAGCCGCTGGATGCAGACAGTTCGCTACCAGACTTCTGCAGTGGACTTTTCCCGGATGATAGTTATGAACAATTTCAAAAAACGTGTTTGTTTATTTAATGTCATTGTAACTTAAAGCGTTTTATTATAATCAGCTCAAAGAAGGATACCTATAGAATGCGCGTGTAGTCTGTGAAACAGTTACGCACGTTTACATCGTAAATCAAAGTAAAACAAAAAAATGTAATGAAAATATTTTCATGTGCCTTGGAAGCTGGGGTGACGTTGGAAACCACCTGTTAAAACAAAAGGAGGTAAGGTAAATAAGACACTTTGAAATTGTTTATGTATGTAGGTACGAGTACATCTGCACTTAAATGAAGGTACGAATAATATAACTAATTCAAGTACTTACTATGTTACTAATATCAACAACGATAGATGCTGTAACTAAAAAATAAGCTATTTTCATTGAGTACACGTTCCTATTCTTGTTTCGTGTTGACCTAGCCAGGAAGGTCGCGGGGAGCTGCTGGATGCATCAAGCGGCTTGTGACCACCGCGCCTGTCATAGGGACCGTGGCGGACCACGGGAAGACCTATGTTCAGGTCATAGTCGTATTTGAATATGGTTGGTAATGACGACGCAGGGGTAAGCTGCAATAAGTTAAAACGACTATACAGAAACTAATGGACTGTATTTTAAAAACTAAATTATGTAAAAACTAAAAAGCAAGGACAGAAATTCAAAAATGCCGGCAACAGTGATCCTAAATTGATTATTTTCTAAAGGAATTTATATTTGTGATTTGTTATTATAATGGATCTAAAAGGCAAATAATTACACCTTACCTCTACAACATCAACAGCCTTTATATGTCCCCACTGCAGGGGCTCAGGCCTACTCTCCTACAGAGAGTATACTAACCTCTACGTTAGAATTAATACGATATGTTTTTTGCGTAATAAACATAAATTAAATGTTAATGTTATTATAATTAAATGTTAAAACAGCGCGAATGTGCTATTGAATAATTCCTAGATTAAAATAATGTACTATGTCCTTACAAATCGGCCGTTACCCATTGCAAACGGATTAAAATAGCATCGCTAAACAGTGATAAGGGCTATGAAAAACATTCATGTCTCCAACATTAGCACTCCGGATCTAAATATAGATCTTCTAATTATACTCGAACTAATATAATTATCGCCTGCACTTCCGTGAGGCTGGAAATAATCTGTTAATGAAGAAAATACACCTTCTGTAGATTTGTGATGTGACGAGTTGCTGAGCTCCGGCTATTTTTGCCCCAGTGTTAATGACTTCGGACACTAGCCAGTTGACATTTAGGTCATTCTGTTACGAGTTGTGACGGTTCAATGGAAAATGTCCAATTTTTATAACCCGCACTGTTTTTATTGTCCATCTGACGGAATTATTGATTTATATCTTTTTTACATCGCTTATAACTGGAGTCGTTAATTATATAATTTCTATATTTTTAAAGGTTTATTTAATTGCTAACGGTGTTTTGTGTTGTGAAATTATTCCTTCGCTCGGTAATTTACAACAAACTTTCTTATAGTAATATGTCCATAAGTTATTCATAGAAAACTACATTTAGGACAATGTATGTTATAGTAACATAAATATACACATAAATACTAATAGGAATAAAATCAAAGCATGATACCAGTACATATATAAAAGATGATCACTTCATCTAAGTAAAATCCACACGCCATAATGTGATACAGCATAGGGATATGCTGGTGCTTTAGCCTTTCAATAAACAAAAAAGTCTATCTGTCGGAAATTTAGTAAGATTTGAAATTAGATTCAAAATATCAAGAGAGGTTGTCAAATATTAGACAAGCCTCATGAGGATGACGACTCAATTGTGTTCTCGAGTAAACATCGTCGAGTTGATAAAGGGATTCGTGAGTCGCGGGGCGGGGCGACGCGGGGCGTGGAACGACGACGATGGAAATAACTTTCCGAGTTCTGTCTGTCTGTGTTGTGTACGATAGAAAGTTTGGATGGAATCGGACGAACGAGTTCGCTTCAACTCAACGTCCTCGGCGTACGTTGTCCCCGAGGGCACGTGTACTCGTTGCTACAATAAGGTCTTTCTGTAAAATTTCAGCGCTGAATCTGTAATGGAAAACAAAATATGCGCCGCGGATTAGTCGCTGAAATATTGCAGGATGACACTAAAGACTGTACAAATATCTCCTTTTAGACAAGTGAAATAGTGAATACCACCTTCGTATTCTAGAACTACACGGGCAGCCTTGATTCCCAGTTCGAGATATTCTCTGATTTTCGTTTTCATTGCTTGATTTTTTAGCTAACTTAAGTCTTCTGCCAAACAACAGTCCCAATAGCTATATTTTGATCCCCGTTAATGAAATATAACATGCGCTCCACCAAACGGCCCTTGCGTTGCTTACTCGTACCAACAAAATAAAGGCTACATTAAAAAGTGAATGCGTTCAAAAAGAACTTGAAACCGACTTCAATTGCCCTAAAAGTCTACTTTTACTAAGGCAAATTTAAGATTTATATCGTTTTCTCATGGATGCCGTTGTCAGAACTGGACCAAATTGAAATGGTTCCACACGAGAATCAATAATATTTTGTTAGTGATTTTCTCGAAGTCAAGGCCACTTCGAGAAAATCTATTTTCAATGTTAAGGATAGGATCCATAGCTCTGAGTTACAAGTACCATAGTTTTATAACAACAAGTAACACCACATAATCATCAGCTTTACATTTTACAACACTCACCTAATGTGAATGGGTGTTTCTTAAGCCCAGACCACACGATAAAGTGGTTGTAATATTTTCTAAAATTCATGACTAAAATCCCAGACCCCGTTCCACTAGATCTCACTTAAAACGATAGATACACGATAAAAGCAGCCTCTAACAATTTTCGGTATCAAAATTGATCATGATAAAGTCAAACGAAGGAAATCAGCTTTATGGAGTTTGCATTTAGGAAATTCACGTCGGAAGTTGGTCAATGTAAAAGTGATGGGGAGAGAAAGCCCTTGTCACTCAGTGTAGCGAGCGACCCCATGACCTGATTCCATCCCAACCGAGTCGTACGAGGGAAGCCTCCATTGCATTGTCATGTTGAAAGTTTAACAAATTGAATTTCACGGCCACAGTGTGTATTTTAAACTCTGAGGATAATTCCACGACACCGAAAAAAGAATTCATTGTTTAATGCGTACAAAAATAAACCTCACCGTCATTAGTGGTACTTTTAAAGTGATCGAAATTAAACGATTGAGTTTTAAATAAGATAATTTGAAAAGTAATTGCAGTTTAGGTAAAATTATTAATAGTAATCTGAAAAATCTATCATATAATTAATTTATTGATTGACTTGGGTTATCACGCCTTCATCTTTATCTCAACTGATGTTAAAAGCATTTACTCGTAAAATGATTAGCGATAGACAAAGCTCAATAAATAATTAACGCGTTCAAAATGAACTAAAAACCGACTTCAATTGCCTTAAAAATTTCTGAAGTATGTTCTACCAAACAAAAAAAGAATTATCAAAATCGGTTCACTATTGGAGGAGTTATCGCGTAACACACATAGAAAAACATACGCGTCGAATTGAGAACTTCCTCCTTTTTTTAAAGTTGTTTGAAAATAGGTTTATAATTATGTTTTCATATTCATAATTAAGTTAAAAAGTCTTCAAGTGTTACCCACGCCCGTACGAAATTCGTTTTCTACAATTCCAATACCGCTTTAAAACCTATTACAATATTTAAATTAACCGCGTCCGAAGCCTTACGCTACATGCTTGGACCGACGATCCTGACGGGTACCTAGCGCTATTCGGTGTGGTTGTTGATTGGGCATTTTCGACGTCCACCATATTCACCAAAATTTCAGGGTTAGGGTTCGACACCCACCTGCATACTTCCGATGTTATCTGCGAGCATCAATCCGCCTGCAAAGCGTATAGATTACCACCAAATCGACCTCCTCATGGATATCTCGGCTTATCTGCAGATCACGTTCTACGCCCATTTGGTGATCTCCGATTTTCTTCGATCAGAAATCCAATTTTTCCAACAAATAAATAACTTGCAATAGAAAATCGATCTTCACTATTTTTATGCGAAAAACTGATCAAACTTTACACCTTGTTTAAGCGATTTACACTTAGTAATAAGTACTAATTTACTACTAATTAGTGCTTCCTAAAACTTGCAAATTGGTATTTAAATTTAGACTGCAAATTGGCTGTTTTTAAGTCTGCCAATTTCATCTGCCTAGTGTAAATAAATTAGTGCCTATCCGCGGCGTGTTCCTGAGCTATAAAAGCTAGAAGTTTTGCAAATTTCTTGACAAAATTATTGCAATAAACTTAAGTATTATGCAAAATCAATTATACTAATAATTTAACTAAGGTTTGTTGGGAATAAAACGAATAAAGGATTCAAAAATAAGTTTCAGTACATAAGTACTATTAGGAATGACTTGTAATTCCAAGTCGTCTATAACTTAGTAAAAAGGTCAAGATAATTCATCGCCTTCGACTTTAGTCAATTGCTTCCACGTTAGCTTTCAGGTCAATCGATACTTGAACATCAAAAATGTATACAAAGTGCTGCCATTACGTTCCTCTGTCACTCAACACTAATTTGTGTTACCAAAAGAAAATTCTTTGGTAAAGAAAACCCTTTTGAAGAACCCTTTCGTGCTACAAGTAGAGTATAATCAAACTGTCAGAATTGTTAATCAAAGGGCCTAAGACTATAACTTGGGGTTGAGAAGCTTATTGACCTGTATGGGTATTGGGTATATTCAAAGGTAAAGTCAAGATTTTATGACGTCAATTATTATACAACTGCCCTTTTGTAAAAGTGTTCTGCAGAGAAGAGAGAGCGAAAGAAACTTAGCTTGTTATTAATGATAACTATCAAATGATCTCTCGGGGTGAACAACTCAACAGAGTTTCCCAACGAGTAGGTTTAAAAATGAACAGGGAGCAGACGAAAATCATGTCAAATGTCCATGTTGCACCTATACCTGTAGTAGTTGGGAACACTACCATCGAAGTTGTAGACGAATATGTATACCTGGGAAAGATAGTCCAACTAGGTAGGTCCAACTTCGACACAGAGATCAACCGAAGAATCCAACTCGGCTGGGCAGCTTTCAGGAAGTTACGGAAAATCTTCTCGTCCAAAATACCTCAGTGTCTAAAGACAGAAGTCTTTAATTAGTGCGTGTTACCAGTGATAACAAACGGAACCGAAACGTGGTCGGAACGGAACTGTGGGCCGAATAAACAAGCTCAACCAAACAAACAGCTAAAATATGTAATGCTGTTTGTAATTTGACTTTAGTTACGTTTTCGTGATTTTGTTCAATTCATGGCATGCGTATCGGACATGAGATGCACCTGTCGCATTCACAATTGACCTTAATTTTCATCTAGATGACGCGACGTTACCAAGCCCTCGTTGCCTTTCCCTCTTAAACACAAAGTCTTAATGTATTGTGTGTAGAAACAAAGTAAGTTAATGGTGTCTGCAGACGTCAAACAGGTCACGCCTCGTATTTAGTCATTTGGAAAATGAGTTCACAGCCTGTGACACTTGCATGCTTGCCTTTTTAAAGCAGAGACTTAGAATCACTGGTTAAGAAATCGATATCGTCATGCCATTGGTATGAATGCAAAATTGTGTCTGTTAGTTTGTTTGTGTGTTGTTTAATATAGGTGGGAAAGTGAAATTGAGAATTTTTTCCTTTAGTAGCAAGCGTTGGACAATAATTGTTAGATCACAAGGATGTAACGGACGGGCTGCCGGCAAAGCCGCCTTCTGGCCGCCGTGTTGTGGTGTTAAATACCAGCAAACTAAGCCAGTGCCTCGTTATACAAAGGCGTATGAGTCTTGCAGACATTATAGCCTCATCATCGCATATCAAAAGAGACAAAGGCCAATTGTTTACAAGTGACAAGTGGATTTAAAAAAGCACCAAAATAGTCGAATAAAATTATAGTTTCAAATGTTGAATAGGAGACATCGCAATATTTTTTTGAAACTGGCCTACGTTAAGGTTTAAAGCGAATCCTCAAAACAACGGCCCGGAGAAAAGAAATTCAAATATTGTTTTATCTCTTCTATTTATGCAGGATAAAATCCTCAAAATATTTATCAGTACTCTTGGGGTTTCCCGCTGCCTTTGCATGTCTTTGAGCTGTATAAAAGTGCGAGTTTATGTTATTTCCTCGAGTATTATTTGACGGAGTGAGAGCGCAGCGATAAACATTTGGCAAATCTACGGAAACTCCAGTGGCATTGAGTGCTAGTCGAGGTCGACGTTAAATAGACGGTCTTACAGCAACCAAGAACGAGGATCAAGAGAACCTATATTTATCTAGATTAATATTAATAGCAATGAATGTTGAAAGCATCATGTCTTCAGTTGAATGAAGATCATTAAGTCCTTACTGTATTATTCTAGGTCACCATATGTATGGTCACACCAAACTGTGCATGTTTTTTTATATGTTATTGCTATTTAATAGAAATAGTAAGTAGAATAGTTAGTAGAATCATATAAATAAATAAAAACTACTTATTTTGTACTATGTTTTCGATCATGAAATCCAGGCCGGGAAAAAGGCAGCTTTTTATTTTCGTCTGTCTTATAAAAACTTTAGAATTCTTGTTTCACTTTACTAACGCACAGATGTTGCATTTGACATGATTACGAATTTAATAGCAAAGTGATTATGTACCTAGAAAACTGACGATGCGATGGTAACCACACGGCCCGGCCTGTACTGAGTGCGTTCGTCCCATAGACAGTTAACTGTACGATGGTTTTGCCGGTGTGTCGGAATTTAACCGCGGGAGTCTGCGTTAATTGGCCAGTGACCGTAAACCGTATACAATCTCAGTGCATTCAACCTCACCATACCCGCTATAGAACTAGTAACGGCGTATTCAAAATAAACTTTTATTAATTATCTTGTCACAATTTGATGCTAATTTTATTCAAACTAATTTTTTTAAATTGGAAAATATTAAAAAAAATATGTTTGCCAACTTCGGAAAGGTAGGAGAAAATATCTAAATAACATAAGACTACCTTCTCATGTATTTTTTTCTAATGAGTTTAACTGCTTAAAATTATGTTTTTGCCACATTCGCGTCAGGGTAATTCACAAAATATTTAAAAAAGTAAATAAACTTATTAACATTAAGTAAAGAAAGTGGCTCTCCACAGAACCTCAAAGCAAACACGTTTGGCAAGGTGCGAATAACAATGACCGTGACCCTTCCACCACCAGCTGTTTGTATACGGTCGTGTTTATCTACTTTAAAACTACATTTCCATTCGCATAGTAAACAAGATATATTAAATACCATATTGACAGATTGTACGAACTTTTGCAGAATGAGTTTTTGGCAGTTTTAGTGTTGAAGAATTTAGCGTTTGACCATCACCTCTTCCGAATTTAGATATAAATAATAATAATAGTAGATTGTTACACAAGGGATGAAAGTGATCAATTGCATCCCGAGATATCACAAGAAAACGGTCGGAAAAACTAGCCTAGCAAGAATAGTGATATATTCTGCAAATATACTCGTAATATGACAATTCAATCTCAAGAAATAGGTAGGATTTTTTGTAGGATGTTTTCACCGCTGGGTCAGCGATCAAATTTTACAGTTTACTTTACAGTTATTTGTATGTGTCTATTTGGTATAAAAACAAGTTTATTTACTTTAGTTATTTTACGCTAATTCCGTTACTGTATTATACCTTCATTTGCGGTCGGCCTCGGTGTGTCTTGCCTTCACTGCCAACAATAATCTTCTCCAAGGCTGTCATCTCATCTCCTAATTAGGTGACCGAAATAGGACGGTGATCCATCCACCCATCTACGATTAAACTAACCCAAAGGCAAGTAAAAGCAAGGTAACGTGCGGGCTATTGTCAAAGTTACGATGTCCCGGGTTACTTTACCTCTAATTACGTGAATGGGTGCGCGGAGCAGAGGACCGAAACGAGTGGCGCACTCTGAGAGAGGCCTATGTCGCAGAGTTACGTGGCATATATTTATTCGTAAGGCATATAAATCGGAATGAATAATGACTGCAAAAGTGTCATCGGGATCAGTATGGTGTCGTGGCCTCTGAGATCTTAGCCTCCAAACCCTTTCCAATATACGAGTATTACTGTGAGATTACGACTTCAAATTTGGAAACAGGAACAAGGTCCGCAAAACGGTGTTGTAACAGTACAATTAGAGAAACATCTAAAACCATCTGTGATCATGAAGCGTAAAAGGTGTGAGGGAACATACATATTACGTGACACGTTTAGAGGAGGGTGGGGGGTTCGCAAAATTCCACGTTTGGTCACAGGGGTGAGGGTTCGTCTTCGTCACGTAGTCAATATCCTCTACACAAATTTCGCGCTTTTTCGAGCTGTATTCAAATTAAGGCGCGCAACATTCAGCGCTTTTTACTCACGGGTGGCAACACTGACGCACATTTGTAGTAAAAATGTTGGTTGGGCGTGTTATTATTATTGTAATAGTTCAAATTTATCTTCTCATTCTTCAAAGTTTTCTTATAGCACAAACACTTGTAATTGTAACTTTCTGTTTGCAAAATATGATTAAAATCCATATTTATGAATTACCACGTTAAAATTAGGGAAAGGGGGTTCAAAATGTATAAAAATTGATCACGTAGTATGGGTATGTTCCCTACTGTGTCGCCCGCCCCCCGAATCTTTTTACCTTCATGTCTATTATCTATTTTTTGAAGTAAATTTAAAAGATAAAAATCTACTATTACATTCCGAGTATAAGCATGACATTACAACTTGTTTTTCTGCTTTGCTCAGTACACAGTTTTCACTACCTTTCAAAACTGCTTACTTTGTTTGCAAATTTTTTTAACTATGATTCATTTTCTTTTTTGAATACTATACTTTTTTTCTGTGACAGTCGGCAACATTGCTGTTGTACAAAATTGACGTCAAAATGAATACTGGCGTGTTAACTATAATTAATACAGTTACAACATGTACAGAGTTTTGATGTCCGACCCAATTTGGTGTATACTAGACTCACGCCTTTGAGCCGTGACTATAATTTTTTTATCACGGGAACTTTTGAAACGGATTCCTGTCGTTTCAACATCGTTATGAGCAGTAAACTACTGACAGAATTCCAATTTTTAAAATAAACTCAAGTTTATGAGGTAAGAATTGATACTTACCTCATAATATAGTGTTTACATATTATTATGATTGTGTTGGGCTTCATTAGTTTTTTTTAACTAGTCCAGGTAAGTAAAAGTTAGTTCTTATTATTTCGTTCGTAACAGATATAATACTCGTATTTGACCACAGTTTACAACAATGTCCATGTCTACTATATGCCTATGCTAATTTCCAAGTGATTTCAATCACATCACAATCAAACAAACCATACCAAACGTGTATAAATAAAAATAAGAAACAAACAATTATAGATTAACTTAAATAATTTATTAAAATTATTGTACACTTTATTTTTGAAAGGTTAAGAAAATTAACACAAAAGACAGAAACAGAAATCGATTTGCGCATCGAAAGTTAGACAACAGCCGTTATAGGAACCTAACCCTATTTTATAGTGTTAGAAGTAGGTCACTCGGGGCTAAATGCCCCCGATGCGAGGACATCACTATTCGAGGCCTTCATTTGCGAAATTCATCGAAGGACGCGGGGGAAATGAATCTGATTGTATCGTGTTAATGTAATCAATTCTGAATTGTTGCGGTTTGCTTGATTACTCAGAATGACGACATTGCTTTTGGAATATATATTTAATATAAAACAAAGTGTTTCCTTAGCTACTTTCATATCCGTTTCAAAAGGAAAGTGTGCTATCTCCAAAGTCGTATTTGTGTTTCTATAGTAATTACCAAACGGGATTTTTTTGGTATGACCAAAATTTGAACCCATAGTCTCTCATAGATCTGGAAACAAAATTCTCTACGGGTAAATGTCATGGATTTAGAATATAACTCTTCGATCAAGACAAATCATAGGAAGTCGACGTGCCGATCTGTGAGGGAATATATCCAACAGTGTACCTAATAAATAATTAACATATGAATAGAGCAATTAGTATAATAATGTTGCTGGATCATGACGCTTTTGTCATGAAATTGTTTTTTGATACAGTGCTCAAGGCATTCACCTCATTTGATGATCCGCGAAGATCCTGTCGTAAAATAGAAGCGCGGTTATTCAAGAGTTTTGCAAATTGATGAGACACTGGATAATGTTTCCCACCTTGATACCCGGAACACAGCGGTGCTATAAATTATAATAGTTGGCAGTAATTTTAAATGACGATCAAAATGATAATCTGGAACCGCTTGTGCTTGGTAATGAGCCAGAAGGGTATTTAAAACTCCTATACGATCAAGGAGTATCAGACGACACGCGCTGCTGTTATAATATGGGGGTAGCTGTCTACATATAGTCATAATCATATTGTCAAGAAAATCTATTACGCATCTAAGACCAGTAACTATTTTTCTCATTAAAATCATTGGTCAAAATGCTTATCAATCCAGCTGTAGTGCAGTGTAGTGCGGTAAGAAGCTATGTCATACAGCACAAGTATAGGAATAAATCTAAAAAGTATATTTTTTAATTTTCATTAAAATTTTGTAACTAGAAACTGTTCTATCGCCTGTCGGGTTATTCCTAGCGCTAACAATTTTGTTAACAATTGCTCATTGATTTTAACCAGGCATTTTTACCTATTATTATTTAAGATTTTCAGTATGTTAATTATTCATATTCGGTACGACTCAAATTTGAACCTCGGTGTGCGAGTCTGACTCGTACTTTTTTAAAAATTAACTCTTTGCAGATATTCAAGTTATATTTAAAAACTTTCTTGTTCCTATGGAGTACTCACTCTACTACAAAATAATGAGAGAAATGTCAATTCGTGTAGCAATTAACAGTGAAAATGACAAGGTACAAAAGTGGATATATAATTTTGTACTCGAATGTACCATAGCTTGTACTTTTGATAAAATTAATTTATGTGAAACTAGCACTAAAGTATGTTACCCAATAATTTGATTTGAACTTTTAGAATAACTAATGTAATAACAAACATTATACAAGCATGGTTGTAATTGTGTTACAAAGCAACTCCTTCCTGTGAAAGGGTAGCTGAGGTTTAGTAAACATGCTTTTCGTTAGTCACGCAATGGCTTCATTAATAATGTCTCGCTGGACATGTCACAGACGGAGCTTGGTGAAGTCGTTTATGTTAGGATCAGATATATTTTGTATATATTTATACTTGACAAGCTTTTACTCCCGCGACTACGGTTATTCCCCGAGAAAAATTCAGAGGTGATAGGTTTAATTATAGGCTGGCACTCGGTTGCCATTCGGATTTGGCTAGCTACCCTACAGTACCAAAATCTGCCACCAAAAATGCAGCAGCGGCAACCCGGTAATCTAGATAACATAGCCAGCGCCTCATTATATGTAGGACTAGCTTCTGCCAGCGGCTTCGCCCGCGTGGTCTTTAGATTTTATCCTATAGGAACTATACTACATAATTATACGGTATTGCTTAAAATCGCTTCGTAAATAAGCCATTATTTCTCGTAAAAAGTAAAGGAAAAAGAATGATTATTGTGGGTTATCCTTAAGAGAGAGACATATATCATCGCGGCCTTTTTTGTATGCCTTTTTAAGGTGTAGAATACTGTAGTACATTATTTTGATATATCTCGTAGGGTTCAGCCAGCGTTTGCAATGTAAGCGCCAAAAATGTGTTTATTTACGACATCACATTAGAAACCTCTAAAATTATCGGTGTTGCTCTACTATATTATGCATGTATTATTTATATAAACCTTCCTCTTGAATCACTCTATTTTGAAGTAAAAAAAACATCAATATCCGTTGCGTAGTTGTAAAGATCTAAGCATACATGGGGACGGGAAGCTACTTTGTTTTATAGTATGTAGCGATGATGATTTTGGGCGAAGGTCAAAGTCAAAAAAAACCTAACCGTGAAAGTGTTAGGAAAATACCTACACTACAAGTTTGCGTGGATAGACTATTTATGTCTACCCACTTAACGTTGGGAATTCGTATGTTTGCTCACATATGGTGTAATGTGTTTTTTTTTACCACAGAGTAGGAGCAAATAAAACTTTTCGCAATCATTATGCTTCTGAAATTTCTAGATGCGTATTTTTTATGTTTCTACTTACATTCTAGAATCCTTAGTAACAAAAAATTACAATTGAGAAATGTAAATATAAGGAGATTGTTTTATAATCACCGCTAGTTGCTGACGATCGTAGTAAAATGTGGTTGATACATCATATGAGTTTTCCCTTTGTCGTCTTTTACGATAGCCACTGGGTATGGGCATCGTGTAGTGATTATGAATATTTTACGTTTAGTTTTATGATTACTATTTGGAATTTCCTTCTACCTTTCAGAGCTTTGAGGAAATACATACGCTGGGAGTGCGTTCCACTCTCGTAATACTTGCTTCAAAACACGATTAAATCAAACAAATGAGGCTAAACAAATGAAACCTAATCAAACATTATTAAGACTTTTAGTTGCCGTTGTAATCTTTACCGCAATTAGACGATATTAAATAAAAAGTCAGCAACCCTAAAGTGTTACATTAAAGTAAGGTAAAGTGAAACGACCCGAAAGTAGAACTTACGACATTATTCAAGTAATGAATAGTTCGAGAGTTTTCTCGTCTAGACAGATTTTAAAACTAATCTGCCTGGCATTATGGTTCCGTGTCTTTCGATAGGCCCAGCCTTGACTCCACATGGAAGTAGTATGTATGGTTTAATAGAAATTAGATCACCATTTGTCTCCGAGCGGGATGATTAAGTCAAGAGTTCCCCTGACCTGCTCCATTATGATCCTGTTTAAAGTAAATGAATTAATCTGTACATGATTTATTAACAAATATACAGATATTTGTGGTTTTCCTTGAAACCTTCATTAGCCATACAGATTTTTAAGCCCGCGTAAATTTTGCATTGTATTCTGGAATGAAATGTAGCAGAGTCAGAACCTGATTAGATGGTGGCTTCTGGGTGCGCACGCTTTCCGTCCAACGGCCTTATCGTCACTTACCGTGAGATGAGGTGAGATGAAAGCTAAGTGTAAACCCATTATACATTAAAAAAACCTTTCTAACTATCTTAGAGTATTTTACTACGAAAATATGATAAATAACGGACAGACACAGATATACAGATGTTCGTTTCTAGATATTGTCTAGAAAATTCAACAAAGTACGTAGCATTGAACTACGATAAGTTTGTATTGTCCTGAGCGGGAATTCTTTCAAAATGCCTCCAGGTATTCTATTCCCGACATTATAATCCGATGCCTTATTTTTAGATAATTACTACACAAAGCTAATCCTATTTTAAAAGATTATGCCAAAAGAAAAGAGATGTTTCAAATTCGGCCTGCACTTGTACACTATTTAAAATTAATAAAATAATCTAAATATGTATAGAAAAATACTATAATTATATTTTTGCGTTATTTTAATTGTACAAAACCATTCTTTTTGGTACTAAGTGACAGCGTCAAATGTCATTTTATTGACGCTATCTTTGTTTCCAACGTTAAGTCTTACCTGTTTCGTGCGTTTTATATATTTTTGTACAAATAAACTAAATCAAAATATACAAAAATGGTAACTAAACCACTTTTATTTGATAATTGCATTTTAAAATTATAAGTGTACAAAGACCAGG
Source organism: Carcina quercana (assembly GCA_910589575.2). Taxonomy (NCBI): domain Eukaryota; kingdom Metazoa; phylum Arthropoda; class Insecta; order Lepidoptera; family Depressariidae; genus Carcina; species Carcina quercana. The sequence goes on from OU342439.1 coordinate 8,260,439, forward strand.
CCTGGATTCCATACATTCGCGGAACGTGTCATTTAGTATGAAACTTTTATCATGCAAATTTCAATTCGTTGACAAACATACGATCACAAACAGTAAGTCAGATATGAATGTCAATGTTTTCGAGAACATACCTCCAAAATGTATCTTAACAAAGTGATATATGCATATTGCTGTGTGTGTAAATGTCTTATAAACAGATAGATCGTTACTGTAAGAGTCTATAAGTTATCAATCGTATTATTTGTTTACGTTAGTTTATCATTATCTCTTACCTATTGCATAACATTTATCATTGCTTGGTTTGTAAATACGGTAGTTGACATGCCAAATCATCGTATTTAGACATGCAATAATATGGTACCCTTAATATAATCGAACGTATAATTCGATTAGTAAAAGTGATTTAGGAAAATATATATCGGTAAATTATTTAAAAAAAACTCTTGTTTAAAACTTAATAGCCTTTTGCTATTTATACAAATGACTTATAATATAAATCAATGTCGGCTTATTTTACAAACCCCACGGAGAGATAGCGCAATTAATCTGTTGTTGTTTTTGTTTTGCGAAATAAAATAAAACTTTTTATAAGCCCTTTTGAATATCAGTTATGTTTTCACTCTTCATGAACCGTTTACGCACAATGCAAGGTTGCTACATCAATCTGTTAAGGAGAGAAACCGATTAGCCGCTGTGTCTTGATTTCTCACCGTTTAGAAATCTATAACAAGCGTCAAAGGCTGTTAGCAATTATTACCTTGTCAATCGAAGCGTCATGCACCATGGAATCTAAGTACTTTGGGATAGGGATTTGAATTTTGATATTCGAAAAAGAAAAGGTAAAATAAATGTAGAACGAAGCTTGTCTCTATTCCAAAACGGTTTGCTTTTTAGAAAGTAAATAAAATTACAACTTGATTTGTATGAGTCAGAAAAAATGCGAAAGTTCAAAGCTTAGCTTTTTAGAAGGTTTAAATTAGAGGGATTTTTCTCATAAATTTAGTGTCCGAAATACATTTTTACAGAAAAAAAGTTGCTGCATTGATGTATTGATGCTTGTATTGATGAAGGTGTCATAAAGTATTTTGATGAAATACACAAGTTGTAAGATGCAGCTTCAACGTTTTTCGAAATATGTTTAAAGTGGTATTTAACTAGGTATGCATAACAATATGCTAATTTAGGCTCTAGTCTCTCACATATATTGCAATGATCAATAGTAAGTATTAAGTTATAAATATAAGACTTATTTTAATATTGGATAATAAAAAGAAACAACTTTTATCCTTAGTACAAATATTCGAACTAGTCCAGATGTTTTTCGTTGATATTGTAATATTTTGAGAATTCCGTAATTAATACCTATTTATAATAATTAAAGTAAATAGCAACTTTTTTAAATATATCAAAGCTAGACTATGCATCATAGGAGATTTTAAAAAATCATTCGTATTTTATTAATTAACCTTTGCCCGCCCTTCAACGCTCTTATGTATACTGTGCTTCAACGCCCTCCGCCCTAGATCGGAGCACGGCAATTAACCCGGTGGAAGTGTTCTGCTAACAGCTGTAGAAATACCGCCATGTTGGTATTGTAAAATAACCAACGTTAGCGCCTGTTAAATATTGTCAGAACGCGCTAAATTAATGTTTTGACTGCACGAGTTAAGCAGGTGCGATCAAGTTGAATAAGAGGTACGTTAAGTGATATTGGTTATTTTAATTACTCTGTATGAAACCTACATGAGATTGTGTATATCCCACTCTCCTACTTGTTATTATAAATGTGAAAGTTTGGGTGTTTGTGACGCACAAGCGTCTGTAACAATTTGGATGAAAATAGGCACATACATAGTTTATGTTCTTTGTTAAGTTAAGTTTCAGGCTCAAAGTATACTTTTTATTTCGGTAACTTGTCAAAGCTCAGACGCAGGAAAAAAACTTACGTAGGATTTGAAACTTAAACAGAATTGTAAAACAAAAACAGAGTTCTATTTGAATTGGCTTGAATATAAAGTTTTCGAAATTTTCCAATAAACATAAATAAGTCTAGTCTTACCACGAATTTGTGTATCATAAATTAACGTAACAAAATCTGGGATTTCATTCACTAAGGACTTCACTCAGGACATTCGATCTGGATATCGTTTGTGACACATATACGAGTAGGAACAGTTGATAATGACCAAGCTACTTCATTCTTAGCTAGATTAGCTGTAACGCAATTAGGTATTTTAATGTAATGAAAAATACAACAATTTATTAGTGTGGTCTATTACAGTCTATTTGCTGTAATTGAAGCTCATTCAAGGGCCGCAGGTCAGACAGATGCAAGTTAAGGCGAGAATTGATACACGAGTTAACTCACACGAGATATTTTCTTATGAAAAACAGTTTTAAGTTGTTTACATACACTGACAATGAGTCATATAAATTTAATATTTTTAGCAGTTTTTTATCCTAACATTTTGATAAAAATAACGAGTTGCAATTAATTAATTTTAATTAAATTTTATTTAGTTTTATTAATATTCGTTTAATATATGTTTCTCAGACTTTTCTTTTATCCCTATTATTCAGTTGAATATGTGCAACCATTGTTATTTAATTTACTTGTTTTAAGTATATTTTTATCAATTCAACACAACTGCATGGCAAATAAATTTATAGGTCATGGAGGCTAACATTAGATTTAGAGTTTCATTGGCTTTAGAAAATACGATATATGATATCAAACTATAGCTGATAGAACCACACGAAAATGTTCTTTACTCTAATTTACAGAGAGCGGTTTTCATACCGCGAGATAAACAATATTACCAAGCATTTATAAATAGATGCGAAAGAACACATGCGACTCCGACAGTGCTAAGTTCCGTGGTGGATCGACTTTGAGCACCTGTCTACAGTTACCCAGTTTATGATTTATTTACGACAAATTTATAAAAGATTCGTGGACACAAATAATACCATACTAACTACATTTAAATGATTATAAATGCTACATACACTTTACTTTGTAAAGTGCATATATTTACTTAGTAAAATGTGTGTGTTTCGGCAAAGAAGACAGTTGATCAGTAGAAGCAGCGAAATTAATTAGTCAATATAATCAGTAAAGTAGGACGACATAATCTGTAAAGAGTAGATCCACACAATCAGTAAAATTGGGCGGCAGACGGAGGGTTAGGCGGGAGAATCAGATAATTTTGATGCGGAATCAGTAAAGTTGGTTAGCAATTGTTCAAACTGTAAAAAATCTATTTAAATGTAAAACAGAATAATACAAGTAAATACATAATTACGTAGATATACCAAAGCAATACATTCACCCATTCACCGCCAAGAGCTGTATGATTATTATGATCAAACTTGATTTCGATGTCATTTAAATGGAACATTACGATGGCTATATGGAAATGCACTAAACTTAAGACACTAACGCATATTGCAAAATAAACAAAAGCTGTAAGCAATAAATCACAATTTAGAAAGTAACTTGAGACACAATTGAGAAAGTAAAGGGATTCTTGTAGAGGTCGAGGCTGACAATTACATCGTCTAGTAGAGAGAACAGTGATACTCGTATTAGCTTTATAAGTTTTTGATTAATCAAAAAATAGATAACTAACGCGCTTAGGCAATAAAGGTATAGACTAAATAAACAAAATAAAGATATATTTACAAAGGGTAGATATATTTAAAACAATATACATAATAAAGATTCATAATCTTCATTTATTCATATATGAATCAGTTCCTATTCATGGGTCGATTGAAATACCTTCTATGGTCATTGCATACATACTAATTCGCATTATACACTTGCATAAGGCAAATAATTTGTATAATTGTTGTCATGGCAAAGTTTATACAGTTATGTGCTTAATAAATAGAAACATAAAAATTTTCTAAGCTGATAATTAAACAACACGAGAAACACAATAGCTTTATTCTACATTCGGTGCATATAACAATCACTTCAACAATAAATGCAAGCATTGTTAACAGCATGGAACTGAAATCATAGCTTGCGCGCGCTGATTCAATAATGCCGCACGTCCTTATCTAACCTTATAATGCGCACACACACTCGTATAAACCTTGATGACCAATCATAGTAATTTAAAATTAGCTGATAATGAATTCGTAAATGAATTGTAATTTGATACATCGTTGCGCTAGATTTAAGTGTTATACTATCACAGAGACTCTCTTCTACAGAGCCAGACAGAGCGTCCAAACCACTCAACGGGCTATGCATGACTCACCCAGCCATTGACATTTTTAATACAAACTCCGATCAGATCAGTGGGCTAGTGGCGGATGCGTTTTTCAACTTTATTGAGACAGTTTTTTTAAAATATCAAGCGTGTTTTAGTTTTAGATAGTTTACTTGAAATGAATTAGCTGTAAGTTTTCCGATGAAATAAAAATAAAACAAATAATACAGCAACAGATGTGATACTGTACACAAATATCCTTACAACCTTACATCTGTCTAGTGTCCTAGGCAAAAAGGATCAATATCGATTAACATAAGCAAATACATCCGGAACCATGAGGTTGTAAGTGAATTGCACCCCAGTATAGATTTGCAGACTACAGAGGTTACGTTTCTGTTCGCTAGGCAGGTGTTTGTTTTTCGAAATATTTAAATATTCGTAATCCTGATCATAAACTCCATACTAAATATGTTTTAGAATACAATAACTTCTTTTTTTGTATAGGAATAGTTGAACAGTCAAAGAAGTATATAGGCTCCTTGTTAGCTAGTACAAAATAAATATGAAAACGAAATCCCCGGCGCCTGTTCACATGACACCATTTTATCTAGATCACTTCTCCCAATTAAAAACATTCGCTCCGTCCAGCCACGTGATACATAGTTATATTGCAAAGGTACACAGATTGAATTGGACAATTGGTCGTCTTGTGCTCCCTACAATGAGCCAGTTGAGATTTTATCTGGCAATTAGGATCTTGTCGTGTCCTCCATTCTACTACTAAATAAGAAGATAGTAAAATACATTTTCTCAAATGTGTTAGGAAATTCCACCACTATTTTTATTACATTATTCGAGATAAATCGAAAAGCAGCAGCTGCCGAAATTTGTATGATAATATATATATCCACGTCGTCAGGCCGAATAAACTCACACGAAAAATTCATTTAAACTTGATTCGAAATTGACGGACTCGTGTCCGCGTCGTCGACTCGGCAAATTGTCAGAAATAATGATGGTGAAGTACATAGGGAGCTATGCTTAAATAAAATATTCACTGTTGACTAGATAAGAATAGCCTATTCACATGTAAGTAAATAACTATCATGCTTAAATTCCTAAGCCAGCTGCAAAATTATCTAGTAGGCAAGATTATTGTTTCCAATACAAAAATTGAAAGTGTGAAACAAATAATAGTTAACGCTTTCAAAAAGAACAATACGGACAAACAACAAGGACAAAATATAAGTATACCGACTTTGTTTTTGTAAAGCCGAAATACTATTGTATTGGGTGCAAACTTATACAGGCGAGTCAGTCTGGCTGCAGTCACAAGCCGAGCTGCCAAGTGATACGAATTGATTCCACCTTTTGATTCGGTATTCTGCACCAATCGCCTGTGCTATGACCGATCAAAAATAAATGACTAGCGATAATGTTCGATATTAAAACAAATGCGCCATTTTGAAACACAGATTTTGAAACATCGCGAAATTGGAATGCCGCTTACAAGAATTGAGAAATGTAATCAGTTTTAAGCATATTACTATTTAAAATGTACGGTACTACGGCTTTTTGAAAATTTGTTTTAATTAATTAATTTTATGTTAAGTGTAAGTCCGTAATAATTTTTTTAACGTAAAACTAGAAAGAGCGGGGCCTCCTAATACAAGACATCAGAGACTTAAGACGCCAATGAAGCAAAGTCTCCGTAGAATAGTAGGTATTTGAATATGTTATTGCTGTCGCGATTCGGTACGCACACATACAGCCTTTCACATGCTTTCACTCACACAAATAACGCTGCATAACATCCCAAAGAGGCCCCTGCGAGCCGCGCATAGTCGCTACCCCTCCGCCTGGGCTAGAGTGTATTTTTCAAAATTATAATAAACTTGACGTGAGCGTGCGTCAACCCTTGTTTTACGTTTTGAGAAATTATTGTTCGCATATTGGTTTAGTCTCGACATACTGTGGTTGTATTTGATATAATTGACTAGTAAGTACCTATCACATATAAATACAATATAAATTATGGCGTTGCTATTTTAGGGTTCTACGGTCAACAAAGAAACCTTTTAGTTTCACCATATCCGAACGTTCGTCTTCCAACGATACTTTAGGTGACCTAGAGGTGTTTTAGTACCTAGAGTGCTAGAGTCTAAGGACTAACAAGTTAAAGCGTTCAAAAAGAACTAGAAACCGACTTCAACTGCCCTAAAAGTCTACTTTTATTAAGGAAAATTTAAGATGTATATTGTTTTCTCATGGATTCCATTCTAAGAACCGGACCAAATTGAAATGGGACCACATGGAAAGCATCAGCTTTCAAATAATAAAGAATCATCCAAATCGGTTCACCCAGTGAAAAGCTCTGAGGTAACAAACATTTAACTAATAGAATAGAATAGAAATAATTTATTCGGCATACAGATTACAGTACAGTTAAAACATTAATTTTAAATTTGCTCTGCTGCACTGCAACGCCGAAATACACACTTAACATTCCCAGTCTCAAAAACTACTGAACCGATTTTGATGAAACTTGCAGTCTTCCCTAAGTTTTACAATACCTAGGTAAACAAAAAAGGGATTATTTAAATCGAACTTGTAGTTCCGGATATATAAAAAATAAATTAAATAAAATAGCCTTTATTGCTGAACTAATTTTTTGTTTTAATTTTCTTAAAAATATGCTTACTTTATACGTTACTTATCTTTTTATATTAAGTATCAGTAACCGGTCGTTCCTACATTTCAGCTTGTCTTTCGACATAGGCCTCCTCTAAGGATTTCCACTCTATTCTATCTTTCGCTATGCGGGTCCATGTTGGACCCGCCACTTGTCTGATGTCGTCCTCCCATCTTCTAGTCTGTCTGCCTCTTTTTCTTTTGCTATCTCGTGGTTGCCATTCAGTTATTAGTCTTGTCCATTTCTACATACTCTATTTCTCCATTATTTACTGTTATGGGCTCTGTTTGTGAGGAATTTGACATTACTTTTGTTTTCGTTAAGTTCGTTGACAGGCCTGCTTTCTCGCTCTCTTCCGCTAACTGTTGGAACATTGTCTGTAGGGTTTTCGGGTTTTCCGAAACTAAGATCAGGTTGTCTGCAAAGCGTAGGTGACTCAGCTTTTTGCCATTTATATTTAGTCCTTTATTCGTCCAATCCAGATTTGTGAATATCATTTCCAGGATAGCTGAAAATATTTTTGGTAAAATTGGGTCTCCCTGGCGTACCCCTCTCTCAATCGAAAATTCTTCGCCTGTAGATTCTAGCTTCACTTGTGCGGTGCTTTTTGTGTATATGTTTTTCAGTATTCTTATGTATTTTGCATGTACGCCTTGTTTTTCCAGTGCGTCCCAGATAAATCTATGTTCGAGTGTGTCGAATGCTTTGTTGAAATCCACGAACCCTATGTGTGTTTTTCTTTTGTGTGTGTGTTCCGGATATATGCGAGGACAAACAAACATACACTTTAGAAATTTGGCACACTTCTTTAGAAGCTGGTATAGACTAACATATATGAAAACTGGGCAGTTCTGGAAATATTACATACATACAGGTCGCATTGATAACCTCTTTTTTTGAAGTCGGTTAAAAAACTGTAATTTCACGACACCTCACACAATAGAATAGACGAGTTAAAAATCCCGTCTTAAGTGTATGAGATGTATAACTGGGAAAAAATATTTCAAGTTTTTATTTGTCGACATGAATAATAATATCGTCGAAATCTATCGTATTTCCTACTGTCATACTTCATATTATACTATTATATTTTAAGTACCTCAAAAGGAAAAAAGGAATCCTTATAGGATCACTGTGATATCGAATACTCCAGTCTGCTGTCCCTTAGATCTGTCAAATAATGAAACTTATAGGTCAACGCAATAAAAAGATATAGCTGTATTTTAGACCATTTCCGTACAAAATGCAATGAACCCAAAATCTATACGGTATTTCCCGTTGACCTAATGTCTTGAAATTTGGCAAGAAGAAAGGTTTTACAGCACAACCATAGGAATAAATCTGAATTTTTTAATTGTAACACAGTAAAATTGATTTTTTAATGTTTACAAACTTAACTTCGTAATATGTAATTTAGCTTAGAATTTCATTTTCGGTAGAGCATTGTTGGGTGCATATTACCATACCTATTATTTATGATTTTCAGTATGTCATTAATTCATATTCTGTACGGAATCCTCGGTGCACGAGTCCGACTTGCTCTTGACCGGTTTTTGAGTTGTTGGAGAGCCATTTCAAGCTCTTGCTGGCTGATCTCCGGGATATCTGTGTCGGGTCATATAGTCTCCGTAGCGATTTGTACATGCGATGTCCATATAACTTCTCGTTCTCTCTCAAGACTTTCAATAATAATAAATAACAAAAAATAATATAAAAAAGCTTTTAAAAAAGTTATAAATAAACGGATGTCCATGCAATAAATGTTATGTTTTTTCTGTGTTTTTTTTCTGTTTAGATATTTTACAGTGGTACGGAACCCTTTGTATGCGAGTCCGACTCGAACTTTAACATTAAAAAAATATTTGAAACATAAGTCACTTATTCATAAATCATATTTAATTATTTACACGTAACAAAACGTAACAACAACTAAGAATTTCAGGGAAAATGTTCTGTTCTAGAGATAAAATAAATTTCCTTAGAATTATTTGTCTTTATATTTGTTTATTTAGATCAATCTAAACATTAAAACTAACAGGTAAAACCATTATAGCTCGAGAAAGGGTATCTATCGATATATTTTTCCCACCACTATTAGTCGAAAAAATCGATAAAGCTTATTGACATCACTAATGCATGCTTACTTTATTTTTATACATATAATACACAGTATATAGTTGTGATATAGTGTACCCTGCCTCCCGAACCGAACTGTGCGAGAAGGACAGTTGAAGCTTTTTTTGGTATTTGCCTAGTTTTGCCGTGAAATTAAGGGTTTGGGATATAGCTGTTTTCTCAACGAAACGTTAGCCAAATTCGATCATTTTGATCTTATTCTCTTTATCAAAGAATAATCTAGGCCCGTTGGTTTTGCTTTTTCTGAAAATGTTACGTTTACTCTAAATAATGAGTACCATAAGTTGAAAGAAATTTTTTCTGAAATTTTGAGTTTTGAGATGCCCATAATTCTAATTGTAGACAAAATATTGAAAAAAGCAAAACCAACGGGCCTAGATTATTCTTTGATAAAGAGAATAAGATCAAAATGATTGAATTTGGCTAACGTTTCGTTGAGAAAACAGCTATATCCCAAACCCTTAATTTCATATGAAATTTTTTATCTGCTGTTCCCTCTTAAGAAGAGTTTGTTTTTTAAATAAAAATAAACTATTTTCTTTTTTAGTCTTCGATTTACTAAATACGTCGGTAATCGCAGTAAGAAGTTGACAATACCTACAAGGCAAAAGCAGAGTATATAAATGCCAAAGTGACGAAAGTTTGTTACCGACCTAGCGCCGAAACCGTACAACCAATCGTGATGAAATTTGGTATGCTTATAGCTTATGCCATAAAAAAGCTACCTATCCCAATCCGTTGTGCAGTCCCCGTGAAATCATTTCTGTATTCTAAGGGATTAATTACTAGTTTCTATATGGTTTTTGAGTTTATCTTTATTCATGTGCATTCAAACTAAGTAGTTGATTATAGCTGAACACTTTCGGCATGGATGCATTTCGCTAAGAACAAACAATTTTACAACCTCACGGATGACGGATGTATTTGCTGACGTCATTGAATATTGATCCTTGTTGCCTAGGAAACTATAGATATCGTACTCGTAAGCCGTGATATTGTAAAAATGTTGCTCCTTCGTGAAATGCATCCCTGACTTGGGCACACCGGTGTGAGGCATATCTCTTCTAAAGGCCCAAATACATAAAAGACACATCGCACTAAGAATTAAAAACAACAACTAAATGTAATCTCGACGAATCAATCAACGAAAATAAACCGTAACAATGTTGCAGCGACACAGAGACACAATCAAAACAAATAAAAAATCCATTATTGTTACAAGAATACAAACGATAAACAACCCGTTCGCAACTAGTTTCTAATGATACCAGTTATTGTACGTAATTACCAATGATAGATAACATCGCAAATGAGTGAGACAATTACCTGCTTTGCGAGTTCTCTCGATGCCAACATCGTATCGTAAAACCCAACACGACCAAGACAAATAAAAACTGATATAAACCGGGATTATGTTTGTACTATCGAGGAAATTGTACGGAAACACCCATGTTTCTAACATCATGTTTTCTTTGGCAAAGGTACATCACGAATATTACTAGGAACATGGGATCCTTAAAAATAATGGACAGGTTTACCTATAGTGCATTACGCTAGTAAGTCCGCAAATTCGCCGTGGATGAAACTACACGGAAACTCTTGCCCGATTGGGATAAAAGGCTGACTATGTCATATTCCAGCACATTAGTAATACTCGTACTATTCAAAACAAGGAACCGCAGTCAAACAAGGAACCCAAATTATAGTTTCGCTCTGTCCGTCCGCGGCTTAGCTACTATGCCCTTACTACTAGAATGCTGTAATTTGGTACGGGTATACAGAATGTAATAAAATATTTATAACATTTTACATTTGTAACTGCCAAATTGACGCATAAACTATTTGATTTCATGGGTACACTGCTGCCAGTCTCCAAATATTATCTCGAATCAGGCTTTTTAGGGAAAATTCTAGCATACTCGTAGAATGGACGATAACCAACGCGCTTACCCTGCCTGATGATTAACATAAGTCTCATCAACGAATGTCCGTTTGTAATTTATAAGGGAGGTGTTAAGTAGAAGAAAATCAGATAATTAAGACAGGAATGAATGGTTTTAGTAATTAGTGTTCAGAGAAGTTTTTCGCAGGTGAATGTTTCAAGGCTAAAAAATATCACATCAACGAACAAACATCTCTACATGAATCCATGCACTATCTGTGTTCAAATATGTAACAAACAATGAGTGTAACAGGATCAAATAATACAATGTCACCTCCTCATCTCAATGCCAACGCACATGTCAGATAACTGACTGTAATTATTGTTTTTGAAAGTGACGTTACGTTTCGTTTCAGGAATGACAAGTATTGTTTGTACTTGTGGACCGCGGGAATTTTTAAGCGATAAATAAATAGTGATAGCACAGGTGACAGTATAATGATTATCTTATTATTTACTAGCTTCCGCCCGCGACTTTGTCCGCGTGTACTTCAGGATGTATTCTACTTGTTCGATATGCACAGGTGACGTATATGACAAATTATTACACAGCATAAGGTACAAAATAGTCTTTATTCTGTTACGTAGTCTAATAGTTTAAAGAAACAAAATAAATTTCAATATCTGACGTAGTATATTCAAATAGTCTTCACACTAATATTATCAAAGCAAAAGTTTGTATATACGAATTTACATATTCTATGGTCGGTTGCTAGGCAACGTGTTTTTGTTATGCCCAATTTGCCCATGTAATCCCACTAATATTATAAGTGTGATTTTGGACAATTCACACACTAAGTCTTTAGAAATTATAGCCTATATGTTATTCTGATGTATAAGCTATATTATAGTACAGTTTCATTCAAATCCATTTAGTTGTTTTTACGTGAAAGCGTCACAAACATCCAAACTTTCACACCTATAATATTAGTAGGATATAGTTTAAAATGCAAACGTGATTGTCATTGGTTGTTAGCTCCTTTTCCAGTAAACTTATCATGGAAATATGATATTATTGTACAGTTATATTGAGGAAAATATGGCATAGCAATATCATCATCGGAAAATGAGTTTTATTTACACACAACTCCGTGTCAAATAACTTGTTTTCTACACACTTATTGATTTTGATAACAGTGAAATCTCGTGATTCTGCTATGGTCAATTCGTGTCATATTTCTTCATAGTAACTCAATAAGTCCAGTAAGAAATTTTGGATATATGATTAGCGCAGCAGATATTAATGTTAAAGGATATTTATTTTGTTAAATGTAGTTCTAAAATAGCTTTTAGGTGACAGTGAAATTATACGTCTGATACATTTAGTCATTGTATATATCATTATTCCAGCATTTAAAATAAAAATTTAAGATAAATATTACTTTCTGAGTCAAAATAATTTACAAATAAAATTAGCATTAGATCATAAAGATTATATAATATTGTTAATATTGCTTAGAGGTCATTCATTAAGCAGTAAATTTTATAATAGAGTAAAACATATTTTCTTACAATGATAACAATCCCATTGATACTTTTAAAACCTGCATAGGCACTGTGTGCTACATAACTTTTTAGTCATTCAGCATCTAACTATTCTTCTGTAATAAAACGTTAAGTTTAAATTCCCTATGATAAATGATTCTAACACCAACAATGCCAGTACAGCAATGTCATTGAGCGTGCGTCGTGCCGTGGTATAGACGCTTTGTATTGGGGCACTTCCTCTAACCACAGACTTCTGTCGGAACACGCTACTATCAGATCGTGGCCAGTTGACGACGAATTGTGCAATAGATTTATTGCTACCGATTTCCCATACAAGCTGGCAGATATAAATTATAATGATCAGGAAATAAACGTTATCTGCGAGTACCATTATCAGGTACAGGTTCTACAGCTTCAAGGTGCTGTTTAGAATGACGTATAAACTCGCGGCGACGACAAACATATGGATAATTGTACCAGTGTGTTATAAGTTTTTTGTACTATTGTAGACGATGCTGCTTAAAGATTGCACTGGACTGAATATTGTTCAGTTTTCATTGTACTCTAGTTCCTAAAATGATTCCAGTTAAAAGGTAACATTTTCTTTCCCTTTTCACCCCTTTAAATACTTGAATTTGTATATTTTAATAAAAATTACAATGCAAGAATTTCTAGCATTAAATAAATAACAATTTCTCCGTTATCTGTCTTAGATAGAGGGTGGTTCATAAATTGATAAATATACACAAAAATATTGTCCAGACCATAACACGCTCAAATCTGAATACCACCATGCGTAGGTTTTTTTACTATTTATTTTACGTATGATGGGTTTTCATTTGCCCTTTATATACCTTCATCTCATCTGATGGGCGACGATAAGGCCCTTGTGGATGGTATACTATCTATAATTTTCATATTATTAAAAAAATAGATAAAACAACGCTTGGCCATCATCTCGGCTAATTTTAAACGACGATGTGGTCTATGATGACACTCGATAATATACTCGAAAGTATAAGCTGCGTATTCACTCTTCAAGACACCCAAATTGTAAACTATAAGAACACAGATACCGGTATAATATTACATTTTTAGTTGTACGAATGAGAAGAGTGGAAACGAGTTGGTTCTTGGCATGATTTACAGACTAACTAAAAACAAATTAAGAATCGTGAATCACAATGGCGTTAATGCTAATTTCAATATTTAAAGCAATGTCAAATTTTGTTCAGATATGATTTGTCTAGTTATAAATAGGTACATGACGTACGTAAACGACTATTTCTCGATTATATTACAATAACGCCTATATTAATTGTATGAATAATTTAATGATAGTCAACTATTGTCCTACAAGGCGTTCGTACACACAAAGGCATTGTCACTAATTAGTGAGTTTACTCTGACGTACGTTGAAATAATACCTCGTTGCCAACACACGTCCCATCTCTGATATGATGAGTGACGCGTGTGAACAACCTGGAGGTTGACATCGAGGGATGGTCGCTATAATATTGAGTTATCTGGGATTATTGACCTTCCTCATTCAATGGTGTTAATGTACCTAAATCTAATCAAATATTTTTACTGGCCGTGTGGCTCTTACTATAGCTGGGGTTTACAATACTACAGAGCGCTTTAAGGGTTGTAATATTTTTGCGACGCCCGTTATAAGATTACAATTTTCTTATATTTAATCATAATTATCATTGCTAGCTACCACCACGCTACCTCAGTCTGCCGCCAAACAGCAGTATTAATAGCACTGTTATGTTCCGGTATGAAAGGTAGGAAAGCCAGCGCCTCATTAGAGGCTGAGTGAGGACGCATACTATCTAATTGCCTTTCTAGTCACTTACCATCAGGTAAGATAAAGTTCGAGTGCCAACACTATACGTCATTTATTAACTATTATTATTTTATCAAAACTATTTCAAAGGACTTGGATGTCAATCTTGATTTACGTCGTATTCAATGATATGATCTTGTTGATTCTAAAATAGTGCTCCCGTGAATACCGTCGGGAGACTCCCGCAGGCTAGGAGACCCAGAGCTACAGAATATGTCTTCTCCACCTATGTTTTCTCATGGTTGTCATAAACGGGGAAAATTCCAAGAGAGGTGAATCCTCTCATGAAAACTCTGGACTTGCAGTAGACTGACGTACTTACGCGGGCAATTTTGCGTGCCAGTTATCTTTTAAGTAATGCGTATTTGAGGCGTGGCTCCGTAATTCAATCGTGTAAAATGAAAATCAATATACTCGTACTTATTACGTTGCGTCTCATCGTCACCCCACCGTGCCTGTCAAATACGTCTTCAATTCAATGTGAATTATTTAGTCGTTAAGTGGACGTTACGAACTGGCTACGTCGCGTCGTAGTACGAGTATGTACAATGAATTCTGTGTTTTAGGTATAGTATATATAGTAGAATAACGATTGCGGCGGTTTTTCTGTAAAATAAGCAGTCGCACGACCTAATTCCCCCTCTTTGTATAACTGATCAAGCAGAAGAACGGTTGAGTTCCACCTTGTTTTATTTGAAATCCAACCGTTGCGCACATAAGTGATTCGCTTCATCATTTCATTATTCTATTCTTTATTACGGCTGGTAAGGAGTGGAATTCCTTGTTGGCTTCTGTTTTATAAGCTCCACAATATGGATCTCAAACGGGTACCAACCTCGAAAAAACCTTTAACGGGAAACCGCTCAGAATGCTTCCTTACAAAACTTTATTATAATAATAATACTTTGAGAAATAACCTAAAATATGACTTTTGATTGTAATTACGAGAAGATAATGTCATTAACGTACAATTTTAACACCGTTACGCAGTTAATGGTCCCTAGATGGCGTTTCGAATAACATTTTTAAAAAGTTTATAAATTAAAATTGTGATTTAATCTTGTATGTTAATGATACTTATTTCTCGACATTATATAATCCGATGTCCTATATTAAGATAATTACTGCACAAAGACAGCTATTGTACTACAAAAGGTTATGGTAAAATAAAATTAGCACGAGACTTTTGACAACAAAATCGCTTGAACTTTTCTTAACAAGTTAAATCGTCCAAAAATAACTAGAAACCGACTTCAATTGCCCTAAAAGTCTACTTTTATTCAATTCAAATGTAAGAATGATATGGTTTTCTGATGGATGAAAATGTCAGTACTAGACCAAATTGAAATGGGACCACACAGGAAGCACCAGCTTTCAAATAAAAAAAGAATCATCCAAATCGGTTCACCCAGTCAAAAGTTCTGAGGTAGCAAACATACATAAAAAACATACCCGTCGAATTGAGTACTCTTCCTTTTTTGAAGTCAGTAGAAAAACGCGGAATAACTCATCACTTTGTTTAAACAACAACAAGAAAATGTGAAATGTCGTCAACACAAAGTTATTTTATAGCTCAAACCTAAACTCTCTACAAGAAAATGCCAAGCACGTATTGATAGTAAGTACCGCTACGTACTGACAATACATATGAGCTATGTTACCGAACTGTTTACCAAACACAGCGGGTATATTTTTACTTACATGCAGCTTAGCTTCGGGAAATAATCGCCTTAAAAGTTACGTGAGTGGCCCACTTAAGAATGCGACGGACGACTGTTATTTATTATGAAAAGTCTTTTTAGCCGTTTGGTCTCGACTTTGTAATAAGACCCTATTTCATCCTATTGGTTGGAAAAAGTGACTGAGGGAAAATATTCAGGTGATAGGCAGTATCTCATTCTATGGATTTTTAGGTATATGATAGGTTTGCAGTGGGCCTCAATCTAAACTGTGACCATAAGGCGTCGAGTTAACTAGGCGCTGGCCCTGCTAACTTTCATACCGGTAATCAGGCGGACATAAAAACTGCCTTACCACGAACCAAACCGAGTACCGCTACTGAGAACCGAAACCACGGAAGCAGTTGCTTCTTACTACGACCCGCAGTCCGCCTGCGTCTGCGTCTAAGCGCGGACTCGCATCCCACGATGCTGTTTTTACATTGTTGCTCATGTCAATGTTCCTCGTTGCTATGCTATGCTGTGTAGGTATGAGTATTGCTAATTTTATCAGCGTTGTAAATGCCAATTTGTTTGCACTTTCGTCTCTTCCGAAACGACCACGTAGCGAATCAATGTTATACGAGTGTACGCACAACATTGGCCGCCTACGTAGACATACGACGACACAGCTCGACAGCTTATCAGGAGGGTATGGATCGGTGGTTACTAAACATGTCTGGAAGCCCATACCTTGTGGCTGTACTCATTTCCAGACGTGGATATATCTACATGTGAAGAATCCCAGAAGAGACTGTATGCTAATCCATCTCTTTACAATCGTATAAATGTGAAATAACAGTTTTAATTAAAATCTCACTGAAGCACCGAGCCCATCTTCATGTCGTAGGCTACACGCATGTCAAATTACATCACTTTAAGTTGACCCAAGGCACCAAAAGGTAACAAACAAACAATCAAACAAACTTATTTTCACAAATCCATAGTAATATTATAAATTCTAAAGTGAGTTCCATTGTCGTTCCTTTACGTCGAAATGAAGCGTCAGATTGACTTAATTTTTTGTATATCGATAGTTGAAGGGCCGAAAAAGGACAATGGCTTCCTTTTATACCGATCAAACCGATCAAAGTTTCAAGCGGATAAAGTCACGGGCAAAACGCTAGTTGTTTCATAATAGAACAAAGCACCTGGGGTGCAATCCACTACGGACCAACATCCTTATAACCTCAAGGCTCCCTTGCGTCTTTGCCGAATTAATGGATTGCACCTCCAGTTATCAATTTTAAATAATAGCATAACATAGTTTTTAGAACTTTATATCCTTTAAATCTAAAACTCGTACCCATAAAAACACACTAAATTACAATGTTAATATGCCATTGATAATAAGACGAAAGGAAACCAGTTACCATTATGAAAACTTGACCTTCTGGCTTAGTCGAATGTCAGATTAAAAACCAGTGTATCGAGTTGAATTTCGCTTATACCTTGCAAAAGCTGACGACTTTTCTAAGGCCCACTATCGCATTTGATGTTACTGGTAAGACCAGTATTGTCTAGTGAAGGTCTCGTCTGAGTTAGTAATAATACGTTAGCTATATTTATGACTTTATCGCTTTAATCGGTGTGATACGTGTATACGTTGAGTAAATATAGCGAAAGCGTATCATCGTTAACCAAATCGTCACTTAACATTGTTATATTGTGGTAAAGCATTGATCTATCCTACAGTTTGCATGTTTGTGACACAATCACGCATAAACTATTGAACTTGTTTGACACCAATAGTATATCTTGTGTCACGTATTTTCTAGTCTAGTCCATGCATACCTTAATATAATTTTCCTTAAATATCATTCATGTACAGACCTCGACCAGTCACAATTTATAATAATACGGAATATAAACGAGTTTGTTTATTTATTTGTTTGTTTCTCGTTCCTTTACGTCTTAACGACGAGACAGGCTAACTTGATATTTTTGTATAGGCATAGTTGAAGGGCCGGGAAAAAAACTTAGGCTACGTTTCATCACGATCGAGCAAGTTGTTCCGATGAGATAATTACTGAAGTCGACGCGGACGAAGTCGCGGGAAAAACGCCATTTTTATTACATGTAAAAGATCGAATATAATCCAAAACAATGTTTCATAAATGGAATTTGTTTCAAATGTGCGATGGATTTGCACTTGGCGTTATTCTCATCTGATGGTAAGTAACGATAAGGATGGGTTTGATTTATACTGTAATGCAAACAATACTTTGATATATTCATTAAGTATTTCATCAAAATCAATCCAGTATAACACAAGATACTCGTACAACCGGACCCCTCTACAGAACGCACCGAAGGGTCTTCATAATCGGTCATTGGCCGACAAAAGTAAAATTATACGCAGAGTAACGGCAAGAGGATATAGCATAACTATAGTTGTAGTTTGCTAAAATAAATCTGATTAAAAAACAATCTGATACGAGTACATTGAATCATCTAAAAACATTCTTAACAACAGATAATATGAGATTCAGTAATAAAACAAGGCCCTGCCGGAATACCGAGCGAAATCCATTCAATAGATTCCGCGAGAATTGAGACTACAGTCTTTGCACTAAATTTGAACTGACTTTGCACTTAATTTGCACTAGGAGACCCTGATTTACTACAGCGGGGCCGTTAAACTTCATAGCCAGGGTTGTCTGCCTATACGCGAGAGTTTGTCCGATAAGCACTAAAGATTTCTAACTACACACACACCACAACAGCGCGTATCTTTCTGCTTTTTAAAATCAGAAAATTTCTACTTTACTGCACTTCTGCAGATGATCAGGAAACGAAATGAATCCCGTCGTTACAGGAGAAGTACTTAGAGGACAGGAAGACGGATCTTAGGTTACTAAGCGGATGATTTTGAGATCGACTAGCCAATTACGCGTATTGCACAAAATCAAAAGGTTTTGAATTAGCAATCTACTCGGAAGTATGTCAAAAGTACAAAAATTATTTTATTAATTCACAAGTAGCAAATTTAGTTTAGTTAGTAAACTTGGCTTCGATTAGTAATATAATTGCCTAGATTAGTAGCAAATTAGCTAGATATAAGCCCTATTCGAATTAGTAGATCAAATAATATACAACCGTATTGTAGTGGTTATTTATATACCTCATCACACGTTGGTAAGACACGATAAGGTCGCATAAAATATGGTCACCTGCACCTCAATTTATTCAATGCCATGCTTGCAATGTTTGTCAAAAAAGACCTATTTAAGTATAAAAAGCTCCGTGCCGTGACAAATTGTTGTAGAGGTAAGTAACAGCACACTCATCGGAGCGAAAAATCGGATCCGTCGTGTGAGGAGGCAGCGTCTGCAGCGTAACAAAAAAATCCTTGAGACAAAGCAAAATGCACATTTCATCGTTATTGTTCAAGTTGCAAAATGTACGAGTATAATGTCTATGTGGGAAATAGAATATCGTAATCCGTATTGGGTTACGAGTGGAAGGGTGTCAAGGTGCAGCGCGATGCCGCCAAGGACTTAGCCAGATCTTTTACACTGAATTCAA
This sequence comes from Carcina quercana, assembly GCA_910589575.2. NCBI lineage: Eukaryota > Metazoa > Arthropoda > Insecta > Lepidoptera > Depressariidae > Carcina > Carcina quercana. The sequence goes on from OU342439.1 coordinate 8,280,021, forward strand.
ATAGTTTATTGTAGTTTTAAGGATTAGGAAACAATTAATTGATGTCTGAAAAAATTCGCAAGACGTCGTTCATTATTACTTTATCTGTGACTTCACGAAAGACCGGTGTCCAACCTAAACGGAAAGTGGCAATCTAGGCACAACATGGCACGACAAAATACAATTAAATATAGGTATAAAGTAGTTAGTGCTAGATTATACAAAAATTCAATTCAAATAAACTTTATTGCACACACACACAAAACAAAACAGAACATAAAAGGTACAATGAAGGCGGCCTTATCGCCTAGAGCGATCTCTTCCAGGCAACCTTGGGGCATAAGAAGCAGAAGAATCCTATAAATAAAAAGGGGTAAGTGTTGCTACACATATAAATATATATATATATATGTATATATATGCAGGAAGAAAAGGAAATCAGAGGAGATTAGGAAGGAAAGAAAAAGTTTTTATGTTATCCATTAGTGCGCAAAAAGTTACTTCATTCTTACTTTCTAGTCTCTTCCGACCCTAGATCTCGTTATTTTTCTAACTGTGAGCTCAAGGTATCTCAAAATGGCGTCTACAGACATACCACGTAACGCAGCAGTACGTAACGGACACCTACATGTTGACCACAAACACCTGAGTATGGGAAACCTCTTCATAGAGAACCCGTTATTTTTAGCCGTTTATGAAGCAATGCCCTACAAATCGAAAATAACCTGGCATATGATAAAAAACGGACAAGTGCGAGTCAAGCTCGCACGGGAAGGGTTCCATGCTACCGTATAATTTTAACATACGGTCGAATAAAACCTCCCATAAAAGACGTCTCTTGTACTTCCCTTTATTTTTGAACTTTTTTATCTGCGACACGCACTGTGAAAACTTCAAACGTCTACCAATTACGGATGTGCAGACGGACAGAGAAAACATCGTAATATAACGAGGCCCGATCGGACATATTGGGCATTCTTTACGTACTCTAAAATAAATAAATGAAATTGATCTAAATCATGAAGCATAAAAGATGTTACTGTGCCGCCCGCGGGCGATAATCTTTTTACCTTCATGATCTAAATAAAAACACAGAACACAATCATTATTCATCATTAGTAAGTGAACCACCGTGATTTTTGCTAGGAAAAATATATTATGCATCTACATATAAATACTCGACAAATTATAGCTTTTGATACCATATAATGGAAATGTTTACCACAAGCCAACGGGTAATAAAAAATGCTTTCAATTCCTCGTAAACGGTCAACGCACCATATTTGAGCAAGCAATGAACTGGATCCGCGTGTATTGGAGTGTCACACTTGACCCTGGATCCAACAGGATATAATAAAAATAAAAGTGATAAATATAATTCCTTATTCACAATGCTGGCGACCTTGTTGCATGGTGACGGAGGTACATTCTCTTTATCAAATACACCGTTGCCTACTCAGCTACTCTTTTCTATATCCTTTAGCTATTAACTAACTAAACTGCTCAAAAAACAGCTATCTAAAATTATTTTAATATATACCCACGAAAATACTATGTGGTGTATTCTAAAGCTGAAACCGCAGAGCACTCTAAAGCCAAAACCACACGCCTAGCATTGAAGGTTATTGACATTAATACTTATATTTTTATGGCAAAGCAATACCAACGCCTTGGCACCTTTGTTCATAGCGAAAAACAATGACAGTATCCATCGATAGTCAATTAAACAAACCAAGGGCAAATGTGATGTTTTTATGTGACTTAATGCATTTAATAAGGCACGAGTACATTTAAGTTTGTGATTAATTTGACTGCTTCTATATGTATGCTTATATGTATGGAAAATATAAGAAAACGTTTTGAATTTTTTGCTTACATCTTTTAAAACAATTTCAAATGAAATACCTATTATTTTTGTATCTTATGTTGACCTAAACTAATGTCATGACCCCATGAAATAAATTAAGAAAGCTGCTTATTAATAGAACCAAAGGCAGACATAGCTAGATGATTTAGTTTGCTGTAGTGGCAATGGGCAGGCCACATAGCTCATAGAACGGATAACTGATTGGGGGAGAGATATCGAGTGGTGAACACGCATTGGGAAACGGACGACCCCCGCTAGATGACCCGAAGACCTGGTGAAGGTCGCTGGAGGCCCCAAACTCTCGGAGCCAGCCACTGTGGGGCTTACCATGTGGGAATCCTATATTCATATATATGATGTTTATAGGCTCATGATGATAGACATACGATGATGATAGTGAAGATTTACGCGAGTTTAGTCCTCTAGTTTTTATCTATAAATAATTCATAATAAAGTATGACAGCTATTCCATCAGTACTAGTATATAACTAACGAACTAAAGCGAATACAAAAAGCTTTTCTTGAGGAAAAGGACTGAAGAAATAGGTATTTAGAAAGTGTTTGTAAGCGAAATAAAAATGTAGGCGAAAACAAAAGATTTTCTACCTTTCAAGCCAAAAATCTAGTATTTCTAAAGACAAAACTCAAGTAGCTGTGAAATCTTTACAAAAGGATTTATCGGTGACGCTAATTGGTTATGGGCGAAGTAAAACGCGATTTCTCCTGAGTTTGAATGGAGTGGAGCGCCGGCCGGTCTCGTCTCCACCAACAACTCCATTGTTTTAAACTAACCGGGTGTTGTGTTGAGACATTGTGCTATCCTGTACGCGCTCCACGCTGCACTCAGACACCACTAGTTGGCCTAATTGGCGACAACTCAAGCTTTCATCAATCAGGTCAGACATTGGTTTGAATGCAGATTTTTATTGAATTTATTTCGTCAGTATGAATACGACCTCGATTATGGACGATTTGAGGTCAAGCAAAAAAGAATTGATCTATCTATCAAATACAACACTCGAATTGACGAGCATAACAGTTTTCTTCAATAAATTTAAAGAAGGCCAATTTTTTTCATCTAGGAAAAAGAAACTCGATTTGCGGTTAACATCCCACCTGAGGTGAAAATATTTAACATGGTAACTACCTACTTTTCAAAACATAAATGCTTCAACCGTTTCATCAACAACGGCTACGTCAACTTGACCTTCTAGACGTGCCCCTAGCTAGTTCCCGCGTGGGCACTAGGACAGTGTTGGACTCACCTGCTCCACAAGAGTTCCTCCAAAAGTCTGAGAACTTCCCGCACGAACACATCTTGATACGTCACTGCGCACTATTTGCCAAAGTATTTTTAAACTTCACTGTAGTTTCGCAACTGTTCAGGCACGCATTCACACTTTCAGTTAGTATACAACTAAGAGAACTCGAACGCATCTGACGAACAATGAAACCGTTTTCGAAACGGATTATTGACGAGTTTGATAAGAGTTGTATGGGACGTGTATGGTTGTATGAGGTGCCGTCATCGTACCGCGTCCGCGAGAGCTCGAGGCGCGCGGGACGTGCTTGCGATGCGTGCGCTCTCGTGCGACTGGACCAGCCTCGCTCGCTGCGTGCTAGGGCTGACAACTGACGCCTTCAAGACGGTTCTAATACCGGATGTATTCTGGCAAACTTTAGCACTTGTACGTCGCTTACAGGTTGCTTAGAGGGAAGCAGGTGCGTCGGTGAAAATTCTATCTTGTTGAGGTTCAAAGCTTTAAAAAAAGCATTTCCATTTTTTTAAATTTCAAAGATACATAATAATGAATCTGTAACTGTGAGCTACTGAATCACTTGACGAATTTGAAAATGCATCATGAATTTGTATGCATTGCACATGAATTGACGGATTAACAACATTCTATAGAACCAAATATGTTGCCAAAATACTAAACAAATTTAATATTTGTTTTCTTTGATTTCCAACATTAAATCCGATGGGGACTCTGGACTAGTCATTGTGGCATACCATGGGGAAGCCTATGTCCAGCAGTGGGCTTTTCCCAGCTGATGATGATGAAATCGAATCACTTTATAGACCTAGCACTTAGGCGTGGCGTAACACACCCTGCGTATCTTTTCCAGTACCGAGGTCATACACTGAATTCAGCGATAGACAGCCCTACGCAACTGCGATTCATAACGGATATAAAACGAAATGGGAAATGGATAGATTTCTCAATTCAGTCCCGCGTATTGCTTAATGCACCACGAGGAGAAGTAATTTTTGGCAGTGATTTTTTTAAAGGGATCTTTCCGATTTTATCCACACTTTACCGACCTCAGGATTCTCGCTTCTAACAAAATTAAATTATGTCAAAAGTGATATCGCAAGATGGCGCACTTTTATTAATGAGATTATTTTAATGAAATTGATGTCGCCTGAGTAAATCGAAATGAATTAAGAGGGGTGAAATGGCGTAGCGGGGTAAGCTGGCGTAGCCGGAGTAAGATATCGTAGCCGGAGTAATAGCTACGCGGCGTAGGTAAACATGGTTTGATGGCATGTAGAAATTAGACAATATTCGTGTAAAGTGTTTAAGTAAAATAGTTACACATTATAAACTTAGTACGAATATTTGAATGTTTATTGTTTGTGAACAATCATAGTCGGATGCATAAGTCTGTTGTTGGACATGAGCCTCCCTCAGATCAACACATCGGTCTTTCCAAGAGGGAATTTTGCCATAATCACACCGTGATGAACAATCTACGACGTTCTAAAACACAGAAGTGACTCATCCTCCGCTCCAGTTCCTGCATCATGTCACTTCGTGCCTCAACAATGCCTCTGTAGAGGCCATTGTTCATCACCAAAATGTCAGTAATTAACGGCGACCGAATTTTCATACAAAAGAGTTCAACGGTCCAAAGGTTTTGAATAACGGAATCTGCACAACTTTGTTTTATGTGAAGAAATTATGTTAACATCAGCTGCCATAATAATGTAAAGCCACGATTAAGGAACTTTCAATGAAATGATTTATTTAAGATATTGTTCATATACTCTGTCGTACTGTGTATGAATAAGAGTCATCGCAATCTAAGTACCGACCTAACAGACAAATAGCAGGGCTCCACTAGTGCAGGGTTGACATCTCTGCAGATCCCATTACGCGATTCACTTTCAGCTTTATCTTGCGTACAGTCAAGAAGCAGAACCAGCGTAACCTGTCTGTCTGTATTTCGAGAAAGCTATGATCAGGGTATCTTTGTCGAAGGTCGTCGGCCATATCGTCACTTACGATGGTAACGGTGAGATCTTGGCCAAGCGGTATTTTCAATTTAAAAGGTGGTCAATTTCTAAAGTCTATGGGCGCAAGATATAGCGTTAGGTTCAATATTTATTACTACAATCAATTTCAATTAAAAATTAACGTACAAGAAGCAAGTGCTAATACAACAGTTATTGAGTACGGTAGTTAGTTTATTTCGTTGACGCGTTGATTTTCTACGAAGCATTTAATCAAAAAACGATTTACGCTTGACCTTAAGAATAACTGGAAGTCATATTTTAATCTACAAAACATGACATTCGGCCGCATTCAAATAATTTCACTTCATAAAGAACAAGTAAATGCGTTCAAAAAGAACTGGAAACCGACTTCAATTGCCCTAAAAGTCTACTTGTTACTGTTGTACTAAGGCAAATTTCAGATTTATATCGTTTTCTCATGGATCCCGTTGTGAGAACTGGACCAAATTGAAATGGGACCACACGGGAAGAACCGCCTTTCAAATAAATAAAAAATCATTCAAATCGGCTCAACCAGTCAAAAGTTCTGAGGTAATAAACATAAAAAAAGACAAAAAACATACCCGTCGAATTGATAACCTCCTCCTTTTTTGAAGTCGGTTAAAAATAAAAACAAGGTAGATGACAAAACTTGCATATTCCTAATTTAGACTACAGCAATAGTTGTGTCTCCTAAGAGCTAAATTAAACAATATTTTAATTGCTCAACTCATTTACATTTAAGTATTTCAGTGGATAAAAAACCTGCCAAGTGCGAGTCGGACTCGCACACGAAGGGTTCCGTACCAACCAATATTTGTTTTATTTTAATTTAATTATTTATTTTTAAAGTGAATACATAAATTCGGTAAATATTTCAAGCGTCTACCTATTGCCGTTATTAATATCTAGCAAAAATATAACATTTTTTGTATAGGAGCCCCCCCCCCCCCCCCCTTAAATGTTTATTTTATTTAGTTTTTAGTTTTTGTTGTTCTAGCGGCAACAGAAATACATCATCTTTAAAAATTTCAACTGTCTAACTATCACGGTTCATGAGATACAGCCTGGTGACAGACGGACAGCGGAGTCTTAGTAACAGGTAGTCCCTTTGGATACGGAACCCTAAAAACGAATTACTTGACTAATTACCAGTCGGGCAGTTGGTCCCAAATCAAAATAAACGAGCACACGTATCGTTATATGAACTTTATATCACATAACCTAAAGTATTTTATTACTGAGGCGACAATCAGGCGTCCGACTACGTCACCAGTCTACTCGTAATATAATCTCGAATACTTCCCGGTGTCTATAAGAGGCCGTGCGACCTTCGTGCATATGTTGTGAGCTATGTCAGAGCGTGCATTATAACTTAATTTGCATACTTAAACTTATTTACTTTATTTACTTGAGTTACTTTATACATATTCATGAGATACGGTCATTTGATCTTAAGGTTTGTCAGCCACTCCCTCATTCTACATCGTTTAAAGTTCTTATTAAATAGATAAACACGGTTTTAATAATTCGCATTCTTTTATTGATTTATTTGGATTGATTGTTTATATCATGGTTGCTTAAAATGATAATAACTGTTTGATTTGATTAATTCATTCATTAACATCATGGTTGTCTTTGGCAGTAACAAAAAATGTTAAGTGACTTCGTACTTGATCTTTATACTATCTAACCTTGATGGTAAGTGACGACAAGGCTGTGTTAAATGGAAAGCGTGCTCACCCAGAAGGCTCAAGGCAATGCGCTGGCTATGTTGTCTCTCAATACCTGAACACAACATTGGTAATAAATCATGTTTGTAGGGTTCAGAAGATCCGATGAAAAAACGGAACCCTTTGAAAATTTCTCTGGGGTCCTGTGTGTCTGTATGTCACACACCTCAGCAACTATTGTAGTTGAACTTGAAATTAGGAAGTGGAGTCACTAACTCAAGTGGGATATCATATGACAGGGCTTTGTTTGCATGTATAATGTACATTCTAAAACGGTTTTGTATTATTTTCTTCGCAGCATAATTATTGACATAACATGAAAAATGTGTGTAAAATATACTTCTCATCAGAAAAATCGAGTTTGCAAGACACCTTGCATGTTTATGTTTTGTACGGATTATCAGAAAAATGTGTATATTGAGGAATATATGTTAAATGTCGTTTAATAGTGAATAATATGAGATTTTTAAATCCTAATGTAAATGTTCTAAATTCAAATTAAATTTTCATAGGTTTTCGATTTTCGTGTTTTGATTTTTCTGATGAGGGTATATTATTCTCCCTCCTCTACCTCCGAAGATTCCAACGTAAAAATACTAAATAATAATAGCAGAAGAATAATTTATGAAATTGTTCAAGGCAATATGTAAGTTTATTTTCATCGTTGGGAACCCTTGGTGCGAGAGTTGGCATGCTGTTATGAGTTCATACCCATAAACTCATCATCATCATGATCAACTGGCATAAGACCACTGGTGGACTTGACTCTACCCCACACTACATCGTACGTGAGACAAGGTAGACTTGTCAAAGTAGAACAGGATTTTTTCGTCGGAGCTTACAACATAAACACATGTGCCTCTCACGGGTAACTCACATCGAGTGGACCTGGCGTGTAATGAATCACTACCACAGACCACCTCCAGCCCTGTCCCGATAACCTACAGATACGAAGTTCACTGTCACAACTCGTCCATGAGATGTTAGTTGAGCAATACCGCATGTTTAACACCCACCAATATACGCTACACGCTTCGACCAGAGGTCCCAAGTTGGATTTGAGGAGGGAGGTGGGTCTATGTACGCCTGGATTGCACTGTTCCTGTATGTAAGGTAACAGAGCCAGTGGACCATTCGCTTGAGGCTTCTGTCTACCCACACTTATCATCCAACGGCCTTACAAGACACATGCACAATCGTGCATACAAAAAACACATGTAAGATAAACTTGATAATTATGTATTGTTCACTTACACCAGGGTTTCCCAACAAGTAGTGATAGATACTAGTGAGCTGTTTGATTTCTAGCCAATGGTGATACAAAATGCACAAAAAAACATTTCTTTTTAGAGTGCTTTGTTTTTCGTGTCATGGTTTTGAGAATGGAAGTAATTGTATTTTTTCGTCATTGTTTTGTTTTAATTAGGAAGGTTCCCAAAGGAAATAAAATGTGTAGATTACGTATTTACAAAAGAGTTTTAGATAATACTCAAGTATGTTTGTAGCTGTAATGAACAGATTTTTCAGGGCAATGATGATGTTTGGTTAATTCCTTGTTTATGATAGCAATTGACAATATCCAATGACAATAGTGACGTAAAAATTGAAATTTTTCTCGTATTTCCTTACAATAAAATAACATGTAAATTTTATGATAACAAGTATGTCGTGACGAAACATTTCGATAGACAACATAGCCGCATGATTTTCACAACAATGCGTCAATGACCTTAATTTGTAGATTCGCGTATATTTGAAGGTTTCCCAAACATCTACAGAGTACACTTCCTGCCGCCCACTCGTGGGGCGTGGGCCGCGGCTCTGTAATTGGGAGTCGGATGACTCTATAGCTTTTGGTAGCACACTTTACTCCATATGCGTCAGTATTAAAAACCAAATGAAACCGTTTTACTATGTCCACTCTTTATATGGGTGCAATGATTCCGTGATTGGATTTCCAAATTTAAATTCTTTTAAAAGTTTCTACAAATCTTGTTTGACGTCAATGAATCCACTGCCACTTGAAGGAAGACAATATACTTTGTACTTATGATGGATTTTGCGCTTGGCCTTCATCTCACCTGATGGTAAGTGACGATAAGCCCTAGCCCTAAGGTAAGGTAAGCGTACGCACCTAAAAGCCTCAAGCTAAAGAAGCGATGTCTCTGATATATTTTATATCGGAATCCAACAGTGCTATTAACACTACTGTTTGGCGACAGACAGGTAAAATGGCGGTAGCTAACCAGGCGGTCATAGAACATAATTCTACCACCAAACAAACCGAGAACCGCTAGGTACCTGAGTGGGTATCGAACCCGGGACCTCAAGATTGTTAGTCCAACAAGATATCAGGCCACAGCGGCGGTTACTTCTTATTTATTCGGCATTAAAAATACAGCACACACACCAACAACAAACATACAACCAAAAATATTTAAAAATATATATGTAGTTAGATAAGATAATTTAAATTAAGATAATAATAACATAACCTACACCGCCGCACCGTGCCGCACCGTGAGGGACACAGATTATTTTGAGAAGTAAGGGAGTGTTATTATGAGAAGTATGGGTTTATAAAGGGTTTATACCTCGGTGCTGAAAGTCTAGTTATGCGAGTATAGTTCTAGTTATGCGAGTATTGTTCTAGTTATGCGAGTATTGTTCTAGTTATGCGAGTATTGTTCTAGTTATGCGAGTATAGTTATAATAATACGAGTATAGTTTTTACAATGCCAATTGCGATGATATTTCTACAGAAAGGGGGATGAATGTACATGCCAATAATAAGAGTTCGTTAGCTAATGAAGTCGTTTGCTTAGTCCTTCTTGAATGCACTAATTATTTTGTCTCAAAAGTGTTTCGGACTTACCCAATCTGCTCATGTGGTAGTGCGAGGAAGCCATTCCGTCGCTGGGATAGCTCCCTCTACGAATTGCGTCAGGGTCCCGCCTCTGTTGTATATTTTGTCGACTTACCTGTAACAAATGAAAATAAGATATAGACACTTAAACATATTTTAAACAACTACAGTAACAATCAACAGTATACCTACCACCACTATAGCACTATACATGAACGCAAATTTGCGATTTATCTTTCCTTTTTTTAAACACGAAATTGATGCTAGTATGTTTTGGGATATTTATTAACTAATTTATGGGTAGAGTAAATCGTAAAAAATCCTACATGCAAATTTACTTTGCTAAATAAATTCTTTTTACATACTTTATATACTTATAACCAGTCTCAAATGTATTTCATTAATCAGCCCTCTGCTGCAGTTATTTTCCGCGGGGAAGAGTGGGGCCTCCTAATACAAGTATCATCCATACTTAAAAGGTGAGCCTCCACGTACTGTATATATATAAAGGTTGTTAACGAAATAATCATTTTATATATATATATATATATATATATATATATATATATATATATATATATATATATATATAAGTTATATATATATAACTTATATATATATATATATATATATATATATAAGTTCATTTCAGTAACTATTTTTATATATATATATATATATATTTATTTAAATAGTTACTGAAATGAACTTTGTCACAGTGGATTTAATTCAAAATTCAGACGAAATTTTACCAGAGGTCAATTGATATCGGATAAACAAATTCGTACCAAACATAGAGTAAAACATTATGAACGTGTAACTCACAAAACACAACACTTGTCGTTAGATATATACAGGTGTACAGGTGAACAAATATTTAAACAAGATACGTCTGTAATTATAGATCAAAACCTATCAACTGATCCGTAGACTAAGAACTAAGAGCATTACGTGGCCAATAAAGTACAAAAAATGCGTCATAATATGATGGCTTCTAGAAGAAACATACAAACATAAGCATTATAACAAGAAATTATGTAATCATTACCTACGTTACGTTTCATTGATCACGTACACAGATAGGATCACTCAGGGTTCGCTTACTAGATGAAAATTCATAATCGTCTGCACGAGTCCACTGTCGGTCATCATCCTGCTTCATAGATCATGAGATTTGACATAATCACCACTCAGGCGGATTGGTAATCGCATTTAGATGTTGTCGTTGCATAGGTAGTTGCATGCCCATCTATCCACCAATCTGCCAAAGTGGCGGAAGATTCATTCATTCAAGTTAAAACTTTGAAAATAAAAAAATAATTTGAACATTTGATATGAATCGGCGTTTTTAAAGTCCGACGTATATGAGGGCCAATAATTACCGTTTGCGGCCTTCCATAGATATTTTAGCGCGATTTTGGCATTAAACCTTTCATTCAGAAATATGTCAAGCTAGACACATCCAATTTCCGCTGCAGGACTACCTAAAATTATCTCCGAGGTGAATCGATATGGTCCGCCTGCCTCTCGTCTAGACGGTGTATATTTGGTCCTTCCCAAAGAAATCTTTTCTGTTACACAATAGAAGGGCCCCACATTATAACGACTCCTTTTCTACGGATGATGAGTTTCCACTTGGCCTTCATCTTACCTGATGATAAGTGACGATAAGGCCGTTGTATGGTAAGCGTGCACACCCAGAAGCTTCAACCTAATGAGGCGCTGACTCTACTACCTTTCATACCGGAACACAGCAGTGCTATTAATACTGCTGTTTGGCGGCAAACTTAGGTAATATGGTAGTAGCTAGCCAGGCGTATGTAAAAAATGCCGTACCATCAACAAAGCCGAAGAACGATAGATTTAGACCATGGAGGCGGTTTAAACACCTGTTCACCTATGTACACATATCAATTCAATGTGCAAGATGTTATTTGTATTTATGATGTATTTTATCTACACCCATGATATAAAGCCTCTATAAAAGTTACTGAAACAGTTAGTCAGCTTATTGCCAACAGTAAAACAACCAGTATCATAGTAACCATAATATCATCCAAACGAATGATATATTATGCAACTCGAACTCGATCCCTTTCTTACTCATCAAACAGACACATTCTCACTACTTTACGAATTTTAAAAAAAGAACATTTTCATGCACGCGCGATTAACTTCCACGGCTCCGTTATTTAAAAAAAAACCTTTTAGGTTATTCGCATTCACTCCGTATCCCATCATTTTTGTTGGATATTAGTATTGCAAAAACTTATTACAATAAATAATTCGATTATTACCGTACCGTGAAGTAAAGCAAGGAAAAATCAAACTCACTTTCGCATTTATGATATAAGTACTCGTACCTCTATTACGGATTACTTTTGTAAAATAATGAATCAAGATGTATATCACCTAATCATATCACTGCAAACACTGTTAGTCGTACAAAAAAAGTCTGCTGAACCATTTCTAGTGGAAAAACATCAGATTTCTGTGGTCCTCCTTACAAGTACACTCGTAAAATAAGGCAATAGAAACATATTACGTATAGGGTTATCCAATATGCGGCAAACGTCATACAATTCCCTCCTAAGCTATTTTTCTATTTTCGGTGTTGAAATATTAGATTTCCCTTCTCGCCCGCTATTTTCTAGACTTCTAAACAAACGTACACGATTATAGTACAATCTTCATCTTCATTTCATACAATTTCATGATACAGATTACAAACATACATTTTTCATACGATTTATAGGATCTCTTCATCTTAATATAATTTATCCCGCGACATAATCTACATCGACTTCAAAAATTGTCCTACAGGAACCCTATATACCTCAACGTAGGCTTTTTGCGTGCCAAATTTCATTACGATCGGCTGAGTAGTTTAGTCCTAAAAGGCAATAAACAAACAGACTTAGAGCGACTGAATGGGTTCGAATTTATAGTAGGTAATTTACGAATATAATCGGCATTACAAATGAAAACAATTTATTCATTTCGTAAAACAGGTACAGGTACACACGGCTACAGGTCAAGCTAGACACCCCTAGATACCCATAACTACGCTAAGTACAATATAGAAAATCGTTGGGAAGGGACTGGGCATCGCGGCGTGTTCCTTTAGTTACTTCTTAGGCCATCTATGGCGATCACGGGACGATACGAAAAACTATCTATTGTACGATAGATATTCTTTCATATCGACCCGTGATCATATCAGTACCATAAACATCATATTGCGATCACAACAAACGCTTCCTGAAAAGTCTTTGAAAAAAATGAAACCCAGAATCCTGAAATTTAGCAAGAAGCAAGGTCTTACAGTAAAACCAAAGGAATACATCTGAAAACTAGGATTTTTAATTATAACACAGCAAAAATAGGTTTTTTTATGTTCACAAACTTAACTTTGTAGTTGAAAGCCATACATCTTGTATGTAATTTAGCTGCAAAGCTAAGTAGGTTTTTCAACCAGAATTACATTGTGCGTATTATCGTCCCTATTATTTAAGATTTTCAGTATGTTAATTATTCACACCTGAACGGAACCCTCGGTGCGCGAGTCAGACTCGCACGTGACTGGTTTTTAATATTTAATCATGAAAGTATCGTAATGCATCTCTTCAGTTTTATACCGCAAGATAAAACAAAATTTATATAGCACTGAGTAATAAGCTAAAATAACTGGGTGTGGTGTGTTTTATAGTCTAGACAACATATGTTAATGAGGGCACGCTGTGTGATGTATGATGACATATCCCCTGTAACACGGCAGTGATACCATTAACCACTGTATTAATATCGTGTTATAATGAATGTTACTTAGGATTCAAATTATTAAATCTGTGCTAGGAATGTTGTAATTGAAATGCAATCCGACATCTCAAAACACAACCATGCATACAAATATTATGTGTTTGCGACGCCATTACAGATTTTTGTGTAATAATAAGACACAAGTTAACGCTTTCGAAAAGAACAAAAACCGACTTATAAGTCTACATCAAATTTAAGACTTGTATGGTTTTCTCAACACCAGCTTTCAAATAAAAAACAATCATCAAAATCGGTTCACCCAGTCGAAAGTTATGAGGTAACAACAAAAACAACGAGCCAAGTGCCAGTTGGACTCGCACACGAAGGGTTCTGTACCATTATGTATAAACACAGCCAAAAAATCTCATAAATTTTATTTTTAAAGTGAATATATTCTGTGAATATTTCAAGCGTCTAATTGTTGCCATTATCAAATCGAACAAAAACTAGCAAAAAATCAAGTTTGTTGTATAGCCCCCTTAAATATTAATTTTATTCTGTTTTTTTATTTATTTATTTTATACCTATTGAATTGAGAACCACCTCCTTTTTTGAAGTCGGTTGACGCTTTTAATAAGCACATGTGTGTTAGTTCTAAGTTTTCTCATTAAGTGAAAATATAATTTTCTTTTGAGAGTAAACATATCTAACCACACTTTAGATTATTATTTTGAATTTGCTTCAGAAAATAACTATAAAAATATACATCTATTAACGCGTTCAAAATGAACTAAAGAGCTGTCTTCAACAGCCCTAAAAGTATACAGCATTCATCCCGTAGAAGTAGAATTATCTGAATGTGTATTTGGTTTTTTGTTGATTTTTCCAAAAGCGCTAAATAAATTTCGATAAAATTTACATGGAACCATCTCTGAATTATGATATACTAAACAAAAAAAGACTCTTCAAAATCGATTCATTCCATAAATCGAATTGAGAACCAGGTAAACTGCAGCGTATAAAAGTACTAATATCATACGTAACAGAGCATAAATCCTCTCTTACCGTTGGTCCGCCTGTCGGAGAGGTTGTCCTCCTCATCCCACAGGGGTTGGTCCGGGGCCCTCCGGATCGGCGGACGATCATAATTCCCATAATATTGAAACTCCATCACACACTCACTTATATTCCTCACACAACACTGACACTAATTATATTTTTTAAACGAGTTATTTAAAAAAACAAGCCAGACACCGGTTCGTTCGGAGTGTTTACTTGATACTGATTTGTTTATTAACTAAACGACACGAGATAAGCCGCTCCTCAGATTGCTTAGTAAAAACAATGCCTGGTTAATTCGGAAATCGGCGTTGTAAACTGATTTGTTGTGGAAGTTAAGAAACTAGCTTGAGTCCGTGGATGATTTTCTGCGTTTGCGATGACGCACAAGTGCGTGTTTTCGATATACATATTAGTTAAGTATTTTATATAAAACAACAGGTTTATTTGTATTATATTATATTAACATAGGCCTCCCCCATGGTACACCACAATAACCAGTCCCGAGCCATTGAAATTGCGGCCCGGTAAACGTTTCCTGGTACGTGGTCGCCACTCAAGATCTCCTACCCAACCATCGGTTATCCGTTTTTCGGGCGATGTGACCCGCCCATTGAACTACTCGTCAATAGTCAATAATAAAAGTTTATTAAATGTCTTTTTTTACAAAAATCTAAGCCCACTGGCTTCACAGTTCAAATCATGAGTTGTTTTTGAATCCTTGATTTCGATTCCCGTCAGGCTATCTGGTAATATTTTGAGCTAAAAACTCAACCAATGATTTGAGGATTTTAGGTGAGCATGTGTCAACCCTGGCCAACCATGGCTTTCCATTTCATTCATTTTGTTCTTTGAAAAAATATTTTTTTAAAAACAAGAAAATCTGAGGCAGAACGTTAGTGCACACGACTTCCATTCTCAACAACAACAGTAGGAAATTGTTACAATTTGTCAATCTATAGGAGTCCTTCGATGCGAGACTAATTGCTTAATTTTTTGAATGGCATGAAAAACAAGAATTTAGTGACGTGCTAATGTGAGTAATTGTATGACGGACTTTACGGCGCGCGCGCTAATTCACACGCCGTGAATAAACCATTTGTGGTCGAGAGACGTACCAAGTTGCTTCATATGGGCTCACTATACGCTAATAGATGTACTCGTATATAGCTTTGATTACAGTAGAGGCTTGATTATCCGGATCCGGACCTCAGTTGTACGGATTCCGGATTGCCTACACAGCTTGGTTCTCGTTACTATGTCAGTAATAGAGATTTGCTATAGAAACATAGCATAGAGCCTTATTCTGAGCGTGGTAGATATTGTTTAAGCATGCTTATATTCTACGGCCATTACCATCGCGCGAGATGAAGGCCAAGTACACTCGAGTACAAAAATATGTATTCACTATTGAACCATGTCACATTCACCTTTAATTGACATTTCCTTTAACAGACTACATAGAAACAAGCTAGAGTAAATGTGGCATGGTTCAAGAGTGGATAAATATTTTTGTACTCGAGTGTACAAGCCTACTGAGAAGAAATACATTTATTTAGTCAAAGAAATTTACGTTTCGCTTAACTGAGTAAATTAAAACTAAAACGCTAGTAATTTTTATAGCTAATACTGCGCATGCAAAGCAGTTTAACAGATAAATATAAGATAAGAACTACAAACAAATAAAAACACTGTTGGATCTTTGGGGATAGTTTGCTTTATGTCACCAGTCTATTGGAACCTGTCAAGCGTAGCGATTATGGAAAATCACTGTAACAAAATATGCTCGTTACTTTTGAAAATATATTAAGAATCTCATAAGTTTAGTGGACTATACTGGCTGACAAAGATAAAGCTATAAAGGCCATATACCCTCGCAGCAGTTATTTTGTAAGGCCGCTAACTATGCCATAGCCGCACAGAAGTTTGCTGCCGAATCTCTTTCGTTAGACGGTGATAACTGTGGTTAACTTCCCTTTTCTACTAGAGCGAAAGACTATGTGCAAAAATAGTTTAAGAGCTACGTCCAGACCAACATAACCCCAGCTTGACCCCAATCTCATCCCAATCTTGAACTCAAAACTTGGCTTTCCATTCACTCCTGTGTGATTTTCCAAGTTCCACAAACTTTGGTGGCAAACGTTTGCTCAGTCAGCATCAACTCTCTCATTGTCTGTCTACCTACCTAGTGTGTCGAGCGTCTAGTGTCTCTGTGTGAGGGACCTTTAGCAAACACTATATCTCGAATGTCAAATAAAGCTGGGAAATTGACTCGAGATTGGCAACACCGAGCCTCCACTCAAGGTGACGTTTTCTGGGTCAGTGACGTTTTCAGACATTTTACACGCTCCTTTATTTAGAGTTTCGACTCCATTGCTTCTTATTAGATGTTGTCACAAAATTTACAGAGTGGACTGTTAGCACTTCTAAAACGGCTTAGTGACAACACGCTAAAACGTGGGCGTCGCGTATTGCTAGTGTCAATAGTTTATTCTAAATCAGGGCAGGACTGATTCTCACCACGAGTCAGCCCTGTGTTCTGGAACGTGGGTTGTTTTCCATTAACGGGGCCAATAAGGTACGAAAATAAATTCAGAATATATGTTGATGTAACCGCGCTTGAAAATCAACCATAGACTTATCGAAATTTACCACACGGGAATTCAATCAATCAATTTATTCAGGTACATTGTGTTTGAAATTCAATGTCACAAAGTAAGATTAAGGCAAGACAAAAGGCATAGTGCTATCAATAGTAATTGGTTTTATTCCTGTCAATATAATAAATTAAACGTCTGGTCTCGACTATTAGAACAGAATCATCCCATGTAATTCCGTGAATGTCATAAAAGGCAACTAAAGGGAAAAAATAAATAGTAACTCGACTGCTGTAACTAGTATAGCTTTTTTTAAACAAACGACGCCTAATTTACTGACGTTTATTCAAAAGTTCGTAATAAGAATCCGCACATGCGTACGCCCGAAACACTTTTCTCATCTGCATAGCAATACACCATAAAACTTTCCATAATAATCTATTTATCTTGTGACACATATTGTTGTGAAAGTTAAGTCTTTCGATGATGGCGACCACCTTTCCTGACCTTCCGCTGTTTATCTCAGACAGTTCGTTCAACCGCCTGTGACGAGTCCCCCCGCGCTGAACATCACTATATCCAAACAACATTATGAATGTCTCTATGCTGTTTATAATGACTGAGTTACGATAACGACAAGGTCTTCTATCTTGTCTTACTGTCATGTGAACGTTTTTTTAAAACTCGTAGCTTCGTCAGCCCATAATTGAGGTTAATTATACTTTATTTTCTCATTAAAAACAAAAAAATCATAGCTTACATGATCCATACTATTATTATAAATACGAAAGTGATTTTGTTTGTAGATTGGTTCGTCATTCCCGTCGTAATGTACGGCCAGAATGACTTGATATTCCGTATAGTTGATATATAGTTGAAGTACAAAAGCAATACAGTGGGCGGCCATAATTAAACTACCACTAATGTAACCGAATACTCACAGTTTTTATAGACCGAATACTCAGCACAAGAGCTTCACCGGAATTCAAAATTTTCACGAAGGCTTATGAGATCACTTAGATTTCAGTCCCAAGCCACATGGCAATCGCACTTCGACATGCACACTATTAGCTATATATAATTCGCTATAAAACACAGCCATCAAAGTTAGATTTGGTTAATGACGCAATTATAATTGGATTATTCGGATAGTCATTGAAAAACGTAAGCGGATAAGGTTTTATCCACATTTCGTTTCGCTGTGGCTCGCACTAACAGCCAGCGAAAGGCCTTGTTCGGCGTTGGCCGGCCAAGTGATAGAACTTAGCTCATAAATTCTAGTAATTGTACGTTTATAAACATGCGCCTAAGGGCAGCCAGTCCTAGAAACCTCATTCGAGAAACTAGGTCTAATAAAAAGTGTGACATAGTCGCAGATGGCGAGTGACATGGGACAATATTTGTACGGTCGTGATAAGAGGATAAAGATAATGTGTTTTTAGGTTGTTGGC
Source organism: Carcina quercana (assembly GCA_910589575.2). Taxonomy (NCBI): domain Eukaryota; kingdom Metazoa; phylum Arthropoda; class Insecta; order Lepidoptera; family Depressariidae; genus Carcina; species Carcina quercana. The sequence continues at coordinate 8,298,612 of OU342439.1, forward strand.
ACGACCCTGGCCTGGCGTGATTTTGATTCGTTTGCTTAATATAAATAACTTGTGTTCTTCTTCGTCGGCGTTTCCAAAAATTATCCCACAGGAACTACTTGTACGACCGTGATCAAAAATAGCCTTCGCTGACCCTTTGTTCTCACTTTGACATACGAGTATATAATATTCGGTATGGAGTTATTAATGTCTTGATTTTGAATTATTTTTAGGGTTCAGTACCATCTACATCATATTGCGATGTCTTTGAAAAAAATCTTACTCTTGCAATGTTTAAAGAAGTATTGTAGAACTTATAGGTCAGCGCAATAAAAAGATATAGCTGTATTTTAGATCATTTCCATACAAAATGAAAGGGAACAATAATCTATAGGATACTTCCGGTTGAGTTAGAATAATGAAATTTGGCAAGAAGTAAGGTCTTACAGCTCAACTATAGGAATAAATCTCAAAACTGGTTTGTTGTTAAATTATAACACAGTAAAAATAGCTTTTTTATGTTTACAAAATAAACTTTGTTGTTGCAAGCCATAAATCGGTTATGTAATTTAGCTGCAAAGTTAAGTTAGTTTTTCAATCAGAAGTACATTTTCGGTAGAGCCCTTTGGGTGCATATTACCGTACCTATTCTTTATGATTTTTAGTATGTTAATTATTCACATTCCGTACAGAACCCTCGGTGCGCGAGTCCGACTCGCACTTGACCGCTTTTTGTCATCATTATCAATTCCTATGTTGATCATGAGCCTCCCTCATATACCGACTCGTCAAACTTTACATAAGGAGATTTGCCATAATCAACGAACTTTGCGTCGTTGGTGATCACAGCAAGATGTTGTTAATAATTTTCTTGTTTTCTTTGTCCAGTAGAAGAATATGTGTCCAGTATTGTACCATGTCACATTCATCCATTCTTGTTCCTATACGGTGTATTGAGGAAAATCGCAATGAAAGGTGAATTTGACATGGGGAACAAGTGGATAAGTATATTGGTCCTCAAGTGACATTAATTGCATGGAGTGAGCGTATTCAATTTGTAACTTTGGCAGCATTATATATTTTTAACAGATTATTCTGTAAATGTTTCATCAGGAACTCGCAAAAGGCTTTCCTAACTTCGATTGCAGCTAAAACGACGAAGAAAACGTTTTTTAATATGGTTTTCTTTTAATTGAATAGTTTTTCAACCTGTTTTTTTTCTAGCGGCCTTTGAATTTTTTAACGGACTTATTACGGTTTAAAAGGTACAGATCTCTGAAAGACAGAAAGATAGACAGCGCAGCCATAGTAATAGGGCATGGGACCATAAACAGTACACAATGCACAAAATGAATTATATAAAAATCATAATTCCTGTAAAAGAAAATTAATGAAACTCGAGTTTGACTCGATGAAAAATGATCTGAGAACTAGAGGACGCAGATGGCTTTACATTTTCTTTTTGCCTAATTTATTTATCAAATTTATAAATTGAAATACTTTGAAAGTTCTCTACACGGAACATGACAATGATTACAGTACGGCCCTAGTCATTACTAAAATAACAAAATATCAAAACGAAAGATTCTTTGTTATGTAGATAAAATGTCATAGCCTGTATCGCATGTTGTCTTTAACTTGGTGCAAACTAGAAAGCAGTGTCATTAAATTATAATTAGTATTTTATAATAATATTTTGTATCAAATAAATAAATCAATAACGACGGACAGCTAAGTTTTAAAAATATTTGAAAAAATATGCAATGGAAATATAAAGATAATTTTGTATATACGAAAAGACAAATTAAATAATGAATACAATTAATTTGTGTTTAATATATCAACGTTAGCTACGACAAACCAATTCAGATTTGTAACCACGTACTATAATTTAAAATCTACTTCATAAATATATGCGTCATGTTAGTTTTTTTTTAATATTCCCAGAAACATTTCACCTCACAAAAAATATTGAAACTCAAAGAAATCCTATCAACAAAACTTAAAATATCCTTCCAACAAAACATCACAAATTTGTCACCGGGTGTAAGCATGCGTTTTAGATATGACATGATGAGAATTATTCACAGAACGCGTCAAATACTCACAATGGGATCTCTAAACCATCCGTACATATTGACATATCTAAGAATAAGATCGACCACGCGGTAAGATTCGAGTACACTAAACAAATTTCCAAAATTCGAGTGAATGACCGGCGCGGGCGTGATCGCGGGGACGTGTAAAGAAACACTGAGTGCTATGCCGCAGCCTGCCTTACGAAGGCTACTTAGATTCCTACATTTATACAGCGCTAAGTGAAGCCTCGACAAACAGCTGACGTGTGATAAATTTTCGCGTTTTTCCGCGCCCCGCCCGAGATACTAAATAATTCCTTATCGATATGTCATGCGCCTGTGAGATAGGCGATGTGTGATTTGCAATTATCATGTGTATTTCAATCCGTATGTTCTTCACTTCACCATGTTTGTATTAAACGATTCCAATCCACAATCTACACAGAATAGTCACGAAGTATCATGTTGTGTCTATATATTCTGATCTTCAGTTGAACCACAGAATCTGAGCTGACCGATGCAATACAACTTCTTTGATCGCCTCATTGGCTTCACAAACTATATATATATATATATCGTAGTACCAACAAGTGATTCGACGTAATCATCGTAGGAGATTGATAATCACAATTATACTTATTATTACTAAATTAAAAATTGTTTATTTCTACTCCTTACAAATACATAGTTGAAACCTTATACCAGTAATGCCTTGACTCGCTCTTCCATAACAAACCAGATTACTTTATATTATAATTATTTTATATCACCAACAAACTGAAAACAATCACCATTATTGCAATAAATTGAATGAAATAAATTTAAGCTTAAAATAAATTAATTGTAATTTCCATTAAAAGATTTCTTGCAAATCTACTATTTTCGGTTGTATGTATATCATTATTTAAAAAAATATATTACATTATGCTATAACGGTATTATAATTATCGTTTTGCGATTATACCTGCAACGATTAATTATTTACACACTGACATTTAAGTTGAACAGCCATTTTCTTCCCCTGCGATCCTTCTCTTTGTACATTCTTGTTGTCGTATTGCGCAGTCACAACCATAGCGTGTGTAGGTCAGGTTAATTTAAATCGCACTACCCCCGCCCTGATACAGTTCAGGGTCGCCCAAGTCTCTTGCGTGATACAAACCTAGTCGCCAATGCTGACCCTTAATGTTTTAATCCCCGGCGCAAAAAAAGAGGTGTTATAAGTTTGACGCCAATGTCTGTCTGTCTGTGGCATCGTAGCTCTCGAACGGATGGACCGATTTTGATGCGTTTTTTTTAACGTGAAAGCAAGTTTCTTTGCGGTGGTTTTTAGCTATATTTGGTAATAATCGTTTGAACAGTATCAGCTGATGTTAGGCATTTTCGGCCTTATTGCTTAGGGGAGTTCAAATTTTTTATTTAATTTACTTGTTCCCGTCACATTAAACATCCAACGGAACAAAATATTAAGCCGATGCCACGGCTTCACTCTGTACATTGGTTAACCGTTGCCTATACACGTTTCATACATTACAGTACGCAGTATTCAATATATTTTGTAATGTAAGACTATAGCTATCGTTAGTCTTGATATAAATTCGAAATAAGGTTGTTTATTTTACTGGAATGCTTCTAGCATCCAATTGTTTATGCATCAAATGAAACGCAACGTCATAATTTTAATTAATTACTCCACTAAACTATAACGCAAGCTAATGACATTTTTATGACAGTACTATCAATCAATGATGCTGTTATAAGACGTAAACATTAAACAGAGACCTGCCCAGACTTTACTTTAGAAAAACGGTTGTGTGCGAGTCGGACTCGCACGCCGAGGGTTCCGTACAGAGTAATTCCGATAAACAATTAACATACTAAAAATCATATTTTATAAGAATATGCGCTTGGCGAAAAATTACGAGCAATTGTTAATTTACACATTAAAATACAAATAACGCTGGCGCTGGAACAGTTAGTATCCGTAAAACATTAATGAAATATATTTTTTTAACTTTACAGATTTGTTCCTATACTTGTGCTGTAAGAGTGCTTCTTGCCATATTTCATGATTCTAGGTCAAGGGGATAGGTTTTGTTTTTGTTGCATTTTGTATGGGAATGGTCTAAAAATACGTATTAAAACAGCAGTCTCTTTTTATTGCGTTGACCTATAAGTTTGACTTTTTACAGATGCAGAAACTGCAGATTTGGGTACTCGATAATCGATATTAATTTCAACTTGATATCTCCACGCTTTCCCGAGAAAAAGGGTCTTGACACACAGACGGACAACAAAGTGATCCTACAAGGGTTTCTTTTTCCTTTTGATGTACGGAACCCTAAAAAAGAATAAACGCTTGACTCGTACCTACTCGAACCTATTTTTATTCGTAACAACAGTCATGCCCGTAAATAATTACCTACATTGAATTTTATGATAACTAATGTACCATGATAAGCTTAAAAGTACATTAAACCTTGAGTAACTGGGTAGTTTATATAAACTATTTACAACATGTATGTTCAACCTTAAAACAATAGCATGACTGAAATATTTGTTCGTTGATAAACAATTTATCATTTTATCGAAATGCGCAGAGATGCGATGTTTTACGTCACTCGTATAAAGCGTGAGCAAATACCTGTATAATATAAATACATGAGAGTGTGATATCAGGAGCATTTGATCCTTCTACCAATAAAGCCTTTTGTTCGTATTGACACAACGTTTTGATGAAAACCGTAATTTTCTAGATAACGCAGGCGTGGTGTTTACCCTTGTATTTAGTGTTCAACCTAGACACATTTGTTTGGTACGATACATGGATACTTTCCACTATATTAAGAGGTACCTTGTGTTTTCTGCAGATTTTTCCTTACACGATATCTCCAATTTTACAAAGAAGAAATAGAGCGACAGTGATCGTTCGCTTTTTTCTACATTTCTCCGCAATTATACAATAAACAAAGCCGGACTGGACTTTACGTTGTTATTGCTGGTTTACGGTTTATCGATACATTATGGATTAATGTTTAGATTCATAATCATAACAGTCATAATCAATATATTTAATACCTCTCATTACATGTCAATATTACACAACTTCTTACAATATTCTGTGGGGTTATTATAAATTGAACTGTCTATTAAAGTAGTCACTTTTAACTCTGAGATATATCAATTTATGATGTATCCATTTTGGAATGGTACAGGACTAGCTGTGACATTATATCTGGGGCTATCGTCATTGAGGTATAAAATATAAAATACGTAAGTAAAGAAAAAGCCAGCCAAGTGCTAGTCGGACTCGCCCACGAAGAGTTCCAACAAAATACCGAGCAAAAAACGCCAGAAAATACCTAATTATACTAAAGGGGCTTACGTTTTAAAGCTTTCAAAGCTAAAATGCTAGCTAGTTGTGTGAGAGCACGGTTAGGGTGACGTGTCACGATACATAACCTAATACATTCGCGTTGATTTCCTCTCAGTGACTATTTGTTTAGATCTGTTGCGTACAATGTATCTTTATTATTGATACAATAATATGTAGTCATAAAGTATTATAGTTTGTCTTCTAAATAGCGAGAACACGATCGATGCCTTATATCGACAACTAAGAGACGAAAATTACATTTTTATTTGCATGTTCGTTTCTCCCGCCAGTTGAGTGTAATAGGTATTGTTGTTAGGGCTGTGGTTAGGGTTATTTTGTCGAACAGGGAGCCCCTGTGTCCCGCGTCCTAGACTCACTGCCCATCTCCTGATATTTTGCTCTTATTCTTTCATTTTACGACCACTGCGAGATGATGCGGGGTGAGCATTAAATCAAATCGAAAATAAGTTTCTGTCACTTTTAATAAACTTCACATTTTTAGTTGTTGACGGTACATTATTGTTGCAGTGACATCGAATCTACTTAAGAGTACCCCTCATCAAACGAGCTCAAACACGACTGGTTTATCAAGTGTAGTTAAGGAGTTCGAACGACCAGCTCTAGGATCAGACCAGCTCTATGGTACCATAAAAATGCAATGACATCGGAACTGAACCATAATGTTAAAATGCCATAGGATAATAGGAAGTGGTTCTTATTCATCTTGCAAGATTTGACCTAAACATACAAACAAACATTGCAAGTTATTAATGCACCTGCATTAAAAACTTGTAGATAGAGGTGATCATAATCAGTCATATTCTGAAGCCATACAACACCGACATCTCGTTTGCGGAACAACTAGTGAACCCTAAACAGGCCGCAGCGTCTGCCTATCGAAGTCTGCATAAGTCCACTTTTGGACAAGAACCTACCTCATAGATAGCCATAGCATCTGCCTATGTTTGTTCTTGCTGCGATCAACAATCCGAGAATCTATGAGGGAGGCTTATATTCAACAGTAGCCTGCGCAGCTGGTACTCAAAAATCACATGTAAACATACACTCAAAAAATATCTACTGGAATGTAGCTCGACTGATTTTACTAAGTACAGTACTATTATTTTAACCTTATCGTGTATTTATTATATATCTGTTTGCATGTTCTTCTTTTAATCATTATTCTGTAGTCTCTCACCCTCAGCTCGCCCTGCTTGACCTATGGGGCTGCTATAACAAAAATTATTAGATTCAGGTGTAAACAAGTGTTACTAAATTGTCAATGTCTCTAAATAAAATAAATAAATAAAATCAGGTTCCTACGTCGTATAAAAAAATAGTTTTCGATGCGAGTGTACACGATATATGCGTAATTATTTTCCTGTATTTTCCAAGAACTTGAGACGTAACATATGTAGTATGCATGTCAACACAATAAACCAAACAATTGTATGCACCTGTGATTATACGTTATCCATATAATACTGATAAGTGACATCATCGTCAGCTCCCTAAAAGGTCTAGAATATTCTCTATTAAGGGAGTCGCCTTTCCATACAAAAGTGGGTACATCTTCAGGCTAATGACTAAGTATTTTATGCAACAATTTAATGAATTATCGACTGAGTAATTGGGAATAAAAAATCAATAACCAACATGTATTAACACTGATGCATAAAATACTATGTCATTATATAACGGTAACGCGCACACAAATTTTGTATGGGGTCGCAGGCGCAACCACCATTCGTTTGTAACCAGGAAAATATTATGCATTATAATATAAATGCATTGAAATGTTTCTACAAAAAGTATTTTCAGCGAATTCAATCCGAATATCAAAGGTCAAGGACAAACAAATTTGAAGACCGCTTCTGATTTACCGCGTAACTTACTGCGTAAGTTCCATAATGCACAATATACAGTTTTAAGAACATTAAAAAATATAATGTTTCTCAAAGGGGCGGAACGTGTACAGAAAACGTTGATTGATTGGATCATTAATTAAAGAACTAGAGATAGAATCTATTTTTGCATAATAAATCTGTCCTGCTTTCGCACACGTAATCCACCAAGTGAAAAAATAATTTTAATCTGTACGTCGATTTCTACATCGTTACTACACTATCTGTCAAAAAATAACTAATAACGTAATAACCGAACGAAAAAAAGTTCAGCTCGAATGAGTGAGAATGAAAGAGTGAGCAAGAAAGAAAAAGAGTTCAAGTAGAATGATATTTTAGGTAGTACACTGTAACGTCGGAATGTTTTATCTGTTGGTCTTTATATATATTCTAAGAATTAGATATATTGAAAATCGTGAATTGAAGTCGTTGTTTTATCGGATAGATAAGGTGCCTTTATCATCAATCTGTGTTATCCATTATTTATTAAAAATTAAACATATTTTATAAAATAGATGATCTTACCTTCATCGTAGTCCTTGGCTCCAAGCCCCATGATGTAGGCGCTCCTCAGGAGGTGCCCCATTTTGCTTAAAATCTTACTATGCTGATACTGTGCAATCGAAGTGTACAACTCAATAACATCAAACTATAATACTACATATAACGATACAACAAACTCTATAGCTCTACGAATAAAAGAAAAACAAAGAAAATCTAAACGATATGTTTACATTAGGGATAAACCGCACAAGTCGGTGATCGCGTAATCGGCTACATCTCTGCTATAAAGTGGAACAAAACGCTTCCGTGACAGAAGAAAGCCGGTATGTAGTAGTAGTAGCGTCACAACTTCGCAAATGGTGTAAAACGAGCGCTAACCGAAATTATAGGTCGCGATAGATAGATGGACAGAGGAAGCGGTGGAGCAGCCCCAAGATGTTACAATTTTAAAATATTCTACTAACAATAGTTTTCTAGAACATTTAGAATATTTACCAGCCATATTTTTACAGTGCTTTTTATAGAGAGGGAAATAACTTTTTTCCCTTTAAAAAGCACAGCACAAGAAAAAGAATCAGCATGAACTACATATAATTATTAGTCGTTTTATACATACTCGTAGTATACTAATAATATACACGTGAAAGTGAATTTGTTTATCCTTCCTTCACGTCGCAGCGATGAGTCAGTAAGGCATTTTTAAAGGGATAATTTAAGGGTCGGAGTAGGACAAATGCTACTATTTATCCCGATTGGACAAGTTGTTACTGTGGGATACATTCTAAACCACACGTAGACGGAGTTGCGGCCAAAAGCATGAACCATCTGCAGCCGATTTGACAATGATGATACACGACATTGGTTTGTAAACCAAACTCAAACTCACATTAATTTGGCAACATCGATCGTTGCTAGTCAGCAGCTGTCTTCTTTTTTGTTCTAGCTAGTTCCCATCCCATTAATAAACTCTCAAAAACACACCACACATTATCGCAAATCACACACATTTACACCTTTCAATCTCACTGTACCCCGTCATGCAGCCTCGGCTAGTATGGGATGCACTAGTCCTTAGAAATAATAAGATGTATTGATTGATATTGCTAAAGCTGTATCGGGAAACGAGTAGAATACCCAAACTAAGGTTTACTCTTTCCTTGGGTATGAGTCTCGTCTTCTCAGCTCTCATCAAGCCTGAAATCTTACTTTTTAGGATTACACACAACACACTCAGACACGACATTCATACAGACAAAAAATACAATGTTTATGTAAGTTAAAAATTGAAGAAAAAATCGTGATTAAAAATGTATTTTTCTTATATCATATGGGGATCGACTCTGCTAGTTATGCGGTCGCCTAGATCCTGGGTCACCTGATCCTTTATGTTCATGGGCTCTTCAGCAAGTGTAACAATGAACAACTTGTTTAAGGTAACGAATATTTAGTAAGAGACGAAAACTCCACTGCCCGCTCTAGTCTCTAACGCTGCTTGTTGACAGTAGCCAGGAACAATGAAGTTATCTGCGTGCGCGCAGGCGAGACTGCAAACAATCTGGTTGTAGCGCCGCGTCACGCGCATCACCTCTATGAGGCCTTGCAGAATACGATAATACTAATATTACGTACTTCTATTCCATACATTTTAGTACCATCGCGGTGAGACTTTGGAACACACTTCCACACCCGCAGCTGTCTATCGGCACATCAAATAAAAATAAAAATGTTAATCCGACATGTTTTAACAGTAATTTGATGTGTAATCTAGAATCTAGAGAGAAAAGGTACAGGGTACACCCTGTGTATCCTGACGTGCGTCAGCATAAACTGAATTATCTTGCCACTTTAAATGAAAATTAAGATTAATTTGGCTTCTAATCATTGTCATAACCGCCTGCAGAAGTCCGCCTTTGGATTTACCATAATCACTACGCTTTCAGACAGATAAGTGATCGCAGTAATATGTTGTTGTTACATAGGTGCTACTGTTCATCTTCTTCTTAAGTGACCCGCAGGATGAGATGAGGTAGACCACACGGCCAAACTATACCGAGACACATAGTTGTACACGCAGGCGGATGTCACGGTGCGGATTATCTCTGATACTTGGTTTTGTAGGCACCACTATGTTGCAGAGCACGATAATATTCGCGCCCAAAATGACAAAAACAATGAAGAACGACTTTCTGCGAACCTAAACGATAAAACAAAAACTTTGCTGTTTTTAAGAGAAAATTTTTAAGTGACAAGCAAATGTAATGTGTGTCTTCGATATACATTACTACGTGAAGCAAATGCTTTTTACGAAAATTGCGCGGACGGAGAAGTATGAAACTTCGCACATTTATAGTTTATATATATAGGAGTGCAGAATGCTAATTTTTAAATAAAAAAATTAAATTAATATGGTCGAATTTCAACCACTAGACAACTTGTTAACAGATTGTCAATATCATGAAATTTTTTTTCATATTTCTTTTTAAATTTTAATTTATTTTTATTTTATAATTTTGTAAAATTTTAATTGTGTAATTTAATTTGTAATATAAGTCTCACTATGTTGCTGTGCCCTCGCAGGGCGTTACATATAATATTTTACTATTTGTAATATGCTATTTGTGAAATAAAAATCAATTTATGTGGTGTGAGTGTGAGAGCGTCGACCAAAACGCGCCACTACAAGACAATTTCGCTCTACCCTGATCAAGGACTAAGGTCGGTTCTGCACATAAGTAGAGTTAAATGATTTGTCTGGTGCGTCCCATCTCAACACGAATGACATCTCAACTATGGTAATATATCATCACCTTGTAAATCCGCTTAGGAGCAAGTTAACCGAGCATGAAATGATGACAGCCTCGGGGCTCCGCCTCAGCGCTCACTCGCATTTAGGTCAATTTTCGGGCCGTGCGGTGTCCCTATCCTTCCTTATTCTATTAATAAAACACACCTGGCTATATTTAGATTGGATATAATGTCTTAAAATGATGTTAACTCCTGCGAAGCGAAAACAGCAAAAAAACAAATAATTTTCAAAAAATCATCTGGAAATGTTGATTTTAAATTGGGTGAGAGGTTCACCTTAAGGGTGAGAAAATAGGGTCCGAGTAATAACATTCTCTAGCAATGTCTTGTTACTCCATATCTTAGCCAATCATTAACCGATTTTAATGATTCTTTTTTTATTGAATTGGCTAAATCTCAAGGTGAGGTCTGGTCTGAGGCGCATTTCGATTTGAAGGAAAATTAATGGCTGAATGCCGTAGTCGTTCGTGGTCAAATGATGCCGGTTCTATTTGAACTTATTTAAGACCGCATTAAATATAGATAATAATGTACGTAGGTATACAATATGTAATTTAAGTCACCAAAAGTTACTGACCAAACTTATGATAAACAAAATCATTTTACTTTTATTTAGACTGTACCTACAACTACATCAGTTACTAATGGCGCCTCGATAATATAAACCCAGACAAACACCGCTAGTGTCTGCGTGCGGTGATGGGAGGTAGGTAGGGTCAAATAATGTGTTTACCAACGCGACGAGGGGAATGTTTGAAGTCCGTCGCCATCGAAACGACCTCGCCGCATCTTGAACTGGTGCTCATTTATGTAAATTATCGAAACATCAGGCATGAACAACCCCAGCCTCAAGGACGTGTTTTATTAACGCTAGCTTGGTATCGTATCCAACACGACAATCACGCATTTTCGTCACGAGAACTGAAATAATTATATTGTTACTTTTAATAACCCCTTAGCATGATTGTTCGAATTTTGATTGTCAGGGTTCCGTACCTCAAAAGCAAAAAGGAACCTTTACAGGATCACTTTTTTATATTGTTGATTTATGAGATGACAGGAGATAGCAAACGATAGAGAAAAGTGGTATTCCTTGGAGGAAATTTTTACCCTTAAAGTATTTGCCACACTGGATGCGTGGTCAGGTAAAATTGAACGCATCCCTCATTATGTATCTCTACCAAACAAACAAAAAGAATCATCAAAATCTATTTACAATTGGCATACATACAAAAAAACATACAGACGATATTTTTTTAAGTTGGTTGAAAAGCAATATTGTTTTTATTTTATACCGATCCTTAAAACCACTATTTAAAAGAAATTATCAAATATGTATTTGTAATTTAAATAGGTGACGGTCACGAAAATTACGATAAATGTATTTACTGTAATTGTTTCTCAGAAACGCGTGTCGGTTTCAAGTTGAAACAAATATGAAATACTCAAGTCTGTAATCCCTTTGATCTGTGTTCATGCCGGTCATTTTGACGATTTAATGATTTCCCTTGAAAGCGCATCAAAACCTAGAGGGTACTTTCCGTCGACCTAGAATCCTAAAATTTGGCAAGCATGGCCTTGCAGCACATGTATAAGAATAAATCTTAAAAGATTTTTTTTGAAGTTACATCTCATAAAAATCGCTTTTACGGTTACAAACTGTTCCAGCGCCTGTCGGTATATTCTGAATGCTGTATTGTTAAGAGGATTGTCTGTTTAGAGCACGTGGCCGCGTTCATGGTTGCATTGTTTTGTAGCTGTCCCTATCCGAGCCCTATCCTACCCGAGCGCGTACGGTGAGACAGCATACACTACGCGAAGTTATCCACCCGTTATTTGGATGTTTCGTAGTCCTGTGATCATTTGAAGGATACAGTATATTATGTAGCCATTTTTTCAATACAGTATATTAATAAAATTTTAGATGTCGGTGGTTTTTCCAAATTGTAATTCTAAATTGAATCATACTCTTGTAAAACAGGTTCAAAGTTGGGGCTTTTTATTTCCGAAAAATACAATACTTTGATGCCCTGTAATTCTGAAAGTTTATACTTTAACGAAAATCTGACTCACCACCGACACAGATATTTGTTTCTAGATTGTGTCTTGAAAATTTAATAGATTTTCATAGCTTAATACTCAAAATATGACTGGACTACTTTTTATGGGCGCTTTGACACCAGCATACCATCTTAACAATCCCTCGTTGATTTCGTCACTGATTTTTCGGTACATACTTATTACATTACCTTCGGCACATATTTATGATTTTTTGTACGTTTATTCATATTCTGTGTGGAACCATCGGTGCGCAAGTCTGACTTGCACTTGGCCGTTTTTTAAAAGTGAATGTGTTTTCTACGGCACATTTAGCTATTAAATTAAAAATTTGTACAATGCATTTTTGTCAATTTTACCTTTGTGTCAGGGACCCCTGTTTATTGTTATACGTAAAACCTGTAACACAATAAACAGTGATTCGGCCGAAGACTTCGTTATATTACTGAGTTCATATGGTTAGTAGTGTAAGAGAGAGATGTTGGTGTGAGGGTGTGTGTGAAAGAGTAGAGAGAGAGAGAGGGTGAAATGGGGGAGTATACTAATCTTTTATGTGTTAATTAAATGCCCAGTTTTTATTGATCTTGTGTAAAATATAATTTTCATACTTTATTTATTACAATCCATCTAATAACAGATTTGACTTAAAAACATAATAACAACTTATCAACTACTAACATAATGAATATAATAATTGCTTATATAATTATGTGATGCTTGGCAAACCAACTTCTGCAAACAAGTATGAACTTGATTCTAAATCACAGTAGGCATCAAATTCCCATGAACTGACACATACCTCTATCATGTTCTCATCGCGATAATGTGCAATATTTTCTGCAACAAAAACCCTGATTAAATTGTATAATTAGTCAAATGCAAAATATGTAAAGTAACAAATGGTAAAATGCACCTATTCTAAATCTAGATTACTGTCTTTTCTTTGAAAGGCTATCTCAATTAGGATGCAGCAACAATGCACAGCATCAGGACGTAGAATATAATATCTTAAGCTTTTATGTGAATGTAATAAGACACTTTAGTAATATGGTGCCAGATTTTCTTGACATTTCATATTAATAAATCAGATACCTAAATCATGCTAAAGCAAGATAGAGCGAATTAAAAATTCAATAGATACTTTGGAAACTTCATCTATATCAATCTACAAGTTTCATTTTTAACCGACTTCAAAAAAAGAGGAGGTTATCAATTCGATGGGTATGGTTTTTTTTCTTTTTTCTAAATGTTTGTTACCTAAGAACTTTTGACTGGGTGAACCGATTTGGGTGATTCTTTTTTTATTAGAAATTGTGCTTCCTGTGTGGTCCCATTTCAATTTGGTCCAGTTCTGACAATAGCATCAATGACAAAATGATATAAATCTTAAATTTGCCTTAGTAAAAGTAGACTTTTAGGGCAACTGAAGTCGGTTTCCAGTTCTTTATGAACGCATTTACTTGTTGTTTACCTGTAACAACTTGTTTCAGCTGATATTCCTGCTGCAAGGACTGGTACAGTTGATAGACAGTGTCGGAGATCCTACTGGTCGACCATGATGAGATTACTGCCTGGTCCGTTGGCTGGAGTCGGGATAGAGCTTGGAGCTGATTGGTTATAAATTGAGCACCTGTAATATCACAAAATAATTAACAATAAGTGTTCTTGTTACTATAATTTTAAAAGTATCAATTTCACTGCACCAATTTTCATTTTGGTTGTTTGACCATCGAGGCATCAAGAGATAAAAAACAAACTCATGTTAACATTTAATGTGATGACCAACTGAAGTTCAACTGGCTGGCAAAACAATTCTATACTTGCCTTCCACAATATTTTTCAAACTTTCCAGAGCTTCCAGCAGACTTTCTGTGAGTGGCTTTAATTGTTGTGGGTAGTAGTCTTCAGTACATTCATGTAATTTCAAAGCAGATATAGTTTTACATAGTTTGGTACCCTTCTCTTGAGCTCTGGTCCAACTGCTTAGTAACGCATGCAAATTTGATAAGTGCGTAAACACTGTTTTAGATATCCCAGAAGAGTCTTTATTCGGTGTTGGTAGCTCTGCGAAAAAACGGCAATGTAAAATATATATAAAATCTTTTAAAACTTTCATGAAGAAACAGCTTTTACCTCGTGTCGAGAAACTGTGGTTCGAATCGGGACTCTTTACTGGGGTTTTAGACATATTTATTATATATTATGTTATTTAGATGGTCTGCATAAAAAATTGGTTTCATAGCATATAAAATAAACCAAATAATATCAAAATAATAAACTATCTAATTTAGTCTGTCTCGACCAAATGTCAACTTCTTGTGGTGTGCGTGCGTGCAAGCTTGCTTGATTGAACTGCAAGCTGTGTGAGTGTGTGTAGCTGTTGTTTTTGTGTGGTTATATTATAATACATTATATGTGGTTATATACTCTTAGGTTCTTATGACAAAACAACAAACGTTTCATTGCACGCATTTTTATTTGATATTCTACTATAGTATGTATATTAGTGATATTAGCAATATAAGAGATGAGATTATTCAGCTTCAGCACAGATAGAAAAGCAAGGCAACCTGTTTGTTGCCGACAAAAAGGCGAAATATCGCACGACCAACCTTTGAAAACCTCGTCAAAATGTATAATACATTTTATTGAGAAAATGCAGAAGAAAATGAGAAAGAAGAGATACATATATATTCAGTCCATTGTCTTCCCATTCGAGAGAATTAAACTACTACTGTTATACTGCATGTCTGTCTACGACGTCAAACAAACGTCAAAGAGTATTTATATCCCAATTTGTAAAATATTTAAGCTGATGGTAATGTTGCCAATGCTTCCAATAAAAAAATAATTATATCCCAATCGTAGTGATTATATGCTCCTAGATCCCAATTATTTATATTATATCCTCTCAGAAATAAACAAACTGCTTTAGCACACTTTAGCATTTTAGGAGTTGTTCTGTTCGTGCATTGCTTATTTTACAGTTTTATCAAATAATACACACTATTTGTCATATAACGAATAACGATTTATATTAGTTTTCCGTTAAGTCATAGAGTTAAATGGCTGGACCTATTCAAGAAGTTGTGGAGGAAGACGCTGCAGATTTACAATTTCCGAAAGGTACGTTGCAGGGTTCTTACATATTCCAAAATATTTTAATTAAGTTTTGCCAACGAGTAACGGTCTCCACTTTTCCCAACCGCTCCAACTTTTGCATTACAAAAGTGGGTTGGGATGCACAAAGGAAGACGCTAAGGCGGGAGCTTTTTTCCTCAGCGCCCCCTTTTGTACATCCTTACCGAAGCCACTCATCGAAACATACAAATCCACTAAGGTCATATTGGTGTCGGTTATTTTATAACTGCATCCACAATGCGCCAGCCGAGCGAGCGTGTCGCGGCAGAGAACAGTGAAGCGCCAGAAAGTACCTTTTTAAGAAAATTTCAGTGATTGTGTCAGAAAAAGTAGGGTTATGTTTTTACTAAATTATCACAATTGTAATTCCAAAACTACATTTCTAAGATGGGAGGTTAAAGAGGTATAGTGTAGAGCTATAATGTAATCTTTCATTTCAGAGTTTGAAAATGCAGAAACCCTGCTGATATCCGAGGTGGACATGCTGTTGGAGCACAGGAAGGCCCAGAATGAATCTGCAGAGGAGGAACAAGAATTCTCAGAGGTGTTCGTGAAAACTCTTACATATACCAACATGTTCAAAAAGTTTAAGAATAAAGAGACTATAGCTGCTGTTAGAAGGTAACTTTCTGTTATAAATTAATCTTTTTAATTACAAATTTTTGGATAAGCACTATTGCCCCAATCAGTATTCACCTGTAATAGTTTCTAGAATCTAGAACAAGGCTGCTTAACTTTTTTTACAGTTTGGCAAAATGGATGATTCAGGTGTCTTTAGCGTGCCATTGATGGTTCCTATTTTAGTTACTTTTATCACTTGTTCAATAAAACATACATATAATATTATGTTATAATTATTATCCTTTTATATATTTAGTTTGATTGCCTTAGTTTTGTGTCATGGGACTATTCATATTCATTATTGGGGCAGGTTTCCGGAACTCGACGTCAGGTGCGCCTATTTTGCGTGATAGGGTGGCGTGCCTTATTCATGTCACCCCAGCTCCAGCAGAAAGCCCAACAACTTATTTGTGAAGGCCTCTGGGAGCGACCTCGGTGTTCCGAGGTACTTTGCCCGCAGTGTTGCTACTCCTCCGCACTCCAGCAGGACGTGAGCAGCTGTCTCTTCGGCCCCAATGCATGCTCTGCACAGAGGGCTTTCAGTGATACCTAAAGCAAACAGGTGCTTGTTATAGAGTCCATGTCCTGTAATTGCTCCTACAATCAGGCGAAGTTGACATCTGCTTAGTTGTAACACTTGTTTGGTGAGGCGACAGTTACAGGTTGGCATGGCCTGTTTCGCCTGTCCGCAATTTTCCCTTGACTCCCACTCTTTATAGTAAGACTGTACGGTATGTAGATGTATCCATGATCAGAGTTGCGAGAAAGGTAGGGCCACGGTTGGTTCAGGCCCGGCTATCTTCATACTTGAGGCCCTTCTGGCCAGTTTGTCTGCTGCATCATTACTTCTAGAGCCACTGTGTCCCTTGATCCATTGCAGGGTTATGCAGTTCTGTCTGCTTGCTTCTGCAAGTGAATCGTGGCATTCACGTATGGACTCAGATTTAAATGTGTTGCTATTTAGTGCCTGTAGAACTGAAGCGCTATCTGATAGTATGTGAATGGATGTATCTGTTATTTTCCATTTAGCTGCGTGTGTGATGCCTGAACATTCAGCTTGAAAAATCGTGTTGTAGACTCCAAGAGGCATTGCTACTCCTCCGAGAATACACCGAGACCGGTGCCAGACTCCGGTTTGGAACCATCGGTGAAGACACGAAGCTCTCTGCATCCAAACTCTTCATCAGGGGCCTCTTGGAGTTGTATTTTATATTTCTAGTCAAAGACAAATTGCTTGGCTATCTTGCCATGAGAGGTAATTCCTCCATGATCTTTTTCAGTATGTTAGTGTGTGAAGTGCTAACATCGTTCCAGAGCGAAAGAGCTCGGAGGCGCGCTGCTGACATTGCGGCTTCTTGTTTGATGTGCAGGTGCAGGGGCGTCAGGCCTAACATCACTTCCAGGGCCGCAGTTGGTGTAGTACGCATGCAGCCAGTGGCAGCGGTGCATGCCATCCTCTGAAAGCGTTGTAGTCTGTCTGCGGTTGTGATCTGATTTGTACGAGGCCACCAGACTAGGGCCCCGTAGCTTACCGCGGGTAGGACTACCGTTCTGTACAACCACAGTACGTTCTTGGGGGATAGGCCCCATGTCTTTCCTATCATCCTGCGACAGTGCCAGAAGGCGATATCACGGGACTAATAATCTAAGTTAAAAATAATGTTTAAGCTGATGCTTGCATTTTCTCATTAGTACATATTTATGTCATCTTACATTTGACTTGTTTCTATGCCGAACTTGGGTTCAATTTAGAAGCACACTGTCAAAATTTTACCTTAGCTGTTTCAGAGTCTCTATCTCATAGTTCTCTGAGATCTCTTCTATGAGTAGCAATATGGCTGTCTATCTGTACACTTGAGTACAAAAATATGTATGCACTTTTGTACCATGTCACATTCACCTTGCTTGTTTCTATGCAGTGTGTTGAGGGAAATGTCAATTAAAGGTGAATGTGACAAGGTCCAAAGGTGGATACATATTTTTGTACTCAAGTGTACCATATCATTCCTTTATTTATTTGATGAAAACGAAATATGTTATACTAGTGATCTCCCCCTGCTTCAGATAGAAACTAGAGCATATTATATGCCCACAATTTCGCATCAGCTTGTTGCGTCAAGTATTCAAATGTAACATTACCACAACACTACTCTGAATTCTTTGAAAGTATTTTATTGAATGTCATATTATTTCAACCAATATACACAAAACCTCAGACGCGGCGAGGTTCTTTTGTTTTACAGTATGATATGATATTTTATTTATATATGTTGTTACATACTATGAAATATTCGTTTTTGTTCTTATCCTATCTGGAAAAATATTCTAAGATAATATTCATTTGGTTTCAGTTTGCTACAATCGAAGAAACTGCACAAGTTTGAAGTGGCAAGCTTAGCTAACTTATGCCCAGAAACATCTGAAGAAGCTAAAGCTCTGATCCCTTCTTTAGAGGGCAGGTTTGAGGACGAAGAGCTAAGGATACTTTTAGATGACATACAAACTAAGCGCAGTTTGCAATATTAAATTTTTCTAAAGCTAATTTGATTACGTAATATTAAATAGTGTGTGTACATATTAAGACTGAGTTTATAATAAATTTTTCAATCTAAAATATGTAGTTTAAGCAGTTTCCAACTACCTTCTTGATCTAATGTCTAAAATTTGATAACTTCTCACAAACTCGGCGTGCATTTTCTCATTTGGCCTGGTAGTGATACATACAATGGGCGCTAAAATGACTTAACACTTGCGACATTGCGAGGAAAAGCGTCGCAGCCTGAAGCCTCAAGTTAATGAGGTGCTGGCTCTGCTACCTTTCATACCAGAACACAACAGTGGTATTAATACTGCTGTCTGGCGGTAGACTGAGTTAACATGGTGGTAGCAAATACACACGAAAAACACCTACGACGAAACCGAATCCATTACAGATATATTTGGATTCCCCACTGGGAATCCAACCCGGGACCATTGGATTGTTACTCCATGCTTGTTTCATTAAGCCATGGAGGCGGTTAAAAATGCTCATGCTGACTGTATGTACAGTGTACGAGCATCCTTGTGTTTATGTACCACATGGAAATTATTGGGATTCAATAGAATAATTACAATATTATCTTATTCAAGTTACTGCTTTAGCACAAGGCTTATGTCCAACAGTGAACTCATGCAGCCGAGTATGAACACTAGCTAGAGTAGAAAGTATTCTGGGCAAAATATCAAAATATGTTTATGTATGATTGAGTCAACATTCAAACCTTCGACTTTCACATTTATAATATTAGTAGGATATTTAACAGGTTGTTGAAATATATAAATAAAAGAGATGTTGTTAAATCAGTCTGTATATTGGATATGTCTGTAATACAGCGAGATACATTACAGTGAAAACAGGTTTAAGTGATAAAATATTGGAAACAAAAATATTAATTAGAATTTCTTCTCTGAAACAAAACTATAATAAAACCATTCTTATTTATTATTACTTAAAACATAGGTACTATTTATTATTGATGTTAATTAATGCCACTAACTGACAAGCCTTTTGTTCAACATCACTTGTAAAAAAACTAAACGATTTTTTTTCAATAACCTCAACAATTTTTAGATAACTTAAACTCAACAATCCTTCGATAATATTCTTATTTACTAATTTTGTCGCCTAAACATTATTCGTTAACAATATGCTGAACAAAAGACTTGCTCACATATTTAAACTTATCTCAATGGGCACTTTTGGTTTAGTTTAATGTTAGTTTATTTAATCTAATATCATAGTAATAAAGATTACAAACTCATCCGTTTTCTAAAAGCAAAATTTAAAATAATATTTACCATATAAAATAACTATCAAATCTAAGTTCCTATCCGAGTTTATTTTTATCGTAGGGTGCAAAGTATTCTACCCTGGACATACAAAAATATTTATGTACTTCACCCGGACTCCCAAACAAAGATATTGCACTACTCGTAAATTTCCTTGTGAAACATCTTTAGGGTTTTTCACATCGAGTGTTTTTATTATTAAATGGGTAATAAATGGGAATTTTTTATAGCACACATGTAATTTTTTATCTAGTAATTTTAGGGTCACTTCTCTAAAAGTTACTAAACCTTAACTTAGGTAACGACATTGGGAGATGCTTACATAAATCCTAAATTACAACCTGGACCTGTGACGTAAGTGTAGTATTGTAAAATATTAGTAAAGCATGGGGTAACATTTGACGGTCAAGCGCTATATGCAAATCGATATCCTATTGATTTACCTGGTATGTATATTATGTCCAAGCATTCCTTAGTTTTGATGATAATGATATGAATAAAGAATGAATGAAAACAAGAAATCATTTACCTGATTTGATAGGATGACACACATGATCGTCTAATGTTAAAATTAATGTATTGGACTTTTATGGTGTACGTGTGTGGGTTTTTACAAGCGTCACGGAAGCAGATAGGAAGCCAATGCAAATGTAACCATAGAGCTAATCTTCATTACTCAAGTAAAAGGATATCGGCCAAGAATCTAGTAAAATAAAACATTCAAGACATTCTGTGTAATATCAAAAGTATTGATTTATTCCCATTGCAAGGCATTCAGAAGATAACGAACTTTGAACTTCCTCTTTACAATATCATAGATTTAATGAAGACTTTGGCGCATGTAATTCTGAAGAAGAAAAATCTTTTTGAACTAGGTACGCGTTGGCTTGGGTGTCGAATCGAGCGATAGCGATATGGTTGGTGCGAGAGGCGCCAGGTGGCCAAATAATGTCAAAATTCGAAATACGAATTTTTTCAGGTAACACATTTCGATGATGCCTTTTGACAGGCTTCTGCTTTTCCATAAACTGAAATACAATTTATGCGACGTTACATCGTCAACCAAAGGGCGTCGAAAAACGATCTCGCTGTACCCTGATCAATCGCTAGGGCCTCCGCTGTGAATTAGTATATTACACTCGATTACGCATTTTTTTACCATGTCATATCTTTACTTCCTACGATCAAGAAAGGATGAATGTGATATGGTACATAAGTGGTACATATTTTTGTACTCGAGTGTACATATAACAAAGACCAATATTGTTTGTAGAATATGCCTTGCAAAAATGGGAATCAATTCTAAACATTCGGATACCTACGTCATAGATGTGATGGCTAGAATAGTTTTAAAGTTACATCTAAGTATTGCACACAATGAGAGTCCTAACTACACAGAAATCCGGAATTTAAATACTGGCTCGGTTTTACTTTCATATTATCTTGTTTTTTTCTCAGCTTTACACATCGTTACACATTTACTTACTACTAATGAGTAAGTCAAAAATTATATTTACGATTTCCAAATTGTAAACACATACGTACCTAATCACTTTACAAATAAGACGAAATTAATTTGTACAATATTTTAAAACAAATTCATGCTTCAGCGGCCGTAGCATGGAGTGAAGCGAGTCGCGGTTACGAAGAAATACATACGCGCGACGCGATTTAACCCATGCTACGTTAGCAATACATATTTCGTTCATACAGCTTGTCAATACAAAAGCTGCAATAGCCCGTTCGCGAAACAATACAGTCAGTGAACGCCCTTGCTGCATGGTCACAAGTCAGATACTGTACAGACTTACAAATCACTATTCAAGTATTCAGCACCTGCGGTAACACTTCACAACTCATGGATGTTTACTTCGTGCAGAAACATTATCTAAATTTCATCCTACATGCTGTAACGATGCCACGCGTGTATGGATTTATTCTGATCTTAAGCGAAAAATGTACAGCGAAGACAAGTGAATTAAATAAAATTCTGTACGCCTCTCGCAAGCCCTTGTGGATAGTCTAACCAAGCCAACTAGACGCTCGGGTGGAATGCGGCCTCCCAGCATTCCCCGCTTTCCCCGGCATTCCATTGTTACTCCTAGTAGCATTCGCAGCATTGATAAATTTAACGTTCCTATTCATTTTGATAACATACACATTCGTACTTCATGTCCTTATCCGAAACTTGAGTGAGTGACGTCTCATTTCCAGGGGTCTACTTGGCTTGGTCAGGTAGCACTGTCGTACAATGTGGGTTTTATTGGATTTAGCTTTTGCCCCCACTCGTTTGATCGGGATAGCCTGTGCCCTTTTCCGACCCTTCAGCTATTCCCATAAAAAAAAACTCGAATTTATAATATTAGTTTGGATTTTCGTCCTTCCAGCTAACCTTTCCATACAGTTGTAACATGTTTGCGACAATTTGCGATGATCGCATGCTAGTTGTTTGCGACAGTTTTGCACTCAGTATCCGCCCCGAGAGTTGTGAAGTCCAACAACGAACATATTCAAACGCTTACACTATCACATTCATTAAAAGGTCTTATCAATACATATATACTATACATACATCAGCCGTTTTAATACATATTACAATCACAATACAATGTTCAATATTTTCAAATTCGGTGTGGCTCTTAATACAATTTCGATTTGAGCAATGAAATATTCAAAATACTCTATCTTCCAAAGGTGAGCCATCAAAAATATATATTTGCCGTCAAAATTTTCCTTACAAAAAATAACTGCGTGCGTCCAAAAGCAGATCTATCTATTCATTTATGTGTAAGTCATCAACACTCTATGTTACCGTATCAGTCTCTATGATAAAAAAATGCATTTTGGCCAAGAGAGATCTAACTGGCGTGGTCCTTCTATCAAACTAATATAAAAGAAAGTGTGGAACTGCAGTTAAGTATACCCAATCGATACAGATACTGTGACATCATTGTAAAACATAAGACGTATTGAAGGCGATATGTAATTCGTGAGTACTGGTTTTATGGATTAACATACCATTCTTAGTCCTTAGATTAGAAAATTGTATCTTGTTCACGGGAAAGAATTTTTTATACGACGTGATTTTCATCATGGTTCGAAAAGTATCATGATTAAGGTTTACTTTTACAAAGACGTTAGTGGTTTTCATAAGCAAAAACAACAACGAAGTACAACACTTCTTGATTTCAGTATATAAACTACGAAAGCATCCTAAAATTAATCATGATTACTTTTGGGGCGACTATTGTTCGATATTGGATAGTACGATAGATACGGGGCGTATATCCAGTGGAGAACACAGCACGTTTTTGTTTGGGGGGAGATATCAGCTGTGACAAATCTACATATCAGTGTATCACAAAGAGATCAACGACTCAGACATAAAAAATTGGATATTTCGTTTCAAATCTGTGAAATATTATCCCATATTTAATGTTACTCGAAGAGGTATTAAATATTCGAACCATTTAATATTTTTCTTTAACGGGATTCTACTCAGAAAGCTTCCATACAATTATTTTCTGAAAAATTTCAAAATAATCTTTAAAAATAGAATAGCTGGCCTATTACCTGAAAGTATTAGATTGGTTTATAGTGTCGCGGAATGGACATCATAATGGTACAGCTTAATTGTCAGATACTATAACCGTTATGCAGTTAATGGTCCCTAGAGGGCGCTTGGAACAATAATCAAGAATAGTGTTTTAAAAATGTAAATTGCGATTCAGTATGAAGTTGTATGTCATGGTTACTCATTTCGCCACATTACAATCCAATGCCCTATTTTTAGTTGATTTCTGCACTATGGGGTATACGATTTTAAAAGATTACGGTAAAAGAAATGTAGTATGAAACTTTTGTCAGCGAAATCACCTTAATATACTATTATTAAATTATTATAAAAAATATTCGGCCTTCGAGAATAATACCCGCCGCCTCCGAGCAAAATACTAAAAGACTGGAGACGAACTGTATGCAGGCAATTATCATCTGCTGCCAGTTTTCTAATATTCATAAGCTTGAAATAGCGTATGTTTGGTGAGTACGCACGCACCCTCCACTGGTTAATGCGCTCCGTGGTGTCAATTTTTGACTTTGCTGTCAGACTCTAGTTCTAATGTGTGATACGGATAAAATAACAAGTAATTTAAGAGGCACTTCACAAGGTAAATAAACTACGCAATCATCGTCAAAGATACCTGTACCGAAGTATGAGTAAAGTTTTAAAAAGTCAGTCTGATTCCCTACGATCCCCTATCAAAGTCCGCGATTTAAAGCTCTTGCATTAGACAAATTGGCCCAGAAAATGTTATGTCGGACACAGTTTCAAATACACAAGGTGTTTTACAAATTTTGGTCCTGTTCACCGCAAAAGTGTTTTAAAATAAACTTAACTGAGAATTTAAAAAGTTTCATGCATTTACATCACACTTCACCCTCGGTCTGCAATATATAAAATGGTTTATGTACAAAATAATAATACATAAAATGAGATCAAATATATAACCAGTCGTGTCAGATTTAGTTATGAATGATACACAAAATGTAACTAAAATAATAAGTAAAAATTTATACAAAAATAATTTCCATTGTTTTGTCAAGAAATTAAGATTATGTACTAATAAAATCAGCGCTCTCGTTGTAATTTGAACAAAATTGATGTAAAAATTTATTGAACATAGTTTTCAAATTAGTTTTGTTGTACAAATTTAAACCTTGAGTTTTAAGAGTATAGCTTTGGTTGTTTCAGAACGAGACTGCAATTTTGTGATCAAAGAAAAATCCTACGTCTCACTCAGTTTTAATTAAATTGACATGTATCCAAAAACAATAAAAGCGCAATAGTAGGCGCGATAATTTGTATCGGTCGATACACAAAACTATCGATGTAGCGCGCGATATAAATATCGCCACACATTATTCTGCCGAGTGGTGACGTCATGATAGGCGAGTGAGCGAGAGGGCGACAGCCTACATGACGTCACCGGGCACCATAAGAGTCGACTATGTAAAGTGCAATTAGAAATTCGATCTTTATTCATTACCTAGATGTTATGTAGTTTATTATTGTCACAACAGATTCTTGATGCGTATTTTATAAAGTCCACATTCTATCAATGGGGCACAGATAATGCGTACAATCCATCTTGATTTTTCTTTTGATAAGCTTACAAAGATCTACAAAATACGAGTATCACTTTATTACAGAACAGCGTTAGCAATCATCGGGCCCCTAATTAACGCTTTTTTTTTAAATTGATTAAAATTTTCATCCGTAGAGGTATAATTATCTGGGTATAGATTTGGATTTGTTGATTTTCTCAAGAAGCTCTCAATCAATTTCGATAAAATTTATATGAGACCACCTCTGAACTAAAGCACCAAACAAAAAAAAGAATCATCAAAATCGATTAACGATTTGTGGAATTACCACGCAACATACATACAAAAAACATACAGTCGAATTGAGAACCCTCCTTTTTTGAAGTCGGTTGAAAATACGATTTTGTAAATAATTTGCAGCAACACCGACGCTTAAAATAAAGTGAAATGTATTTAAGCTCACTGAACTCAAAAAGTTCTTTCTGCATAAGCTACCGAAAGAAACCCAGGATGGTTGTAAAAATGCCCCATTACAACTTACAAACAAAACATTGACTCACAAAAACTATAAAATTTTGTCTGTAAATTTTGTGGCGTGAAAACATGTCTTCGGTATATTCCCATCGCACACTTGACAGCAGCTATCCCTTTTGTAAATAAATAAGAGTTTTGTGAATATAATAGGTGATTGGGACTCAGTTTTCACGTCACAAGCGCTCTTTAATAACATTCGTTTTTTGGTCAATGTTAAACGATTTTAAAGTGGTTTTTTAAAACCAATTTTTTTGATGTAATGTTTTAAGTGATGTACAAATAAAACCCTCCTGTTGTTTGCCGTAATGTGGCGAAGAAAATGGTTTCTTACGACCATGAGCTAGTGGCGAAAATTCTTGCAATATTTTATTTAAATTCTGAACTTTTTATTATGAAAGGTCAAAACAATAATTAGAAATATCAAAAGTTACTCGTATTGTACTTCCAATTAGTAAAGATTTTAAACGTGTTTACCGTCCGTATCAAGATCTTACTCGATTGAGCTGATAAATGTCAATTGCAATTAAAAAACGCATTGGCATTTAACTTACATATTGATATCTACAGTTTTGAGACACTACAGACAATTTTGAGTACAGTCAGCTGCAAAAATATGTATCCACTATTTTATTACGTCATATTCGCATTTAATTGATATTTCCTTCAACACACTGTATTGAAAGAAGTAAGGGTGAGTGTGATATGGTACAAAAGTTATTGTTTTCGCACGTGACTGTACAATTTAATACCTTAATGTGTATGCCATAAGTTTCAATTTGAAAAAACAACAACACAATGCAGATTATTTTAAAATCGATGTCAATTTTTTTGTCACTTACGGAATTTTTTAGTCCTAGCGAAAGGCCGAGATTTAAAACCCGACATTTTTTGAAATATCATAAATTAGTTTTTACTCTTCATAAGTTCAATAAAATACACGGTCCACGCCACAAAGCCCATAGACGTAATGTAATACACATTCGCTTCATTAATAAACTGTAGTTGCCGCATTAGTCGATTTGTACAACATTATATTTAGTCGAGTGTACGCAAGTGTGATACGGTTGGTTGCAACGGACGCGATGATATACAAATTAGATTTTTAAGACATTCGCAAATCTAAAACCAAATAGGTACATTGGGGTACAAAAATATGTATCCACTTTTGAACACTGTCACATTCACCTTGAATTGTCATATCCCTTAACACACTGTACAAGAAAAATGGAGAATGTGACGTAGTACAAAAGTGTATACATATGTTTGTACACGAGTGTACTACAGGTCCAACGCATAACTGAGTCTGTTCCTGAGGCCCGACTGAAGTTATGCGTCGTTTGACGTTCCGCAAACACACCCTCCCCTACCGCTCCCATACCTCAGGAACAGACTTAGTTATTCGTTAGACCTGCAATTAACACTGATGAAATCTGTATTGGCCGGATTTTTCGTAAATTGTTATATAAAGTATATGATATATAAAGCGCCATAGACACTACGCTTGATGGGTTGGTGATCGCAGTAAGATATTGTTGATACATAGGTATATCTTGTTGCCCATGTACTAATTTGTTGCCTTAGTCGTCTTTAACGACATGCATGGCATGAAATGTGGAGGTCCTATTCTAAAGCCAAGATTACACGCCCATGTAGTCGTTAGCCTATGCATCAACAACAACTGCGATCATGAACCCGTCCATCTGTGTTGATTATGAGAAGCGTGGTCGTAAACAGTGTTTGCCACTGTGATTATGTACACTCAGGGTCAGAAAATGGTTATCAATTTTTTATTTCGTTTATCATATCGCGTCTAATAAGATCGATTATTATAAACTTATTCTCTGTTAAAGCGACCTTATCTGACATATATGTATATACAAGATTATAAACCTTAAGGTTCCATAAACGCCATCATTCGTTCTGCTTTTAAAGCTATGTTCAATTAGACAAAAACTTCTAGAACTAAGACTTGTTGTAGTTAATGCTGGTGTTCAGTTTATCGAGTCATCACGGATTGATACTTCTAGTCTGTGTAGTTAATATATATTGAACCGCCTAAAGTGGTCACTTTTAACTGTTTTATCGATAGTAACTGCACACAATCGATATATCAATTCATGATATTTGACATTATTGTATAATTTCGAAGAAAGGAGCTAATGAGGGGCGCCACTGTCGCCCCATGGACTCTAAAGGAGATTTTCTGACCCCGAGAGTATGTATGAGTAAATGAGCAAAGAAGTAAATTTAATTCGAATTATTGATTCGTCACAGTAATGTAAGATTCGACAGTTAATTAGTTTCAACGGAACCGTATCACACTGGACATGTGCTGACATGTACCCAGGGGAGTCAGTGGGGTGGTGCGGGGGGCGCGGCCGGCTGCAGCGGTTGGAAGGCCGAGCCTAGCGACGGCCGCAGCGTAAACCCGGGCACCGTCGGTTTCATAACCGACATAGTCTCAGAAAACGAGCCCTCGCCCGCTTTTAAATTCACCTGGAATTCAATACACATCTCTATAATATAATTCACATTTTATATAAAAGCTTAGGCGATCAACAATGCTGTTTGGCGGTTGACTTAGTCTGACTGCAAAGTTATACGGAGATCCGTAGTATTCTAATGTTATGGTGTGTGATATCGAATTAAATATTAATACAAGCGTTTTCAAGGGACTTCGTCTGCTTTCTAAAATTATCCCGCAGAAACGATTTATTTGAATAAGATAAAAGTATCCTATCCGAAAAGCCGTGATAGCTCAGTTGGGTACAGCGTCAGTCCTTGAAACTCGAGGTCTAGGTTCGATCCTGGGTCGTATCAATGAGTTACAATCCTGCACACTTAGAAGTCTGCATACTCCTGAGTAGAAATAATTCAAAGGTGTGTGAGTCTACCAATCCGCACTGGGCCCGCGTGGACTATGGCCCATACAGTTTCTGCAGTGGGGACATTATTATATAGGCTGATGATGATATCCCTATAGGCACTTTAACTATTCCTATGCACAAAAAAAAACAGTCATTATGACTCTCCGTTAATATGTAAAGGAAGGACAAACAAAGAAACTGATTTTCTTATTTATTATATCAGTAATGTATTCACATTACATATTACAATATAAATACCTTTTCACAACCATCTGGAGGTTCGCGCGCCAAGAATCGATTTATCTGTGGCGACGTACCGAGTTTTGACCCGTCGAGATCCGGCGACGAGCAAACACTACCGCCTGCAAACATTGACGTGATACTCACATACACTTGTTTACATCGACATACGGTACTCTAATGTTTACTCACTCACATTACAGCAAATAAACATTAACGAAAATAAAAACAATGAGAATTAGGGAGTTGACCATGAATACAAATAATATATTTCAATATTAATGGAAATGATGATTTTTAAAATGATATGTGTTGTAGTCAAAGAAAAAAATATTTATTGAGAGACTTATATGTCAACAATAAAGCATTAAAAAAGTCAGCATACTTTTTTGCTAACTAGATTTTAATTTTCTTTAACAGTAGCAAGGTTTTCCAGTTTGTTAAAATGGTTCAGGATTCCTTGTATTGACTTGTACAATATCAAACAAACTAAATTATAATTTATCAATTTATTAAAACAAATGTTTTTATTAATAGTCATAGTCGGTTTTTGGTCTTTAAATTTGTTTTTATTTAAAATTATTGATACAATCAACTCCCTAAATAATTTTATCTGAAAAGCGAGATATCAAACGGTACCATTTACTACCTACATTATAGTCTGCCATTTTCTTATCAATATTATAACATCAAACCTATTAAAATATAAGCGTATTGGCGAAATAAAAACTTCATGCTTGGGAGTCTCAAACCATTCACTTTGGTGCATGATAGGATGCGTACAAATATCTCAGCATATAATAGACTTCTATATTGATATCTTTGGGCTCACAATTACTTAATGCAAAATGAAATATATCGGAACTCTATAACAAATCTAGTAGTTACTATCTTTCAAATTAACCTGTACCTCACCATATTTCACCTCACCCAGCAAGTCGGGAAGTCTATAAATTGACCATTGAAGTGGCACCCTCTTGCGTGTATACAAACGTCATCTATTGTTTATGAGTGGTATATAGATATTTATGTATAACGATGCCTTCATATAGAGTGTCCGGGTTGCACTTTGGGAACTATATTTTTATGGATTTTTTAATGGAATATAGTCATGATTTTATGAGTCTCTTAGTGAACTCTGAAATTCAATAATTTTGTTTATTTGGTTCGCTGACGTGATCTAAATTTATCTCCCAGTTTTCTCTTTTGTATACCTTCTTCTTTTGTATAGAATGAGATGATTTTAATTCAATTCTTGATATTTATGGCAACTACCAACTTCATGGTAATTCTGCCAAAATCTGGTGTCCAAAGAGGCAACGTGTAATAGAAAGAAGTATTTCATTCATGGATGGCAACGTCGTAGCAAAATTTAACTGTCAAATTTATATTTTTTTCGTATGAATTGAAAGCAAGGAGTTTATATACTGAATTCATTGATGCAAAGCCTAATATTATAGCCTACTGTCGTACACCTACCAAAGAGTATATAACTGCTTTGTAAATAAATATGTCTAAGTTGTTAACAATACTTTTTGGGTGGGTGTGGACCTGATGATTTATGATAGATTAATTTCGAGCTCCTTCGCGCCATCTATCGAGTCTTTTGAGTACTCAACTGACAAACGTCACTGAAAACGCCCCATTATAGGCCATAAATACATCCCATTATTACGTGTATCAAACTTAATTGTCTCAAAACCTGTCTTCCAGTCATATTGGACCGGACAGTTCCTCCCTGTAATATTTGTACGCACCCCGACTATGAATGTAATGTATATTGCGATGGGGGTTATCTAGAAGCTGTAATTTCAGTTTAGACCTGTGTCCAGCAGCTCGGAAGACCCGTCACTGGAGAGAGACCCTCGCGACGGTGGATCTATGCCCACAATTCAGTAGCATTTACATCTCATTTACTACAGCTTTATTTATTTAATAGTGCTATATTCTGAATGTTAATGGGTCAACTATTGCTTATAAACTGTTGATTATTTCATAGTCCGATCATTTTAAATTCATTTGGTTATTGGATATTTTCGAAATTCACATTCACACAGCTTCGACTGGTAGATAAATTGATTTTCAATTTTAACGTTCTGATATTCAGAATGTTGCAGTAGAAAATGAAATGATGACGATAATTTGTAACTAAGATCAAATTAACTAAATAATCATTTTAAATTTGCTTTGATACATTGTTTTATCAAAATCTATAATCTAAGCCTGCAGTAAGTACACTATGATGTAATTTATAAAATCATTCAGAAAAAGTGTAATGAAAAATGAAATATAAATAGACATCTGCAGATTGTCTGCAGATCGCCATGTCGAACGTACTTTTAATGTGGGGATTTACCATAATAATAAAGCTTGGCAGATGTTTACGCAAGGTTTAATACTGTTGTCCAATTCCATACATTTTCCTTATTCGCCTCTACGCCATACATGTCATACCATTCACACCATTAATACACTTCATTTGTATTAATGGTGCTAAATGCAAATTCGCTATGTAAGTGTGCTCTTCCAACTGACAATCGCCTCAATGACGCATTTATTAAGAATAGGAATGTTTAACAGCAAACTTTTCTTTGTCTTAATGGCCCCCAGATCTATGGCATTCTATATAGATTTTCTTTTACTTTGGAATAGTGGACCATATAGGAATAATGTTTATAAATTGCCAAAGACTATATGCTACTATAAACATATATAGACGTGTTTTGTACCTGAGGAATGTGCGGTGTGTAGATCGTGAGGTGTCTGCGTGTTGACGGAGCGACGCAGGAGTTCGGCGAGGGGCGCGCGGTGACCTTCAGGAGTCACCTGCACAACACAATAGACAATACAAAAAAGACCCTTCAGTAATTATTACAGATATAAACGGCCTCCGTGGCGCAGTTGTCTACACGTTAGACTCAGACGCGCAACACACGCATAAGTCCCGAGTTCCATTCCCGGTGGCGACATTGTCAAAAATTGTGAGGCTTCCCCTAGTTTGGTTAGGACACCACAGGCTGAATCATCTGATTGTCTGAAAAGTAAGATGATTTCGTGCTGCGGAAGGCACCTCAATCCGTAGTTAACGTTTACTATCTACGACAGGCAGTAGCTGCATGATCCATGTCAGAGGACTCTATGGTGGATCAACAACTCTGATAACTAGGGTTTCTGAAGTAGGTTCATCGACCTTACAACCTACACGATTAGAAGGACAAGGAAATGCAACAATTAAAACAAATATTAAAAATATTTAAATGGTTTCCTCTTATATATTGCAGTGCCTTCAGGTCATAAATGGGTCATATTATTCTGTAACAACTACTAAGCCTATGGAATTCAATAAACAAATTGAGTATTGAAGAATATATACTACAATACAATGTGTAGATTTATCTATATTAATTTGAAACATAAACAAAGTTTTGCCTGCGACTTCTACTGCGTGAACTTTAGAATTTATCCCACGGGAACAAATAGTTTTGTTCGATCGGCAGACAGACATAGGCTACTTGCCTACGTAAAATATCAAGTCATTCTGTATCTCCGTTACGACGTGATGAAACAACAATAAAACGCACTTTTAAATTCATACTATTAATTAGTATGGACAATGTTGAAAAAGATTGCATTCTATGTTATTTTCCCCATCAATAATATTTATTTAAGAATAATACAAAAATACTCTAAGCAAACCGCCTAGAAGCCAATATATTCTGGCTGCCAGGAAATCCAACTCGGGAAATACAGAAGCCGGCAGGGAATTCCAATCCTGAGCTGTGTTCAGAATATCAGAGGCACATAATTAACATAGTACTACGTACAGAACGGACGTTAACCGCCTTCCACCGATCCGCGATACCTCACCTCTTCCCGCAAGAAAGTGACCCAGATACGGATCGTTGCTATGGCACGCGCGTACTTACACATGCGCGTGTATACCAACGTCGTCCGTTCATTGTGTGCCAAAGTGCTGCTATCTTCATTCAATTAAGAAAAAAACTTAAGTTTTATTGCTAAAAAAAACTTTACCTTATCTCTTAGCCGGTCGAGGTGCGGTGTCTGGGTGCCGCTAGCGGGATACAGTACAAGTCTCTCGATCTCTTGGTTTAGTCCCTCCACGGAGGAGCGCGCCGCCCTCAGCGGGACCCCGCCGCTGCCGAAGCGAGACCCTGAAAACAACAACCACAAATACTGTTTAAGATGCATCATCATCAGCTGAGCTATGTGTGTTAGCTGTTGGACATAAGCCTCCCATACAGATTATGATGATGAACAGGCTTTTGATGACAAACAAACAAAAAAGGGAATTGCATTTCACTAAATAAATCTACATGGAGCGATTCTATTCTAAAGATAGGACTTCACAGCATTCTTCATAAATTACTTTTATGGGCCTCCTAATATATAGCCCTCCACCATATTCTCGCATATTTTTTCTCAAGGGTCATAACTTATTTTACCTATACCCTGTACCTTCCTCTGTACATTTAGTTTAATTTTTTGACTGAACATATATAAAATGCATGTGAGTTTTAAATCAAATGTAACTTACAGAACCCTGGGCTCATAGAGTGTGCAGAGAAGTCTCCAGAGCCGGATGGTTTGTGTGGTCTCTGCAGGCGGCTGCGCAGGAATCTATCCAACTTGTCGTCCTCTGAGTTTCGCGACGAGCGCCCCGACGCCCCACCACCTTCATCCGTCTGCAAATCACACACACATATCTACTAATCTATACTTCTCAACACTAACAATATTGAGGATCTGACAAGGCATCTTGAGGCGTAGAAATAGAGAAGAGAAAATATTAACAACTCGATTGTGATGTTGGACGTTGTTTGTTTTGGTACCTTGAAGACAACCAATTGTGATGGAATTTGGAATGCACATAGCTTTGTGATAATTTCAGAAGTCCTTGGGTATCAAGTCACAGCAAAAGTTTGTAATAATTTTTATGGCACCAGACTGTTGGTATAGACATTGAAAAGCTAAAACCTGTTATAATAATGAATATAACTTAAATAGGGATTACTGGTAACAGACCAGTCCTCACTGAAGTGATATAAATCGGACTGACTTTTTCTCTGACCTTGGGATCTTTAAATTTAGAACTATGTATTCTTGTACATATTTATATTTCCTTTTATTATACTTTTAATTTGTTGGGTAATATCGCTTTTATCAATACATAATCACTTCATTTCACATAAGTATATTATCTAATCAATTTTTGCAGTACCTAGTCAAATTTAGCTGAGGTTTGATAATAAAAGGGGTTCATTGAGGTCATGATTGTCACACCCACTGTCATGCAAAGTTCCTGTATCCAGATATCATATTTTAAGATAAGCACAAAACCTACTTGAGTTGATTTGTCAACTTGCAGCTGTCCCGCATGAAAATAATAGTCTCTCGGCCACTGTCCTTTGTGATAGAGAGTGTCCAAGGATGCCGTACGTCTAATTACACTGGCACCGAAGCGACTCTTCCCTGAAACATTTAAAATTTTATGTTTAAATAAGTTCTTCTGATATGTGGTTTACAAAAAATACAGGGTATACCTTGCGATAAATCTTGAGTTGAAGCTATGCTGGAAAGCTCATAGTAAGAAGAAATGGGCTAAAACTTCGGTACGGAAAGCTATAATAGCTGCTTGGGAGACATTCTCCATTGTCAGTCTACAAACAATTATACAGACAACTTATGCCTTTATGGACTTATGGTATTCAGCTTTGGGTCTAGACCAAATAGAGTAATCTCTAAATAACCCAGTGAATGCCCTTTGATACAATGCAAGTAATAAGCATCTCCATCAGGACCCCAAAATGGAATCCTTTAAAAATACTGTGGAAAAGTATACTGAAGCCCACCAATATAGCCGTAATCACTATGTGAATTTGGAGGCTATCCAATTTCTCAACAACACAGTTATAGTAAAAAAAAGTAACTTATATCTAATAATAATAACACACGAACAAAGTGTCTTCCCCCTTAATAGAAAATGAAAGTGCAAAATAGACTAATGTTTATTATTATTATTATTTATTTGTATTAGACATAATCATCATATAAAATCCATATTTTTGTTAGTAAATAAAATAAAGTTATGTAATTATTTTTAGAAGTTCAAGTTTTTAAGTAAATTACTTATAGCCTCTAAGCTACTTGGTAATTTGTATATGCACCTCACTAAAGGTACTGCAATAACTGCAAAACTAAGTTTGTCAAGGTTTGTTGATGATTTCTCAACAACTATACTAGATAGACATCACTTAGGTTCTCCGGTAAATCCTGTAATATTTACACAAATCACTTTGAAACTTTCAAAGACTGAGAGGGTACACAAAGACAAATTTTTTATGATAAGTCAAAAATATAAAGAAAAAACCTGTTTTAGAATGTACATAACAATAAATAAAAATAATGCAAATAAACTAATGTTTTTACCAAACAAAGCCCTTTTGATATGATACAGCACTATCTACTGACAATAACAATTTTTTAAAATTATTTTACTACTGGCACCTATGGTTTACTACTTTCGATTACTATTCCGAACTTCAAGCCGAAAGATATAGTACTTGCTGAAATAATTTGCTGTGACCGACAGACAGACACCAGAGTAATACTATATGGATTTCATATTTATATCGGATGTACGGAATCTAAAAAATTAATTAACTAGGCTTATTAGGTATCATGGAATCAAGGTATTTAATTAGTACATTATGATAAAGAATTAAAAAAAATATTTACAACAAATACTGAAATATGAACTATAAAAATTTACTAAATACAAACATATTTGTTATGCATAGATGTAAAAAAATGCTTTGATACACAAAGCTGTGATTATCACAGTCAGACTCTGAGCAAACTTATGTCCTTGATTCAAACAACAAATATTATCATAGTGTAAAATAATAGTAATAGAAATTTGAAACTGTGCAAATTTCATTATTATTTGTGGCCACATTCAATACAAATACAGGATGCTGGCTGTAAATTAAGTTGTTTTATGTTTAATTATGATTTATATTTTGAGGATTTTGTTATAATGTTTATATACATAATGTTCACGAAGTCATCCATGACGTGTTGCCTTCCTGAGTGCACGCAGAATGCCACCAATAGAGATGGAGAAGTCTTGCAAAAGCCATGACCAACATACCAGACGATCCATAGCAATGACCACTCCTACTGATAAGAGTGTACGACTAAGAAGAAGAATGATATACCAGTCACATAAATTCAGAATTCAATTCAAATATTTGTTCAGATTTGCTCATTACAAATTATCATTTATTATCTTATATTACATTGAATTTTAATCAACAATTATAAGAAAGCAGTGTTTTTTTTACTTATTCAATGGCATTTTGAATTACTTTCAAAGAAAAAACAAAAGATAATGGGTGGGATGCATATTTCGGTTGCTGGTTGGGCATTTTCTATATCCACCTCGCCACCTACCAACATTTTACCTGCCTTAGTCTGCTGCCTAACAACAGTCTTAATAGTACTGTTGTGTTCTGGTATGAAAGGCTACACAGTCAGCGCCTCATTAGGGTGGGCACACTTTCAATGCTACAGCTTAATTATCACTTGCCATCAGGTGAGATGAAGGCAAAGTGCAAATACAGCCCAGCCTTACCACACCAACCAAAATACATATTAGTCGAGACTCACATACATTTAAATTTCCGCATATTTAGAACTGAGTTACCTTTGTAGTTGACTGCTCCTGGACTACGCTGTCCAGAGAGGGCGTGATCTGGAGAGATTCGACGCCAGGCGTTCGTTGGAGACAAGGTAGGGCTGTTGCTCGCATTCTTCTTCAACCCTCCGCTTTTCATCACCGAAGAAACCGGCAAGGTCGCCCGCATCGGGCCTTGCTTCCCAACCGGACAGTCAGACTGCTTGCGGACTCGACCCGACATCTTGCCACTTTCAAAATCACTAAATCTTTATTTCCTCACTTATTTTAATAACACTGCACCAGTGAACGAATATACCAGACATCCGACGCCGCACGGCTTCTTTGTAGTAAGATTTTTTTATGTCCGTAAAGCGATGCTGAATACTACAAGAGCTAGTTTTTCTCGGTTGCCGTATATAAAACAAAAAGCCCATAAAACTCAGAGAAATCATAAGATGACAGTATTTATCTTCTAAGAAGCACTCAATATATAAAATTAATATTACACAGCGAACAAGTCACATTTTTCTTCACTACAATGGATGGATGAATGAAGCTGACAGATGACATGGGACATCGCGCCATTCTTTTCTTTAAAACTACAAACGCAGAAAATAACTATTTACATATGTTATCTGAATTAATTCGATTGCAAATGAGTTCCGATTTATTAAAACTTTGAAATAATGCCGATAATTTGATAATTTACAATATTCGTTGGCATTGCAATTAACAGCTGATTACTCCGCCATGACAGTAGTCTATGGTGAGTTGGTTCTTTTACATACAACTACAGAACCGGAGCCTCATTAGTTGTATTTTTAGTATTTATTATGCCTAATCTCAGACTAGTTTACATACAAATATTTAGAAAAAACTGTTTCAGACTTTTGCAATTAAATTCTGCCCATGAAACTATTAATAATTTAAATTTTTTACTAAAATTGCATGAAAATTATTTATAAAAACTTTTCGCTGCAAAGTGGTTACTTAAAATACCTAAACTAAATTTTAAGACTGCCATAATAAACATGGGCTACCATTTCAAAAAATTTAGTGAAATAACAGCCAAGTGCATAGCGGGCCACGCGCAGTGTAGGGCTCCCTAGAACGGGCCCACATATGTGTAGTTTTGAATTGAATTGGTTATGGACAGCATAACCCGTTTTTTACCGCCTGGGTACGGAACCTTAAAACCAAGCCTAATCTAAAATAGGGTAGCGCACAAATGAAAGTTTTTAACGAAAGAAATAAAATACATCATTCATATTCATTTTAATAAGAACAATTATCACAATAACAAAATTGCACCAAATTACCGTAAAAAAAGTAATTTCACTCTGGGAAAATATACAAGAAATGCGGATTAACAAAATACTATATTATACCACACACACACAGCAAGAACTGATATGTAAAAATCTTGAAATTCAGAATAACTATATATTCTGATTTAAACAGGAATTAACACAGTAGAAATGGCTTATACTTTTGACTGTATAATACCTACAAATCTATTGAACACCCAACTTATACAGTCCATATGGAATTTACGAGTTACTTAGTTCGGAAGATATTATATCTGTTGGGGTCATGCTGTACAAAATTCGTTTATAATACATTTTGACATTTAACTAAAAAAACTATTTCAATAATTATTTTAACAAGAACAAAATATAATTAACAGATTTCTGGAAAACCCAATATATATTTTCAATCCAAAATGAACTCATTTTACGTATAGCTATTTACTTTAAAAATATATATTTACACAATGAGCTTACATTTGACCTTCATCTCGCCTGATGTAAGATAGTAAGACCGCAGGATAGAATCATGCTTACCTAGAATCATCAAGTTCATGAAGTCATTATGTGTATCACAACAATTTCATAACATAAGACAACTTATTCTATACATTTGAATGGCAATCAAATCAGTTTAAACTGCGCTGTAACATACTCTCGGTGTTGTCTAAGAGCTGCTTTCCGCGTTTAGTGTAGGTATAACTTTCCGCCTCTGTTCCTCTATCCACGCGTGTATACGCTCCTTTAGTTCAGTGTTTGACTTTACTTGGTCCATAGACAATGGGGAACGGTTGAACGGATCTGATTGGTCGCTGAGAAGATGCCTGAAACACAAAATTATATATATATATAAAATGAGTTTTAAAAGAGAGAAGAGGAATAGACAGATTAAAAAAGCCATCTCTGTAGCGTGGTGGTATGGAAATTAGTGATTTTGATTTACTTTACTACTTTAAACTAACTTTAAGTTAAATATAATATGAAGTATTAAAGTTAAAGTAACTTTAAGTTGGCCCATATGGAGTATATTGAGCAATAATTCAACTGTCCTAAAAGTCAACAGCATTAATCCTCTAAAATGTTCACCCTTAGGGTAAATGTCGTCCTGAAATTTTGCCTCTAATTTCATTCTAATAGCAACAATTTCATTTTTCATTTCAATTTCATACTAAACACAGAACAATGTTATCTCGTTTTGATTGGTCTTGTATTATAAATACCTAGCAATAGTGGTCCTGTCGACAGTGGTCCTGGAGCTGGGCAGAATGACCGGGTCCCTCATGATGGTGCTCATGATAGGGTCGAGAAACTCTTCAGGCGCATTCGCCAGGATCTCCTCGTCCCGCTGCTTCTGCACCGCTATGACCGCCACGCGTCCCGCAACCTCGCGAAGCGAGCCGATCAGTCCCCCTCCCCCGATACGAACTGCACAGAGAAATTGTCTTGAGTCTTTTCGCAGAACATTATATCATCACAGAACGGTTACATCTCAAAGATATTTGAATAACTAGTGATCCTTGCTACGATATTTAAAGGTGCAACAGCTTAAAATATATGCACTGTCTTTTTACTACTATTACGTCACAAAACAGACCAATTTGTCTTATACAGTTTGGTTTCGACCACTTTCGTCTTATCCCCTATAAAGGCTAATTAATCAGCGTGCCTTTTATGTATGCTAGGTTTGCACTTGGCCTTTATCTCACCTGATGGTAAGTGACTACGAGTATAATTCCGTTGGATGGTAAGCGAACCACACCACCTCACTTCAACCTACTGCTAGTGAGGCGCTAGCTCTTACACCTTTCACACCGTAAGACGGCGGTAGCTAGCCAGGCGGACATAGAAAATGCCTTTCCACTACAGACCAAACCGAGTACAGATAGGTACCTACTGGTAATCAAACCCGGGACTTCCGGATCGAATTGTGAGTCCTATCTAAAGGAATCGATATTGTAGGTCAGTAGAATCGAACCTTAGAGTAAAACAGTGTTCGATTGTTATGTAGTTATTAGTAGTTATGGAGCCACGGTAGCTTGGTTAGGTAGAGCGTCAGTCCTTGAACAATCTGGATTCGATCTTGGCTCGTACCAATGAGTTCCAGTTTGTTATTGATGTACGAATGATAAAAATCATTACCATTGGCTTTTCGGTGAAGGAAAACATCGTGACTAAACAAACCTGCACTCTCCTGAGAAGTAATTCAAAGGTGTGTGTGTGAAGTTTAACAATTTGCACTGGTCCCGCGCGCTGGACTATGGCCCATACACTCTTTGTAGAGTAGGCCTGAGTGAGTGCAGTGGGGACATACAAAGGCTTATGGTGATGATGAAGTTATGTAGCGCTCACCGAGCACGGTTTCGGCGTCAGCGAATAGTTGTGGGGAGTAGGATCGACCGTCGTCTGACACGGCCGCGCAGAACCTCTCGTTGGTGCCCAGCTCGACGTACATGCGGCAGATGTCCAGCACCGTGCTCGCCGGCTCAAACTCAAACTCCTTCATGTCTTTCACCTGACAACAAAGCAGGACCAGATCATATGTTGGACAAGAGATGGACAACCTAATGGAACCCCAATTCGGTTGCGCTATTTGTCCACCTTTTGTTAATCAGTTTCCGATATTATTTTAAATCGGGCAAAGTCGAAAATGTTTAAATGTTTTGGCAGCGAAATCTGCAACAAACTTTGTTGGACCTTTGAGATAGGCTCATGTCCAACAGTAGCCTAATGCAGCTGTTAATGATAATGGTTTAATTCATACATTTTTACGAGTAATAAAATGTCCATACAAATGAAAATAACTAGTAGGTTACAGTAGTAAATTGAATTCACGACAGCAAGAGGCATTTTTGGAAAAAACTATAAATAAATATATTAAACAAATACGGCGCAGTAAGACCATAGTATAACTCAACAAAGATTGGATCTTGGAATTTGTCTATGCTTCGAAAATAGAAACAAGAAAAAATATATCGAAATTACTCATACATTTTGCATGGAACGACTTAATTAACGATGTCTCTATAACGGATTGACTGATTTCGTAATTTTTTTTGTTTCAGTCATGTATCGTAGATTGCCTTGCTATTTGTTTGTCCTGCCTTCACGACGTAATGGAAAGTTGAAAGCCCGATCGAACACGTTGTTCCCATGGTACGAGTATAAATCCTGAAGTCCACTCAGACGAAGTTTTTGGCAGAATCTAGTATTATATAATTATCCAACCATCGAATTTAACTAAAGTCACCTACAAATATTGAAACTTAGCTCTTACCTTAAAATTCTTCTTATTAGGTCCAACGAGATTTAGTAGGAAATAATTGAGCATGGATGCGATCCTCTCAACGAGTGTGGGGTGACAGAAGACGTAGGGGGCGTGTGCTGTGAGACGGACCAGCGTTCGGATAGTGTCGCGACCGAGGATGTTGTCGAAGCGCGCCAGCATGCCAATATGAGACAAGTTCGACAGGTTCTGTTCGCGCTCTTGGGCCGGGAGGTTCGCCCAAGCGCCTCCTTCGCTGAAAGATCATAAGGTATGCAATTAATTTAACCCTTACAAGCAAAATTTCATTTCTGCATGTCGTATGTAGCTTACTTTGTACATGAGGTAGTGCATAAAACCACTTGTCTTTTGGCTGTACAGTGTTAAAACCATAGGTGTAGTAAGAAAAATAGAATATACCTTCACAGTGTCATTTAACCTAACTTTTTTCCTTATCGGTTGTTAGATTTTGAGATAGTGACGAGGTAGAAATCGACACACTGATAAAAACGTAGCATTCAATCAATATAATTTTATGAGCTGTGACAGATGGACAGACAAACAGGAACAATTTTATAAGGGGGAGGGGAACTAATGTAGAGTTAATGTTTTGTCACTATGTTTGGTTATTAATAAAATTTTGTGATAAAAGAGTAACTACATACTGCGCCGTCTGCATCGTGCGTATTTGCGCCATGTTTCCAAGCGCCTCGTCCAACAAGAAGATGGCGTCATTCATGAGAAGATTAACGAAGCGCAGGAATATTGGCGGGTGTACCGCCTCCATGTTGGAATGAGCTTCCTTCGCTAGCTTACTGTAAATACAGGAATATTTGTTAGTTAGCGTGGCAAAAGGTAAAATACGTAACTAAGATTATATTATCTAGAAAAAAATCTTATAAAATTATTTAAGATAGAGTAACGATTGATCTCACCATATTTTATGCGGTGGTATAGCTAGGTGTCTTTACTTGTCATTAAAAGTTTGCCAAGTTTCAGAGAACAAGGAATAAGTTCGGTGTCATTATTACTATTAAAAAGAGACTGATATTTATTTCTGCAAAATATTTAAAAATTGACAAAAGAAAAGCAATATTAACTATTCAAAAAAGGTTGTAAATGTAGGCAGATTTTAGTAGAGGGAGGACCGAATGTACTTTTAAAATAGGATGTGTAATCATACATCCAATACCTCTTTATTATATTAGTCATCCGCCATTATCAGTCGGGAAAAGTCCACTGCTGAACTTAGGTCTCCCTCGCGGTACACTCGAGTACAAAACATGTGTCCACTTTTGAACCATGTGACATTCACGTTTAATTCACAATTTACCTCAGCACACTGCATAGGAACAAGCAAGAGTGAATGTGGCATGGTTCAAAAGTACGTCCCACTCTGATCAGTCCCGAGCCGGTATGGTAACACAGTATCAGTGTACAAGTTTTAATGAATTGTTACTCACGTAAAAGCGTCCCTGTGCTCCTGCATGCCCCACAGGAAGTCCATAACCAGATACATGGGGCGGCGGTAGTTGAACTTCTGTTCGAACTGCACGCTCTGGCCCGTCATTTCGATACCGACGAACACGTCCAACAAGCACGATACTAACTGAAATTAACAGTTTATGGCTTTAGGGGAATATTCATTTTTTCTGAACGATTATTCTCGAGGTTGCCTTGTGGTTTTGGCTTCATAAAAAGGCCACCTTATGTCATCTCGTGGGTGTCGGTAAAGGCGACTAAGGAAAGAATATTCAAGAGCATGTACCTTTATAGATTTGTTCTTCTTTTACTCGGCAAAAGATCGACGTTTTTTTTGCTTATACATTTTAGGTCCGAGGTATTACATTGACTACTTACTATAACAAAGTCATAGGCTAAAGCTAATACAACAAGATACCTGTAGTCTGTGTGGATGCTCTTTGAACAACTGTTCCCTGTAGAACGAAGCCAAACTGCTCAGGGGCTGTTGTTCCTCCGGGTGGTTTGGCAGCATCGCTTCCAGGCATTCGGCGAGACGCGCCCTGAATCACATTCTCATATTTATCTAAGTTATGTAAAAGCTAGACAACAGGACGACACAAAGTAACCATAATGATACTCAAAAATGGATTCAAGATTGTACGAAAATAGTAGTTTATTAAAACCATTATATAGCAGGGGTAAATAAAACATGAGCGTAAATTAAAACAACGCGATATAAGGAAATACAATGTAAAAAACGACAAACTTATTGTTACTTGAAAAATAAATTTAGAACTCCTTAATACGGATGAAGTCAACTTTAGTGGCATAACTTTATAAAGAAAATTTAAAAAAAATTAGAGGCTTACTTAATGACGTTATATTTATAATCAGGATTATTAGAGTAGATCAAATAAAGTCACACCTGAGATGTGGGTTGTACATCCGTCCGGAATCCCCCATGAAGGTGAGCACGAGTGTAAGAGCGGGATGCAGGAGTCCCGCCAGGTCCGCATCTTCAGTGATAGCACCCACAGTGCGACGAGACATCGTTATCAGTACCACTATGTTTTCCAGAACAAATTCTGGTATGCACCTGATTTGCAATAAAAGAAATGCTAATTATCATACAAATATTGGCTTGGTTGGTGGTACACATTTTCTATGTTCGCCTGGCTAGCTACCACCATGTTAACTAAGTCTGCCGCCAAACAGCAGTGTTAACAGCACTCTTGTGTTTCAGCAAGGAGCCAGTGCCACATTAAGTTATATTAAGGCTTACCATCAGCTGAGATTAAGGTCAAGTGCAAAATCATTACATACTAAACAAGATAACGTGTTCAAAAAGAACTAGAAACCGACTTCAACTGCCCTAAAAGTCTACTTTTATTATTCAAACCTTTAAATCATACTAATATTATATCTGTAACATTGTGTTTGACGGTTGTTTGTTCTTTTTTACGCAGAAACGGAGTAACTACATTTTTATAGAGATAATGTTTATAGTAAATAAGTGTGTTGTTTACTTGTTTATCCCGATCGAACAAGTAGTTTCCGTGAGATAATTTTTGAAGTCAGTGAAGTGCTGGGCGAACTAGTATTAAAAAGTAAATATAGTTTAACAACTAAAATCATGCTTTTGTCACTATCTACATCCCTGTCTTCATCATCTACACATCACCAAGTGTACTACTTGTAACGTGGTGCACTCGTCAAACCAAACCAAATGAGCCAAAACTCGAGTGGTTTACTGGTATCCCCGGAAGAGTTCCGTTTTCTACTTCGGTTTAAAGAATATTTATTTTTCTCAAAAGAAATTGACATTTCACTTATAGAGAAATTAAGACTAATAATTAATGTGTAAAAACCAACAGTAAAAAGGCATGCAGAAATTTAGATTTATACATTTTATAGACTAAGTATTTATATTTAACAAAATAACAACTAATATTTATTCTTAATGTGTTTTAACAGTTTTGTTTTGAATTCAGATAGTTTACGTTCTTGTAGTTCCCTTGGAAGACCGTTAAACAGTTTAACACCTTCAAACAAAATACTCCTCTTTCCGTAGTTGGTTCTAGGTCCTCGCAGTTGTAAATAGTTTTTGTTTCGTAGGTTATGGTTGTAAG
Source organism: Carcina quercana (assembly GCA_910589575.2). Lineage (NCBI taxonomy): Eukaryota > Metazoa > Arthropoda > Insecta > Lepidoptera > Depressariidae > Carcina > Carcina quercana. The sequence goes on from OU342439.1 coordinate 8,343,514, forward strand.
TTTGTTTGTTTAGTACAGTGTTTGTGTGGATGTCTTTTGTTAGAATTTTTTTTATTAATATACAGGTTTTAAATTTATATGTTTGTGTTATATTGAGAATCTTAGTTTTTTCATAGAGTGTTTGTGTTGGTGTTAGGTAATCGTAATTATATAATATTTTAATCAGTTTGTTTTGTGCTCTCTGTAATTCGGACAGATTTGTTTTGGCTGCACAGCCCCAGATTTCAATTAAGTACTCTAAGTTAGACTTTACCAACGCATTGTAGATTTGTGTTCGTAGATTATAAGGAATACAGTGTACCATTTTATAGAAAGCTCCTATGAGAGGTAGAATTTTAGACCGCACATGGTGAATGTGGGCTCGCCAGGATAATTTGTCATCCAATATTAGACCCAAGTATTTTTCTTGGTGAGACCTGTGTATAATGCTTTTGTCAATTGTTAAGGGGGGAAAATCGGGAATTTTTTTATTTTTTGCTGAAAATATCATATATGATGTTTTAGTCGCGTTAATGGTCAGAAGATTGTATTTAAACCATAAGTTAAGTGCATTTAAATCAGTTTGAGCCTTAGCAATGAGTTCTGGAAATGAGTGACCGAAATAAAAAAGACAGGTATCATCGGCATATAAAGTGATGTCACCATGCAGGCCAACATTGCTAATGCTATTTACATAAATTAAATAAAGCAGTGGTCCTATTACGGATCCTTGCGGAATTCCACATCTTACATAGGCTGGCTTGCTTTGATAAGCTCCAAGTTTGACAATCTGTACTCTATTTGTAAGGTAGGATTCAAATATACAATACGCTGATCCTGATAGGCCAATATTTTTTAGTTTTAGTAACAAGAGGGAATGACTAACTGTGTCAAATGCCTTCTTAAGGTCGATAAATATCCCTAGAACATGATGTTTCTCGTCTATGTTTATTTTGATTTTAGTAATGAGATCAATTGTAGCTGACAAGGTACTTGATTGATGACGGAAACCATACTGTTGCTTGTAGAGAAAGTTCAGGTTCGATAGGTGGTTATTCAGTCTTTTATATAAGATTCTCTCAAATATTTTGGACATCACGGGCAGGACTGATATTGGTCGATAGTTGCCAGCGTCTGATTTTGAGCCTGATTTATGAATGGGACTAACCTTTGCGATTTTTAGACTATCTGGGAAGAGTCCTTTCGCAAGACTTCCTGGCTTCATCATCAGATCCTTATCACAAATTGTATCATTATTGATGGACTTAACTCGTCAAACCAAACGAGTCCAAACTCGATGGATTTACCAGTACCAACTGAAGAGTTTATCTACCCACCTCCTGACTCCTGGGTCAGATCGGCTCGTGACAAATTGTTGTATTGTCATCCGACTTACATACAATCACAAAGTTTCAACTCGATAAGTAGGTTAAAATTTACATGCTAGAGTTGTTTACATACATAGCTACATAGTTATAGGTGTAACGCATAACTGAGTCTGTTCCCGAAGTACGGGAGCGGTACGGGACGGTGTGTTTGCAAAACATTATGCATTAGACCTACATAAAAGTGAACCTAATATAGAGCATTTTTCGTCATCAGCTGCAAAAGCCTCCTTCATATATCGCCACGTCGTACTTCTTATGAGTGATCGCAGTAAGATGTTGTTGTTACATAGACAGATGCTGCTGAATTTCCTATTTGTCGCCTTTTACTACACCCACGGGTTAGCATGGGGTGGTTATATTGTAAAGCTGAAACCACACTGTTGAAAATAAATATATTATATTGTATACCTCAAAGTGTCAGGCGGCGGTGTTGTGACGGGCATCTGTATAGGCAATATGTTGCCGGGCGCGTAGCTCGACTGTGGCTGCTCAGGGTCGCTCCTAATGGCAACTTGCACGAGCCACGTGCACGTAGTTGCTTGCAGACGATGAAGATTGGTCAACATTTCGTTCTCCAGCAGAGCACATCGAAGGCTTACGAATCTGCAAGTAACAGTTACTTATAAATTTAGTGTAAAAGTTATGCCATTGCTAATGAAAGCTTGTGATAAATACCACAGTCCGAAGAGACATATTGACTTAAAACTTGTCCTGTAAAATATGTTAAATAACATTATGACTAACTTGGTCATGAGGTGATGTGCGCGTTGCCGCATAGCTTCCATTAAGTGGTGGGCTGCGGCCGCCATGTCGCCCAGTGCTCGCTGCACGCGTCCCAACTCCTGGCCCGTTCTCCACAATTTCTCAGCGCAAACTCGAACTCCTAAAAAACCGATGCCCGTCATCACTTTCTGGCACGGAGCACAATAACCAATGGAGGGAGAATAGCAGCCGTCAACTGTATGCGCTTTTGACCTTTCCTAATTTGACGATTTGAGGAATTTTGTCCTCAAAGTCAAATTATGCGTTATTATTAAAAGCCAAATATAAAATTTAAATGGTGTGAAATGTGTACTATAACTTAATTTACACAAAAGGTGGGATAATATTTGACAGGTATAAAATGTAATAAAAAAAGTGTTCTACTTTTTCAATTTCTCCGACACGCGTGATGTTGTTTTTCATGTTGTCACTTCAATGTTTTAGCCAGTCGAGATGAAATTTGGCATATACATAGTTTATGTAATAAAATATAAGAAGAGATAGATAGATATAAGAATAATAAGGCCATAGGCTACTTTTCATACTGGACCATCAAGTGATTAATGTGAAATAATTTATAAAATATACACGTAAAAGACGAAGATGCAGGCAAAAGTAAGTAATAACCTCTTAACATACTCACCTAAATCTATACACTTCTGAGTCATGAAGAAGCATTCGGTAACAAAGGTATAACCCTCAGCAGTGGGTCGTTTTAACGACTGCCCATCCTCTCCTTCTCGAGATGGCAGCAGGCAGGTTTCTGAATGTAGACAGTCCAAATGTACTGATTTGGCCTCACATTCTTCAGGCTGAAATATATACAGATTAACATGTTTTCATATCAAATATGGAGATAGTGGTACATACATAGGTATATATAGTGGTACCCATCTATTAAATTTTTGGCTTAATCACCTTGATATGGGGCCACCTTATTCTAAACCTGGCACTGGAAGGCTGAGAATTTTTTAAATTTAAAATATCATATTAGGTATCCATATTCCAGATATTTCCCTGAACTTGAAACAAATTATGAAGTTTGGTAGTAGAAAGAAGCCTTCTGTTTGTTGTGAAAAATTTTGAAATTTACTGTCCCTAAGTCATTTGAAAGCAAATACTTACTGGAACTGCACCATATGTGGGGTCAATTTTTAGTGATTTGGGGTCATCTGGAGCAGTGCAGAATGGTTTACACAGTTGCAGCAACACTGCCCCTAGATTCAGCATAAATCCATCTGAAACGCAGCTCAAAGATGCTGCACTCACTTCACCAGCCTAAAAAATTATTTATAGTTACCATACATACCATAGCAAAAATTACAAATAATATATCCACTGCTAGACATAATCTCCTTAGATTTGCTATGTGAATCATAGAATTTGCCATAATTACTATATTTGGTAGGCTGATTAGTGATCATAGTATGATCTTGTCAATATTGATATTTAATACCCACTGCCCATATACACATATAATAATATTGTAACAGACTGTATAGGTGACTTTGAAAGTGACTCTTAGATCTATCAGCAGTAGTTTACCTGCATATTCCAAAGTTTTCCTCTAGCGACATTCGTCTTGAGACATTTGCCTATCCATGACAATAGTCTATTTTTCATTTGAGGACCACCTTTAAGTAGTGTTAGGAATATTTTGTGCAAATTATTAGTCAGATGCGACAATGCATTCCAAACGGAGGTCTCGATCATTGATGTTGCTGCCTGGAAAATTAAAAATGTTCCATTCTTACTTAGTTTATATTCCAACATTACATTCTAAACATATATTGTATAAGCTATCAACCAAAAGAGCATCAGTTTTCCATTTTTACTTAGTTGATATTCGCCAGTACACCCAAACATTTTTTTAAGTTTATAGATTTTAGTGGATTAGGAACATTTAGGCCTAGGATTGGGTTTGATTATTTAACTGAGAAGGCAAAAATAATCACCTGATCCATGGGGTTATCAAAGAAGTCATGTAGAGCGGTAGCGGTCCTAGGAAGTACAGAGAGACTCAACAGAGCACCAATAACAGAGTCTTGGTACAGCCTGCCCGTATTCTCCATTTTAGGTTCACACGCTTCCATCAAAATTGGTGCTAGGTTAGGGTCACCTGGAATGTTATAATTACTTATGATTAGTTCCAACTTCATTGAATAGTTTACCTAGTTACCTAACAGCAGTTACTGTGCAAAAATGTACATAAAATATCATAAACAAATACTTTTATATTTTTTATTATTTTCAAAATATTATAACAAATAAAACACTGTAAAAAATAATATTTTAAAAGACAAGAATGAGTTTATCTCGCTTAACATGTTCTCAGGAGTGTGCAGATTTTCACACGATGTTTTCCTTCACCGAAAAGCCAATGATAATGATTTTTATCATTCACATAAATTCCAAATAACAAATTGGAACTCATTGGTATCAGCCAGGATCAAACCCAGACCTCGATTTTTCAAGGACTGACACTCTACCCAAATGAGCTACCAAGGCTTATGTACAGCTTAAGTACTTACTTGCAAATAAATGTAACGATGGTAGAATATAAATTGGTACATTGATGAGGTTAGACTTGTTAACATCTGTGTGAATTTTTTTCAGCACTGGTATCATAGTATCCTTGAGTTGTTCTTGGACTTCATCACCTTCTAGAAATATTTAGAGAGAGTATTAATATTATTATGAAGTCAAGGTTTTAGGGAATATCAAATATTCAGGACAAAAAAAACTACCTCAATCAAAATTTTATTCAGATAATTATTAAAGTGTAGATATTTATAAAATTGTAATTATAACAATGCTTGTATCATTTTCAACTGCTGAATATGAGTGATGTGCCCAATTATGGACATTATCCATTTAGATGTAGCCTGTACACTCATAATTTACACAGGAACTGTATCACTAGTTAGACAGGGACTTGAAAGGTGAAGTGACACATACTGTGATCTGTGTTATGCCAATAAAATCACCCTGATTCAGCCTATGCTGCAGACATTAATATGCTGATCTTCCAACAGAGACAAAAGACAAGTATGCATGAAATGCATTCAAAAAGAACTCGAAACCGACTTCAATTGCCCTAAAAGTCTACTTTTATTAAGGCAAATTTAAGATTTATATTGTTTTCTCATGGGTGCTATTGTCAGAACTGGACCTAATTGAAATGGTATCATATGCTCATCATATCAGCTTTCAAATAAATAAAGAATCATCGAAATTGATTCCCAGTCAAAAGTTCTGAGGTAACAAACATTTTAAAAAGTCGGTTAAAAACAGGTTCACTCCTCATCACAATAAAATAGCAGTATCAACAGTTTAGATATAGAATGAAGTAGATAGAGACTAAACATATTGGATATAAAATGTGATTTTCTCGTATATAGCAGTCAACAAAGAAATCAACATCAAAAACTCTTGGACACATTAAAATATAAAAATAAACACAACAGAATAACAATAGGTAGTCCCAGCAAAATCAAGTATTGGACATAGTTTGTGAAACTTACCATCAGTCACAAAAGCTTTAACAATGTCAACAAAGAATGCATGGCATTGTGGGTCTACATGCTTCAGGAGTTCCCAAAGTTGGGTAGTGAAGTCTTGTCCTTCAAACAAAGCTGGCTGCTTCAGTGCCGTCACAGCATTTCTAAAAATTAGCTCTCTCATCCTTTTAACTCCACTATTGACAATATCAGAGCTGCTCTGATTGTAACTTTGGAGATTTTGCATTGAGCTAAATAAATAAGGAAACACTTGCTTTTGAACAACGTGTTCAGTATATCCCCGGCTATTTTTAGGGATCACTGTAGACTCAATATCTGGCAACAGCAACCTTTCAAACAAAGCTTGCTCTAGCGCCTCTAAATCAATGTGTGTTCGAGGGCTCATTGCTTCTGCCAGCTCTTCTAAGTACACTAACTGTCTGTCCGGAGCAGCTGGCGTCTCCACTGCTCTAGGATTGATTGTGAAGTAAAAAACATTCTCCACAATATTGTTTATAGCTACCACTTCTTCACTATCTAGAGTTTTCTTCAGACTATCCGGTATTGTTGCCATATCATTACCTTCTGTCGTGCTGGGAGTTTTAGACTCTGGTTCTGGCAGTCCTATCAGACCAGCAAAAGGATTATTTGACTCTGACATTCTTTCAGATGTTTTGATATTCTTTGCACCAGCAAAAACTTATGAGTGCTTTATATTAACATTCTATAAATGTGGTAGTGTAAACCACGTTTGTTTTTACTGTACCTATAGAATCAGTCTTTCATAAAATGCAGTAATTTAATATTTGAACCTTCTTTACAATTATTTCTTTTCAATAAACGCTGACTTATCACAAATTGATAAAAATGAAATGACAATGTCAATTTATGATTGTCTATGGCCTTCTTGCTTATTTTGATATTTGATTGATATAAAGGAAATAAGACGAAATAAAGTAGAAGTTCACAACTTACACATCATAATTATATCAGTACCGCTTTATAAGTGCTTGTTAGTAAACTAATTTCTGTAATAAAAACAAAAACTTAACAACAACATAAATAACCATAATAAATAGAATTTAGGTACATTTATTTTTAGACTTGTTATGCTGGTAAGCCTGTCAACCATGCAGTCAACCTTGTGCATATTTGTAATTAAATCGGGTATTGTTTACCAAATCAAATTGAAATTTAGTTAAACTAATTTATATAAATTATTATCCACGGATATGCGTATTCTAATTGCAAGAAAACATTGGGTAAACTTAATTTTTAGCTGATTTGTCCGTAAAAGTCGTAAAGATTTATTGACTTGACACTAGATGTCGACACATCCATTGACATTCAACAACTACTAGCGCTACGGAAATGGTTCAAGGCGGTGGAATCTAGAACTAATCATTCTGCCTTTTCTGCAGTCGTCGTCCGAGTCCGAAATCAATATTGCGTCTCTTATTGCGTCTATGCAGCAATGCTATGAAAGAATTTCACTTTACATGGCGTATAGTAGTCGCACATAGTGAATTGTAAAAAATGTAAGATCGGTAACACTTAATATTATTTACTTAGCCAATGAATGCGTGTCCCCCTTTTGCCTAAAGTGCTTCATTACGATACTTACACGTGCAACATCTCGTTACACATGTATTTTATAATAATTTAGTTTCAAGTATAAGTTACATGAAGGATTTATATAAGTTGCATACGTTTTGTTGATAAAATTGATTCGCTACGTCGCAAAGCCAAAACCAAAATGGCGCTTGCAAGCGAACTGGCAACAGCAAATCTATTCATAACTTGTGCATGATTTTATTTTCATGTATTGTATTAAATATCGGTGGGTATAAATTTTATTTATTTAATATTGTCACCTACAATCTACATACATGTATATGTCGGGATAACAACAACGGTGTCGGTGATATTGTATGTATTAACTAAAATTAATTCGCTGTGATGTGCGTCACCGAATGTTTCTTTTGGTGAAATCTTTTATTTCATTTAAAGATTTAAAGCGTATTGCAGCGCAAAAGAGTCATTTTATTCGATATTATCTTGCCTTGGGTAAATAGTGTAATAATTAGTACATAATATAACACTGCAAAGTTACGATACTTAAAATGTTTCATTGTGTGCGCTCGCCTTGTATGTAATTTTAGTGTAGGGACAGTAAACATTGCAACTGTGTGGGTGAGCATTACACGCAGTGACCTCGAATTAGGAAGGCACACATACATATTGCCATTCTAGAAGGCTGACGTCATCGGACCGTGGCAAGAGCGCAGCGCAGCGCTCAGACAGCAAGACATTGTGAAATGTGAACGGCCACCCATTGCTTGCCTTGCAGAGGTCTATCTACTAATTTACTTGAAAGTAGTGGCTATGAACAGTTACTGTACTGACTTCTTCTATACATGTTGAATATCTAACTGCGCAGCACAAAATTTGTGATTATCGAAGAAATATTCCCAATGCTTATTGTTTCGACGAATATTAGGTATAGTATTAGAGAACAAAGGAAATTATTGCTCTCGTTACGTAAAACGTCGTATTCTAAATTTGTTGTAATTTTTTACTAATTTATTGAATTTCACATTGTATTATATTGATTGGACTTAAAATAGGGCGCTGAAAATGTACACGTAGGTCTATTTGTAATTTTGCATGTAGGTAAAGATGATGTATGTGTGTGTAGTTTATAATTCCTGAGGACCTATTGCAGTAGTGTGCGTTATAGGATGTTAGTATGTCACGTACTTTTCAGTTTTTTTTAAATTTTGGTGTTTGTTTGGAAGGAATTTCAATCATCAATCATTTTTTCTTTATAGAAGTGTTTAGAATTTACTAAAGACTGCCGGAATTGCTGTAGATGTTTGCACTTCTTAATTTGGTTGGTTTATACATTATACAAAAATGGCGACTGCCGACTGCGACGTTGCCAGTTCTCATCGAGCAAGAAGTTCATTGGCTATTTGATTTTCTCTTTCACACTGAGTTTAAAATGGGTATTGATTGAATAGGCCAACTTATATTATGTACAAAATTATACAGTTAGTATAATGATTATAAAAAGGTCTACAGGAATAAGGTCTGAAAGTAAAAAATGAATGCTTAGTATGATTCCTAAATTGACATCATGGCATGACACAGCTACGTATTTACGTCGCATTTGTCGCATTTATGAATCATTAAAATTAGCTATATTGAATAAAATATATTTGTTCTTGAAATAACTCTTTGTTTAACAGGACTTTCAATATAGTATTGGTCAGCTGATTGTGAACAGTCACTATAAGAAATGTAACCTATTGTAAGCGAGATATACAAATCAATAATTTCCTTCCTTTGTCTCAGAAATATTGCAATTGATCGCCAGTAGGTACATACACGATTTATTTTTAGGTTAATCTACATAATTGTGTTAGTATTTAGCTGTCTTTAAGGACAGTAATTAGCGATGGCCTGTTATTACGCCTTCATTTAGTGATCGGATTGATGCGTATTGTTACCTCGTAATTCGTAATCAACGTACTTAATTATCATTAAAGTTATAGAATTTAAAAAGTTAAGGAAAGACTGATGCTAAAAAGACGACAAATGTTTATTTTACAACAGATATTTACAGAGACTATTGCTTTACATTTTCTATTTATCATTACTTTCCAACTAGGTACAAGATTTCGATTCTTATCTTACATTATCTGTGTTCTAAAGTCGATACTTCATGATATTTGCTAATCAAGGACTCGTTATCGTCTGTCTGTATGGTAAATGAATGTCTATATACTTTTTTTATGGTAATATGATCAGTGAGGGATCGATTTTTTAAACTGAACTATTTTGCTAACGTGCGCTTCGCATTTACCAGGAACATCTTAGCGCAACTTGACATTAGGTATACTGTTTCAGCTTTATTGCGAAAATATATTTAAAAAACTTTTCTTCAATTTCAGTGAAACCTTTACGATGGCGGAACCAATGAGCGCTGAAGATTTGGAAGATGGAGAGATTGAGAGTGAAGGGGAAGAAACTGCAGATGTTCAAAATGAAAACAAATTTGAAGAAACCACACCAGCCCCTTTGGAGCCCGTATCGGAAGATAAACAAGATACTTTTGATACTTATTATCCACGACCAGGTAAGAAAAAGAAATCTAAATCAAAGGAACAGAAAGCAAAAGATAAAAATAAGAAGAACCGTAGGTATGATAGTCCTCTTGAAGATGACTTTGCTGGAAGCATTGAAAAAGCAATAAGGAAAGCCATGAACAAAAACGATGGTGGAAACCCCAACAATGAAGAAGACATCGATGAACGGCGTAGGTTTAAAAAAAGAAAGAAACATGACAATAAAGATGGTTTAAATAAAAAGCGTAAGAAACAAGAGTATTCTCAAGACGTTGATGAAAGTGAGTTGATGTGCGTAAGAGGAGCGTCACCTGTTCAAAGGAATTCTCCTATGGAAATGTATCCAGAAGACGAAAGAGACTCTTATGCCTCAGACAGTAGCAATGATTCTCGTGGTCATCAACATCATCGTCAACAAAGGCATAGGCAAAATCAACGTAATGAACGTAATAAAAATAACACTAATAAAAATGATCGTCGACGAGGGGCTCACCCGATGCAAGATCCTGATGGTGTTTGTTTATATTATATGCAGGGGAAATGCCATAAAGGCGATGACTGCGTTTATTCACATGACGCACAACCTCCTAGAAAAATGGAACTATGTAAATTCTATCTAATGGAATGTTGTGCCAAGAGAGATAAATGCTTGTATATGCACGCTGACTTTCCGTGCAAATATTATCATACTGGTATTCCATGTATATATAAAGACGAATGTAAATTCGCTCACGGGAGGCCGTTGACAGAAAGTTTAAAGAACATTCTTTTAAAGCATATAGAGTCGGCTCCTAAGGAGATATTAGGTGACTTTCCGCGATTAAATAGAGAGGGCGCATTAAAGATGATCCAATCTACTCAGGCAAAATTAATGCAACAATATTCAGACGGTTCAGAAAATCAAGATAGAAATATACCGTCACTATTTGAGCTCAATATACCTAATCCCCAAAACTCATCTGATTTGCAATTCTACCAAGCGAATAATGATAGACAAAGTAAAATATCACCAAAAGTTAGACACTCCAGATGGCAAAATGAAAGTTCTAATCAAAACTTTAATCTATCACCAGGAGGGAACTCTGACTTATCAAATGTTTTAAGTATTAAGAATCTAACTGGAGTTTTGACAGCAAAACAAATTTCTGATCTCACCAAAATGGGAATAGAAAATTTAGATCAATTAGGACAGCTTACTGTGCTTCAACTGAACACTATTGGAATATCTTTTAAACAGATCACTGAGATACAGCTCAATACAATGAGCATTCAAAAATTAGGTCTTATAAACTCTAATTCTGAACAACAAACATCGTTTTTAGCTTCCGGGTCGGGCTCTAAAGATTTGGACCTAAGAGTGCCACCTGGGATGTCTAATAACTTGTCAATGTCTAATAATTTGCCAGAACTACCGGGCCAGGATGTGGATATGCGTTTTCAACCATCAGCAAACCACCGATCTAAAGAAGATTTATCTGTTAACAAAGTAAGCTCACATTCTTCCAAGGAAACTTATTCTAATAGGGATATGATTGATATAGACCAGTACACAAAGGATGCATTGAAGTTTGCTTCGAAGGACAAAGAAAATATTGATGTTTCTAATGACACGTTCGATAATGATATACCCCCTACTGTTTCGAATGAAACAAAAGACGTAGATCACAGAGTCCTTCCATTCACAGAGGAAGAAACAAAAATATCTCATTTAACGCCTAGCGATAAATCCGTTAAGAAGGAGTGTGATACAGATATAAGATTCCTTAGACCTGAACCTATTTTTAAAAGTCCAGATAAAAAACACCGGCGATCGACAACTGATGACGAAGATAATAATTTGTTGATAGACGAGAAATGGTATTCAAGCGACGAAGAAAAAGGAAACAAAAAGAAATCTCCTGCTTCGTCTCCTCAACACACTTTAGGCTCTCCACAAGCTCCCACACCTCATACTATAGAGCCTTCGTCAGTATTGAGTAGATTAGGCGATCTCTCTAAGATAGACATAAGTGAAGAGGTAACGAAATTATTGAACACAATGAAAAACAACCTCCACGAGAGTGATACAAATAAATCAAGAGATCCTAGATCTAGGAGTCAGAAGTCGCCAGAAAAAGTGGCCGATGCGCCGAAAGTGCCAAATAAAAAGCCTCCGCGGGTTTCTATTTATGAATGTGTCGATGGCGAACCAACGGATGGTCGACGCAGGAGTGACGTTGATTTGCGTAAACCTGATTTTCCTGCCTTTTGCGACACAGATCTGAGGCCTGGACAAAGTGGTGATATAGATTTACGTTTGAGTTTGCCCTTCAAAGCTATACCCAATTATACACCAGCTTCTGAGATAAACGGTTCTATAAACAGTCACCCTCCTATACCATTTAAGTTAGTACCTATACATATACCCCGCCCCGATTATACAGACATTAGAAATAGCACAGCTAAATCCCAAGCCTTATTGGATCCCAGGCTAAGGAAAGTATTTAGATTATCTGTGGAAGAATCGAATAGTGACAGTGAGAAGCAAACGATTAAGTCACCGACACCGGCTGCACCAAGAGTAGATCCTAGAAGAAAACAGAAAGAAATTATTGAAAGTAGCAATTCCGAACAAAAGTCTGAATCAATAGATATTCAAAACGTTCTTCAAAATTCTAATTGGTTTAAAGATCTTAGCTCTACTCAGAAAATATGTGTAAATCAGCATTTGTTGCCGGTTTCTCAAATGATTAAACAGTATCATCAAGAAAAAACTCCTGGGAAAAAATTTGATCTTGGGCCTATACAAAGCAACTCTATAGTATGTAATATTTTCTCGAATTTAGGCATCACCTTAGGGGAAAATGGAGAGTTCAGTAATTTACCCAAACCGAAGGAAGCTTTATTAAAAACTCCTGTTAACTTCAACCAACCTGGAGTGAATCCATTCAATATGAACAACAACATGAATAACTCGAACCCAATGGATGCCAATATAAATATGATGAATATGGGAGGCATGGGAATGGGAGGTGGTATGAATAATATGAACGTAAATCATATGCACGGCTTTAACCAATCGATGCCAGATCCTAGGGGTGGTCCTACGCCTGGTCTCTTAGGTATTGCTCCGAACATACCACATAATTTTAACAACTTTGGAAGTCCGAACAATTTTGGTAATATGGGGTTCAATGGTCCGAATCCAGGTAATGATTTTAATTATATGGATGGTGAACCGAATTTCCAAAGGTTCCCGAATCGAGGAGGTCACAGAGGTCGCGGTAACGACAGGTGGAATCGCGGTGGTTCAGGGAGAGGACATCGAGACCGGAAAAATTTTAATGATCGTGGGAATTGGAAAAATGATAGGCATTAAGACTTAGTATTTGTATTTTATATCACTTTTATAATAGTCCTTCCACATGCTACCAAATGTGATCGCAGTTGTAATAAATAACAAACTAGTGTAGGGAAGTTTATTTCATAAATAATCTTAGTATTGCTATTAAAGAGTAGCATTAAGTTTATCTATTGTATAATTATGTACAAAGTCATTAAAATGTAAATATTTTTTTCTTAAATACAAAGTAGCTGTTTTATATCAGTACACTATGTTTTAAATTATGAATAAAATTAGTTCTAAAGTTTAATTAATATTACGTATACAAATATTAGCCAAATTTTTAAGACTGAGCGAGGTGTATGTCACAGAAAGTGTAATTTATTGCGGTAAAATTATTTATATTTGTTTTCAGTGCAGTATAGAGTCTACTCTCTGTATAGTATAGTCCATACTCTAATTAGACGTTTGATCGGGTTTACAGTGTGGTCTCGGATGAAGAAAGGAACCACCCCATGTCGTTCTATCAGCTTCTTAAAAGGCGACTAAGGGAAAAATCAGGAGATGGGCAGCAGCATCCATGTAATAAGTAGCTCTCTGTAGGAGAGTAGGCCTGAGCCCCTCCAGTGGGGACATACATAGGCTGTTGATGATGATGATGATCCATGTAATAATAACTTACTACCTGCAATCATTATGACAAATCCCCATGGACAGTATGATGTTGCGATCCCTAAGGGAGGGTCATGTCCAGCAAAGGGCTTATAGCTGACGATAGTGATATATTTTTAATACCAATACAATGTAGTCTGTTCAGTGAAACCTTGTGAAATGATGTGTGAATCAGCAACATATTTTAATACTCAGCGTGACGTCGACAAAAGCAATAATGTATGAACTCTGTATGAATAAAATGTTATCTTCCCTATGATACGTGTCTAGCATTTTGATAAATTAAGTATGAATAGAGGTTAGTTTGTATTAAAGAGTAGCAATTAATGGAAGAGCCTACTAGACTTAAAATAAATCTATGTTTGTATAAATATCTTATTCTATTAATTTTGTACTGGTAAGTACAGCATTACCCTTCAACGATGATTTTCAAATCAGATGTTGGTTTGGTTTACCAGCTTTACTGATGAATATAGTGTAACACTGCACCAAAACAGTATTAGTTTTCGGGTTTTTTATACCTTCGATGTTTAAACTTCCCAATCGTCGATATACAAAAAGGTTAAAACATATCAGCAAAACGAAATTAGTATGATCTATAAAAGTCATATTATATTCAAGAGGAAAATACATCAACCTGATGTATGTATAGAAAAAACGAAAGGTATAGTATATTATGATTATCATGTTTACAGGAAATATATAATGAATGGATGTTTTTCAGTGAATTTGTATGTGATGACATCAAGTAAGTATAACACGTAAATAATTAGAAAATTACTACAACTGTTCAATTGTCTTTTATTTTAGACTGGAAAACTGATGCTATGTAATTGGAGAAGTCTATTTTCAAACGATTTCCTCCAGTCTTCAAGTTTATAGCCACTTGGGATACTTTCGAAAACGTTGGAGCTGAAACAAAAATTATAAACTGAAACAGATATTACACATAAGAATGAATATCAGCAACATACATTATACATACATAAATTCAAAGCGTCCATGTCATCCTGCTCATCTGTGCAGTTGTAGAAAAGGACGCATTGCTTAGCTGACAGCTTGGGCTGTGATACGAAGTAATTGTAAAGAAGTTCTAACTCCCTGGTTGCTGCATTAATAGTATTGGGAGAGCTTACTAGAATTACCCCATGAGTTCCGACCCGAAGGGCTGGCCAGCAGAATTCGAATCTGAAATTATTATTTTAAGTTTTTTAAGTTCTATTATTCTTCCTCAAAATGCTTTGTTACAGGTGGAATATACGTTCTAGTAAACTAGAAAATCAGCAGTAAAGAGCATAAGGTCTGTCTGGGTGTTTTATAACACGAATTCAGTAGGTATATTTAAAATTTTAATGAAGCTCTTTGGGACTGTTGGTAAATGTTGTATTTACTGGTAATAATTTTATTGCTAAAGGTAATGTTTTTAAAGCCAGCTTAGATTCTTTTTTAGTTTGAAAACTTTACTGTCAGGTTTATCGATTTACAAAATAATGCATTTAATTGAACAATCCTAAATTAGAAATAAATTAATCGTATCTTTAATAGGTAAAAACAAAAAAACCGTTGCCAGAATAATAAGATTCCCTCCATTTTCATACCAATAGAAGTAGGTATATAATCTAACGTTTATTTCACCTTCTGTAGAAGTTCCATAAATAAATACTATGAAATTCCTAGAGTATACCTAGTAACCTAAATAAGACTTCGATAAAAATAACAAGTAAACATCGTGAAGTATTCAGAGTATCCAGAAATAGTATCTGGTCGAATGAGCTTTGTATAAATAGATTACAATGTTATGTTAGCAAGACATTTTTACAATCGGTGCTAGCTAGATCAAAGTGTACATAGGTAGCTGCGGTAAGTGAGCCAGCCAAGTGGTTTGGTTGACCTTGTCTACGGAGCAACACAGAAAGCACGTAGTAAAGCTTATTTTCAATGGATGGCGCTCTTTGTTCTTGAAACGACGAAGTTTAGAATCCTACACATACAATGCATAATATATTGTTTCGATAATGTCAGATTATGTATTATTTGGGTAGGCATATAGTATATGTTTAGCAGTTGACGTTCCCGGTTGATGATAATATTATTTTGATAATGATTCAAGCTTACAATTAGAATTTGAGGCAAATATGTGCCTTTTTTGCTTAATTATTAAGTTTGTATGTATACATTTACAAAGCCAAACTTATGCTAATCGTAAAACAATATAAATTCTTGAAAATTAATATTAATTAGTATTTATAATGTAATATTTACTTTTCTCGTAGTCAACTTCTAATAGAAGTTAGGAGGTTGATTAAATACATATTGTTCAATATTGTCCTAATTCACCTTTGTTATTTCACTCTTAGGGAAAATTAATTTGAAAAGTTACCTGTGATCTCCGCTGCAATCCCACAA
Source organism: Carcina quercana (assembly GCA_910589575.2). Classification (NCBI taxonomy): domain Eukaryota; kingdom Metazoa; phylum Arthropoda; class Insecta; order Lepidoptera; family Depressariidae; genus Carcina; species Carcina quercana. The sequence continues at coordinate 8,359,673 of OU342439.1, forward strand.
TTCAATATCAATGTTATTGGTTTTACCGTTGACATTTAGGTTGGATAGCTCAAACTCTACTATTCTGACGCCTTGTGTGGGTCTGGGAGCTCCGGCTTCCTCGATATTTATTGATTCAGATATGTAGTTGGCAATCGATGTTTTCCCACTCTGCAATAAACAAAAACACTGTTCAATCACAGGTCGTATAAACTACATTTTGTCACTGAACTGAAATCCTTACATTAGAGGGCCCTATCATTAGTATCTTTAATTTCCTTAGTTGCATTGTTTACTTTTACAATCTTATATTTATTCACTATTGTAATTTATTCACTAGTGTATACTGTCTAATGTATTTAGTGTATTCTAAACAGCTTTTTCTTGCTTTTGAGAAGCAATAAAGTCGTTTGACCTGCGATTGACAGTATTTTGTTTACGAATTTGGTAGTCAAGGTAACTGTGTACAGTGAGTTTTTAAAAAGTGTTTATTTTGAGGGCAATGTACCTTAAAATTTCTTTGGATGGGCTTCAATATGATACGTGCTATAAATATTTAAAGCAATGTAAGTTACGTAATTATTTTAGCATATATTGTAAAAACAGGTCCCACCGAGATTTGAACTCGGATCGCTGGATTCAGAGTCCAGAGTGCTAACCATTACACCATGGAACCGTTGCACGAGTAGCTGAAATCTGGGTCTAGTTTTTTAAAAGAAAGTGAAAGCGTTCTCGTTCATCTGTATATTCTTCTCACGCCAACATTATTGTACTCATAAATGTATTATTATTCTTACCGAAGCTGTTTATCGAGTATGAGCTAGCTTCTGTTTCAGCGAAGTTAATTTTAGACAAGCAAGATAATTTAATTTTAGATTTCAGGACAGGGCAGGGAAATGTCAAGATCTATGAAAGAAAGTACTTCGCTATTAGTACATTCTAGTGGAAGGAAAACTTTGATTTGGACGGACTTTGTATATACGTATAGTTTATCAGACCCACTGATAAGATTAGAAATAGATTTATATATTTATATATACGCGATTTCGGTGATGTTCGACTAGGCTAGTGCCGAAACAAATGACAGTTGTTACATCTATACTTTTTAACTGAAAATCGCCGACTAATATTCAAAGTTTGTAGAGTTCGGAATTTGAAGAATCCAGTTAGATCCCTGTCTGTCTGTAAGAGGCTTCTAGCTCCTAAACAGAAATCGATACAAATGGGATATTTACACATATAGTGTAGTTTTATGGCTTAAAGTCAAATGTTGTGACCAATAATACAAGTAATTATATTTAAAGGCAACCACGTACCGAGAAACGTTTATCGGGACGTCCCTACTAGATCGACCACGTCCTAGTAAAGGTTTGTGACAATTGTGGCATACCATGGATACCTCACTATGTCCAGCAGTGGACGTTTCCCGGCTGATGATGATATTTAAAGAGGGCACCCATAAATGGAGAGCATGGCATCATAAAACAATAATTAATTAACCAGGCTTGATATCGTTGAATATAACTTTTTGTAACGACAAGTGTTTAAATGAACTAACTACTTATCTGACTGGTTCTTACGTCATAAATGAAACGACTGATAAAAATGTCATAATTATGTAACTTATCTAGGTTTGTTTTTGCGTATCAGTCAGTCAGTCAAGGTCAGGTCAAACGATTTTATAATATGTATGTACATTACCTACAATATGTATTGATAAATGATGAGTTGTTACATTTCTGACACAGGTAAACTTTTAGAAATACTTCTGTGAGCACGATTGAGAAATCCGCGAATATTTTTATTCCGTACCCCAAGTTACGCTCAACTTACCTGTAATAAAATTCGTGTAGAATTTTTAGAGATTAGCGCGTTCCAACACAAAGACAGACAGTAATTTTTTAAATAAACGATTTCGTACTATTTATTGATTCAGATTTTGCGTAATATTTTTATGTACATACAGACATGATGGTGCTATAGTTTTATTATATAGGATATGTGCATACCAAAATAAGGTTAATTTCAATAAATAATCTATAAATGTACACCCAACTTCGTATATGTATAAACGTAGATACGAGTAGGTAGGACGTTTCAAAGGCTATTACGACAACTTGTAAACAGAAAAGGAAGCATAGAACGGTGCAACATGCCTTAGTGTTGCTGATAACTGTTTCTAACCACCGCACTCCTTGAAACGGTATAAAAAACTGACATTAGCGAGCCTGGAGGCTGGTCTCGGGGACAACACTACAGTTATTTGGGACTGCGTACCTTGCCCGTATCTCGTTGCTTTATTTTATGAATGTTATGAATGCTGTAACACAAACTAACAGGCCAAGTACGAGCTATACTAATAGTAGGGTTCTGGAGTTGTGCTTTAGGGTTTCGTACGTCCGACGAAGAAATATAGCCTTATCCTATCTCTCCGATCAAAGCTGATAATCTCACTTAGCAACTTTTAATGCTTCGGACTCAAAATTTGGAATATTTATTTACTATAGCATAGTTTTAGAGACCAGCAAAAACTTTTACTAACAAACAAAATAACTAATAGGGCTATTCATAATATTATATTGTATACCTTTATTTACATACCGATCGGTTCATTGTTGAGCTCATCTATGATTAGTGATTCAGCATAGACTAGATAATAATACTGTTTCGGAAAAGAGCCAAGGAATATATCAACTGGAAACTGAATTTTAGGACAAAAAAATAGCCTTATACGAATACCAAGTCGAGTATAGAATGAATTGCCTATAATACGGAGGATACTATAGCTTGTATAATACGGAGCATTCCATTGCCTATATTTGTCTGCGATTGCCCGCACATTTGCCTACGTCAGTAATACTTAGGTACTGTGTAGAAGTGCACTAAAATTGCAGAAACAGTAATAAAGTAACGGCATGCGACCTTGCGGTTTGCAGACTCCAAGATAGCGAATGCTTTGCATAATCCTAATGCAGCCATCATACCTGCCCCGTTATGATATCCCAGGGGCGTGCGTAGAGAATTGGAGATGGATCAGTGGGGGTCATAAATGTAGAATTCAAAGTTGTCAAAATCTACAACAGCTGTTTATTCCAGACTAACGTGATATACTTTCATATAAATTAATCTGTATAAGAATAATTTAAGGTTAGCTAGTAAATATAAAACCAACATGCAGGATAAAGAATTTGTAGAGTCAAAAAACATTGTACAAACATCGGCATTACTTACATATTGATTCGTACAAGGGAGGGTCCGGCTAAGGCCCTATCTGAATATGACTCTGTTCGTTACAAATTCACTTTAGCCAAGGTTCTTGTTTTCATTAACAGACTAACGGTCTGTAAGATGTAAGACACACGTAACCGATATTACGAACATCAGGATAAACTAGTTTGAAGGCGACTTTAAATAGGCTGAATAACATAGAACAAAGCATAAATCGTAGACGTTGACAATATTAGTTTGACATATCTTAATATTGTTATCGGAACATATGCAAATACTTAAAAAGGTTTCAAAATCCCAAGAAACTTACAGAAACAATATAGGAACCCACCAAGTGTTGTAGATTTTCTACAATTGCAATTGAATTGAAACCCGGACCCTTAATTTCCTACCCATAGACGGCGGAATATTCTTTTCGTTTTAAATGGGATGATCCTTGAGATATTACGCTTATTCTAATGTGTAAAATAATGATTAAATACTAATATTTAAAAATAATTTTACAATAGGCGAAGATATCGAGTAACATACATGAAACACACAAACCATGCAATGTAATTGAGAATACCTTCTTCTTTGACATCGGTAAGAATAGCTGATATTTTTGATTAGCGATGGATCGATTTGCTCTTTGCTGAAATCGTTACTTCCTTGTATTTTTATTTCTATTCGCATTTTCCTGTTTTTTTTTTCACTCTGTATTTTTGGATGTGATTGTGATGAAATGCACTAATATTATAAACCCGAAAGTGAGTTAGTCACCACTTGCGTCTGAGTGATACAACCAATCGTGATGAAATTGGGTAAGCATAAGCACGTAGACTATAATCAAGACGAGAGACTTAAGATGTTTCTTGTGTGTCCTTGGTTTTTGAAGGTAGCGGTCAAAAGTACTAGTTACCAACAAATTAAAAAAATTGGGTGCCACTTGACGATTGATGCAGCCTTAAATACGCAACATGGGGTCATTGTTCCAAGCGGATTATATCATCATAACACATGAAGCAGATAGGCAGATAGACGCGAGTTCGTGCAGATGTCAACGACCGTCCCGCTACAGATAATATATAATACGTCCCGCACTGTCAATTGTCTACAAAGCATCTCACGTTACAGCGGCTCATTTGAATTATAAACACCAGCAAAATAAAACAAAACCGGTTCGTTCCTCATCAATCATCATCAGAGTAAGAACTGACGGGTGGACACTATTCAAATCCTACGTGGACAATAAATATCGTCTCAAAGCGAGAATGCTTCGTTAAGAGGGAACAGCAGATAAAAAATTTCATATGAAATTAAGGGTTTGGGATATAGCTGTTTTCTCAACGAAACGTTAGCCAAATTCAATCATTTTGATCTTATTCTCTTTATCAAAGAATAATCTAGGCCCGTTGGTTTTGCTTTTTTCAATATTTTGTCTACAATTAGAATTATGGGCATCTCAAAACTCAAAATTTCAGAAAAAATTTCTTTCAACTTATGGTACTCATTATTTAGAGTAAACGTAACATTTTCAGAAAAAGCAAAACCAACGGGCCTAGATTATTCTTTGATAAAGAGAATAAGATCAAAATGATTGAATTTGGCTAACGTTTCGTTGAGAAAACAGCTATATCCCAAACCCTTAATTTCACGGCAAAACTAGGCAAATACCAAAAAAAGCTTCAACTGTCCTTCTCGCACAGTTCGGTTCGGGAGGCAGGGTACACTATATCACAACTATATACTGTGTATTATATGTATAAAAATAAAGTAAGCATGCATTAGTGATGTCAATAAGCTTTATCGATTTTTTCGACTAATAGTGGTGGGAAAAATATATCGATAGATACCCTTTCTCTAGCTATAATGGTTTTACCTGTTAGTTTTAATGTTTAGATTGATCTAAATAAACAAATATAAAGACAAATAATTCTAAGGAAATTTATTTTATCTCTAGAACAGAACATTTTCCCTGAAATTCTTAGTTGTTGTTACGTTTTGTTACGTGTAAATAATTAAATATGATTTATGAATAAGTGACTTATGTTTCAAATATTTTTTAATGTTAAAGTTCGAGTCGGACTCGCATACAAAGGGTTCCGTACCACTGTAAAATATCTAAACAGAAAAAAAACACAGAAAAAACATAACATTTATTGCATGGACATCCGTTTATTTATAACTTTTTTAAAAGCTTTTTTATATTATTTTTTGTTATTTATTATTATTGAAAGTCTTGAGAGAGAACGAGAAGTTATATGGACATCGCATGTACAAATCGCTACGGAGACTATATGACCCGACACAGATATCCCGGAGATCAGCCAGCAAGAGCTTGAAATGGCTCTCCAACAACTCAAAAACCGGTCAAGAGCAAGTCGGACTCGTGCACCGAGGATTCCGTACAGAATATGAATTAATGACATACTGAAAATCATAAATAATAGGTACGGTAATATGCACCCAACAATGCTCTACCGAAAATGAAATTCTAAGCTAAATTACATGCTACGAAGTTAAGTTTGTAAACATTAAAAAATCAATTTTACTGTGTTACAATTAAAAAATTCAGATTTATTCCTATGGTTGTGCTGTAAAACCTTTCTTCTTGCCAAATTTCAAGACATTAGGTCAACGGGAAATACCGTATAGATTTTGGGTTCATTGCATTTTGTACGGAAATGGTCTAAAATACAGCTATATCTTTTTATTGCGTTGACCTATAAGTTTCATTATTTGACAGATCTAAGGGACAGCAGACTGGAGTATTCGATATCACAGTGATCCTATAAGGATTCCTTTTTTCCTTTTGAGGTACTTAAAATATAATAGTATAATATGAAGTATGACAGTAGGAAATACGATAGATTTCGACGATATTATTATTCATGTCGACAAATAAAAACTTGAAATATTTTTTCCCAGTTATACATCTCATACACTTAAGACGGGATTTTTAACTCGTCTATTCTATTGTGTGAGGTGTCGTGAAATTACAGTTTTTTAACCGACTTCAAAAAAAGAGGTTATCAATGCGACCTGTATGTATGTAATATTTCCAGAACTGCCCAGTTTTCATATATGTTAGTCTATACCAGCTTCTAAAGAAGTGTGCCAAATTTCTAAAGTGTATGTTTATTTGTCCTCGCATATATCCGGAACACACACACAAAAGAAAAACACACATAGGGTTCGTGGATTTCAACAAAGCATTCGACACACTCGAACATAGATTTATCTGGGACGCACTGGAAAAACAAGGCGTACATGCAAAATACATAAGAATACTGAAAAACATATACACAAAAAGCACCGCACAAGTGAAGCTAGAATCTACAGGCGAAGAATTTTCGATTGAGAGAGGGGTACGCCAGGGAGACCCAATTTTACCAAAAATATTTTCAGCTATCCTGGAAATGATATTCACAAATCTGGATTGGACGAATAAAGGACTAAATATAAATGGCAAAAAGCTGGGTCACCTACGCTTTGCAGACAACCTGATCTTACTTTCGGAAAACCCGAAAACCCTACAGACAATGTTCCAACAGTTAGCGGAAGAGAGCGAGAAAGCAGGCCTGTCAACGAACTTAACGAAAACAAAAGTAATGTCAAATTCCTCACAAACAGAGCCCATAACAGTAAATAATTGAGAAATAGAGTATGTAGAAATGGACAAGACTAATAACTGAATGGCAACCACGAGATAGCAAAAGAAAAAGAGGCAGACAGACTAGAAGATGGGAGGACGACATCAGACAAGTGGCGGGTCCAACATGGACCCGCATAGCGAAAGATAGAATAGAGTGGAAATCCTTAGAGGAGGCCTATGTCGAAAGACAAGCTGAAATGTAGGAACGACCGGTTACTGATACTTAATATAAAAAGATAAGTAACGTATAAAGTAAGCATATTTTTAAGAAAATTGTAACAAAAAATTAGTTCAGCAATAAAGGCTATTTTATTTAATTTATTTTTTATATATCCGGAACTACAAGTTCGATTTAAATAATCCCTTTTTTGTTTACCTAGGTATTGTAAAACTTAGGGAAGACTGCAAGTTTCATCAAAATCGGTTCAGTAGTTTTTGAGACTGGGAATGTTAAGTGTGTATTTCGGCGTTGCAGTGCAGCAGAGCAAATTTAAAATTAATGTTTTAACTGTACTGTAATCTGTATGCCGAATAAATTATTTCTATTCTATTCTATTAGTTAAATGTTTGTTACCTCAGAGCTTTTCACTGGGTGAACCGATTTGGATGATTCTTTATTATTTGAAAGCTGATGCTTTCCATGTGGTCCCATTTCAATTTGGTCCGGTTCTTAGAATGGAATCCATGAGAAAACAATATACATCTTAAATTTTCCTTAATAAAAGTAGACTTTTAGGGCAGTTGAAGTCGGTTTCTAGTTCTTTTTGAACGCTTTAACTTGTTAGTCCTTAGACTCTAGCACTCTAGGTACTAAAACACCTCTAGGTCACCTAAAGTATCGTTGGAAGACGAACGTTCGGATATGGTGAAACTAAAAGGTTTCTTTGTTGACCGTAGAACCCTAAAATAGCAACGCCATAATTTATATTGTATTTATATGTGATAGGTACTTACTAGTCAATTATATCAAATACAACCACAGTATGTCGAGACTAAACCAATATGCGAACAATAATTTCTCAAAACGTAAAACAAGGGTTGACGCACGCTCACGTCAAGTTTATTATAATTTTGAAAAATACACTCTAGCCAAGGCGGAGGGGTAGCGACGATGCGCGGCGCGCAGGGGCCTCTTTGGGATGTTATGCAGCGTTATTTGTGTGAGTGAAAGCATGTGAAAGGCTGTATGTGTGCGTACCGAATCGCGACAGCAATAACATATTCAAATACCTACTATTCTACGGAGACTTTGCTTCATTGGCCTCTTAACGCGTAAATACTAAATATAAATAGCTGGAAAACGCGCGGGACCTTATTATTAAAAAAAATGTTTTTATTACCTCTCTCCACAACGTCATATATCATATTTCTTTGCGCGGTGCCTTTTGCGTCAGTACTGTAACTACCACTTTATTTTTATAATTACGTATTACTATTTTCTTTACGCCCATGACTTCGTACGCTTGGACTTTATACGTTATCCCACGGGAATACTTTAACGGGATAAAAGTAGCATAGTCACCCGAATCAGCGCATATCATCATCATTCAGGATACTGGTGAACACAGGCCTCCTCCATGGTGTCGTACCATTTGACCGGTCCAAAGTCGCTTGAATCTGGTTGCTCCCCGCAACCTTGATCAAGCCTCGGTCCATCTACATGGAGGAGGATGGGGATAAATTATACCTATGCAAAAAATACGTCCATCATTGCTCCAAGTCTAACTAAACTTTGCTTTAGTGAGGAAAGGGCTATTGTTTATTTATTACCATCAGCACAAATCTTTGACGGCACAATTTCAATATCATGAATAACTTTAACAGGTTTTACAGTTTTTCAGGACTTAAAAAATAAGTTACGTTACATTAGTAAAAACAACAAAAAAGTATTGTATAACTTAAAAATAATAAATTTACAAGAAATGGCAGTATTTCGCTAACGTATACATTTTATTTAGTCTTTGATGATTTGATGACTCCTCACCAACGATTTACTGAAAGAGTCAGTCAATATTATTTCATGTTTTCAAAAGGTGTTCTCTGACTTTTTACTTTTCAAAGAGTGCATACAAATAACCAAAACAAAAGCAGTTCTCGAAGCTTCTTATTTTTACAGTAAAACCAAGTATTTCAAATGTTTTGTAATATTCTAAGGAGCTAAAGTCTAACTCTGGTGCTATTTTTATCGTCCTGTGTGAATATTTTGATCAACGCAGAGTTAGTTGCAAGTGGCTGCTTACTGTAGACCGCGACCAAGTGTAAATGACCCTCCGGGAACCAGAAAGGTCCCGGAAGTGTAACCTTGTCACATAAATAACTATCCTGCGAGTAACTGTTCCATAGACAACTGGTCTAGAACTGGATGTAACTACAATGCGTCAGTTGGAGACTTAGCCCTTATTTGAATACCTTTTGTGCAATGTGTTACCTGTATCGAGCTTTTGCCCAAGGCTTGCGTCGTCTTTTCGCTCGATAAAAGTTTCATACTAAATTTCTTTTCTCCATAATCGTTTAAATTAGGATAGCTGCTTTTGTGCAGTAATTATCTACAAATAGTACATCGGATCGTAATGTCGCAAAACGAGTATCATTCATTAAGAGGCTATGTTGTTAAGACCACGTGGCCGCGTTCAAGGTTGCATTGTTTTGTAGCTGTCCCTCTCCGAGCCCTATCCTACCCGAGCGCGTACGGCGAGACAGCATACATTACGCGATGTTATCCACCCGTTATTTGGATGTTTCGTAGTCCAGGGATCATTTGAAGGATACAGTATATTACGTAGCCATTTTTTCAATACAGTATATTAATAAAATTTCAGATGTCGGTGGTTTTTCCAAATTGTTCTAAATTGATTCATACTCTTGTAAATCAGGTTCAAAGTTGGGGCTTTTTATTACCGAAAAATACAATACTTTGACGCCCTGTAACTCTGGAAGTATATATTTAAACGAAAATCTGACTCGCCACCGACACAGATGTTTGTTTCTAGATTGTGTCTTGAAAATTTCATAGATTTTCATAGCTTAATACTCAAAATATGACTGGACTACGTTTGTATGGGCGCTTTGACTACATCATACCCTCTTAACATACAGCTTCATTTTTGATTATTGTTCAAAATGGACCGACGACCTGGTTAGAGTCGCGGGGAGTCGCTGGATGCAGGTGGCTCGGGACCGGTCGATGTGGCGTACTATGAGGGAGGCCTATGTCCAGCAGTGGACGTTTCCCGGCTGATGATGATGTTCAAAATGACATCTAGGGACCATTAGCTGCGTAACAGATATTATAGCTGACAAAAAGTTGTACATTAATGATATTCATTTCTCGAAACATTAATCCGATCTAATATTTTAGGTAATTACTTTAAAAAGCCAGCTATTCTATTTTAAAAGATTATGGCAAAACAAAGTATGGAAGCATTCTGAGCGGTCCCAGTTAAGGATTTGCCCTCGGGAACAAAGTCTGAAGACTTTTGAAACGTCGTTTAAAATTATAATAATAAGTTAGTAATGTATATGTCATAAATTGAAGTTGGTCTTCTGCTTACTAAACACATTAATGCATGAAAACTTAACGAGTACAAGCGACATTTCCATAAAGGCGGCATTTATGGACGAGCTCTCGTCTACCATAATGATGGGAACCATTTGCCTTTCTTTGTGAGACTAAACTTTTTAAAGCCTCTCTACGTTGGAATAAGCAAAGGCAATAAGTACAAAACCTTTTGAAATTATGCAATACAAAGAGGCATCATAATTTTATTACGCTTACAAAAATATAATGGGCTGCATAAAATGTTAATTTCGTTAAAAATTATTATTATAATTTACTGAATACGACCTTTTAAAAGTTGCGTAACGTGTAATATAATTTCATTTTTGCAAATGGTGTCCATGCCACAAAATATGTAATACCGATAGTACCTAACTTGCATATTTCGTATGAGGTTGACATCGAACATTATTCACAGAAACATGAATTAGTGCTATTTATTAAACTCAAACATGACCTCTGAGAACTTTTACATTCATTGTCCAACACTTGTCTGTAAAAAATAGCGATTTATATTTTGGCAATTGGAAATGGAGGTTTGAGGCTTCAGGACATTTTTCGATATTAATATTGAGTTCAAAACTTTGTACTGATTCATTAGAAATAAATGTCAATTCCATCCTAAACAGACCACCCAGAATAGAAAAAGTTTTAAAAATGACATACAGTAGAATGTCGATTATCCGAATCAATTAAATCTAGGGGTATTTACTTCATATAATCGAAAAGCCGGATAATCGATTTAATGTAAAGTCAAACCATAATTACATTTTAATATTATTTAATTATATAAAGGGTTTTATATACGTTATTCAAATAAAACGATACAAAATTACGAGCTATTAAGATAATGATATAAGTAAAAACTGCGTGCTACATGATTTTACTATGATATTTTTCATGACTTAACTTTGCTAGCCATTAAATAAGTTCTAAATCGTTAACGAGCCGCTAAGACTAAGTCCGGATAATCTAACATTCGCACAGTCGATATTCTACTGTATCTCTTATTACTTATATTTTTGTGTAAACCACGTATTTGTATTAAGAAAGATACAAAAAGGTAAGCAAGTGACATGGCAGTACAAAACAGCAATAAAAAAAATACAATTCGTATTTTGCTGAACTTCTTACTGAAAAATGACGTATTTGTAACAAAAAAGAGAAGAAACTGTTATTATATAAAGGCAGATAAGGGCTCAGCGCAGTGGCAAGTCTGACTGCAACAAGAAATTATAACTAGCCTGCGATGTTGTATAGTTAACAAGGAAGAAGCAATTGGGATGCAGTCATCAGTTTGCCATTAACTTTTTAAGGGTATTATAAAGAACTTTACAATATTGATGCTCCCGTCTGATTATTTTTATTTTCATGTTTGCAACGAAACGGAAGCATTATTATCCATAATATCTCCGTAGTGTCTTTACTTTCGGACTCAGTGAGGGATAGGTGACACATTCTGATCTCCATAATACTTTTTTCATTGACATCAGGATAAACAATTCCATACTATTACTGAGAGTATCTACGTAGTGTCTATAGTTGTTGTAGTACACATACAGTAAGGTTAGTAAGTGCGAACGCTCAGCCGCGAGTGGGCGGACGCGGTAAGTGAAATAGGAGTTGACGCCTCTGAACCGATCGTTAATAACAATTTTACTTTTATTTCAATTACCTTCCCTTGTCAAGGAGTAAATAAAGGATATTATTGTGAGTTTAACAGCATTGTCAGAGAGTTATGCTAACGTTGAAAATAAATTTTCAATACTACCTGTCATTATTTCCTACTAGCTGACTCCAACAGAGGTTCCGATAGCCGTTAGGTTCCGGCTTGGAATGAAACCATCAAATCTCTTCTGGGTATTGTAAGAGGCGACTAAACGTGGGGATTATGCCATGAGCCCTCTTAAACACGGAGGCGGCTTATTCAGGCACTGTTGACGTTTACCGGATCATGATGACCCCCACCCCAAATTTTATTATCCTCAAAACCTAATTTGAACTACGAGTATTTTCAAAAAAATAATAATAGTCAAATAGATCGAGGTCTTGCGAAATTAACTCTCGGCTTGATTTAGCTATACTCGTATACTGGTAATTTGTGCCGAGAGTTCTTTTGCGTTCCGAATCACTAAGACGTGAATAAAAATTATCCAATAATCTGTAATTTCTGTATACTATGCTTCTTACATTGCAAGATTCATCACAATAATTGATTGTGTCATTGAGCCTCTAAACGGTAACAAACTTTCTCATTTATTTCATTAGTATGATAGCGACACTGTTTTGTTATTTGCTACTGTGAATTATCTCGAAGAACCGATAACCGGTGGGAAGTAAAGGTTCTCGAGTGGCGACCACGTACCGGGAAACGTTTACCAGGCCGTCCCCCTAATAGGTGGACCGACGACCTGGTTAGAGTCGCCGGGAGTCGCTGGATGCAAGTGGCTCGGGACCGGTCGATGGGGCGTACCATGAGGGAGGCCTATGTTCAGCAGTGGACGTTTCCTGGTTAATGATGGTGATGAAATGTTGAATGAAACAGACTTATGGGTTGTAAGGGTATTAACTAACGTGTGTTTTAAAAAGTAGTTTTTCGAGCTGAGTCCTCTTAGCCCTGTCTAGATATCGTGTAACCCACGCTCTTGTGCCTCTAGCGGCTCTACGATACATCGCTGGATCTAACACGCTCTCAGACAATTTATATGCCATTGCATTTTGCTATTCCGCAGCGCATTGTACACTTTGTGGGAGCTATGTGGGCACTGTTCACTATTCAAGCTTCGGTATGTGGCGGTCGTCACGATTTTAGTCCGCTTTAGTAGCTCTATTAAAATAACGCAAAGCAAGACATTGAAGGTACTCTTTTGTTCTCTAAGTCATGAATTAGTTAATAAAAGTATTATGGTACCTATTTTCTACAGACTTCACAAGAGGAGTTCTCAGTTGTGACGTGTGGAGTTTTGTGTGATATAATTTTGTAATGATTGCTTTTTATTGAAAAAATATGGTATATGAAGAATAGTTCCATTTATGAAGACAATTTTCCATCTCTAATGCAATACAATTAGAGGATGAATGACGTGCCGTTACTGATTTATTTATTTACGTATTTTTCATGTATGAGAAATATATATTAACAGTGAATGGGAATTCCACTTGGCCTTTATCTCACCTCGAGCAAATAAATAATCAACAATCTTTTTTCCGTAATCAAAAATACCCTACTGGGAAGTCCAATGTGGAGATTTATGATGGAGACTCATTTCATGTCACTCTCTTAAGCAGCTGGTTATGCTGAATGTAAATACTGTAATAAAGTACTAAAGTACACTTTACACTAAGTATTACACGCAGTGAGGTACCGTCCACCGTTTTATGTTCTAACAGGAGATTGCGGTCATTACATAAATGCCTCCCTGTGAAATATTGTAATAGCCAGCTATGGGGAAATTCTATATTTTACGTCTAATAGCGTTAAGAGTGCACCATACTTATAACTTGCCTATAGTTATAAATCATGTAAAATGTAAATGAAGTTGTTTTTGAAATTGTATTAAAACTATAAGTGTTTTCGAGAAAAAAACAACGACATTGTATTACCACAGAGTATATTTAATAGAAATAATCTCAGTGTGGCTGTTGTGTAAGTACACTTCCATATTCGTGTAATTTAGTGAAAGGTTTTTATATGAAACTTATCGTAAACATCAAGATAAAATATACACTAACTACCGTTTGCCCGCAATTTCGCCTACGTGAACTTCATAATTTATCCACGAGCTACTGATTCCATCAGGATAAAAAGTAGCCTATGTCATTTTCCGACCATTCAACCATCCCTATACAAAACAACCAAGTCATTCAGACTCTCCGTGAAGAAAGGAGAAACAAACAAACTCACTTCCACTCTCTGGCAGTATGTAAATGACTACGAAGTTTTCCTCCACTTTGTATTTCATCACCTACGCAAGTCCACTAATAGATAGAGCCATAGTTATTTTCTGTAATCACCACGCTTAGCTGGCGGATTTGTGATGGAAGTAAGCTGTTAATCCGTAACTGCACACTGCTGCCTATTTCTTGAACATTTATTCTGGAACCTAACTACTTGGGGTGACCCTGTTTCTTTAACATTAGATTGAGAAACAGATGCAAAAAACAATTTCATGTAATTTTTTAGTAATGTTTCAACGCTTGACCTCAATCACCTAGAATTAGCCAATTTACTCTTCGTTTGAATATTACTACGTTTTAGTTTTCGGAATCTATATTTTCAATGTAAGGTATTTATTGTTACATAAACCACTGAAGAGATACAAGGTTGTTTAATAATAAATATCGAAGGAATGTTACGCGGAAAACTGATTATTATTTATTAGTAACATGCATTTAATACTACCCTCTGTTGAAAAATTATAAATGTTGTAATAAAACTAAATGTCACCTTGTAGAGAAAATAAATTTCCCACCTTGTGACCAATAACAGTACCCGATCATGACCGGCCCCGAGCTGCTTGAAGAACGGCAACATCTGCTGTCAAATGAATTTAATTTTGTGATTAATTTGGACACATTGATTTACCCTATGATAAAGTAGAACCGTTGAGGAAGGAACGTACCAAATGACTGATGATTATGTAGGTAGCTTATTATAAGGCAGATAACGCACTAAATGACTGATTATTTACCCTATTATGAGGCATATCATTTGAAAAAGGAACGTACGAAATGACTATTTACCATGTCCCGAAGCATGTCAGTTGAGAAATCAACTAGACTAGGGCTCGACTCTTGCTAAGATAGTTCTATAGAATTAATCGGGTCAATTTTATCGAAAACCTATAGTAATATATACGTGGTGGCTTCCGTCAATGTAATGTAAATGTATAGAATAAATTGTATGTCCAGCATTATATCCCGGCATAATAAATCGATAAGCGTCCGGGTTCGTTGTGCGATCAGGCCATAGAAATGGGAGCTACTCTGTCTATAGAAATGTCATCCACAAAAGTTCGATAAGTTAGTAGCGTTAAAAGTTACATGCCTTTAAAATGAGGTTATGTAATACAGTATGCACTGTACCACACATTTTCGTAAATAGACGAGAAAAAGAACTGGAAACCGACTACAATTGCTTTAAAAGTCTACTTTTATTAAGACAAATTTAAGATTTATACCGTTTTTTCGTGGATGTTGCTGTGAACTAGAGAACTAGATCAAATTGAAATGGGACCACACAGGAA
Organism: Carcina quercana; assembly: GCA_910589575.2. Lineage (NCBI taxonomy): Eukaryota > Metazoa > Arthropoda > Insecta > Lepidoptera > Depressariidae > Carcina > Carcina quercana. Next base: position 8,375,319 of record OU342439.1, read on the forward strand.
GCACCAGCTTTCAAATAAAAAAAGAATCATCCAAATCGGTTCACCCAGTCAAAAATTTGAGTCTACACGTACTCTTTGTGTCGGCAGCACTAGAGAAAGAGTTTATTTTTATAGAAGTCAAAGATACTCGTAGTATAAAACCCTTGTAGCATCTTCCTTTTTAATACAAATACGTATACCCTACTTCTAGGAACAACATGAAGTCCCGATTTCTATTGATCAGGCACACCAAGCTCTGGTACCTATTGAAGGTACATTATATGCTCATATTGGTATGCTCATATTGGTGTTTGCCTTTACGTTCAATCAAACTCAGTCACATTGTGACGTTGCAAAGTGACACTCAAGAAAGATTTTATTGACATTTATTAGTGTTTTCAATTTGTATTAGATATATTTGTTTATAACACTATCATATGTCAGTCGTAATGTCGATAGACATGAAATTTGGCATGTTTGGAAAGTACGTCGTGGTTGACATGTGGTATACGATATATGGATTATGCGATTACGTATATAAAATTATTGCAAAAATGTAACTGCATATTAATGTTAATAATTCTTTTTAAAAGCACGCCTGTAAAATGTTTGAAATAATTTTGAGAATATAAATAACCTTTAATGTTGATGATTTTTTTAAAGGGATTCGCTGTGTCCTTGGAATGAAGATCCAGGTTTGATTCCTGGAAGGGTATACATATATACGATGCTGGATATCGTTGGTGTACCGTACCAGTGGTATGTAGACCATTTTTACGTAATGGAGTTTTCTGGGTGATCATACTTTATACCGCCTTGTAGTAACCATTAGCTACTGCCTCCATACTACACGCTTGAACTTACAATTCTGAGGTCCCGGGTTCGATTCTCAGTGGGGGTACCGATTTTTACTCAGTTTGGTTGGTGATAGGGCTTTTTCTATACCTAAGTCTGCTGCCAAACATCAATGTTAATAGCACTATTGTGTACCGCTATGAAAGAAAGTCAGTGCCTTATTAAATTTAGGCGATGACCTCATCGTCACTGACCATCAGGCGAGATGAAGGCCAAGTACAAACCTATATATATATATACTAGCTGTTGCTCGCGACTTGCGTACTGCTTTCCATAATTTACCAAGTTTCATCCATAGACAATTCACAAAACCACGCCATTTATCCATACTCACGACCCAAATTTTGATGTCCATGGAACCACTACTGAGTCTCTCCCAGCCTTTATATTGGGCACATCCTATATAAATAGTTCACATAGTAAAGTAAGCAGTATTCGAACGCGGTTCCCAGTTCGTCGACCGCGCAGGCTCGGGGGCGGCAGATTCGCAGGATACGATAAATTTCAATAGTGCATTGACTGCGCCGGCGCCGGTACTGAGCTGCATCGTTAGATCAATATAATTAACTCATAAAAATGATGTATCAGAAGTGAAAAGTTTTTATTTATTTACTATGTAAATATTTACTTCTTATCATAAATAGATAAGTAATTATAAAAAATTTAACCTCTGTTGCCTAACGGCTAAATGTTGGATTTGCAATCCGGAGGTCCCGGGTCCCGATAGTGGGGGTATTGGGAGTCAGTTTGGTTGGTGGTAGATAATATTATACGCCCGCTTGGTTAGCTACCACCATGTTACTTAAATCTGCAGCCAAACAGACGTGTTAATAGCACTGTTGTGCTCCGGTATGAAAGGTAGCATGGCCAGTGCCTCATTACGTTGAGGCTTCTGGGTACGCACGCTCACCATCCAATGGCCTTATCGTCACTGACCATCATGATGGTGATGGGTAGATGCGAAAAAAATATTTCATGTCTAAGTTACGTGTATGGGAGAAACCATTAAAAATTATTTTTCAAGATTTTATTCTACCACTTTCTCGGCGTAAATAATAAGTATACCTGTGCCAAATTACAGCTTTCTAGTAGTAAGGGCATAGATTAGATATTAATAAGGGTATCTGCGGTAAGAAGTCGAACAGACGGACAGAGCAAAACTATAAGGGTTCCTTGTTTGACTACGGAACCCTACAAAATTAGGTATATATTGACCTAAATTGTAGATGTACTTTACCAGTGTATTAAAGTTGACTTTATAGCGAGATGTTATGGCTATTTTTAAACACAAGCCTTTGATGTATCATCTTCATAATTAGCTGCAGCTCCAATGTTGGACATGCACGATCACCGCTCAAAGATAGCCACGTCAAGAATACGTTAGGGGATTACCCGTAATCACTACACTAGGCAGGTGGATAAGTGATTGAACTAAGGCTTTGATGCAGAGGTAGATGCTGCAAATCTGTATTTTTTTATATCCTAAGTCGCTTTTTACGATACCCACGGGATGGCGTGGGTTATTCTTTGCTTAACACGGCTTCCTTTACATTTCCATTATTTGAATTTATTGATTACTTGCTTTTTCCCGCGACTTCGTCTGCGTGTATTTGAGAAATTATCCCACGGGAACGACTTATTCGATTTATGATCTAACTGCACTACACGTTTTTAAGTTTGGTTATGGAATCTCTATTCTGAATATAAATAAATAATAAACCATCGTCACTTAATCCATTCCTGTTTCCATAAAGTCTAAGATTAGATAATAAAACCATTCCCGCAACCAGGTCCGGATTGAGGACCATTTTAAATAATGTCGATCTAAATTCAATATAATTATTATATACTTGCGTTTGCCAGCGACTGCATCTGTATTGACTTCAGCTATCCCTATACAACAGTTATATTGTCGGTTCGTGTTATTTAAAAAAACATTACACCCATGCGAAACAAAAGCGGGTAACTAGTAATAAATCCATACTAATATTATAAATGCGAGCGTGAGTTTGTTTATTTGTTCTTCTTTTACCTAGTAACGGAGGTTATTATGACTTTAGGTTGTGAATGTATGATAAAATTAATATTTTTGGGGATTAATTTATCACATGTTTTAATAGTTATTCAGATATTCGTGGCGGGGACAAATTTAAAAAATCTCAGATTATACAAATTGGTCCAGACGTTCTTGAGTTATAAATGGTGTACTTACCTCACGAATCCGATTTTGTTATAAATACAGATGTACGGCCACCGGCCACGAATAGAAGATTCACTCTGAGGTATTACAATTGTTGTGCTTGAAGTCTGCTAGACTCTATCTCTCACTAAGATACAATTGAATGTAATGTTTGTAAACGGAACTTGTAAACGGAGCCTACGTGGGATCGCGTCTGAATACGGTCCCAAGAAACCCAAGTTGTGGAGGAAATCAATTCGAGTTAGTTTTACAATCAGTAACTGCACAAGATATTGCCGGAAGAGAAAGCAGCCGGCTCGTTAAGGAAGGTGGTACTAAAATGTTTAAGTACCATCCCAGTACCTGACTCGCTTTAATTTTAAGATGAGATTAGCAACTAAGAAAGTGCTTTCATATTTATTTCTGAGGCTATATTGGCAGATGTTATATATTGTACAAAAATATATAAGGACATTTTTAATAATAATAATAATAAAAGAGGTTTATTCATCACAAATTCTTAAAACTAACAATTGATCATCGTATATTATATATGTATGATGAATGGGCTAATAGCTCAGCATATGTCTAAGAGGTTCAATACCTCGAAGACGCTGTTATTCTGCTATTGCCTAAAAATTACAAAGTTACTAAATATTGTGAACATTCAAATTTAAACTTTGACACACTAAAACTATTTATTTATTTATTAAACTAAGATTACCTACGAGTACCGTCTAGCCTACCATCTAACACAAACAGAATACAATACTAAAACACTTCTTATACATTATGAACGGACCCGATTTTATTTTATACGGAACGGTACATTGTCACTTATTTGGGGCTTCGTGCCGCAAAAGGAAAAAAAAAGGTGAGTCTAGTTCGTGTATGGAGGGTTCAGAATTTAAGTTCGGACTAGTATTAGTTTGGGATAATTTAAAAAAATAAGAACTCGCGTTTAAACATTTGTATGTATATGCATCCCCTTGAAATATTTACTTAAACTTTACTATTATTTTTACACAGTTTTTGAGTTGGGCCATTGAACTACATACACAGTAATTATGTCTTAATCTCAAATCTGTATCTATTTTTGGATAGGAGCTCGAAGCCTCTGACAGACAGACGGACGGACGAATAATGTTGCCTTAACAATAGAGCTTCGACTAAACCTTCGGATTCGAAACCCTAAAATAGAACCCTTACTTGATCTACTAACTACATATTGAGATATATTTAAGTTATAAAATTCAAGATTTTAAATTACAATCATAACTGTATCGTTTGGTATCAACGAGATCATTACTCGTATTACGCGCAAAGTTAAGTTTTCAGCTCCTTTTTAAATTGACGATGAAGTTTTACAGCATCGAATTTAAAATTAACTGCACAACAGAGTTTGTTGCGTGTATAATGTTCGGTGCGATGTTATCACGGGACGAGACAATGAGGCATCGATGACTACCGGTCTCTTTGCTTGCATTAACGTGAAGGCGTCCACAGAACGCTCGCATACCGATCTTATTTACTATCTATTCATTTCAGTATTATTGACAAAATAACAATTACAACAAAGCTTAGTCTATTACAGCATCAACTATCCCCATAATTTCCCAAAATTAAAGAAAGTTACCCACAACTTCCTAGTTAACTACAATAGCCGTTACGCAGCTAATGGTCCCTAGATGGCGCTTTGAAAATAATCGAAAAATTGTGTGTAAAAATGAAAATTATGGTTCCCTAGGAAGTTAGATGTTAATGATACTCATTTCGCGACATTATAACAGTGTCCTATTTTTATATATTACTGCACCAAAGCCAACTATTCGGTTTTAAAAGATTTATGGCAACAGAAATTTAAAATGAAACATTTATGAAGCGAATTACCTTAAATAAAAGAAAACGCAAAAGTAATCGGTATGACAACAAAACAAAGCTGTGAATCGATTTTAAAATGAAAATCAATGCGTCAAAAGAATAAAGTGAAATGGGAAATCGCTTAATACCGGAGCTTCTAAATTCTATTCAATTTATCTTTTTAAATGAAAACTGAGGTTGATAGGGTGCTACAAAGTAAAATAAAATAGTATTGCCATCCACTGGAAAACTGGTTAAATTATTAAATAAATAAAAAAGATATATGAGGTTAAATACATGTATTCTCAAAATAAAAATTACATTTTAACCTAATGAGAAAAATTTAAACTATAACACAATTTTGCACAGAGAACATTCTAAAATAATAAAGCAAATATAATTTTTACTACAATATATAATTTTTTACTATGATTTTCGAGGAATTGTTTGCGCAAATTGTTTCCTTGCAAGCATAATTTCCTTGCAGGCATGAATAACGAGTCAGAATAGTCAGTGAAGTAAATCAAAAAGCCTATTTCTCCTGGTAACAAATCACACATTCCAGTCAGTTCATCAATCATCCAGTACATGCGAGCCACGCGCTTGCGCATCGCAATCAGTAGCGATCACTCACCTACTTTATCACCTGGTTTATCACTTAGGTAGTTGCCGCTCACTCCTCATCAGATTAAAAGTAGCGAGATGAGCAAAAGTAATGTGAAAATAAGGACCAGTGGATACGTAAATGCTATATCATGGTCGTTGGAGGTACTGTCAGACACAGCGAGGATGACATCATGGGCTATGTCAATGTACAGTCATTTACAAATTTGCCAGATTATAACACTTATTTATCATACTTTTGCTTATCATACAGAAACACTTTAATGACATACAGTCCTTCCTTCTCGTCTAAACGGAAGCTCAAATTGATTTAATTTTTTGTATAGGCACAGTTGAAGGGACGGAAAAGTACATTGGCTACTTTTTATCCCAGCCGAGCATGCAGTTCCCTGTGTGATTATTTCCAAAGACTAAACCTTATAATAAGTGATATAATCAAGAAAATATTAAAAATTAGTGCTTTGGCACCCTATTCATTTTTTCATTTTCCATTACATTCATCACATGCCATTGTTATCCTGATCCGTTTATACGTGATTGCGTGACCAAGATCCAAACTTTCACGTTTATAAGTGTTTATTTGTTTTGTGTATTATAAAATTTTAACAGTCTTATTAGAGGATAACCGGTGGGGAGTAAAAGTTCTCGAGTGGCAACCACGTACCGGGGAACGACTACCAGCCATCCCCCTACTAGATGGACCGACGACCTGGGTCGCTGGATACAGGTGGCTCGGGACCGGTCGATGTGCATGAACGAGGCCTATGTCCAGCAGTGGACGTTTTCCGGCTGATGATGATGATTAGAAGATGCCAAGCTTGTTTCATCGGTGAAAGCTTCGGGTAATAACGTCAGTTCAATGTCGCTCGACATCGAAATATTTATAATTTTGTATGGGTTTGCTACCGCGGATTCAGCAGTTTATAGAATGACCCTAAAAATCACAGATTAGCCAACTAGACAAGCAAGGAAATATTCAAACGACTGTACTACCTTAGCACAACTTTAGTAACAAGGAGCAAATTTAAAACAGCATTGTAAATTATAAGTAAAAGACATCTGAAAGGTGCGGGGGCTGACTGCGCGTAATATGAGGTCCTCATGGACTCTTGTCGACCAGATAAGGGCATCATAAAAGGAATGACCACAGTCTTAAGAACTACACTTGATTTTATTCTGAGTTTGGTTCATACATTACTTTGGCGACAGAATAACTGTCATTTTTTTCTCAAAACGAAACAAAACTGTACATGTCGCCCAATGGCTCGAGACTGTTTGGTAGCAAGGCGTTGTTCAATGCCCATTTGACGACTGTCTAACATTTTGTTGTCCTAGCTGCCGCCAAAGCAAGTTATGCGGTTTGAGTAATGAAAGCTTAAGGCTTTTGGACGGGAACGCTTCTATTCCACCTACTAACATCACTTACCTTCAGGTGGGATGAAGACCAAGAAACAGCCCTTCACTACTATATTAATGGTAGTTTCATAAGACGACTCACTGATTATTTTCTCGTTGGCTCGCGAGAGAGCAATAGCGATACTTACTTCCTTGGCGGCAGAAAGAGATATGCATAGCATCACGTTGTCTTAAGAAAATCAACGTAAGCTTTGAACGTAAGCGACAAATCATTCATTGCTTGAAAACTAGAAGATCAAATTAAAAATATTTTGTGCTCTACTTAGGAACCATAGTTTCCTTCATAATTGTATAAAAATAAGCTGATAATCTTAAGTAGATTCCTAAAACAAACCATTTAAGTGCTTTAGAAGAGCAGACTTTGAAAAATAAATCTGTCGAGAAAAATTTCACAGATCATGTTTCTGGTTGTGCTATTCCTTGCAGATGTCCTCGAGATATCATTGATATAATATCAAGTCTCTATCTGCTACTGTTAGAGAGAAAAATAGATTTTTACGACCCCTCAAAATCAGTGTTTCCTCTTAAGAAATTTGTGAAGATTTTTTAAATTGGAATTGTGTATCCGTAACAGCTGGCTACTAGATTTAAAAACTAGGAAAAATAAGAATTACATATTTCTTTAGTCAGTGTTATGGCCTTTAGCTCTGCGTCGAACATAAATCATGGTCGCAATAGAACTGTGGACTCGTTGTGTAGGTATATCTGCGAGAGGACTGTCAAAGTTATCTCGATCTAAGGCAAATCTGAGGACACGAACACATGTATGTTCAAGTTTATGTTTTGTTCCTTAGATTTTATATATACGATCCCCATTCTTCTATAGATAAGATATAATTTAACGTAAACCTGCGTCTGTGAATCTATCCTACTTTTGCACACGTAATCCACCGTATGAAAAACCGGTCACGTACAGAATATGAATAATTCACATACTGAAAATCATGCTCTGCCGAAAATATAAGTCCGATTGAAAAACCAACTTTACTTTGCGGTTACAATACATACCCGGTGTATGTCCTTCAATTACAAAGTTAAGTTTGGAAACAAAACAGTTTTTTTACTGTGTTATAATTTAAAAATCCTGGTTTTCAGATTTATTCCTATGGTTGTGCTGTAATCTTGCATTTTGCTAAATTTCAGGATTCTAGGACAACGGGAAGTACGAAGTAAGTAAGAAGTAGATTTTATTGCGTTGACTTATGAGTTTGATTTTTTCAGATGCCTAAGGGACAGCACTTGAGTATGCGATATTAATTTCAACTTGATATCTACACGCGTTCAACGCGACAACAAAGTGATCCTATGAGTGTGTTTTAGGGTTCCTTATGAGTTACGGAACCCTAAAACACACGACTGCAACAACTATTCAGAATGTACTCATCAATTTTCTCTCTCTCAACCTTTCCTTTGATACCAAACACGATATTTTCTTCTTAAATTATTATTTTTTGGTACCACTTTATGACCTCTATAGGCCGCCATTTTGAATTTTATGTGATACAAGAAGTATAATCTATAGCTTGCGGAGATACTAAACGCCACTGAAGACATCTCATTTGTCAAAATACAACGAGTGGTTTAGGATATATACAGGAATAGATAGACATACAATGGCTGCTAAAATCACCTTTGGCTTCGCTGTGATCGGATAGAAAATATTTACTACTTGGTACAAAGTACTGCTAACAGTTTCGCTCTACACCATAGAGGTAAAAAATAGTTCCGTTCTGTACACGAAAGACCTTACAAACAAAACAATAGCGTAAAGGTCCAGACGCCAGGATGTCATTAGCTGCGTCTACGCATGGGTGGACTACGAAATTAGGCGGCCATCACACTATCAGTTACATCAGTCAATCTCTGAGTTCGTCAATATTGATTTATATAAAATAATATACGGTCATATCTGTCAATCTGTCAATATATATCAAGCTAAAACTGTTGTAAGGTCCAGAAATATCGTTGGTCGGTCCTCATTCACGTTACCTAGCGATTTGCGATACATACTGGCAATGTGTTTTGGAAACTATCATGATAGCTGGGCTATGCTAAAAGTTTGAGAAAACGTCCTATGGCCTTACCTATACATTTTATATTGTTAAGAACAACAATTGCATCGGCTTCGAAAAATTTATAGTAATTTAATATAAAAATACTATTCGTTTATATTTCTCATTTATACAGCGTTACAGCGACTTATCTTTGTATCGTCTGAATTTTGAGTAGAGACCTTAGGCTAATCTGATGGTCAGTTGATGGTGTAAAAGTAACTTTACAGAAATTAGCCAACACCACTTAGTCCCTAGAGAACGCGCTAATAATAGCATAATCTGCCTCAACTGCAAGCTCTCGTAACCATTATTTATTATATTACCGTAAATTCTCAGAATTTCCTAGTTTTGCAGTCATTTGTGCGTTATTAGGATGCCTACGAGCTATTTCTCTACGAGTGCTAAATTCTCACTTTGTTGTGAGTAGATAGCTAATTGATATCACTATTTTACGATTTCTGATTTCTAAAGATATCTTTTCTACTAATATTCTACGTAAATTTAAATATGTTTCAAAATCCCATAAGATGACGTTGTTATTTTCTTATTACGAGCATAGAGCTACGGGCGGCAGAACAAGACACACCATTATTTATGGCCAAATCTGAAACTTAATTAAGCTGGTCTCATACAATTAGCACTTCAATCACAATAGTCCATCTATGACATATCCATAAAACAAACATAAAAATACTTTAATAACCCTCTATTGCCACCAATAAAGCCTCAAACAAAGACACAATAAACCCAACCAGACAGTATTTTATATCTGCAAATATAACTGAAAGCTAATGCACTTCAAGTTATATAGACCTTAATTTTACTGCCTCGAAGTATCCAGTGTAATTCTCGTTATTAAGAATATGTGTACTTCGTTCACGTGGTAATAACGAAACTGCGAACTAATACACTCTACTCGCACAATGGGAGTGTGCTCATCATTTACATATATTGTCTCATACGCATAGTGATACATACGAGTATAGCACATTTACTATATTTAAGTCACTCGTGATGACTTACGGAGCCGAAACGTGGACACTCACGGCACGACTGATCCACAAATTTAAAGTTGCTCAGCGGGCTATGGAAAGGGATATGCTCGGAGTGTCTCTGATGGATGCATTCGAAACGAAGTGACGCGTCAGAAAACCCAATTTACCGACATAGCTGAAGTGGCAGTGGAAAGACCGATAATCTCTGGAGCAGATGAGTTCTCGAGTGGAGACCATGCCTAGGCAAACGTAGTGTAGGACGTCCCCCGGCTAGGTGGAAAGACGACTTACGTAGGGTAGCCAGACGTGAATGGATGCGGAGAACAGAGGACCGAATCGAGTGTCGAGCTCTGGGAGAGGTACAGCAGTAGACTGCCGCAGGCTGTACATGAATTTCCTATATTTCACATAAAATCAGAAGCTATGCCAGAGTGACACAGTTTTGACCTTTTTTGTGGTACTCTACAAGTCTACACCATCCAAGGGATCGGGAATTTTGCACTCTAAGTGGTTTGGTCTGGGGGTCGAAAGTTCAATCGTCAAAAAACACAATAGAAGCCGCGAATAGCCATCTAAAACGTCTATCATGGGAATAACGATGTGCTACCGTAGATCCGGATAAGATTATTAATTTCTTACCAATCAAATCATGCCGTATCTATATATAAGTGTAGAAATAGTAAGTAGTGTTTAGTTTTGTCTCATATGTAGTCCATTTTAGTTGTGTATGATGATATTTCTCTAGACAAAGGCAAGGTACTAGTTTTTACGAAAGCAACTGCCATCTGACTCTTAAAACAAGCCCAAAAACTTAGGTAAATAAATTAAATAGGCTGATCGTACGATTTGTTACTTCAAGACATTTTCTTATCCTATCTATTTGTAATCCTATCTGGAATAGTACATACATATTACATAACCATATGCAATACTAACATAGTTGATTTATTGAAGTCAATTTACCTTGTGTGCATATTGCGGATAGCTGCTAATGTTGTTCGTGCGTGATTCGAGGCAACTGTACGCTAAAACCATAAACAGACGCAACGAAAGTGGAAGCAACATAATACCACCCTTGTCTGGCATGGTAATTGCATATTCCGACATAATCGTACGGCACCTTCATCAACGGAGAAATGTTGCGCACGCGTTGATGTTTGTTGTATTCCTAAACTTCACTGCCTCCTACACACTTGGAGTTACAATTCGGAGGTCCCGGGTTCGATTCACAGTGGGGACAGCTTTCGACTTGCGTAGGATATGATTAATAAAGGATTTGACGAATTGCGAAAGTGACAAGCTTTTGACTTGTATAGGAATTACCAAAGGATTCGACAAATGTTTGAGAAATCTCTTCGAATTTCTAGTCCTTTGTACAAAAACCCCATTTTTCGCAAATAAAAATATTTTTGATCGATATTTCAAGGGGTTAGCCACGGAGGCGGTTACACGTGCCTCGAGGTTTATCCTGTGACCTTGACTTACTACTGGCCTCTCGACGTAGGACTCACACAAAAAATCCCAGTCAATGCCAATAATCAAACATCTTGCGTATAGTCACCAAGTCAAACCTTCATAGAATGACAGTGCTAAATAAAATTAATAAACCCATCAAAGACTGGACAGTAGTCGAGTCATGCCTGAGTGCACTACAGGCTGCATCCTGCATGCGTGCGCGGTGCAATGAATGCACTGCGTCATCTTATTGGACCTCCCACCCAGCTCACAATAAATAAACTCTATGAATATGTCTTAACATGTGCGAGTACTCCGCGTGAACATAATTTGTGTCTCCGAATATCTTATGTTGATACATAAATAATTTTTTTCTGCGTATCGATGGTCGTTGATTTTCAATGCCGTCAAGAAAGCTATAAGCAATAACTTCAGATTTTATGCACTTTGAGATTCGATCAGCATGGATTTTCTGAACAAAGCATATGGGACACGAAACTACCACTTCTGAACATGGCTTCTCCCATCTTACGAATATTACAAAAAAGAATTATGCATACGAGATTGAAAGGAACCAAATTCAATCATGTCAAAAAAGTAGTGTCAAACTAATTTGTATTGTATTATTTCGTATTGAACGCACGTGTGTCGCTCATCTATCTATTTTAACCGAGTTACGATGGAAGAGAGCTTATTTTCTCTGTTTAGTAAGGGAAATAAATTACATCTTTGTATACGAACGTACAAATAGGCTGTTTAAAATACTAATGTTCAGATGATTTTACGATAGCTGACCAGCTGAAAAAGAATATGAACCATTAATTTATTGATAATATTAAATAACAGGAAACGTAGTAAGCAAATAACAATGCTTTAACGAAAATGTAGGTTCGATTGAATAACAACCTTAACTTTGTAGTAGAAAAAATGTTATTCCTTACAATCGTCTATATTACGATTAATGCTTTATAACTGAAAACGTCAGTTTGTAATCGTTAATTTTTTTAATGAGATATAATTTAAAAAAGTATTGTCCGTTTTTTATTACTTAAGGCTATTATTATTACTTATTGCAAAATTTCAGGGTTCTAATAAATGAAGTGTTCCTTTTCCCTTTTGAGAGATGGAACTTTAGTAAGATAAAATAATTAACTTACGCAATTTATTTTTCTTATGTACATTTTTAGTTCGACCTCACATCGCAGTGGCACTGCATAACTTATCTCATCCCGATCCTAAATAAACAAACATAATTGAATATAGCAATTTAAATTCAATGGCCATTTTATCGTCGATCTTCAATTGTAACGAGTGTTTAATTTTCGCGGCGGGTGCTGCAATAAAAACGTAAAGTCGGTTGAATGAGTGCAGGTAGTAGTAATTGATTGCCGAGGAACATTGGTATCGGGGATCGGCGATCTGGCGGTACGCACAATGTCCAATAAAGTAGCCGATACTATCTCCAGTTGTAAATGAGACTTCTTGATTCCACGCACGATCTCGGCCTTGGAGTCTGGATGTTGAAAAAAGCAGCCGTAATTTTTGAGAATTTAATTCACCTTCTTTTGGCTTTGCACGTAGAGAGAGAACTATCAGAATATCCGACGCGTTAACTTTTATGCGTATATGCCTAAAATTGTGCGCTACCAGCAAATGAAGCTTGATTTTGAGCTTTTCAATTTATTATCTTCTTTTGGCTTCGGTCGTCGATAGCTACTCGTATCACAATATCCGCTAAGACCTGCACTACATAATGGGGCTAGATTCAATTCATTCGAACTTTTAGTAACTTTGAAAACCTAAGGGTCTTAATTTTTGAGAGTTGTAATATTCTTCTTAGCTTTGGACGTGTTTTGGTAGAGTTTTTTTGGTAGTATACGGCGATAATGGCAGCGCCATCTCCACGGGCGAGAGAATCGCGTTGATAGTTTCGCCGCGACACTAAATTCTCTCTATAGGGTTGTCTTCACAGGGCGATATTCTCACGGCGATATGACGAGTCACTCTGGGCGAGCATAACGTCACGGACTCGTCAAGTCTCGAGTCCGTTGAACAACAAAACCGTCCTACTATATGTAATACAGTGCTCGCACGCTATGTTTGCCCCTCTGAAGTTAGCTCTCCGTAATTTCGTGCATGTACTGTCAGAATATGTGTGCATTGTTTTCGATAATAACTATTCCTAGATGACATACAAAACTAGGACATTTCTTAGTGCTAACTTGCCTTGCCTCCCATTTATACGTTAATAATAATTTATACGTCGCAGCCTTTTGTAGCTAACTTTAGAGGGGCAAACTTAGTTTGCGAGTACTGTACTCCACCAGTATATAGTCGACATTCCTATGGCTCGCACTATGCCGTTTGCTTATAATTTGATCATGCGTACAGCCAGATAGTGGACCGCACTGCCGGCGTCCATATTCCCACAAAGCTAAAACTGGGGTATTTTTAAGTCAAGAGTCAGTCACCTTCTAGACCAACGGGCACCATTGTAGGTCACATCGTCACTTACCATCAGGTGAGATCGTGACCAAGCGTTGAGGAGTATTTTGGTAATCAATTATTTAAAAAAATATATCGCACCTGATCACTAGTGCATGCTTTCCGCAAGGTCGCTGATTTGTGGCCACTTACCCCGTCTCTAGTATTCTTTGCTCTGTGGCTGTAAAATAAGGGCTCCCTGTCTACATAAACAAGTCGAAGGGTAATCTCGTGGTGTAAAGCACTTTTTCCAACATTTTAGTGATAGCGTACGCTCTGGCGTCTTTATTTTAACGAAGTGTGAATTATAGTGTTCGTACATTAATCTCATGAACTGTACTTCTCTAATAAAATATCTCCGGTGAATTTAAAATAGGTACCTATTTGAAATGTTGAAGTTGTTTGTTCTTATTTCATTGAAAATGTTATATTGAATTACTTTACAATAGCACTTGTTTGAATTTAGACATACTTATTAATAAAAATGTACTCTATTGCTTGCAATGAAAAAACATAATATACACAAAACAAAATGCTACCATCTAGCATGAAACTGACTAAACCATTCGAACACAAACTTCCCCTAAGGTCCTACAATTGCAATTGTTTATTGCAATAATAAATTATTTTTTAAACAGACCAACGCAGTTTCGAGTATCCGTATTCACTCTATACTTAAAATACATTAAAGCATAGGGGAAATACAGAAGTTGGCAGTGTCATCCACTCCTTAGCTGTACTGTAATAGCACCAATCATCATCAGCCAAGAAACGCCCACTGCTGGACATAGGACTCCTCCATGTTACGCCACATTGACCGGTCCCGAGCCATCTGCATCCAGTGGCTCCCAACGACTCTAACCCGGTCGTCCGTCCATCTAGTAGGGGGACGGCTCGGTAGACCTTTCCCGGTACGTGGTCGCCAATAGAGAACTCTTACTCCCCATCGGTTATCCGTTTTTCGAGCGATGTGGCCTGCCTATTGCCACTTCAACTCACTGACTCGTCGAGCTATGTTGGTGACATTAGTTCGTCTACAGATTTCGTGACTTTTGATTTTATTACGTTCCAAGCATAGCTCGTTCCATAGTTTGCTGAATGACTTTATGCTTGAGCTTGTTTATTCGGCCAACTGTAAAGGACCGCGTTTCGGTTCCGTATGCCATCACTGGCAACACGAACTGATAAAAATATGAACTGATAAAGTCTTTAGACACTGTACGAGCATGTTACCAAGTTGAAGCGAAAAGCTTGCTACGAGCCATAGCAATGTCAACGATGTTCTGGTGAAGCCCTCTGTTAGGTGGAAATGAACATCTGAAGCGACTTGTTACTTATCTTACAAATATACTTATTACTCATACAAACTAAACATTTTTTTTAAAGTCACGATGTCTATTACAGTGCCAATTTTCTCAATGTATCTGTACTCGTGTGTATCTGATTTTCTATAATTTCTACAAAACCAGTTAAGTAACATAAGAGCTAGGAGTGATATCCCCCGCGGGTTTGTTCACACGCGTAAAATTATCGTGTCTTGCATGCACTCTTTTTAAATCAGGAAAATAATGATTCTAGGTTTTGAAACACGCTATGTGAAACGAAGTGGACATCGCTCCGGTTTTTATTTGTAAAATACTTAGAATACAGTATTATCTTTTAATCACTCTTTACACCGATATTAATTTCTCCAATTTATTATAAAAAGTCACCGTCAGAGCTCGAAGAGACCGTGAGCTGAAGTGGCAATGGACAGACCACATCACTCGAAGAATGGATAACCGATGGGGAGTAAAGGTTCTCGAGTGGCGACAACGTACCGGGTAACGTGTATCGGGACGTCCCCCTACTAGATGGACCAACGCCTTAGTAAAGGCTCGGGACCGGTCTATGAGGCATACCATGGAGGAGGCCTATCTTCAGCAGTAGATGCTTTCTGGACAAATTATTTATGTTTTTGCTATGCTGTCAGTACCTCCAACCTATAGATTTTACAGCAATTTGAAATGAGAAACGAGAATTTTAACGTAACTGAATGTATGAAATATTTAATTTAATTAGGTACCGAACGAAACTGTTGTGCGAAACTGTTACGAAATGGCGTTGACTCAATTATAAATGCAAAAGAAAGTCAATCCCACTATTCAGTCGGGTTTGTTGCATTGTGTAAATTTGACACTGGCACAGTCTACGAGATGGAGACTTCCAAACAGGCTACTTTTATTCCGATTAAATGTTCCTGTCGGATATCTAAGTCCACGCAAAAGTCGCGGCTTACTTCTTGTTTTATTTACAAATCAGTACACTTCATTTTGAAGTCAGTAATTATGCAAAATCTGTGGATAGTCGTATAGTTGGCAAAAGCTGATTTCATATAATACACACATGTCCAATAAATAGCCTCTCTTACCTTAAGGGCTTCCTGGCTTCCTTTACTCAGGGAGTGCACACTGCACTGTGTATTATAAAGAATGAAGCGGCATGGTTGTAGATTAGGTAACGTGCAAATAGATTAAAATATTCATATACGGTGGAACTAAGTCATTTTTCTTCACTACTTATAAAGGGGAAGAAAATAAAAATGAAAACGTAACAGATAGTCTGATAATTATTGGTTTTTGGCTTTACTACATGTGTAATTGAAAAGACCAAATAAAAAACACTATTCAGCTTCATTATGCTCACTGCTGGACGAGAACTTATCTCAATGATCGCTACGTCAGACTTTTTTGAGAGGATTTGCTATAATCACCGCAATTGACTGAGATAGTGAAAGCAGTAAGATATTGTACTTATATTGTATATACATATATATTTAGGTATACACTGTTTACCGTCTCTTCAAATTTTATTTCCCTTCTTTTACGAAACGATGATATAGCGTGACCCAACTCTAGAGCCAATATACTACACAGATGGCGTATTACTTAAATGTAAACACTCGTTTCCAACATATTTTTATATGTTACATTTATTCAACACTTTTCATAAAATAACATACACGTTGGAACACCTTTGACCCGGATCTCGTATCCTCATCCAATTGTGTACACCTCTCTGAGGATTACTGTGAGTTTGTATTTTTATTATGCGCCCGCGCAGCTTTAGCGCAAACAAGGTAATAATGCGTCGATATCGCTCGAGTGGGGGCAATTTGTACCGAGGACGATTGTAAGTACCCATATAGTGCTATAATGCGTGTCTGAAGGCGGGTAAAATGTAATTCTTAAGACAGTTACGAGAAAATATGGTAATGTATTATGCTAACTGTAATCGCATCAGGGCTTGACCTAGCCAAAACCTTATGCATAGCCAGTTAAAGTAAATATAAGTTTGGCTTCTAACTTATATTAATTTTAAGTGACTCAGTATACATACAATACGTAATACATTTAATACCTCATTAGTTGGAGGCCTCTGGGTGAGCACTATTTCCATCCAGCGGCCTTACCGACACTGATTATCAGGGAAGTGCTAACTGTTAAAAAGGTAAAGTGTCAGAATGTGGAATGGTTATTCTAGTCTTATGTTAATGTCAAAAATTTGATATAGCAAAAATGATAGACTCTACTAATCATCTGTTATTTTTAATGGGAAAAACCGCCCAAGTCGAGTCGAATTCGCACATGAAGGGTACCGCAGTATCTTACAGGATTTAATACTAAAATTCATAATCGAGCAAAAAGAAGCACAAACAAACCCACGTTTTGTCAACTGTATAATCTCACTCTGGTGTCTGTCTGTCTGAAAGAAAAGCAACCCGAACTTTTATACAAATCGAAACAAGTGATTTCTTGTCCTAAATATTATACGAAACTCCCATTGGACAAGCCTTAACCACATTTCGTCAAATTTTATTTTAAATTATCCTTACTGGTTCTGATTGCTGTTTCAAGTGCTCATTTGCGTATTAAGATAACGTGCCATACCCCCATAAAGGAGGCCTGTTGTGGGAACACGTCCGGCCACGTGATTACAGCGACATTACCGATTCGGTTCGTCACGGACGATTACAGTCGCACACCGGTTACAGTCGCGCTTTGGTTACAGTTCCACACTGGTTGCACAGTGCCGAGATCCTGCCACCTTCAATCTGTTGTTGAAATTGTTGACGATTCGTTGATGAAAGGTTTGTTTCTCATTTCGTGTTAGTTAATGCTCGATAGATTCCGATTAGGTAACAAATGAAGTAATTGAAGTAATTTAATTCCGTTAGTAAAATGCAAGAACAGATTTTTACATTTCTCAGCAATATTTACTTTTATTACCGACATGTTTTGCCCACATCTTCGTTTGGATATCGACATTTTCAACGACAACATGGATTTGACTTGGTGTCTCTTGGTTGGCTAACAATTTATGGTAAATAAATTATTGAATGCTGTTTTTGTTTTAAGGTTGACTTTGGTTGGAGTATAAATGAAAGCACAGTATAGTCATGTAGTGTTTATTGGGCAGGGCGCGTCGGCGAGGGAGCGCACGAGGCGGGTGCGCAGGCGCATCGCGGCGCGGTCGACGCGCGCACGTCGCCCGTATCGCCCGCACTCCGAGACCATCGTCGTGTTGCACGACTCCTGCACAAACACGACAGCTATTTACTGAGATGCTGAGTCGTGGGGAACGGACTCTCCTATAATAGAATAGACAGGGTGACCGATTTACAACAAAGCCTTAGAGGCAACGGTCACGATGTCGAAACTTAATTGAAATTCTCATAATACTGTCCTCTTTTTATTTCAAGGGATGGTCAATTTACAATTTATAAGGAAAAAAGGATCTTGATACAATCGTACAATGTGGCGAAAGCCAAGACATGTTACATTATTAGTTATAGACCGGACAAAACAAACAAAATTTGTATCTTAAACTTATTACTAATTGGTAATAAGTCACTCAGTCTAGTGTCATCACGTCAAGCCCCCGTGAAACCCAATGTACAAGACAATTGACGTACCTTTAACTTTCAAGTGTAAATTTTTTGTGTAAAAAGTTTCCCAATGCCCACTCTATAACCTATTACTAACTATATTGAAATATCTCTGGGCGAAAGCTTTTGTTAAGGTGTCGTTTGCTGAGCAGTTGATGCTACAAAATACCCACCACCACGTTTCATCCCTTGTCTATTGATGAAGGCTACTAAGGGAAATTTTAAAGGAAGTGCAGCAGGGCACTGTGACTAAGGACAAACTAATTTTGTAAATATCAAGACAATGTTCAATAAAAAATTATTCCGTTGAGTAAAACATGTCTCAAGTAATTTATAACTAGTAAGAAGTAAAAAATATGTGTTTGCATGTGTAACGCTATGCAGTGTAAATAAATACATGTTATAGCCGAGTTAACAAGCGTTCATATAATTATTGTTACCTTGTAATGATTGAGTTGGACTTCTTCAAAGGGCGCTGACCATCCAGTGAAGCCTGCCGCCCCGAGGCTGGCTAGAGGGTAGTGGTTAAATGCAGTTAGCACCTTCTTTGTAAGCATCATGCTTTTGCTGTAGGAACCAACAGGACTGATCACCGCTGAACTCACTATATGCCTTGCCATCTTGGGTACAGGTAAATCTTTACCACATCTTGATTTGTACTTATCATTCAGTGTTCTTTCAATATTATGTTCAACGGCATTGTTATAACTATTTTTATCATACATTAATTCTACTTCACCTACTTCTAAGTTACCTGTGTTCAGTATCCGCACGTCATCACGCTTGGTGTACATTTTATTTTTGCTAATGTTCCTATGTTTGTAATTTTGGAGATCTTGCATGAAGTCGAAAAAAAATACATTCTGGACTAATACTGCCGAGTTTTGGTCAGGGTTCCAACCTTGTTTACTGAACCGCTTCAGCAGTTCTGGCCAACTGTCGACTAGTTTCGGCAGCATAATTTCGTCTACGTCTAGAGGTACTATAAACTTTGATTCTCTTATGTTTCTGTATAAACAATCATTGTATGTAATTATGTGATCTTTTCTCCTCTGCCACAAATTTCTGTCTGGCTTATGTTTAATAGGAACATGAAATAATCTAACGTAACCATCACTTTGATAGTGTGCTAATACATTCTCGCTTTCTTTATTAATGTTATCAATGTACATATCTATCATATCTACACCAAGTATCTTATTAGTTTCTATCCATTCAACTAAATTCTGCGCAATATTTCTATCAAAGTTCATATCTTTAACACATATAGTGAAGGTGCGGTTGTAATGTTTTATTTGACTAGGTTCTATAGAGAAAGCGTTTGTGGGATCGTCACATGGCTCAGTCACCACAGAGACGGCTGACGGACGGTAAAGAGACTCTGTGAGAGGACATGATAGCAACAACGGCGTTTCGACTCCGATGTAAGCCAAGTCCCATTCATGCCACCAGATCTCTAGAGGCTTGGCGGCCACCACTTCCACGGCATCATCGTAAGGATTCTGTGAGCGGGTTTGGCAGAATAACGTCACGTCTGGTGGGAATGTGCGGCCTGGAACAATTAGAAACGATTATGATTAGTAATCTGTTAGTAAAATAGAGTTCAGGGGACCTTAATTCACCAATCCTGGAATCCACAGTATTCACCTCTCTGTAAACGGATTGCTTTAAGTAATCTTGACTACAATAAATAATAGTTTGTTGCGTAGAGTATATGAGAAATGAGCAACTGTTTTCACAATTATACTCTACTCCTCATCTTTTTTGGTAAACTACAAATATATTTGTACGTACCAAAGGGCTTCACCAATACATGGAACATTGCAAATGCCTTAAAATCTACACTTCCATCAACAAAGTAGACATTGCACGACGTAATGAAACTACCGAAGTAATGACAGTCTTTACTATCACCGATTTAACTTGCTCTATTACTTACTCGATTTCACATCGAGAAATCCCATTACGGGGACCTATAATAGTAATTTGTTGAGGTTCGAGTATTTCCTAGACTCCGATGCAACGGCGGCGCCAGCGCAGCGAGCGGTGTTTCCAAGGTACTGTCATTACAACGGTTCTCAGATTGCGCTCTTCTCAGAACGGTAAAGGATCGCCTTCTACTGTAAATAAGCGGAATCACAAATCGAAGCCTTGATAAGTAAGGACCAGAGCTAACGGCCGCGCTTAACATTTTTCCCTGCGAATGCGTCTGCAATTTCCTTAGTCTTATATAGAAGGGATTGAGTAATTAAGCTTCTCTTTTTTTTGCTAACTCCACATCGTAGGTGTACATGCCGAATTCTCTTTTGCAATGTGTAAAAGTATTGGGTATTTTATATGAAAAGAAAAACCATAACCAGTAGAAAATTATCATTCCAGATTAGGCAAGCCGGTGCAGATGGTACACGAGATAAAACACCAATGCAATGATGTGCAATTTTCGTAAATACGGACCGTGCCAAATAAGCGGTCGACGGGCTATCATCACCCATTTTGTTTGCATGAAGATGATTCACTGTGGAACATCGGCTTCATTTCATTGGATGAATGATTGAATGAGTTCTTATTGTTCCTGGATGTATTTAGGTGCTCCCAAAGGTAATGACCACGCTGAAGGTCGATATTCATACAAACTTGCGAATACTTATAATTGGTCGCATTTCTTTATAATGTTTATGACCTTAACAAAATCTATTTTGTCATCATTATATCATAAGACAGGAAACTTCCACTGCTGGACATATGTCTTCTTCATAGTATGCCATAATGACAGGTCCCGAGCCATTTGTATCCAGCGACTCCCCGCGACCTTTTCTAGGTCGTCGGTCCATCTAGCAGGGGGACGGTCCGGTACAGTACGTGGTAGCCACTCGAGAACTCTCGCCCCATCGGTCATTCTTTCTTCGAGCAATGTGGCCTGCCAATTCAGCTCACTGACTCGTCGCGCATGTCAGTGACTTTAGTTCGTCTACGGATTTCTTCATTCCGGATTTTATCACATAGAGAAATTCCGAGCATAGTTCGTTCCATAGCTGGCTAGTGACTTTTTTCGTTATCATCACCTGAATAAAGCTACTGTTCGTCATAAAGGTCTCTCATGGTCACCATGAAGCTTTCCATTCTAGAGGCTTTGTCATAATCAGCACATTTTTGTTTTTTTGGCCACTTTTTTACCAGCACGGAGAGGTTATGGTGTGATCAAAGTGAACATATTCTAGCGCAGATGCCATATGATAAATGTTATGTAATTTTCTATTCATAAATAAATGAAATGAAAATCATTCAATCCAGACCTCCATACAGAAATTATGAATGATGTCAAATTTCTGTTATAATCGTATGTCAAACAATGTAAGTAGTACCATTTCTTAGGGGGTTGCCGTATAAAATTATGTTAAGACACTTATTTAATGCGATAAAATATCATTTTTGAGTGAGTGAAGGACGACCTTACTTCGGATCTTAGACTAATAGTGGACTTCCGCAGCTGAAAACGAAATACATAACATAACTTAACCATAGTTACTTTAAAGCAAGTGTGGTAAAAATAAACAGACTCATATGTATACCAGCAACATAAATACGCTATTCCATCTGAAGCAGCGACCACGTAACAAAGCATCCAGCTAAAAAGGGAAAGCCTCCTGCTTTATTTCCCCAGTACAATACGCGAGGCGTTTATCTCGGCTCGTGCGGAATTTACACAGCGGCGCGTACGCAGTGTCGCCGGCTGACAAATGACTACGAGAGCAGCTTATCAACGTCGTGTCGCGGCACCACGCTGGCCCGTGTCATCCATTAAATTTAAAAGTCATTTATAAATAACTAGACTTTGTCCATGGCTTTCCTGCGAACAATGTACGAGTATTTCTTTTTCAACAATCAGTTCGATTGCATACATTGTAACCGCCTTCTGTATATCGAAAATACAGGTAAGACGCAACTCAAAACTGCTGAAATTGCGATCCGAGTTACTGTAGAATGACAAATGACACTCCCATCACCAAGAAAACTAATGAAAATTTCTTAGACAATGTCATATACTATATATCCAATGTTCTCGGTTAAAGGACTTACAGTCTTATATCGACGCTGTCACGTCGTTTTTGAACAGTTTTGCCACCGAACTAAACGAAATTAACGTGCAACAGTTCAAAACTTTCAACTGAAAGGTGTTTACTCTCATTGATGTCGTAATGAAATCCAGTTAACCTAACATTTCGTCGCGGTTCGATTCCCGGCATGGTGCTCTGTTTGGCTGATGGTATTGTTTCTAGAGCTTTTCAATTGCTGGATTTACCAAAACGTTCTACGACAAATAAAACTGCAGAGCAGATATGTACCCCGCTGGAAATTGAACTGTCTACCTCCGGACTCCAAAGGAGTAGCCAGGCCAAGGCAGTTGGATATAGACGTCGGTGATTGAAGATACGCGTAGTCGCACGATATCATGTTCATATATAATTATTATAATCAGCGCTTGAGATTTTTGCCCATAACTTTATCCGCGTAAATCGAGGCAGTTGCAGGAATGATATTGTTTTATTTTTGTGTTTTTATGAAGCACATTTCGACCTAAAAATAAAATATTTTTCTTTTTACATTTATAAAAATTCCATTTAGTCTGCTATAAAGAAGTAAGTTATCAACGGTTTGGTTATGGTGTAGCGGAGATGAAGTGTTAACGAGGAATATACCTATATTGTATGTGCATATAATCCCAATGCTTTACTTAAGGGTGAGGCCAAACGAGCGTAATTTTGTGAGTCGTGAGTCGCAGAATTTCGGTCGCAGAAAATCTGCCTTCCAGAAATTCTGTTGGACTGCCAGACGAGCGCATTTTATTCAGTCACTATCCAACTTTTAAAGCAGATGTTTGTGTCGTGCGATGGAATCGTTGAAAATTTTGTGTATTTACGAAGCATATTTAGAAGACAAAGAAGAAGATAATGGCAGAAAAAGCTGAGTAAACGGTTTGCTCGGCCCGTGTCGCCCCCCCTCGCCCCGCGGACTCAATTCGGTCGGAATAATGCGCGTGAGTCGGCAGACAACTTATTTTGCGTTGCCGTGTGAATCAAATAGGACTTTTGTATGAAACCGAATGTAACGGATTTTCTGCGACCGAAATTCTGCGACTCACGACTCACAAAATTACGCTCGTTTGGCCTCACCCTAAAAGTTGTATGTAAGAGCTAGTAAAGAATAATTTTCCAAGCTTAACGTTATTCCTCTCCGAATACTTCCATACTAAATTTCTGTTGCCATAATCTTTTAAAATAGAATTCCTGACTTTGATAAGTAATTACCTAAAAATAGGATATAAAATTATAGTATCGCGAAATAAATATCATTAATTTACTACTTTACAGTTAGCTACAATAGCAGTTACGCAGCTATTCAGCAGTTCATAGATGGAGTTTCGAACAATAATAGACAAATGTGATTCACTGTGAAGTTAATGATACTCATTTCGCGACATCACAATCTGATTTCCTATTTTTAGATAGTTACTACACAATTCCAGCTATTATATTTTAAAAGATTATGGCAACAGAAATTTTGTTTGAAACTTTAATGGAGGTGGATCGCCTTAAGATTCACTTCGAAAGTCAATTCATAAACTTTTCTGTATCGCAATCGTGATTTCAGTACCTTTTAAAATACCAGCTCACGAAGGCACATCCATATGTAAAAATGGCAACTGCTGTGACTCTGGAGATGGCTGAGATAAAAAGTGGCATTGAGATGGATTCTGTATTTTCTAAGTGTCATCTAGAATTCTTGAAGTTTAGAGTAAATATATTATTTAAAGAAATACTTGTATTTTTTCACTCAACTTTGTCCTCGTGGACTTCAGAAATTATCCCACGGGAACTACTTGTTCGATCCAGATAAAAGTAACCTAAAACATTTTCCGAATGAACCTTAAACTTTATCTGTAATTTTATAGTCATTTTGACTATTCCTTGCGGCGTAAAGGAAGAACAAACAGAATTATAAACTTACTTTTATTATTGTATTATATTGTTAACTCATTATTAATGTGATTTTATCGTTTTATTTAAATAAGAGGTTCGGTACAGTATTTTTCTCGCGGGGGAAATCTTTTAACGGTAATCGACTCCTTAAAAGAGAAACCGGGTTATGTGGAATTCCCATCCACGGTCTGGACCTGTACACTTCTAATTTTAAAAGTTCATTGTGAAAAACGCACGAAACTGTCAAGACCTTACATAGAAAATAAAGATGGCGTCAATAAAATGATATTTGACGATGTCACTTAGCAAAAAAAAGAATGATTTTGTACACTAAAAATAGGAACATGTTCCATACATCTAGTATGTTCTATCCATATTTAG
Organism: Carcina quercana; assembly: GCA_910589575.2. NCBI lineage: Eukaryota > Metazoa > Arthropoda > Insecta > Lepidoptera > Depressariidae > Carcina > Carcina quercana. The sequence goes on from OU342439.1 coordinate 8,400,506, forward strand.
ATTATTTCTAAAATAGTCTACAAGTACAGGCCGGATTTGAAACACCGTTTTATATATGGTTTCATTACAATATCGTTTTAGTAATTTAAAATCAATTAACATGAAAGAAGCAGTCCACACTACGCTTAAAGTTATTGAATAAATTAATGGCTAAACGTGGAGATTTTAATTACTTTAATTAGACACGAGCTAAGAGCATTTGTGCAAAGGTTTTAGCTTTTATTTTATATCCGTAGTCATTACCTACAGGATATTACGTATTAATGTCCCGTCATCTTGGTTCGCACGTTGGTATGTTAATAAGACCTTATAATAGAACAGGAGTCGTTAGAAATTCTTAGAATATACAATAGTAGGTAATGAGTCTTTAATGAGTACATAGTGTTTCTTCGATAACATAAAAAGAGAAATATAAAAATAGCATTTATTTTTCTCATGTAAAAAAAAGAAGCCATTGAACCTACTTTTTTTATGCTAATTTCAGTATACTATATAATAGTGATACTAAGGTATACACTTTGAAACATTCGTATTTATTTAGCATTTGCCTAGTTTCCATCATAATGTTTAAGCAAACTAGGGCATTCCATAAAAATATTGTTTTATCATTATTGTAAACGGTTATCAAAACCAATAAAAAGTTCTACATACGACACAGCAACTAATTTTGGTCTCTGTAGTAGCTACAGTCCTCTGTGGTAGTAGGTATGTATGATTCTCTTTCGGTAGTCCAAAAGTGACACAAAGGTTTAAAATTGGCCAAGTGCGAGTCGGAGTCGCGCAGAATATGGATATTTAAAATACGGAAAACCATAAATAATAACATGCACCGAACAATCCTCTAACGAATGCGCCTCGATTTTCGTTATCAATTTAGTTTTGCAGTTGCAGTAGTAGACGAGTACGACACTAAATGGCGCCACTAATATCTTATATCACACGTCTCCAAAAAGATTTCGTTTGTTGTATGGGAGGCCCCTTAAATAATTTTTTTAATCGGGCTTTTAGTATTTGTTGTTTTACCGGCAACAGAAATACATCCTCAGTAAAAATTTCAACTCTCTAACTATCACGGTTCACGAGATACAGCCTGGTGACAGAATGACGGACGGACAGCGAAGTCTCAGTAATAGGGTCCCGTTTTTACCCTTTGGGTATGGAACCGGGTAGGAGAATTTCTATTTTTTTTGCACAGTGATGACTGTGTCTTGAAACACAGGGTATCCCAGCTGGTGAGGCAGGCGACAAAACATTGCGACTATAAATCTGCGAATACGCAATTAGATGAATATGTGTTATATGAATGTCACTTTGTACGAGTACGAGTACCTAATGCTTAGGTACTTGTAAACTAATGCTTACTTTTCTTATGTGACTTAATTATTGAAACTGACAACTCAGATCCTTGTTTGTAGGACATATGTTAAAATTGAATTAGATAGCTTAACTTGCCAATAGGTCAAAATATGTTTCACTCAAACTATGCCCGGAAAATTCGCAGTGAGTTACACTCCCTAGCTGTATGTATTATAGAGGTTGAAGTTACCTTGAAAAGAAGCCAGGATCCTGACATAGCGCTGCGGCGTGCGGTCATCGTAGAAGGCTGCATATAGCATCACGTCGGTGCCCCCCACTCGCTGCCAGCCCCCGTTCGGTTCCTGGCCCCCTCCACTCCACGTGCGGTTCTGCAAAAAAATATCTTCATATTTCTACTGCTAGCAATCAATATTTGTTGGTGACTTGCCTCAATAGATAAACAATATTATTGGAACGAAGTAAATTTTTCTGTATAATCTTTTATTTTAAGTTCTCCACATTGAATTGTTCTTTTATAACCCTTCACCAGAAACGTGTTGTTTTTTTCGGGAATATTTGAGGATGGTCTTTACACGATTACGCAATTTTCAATTTTAGTAAATAGTATCATACGGTATTGTATGTATTTAAAAAACACTTTACTACTCTCTACTACTATTTATCGTAACATTTATCAGTTTATATTTAAAAAAAACATTTTTTATTTTTATTTTGATTGATATAAATCAATTTTTAAAATAGTAATCTCACCTGCTTCCTTAGGATTGTGAGTCCAGCGGAACTATGTATACTGTAAACAACTGCGAGTATTTTAATGTTTAAAATTCTACGTTGATTTCACCTAAATATGTAACGGGACGGTACCTTCTGTCTGTGTACATTATGGGTATTGAGGTTCATGGAGGGAACTTTTCGTCACTGACCTCACGTGCCGGTATGAGCTCGGGAATCAAAATGAGTCACAACAACCGCTACAAGCGACGGACGTGCCAAAACAAAAATTGTGGAGACAGTTACATGATTTACCGTCTCAACATTTTTAGTGGCCGATTATTTAATTTGGTGTAAGGAACTAAGATAACATAAGTTAAATTGTATATGTAGAAACCAGCAAGCAGTGTGTGAAACTGGTGCCTGGACACCAGGTTTTCACCTCACAGACAATTAACATACTATGTAAGGTTTTTCATATATTATATTACTGTTCTCTGGAGACGTGTTGGTATAGTGTACTAAAAATAGCAAAAGGAAGCACTAAATAAAAGATAGAAATAGATAATCAAGTAATTAGTCTTGAGAGAGAGAGAGAGAGTATGTGTGTAGTGTGTGGTGTGAGGTTGTGTTGTGTAAGGATGTGTGGTGTGAGGTTGTGTTATTTAAATTAAAATATGTATATGAAAATGTTTTTCAAGAGATTGTAATAATTATTGCAAACCACCGACCCCCTCTCGTAAAAAGCTCACTAAAATCTGGGTACTGAGCTAATTTTATTGTAATACTCAACTTTACTACTCAATAAGTATTACACCTGCATTGAGTACACGAGCTTAAGTCTTAGCTTATTCGTTGTGCTGGACTATAAATAAACATGAGTGCAATGCAGCTAACTGCTGTGATTATGCTGTAATTGAGTGAGTATGCAGAGAAGCGACGACGGGAACATATTTGAATTGGTTTGTGCATGCATTAGCTTCAGAATTTGAAAAGTGTACCCTTCTACAAGCTTTACTTCACGCTTTTGATAAGCTCGACCCTCTTACGGACAAAAAATGGCTTCAACATTACTCAGATGGGATATGGATAGGTAAGTTACATTCTTAAAATCGCATCGCCTTCAAAAGAAGGAGGTTATCAATTAGACCTTAGTATGTAATATTTCCAGAACTGCCCAGTTTTTGTATATGTTAGTCTGTATCAGCTTCTAAACAAGTGTGCTAAATTTCAAAAGTGTATGTATGTTTGTATATATATATGTATGTTTGTCCTCGCATATCTCCGGAACTAAAAGTTCGATTTAATTAATCCTTTTTTGATGAACTAGATATTATTCAACTTAGGGAAGACCTTAGGCAGGTCGTCGGTCCACCTACTTATTTTATTTTCTATAGTTATACTTGCAATATATTAGTTATTATTAATACACAGTAAAGAGGCAGTATGATCAAACTTTCAAGTAATAATAATCCAATGGTAGCTCAATTAGGTAGAGCGTAAGCTTTTGAACAATCGAGGTCTGGGTTAGATCCTGGCTCGTGCCAATGAGATCCAATTTGATATTAATACGATTAATACATACGAATGCTAAAAATAGTTTTCATTGGCTTTTCGGTGAAGGAAAATTATCGTGAGGAAACCCTCACACTCCTGAGAAAATATTCCAATGTTAAGAAGCAATAAAGGTGTGTCCAATCCGCACTGGGTCCGCGTGGTGGACTATGTCCCATACACTCTCTGTGGGAGAGTAGGCCTGAGCCCCTGCAGTGGGGACATACGAGTATGTAGGCTGTAGGTGATGAAGTAATAATGACTGTACTAAATTTGTAGGGCCTCTAAGGGCTGGTAAAAAAATAATCATTTGATCAGTATATCAAATGTATTAAAGTAGTTTAAAATTGTCATAGGAAAGTCATGTCCTATGTGGCAAAACCAACAAATATAAAAGACATACACAGAAAATTAACTGAATATATAAGGCAACCTAATTTTAAAAAAAAACAGTCTATACTAACGGAAATTTGGTAAACAACGAGGAACATGCATATTGTTATAGCGCGCACACAATAATTGCTTACATTTATGAGATAAAATAACTCATTTTCTTGTATAGTTAACATATTAAAATATATTGTTACCTTAATGAAAATAAACTAAAATTGAAATCAATAACTAAAAATTTCAATGGCCGTTAACACTGACCTGATGATGATGATGATAAAAGATATCACAATGGTGAAATTAAATAATAATAAAAATCATCTACTTCTTAAGGTTATTGTTACGAAATGCAGAAGTTGTCTATCAAAAGATATTAAGCCTTTATAGTATGTTAATTAGTTTTAAAATTTTTAAAGGCAGTATACATACAGCACAGACAAAAAGTTTATCCAATTTAAATCGATCTAGTCAATAAAAGTCTAATTCCGTATTCAAAGTTCGATTACATAAATTCTACAAAAGAATTATTCGTAATGGCATACCTATGACTGGTTTCAATCGACTAAAAGAAACGTTCAAATATTTCGTAGGTACCCATTACAAGAAATCGAGTTTTTATAGCAGGGCAAAATACCCATAAATTGTATTTTGTTGCAAATTAACTAAATTATGTGCTATTACGATAGTTTTTGCGATATTAAATAAACATTTTGTTCAAAATTCATTTTGTTTTGACGTTCGTAACTACTGACTATTAGGAGATGGGAAACATTAAAAAATTTAGGTGTTTTTTTTAAGTTAAACGGGTTCAATTGTGTTAAAAATATATAATTCAGTTTGGATTTCAAGAAACAACAACTTGGATTCTCTAGGAAAAACTAGTATTTTAAAAATTCTAGTTTTGAAGTACTATTGAAGAGCAATCAAAGTTAATGTGGCAAAGGAAGAACGGATATCCAATGGGTAATAAAAGTTCTCAAGTGGTGACCACATACCGGGAAACGTGTACCGAGCCTTCCTCCGACGATCTAGGTAAGGTCGCGGAAAATCGCTGGATACAAGTGGCTCGGGAACGGTCAATGTGGCATACTATGGAGAAGGTCTGTGTCGGAAGGAAGTTTCCCGGTTGATGATGATTGAAAAACAGAGTCGTCGTCGTAGTGACGGCAGAGAGGCGTCGTAATGCAAGCCAGGAAGCAGCAGAACTGGCTGAGCAGCGCGGTGTCGAGACGCGGGAGTAAAATGGAAGCTATGTTTTTTAATGTATGATGGGTTTGCCCTTGGCCTTCTTCTCACCTGGGTACCTGTTTCATAAAGCGACAATTGGTAATAAACTGACATACGTCAGCCATTTTCGGCTTTTAGGTCAATCAACGGGCACTACTCACTACTGGCAAAAATGATATGACATATGTCAGTTTATTACGAATTGTCGCTTTATAAGACAGGCCCCTGATGATAAGTGACAATAAGGCCGTTGTATGGTAAGTGTTCGCAGCCAGATTTCAACATAGTAATACCCAGGAAATAACTTTAGGTATACTTTTTGAAGCTGCAGAAGTCATCGAAATTTCGTAGTTATAAAATATATGAAGCTGCATTTAAATCAGCGCAAGACAAGATCTGACAGTCTTTAGGATGAATTTGAGTTCTGGGTCCACGTGGTCCACTTTGACCCTGGAATGGTATTTCCCATGGTTGCAGTAGTTACTGTCACCCTGCACAGGTCCCGTGGGAGGCGATAAGTGAGCAACAAGCTTTGGCTGCCGTGATTTCGCTTTCGATCTCGATTAGTCAAATAGCGAGAGCGTAAGAGAGGCGATGCTAACAGACCAGTTGCTCCCAATTTGTTTGATGCATGGAACCCAAATTACAAAAAATATATACGAAAATTTCTTTAATTAAGTATAGCTTTTAGTCAGGCATTGTTTGTGATTTTGTTTCGAGGGCCTCTAAGACCACCACCGGTTGGGAACTGAGCTAGACCAACGCGTGGTATCGGTGGCCATTTCCCTTCACCTGTATCGAGCGTTGTTCGTCGTTGAGAACTCGGAGTTCGGAAATATTAACAGACATGAATAAAAATAATGGGACAGTCTCATAAATTGTCCGACTGTATAATATTGTCATAACGAGCGCTAGATGTCCTTTACAAATGACACTCACTCATAAAATATGTTACGTAATTGCAGTTGAGCAAGCTCTACCTTATAATCAGATTCCATCAATCCACTTAGTAACTAAGCACTTCTATACTCACCAGTAACTGAACTTAGCGCGGTTAATAGTAGCTGACTGCGGATGAAATTATGTGTAGGGTGTTCATAAAATCAGTGTCAATGATTGGGGTAAAAGTATTTATTTGTAGGACGTGTGGTCTCAGCTTTAGAATACGATCACTGCAAGTCATCCCGTGGGTGTCGTAAAAAATTCCTAAGAGAAAGTTAATCTTAGTGCGATCACTGAACCTCCTGACATGATTCCTGAAGTGAAATTTAAGTTGATGAAACTCCATTCATTGTCGATAAGTACACTGGTGGACATGTACAATTGATCAACAATACGTACAGGCTTTTCACAAGGAAATTGACCATTCCTTGTGAAAAGCCTGTTCGTTCAGACAATGAATGGAGTTTCATCAACTTAGATTTCACTTTCAATCTATGTAATATGTAATAAGAACCCGGAACAAAAAAATATACGACTTGTATACTTGAACTTTTGAACCATGCCACATTCACCTTTAGTGATAATTTCCTTCAACACACAACAAAGATACAGGCAAGGGTGAATATGACATGTGACAAAAGTGCATACATATGTATTTTTGTACTCGAGTGTACATGGACACATATGTATATTTTGGCGGTTGAGATTCTAGAAATTATTTACGACTGTATATTACGACTCTGTGATATTATATTTTAAGACGAATTTCAAAATATTACCATGAACATTTTAGTAACATAGACCCATTCCTTAGCTCTATATGTACATATTTAAAAAATCTGTTCAATCTAAGTTGTAGTGCTTTTATCAACCGACTTCATATTATGTATATTTTTGGGCAAAATATTTTTTTTATATATCGTTGTCCCGCAGTAGGGAATAATCTACAACAGAGTCAGTATGTTACATGTAAACATACTGAGATAAGTTTGACATATCCTCAATGTAATTTCCTGTGAAGTAAGATCGGTTCCTTGCGTCCGCGAACATAAATAAAATTATGGCGTGTTTATAATGAGGAAATTTATTTAGCGGACGTCTTCGTGATCCGATGCGTACGAGTATACGTAGATATTACCGGAGGCAGTTCGTCCAGTGAGCACAGAGATTTGTAACATCCTATGGGAATATTAATATCCTTTTTACCAAGTTACAGGTCATATTTGTACCTGGTTCAATGAGGATCTGTTACATTAACAAACGAACAAATTCCAAAATGTTAATTTATCTTCATCAGCTATCCTAGTTTCAATAGGTAGCGACTATTAAAATTATCCAGCGACAAATCCAAAAGAATTTGTATTGTTTGCTGTGTGTATTCAATAATTGAAATTCATTCCGTAATGAAATTGCAACAATTCTCAATAGAACGGCAGGATGAGCTAATGGGCATTTTTGTTTCTAGAGAAGTGTGCATCTGTTTATTTTGTTTTATTTAATGTGAAACTTGCAATGTTGTATTGTGTCGTAACAATGTCATAAAAGAAACAAAACAAAAATTAAAACTAAATTACTCAATAGGTTTCATTATTGTTTTTGTATTCAAATTATTATTCAATAGCGTCCTGTGCTCTTTGACCGCGCGTTTTGCAACACCTGAGTTTTGTTTTACTCAGACCAATAAACTCGAAACCAAACAAAAACTTTCTCCGATCCCTTTATCTCAAAGTGACATTTCTAAGCCGAGGTCAAGCCCAAAAAAGCTTCCTTAGGCTAGTCTCTCCTAAAATTATAACCGGAAAATTGCCATCCGCGCTCGCCAAATTATCCGAGTGAAGTGGTACTCGTAGTGGTCGCAGGACCAACAGCATCAATATTTTAAAAACTGTGTCCTAATCTCATCTGATGGTAAGTGTCGATAGGCCGCTGGATTGAAAGCGTGCCTACTCAAGGTAATAAGGCACCGACTCTGCTACCTTTCATACCGGAACACAACAGTGCTATTAATGTTGCTGTTTGACGGCAAACTTTGATAAAGGCCCAAGGTAGACAGGTAGTGTGGTAAGCCATACATAGCCAACATAGAAAAACCGCTACCACTAACCAATATAGATTTAAGAAACTATTTACCACTGAACTCCTTTTAAAACGACCTTTTAATGGATTTCGTAAAAGACTGATCAAATGCAATGCTCTGGCTCTAGCCCAGGCGTATCAGCTTACATCGGTGGCGGCAAGCCATTAGAAATGTCCGGGTAGTATATTGATTTCGATTTATTTCGCCTTCGTGACCAGCATCTGAATCGATTATCGTATTACAAAACAAGTACCCGGCAAAACTATTCGATTTACCGCGCGTGCTAAGCTCCGAGTTTGCTTTCTTCGAGATTTATGCGATTCATTCGGATTTATATCGATTTGCTATAATTTTAGTAGGTTTATGTTATTTAGAAGACGATGTGAAGTTTCATAATGGAGTACAATACCTTCTAAGGACCGTAGAAATTAATTTCAGTTTGACGCCTTTACCCATTACTGAGGAAAACAGACGGAATGACGGTCAACAAATTAATCTTATACGGGTTCCGATGTTTTTTCTTTTGAGAAACGGTACCTAAAATGACGATATTTTTTATATATAGGGTTATTCGACAGTATAAACATGAAAGCTGTGATGAAAATAGTATTAAAAAAATTGACCGCCCTTGGCACAGTCAAATATTCGTATGAAGAATACTTTTAGGTTAGAAAACGTTCGTTGCCTAAGCTATTTCCCGTCCAGTTGCTACATCGTTGGACACAGTCAGGAGGTTGCGGGTTCAATTCGAGGTGAACCATCTAACACAGAAATATTATAGTACTACGTACAGAACGGACGTTAACTGCCTCCCACCAATCCGCGATACCTCACCTCTCCCCACAAGAAAATGACCCGATCAAGGATTGGTACTATGGAGCGCGCGAATTGAGAAACATCATCCGTTCGATGTATGGGAATAGGAAACGATTTCACTACATTCATATGAAGCGTCCGGCTTGTGCTTCGAGTTAGGATGGTAGTAGGGCATTTTTCTAAACCCTATTTAGTACCAAAGTCTGACACCAAACAGCAGTGTTAATAGCACTATTGTGTTGTGTTATAAAAGCTAACTTATCCAGCGCGTCATTTAATCGAGTCTTCTGGATGTAGACGTTTCCATCCTAAAATCTTATCGTCGACATCTGGAAGCGAAGTTTTTTACCCATTATTCATAAAAGCGTTGTGACTAAAAAGAGCTAAAAGAGACTACAGTTTGGGTGCCGCAAATGCACCGCACGCCATCATGGCGCCATTCTAATTATAAAACTCATCAAAGAAAACAATATGGCTCCCTGACCGCAATCGTGGAATTCATTGTACTCATTGACTACTTTCACTGAATTGTATTTTCTCGACAACAAATCTTGAAACCGCATAAAGTTTTTACAACCGTTTTTCTAGATGAAGAAGAAAGTGCTACTTCATTTCCTGTGGCAACAGATTAATGTGTTGACCTCGTTATTTTGTAGCGAGGAAACACTTTTTGTAAGAATACTCGTAAATAACGAACCATGTTTATTTCAGAATAAATTCAAGGAAAAACGTTAGCTTCAGATTTGCTGGGCACTTTCATCAAGTTATTTCCTAATACAAAGATATGTGATTCAATGAATTATTTTTGTGTGGATTTTGTCATCTAACTGAGAAATTCATACTAATATTATAAATGAGAGAGTATGTTTGTTAGTTTGTCAGAATGACAAGATTTATCATGAGGATAGTTGATAGGCTGGAAAAGGACATAGGCTACTTGTATCATGATAAAACAAATAGATCCATGGAATCATTCATGAATTCCTCGTGGACGGAGTCTTGGGTAGAAGCTAGAACAGTACGCACGGGAATTTTTGTAGTACTGCAAAATGATGACATATAACAAACTCTTTCGTCATTTTAGGCAGAAGAGACTTTTTTTAGATAAAAATCTATGTACAATTGTACACACACGTAATAGTTGGATTCCAGAAGCTGCATATTAAAATGATTTTTATTTGTTTCTACCGCTTCCGGAGCTTAGTGGCTAAATAGTTGCATTGAATTCCAGAATTTGGCACTCGAATAACTTTGACACAGTTTTGGATTTGATGTGAGAACTAGCATGATGGTGGTATCTATTTAATGTTAAGACCCTTTTCAATGTTTGCTTTTTTTTGTTTATTGCGTATGATTAATAATTACAATTAAATTGATTTATATACATTAAATACTTCAAATCGAATAATCCAATCAAGATAATGCTTTATTACGTACCAGCATTCTTCAACTTCAAACTATCTATTTTCTTATTTGCAGTACAATAGCGAGATCGTTTGAAACTTTCCTCCAAGTGCATAGGGAATGGGATCTAGATTTCATCCACACAATAGAACTTAGAGCAGACAGTTACCTAGGGATAGACATAGGAAGTAGGTGGCCCGCATAGAGAGAAGTCGACAATGGATCGTATATTCTAACTGGGTATTTTCTCACACATTCTTGACTGGATTATTTGCATATCCTGTGTGAGAAACTAACGTCAGGTAAACTCTAGACAAGTTTATTTAGCAGACACGAGTATTTCTGGCGACTGATTCATTAATAGTAAAAGATTGAAACTTGAATTGCTTTTTAGGCGGTAGGACGGTGAGAAGGTTATAATTCAACCCGTATATGTTTTGTGGGTGTATGTATGTTACTTTCGCCCATCGTAAACGGATTTCGGTGATTACCTTTTTTAATCAGTAGGAGTACTTTAAAGGCTATTAAGTTTGATGAAAATATTTCTCCCTAAGGGTAAAACATTGGGTAATAAAATTGCAATAATTTCCCGTTAATAAACTTCAAAACTCCTAATGACTCTATTTTTTTTATTGCTCCAATGATTATCTACTGGTAATGAAAGCTAAATGTTATAATGAATGAACAGACTTATTAAAAGTGAAGTTTGTGCTTTGCCCACATCGCCACCTTTTTATTACCCGCGACGGAACGGAGACAGTGTATGCGTTTAGGGTGAGAGGATGTTTGTTTGTTTGTTTGTGTGTTTGTTTGTTTGTTTGTTTGTGTGTACATACAAACCAATGTTGCCACTTATCTCCAGAACGGTTTGACCGATTTACATGCGGTTTTTTCTAAAGGGTTGCTGATACGTCAGCGATGGTTCTTAGATAGGTGGTATGGCGCTAGCTCACCAGGGGGCGCTGCAATCAAGATTTTAACTCATTAAAATGAGGGACAGAGAACTTTGCGAAGGCTTATAGCTACTAGGCCGTGTTTGGGCTCTTTTGAAAGTGTTTGGTGAGCAGAACCTGCACATGAACTTTTGAGGGTCTGATGATGGATCAGAACGACGTTGAAGGGAACCTTGCGAAGGCAAATAGCTAGTAAGCCGTGTTTGGGCTCTTTTGAGAGTGTTTGATGAGCAGAACCTGCACATGTACTTTTGAGGGTCTGATGATGGATCAGAACGACGTTGAAGGGAACCTTGCGAAGGCAAATAGCTAGTAAGCCGTGTTTGGGCTCTTTTGAGAGTGTTTGATGAGCAGAACCTGCACATGAACTTTTGAGGGTCTGATGATGGATCAGAACGATGTTGAAGGGAACCTTGCGAAGGCTTATAGCTACTAGAACGTATTTGGGCTCTTTTGAAAGTGTTTGGTGAGCAGAACCTGTACATGAACTTTTGGGGGTCTGATGATGGATCAGAACGACGTTGAAGGGAACCTTGCGAAGTCAAATAGCTAGTAAGCCGTGTTTGGGCTCTTTTGAGAGTGTTTGATGAGTAGAACCTGTACATAAACTTTTGAGGGTCTGATGATTGCGCAGAATAACTTTGAGGGGAACTTTGTGAAGGAACATAGCGAATAAACTATGCCTGAGCTCTTTATCGAGTGTTTGGTGATTAGCATCTGTACATAAACTCCTGATAATCGAAATTATACATTTAAAAAACTCCGTCAGATAGGGAAACCTTTGATTTTTAATACAATTGCACATATTGTTTGTCATGACATGATACTTCACACGTCACGATATTTAGACTACAACATATGAATTCTCTAAAAAGCTTAAAACAAAAAATAAAATTAAAAATTTTGAAAATACCCGCGACAAATGTAAATGTTGTAATGGGAAAAGGGTTAAATAATTTTTTGAGAAACCCTCGACTAAATGGAAGTAAGTAACGAGATAAATAGAAGCTTACATATTATTACAATAATAAGTCCGACTGTCCGTCTGTGTGGCTTCCAGAAATTATCAGAAATTAAGATACTTTTATGATTTTGTGATTATGGGAAATCCCGTCGGGGATGCCCCGCCCCTTATGTCGTGGCATAACATAATACATGTTCATCAGTGAAAATTAGTCATGCCATTGATGATAACCCCTACATAAAGAAAGGCAACTTGAGGATTGGCTTATGAAGTACATACAATTTTGTTTACGAGCATTTCTGTGTTGTAAAGATATATTGTAGTGAGGAAGTATTGAACTCGAATAGTTTAATTTGCATACCAATAGCGTCTGATGCTATCAGACAAGCTGTTATGAATATTAATATGGATGTAAAATAGTCTTTGTTTGTTATAAAAAGCCTTATTGGCAATTTAATGGGAATGGGATGGATTGATTCCTGGTTCAAAATAAGCATAATAATTTCATTCGTGTGCTTGTATATTATAAATATTTTGGGTGGTTAAAATTACTGGTCTTCTAAACTAGATATTTTTTAAGCTTTAAAGGTTTGAAATTACTTTTTTTTATTAATAATAAAACATCAAAGTTTGATGACGGATTCAGTGAAAAGTTGAAGTTCCTTTAAACTTTATTAGACATGGAGGAAAGTTCAAAATTTTCTTCAAAGCGTTTAACGAAGGAATGATTTTAAATTCAATCTTCAAGGACTTCAGACCGCAGATACCACGGGCCAGTAAGACTTGAGGTCAAGTTTTATTTTAGGTCGAGATCCGTTTTAGTACGGGCATAAGTATTTAAAAAATCTTAGTAAAACTCACAATGATAGGTATATCCGGGAAAGCTGGCAGTCTGTCGCAAGTCACCGGCGAAGGTCTGTCCATCTCAGCCTGCTTCCCCTCCGAGTACGCGACGATGGTCCTCATGGTGGAGAGCCCCCCCTCGACGATGCCCCTCGTGCTCCTCCACCGCACCCCGCCGTGCCATTCATTCACACTCGCAATCCAACTGATCCAGAACACAGTCACGCCCGCGAGCAAGAGTTTAGTCAAGCGCACTACTTTCCTCACGTTGCACGGCATTTTCAGTCAAGCCATCGATATTTCAGTTCAGGCTGCGATGCGCCGGCGACGATCGACCGCGCGTTGGGAGGCGAGCGCTGCGCGCATGCGCTCCGGACGCGCTACCATTGCGGACTGCTGCGGAACAGCTGATACGCTATCAACAATGCTCCCCTCGCGTCTAATCGTTCTAAACGCGTGGAAATCTAGTTTCATATACCAGTTTTTACTTGTAATTCTTCTTTTGCGATGCGAACGTACTTCTAAGCTCGACTAGTTCGATATAAAAAGCTTAGATTGTGGCATCTCACGCGGAACAAGAACTTTTATGATTATGCAGAGACTAGTTATTCCAGCCGCTTATCTAATAAGGCAGTATTATTGTGTAAGGACGTTCCATATAGAAGACAAACGTTTAATTATGTTGACTTTATTACGTTAGTAGTATTGGATCGATCATTGCGAGCGAGCGTGCAATTATAGGCAGCGTTTTATAGCCTTGGGTCTAGATTCTGCGGATGCGGTGTCATTTGTGAAGGTACTCCCGGTAAGTAAAGCTCAATCGGAGTATTCCTAATGGCAGAGGACGTGTTCGTTGTTTTGCGAACATGGCATACCGTGCAACCGATCCGCTGCTCGTCTAATTACACGGCATGGCCCAGGAATATCTCATAATAGTAGGTTTTCACTGAATGCCGGTTACTATTCGTGTAAATAATGGAGCTAGCGAATGAAATATCGGATCATAGTAATTAGTCTAATTTGAAATATCGCGTAAACCATACCAGCTGGTAAGGTAACAAGAAAGAGAGTCGTATCTCAATTACCGTCGAAATAAACTTCGACAACCATTAAACAAGCAAGCGACCGTATAAACGACCAAGTACAAAATACCCTCGACGATCGTACAAGACAAGGGTATGTCGTTGTGCGCTCGTAAATAACTTACGACAATTTAATAAACACATCAAGCTTTAAACGCTTTTTCAATAGCTCCAGATTACATCTGAGGGTATTAATTTGATGTGCCGTTGAGCTACTGTTCGGGACGTAATTGCAGGTGGTACGGTACTGCCCACTGCCCTGTCGAGTTAAACCTGCAGATAAAAACTACTGGAGGTAACCAATTTACACATATTTTTTGCTTTGCACTATCATTCACATTAAATCATAAGCGACGTTAAGGTCTAGTGAAATAGTATTATTATATTACCTATTCTATGCTATCGGCTACATGAGCCCACTTGAGCTTCCAAACAGATCACCGTATAAGACTTTCTATGAGCGGATTTACCATAATAAGTGGATTGGTGATCGCAGTATGATGTCGTTATTACATAGGTACCTGCTGCTGCCTGCTGCCCATCTTCTGATTATTATCCTTATGTGAGTACATCAGATTATAATGTTACTTTAGTTTACCTAAGATAAAGTACACAACATTTACAATTTGTATTAGAAAACTAAACACCTAATATTGATGTTCCGATCGATCAAAGCAACTAAACATCATTACTCGACTGCGCCAGAAGATGGGATATGTTTTCGAGAGTATGTATCTATAATAGGCTAGATGACACCAAATCAGATTGGGGTTAAATTGTATTTTAAACCATAAAGGGAATTATAAAACTCATATAAAATTTAAAATATATTTTACAGCTTTTAAAGCTTATAAAGCCCGCAAAAATTTTAAAAAATTGCTCGAATTAAATTATTTTATTTTACATTTTGCTTTGTAATTACATAGTGAAGATTTCTTCAAAAAATTCAAAATATTTCAAAAAATATCTGAATCTATAAGCTAACGATAGCTGTTTTGCTTTAACACTTGGGACCTTTACCGCATTCTCACTCCATGGTTGAACCCATACTGTGTAATTAGTCGGCTATAAACGATTGTCCGCTGAATTATTTCACATTCTTATTAATGAGTTCAGTGGATTTATTAACTCTCCGTTGTTGAACAAACAGAAATACATATCTGGTAAAGGTTATCATGTAAGAACTGATGATATCTTGCTAGAATCGTTTTTTATAGGCAGAGAAAATGAATGGCT
Source organism: Carcina quercana (assembly GCA_910589575.2). Lineage (NCBI taxonomy): Eukaryota > Metazoa > Arthropoda > Insecta > Lepidoptera > Depressariidae > Carcina > Carcina quercana. The sequence goes on from OU342439.1 coordinate 8,416,022, forward strand.
ACTAGGTGAGGTTTCCCGCGCTCTCATTGGCTGGGGTAAAAGTTTCCCAGGTGCTCGAGGATGTGTTTAAATTAACAATCGGTTGTGATCACAATTTGAATAAAACATTTTTACATAATGATTTGTTTAGTTTGTCAATTTTCGTGTTCTGATTTAAAATACTCAACTAAATTAAATTATTAAGTGTAGTAAAATGTAAAAGAGAATATGTGATATATATGCCACGGATAATCCAGTTAGCTCGGTTAACTCGTTTTGAATAAAGAACGATGAAAGAATATCTAGCGCAGAGGGAAGAGGAGGTCAAATTAAATTCACTTTCGAGTCAACTAAAAGATAATTATAAATATAACAGGCCTATAAAAATATCTATATGTGTATCTTGATTTTAATATTGTCCGGAGTTAGGGAACCTTTCGCGTGCGAACTCGACTCTGATAAATTGAGTGACACGCTCAGCTACTGAATTTATACCGCAGTCGCCTTTTTCAATATCCACGGGATGTCATGGTATTATATACATAACGACAAAACGGTTAGTTCTTCGAAGTGCATGCAAAGATAAAATTATCTATGGTTACCGTACGCGCTGCGCAGCGCTGTCCTGACAGTCGCACGGTCCCAGGTAACTAATAACTCTCATTACGAAAATTACATATATCTGTTATGATTGTTGGTAATGGTAAATGCACATTTGCCGATACCGATGCCGGGCCAAGTGAGGCATAAAATAATTTCCTGCGGATTGATTAGCGCCTCCCATTCCCACAAGTGGCCGTCAATTGGACAAGATAAAAACATAATTTAGCATTTTGCGGTTTCCTCTCTCGTACTCGGACTTGTTGCGCAGTGTTAAAGCTATAATTGTTTGAAGAAAAGGAAAATTGCTCAAACGTTTTGTGTTAACGCGAAACCTCAATCGCTCTCAACGTTTCTCCACAACCAATTAGGTTACTAAGTAAATTCGATTTAATATCTAGACACACGGCAGGGTGTCAGTCAGGTTCGCGAAAGAAATGGGCAACACACAGGCAGTGTGTATTCAAATTCAAACTTCCATAATAATATTTTGAAAGCGAAAGTGAGTTTGTCTGTTTGTTTGTTTATTTATTTGTTTGTCCTTCCTTTATGTCGTAACGGAGGTTCAGAATGACTGGATTTTTTACAAAGGGATAGTTGAATGGCCGAAAAGAACATAGGAGACTTTTGGTCCCGATCATGCATTTAGTTCCCAGAGGATAATTCCTAAAGTCCACCCAGAAGTAGTCTCGGGCAAAAGTTTGTACTCTTAATATACAAGAACCATTTTAACCACCATCACAGCACAATAACTCTTAAAGCATACACACTTGATATTTTGCATGTCTAATGAAGATTCCTTTGACACAAATGTAATGAAAAATCTATTACAATTATCGAATTACGAAGGTCTCAAATATTCCATTTTTATCAATGATTGACTCTCTCTTAAAATTTGTCAATTTTTTATTTATTTATTAAGCATTATAAGGCAATAAAAGGGTGTGAAAAATTCGCTTCAAATGAATTGACGAAAATGCACATTCCTGTAGCTTTGGTTAAAGGAACTGCTATGGAGCTTGGCGACGCCGCGCCGAGCACCCTGAACGTCCTTTGTATCGAACTTGGCTCCTTTTGCCTATTTGACTAATTGTACATTTTTATGAGGCATATGAACGTATTATTTATGCAAAGAGACTTCGTCTGCGCTTACCACAAAATCGTCCCAGAGGAACTTTTTAAGGGGATAAAACGTAACCTATGTCCTTCTCCATACCATAAGCAACGGGCGTACCTTTAATGAAGATCGGTTCAGTCCTTTAGACGTGAAAAGGCAAGAAGCAGACAGAGAGATAGACGACCAGAGATTTTATAATACGAGTATGAGTAATATAGTGTCCTATTTCAATTAATATGTAGTTAGGATTTTTTCCCGAGTTTTACTTTCAAAATCTGTTAAATTAGTGTGTTGTGATATACAAGACTTTCGAAGAGTCAAAAGGCTTTAGATTTTTTTCACACTTGTAAAGAAACGTGGCAAAAAATACAACCAATAAATAAGAGCATTGGAGCACGAATACAATGTTGCGGTAAAATAACTGAACGAACAAGCAAAGTATAGTTTAGCTTTGTCGCAAAATCCCAGGATCATTTAAGAATGGATTCAAAACGTATTGAAAGAGCAGTATAAATAAACAACGACGCTTGCGCAGCGGCTGGCTATTGGCTGTCTAACGCCGATAGTGGGTTCAATACTCCACAGGCTGCGCGTGCGACTAACGAACGCGATGCGCGCAGCACGATAAAGGCCGCATTTCAATAGCAACGCGACTAGACGCAACAACACCCTGTGTATAAAGCACAGACTACACTATATAGACTCTACTATTACTCTACATAGCAAAAAGATTTTAATTGTCTTTGACTAAAACATTTGTCTTCTACTTTTCTCACCCCTTGGTGACGAAAAGCCTCAAGTAATGGATCACTGGACACGATCTACCTAAAAATGTTTATGGTATTTCTATTTTAATTTGTGTCTACCAAATTTTCTGTGATCCATCAATACTAATATTATAAACGCGAAAGTGTGTTTGTTTGTCCAACTTTTTAATCGCAGCGAGAGTCAGAATAACTTCATTTTAGTGTAGGGGTAGTCGAAGGGTCAAATGAAAGGCTACTTCTTGTCCCGATTGAACAAGTGATGTACCTTTAGTGTGTCTTCAGACGAAAGTTAGTGTGTCTTTAAACACGAAACCTCCTTCTTTTGTGTTGTACTGACATGCTGTCATTAATTTATTTTATTTGGAAAACTAATTATTTTAATAATATATATTTAAAACTAATTTTATACAATAAGCCAATGATAAAGTTTTCACAAGTTATTTATATAAACCCAAAAACACTATATAATATTAAAGGTAGTAAGGTGATATGAAATGAAAGCTCAGATAACTGATATGAAAGGCAAAATAAACAAAGTAATAGAAGTAAAGTATATATTATTTGTTCAATACTGGTATTAAACAGATCAATTTGACCATGTTTTAGCAAGGTTATTAAATATTCTGCTACTCCTGAGAATCAATCAATTTCGACGAAAATTTGAAGAACATATGGTACATGCAGAGTTTGCTGTTGCAATAATCATAACTATTCATAACTATGTCAGCAGCTGTGTAATATGTTACACTGAGTTTCCATTTGAAGTTTACTTTGATACACTTTGTATGCGTACACTTTAGTACAGTGAATGTGATATGGTACAAAGCTGAGTGTGACCGACATAATGAGTCGATTGACGTTCGACGAGTCAGTGAGTGAGTGATGGGCATGCATGCTAAACACGTAGCATGAAAAGCCGAGAAACGATGGTGAGTAAGAGTTCTCGAGTGGTAGGTAGGTAGAGGCAACCACGTAACGGGTCGACACTTAGATAGACCGACGACCTGGTAAAAGCCGCGAAGAGTCGCTCGGTTCAAGCGGCTCGGTACTAGTCAGTGCGTCCTAACATGGGGAAGGGGTGGACGTTTACCGATTGGTGATGATGATAAAAAGGCAAATAGAAAATAATAGGACAAGAAATGACGATCACAGAAAAGAGTTAGCAGCACGTTGGTAATTAAGAAAAATTATTATTAAAATAAATAATGTCTAAAGCTACCAATGTGCCGGTGCAATGATATTCATGATGAATCTGTCTTCACATCATCCTCTTGAATTTCCAGCAATATATCATTGCCTTCTGTTAACTACTTTTAAACGAGTCGATTTAACACAGACTATGCTTGGCAGGCTCAAAGTCACTCAGCGAGCAATGGAACGAGCTATGCTCGGAATTTCTCTACGTGATAAGGTCCGGAATGAGGAAATCCGTAGACGAACGAAGGGAACGAGTTAGTGAGCTGAAGTGGCAATGGGCAGGCCACATCGCTCGAAGAACCGATCACCGGTGGGGAGTAAAGGTTCTCGAGTGGCGACCACGTACCGGGAAACGTCTACCAGGCCGTCCCCCCACTAGATGGACCGACGACCTGGTTAGAGTCGCGGGGAGTCGCTGGATGCAGGTGGCTCGGGACCGGTCGATGTGGCGTACCATGAGGGAGGCCTATGTCCAGCAGTGGACGTTTCCCGGCTGATGATGACGATGATGATGATGCTTGGCAGGAAGCTGGTAGTCGCAGCAAGATGGAAGTGTTTGAAGCTGCCTGCTACTTCTGTTTTTTTTGTCAAGTGGGACGATGTGTGGAAGTCCAATAACATGGGATCATTTTATTATAAGCCAAGACCTACCATCGACCAAATCACAAAATTTTCCAATTATCACCTGCCTATAAATTATACTTTTAAACTGCTTCGTGGCCTAATGGCTACACGCTTGGATTAACACGAAAGAAGAGTAAACAGGCACCTTCTAGATCAACGCGTAACATCGTCGACCTTATCGTCACTTACCATCAGGTGAGATTGAGGTCAAGTGTTGATCTATCTTCTATTAAAAAAACAATCTCGAGGGTATAGAAAACTGCCCTACTACCAACCTCACAGAGTACTACTTACTACCTCGTACCAACCTGGTACACCTCGAATTGTACCCACAACCACCCGACTGTGAGTCACTGGGCGGTCAATAGACAACATACATGTTCTAACCTACAAGTATTCTTCATACTCCACTGGCTGGTCAACATCCTATAAATACAACATAGCACCACCATAAGGGTTCATTACCAGCCGGGAAACGTCCACTGCTGGATATAGGCCTCCCTCATGGTATGCCACATCGACCGGTCCCGAGCCACCTGCATCCAGCGACTCCCTCCTCAAAAGAAAACAACGGAACACTTATAGAATCACTTTGTTGACCGTCATTCCGTCCTGTCTGTCTGTTTAAGGTTTCTATGGTTCGAAGGTGCTCTGAGGCTCTTTAACTTTCCATGTGGATCACGTAGGGCGCGTATCTGGGAAATCTATAGAAAGGTTAACTAGATTTGTTTTATCACCAACATAAAGTTGACATTGTGGGCAGTATATCACAGACCGTACACGCACAGAATTGTAACTGTTTCTCCCTTATAAAGTCAGGTCTCTCTTAGTAACATGGCATCACGAAGTAAGGCGTGTGTATAGTCGGCACCGCCATATGCCCCATACATTATTAAGACATGTTAGAAGCAGGTTTGCCAACATTTCAGATTTAAAGTGTTTACATTAGTTGGTAATCGATTGCATATCTAATTTGGTCAACTGTTTAAAAGTTTGTCCGCTATTGCGGACACTATTGTGTACTTTTATTAACCACTGTCGTAAAATGAAGGGTGTTCAAAGTTCGGACCTCTTGTGTAGCTGAGGTATTGTATCGTTCTTCATATTCTTCCGCGGCTTGTAGGATATATGACGTTACATAAAATCAAAGATGGCGGCTTATCGTTGACTAAAAATTCAATAATATATTAAAATATCGTGTTTCGTATCGGACGAAAAGTTTTAATGAGTATATTCCGAAAATATATAGGTTACCTATAAGTATACATACATAGCCCTCCAAAAGTTTTAATTTTAATGTTTTTCTTGTTTGTCGCAGTTTTTTTAGACTTTCTTCTTGTTCCAGGTAATAGGTAACAGGTAAAAGTATAAGGATCTAAGCAATACAATAAAAGGGTTTTGGAAATTGCAATTTAACTTAGACTTAAAAGGGAACAACACGGGGCAACTTTATCGGTGATTTTAGACATGGCACACTCTGTTTACAGATTGGCACGAAATTCACCGATCAAATTGGCCCGTGTAAAGTGCTTTTAATATTTATCCGTGTTGTTTGGCTAGATAATTTTTTAAGCAGCGGTTATAGTTTTTTCTAGTTTATAATATTTTGTGTGTGTTTGTTGTTGTGTGTGTCGTGTTGTGAAAATACAGAATAAATATATGTATATGTCTATAAAGAACAGTAAAAATTAATTTTTAATAAATTTATCTGAATTTCTAAAACTTCAAGAATTTTTTTCATATATCTTGCGTGAGTATTGTTATTGTGAGAAAATGTAACTGTACCTTTAATCGCACAGGAATATTTAAAGCCTATGTGAACAAACAGAATTCTTTTGTGTGAAAATCTTGATGTCCATCATAATTGTTTCATTTATTTTGCATAGCTCTTTCTCAGGTCTTACGAGTTTGATGACCTCTCCTTGTAATATTTTATTATGTGTTAGTTCTTGACCGTAAACAAAGTCAATTTAAATTATTGAAGTTACTGAAATGTTGCATGTTCTTAACAGTACTATTTCTAGTACACTAGTATATACTAGATTTATTTACAATATACGAATATACTTTGCGAATATTTTTTGTTCATCGAACTTTAAAAATAGATGATTTATTTATTTCTATAGAGGAAGGAGTCTGTCTTAAAAAGTTATTCAAACATTATTATATGTAACGCAAAATATGGTCACTAATTTCTCACTCTAGCGCTTAACTGCTGTGGTGAAGTGGCAGATTGTTCCACTCCCTATGGCTTGTACTTTGGGTCCTAACCCGGGTCAGAAATAAAGTTTTTGTTTGTTTTTAAAGATCTCCTAGCAAAGCTCGTTCGCACAGATAATAATATATAAATTTAAATATTTATAGACAAAAAGTTAATCAAACATTATTATTAGGAAATGCTGATTTTTATCAAAATATGTATGTTGATTTGAGAGTCAGTAACATAACAGGATAAACCTTCAGAATATTTTACCGTGAATATAGGCGGTACAGTCACGTTGGGTGTAGTACATAGCATCTCTATTTATTACCCGAAAGCGTACAACATTTGTGAATTTAAAAATTAAATTAATAAACAAAAATCCTCCATAAAGCTAAATTAACACTCATACAGATAAATTATCAAGGTAAAGTTAATCAGTAATAAGTGTAGTTTTTCTTGAACTCGGGAAGACTTATATCTTTATAGCTGCTTGGTAATTTATTAGATGCCGTGCAGTAAATACTTTGACATTTTAGGGCCTTTTTATATGCATACACACACATATATATATATACCCATACATGTACTTTAAACATATTTTTTTGAAGAATGTAATAAATATTATCCCCAGCTCCAAAGTAAATGTTTGCTGGCATCGCGTCGCTCAGGAAGTTTCGCTTTGGTGTTGTTTAATGAGTTTAATTAGCCGACATCTCTGGCAAATTGTTGTCGCGTGCCTGAAACGTGTTACCGAGAACTGAGGTGACCGCGACCTCGCGACGACGTGGCGACGTGGACTATCTCCTGCTACGGAATAAACTTATTTAGCCTAAGACTGCAGTACAAATATGTTCAAAGAATTAAGGGATTCGAAAAGGTCTTCTTACACCATATTAATTAAATTATTTAATACGTGTTACTGAATATAACTTATAACAGTAGTAAATAATAGTTAACCAAACACTACTTATCCGAAAGTTAAAAATTTGATTGGAGAATGCTCGAAAAGTGCTCCATTTTCCTATCCGGATAGCGATACTAACTGGCTCCACTTTAAAGCACTTTAATAGGTTCATACGTTCATTAAGAAAAACATAAAGCACCTTTTACCTGGCATTAAATATATAGACGTTAAAGTCGATATTTTGTAAATAGATTAAAAAAGAGAAGGAAACTTAACAGAACGAGTCATTAAAACAGTTCTGTGGGTATTCTACTATTATGTGAATAAAGTATCTTTGCAATTTTTTTTCTTCAAAACACGAAAGCGAAATGGAAATGGCGCTCTATAAATATTTTATTTGTGCATCATTTTGATATGAATACGTTCGTAAATAGTACGCGGCACTGCGCAGTTCCCAGTGGCCAGTGGTCACGAGAGAATGCCCTGTGGTCCTGTGGTCAGTATAAATTGAATCGACAATGCGGTATTGAGTGGTCGTTACAGTGATATGTGGTACACAGACTTTGTACAGATCTTTAGCTCCACTCCGCACTGGACTCATTTATTTCTGCGAGGATTTCATCAGCTCTTGTTTCTTGTAACTTTAAACTGGATAAATGATTAATAAATAACATAAGACAAACAACAATAAAATAACAAAATAATATAAGTACAATGGAAGAACGGATAACCAATGGGTAGTAAAAGTTTTTGAGTGGTGACCTCGTACTGGGCTGTCCCGCTACTAAATGGACCGACGACCTGGTTAAGGTCGCAGGGAGTCACTGGGTGCTGGGTGCACTGGTGGGGTACCTTATGTCCAGCAGTGGACGTTTCGGACGTTCCCCGTAAAAATATTTAAGACATCAATTTCACATAATAGTTTTACAACTTGTAAAGATGTTTTTTTTTATATATAGAAAATAGACAACATGACTTCAGCCGCGTCACGTCGTTGGATTTTTTTAACGCAAAGCACTTGCACTTAGATTCTGTCTCGTCTACATTCATTTGAGTTTGTTTCAAATTTTTTATTATTAGCATGACATGAAGAACTTTGGTCATTAAATTATGCAGGGCAATTTTCTACTTTTCCGTAATTAAAAATACACCGAATTTACTCATTATCTAACGTTGAGTTATGCCTATGTCATGATATAGCTTATGCTCCTATATTACTAAATCTCTGCCTGAGGTGGTACTGGAAAGGCACTAGGTGGCACATATTGTTTCTTATCCACATCGCGGCTACAATCTCAATAAACCAATTTGCGAGGCGCGCGATGCCCACGATCCAGCAGCGCCTGTTTTATAGGCCTTTGTTTGGGACTCAGCTCTACCGCCGTGGACCAATATACTGGCTGCAGGTAGCATTCGAATGGCTGCTTTACGGAGATTGTACAAATTGTGTATTTACACGGCATGTTATTAGGCATATGTGGATTTCTGAAGCCCTCCTATCACGGAAAGCCCGTGCCAATGTTCTGCATTGAAGCTTTGTGTGCCAAACAAATTTCTATTCCAAACAAAAGCTATGATTCCAAATATTTTGTACCATTTTACAGTGATGCTCGAAATATGTAATATAGCCGTTATCTAGAAATGTTTGGCATTTGGGCTACACCTCACCTGATAGTAAGTGAGGATAAGGCTGATTAGATGGCAAGCTTACTTACCCAGGCGCCTCAAGTTATTGAGGCACTGTCTTTCTTAGCTTTGATCAAATGAACACAACAGTGCTTGTTGACGGTGGAGCCGGGACCAGGGTAATTTTAAGCAAACGAGTTTAATTGGAATTTAAATGAAAACGTTTAATTATAAGAATATCTAGAACAACAACGAACAAATCAATTTACCACAAAAGCAGGAGTGAAAAACTATAAAACAAAAGAATATCAAATACGTATTCTAAAAAATATATCAAATATTTACATTATAAGTGGCCAGCGAGCAAGAAGGCGGAATCACATCTGTAATAGTGCTAATAACACTGCTGTTTGGCGGAAGGCTTAGACCCAAAAAGTGGTAGCTAGCCAAGCGAACATATAGAAATAGGCATACCACCATCTAAACCAAGTAACGATAAGTAAGCTACTGGGCATGAAACCCGGTACCCTCAGATTGTGAGTCCGACAGTGTAGCAATTATACTAAGAATGAGGCGGTTAATAACTCTGACATGCTTTTCTACATCATCTCGTTCGTTTACTTTTCAAGTACCTTCTTCATAATATCAAAGTGAAGTGCTATTGGAGCATATTTGAGTAACTGTGAAGGTATGCTAAAGCAAATACCATTAATAGCAATGACAACCTCGCAACTACAAAGTGGTGTTTACTTTTTCACACGTGCATTAGCGAACACAAAACAGAACCATGCGTATAGGCATCATTTAAGGTCGTATGTCAGTGACTGTTTTACTAAATACTTTTGGGTATTTTCGTAAAGTGAGAGAGTTTCGCGTACTGAACCCAAAGCCTTAATTTTCCAGGCGACTTTTTTACGCTTACGCTTACGCACACTGGCGGATAATCTTTTGAAAAATAGAATCCGATGAGGCATATCTTTATAAGACTCCCAGGGTGTTCGAGTCCCAGTCGTCCCAGTTTCAAGTTCTGACGACAATGTTCATGTCAGTATATCAGAAATTTTATACCTGTTAAATTCTCGTATTATCCCATCTTTTGTAACTTCCTGACCTTGAGTGTGCTAACAGTATACAAAGTGCATGGCCGATTTAAAACCTATATTTTTGTATCCTTCTTAGTGTAGATTTGTTATTATTTCCTTCAGTTCTGCAATGCAGCTTTAAGTTGCATCAATGCAAACATTAGGAGCGTCCGTGAAAGTGCGTGGGAGCATAACTGTGTGCATTGTCGTGAGTTGTGGGTCACCGGTGTGCAGCCAGTACAGTTCACAACAGTTACTGTCATCGTCACGGTGTTACCGAGGCTCGGGGCGCGGGCGATGTGTGAACCGATTAAAATAGCTAGAATACTGCTATTAACTGTCTAGCATGCTTATTACGTCATTGTCGCGATACGGGAAGATTGGAGCGATTTGTAGGAATTTATTTCTTCATTTCTTCTTTGTTTCGAATAAAGTAAGATACTTAAGCGCTTTGTAAAGATTAACTGCATTAAGTGTGAATCAAGTATGAGAACGAAATTATGGTTTTGTAGCTTTTAAATGGCCGTGGTTGTGGAAGACAAAAGAATACATTTAAGATGCAGTTTTGTATAATGTTTGTTTGTATGGGAGGTATGTTTGAAGAGGTTATTGAACACAGACTTGATCTGTCGCTACTTAGTATTATAACTTAGAAAGTGTATTGTGGGTTGGTTTATTGAATTCTCCTCCTTTCATGCAGTTACGGAGCAGTTTCGTCCACATTTTATCTATCACTAACACTAGCTTTTGCTACTGAGTGTACTTCAGATGGTATCCCACTGGAAGTACTTCTTTAATCCGGATAAAAAGTATCATTTTCTGGCCCTTCAAACTATCCCTATTAAAATCAAGTCATTCTAAATTTTTCGATGCCAATGAAGGACAAAAACCACTCACTTTCGCATTTACAATGTCAGTACGGATTTCAAAATAAGAGAAAAAATACAACTATTCTACAAAGTACCTCGTTACCTGGTAACAGTCTTTGCCAAAGTAAGTTACACTGACGTTGACCCTTAAAGTAAATATGAGTACAAAACGAAACAATTTACTCGAGCACTCACAAAAATGTTTTTTTCTTAGTTCTGACTCACGGCGCGGAGAGGAAGTCATCGCAAAAACTTAACATTAAAATAAAAGATAATTCCGATTGCATTACTATAATTGGATACTTGATGGATGTAAGAAAACACTCATACAGATACGACGTTCAATTAGTTTGGATTGAAATAAAATTATGTTTTTATGGTACGTAATGCCTTTGACCGCGTGGGCACAGTTTTACCATGTCATATCATGGGAGTACTAAACGAGACTAAGGAATTATCTACATGTTTGTTTATTATATCATACACACACTTTTTTTGGTTTGCTGAGTGTCAGTTTTAAAGTGCGAACCACTGACAGCGTCACTCGAGAGCCGCGAGCGAGTGCTAGTGCCGTACACGTGGGGAATGCCGAGCCAGTGAAGTGATAGCCAAATGTAGAGACAAACTAAGTCAAGATTACTGATCTCTCATTTCATTTCAATACTACTACTAATCTTGTGGAAATTTGGTATTCACTATAAGCTATGGGATGGAGCGAGACGACTAATTTCTCGTGGTGTGTCGCCTATTAAATTCATATTATTATATTGTTTTATTCACCACTCACTGTTCCACGGTGTGTACTTATAAATCTTAAAGTTATAATGTATAATAAGATAGAGGCCGACAAAAACTTACGACTCTGTAATGTTTCCAACAAAAAATCGGTTATTGATCGCACGTGGAATTGGATTGAGTTGCCCCATTCATTATTGTTAACATGCTTTTCCCGCGGCGACGTTCGAGGCCGAGTTACTGCGTAACGTATAAACTTGATTTAGCTGACATACGAGTATTTACGATTAAAGGAATCAAGTGAAGGAAGTTTTGGGTGTGCGAAATTCCTAGACATTTCATAGATATTCTAAAACTAAGATCCCGTGGAAACATTGAAAAATATCAGTCGATCTTCTTCTGTTCTTTGTTTTTTTTTTTAAATATGTCAATTTGCCGACGACGTGCCTTCAACTTTTACTCTATTACACGGGTCAATACTCGTCGCTAAAAGTTTCATACTAAATTTATTTTACCATAATATTTTTAACAGGATAGCTGAATTTGTGCAGCAATACAAAAATAAGACATCGGATCGTATCGACCCGAAATTAGTATCACTAACATACAAATTCATAGTGCATCACAATTTTTATTTTTACGCTTATTTGGATTAATTATTGTAAAAAAACAACCAAACTAGGGACCATTAGCTGCGTAAGCTGACAATAAAGTTGTACATTAATGATATTCATTTCACGACACTGTTCAATTTAATCTCCTGTTTTTGGGTAATTATCAAAGCCAGTTATTCCATGATAAATGATTATGGCAAAATAAATGTTGGTATGTCAATGAAATAACGAAATAATCATGCGTGACAAAAAGTGACAGATCCTACACTTCACTACGATACATTTGTATGAGGTTTATTTGTATATTCAAAGTAGCAAAGGTTGTGTGCTTCTCGGGATAGGGAAAACAAAGGTATTTTGATTTTTTGAGAACTATTTATAAGCACAGGCCTAAAGCCAGTTTACAAGATGGCGTAACGGCAAAAATAATAGCATTCGCACCTCCGCATGTTAAGCAGCTGTCAAAACAAGATTACTTATGATAATCTCGACCAATAATCGGTTTTCACGGTATGAAATAATGACTTTTTTCGCTTACCGGCGAATTTTTTATGTCGATACTTGATTAGAGTTTTTGTCAGGTTTCGGTTCCCAGGTCTTGAGCCTCTTATTATCTTGTTAATGGTCGAGATCCATTAAAGGTAGATATCGAACTAATTTTACTGTTAAGGGTTTCGTATTACTTAATATAATGCTCGGATATAATGTGATTCTGTGAGAAAGAAGACGAAAGGTATTTCGGAATTTAAAACACATGGAATCTTGGTTTCTCACCTTGAAAGCTATTCTTTTTATATGAATTTCTAGACTTTCCTTAGTCACATTATTATAATGTGTTTTGGTATTATTTATAAATATTGTAAATTCCGACGTGTAGGCTAAACACGGAGATAAAAACACCAAGGACATCTTGTTATTGTAACTAAATAATAAACTTTAAACCAAACTTTACACGATAAGTTTATTACGATTATGTAAGACTCCAGTCATAGTAATATTATAAATGCAACTGTGAGTTTGTTTGTATATCCTTTAAGTCGTAACGGAGAGTCAGCATGACCGGATTTGTTGCATAGGGATAGTCGAAGGTCTGGAAAAGAATATAAGAAGTTTAAACATCGTAATGCGCCCTTTTTTTGATCAAATGGTCTTATTCTAAATTTATAAAATTGTTTTCTGTGTAAAATATAACGAGAGTGAGAGACAAAATAATTCACAAAGGCATTATAAGGTGCGATAGGAGGCTAATGTAATTTTATGTATATCCCTGACTAACTCATTGACTTCAAACCACTTCCTCTATATGCTTTATAGTGTACAGTGAAACAAAAAACAATTTTAATTTTTAACTATATAAGAGAATATTTATTTAAATTGCAATTGCAATTCGTAAACCACTTGAGATAGATTCTGAAACCTCAATTCTTTCTACTTGTTATAAAACCGCTAAGTAAGTAATTTCCACGCGCGGGCGAAGACAGCAACCTACTAGAAAATAATAAAGTTACCATTCAAGAAACACATCGTGAGATGTGGGTTGAATAGTCCGGGCAGGGAATCGAGCTCATTAAATTAATATTCCAGAGTGTTTTCTATATTACTTTTAAGAGGATACTACTGTGAGCGTTCTATTTTCAAAGTTCGAACGAACGGTTGCAATTTTGTGAAACATGTTATGCGAAAATTGTAATTTAAAAATTACAACGTCACCCAAAAAACACCGGTTAGACAATTTTTTACATTGTTCTTTGTTCTTTTAAAAACATTTTATACTCTACGGTTGACAGGTTTTGTTTTATGCCATTTTCCTTTTATCACTTGACATTGCAGGTCGCATTGTCTCGCCCACGCATTATGTTGTATTTAAAAAGCAAATCCGTGTTGTCTCAACAACTTCGTGTCTCGCAGTGCATTCAATGTACTAGTTACATGGCAGAATGCAATTGATGTCCACTGTAAATGTATCTCGGACCGGAGAACAAACGCTCTTGGAATTTATATCTATTTGTTCATCTAGCGATTCTAGCTATGTTAGCCGTACTGAGAAGTGCTATGCTACGATTTTATTTGTAAAATGCGTTTGAAATTCGAACGTAAGTAGCATTTTTAAACTTGTATTTGTATGTAACTGACAAACGTAAGTAGATCTTGGGTGTCAATTTCAATTTCTGACGTATAAAATTTAATAATAATGTTTCGATCATAAAGACAGGAGGCAAATAGTTATTATAGTATATATGTTAACGGGAATGTATGTAATGCGCAATTGAATAAAATTCATAGGAAATGTATATAATTCCTACAAGCACCCGGAAATGTGTGGGAATAAATTTTATTGGACTCATTTACTAGTAAGTGTATACATATAGTCTGGAAGAAAGTATACATTTCCTATGTATGAATGAATATATTGTAAGAAATCTAGGAATGGTACACACAAATAGTTAACACCTAGCACTCATTTTGTTTGTTTTTACTATTCTATAATGCACTTGGTGACGGGGGTCGGCGATGTAGGTAAGGTGAATATCGGAATAGTGCTTTCGGGTTTGGTTGATTTGGTTGGGCTCTATATGTACTGTGTCCATGCGTGTTTTTCAACCTTCAACCGTAACTTCTTGGACAGTTATGTTGGGAACTAAAAGCGAGCTTAAAAAGCTTCGCATTTCTCTACGTGGCTGGTAAAGTTACGTATTGGCTAGACCTTTATTACTATTATGTCAAGGCCTTCATGTCAAGGTACCCACACTGGGAATTGAAATCGGGACCTCCGGATTGTAAATACAAGCCTATAACCACTAGGCCATGGAGGTGATAAAAACTTTTTTTTTTCAATGAAATAATGTGGCTAATATTACAGAGCACGCAATGTTTTTCTAAAATTGGGTTGTCTCATGTTTTTCTGTAGTCATGAAAGGTGACTGCATAATCTTGTTAGTAAGTGTATGGGCAACTGCCTATACTCACCGGTCTACAACCCAAAGTGTTCCAGTGATCACCAGCCCGCTTGCTAAGTTCGGCAATCATGGCAATGCACTGATAGCAAACTTGTTTTTCGTGACCAACTCTGAGGGAGTCTCATGTTCAGCAGTGAAGTTAACAGCAAGCAAAGAACGGAATTCCATAAGTTTTATACAATCTTCAACTATACCAACAGAAGCGAGAAAAGCAGCTGGAGCTTACTCATCCAATAAATTACTTAACCACATCGATTGAAATGGCGGTTACATGATTTAGATGACACGGAAAGTCAATTACTACAGCGCTGGGCGTGGAGTTGTACACGGCATTATTATTAAAAATCATAATTGATTTCAACTGCAATAATTTCAACTGGGCGCGAACAGTGAGGGCGCCCGCTCGAGTTCTGTTCTTACCCTTTTTTATTTTATTACGGCTCATACATAATGCAGTACGTGGTTTTATTTAGGAGTAAGAATTTGTAAAAAGTTCGTGCAGAAATAAATGCAAGTTACATTTTGAAGAAATACTTTCGTCATCAATACAACTTCATCATTAAGTCTAGTTAGATATGAGTCTCTCTAGTGATAGAATTCGTCATTAACACCAAGCTTGACAGATATATTGGTGATGTCAGTAATATAAGGTGCTCTAAATACCGCCATACTTTAATAAATACCATTGCCAAAAAATGAACGCAGCTGAAGCTTTAGAATGTCTGTTTAAATTTATTCATTCGTAGGAAAAGATGCATGAGAGCAATGAGAGTGGGATTATCGTTTAGACAATTTAGATGTTTAATAGAGGTATAGCATATTTGATTCTCTTTACCGCTCTAATGCAGATATTGCTAGCCCGTCTGTCATAAAACTGAACAGAACTTAAAAAATCGGAGAAGTAGTCAAGAATAATTTGTTTTTTAAATTTTGTTTAGTCCACAAGTCCACTGTTGGCCTTAAGCCTGCCCCTTAGACCACCATATATAATCACCACGCTTGGCAGACAGGTTAATAGTAGCAGCGAAATATGCTGCTTGTGTCTTCAAATTAAAAGGAGGGCATCATTGTGACGGTATGTGAAAGACTCATCAAACGTTAAAAAAAGTATACTTTGTATAGTATTCTTTTTTTTACGTTTGATGAGTAATGATATATAAATATATAATATTGTAATGATATATATATATATATATATTGAGAGGTAGCCTTTCAGAGTTTCGCGGACAAAAGTCTCGGTTGTGTTCTTTCGTAGACTTGATAGCAGAAATTACATGCGTCAGCGCGTTCCAACGACGTGATTGTCGCATCCAATGCCGTGGCGTGGACGACCGCCATTTATCTGCCGAGTTGTATGGAAAACTGGCGGCCATTCAAACGTCCTCTTTTGATAAATTGTTCGCAATTTGCATATAAAGGCTGAGAAAAATAAACTCAGAGTTTTACATTATGCTCATTGAATTCTTTAGAGAATTGGATGATGGTCTACTTCCATAGATCAAGATGTAGTGTTAGTACAGTTGGGATTGTACAGTCAGCGTCATATCTATCTACGCAACTTGGTACCATGTCATATAAACTGTTTCTCTTACACTTTACTAATATCAAGTCAGAGTGAGTGTGACATAATACAAAGTTGCGCTGATGACTATCATCATCAATAGCCTATATACTTTCCCACTGCAGGAGCTCAAGCCTGCTCCCCTACACAGAGTATATGGGCCATAGTCTACCACGCGGGCCCAGTGCGGATTGGCGGAATTCATATGACTGTTCAAGAAGACATGCAGGTTTCCTCACGTTGTTTTCCTTCACCGTTAAGCAATCGGACAATGTACTTGAATTGAAAGACTGCTGGATTCGTACCCGGAACCATCTGATTTAGAGTCCGCGCCTTATCCACTGCGCCACCGACGATGACAATATAATTGTTAAAACTTCATACC
Organism: Carcina quercana; assembly: GCA_910589575.2. Taxonomy (NCBI): domain Eukaryota; kingdom Metazoa; phylum Arthropoda; class Insecta; order Lepidoptera; family Depressariidae; genus Carcina; species Carcina quercana. The sequence continues at coordinate 8,433,242 of OU342439.1, forward strand.
GGAACACAACAGTGCTATTAACACTGCTGTTTAGATGCAGACTTAGGTAACATCGTGGCAGCTGGCTAGGCGAACGTAGAAAATGCCCTAGCGCCAACCAATCCGAATAATGGCAGATACCTCCATTGGGAATCGAAGCCGGGACCTCCTGATTGTAACTCCAAGCGTGTAGGCATTAGGGCATGGAGGCGGTTAAAAGTAATAATACTGTCTGTCAGTTTCATTCGGTCGATCTCGAACACACTGCAATTATTTTTGCGTCTAGAATCGTTTGTCAAACATGTGAGCGAGCCTGGAGACGTATCAGAATTATGAGTGGAATAAAATTAATCTCGATCTTGAAAAAACATTCGTTTTACTCCCAGCCTTAGTCCGGGCAGGGGGTACGAAGTATGAATTTGCATATAAATTTACAATTCACTTTAAAACGTCCAACATTTAGCCGAGCAATTATACTCCTATATAATCTGAAATAATAAAAGTTATTTCGAGGCTTTAATTTTTCTTTGCTCACAGATAACCTTTTATGGGACGATATAGTAAAACTTTTAAATAAGACGTTGATAACTTTTCAGTGTAAATGCCCCACTTAGTAATTCAAGTATTTTTGAACGAAATATTCATCATTACGCATATTATTTTTCTGGGTCGTGTATTAAATCTATTTCTTTTTATATTATAGCTAAGTAGGCATGGCATATAGCATACGTCAAATTGTTTCATAAAATAAATGGGTTGTGTCATATACCCTTTTAGACATTAAAAAACCGGTAAAGCGTGAGTTGGACTTGCGCACCGAGGGCTCCGTACATAATATGAAAAATTAACATAATGAAATATATTAATAATCACTGAACAATGTTCTATCGAAAATTTAAGCCCGATTGAATAACAAACGTAAGGTTGCAGTTTAAAAATGTTATGCCTTACGTTTGTCCAATGTAAGTTTGTAATCGTATTAAGCGATTTTAATTTGACACGATTAAAATATTATTGTATTTGTTCCCATACTTGTGATTGTCATATACCTTGCTTCATGCCAAATTTAAGGATTCTAGATCAACGGGTACCCTACGGCTATAATCTATAGGTATTTTTTCTCTTGCGAGTGTCAAAAATGCTGCGTAACGGCCGGCCGTGGCCATTTCCACGGGTCCCTGAGAAAAAGGGCCTTTACATACTTATTTACTTACTTAAATAGAATTTGGATTTTTGGATCTTTAAAACCCTGAGACACGTCGCTACAGCTGAGCTCCTTAAAAAGGTATATATTGCTCTCGGTCAATCTATTATACAGTACTGTATCCCTGCCTGGGGAGAAGCCTCTAAAACTAAATTCCTAGAACTAGAGAGAGCTCAACGAGCCCTTCTTAAAGTCATTTTTTAGACAAATTTATATAATTGCAACTCTGCTAAAGCGTCATAAAAATGTAACGTATAGGTGTAATGCCACTGCTGGAAGGCGGACAACTAATGTGATTCAGACAGAACGAGTGAAAACTAGATTTGCCAGAAACCAATACAATACACTATCAGCTTTCTTATACAATAGACTCAACAGGAACCTTGATTTACACAATAAACCTAATTATGAATTTAAGAAAACATTAACCAAATGGATTAAAGGAAAAACATACCAACAAACCGAAGCTCTTTTAGAGGTAGTATCATAGTTATATCACACACACACACACACACACACACTCACACACACTCACACACACACACACGTTAATTGTAAGTAGCACCTATGATATAAATAAAAATAGTATTTGTATATCTTAAATAACTAGCGGAAGAGCGGGGCCTCCTAATACAAGTTTTTTAAACTTAAAAGGAGTGTCCCAAAAACTATATTGTTAAGGTAATCATATACAAGAAAATAAATATTTTTTCATTTTCATTTCAAAGGGTAGTGAGCCTATAAGGGTTATTTTTTGTTCAAGTAGGGAACCCTAAAAAGAATAGAATAGCAAATACACACAAAAACTTAGCAGACATTAGTTATGACTCACTGATATCTAAAACGATCGATTTGTTTGAATATAAGCGGCAATTTAAACTTTTTTCTTTTTTGTATATGTTTATTAATAGTTTACAGATTGTCCGTTGTCATTAGAGAATTTTTAATCTTGTCTCAAGCCCAATAAGGTTGAGCTCCAAGATAAGTAAAAGTATGATAACAGATTCGCATAAATTAAGCCCGCATATTCATAATTCCCTTTCCGGTTGTTCGCTGGCTGTTGAACTTCCTATCCCTCGAAAGGGAAACTGCTTTTTATTAATTCCTGGATTCCTGGTACCAGTCTTGCGTAACTCGCAACCCGATAGTTCAACTTTTTGCTCTAACACTAGCGCAAACTAGTTTCCCACCCCGAGTACAGTCGAGGACATTTGTACTTATACAGGTACGAGCTTTTTATTTTTATTATTAAAGAAATACATTTAATAAATACGAAAATACAAGTATAAGACTGCAATTAACCATTGCACTCATAATAATGTCCGCGCGGTTAGTAGTTAATTATTTTTATTATTATTTGTTTATCGGTCACACAATAAGCATTGCAAGCAATAAGCAATACCCTTTATAAAATTATAATAATATTTTATAATAATCATTATAAAATATATCTTAAATCGATTGCCACTGAAATTACAGGAAAATACGAAAAAATATCGTCACAAAATTGCTTTAACAATTACGAAACATTTTTTATTAAATTACAAAACTCCAATTTCACAGATATAAATATGAATACAGAGGATAACTTTGAACACCAATTAAGATTTTATTGCTGGTAGTTATGGACATCAATACTAATCTAATAAGTTGTCTACTGCTTAAAGTCTTTGAGTGTACACCACCGTACTCCAATCGCTACCTTACTAGTTCGACATACAGTCTAAACCTAGATAAACTTTATAAAGATCTAAACAAAAACCAGTGAGTTGTTAGCATTTTATATATCTCTTCTGCGCTGCATAAAAAACTTTGTAGCTAAATGCTCAGGCGACTGTGCATCCTTGATTAGCTCCATAGTTTATACGACTTTAATCGCCACTGCTGCCTTAATTGAGTTATGGCAATAAGAGAGAGAGAGTCATTTCTGTATTAAACACTGAATTGGTCTCCACTGATGGTAATAAGTTTTCTAATGGGTTCCTTAATTTTCTGACCTTACACTTCATTTCAATAGAATTATCTACAAACTGACCTAGAAGGCGTATTCTGTCCAAATTAAATATATGTTGGCAACATTTTTATTTTTTCCTTCCCAAAACATTAAAAAGACAGATAAGTGCGAGTTGGGCTCGCGCCCTAAGGGTTGGGTTTAAATACATTTATTTACTCAAAGAAACTTACATTTCGCTTTACTGAGTAGGTAAATTAAATACAAGTAATTTTTTAATAGCTAATACTGCGCATGCAAAGCAGTTTACAGTTTAACAGAAAAACAAAAATATATAAAATAAGACATATTTAAGAAATAATATACCCTATATTTACAAACGAAGGATTATTGGTCATTAGGCCGTGTATTGTTTACGTACTCACAACCGAACCAAGTAAAAATTCCTCTAAAAATATGATTCGATGACGAATTTTTAAAGTTGTTTTTTATAAACTTTCGTAGACTTTGTGTTTTTTAATTTGGTTGGAAATCCATTATACAATTTTGCTCCTTCCAACAAAATGTTATTTTTCCCGTAACTCGTTCTAGCGGCAAGAAGACAGATGTTATTGAAATTTCGGGGTGTTATTTTTTTAATTTGTTTGTGTTGAAATATATTTCTGTATGTTCCCTACAGAATATGAATAAATAACGTACTAAAAATCATAAATGGATGTATACGATGATATTATGATGGATAGTACTGATATCTTATACGTTTTTATTTTTTAACATCATACCCCGAAATGAACTGTTCTCTTCAGTTTTGAGAGAATGAATGAGTCATCCATCTACTCATCACAGAGCATAACAGCTGCCACCCTACGTGCAACGCTGTAAGCACTGAATGTTTAACATTTATTGTACCTCTATATCAGCCGTGAAGATTAAAAAATGAGAATGCCTCACATATTTGTGGTTGTGTCTGGGTGGCAGTGTTGCTTTAGGCTACGATGCACGCTGTTCGATGCGTGCGCGCAGCCTTTCGTCTTTGAAATGCGATGGCATTGTGAGCCATTGCTTGAATAAATAATTTTGGCCATAGAATATTCAAACAGAGAGGTTATATTGGAGGTAGCATATAACCTTTTGGGAGTTTTGAGGAATTTTAGACAAATGGAATTGGTTTTTAGGGTTCCGTACCCGTAATTTTAACCCCTTTCGAACCGTAAAAGGTAGGAAGACAATAGAAATTTTTGCAGATTCTGTATTGGGAAATACAATTGGCTTTTCAGGTCCGTAACGCCACATGGAATTTACATTGAAACTCACGAGACCGTAACAAACTATCAATTAGTTTTTTACATCGCTCGAAATAGAAAGTTTACGAGATGAAACCGTTAGCAATCGACAGGAAAGTAAAATATCATAAGGAAACCTAAACACTTCTACCACTAAGTTCAAAGCTGTGTGTTGCGTATTTTGTTGTCATGGGGGTTAAATATATTTTGTATAAATGCATTGTGCTTGTATTTCCTTTCACCATCTCCCTTATATTTTATCTGTGGCACTGGGTTAGTACCACCCATTGCGGCTTGTACAAAGCTTCGTCGCGGCCATGATTGATCCTTGAAGGGCAAAATTAAAATATATCGACGTCGCTTTCGGCCACCGGCCCTACGTACTCTTCGTTTTAGACCGCAATATCTTATATCATATGATTATAATGTATAAGTTGATAATAATATGTTCAGCGACCGCGGTCGGTAGATCTGCTATGATTTCTTAACTGGGAGTCCTCGGCGCGTGTTTTTTTTTCTTCCAGAAAAATTGTCAGATCTATGAGCACAGAAAATGTTTTTGTTACGCATAGAATTGCTGCCGAATTCATTTAGCTTACGGTCCCTTTTAAGAGGATTGTCTGTTTAGAGCACGTGGCCGCATTCAAGGTTGCATTTTTTTGTAGCTGTCCCTATCCGAGCCCTATCCTACCCGAGCGCGTACGGTGAGACAGCATACACTACGCGAAGTTATCCACCCGTTATTTAGATGTTTCGTAGTCCAGTGATCATTTGAAAGGTACAGTATAATATGTAGCTATTTTTTCAATACAGTATATTAATAAAATTTCAGATGTCGGTGGTTTTTCCAAATTGTTCTAAATTGATTCATACTCTTGTTAAACAGGTTCAAAGTTGGGGCTTTTTATTACCGAAAAATACAATACTTTGAAGCCCTGTAACTCTGGAAGTATATATTTAAACGAAAATCTGACTCACCACCGACACAGATATTTGTTTCTAGATTGTGTCTTGAAAATTTCATAGATTTTCATAGCTTAATACTCAAAATATGACTGGACTACGTTTGTATGGGCGCTTTGACACCAGCATACCCTCTTAATCTTGGTATTTATACTACTATGTGGATCGTATGAAGTCAATATTGAAAGACAAGCGATGACATGTGGTGCTTATATTCTCAGCCGCATAAATTTACACCTGAAAATGAGCTTCCACTTAGAGATCACGATATTGGACTTTAGAGGGGATTCGTCTTAATCATCGGATTGCTAATCAGACTCATAGATGCAGTTGATATACGGGCACACGTCGGACACTTCGAACAAATGTCATGATGTCGGCGCACATAGAATTGAAGAACGACCCGAAAATGTGTGAGTAGTCCGCGCGCGCTGTACGCAATGTAGACGCAATGGTAATTTTCTGCGCGAGTATTTTGCGGGGGAAGTGAGGTATCGCAGACGGCGGGAGGCGATGAACGTCCGTTCTGTACGTAGTACTATTTTAATTCTGTGACACTGGCAGTTGGTGCCGCCTATCTTCTGTTTTTTAGAGTTGATTTGTAAGATACAACAAAATACGAAGAAAATCATTTAACTACAGCAAATTAAGCTAACAAAGTCCAAACGAGCACAGAAATATGTATACAATTTGATCCTTGTCATAGTCACCCTTTCTTATCAGTTAAAAGTGAACGTAACATGTCAAAAAATTGTTACATATTTGTTGCCGACGCCGAACTTCTTAGTATAATATTCTATTGTCTTTGAAGCTTTTATTCTTTTTTTCTACGTTTAGTTTTTGTTTTTACAGTACATTGATGGAACCCAAAAATGGTTATTTGATTTCATCTTTTTACGCCCGTAAATAATAATATTTGTGTATTGAGTGTCCAAGAAGAACAAAATCGCAGGCGAATTCTACTGGTAGTTTAAAATATTTCAATTCCTTTCACGTACGTAGTTGGTCGTTATCATATAAAAACGATTCCCACCATATTACCGTTGACTTTTGCAGATATTTCTCAATAAACTCATAATTATTATTGAAAATTCTCGGTATATTACAAATAAGCATGTCTACTTATGCGCTGTCATTATAAATAATAACAAAATAATCATGTTCCAGAGGAAAACGTTGCTTTCTTGGATGTTTAATAAGTGGTAGCAAGTTAGCAAAAACAAAAATCAGACCAAAATGTATGCGGTCAGAGATAATGGGTTAATTCGAACCATTTTGTTTTGAAACTATAGCATACCCGCACTGACCAGGATGTGTGAATTGCAGAGCAGGTTTGAAACAGATGCGGTATAAAGTTTTTATGTCCTGAAATTATTTAGTCATCATAGGTATGAAGTATTTATTATTTAAATGGAACGTTATGAAAACTTTGTATATACAGAAATTAGACAGTTCAATGCAGACCTAATTTCAAGGCAATAAGTGCTTAAAACTCATTAAAAACAAAATCCGACCTCTACTAGAAACGTAAACAACGTATTACATTTAATTTTGTGAGGTTTGTGTAAATGTAGTTGTATGTAATCTTCAAAATATTAAATACGATATTTTATTCTTTGATCTTCATTGGTATGGTAGTACTTTTCTATGACTGTCTGTCCAGCTACCACCAAGCTATCTACTCGTAAGTCTGCCACCAAATAGCAGTGCTAATAGCACGTTTGTGTTTTAATAATGATTGATTACGAAGCGGATGTCTTTTAGGCTTAAAAGAGTTTAATTAACGTACCAATATGTACCACCTGTATGTACTGTATAGTCCACCACGCGGGCCCAGTGTGGGTTAGTACACTTCACACACATCTTCGAATTTCTTCTCAGGAATGTGCAGGTTTCCTCACGATGTTTTCCTTCACCGGAAAGCTAACGGTAATGATTTTCATTCGTACATAAATTCAAAATAACAAATTGGATCTCATTGGTACGAGCCATGATCGAACCCAGACCTCGGTTGTTCAAGGACTGACGCTATACCCAACTGAGCTACCACGGTTTATGTTTAATTATTAAAAGCTAGTTGTGCTACCCTTATTATTTTTCTAGCGAAATGTGCAAATACTTATCTACAACGTGCAATAATTGGTTTCTAGGGTGAGAAATGAAAATACAACACTTTGCTAGTATATTGCTATAAAAACTAAAGCCAGTTGCAGAACTGTAATTGTCAGTGACACCGTTTTCCACGGGGGCGGTTTTTTTTCCCACTTCATCGACTTTGAGTGGGTTAATGTCAGGCACGTAGCCTCTCAGCTGTCTGCTTTTTATGTGGCAATAAAAAAGTAATGGCACAGTTTCACCTAAATTAATAATAAACGTTTACCGTTTTATTTGAGACTGTGACACCATTTTTGGTAATGAGATCAAATACGTCAAAATTAAGGTACGATTCAACTTGGTCATGAAAAATATTTATTTGTGTTGCCAGCTAGTCTAGGCTTTTCTTTTCCGATGGTGTAAAAATATATTACACTAACTTTGTCCTTAGAATAATGAGCACCTCCAAAAGCGAAATCGGTCGAGCTGTTCCTAAATTATGTTATCCCATACATACGGGTATTAATGTATATGTTAGAGAATGTCAACAGATTAAATATAGCCACTCACTCAACTTCCTCTGTACATAATAAAAGTGTTTGCTCAGGAATTGGTTTTAATTAATACAGCAAGATTAAAATGTGTCCCGACACATAAAAAACAATATTTACTAGTTTCTATAAAAGAAATTCATACATTACTTCTTAATAAATTATTGCAATCTTTTTAAACTATAAATTATGAACGTATTTCGTCATAAATTATCTTGGCATCAATATTATATGTCTGTAAATCATTTCATGATCCCGTACCTTCTTTGATTGTACTAAAATATTGAAGTGAACAGCTTCATTTCAAAGGATAGGCATTGAAATTATTCTAATCCTTTGCTCAGCACGTTTAATATTAAAATTAAGCAGAGTACCGCCCAGTTTGACACGGCTAGCGTACTTTATAAAGATTTAGCAGTCCAATACAAGATTTACACCCCGCGCAAAGGTTAAGCGCGTTATAAAGCATATCGCGCGAGATATATGACTGTCGGAGAACTATATAAATATACCACCCAGATAATACTGTTTGATAAGATGGCATTATTTTAAATACAATTGCTTTGTTGCTGCGTATTTTTAGACTTTGACGCTAAAAGAGATACGTTTTTAGTCTTAGGTGAGTTATGAAGTTGGTTTTATATGGCAGCACAGCTCTAACCGATGGACTCATTTAACTAAAATATTTTTAGTAGAATGTAACTTTGAATTAAATCTGTGCAGACAGTTGGAAGATCTTTTTCTCATCTGTTATGGGATCTCAGCTCTTAAATTCAACTTTTACTATCTTAAAATGAGGCTCCCTTCTAGCTCTCTTATATTTAGGCATGATGATTAAGTTATATATGCGAGGATAATGGCGTAATCAATTTAGTTAGCGGATTGATTAATGCTTAACTTAAAAATTATTTACTATCCATATACTGTACGGAGCCCTCGGTGCGCGAGTCCAATTCGCACTTGGCTGGGTTTTTAAAAACTAGGTCAGGCTTGCTCCTGGCTGGGTGTCGTGCTTCAAGTCATTTAAGAATCAGTTTCGCTTTATGTGCACTGTTTTTTTTTGCTTTTTGGTTGTTACTAAAGGTATCAATCGATAGACATGTACCCGTAAATATAATTATGAGGCACAACAAAGAGACAGTAATGAACCCCGCCACGGCACACACTTATTTTGCGGATGAACAGACAGACGAGTCGGAATTATTGTAATGCGACGGTTGGGCGCAAATCGAGGTGCTATTCTTGACTATGCTTATAGGGTACTCCTATATAAATTAATAACCCTGCTATGTTACATGTTTTAATAATAAACATTTGTTTTTAGTATGTGAATGTGAATGGAAAATGGATACGTACGTTTTACTTGAGAGCACGGATAAATTAGCTGTTTTTTCCTGGATATTAGATACACTGGTTTGTTAATATTACACTCACATCACAGCATGTATCAAAGTATATTTTTCGGGTTAAATTTATTACATATTTATTGATTTCACACGATTTGTGCATGCGCTGCGGCGATAGCGTATTAAACTGACAGCTAGTTAAAATGACGCGCGTAGGTAATAAAAAAGATAGATACTGTGGGTAAGAAGTTAACATTAGTGTGGACAAGTATTTTTCAACCAAAATAAATGCACAAATATTATTATTACCCAAGTCACAATGAATAGTACAGTAGTCAAACCCTCCGTTGGTTGCTGAGCTTATTAGATATCTGTATTTCAGGTTCCAGCATCTCTTCCCTCTGACTAACTTGTGTTTATTTATTTGTTACTAGATATCAAGACTCATACAAAAATGCATTATGTAAATTAAAGAAAACTTTAAAAATAAAAACACAAGTAAAATATTTTTCATGTGGAAAAGACTGATGGAAAAATTACATCAATAAGAACCTGCTGCCCTTCATTCAGCACAGATATTATTTTCTGAGAATGTCAGAAGCAGTACTAATGACACCAAAACAACAAAGATAGCTTTCCAAAGGTTTATAAAACATACTAAATCATACATATAATCCGATGGCATCTAAAATTTACTATCACTTTAAGAATAGCGATCGCGACCGGTGCAATATGCGCACGAGTAGAGGTAATTGAGCTGTCATCCTAGATTAATGCTATTGCCTTGAGTGTCGCTGGATAAGTACCTCGGATCACGTGTCGGGACGTGTCGGAACATGTCAAATTATCCCGCCTTGTCCGGAGAACGGCCCTTGTTGTGCTGAAACGTCATTACCGATGTATTCTTTTTGGTTCTCAGCTATATTATGTTTTATTTGCTGACGGACGGAGGGTTTGCAAGAAAGCTAATTTAAATAAGAAGAAGGCCTTTTTCTTTCACTGTTCTTTAGTCAAAGTTATTCTCGATTTAATGTAGAATATTTTGCGAGAGTGTGAATTTTTACAGCAAATGTATATTAGTAGCAATCTAATTTTGTATAACAAAGTAGAATATTATCCAGCTAAAGTACTACAATTTTATACTGAAATCATTAATTTTAGGTAGTAACTATACTAAGAATTATTCACACAAACACCCTCACGCTCACACATTTTTCACGGATGAGGGCATGACATTTAGAAACACGCAGCCAACATGAATTTGGCTAAGTGTTCGCTAGTAGACCCAAAGGTTGTCCAAAGGCATGTCTAAAGAAACAAAGAGTTATTATTAAATATATCAACTGACTAAGACACTTCCTTCAAAAATCCATCGTACATACAAAATTTACATAGACTAGACATCAACGCACGCGACGCACTGGTGAATAGAGTTTGCCATTTACAGATGGACGGATGTCGGCATAAAAATCATTAAATGTCTAATTTTTCAGAAAAATGGTTGCAGATATTTTTCATCATCGGCCGAAAAGCGTCCACTGCTGGACATAAGCATACATAAGTCTCCTTCGTGGTACGACATAATGAGTGGTCCCGAGACACTTGCATACTGCATCCCTAATAGATACTCCCCATCTATCTACCCTATGGACCGTAGGGTAGATAGATGGGGAGTATCTATTAGGGAGACGGCACTGTACCATGATTCCCGGACGTGGTCGTCACGAAAGAACTCTGACTCCCCATAGGTTATCCGTTCTTCGAGTGATGTGACCTGCCCATTGCCCCTTCAGCTCACTGACTCGTCAAGCTATGTCGATGATCTTTACGTTCGTCGTTTACTTTTATGTTTGTTTACGAATTTCTTCATTCCTGACATACAATTTAAGAAGTCAAAATTGGATTTGAAAAGTTTAGATGATTGATTGATGATTAAGGTCAAATTGTAAACATTTGAATTTTTTATTAGGACCGTTTCTGCAATAAATGAACTTCATAACGAAAACGCAAGTACTGAAAACACCGAAGGTAGACTTGCTTTACTGAAAGCACAGAGTACTATGAAAAATCGGTTGATATAAAAATATTCTTAATTTTGCCAGCCGAGTCGCAGAAGAATCACATGTTCCTAGTACTCAGCAAACATGGCGATAGTTCCTACCGGAGGAGTTTTAGCTGCTAAAAATCCAGCATAATACGGTGTTTTCCCTGAAACGCCGTATAACTCTGAACGATTTCCCCTCCCCATAAATTGACTATCCTTATATCCTTATAAAAATACCTTGGCGTTATTATTCTAAGCATGTAAATATATTAAACTTAAAATTAAAATGCTTGTTAAATGAAGAAAAAGACTGGTAACCCTACATGTAAGTACAGATGCATATTTATATGATGTGTGTCTATTTGAATATTCCATTACATAATACTTGTACATTGATTGTACAATGATATTAGTGGCAAATAAAAAAGTGGCAAGTTTCAATGTTTTAAAATAGTGCCATCTGTGTTTTAACTTTGGAACTACTACTATCTAGACACGGTTTCTTAGGTTCGTGTTCCTGATTGTGAGCGTCATCGTCAGCTTATACTTTCATTTCTCTCGTGATTCCATTTAAACTTGGTAGATGGCGTTAAAATCAGCAGATGAAAGTAGTTCTGGTTGATTGTTGTTTCGTTTGTATTTACATAACTGACATTGCTTAGTTTTATATAAAAGTTTTAGTAATTTCTAAATCAATATATCTTCACGAGTGTTTTATTTTTCGGCATTCGAAAACTTTTCAACTAATATCAGAAAAGCACGAAATAAATAGTTGAAAACCTACACAAGTACATACGCAACAAATACCAGAGTTCCAACCAACAAATACAACAACAACTTGTTTACATAAACTTCAATTAACATAATAAATATAGTACTAATAAAATTAGTCAGTCATTACAGAGGGCTAGTGTACTACCCGGTGCGCCACCCGCGGATCTGGAGTCAGGAATAATTTTAATGAAGGAGCACCCCTGAGCGAAGCGCCAGGGTTGCAGCTAAACTAAACTATATTCTGAAAGAGCGATGTTTTCTGAATGTAATGAACGGAGCCCTAGCCTAGCATTTACACACTTCTTTCAATGTGATTATATATTAAATAAATTTGTTAGATCACCATTTTGGTATATTTTATAGAATGTCTAATCCTTACAAATACAGTCTCCTGTCAAAAATAAAATATGTACTAATGCATAACTAAGTCCGTTCCTGAGGTATGGGAGCGGTACAGAAGGGAGTCGCTTGACGCCGTTATGCGTCGTTTGACGTTCCGTAAACATTTCGTACCGCTCCTATACCTCAGGAACAGACTCAGTTATGCGTTAGACCTGTAGTACATTAATGATATAAGCATGAATAAAGGAATATATAGCAGCCAATTGATCAATATTGAAACTAGCAATAATTATAAAAATATCGTCCCTCGGGCAAATTTCTCCGCTTGTGAAAATAACAAATTCATTATTATAGATAAAGAAAAGAACACTAGCTTATTTTTATTTTCGGCCCCATACAATTTGTCACGCAATTATAATTGGCCTTGTCACCCAAAATCATACAGCGTTCCGATCCGAATATTTTCCAAAGGCACTCGTAACTTACCTTTTATAATTTGCGATGTTGTAATTTATAAATTGAACACAGCAGCGACCCTGAGCCTTGTTTTATGTATTCATCCCAGCTCGCAGCACGCCGCAAAGGAAATAAGCAAACGTGAAATGTAGCTCTACCTGTTCGACTCATTTCGAGGTAGCCATTACAAACGTGCTGCAGAATGATGGTTGAATAAAAAACGTTGTAGGTTTTTGAATTTGAATATTGGGTAGTTTAGCAGATTTATTGCTTTCTGTATGTATTTGAACCATGAAAGTAACAAGTATGCACGAGGTTTCAATGACGCAATTCACTACTATCACAACACTTAGTACAGGGTTCGAATCCAATTAACAGCGGGGAAGAACCTTCATTTTAATCGATTGTGATGAATCTTTATAAATGTCCTCCATGAGTCCCCTCGGCCAACTCTGTATTTTTTAACCAAAATAAGCTTCAATATTACCATCGTCTCTTTCAGGTCAGTTATGCTACTTCAATTCGAATACTGCTTATTTGATGGACATAGATAAGGCTATACAACTAGCTGAGGAAATAAAGTATAATCAAGAAAAATACGTGTAAAAATACACCCCCTCTATCTCCGAAGGATTCAAAATGAAAAAATATATAATCGCAGTAGACAGGACGTTGGGAAAATATGACAGGAAAATCTTCTCATTTGAGAAATTGACTAAAATCCTTGACAAACTTAATTATGATTAGGTCCAGCAAATGAAACTTATTTCAATTTTTTAATATTGTGGCAATATTTCTGTAATTGTTCAGAATTTGTGGTGGGCATGAAGGTAAAAAGATTATTGTCCGCCCTAGGCGGCACAGTAACATATTTTTAGCTTCATGGTGGTGGGCTAGTCAAACTTGCACTCAGCCCGGTTTTTTCATTTGTACTTTGTACAAGCTCTTACAAAAAATATTGGAACATTTCACATTTGCGGCCCAATAAGAGTTCATACACCGTATTGAATAGCGTGAAACGAACCGCAATCGTCCGCTATTGCTCCGATTCTTTTGGCCGCGGCGGCCATTTTCGGACATTCCGCTGGTGTCCCGCTGTGATGCCTTTCATCAAGTTTTCATTTCGTCGCAAACGAGAAAGAATCTTTCTGTTTTGGTTTAATGAAACTTTTGATATAAAATAAAACAGGAAACTAGCCCACAGTGAACTAGCCTTTACGTAACGATATTGCCGGGGTATTTAGTGATGTCCAAAATGTTTGTAGAACAAAATGGGCCGAGGATTAAGAATTAAAAAAAATGTCCAAGTGTGAGTTTTGTGCTTGCAGGGAGTTTCGGAAATTATACATGAAAACAAGGAAATGGGAGAGAAAAAGAAATATTATTACTCTGTCAGTAGAGAAGGGCGCTTCTGTTTCACCCAACCGTCAAATCGCCATGCAACGTCCACTGCTGGATATAGGCCTCTTGTTGTCCTCAGTTGCACATACATCCAGTGACTCCAAGTGACCTTAACTAGGTAGTCAGTCCATTTACTAGGTGGGCGGCCCGGTAGACGTTTCCCGGTCGCCACTCAAGAATTTTTACTCCCCATCGGTTATCGGTTCTTCGAGCGATGTGGCGTACTCGTTGCCGCTTCAGCTCACTGATTCGTCGAGCTGTCTCGGCGTATGCGGGCGTAATATAGTATCAAACAAAATGAAAGTGCATCACTTTCAAAGAGCTAATACCCCTATTTAACTATTCATATCCATCTACTTGTATGGTTTCCTTAATAATAACTGTACTGTATATTTATTACTATAGTCGGCCTCTTCATTATTCGCTTCAGCATTATCCCGTTTTATTGGTTTTGTTAACATTGGAAATGAGTAAATTTACAATGCCAGGGATCGGAATATCCAATGAATCTGAGTTTTTATGATGATCTGCTTTTTAATAACTTTCGGCATAAAGCTTTCTGTTTACAAATGAAACAGAAAAAGCAGATTTTACAGATTAATATTGTTTGCAGATTTCGATTGCTTAAGAGGGATATGAAGCAAAGTCTCCGTAGAATAGTAGGTATTTCAATATGTTATTGCTGTCGCGATTCGGTACGCACACATACAGCCTTTCACATGCTTTCACTCACACAAATAACGCTGCGTAACCTCCCAAAGAGGCCCCTGCCGCGACGCGCATAGACGCTACCCCTCCGCCTGGGCTAGAGTGTATTTTTCAAAATTATAATAAACTTGACGTGAGCGTGCGTCAACCCTTTTTTTACGTTTTGAGAAATTATTGTTCGCATATTGGATTAGTCTCGACATACTGTGGTTGTATTTGATATAATTGACTAGTAAGTACCTATCACATATAAATACAACATAAATTATGACTTTGCCATTTTAGGGTTCTACAGTCAACAAAGAAACCTTTTAGTTTCACCATATCCGAACGTTCGTCTTCCAACGATACTCTAGGTGACCTAGATGTGTTTTAGTACCTAAACTGCTAGAGTCTAAGACCTAACAAGTTAAAGCGTTCAAAAAGAACTAGAAACCGACTTCAACTGCCCTAAAAGTCTACTTTTATTAAGGAAAATTTAAGATGTATATCGTTTTCTTATGGATTCCATTCTAAGAACCGGACCAAATTGAAATGGGACCACACGGAAAGCATCAACTTTCAAATAAGAAAGAATTATCCAAATCGGTTCACCCTGTCAAACGTTCTGAGGTAACAAACATTTAACTAATACACACTTAACATTCCCAGTCTCAAAAACCGACTGAACCGATTTTGATGAAACTTGCGGTCTTCCCTAAGTTTAACAATACCTAGGTAAGTTCCGGATAAATGCAAGGATAAACATACATACACTTTAGAAATTTGGCACACTTCTTTAGAAGCTGGTATAACTAACATATATGAAAACTGGGCAGTTCTGGAAATATTATACATACAGGTCGCATTGATAACCTCTTTTTTTGAAATCGGTTAAAAACTGTAATTTCACGACACTTCACACAATGGAATAGACGAGTTAAAAATCCCGTTGTAAGTGTATGAGATGTATAACTGGGAAAAAATATTTCAAGTTTTTATTTGTCGACATGAATAATAATAAAATACTACTATATATTACAGGTTTTAGTACTACGAGTCTCTGATTTAAACCGAAAATAGAGGGGCAAAGCGAAACTACAAGACTATAAGGGTTTCTTGTTAAACACGGGACTATAAAAATGGCAACCGGCATACTTTCAAGTACTATATTTTTTCGTTTTGTTTGAATTTCAGATTTTGTTTAATATGGGAATAAGGAAATAAGAAAAGGTTGAGGTTATCTACAAAACGAAAAATAATTACTTATTAAATCAAATAGGTGGCCAGAGTAAACAAATATCAGGTAAATCTATCGTATTTCCTATTGTCATGCTTCATATCTTCATATACTATATTTTATATTTTAAGTACCTCAAAAGGAAAAAAGGAATCCTTAGAGGATCACTTTGATATCGAATACTGAAGTCTGCTGTCCCTTAGATCTGTGAAATAATGAAACTTATAGGTCAACGCAATAAAAAGATATAGCTGTATTTTAGACCATTTCCGTACAAAATTCAAAGGAACCGAAATCTATAGGGTATTTCCCGTTGACCGAATGTCTTGAAATTTGGCAAGAAGAATGTTTTTACAGCACAACCATAGGAATAAATCTGAATTTTTTAATTGTAACACAGTAAAATTGATTTTTTAATGTTTACAAACTTAACTTCGTAGCATGTAATTTAACTTAGAATTTCATTTTCGGTAGAGCATTGTTGGGTGCATATTACCGTACCTATTAATTATGATTTTCAGTATGTCATTAATTCATATTCTGTACGGAATCCTCGGTGCACGAGTCCGACTTGCACTTGACCGGTTTTTGAGTTGTCGGAGAGCCATTTCAAGCTCTTGCTGGCTGATCTCCGGGATATCTTCAGTAAAGTGTCGGGTCATATAGCCTCCGTAGCGATTTGCTGTCAATATAACTTCTCGTTATCTCTCAAAACTTTCAATAATAATAAATAATAATAATAAAAGTTATAAATAAACGTATGTCCATGCAATAAATGTTATGTTTTTTCTGTGTTTTTCTGTTTAGATATTTTACAGTGGTACGGAACCCTTTGTATGCGAGTCCGACTCGAACTTTAACATTTTAAAAAATATTTGAAAAATAAGTCACTTATTCATAAATCATATTCAAACGTAACATAACTTGAAATCATTTTCATGTTTACCGTAACAACTTTTAGAATTTCAGGGAAAAATATTCTGTTCTAGAGATAATATAAATTTCCTTAGAATTATTTGTCTTTATATTTGTTTATTTAGATCAGTCTAAACATTAAAACTAACAGGTAAAACCATGATAGGTCGATAAAGAGGTAACTATCGATATATTTTTCCCACCACTATTAGTCGAAAAAATCGATAAAGCTTATTGACATCACTAATGCATGCTTACTTTATTTTTATACATATAATACACAGTATATAGTTGTGATATAGTGTACCCTGCCTCCCGAACCGAACTGTGCGAGAAGGACAGTTGAAGCTTTTTTTGGTATTTGCCTAGTTTTGCCGTGAAATTAAGGGTTTGGGATATAGCTGTTTTCTCAACGAAACGTTAGCCAAATTCAATCATTTTGATCTTATTCTCTTTATCAAAGAATAATCTAGGCCCGTTGGTTTTGCTTTTTCTGAAAATGTTACGTTTACTCTAAATAATGAGTACCATAAGTTGAAAGAATTTTTTTCTGAAATTTTGAGTTTTGAGATGCCCATAATTCTAATTGTAGACAAAATATTGAAAAAAGCAAAACCAACGGTCTTAGTTTTCGGTAAGATCTTGCATGTGTCCAAAAATCGTCACAAATGGTGGAGGTTTAGGGGTAGCAAACAGCTATGCCTTGTTGTATGAAATTTTTTACCTGCTGTTCCCTCTTAATAGCTTCCGTTGTATAAAAAACGAAACGATTTTATTATTAAAAAACTTGATTTTAATTAGATAGCTGTGCATCGCTAGTACATCGACTTTTTGCAATCTTTTTTTCTGTTGGGATTTTTATCCTACCTACAAGACAATCCCGTCTGGCAGTGAGCAATGTACAAGCATATCTTGCTATGTGCTGTACGTATAGTTCTCATGAGTTTTTCAAATTATTGTATAAAATCTTAGTAAAAACAAACAAACAAACACACAAACAAACAAACACACAAACAAACATCCTCTCACCCTAAACGCATACACTGTCTCCGTTCCGTCGCGGGTAAAAAATGTTTATTCTTCCTATAATTTTTACCATCTTCTTCCTATCTCTAGCTTTCTTTGCCCATCAAGACCTGAATTTACAAGTCAACTATTTGTACACGAAAAGGCTGTGATTTTCTCGGTTTGTCTGTTGTCTGCCATTTAGTATTTTAAACTTATTTTTAGTTTGAAAAACAATTTGCAAACATAGTAATGAATTTGTTTTGTATTAAATACACTAACAGTAACAGTTAACACCTTACATGTAAGATGTTTTTTTCTTCAAATAATGGCTTTAACCAGTGGTTATCTAGCCAATAACGAGTAAAATTAGGTGAACAAATTTTGAGGTTATATGCCGAGCTATGCCGAAGCCATTTCTTCAGCTTTCTCAATAATATGTATAATGTGTACAGGTTATCGCTTGTTTTGGATTATTCAAGAAAATTTCAAAGGCTAGCCTTGGTTTCAACATTATTCGAAAGAATCCATATGTCGAATGTACTCGACATGGTAAACTCTTCCGATCGCGTCGAAACCCTCACAATTTTGCGTAATTGATACTATAAAACCGTCCATGACACTTTTTGCACTATATCACACCATTATAACACACAAAAACACACATAACAGTATTATAAACCAATTAACAAAATTGCAATGAACCACCATTTTTCAAGTTCGCGCCAAGAATCCATGTAAGAATTAGTCATAATATTATTAGTCAATTGATATATTATAAAATTATTTAATTAAGTACATATATGGTCACGAGGGAGGTCAATGACTGTGCTTCGAGCTGTAGCCGACTCCGTGTCGAGAACACAGTGTCAAAAGGTGTGGTGGTAAACATACAAAACAGATAATGATTTAAAAAATAATTGCTTCTATACAGCTATGAAGTAGTCATTACAAATGGTTGTTCCAATATATTTTTTATTCATTTTATTCATTCTGATGTGTCATATTTGTTGCTTTTATCCTATGGTATACAGTTGCCGTCGAAATAAATTATTCCCAAACTAAATGTAGTAAATCAACAAGAAATAATTCATAAATTATCACAATTTAGCATAATACCCAATTACAGTTTCCGAGCATCTAAAAGTGTCGCAGTAAAACACGCGACACTTAATTATGTACAAGCGAGGGCTTCAAAATAATTCAAATGGCTGACGAAGGACGATTCCTCTTAAATAATTCATGAGGCTGGGTTACGTCACAGCCTGCCACAGTGCGTCACCGCACTAGTACAAATGCAATAGAATTATTATTACCAAAGATACTCGTATGTAATCTGTGGTATAAGTACCTTTCCTTAGATTATTTGAAGTTGAACAATTATATCGATACTGGATACTCGTCATTCTCTCACTCGTCGGATTACATCATCGTCATCAGCTGGGAAACGTCCACTGCTGGACATAAGCTCCATGGTATGGCACAATGACCGGTCCTGTTTCCATCCAGCGACTTCCCGCGACCTTGACCAGGTCGTCAGTCCATCAAGTATGAGGACGGTCCGGTACACATTTCCCAGTACGTGGCCGTCACTCCATAACTCGGCTATCCGTTCTTCTAGCGATGTGGCCTGCCCATTGCCTCTTCAGCTCACTGACTGATCGACAAGTGCTTGTTGGTGCATAATACCTTGTTAAACATCTCATCACGACCATGTGTCATGTGACATGTGTCACATTACCTACTTTCTAAGATATGTAAGCTCAAGAACCGTGCCCTTATTATCTTCGTTTTTCCATGTGTTACAAATCCCGCTGGAATTGGTCTAGTGGCGTGTGAAAGAATAACAGATAAACATTTGCGCATCGGAGTGTAATACAAGTTAGTATTTACTTCACTGAAAGTCTTCAGCTTTTACAAATGTATCAAAGGATTTTCCAGGTCAAAAGCTATGAAAGCTTCATCGGACTTTTCTAAGAAAACTTTGTGAAGGACTCACTACACCTGTCGACGATTTGGTCCATTTACCGCTCGCGTTGGTACGTTGTATGTTCGATACAAAGAACGAAGCGACAACAAAGTGTTACAGCAACGTAGTCTTTTCTAAAATAATTATTGCTTTGGGAGCGAGCTTTTGGTATTGAAATATTGTATGATTTTGTGGAGGTCGAAAGTGTAATTGGTGTAAATGGATATTTTTTGTAAAACTATGTAATTTTTTATTAAAATAAAAAATGATTTTGTTTATATTTGTATGTAATAGTTTATATTATAAATGTATAATTATGTATATATCACTTGTAATATAAATAAACCAAAAATTAAATTAAATTATTTAATACTACATCTACATATATTGTTTTGAATACTTCATAGTAAATGTAGAATTCGTTGGACGAGTAAATGGTTCAATTTTGAAATATCATCATGTTCTGCCTGGGGCTGGAAGCAGGCTTAAGGTCAAAACAGCGGGCGAGAGCGGTGCGGGCGCAGGAGTAGCGCGGTTCTAGCGCAGTTGTATTCAATTGACTTATATCTGCTCTTATATAGAGGACATCACACATAATAAGGGCGCGGGTGACGCGGCGGGCCCGACCCGCCCCGCTCCCGCCCGCTATGTTCGGTAGGCTCTACCTAGTGTGTAACGAGTGACATGAGAAGCATGTTGTCATTGTTAATACATACAAATTATTACCTTACACACTTTCACACGTATAATATTAGTGAGATATACCAATTTTTTAAGTATATTTGTAAAATTTTGTTTTATAGTCAATTTCTCTGCTAAAGAAGGAACTGACGAATTATGACGAAAGCGGAATCTGACAAAGGGTAATTAGAGGTTATCCACATCCGTGATTCATGACGAAAATGAATTGAAATTATAAAAAAAATTCTTCGGACGAAAGCGTAATCTGACGGATGTGTTCTAAATCATATTGAAAATGCGGAAGTAAATCTCTCTGTCTGGTTACTTTTTCACAACCACACGTCTGAAATTATTCTGATGGAAGGAGCATAGGCTTCTTTTTATACCGATAAAGTATTTAATTCGTAAATATCTAAACTCTGTACTAGGATCAGTTTAAGGATTGTAGTCAAACATAAAGGGCTGCAGATCAATGTAGCATGTCCCGCGCCGTGTTTGTTTTTAAAAACGTCTCGTGCTGGCTCCAGTGTACTTCAAAGCCATTGAGCGATAATTGGATTTGGATCGAGTTATATTTCCCTTTAGAACTCGTCGCACGTTGTCGCTCCAGTTCTAATATTTACACGTACGTGTACGCTCAAAGAGTTTGCGCCAATGTCGATACACCTACGTTGGTTCTGAAATAGCGTTTTGTTCTGGGCCCGGATTGTTTGGAAAAGTTTATAAATTCACAATGGCTTCGGACTTGACTTTTACTTTATGGTATGTGACGATAAGGGCGTAAGATGGCTGCGTGCTCACAGTTTCCAATAAAATATATTGATTTTCAGGGTGTGCGTGTTTTTCGTTAAGATTACTTGAGCCGTTGCAGTGTCAGAAGGTACCAAACAGGCATACGTAACTTTCGCATGTTTGATTTATATAAAATAGCTTTTTCCATATATTTCGCTATATGCGCTCATTAGCAATTTCAAGGGCTTCGTACCCAAAGTGTGCCAACAGCGGACCGGGACTCTGTTACTAAGACTCCGCTGTCTGACCGTCTGTTCGTCTGTCACAGGTATGTATCTTATTAAACACTACATGAATTAAAAAGTAATAATAACAAATTGTATAAAAAACATAAGTTTATAAGGGGGTCCACATAAAATTGTACGGTTGTATTGTATGAAGACACAAAAATTATCGCCCGCCCTATGCACAGTAAAATCTTTTAACTTCATGGCTGTACGGAACATAGCGAGCGTGACTGTAGACGGCGTATTTTCCACGTTGATGCAAAAACACCTATGCTACTAATATATAAATAAATTTGGAATTTCCTATTTTAGTAAGCTATTCTGTAAATTAAAAATTATAATATTATAATAAATTTTGTTATCCTTGATTCCTATGTTTTACTCCAGAATTACATTTCACCTCATTGCATTTCAAACCTAAGTATTTGTAAAACTGAAACTAAAATTCAGGTATTATTATTTAAATAAATCTCTAAACTTTTTCAAGAACCGACTGCTCTTACTTGTACTTTCACGATAAAAAACAATATGCGCTACAGTAAAAAAGTTATTTAGACACTTTATTACAGCGAGCGTAATAGTTTCATTTGTAATTTAGGAGGTTAATTTTAGTTTTTGTGGCATCTGTACTCAACTCAGCGTTGACGATAAACTACCTTTATAGCAGCAGTTCTTACGTGTGATAACAATACACCTAGGGTGAGGTCAGTGACTCTTACCTATGGAAGGCATATAAGCTTCAGAGCCTTACAAATTTTCCGTGCGCATTGTAAAAGGCGACAAGAAAATACTAGAGTACTAGGTAAATTAATCGAATCATATATTGTACTTATTACCTGTTTTAAGCGCCTAATGGGTCTTTGAATCTCGCAAAAAACCTTATTTTTACTTTATGTATGAACTGAGCTAGTTAGCCGGCTACTTTCTTCACATATCTTAAAAATAACAATTATTTTGTAAGTTTGTTTGGAATCGCAGAAATATATATTTCAATAAGAGATTGAGGGGTTCTATGGTTTAGGAATTGTATTTGATAATCCGGTAAAGGTGGTACTATGTAGAAAAATATACTTTGCAGTCAATTGGGATACTTAATCAAGTAAAAACCCATTGACAATTCGTTCTCGTGAAGCAGTTGCATGAGTGTTAGAACTAAGGTGCCCAGATATTTTATAAACGGTTGAAGATCGCCAGTTCAATGTTTATATCACTGGTTAGCAATACCTCGGGGTAAGGTGGCCATAAAAGGCGAACACTCGCTTAAGTACTTTGTAATGAATTTGAGAACTGCTGTTCGGCGGTCTTATGTGAGGTTAGTTCCTTTGTAAATGTTTAACGAGGGCTTCATTTACAATTGATTTGTATGGAACATTATACATCTTCTGTTGGTATTACAAGTTCACATGACTGGCAAAAGCCTAAGTATATCGTTGGACATGAGCCTATTTCATAGATTGGCATATATATTTTACTTGTCATGTTTTTCTCCTGTAATCACAACGTTTGGCTGTGGATGGTTATCGCACAAAGATTTCATTCGAAGGTGCTGCTGCCTATATTATCAATTTCTTCTATTAGTCGCCTTTTCTGAAACCCACGAGATGAGGTAATTCTATTCTAAAGTCAAGATTACACGTCTCAGAATGAAACAAAGTTGCTGACGTAAATCTGAAAGTCACGAGTTCTTATCTCAGCGGGTATCGAGAACACGAACCCCGTCGAACAAACTAGTTTTTTAAAACTAAAATGCAGATGGCGTTGGTCATCATCATCGGTGAAACTTCTAATGCTGAACATTTACACATTTAGGAGTTTTAAAAAAGTATCGCATTTTGTGTATACCAACCATTGTGTATTCAAAAAGAACTGGAAACCGACTTCAATTGCTCTAAAAGTCTACTTTTATTAACGCAAATTTAAGATGTATATAGTTTTCTCATGGATTCCATTGTCATAACTGGACCAAATTGAAATGAGACCACACGGAAAGCACTAGCTTTCAAATAAAAAGAGAATCATCCTAATCGGTTCACCCTAACCTAATTCACCCAGTCAAAAGTTCTGAGGTAACAAACTTTTGAAAAAACATACCCGTCGAATTGATAGCCTCCTCAATTTCTGAAGTCGGTTAAAAAAGCTATATTTTTTGGTAAAGAAACCACCAAACACAAGTTTGAAATAAAATTATAAAGTTTATGCCTAAACAGACGACTGGTGCGTCGTTCACATTTCGCCTCGCTCCAGAAAAATGCTAATAAGAGGCTCAGCATTTGCATCGTCAGTTTCGCCGCAAGTTTCTGACGTCAGCTTTTTCTAGAGATCTTCTGTACGGTGTAACGTAATATAGATATTTTACGCGTCTGCAAGTACGTAGATGTAATACTCGCGAGACTACATTCGCAGATGCGAGAGTGATAAAATCAGCATAAATTCCACCTCCCACTTACCCTAAGCTAGTATACAAGGTGAAACGAAAGTAATGTACATATAGAATTGTATTTTTTGTAATCTTTGACAGAATGGAACAGATAGACTTGTATTAACTTGGAAGAAGATACATTTTTTTCTTCTATTTCATAATGATGATCCTTCATCTTAGCCTGATGGTACGTCAAAAACTATGCTGTAAAAATAGTTTTAGAAGAATAACAAGTAAATGCGTTCAAAAAGAACTGGAAACCGACTTCAATTGCACTAAAAGTCTACTTTTAATAAGGCAAATTTATGATTTACTAGCTTCCGCCCGCGACTTTGTCCGCGTGTACTTCAGGATGTATTCTACTTGTTCGATAGGCATAGGTGACAAATTATTATACAGCATAAGGTACAAAATAGTGTTTATTCTGTTACGTAGTCTAATAATTTAAAGAAACAAAATAAATTTGAATATCTGACGTACATTCAAATAGTTTTTACACCAATGTTATAATCGCGAAAGTTTGTATATGTATACGAATTTACATATTCTTTGGTCGGTTGCTGGGCAACGCGTTTTTGCTATGCCAAAATTGCCCATGTAATTCCAGTAATATTATAACTGTGATTTTGTACAATTTACACAATATGCCTTTAGAAATTATAGCCTATATGTTATTCTGATGTATAAGCTGTATTATTGTAAAGTTTCATTCAAATCCATCCAGTAGTTTTTCCGTGAAAGCGTCACAAACATCCAAACATCTAAACATCCAAACATCTAAACATCTAAACATCTAAACATCTAAACATCTAAACATCCAAACATCTAAACATCCAAACATCCAAACATCCAAACTTTCACACTTATAATATTAGTAGGATTTCGTTTTCTCATGGTTGCCGTTGTCAAAACTAGACCAAATTGAAATGGGACCACACGAAAACCACCATCTTTCAAAAAAAAAGTATCATCCAAATCGGTTCACCCAGTCAAAAGTTCTGATGTAACAAAAAACAAAAAACAACAACACATCCGTCGAATTGACAACCTCTTCCATTTTTGAAGTCGGTTAAAAATATTCTATTAGTTATTTCACTTGGGGCACTTGTCACTTCTCCCAGCAGTTCCAATGATGTCTGTATATTTGTTTATCAAATATCATTTCCAATATTTAAAAAAAAACTCAAAACCAGTGACAGATTTATACAAAACTTGATTTCAAAGGGAATTTCACAAACAACAAGAACACAAAAGTAAGGGAGGATCTTTTGTTATTTTTAAGGATTTGGATATACATTCTAAATTTTCGTAAAATAATAAAATTTGACGAATTCGTTTGCACATGACTAAGTTTTTAATATATATTAAACGAAACGTCCATAAACAAGAAATGTTGTCATTAGGAGACGGGAACGTCAAAGCAGTTTCCGTAATCATAAAATGGAGACGAGGTCGCTACGAGCTTTCATTAATTTGATTTTGTAATATTTATAAATTGGATTTAAGAAAAAAATTATTTAATACTCGGAAATTGTTCAGTTATTTTCAAGTCGCGGAAATAGTCATACTGTAACAAGATCAGATAATGTGATGCGAAATTTTAACGCAAAGAATAATAATTATTCTCGAAACAACCGTTGAATCTGTTTTTCTCTGTTGTGTAACTTACGGTTCCTGTGTTTATGTACCATAATTAATTTGAATATAAAACATTGTAGCAACGTACACCGGAATAAAAAATCGGAGTCATAGTATACGGTCGTCTCGGTGCCAACAATTAATGTGGCATAATCTCAATGGCATCTAATTTCAACGTTAAAATTTGTAACTAAGTTTCTCCTTTCGCATTTATATTTTAGTCACACCATGTAGATTCATGGGCCACGAGTGCAAGTAACGAGCTCTATTGTTTATCGTACTCCTCGCTTATATGCACATATATTTACTTAGCTTATACATATGTGGACATACTGAGTTCCTATAAAGTTACATGTACACATGCTTACGTCACTTACCGTGTTAGTGATTTATACGAGCTGGGATACATTGGAAGAATGAGTTCACTTCGTCTTCCTCGAACGCTCCGGCTGGGAAATCGGCGTGTTCCATTTCATTTTATTATTACTTTAAGTTTCTTGTTTTTCAGTTAAGTTTCAATGGTTGAACATGTTGTTTTTTACTTCCAGTCTCTTTTAGTTGCAGATATTGTTTATTTTAGTCCTTTATTTGTTACTTTAGTTACGCTAAATTGAGAAACATTTTGAGAATTTTTGTAGTCAGTTGAAAATTACTCTGATTCAGTGTCCGTTTCGTTATAGTTGACATCCATTCCATAGACCTGTCTATCTATGAGGATTAGTGGACGTAAGCAGATTTACTTGCTAGGGATCATACTAAAGCCTGCTATTCGGACCAGGACTAACGCTGAAACCCTGACCTTTTGTACGGTTTATGACTCAGATTGGACTTAAGGAGGTGATTTGATCCTTAGAAGATTGTCAAAATAGATACATGAATGTCGCAGTGAAATGCAGGACAAACGGACTTTGACCTCTCATGCCCAAATAAGAATGGAAATTCAAGCATTCTGAGAGAATTCCCGTTAATATTATTTCAAAACGCGCGGTTAACTATGATAAGGCTAACAAAACTATTAAATTCCAGTACGAATATTGGAATATCATATCAATTCCAGGCACAGCTACCAGGAGCTCAGAATTCCGAAAGAGATGTCTGTGCCGGTATTTGGAGCGCGCGTCTGTCATACCGGAGCAGTGCGTTCGCCGCGGGCCGATTGAATGCTAGCAAATTGGGACACAGTACACCTGTGCGATGTCAATTTGGTACACTGTATCAGGTAGCACATTCCTGATTGCATAATTGTGTTATTGTATATGGCTTACTGTGTCGTATAACAGATATTACATATAGCACGCAATAGGAGCAGCAGGTTTATGTAAAAATGTAGCTAAAAATGTAGCTAAAAATGTAAACCACTCATAAAATTTTTGTTCTCCAAGGTGGACTGAGCAGGTGGGCCATGATCACTAACACTAACAAGGTGGATTGGGTATACCATCGGCTTATAGACGTGCTATTAACGCTTGCTTGACGGCAGAATAAAATCAATCATCAAATTATATATGTATATCTAAAACCTACCTCATAAAATCAAAATAATTAAAATGATACATAATAAGTCCAAATATAATTTAATTTAAAACTCGTCTACTAATTTAGGCTAATACTAAGTTGCACCCCAGGACGACGATCCCATACTTCAAGACTTCAGCTTTAATTTTGTATAATTTAATATATTGAGATTTTCTTCAAATATTTGTAATGGCATTTCTCTTCGAACTAGATGTTACTTATTATTAGAATTAATTAATGTACTTGACGTCGGTGGAATTTAAATATGACCTATTTTTAATTTTGATGGAAACAAAGTTATTGCAGAAGAAATATAAATAGATTGTCAATTGAAGATTTCTATGTATCTACAATCTACATTTACTGGGACATAAAAATACATGTGTATCGCCACGTAAAAATATCCTAATGAAGTTCGTTTCATGTACTTACAGTGAGTGGAATCAAGTTAAGGTATCCAGCAAAGGTAAAAAGACCACAAATAAGACGTCGCACGACAAAGGTCGCGAGTAGAGGTAAAAGGATGTGCTTGCTACTTGAGACAATGTGCCTGCTCTATATTATTGAAGCTTTGTTAAGTATTTCTGGAGTATTTTCAAAATATTAACTACATATATGTTTGTTTTGGTGAACTGCACGACGCCGTGGAACATAAATATTGTATTTTCCTTTGTTCCTAGTTCCTCATGAGAAATAATGGGAATTCAAAACCGAATTTCCGCTTTGAACACATAAATTCATTGTCACACGAGGTAACTTTCTGATAATTTCTCGTTGGAATTTCTCTGGTCCGAAAATTCTTTTATGGCGCCGTATTTCAATTAAAACATTGTTTATCGCGAATTCCTGTTCCCCAAGGGGCTAGCGTGGTCCATTACATTCATAGATACCAATTAGAGGTGGCCAGTACAAATTTTCTCATAGAAACTCCGAACGTTGCGATATTCCTCACCAACTGTGGGCTCATGCCGCAGCTAAATGCAGACCGTATTCCTCTTTCAAATATCTCATCGTAATCAAGCGCACTCTGACATCCTTGCATATCGAACGTTTTAAATACGAGGTTCAGTATGATTTATGACTTTTCACCCTCCATTAAGCTCTGAGCAAAGAGACCGTGTTTCCTTAAAATGTTCTCTTGTAACTTGAATCTTGAAGATTTATTTACAACAATTAACTGTGAGAGAAGGTGAGAAGGCGTATTTCCTGACGAAAATTTTGCATTTGATGTTAAGGCGGACCACCTCCGTCAAAGTTTCATACTACATTTCTGTTGCCATAATCTTTTAAAATATAATAGCTGAATTTGTGTAGTAACTATCTAAAAATCGGATATCAGATTGTGATGTCGCGAAATGAGTACGAGTATCATTAACATAAAACTTCACAGCGAATCACAATTTTCATTTAAAACACTTTTTTTCGCTTATTGTTTAAAACGGCATCTACGAGCTGCGTAACTGCTATTGTAGCTAACTATACAGTTGTAAATTAATGATATTTATTTCGCGACACTATAATTTCGTCTCATATTTTTAGGTAATTACTTATCAAAGCCAGCTATTCCATTTTAAAAGATTATGGCAACAGCAATTTAGTATGGAACCATTAAGAGAGGGTTAACGTTAAGACGGGACCTCATTCCGGTGTGAAGCTTCACTTAAGAGATTGTTTTTTATATATTTTATGCAGCGTATATTACATAAAATCTTACATTTATCCTTGTGAAGCATATAGAGTAACTAAACTTCGGAATTGTTTTTATTATTATTATTTACTCATTTTAGATGAGTTTTTTTCTTCAAAAAAAATATTATCCAGTTGTGCCATGTATAGCAATGTGGTTCCGATTTACATATAAAGATTTAAAAGTACAAATAAATCCCTTGTGGTGCATTCTGTCTGATAGGCCAGTAGTACCACTCGAAAAAAATATGCGTGTATGCGTGAAATGCTGACGTCATCCCGTGTTCTTCATAGATAACGAAACAGATAATACGTTTCATCGAGATGAGAACGTGCCGCGAGTGATAAATCAAGCTCCGAGGATAAACAGTAGTTCTCGGCTAATTCTAATTAGTTCCAGGTCGGCGGTACATCGCAGTACGGATAAGTTTCTTTCGTTTAATTGACCGTAAACTCGAGGCGGCTGGGATAAGATCTACTGGAAGGACACCACACAATTGCAAATATAGAGCTTTGTTTCTTTCTTCACAGAGGGTATAAAATTAGACTCTTACTGATTTGTATTTACTGGATATTTTCGATTTGTTATCAATTACACTGCACATACATAGCACTGTTGTGTTCTGTCAGTGAAAGCATAGCCTGCGAAAACATTCCAAAACCCAAGTGTGAAACCAGTTTTTATTGAAACGTGAATCGAGAAAAATTGTTTTTTAAATCTTTTTCGTTGCTATTGTTTTTTGGTTGTTTATGCCTTACAGTGTCTATATAAAATTAAATGTAAGAGCATAGTTACATTTTGTTTTTATGATCTTTTGTGTATGTTCCATAGAGACTTAACAGCTAATCCCATGCCACTTCCAGAGTTCATGTATCTGCGCATCGGTTCCCGGCAGTCGTCAGCGGGATTGTTCCCGGTGTCTGCGTGCCCTTAGCGGATAGTTAAACATAATGAAGCCGCTAGAATGCTGCACACTCCTCATTTCGCAGATGCTTCCGCCTGCTTCCGGGGATGAGCAGCGCTGTTTACTTTGACCTCCGTTTCTATTGTAATTATTACAGTGACGCAGTTTAATTCTGTCGTATTATATTTTCCTTCGTATAAACAGGATGGGATAGCCTTGGTCATTCTTTAAAAATTGACATTCAGAATGTAGCAGTAAATTAAGTGATAGCTCAGTGACATTGATACATTTTAACGATTGCAATACACTCCAAAAATATGTGTAAAATTTAATATATTTTTTCAAAGATATTTTGGAATGATTGAATATAATGAATGAATCTGTGAAGCTTTCTTATCACTATCTCCAAGTTTTCTATCTACTACTATCATAACATAAGTATTCCCCCATTTGTAGAAACTTTCCATAATTAGGTTAGTCGTTGTGGAAATTTTCGAGACCTTGTAGCTGTTGTTCAATGTCAAGACAAGGTAATTAAGCAATGGGTCCCAACTACAATGTTTAATGTAACGAAAATAGATGTTTGTTTTCAAAGTGATCTTTATTTTTCCACACCTGTGTTTTTATCGAAGCTTCTGAAACTATTGCGTTTTTCTGCTGGCGAACAAAGCCCCCATATGTATTTCTATAATATTTATACAATAACGTCTACTAAAGGTATAAAAAGAGTAAATAAGAATATCCATGAACTATTTTCGAGACAAAGCCCTTTTCTCCGAAGATCTATTGGGCATGTTAACTTTATTGACGTTAGGAAAAACGGTTCTGCCAACACAACCCTTCAGCTATTGCTGCCGGCCCAAATATTAAATTCCAAGGCATTCGAGCTACAGTTTATTCGGAATACCGTAAGAGGGATATGAAGCAAAGTCTCTGTAGAATAGTAGGTATTTCAATATTTTATTGCTGTCGCGATTCGGTACGCACACATACAGCCTTTCACATGCTTTCACTCACACAAATAACGCTGCATTCACTCCCAACGCGGCCTCCCCCCCGCGCTGCGCATAGTCGCTACCCCTCGCCTCGTCAGTCATCGCTCTACGCTTGGCTAGAGTGTATTTTTCAAAATTATAATAAACTTGACGTGAGCGTGCGTCAACCCTTTTTTCACGTTTTGAGCAATTATTGGGCGCATATTGGTTTAGTCTCGACACACTGTGGTTGTATTTGATATAATTGACTAGTAAGTACCTATCACATATAAATATAACATAAATTATGACTTTGCCATTTTAGGGGTCTACAGTCAACAAGAAAACCTTCGTCTTCCAACAATACTTTAGGTGACCTAGAGGTGTTTTAGTACATAGAGTGCTAGAGTCTAAGGACTAACAAGTTAAAGCGTTCAAAAAGAACTAGAAACCAACTTTAACTGTCGTATAAGTCTACTTTTATTAAGGATGTATATCGTTTTCTCATGGATTCCATTCTACAAACCGGACCAAATTGAAATGGGGACCACACGGGAAGCACCAGCTTTCAAATAAAAAAGAATCATCCAAATCGGTTCACCCAGTCAAGTCAAAAGTTCTGAGGTAACAAACATTTAACTAATACACACTTAACATTCCCTTTCTCAAAAACTACTGAACCGATTTTGATGAAACTTGCAGTCTTTCCTAAGTTTAATAATACAAACAAAAAAGGGATTATTTAAATCGAACTTGTAGTTCCGGATATATGCGAGGACAAACATACATACATACACTTTAGAAATTTGGCACACTTATTTAGAAGCTGATATAGACTAACATATATGAAAACTGGGCAGTTCTGGAAATATTACATACATACAGGTCGCATTGATAACCTCTTTTTTTGAAGTCGGTTAAAAAGCTGTAATTTCACGACACTTCACACAATGGAATAGACGAGTTAAAAATCCCGTTGTAAGTGTATGAGATGTATAACTGGGAAAAAATATTTCAATACAAATATAATATATATAATAAAATACTACTATATATTACAGGTTTTAGTACTACGAGTCTCTGATTTAAACCGAAAATAGAGGGGCATAGCGAAACTACAAGACTATAAGGGTTCTTGTTAAACACGGAACTCTAAAAATGGCAATCGGCATACTTTCAAGTACTATATACATGTATTTTTTAGTTTTGTTTAAATTTCAGATTTTGTTTAATATGGAAGGTTTTACAGCACAACCATAGGAATAAATCTGAATTTTTTAATTGTAGCACAGTAAAATTGATTTTTTAATGTTTACAAACTTAACTTCGTAATATGTAATTTAGCTTAGAATTTCATTTTCGGTAGAGCATTGTTGGGTGCATATTACCGTACCTATTATTTATGATTTTCAGTATGTCATTAATTCATATTCTGTACGGAATCCTCGGTGCACGAGTCCGACTTGCTCTTGACCGGTTTTTGAGTTGTTGGAGAGCCATTTCAAGCTCTTGCTGGCTGATCTCCGGGATATCTGTGTCGGGTCATATAGTCTCCGTAGCGATTTGTACATGCGATGTCCATATAACTTCTCGTTCTCTCTCAAGACTTTCAATAATAATAAATAACAAAAAATAATATAAAAAAGCTTTTAAAAAAGTTATAAATAAACGGATGTCCATGCAATAAATGTTATGTGTTTTCTGTGGTTTTTTTTCTGTTTAGATATTTTACAGTGGTACGGAACCCTTTGTATGCGAGTCCGACTCGAACTTTAACATTAAAAAAATATTTGAAACATAAGTCACTTATTCATAAATCATATTTAATTATTTACACGTAACAAAACGTAACAACAACTAAGAATTTCAGGGAAAATGTTCTGTTCTAGAGATAAAATAAATTTCCTTAGAATTATTTGTCTTTATATTTGTTTATTTAGATCAATCTAAACATTAAAACTAACAGGTAAAACCATTATAGCTCGAGAAAGGGTATCTATCGATATATTTTTCCCACCACTATTAGTCGAAAAAATCGATAAAGCTTATTGACATCACTAATGCATGCTTACTTTATTTTTATACATATAATACACAGTATATAGTTGTGATATAGTGTACCCTGCCTCCCGAACCGAACTGTGCGAGAAGGACAGTTGAAGCTTTTTTTGGTATTTGCCTAGTTTTGCCGTGAAATTAAGGGTTTGGGATATAGCTGTTTTCTCAACGAAACGTTAGCCAAATTCAATCTTTTTGATCTTATTCTCTTTATCAAAGAATAATCTAGGCCCGTTGGTTTTGCTTTTCCTGAAAATGTTACGTTTACTCTAAATAATGAGTACCATAAGTTGAAAGAAATTTTTTCTGAAATTTTGAGTTTTGAGATGCCCATAATTCTAATTGTAGACAAAATATTGAAAAAAGCAAAACCAACGGGCCTAGATTATTCTTTGATAAAGAGAATAAGATCAAAATGATTGAATTTGGCTAACGTTTCGTTGAGAAAACAGCTATATCCCAAACCCTTAATTTCATATGAAATTTTTTATCTGCTGTTCCCTCTTAACAACATCGAAAGTCCACATAGTTAAACTTGGGATTAATAATGGAAAGCCTGTCTTCTCGGGACGAAGGTTGATTGTCTTACGTGATGGATTGTTAGGAATGTGTTCACGTCCAAATTCAATGAGTAGTACCTCTAATAAACTTTATGTAAATTTACTAACGGGCTTAGGGAGGACCCAGTTGTGGGAGGTAATTACTAAAGGCTCAAACAGTCAGGTGGTTAATACGTTGCGTTTCATATTTTACAGTTTACAAACTTAATCACAGTACGTGCGTCAAAACACCTATTTGGTTCTAGTTTACTCGTATCTCGAGCACAAAAATATGTAACCACTTTTAAACCTTGTCACATTCACCTTTAATTGACATTTCCTTCTACACTCTACATAGGAATAAGCAAGAGTGAATGTGACATGGTAAATAAATACATACATATTTTAGAACTCGAGTGTACATATATTATACAAGTGACCATTCTGTATTTTCTTTTAACAGTCTTGTTGCAAGTGGCTAGTAGAAACTAGTGTAAATTCTTTGAGTAAGTTTTTTTAATGTAAGTTAAAAAGAATGGCAAAAGATTGAACCCAGGTTTCTGTAATTTCAATGCTAATTGAAACCTTTATATTGGTAATGTTTCGTATCGAACGATATCGATATATATAATACAGATATATTTTATAACTTCAGCATTCTGTAATCAAACAGTTTTCTAGAGAAACTCTTGGCTGAAGTATTTAAAGTAACGACTGAACTTCGCCAGCCGTGTCGTTCGAGAACCGACACCTGGCTTTAAGGTTTAAGCAGAGTTAACTTTACTGCTGAACCGTCTGTGGACTGTAAAATATGTCGTCCGTAACTGTCGCTGGACGGGAATGTCGTAAACTACACGTTTATTGCTTCTGATGTGTCTATGGTGGCCTGGTACCTAGTATTTAAAGAATGGGTTAGAAGCTGGTGCAAAAATCGCCTGTTGGTTTTGCCCAACTACGGAAACTCGAAAGGAGAGTTATGATCATTTAGAAACCTTTGTACGTGTGTTCTTGTTCCATCGTTTATGATCATATTTTGACAACTAAAGTATCATTGGAAGCGTTGTGTTTTTCCGAATTTATAGACGATACATTAAATTCAAAATGGCGGTTTGTATGGAATACATGGAGTACTGCCAAGAATACATTTAAATAATTAATTATATTGGTGTCAAATGAAAGGACTTGTCGAGTGAACTACGAATGTATATATATTTTAGATAATATATGAATTGACCCCCGAAAAATTAATTTTAATATGTATACTACTGCCAATATGTTTCTTGGAATATTTGGGTTTCGGTTTCTACGTTTTTCCTTGTATGGGTAAAAGTTATTAAATTAAAAACATGTTCATATTCTAATGCATATTAATTTTTTTAGATTTTTTAAAGCTTTTCAGTACTATTCAGTAACAACGATTTTAAAACGATTTTCGAAAATGAGATCCAAGAATCTCCAAGTTCCGGATGTAAACATTAAATTCGTGTAAAGGCACGTCAAACGGAGGGCTCTGAAATATTACACAAAGATAACAGAATTTTCTTCAATGTATTCTTGTGTCAGTCATGCTGGCGCTTTTTTAGTCGAAATGAATTCCCGTTTGCCTCAAAACACCATGAATTCTTTGCTGCATCAAAGAGAACATAATATTTCTATGATAATAAAATACATAACAGACGTGTCTCGAATCTCTTTCGGTGTTCGAAAAAGATAATGCAGGAAAACTGATCCTTTGCTTATTTTTAGACAAAGTAAATTCAACAATCTTGTTTTATACAATTGCAATTTGAGCCGTGAGGAGCTCGGTTAGCGTCATCCATGAGACACATGCAAGTGCGCTATCCCTGGACCAGAGTCTAAAGACCGTTCGCTTAGATAATGCTGCCTTTGACATATGCAGGCCGGCACAAGCCGCCTCTAGTCAAATGATTCCAATTTTGAACTCAAAGAGGTCCGCTACGGTGTACACCCGGTGAACTTGGCATTTTATATGAAGGCATCGCAGTGCGGTTGTGTTGGTGATCTTGTGGTGACTGCTGCTTGTATAGAAAATGTACTAACATTTTCCAACAATGCGAGCAATGGCGAGCTGGCAGCATTTTCGTTTTAATATTGAATTTGCCTACAGTTACATAAATATCTACGCACTTTTATACACAATATTTTCATCAAGAAGGGTGGAATATGACACGGTACTTTCGTCACAGCTGTACATTTATAGGGTTAGTGTTTTTTTTGGAAATTAAACTATATGTCTATCAATCACACAAAATTCAAACAAATCCAATCAAACCAACACACAAAAATCAAAATGAAACACGAACGGAAAATGCAAAATTTATCTTTTATTTACATCTTCAAACCGGGAGAACACAAACAGAAGTTGTGTTTCCATTTCGCTCAGTATCCGAGAGTGGGGTAGCAGCAATCCTGTTTCAGCTCAAACTTGCTTGGATATTGAAACAAGAAAGCAGCGACCCAACTAAAATATTTCACATTTTATACTGTGTGAATCCCAACGTATTTTGAATGCAACGAGACAAGCTAATATTTTTCGCGAATGCTTTCACTGTTTTGTTTATCATTTTTGCTACTTTTGTTTTAGATTTAGAAAAGGAATTCAGATATCAAAAGTGTTTATCATAATTGGCTACATAAGGCCGTTCCATATCGAAATTTTCATTATTGGTATGCAGCATAGCGTGCGGATTGGTGGTCCTTTTATACTTTATACACGGCCAGCTAGAAAGTGTAGAGCGATCGTGAATTTATATCTAAATTTAAATAATTAAATGGTTTTATATTACAGAACGGGACAGTAATATAGTCTTAATTGCGATTGCTTGATTACGTACCGCGTAATTGAATTAAATTACGTTAAACAAAGTGAATTGCAGAAATTAGGTTTCTATCTGTGACGTGTTCAGTTAGGTTTGAATCAGTCAGTTACAAGATTATAATATAAAGGTGAAAAGTATGTCATAGGCATGTAATGCGGAAAATCATACTTAATGCGTGAATCCTTACTAACTGCGAAAAGAAGTTTGTTTTTTCTTCCTTTACGTATAGGAGTCAGAATGACCAGATTTTTGTAGAGGTATAATTTAAGAGTCAGAAAAGGACTTATGCTACTTTGTATCCCGATCGAAGAAGCAGTTCTCATGGTATGATTTCCGAAGTCAACGCGTATGAAGCCGCAAAAGCTAGTACACAATATGCCACTCCTGCTGTAAATCGTTACCTAAATATAAATATGTCGAAATCTTTAGGAAAACGAACATACAGTAATGAACATCTGTACATATAGACAAACAATATTAAGAGTATATATTGTTACAGTGACGGATACACCGGTAGATAGGTTGATTAATCTAATGATTAGATTAACAATTTGTGTCCGCCCCGAATAGCAGAATAACTATTAAAACATGAAATAAATTTAAAAAATTCATTTTCTCATACATTCACGACCTAACAGAGAGTCAGGATGACTTGATTTTCGTTCCCATGTGATAAATCCTAAAGTCTATGCGGGCGAAGCCGCGGGCGGAAGCTAGTAAAATACAAACGGGGACACAGTATAGTGGTCCATTCGTGTAAATAGACAGACATACAGTACATCAGCACATATATACGAGTAGACAGGGTACTAGTCTTTGCCCTGCATGCCCCTGTAAACAAGTTGAAATTGATTTTGAAGCTTACTGAGCTCTCGCCGCGCCCGCGGCTTTAGCTCACAACAGAATGGAATTCGGTTTACTCGTACTTTGTTGTTGTTACGTCTACCTATTTACTTTTTTAATGTTACGTATTTATTTTTGAGTCGCATTTTGTCCGCAGCGCAGAGATATCTTTATAGGATAAACGGAGATTATATAAAAATTACTTATTTTATAAATGGCTACGATGTTTTTTGTATAGAATACACACACTGTCTTGTTTGTCTAGGGGTGGGAGTACACGAAAGCCGTGGGCGAGTGGGGAATTTTAGTAGTACCGAGCTCGTGGGCCGAGCCAGTGAAGTGACGGACAACGTCGTATGGACTAACTCCTATGATGATGAAGTTTCACCTCGGCAACTGACTAAACAAGACTGTTGAATTTGCTCTCTGTAAAGGTAACAAGATAAAGCTGTTTAGCTAGATGCCTAATGGTTAAAACACAACATCTGGTATAACACTACGAAAACAAAAATTTAAAACAGGTCTTTTGTAAGGATGCTGCTAAAATATTAACCAATGTTTCAATATAACTGTATATGTTCGTTGTTTATAATCTCAAACACAAAAGTAATTATTTCTACAGAATAAAGTTGAATGGAATTGTCATTGTATCATTTCAGTTTTCAACCGACTTCAAAAAAGCAGGAGGTTCTCAATTCAACGGTTTCTTTTCTTTTTTAGGGTTCCGTAATTCAAGAAGAAAGGACTCTTATAGGATTACTTTGTTGTCCATCTGTCTGTCTGTCTGACCCTTTTTCTCAGGAACGTGTGGAGGAGGTATCAAGTTGAAATTAATATCTAATACTCAATTTTGCTCTCACTAAGTGCGAGTTCGACTCACACTTGACTGGTTTTTAAATGTTTGTTACCTCATAACTTTCGAGTGGGTGATTTTGATGGTTCTTTTTTTATTTGGAAGCTAGTGCTTCCCGTGTGGGCCCATTGTAATGTGGTCTAGTTCTGACAGTGGAATTCATGAGAAAACCATATAAGTCTTAAATTTGCTGTAGACTTTTAGGGCAGTTGACGTCGGTTCGTAGTACTTTTTGAACTTTTTAACTTTACCTATAGTTGCTATAGTTGAATCAAGTTTTTTGTTAAACATTTACATCTAATTACACACTGAAATTTCACCATTATTCCAACTGAATATGACTAACGTCGACAAAATGACGATAATAGCGTTGAGTGTGAGACAGTGATCTTCACAAGTTTCCTTCTACACAGGATTAGATTACACAGCAAACCCATTCAAATGCGAGAAACGAAATGAAATTACTGATATTTGCGTGGGCATAATAACAAGTTTATGTGAAACAAAACGTAGGCGGATCGTCGCAAGATATTAATTTAGGAGATTATTCGCTTTGTTTCCTTTATCATTTTATTTGTGAGCAAACACATACATTTTGCACTGTATTTGGATAACGTTTCCTATTTGTGCTTTAGATTACTAGTTTTGTATATTTTAATCGATT
This sequence comes from Carcina quercana, assembly GCA_910589575.2. Lineage (NCBI taxonomy): Eukaryota > Metazoa > Arthropoda > Insecta > Lepidoptera > Depressariidae > Carcina > Carcina quercana. Next base: position 8,472,080 of record OU342439.1, read on the forward strand.
TTTAGTGGGGCTGGTTCTTACTTTATTAGTTCTCGTTTCTTGATTTGTTTTTAAATTAAAGAATTAAACAATTACATGTGACCCCGTTAAATTTGATGGAAATGTGTATACGCAGTACATATGTAGCAATCTGTGATTTAATCGCTAGGCATGACAAATTAGAGGGTTAATCTGGTTTATTGAATGGCATTTACTTCCCAGTAACCGATTAAATTCACTTGTAAAAAGTATGTATAAACACAGACAGAGAGCAGTCAGTTCCATAGTTCTTTTTGAACCTCAGTTTATAATTATATTCGCAAAATAACTTATCACTCATATCAATATTTAATCTTTTTAATAGCCAATTTCTAGTATCCATTTTTGAACCTTGTCAAATTCACCTTTAATTGACATTTCCTTTAACACACTGCATATAAACAAGAATGGGTGAAATAATACAAAAGTGGATGCATATTTTTATACTCGAGTATACAAGAAAGAGTATCTGTATCTGTCAGAGGAAATGGTGAACAACTTTTAATATTTCATACTATATTTATATAAATTATTTTACTTTAAAGAGTTGCTTCAAAAATATTAAAAAAGTGAGACTATCTGTTCTCAGCAATCATCGGCCTATCTGGTCGAATAAAAATAGCAGCGATGTTTACATTTAGGGTATCCGGTCTTCGTTGAGTTGGTGAACAGGCTGATGCGACTGTCTCGGTGCGACGTCTCAGACCCAGACGACCACTCTCCAACTGGCCTACGAGACCGGTATTTCTTCACCATTTTATTTGCCTTCTTAACCTTCTTGCCGAGTCTTTTCAGTTGTTTGCGTTTCTTTAACGTCGCCTTTAACTTTTTCTGCGGTTGAATATGATCGCGGTTTGCTGGTATTTTGTACAACTTTCGAGGAATAATAATCAAATTATTAGCACGCGTCTTAGCTTCCCTCGGTAGGATATTTCGAGGTTCCATTACCAACTTTTGGGTTCGTCTTTTCTTTGCTATGGACTTGCTGGTACTTGGGTGCAGTGATTTGCTAAGAATATCTTCCAACACTTCTATTTCGTCTCCTATGATCTTTGCTGGTGCTATAGCTTCAGACTTGGGCTCAGTATCGTTTTTGTTATCGATGTTCTTGTTTGAGTTTATACCTTCAATTTGAACTACTGTTTTCACTTGAACTGATTCCATCGATTTGCAGCTACTAGCTTTATCAGCATCATCTATCATATTAATATCCTCAGCTACTTCCATATTAATATAACAGGGTAAAATGTCATTAAAATAAACAGCAATACAAAATTAGTTTATGAAATTTTCAGATTTCACGTAAATAATATTACAAATGACAATCGATTATTCGATCGAATGTCTGTCAAATCTGAGAGGATTTAAATATTTTCTTTTTCCATTTATATCTTTTTATATTGTTTATGTTCTCTTTGGTCAAAATTCTCCTGAGATACTCCTCAAATAATAATGCTAACTTCGGTATACGGCCTCTTTATAGGTAACAGGTAGGAAAGGTATATAAATTACTAACAAACAATGGAAAAAAAATCTGAAATAAAAAGTATTCGAATTGAAATTGAATAAAAACATTGCTTATTTTGCTTTAAGATGAAATCCAGCACATAAACTTAGGCGGGCTTAGAATACTCCCATACAATTATTTTGCCTTAATCTTTTCAAATCACACTCACACCATACACAATTTCACCTTACACACAGAGAGGACACACTTCCACAGTACTGTGGAACTTAGAATAAGTGGTTTTGCTTATTAAATATAAATGGATCTATCTTATAATGGCGGCTAGACGTTCCGTCTGCTTTTATGAGGGGTGAGGCACTGTATGCTAAAATACAAGTTTTTTTTAAACTTAGTTTAGCTGCAGACGCTTTCGTTTTCAATCAAATATTCTAGCCAATTAGATTTAAGAAAACATTTTGTACATTTTTATAAATAAATTTATTCTTATTCTTATTCTAAATAGAATAAGTTTAGGCTTTGATAAGAATTACCTAAACATAGTGGAGACCGGATTATAATGCCACGATATCAACATTAATGTACAACTTCATCTATAAAGCGGCATCATCACTTACTGTGGCTTGATTGTAGAGGTATATTTACAAAGGAGACATGGCATTTAGAAGTTAATATCACGTTGTACAAAGTTAGTAGTAGAATTGGATTTTCGTTTGCAGGGGTGATATTTATTTGTATTTAAATGTATTTACGTAGCGATCCATTCATAGTAGGTGTACTATTTTGTATTCTTTGCCTTTAGCAAATTGTGATCCGTTGAAACGTACGAGTCGGTAATTCTTAGGAAGTTTTATGAGGCATCCGTCAGGTGAAACACTTCGAGGCGCCGAATGAACTCGTCTTAAACGCCCCCTAACGATCCTTGGCGCCATGGCTCATTAAACACGGGATTAGATCCAGCTTCCGTAACTGAGTGCTACGGTAGTTATGGAGGTAGAATGTTGCTGCGATGTTGTTGCCAGGCTTATTTGGAATGAATGAACAAAGGAATGTTATGAAAAGTGAAAAGTTGTTTTTTGTAAACTGTTGTTGTTGGCCATGTAGTAACATTGAGTGCTTAAGAATAGAAGGCATAGGAAATCAAATCCGAAAATGAGTACTGAACTCAGATTCTTTTGAGAGGGTAAATCAGGGACTAAGATCGGGTGAAATTGAAGTATTGTGTGTTGGTTTTTCCTCTCCCCAGGACTTAACGGAGACTCCGAGTGACTTTAGTTTTAAAGACACGTAGACAGGCGAATAACAAAGCCTCTTATTACAGTTCCTTTTCACACGAGACAGAACCCTAAAAAGACAATCAAAAGCTGTAGAATGAAATAAGTTATAGTCGTGTAGCGGGATATTAATTTCACGTATTTATTGCAGTAATGCCAGGTGCACCTGAGCCAAGCATTGCAGCCTCGGGCGGTCGTTCGCTGAATTCCGAAATGCTATTTTCAGTATTGAATTGTTCTTTGAGCGGTCGCGGTTTTTAATTTATTTCCATGTTGGAGCTCTGTTTATTCTACTGCACGTAGGGAACTGCGATACGCTGGAAAGTTTGAGATGAAATAAACAGCGTTTTTAATTATTTGATTCCAGTCACGAGCTTGACTTTTGTAAACTGTGGGGGAAAAACTCAAATAGATTTTGGCTACTAAATCAAGACACTCAACGTCTTCAGATTTTATTAAACTTCTCATCGTTTTATTAAAATCATCACTTCCAGTCGTATTCATTTATTCATCGTCATCATCATCAGCCCGGAAACGTCAATTGCTGGACATATACCTCTTCATGGCACCCCAGATTGACCGGTCCACCGACTCCCCTTCGTAGTAAAGGGACGGCCCGGTAGACGTTTCCCGGTACGTGGTCGCCACTCGAGAACTCTTACTCCCTATCAGTTTTCGCACAACAGTTTCGTTCGGTACCTAATTAAATTACATATTTCATACATTCAGTTACGTTAAAATTCTCGTTTCTCATTTCAAATCGCTGTAAAATCTATAGGTTGGAGGTACTGACAGCAAAGCGAAAACATAAGTAATTTGTCCAGAAAGCATCTACTGCTGAAGATAGGCCTCCTCCATGGTATGCCTCATTGACCGGCCCCGAGCCTTTACTAAGGCGTTGGTCCATCTAGTAGGGGGACTTCCCGGTACACTTTTCCCGGTACGTTGTCGCCACTCGAGAACCTTTACTACCCATCGGTTATCCGTTCTTCGAGCGATGTGGCCTGCCCATTACCAATTCAGCTCACTGACTCGTCGAGCTATGTCGGTGACCTTAGTTCTATCCATAGTAATATTATAAATGCGCAAGTACGTTTGTTGGTTTGTTTGTCTTAACGTCGTAAGAATGACTTGATTTTAGTATAGAGTTAGTTGAAGTTGAATGACATCTCTTAATTCCGGTTCTGACAGAATACCAGCGCTGTGTGTTCTGTTCAGCAATCAATAAAAAGCAGAGCCCATCATGCTGAGTCAGCGCCATTATCCGCAAAAAGCAACGAATTATACATATAAGCACGAATGTATTTAATGAAAATTTTGTGGAAATAAAGATTTTTATCTATCTAAGGGCCAGAGTAAAAGGGATGGGAAAGATAATTTCTTTTATCCAGGCCAAACAAGTAGTTCCTGATCATTCTGAAGTCCAGCCGGACGAATATGCGGGCAAACACTAGCTTCAAATAATTCTGCAAGTTCAAGAGTGTATATTGGCTGGCTTTTACGTCAGAGTTTGCGCGGTGATTGAATGTAGTATTTCAATAAAGCATGTGTGTCATGTATAGCACAAGTCAAGCCATGCGTTGCAGAATAAAGGCATTTTTATGCGGGACCTTCGACGCTTATTTATTAGACGTCATGTTGGCCTCGAGGGAAGATCGTTGCCTTAGCTTAGTGGTAACGTGGAAAAGATAATATGGACGGGGCAGATAATAGATGGGATAAGAAAGGAATGTCAATATTTTTTTCTTCTTCTGGCAATTGTAGAATAGAAACTTTGTTCTAGTTTATTGGTAACATAATTATTTACAACGGAAATTAGCTCTGAATGCTTCCATACAAAATTTCTTTTGCCATAATCTTTTAAAATAGAATAAAACTGTTTTTCATAAGTACGAGTAACTACCTCAAAATAGCAGATCGGATAATAGTGTCGAGAAATGAATGTAATTAACGTACAACTTTATTGACAGCTAATAGTCATAAGGTGGCGATTTGAACAATTATAAAAAACCGGTCAAGTGTGAGTTGAACTCGCTCACCGAGGGTTCCATACATAATATAGTTATTTAAAATACGGAAAACCATAAATAATAATATGCACCGAACAATCCTCTAATCTCCTAAATTTATTTTTGCAGTAGTAGACGAGTACGACACTAGATGGCGCTAGGTGTATATTACATCGCACGTCTCAAAAAAATCACAATTGTTTTATGGGAGTCCCCTTTAATAATTATTTTATTCTGTTATTTAGTATTTGTTGTTATAGCGGCAACAGAAATGCATAACCTGTGAAAATTACAACTGTCTATCACGGTTCATAATATACAGCTTGGTGATAGACGGACAGACGGACAGCAAAGTCTTAGTAGTAGGGTCCGTTGGGTACAGAACCCTATAACCGGGTTTATACATATGAAAATTTTGATCTCTTCCAGGCAACCTTGGGGCAGAAGAATCCTATAAATAACAAGTGGTAAGTGGTGATATATTAATATATATATATATATATATATAATGGATATACAATAGACAAAATATAGTGGATCAGGAAGGAAAGAAGAAAAGGCTGCGGAAATACGTTTTTTAAGATTATGGTAAAATATATTTTTTTGAAACTATAACATTTTATGTTCTATTACTTTATTATTACCTATATCTCATATCTGTTGCAGAAAATATCAACATCAATGAAGATCCTGGATTAAGACATCCCTGCTTATTATAATGCCGCCGGCATGTAAGCGCAGAGGTCATTTTATGTGGAACGTAGTGTTGGCCCTGAGGGAAGATCGTCGGCTTAGTGCTGGCTTAGTGGTCACGCGGCGAGGATATCCGCTACGAGTTTATTACAGAACAGAGGATGCCTTCAGGCTGTGGAACGACCACGTGAAATGGCTTTCGAAAACAATGTCCATTGAAAGTCTTTAAAATGTCGTTCATTGTACATGTTTAATGAGTCTGTACACTTGGCTACACATCGAGCTATACATTTCTAGTATAAGCTGATCTCGTATTGAATGGACTTCCGCACGATGCCAGTTCAGCTTATACTGGAAATGTATAGCTTGACCTGTAGCCGTGCGTACTTGGCCTTTGTTTCAGCTGATGGTGTCACGATAAGCCCGCAGGATTACAAGAGTGCTCTCCCTGCCTCAATCTAATTAAAGCTTCTCCATTTCATACTGGAACACATGGTGAACAGAAGCGGTTGAAATGAATTCTAATCCAATATAAATAATCTTAAACAATCCAAAACATAATATGTCGAACAAAAACAGCCCCACAATACTAACTCGCTTGTAAAGAGACGACGATAATTCTAAATTCTAATCTAATTAATTCTTCTTTGTACTAAGTGAAAACGTCAAAATTTGACGCCTTCTTTGTTTTTAAGTTAAATCTTGACCGTTTCGTGCGTTTTCAATATTTTTGTACGAATAAACTACACCAAAGTAGATATTAAAAAATTGTAAAAAATAACCTTTGTAAATTATGTGTTGTCCAGTCCGGGCTCAATAAATCCGCGGAAGGTGTCATTTGACATTTGTAGCTACTACATCTAATTGTTTCGGTGTTTGTTTACGATTACTAATATTGGATTGAAATGAACATTACAATCTTTCTCTCACCTCGTATGTATTCGCACAAACAATTTCAAAGGCAGGAGCATCAAACATTGACAAAGGCTACATGCAGAGTGAACCTAACCGCATTGATACTCCCCGCGGTCGAATCGAACGTTACATCTATTTGCAAATCTACGCGGAGCTGAGCCCTGTAAATCCGCTCCGTGATTCTAGTTCATCCAAATCCATCCATACTAATATTATAAACGCGAAATTGAGTTTGTTGGTACCTTTTTTTAAAGTCGAGACGGACAGTCAGAATGACTTGTTTTTTTTCATAGGCATAGTTGAAGGAACAGAAAAGGTCATAGGATATTTTTTATTTTGATAGAGTAAGTATTTGCCGCGGGATGGGAAAAAGGCTACCAGTGTAATTATGGCAAAAAATCACCCCGCTTACCAGTTTTATTTGTGATCGCAGTAAGATGGAGATGATGATGCACATTTCGGGATAGTATATGGCTATATTATTTGAAAACTGGCAATATATAAAATCATGTAAGTAGAAAACAGAACACGTATGCTCTAGAAACTAAATATGTATTGCTCGTCTGCTATACAACATGGTGGCAATCTGTCAAAATCTGTGTAAAGTCTATGTGCGGCGGTGCGGTGCCGAGTGAGTTAGAGCCGCAGCTAAGCTGATAGGAAGCCGATAAGTCCATGCCTGGTGCAGCGATGTCAATGCAACTTCTAATTCCATGTGACCTCCTTTTGGGCGGCAGTAGTAACCTGATATAGTATTTTATAACTACTTACATACTAACAAAACTGTAGTTGGGCAAGTGTCTTAAAACGAAAACAGAAAATGTTCAGTTCATTTAAATTTTGGTAGCGTTACTCACCACACTATCTTTTACTAGCTTCTCGTACACCACGTTTCCTCTCCCGAGGGATTATAGACTTGGATTTTTTAAAATATACTTGGATTTTCTAAAACATAGTCTCGGGTGATTTTGTTGCTTTTGTTTGCTCGTGTTGAAAAGATTTACTCACCAATTTTTTTTAACGTAAATATAAACACAACCTACAGAAAAGGTGCTGAAACAACTCTCGACCCAATCAAATAAGGTCGTTTGATACAATTTTCAAATAAGTATCGGTTTCGGATCGGAACTGTCTGTATGCTTCGTTTAATTTCCGATACACTAAAACGGTCGAGATGTCTGAAATTTCAAATATGAATCTCCCTCAGGAAATTGTGTTGTGCTCTATCAGTGAGTTAAAGAAAATTTTATGATTTAGGGCAAGGGTCGTGTAATTTTACGGTTTGCCATAAAAGAGGCGGAAAACGAATTTACGCCTAACACACTGACGCAGTATAGCTTTTATAGCATACTCATAAACCTATCGAATTGATTTGTTGGGCCTGAATGACTTAATTATCATAATCACCTTCTTCGCCTTCGATTTGCTCTTGGTATACTTGTTTAGTTTGTTAGAATTTAGTGCTCAATTCGTCGCCATCATCTCGTATTGATACTCCCCTGGTTTCGACTGAAACCTTCGACTAATAACACCATTATTAATTTTAAATTAACTGCTGCTGCAAGGGTAACAAAGTATATGGCCGCTTTTCATCTTAGACATCGCTGACAGCCCATTCCTGAACGCGCTGAGGTTTCTCCTAAAATCTAGAACAAGTTGCTGGGCTATCTACTAGAGTTACATGTATATGTTTAGGCATACGCATTTCTAAATCGGTGCACTCGACGACGTCAATCTACAGAAACATGCCAATTAACTAATACAAAATCCTTTTTTTTTTGTAATTTTAAACGGATCCTGCTATGACACAGTTTCCATTACCACATAAATAACGCGTTACAAAATAACTAAAGGAATAGACTTCAATTGCTATCAAAGTCTACAACATTCATCCCTTAAAATGTACTCTTGTATGTAATCTACCCTTAGAGGTAGAATTATCTGGGTACATATTTTGATTTTGTTTATTTTCAATTTCGATAAAATTTATACGGGGCAACCTCTGAAGTATGATCTGCCAAAAAAGAACTAGATACTATATTACTAAAATTAATATTCACATCTTAAAATGTGGTTTGGCATTAGCAGTCTCAAAACAGGCATCCTACTAGATTGAGCAAAATTACCTGATACCTTGAATATTAAGAAAATATCAGTGGCTAGTTCTTTTTCGATTAGATCGAAGAAACAAATTTATGCTACTATCTTCCGCTACTACTCGTAAACAAAGTCTTTAGAATTAAGCTTTATGTCAAGTTGCACTACCTCATTGCAACATATGCATGCTATTATTTTATGCAGGTGATGTGCATTACTCTGTCAGCGCTGGAATTCCTGCATTTAATGGCATACGAGCACTTCAGGGAATAGTTACACGAAGATCTACGGCGACGAGCTTTATGGCTTCTTGTCCCAAGGTGGTTTCGTTTGATCCGATCTTCCTGTAAGGATACTATCTTGTTAATGTGGTCGTGATAACGGGTAGGAAAACTTATTTATTTTGCCCAGTGCAGTTATTACCACGAATTATCATTACTTTTCAGATAGGTTATTAGAAAAAGAAAAAATTATTGAACCACGCAAACTCATCATTTCTAAAAATATCAAAGAATTTTTATTGATTGTGTAATTATGTGCGAACAGATGCTGAGAACTAAGGAAACACGAACAGGGGCCCTATTTTAAAGACAAAACAAGTGTATATTTTAATAATTTAGACTCAGTAGTTGAAGACTTAGGTTTGGGTAAAGAGGGTGGAGGAGCTAGTTGCCCAGTTGTGGCTGTGGATGTAAAACCATATACTTATCCTTCTAGTTCGTGCTATTAATGAAAATATACTGTTGACATGATCCGTCAGTCACCCGATAAAGAAAACAAAAGAATTATCAGTTATTCTTTTCATGATAGCTAAAGATTCGTAAAATCATGTACATTATTATATTACAACAATCTGAACGAGATAGTGATTGTATTGACTTAATAGGAAGCAAACAAATACGAGCCATAAAAAATATAAATTTACGACGTGTTTATCACGAGATTCATGAATATGGTAATGGAAGAAGGAAGAGGGTCTTTGAGTGTCGCGATGACCACACGGGACCACGGCTTTTGCCACGATCTTATGAATATATTACACAATATCTGGGTTAGGGTGAACAGTTTGCTTTGCATGCGTGCTTTTATTGATGGCGATTGTTACAGCGAGATTGTACAAGCTATACTGAGCAGTATAACTAATAAGACTTTTTTGTCCATTTTGTTAGATTATATAACTAATTGTATAGCTAGATGGACTAACCTTAGTTGCATTATTATAACGGGGTCCTACTTGGGAGTTCGGAATCGGATATTGTACATGGTCCTTCGAGCCGGATAAGAACCAGCTACCTATAAGGTATATGAGATGTATTTATTTATCTTCAGTCTATATCTATACATAATGGTTTACCAAGAAGTATGCGGCAATTTTTTCAGATAAGGAATCCGTCCGTGTAGTTTCAGCTTTATTATCTAGTTGATGTTGTTGAACACGTTACTTCAGTGATGAATAGTGGCGCTACTGTGCGAAATAAGTTCCCACTTATCAGTTTTCACAAATTGATTTCCGCTTCAACTCATCTTCTTCGCTATACTTCAAAAACTGGGAAAGGATATTCGAAACAATCTTGTCATTTTATGAATGATTTGAATAATTGCCTGCTGAGCGAATAGTAAATCAATCAGTCGTCGACATATGAAACAGAAAGGTAATCGGATTATCGAGGCTCAGGGTTTACAGTTCGCATCCCACAGAATTGCGAATTTCATTTTTACGTCCCATTGAGCCGAAATTTTCTTGGTCCAAAATCCGAGAAAAAGTCACACAGATATTTTAAAAAAAGCAATAGCAACACATTTTAGTCAATTCGTGGAGAGGAAGAATATGAATAATCGCGCGCAGAGCTAATAGAGAATCAATCAGTCGGCGACATGCGAAACAGACAGGTAATCGGATTATCGAGGTGTTTGCAGCTCGGCTCGCATCCCACACAGCGGCGGACACGTAAAGTCGTTACGTTGCCATTCCATACGACCCGCTCACGGCAAATGTTTGCTCATATTCCGTAGTAACTGTTTTAATTTAGCTGCAGCTGGTGAATTTGAAATGTTTTTAAAGTAGCGTAGTTTCAGTAAACTAGGGGCCATGTTTGCGGCTGTATCCAAGCCAAACTTTATGCAATTACATTTCATTCACACGAAATTTATGGAGAAATGATAGAATTATATCTACGTGATTAGAAAAATATGCGCATATCGATTTATATTAGTTTACTGTAGCTCAAAATAATCGTCAGTATCACTGACTAAAACCATAAAAGAAATGAACAAATGAATGAACGCATCTTTGTCGAACGCTGAAACTAAATTTTATTCTAGGTCACTGTGATCTAGTAGTAGAACATCGTAGGTCCTAGCTATAACTACCACCGCCTGACAATTAACACTGTTGTGTTACGGTAAAAAAGAATAACGTACCTGTTTCTGTAAGAACACTCTTTCTATACTTATTCTCATTTACCACCAGGAGATGTGAAGATCGAGAGCCGACCCATTGTACATAAGAAAACATTTATGAGCTCGAAGTAAAGAACCTCTAAATTATCTTATTAACCAAATTGTATTGACTCGCCTTTGTAATAATCTATTGCCTGTTTACTTGTAGTCAATTTCTTAACTAAACTAGTCGTTTAATAAAAAATATCTGGTACGTGGTATTGTCTAAAATTTAAAAGCTTATAAAACGTCCAAGCACCCATACAGATGTCTTCAAACGTTTAACGTAGCTCTCATTTCCAACAATTGAAATGGTAATTTGACCCAGGCTCCTGTTCTAATTGCCATGCAAATGTCCATCCTATACAGTATACATCTACAGGGCATCTGTATACTTGGTAGCTTGCGACATCAATATCAAACATATTCTGCGTAGTTATTCTATACTTGTCCATAGTTTCAAGTCTATAGTCCATAGTTAGTCAAGGTTCATCTTGCTCAGTGAGATATATGATGTCTTTGCAGTGTGCATCAAAATCATAATTGTATCACAGTCAGAGCCCAGGTTGGAGCATCCGATACGAGCATTCAAACCTTGTTGCTCACTTGCCATGTAATACATAATTATGGGAACGGTGCATTGTATTTCCAGCGCACAATTTCTAAGTTCTAGATGCCTGTAATCTACCAATGATAATAATCTCTAACAAGAACACATAGCTCAATCTATAAATATACATAATTTGAGACTATATTTTACTCGAGTCTATCGTTTTCAAGATAGGGCTTAACACCCACATACAGTTGCCAGATCAAGTTCTTTCTTAAATGTAAAATAAGAATAGCACAGCGCCGTCTCTCGAGCGCTCTTAAATAATAATAAAGTAAAATCGAACCTACTTTAATTAGAGATCTTAAGTGGAGACTTGAACCAAGTTCCATGAAACGATATTCGATATAATGATCACCCACGTGTGTAAAAGGCCCTAACTCAGCATCATGTTGTGTACTATGAGCCCACAACGTTTGTAACTCAGCTAGAGCCTAGATTAAAATAAAATTAAACCATTTTGGTCACATTTTCTACACACACCTAAGTCAAACTAGTCCGTGTAAATCTGGCGTCGTTCCTCTAGCAAGGGGGGTTGTTAATTGTTACATTTAGTAGTATATACATTTAGTAGATAAGTTGCATTGGGCCCCATGGATTGTAAACACTAATGAGTTCTTTATGATTTCATTTAATTGATGACAATTTGATTTGTCACAACATTTCATGTCGGTGATATTCAGGTGATTTCTACTGCCCGAATTTTCTTGTGACACGATACCTCCACGACATAAAGACTCCACTTATGCAGTCCAAGCTAGTTTAATTTTTATCGTACATAACATTGTAATCGTTTTTAAATTCCATTGGATTCAAACTTTCATTCTTGTTTCAAGGCTTTAAAAAAACCCACGGACAATAGGTTGTCGTTGCAAATAAACTATTGTTTTCCAGCACAGTTAGCTTTGAAAAGCGGCAAAATTTCCAACGGGAACTTCGTTACGCAGTACTGTTTCGCTGAAAACTGACTAATTTATGGAAATTACAACAATGAAGGATTTTTCTCTGTGAGAATGGATAAAAATTCAAAAAAATTTAAATTTGAGTTGTCTAAAACCTGTTTTTTAAAGTTTGTTATTTTCAGCTAAAGGAATTATGTAAGTATTCAGAATGTGCACTTTTATGCCTCACATGAACTATTGCCACAGTTTAAAATTTCCCCTCTGTCCAGTAGGATCCACCGTCTCGATCCACTAGTGTATTTAATATCACGGTACAGTTCTCTGTGATCCACCATTGTATGTGGATCTCGTGATAGTTGCATCTCTTAATATGCGGGATAGAACAGAATTCATTGAGATCGGTTAGATCCACCACTGATTTTAGTGGTACTTGTAATATAATTTATTTAGGCTCCACTTGAATTAACTGGTGGATCGAAATCCTACTGGACAGAGGGAAAATTTCGATCTAGTTTGTAGTTGTAGTAGTTTGAGAGAATGTTTTACCGATTCCGAAAAGTCCAGGGTTAAAGGTTATTGTGAATAGTAGCAACGAACTTGATTATTTACAGACAAAGTCTACCACACTAAATGTTTGTCTGCACGTTTGTTGCCTTTCACGATGAAAAATCGGAACCGAACTTGATGAAATTTGGCACGCATATACCAAGGAGAAGGACAAAGGCTACTTTTATACCGATAAATAGATCGTTAACAGACGTGAGTAGCTGTTAAGTTTTCAATAAAATAAATGTTTCAGTCTGATGCTTTTTTTATGATAGCAGATGAAGTCGCGGGTGAAATGTTTGTTAGTTGTATATTAATGTGGGTACGAATCGTAATTTATATTTACCTATAAATAATTATAAAGCAGCCTTTTGATAAGCTATAGTATCTGATGGAAGGGCTACAAATTATTGTCACGAGCTAATTTCACGAGCAGTGGCTCGGTAGCAACTGAAATATTAATTCACAACTGAGTTGGTTTTCAGGAAGCGGCCGCGCTGCCGACAAAGTTAGTTCCCTAGCGTGGATGTATGCACGATGTACGCCTGTATAGTGACATAAAGCGTTAATTCACACTGGAAAGCATGACTAGGACGCTATTCATGATGAAATATGTGCGTTTATATTCGTCACAAACACATTTGATCTTCAACTAACCATAAAAAGTGAAAACTCTCAACTCCAAGTACAACAAGTTGGGATGAGTCTGGGACCAAAAACGCCTCTGAAGGGATTTGACATAATCATCACGCTTTTAGGTGGATTATTGATCGCAGTTATATGTTGTTGTTACATAGGTAATGCTTTCCATAACACATGTTTGTCGGCTCGGGTAAAGCCGGGTAAAGGTGTACATACATACTTTTATGGAATCTCGAAACGCCTTTTCGTTGATATTTGTCAATGGCAGGCTATACTTTCTAAAACGAATATAAGATTAATATTTACATCGACAATCACATTTGAATGCCCTGTCACTCACCCAGCGTCGGGCATGAAAGACGTTTCCATATAAAGTTTCGCTCAACTTTTTCGTTATGCGAATATATTCACATATTTCCTGCTTTCAAGAGCGTCGATTTACTCCAGTTTCTCTATTGAATTTCCGCTGACAGCACAAAATGTGTGATTTCATGGTTGGAGCTACGCTCCTCGATTGGAGTGAGGTCTAAGACGAGCGTTCTCAGCGATATTGAAACTAAATGACGCGTGCCGCTGCGTGGCGATAGTTGCGTGACAACACAAAATAAAGGTTTATCCATTATGTAGCGGAGTTTCAGAATATCACTTCTATGTACAGTGAACATGGCTATACATACAAGTGATACAGATATTAAGCGTACGGATCTTTAATGACAATTTAAAGACTTCCAAGAAATCCCTAAAATGGGTCAATTGTTTTGAAAACTTATATTAAAATCCCTGTTGCTCATTTACAAACATGAAACCTTGCTTATAGGTGTTTTTTTATCTGACAAGTGTACAGTGGTACATTTATGTTGCTTAGCTACAAACACTAAAATTTGCTTCCATGTATTTTATCTGACAATAGTACCTCTGTTGCTTAGCTACAAACGTAAAAAATTTGCTTTTAGGTATTTTAACTGACAAGTGTACAATTTTGCGTCTCTGTTGCTTAGCTACAAACACAAAAATTTTGCGTCCAGGTATTTTAACTGACAAGTGTACAATTGTACGTCTCTGTTGCTTAGCTACAAACATTAAACTTTGCTTCCATGTATTTTATCTAACAAGTGTACAACTGTAAATTTCTGTTGCTTAGCTACAAACATTAAACTTTGCTTCTAGGTATTTTATCTGACAAGTGTACAATTGTACATCTCTGCTGCTTAGCTACAAACATTAAACTTTGCTTCCAGGTATTTTATCTGACAAGTGTACAATTGTACATCTCTGTTGCTTAGCTACAAACATTAAACTGTGCTTCCATGTATTTTATCTGACAAGTGTACAATTGTACATCTCTGTTGCTTAGCTACAAACATTAAACTGTGCTTCCATGTATTTTATCTGACAAGTGTACAATTGTACATCTCTGTTGCTTAGCTACAAACATTAAACTTTGCTTCCAGGTATTTTATCTGACAAGTGTACAATTGTACATCTCTGTTGCTTAGCTACAAACATTAAACTGTGCTTCCATGTATTTTATCTGACAAGTGTACAATTGTACATCTCTGTTGCTTAGCTACAAACATTAAACTGTGCTTCCATGTATTTTATCTGACAAGTGTACAATTGAATCGGTCATTTCAAAAACCTCATAAGTCACAAAATTATAATTTTTCAGAAATCAATAAAAACTGTTTCATACACAGACAAATGAGTTTTAAATGACTTTTTTATGTTTAAGTTAGTATTTGAGTGGTAAAAAATTAAAATAGCGTATAACCTTTACAGTTTATTTATAAAAATAATGAAAAATACCTGAAAAACAGTTATTGACTTATGTTGTTTTAGCGAGAAATAGGGTTAGTGGTATATAATTTAACCAAAACAATCGTAGTAATCATATTTTTTATTGCTTATAATTAAGAATTACACTTAAAAATAATCTTATTAACATTTTACATGTATTAATTTGTCATATTTTAATATCTTTATGGTACATAGTCATATTCTCCATCATTCTCGTCTGGATTATCTTCAACATTTGTAGTTGACCAGTCTTTCACGCGGTATTATTAAAAGAGGAAGGAATGTACTGACTTGAGCGGTTTTCACCCAGAATACGCATCTACCTTTGAGGAACCATTTTCAGCAAAAAAAGCATGTTGGAAAAAAATGTGACTTAAGTGGTTTTTGAAATGACCGATTCAATTGTACATCTCTGTTGCTTAGCTACAAACATTAAACTTTGCTTCCAGGTATTTTATCTGACAAGTGTACCGTTACCGACAGTCGTTTCGCGGAATTGAAAAGAATAGTTTCCTAACTAAGCTGCTCCACAGAGTTGCACCACATTCCCGTGGAAGTGGAGGGGGTGGCGAGGTTGCTAACGACACCTTACGAACGAAACTTTTCTTGCAACTATGCCGAGCATTTATGCTGAGTTATGCAAAGGTAAGTGTTGGGGCACCGACAAATTGTTCTACTTTGAATGAGAGTAGCTAGCTACTTGCTAAGGCTAAGAGGAAAGGAGTGTAGGTAATTAAATAACTGGAGAACGTTTCACTCTTAATCTTTTGTTTAAGTATACCTAATCCGATAGGATTTAAGAGAGCTATTGTCGTTAGCATACTTATTATAAAATAATTTATCTTCATAGTAAGGCATTAGTAACGATTGTTATCATTTCTTTGTAAGTTCGTAGAGTTTCACTGCACTTAAATTACTTTTAGATCTAAATTAACCCATAAAAGTTCAATTTTTTTGCCACTCCGTTAGGGATAGAGTATTAAAAAGTCTTAGTAGTCATAGACATCATTCAAAAAGGTATTTTTTTGCGGAAATTCGAAAATTCTTCGATATGGCTCGTGGCGTAGTGCGACACATCATCACGACCACCACACAATTAATATTGTACCACTACTAATATTTATTAACGTAATGGTAACAAGACAAGACAATAGGGAAGATGCAACCAAATTAGATTGGGTTGAATTGTATTTTATAGCTTAACGGACATTAAAATAAATCCCACCAAAATAAACACACGCAAAAATTTTGCTTTTTTATTTGGATTTCGCAAGGACTAAATGTCTCAAAACTTTAGTTCCTCGAACCCGTCGCTCGATCTCCCCAACATAAAGATTTTCGATACGCCGGTACCGTGGCGGGATCGAGTCAAATATCTAGGCGTTACGCTGGATAAGGGACTCACATTCCGCCACCACGTCAAAGCCGTGCGACGGCACGCGTCTTTCGTACTGGGTCGCCTCCACTCGCTCCTCAATGCTCGCAGCAAAATGTCCCTTCGTAACAAGGTGACACTCTATAAGACGTGTATCCGTCCCATCATGACGTACGCTAGCGTGGTTTTCGCCCATGCAGCTCCTTCTCATATTCACCGACTTCAGACCGTACAGAACCGCTTCATGCGCAAAGCCACGGGCGCCCCGTGGTTTGTGCGGAACCTTGATCTCCACAAGGATCTAGAGCTGCCGACCTTAGCTCATTACATGAAGGACGTCTCTGTACGGTTCTTCGCGTCCGCTCCGAACCATCCCAATCCGTTTGCACGTAAAGCGTCGTCTTACGTGCCGATTCCCGGCCGTAAGAGGCGCCCCCGGGACGTCCTCAACGACCCCGATGATCCGATCACCTTGGCTCTTCAAGCACTATCGATCCGTCCTCAAACCGACACTTTGCAAATACACCGTCTCCGCCGGCGGAGACGGCAAAGACACACCTTCCCCACGACGAGCAATAATCCTGGCGCTTACCGCAGATATCGGCACATTCCGGGCCGATTTTCACCGATCTCTTGACCACAAAGCAACGCCCTAAGCCGAGGACGAGCCCGAGCGGGCGCCCTTAGGCCTGTTGCTATTAATACCGGTTGAGCGCCTTCCGCGCTCGCCATTGTTCGGGTGAAGCTGTAGAGGTCGCAGGACCAACAGGATCAAGTCCATTCGAAAAAAAAAAAAAAATTCCTCGAATAGTAAAATGCTTATTAGATTTAGTTTTCTCATTGCATTTTGAAAACTTTATTATAGGGGTATATAACACATAAACGAGACATTTTACGAGATAACTCAAAATATCAAACAAGCTCAATACATTTTAACGCTCTAAAACACGTGTGACGTCACAAATGTCACCAGATTTATATGGAGCGTTTTAGCACCGCGCGACTAGAATTACTTTTCGACGGGTTGTAGTAAAAAAAGTATTAGTGGTATCGGGAAAAAAATGGTTGAGGTATTTACCTTTTTACATGGACTATCGATTTAGACAAAAATATTCTTCCATGCATCTTCCCCATTTACTACGATCACCAAACCTCCTTAGAAGCGTCTTTTTTATTAGGGTTCCGTACCCAGAGGCTATTAAGACTTGTCTGTATGTAGACCAGGTTGTATCTCATGAAACGTGATTTAAAAAGTATACCTACGTACTCCGCTGCCTCGGTGAGCCCCAGTGGGTGTTGGTTTCCAATCCTTGTATTTCACCATCTGTTACCAGACAGCTAACTAGACGGTATAAATAAGATACATGTCCATGGGATGGCAATGTTTTCTCTCAGAAGCCACAATCACAACAATACAGCACTGAGGCTAGACTCGAGAGAGAGAAAGAGAGAGAGAGAGGTGTGCAGTGAAGATAGTTACGGGTTACGGCTCCACCACGGCACAAAGCTCCTTCGAAAGTAATGATGAGACGGTGGGACGTGACTTGACTAGGAACCTCCTACACCGATAGCAACCCTTTAGTGGTGCGGTAAAGTATTTTTGAACATGAAGTTTTAAAGTTTACCACCTCTATGATTACCTTAGAACGTGTAGGAGACATGTATTAGCTAACAAGCTTTATCGTGGACTTTTTTAGCTGCGTCATCTCACATTGATGACATGTAAACTTCGGCAGCTGCAGATAGATTTTATATTCAAGATAGAAAAACACTGGATCATAATCTCATCTCATTATATGTGGTCGACGATGATAGGCGTTGGTCTAGAAGATGCCTTTCCACTCTTCGTTTGAAGACTCCGAAATCGTAATCTGCAAGAAATAAAAGTGCAAGCGAAACGCTTGGTGCGAGCTGTAGAAATATCCACCGTACTCTTAGGTCTATATAGTGCTAACTCCTAATTCCTTAAACCTTTTGAACAGAATAAGTTTATGAGAGTAAATGTTTAGTCAAAAATTTAGTCATCAGAATAATAAGCTCATTATGTGCTAAATTTCAATAAAATAGTAAAAACTTGTCACCAAAACTATATTTATTGACACCTATGACTTGCCTTGGCCCAAGCATACTTATTTTATTTCTTCAATCAATAAAGATGATAAATTTCGTTCGTAAACAACGGCGGGCTACCAAGTACTTAAATATAGAATCTCTGAAGTTAAAAGCCAATTAAAATTCAAGTGAAGCTACGCAACTGCAAAGGAAATTTCAAACTACATCATCCAGTTGAGCAAGTCATAACATAACACAAGGATAGAGCTAAAGACATTAACTTGGAAGCGAACAGCTGTAACGAAGTTCAGAGGTCCGACTGTAGAACATAAATAATTGAACAGATTCCACTCGCTTTTACGGTGGAATTCACTCGCATTTCCGATGCAATTTAATGTGTAGAAATAAGTTCATGTTTAAAAACAGCGATACATCACTTCCTAACTTTATGAAATTAATCCAGTTGGAATGGTTAAAATTTACCATGAAACCTGGTATAGGTTTATAAGTGAATAAGCAGCATTTGTCAGTCTGTTAGTAAGAGACATTATGACATAGCCACGGATTTAGCTCGATATTAAAAATATTCAACCTTATTGTTATCCCCGCAAAAGTGATTGGTCTTGCATATTGCTCATACGTTCAACAAATTGAAATATTTGCATGCTTGTACTGGTTATTGTGAGAAGAAATATCTAGTTCGAAGCAACACTTTTAATAACTAAAACTTTTTTTATATCTAATCGGGAATTGTCGAACCTCTAAAAAGATTTACAAAGTTATGTGTTTGTAACATAAAAAAAATATTTTTCCCACACAATCCATACTCATATTTGCTTCCTTCTGAATCACAACCCTAAACGAAGAAAATATGTAACGAAACAATGCACCCCTAAGCTTCCTTACAACTAACAAATTCCGTCAAACACTTCAAAGGAGCCTTATGTTCCCCTATTCTATTGATATTCTCGAAACCCGTGGTTCTGTTACAAAGGCTTTAGTGGGTCTTGTGGAATGAGCTATTAAATAGTCCGTCGCTAGAATGGATTTTTTTAAATAGTTGGTAATGTTAGATAGAACATGCCTTTTGCAAATGTTTAACATCAGAAATTATCCTCCACGAATCACGGCTTTATCGGGATAGAACAGTAGTTTAGGTCCTTCTCTATGACATGGCGTAGGCCCTGCCACATATGCGATATCGGTTCGGTTCAGCTGATAAGCCGCTAAAATCTAACAAATATACCAAAAGACGGAGTTCACTTCTGCATTCATAACATTAGTATGATATTAGTATATATGTATTATTCTATGTCGGTTTCGTTTTCGTCTCTCATTCCTATTTTAACGATAAAATTTATAGTTGTAAGTGGAATACAGATTGAATCTTAACTATATCCTCGTAGTTTTCCACATCAATGAATTTATTCGGAACAAATAAAACTCATAGTTCACTTTATTGATATTTTATTTCCGACGTATAAAACCCTAACTACATGATAAGATGGTAACTGAAATATCACAATTAATATGACTCCAAAATTTAATTTCAAACAACTGTTTATAAAGTTTAAAAAAAAGTAGTAAAATTACACATTAAAAATAAATAAATGCCAAATCAACAAACCTAAATTTAAATTGGATGAAACAAAACAACTAAACTATAAATTCAAACTCGTATGTTTTCGAAAACATTATTAATTTATAACCTAATTGAATTACCATTACAATTGACTAATATTCAATTAACATTATTATGAAGCTCATATTTTGTGGTCGAATGCGTGAAAGTGTACTATCACAGTGAACGGAAGTAAATACGGCTTGATTGAAAATTAATTGAGTGAATGTAAAATTAGTAGTGCAGTGACAAAGTAAAGAGGTGTCCAACGATATTTGAAGCATACGAGTGCATTATGCACGTATCATAAACCTACACTCCTTTTCCACCATGATGAATAAATTCTACATTTCCTACAGTATTGACTTAATTATAATCATTCCTCATAGTTGGACAGTGGACACCTCATTGACAGATTGGACAAATGTTATTATGTTCACAAATGCTATCTCGGAAAATATAGGAAATACAACCATCTTTATGGAAACACTGAGTATTACGAAGATAAAACAAATCAGTCTTAAAAATATGACAATTTTTAAAATATCTGGTTAAAATTCACTGATATGCAATATTAACTGTAGTGAGCTAATCTTTGGTTACGTTAATATTTGTAATGAATACAAAGTGTAATAAACACTGATGTATTTACAAGCAATGCCTTCATGGAATGAACATGATAAAACATACCATTCTGTGATTGTAGATTAGAAAATAAATTTGTTCGTGCAAACCAAATTACACACAACAAGTAAATGCGTTCAAAAAGAACTGGAAACCGACTTCGATTGCCTTAAAAGTTTATTTTTACTGAGGCAAATTTAAGATTTATATCGTTTTCTCATGGATGCCGTTGTCAGAACTGGACCAAATTGATTCACCCAGTCAAAAGTTTTGAGGTAACAAACAATAAAAAAACGAAGAAAAAAACATACCCGTTGAATTGATAACTTCCTCCTTTTTTGAAGTTGGCTAAAAATAGAAATGTTATCGAATGATATCTGCTTTTCAATCTCCCGAATCTTAAATGTCTCCTTACAGTGACAAAAGTTGGTTAAATATGACAAATCATATCTGATTTTCTTCTGTAAGTTCTGACAAATATATTCACTAATACTTAATTTTCGTACGCTTAAGATCGCCATTGAAGTGGTTGCTGCATCTCAAATCTACACCAGTTTTATTCCACCTTGTACCAATGCAGTTTCCCTACACGGATGTTTTAGTGCACGCGTTAATGTCACCAATGCTCTTGACTCGCCTGTGCCTCTTCTGCTTGACGGCGGTGTCGTCGACTGACTTCGCAGGCAGAGGAGAGCTCACTCTGTGCGCGTGATCAGCTTTCTGTCCATATCTGAAAAGAACACACCCTGTCAGAGATTTGTAATATTACATTTTCACATGTTATAGTGCTAATACTGTCTGTGAGAGACTTTATTAAAATGACGATATTTTTGAAAATGAGTCCATGAAAATGTGCTTGGTTTTTGGATTAAAAACTGCCCGCGAGACTGTCTCCATGCTATCGTCATTCACGCAATAGGCTTTCGTATTCAATTGGACAGCATGGTATTTTAAACAAGAAAAAACCTCGCAATATTATCTTAAGCTAACTCCTGCGCTCACTACGGCAATGTGTGTAGTTCACCTGTTTAGTGACGGCTTGTACCCATCTAGTATTATTTGCTCTGTAACACCAAGTGACATTGGGCACAGGCCGGACATTTCAAACAAATGTCGTGATACCGGTACCTATTCCCCTACATTCGACGTTGACGTTTGTATTCATGCGCATGTTGAGAGTACCGATCCTTGGGCGGGTCACTTTCTTGCGGGGAGAGGTGAGGTATCGCGGATCGGTGGGAGACGGTGAACGTTCATTCTATACGTAGGCTGAAGGCTACTAACCTGTGCGTTATACTGACGTTCTCTTTAATATCGTTCAATCGTTGCAGACTGTCCCTGGTGGACACACTGGACTGCGAGTACAGGCTGAGCGGCGTGTATATAGGCTCGTACTCCTGCAGGGTCGGCGGTGGGGCATACGTCATGCTCAGCTGGGATAGGGTTCTGACGGCGATGGGGGGAGAATACGACATCTGGTACGGTTGGCCGGTCAGGCTGAGCACGCTAGAACTCTCGCTGGAGCTAGAAGGCGATGTACGGTCGTGTTTGGGCTTTAGAGCACCCAGAGCTCGAGTTATCGATCCCTGTGGAAGTTTAGTTGTATTATTACATAATATATATAGGATTTCTTTAGGAGAGTAGGCCTGAGCCCCTGCAGTGGGGATATATACAGGCTGTTGATGATTTAAAGGATGCATCCAAATTATATGCAGACATTTTAAGGTCGGTTAAATAATTAAATTTAAAATACTAACACGTACATTCCGTATGAATACATTGCTTGAAAACCCTGTAAGTCATACAAAGTATCGGCGAAATAGAGGCTCCTAGGCTCCCTAGAGTCATAAAACCATTTTATAAACTATTACACTAACTAAACACTGCTGTTTGACAGCAGACCTAGGTTACATGGTGGTAGCTAGCCAGGCGGACATAATAAATGCCGACAAGCAAACAGAGTACCGATAGGTAACCCTACTGGGAATCGAACCCAGAAACCTCCGAACGTACGTTCAAACGTGTATAGCCATTAGGCTAATCTCAGTTGGCTATAAACTAACCATATGAACCACTACACGTAATATTTCGAATCGTAGTTTGTAGCTGTAAAATCGACAACGAGTCATTAAGTTCAAGCAGTTTCAACTGATTTACTGGGTCGTACGAAATTGTAGTCTTGGTAGAGGTAAGTTGTTGTAAGCTTCCGAACCTCTGTTATGACTATGACAGTCTGTCTGTGACCGCCTAACTTAGTAACGGTACTTGGAACTTTGCCTTCTCTAGCTCCCCTAGAGGCAACAAGCTATTGTCAGCATAAATCTGTGGGTAAGTCTTGGAACTCTAAATAACAAGTCTAGTAATAGCATACATTTTCTAGAATGTTCGTGCTACTAAACTAGTACAGACAGTCGTAAAAAGAAGAGAAATGTGCAAACTGTTTATTTAGTTAGAACTAAAATGAGAAAGAAAAATACTCCGTTTTCCCGACAAAAATAGAGACGGAGATTTAAACGTGGTCTTATTTGCAATAGTTTTTGCTGAAACTGCAAGCATGGAACAATTTAGGTCTTATTAAAGTTACAGAGTTTGAAAATAAGTGTAATTTAGTAGTTGAATCCTTACCCTGAGGCTGTGTCGCCTAGAATCACTGGTGAGATCGATCCCGGGCAATCCCGTAGCGACCGACCGTGAGAAAGGCCTACCCAACATCCTTATTTGGTGACCAAACATGTTCCTGAAAATTCAATATAGTTTTATTCCCTTACAACGCACGCGGAACACAAAGAGATTTGTTTGACAAAAGCCAGGCAGAGCGCTTACTTCTTTTTATTGTTTAGTTGTTCTCAGTTTTTGTCAATTCTATGGCTTTGTAAATATCTACGAGTATAACACAAAAAGCTGGCATGCAACTTTTTTGTTAAAAATAAGTTACACCAGTATACATTTTATTTCTTTGTATTTATTAACTATTAGTTAAACAAATGTAATGTTTTCGAAAAAATTGCTTTTAGCTGTACATGGGCATAAATATAAGATTGTACATATAGAATTTTGATAAAAATTAAAATAGACACCAAAAGCATGATGCATCGGGAAGTAAAACGAATCATGCGTTTGTGTGTTATGATAATAACTAAATTAAATATGTAGTTAAAGATGCTGGGTGATATTTAAAACTCGATGACGACAAGAAACTTAAGCGTGTTAAAAAATTAGTGACCTCAATTCTATCATTTAATGTGATTCAAAGGAACACAATTGCCCTTCACTGCTGACACAAAGTAATTTGAAGTGCTGTAAACCAAAACCGAAAAGCACGATAAATGTTCACGTAGACAATGGAAATGATGACGATGAAATAAATTCTGTAGTGTAATGGAAGGAGATAGTGTGGATAGAGCCTGACCAAATCAAAGTGCGATCTAATGATGATGACAGAGGCATTCATGATGTATCGATAAAATGATCGTTACCGTTCCATCTCGGTGAGGCAAGGGTCGGGTCGCCTTAGGGGTGATAATAAAACAAACTGACGCCAAGTCCTTTGAATTTCGTGTTTTTTATCAGGATTTATTCACATTTATATTATGTTAATTGATACTGTTACAGATGAACCTAATATACACTGCTGTCAACTTTACAATATGAATGTATACAAGTCAAAAACATAGTTATTTTACAGTATCGGTACATGCTATTATTGTTAAAATCCTAAAGCTATTGTGAATGGTTCCGTTTTTAATATCTAAGGTTATTCAATGATTTAAAATCTCTCAATACGATTATTTAAATTCATGTCAAATTGAAACAAATATTTTAATTATGTATGCCGATAACAGGATATGGTTAACCCCCTATATTACGAAGCATTTAATGCTGTTGATATCAACTAAGTTGTATACATTGACTAAAGTTAACGAATCGATGAATCTCGAATAAACATTAATGACAAATCTAATTCTACGGCGTGTTTGGAGAGTCTAGGGGGACACGATGTAGAACATTCAATCTAACACTGACGAAGGCGACGACAGGATAGTAGTACGTACTAACTAGGCATGTGAACGTTCCCGACCGCATCAACTCTTTGAGATTCTTTTACATACAAACCACGATTATCAATAACTTTATCAGTCTTCGCTGCTCGTCGAGCTATCGGTCAAACGATTCAACACACGAGCAAGTTTTGACGGAAGAACACCTAGGTCTCATTGCAAATTAAAAGTTTCGTGTAAAAATAGCGACTTTACAAACATTTGATACAGGGAACCTTACGTAGATATAATACAACATATTGTAGAAACAGGACGCGTCGAAGCGATTACTTTTTGAAGGATAGTTTTTTGACTTTAGTCGGTTTATCTTTGTTTTGTGGACAACATGGATGCTCGGGCAGCCTCCACTTGCAGTTCTTCCACCTGGCAAAATATCGTATACCTGCAGGATTGCACCTCATGTTATAATCAACTACAGGTTTCTCACCTACAGGCCGTGATCTGGTGACAGCTAGGACATGCATGTGTGCACTTCGCTCAAATATGATCAATGCCCTAATGCTGACATTCGTTTAGTAAAGGTTAATGCTTTAGGGGAAGTAGTAGCAAGTGCGCTTTGTCACCAATCAATATTAATGGGGATATATTGTATAAGTACGCATAAAATATAGAAAAGATATTACTTATTATAAACAATTTTACTTAAATACATAATATTGCAAACTAGTCTACTAGGAAACATAACATTTGCCTCACGTGTGTAGCTTTTAAGTAGACTTGATCAAACTGTTAGTAATATGTTGCGCAAATATTATTTTTCCCTTTCGTAAAAGGCGAACAAACAGTGGGGCTTACCTCGCGGGAATAATAAGTGCATCGAACTCGGCCACTAAGTGCCGTCGTATTATGCTCTTTGAGGGCGGTATACCGAGGGCTGTGGCCATGGTTTCGCCAGTGAATGAGGGTTCTAAGACCACCAAACCACCATGAACTCCACTATCTAGTATTGAAGGAACAAAAGAGGAATATTGTCAAAAACTTTTATATTACGTCGCTCTTTAAATTCTTTTAAACCTACATATGGCTATACTATTGTTACTCAATTGTTTTATCCAATAAATATTTTTGTATTGTATTTGTATAGATCTTACTTTTCAATGGTCCAAAAGTATTGGAAAACATCATTTTCTCATGGCTCAAATAGTCACACTTTATCTTTGGAATTCAGTCATTTAAATATCATTTTTATATCCGTAAATCCTTCGAAATGAAATGAGTTTCGGTGATTGAACTTTTGTGGGTTTTCTTATCTCAATATCTCAATTGAAGCATGAACGGGATTCGCTCGTATTTCACAAGAAAGTCGGTCACGGAGGCGTGTCGTTTTATGAAAGCGTCGAAAGAGAGAAATCAATAACTCACCTTTGAGATTGTCAGCAAATTCACCTAAGTCAATATTGTGTGCCCACCGCATAAACCTTTGATTGGTCCACACTAGAGGATCAGCGTCCACGTTCTCGCATTGATGCCGTCTCACGGCCAAAGCCTGTGACAATACAATCATGACATATTTCAGTTTAAAGGATTTGATCTTTTTCTAGAAATCAATTATCAAACTCAAGTAACTGAGCTTCAAGATTATTCTAATAATTGCGACCTAATTATTTTATAAATTATACATATAATTGTACAGTACTTCATTTTATCATCATCATCAGCCGGGAAACGTCCACTACTGGACATAGGCCTCCTCCATGGTATGCCACATTGAACGGTCCCGAGCCACCTGCATCCAGCGACTCCCCGCAACTTTAACTAGGTCGGCATCCAGTAGGGGGACGGCCGCTTCTGAATTCATTTAAATACTACTAAGCAGAATACAGAACAGACAGACGTCTTCTTTATGGCATTAACTCTTGATTTATCTACGAGTATTTGTAAGCATTATAAGTCTTAAGACTAGTCTTCTGTAAAACATTTCAGCTAACAATAATGATCCCTTTACAAACACGCTTCAGGCCGGGTAGATTACGCTGAAAATTGAAACCGACCTTGAGCAAAGTGAAATGGAAATATAAACAACAAAGGATCCCGTAGGTCAGACGCACCCAGACGAAGAATTAGAAAGAACACAACAGGATGATTAATGAGTGTAGGTTACAGGGGGGTCACAGTTCGTGAAACATTTTGTTGCAGCCTCAGTGGATAATCGTTCATTTGCCCGCCCAAGCCACTTAGGCTCGGGAAAAACGAGGAATCCCATTATTGGATTCAATTATCGTGAGTGGAGTACGATTAAGAATTATAAGGTAGGATTTTGCTTTGGTTTGTGTCTTTCGTTTTCTAAATATATTGCCTTGAGCATCGTTTTCGTAAAATAAGGATAATTTGTTTTAGCGTAAGATCTTGTCGCTAACAAAATTTGTCAAATAGTTTCGTTTCCCTGTCCGGAAATACCTGACATGCCAGAACAATTCTTCTTACATTAGGTTTATTCTTACATTGGGTATAATATTATGAAAGTATCTTTCTAAAGAATCGAGATGATCTATTTACCTTGTCTGGTTAGTTAGAATATTACGAGGATGTTTATTAAATTACAAAAACGGAGAGAACATCCGTTTTTGTAATTTAATAAACATCCTCCAAACATTATCTAAATTTGTAGGAAAAGGTGACAATATTTTTATATTAGTGCCATTATTCTTCAAAATTTGTTGTAAGTAACTTACTTGTCTATCATACTTCATTATCCTCAGCAAGTGTATGCCGTGGACGATGGACGCCTGGTGGAACTTGCGAGTGACACCGAGGTACTTCTCCAGCTCCTTCTTGCTGATCGTGTCCAGCATCCTCGCGTCCACCAGGCTCGCCAGGAACGATTCCGCGTACTGTGGATCACCATGCCTCGTTATTTATACCCTTATGCTGAGATTAGTCTTGTTTGACGCCACATTACAACACAATGCCTATGTATGCACATTAATAACATTTTTAATTGTACGCAATTTATGTGTCAATTGTGTTTTTTATTGTGTTGTGTGTGTCTCAGTCAAATAAATATTTTTCTATTTCTGTTTCTTTTCCAAGCACTGAACAGTGCTTCATAGTTACGCTTCATAAAATATGTTTTGTTTCATTTGAAGAGAAGGTTATTTTTTGGTAAATAAGGAGTAATTTCGTTTGTTTTCGGCAAGAGCTTCTTTAGAATAAACGAACAAAAATTTCGGGTCACTTATTGATTATGACTGCTGCTACGACTCTGGATAACTACATATAGTCTTTTTTAAACTGGAAATAGAGCAACACTTGGCCGCGATCTCACAAACATCCTTACATCCTCGGTTATCGAGGCTGTTTTGGCTAACGTTATTCGATACTGATCCTTGTTGCCATGGAAACTAGAGATATCGTCAGCCAGTGTTGAGGTTAAGGTTTTAAGGATGATTGTTGTTAGAGTCTTGCCCTCCTGATATTAAGCGACGATGTGGCCTGTGATAGTGCGCGTTAGTCTAGAAGTTGCCTCGCTTAGTGTGTGCCATAGGGGTAACAACTATGCTTTTGTGGAGCCCTGTGCTATTCGTCTGTAAGGTTGGTACATCAATGGCCAAGGCGTATTCACCAGGAATAGCTCTTGCGCGCACCCTCCAAAAAGTGACATTTGATTTACGTGCCAAGTAACATCACACATTAAAATGGAATTGGAACGGAAGCGTTATATGATTTATTATGCACTGTTACTTACTTGTGACAATCCCAAGTCTGGCAACCATTCCGCGGCGACCCATGCGTGTGTGAGTTGCCCAATCGTGGGGTTCCGCACGAGGTCTGGTCTCCTCCGCTCCTCGATAGCGAGCCTCAGCTTCTTGCGGTGCATCGGCTGCGTGATGCCCAGCCCCACTTCGAGATCAGCATCCGTCAGCTCAAGCAGAACCTGCCCATTCAAAGCACGAATCTAGAACCAACGAGAAGACAATATTTGACGCTACTATTGCGTCATTTACCCTATTGAGTAAAACAAATTAAATTTCGTTGTACCTAATACCCGTAAACGGCAAACATAAAATGGTAATTTCCCTAAATTGAATATTAATATCCAATAAACTGAGGGCTCTATTAAAATGAAATATTCCTTGATGATATTATTCATTGGGCCGAATATTTCGTGTCAGCTATTAAATAAAGAGCTGAAAATGCTAACTGATAAATCAAAAACCAGAACCGCTCCGAATAAGCAAATATACCTAATGACGAATTTATCACGATGTTTGTATTGGTACCCAGATTTCCATATAAATCTAATAAAACGTACGTATTCAGAATAATGAATGAACGAGGGGGTAATGAAAAAGGGATTTTTTATTCAAAAAGATAAGCCCGTAATGTTTTAGTCGCGAGTTACGAGCGAGATAAATTGAAGCGCCGATTTTGCGTGTTTGAATACAATTTTACATATTTTTCGCGTATTTTAAAGCCATGAAAACTCTCGAGTAGGATGAATAGGCACTTACGTAGGTTATTTATCGACCCGAGCAGATGCATGCCGACATTTGCAAGAATTATTCAGGCGGAGAATGAGAGCTATATCTCAATCACAGTGCGATAGGCAATCAGGCTGTTCAAGAAGCGAGCAATCCCAGAGAGAATCGACGTGAACAATTCCATGTGCTACCCCGGAATGTCCGGGCCCGAGACTATAATTACAGCACAGTACATTTAGCCCGTGACATTTTTTAGCTGAACGTAAGTCAGTTATGATGACATAACAATTTGAACAAACCGTAAATGTTGGACAGTTTTCAGTTTATCATGTCATCAAACTTTCTGCGTTTTAGATGTCGTTCGCCTAAACGGTTTAAAACTTTTCTTGTTTATATGCTTTGAATTGCAGTTACTGAATAGTACCTACATCAAAATTTTTGTTATATGTTCGCAAGTTCATAAAGTTCAGAATATGTTATTGTCTGATGTACTGAATTTTGACACACACTTTAAAATATTATTTAACTGCTAAATTTGTTCATGTCAGTATTTTGTCAAAATCTTTAACTACGTTTGCTTTTCCATAGTCACTTCGCTTGACAAGAGCATTGGTATATCCGCACCTCCTATAATTTTCCTTCAGTTGCCTTACAACATGCGTGGGACATTTTTGATTGTACGAGTATATCTACCTACATTTTGACAAATAAATGATTTCATTACATATCTCACGGCTAAAGCGACAAACAAATACTTTATTAGTTGCCAACTCACCTTGCCACTTTTGACGTTATCAGCTACGGCGGCAGCATACTGCGGCATGCCTAGAGCCAGCTCGAGCCATGCTATGATGGCGGGCGCGCGCCACCGGGCCAGCGGCAGCGAGGCTGCTTCTCTCAGAGCGGCTTCACTTCCAAGAGGAGACCAGGCTCTGGTGCTCCCTGTACCGGCGTATACCGGCTCTGGACATACGAGAGTTGGAGTCGATAAATAAATTTTTACATTAACTACCTGAAAACAAAAACCGTAACCTAATGGAATAATAATCTGTACTCGTAGGTTTGGTTTTGTGGTAGGACATTCTCTATGCCCTGACTAGATACCAACATGTTGCTTAAGTCTGCCGCCAAACAGCAGTGTTAATAGCACTGTTGTGTTCCCGTAAGAAAGGTACCAGAGCCAGTGCCTCTTTAGTTTGAGGATTCTGGGTGCGCATGCTTACCCCAGAACGGGGCTCTATCGTCACTTTCCATCAGGTGAGATTAAGGCCAAGTGCAAACCCATTATATATTTTGAAGGAAAAAAACTTCGAGACGGGACGAGTAGTGTTTATTATTATTCTCAAATTGTCGTGTAGGTTGTAAGGTCGATGATCCGACCTCACAGACTGGTTGCGCCGCCATAGTCCTCTGACATCGCTCATGTAGCTACTACCTGTCGTAGATAGCAACCAGGACCAACGGCTTAATGTGCCTTACGAAGCACGGCAGCCTGTTTTTTGACAATGTCCCCACCGGGAATCGAGCCCGGGACCTTCAGCGTGTGGTGCGCGTCTGAGTCTAATGCTCAGGCAACTGCGCCACGGAGGCCTTCATACTGACACAAACAATTCAGTTGACATTGTAAGGTGTGCAGGAGGGAAGGAAGTGCATGCTGATTGGCCCATTCAAACTTAAACCCTGCCCTAAATTAACTAAATCGTGTAAGATATATAAGTCGGATGTGATATATAAATGTGTTTACCTTGCTTTTAGATGTTTAGTGGTTGGTCAGTAGCCCAAAGGCTGTCCTTGAAATATATGAAGAAAAAGGTATGTTTCCTCACCGCTCTCGTGTCCACTGGCTGTAGCGCTCCCCGACTTGGTGCGATGCCTGTTCCTAGCGAACACCCGCGAGATGGATCCCCAGGCGGATCCGCGTCCGCGACCCGCCTTGCCCCCCGCCCCCGCCCGCGGCCGCAGACCCACCAGCGCTGACTCGCACTCCCCCGGGCTCGACAGCTGTTCCACTGACCTAATAAATAATACAACCCGATGTCACGAACTGAAACTGAATATATGTTATGCATAATAGATTTCATAAATTGAGAGACTGAAGTGTTGTAGGCCGGATACTTCAAACAAATGTCGTGATATCGGTTCCTATTCAGATACATCGAACGGATGACGTTTGTATACACGTGTGCGTGCGAATAAATTGAAAGAAGCGAAACTCTTCGTACGAAATGGTGGAATATCAACCAAGTAGAGGTGGAACTAAGTTCAATTAAATAGTTCAGTTTTGTTATAAATGTCTTGATTGTAGCTAAAATATATAGATTCAACTTTTTTGGAGGGTTCGAGGTGAAATCTCCCGTAGCAACAGATACTTTACTTACAGATTCAATTGAAATTGATCGAGTCCGCGATTGGGAATGAATGTTGTATTTGTTTATAATAATATTCAATAACTTACCGCGATAATGAACCAGCATCAATAGACCTGGTGAAAGGCGAAGCGCTGTTGTGTGGTGATAGAGTAGGGCTGCAGTCACGGGGGGTGTTTACTAAAACAATGTTTAAACAATTCACACTAATAACAATGTGACAATTCGATATTTGACTGATAAAATATTACTAATTGGACAGTCAATGTAAAAAAATAAAAAGCTCTATCGATTTTTTAGCACAACCCGCCGAAAAGTGATTCTAGTCACGCGGTGCGCTCCATATAAATCGAGTGAGTTTTGTGACGTCACCTGCCTGTATTGGAGCGTTTATTTAAAATGTCAAAAAATAGTTCTAACTATATCTGAAATGTATAGAAACAGAGGAGGCATTTCTTTTCGTTTTCCTGATTTGGTGTGTTGTGCATTAAGGCTCCTCACCAACTCAAATTTCACAACCAACAACCTGAATGTATGCCACGAACATAATAAATCGCTGGAACAGTATCACAGTTATCTGGCCTGTCATCGAGCCTGTATAACGACCCAATCTCGTCGTTAAGTAAGCCTCGCGAGTAATAAAACGGTTGTCTCGTAAGCGGAAATTTTTACCGCTTCGCTTTCCCCCTAAAAATGTCCTTTGATAAGAGCGAAATGGTGAACTCTGTAATAATTAAATAGATATGATTTTCGGAGAACAAAGCATTAGACACGGAGATAATGTAAGAACACCTATTCGAATCTCACAGGGTTCGGTCTCTTTTCCTACTTACTTAACGTGAGCTCTGATGAAAATCAACGCTAGTGAAATGCACTAAAATGCTTAGTCCCTAGTCCAGCATGAAATTCATTACATTTTCGTAATTATATACTATTGAATTAGTTTTCGAGAGTTCATATTACAAGTTACTTAAAGAGATTCGGAAAAGATTTAAACATATTTTTAAAACACTTTTATTTTAAAAAGTTTTGCATATTTTTTTATTCACTTCGATTTTAGGTGATCCAACACCAGGGGGCAAACAGGAAAAGGGCAAATAATGAACGTGGCTCTTAACGGAAATCCTCTGAATAATGCCAAAAGCTTGTTTCGAGCTCGACCGAATATCAAATGCGGTTCATTTAAGAGTTCATTTGCCGAAATTAAAATTCTTTTTACGGGAACAATGCAGCTCCGAATGTAATGAAACCATGTTAAAAGCATTCCAGCTGTTATGCTGGATTACAGTAGAATCCATTAAAATTAATACCCAGGTGTATGGTAGAGTTTTTAATTCATCAAGCCATGCTTTTATAATCACGCTACTGGTGTTAGGTGTGATTTATGACGCTTCAATATTAATTTGTAATGAAGATTTACAACTAGAATGGAGCGCTAGATAAATTAGTTTTTGATAGATGCGACTAGTTGTTAGTTAAGGCAAGGTTCGACAACAGTACACACGAGACGTGGGAAAATTGCAATTTCAAAGAATAAATTTATAATAGGAGAACAAAATTACAGCAAAAACGAAAATAAAACACGTACTGGCAAGTTCATATTTAAATGTAAATGCACATGAGGGGTGCAGTCCGTCTGTCCTGCATGTCATTGCGAACTTTGCAGATCTATTGTGACAGAACTATTGTTCCCTATCACTATCACCTGCCAAAGGCCAATCTAGGTCATTAACCGTACGATTGCTCTGGGTCAAACCCAAAGCTTTCCGTTGTGGCAGTGTGGCCTCCGAGGTGTCTGTCTCTGCTGTGATAAAGAGCATCACAGTGGCAGAGGATGTGGATGGGCGTTTCCTCATCCTCCTGACAGAATCTGCTAACCCGAATGCTAAAGGCGAATGATAATCGGAATCCTTAGTTGGTTCCTGTTGAACTGCTGTTAGGGTAAAAATTATTGTTGTAGACATTCAGAAGCGCATTATAGTTTATGGTTTAGGTCAAGTATGGCTTTCCATTTTATATGTTTACTCCAGCTTTTGCGACATCGTCTTTTTGAATCCGTTCTTTTTATCCGTATCATACAAGTAGTAGAAGTTGTGGACTTCTACTACTTGTTTGATACGCAGCTAATATCATTTTCTGACCCTTCAACTTTCCCTACAAACAATCAAATCATTCTGACTATCCGTTCCAACGTAATGGAAGGACAAACTAACAAAACAAATAAACACTTTGTCAACTCACGCTGATAGATGTGGTGCGCTGATGAGACGAGGGACACGGCGTCAGTGTCGTAGGGGTCCAGGGATGGAGGCACGCCTTCAGCAGTGGAGTCAGAGAGGTTCCCGCCGCACACTGACGTGGCTCCACCGTCGCTGCTGCCTGTTACTGACAATATGCCTCCTTCATTTCACAGAATAGAAGTCACATATTATATCTAATTAGAGACTTTAAAAATTAAAGAAAATAGTTCTTCATTCATAGATAGATGGCACCGTCGTAGCAAAATTTTACTGTCTAAAGTATATTTTTTCGTATGAATTGAAAGTAAGGAATTTATATACTGAATTCCTTGATGAATACTGAATTGCTAACCAAAGAGAATGTAACTGCCGTGTAAATAAATCTGTCAAGTTGTTAACAAGTCTTTTTGGGGGTGTGTGGACTGCCATGATAATTTATGATAGTTTTATTTCGAGTACGTCGCGCCATCTATCGATTCCTTTAAGTACGTTTCTGAAAGTTCCTCATTGAATTTTTAATTCACAGTAGTATTGCACCAATATTTTGGTTACGGGGTATAACATACATTTGTGGAAAACAATCTGCTGTTTTTAATAGTTTTGCATGATTTTGTAAAGAATATGCGGATTCTACCTCGTCTAATGCGTGGGTTTAATAAATACACACACGCACACACGTGTAACTGACAATGACGTGCGCTTCATATTGACGGCCGAGTGACTGATGTGTACTTTTGTGTTTACTTTGAGTATTACAAACGAAAGTGTCTGATGTAGTTCTTTCATACGTGTTCAGTGGAAGACAACCTCTGGATGCTCTGATCTCCGTATTTCATAATATATCGTTTATCACGTATAGCTCGATGTTATAGTTTCATGTTTCTTTGTAACCTGCTGAAAGTAAGGGAGGGAGGGGAGAAAGTGGAAGTGGGTGTTTGTGGGTGGCAAAAATGTGAAAAATGTATAGCTGTCCTTGTCTAACTCATGTGAACTTACATGAGTGAAGAAGTTCACATGAGAACTTATGGAAAGTTCTGTAATGCTCTAGAAAGATTACATTTACTCTACGTTTATGCCAAAATAAATGTCCACCCGTGTGAAGCCGGGGCGGGACACTAGTATTTTATATATGCATTTATTGTGATGTCAAACAAAGAGCAGTTCAGTGTGTTGGCATATGTGTAGATATGAGTAAAGCTGTAGTTGTGCGTATCCCGTTCATTAATGTAAATTGATATTACATTTGACGGGCAAACAGGTTAATTAGTGTCCGTCAACGTAATATATATTGGATTGAATTAATAATATCGCGAATTTTAATTAATTTAACTTTAAAGCACTTTCATAGTCGATTTCACGCGGATAAAAAAAAGTTCGATTCGAACGCTTCGCATGTATCGTGCTTTTGTCTAAAAGCCGTAGCTGGTCCTCCCCCATAGATCGTCTCTTGGAACAGTCTTTCCATTTGGGTATTTGTCGTAATCACCATGTTTGTCAGCCGGATAAGTGAACTGGGACCACACGGTTACCATAACTTCCAAAATAATAATTGCACATTTTTTAAAAAAAAATTGTGGGTCGCCCGTAGCTTTTTTCCGCGTGGAACATAGTTTTTGAGTTGTACATTATTAAACTGATCAATGTTCCTAATTTATTCAGCGGTCGGTCTAACCCAAGCAGTTTAGGCCGCACATCCCCACATTTGTACCATGTTACATTCTTGTTCCTATGCAGTGCGTCGAAGGAAATGACAATAAAAGGTGAATGTGACAGGGTACAAAAGTGGGTACACGGACGGACATTATATACGTATGTGAATCAGTTCTATCAGTTTTTTTCTTTCAGATATCTCTATACAAAGCATCAAGTTATACTGACGCTCTTTATGACGTGAAGAAAGGACAAACATACAAACTCAGTTTCGCATTTTATACTTATTCTTACATTGTGACAACTCTTATAGATAAAATATTACCTCTAACACCAGAGTCTGCGCTGCAGCTGCCTCTATCACCGATGAGCCCTGAAGGTCCACCGAGCATCATCGGAGGGCCGATCCCTAGAGAAGCCACGCTCTCACCCTCCGAGAGACACCCGGCCGCCTGCAGTTGACGTCTGGCCTGGTCAAACATAAATACACTTAATATATTATCGCCACGACGAAAATATTTGATGTTATCACATCAGCTGGCAGCCGAAAGCGGCATAAAGGTTCCTTGTGCTGTCTGATACTTGAAATTTTCCTTTAGTTGTATTCTAATATCCGAAGCGAAGAGATGGTACAGTGAGCGTCAACTTCGTATGTTAACTCTTAAATTACATTTCTCTTGATACACTTTAATATCAAGGCAGAGTGAGTGTGACATGATTCAAAGTTGCGTAGATACATGTGATGCTTATTGTAATATGATTAAGCTGAAACCACACAGCAATAGACTATACCTCTACATAAAATTGATTTTTTTTTAAAAACCTTTCAACCTTTAAATCTCGGAGCCGGTCCATAAAAAATAATTCTTATTTCGTAACGTGATTACAAATTACACTGAAAATATATGCAAATTTTCCACTTCAATGATTTTAATCCCATGGTGGGTTCAGGGTTCCGTACCTCAAAAGGAAAAATTATATGATAACTTGGTTGTTTGTCTCTCTGTTTATCTGCCAAGACCCTTTTTCTCTGAAATGTGTGGAGTTATCAAATTGAAATTAATATCAAACACTCCAATCTGTATATAGTTCAACGCAATAAAAATATGCAGCCATTTATTCGTTATATTTTGATGATTTTCCGTGACAGTGCATCAAAACTTATAGGATAATTCCCATTGACCTAGAATTTTGAAATTTGGCAAGAATTAAAACACAAAGAAATAAATCTGATAAGTATACTTTTTAAATTATATCTCATTAAAATCGATGTTACGATTACAAACTGCTTCCAGCAACAGTGTTATTTGTATTTAAATGTGTAAATCAACCACAATTGCTCGTGTATTTCACCAGGTGAAGCTAGTTCCTATAAAATATGATTTTCAGCATGGTAATTATTACTAGTCTGTACGAAATCCTCGGTGCGCGAGTTTGACTCGCACCTGATCAGTTTTTTTCTCCAATTTAAGCCCAAAGCGCTTCGTTCAGTTAGCGCTGTCAAAGTTTAATATAATATCGCATTATTTCTACTGCGTGTCATTAACTTCCTACGAGCTTCGCCCGTTTGCAAGTCTCAATTAAATTCAATGGGGGCTTTAATTTGAACAGGATTTGGCCTTTCAAATGGGCTGGCCTGAATAACGATCCCCATCGCCTGCTAACGAGATTATAGTGTAAACGTTACTTTTTGGGTGTGCGCTTAGCAAACGGAACTTAATTGTTATTTACGAGGCGTGAAATTGAAATTTTTCATGTTCTAAGCGAGCTGTTAAGACTTTATTAACGGTTTCCTTTGAAATAAAAATATATTTTTATAATGGACAAAATACTTTGTATTATCCCTAGCAAAACTTGCCAGATATATCTGCATGATTTAATACTAGATTTTTACACAAGGGATTAAAGTGATCAATTGCATTCCGAGATATTTACGGCGCCCGAGCGAAGCAAGGGCGCCTATAGTTCGAGACTGCTATTGATTATTTCACACGAGGAAAACAGTCTACTTGTCATTTCGAGTGTGAGGAAAGGAAATAGAGAATATGTGATATAATACATACACTTTATTTAGCAAAACCAATGCAAATACGAATCTTGGACCTCACTCACCGCTAAACAATTGTACATCAATATAATGCATTAGCCAAAATCAAAGATAGATATTTTTGCTAACAGTAAATTTAACTTCAACTGGGGAACCGATTTTGATCATTCTTTTTCATTTGAAAGCTGGTGCTTACAGTATGGTCCCGTTTCAATTTGGTCCATTTATTGGCAACGGCATCCATGAGAAAACCAATATGGTTGTAGTCTTAAATTACCGTCTCAAAATACTCGTCGAATTTAGAATCTCCTTCTTTTTTGAAGTCGGTTCATTACAAACCGTTGCAAAATTATTACTGTGACACCACTGCTCAAACAATTAAAGCCCCATGATGGTACGTGTGGTATCGTTAAAAAGAAAGCGTTGCGTAAAAATTAAAACAAAGTTCGGCAAAATGAAATATTTCGTTTTCTTTCTGGAATACTTCGTTCATTAATGTTCGCCAATAAAAAGTTGAAATTGCATTCTCTCCGAGTTGTAAAACATTGTTGCGGATCGTTTAATTTTCTCCGCAATTTAGATCAGAAGGCGCAATTTGAAATGGTAATTAACACCGTGCGCCGGTGATGGATGAGCACCACTGCCCTGCCCTATCAGGGGTACATTCATCATAATACTTTCCCTTCTGTGCGCTTTATTTATTACTCTTTGCCACTTCATTGTTCTAAATGATTAATATTATAAATATTCCTTGCAGTTTACTTTTATTCTCAATTGAATTCCTTGAACTATTTACTGTCACAATGTAATATTTATATGTACGAGTTGTTTAGATTTGGTAAAAACAAAATTACAATCATATGCAAATTGAAAACGGGCGTTTTCATCATACACTGAGTTTTTCGTTAAATAAAATATATTGACCAACAGAGATAATAGCTTATTGTTTTTACTCCGGTGTGTCCTACTACAAAACTCACATTTGTCCTGCTCAATCCCAAGTGAACGTTGTGTCAGTCGTTCAGAAATTAGTTTAAGTATTCCGCTATCTCGTTGAGAGACTAATATTATATTTTCCTGTATTTAATGGTACTTACTTCGAACAGCTGTTCCCTGGCATGCCTTAGCTGCGTGTCCCTGGCACTGAGAGCGGCCGCTAGTTGCAGAGATCGCTCCGCTTCGTCCCGCGCGTGTCTCAGTAACGCCGCGCGCTCACGCTCGCGCTCCGCCCTCTCCGCTCCCAGCGCTGACGAAGCACCACCTCTTGACCGCATCTGCTGGAATAAATCTTGAGTTCACACTACCACCACATTTTCACACAACAGACAGTTCAAACAAACGGCGTGATATCGGTTCCTATTCCTATGCATCGAACGGATGACGGTTGTGCACTCGCGCACGTGTGAGTAAATTCGCGCGCGCCGTAATACCTATCCTTGAGCGGTCACTTTCTTGCGAGTAGCTGCAGTATAGCGGTTCGGCGGGTGGCGGTGAACATTCTTTCTGTACGAACTAATATTATCCTATTACGGGCGGAATTTTTTCAAGCTATAGGTGCGAAAGTTTGAAGGCGTTAAAACTGCTGCCATATGGCATCGCCAGTGCATAATGGGTTAAGTCTGTGCTACCGTTTCAGATAGTTATAAACAATCAAACTATCCAGAGTCTACCAAATACTTTTTAAGTCACCAATAGTTAGCATTTGGCTATAATTTCACGTGATTAAGAATAAAAATTATGTTGGGTGGAAGCGAGCTCACACAAATGCACTTAGGTTAGTAACAGATTATCGTTAATAGTTCTCGTAAGTAACACACAAATGTTTGGTTTGAAGTACTTTTCCTCACGAATGCACTTAATACATACAATTTTATCCTTTTAGCAACTGAGCATGACCTATTTTTTACAGTGTTAATATACAATATTTCAACCAAAAATATATTTGATAAGCATAGCAGATGCAAAATGTTCACTGTGGAATATGAGCCTCTCTAAGAGATCTATACGTTTCTTTCTTTCTATCGAACTTTCCATCTAATTGTTTGGTTACGTATGTAAACGTTGATTATCCAGTAATGTTTTTCCTTGTTCGCTTTTTATGACACCCTAGGGATGACTTCCTAAAGCCAAGACCACAAGTTGTAATATTACCTGTTCGTAGTTCCTAATAAAGTCTCGTAGTTCTTTCTCCTTGTCTTCAAGAGTAGCGTACAACTGTTTCATCTGGTTGAGGAGATCAAACTTCTCCGCTTTCAGTCTCTTTTTATCCGCTTTCAAAGCTGTATCAAATAAAAGAAAACACATTCAGAATGTAATAGGTTAGTCGCGACTTACTCATTTTAGTTTTGAAAACGTTAGGCGAGGGATTTGCCGAACATTTCGAAATTCCGTCAGTGTTTGAATGAACACTCCCAGAGGTGACCCAAAACTCTTTGATCATTTCCCTAGCTTCAAACGAATCCTTTTGCAAATATATCTTCTATTTAAATACTATTTAGATGTTTTAAATGTTTGTTACGTCAACACATCTTTTTTAGTTCTTTCTAATATATCTTACATAATCGTGTAATTTAATTTCAAAGATTCTGTTTCTATTTCAAACTACAGACGTAATAAAACGCAAATTCACTGTAGTAGATTTATGCAAACATATTTTTATGTTCAGAACTTTGCTGTTGTAGAAGTTTTAATTGAATTTCAGAGTTTTGATATGCAAGTCATAACCCATTTCTTTTTGACATTACGTGCTCGTAGGCGAATATCATACGGTGTGTTTGGTTGGTTGCTACTTCTTAGCCCCTTAACGATACAACCGATCGTAGCGAAATTTAACATGCACGTAGATTGTAGCATGGTGACATACAGTTAACTTTATGAAATGTTTTCTATGGGGTAATTCGTCCACGAATAAGAAACACAAGTTTATTCATTCTGCATTGAATGAAAAACTTCGCTATTGTTTCTCTAGACTTTATTTTGCTAGAGTTTTGCCCGCGAAATTATCCCACAGGAATTACTTGCTGAACAGGACAAAAGTAGCTTATGTCCTGTTCTGGCCCTTCAATTGTCCCTATATAATAAAAATCAAGTCATGCTGACTATCCGTTACGACTTAAAAGAAGGCCAGACAAACCAAAAAACAAATTTTTGCATTTAGAAGATTAGTATAGATAGTTTTAATAATAATTAACCCTAAAGATATAGTAAAGACTAACTATATAAAGACTTCTCGTAAAAACCTGTCAGTTTTTGTATTAACAATATCGCAATTCTTCCCTGGACCCTTTATTACGCAGGTCAAGCCGCTGGCCGATTTCTATTTTAAAATCAAATTAAATAGCAATAAAGCTAGGGTCTAGAGCATACTCAGCACAAATGTCGCATATCTATAAAGAAAAGCGACTATCCGAACGATACGAGGTTAATAAACTGGTGATTATTGAGCCTTGTTGCGCAGATAAGAGGCTTTGATCGTTGGTTCATTGAGCGTGGTTATTGAGCCTTGTGAACGCCCAGGATGCGCGGAGTTTAGATGTTTACCTACATGTTACGAAGCAGGTATTATCTTCATGCAGCGGATTGTTTGTTAAGCGATCACTTCCCATGTAGTTGTTGTTTACTGGTTCATCGTCAAACTAGATTATATTCTAATTTAGGCGTGTTGTTATCCAATAGTATCAGAAGTTCGGTTGTTTAGTTTAGTCACCGTAATGTTAGACTTACGTCTCGTTTCAGGTCATGCAAAATGACAGGGACTACTGAGCTTACTAGATCTACGAGTATATATCAGTAATATCTGGGCCACCGAGCTTTGCTTTATTTCTTTCCCGGGTTAGAACCCAGAACACAAGCCATAAAGAGTGTAACAATTAGCCACTTCACCACAGCGCTTATGCTCTAGAGTACGAAATTAGTGACCACCATCATCAACAGCTCTTATAGGGTCACTTGGTTGTCCATCTTTCAGTCAAGAACCATTTCCCACCCAAAATGGTGTTTAGCAGCATATCCAGTTGCGGAAATTCTTTTACGGCGTGCATTATACTGCGCGTATAAGGCGTTTATGATTCACTGGTGAGTTTGGTTCGTTGTTTGTTTCTGAATAAGTTACTGTTTATTTCTGTTCTAGTGTCTATTTGTTTTAATTGCAATAAATACCTTTTCCAACAGCCATAGGAAAACATACGGCGAGCAGCTCAGGTTTGTGCTCCAGAATACATTGGCAAAGTCAAAAATTTGGCTACGTATCATAATTTCCAATTTTTGTTTTATTTATAGCTTTTTCAATTGACCTGC
This sequence comes from Carcina quercana, assembly GCA_910589575.2. NCBI lineage: Eukaryota > Metazoa > Arthropoda > Insecta > Lepidoptera > Depressariidae > Carcina > Carcina quercana. Next base: position 8,514,237 of record OU342439.1, read on the forward strand.
CAATCCCATCGATGTCAACAACGGAAAAATATCCCTACTCAATTTTCCTTGATATTGTCACGGCGTAATTTACTGTCGGGAATTCACTTTTCCTCCCAAAAGTTGCTCTCAGATACGAAAATATTAAACAGGAAGGAAGTAAGACAGCCATTAAATTCATATTCACGGGTAGGACGTTTGTGTCGTGCCAAGTTCGATTTTCGTAAGGGTAATGATGTTAGTGGAAATGTCAGCCGAAGTTACCGAAGCACACCAGCGGCACGTGATCTGAATTTTGATGTTCCCGCGCGCCTACCTGGGGCCTCTGAGGATAGGGCAGAGCGGACATCGTTTTGACATCAGATAAGCTAGCATTAGTTTACGTTTAATGTTTTCGTCATCTCAACCTCCAAATTATGCATTGCCGACGACATGAGAATTCATGTTTTTATTTGTATAATGGATTTGCACTTGATCTAAAATCTAAATCTGATGTAAAATATCGTAAGCGTGCTACTAAAAAATTCCACACTGAATATAAATTATCTAAAGATATCGGGTTAGCGAATAGATCGTGCAGTTCGGAAATATAATTATTTTGGCCACAGCATTACTATGAAATGTCAAGCAGTACATATTTGCTAAGCTATAAGCACGTAAACAGATGAATCACAAAAGCGGCTCCTAAGGCTACCAACTGATAGCGACAAAATCATACCAAGAGTGCGTGACTGAGAAGAAAATAAACCAGGTTCGGTAGCAAAAAAATCATTACATAAGGAAGCTACGCACTTCCGGGGAACATTATGTGTATAGTTTATCAAAGTGTCGGTTGGTACACGACTATCGGATACAGCACTCAACGAATTGGATGCTTTTATGTCAGAGGCTTACGTCGGATTTATAGGTCGGCGTGGTCAGAGTAAACCTACGAGTATGAAATGTTTCCAAGATATTGGCTCAGACATAAAACTGTATAGTTTGTCAATTAAAAATCTGCCAGTACAGACATATGAGGCATTATTGAGGGACAAATTTACATTTATCAGAGAACTAGTTAGGTAATTTGATTGCTCAAATACAATAGTTTTATTTTCAGTTCATATGTTTTAGTAATGGCGGAAATCAGAAACACGATTCACAACGGAACATTGATCGTTTTACTAGCTTAGTGTCTATTTTACCTAAAAATAAGCCAAATTAAACCGTCTTTTAGTTGGTTAGCAATTGAAATGTCTGTCTTTATTGTCTTCATTCACGTTCTTAGTCTCGAGTAACTCATATTTTTGTTTAGACACGATAGTGCATTTGTAAAAAGAGTTTGGATCGGATTGGGATTCGATATTGAAAACATCTCAAATCAAACAGTAACATAAGGTACTCTGAAAGTTGTTTCATTTGTAACGCAGCCCCTACATCTGTCTTATCTCATATATTAAAGTACTTACAGTTAACAGCTTCCCTGGCCAGCAGGAGCTCCTTCTCTAAATGTTGAGGATCGAGAGGCACAGCTTCTTGCCCACTTTCGCTCTTTGCCCGTTCCAAGAGTGTTGTCCCCGCTTCACCCCGCTCTGCTGCTGCTACTAAAAGTCTTCGAACTCGAGTCAGTTCAGCCTGGGTATACGAAGTAAAGAATATAAGAACTTTGTAAAATGTATATGCTTACAGACTTTATAAAATTATTATGAAATAATAAAAAGATCTGGCTCAAACTTGAGAAAGAACTTCAAGTTTTTGTTGGATAATTTTTTGTACGACAAATGGTTTTAAGATATTCTCTGTAACTACGAGTAAAAAAGGCGCTGCGTTTTGACAGATTAGGTTACATTTATTTTTTAAAAGTTTACGAGTTGTACGAGTTGAATTCGAATTGCTCAAGGCCTACTTGAGTTTTTTATTCATGCACGCACGTGCGTTGCTTTTATCGTTAGGTTTTGAACACGATCCTTCGTCAGTCATAGCGACGTCAGCTATCTAGTGACATTTTCTAATTACCACTACGGTTATAAAGCAGTTTGCTCACACTGCTATCCGTTTTATAGAATGCTCCCTAAGTGGCTTACTTCACCGACTACAACACAAGGGGCATTTATATTCTAAAGACTAAATCACAATGAACGCAAGTTTATATTCACCGACCCTTTTGTATGTCGTCTTTGTTAAATATTTAGTAAGCCGTTATTCGAGTATAATACGTAAATCGATTTTCTAGTTTCATAAGAGCTAAGTTTTACGTATAATAAAGGCAACGAACCCGAAATATGGCATTTAGATTCCATATGTGACATACAGTCATAAGGGTCTTAAAAATTCAGTCAAGCTAAAGAAATAGCTAGCATAAGTCAATAAATATATACAGTTGTACTTTAGAAATACATCATGATATTTCATAAAACGTTACCTGAAGCCTTTCGTTCTCCGCCCGAAGCCTCCTGGCCAGCTGCGTCGCTGAGAGCATCCCAGGGGACGCCGGGATGTCGTCTGGCCGCGACCGGTCCGACCGTCCGCCAGGGGACGCCGCTTCTGTTTAACAAACATATTTACGACCTCTACTTAAGGGACTCTCTTCAAATGCGTCGTGGTAGACAAACACGGCTTAGAATTATACTCTAAGCTGCCACAATGGAGCAGATACGATTGATTGCATTCCTTTTGAAGATCGAATGACAGCTACGAGTATATTCGTAAAAACAGTTATACTAAAAACTACATTCTAAATCATGTCGAATGTAGAAATATTATTCGATATTTTAACACGAATTGCCACAAGCTAGGGGAAAAAACATTGAAACAAAAACACCCACATAGCTTTGCCTAGACTTGTTTTACTCGAGCATTGCGCTGGCGGGCACCGGGCACTCAGCATGTCAATAAAATTTGTTAATTAAATTCATTTAGGTACATGTAAATATTTTTTTGCATAATTTGACTTAATTTGTCTGTTACACTATTATGTATGTATCAAGGAGCAAAGGTCTGTAAAGGTATGTAATAGACTAGGTCGTCTGGTGTACTACCACTAATAATTTTGTTAAAATGTTTAAAAGGCAAAAATGTTTCTTATCAACGACGGCAAGAAACCCAAAAAATATGGATAATTTGTCCCTGTTACCAGTCTTACAAATAATTGTTTCTAGTGAGCCATGAATTGATAAGATGGTATTATTTCCTTACGGTTGAATTGACAAGGCGTTTTAACAAAATACCAATTTACAACCAAATGATTATTTGTCACGTCTACGTAACTGCTAACTCATTCGTAATTTACTTAACATTAACAAAACTGTATATTTAATAGCTCCACTTTGTCCAGAGTTTCGTAGCCTTGTTAACATTCAAGAGCTCACGTAGTACTCCTCAATTATTAGCTGGTATACGAAAACTTTGTAAAGTTGGGGAGCCGTCCCAGTCATACAAATGGGATTGGTTATGGCGACGTAAACATCGTAATAATGTGTAAGTTGTTTCAGTCACGAAGGCGACAGCTCCGGCTCGTCCAGACGAATCGATTGCTCGTATGTTTAGTTATAAACATGAAACACAAGTCTAAGCCCAGGTGTGTGCGGCGCCCGCTTCATTGTACCACAATGAAAGAGACTTATTGACTGCCACAAAACACAAACAACGTCTCTCCGGTTTTGTAATTGTTCTTCTCAAGTCGGTCTTTAATTTCGCCGAACAAACGGGCGGAATATTGAGAGAATCTTCCCACGCAATCCGCACAAATAATCGCTGAGTATTTTGGAATGGCTCCCCGGGGAGAAAAGAATAATGCTCGAGAAACAAAAAGAATGTGACAAATTATCTAGTAGCAAATTGAACCTCTAGAGTCGGAATAGAAACAGTGTATTATTGTACACAAATACCAAGTTGGTGTACTCCATTGGGAGAAGATAAATTGCGGACCGGCACCTCCCAATTTCTCACTGATCCTATTATTGTACCCCGAGAAAGTCAATACGTTTATTGAAGAAATTATTACGGAAGGAAGCACTGAATATCTAATGCTACCATTTTATAGGAATCGATAATATTGTAATACAAATTCTTCTTGTCGTGACCGACCTCGTGTCAGAGTTGTTGAACTGCCATAGTCTTCTGACATGGCTCATGTAGCTACTACCTGTCGTAGATAGTAACCGACTAACGGTTTAACGTGCCTAAGATCAATGGAATGGAAGAATGAAATTTTTCTCGCTCTTTTTCTTGCGATTCTACATTTGTCCTTCTACGTGTCTAGATGCAGCGCATTTTGAATATTGATCGATTACATATTTTTTCGGTTTGAAAGAATACGTATGAATATTGAGCTTTCAATATTAATGACTTTTCAATGACATGCACATTGCGCATTTATCAGAGGAACCGAAAAATTTTGTCATGAAAGAGTATAAAATTAAAGAGTGACCTCCGAGTGCTTCAAAAGCATGACATACAAGCTACTTTGCTCTCGTGTGAGTCTTATATAACTTTCTGATGAAAACATAATATTATGATATTCTTATCAGCCATACAGCCAATGCGTCTCTCTCATAGATCACCTATCGCAAGTCACACTATAAAGTGAGTTGCCATAATCACCAGGCTTGGCTGATCGCAGTATGATGTTCCTGTTACATAGGTAGGTGCTGGCCCATCTCCTGCATATTTTTTCCACTTAATGGCCTATTACGACACCCATCCGATAAGGGGTGACCCTATTCTAAAGCCGAGATTATACGGCATTTTATTATTTTAAACGTAAAATAAACAATTTAAAAAATATTCCGCGCAGTAATCGGTTGTCTTGGTTTTAAAATTATATGAAGTTCGGCAGTACTTCACGCCTTTAGCAACCTATTTTAATGTCGCTTTCGGATATTTTACACTCAATATTTTCACACTTTTTCTTTCTATAGTGTTAAACTATTGCATGTATTTCTCTTTGTATTCAAATTTTTACCGATTAAAAAGTAAACCAATCAAAATTTGAGTTTTATGATATTTTCTTTCTTCAGAATATATTTTTGTAAGTGAGCGTTCTGAAACTGCGTCTAATTAGATTTTGAATATTTAGTAATGATTTGTATGTTTGAGGTCCTGTGGGCAAAAATCGCAACCGAATGCACATGTCAACAAAATGCAGTTTGCAAACGAACAAGATGGGAAAAACTTTTCAAATTACTAAAATTAAAAGAAGCACTTAAATTATCTACTAACTGAAAGTATGCTTTTTAAATAGGCGCCATTAAGTTTAAAACTTTTGAAACTTCACCGTTATAATTAGTGAGTCGTGCGGAGAGTTAAATGTCAAGTTGGAACAAGCTGGGAGTTTCTTTGTAATTCGGCTGGCTGCGTACTTGGGTACTTAGGGCGAAATGAGACTACTCCCTAGGGCTGCAGGCTCATCGGGAAGGAAATATTGTATAGGGGGATGCAGGATAGCGAGCGACTTACTCTAGATCTATTCAGCAGCGCTGGTGATATTCTTTGCAATTATAATAAATAGCACATGAGTGATTTAGGGCTTTTACCCTGCCTACGAACTTCCTACGAGAAGTCATATCACAATAATATCGTAATTGCGAATGTAATCTATTTTCACGGATGGACCGGACCGATCTTGATGGAATTTTGCATGCGTAATTGCACATTGCTTGTTGCCTATAACATTCACAGGGATATAACCTACATTTTATTTCATAAAAGATTTCCCATGGCATAATTTTTGAAGTCAACGTAAATGAATGGTCTACAAAAAGGATATGATATTATAAATTGAAATTATGATTGTTTTTACTTTAAATCACAACCGTTCGTTGTTATATTTGACATATTGTATGGTACAGTGATCGGTCCTGAGTTACTTGCATTTAGCGACTCCCTGCGACCTTTACAAGGTCGGCAGTCCACCTAGTAGGGGGACGGCCCGGTACACTTCACCGATATGTGCGCTACTCGAGAACTTTTACTCGCCATCGGATATTCGTTCTTCGAGCGATATGGCTTGCCCATTTCAACTTCAGCTCACTGACTTGTCGAGGTGAGTCAGTGACCTTAGTCTACAGATTAAGCTTAAGGATTTTACACGTAGAGAAATTCCGAACAAAGCTCGTTCCATAGCTCTCTGAATGGCTTAGGGTTTATTTGACGGCAGATTTTTCCCAGTCCTATTTCACTTTTCCAAACGTTCTTCACGACTTCCTTTTAAAGATTCCGACGGATATGCTGTTCTAAAGTTTATATTCTTTACAAAACTTGTCAAACTGACTCAGGATGTTGCTGTAGTTATAAAGGAGTCGGCAACCGTACCTCGGTCAACGTTGAAGAATTTCAAACTAACTCCGAACTCTAAAGCAAAATAAGCGGTACCGTACTCCTGCTCCGCTAGTTAGCAACTATTATCTCTTGGATTACAGTGAAAGATAAACTTCGATGCAGAGTTAGTCTAACCCTTGGAGTAGTTTAATCTTCTGTATCTTGAGTAATTCTACAGCAGGAAAAATGGACGTATGAGAAAAGATTTAAGTGTACGAGTTTTGTATAATATGTAAAGCATAGAAATCACATTCATCATCAGCCGGGAAAAGTCCGCTGCTGGACATAGTCCTCTTTCATGGTACGCCACATCGACCGATCCCCAGCCACCTGCATCCAGCGACTCCCTGCGACTCTAACCAGGTCGTCCGTCCATCTAGTAGGGGGACGGTCTGGTAGACGTTTCCCGGTACGTGGTCGCCACTCGAGATCACATTCATACTCACATAGAAGACAAAAAAAATTGACATAGATTTGAGACATCATTCATCTAGCCTTTTCTCAATCGGTTTTGGCTACCTAACCCCAAGGTATTGTTGTAGGTACTAGTTTTTACGGAAGCGACTGCCATCAGACAAATGGTAAACTAGACCATATGTTTTCGGATTACGTTGTTAGAAATTCATCAAGCCAACCGAATTCCTCTAACGACTGCAGTTGAAAACAGCAACCACGATATACTGTTTTACGTTTCTTCAAAATTACGGAATCATCTTATTTTTCAAACAATCCGGCGTGAGTAGGCAGGCGAGTAACTTGCAAAATGTTGATCGGTTGTCAGAGTAATAATAATTTAATCCTAGGATTCCATATCGACGAGGTCACTAGTTTTAAATATATGACATACATGATATATACCCAACGATGACGAAGATGTCATTTACAGCAATTCTTATCAAATGTCATCACAATGATAAATGGATAAAAAGTGATTTGATGGGTTTTAATATGTCATCAAATAAAGTGCTTTATAGACCAGACCATATTTAGGCGTCATAAGCTAATGCATTTCGTTAACAAGTTGTATTGTAGAGTACGTTCCGTTCGATACAGTAGTACTTTACTCAGATCCTAATCTAATGTGAAATGAGAGTATACAGCACTTTAACGCCCCAATCACCAAAGTTTTCTTACCTCGTAAGTAGAGAGTAATGTAACAGCTACGATTAAAATAATAATAATAATAACTGAACTCCGAACAAAAACTGTTGCTAAGAAGAGAATATAAATAATATACAAACTAATCGGCGGCCATGTTATCTTTCGTTACCAGCATATAGCATGGTACACTCGAGTCATAAATATGTATCCACTTTTGTACCATGTCACATTCACCCTTGCTTTTTTCATGAAGTGTGTTGAAAGAAATGTCAATTAAAAGTGAATGAGACATGGTTTTAAAGTGGATACATATTTTTGTACTCGAGTGTACAAGTAACACCGTCGGCTTTATAACACGTTGATAGCTTGTTAGGCGAACATACTCGTGGAATCGTACTATATCACCAAACAAACAAAGAAAGGTACCCCCACGCGAAATCGAACCCGCTACCTGCGAATAGTGAGTCACAAACCACCAGGGTATGAAAATCGAATTGTATACTCCGATTTTGATCAACAGAACGTAAAAATATTTTCATTTGAATATGAATCGTATGTCACTACTGTCACAGTCACTACTGTTATATTACGAAGTGACAAATTACCTCCATCGAGTGACGCGGTTATATCTGCCCTGGGTTCAGGCCCATCGCTACTCCTGCCTGGCGACGTAGCATCAGCTAGAAGCACCTCCTCTTCAGAACTGTCAGCTGGATCTAAGACGTTCCTTTCACTAGTGTGACTGTTGGCTCCTGTACCAATCTCAGCGTAGGTTCCACTGTCACTACCGTTCTGTGTGGACCACCTCACCGGTGATTCTAGCTTACCATTAGCTTGGTTTTCTTTATTGTCATCGTCTGTTAATAAAATACTTCAATTAGATATTACACGAATGCAATACTTAGCCACTTCAATGAAAAAGGACATAGGCTATTTTTACGACGGTAAACTGTTCCCAAGTCACATGATTTTACTAGGGATTATCCATTTTCAAGTTAAGAATTTACAGCAGCGACCCCGTACAGGAGAACGGGTCGCGGTATTAGAAATATGATAGCGTGAATGTCGCAAGAATGCTAACGGCTTGGAATGGATCTAATGGCATTCCATATGAACCATATCCAGGTAGAATTTGTGTATATTTAGCTGTGTAAATAAAGCTGAAGATTATATAGACGCGTCTTTATGAGTTTCAGAAATCAGCACAAAATATTCACAGACGAGTCACATGGTGTACAGATAAACCTTGCAATAGGATTAAGTACACTTTAAGCAAATATTGTAAAAATTTATGTTTGATTAATACATAAAATAAACAAAATAAACAAATCGTTATGTTGAGACAGAACGCTTGTTCCTTCGTCAGTTCTGAGTGACATCACGAGTTGAAAATAAGAGGAACATTTAAAGGATCAAAATTATAACAACATCCATTGTAAAATTCAATTTTCCAGATGAGAAAAACCTAATTCAAGTTATGCTTTAAATTTTATACATTTAATCTTGCTCTTATACAAAAACTCATAATCATTTTCAAAGCTACAGTAAATTTACATTTATATTTGAACTTTAAATTACATTAACTTCTTGAAACTTGCCTCATAACTAGTTAACTTAATAATTGGTTGATGATTTAAGCCGATAAGCTAAAGGCTACAAACTGCATCCATAAATTATCAACGCACTCGTACCTATAAATGGATTATCCTTCCCGTTTCTAATCGGCGGCAATCTGGTCCTGTTGAGAGTGGCCTCTTTGTCCCCATTCAGAGAGCCGTTCCTGGGTCTGTCTAGGGTGCCGATGAGAAGCCGTCTCTCCGGGGGGACAGGACGAGGGTCGAGGTCTGGGCCCAGCGCGGAGCTGGCTGGCGTGATCAGAGGGTCCGCAGGCTCGGGCTCGGCGTCAGCCTCCACCCGGGACCCCACCGATACTTGCTCGTCAACCATTTTGCGGAGTTTCGCCTAAAATCAAATGATAAATAATATTACTGAAAACTGAAATGTAACGCGAGATGTAAAATCAAATCAAAATTTACGTAATCTCATTTTTTAAAATAAACAGTAGTAGAGACTACCATTAAAATATTGAAATATTTGTGTTAGGTAGTCTCGCTTAAGTGTCTGTGAAAATAACAGTTTAAATAAAGCAGATAGGAAGAAGATAAATACCATGTCTCAAAATATGATACTGATAATTTTATGGCTGAAATAACTTCTTTGTCGTCAACAAATCTTCGCTCGCTTTTGATACAGCGTGCTGTAGAAACTTTTCAGCTGTTGCATATTTATTTAGTTTCAAAAATTATTATTTATAATTATTATAAATAAGTACATAAAGTAACCGTAAAATAAGTGCAGAGGTAGAGAGAGAGCAATATCCATACTAATATTATAATATTAAATAAAGTGAGTTTGTTTGTCCTTCCTTGACGTCGTAACGGAGAGTCAGAATGACTTGGAGTTTTGTATAGGGATAAGAAAAGGACATAGGCTTCTATTTATCCGGACCAAAATAGTCGTTTCCGTGGGATAACAGTGAGTAATTTTATTTATCATGTTTATTTTATCTTTAAAAAAGAACCAGGAATTGTCTATTCACTGGTGTTGAAAAAGACTACAACTGGGTGAATCCAGGAGATGTTTTGTATTTTCCACTATATATTTACTAAACATACATAAAAAAGCTTACTTCTTAGGAAATTGCATAACATAATAACTGTTACTATTATAACTATCTAACGTTATGTAACCAACCACACATTATGTAGAAAAGCTCCAAAACGAATAGCTAGAAAACATTAATAAGACCTTTTAAACTTTTCCTCATTCAACATTCATAAAGGTTAAAGAAGACTTGGTAACAAGAATCAAATCGAAACTCAACAAAAACATGTGTTTACAAGTTTGGACGTTACCTATGACCTTAAAACGATATATACAGTTTTCACTATTCGACGAAGGAAGTTTTGGAAGCAATTTGTTTCCATTAGGTTATTATATTATATAACAAATTGCTTCCAAAACTTCCTTCGGTATACCACCAAATATATATATATATTAAATTATTATATATATTAACAAAAAACTAATTTATTATTCATTTGTAATAGAGTGCAGTAGAGAGCGTTCAAGGAATACAAGTTTCTATACATGTAAATAAAATGAATATTTGAATTCCGCCTTCTGAGTGTGAGGCGAGCCTCGTAATGGCATATAATAATTTAGAAATAAAACACTGATTCTATGTGGAGTCATCACAGGATTAACATGAAAGTAAGAGATATGAATCGTTATGTATCCTCAAATAGTTATTACTAATCCCCACTTGAAAACCTTTAGCAAGAAGGGAAAACGTACATTATTTAACAAACAATTTGTATTTCAACCTGAATGAAATCCGAAAAATTGAATTTTATTGTGTGCTAATAATAGTTGTTTCGTTGTGCGAAATTTTTTCTGACTCGAATTATTTTGACTGTTTGGGGCCTACATAACCTTTTATGTTAGGATGAATATTTAATCCTATACGGATGTATGAAATACGTTTATATATTAAGACTGAAGCGTCGGTGGCGCAGTGGATAAGGCGCGGTCTCTCAATCTGTGTCTCAATGAGTTGTTTTTCAATACAAGTACATTATCCGATTGCTTAACGGTGAAGGAAAACATCGTGAGGAAACCTGCATGTCTTGAACAGGCATGTGAAGTCCGCCGATCCGCATTGGGACCGCGTGGTGAACTATGGCCCATACACTCTCTGTAGGAGAGTAGGCCTGTGCCCCAGCAGTGGGGACGTGTGATGTGTGATGTGTATTAAGACTTGTCCAATTGTCTATGTACACACCTCACTACTCAATAAAGGTAACTGGCTTAGAACCAAGGCAATAATTTTGAACCTTTATTCAGCGATATAACTGGACCAAAATGAAATTGGACCACACGGGAAGCACCAGCTTTCAAATAAAAAAGAATCATCAAAATCCGCTCACCCAGTCGAAAGTTCTAGGTAATAAACATAAAAAAGATACCCATTGAATTGAGAACTTCCTCTTTTTCTGAAGTAGGTTGAAAAGGTCACTGATCCTAATAAAAATCCATACATAGATTTCGCGCCGGTATCGGTATAACTAAACTAAAAACATAACTCATCATAATCATCGGCCGGGAAGCGTCCCATGCTGGAAGTAGGCTTCCTTCATGATATGCCACTTTTACCGGTCCTGTATCCAGCGACTCCCCGCGACCTTAACCAGGTCGTCGGTCCATCTAGTCGGGGGAAGGCCCGGTAGACGCTTCCCGGTACGTAGTCACCACTCGAGAACCTTTACTCCCGGTTATCGGTTCTTCGAGCGATGTGGCCTGACCATTTCCTTTCATTTCCCAAAATATCTTCATTTAATTACTCATTAGCTTAATTGGGCCCTGAACAATATACAAAGAATACCTTTTAACAAATTTAACTAAGTACTAGTTCGTACATGCTTTACATATGTCCGTTGTTTAGACGCGATGTTCGCTCTATCTCTATCTTTCAATTTATTGCCCCTTGTGTAGTTACCCACCTGGTACCGCTTCACGCAGGTCGTTTAGACTCGTCCGCTTTATCGCTGCATTTAGGGGCAGCGCCGATCGCCCTAATATCACAATTAATGAAAATGGCTCCATTAACTAGTGGCTACTGATGCAGTAATAAGCGGCTTTGAGACCCCACTGAAGCTATGTAGATTGTATATAGATGTGTATATGTAGAATACACTGAGACTTCTAGGCGAGTATTCTATGGCCTTATCACTTAACAAGGTGAGTGTATAAAAGTGTAATGTTTGAATGTGAGCTGTTCTTTAAAGGAATATATTCAGGCTCTGTTCCGTGCTCAATGTACTAGGTGAGTCGATCAATTAAATATTTACTCGTATTTTAAACTGATATTAACAAATATTTTTGACCGGAATGAAGCTACAAAAACTTTCTTAAAGTTAGGGTGAGGCCAAACGAGCGTAATTTTGTGAGTCGTGAGTCGCAGAATTTCGGTCGCAGAAAATCTGCCTTCCAGAAATTCTGTTGGACTGCCAGACGAGCGCATTTTATTCAGTCACTATCCAACTTTTAAAGCAGATGTTTGTGTCGTGCGATGGAACCGTTGAAAATTTTGTGTATTTACGAAGCATATTTAGAAGACAAAGAAGAAGATAATGGCAGAAAAAGATGCTGGGTAAACGCTTTGCTCGGCCCGTGTCGCCCCCCCTCGCCCCGCGAACTCAATTCGGTCGGAATAATGCGCGTGAGTCGGCAGATAACTCATTTTGCGTTGCCGTGTAAATCAAATAGGACTTTTGTATGAAACCGAATGTAACAGATTTTCTGCGACCGAAATTCTGCGACTCACGACTCACAAAATTACGCTCGTTTGGCCTCACCCTTAATGTCTAATGTTGACGAGGATCCGCTCAGGATGCTTCTATATAAAATGCATTTTGCTATAATCTTTTAAAATACAATATCTGGCTTTCAAAATAGGAGATCGTGATCGGAGATGAATACCGTACAACTTTCTTGTCAACTACAATATCCGTCACGCAGCTTATGGTCCATAGATGGCGTTTTATCAATAATAAAACAAAGTGTGTAATTTTCTATGTTAGATAAATACTTCACAAAGCCAGCTATCCTATTTTAAATGATTATGGTAAAAGTAATTTAGTATAAAGCTTTAGTCGTCGAAGCCACCCAAATAAAATCAGGTTTATACGAGCCCACTAATGTGACAGGACAGTTATGACTAACTGTCCTGACTTGAGGCTAGGCTCGTGTATCCTTAGACCGGTTTCAATAGAGTCCTGCGATAACCTCACCAGTGAATAAACTAGCTCCACCTCTATTTTTTTAATCAAGTCGTTTTTCGCAATGACGCTCCAAAAAGAACAGTTCTGTTAGTAGAGACTTCCTTGTATACGAGTGCTCCATTTATTTATGTCAATATATTTTTGCTGACTTTATTTAATGTATCTGGGTGACTGAGCTTTGCTTAGCTGAGTTTTTGGCCTAAAGTACAATTTTCTTCTTAATTTGGCTTTAAAAACTTTGTATGTGCCTGGGATTCGAACCCGGACCTGTGATTGTCAATCTTGCATCTTGGTCACTTGACCGCGATGCTCATGGCCGAGCGTGTGAAATTAGCGACTATATTTTGCGTGCGAAAGCAAACCACATGAAAACTCGAAAACACGTGTTTTACAGACATAAGACAAATCTAGATTGATTTTTCACCCCCGATTATCCCTACATACCAAATTTCTGCGAAATCGATAGAGACGTTTCCTCCGAAGATCGCTAGTATAATTAAGTATACTAGAATCATCATCATCATCAGCCGGGAAACGTCCACTGCTGGACATAGGTCTCCCTCATGGTACGCCACATCGACCGGTCCCGAGCCACCTGCATCCAGCGACTCCCCGCGACTCTAACCAGGTCGTCGGTCCATCTAGTAGGGGGACGGCCTGGTAGACGTTTCCCGGTACGTGGTCGCCACTCGAGAAACTTTACTCCCCACCAGTTATCTGTTCTTCGAGCGATGTGGCCTGCCCATTGCCACTTCAGCTCACTGACTCGTCGAGCTATGTCGGTGAACTTCGTTCGTCTACGAATTTCCTCATTCCGGACCTCATACCAGAATATCTCGTTTTAAGGTATGAGATTAATCAAAAAATGAGTGGCAACATTAGTAACCCAGGGCCTGAACCCTGGACCCAATAAGGCACGCTTACCTGGGCGTCACCTAGTATACGGCGCACTAGCGCCATCAGGCCGCCGTGGCAGGCGCTGTCATGCTATCCCCCGCCCCCGCGATGCCTCATCCTCCCCCCGCGCGCCCGACACTCGGCGTTACTCGTCACGAATACTTTCAATACAAATTAAAATCGATTTAGTTTGTGCTGCTCTTTGTTTGAAGTCGATGACAGTCGAGGTGTGTGTCGATGTTGTATCTGAAACAAAAGGTAAAGTTCTCATTAGAATTTGATTCTGTTGCCATATTTCTTCGTGTGGCCAAAAAATCGAAAGTGTGCCATCACCAACCACTAGAAAAGACCACTGTTGAACATGGGCCTCCTCCATAAGTCATCACAACGAACTTTCCATTGATCGCAGTAAGATGTTTTTGATATGTAGATAAACATGTATGTAGATGTTAATGCTGATGTTCATCTCTTTTTTTCCCTTACTCACTTTTTACCACATCCACGAGGTGACTTAGGTTGACGCTATTCTGAACCAGGGACCGTAGATAGCGTGTAACCAACAATAATTATTCCGTCGAGAATTTATTTGTAAAATGACAAAGTAATTTTACTGATGCCAAGACAGTCCAACAACGTTACCATTTTAAAAAGTGACATAAAGTTTACATTACGTATAAAAGTAACAATTTGCATGGAAACGCCCTCATCACTTTATGCTTGACGTCTGGAATACAACTTTTCTAATTATATGTTTGCTGAATCATTTTCATACAGGCAGTCAATCAAACTGAGATGCTTTCCTTTCAATTAATTCGGATTTCCGCTATAAAAATAAACCGAAATAATGTGCACTAATGAAACAATTTTTATGATATTCAACAGTATATTTATATCGAGCTTCTAGGAAACAATACCGCCGAGCTATTTATTGCCTATAAAAAGGGCAATTCGACCGTACCAATACAATGGCTACGCCGCTACGCCGTAGCAACGAAGCTCTACGATATTTATTGTAAACGGGCTGCTAGTGTTATGTTTTACATAAACCAATAAAATTTCGGCTGCTTGCGGTGTACTAATTAAAATTTATGTTTAAAGGTTCGTTATTTGGTGTAATAAAACTTCAAACAATTTTATTACATTAGATTGGGGACTGAAAATTTTCTTTGAAAAAAAAAAAGATGTTTCTTAAACTCATCAAAAAGTTTTTAAACTGGCTAAACATTAATCACTTGTGTATTGCCCGAGACTTCAGACTTAATAATAAATAATAATAATAATAGGCCTATATCTTTTCCCGAACCTTCAACAATCAATATACATCATGTTATTCTGACACTCCGTTACATTATAAAGAAAATAATCATTGAGCTTATAAATTTCAAAGCCGAGACCAAACAGGAAAATAATCTAGACTAAATAAAAGATCTGATCTTAATAAAAACACTAGCTAGTTTAATTGCCTGCTAAGTGCTAACAGTAATAAAGTTTCGACAAAATGCTTGTGAAACTCATTATTCAGTGCCTCGGGCGCTGTAACGCTATTTACTGTTACGACACTTCTTGATACTTGTTGACGGTACTTTGCGAAACTGAAAAGGGTTTTTGACTGACTTTCTGACTCAAGCTTATTGTTTAACTTTTTGTTGATTTCTCAAGCCTTTATTAATCTATCTGGTTTCCAACTTTTGGAGTTTAGTCTCAATTTTTTATAGGCGGTACTGATTTAATTTATATCCGCCTTTACATTTGACTTATATAGTTATATATATATACTTATATATATAGAAGTCAAATATAAGGTTTCGTTTTTCTTGCTTAATCTTACTTACTTGATATCTAAATCACAAATTACCCCACAATAACTGTTTGTTTTATCAAATAAAAAGTAGCCCGCTTTTGGTAAATTCAACTATCCTTATACAAAAAATCAAGTCATTCAGATGTAAAGGACAGACAAACTAACAAACAAGCTCAATTTAACATTTATAATATTGGTACAGATTATTTTAAGGTGAGCATGCAAAGTCATTTGTAGTTTTATGTTAAAATTCTTTAGTGATTTTTGTGAGACTGTGTATGAACTTGTAAATAAATTTTCAAGAACAATTCATATGAATCCTTTCTGTCATCATCATCAAGCAGACGAATGAGCATAAACTCATTTTCATAAACCTTTTCATCAACACCCGATTAAACTTTGAATTTCGAATTCATACAATTTGCACCAAATCCGAAAGCAACCAAAACGAAATGAAACACTAATCATTCATACTCTCTCTCTCTCACTTACTGAGGCTTAGAAATATGTTTATCGTTGTCTAGTAATATTACTGATTTCCTAATAGGCTAGTTGACTAAATTTGAAAACTTGGTTAATTATATACTTTAATATCTATTTTATCCCAAAAAAACTATATTTTAAAGAAATAGCAATATTTACATTACGTATTTTGTATTTAAAAAAAGCAATTTATATTTCCCTCGAAAACGCTGAATAGTGTCATGGCGTCTTGAATGACGTCACAGCTCGCGAAATAACCTGCTCTGTGGTATGAAAACGTCAACAACAACAATGATGTTTAGCGAGGCGTGACGTCACACTTTCTTGCGCCGCGTTCTTCGTGTTCGCTGTCACGTGACCTAATGCCTATTTTTTTCGAATCCATTTTCTAAAAATATTAATAATCTTTAACTTTTTTGAGAAATATACTGGTTTTTTCTTATCTTCGTCTCTTCATTTATAATTAGAAACTATAAACTAAGCAATTTATTCTTAGTGGAAACAGGCCTATTACAGATTTCTTACATGTTAAAAACCTTTAAACTACCAGACTAGAAGTTAGTTACGGGAATTAACTCAGAATGCTTCCATGCATAATTTCTTTTACCATAATCTTTAAAATGTGAAGGACTTCAAACGCTGTCACAATTAAAGCGAGCGCTATGACTTGAACAAATGTACGCCTCACAGTTTCACTGTAAAGAATCGACCCCGTATTATGTAAATGGTCAGAACGTAGTCGAGTTTTTTTAATTTAACAGCGCTTTCCTGACGAATGTAGTCGGCAAACAGTCTAAGACGGCAATTTGCGAGGGCTCGTTGAGGCCGGCTACAGTTATTGGCCGCAAAATTGATTAAAATTCCGACTGCGTAAAGGGAGCCGCCTCTATTTTTATTTGATTGCGTTCGTTGAACACCGTCCCATTGAGTTTCAACTTTCAAGTCTTTCCGTCTGATTCTTTCATGCGGATCAATTTCTGCTTGAACTATTTCGTTGGACACAAATCACCGACTTCAATGAAAAAAGTTATAAGGTACCCAATAATGTGCTACCTTGAAAGTTGACTTTTTTGCAATTGAATGACTTTGTTTTCTACTCAAAGTTTTTGTTTATTAAATGTACTAAATGTACTGTGAGCGAACACGTGTACGAACAGGAATAGTATACCCCTGCCCTGTAGTGATAATCAAATGAAAACAAGTAGTAGCAAATTAAATGTCATGTATTAGTCAGTTTTAAATTTTAAAATGTTTATTATAATAGTCGGAACGAACTTTTTGGGGGATAACAATACAAACATTGACCAAAAATAAATTTAAACAGAGCAACTCTGTCTGTCAATTCATACAAGAAGTAGAATGTTAAATTAATCAGTCGCTTATTACAGTTATTTCGATACTTATATAACTCATTAGTTCACCACTAACTCTAACAGGTAGTTCCATAATATCGGCTGTATATATGTATGTACATTTACTCCAAACAACATAAACAGTGTACGTGAAAGAAGAACAACGATCGTGCCACGGTAATTTAAATCAATAGCAGCATTTAATTTAGAGCAGCTCCCTTAGGGAGGCTCGTCACGTCACGGATGCAATATTCATCAAAGTAATTGCGCTGTTTCATTAAAAATCTCGGCACATCCTTCAGGATTTGCATAAAAAGGTCTCCAGGCCGGGAAGGCTCCAACTCAGTTACATAAACCAATTTTTAAATATTCCTAACTTAATAAAAGACTCACGTCTCTCAAAGTAAAGTTCAGAGGTGAAAGAGAGTGAGCGCGTTGAATTTTGTAACAAGCAACACTTTATTAACAAGGTTAACAACAACCTTACACAGGCGAAATGACGTAATGTAGAACAAATTTAACAATAACGAATCCTATAAAACATGTAATAAATGCGTACGGTAAACGACGATGTGGCTTACGATGGTGCGCGTCAGTCTAGACTAGTGCCTGTTCACCCTAGACTTAAAGATACCCAAACTGTAGCTTTTTGGGAATAAGACAGCAGTGCATTACACTCCCTGGTTGTACGCAAGATAAAATTAGAAGCAAATTAGTTATATTGATGTTGATTGTTATTTGATATAAATTTCAACTTGATACCTTCACGGGTTCCCGTGAATAGGGTCTTAATAGACAGACAACAAAGTGGCCCTATATGGATGATATGGAACCCTAAAACCTGATTAAGTGCTGCTTGAACTCACACTGCAAGGGTTCCGAACCTTGGAAAGTACAAATATAACATTGAAATATGGTTACTTTTACCGAACGCTTGTTTCAAGTCAGAAGTAACGGTGCAAAGAAGAAGAAGAACGATTATTTTATCATTTACAATTACAATGAAAGGTCATACGATATGCCACTTGACCTAGTGACTCCACTTTGAAATTTCAAACGCACAAATGTTGCCCCTTTTTCTTAAACATAAAAATATTTCATTATTAACAACTGTAAAAATGATTGTATTGGAAACAAATTTTGTATTTTCTGAATCTCTATGCGGCTGTGGAAAAGCTAATTCTCGGATAATTTGAAACCAATTACAGTACTCATCTATAGTGTACTAAGCAATGTAGCAACGAAATTTAGCTAAACGATATTGACAAATAAGCTATATACTATAGTAATATACGTTTATTTATAGGTATTTGTGTTGTATTGTAAAATAACCGTTACTGGTTTATGTTTGGCATAGGTACGACTGTACGATTTCTAAGGAGCTATAAACCATAAATTAACTCATGATAGTGTTATTGAACTCAATGTAAGTAGTAAGTATCCTTGGGCAGGGCATACTGGCATACAAACTTGGCCTCGCCTCGCCTCGCCCACATGAGCAATAACTTACCAAGTTCAGCTCCGGCTCGTTATTACGGCCTTTGAATACTTCATGCCGTTTAATTAAAACGTAGAAGCAGCCATTTTATATCTAGTCTCACTTGTGCACAGTAATTACACTCGTATTTTAATTTCAAAGGGGATATTTCCTTTGCCAAAGTTACACAAAGTGTGATGTGTGGTGAGAAAAATTAAAGTTTATAATTAACAATAAAAACATGACGAATATTCGAAACAAAGATCAAATTCAAAAATTAAGAAAGTTATAAACAACAGACACATGAAATATCAAATCAAAACAACTTCCCTTGAAAATCAAACTTGGATAAGGAACTTATTAATTAAATTCCAGTTAGACTTTGTTTCTTCGCTTTGTTCGTGGTTGTACCACGACGAAACTTTGATTCATATTTTCGGCTCCATTTACTTGTTCATTTTAATAAATAAGACGCAACTTTGATGATAAAAGCTTATTTTATATCTTCCGATGGTAAAGAGCGATATCATTGAAGGATACATAAACTTGGCCTCAACTCTATTTAAGTATTTGTTTGTAGCAAAAGAACAAATGAATAAGCGATGAGAAATGTTATACAATGCGAGGACTCGGAACAGGAGTAAATAAATTTTGTATGGGGTATAATTTCTTGAAAGCAATTCCAGTCATATAAACCCATGAATTCTGCACATTAAAGTTTTGAATTTGCGATTTACTTTATTTAAAAAGTATGAAACTTGGTTGATTTCAATTAGTTGGAACCCTCACAAGCTAAGGGTAACTTATGAAGGCTTTCTTTTTAATTCACACCTGTTCTGGGACCGGTGGCCGGTACACATGCTGTTGGCGCTGTTTTACTGCTAAATACAAAATTCATTGTTTCATTATTCATCCAACACAAGTGATATAATTGCGAAAACATTAGACAACTTATGTAATTATTATACTGTAATCGTTATAAAACTATCCCAACAAAACACACTTTCATAAACATTTAATAGATCTGAGTTTTTTTGCATCATATTCAAATATATTTTATAAAATAAATTGTACTAGTTGTTGCCACTGGTAGAAATCCGACCATAATTAATTAATATTTTTAAATATTTGCATTCTGAATACGTTTTCTATATAAATTATAAGTGTGCGAAATCTTATACTCCGCCCCAACTCCGCCCACGCAATTTCCATAAAAAGGGGTACAAAAATTTGCTTCACGTATTAATATTGATTGATGGTTTCTATAAACACGTCCTCTCTACAATCTGTGTATCGTTCAGTTAGTAAATAATAATACGTATACAGAGTACATTTTGAAGTAAATCACGCAATGTTTCTGATTAATGCGACCGTCCCAAGTCGCAGGTGACTAAAACGATCCCAGTCTAGTCTGCGATTATTTACGGTAGAACTTACCAACTCGCCTTCAACTCTAAACTGCTCCATTATATCTACTGAACAAAGCTGGCTTTAAACTCTACTGCAGTAAACATTTTAAGGATTATGTTACATATTATTCATTGAAATAAGCCTTACATTGTACACTCGAGTACTAAATATGTACCCACTTTTGTACCTCGTCATACTCACTTTGTACTCGATAGTACATAAACAAATTGTATTATATGTTTTAGGGTTACATACCCAAAGAGTAACCAACAGGACCTTATTACTAAGCTACTGCTTTCCATTCAGAGGGCTATATCTCATAATTCGTTATAGGTATACAGTTGAAAATTTTCATAGAATGTGTATTTCTGTTGCCAGTATAACAAAAATAAAACAAATAAACACAAACTTAAACATTATTTAACTATATCACACTACAATCGCCACTTTACTACAGCTGTTAGCGCCTCTACTTATACAGCGTAATTTAAATATTATTTTTAATGAGTATATTAACACAGTTGCCCGTATCTATTTGTCAGAATTTACAGTTTTGTTCGGTGGTTGCTTGTACCTATTATTTATGGTTTCCAGCATGTTAATTATTCATATTCTATACGGAACCCCTTGGTGCGCGAGTCTGACTCACACTGGTCAGGGGTTTAAACAATTTTTAATGGCTTAGTTTTATTAGCTTCAAATCTACTGGTCCGCGCGGTCTCACTTCACTGGCATTATAATTCTATAACATATTTATTATATTGTGTTGCGTGTACGTATTTTAAATATCGAAAAAGGCGTGGTAGGTCAGTTGGATAAAGCGTCAGTACTTGAACAATCGAGGTCTGGGTTCGATCATGGCTCATACTAATGAGTTCCAATTTGTTATTTATGTACGAACGATAAAATAGTTACCATTGGCTTTTTGGTGAAGTAAAACATCGTGAGGAAACGGCACACTCCTGAAAAGAAGTTCAAAGGTGTGCTTGAAGTGTACCAATCCGCACTGGGCCCGCCTGGTGGACCCATACACTCTAGAGGTATAGGAGAGTAGGCCTGAGCTCCTGCAATAGGGACATAGGTAAAGGCTTTTGTTGTTGATGATTTTAAATACCGTTTTTGGCACGTAGGTGTCCTCAACGCAGATATGTATAATATAAATTATTTTAGTGTAAGTCCTTTCGTCCGACGACAGCAGAATAACTAGCCATTTCAAACGGGTCAGGTTTTAACCGTCAACTATTAGGCTAATCTGTGGTATTACTATCGCCCTACTCGCAACCATTATCCCTGACAGTTAAACTGTCGCTCCCTCGTACCACATTTCAAACTAACGTGACAAACGGTTCATTAATATCTACCTCTCATACTACATAGAATATAACAGAATACATAGCAAATTAAATTAGTGATTCCAAAATATTCCTATGCTCAGCTGTGGACGTTTCCCAGATGAATGTGAAATCCAATTCAAAATGGGTTCAATAATAACATTAATTAAATGGACTATGAAGCAAGGCGCGGACTCTCAATCTGAGGGTCCCGGGTTCGAATCCAGCCGTGTACCTATGAGTTATTTTTCCATTCCAGTACATTATCCGATTGCTTATCTCTTGGCAGGCATGTGAAGTCTGCAAATCCGCACTGGTCCCGCGTGGTGAAATATGGCCCATACACTCTCTGTAGGAGAGTAGGCCTGAGCCCCTGCAGTGGGGAACATATAGGATGTTGATGATGAAATAAACTAAGAAACACTCTTCATGTCTCCACGAAGTCTTAGCGCGTGGCTAAGACTATGTAATGTAATCCAGTACACCACTCAATACATCACTTTGTCACAGAATGTAAATTTCACTTTGATCACCACATATTTTTAATATCAAGTTACAACCTAGTATTATACTTTGTAATTGTAACTTACGTTTAAAAATACATTTCATTACCACTCGCCCTAAACTCAAATTTTTACAAACCTACAATATTTATTAAAATCGTTTGACGGGTAGTATTCAATAAACAGGATTCATCCCTTGATTTTCCACCCAGAAGTGATATATTTTCTATAAATTTAACTGGATATATTAAAATCAAAATATATATTCCGATCACGCAGACGAAGTCGCGGGCACACGCTAGTTGACAATATTTTTCAGGGAAAGAAAAATTGAATTTCATCTGGGTAATATAGAAAATTCGTTAGGGTAACCAAGTTTTAGAATATTTTCAACTGACTTCAAAAAAGGAGGAGGTTATCAATTCGACGGGCATATTTTTTCAAATGTTTGTTACCTCAGAACTTTTGACTGGGTGAACCATTTGGATTATTCTTTTTTTATTTAAAAGGTGGTGCTTCCCGTGTGGTCCCATTTCGATATTGTCCAGTTCTGACAATGGGATCTATGAGAAAACGTAGACTTTTAGGGCAATTAAAGTCGGTTTCCAGTTATTTTTGAATGCATAGATTTGTTTATTAGCACCGCATACGAAACAAATGTTATTAACTAATGTTTGAAATACAATACAATATTCTGATTTACCAAGCTTAACCATATACAGCGTGTATTTTATTCCACTCTGTATAATCGCTTTAGTGTGAATATGCGTGTTATTTCCATTTTCCCGGGATAATGGCAGCGACCTCCATTGTTTCCCATAAAGGCGTAGATATGTGTGCGTATTGCGACCGACGTCTGAATACTAATATCTTGGCAAATAAACATCGCAGCCGATGAGGGTGACGCAAAACAAAGGAAGGGAATTCTGTTTACGATTTTTGTGCTAAAAAATAAGTGCCTGTGTCGTTTATAGACGTGGAATTATCTGGAACCTTATTTCCGATAGGGTTAGAGATGAATTGACAACGGATAGATATTTTTAATACAGACAAACATACAAAAGTATATATGTCTCAGTGCACGGAGACGGAAACAATCAGTAGGTTCAAATTGTCTATGTCTCTCGTTCTAATCTCCTATACATATATTGAAAAGAGCAGCTATACGGGTTTTCGCATTTGCAATTTTCAGCGTGTTTTATTCTAATAAAACCTGCACTTTAGTTTTTAGAACTTACTGTTTATTTCTTAGACACATAATGTTCACGTACAAACCATAGTATAGAGAGAGAGAGCTAGAGGGTGTGAGCGAGATGTATCACTTCGGATACACGACCTCACACACCGCTAAATAGAACAACACTGGCAGTGTCAAATGTATAACAAGTTAAGAGGCTATGCTGTTGTCAAAGCGCCCATACAAACGTAGTCCAGTCATATTTTGAGTATTAAGCTATGAAAATCTATGAAATTTTCAAGACACAATTTAGAAACAAATATCTGTGTCGGTGGTGAGTCAGATTTTCGTTTAAATATATACTTCCAGAGTTACAGGGCGTCAAAGTATTGTATTTTTCGGTAGTAAAAAGCCCCAACTTTGAACCTGATTTACAAGAGTATGAATCAATTTAGAACAATTTGGAAAAACCACCGACATCTAAAATTTCATTAGCATACTGTATTTAAAAAATGGTTACATAATATACTGTATCCTTCAAATGATCCCTGGACTACGAAACATCCAAATAACGGGTGGATAACATTGCATAATGTATGCTGTCTCACCGTACGCGCTCGGGTAGGATAGGGCTCGGAGAGGGACAGCTACAAAACAATTTGACCTTGAAACCGACCACGTGGTCTTACCAACATAGCCTCTTAAGTTCTAGGGTGTCAGCATAATTTCTGTCCCCTGTCGACAAACATAAGATAACCTCCACCCCCAAGTTTCATTTACAAATTCACGCACCGATCTTCAAAGAAAATAAGAACGAATTGATATAGATAAATCAGGATAGGGGATAATTTGACGCGCGCGTCAGATGTCCGCCCTCTCTGTGCTCACGACGGTTATTGATTACTCTATCGACACCTTGTTGTGGCGTGTGAGCTCCGAGGACCGCGATATTCCACTACATTGAGCACATTTACAACACTTTACTTGATGGTGTAGATTTAAACAGCACTGGCCGCTTCATAAAGGGTTCTTTTAAAACAAGCTTTTATAAAATTGAATTTCGAATACAAATCACATGTTTATGAATTGATAATTTTAGTAGTAATATAATACGTCACGAAAAAGAAATGTGTCACAAAGCACTATTCAACTTTATTTAAAAGTCAAAAGAAACGTCTTAAATAAAGGATTAAAACTGACATTAGCTGTTTAACAGAATGTCTAATAAACTATGCCTATTATGTAGTTAGACAAACAGCTAAGCCAGCAGCAAAACAGCGCCATCCATTAGCGATTTGTAATTCTAATTTTCAACACCAAAAAGTAATCTGCGCTTTCAAAATTCATGCAGGTATTAACTACGCTCAAAAGCCAAGATTGTAATGTGGTTAAAACTTTTTGACAGAGAGTATGGCAGACAGCGTTCTCAGAGGTCAAACGTCAGCAAGAAAGTTATCGTTCTCCGTAGAGGGTAGCAACATAGACCAGACCGATCGGTACTCTCAGCAAGTTTGCTAACTAGACTTGAACTTGTCTTCGAGCTATAAGATGGGTAATTATCTAGGGTCGTAAGTAGTAATAGCGAGCTAGGAGCGTTGGTGTATCATGAAGTCTTAAATTGCGTATGTGCATAAGATTTCAATTCTGAAATGATTTTATTGTCAAAAATAAAGGTGTTTCTTATGTGTATGTAATTGTTTTGCAGTTATTTGTTTGTTTGAGTACTATTTATTTATATCTTAACTTAAATTATTCCTGTTTTAAATGTAGCCGCAGACGGTGACATCCTGACATCCACAGGAAGCAGATTTCAAAGCCTCCCTCGCTGCCTTCTCCGTAAAAGAATTGTCATTGTCAGTTTTCATTCTACCCACAAAATGATAAGTGACGATAGGTTGTTTGATGGAGAGTGTGCTCACCTAGAAGTGTCATTAAACTTATGTTACCAGACTCACCGAACGAAGGATGACGATAATGTGCTTCATGTTTATGTAAGTGTGATACATTATTCATACTAATATTATAAATGAGTAACTGAGTTTGTTTGTCCTTCTTTACGTCGTAACGGAGAGCAAGAATGACTTGATTTTTGTATAGTAATAGTGGAAGGGTCAGAACAGGACATAAGCTACTTTTTATACCTATCGAAAAAATTCGAACAAGCCGCGGGCGAACGCTAGCACTCTGATAAGTCTCAAACAGCTACATGAATTTCAATGAATGAAGTTACCTTAGGTTATTTCCACGATAAAAGTTTCATACTTAGATGATTTTAAAATATCTGCCTTTGTGCAGTATTTATATAAAAATAAGACATCGGATTATATATGTCGGGAAATTAGTATCATTAATATACAACTTTATATTTTGGGAGTTATTGTTCAAAACGCCATCAAGGAACCATTAGCTATCGTAGCTTACATCAAAGTTAATTTCCCGCTATTTCAATCCAATGTCCTATTTTAGGTAATTACATATTACAGTCAGCTATTCTATTTCAAAAGATTATGGTAAAAGAAATGTTGTCTGAAAGGTACGTAATTTTGTGTCAAGGCTTTTCGAGTATCAGGTGCGTTTTGTTTTAAAATAATAGGAACTAAAGTTTATCTTTTGAGGTATTCGCATTAAAAATTCATAGTACTCGTAAATGCATGATTAATCTTATGAACAGAAGTGGAAGAGCTATATTCGAGGAAATATCTACAATAAAAAACTAGTTTTGAAATACACATTTTCCTTCTTCACAATACAAAAGAAACCAACAAAAGGCGGAGTCTATTACACAGTAAATAGTCCCTGTCGAGACCGAACAAAAGGGTTCAACAAATAAAAATATGAAAATACCAAAGGATTCTCCTTTTATTTTATCCTGAACAATTTTTCAAATAATATATTTTGTGTCGATACAACGGAAAACGTACCTTATGTCCGTTGTCGATTAAGACCTTTCACTTTTACCAGGTGTTTCCTTATTAGGTGCGGATAATTGAGGGGAGAACTCGGTCCACGGTTCTGTACAACTTTTATTGTGTACCAGCATGAAAATCACGAAACAAAACCAACTGTTTCATATATATTAACTAAGGAGATGTTGATATCTTGTGAAAATGTGTTTTGATAGCATTTGTATAGTGCTTCTACAATAAAATTGGAGTTATATACTCGTACTAACCAGACAGACTCTAGAATGGACTGAAGATTCGCCTGACTTTAGATTGCAAGCCCAAATATGTAGTTACTATGTCAGTAGGCGGAAGAAGAGTGTAAATAATTTAAAACGGTTATTATTTTTCTTTCCAGTAGATTGGAAAGACAGTGACCAAAATTATTAACCCTAGTGTTACAGTTAATGCCGCCATAGACCTCTGACACGGCTCATGTTGTTAGCACCTCTCGACGATAATATCCGCAGCACAGAAACATATGTATGATTCAGCGTGTAATGTCCTGCCTATACCAAGGACGGTATCAAAAACTGCTATTTGAAAATGTTCCCACTGGGAATCGAACCCGGGACCTTCCGTGTGTTGTTGCACGTCTGATGCTTGAGATAACTGCTCGCGTCGTTGCAATGCAAAGCAGTTATAATTGACTGCTTCAAAAGGAAGTGTATTTTATGAATCGCTCCATGTATCAGAATGATGCATGCTCCCTAATTGAAATGTCACGTGAAACGAAACGTTAATCCTGTGAGCCCACGTGTACTGTGAGCTGGGACTGAGACAGGGGCTTGTTTGTATTTAATTTAACTAATTGTAGAACATTTTTCATTAAAATTTGCACACGTATTTTGCACTGGAATTGTGAGCTGTGTAGGATCTGGATTAACATCTTACATATACTAGGCAGACCTTGGGAAAGATCACAGCTGATGTAAAATGCAAACTTGTTTTATTGTATGATGGATTTCCATTTGGCCATTTCACCTGATGGTAAGTTAAGGCCGTTGGGTAGTAAACATGTGCAGTGCACCCAGATCTCTCTCTCTCCAGATGCACTCAATCTAATAAGGCTCTAATCAATCCCACTGACAATCGAACCCCTGTAAATCGTACGTCCTTCAAAATGAGCCGCCTGTAACGCACAAACTTTTCAAATCAAAATACCGTTGGAGCATTCACGTAGCACTTATAAAACACGAATGCGTGTATGTAGCTCCCTCAACTTCATTTTGAATTTGGAAACTTTTGCTTCGGAATTTGTTGCCTAACTTACTAAATGACGAGGCATCAAAGTTGGCGCTTTTGATTTATTAAGCTACTGCTCGTGTAGCATGTAAAATTCTATTTAATTTTTTTAGCTGCTAAAGCACGTACTCAGAGCTTAATTAATACTGATGTGACTAGTTGTTTTTTTCTTTTCCTATTATATAAAATATATTTTTAGGAAGACATAAAATAAATCAACTTATCTAAGACTTAAATTGTCATTAATCTGTTTCATGCCATATATAAACTACAACAATATTTTTAGCAGCAGCCAAAAAAAAATGTCAATGAATACACTGTAGGCAGATAGCGATCTTGATATGGAAGCAGATTCCTTTTTTACAATTTTTATCTTATCGGTGATACGAGTACACTGCCCTATGAAACTCTATGTACAGTACCAAAATATTCAACCAAAACTTGCACATGCATAGATTAAATAACTACGCTTTGCACGTCTACTGAAAAGTGTAACAAAAATGGTGGTTCTTTGAATTTGTCACGCTTTGAAAGTTCATGTTCCAGGAAAATGTGGCAGAAAAATTTTCAGCATGTCACGTTTATTCAAACGAAGGTGGATGACCGAGTCACCAAAATCAGTCCATTTAACAGCCTCCGTGGCCTAATGGCTACATGTTGGACTAACAACCCGGAGGTCCCGGGTTCGAATCCCTATTGGTACTAGGTTTGGTTCGTGGTAGGTAATATTATACGTTCGACTGGCTAGCTACCATCATGTTACCAAGTCTACCGCAAAACAGCAGTCTTAATAGCACTGGTATAAAAGGTATCAGAGCCAGCGGCTCATCGTCTCTTACCATCAGTTGAGGTGAAGGCCAAGTGCAAACCCATCATACATAAATAAATATAAAATGTCAAATATTTAATTTATAAACTTTCATATGAGTATTGCTTAAAAAAGAATTTAAAAAAAAACAATCCACATCTTTCTCATTACAAATTATTTTTATCCTATTCTTTCGTAATTGATTAGATATTACTTTTTTGTTGAGACATTTTATTCTATGTTTGAGATGCTCAATAGATGCCTATATGATGTCTTGTTGATTTCAAAACTACACAAGTTATATAGGTATATCTTAGCAGATGTGTTAATTTATCATCAACATAACACACAAATACGAGTATTAAACGATGTTAAATTAGTGCTTTAAAACTATCTCAAGAAAAGCTTAAGCCAAACTCGTTCATTGCAAAATTCGTAGCACAATATTAGGCAAAGCCTTAAACGTAACTTACCTGTGACTTATTACAACAATATGACTAGAAGTCTACTTAAGTTAACCTACTGTTATAACTACTAATTGAAACAACGCCCGAAATACCTAAGTAAGCAAGTAACTCGAGGTAGGAATAGACCCACGAACATTCCCGTACATAACTCAATTCTAAATAGTAATTGAGTATGTAAATGAGGCACTTGGACGGGTGGAGTTCACGACCTAAGGTGCCCGACCTTGCCACGTATACATACTGCACTATGTATATATAATACCTATATACATCATTGGATCTAGAGTTTGGCCAAGGGGCAATTGCTGACAAGGGAACGAAGGCCAGGATATTGTGAATTAAAGCACAGAGAGCATTATGAAGCTCCTATAAAATTTGAATGCCGAATGGCTGATTACTATAACATCCTTGTGCACATGCTTCACAAATAATTAATTTATGGTTTATGAAATATCTAATATTATTAAATTTTCTACTTGGGGTTTACAGCCTATCCACCACAAAAATTCTGAAAAATAACTTACACGAATTGATTTTTACAAATTAAATTAAGTTTTTTAATTACACTGTGAATGTTTTTAATAAAGCGGACACAAAAGCGGCTATGGATACCTATGGATCGATTTGTATGGAATGTTTTTGTATCGCGTAACTAGAATCACTTTTTACCTATCTACCCAATTACTGGTAATTTTGAAAGGTTCTCAAATTACATTTCAAATCTTTGTGTTATAAATCAGAACTTTTTGGACAGACTATATAAGATCTCCACAAACGCAACTCTTTCTGATAGTTAACATATTTTGTTGCTTGTAAAGCCATCCGGCATCCCTAAGCCTTCTGGACAACTTCAGCTTCCAGTATGCTCCTAGACAAAGGTACTTTCTATTCATAACCCGACCCTTGTCCATGTATTGTTTATACTGGAGGCATTGTCTCAATTGTTTCCCGATGCATGTTAGACACTTCGTGAAGTACATAGTTTACGTATGAGCTTCCTTGGCTATTAAAGGCGCCATAACCGTTCCTAGGTATTGTTCCCAGCTTTAGAAAATAATCAACCCATGTAGGAGCAGAGGGTCAATCCTATTGTTTTTGAATATATATACCCATGTTTCTAGATCATCTTACAGCGATGCCTGACAAGAGTTGCGGTCATCCAATGAGAGACTTGTGCTGTGAAGATGATGATGAATTTTAAACCGACTTCAAAAAAATGTTATTTGAATACTAATGAAGTTAGATAATTTACAACCTGATTACTAAAATTTGTATATTTCTACTTCAGTATTGTCAGAATTTTTTAAAGTGGTTTGCACAGTTTTAAGATTTTAGCTGTATTTAGATTTACTTCCTTATATTAGGTATTCTGGGCAAACAAGCTTCCAACTTATGACTATCATTAGCCATTAAGTAAGATAAAAGGCAAATGCGAAGCCATTGTCCATAAAAAGATGCGAATTAAGAGCCCGCTTTCAGAAAACAACCTAAAAGATCTACAAAGACGTGACACTAAAACTGTTTCTATTTTTAAGAAATACGTCAAGGAAATACGTCTGTCTCTTACGAGTAGTTCTTAAGTTAATATATTATTAATATGTATGTATATATGACTTGTGATTTATGTAAATATTTTGCATCTTGTATTTATGTAATCGTATATTGTATTTAGATATATTAAATGTACACGCCTGGCTGCCCTATTACATCTTATATATATATATATATATATATATATATATATATATATATATATATATATATATATATATATATCCTTTCTTCACTATTTCTTCTTGACCCAGGACTGCTGTAAGAAATTTCTTACATTCTCTTTTATTGTATGCAGCAGCAGCATACAATAAAATAAAATACATAAATAAAATAAAAGACCAAGATGTCTACTAATGTATTTGTAATTAACTTTGTGGCATTAATATCGAAAAACCTTTATACTAAAAGGTCTACTATTACATTGTGATCTAAATATTTCAATTTACGAGCGTGTCAGAATATGGAAACATATTCAGATGTAGGTCGTAATAAAGTATGTACTCGTAGGATCTCCGACCTTCAGGCTATATCATATTTTAATACAATTCTTAAGAGAGTAAGTACATTTAGGTTGGTATCTTAAGGTACCTTGATGGAATTGTAAATAGGCAAAGCAACAAACACAAATTGAATTAATATTATACAGATATATATTTATCATATAAGATTTCAAAACATTAAAAACTCTTAAATCTAAACTTCAACTCTTACATCAGAAATTAAAATTCAAAGCATGGCACACATGTTTTAATACTAATCACATGTTAGTTTTTATATGTCGATTTACTTACACATAAATAAGTGGCTAAGAGAAAATTATATTAGCAAATTACAGGAGAAAGGGTTTATGGAAAGCTTTGAGAAGTTCATCAATAAGCTTCCCTATTTCCTAATCGTCAAATCTTAATTCACCACTATGAATTTATTTCTAGGACAACAACAATCCATAATTCTGATGTCACTTTTCAGACCGATAAAAAATGTGTAAGAACGAACATTTACGATCGAATAGTATTGTTCATTTAAGTAAAAGTAAAGTAACTTTGTATTATTATGTCATTCAATGACATAAACTAATCAGACTTACATTATATTCTCAGACATAAACAATCTCGCCATAACATTTAATGATCCCTCGCAACACAGTCTAAAGAGCAATCTATTGAAAGCTATTTCCCCTAAGCCCTAGGGCCTAAGGCGAGGCATGCTCTCGTCTGAAGGACTCAGACGCAGGGAGTGTTGTGATATCCTATTAGGCGGGCTTGTAAACGTTGAGCTTTTTAATTAAGCCTCGCTAAACGGGGGAAAGCTAAATTGTTTGTGGGACTTCGCGATGAGATTCTGTAACTGGTTTGAATATTCATATTATATACCTAAATTTATAAAGCTTCTTATTTCATGGCTGAGGAATTCGATACATATTCGTATGTGTGGTTCGGAATTTCTTTACAAATGTATTAAATAAAATAATAAAAAATTCACGTAAGCAGGAAGGTTTTTGTTTGTCTTATAAAATTATAATACTGGATCGTCTAGATCTACACCAACGTGTTATATCGTCGGTGACATAGTTGTTTACCTTCAGGTGAGATTGTAGTAAATTATTGTTATATTTCATTTTTACATGCTTTATACTCGTATTAGGTATACTAACTACGAGTATGTATGTAAACAAATCTATGAAGTCCATTTAACCTACTTCTAAGTGCCGTATCGAGTTGAAACTTTGTGATTTTGTGTGAGTTGAATGACAATACAATTGGCACAAGATTGGCACCATCAAGCTGATCTGACCCAGAAGTCAGGAGTTGTATAGAATAACTCTTCAATTAGTAAAACCCTTCGAGTTTTGGCTCGTTTGGTTTGGTTTGACGAGTGCAACACGTTATAAGTAGTACACTTAGTGATAAGGGTCTGATGATGAAGACAGGGATGTAGATAGTGACAAAAGCATGGCTTTAATTTTTCAAACTATATTTATTTATAGTAGTCGTAACTGGTGATAAGGTAGAGACTTGCCAGGGTAGTTGTACATCACAACTGCTTCCTTAAAGGCATGTTTCGAATTCATATAAAATGTCGCCTTTAACCACAATCTCACCTGATGTGTGACAACGTGGTCGGGGATGGGACTCGGTTGCCTAGAAGTAGCCTATGGGAAAATCTTCCCGTTGAGAGTTGTAACACACTGAGACATAGAAACTGACAGAAAGTTCTACTTTCAGAAGTTAGGTCAACAGCAACGGGTGATGATGTTACTAAAATGATATCTATAATTAATGCGTTCAAAAAGAACTAAAAGCGACTTCAACTACCCAAAAAGTCTACAGCATTCATCCGTTAAAATGTTTATATTTAGAAGCCAAATTATCTTGAGTACTTATTTGGTTTTTATTGATTTTCTTAAAAAGCGCTAAATTAATTTCTATGAAATTTATATGGAACCACCTATGAAGTATGTTTTACCAACCCAAAAAAATAGCCATTAAAATCGATTCATAATTAACGAAGTTATCGCGTAAGATACATACGAAAAAGGAATAAAAACATACTAAGTCTACAGTCTAATTGGCAACCACTTCCTTTTTTGAAGTCGGTTGAAAAGTATAGAAGAATGATTTACTTTGACAAGCAGTTTGTCAATGCTTCCCTCGATTCCGTGGGTATCAAGCATGAAAGTAAATGTAATAGAAACTACATTATTCTGAGCAATAAATCATTTGGCGGAAGTTGACGACACAATCGAGCCTCGCCGATATTTCACACAATGCCACGCAGCAGATTACAATCTCCAAAACTCGGTTACGGTCTACGTGACACAATGTACCAACGGCACTAATCCAGAAATGAGAACCCCTAAATTTACGCGTCATAAATTTCACTTTTACTTCTCGATTGAAAGGGGCGTGAGACGGCAAGCCTTTTCACACAAAAGGCGCTTTTAGCACCTCAGCGTAACAGTAAAAAGTTTGTGTTCAAAGAATTCCTTACCGGATGGAAAGGCACGCGTGTATACCTACCTCCCATATGATAACCATCGTCGTTAGCCCGCCAGTGATGCGTGAAAAATAAAAATGCATGTTCGGGAATTTATTCATATCACGGGTTGTAAAACATGTCACACATCCTTTTTTCTTACAAATTATGATGTAGTAGTACATAATGTTGAAAATTCTTTATATTGATAAATCGATGCATGTTGTATGAATATGGTCCACGTAGTTTTGTGGAAATTTGATTCGATTATTTTTTTCCAAGTTGGATCAAAGGAGAAGCAATACAAAAGGGCAAAAGCAATATATAAGATATGTGGTATCAGAACTGCTGCATACCGGTATTGAAAATTTAACTTAGCCAGTACTTAATTGACTAGAGGCTATCGGAATAGCACGCTTCCTGACTTACTCACTATTATTACTGCAGTAGGGCCGCTATTGTCACTTACTATAATTTGATATGAAGATTAAGTGCAAACTCAATGGGCATAACAAATCTTTGTGTTAGATATATGATCTGAGATTATGACTACACTATTTTTGTTTTTGTTTTGCAACTATACTCTAAAAATATGTATAATCTCATAATTATCATTAACGAATTATTTATATTATAGTTTTTAGTTTTCTCACTAAGTGAAAATGGAATTTTCTTTTAGAATAAAAATGTCTTTAATCACGTATTAGATTAGATTAGCACAGGGCTCCCCCTATGACAGACTGTATGGCTACACCATGTTATGTCAACTGTTTTCGTCAATAAATATTTTTGTATTATGTAAAAAAAAAGATACCACAAGGGTTTTCAAAAACAGGGCCATGAAGTAATTTCTTTAATTCCTTGACAAATACAGCGAGGGAATTTTCCTTTTTAATCAGGGGCAGCCTCCCCGGATTTAATTAAAGCTCCTAAACACTTTACATTGGTAATAATTGTGCCCGGGAAAATTACAAACCTGTTCCGGACCCAGTTTTATTTTGAAGTACGTCCCTTATTAGTGTGACCTAGTGTAAAATCCAAATGAGTTTTAATAATATGATAATGAAATGAAGAAAAAATACATAAAAATCTGTATTTCTTCGCAATGGACTGGGCTGCTTTCCTCGCCGTTCACGATTGCAGCATACATCAATATTTAGTTTTTAGTGTATAACATACACTATTTTTCAAAAAGGGAATCTCTGGACTCTTCGTGTAGCTTAAAGTGTTAATCAACATCATCAGTTGAACATAGACCTCCCTCATGGTACAATGACTGGTATCGAGCCGCCTTTACCATGTCGTCGGTCCATCTAGTAGGAGGACGACCCGTACACGTTTCCCGGTACGCGGTTGCCACTGAAGAACTCTTGCTGCCTGCCCATAGCCACTTCGAGTCAAATCACGTAGAGAAATTACTCATACTCGATTCATAGCTCGCTGAGTGACTTAGTGCTGATTTGTTCGGTCATCAGATTCAGATTAGGTTTTAGTTTCGTATGTCATTATTGGCAACAGGCACTGATTAAATATTTTTGTCATTAGATAAACAGAATTTTTTTATAGAAAGTTCTAGAAAAGAAAGACTAAAACAAATCCATTAACACTAAACAACATATTATGTTAAAAGTTGTAACAAAACATGGTTAGGATGATCCAGTTGTTGAATAAAGTCATATATCATTATAAATCTATTTACTATGTTAATTTAATTCGTGAAGGGAAGTCTCCAGCCATGATAAGCAAGATTTTTGCTGCTGACAAATTGTTACGCGGATTAAGAATAATACATTTACAAAAGCCTGTGTCAGCGATGTTATTAACGACTAAAATATAATGTAATCTTTTAAAAAAAACATCTTCTTTAAACATCTTCTTCTTCTATAACTAGTAAATATATTAAGTGTAATCAGAAGTATATATAAAAAACCAATTCATAAATAATCAATAATTTTTCACAAGTGGTAGCACATACTTGACTTACTACCGTGTCTTTAAAAACAGATTGCTATTGAATAAAACATAATAAGTTTGAATATATTACGGTGAGTTCCAGTATAAAACTTATTTACTGGAATACGTTTTCTGTGTAAAGATGAATTTTACGAGTAAAACAAAGATCGAAAGTGCGGCCATGATCTTCCCAGCTGTTGTAGAAGAACAAAGAGTTCAATTTCAATTGTATTGCTTCCATAACTGTCTTACAACTAAAGGTACAATTATGGGCCCTGTTTTATTGCAAATTTTATTTTATGTGAGGGAAAAATAGAAAATTATTTAAAATTTTGTAGTATTTCTTTCAGATGTTGCATGCAAACATGTATACATGATTAAATATTTCCTTTTAACTCCTTTTCGTCTTGATTGATGGATTCCGAAAAATACTACTGGGTAAGTAATGTTATCCTAAACACTTATGATATATTTTGCATCATTGAATACCCTTGTTAGATCTGGGGCCAAACATTCTTTCTACAAGTGTCCTACGAAATAGTAAGATTTTAACCGACTTCAAAAAAGGAGGAAGAGGTTATCAATTCAAGTATGTTCTTTTATGTTTGTTACCTCAGAACTTTTGACTGGACGAACCGATTTGGATGATTCTTTATTTATTTGAAAGCTGGTGCTTTCCGCGTGGTCCCATTTCAATTTGGTCCAGTTCTGACAACGGCATCCATGAGAAAACGATATAAATATTAAAATTTGCCTTAGTAAAAGTAGACTTTTAGGGCAATTGAAGTCGGTTTCACGTTCTTTCTAAACGCATTTACTTGTTAATGTAACCATGTATTAAAAATGTGAAAACCAACCAAACACTTGAAAATCATTGTTAAGATTGATAACTCAGTAAGGGAATCAGACGTTTGGAAAATCGGCCCAATATAGACTTGAGGCAAAAACAAGGTGTTCAATTTGACAAGGTTTAACCCCAAGTTTTAATTACGAGCCGCCTATAAATCTGTGGACCCCCTCCCCAAGGATCAGGGGGCAACTTAAAGAAACTGTGACGGATAACAAATTACAACTACTTTGGGAAACTTGATGATAATGGCTTTGAAATAGCGGCTGACATTTGTCTCGAAGATTTATGTATTTTGCTCCGGTGAGCGTGCCCGCCCGGCTCGAGGAGTCGACGAGTCCATTACATTATGAACTTAGCGTAGAGTGACTTTTGTATCAATATATTCTAAGTGCATAGGTATACCCCCAATATATATTTGCTAGGCTTTTATGTGAATGACCAAACCAAAGGAGGAGCTTCTCAATTCGAGTGTATGCTTTTTATGTATGTTATGATATTGATATTTTTTTGGTTTAGTAGAACATACTTCAGAAGTGGTCCCATATAATTTTTTATCGAAATTGATTCAGAGCTTTTTGAGAAAATCAACAAAAACCAAATATGATAATTTTAGGGGATGAATGTTGTAGAATTTTAGGGCAGTTGAAGTTGTACCGGTTTTAGTTCTTTTTGAACGTGTTTTATTATTTAGGGTTTCGAGCATCTGATGAAAAATTAAACTGTTATAAAATTACGGTGTCTGTCTGTCCGTCAGTCACAGCTGAGTATCTTAGTAACTAGTGCTGGTGACTGTAATTAATAAAATATTTTTATTTAAATATGGGAATACCCGCCGCACAAGATGTTTCACATCAAACATTTTGCGGTGCGCTACTGTTTTCTTGCTACATCCACCATTCCGCTAACCAAGTGTACTAATTACAGCTAATTCACTACAAACTATAAAATCCCGTTGGTCTGGCCAAGAGCATTTATATTTTGCAGTAGATTTTTCCGGTTATTAAATAAAACTGTTCATGAAATGGATTAAGAAACACCGTATTCATGCTAACGTTAAACCCGGTCATTTGTCGTGTATTTGTTCGTGGTTTCCTTTTACTTTTATTAGATATTTCGTCTAAGTACGTCCTATATTTTTACATATTTATACGTATACATGGTTCTGACAGAATATCAGCGTCACTGTTGTACATAAGTATCAGCGGCATCTAGGCTGAAGCAGTCAATTTGGTCAGCGCATTCTTATATACTTCTCATCAGACAAATCGAAACACCTTGCAAGTTTATGTTTTGTAAGGATTGTCATAAAAACCTATGAAAATTTAATTTGAATTTAGAACATTAACATTATATTCCTAAATAAAAAAATTTTCTGATAATCCTTACAAAACATAAACTTGCAAGGTGTTTCGATTTTTCTGATGAGAAGTATATAACTAATATTTATATTTAAGTAGTCGTATTAATACTTGTCTTTTTGAACGTTTTCTACTGATAACTATACTGTACATATATTTAAGCTCACAAATTAATTTAGTTTCTTTCATTCAATATGTAAAGTTCATTTCACAGAGAATGTAGGTTTTTTTAAGGCACATTTCTGCAGTTCCCTCGCATGCCGAGTAAACAAAGAACTATTAGACAATAGGTTTGTAATAGTGACTAGTGGGTGAAGAGAGGCAAATGTGTCGAGGTCATGTTTACAAAGATGTAGGGACACATTGTACTGGAATGGGCATGTAAATAAATAACCTCCTCCTCAATAAATCATAATAAAAATGCACGGAATGTATACTAATAAATTAAATTTATTTTATCCAAATTTTCACAATTTGTTGTGGGTATCGTATTTGAAAATTAAAATAATTTAATTTTTGTGTATAAAAATAAAATAATAATATATTTTCTTACTTCAAAATATATTTGTATATACAAAAGGTTTTCACCTGAACTTCATCTCATTTGAACTGTTAGACCACATGATAAAGTAAGCCTCACTAGAAATGTGATCTTTCATTACATTGATTTGCAATAGGCTAGTTGTCATTGGCTATTGGAGCGTTCAAATGCTTGAATCTTTTAGTGATTTTAGAGTAATTTCATAAAATATTCTAATTATGTGTCCACACTATTAAATAACGTTCAAAATTAAATGAAAAGGAAAAATGAAATCCGGTAAGCTTTTTATTATTCGAGTAACCAGTTTTATCGCTACTCGCTGTAACTCATGTAATACAAAAAAAATGACAACGGTTTCTGTTTTTAACGGTAGTTTCCGGTTTAAAATACAATATATCACTTCTTATTTTATGTATGTTTTTTCGTTCAATATTTGTCAAGTAAATAACACAGAAACAACAAACAAAGACATATATGCGAGTATAACAGCAAATATTTTCAGGAAAATTTCCACCGAAGTTATTCCCTTAGAAATTAGCAAATATCTCAACTCAGAGGTTCATATAAACATTGCTCCCAAACACACTAAATCAAGTAATAACCGTCACTTATCGAGCGAACTACGCCCCGGCGGCTCTTCCCCCGTAATTTATATCCCTGCCTCTCCGGCTTCACTATGAATGGGAGATGGAGTGTTTGGTGTACAACCTCTTCCTGAAACGTTTTCCAGATGGGGGGACTACTTTACGTCTTATCCGGTCCGTAATTGGATAGAAGTGTTGGTTCGTTTACTTGTTGGTGTGATTGTGTCATTCGTAGGTGAGGTGACTACAGAAGAAACAATTGGAAA
Organism: Carcina quercana; assembly: GCA_910589575.2. NCBI lineage: Eukaryota > Metazoa > Arthropoda > Insecta > Lepidoptera > Depressariidae > Carcina > Carcina quercana. The sequence goes on from OU342439.1 coordinate 8,553,432, forward strand.
GATGAGTGTGGAGCTCAGGTAAGCCTGCACGGTAATTGTCGAGTACGTTTTGTTTTGATGTGTGTTAGCGCAACTACACTACTCTTATTTTGGATGTTCGTGACTCAATCGCGTATAATCCTTTGTACAATCCTTTTATATATTTTAAGTTCTGTGTTCGTAGTATATTCGTTGTGCTGTTGTATTTAGTAGCTGATGCGTAAATTTAATTAGATAGCTAGATTAGTTTAGTATTAGTCAAGGCCTACCTGAAAACCAGCGCTGCAATCACTGTGTGGTTGCAGCATAATCTGAGATAGGCCTTTTGTTTTAATAAATATTTAGTTAATAAATATCTGTTCTTTCTTCTAACCAAGCAATAAATTTATTTTTGTTTCTTTCTTCTTCTAAATTTTGTAAATCAATGTCTACTAATGTGATCTGAATTTGTTAAATACACTGAAATGACTTATTTAGGTTTGTCCGATCCTTGAACACGCTCGGGCACAATACAAACAAATAATAAATAAACAACTTTTATGACATCTCAATAAATATCAAGTTTTCCTAGACGTCATTAGCGGCATGTATCGTTTATTAATTATATCAAATTTCAACAAAAGCATGCCCTTGTCCAATGATCGTGCTAATCTAAATAAGCCATTTCAATGTATTTAACTAATTCACCTCATAATAGTTGTGACTTTAATTTAAAAATTTCGTGTAAAACCCTCTTAGTGCATTTGAAATTTTGTATTGTGCTTTTTACCGTTGGTCTTATGCTTACAATAAACAATTTCTTATTTACCTCTATATAGTTACTCATATATTAACAGATTTTGCCGAAATTTATGACACAATAACAATTTGGTCTGGCTAAATACATTCATATGTATTCGTGGGAAAAATCAAAATGCACAGTGAGTGAATTGCTACACAGCAAATCTTAATAACTTATTCATTAGAAATTTAACCAACCCATGAGTGATATGAGGCAATGACGTCATAGTGATTTCTTATTTTGAAAGATTATTTGTTACACTCGTACTGATCAGTTTATATGGTAATGGCGTCGTGATGGTTCTAATCTAGCAGCCTGAAGTTTAGTTTTGCGCTGGCTAATTATTTATGTGTAACTATTATTACTAATTTATTGATCTTAGAACACACATGACCATACATTTTATTTTATGATGGCTTTACATTTGGCCTTCATCTCTCCTGATGGTGAGTGACGATACATCCCTTGGGTAAGCGTGCGCACCTAGAATCCCAATCTAACATACCACCAACCAACAGAGTACCAATAGGTAGTGTGGGAATGGAACCCGGGACCTCCGGAATGAAAGTCCAATCGTGTAGTCATTAGGCCACGGAGGCGTTGAAAAATTAACTTAATTCATAGACAATTTTCTATCAGAATAAATTCACACACTGTTTTCCACGAATTAAATACGATTACATTTGTTTAAAGAGCGAATAGATGTCCGGGGAAGAGAAAATACAGGCTCCGCTGGGCGCCAAGTAAAATACGATTTCCAGGAATCAAATAATCCCCATTCCCATTGTGAAATCCCTCGGAATCCCTCCAATAGATTGTAGAACAAATTCATTAATCGTGTTAATCCTTGTTGGTCTAAACCTGTCGGTCAGTGAGATAAACGCACCCACCTACAAGTAAATCCCTCCCCTTTGAGAACTAAGACTTGCTTACTGTTCGTTAACCACTTAGGTCCTATTTGTTAAACACTCTTCTGTGTATGTTGTTGAATTCGTGTTAATACGTACTTTTTACATTTTGTGTCTAAGATAAATGTTTTATTAATTATGTCACGTCAATCTACAAGTAAGTCTATGCTTTTGAGGACTAAAGTCTTCACATCCTAAACCACTTATTTATGATTGATATAATTACAGTTTTTCAATAGATTTTCATCTTAAAAAATTCTAGTTGACATGAAGGTGTGGTGTACGATACTTATTACCGTTGCCAGTGAGTATCTAGACGCAAAATAATTAGCTTTAACAAATGCAGTTTTTACAAGGGATATGCATTTTTACAAGCGTTAGAGTTCTCTGCCACTATAAAGAAGAACGAACTATTCCCTTGTGTGTGCCAAAAAGAGCTCAAATCCATATCAGTTGATACGAGTATTACGCACAATTTCATTTTTTTTAATCAAACGAGAAAATCATAACCATCTCGGCCCGTCCTACTCCGAAGAGAAAGAACATCTTCCTCTCTAGATATTACATTCAATATATTAAAATTTTCATCATCTTTTTATGGAAAACCAATTTTAATGATTCTACCTCGCCCGTTCGACACATTCAAGGCGATATTAAAATTTCATCACGGGAAAAGGGAGATACTTAACGCTACTTCGCTAAAGTTACATCACCATCTGGCGGCAATTCGGAGCGCTGCCAAAACAAACTAGCGGATAAAGTTGGAGAAAATCGGATATCAACTTCTGTACGCGAGCTTTAAACGTGTACCGAGGAAATGCTTGACGGAGAGTTTGGTCCAAGAATTTATGTTCCTCGTAGAGCAGCACGGAATACACAAAAAAACATAACGGAAATGTGGGCGTAGTAAAAGGCAAAGTATGACTAGATACTTCCATAGAATCAAAGAGCAATTTCTTTTCTCGCTTTCAGAATTTTTTCCGGCGTTTTTGCGAACGAACTGAAACGGTTTACGTTCAAATTTGTGCGTATGTTACAACTTTATAGTTATCATCAGCGTGGGTATCAATCTTAATAGTGATAAGAAATATATTTCATTATATTAGGTAAATTGCCTTGATGGAAAATTGAAATTAATTTTTTATGTATTTCTTCCCCAAAAAAACTGAAGATGAAAGTCAAAAGGTACAATGAAATGGCAGATTATTTGCCCTACCAACAGTCCCAAGAAAACGATACAAGCCCGCGAGAATAAATCAATCCGAATGTACCAACTTGCGAAACTCATCTACTAGACAATGCTCACTATTTTGGGAAAAGCCCTCCCAAGGAATAGAGGGTAGTTGGAACCTTTGTCTCTCAAGAAAATGGGTACAATACGGAACTTCGTTGACAGAAATCGGCTTCGCTATTCACCGTACCCAAAAGTTATATTACGTCTATATCAAGTTTCTAAGATAGAGACGCTAGATAACTTTGCCACTTACGTACAGGGTATATGAATTGTGTAATTCATTGCTGCTAGGGTGAGCTTTGACTTTGGGTATCTATTCTTCATGGGTGCATAGCAAACAATGGCTGACCATCAAAGGATTCGATGTCACTTTAAACAAGTACATGCGTTCAAAAAGAAGTAGAAACCGACTTCAATTGCCCTAAAAGTTTATTTTTACTAAGGCAAATTTAAGATTTATATCGTTTACTCATGGATGACGTTGTCAGAACTGGACCATTGAAATGGGACCAAAGGGGAAGCACCACCATTCTCAAAAAAAAATCCAAATCGGTTCACCCAGTCAAAAGTTCTGAGGTAAAAAACATAATATATATATATATAAAAACATACTAGTCGAATTGATACCTCCTCCTTTTTTGAAGTCTGTAAAAAAATTGAAACTGAAGTAATGTTTACGAAAAAATACATCGGAATTGGACCCAACATTTTTCATTCACTTTACTTACTAAATGTAGGTCACAATACATTCTCTTTCGAAGAAATATTCACATATCAGCAGCAGCAGCCCGGAAACTTACACTGCTGGAAATTGACCTCCACCATGGTATGCCACATCGACTGTTGCCGAGCCACTCGTATTCAGCGACTCCCCGCGACCTTTACTAGGTAGTCGGTCCATCTAGTAGAGGGATGGCCCGGTATATGTTTCGAGAACTCTGACTCCCCATCGGTTATCGGTTCTTCGAGCGATGTGGCCTGCCCATTGCCACTTCAGCTCATTGACTCGTCGAGCTATATCGGTGACATTAGTTCGTCTACGGGTTTCCTCATTCCGGATTTTATCACGCAAAGAAATTCCGAGCTTATATCGATCCATGGCCCGATGAGTGACTTTGAGCTAGTTTACTCAGCCAAAAATAAAGGCCTTTATATATTTATTAATTTGAATGAAACCTGAAAAGTACATTTAATTTTATGTATTAATAACACAAAGTCAGATTTTTATTATCTTTAATTTTTTGCATTTGTCTCCACCCCAAATAACTAGCATCATGGGATAAATTTACCACAAAAAAAATTCTTCATCATTCATCTTCTCATACATTCACGACCTAAGATAAATGACTTGATTTTTTGTAATGGGATAGTTGAAAAGCCGACAAAGGACATAGGCTACTTTTATCCCGATCGAACGAGTAGTTCCCATGGGATAAATCCTTAAGTCCACGCGCGTTTATGTAAAAGTTTAAATAAATATATTTAAGTAACAAAGATTGCAAAACAATGTTTACTAAATTTTATAGATAGGAGTCATCATCTATTGTGAGACCGCTTCTTTTACTAAACAATAGTCATTTACTATTGGGCTTGGTTGCAAGCCAGTTGACAATAATAATGATGAACCCTACATCTTTTCCCCTGTATCCAAATTAGTTTACTTTCGAGTAGAAAATAATCCTCTTTCCCGCCTCGTCTGACGAGGCACCGTCTCAGCTGAATAATGGCAGACGCTGTTTCGTAATTAAACTGGAATTAGATCCAGCCTGCGTCACGCCCTCCTACTTGGAGGATGTATCTCTACTCGTCTGCATCAATAATGCGTCGACACGAGACGTAAACCCACCACTCTATGCTAAATTAAACTTCTATAGGTATACATGGTTGATACAATCTATATTATAGGTTAGTTCAACATGAGACTAAAATTACATTAAATACTACTCGTGAACTAAATAAAGTAAATAGGGATAAATTATGGGCCTATACCACGAATGTTGCTTTGATTAGTTGTTGTTTTTTCGGATTGCTTTCAGATTTAGAGCAAATTGTATGAATTCGACATTCCAATTTGAACAATTTCAATCGGTAATTTTTCATGGTACCAGGCCTGGACTGAAACCTTCACCACGGGAGGTTTATAAATTTTCATATCCAGTTATTCGAATTTTATTTTAATTTAATCTAGATGCCTAAAAAGCTTTTAACGAGAGATTGTTTGTTGGATACCTTGAATGCGTGAACCTTTGTATGTCGCGAGAAAAATCAATATTTAGACCTTTATCAATCGTAGTTTACATCTAGCTTTTTAGGATTCCGCACCTCAAAAGGAAAAATTAACCCTTATAGGATCACTTGGTTATTCGTCTGTATGTCTGTCATGTCCCATTTTCTCTGAAACGCGTAGAGGTATTAAATTGAAATTAACATCAAATCAAATACTCAATTCTGCAATTTGATTTGTGTAAAAATCAGACTTATAGGTATACGCAATAAAAATACACAATCGTGTATTGTATTATTTTCGACGATTTCCATCAAACCTAAAGAGTTCATTGACTTAGAATTCTAAAAGGACGTGGGTTGACGACAATTTCCCGCCCATCAGACACTTTAAAAAGGTTTCGTTTCTGATAATTATTAAATGCATTTCTGTACTTACAGATTTGTAATTTATATGAGATTTACGTCTTAAATCGGATAGTAAGTAAAAAATTATTGGCAAAACATTGAGAGTTTACCTGTTTTTGTACATTTTTGTCGATATAATATAATTTGACCACACTTGTTTCTCAAATCAAACTGAAAACACTTCTATCTCGATTTAATAAATCAGATTCAGACTGCACCTCACAATCTTGACGTATTTAATGCACGTCAATAATGCGCCATCACTAGGCGTACCCTAATACCCACTCTAGGAAATTAAACGTGTACACGACTGTAATTGAAATCTTACGTCGCTACGTGTAACTAGCGCGAGTACGCTAAGACTTCTATCATCGCTTTGTGAATTCGAACACTGAAATGTAATAATACTGGACGATGGAGAAGAGATCGATGACTTGACTTTACACCTATTAGAGGAAATCCGTAGACGAATAAGGGTCACCGACATAGCTCGACGAGTCCGTGAGCTAATGAGAAAATGGGCAGGACACATCGCTCGAAGAACCAACAGCCGATGGGGAGTAAAAGTTCTCGAGTGGTGACCACGTACCGAATGTCCAACAGTGGACGTTTCTCGGCTGATGATGATGATCGCCATTTTAGCGCTTATAGTAGTAGTAGCGTGAGTACACTCTGAGCGTACTTTGAACTTATGTACGGAACAACTAACCATTTGATGAAGTGTCAATTTTAGTTCCTGATACACTCGGTGGGGTATTTGAATCGGCACAAAAAGATCTTTCATTTTAAATCTCGTCGATTTTACTAGAGGTCAGTGGAATTCGGAGCATGAACCGCCCCCTGACTGACAAACTGGCGATCCCCTCAGGAGTCCAATACCCAACGGCTACCTATGGGTACATGGTTTGTTTGGTGGTTATTTAAATTTACCGCCAAACATCAGTTTTAATAGCAGTGTTATGTTCCGGTAATTTGATATTAACTTGAGGTTGATGGTTATGCGGCCTTTACATCCAACGTTCCTATCGCCACTAACGAACTGGTGACATGAAGGCCCAGTACGTATAGTTTTTTTTTTACGGAGGGGAATCTTCTAGAGATACTCGGCTCTGTAGGGGAAGAGCCGGGTTATGTAGGATTTTTACCGAGTAAACCCCTCCGGTGGCCATCCGCTGCGCATGTCGGAGAGCTCTGGGTCCTCCAAAGGCTATGCATATCGCACTGCTTGGGTTGATGTGCTAGCCTTAAAATCTCTTCGCAACGGAAACGGGGCCACACCGTTTCCGCTGCCCTCTCGGGATCGAGGAAAGACAACCAGAGCCCCAACTCCGTATGTCTCTGGTCCTTAGTCCTGTACAACCGAGGCTACGGTGGTGGGTATAGGGTCTAGGCTACTAACTATTAACCCTAAATACTCCACTGGCTTGTCTAATGGTAGATTATCTTTAACGCATGTTTATTAATTGGCCCCTAGTCCTGCGGCGAGCTTCGAAACTTTAGCCAATATACTGAAATAAATTTGAAATTACCCTTTACTTTAGAACACAAAATCTACCAAAAGTAACACCTTACGCGAAATTATAATTAATATGCTAATGAGAAACAATATAACTTTCCCAATTTGACTGCTCTGTCGATCAGGTCTGTGTACAAATTAGAAAAGTTTCGGATAATTTTAGTTTACCTTTGGGTTGAGCGGCGAAAATGTTGAGGGAACGCTGTCCTTTTGCAGTTTCTAATTAATACAATTAACATCGAGATCATTATATCAGGCCTATCTTATTTTAATAAATCCGCGCTTTTCTGACATATTTATGCAAATCTAATTGACGGGATGCTGCTTTAGTAAATAATACATGTCATGCTAGGAGCATGTATATTTGCATCAAAATACTATGTATTCGACTGCATTGTAAGTGAAGTTGCTTACGATTCTCGCAACCCTTTAAATTTACCATGTGGAGCTGGAAAACTCTTATACACACTCACAGAACGACAGGATTTTATTATGAAAAACCTTCATAAAACGGTCTTTATCTCTGTGGTTTCTTAACAAAAGCTTTATCTTCTAAAAAGACATCTAACAAAGATGTTCTTCTTTCCCCTTGCCGTCTAAATAAGAACTTTCAGATTTGACTGTTGTCTTTAATCAAGGACCTTTCAAACTTTTGTTTTGATGTTTGTTTTGAGTTAAGGGGAAAGTTTTTAATTGCCACCTCCCCGCTTTGTCGTGGACTCGAGATCGGTCGATGGGTTACCTGTGCGTTGCCGTGGTGATCTATTTGGAGTTTGGTGCGTATGTCCACTGCTGATATCCGTTATGATATCGGAAAATATGTGATGAAAATGGCAACAAAACTCAACACAAAAATATCTTATACTATATCAGTTTCATAGAAAATGCAACTAACTTTGTCATTAATGGATAATAGTTTTAAAAACAACTGTACTTTTATCTTGTCTTATGGTGTTGAAGCTACTCACAACAAATAGTGCCTGACTATTACTGGTAAGTAATGGCTTTCCAAAACTAAACGTTGAAAGAATTAATAAGTGTAAAATTTAATATAAATTTTACTATTAATTTAAACTATTACTGAATTTTCAAGCTCTGTATATTAGCAATAAGGAATTGAAACATCTGTTATTATTCAGTGCTATCTACCTCACGTCCCTATGCATTCGTCATCCGATATCAAATCGCAACAGTGGACACGGTTTCTGGTAGGTAAAATGTTTATGGAACATTTCGTAAGGCGTGTAGGGTTTGCAAGTAATTATAAAATACCTGGGGGTTTTCAACCCCTTTCAGAACTCCCCCTTATGTACCCCTGTCAGAACAAGTTGTGGTAAAGAAAACATGGTTGCATAGATATTGTTACGAAATTCTGCCATTTCGCTTGAGGCTACGTCGGTTTGATCTTTTACCTTTTTGCTTTTTGACATATTATATTGAATTATTATATTCAGCTCTTTAGCTTTATAAGAAAACCAAAACTAAAAACAGTATATTAATTCAATTCAATATATCTTTATTGTACACCAATACAAACTTAAGTTAAAAAATAAAATTAAAAAATAAATTAAAAATGTACAAAAGGCGGTCTTATCGCTGACAGCGATCTCTACCAGACAACCTTTGGGTAGAGGAAATAAGTAACAATATTTGGGTGGAGGTGTGACAGATATTGATAGATTATAATTAAATACTTGAATAAACACATATGTATACTTATATAAATAATATATAATATTTAATAATAAATACAGACAAATAAAATGTACGTTATTTTATGGATACAACACATACTAGTACATAGGATTACATAGGATTAATTATTGAGAAAATGCGACTTAAGTTGGTATTTGAATGTGGCCATAGATTTGGCTTGCCTGATAGCTTTGGGAAGGGAGTTCCACAATCTAACGCTTCGCGCATTGAAAGACGCTTGAAAGAGTCAGAGTAGAAGCTGGTGCGGTGGGAAGGGATGTCAAGTGTGAGAGTTTCTGAGGAGCGGAGGACACGATTAAGACTAGACAAGTGAAAGCTGAAGCGTTCTTTATAGCGTTCTATATAGCGTATATTACATACGAGTACCCCCTGGGTTAAACATGGGACAAGACTATCAGAAAATACTAATAATGCCACCAGTGATGAAATTGCAAATGAAAGTGATGAAATTGCAATTAATAGCATAGGATCTCAGATAATTGATTATATTAACACCTGTGGTAATCTGGTGGTCAGGAATGTGAGATTCGACTAAAAATTACAACTCATAGATTTCAGGTATTTAAAACTAATTGGACAGCCGCTTTCGGACGGAAGGAAGCGTCCTTCAGGATAGAAAGGGTAAAGGAAACCGACAGCTATAATTATTAGGATTCCGTATTCAAACAAGGAACCTTTATAGTTTCACTCTGTCCGTCTGTCTGTCCGTAAGCGGTTTAGTAGCGAGACCTTTACTGCTAGAAAGCTGTAATTTGTTACGGGGATACATACTAATCACGTCGACAAAGGGGTAGAATAAAATCTTGCAAAATATTTTTAAAGGTTCTTTTTACTTTAAAAAAAATTTAAACTGTTTAATTCAACATGTTACGGGTGGGAATATGTTGAATACGTCCACTGAATTTACGAACAGTGGCTCCACTCTCAGTTCTACACATACGTCTGTGGCACATTACCAGCCCAGACATATTTCGTTTAGCTCAGACACGGAGTCTAGCGTAATGGAAAAGACAAACCACTCGTGATGTAATTTTCAGACACTGCTGAGCGAAATTGAAATACTAAATCAAGAGAATACCAGTATTCTCTTTTATTTCACGGTGACTGCAGTTTGTCCATTTGCATTTTTAGGAAGCTGTTCAGAATTAAATATTACTTTGCACATGTTAGATTGAATTCAAATCTGTTTCGTGTTTCGCTTCGATTACTTAGAGAAATTAACGGTAAATCGTTAATTTTATTTAACTATACGCACTAAGAGACCAAAACCCATAATTTAATAAGTAGTTAGTTATGTTGCAGTATTTCCTTGAAGACATTATTTGTATAATACCTATCTCATTGGTATAATTCATAAGACTTTAAATAACGGTAGAGTCCGATCTAATACCATTCTTCAGGTAACGATAGAGGACAACAAATTCGTTTCCATGGACGTCCTATTTCAATTTTAAGTATGTATTATAGAGCTTTTTACCAACAACACCTCAAAATTTCAGTAACAGCGTATGTATACAAAGTTTTCCCTAAAGTTTCTGTTTCCCACAGAGTACTATAATACTGACGCAATTACTAACATTGCTAGCCGATATAAAAATTCAGCTTACACAAAATTTATTTACACAACAACGCTCAATTCCAAGTAAAGTACCGTTTGTCAAATTTCATCTACGTTCTCTTCATTTTAAGTAACTTAGTAACAATCACAGCTATCAAAAAATTTGTTTTTACCAACGTCATATAATTTTTGAGTTACTGTAACAATTTCGGTTTAAAATTATAGTTGCTACAAAGTTCTTTTCCTGAATATTAAATTACTAGTATCAATAATTGCGTCTAAAATTTGTTTTTCACTAACATACCTACGCTTAATTTGTAAAAGAACAAATAATACGATATTCGCTTCCATCTTCCGCCGTCACTGCCAGTCCTGTATCGATCAACTGTCATTCAAACAGCGAAAAACGGCAGAAAAACGTTTTACTCAGAAATAACTTAATATTTTGATGGATTGTTTGTATTGCTCGTCTCATTCATATTCAACGGTGCATGAACAACTCGAGTCAACGTTATGCCCGTTATAGTTACAAATTTTGCACACACAAAACGGAGACTGTACGTTTATTCGTTTTACAGATACATATCTTTTACATGAATTGAGATATTTACAGTTTTGTTTTGTAGACTAAATTCATGGACAAATAATACTTTTATCTAGGTAATGTGTTCCCGCAATCTATAGCAAGTTCATGGACTAGAATACTCTTTATCCGGGTAAAGTGTTCCCTTTGTATAATTTCTATTATCCACGCAGACGAAGTCACGGAAAAAGCTAGTATTGCTTATTTATGAGTGTAAAACCCGTCAAAATTAGATTAAACAGGTGTAATCAATCAAATTCGCGCCGTCCTTGAGTTCAGTTAGTTATGGAACAATAACGCTATGACTGGTGATGGGAAACACCTGATTGCTTCCTAATTACGTCATGAGTGAAGTTGTGGCTGAAATTATTGAAATAATTCGACTATGGAGAAGAAAACTGAGATAAAACTGGTATGAGTTGGATTGATACATTTAGATAACGGACCAACCCATGTCATCTTGCGGGTGTTGTAAACAGGCGTCCAAGTGAAAATATTCGGGAAATCAGTGGCAGAGCAAGGACATCCAACAGTGGCATTGAGGGGAACCCCACTGGTCATTAGAGCCAATGATAATTAATAGCTGAGTTTATACTTCATCAAAATGTTAAACGATAAACGTTAAGCTCAAATACTGTAGTTTATATATAAACTATCAACTCTACAAAGTGTTTGCTGTAGTTACATAACCAAAAGTACCAAGAAATATGTACGCAGTGAGGAATCATCGGGCGTCCTAATAAGTCACTTATCATCTGGTGAGATGAAGGCTCGTCCTTAAGCCACCCCTACAAAATATGTAGGGTCCTAAAGCCGAAACCACGCGGTACAAGGTTAAGAAGTGTATGTACATATTAGTGTATTTACATTAACTGCATCCACTACAAAGTGATTGTAATGAAACAGCTAAGGGTATGGAACTACGAGAATCTATCTAGAGTTCAATGAACGCGAACAGCGAGTGTTTCAAATAGGGTTGTAGCAACTCATTATACTGGGTCATATTCAATTTTAGATTGGAGATATCCGCCTTGCTAACTATGTACTTGTTATCTAAGTCTGATGCCAAACAGCAGCGTTAATAGCACTTTTGTGTCTTGTAATGAATGTAACGTATCCATACCTTTGAATGAGCACGTTATCTCTTTTTTCACGCACCGATCCGCGATACCTCACCTCTCCCCGCAAGAACGTGTCCGGTTCAGGGACCGGTAATATGGCGCGCGCGAATCCACTCACACATGCACAAGTATACAAACGTAATCCGTTCGATATGTGGGAATAGGAACCGATATCACGATTCACGACATTTGTTGCAAGAGATATTGTGGTAAAAATTATGTTACCCGCTTTATTTATGTGATGTAAGACTTTACAATATGATGTGTTGTTGAATGATTGTCTATTTATATATCTTGCCTAGTATAGTTGTGTTAGTAAGTATTTAGCAACCCTAACTTTACCTGTAAATATGTACATATGGAACCACAGGTTAACGAAGCGGTCGAGAGCGGGCCAGCTCTAATATTGACTCATGTCAATATATGTACAACTGTACTGTGAATCGTCTCTGTTCATATATACTGGAGGGAGCTTTCAATACCAAAACTCTTGGTACTATAAAAAACTGTACATCATAACCTTCTCCCGGGTTCGATTTTAAGTAATAATAATATTTACCGCCTTCATGAATGTCAGTGTCGAAAATCCTTGGAATCTCATTTATCTAGCTATTGTATGATTAACACATTTTACAATTCGAAACAATATCTACCTACCTTTCTGCTGTGGATTATATATACAGCTGTTATCGTGGGATTATCCTTTTCGGACGATTTTTACCTGAAATTAATAAAAACAGTCATTTATTAATTTACTGAATCAACACACAAATCGCTGTAAAAACAGAAATGTTTTTAAATTACTTCGTTTACAATAAAGGTGACCTCCAAATATAAACTATTCCATATTCCAATACAATAGTATTAGTTGCTGAGATTTGCAGCCTTAACAGACGGCCGGAGAAACGAACGAAATCGCAATAAAATTTACTTTTTTCTATTTTGATTTGGAACTCTAAAACACCCCTAAATGGGCACTTGCATTTCGTAGGATAGACACAATAGAAACGGATGAATATGGCAATTTACACCCAAATTTCGTTACCCAGGAGTTGTAGGGAATGAGGATAAAGGATCCGGAAATGTCAAAGCGGTATTTCCACCATGATTATGTCGATATCGTACTTACACATACATAAGCCGTAATGTACACATTTTACATTGTACGTATTTTCAGCGATAAACGTAAGCCTCAACATTTTACGCTCTCTATACACAACTGAACATAACCAGATGTGGCACTAACCGTTTTATGCCTATATTGTAGACCTGTAGTCGTTGTAAATTTCCGTCTAGATCAGACTGTAAACGCTATCACGCACATCGTCTGGCTAGCTCACGCAAACCAACGTTTAGTACAGCGGCTCTCAACCTGTAATCGCTAGCCCCTTACAGCTTTATTTATACATATATCGTGCACAAGATTGACTTCATCTAAAAATAAGAAGTTTAGGTCAAATTATTTTCAGGTAACGGAAAAAAATTAGATTTTAGATAGTACGTTGCACGTCGTGGAGTTTTATCTATTTTATTAATCATTCAAAATTTATAATCACCACATACAAAGCCCTATCTTCAGACTATCCTTAGGCTTATTCACAAAATAAAATAATGATGCCAATGAGACAAGTTTACCCTTTGACTATATAAAAGTCAAGATAGATAAAAAAATTATGTCTCGGAGCGTACTGTCTTAAGTTTCATTTTACCTGTACATCTAGTGTGAGTTTTTAACCGATACTATCACGTTTGCGTTTATGCCAAATCTGTGACAAGAATTGTGCAGCGCCTCTAGCGGCACGTTTACGAAACTAAGATTCTTCATACAAATCTGACGTAAAGGCAAACACGATAGTATTGGTTAAAAACTCACACTAGAGGTCAATAGAGGTATTGAACTACTTCTTTTTCCCTTCGGTTATTAGTCAAATATGTTCAGGTAACGTCACAGAAAATCCATTTTAAAAATGTCAGTTTCATTAATACCTGTATCACAAATATAAATGGCTTACTTTTTTAAAGTTGCTCGTAAGTTTATCAATCATGTCCATCATTTTATGTAGCAAATCTTCCGAATGAAGTTTAATCTTGGCAATAAAGATTAACGATCTGCTTTCAAGAAATAAATTAAAGAGATCGTGTGGAAGTTTCAAAAACGCTGACTAACTGTAGAACAAAGACCTCGCCTATGATTTATAATGACGTCAATGCAATTAATTACAAATAAATGTATTTCTGTTAACTGGCTTTTTTGTTTGTTACGTGCTGTACTGATTGTTTTGTTCGCTTGGTTCATTTTGAGATCAAAAGGTAAACAATCGGGCGTGCCACCAAACCATGCCGTATTAAATATAAGCGTGTCTTTAAGGAAGCCAACAACCGTTCTTAATTTTAATTCATTCATTACTTCGATCATCATCAACAGCCCATACATGTCCCCACTGTAGGGGCTCAGGCCTACTCTCCTACAAAGAGATGTAAAGACCCCCCCCCCCCCAATCTAACCTAACCTAGCCTAACTGAACTGTGACTGAAACTGTAACTGTGACTACCCACCGTTCAACTAACCTACCCTTCAGCTCTCCTTCACGTCTCGTCGAATTACTCATCTTAATTTGAACTACGTTAACCTTTATTCCCTATCGTCCTAATTTGGAGATATTATGTTATAATAAAATCCAGCAACTCTCGATATCATCCAATTAATAATCGTCATTATATCAGGATCCACCACCCACGATCGATCCGCGCGATACCCTTCATCTTAACTATCCAATACTATATTTGCATACACAACTACAACCATTCACTCTATCCACTAAATCCAACTCACATACATACACATACATCTCCTAAATACGCTTCCACTTTCATTTAACTCTTTACTACCTTTGAAGAAGGTAAACTATCTATATTAAATAAATAAAATGTTTGGCTCGTGATAATCTAGTGGCTTAATGACCCAAGTCATGTCCACAGTCTCCCAAGTCCTATGATCCTCCTATGATTGATGATTCAAACTATTCCTACTTCCTACTAATTACATTATGCTGAATACTATGTTTTACTTAGAGAAAATGTGTATCCTAAAGATATACTAGTTTAATGAGTTCTGACAAACAGATAACGGTAACACCTCTTTATTACTGATTCGATAAATATTTCAACAAATTTCCATATTTATGTTTCTCAAAACTTATGTAATAAATATTGGGATATATGTATTCATTTGTAGTAGGCATCTAAGGTGGTTTAGATAAAAAGAGCCCCATCCACGCTCAATTTTGTAATTCTCATTCCATTTCGTAGAGAATTTCCAGCCATCTTTAGTTTATGTTTATTCGTCTAACTAATTTGTCAGTTTGTTGGTAATGAACTATTTTGTCATACAAAGAAGTTTAAGTAATATCAGATACTTCTACTGAGATGATGTTGTGAAGGAATTATTTAGGAACAGAACAAATTGTTGACTGAATCCAAACCATTATTCATATTTATAATATTTCCAAAGCTTTATTTTAGCTTCCTGTGGGAAACTTATGTTTAATTTCTATGTTATAAAAGTCTAGTTCTAGCGTTTAGTGACAGTCTAACTATTTTGCATTAGACATAGCCACGTATGGAATTTTATACCATACTAGAACTATCAATAATTTATAATGACCCATATATAAACAAACTTGTATAATTTTATACAATTAATGTTCTGTTTGCAAAGGAATGACTCTACCGTCGTTTCACTAAGGGGCTGTCCGTTTACATAGGTAAAAGAAACGACAAGAAAACCTATGTTTACGGCATCTTTTATCAAAAGGGAAATCTTAAGAAACACCAATATTGTTAAACCTATCCTGAAATTTAGGAATTTATACGTAAACCTGCATGACTGATTCGAGACAACGCATTTTGGTTATTTATTTTAATCAACTTTATGAAATCCATAATTTCTAGGAATTCAATCAATAGTAATTTGTTTGTTAGGTTTTCAGGACTTTAAATTTATCCTTTTCACTAGTATCATTCCAACTATACCGTATGTTCTAGTCAATAAGCCGTCTTTTAGCCAACCAGAACAAGAAGCATTTTTACTTCGTACAAATTGCAAACAATACACGTGAAATCTACCTTCATATTTGGAAGGAAGAATCAATGCTAGGTCCTTTTCACCTTCTCGAATAAATTGCATCTTTCGTGCCAAGTCTATACTTTTGAATGAATTTCCAGAAATTTGTCTGTACTTTCTAGACCAATTATCTTACGATATATTTACTTTTAAAAATAATGTATGTATCTCAAAGAAGCCATACATGTAAACATTCATAACAAAGTTATTCCTTTCTAGAACTTTAAAATTAAAATATTATTTTTATATTCCATAGTTCGGCAAACTACTATACAAACATAATTTGTTAGTTAACTGGTCATCCTATCTCTGAGGAATTTGGATAACCAAGTGTTTAAAATCACAATTCGTCGATACAATATCAATCTTTGTAAGATTGAATTATAAAGAAGTACCTTTTAACTCAAATTAAAATCTTTACTACGATTATCCGTTACTACTGGGATAAACAAAGGACAACTCGATTACTGACGTAATTTGGTTTGATAACTTCATCGCTACAGGACTGAAATTAACAACGTACGTATTACTATGAATTCCCAGTAATTTTCCCTAATCCCTGGCCTATTTCCTACTTTAAACTGATTGTCCTTATGGGACTTAAATTTAAAAGGTACGTACATTCTTTACCCTACTCCCTACAGTCCCTAATACCCTGGATAGTCCCTACAGACCCTACAGACCCTACTCCCCTAATGCCCTACCTACCATATAAACAAATAAATATGTATAAATAGGTGCGGGAAGCCTGTTACCGGGAGACCTAAGGTAACAGACGGAAAGGGGGAAGGATAAAAGGGTTGTGCACGTCGTGCAATGTGCACAGGAAGGAATTCCTCACTACCACTCAACCAGACTCAGAAGAGTGATCAGCAAAGCTGACGGCTAAAGGTGTCTTGGCCGTAGTGAGGGGTTTGTTGAGCTACGCGTAGTCCAGTTTGTTGAAGTAAGACCAAAATCGCGGTTACGATAGATGAATTCATTTAAAATAAATGAAAACATCCATCTCCAAAATTTTACGAAGTTAAATAGAATTTACGAAGGAAACTTTCTTCTTGTTCAAAATGACTAGCTAGCTGGACTGAGCGACGCGTAGTTCCCGTACGCCGGCCGCGCTTGCGTTTATATCCCCAGTTTTCCGCCCCCGCTTCCTCGCCTGAAACCTCGTTTCCACCCTGACGTATTTGTCACGAGCGCATTCAAAAGTATCATTTTTCCTAATACACTTAAAGCCCATCTTTATTTAACGCAGACATTGACATATACCATTTATGACGTGTTACCTCGGCCGTCCATGGTGCGACTGCAGGTAACCGAGCTCATTAGTCACAAACGCATTCAATCATAATACTTTTGTTAATACGTTTAAGGTTTATTTTCGTATGGAATTTCACGGAGGTCTACAAACGCTACCCACAATACGATTTTCCGAGTACCCTCAAGGTTTATATTCGACCATCGATTTAAAGGCAATTTAGACACTCGCTATTCTACCATTGACTCAAAGTATTCTAGACGCTCTATATATGAGTTCTATTGACATCGAATTGTTTGATCGTTCAACATAATATATTTTTATCACACATTCGCCTTTATCATAGATACAAGGTTAATCCTTTACAAGAAAAGGTGCGCTCTCGGACTCGAACCTGAGACTCCCACTAAATTAAATATCACTATGATTTGAAATGTTTCCTCTCAAATATAAATTTGTTTATTTATTGTTTATATTTCATTCTAATAAAAATTAACCCCAGTTCATCTTTTCTCATCGACTCCTCCAATGCATAATCAGTTCATTCTCGTCAAGAATCTACGGACTGAATACCAAACGACACAGAGATTAACCAACCAAGCTCGATGGCCCGTTACATCCCTGCCTTTAAATTATTATAGAATGGCAACGTATTCTCCCTTGACATGATATAATAATTTACCCCAACTTAATAATTATCAACATCGAGCTTAAATACAAAATCTAAACATTTGTCCATGTTAATCTAATCGTGAATCAGATAAATCTGAATTGTTGTGTGTATTTGAACCAAACGTAGTCACAGAATAAAGTTATGCGTGAGCTGCCAAATCACTATCCCGAAACATAGAAAGACAGTAGCCAATGTCAGATAATACCCCAACCTGTGAAAACGAAAGTTGTGAATTTCCGCAGTTAGAAGAACTTCGATTTGGGGATCTACACAGTAATCGTTCTCCATCAGTGATTCTACGCATTCCCCAAAGGGATCTCCCAGGTCTGAATATTACCCATGGACAAAAAACTCCTATCAGTACATATCTCAGAACACATCAACAGTCCACAACACATTCTTCACCCTGCTTCCATTTTGGAGCATGTAGAGTGTAAAGGTCAAGTATTTGTTCCCTGCCAGTAGAGTATGATATCGCCAGAATCCTGTATAAAACACGCTCTTGTTGTCGTTTTCGAACAACAATAAATGTAACCTAGCACCAACGAGCTGAGATCCTGATGACACCGTTGTATAGTGTATGTCTCATAAATTACACGGACAAACGCCGCCCAACATCTAATGATACATAGCCATTACGAAGCTCCTGTTATACCTAAATGAATTAATCTCACAGACAAATTTCATAAAATCCACTAACACACTCGTCATACTATCATATCTTTCAAAGTCCAAAAGTTAATAAACTTACGTGCTCTCTCATAACAATAGCTTCAAACGCGCTAGCTTTGCAACAAATACGCACTACATTAGCATGAGCGGATATAGACATGAATTGTATTAAATTTGTAATAATTTATAAACTGCAATAATTAATAAACTTATTAATGAATAACTAATGTTATACATTATTACATCTATATATTATACTATTATGTTATATGTTATAATCTTATTGAATAGTGAGATAATCGTTTTAAAATGATAATGACTTTCCATTTACACTTCTCCACAAAGTTACCATTATAATCTATCACCCCGTTATCAGACTAAGGAGAATAAATAACTCATTCTAATCTATAACATATTCATATTTCGTTACCCTAACATTCAACTATTCACGGTCAATCTCTATTCGTTCAGCAGACAGGCCCTCAAACATATTTTATTAATTAATTTTTGATACGACTACGTATAATTGCCAACGTGACAATCCTTCTATTATCAAATTTTTAAAAATATTTAATTAAAGGTTCATCAGTAATCTCATATTGTGTAAAACTATAATCATTACAAACAACATCAAAATTTCATAAACCCATCATTGATGATGATGAAAGTAGTTAGCAAGATGTACATTAGAATTCGTACTGATCATGAACTATATTATTTCAAAACACCTTCGGGTTTCTAAACAATATTAAATGTACTATTTTCTAAAAGGTATTTTACTATCTACCTATCACCTTGTTATTTGTATCGAAGTGCGTACGCAAAACTAAAGTCACAAATCCGCAGACTTTAAATTACTTTCAACAGCTACTCTATTAATTTGTTTACTGTTTACGCAATCTAATTAACTGGGAACAACCAAAAGACTTAAGAACTGTATACCTCTACAATCTAACAGAGAGTATCATGTCAACTATCAATCAAATTTATCATGAATTTATCCCAACTTTATGAACCTTAGGGTTTTCCCCGCGACTTCGTCCGCGTCGATTTCAGAAATTATCCCACGCGAACCTCTAGCTCGGGACAAACATTACAGTTATTTCATAATATTAGTGTGGAGATAAGACATACGTTCGATATTATCTGTGTAAGTTCTCTATTGAACACTATTTACACATTACTGAACATGAACTTCCCTTACAGATCGATTTAACATATGCCTCTTACAATTTAAATTCTAATAAAAGGTGAAAAGTTACGCCATTTGTGGTTTAGAAGGCGAACTACGTTATCAACCTGATAACTGCCCACAGTCGCAACATACAAGCAGCCTACCACGAAACGTCCATAGAACCGTTTCCTACACTAACTAATTTACTATTCTCTGTTTGTAATGACAATAGAGACTAGTTAAGAGATGTTCATATCAGAAGATCATACTCAACTCTTTAGATTATGTTCTCAAATGTGAATTTTCCCTTTTCCTTAAACTACTATTCCTTTGGAACTTTTTTTTCCGATATATTCCTGCGTTAAAGTGTAATCTCTAAAACTTTTATTCCCTCATTCATATCACAGTTTTTCCTGCCTTAGACTGTTACACTCTAAAACTTTTATTCCCTAATTTATCTCTCAGATTTCCCTGCCTTAGACTATAATTATTTAAGGCTACCATCCTGCCTTCATGTTTTAAACTAAAATAAGGGTAAAATTTATGTTTAATAGACATATGTCCCTAACTGTATGAATCATCAATCAAGGAGAATCGAAATCCATTTTCACGAACAACAAATTGTGGCTCCCCTTCCAGGAAAACCACTCGCTTAAAAATAACTATAATAATACTATTCCTTAACACCAATAATAAACTAATTGTCCCTAAAAGATTCCTTCCCTTAATTTAGCAGCATCGTCAGAAAGTCATCTAATCCTTTTATGATTCCGTAAACATATAAGGAAACCCCTAATATGTTACCACCAATAAGATGCAACTTGGCTCTAATACGTATATACTAGTCACGTCACCAAGCGTAAGATTTTTTTTTTCTTGACGCAATGCAAGGTACAGGTGAATCACTAAACTAGTTTACCAACTATCCTTAAGGTTCTCTCAATTCAGAGATCTGTTCGCAAAACATCAAACTCCAAAGCGAATAATTACATCAAGTTCGTTCCCCTTTTCCATTGAAACTGTGACTTTCAGAAACCATGAGACCATTCTTAATCATAATATATAATCTGAAGTCAAAAGGAAGATCATAACAACTAAGTTGCTTCCACTAACCATCAAGCGACACTACTTAATCACGAACATACATACTCGTGTAACTGTATAAACATATTCCTGTTCCAATTTTTATTCAAAACCAATATCTACGAATCGTTACTTAGCATCAAGTCAATGGCTCACTGCTACAACTATTACTAGAGAATAAGAAACTTCTTATGTACGATAATATAGGGATAGCCCTGCAAAATTCATATACAGACTTAGACATACATAATCTCTATTTGCTATTTTCATGATTATAATTATTTACGTAAAGATGTTAATAAATAGCACTCGAATAAACAAACAAACAAACAATTATCCTGGTCACGGCAATCCATATTGTAATAACCCCCCCAACCTAACCTGACCTGACCTAGCCAACCCACCGTTCCACTAACCTACCTTTCACGTCTCGTCGAATTACTCATCTTAATTTGAACTACGTTAACCTTTATTCCCTATCGTCCTAATTTGGAGATATTATGTTATAATAAAATCCAGCAACTCTCGATATCATCCAATTAATAATCGTCATTATATCAGGATCCACCACCCACGATCGATCCGCGCGATACCCTTCATCTTAACTATCCAATACTATATTTGCATACACAACTACAACCATTCACTCTATCCACTAAATCCAACTCACATACATACACATACATCTCCTAAATACGCTTCCACTTTCATTTAACTCTTTACTACCTTTGAAGAAGGTAAACTATCTATATTAAATAAATAAAATGTTTGGCTCGTGATAATCTAGTGGCTTAATGACCCAAGTCATGTCCACAGTCTCCCAAGTCCTATGATCCTCCTATGATTGATGATTCAAACTATTCCTACTTCCTACTAATTACATTATGCTGAATACTATGTTTTACTTAGAGAAAATGTGTATCCTAAAGATATACTAGTTTAATGAGTTCTGACAAACAGATAACGGTAACACCTCTTTATTACTGATTCGATAAATATTTCAACAAATTTCCATATTTATGTTTCTCAAAACTTATGTAATAAATATTGGGATATATGTATTCATTTGTAGTAGGCATCTAAGGTGGTTTAGATAAAAAGAGCCCCATCCACGCTCAATTTTGTAATTCTCATTCCATTTCGTAGAGAATTTCCAGCCATCTTTAGTTTATGTTTATTCGTCTAACTAATTTGTCAGTTTGTTGGTAATGAACTATTTTGTCATACAAAGAAGTTTAAGTAATATCAGATACTTCTACTGAGATGATGTTGTGAAGGAATTATTTAGGAACAGAACAAATTGTTGACTGAATCCAAACCATTATTCATATTTATAATATTTCCAAAGCTTTATTTTAGCTTCCTGTGGGAAACTTATGTTTAATTTCTATGTTATAAAAGTCTAGTTCTAGCGTTTAGTGACAGTCTAACTATTTTGCATTAGACATAGCCACGTATGGAATTTTATACCATACTAGAACTATCAATAATTTATAATGACCCATATATAAACAAACTTGTATAATTTTATACAATTAATGTTCTGTTTGCAAAGGAATGACTCTACCGTCGTTTCACTAAGGGGCTGTCCGTTTACATAGGTAAAAGAAACGACAAGAAAACCTATGTTTACGGCATCTTTTATCAAAAGGGAAATCTTAAGAAACACCAATATTGTTAAACCTATCCTGAAATTTAGGAATTTATACGTAAACCTGCATGACTGATTCGAGACAACGCATTTTGGTTATTTATTTTAATCAACTTTATGAAATCCATAATTTCTAGGAATTCAATCAATAGTAATTTGTTTGTTAGGTTTTCAGGACTTTAAATTTATCCTTTTCACTAGTATCATTCCAACTATACCGTATGTTCTAGTCAATAAGCCGTCTTTTAGCCAACCAGAACAAGAAGCATTTTTACTTCGTACAAATTGCAAACAATACACGTGAAATCTACCTTCATATTTGGAAGGAAGAATCAATGCTAGGTCCTTTTCACCTTCTCGAATAAATTGCATCTTTCGTGCCAAGTCTATACTTTTGAATGAATTTCCAGAAATTTGTCTGTACTTTCTAGACCAATTATCTTACGATATATTTACTTTTAAAAATAATGTATGTATCTCAAAGAAGCCATACATGTAAACATTCATAACAAAGTTATTCCTTTCTAGAACTTTAAAATTAAAATATTATTTTTATATTCCATAGTTCGGCAAACTACTATACAAACATAATTTGTTAGTTAACTGGTCATCCTATCTCTGAGGAATTTGGATAACCAAGTGTTTAAAATCACAATTCGTCGATACAATATCAATCTTTGTAAGATTGAATTATAAAGAAGTACCTTTTAACTCAAATTAAAATCTTTACTACGATTATCCGTTACTACTGGGATAAACAAAGGACAACTCGATTACTGACGTAATTTGGTTTGATAACTTCATCGCTACAGGACTGAAATTAACAACGTACGTATTACTATGAATTCCCAGTAATTTTCCCTAATCCCTGGCCTATTTCCTACTTTAAACTGATTGTCCTTATGGGACTTAAATTTAAAAGGTACGTACATTCTTTACCCTACTCCCTACAGTCCCTAATACCCTGGATAGTCCCTACAGACCCTACAGACCCTACTCCCCTAATGCCCTACCTACCATATAAACAAATAAATATGTATAAATAGGTGCGGGAAGCCTGTTACCGGGAGACCTAAGGTAACAGACGGAAAGGGGGAAGGATAAAAGGGTTGTGCACGTCGTGCAATGTGCACAGGAAGGAATTCCTCACTACCACTCAACCAGACTCAGAAGAGTGATCAGCAAAGCTGACGGCTAAAGGTGTCTTGGCCGTAGTGAGGGGTTTGTTGAGCTACGCGTAGTCCAGTTTGTTGAAGTAAGACCAAAATCGCGGTTACGATAGATGAATTCATTTAAAATAAATGAAAACATCCATCTCCAAAATTTTACGAAGTTAAATAGAATTTACGAAGGAAACTTTCTTCTTGTTCAAAATGACTAGCTAGCTGGACTGAGCGACGCGTAGTTCCCGTACGCCGGCCGCGCTTGCGTTTATATCCCCAGTTTTCCGCCCCCGCTTCCTCGCCTGAAACCTCGTTTCCACCCTGACGTATTTGTCACGAGCGCATTCAAAAGTATCATTTTTCCTAATACACTTAAAGCCCATCTTTATTTAACGCAGACATTGACATATACCATTTATGACGTGTTACCTCGGCCGTCCATGGTGCGACTGCAGGTAACCGAGCTCATTAGTCACAAACGCATTCAATCATAATACTTTTGTTAATACGTTTAAGGTTTATTTTCGTATGGAATTTCACGGAGGTCTACAAACGCTACCCACAATACGATTTTCCGAGTACCCTCAAGGTTTATATTCGACCATCGATTTAAAGGCAATTTAGACACTCGCTATTCTACCATTGACTCAAAGTATTCTAGACGCTCTATATATGAGTTCTATTGACATCGAATTGTTTGATCGTTCAACATAATATATTTTTATCACACATTCGCCTTTATCATAGATACAAGGTTAATCCTTTACAAGAAAAGGTGCGCTCTCGGACTCGAACCTGAGACTCCCACTAAATTAAATATCACTATGATTTGAAATGTTTCCTCTCAAATATAAATTTGTTTATTTATTGTTTATATTTCATTCTAATAAAAATTAACCCCAGTTCATCTTTTCTCATCGACTCCTCCAATGCATAATCAGTTCATTCTCGTCAAGAATCTACGGACTGAATACCAAACGACACAGAGATTAACCAACCAAGCTCGATGGCCCGTTACAGAGAGTAGGGCCATAGTCCACCTCGCGGGCCCAGTGCAGATTGGTAAACTTCACACACACCTTTGAATTTCTTCTCGGGATGTGTGCAGATTTCCTCGCGATGTTTTCCTTCACTAAATTTATACGTTGGTTATCCTTAATTCAAAAAATAGATATCAATAAATATAGTTGAATTAACAACTTGCGCTGGAATAAGTACCAATGTAGATAATTTAAAAACAAAATTAAATCGCATTAAAATTGAGTTAATTATCCAATCAAATTTACTGTAACGAACTTCACTAAAAGTTGACATAAACACTCAAAACACCATCAGATGAAATACGCTTTAAAGGGCTATTATAAAATTTAATTTTGGTTACAAGCGCGCAGTCCATTAAACTTATCAAACAAGCTCTCGCCGTCATCATAATGGGGAATATTCTAATGAAGGACGGCGTCTGAATATTGTCGAAACTGTATACTAGTTCTAAGAAGCAAGGGCCGGATTCAGTAACTGTAAAACCCATTAAGCCTCTTAAATTCTGGATTTGAACGCCAATGCTCAACTTATTATTGATTTCTGTTTATGTTAAAATTGGATTTTCACTTGGCTTTAATCTCAGAGTAAGAAACGAAAATATCTTGGTGGTTGTGGAAGCTATTATATAAAAAAGTCGCAGTGAAAATTTACTTACTCATCTATTTTATTTAATTTACTCGTCGTCATCATCACCCGAGACATTTTCAGCAATTCAGTTTTATGTGTCTCAAATCATAAAAATCTAAATTTTAAAATTAATTAGGGTTAGGCCAATGTTTGCCCACAGTCAGTCAACTGGGATGTGTTACACCACTCAAGTCTCTTTCCAGTGTGTTACACAATTTAAAGCGTTCAATAACTCTCCATTAGAGAAAGGAGAAGACTTCAAAACCATTTCAAAACACAAAAGTACATTCGTTCGTTCGTAGCCACTTCGTTGGAACATACCCCCCACTATTTATGTGTAGATCCCTCCCTGAACATAACTTTCCTTGCAACACTGGCTCGGTCACGTAGTTAATTTTTCCACGTACGACGTTGCTTTCAACAAGGATAACTTGTTATACGCGCTGTAAGCACACAGGAGCCGCTATTACAACCAGAATTACCTCAAGGTGAATAACTTTTGTTGTTCGTGCTTACACGTTTCACTTAGCTTTATTAAAATACATGTGACGTTACATCATCTGCTAAAAAAATTGAGATTGCTCCCCTTCCTTTTTATTTGCTTAAAGTGCTTTAAATATTTTTTCATTTGTAAATTTTTTCATCATCATTATCAGCCAGGGAACCTCCACTGCTGGACATAGGCCTCCTTCATGGCACGCCACATCGACCGGTCCCGAGCCACATTCATCCAGCGACTCCCCGTAACCTTAACCAAGTCGTCGGTCAACCTAGTAGGGGGACGGCCTGGTTTCCCGGTACGTGGTCGCCACTCGAGAACCTTTACTCTCCACCGGTTATAGGTTCTTAGAGCGATGTGGCCTCGTCAAGCTATGTCGGTGACCCTCGTTCGTCTACTGTTGTTGTTTTTGGATGATAATATTTTTATATCCTTCTCGCGAAATACAATCAAGGTTTCTTTTGGTCAATTACACTGCCTCATTAAATTTTAGGTTTGTTGCAAGTACGCTTTCATCCTAAGGCTTTGGAGAAGGGAAGTGATCAAAAGAAAGCCATAAAAAGATCAGAATGATATATATACATACGTAGCTACTTACTTTTGGAATACTGAGCAAACACAAACTTAACGTAAAAGTAAACAACTTAAACGTTGTGTTAAAAATTCAAAGTCAAAATTCTTTAATTAAAGTAAATATGTAACAAATATTTTTTTGATAGTCAATGAGTGCACTATGAATCTAATTCGCTTTCAGAAAGAGAAATACTCTTAGGAAACTATCGATAACAATTAACACAACATACGGTCTAAATATCGACATACAAATTAAACAACACTCCGCATAATTTGGATATCGAACAGAAATTAAAATGAAAGGTTTTACAGAAAACTGAAAGTCAAAATACCACGTTCTGTAGAATGCATTGAGTTCATTGACCTAGAAAACGCGCCTGAAATCCTTCGCAGTATCTCGACGTAGAACAATACCAAACAATAGTAGGTATTTATAAACTAAGTCATCGTCCCAACTTACTCAAATAAACGGCTGCAATTTACCAAATCCTGGGGTTCCGCTTAATGTACCAGCTGTTAATAGATTAAATTTATATCACAAATATCTATCTTACTGACACCATTTGCATTTGAAAGTGTGGCTCACATTGTATAAGACGGTATTGTCTGCAGCTTTCGTAGATTACAGGAAATGAATAGGGAAGACCAAAACATAGGATATTAAGTCATATCTCATAGCTGCCAGCTACAGAGGAAGGACGCTGACTACATTCAGATTGAATTTAATTATGGAAAACGTATTTTCTGTCTCAGTCACGAGTAGCATTGTCTGGTATCAATCTGGTCGACAAGTTTTTAATTGTTGTTATTCATTTCATAAGGCTGTGTTAAAACGTAAATTATTCTTAAATAACTTATATTGGCATTAAAATAGTTAACAACACTTAAATAGAAGAAACTTTAAAAAAATTAGATGTTCAAAAAAATTACGCTACGCTGAAGCCTCAATCTAATGAGGCTCAACAGTACTATTAACACTGCTGTTTAACAGCAGACTTAGATAAAATCCACCGAACAAACCGAGTACCGATAGTACCTTCACTGGGAATCGAATCTCGATCTCGAGACTGTTAGTCAAACATTTAATGATAAGAAACAGAAACAGAACAGAAATAGAAACAGAAAAATATTTATTTAACTAAAACACACACAACACAATACAATTAATACATACATTGCGTACAATTACAAATAGTACATTATTGATGTACATAGGCATTGTGTTGTAATGTGTCGTCAAAAAGGATTAATCTCAGCTTCTGCTATGGCAGTAGCCATAGCGCTGGTTTTCAGATAAGCCCTCTAATATGTAAAGCATTAAATATTAAATATATGTTTAAAAGAAGTGTATGTGTATATGGACGTGTTAACATATAAATACGTGTGTTTGTATGTACAGTGAAAGTATTGAGCAAGTGTGCAGTGTAGGTGACGTGGCGGCAGTTAGAGACCTTATAGACCAAGGAAGTGATTTCTCAACGGCGGACTCTTTGTGAGACTTTCTCCAGTTTGGTTAGGACAACTACACTAAAGCATTTCTAGCGAAAAATGTGTCTGCGGTGATACATGAAGAAGGTCCAACAAATAATAAACGATCTATCAAGGCAGATATAAGATCCGGTCGGCGTCGCGCCACTCTATGAGGCTTCCGATCATATGAATACTTTTCCAGCTAACAAAGTATGGGGAATGAAGATGAGTCAGAGTGTGCAGCCCAGTTTGTAGCCTCCAACAATGTAACGCGTCCAAGTAATAGATGAGGAAGATGGCCACGATCCAAAGCCAGGTTAAATTTTACGATCCCATAAGACGGCAACGTACACTGAGGCTGAAATTGTGACAATACAACAGACGCCTGCGCGGCAAAATACAGCACAAGAAACTATTCGTAGGTAGAAGCCAATGATTATGGGAACAACTGGTATATAAGTTTATATCGGAATAAGGAAATCCGTAGACGAACTAGGGTCGGAAGTGAAAATGGGCAGGCCACGTCGCTCAAAGATGGGATAACCGATGGGGAGTAAAGGTTCTCGAGTGGCGACCACGTCCCCCTACTAGATGAACCGACGAGTTAGTAAAGGTCGCGGGGAGTCGCTTGATACAGGTGGCTCGGGACCCGTCAATGTGGCATACCATGGTGGAGGCCTATGTCCAGCAGTTGACGTTTTCCGTCTGATTATGATGAGAGTTCTATGTCAACATAAACCAGAAATAAGCAATACCAATGAGAAGCCGAAGTATAACCCGAAGCTCTTCATCATCTGTAGCTATGTACTAGGCAATTAAACATTTATCCAGTAATGGAATACGACATTATCTAATAAAGCTTTATACACGCAAGTACAATCGTTTATGTCTCTAATATAAATCTTGAAAGGCTCATCGCGCACTGGAATTTCCCATTAGGTTTTATGGAACTCGTTCTTGTCCGCGCATTGAATTATAACCGGAGGGAAAACGGGGCGATGGATTGCAATTTAATTTAAGAACTCGCTTCGGATGCGGCCATCCTTTTATTACGGAACCTGAAAATAGTGAGCGACTTTTAAACCACATTTTTCGTAGACATTACTGCGGAAAATTTGCTATTGACTCGATGGTTCGTTATTCGTTCGTCTGTTTCATTATATCTTTTCGATTTGTAGTAATCTCTTTACCATTTTTATACAAATTGACCAGGTGTAAACAGAACATTTTCATTTTACCGTGGGATTGTCTTTAGCCTTCGATATCTAGTGACGATGAGAGTGTAGTTTTTACAATAGTTTTGTATATATTAAGAACGGTTAAGGGCAAAAATATATAAATTTTATACCGTGTCATATTCATTTTGAATTGACATTTCATTCAACACCTTGTGCAGGAACAAGTAAGAGTGAATGTGACATGGGGCGAAAGTAAGTATATAAGTATATTATTGCACCTGACGAGTCTCACGGCTACCGAATTACCGAACTAACGGTTTCTTGTCACGGTAAATGTGTGTAACAAACGTTCTCATATTATTTATAAAAATTAGCAACAGAGCATTAACATAGGCCTCCCACATGATATGCCACAATGAGCAGTACCGAGCCACTTGTATCCATCGACTCCGCGCGACCTTTACAAGGTCGTCGGTCCATCTAGTAGGAGGACAGCCCGGTACACGTTTGGTACGAAGTCGACACTCGAAAAACAAACCTATAAAAATATAAATACAGAATAAATCAAGTTGCTGTAATATCTGTGCATTAAAAACCTCGTAAAAGGTTGAAATTCCAAACTAGCGTTTTGCCCGCGACGTCATCCGCGTGAGTTTCAGAAATTATCCCACGAGAACTACTTGCTCAATCGTGATGAAATGCCAACGTCCTTTTTCAGCCCTTCAACTATCCCTTTACAAAAGTCACGATTCTCCCTTACAATTTAAAGCAAGAACAGACAAACTCAATTTCATATTTGTAATAATAGTAGATGGATTTGTCAGTTTGACTTTTCAGCCATTTTGTCTTTTTGTGTGCGATATAATATAATAATAAGATAAATAAAATAAGGGTGTTTCACAGTTTATTTAAATGCGGTGCTTGTTTACGTTAAAAAATGAAAACAAATCTCGTGTAAGCCTCACTGTGCGTTACAAAAAACCTTATTTATTTAAGGGAGCACTCAGTAGTAATTAGATTATGAATGGGACCGCCCCTCCCCTCACTCCTTCGGAGAACAGGCTGGGCGGACCATCTGAAACCGGGGGCAGACATAATGCAAACTGCCCCATAAACTTTCACCACGAAAATAAGATTCATTCCTTTGTTAAAAATGAAGCGTGCGAAGAAAATCTTCTAGAAATTATTTCTTAGAAAAGTTTTTATGTACACAATCTGTTTACACTTGTACTTCATTTCGCCTGATAGAAGCATGCTTACACAAATTTAATGTCACGGTATGGTATCTTTATGGTTGTGGTTTGACAGAACACCACAGTGCTATTAACATTGCATTTTGGCGGCGGACTTACAAAATGCCCTACCACTAACCAAAAGACTGTAGATGAATTTTTCGGCTTAAAGTGAAAAACTTCTAAATAGTGCACTTATTAAGCTTGTTAAAATCTTAAAACCTAGGCTATTAGTCGTGATGACCTCCTTTCTTAATTTCGGTTTACAAAGCCATGAAAAATGGACTCGGTCTAGACAAAAAGGTTTATAAACAAAAAGTGAGTTTAATTATTAGCACATTTATTAGCATAAAGTCGGCAAGTTCATCAAGAATACTAAAGTGTTTTTCTTTGTTCATTGGATCTAATAAGGATTCCCTTAGAAATTTTTAGAATTGAGAGTATCCATAGTAGATATTATAAACAATATATACAAATAAAAACATTATTAAAAATAAACTGCTTGTCAGGACACCGACTACAAGATACGACCGATTGAAATATCCGAATTTCGGCTACAAACAACTTTCACAAAACACAAAATTTGAAATTATACAATCTTGTATTATAGGTGAACACTAAAACTTGTTCAGTTATTTTCATCAAACCGGCCAAGTGCGAGTCGGACTCGCACACTGCGGGGTCCGTACAAAATATAAATAATTAACTTACTGAAAATCGTGTGTAATAAGTAAGGTAATTAGCACGAAACAAATCACCTTGCATTGAAAAAAAATCATATCCATACATTACCCAAAAATATCATTGAAATAAATATATAACTTGTATTTTCGGTCTTCAAAGCGCTCCCTTCAAAATCATGCAGTAGGACGTGTAATAAAGGCCTCTTCACAGATGCAGACTGATGCCAAAAGTCTGTGAATGTAAATGAAAATTCTCCATGCGAGCGTAAAGCCAAAAGCGTACTTACAGAAATTTAATTAGACACTCCCTTCCTTCATACCCTCTGACATAATTCCACACATTTCATAAACATTTCTCTTCCATTAACTTCAGACTTAATTCCTCGCGTAGCGAGATATTGTTGTCACTCAGCTTTTTCGGATTCTTATTTATATTACAATAAGGAAAAAAACTGAAAGTAAAAAATGAAAATTAATGCACTCACAACTCGCAGTACAGATGAAATAACTAGATGTGGTTGTTGTTGTTTTTCAAATCTAAAAGTAAAAAGTGACGCTAAGAATTGAATGTGAAACGTCGCACACTCTGCATTTAAAAACTTTCATTGCCAGTGGCACTAGTCAAACTTACACTAAAGTTAAGTCATCATTTGTTCATAGCTGAATTACAGCTATTAATGAATAGTCATATATAATAACAAACTTCTCAAAAATAAACTCATTTTTTCTTCCCACATTTATTCACTTAACTTCACAATAATGTATTTCTTCCATAGTCGGGTAAAAAGAAAGTAATTATTGTTATTAATTGCCTTCCTAATTTATTTATAGTTACTTAGGTATATATAAAAGCCCGCGGATTTCCAAATTACAAAAATACAGACATAAATGAGAAAAGAAGTACAGCGTAGTTATAAAGAAATGTGTTAGCAGTTTAAAAAAAATCTTTGAAAGTTTTAGAAACAACTCCTATTTTCAGACTGTAAAGTAACTTGTTTTTCTCAGAGAACGTATAAAGTGAAAATCGATGAGTTCACAAGTCATTGAGAACAGTAATTAACCTAAATACGGTTCCATCAACTAAAGGTCTCGGCAGACGCTACGACTTGTTGGCCAACTTGTTGGAGCCGATAAAACCAACTAACAAACCAAACTTTGTTTATTATGTATTTTATTTTTACTTAATCTTAGTGCCCCGGTATACCAACCGATTATATTCTAATTTACCTAGAATGACCTAGATTAGAGAAGAATCCAGGTTGATCGCGCCACACTTACCTGTCGCTGGACTTTTTTTGATTTGCACAACTGCACTCGTACTGAGGCAAAATCGATTTCTCTCTCTCAGATATAATATGGAGTTTGTATGTAATTCGCGCCTCTTCCTGACCGGCCAGCACATTCTCCGAGGATACCGAGGTGTACGACAGGTGTGGACACGATCGGTACATTTTTTATGGCATTATAGCTTTCCGGATTCAATGATGTACTGTTCTGATCTGGGTAGACCAAAACAGCAAAGACAGCCACCAACAACAACATTTAGATGTTGTGGGCCACACAGTGGACGTTCACGCATTGATAAATTGATAAGCCATTCGTCGTTAGGTCGTACGCCATGTAAACATAGGTAGGTCAACGACTCATACGCCGAATGCGGTTAACGGCCAAGTGTAATATGGCTATAAGATATGACGAATTTTATTAAAGATGTGAGCCTATAATATTGTTGAGTGAAATTTATTCTAGTGTTACACACACACATAGCCAAAACATAAAATAAGTTCATTCATACCTTTAGTATATCGAAGCCCATCCCGACCATCGCCCAAGGTTGAACACAACACGAATCGTAATAGACTGAAAGTCAAAAGCAACTCTCTCGCACGTTCGCACGGTGACTTCCTGCCATTCTACGATACAAAATATACTAGCTGTTTTGGCACGCAACCCTTGACGAGTATAAACTATGAACATGGCACTGCTGTATTATGTACAAGCCGCAAAAAGTAGATCTTATGTCTATATCTACTGTCATTTATCTATGCAAGATATTTTTAAACTGTAAATAACGATATATCAGCTTAGGACACAATCTGCACACGAGTTACAGGTTATAGCAAGACGAAATAGGTATGCGTTAATTCCTATTAAGTGAAATAATACTTTGGGGATCAAGCTACCCTAAGAAGACAACCAATCTCAATAGCATGCCTAACTGAGCTGTGTATTCATCAAACACCCCGTAAATCAACTGTCTCCTGGCATATCAAACCTTTGCGGCCAACTTTTAAGCAAAATTAAAGATAAAACTTTACTCTGACAGATAAAGTACTTCCAAACCGCTGCGAGTGGCAAGTATCATTAGCATAGTAAGGATCAACAAATCAAATCTTACTTTCTAGAGTGATCAGTTTGAATGAAATAACAGTATGTCGTATCTACAGTCTTTACAAGTCAAAATTTCAACCCTATCACGAGTCTCCGCGGCTTGATTGATGGTGGCCGTGCCATAGCGGCCACATTCACTGGATGTTGTGTAAGCAGTAAGCACCTTATTCGTGTAATAATGACGATTTATTATGAAGGACCATACGGTATTCTTGAAATGGACAGGTTCTTTTTGAAAGAACGACGCGTGACGTATGTGATAAAAATGTATGTCTACTCGTCATTTCTACACACCTTAAATATAGGACTGATGTCGTTTGCCGTATCATGGTAATAGTTTTGATCACTATCAATTAGCTGTCTTGACTCAATAGAATGTCGCAGAGCAAAACTCATTTTTGACAGCTCACAGGTCAGAGTAAAAGAGCCAGGCTATCGGATTTCTACGGACTACATTTTAGAGAATTTTATTACATAACCTAATTCCACCTTCTTTTTACAATCGGCCAATACGAGGCCAAGCCAGTACGACTTTGACTTTGACCATTTGGAGATAGACACACAGAAAACTACCGAGGGAGACTGAAACGACACCCCAACAAACTGGTCACAGGGCTAACTGCGAGAAGTCTCCCAAAGAGGCTTAAACGGAAGAATATCCTGAATTGACATGGATATGTCATGAACGTGTAGTGCCCTCACTGGAGGGTACACTCGACACAACATTGCACACAACACATCCGCTAATAGTATCAAGCCATAATGATCGCAGATTAGAAGAAAAAAAAGTACAGCTGGGTAACACCCCTACTTAGATTATATTCTACCATTCCGCACGAAGCATTTTGCTCCTTCATTTATTATGCGAACAGCTAAGCAGTGGAATTCTGTGCCGGCTTCTGTGTTTCCTGACCGCTACAACCTGGATGTCTTCAAGGCCAGAGTGAATAGGCTATATCTAGGCAACCGTGAACAATCCTAGACCACATTAACGCTCAACATTAGGTGAGATTGTGCTCAAACGGAAGTCTATCATTTTTATAAAGTGTTAGGTATGTAAATAACTAAATAAAGTTAATGATTTAAAAATATTCTTATTAGATATACGGACCGCTGTATTCATATCGCACGCTTTGAACTGTATACTCGCACTTCTAATTAACCATCTTATTGTATTAGAACCATTTCGATTATGGCAAAGACCTTGAGTTCTTGAATAAAATACAAGTCTGCTCCATGTCATGAGAATGTCTTCAAGGCACCTTAGTAAAAGGTTTATAAAATTTACCCTATTAGATTATATTTAAATATATTTGGGTACCGGGCACAAACGCAGTGATTACAATGAGTTCTCCGTGTTTTGTGAAGTTCTAGAAGACCCTGATTTGTTTTAGAAAGAAACAAACGAACAACAAACAATTTCAAAGTAATTACTTCCTAAAAATAAGCTGTACCTCACGAAAAGAATATAAAATACGAAAACAATAAGATCTTTGTGAAGCAAAGCAACGAAAACATCATGTACTCAAAAGAAATTTATTTGATTCTGTTCCTTTTTCAATGAATAGAAAATTCCGAAGCGCAATAACACAAGTACCCAGCTTTCTGAAAAGTTCCAGAGGCCTTTCGATGTAAAAAATAAGTAAATAAGTAATGAGATTGTGGATATTGAATACGAGAAAAAACTTTCACTTGGAAAATCTAAACTTGAAACTTTTACTGTGATATTAGTTATGTTGTCTCTTTCTTTGTGCAACTTCATTTACCGTCTTTTTTATTATGATCAAGAAAGATAGGTAGGTTAGGAATATTTTTTCAGTTTTTATTATCTTATTCTTTCTTCTTTTTACTGAAGGTCGTAGAAACAATTGAAACTTTTTAAATTCTTTTTTGTTTCGACCACGCAATGGTTATTTATAGCCCTTGAAATGATATAGAACAGAGATCAAACAGTTAATTGATTGGAGTCCCCTAAAATCAATACGCTCGGAGAAGATGGCCGTGCGTGAAACGAAATAATGATTAAATTCAATACTCCCTGTCCCAGGGTTGTCAACTGTCCGGTTGTAGGTATCTCCGGCTCGGTGAGACGTGACGGAACATGAAATGTGGTTAGATAGAGCCTCCACAAGTTGTGAACAGACTGGCAAGTTTAAACATGTTTAGAATATAGACACAGAAAAGTAATAACCGCCCAAGTGTATTAGAGGATATGGATCCGAAAGTCCTGGGACAAAAGTGTGGGTTGTGGTAATGGCACTGTTGAATTTCGGTTCACAAACAAAGCAGCTTCTGAGTAAGCGTGCTTTCAATTACGGCCTTAACTACACGTATAATCTGACGCGGTGCTTTACGAAAATCAATAATATTATACATCCATATTCAAATTGAACACTGAAGTCTTTATTTTAGTTTCATGTGGAATCTTCAAAAATTACTATTTATTTTCAAGACAACAATATTACGACCATGTTACAAGCGTGTTTCCATAAAATAAACTCGGCATTTTCGGCGTATGAAATAAAATAAGTTTTATTCGAGCGTTACCAATGTCGGGTCCGTTCGAAATCACTTGGAATATTTTATTTGGAGTTCGGGTCCGACCGTAATTATTTAAAGGGTCGGTAATAGTGTTCGATCCGCAGAAACATTAGTAACCCGCCGTTTGAGGCCCCACGTAACACCGTTCAGCGTTCCGAGGGCTGGTTGCACACGATTTAATGGTTATTGTTGTAATTATCGTAGCTTAATGTATTTATTTAATTGTAAAATTATGCGGGATAAAATTTATAGCGGTTTAAGCCTGATTCAAAATTTTTAATTTTATTAACAAATTGTTAACAAAATATTTTGTTTTAAAAAGGTACTTTTTGAGTGATGTATGGATGACGTAAGGCTTAAACATAACTAAATCCTGTGCCGTTATCCATAATGAACTGGCGGGAGGAAAGCAACAAGAATAGCATTTCCCCGACGCGGGGCGGGATGGATGCAACGAACGAGTCTTCACTCTTCCGACTCGCAATTACAGAGTCGAGGAAATTCTGTTTTCACGTTCACACCCCCGCACTGAGTCACGACGGACTCAGTGCGGGGGTGCGAACGGAAAGCGAGAACACGGAATGTTCCACAGGCAGGAAGATAAAATTATCAGCAAACTTATGTTATCAATTATCATATTATCGATAAATATGCTAGAAGGTTTATTAAGAGGCTATGTTGGTTAGACCACGTGGTCGCGTTCAAGGTTGCATTGTTTTGTAGCTGTCCCTATCCGAGCCCTATCCTACCCGAGCGCGTACGGTGAGACTAATACTTATGCTACACTACACTACGCGAAGTTATCCACCCGTTATTTGGATGTTTCGCAGTCCAGGGATCATTTGAAGGATACAGTATATTATGTAACCATTTTTTAATACAGTATACTAATGAAATTTTAGATGTCAGTGGTTTTTCCAAATTGTTCTAAATTGATTCATACTCTTGTAAATCAGGTTCAAAGTTGGGGCTTTTTAATACCGCAAAATACAATTCTTTGACGCCCTGTAACTCTGGAAGTATATATTTAAACGAAAATCTGACTCACCACCGACACAGATATTTGTTTCTAAATTGTGTCTTGAAAATTTCATAGATTTTCATAGCTTAATACTCAAAATACTACTAATAATACTCAAAATAATACTAATAGATTACGTTTGTATGGGCGCTTTGACATCAGCATACCCTCTTAAGATAACATCATAATTTAACAAAGATACATAGAGTCAGAGACAGATACACGGTTGTTAAAAGCCATAATACAAACGCGACATGAAATAAGAAAACAAAAGGGACGCTTGTCAAGATCTGAACCTCGAAATTTTCACTAGGTTCTGCCTTATCTGACTACTTTTATACAAAGCAACGTTCATTTAAAACAACGAAAGGTTTTTTCTTTTCTTCATAAAAATAAAAGCATTAAGTGTATTAACAATAACTAAGCAATCAAGAATTAGAAAATTTGAATTTGCACAAGAGCAATTTTGGCTGTCGGTGACAAGTGATATAAATCGTAGTGAAATAACAAAGGCCGTTAAAATATTCTGCAATAAGTTTGAATAACTATACCTAAATACAACACACGTACATGCTCATTACTTACAATTACAAATTATAATCCCTCTAAAATGTCCTCCCTCAAAATTTGAAATAAATCCCACTTGAACTTGAACGATAAAATGAAGAACCATGTTTTATTTCCTGGTTTAAAGGTTAATCTTATGAAAAACATCATTACGAGCTTACACTGCAGGTTTAACCACGAACGCATGCAGACACATAATGAAACACGTGGAAAATAGCTCTAATAACAACGGAACAAGGTGTAACTATTGACGTAAGGCCACACATACATGCCAAGCTCGCATAAATACTAGACACCTCCCAAATTATTTACTCGACGTCTAGCCGGACGAACCGACAGCTTCGGGAAATCAATGATCCACACAGTTACCATATGTGTATGTATAACTATTCACCTATTATATCTATCTATCTATTATACTTGTGACGCCATGAAACAGCAGACATTGAAGGCCTATCATGACGGATAAAAAGAATAAATTGATATTTTTGTATGCTTTAAAGTGGTGCATTCAATAGAATTTGAGTTTTTTTTATATTTCTGAAGTAAAAATTTTTTCACAGTTTTGCTATCTAATTTCCCAAATGTTGATAGATTGAAATGATTACTGATACTAGGAAACATATGTGTAAATTAGCACATATGTCATGGCATTGCATTGATCTCAAGATGGGGTGCTTCGATACTAAAATTAGCCAAATCTTTCGGATGTTTATACTAATATCGCGACTAAACATAATTATCTTTTCAATAAGGTGAAGTTCAAAATCTCCTCTATTTCTAATCAACTAGTAAATGTATATCAACAGAATCCAATAAGCGCAAAAACAAAGTGAATCTCGACGCAAACATAACACCGCGTCACTAGTATAGCACTGGCGTCGCCTCCTCCGTCGACGGCTAAAACTAAAAGCCTTCAACGGTAGATACATTCAACTTTGAGGGCACATTTTAAGTGAACTTTCAGGATACATTTTAACTGAACTTTGAGGATTTGCGCCGAGAAGTTACAATTTTCGCGCTCACTCAAGCTCGAGCGAGGGCGGGCGGGCGTTAGTCTAGGACGAGCATTAACGGAGGAAAAATTAGATTTAACCCCAACACCGCACCGCGGGTGACTTGTACCCACATCTATGTCCATTTTAGACACTCCCCCTTACTTTGTCTCCTTTGTATTTGAGCTAACATTTTGTTTGTGGCATCGAAAGCTGACTTAATCACAAGCACGATTTTAAAACTCATAACATAAGGTTGACTTTTTCAATTCACGCGTTGAAAAAGAAATAAGGAACACACTTTAACTATATTGATTTTGTCAATTTTCTCAAAAAGCGCTAAATCCATTTCGATAAAATGTATATCTACCAAACAAAAAAATAATCATCAATCGCGTAACAAACAAAAAAAGTTGAATGGAGAACCTTCTCCTTTTTTTGTTATTATTGATTGTTATTATTGTTATATACCATTACATTTGGTGCTAATTTTTTATAACATCCATATCTATGCAAATATTATAAATGCAAAAGCGAGATTGTTTGTCCTTCATTCAAGAGAGGGTCAGAATGACTTGAGTTTTTGTACAAGAATAGCTGAAGGCCTGAAAAAGGACGTAGATTACTTTTTATCCCGATCGAACAATAAGTTCCCATTGGATACTTTTCCAAAGTCCACTCGGATGAAGCCGCAGAAAAAAGCTGATCTATTTATAAAGCGGTGCAAGTAGTAACATTATACGTGTGGGCTAGAGTTTTATTCGGCGATTTCGTCCGTCCGCCGTTCTCATTTATCCTGCTTTACTTCCTACGTCAAGAATAAAGTCAATACCCTGCTTTCTTATTTTCGGGAAAAATGCGATACGCGTGTTGTAAGACCTGATTTGCTCATTATATTAACGGGGCTTTTGTATGAAAAGGTTATAAATAACCCTAATATTATTGTTTGTCTGTATATCATCCGGTATACTAGACAAGTATAGATAAAATTGTGAGCAATATGAAACAATAGATGACAATATGTCTCCAATATTTTGACCTCCAAGTATTTACAGAAAATTATACGTTTGTATAGTGCAATTTCAACCGACTTCAAAAAGAGGAGGTTCTCAATTCCACA
Organism: Carcina quercana; assembly: GCA_910589575.2. Classification (NCBI taxonomy): domain Eukaryota; kingdom Metazoa; phylum Arthropoda; class Insecta; order Lepidoptera; family Depressariidae; genus Carcina; species Carcina quercana. The sequence goes on from OU342439.1 coordinate 8,593,191, forward strand.
GGTATGTTATTTGGGTATATGTGTTACGAGATAACTTCATCAAAAGAGAACCGATTTTGATATATTTCTTGGTAGGGCATACTTCAGAGGTGGTCCCATATAAATTTTATCCTAATTATTGAGCGCATATTTAGAAAATCAACAATAACCAAAATTGTACCCAGATAATTCTACCTCTCAGGGTTTTTAAGGCAGTTGAAGTCGGTATTTAGTTCTTTTTGAACGCGTTAATTATTTCCAACAATGAACGAGGCAACTCACTGATTTTATATGCCTAATTATCTGTAGGCTTCTAGGAAAGCACGCTCTCACACCAACAGCCTTATCGCCATTTACCATCAGGTGAGATGAAGGCCAAGTGCAAAACCATTATGACAATATAATATTCTAATGAAAAATTTTAACAATTTAATACTTTGTTTTCAACCGACTTAAAAAATAAAGGTGGTTCATAAATTGACTGTATGTTTTTTGTTTGTACTCATATGTTACGTGATAGCCGCCAATTATGAATAGATTTTCATGATAATTTTTTTGTTGACAGAACATACTTCATACTAGGTCCCATATAAATTTTATTGAAATTGATTTAGGAAAGAAAGGAAATCAAGAAAAACCATATATGTACGCAAATAATGCTACCTCTAACAGTGCACATTTTGGGGGATGAATGTTGTAGACTTTTAGGGCAGTTGAAGTCGGTTCTTTTTGAAAGCATTAATAAATTAATGAACATCTTTCGAAACGTCCACATGTTTTATACGTAAATTTTTCTACGAATTAAAATATAGAAAGAACAAATAAAAATCAAACCATTACAGCGTAACGAAAGCAAATTATTTATTTTAATTACATGAAAATGAAAACAAGCAAGTGTTAAAATACAATTAAAAAAGGAAAACGTCCGTTGACCCTGCAAAGCTTGCGTGTCGAATAGGGTTGCCAACCCGCCGGTTTCAACCGAACATGCAACTTTAAAATCCTTTAATATCCTTGCGGGTTTGAAGGGTATAAATCCAAGATGCAAACATTGTAAATCTGAAGGTAGTTTAGACTTGAAATTGTATTTCATGAGGAGACCTTATAGACATATTAAAAATACATAGTTGTATTGTTGCAGAGAAAATAATTATGCACACATTTCCTACTTGATTGTCGCTAAGACAAAAACCGCTTGTTATGATCTCTTAAAATTTCGGAACTGGAAAGAAACTAGGGCATCCATGCATGAATATTTCAAATTTTGGACTAAAAATTTACATCATGTTTACGTAAGTTTACAACGTTTTTGTACTTGGTTTCGTTTGATAGTAATTAACGTGAACACTTTTGGATGAAATGAAAAAGGACGAGAAAATAATTGAATCAAAGACTCCTCAGCTAGACCATTATATGAGTATGTTTATAGCTACTGCATTTATACATCGGCGTAGTTTTAAAAAATCCCTACAAGAACTTTTTACCATGTCATTTGCTGACAATATTCAGAGAAAAAAATTGTCAACCCTAGTTAGTGGGAGTTAAGGTGCACCCTCGCTCCACAACTCGGTTACTGCGCCCTTTGTTCTCAACTAAAGGGTTAACTTAAACATCTCAACACTTGCCAGTAGAATGCTCAATATGAGGACGTGTGAACATATGCTGAACAATATTTTTCTTGTGAACGATGTATTGTTCCGCCATTTTCCCCTTCTTATTCTCCCTCTGTGTTTGTTATAGAGAAGAATGGAAAAGATTTACTACTAACTTTGCTGCGACTTCGTTTGTGTGAGGAACTGTCGTTTTGATGCACAGATATAAATAGTTTATTTAACTATCCGAATAGCGAGTGACATCATAAGCCATTTTTATCCGGGTAGAAATAAATAAAGTGCTGCTTGTCACCATCATCATCAAATAACTAGCGGAAGAGCGGGGCCTCCTAATACAAGTTTTTTAAACTTAAAAGTAGTGTCCCAAAAACTGTAGTGTTAAGGTAATCATATACAAGAAAATAAATATTTATTCATTTATTCATTATTCATCATCAATGAAAAATCCTAACATATAATCTAACTAATAAGATTTATTGTGATTGGTGTTTAATATCTTATCTATAGAAAAACAACTGATGTGAAACTAGATAAAAGTTATTTTAATGTATTTATATTCACTTCATAACCCGTTTATTGTTTCTGTTCTCATTATAATGGGGAGTAACTAAATTGAAGTCCGCCAATCCGCACTGGGCCCGCGTGGTGGACTACGGCCCATACACTCTTTGTAAGAGAGTAGGCCTGAGCCGTTGCAGTGGGGACGTATATAGGCTGTTGTTGATGATGAGGAGTTCTCGAGTGGCGATCACGTACCGGGATACGTGTACCAGGCCATCCCCTACGAAATGGACCTACGACCTAGTAAAGATCACGGGGAGTCACTAGTTACTGTTTACTGTCCGGTTAATTTGGTATGCCACGAAGGAGGCCTATGTCCAGCAGTGGAGATTTCCTGCCTAATGATGATGATGTTTATTTAATGAAATGGTGATGAAGATACACAACCATTACTACCTATACACTACACCTACAACCTATATATATATAGGTTTGTTTTTGCCTTTCCATGGCTATACCTAGAGATGAACATAAGCTACTTTCCACCCTGATAAAGTTATCCTATCCTATCCATCCAGTCCAATCCAATCAAGTCCACTCAAACGAAGTCGCGCGATAAGCTTGTTTAAAATAATCCTGTCTTGTTTAGAGCTAAGTGCCGTAACAAACACTAAACAATATTTCACACAGCAGTAAAGTCGTGAAACCTTAAAAGTTAACCGTCGAGTTGACTTAATCACGGATTAGCCGAGTGGTTTTAGTGTTTTAGTAAACAGCCTATCGCCTTGTACGTCTGCTGCCCGGATTACTCAATTACTACGTTACACGGTTCGACGAACAGGACCCTTAAACAAGCCAGCTCTTTAAGATGTAAACAGTGGTTGTTTACTACCAGGCAGAATTGAACTTGCAGATCGAACCTCGACGATTTGTCTTCTTCAAAACTTACGAGTATTATGTTGCCTTTAAAACTCATTTTGGCGTCTTCGAAACACAAATACCGTCTTCAGAGTGAATTTCTGAACTCGTATTGAGGTTATTTCACTAATAAAAGTTTCGTACTACATTTCTTTTACCATATTATATTAGACATAGACACATCTTTATTTAATAACACACACAACACAATACACATAGAAAAAAAACACATTAAGAAATATATTAAAACAAAACTACAAACACAAAAACAAAACTAATTAAACAAAAACAAAAATACTTAAAACTGATAAACAAAAATTGAAGCTATATAACATACATAAAATTTGGTTGTGTTGTTAGTGTTATTAACCATACATATACATATATTCCAGATATAAATTAAGCTAACCCCTAATTGGAAAAGCATATTATACAATAAAAGAATTTATGGAAGATGTATAAAGTAGAACGGTGTTCTAGATTATTGTATACAATTTGACTTCTATACATTTTCTATGCCCTGACAGGGTTCATGTATGTAGATTCAAACACTATTTAAATTCTTATGACTCTATGTACATGATAGCAAATAAAAAATTTGATTTGATTTATTTAAAAAAAAGGATAGCTGTTCTGCAGTAATTATTTAAAAATAGGACAACGGATTGTAATGTCGCGAAATGAGTATCATTAACATACAACTGCAATGAACCACAATTTTCATTTGTAAAACTATTTTTTATTATTGTTTAACATTAAAATTAAGTTTATGGCAAAAGAAATTTTTAAATATTTCTGAGCGAATTAACATTAATGCATAGTAAGTATCAAAGCTATGTGTTTACACGTATTACATTTAGATAGCTTCTTCTGAAGCTAATTAAAAGTTAAAGCAATGCTTACTTGTTCATGGCAGTATTTGTTAATTATAACTTAAATTTTCAGCTTCAAGATAATCAACTGCCAAAGCTGTTGTGAAAGTGTTAATTATTCAAAACTACGGTGTGACCAACTCTTGTAAGTGTGGCATACATGTGCACTGCTCTTAATCTTAGTACGTAATATGGTGGTTACTCAAATAAAATACAAAGTTAGTACGTAGAGACGCAATAAGATCAATGAGTTGATCATACTATTAGTCTGTGGCTTCTTATAATATGGAATGTGGTGTAAAACTCATATTCCAAAAGATTCAATGTTTATAAACATGGCACTAACTCGTTGGTCCTAAGCGACAATTTAGCACCAAAGTATCAACCAATCACACCAAGATTACGTTCGTAAAATGACATTGTCAAAGGTGCGGGCAGCAATAGGGTATTTTACACTATGTAAGGAAAAATATAAAAATGTTTGTTCATAATAGATTTCGAAAAAAGTAAACAAGAAACGTCGATATTTATTCATAAAATTGCAATTTTAATTTTATAATTCCATTTTAAAAATCGTCTTTTCTAATCTGTTTTTGAAATGTCTAGAACGCCATTCGCCATGTTGGATCCCGCCGTGACGTCATTCCGATAGTAAACAATCTACTGAAAATAAGTTGTGCGCTGTTATTTTGATAAATTTACGAGTTATTAACACGTTTGTAGACTTCTAGCCTTTATTTCACTATGGAAGACGGTTTTGTGAAAGCAGAAAGTACAAATCTGCCAATGGTTAATACTTTAATGGTGGCGAAATTTTTTGCCTCCAATCCCGATTTCTGTTCTGCGGAGTTGAGAAATGTTAAAACAGCAATGTAAGTAACCATTGTATCAAGTTTTGTCTAATAATAAGTACAATAACAATACACAATACAATAAAACGGGTCCTTCATGTTACACTCCAACCTAACCTATATTTTGTCATCAGGTCGGGAAGGGAATCTTACGGAGACGACGCAATAGGCTATGTGCAGCTGAAGCGTGTTCAAAATACATGCGTGGTTAAGTGTACGGTATGCCCGGAACATAAAGTGCGTACCAAGCCCTATGCAGTGACACTTGTAATGATATATGGTAATGATATAGCATAATTCTCATTTTGTATGGTGTCCTCAATCTCTTTAATTGTAGACATTCTTTGCCTTTTAATAAAGGCATGCCGAGGTTCACTTGAAGTGGACTTGTGTTTCCTTTTTGCTTGGCAATCAAATCTAGTTGGTACGGTGTTTGGTTTGATCCGAATTCGTTTAACAGAACCCATTATCTTATACTCTGTATAATTTTCCATGTCATTTTCCAGCTGAAATATGGATTATAATATTTATGAAGTTTTTAACTCATTACTTATCCTAGGTACCTACCTACATAATATAACCTATAAATACATTACAAAAGATGACATTTGTTTTGTAATATTAACAAGAAGTTTTCTTTTGTTTATTTGATAGTTAATTTACCATTTATAGCGCATACTTACATCAAAGTGGTCTTCACAGAAATACAGTCTAGTCTTTGTGGACAATGACTTTGGATCTCTTCTTGCCAGTTTCAACCAAGTATTTCTCATTTTTACATCACTTGGCACTTGAATCCATAATTTTTGTGGCGTTTTTACACTTGTATTTTTGCATTCAGGCACAAGACACCAATGATAACTCATTATTTTCACGAATCTTAATACTTGGTCTTTCGCAGTCGTATTGTTTACTAACCGAGTGACGTCACGAGATGAAAAAGCATGGCGGCTAGCGTTTCCGCGCGAAAATTCAAAATCATAAATAAAAAACAGATTTTAAGGCGCTTTTCGGTTTTAAAAAAAATTAACAAAATTTCTACTAGTTCATTACGATCTCAGGATTAATTTAAAACAGTTTTTGAAAAATGGTGTAATACCCTATTGTGCATGCATCGCACGTCCAGTCTCGACGTGATTCTTAGAAGTTATAACAGATGGCGCTATTCTTTTCAGTCCGACGAACACTCGAGGCATGTTTGAGTGACCGACCCGGGTCCTAAACTTAATAGAAACTGTGAAAACATTATATTCGAAGAGAATAAAGTCTCTTTTTTGCAACATAAATGTAGCACCTTAACAATTTCCACATATACATACATAGTAAAACAGTTAAAATATACGGTTTTCATCCATTTATTTTGGGGTAAAACTACGCCGTCGGGAGGTGGCAGGCAGGTCGATAAGGTAATATACCTCTGAGCGAGCCCGACGCGCCCGACGCCCCTGAGCCCCGCGAAGAGTCAATTTTTCGGGATAAAGGTTGGAAATAGCATTATGTTAACCCGACCAGCGTTTGCCTTTACGTATATTTATGTCTAAAGACTTGAATTTCCTTTCAGCGTATTTTAACGGTGATCTTAATTATAATTGTGAATAACGTTTAATACCTCATATTGTTATCAATTTATTGCACATAAACTTTTTGCTTAAGCAACCTGAAAACTATCATCATTAATTGCCTATTTTAACAAGTTGACTCGTTCAAAAAGAACTAGAAACCAACTTTAACTGCTCTAAAAGTCTACAGCTTTAAGGCTTATATAGTTTTCTCATGGATGCCATTATCAGAACTAGACCAAAATGGGACCATACGGGAAGCACCAGCTTTCAAATCTAAAAAGAATCATCCAAATCGGTTCACCCGGTCGAAAGTTCTGAGGTAACAAACATAAAAAAATATCCGTTGAATTGAGTCCTTCCTACTTTTTTGAAGTGTGTTGAAAAAAAAACCTCCACCTTTCACTTCTATTATAAATGCGAAAGTTTGTTTCACAAACTTACTCCGTATAATACCAAGTCGCATTTACTATAAACCTATTCAATAATTTCCATTTTCCAATAGACGGCACTGGTCTCGCCCAGTTTTCAATTACATGGGAAATCCCGGAGGGATAATGATGGTTGTGTATAAAGCTAGTATATTTACCTGTCGTGGACGATATTGGCCCGTCGTGGACTATGTTTACTGCTCATGGCCGATGGACGGACGCGGGCTGTGGCCGATCCGACCCATGGCCCAGTATTGACATGGGTAAAGGGTTAACACTATTTATTACTCGCGAATATGTCGCCGTAGTAACAATAAATCTTTCAATGTTGGTTGTGTAAGAATCTGCTAGTAAAATAAAAACCTTCTGAGAAGCTATTCACACTACTCGCCACTTTTTAACCGACTTTAAAAAAGGAGGAGGTTCTTAATTCGACAGGTATGTTTCTTTTTTAATGTTTGTTACCTCAGAACTTTTGATTGGGTGAACCGATTGGGGTGCGTTCCGTGTGATTCCATTTGAATTTGGCTTCCACTGTTAGCTGTAATGTGAGTTTCAGAGTGACTTAGTATAAGTATGGTTGAAGCGTCGAAAAAGTTCTATCAATCTAATTAATTGCTGTATCTCTAATTAAAGTCTACGCAGACGAAGTCATTGGCAAATGGTTATAGCAAATAAATACATACAAGTACTTTACTTTTAATTTTACTTAATCTATTAACAATTCATTCTTCGGTTGAATATTGTTCACGTATGTACCAATTCCGACCCCGCTCGGAGGAGGCGGCCAAGGGGCAACGGAAACGTTCGCCCTGCAGTCCCACCACCATAGCCCCGGTTGTACAGGGCTGGGGACCGGAGACATACAGAGTTGAGGCTCTAGATTGCCACCGGAGGGGAGTAGTAGGTAAAAATGCAATGAAACCCAGCTCTTCCCCTAAAGAGCCGGATATGTTTAGAAGATACCCCTCCGTAAAAAAAGTATCAATTATCGAAAAATATAAGTAATCCCGCGACTCTATAAATCAGAAACATGTAGAAGTAATGGCTACCTTTTAGTCATCATCATCAACAACCTATGTACATATGTCCCTACTTGGGCTCAGGCCTACTCTCCTAGGCGGCTAGACGTTCCGTCTGCTTTTCTAAGGGTTGAGGCACTGTATGCTAAAATACAAGTTTTTACACTTAGTTTAACTGCAGACGCTTTAGTATGTAACTAGATCAAATATTCTAGCCCAATTAGATTTAAGAAAAACATTCGTACACTGTTATAAATAAATTTATTCGTATTCTCCTTCAGAGACAGTACAGACTCCTTTAGTACAGATGTACACTGTTCACCACAAGGAGAGAGCGACGAGCGAGCATTTGTGTTAGAAACCACGAGTTCACAGTTCGACACCATGTTGTGAATGCCAAGTGTAAAACATATTATAGAAAAATTCAACTTAAACTAGCTTTCTTACAACTGCGTCGACCGTTAAGTGGCACCCCTAATTCTTAGTAATAGCACCATATTTTTAAACTGCCCAAAGTGGCCACATCTAACCGATATGATGTAGAATCAACATTTAATTGATTGATCCACCAAAGTTAGCAATGTAATGTACGTATTTTTTTTGAAATAATGTATAATTCCTAAAAAGTTGGGAAAACTACAACAACTAAAGATGCCACTTGACGGTCGGTTGAGTGTTAATACCAATTATTATTTAAAAAAGTGATCCGAGCTCAGATTAAAGATGATTTTGTCGCTTACGCGTCCTCAAACCTGAATACCGGTACGTCTTCAAATACTACAACCCTAGCTTCTCACGTAACCTGGATATTTCGTAACAATTACATACAGAATATAAAAGAAACCGTCAGTATTAGTATTGTCTCACGAACAGCTTTCTCCAAAGAACTGATAACAAAAGCCAAAATTATCTGTTTGTGCGTGACTCGGGTATTTCCTCGGCTGCCATTTATTTTGGTTCTCCGTTATTAAAGGACAGCGAAATGTTCTGCAGCGGTCTATACTTTTCTGGTAATTATGGAAGATATTGCTTTGTTCGTGAAGGTAACGAGTTTTCATAACTATGTTGCCGTACATTTCTAGAGATATATTTTGGTTGCAGATTATTTTTCTGTCAGTCTTAATGGCTACTAAGATGAAATGCAATGGATTGACCAAGATGCTATAAAAACAGACTAAATAACCATTGTTTCATGAATAGCTTCTCTTTCTATCAATTGGATGAAATCATTCAATAAACCATAGTGATTTTTGAAAATCCTTTATTTGGAGGAAGTAATAAATAAACCCATACTAATATTATAAATGTGAAAGATACTTTGTTGGTTCATTTCTTTGGTCTTCCTTTTCGTCGTACTGGAGAATCAGAATGACATGTTTTGTTGTATTGGGGGTAGATTAAGGGCAGGAAAAGGACATAGACTACTTTTTTCTCAACCAAACAAGTAGTTCCCGTGGTATAACTTCTGAAGTGCACACGGACAAAATCGCGGACAAAAGCTAGTAAATAAATTCGTGTCTTGAGAATTAAAGTCGATACTTCGGTGAGTAGAAGTAGTTTTGGTAGCATACCAAGCGGATATAAAATGGTATAATTTTAGTTTAATACTCTTGACCTTCACACTTGATTGTAGTAAGTTGGGGTAAGGCGGCATGACAGCGTGCTTACTCAGAATCCTCATGTTGACGACCCACTGGCTACGATATCAATTGATTACTGAATTACAACAAGATTGACGGAAGACTAAGAAAACACTGTGGTAGCGTGCCAAGCGGGTATAGAAGTTTCCTACCGCCAAATAAAACCGAGAATCTATAGTTACGCTGGGCATTGGAGAATCAAACCTGTAGCCACTTGACTACAAAGGTGGCTAACGAGTACCATCCAAACCGTATGTAAATCTCGAAGCTTCAACTGTGCTTCTACAGCCATATGCAATGTATCTGAACGTCACCTCCCAACCGCAGACTGTCCTCGACAGTGACAACCGCGGTGATCGTTGACATGGGTTATGTTCACAGGCCCTGAGACCATGAACAGAGTACTATAATACGTTCATACTAAAAGATTGTCACCGGTCGGTGATTTTATTTCAGAAACACGTTCGTAACGTAGTATGAGATGTTAAGTCTTTACCGAAAAAAACTAAGCAGAATCTGGTTGGACATATTGGGATAAAAATTTAGTTGCATTTGTTCTGGATTCCTTGATTCCCTATAGTTTATGTTTGTGCTTGGAATGTGGGTTTGGGTTAAATAATTTTCAGAAACGTTTAATACATCTCAAAATATGATTGTAAATTATAAGGAGAGACAGTATTAAATAAAGTAAATAAGTAGCACGCTATTTACATATTTAACATAAATCACATGAAGTTTTTAAAGCTTCTAAGTTCATTTGTAACTTTAAAACATAGTTCAGGTACTGTGAGGAACGAGGACGCAAAACTATGACGTCTTAAATACCAAAATACAGAGCAAGAAGAATTTTCTCCGGAATTCAAATATTACTTTGCGAGTCAAGCATCTGCCTATGTTCAGGAATGTTCTTGAATAAAGAATGTTGAGCTCTTGTTTAAAAATTAATAAGTAATACCAGGTAGGTTTATCTAACAACATTGTTGGAACCTACATAATGTTAAAGCTTTTATTAGTATACAGACTTTCTCAGTGTTAGGAACTCATTTTATGTAGAAAAATAGTAAACTCGTCAGTGATAAAAAATACAAAAATTATTTTCTTACTTTTTAGGGTTACGTACCTCAAAACGAAAAAAGAAACCATTATAGGATCACTTTGTTGTCCGTCTGTCTGTCACTGTATGTATACACTTCGATCAGTAACTTTGAGATGAAGTCAAAATGAATATAATATGTTCAGATCAGAACGAGAACGAGCAATCAATTTCGATAAAATTTATATGGGACCACCTCTGAAGTATGTTCTACTAAACAAAAAAAAGAATTATCAAAATCGGTTCACTATTGGCGGAGTTATCGCGTAACACACATACAAAAAACATACGTATCGAATTGAGAACCTCCTCCTTTTTTAAGTCGGTTGAAAATGAAGAATCTTCTTCTTCTATCTTCTTCTATCTTCTATACTATAATAAATCTGTAGAATCGATGTGTCTGTACATTGATTTTTTTTGCCTAAAACTGATTGAGGGTGATGTAAGAAGTGTAAGAGAACACAATAAGACAATTTTTAAACATTTTGTCTGTCTGTCTGTCTGTCTGTTTGTCTGAACCGGCTAATCTCCGAAATTACAAAACCAAATTTGATGCGGTTTTCACAATTAAATTAGTAGTAGGTCAAGGCAACATCTAAGCTTTATTTCATCAAAATCGGTTCACGCAATAAAAAGATATCTTCAAAAAACCTGTAGAATCGACTTACCTGTATATGGAGAATAGATGCATCTATCTGTACATTGAAAATACTTGCCAAAAATGGTTTAAGGGTATACAGAATACAAAAAAACAGCCAAGTGCGAGTCGGACTCGAGCACCGTGGGTTCTGTACAGAATAACTACAATGCCTGATTAATTTCAAATAGCAAAGACAAAAGAAAGTGCTTTAGTGGTTAATGTTTAAAAGTGATTTTAAAACATTACCTCAGTGTTTGAAGTGACTGATTGATTTACACGTGTTTTTTTTACCATAATCTTACCTGATGTTAAGCGACGATGATGTCTAGGATAATTCACGGTTGCCTATAAATAGTCTATTCACTGTGGCCTTGAAGTTATCTTAATGGTATCGCTTAGGAAACACAAAAGCCGGCAGGGAATTCCACTGCTTAGCTGTAAGCACGTGGTAAGTGACAATAAGATAGAAATTATGTTTAGCCAGGAGACTCAAACTAATAGAGGTACTCAGGTGCTCTGCTACCTCACACCTGTAGAATCAACGTGTCTATCTGTACATTGAGAAGGTTTGCCAAAAATTGTTTGAGGGTGATATAGGTAGTATAACAGAATATAAAAACCAGTTTAGTGGGTTCTGTACAGAATGGCTACAATGCCTGACTAATTCCAAATAGCAAATACAAAAGAAAGTGCTTCAGTGGTTAATGTTTTAAAGTGTTTTTGAAACATTTCCTCAGCGTTAGAAGTGACTGACTGACAGACGAAACCATGTATTGTAATGAGATTTTGCAAATATTTTCTTTTTATGATAGTTCCGCAAAAAGAATATGTGATGCAAGTTTGTGTTAAAGTTTGCGATTGCCGTGTAACTACACATTAAACTATGATTGGATTTGCAACAAGCACCACTGTTGGTAGGCGGATTGGTGATCGCAGTAAGATTTTGTAGTTACATAGCACCTATACAACTAAGACCTAACGGAATGTGAGGTAAAATTAGCGATGTAAGTTTGTATAAAAAGTTCGTAAATAGTTGTTTTTGTATGGGTTTGTATTTGACCTTCATCTAACATGTTTTTTTTACATTCGATAGGCTTCCGTTTTATTACAATCTCACCTGATGTTAAGCGACGATGGGGTCTAGGATCGTTCACGGTTGCATAGAAATAGTCTATTCACTCTGGACTTAAAGTTATCTAGGTTGTATCGCATGGGAAACACAGCCGGCAGGGAATTCCACTGCTTAGTTGTACGCACGTGGTACGTGACAATAAGGCCGTTGGATAGAAATCATGCTTATCAGACTTAGGTAACATGGTAGTAGCGAGCCAGCCAGACAAAAAATGGCTTACCACCAACCAAACTGAGTTCCGATAGATACTGGGAATCGAACCCTAGACCTCCGGGTTGTGAATCGAACATTTAGCAATTAGGTCACTACTCTAATTTTAACCAATAACTGAACATTTTAATATACAAAACAAACTGTTATAGACAAAACAATACATTTTGAACAATTTATTTATTTTTATTTATTATTTATTCAGAACACAAACAGTCGTTTACAAAAAATTATATAAACATTTTATACACAAAAAGACCTAGAGGTTCATTTTTCGATACGTTTGATCTACTCGGTACAATATTCACATAACAGACTAACTATAATAAAATCCAGATGGGCATAGAAAATGCCTTCACCATCATCATCATTAGCCAGGAAACGTTCACTGCTAGACATAGGCCTCTTTAGTGGTACGACACACCGACAGGTCCCGAGAAAATGCCTTACCGCCATCCAAACCAAGTACCGATAGGTACTGGGACTTATGGTCAAAACTGTATGTACAAAAACAAAAAATCAATTAAAACATGGGACCTCAAGGTTGTTAGTACAAACATGTTGCCATTTTTAAGACACGGAGGCAGATAATTTTTATTAAAAAAAGGTATTATTATTAGGTACACATTTTGATTTAAATCTTATATAAAATTCAAAGTCCTGACTAACTAACTTATCAGACAGCTTAATCCTATGGCCATGAAATTTGGAGTATGCGTTCTTTGTAAAGTGAAAGTATTCGCTAAAAAAGGATTTCTCGAAATTCCACCCCTAACAGGGTAAAATAAGGGATGTAAGTTTGTACGAAAGTCCGTCATTTTTGAAGATAAGTTTGTATAGGAACTCTGTTGTTTTTGAAGTCAATATATCATCAATATCATGAAAATTGATACTAAGTAAGTGGCTACATTTGAAACAAAGAAATACGTGTTCCACAGGTTATTAATTCATTGGTTAATAGTTCATTTTGTATGATAACTCTGATGTTTTGTTAGAGAGTGGAAACAGATAAATACGTGTTTCCGCATATTTTTAATGGGGGTGAATATACAAATGTATGGGTTTTTGTGGTCGCACTTCTGCGAAACGGCTTGACCAATTTTTGTATGTGAATCTTGCACCCTCTTACCCCCCACCTCTTACCCATATTTTATGTCGATTTTAAAATTGTAGTATGAATAATATCCAAATAATTATTCGTTGCCGGAAAGCGTCACGTCAGTTTCATATTTGTTATGTAATTGATTTATCCAATGGGATAAATCCTAAAGTCCACGCGGGCAAAGCCGCGGGCAGAAGCTAGTTATAAATATTTTCATGCTTTTAATACAGGTGATGGAATGTGGGAAACTTTTCTGACTGTCTGCCTCATATAAACTATGTTCGAAGCCATGGAAAGTCATGAAATGGAATCTGTAGATTTATAGGTCAAGTGTATCCCCTTGCGAATATAAAGAGTAGATGAATGGTGTAATGTGGTGGTGGTTGGAGGAGAGACAAATGAAACGTCGTTGATCCTGGTCCGATATAAACTCATGTACTCTCTGGATTGCTTGTTCTTAAATACTAATGATTATTCTAGATTACATCGTATTGGGCTAATTGGAACTAGACGGTGACATGGTTCGCTGAACCTTTTTAGAATGGAGATGTAGCGCAGTGACACAATGCTACCTTAAAGTAAGTCAGTTGTTAGCCCACTACAATGGCAAATCAACAAAAAACTTGTAACCAGACACCTATAAACCCCAGTGAACTCGTACAGTACGTATAAACTCGCTAGCGAGTCTAGAAGAAGTCACCATCTGCGCCCACAGTCATTATTCCCCTGACAAAGGTTCCAGTTGTCGCCCCGTCCAAGATTCAAGGAAAAACCTTTGTTACAGGCAATTAGCTGCAGCTACCAGGAATTAATTACTTTCTACTGTCTGCCATGTTTCCTTTACGGACAACGAAGACAGTTTCCTTGGCCTGAAATAAAATGGTGTCAAAAAATATTTGGCTTAATGAGGTATTGATTATTTCGTGTCGGAGTAAGAAACTCAAATGTTTGGGGGAACTGTTTTATATGAGCTCACTGTATATTTTGTTGTATAATGTAGCCCAGTGGCTACACAATTTGACTCATAATCCGTAAGTCAAGTTTCAATTCCCAAAAGAACTGAATTCCATAAAGTCTTCTGTCAAACAAAAGTATTAATGACATGTCTGTTTCCCAGAATAGCAAATAAAACATGCTTCAATCTTAAGCTATTATCGTCACCTACCGTCACTTATTCATAAAAAGTTATACATAGACAACTAATTCAGTTTGTACTTTTTGTATTTCAGACAAAAATAATTACATCACTATTATTATTAGCTATTTCATATTAAAATCTTTGTGAAATTGACATGAAAAGCCTTAAAACTGTCCTTAGATTCCATACTAAACAAGGAATTCTCGTCTCATCGCCGTAACCTAAGGTTTATAGAGCAGAAAAACGACAACGGAGCTATGCCGTGTTACTGAGACGCAAACGAGACGTTTGGCCCCGCCCCGGCGACATCTGCGCTAAAATATGGGTTAACTACTGAATTCATGAACGAAACTTTGCTACGAGAACAGCTTTTGTACCAATTGTTGTATAAAGCTTGAAGGTTTTTTAGATTATATTGAATTAAGTCTGTAGATTTTATTTTACAACAGCCATAAAAATGTATTCACAAATGTCTCGTCTATTTTAACGAACTGACATTCGAATCTATTATTTTCTTTTTCAACATTACATTTAAAATTATCTTGACATAGATTGATATTGACTGGAGCAGGAGTGGATATGCGTAAACAATATTTGTCGTAAATATTTGAAACACTGGGTTTTGCTACATTAAAAACATGGGTATGTTTAACAGTTTCATTTATTTATTAGTCCACTTGTAGAATAGCCTCTTTCGAAAAAGTCTTCGACCACACCGTTCACCCTTTCTACATACAAAGACTGATTTTGCGTGACGTCATCAAAAAACTTATCTTCCGGCGAATACTTCATTTCAGTCATTCGGAACGCCTCTTCGGACGCTGCAGTAATTATCTTCATTGACACTAATGCTTCTATTAACCCGAGCACAGAGTACAAATTCAAATGTCTCCGGAACATACTTCTAGGGTAGACTTCTTCCACTTTCAAATTGCATTGTCGGAGCACAGCGGCTAGAGTCCCGTAGTAAATGTCCAGCAATTGATCGTGTTGTCTGGACAAGAAGTCCCGGTCCGTGCACATGTACAAGAAATAGGATATATCGGTGACCGGGGACGCGATGCGGGACAGTTGGTAGTCTATGAACAGCACGTCCACTGGACGACGTCTCTGCAATTAGTGATGAATGATGATTTATGATATGACCTTTAGACTGTCATGTTGTATTATGAGTTGGGATTCATTTATTTTTTATGTATCGGAACCAAATCGTGTATAAGTTAACAGCGCAACTTTATTTTTGTAATCATGTCATATATTACATATTTATTTCAAATGTCTGAATGAACCCTGAGAAGACAAAATAAACGCTTTTTTCGGATCGATTTGAGTATTACTCCTTCCTTCACATTCAACTAACTGAACTGAATTTGTAAAACCTAACATGAATCAACTAAATTTGCTCAATGTTTTGGTCAAATTTGTAATTTTATTGACTCCAATTTATAGGACTTGAAAGGGAATCAAACACAAAGAACTTAAGAAGGTACTGCATGAAATAATGACATCTAGAGAAATTATTGAGATGTCAAGACGCAATGAATAGTTTCTTTATTATTGCTGTATTTGTTTCAATTTATGCAGTAACTTCTTAATAAATTTAAAATGTCCACAAAACCGTTACTGACCTGATACTTGATGAGTATGTTATTGTTCCAACAGTCGGCATGACAAATGACACTGTACGGCACTATCGTAGTGCATCTGTTGAGAACTAGAGATATATCAGCAGCAAGTGCCTTAAGCTTCTCTCTCGCGTGTGAGTCTCTCACAAAATTTACTGAAGCGTTGAAATAGCATTTCATAGACTTAGACACACTATCCGGATCTGAGTATTGAACGTCTCTCCTGCACAATTCCGATATCTCCTCAAATTCACTCGGATTCCATTTCTCTAGTACAAAGGACAGAGCGTGCAGTTTCGCTAAATTTTTCATGACGAGAGAAGCGTGCGACATGTCTGCCTTGTGGAATCTATCGAGCAACCGATATCCATGCTGTTGTAAGCTCAACACAACAACAGTCTCTTTGTTGTATTCAGCACTCGCGAAAACGCAGTTCGGGAATTTTATTTTGAGTCCCTCGATGATATTAAATCGTCTTTGGATTTCCAGTAGCTTCGGGACAATATGTTTGTAGAACACAGCCTCACGTCTGTAAAACTCTCTTAAGCACACTCTCGTGCTTGGGCACGGATGCCATTTGATAATGACAGTGTGTTTAATTTTTTGCCCATCTTTGTATCCCTTGATATCCACTTTGTAAATTCCGTCGACGAAGCTATCTACATCTTCACAACCGAATTCCGTAATGAATTCGATATCTTTTATATATAACTTATCAGCAACTTTGTATATAATCTCGATGAATTCCTGTTGGCAACGTGATACTTTCCGGAATGGCATTATAGACACGCAGATACGTTTTCTAATGTCGAGGCTTTAGCTACAACTGAAAAGATAAAATCGTATCATTGCTGTAATGATTTAGCGTTGGTCGCTGCTTGAGATGAGTGACTTTATCAGCTCATATATGTCGTCTCACTGTGTTCAGACTTTGTTATTTCCTTTTCCAATTTATCATTAAGATAAAATGGCAGATTGCAATCGATCAGTTGTATGATGTACGAAATATCCAGTACATAGATAATAGTGGGTTTAGATAACAATACAAGAGTTAAACTTACTGATCAATATCAGCGGGGAAACGTCCACTGCTCTCGTAAATTAAAGTCACTACTACTATACTGTGAATTACTTAATACATTAAGCGTCTACTATAAGCGTCGGTGGCGCAATGGATAAGGCGCGGACTCTCAATCTGAGGGTACCGGGTTCGAATCCAGCCGTGTACCTATGAGTTGTTTTTCAATTCAAGTACATTATCCGATTGCTTAACGGTGAAGGAAAACATCGTGAGGAAACCTGCATGTCTTAAACAGGCATATGAAGTCCGCCGTTCCGCACTGGGCCCGCGTGGTGGACCATGGCCCATAAACTCTCTGTAGGAGAGTAGGCCTGAGCCCCTCCAGTGGGGACATATATAGGCTGTTGATGAAACTTAATACATTGAAATGACTTATGTAGGTTAACCCGACCCATGAGTAAGGGCACACCTTTGTTAAATTTGAAACAAATACATATATAATTAATGAACAATACATAACGTTTATGACATCTCAATAAGTATCAAAATTATTAATTATTTATGTCATCAACAGCCTATATACGTCCTCACTGCAGGGGCTCAGGCCTACTCTCCTACAGAGTATTTATGTATTTGTATCAAATTTAAACAAGAGTGTGCCCTTATTCAATGATAGGAATAACCTAAATAAGTCATTTCAATGTATTTAACTAATTCAGCGCATAACAGTAGTGACTTTAATTTACACAATTTCGTGTAATACCTTCATAATCCGCGGACAAATGCCATGCTTTAAATGACAACTCATTTGTCAAAATACTTACATCGAGTGGTTTAGGAGATATGAGGTAACAGATAAACATACATGGATATTGAGCTGGAGGGGTTCGGGATCGAAGGAAACACGTCTCCAAAAGTTTTGGACTTTATTGGTAATCGATATCGCTCTACGTATCTGACGTCACGCTATCCAATTTGAGGGATCTAGAATGTTAGCTACATATTTCCCATCTCTGTTCATATCTTTCACTCACTCCTGCCTTCTCTTTTTATTCCTTCCAGACTTTTCAAGAAATCTCCGTGACAATACAATTAGGAACAAGTAGTTTCTATGGGATAATTCCTGTAGTTCACGCGGATGAACTCATGGGAAAACTCAAGTTAATAATATGCTAACAAATTTTATTTGTTTGTAGCTATCTTAAGGAAACCAATTGTAAGCTATCCCGATCAGTAAGTCGACACTCCCGCGTGCGTCTACGTCGTTATCAGCGCGTAACAAGTCCCGTCTGCCTCTGGACGGAGTTGACATAAACTAGTTACTGTACAATGCCTTTTGTGACGCCTCTCAGTAGCTGCCTCGTGCGATCTATTATACAGACCTACTCGGCGATTGTATTGTGTCCGAGACAAATGAAGACTTAATGTTGTATAAGCATTTATTTACATGAGTTTCAAACCAGAGAAAACATTTAATTATCATTGCTAACAAAAGGTCACAGCTATCTCAAACACCCTCTAACCGATAATATTATCACTATAAGAAGAATAAATTCACTGTTGAAATAATAACTTTCTGTATAGATCAATAAAAAATTATTATTATTGAAGAAGAAAAAAGGATATATTCCATATGTGTACCAAAATTTATCTAAATCCATTCTGCTGTCTATCCGTGATAGAAAAATAGCCTTTTTTTAAATATTAGTTGGATGCTGTAAGTAATTTTAACAATAATGTCATTCAAAACAGTTCAAGTGTGAACACTTGTACCACTTATCTAATTAATGTAAGTAGAGTAAGAATAAATGTTTCAGCCTACATATATCTCCACTGCAGAGGCTCAGGTCTACTCTCCTATAGTCTCATTGTACATAAAAATAGCTGTCTTCAAAGGAACTCATACGTTTTATTATCAAGCCAAATCCATAAAACTCATCATTACGAGTACATGAAGACATTCAAAATGTTAGGACTTAAATTTGACTGTACATCTACACATAAGAGAGCACAGCTCCACAGTCTCACGTAATAATGGCCCGCTCGACGTATGCGTGTGGAATGACTGAGCTGCTGCATATAGAGCTGCTTTGTCCGCTCTATTGTAGTGTCCTCGCGATCTAATACTGGAATATGCACTGTTGAGACTTGGCGATCGCTTCAATGGTCTAATCAGGGACCATTGACAATACGCAGTTATGTTCTGTTCCTTGTTGTCGGTAGATATTTGTTCACGTACATTCAAGCGTGATTTTCAGGACATTGACAGCACGATCTACCTATTTATAACAACACTGATATAAAAGCGTATATGTGCATTCCCGATCTTCAACGCAATTAGATATGGAGGGACATGTTAGTTCTGAGTCTTAACGTAGTCTACTTCTAGTTTTATAAAGAGGTCATTTCCAAGTCTCGTACTCGAATATACTTAAAGGATAGTTACTAGAATAAGGAGTTACAATGCAACTGGTATCAACACATTTAGTCAAAGACGATTGCGGTAAGGGAGCTGTGGGAAAAAATCCTTGTCTGAAAAATTGCAGCGGTGAAATTGCGGTGAAAACTTCGTTCAAAATGTTTCAACACTATTACAGGATACATGTATACTCATATATGTATCCGGAAATCAGTTGCCTTTGTCACCGAATCATTAAAGTCATCGGCCGATGACTTTAGGAATTTGTGATTTAGAGAGCTCTGAACTAAACTTAATAATCGAGAGAAAGACGTTCATTCGTAACAATTATAATTTAATTCTAAAGTATATTAATAATTTGAATGAAGTGATCACGTGATACGATGCCGTTGTATGTTGCACTTGGTATGTTCAACTATCCAATAGCTCATTTAATTTTGTGACCGTTTGGACCTGTTCAAAGTTATCCATAGGTTACCCCCTAGCTGACATTTCTTTACCCCTAACTATCTGTTTGTTGTAAACATTGCAATCTTCCCTAAAAAACTTTCCTCATGACAAAGTAAAATATGCATCGGGCAAGTAAAACACCGAGGCAATTGAGTACTTGGGCAACTTCGCCGGTTCGAACGCGCCGTTCAAGTTTAATGTTTGTTTGACAAATTTTCGTTGGAACGAGTCATTGCGCCCCAGGCACTCCCAAATATAAACACTGCATAGGTTCGAGTACAGGCATCCTGGAATACTAACTAGCTACCTATGTATCTACAGTCCAATGGTAGACTGATGGTCGTTCAACACGGAACGCGGCTTTTTATTTTTACCAAAATAGTTTTATTTTATGCGCGGCAAAGTGCTTTTCATTTCTGTTTTTAGGGTTCCGGCACTTTACATCCTACCGGTTTGTAAAAAAAGACTCAAGTGGAATATTATATAAATACTAGCTTCTGCCCGCGGATTTGCCCGCGTGGACTGTAACATTTATCCCTTCATGATCCCATGGGAACTACCTTGATCGGGATAAAAGTCGCCTATGTCCTTCTTTGGCCTTTCAACTACCCCTTTACAGAAAACAAAGCATTGTAACTTTTTTAAGTCACGAATGTATGAGAAAATAATTTTTTTTGTAAATTTATCCCATGTTTTAATGTAATAATAATTGAGTTATAATTGGTTTTACTAACCGGACTCTAGGTACAATACATATTCTAAATGGCCGAAAATTATGGTTTAGGTGTGTGTCTTTGACTTCAACCAATTTATAATAGAAATAACCATTTGTGTTTGATAAGAAAATCCACACTTCAATATAAATTGTCATGCACTTCACTATACTAGTTTGGCTATGGTTTAGAATGTGTACAGTATTAGTTTTTGCCCGCAACTTTTCATGGACTTCACAAATTATCCCATGGGTACTATCAATCAAGACAAAAAGTGTATTATGTCCTTTCCGGCCCTTCAACTACCCCTATGCAAATCAAGTCATTCTGACTGTCCGTTACGGCGCAAAGTATAGACATATATATACACTAGCTTTCGCATTTATGGTATTCGCATGGATAACTATTACTACAATTAGCTCTAAACCCGCATGGAAAACTTTATCCTAAATTTTATATCAAAAATAATGACCATGAAAATGTTTTTTTTACCTTCACTTGAGTTATAAATAATATCATCTTATGATGTGGTCGAAGAGATACACGCTCTGGTATTGAAAATAATTAATAAATGTAAATAAATAATTAAATAAATTCATAATGGATTTCCAAAACTCACACAGTAAACGAAGATAAAAATCGAGCCATTACCGTACACAAAATTTACAATCTTGAATTGAGTGCGGAAAGATTACGGAAATAGTAAAAGAGACGAATCTGCTATATGGTCTTCCTAAAAATATATACTTGTATTTATCATCAAACTGGGTATCATGGTTAACTTTGACTAGTATGTCGATAACATTTCCATTTCCTCATTCCATTTTGATGAAAATCTAACGCTAAAGATGGAAATTTTAAAAACGATATTAACGGTTGCAAGATGAAATGTAATTTCTGTTCGGGAAACACGTCTAGACGCGCAGGAAATCAGTTTTCCGTAGACATCAGCCCTGACGCCGGTCCTAGTGGTCTTTATATAGTGCGTGTGTATAAACTGCATCATATTGTAAAAGTATAACTTTTTTGTTTTGAAATGACCACACGTTTGGATTACAAATAACAATTTGAAATGTGTTTCTAAAGGGTGCTCCCTAGGACGGTTGAGTTTTCATCAGCCGGGACACATCCGGTGTTGAACAAAAAAGTGGAAGCTAAATTTTAAAAGTTTTCGTTGCATTTCATTTACACGGCTTTATTAAATTCACTCTAAAAACAGTGTCGATTTTCCATAACTCACTGAACTCAAATAGGACCCGAATTTGACATGTTAAAGTTCTATCGTATTTCGCACTCGCAAACATACTGTAGCTTCCACTTAGCACTTCTTAGTACTTTAAAAATTATCCCACGGGAACACTTCACCGGGATAAACATAAACTGTGACACTCTCCTGCTCATTTGATATCTCAAGACAACAGTCGATTCGTTGGGAAAACCTTTGCATATATAATATTAGGGAAGTCATGTATATACAGTTCCATCATCCCGTGGGTCTCATAAAAGGTGACAGTCGCGGACAGGCTTCAGACCACGGGGCTGATAACAAGCGGAGAACGCACCAATACATTTTTGTTACAGGAATAGTGGGCTAGTGGTATCAAGTGGTGTCAGTAGTGACAGATCGGCGTCAGTTCTGTTAAAGGACTCAGTACGTAGAATCCAGGTACGAACTCAGTGCGGAAAACTTAGACTCATTGAAGGCAAGGACGCATTCTGTCGAGAAGACCCGTGATTTAGAAGTGTTTGAAGAACTTTGAACGTGTTTTCTGCGATCCATCGAACCTTGCAGCTCGCAACATTTTAGACTTGTAAACACAACCGGCCTACTTATGGTGGGATGACAGTTTAATTACGGCCACGCTATTATACATATATCAGAAAGAGACGACACGAAAAACAACGCGCAATCTTTCTCAGAAATCAAAAATTAGAAGAATTGTTTTTACATGTTTGATATCCAAGAAATCTCTTTTCCATATTTTGTGTATCTTGAGGTACAGTCAGAGAGATTTAAATATAGTAATAGGTTATAGAGCGGTCATTGGGAAACGTTTCATATAAACATTTTGATCTCAAAAGTCAATGGTGTGTCAAATGTCTTGTACGGCCGCGTGACGTGACGTGACACTAGATTGAGTAACTTATTACCAATTGGTAATACCAATTGGTAATAAGTTTAGGATCAAAATGTTTGTTTGCTTTGTCCGGTCTATTCATATTAAATGTCTTTGGGTACAGTACACATTCCACATAATGTAATCAATTTGACTGAAAATTGCACTGGCGTGGGACACAGAAATCCAGATAAGATGTCAAATTCAAATTCAAAGGAAACCAGTTCCTGAATAATCTCCATGGCAAAGTGCTTTTAATAAAATTGAAACGGGAAATATAAACACTTTAGCATTCGAGCAGCACGGCGGCAGTCGTTCGAAACAGCTCGGATGCAATAGTGGCTTATTTTGAATTCAAAGCCTTGCCAAACCCTTTCAGGAACTGTTTAATATTCAACAATTTTTTTCTGTTAAAATACAATTTTATATTTAAAGAAACGGAAAGCTTGGAACATAAACAAAACATACGTGAAACGATGTTAAATGATTAAGTTTAACGTCAAATATTCACTTATGGATTTCCTAAATTGAAAAATCTACAAAAACCACTTTCTAAATATATCAATCATATCATTCTTGGTTTAATAATTCCAAATTCATGTGTAAAAATAAATATAGTGAGTATCGTTAAAACTTATTTGGTATTATATTACTTTGGATTGAACAATACCGTGTAACGTACTCGCGAATCATGCGCATTGATGATATGTTTTGTATTTATAACTAAATCTGGCACTATATCAAATTTTTGACAAATCACTGATTAATATAAAAATATCTCCCATAAAACATACCATCAAAAACTGACAGGCAACTTGACATGACCTCTAAATTAAACAACACATTTGCAAGTCATTAATAATAAAGTTCACATGATATATTGGCCTCAGTTAAAAAGCAGTTGTGCTTTACAACTCAATAAAGGATACCTTGCTGAGGCGAGCATCGCGGTGTTCGGGGTGCATTAGGGTATACGTACACTAAGCACGGGTGTGTATCGATTGGGCCCTCCCCTCGGCAGGGTGGCGACCCCGTACACTACACAGTATTACTCTCGGGTGCAAGCCGACCCTTCGTTACAATTGCAGGTTTCGCTTGCCAGCGAGATTATTGTTTTAAATATTTGTGTTCAAACCACTGGGCTGAACCCGCGACGCACTCGACAAACATTCTACCAGTACTTTCATGTTATTGTTTTTGTAATATTCCAGCGGGGTTTATTCTAAGATCCCGCGGTAATCGGATTGGAATGAGTTTTACATTATACTAGACGGTATCGTGTACTTAGTTGAAACAATTCGAATGGAAAGCACGTAATTGAATGGAAAACAAACTGAAAAGAAGATTGTGAGACATAATATGTATATTGAGACGGTAAGGTTTGGTAAGGTAATCATAAACGTCCTTAAGGCAATTGCTCTGACAAAAGTTCCATACAAAATATCTTTTAACGATATAATCTAAAATTTTGTGCAGCAATTATCTAAAAATAGTAAATCGGATTATTGTGTCGGGAAATTCGTATCAATTGCATACAACTTGACAGTAAATCTCATTTTTCATTTACAAACACTTTTTTATTATTGTTCAAAACGCTGTCAAGGGACCATACCTACGAAATGACTGTTGTATCTTACATTACAGCTGTACATTAATGATATTCAATTCCCGAAATCCGATCTTCTATTTTAAACCGACTTCCAAAAAGGATGAGGTTCTCAATTTGACTGTATGTTTTTTGCATGTATGTTACAAGATAACTCCACCAATTATGAATCAATTTTGATAATTCTTTTTTTGGTTGTTTGGTACAGCATACTTCAGAGGTGGTCCCATATAAATTTTATCGAAATTGATTAAGTGCTTCTTGAGAAAATCAATCCTCAAAACAAATCCTCTAAGGGTGAACATTTTAGGGTATGAATGCTGTAGACTTTTAGGTAAGTTGAAGTTGCTTTCAGTTCTTTTTGAACGCATTAATTATTAGTTTGGTACTTATCAAAACCAGCTAGTATATTTAAAAAAATATTTTTTAAAGATACATTTTTAAAGAAAAAGAACTTTTGTACCTCTATGGCTGCATTCTGAGTGCATTTAATTTAACTTATATGTATTTTATAAATAACTTGATGGTTGTTGAATATTTCTCCCGACAACGTCAGCTAATATATTCTTTTGACAGAAGCGACAGTAATTGATCGATGCTGACAACGCTCCCCCATCCGTCAGTCTTCACACCTCTGAGGAATTTGGAAAGCGAGACGTATGATACGGACTATTTAATTAAAATAATTATAATAATAATAAAAAAATGATGGTAGTTCTGCTTCATGTCCTGGTACATTTTCAGTGGTAACGAGTATTTAAGACAAGCATGGGTCTACATTGGGATATACCGTATTTCGTATTTACGCAACTTAAAAAGCTCAACCCGTTTCTCTTTATGTCGGAATAGACTTCGGTATCTCTATGAACCGCTTGCCGCCATTTCATCAACTTCAAAGCTTCAATCTGACGCGCACAGACAGATAGCATTTAGTTCCGCGTTCAAAGGCTCGAGTACCGATTTTAATTAAGTTCGACTATCGACTCATCCGCAGAGGTAATCTGAATGCACCGAATGTTGAGCACGCCACGCCACCGGCACCGCCAACAGTCGCGTCACCCAACATTCTGTTTGTAGATTATATTGTATTTGCCGAGGCAGTGCATTGGAAAATAGATTGGTTTATGCATCCGGTTTCAATTAACTAGCCATAGGGAAGTTAGGAATGTACACATTTTATAACCTATTTATATTTTTACTTTTTTATCCTTTACAAATTACTTTCACTGGACCTTTATCTTGCCTGATAGTATTTTACCACCTTCATTTTAGCCTTCATCGTATCTTAACCTTTTTCAGCTATTCTTAATCATTTCGTCTAGTCCAGAGATGAGACTGCGGATCCCCATACATATACTCACGGACCACAGTTTAAGAAACACTGGCCTAGTAGATTCCCTGGTTCGATTCCTGGCGAATATGACTTTGCTACTTTTAGTATTGGAACACAATACTGTTGTATGGCAGCAAACTTAGGTAGCTAGCCAGGTGGATATAGAAAATTCCACACCAACAATGGAACTTAGTACAGGTAGGTACCCCCGCCGACAATCGAATTCGGGATCTCTGGAATAGACACGGTGGTCTTATTCTAAACCTGAGACCACACAACACTTCTCAGAAACAATAGGTACATAGTTTACAAAAACTGATGCAGTTTTCATGGCGGTTCTATCACTCCAAATCTTCTCGAATGAAATCTGTGTCAAAATGAGAATATGTCCCCATTCTTTGCAATCTTAGCGGAACCGGAATATTCAATCTATATACCATCTGACTGGCGAGCTGCCATTACATCCGGCCATCTGTCATTTCAGCAGCAAAGGTCGGCGAATGCCGGGGAAATAACAGACCCTGTAATATATGATGTGTTTCGGCGATTTAAATTAATTTTTATGCCATATTTTGTTTATAGATATGATTTGTTTCTTTTTTAGGTTGCCATAATCTTTTAAAATATAATAGCTGGATTTGTGTATTAACTATATAAAAAATAGAACATCAGATTGCGCTGTCGCAAAATGAGTATCATTAACATACAACTTCTCAGCGAATCACAATTTTCATTTTAAACACTTTTTTTCGATTATTGCAACAGAAATGTAGTATGGAAGCATGAGAGAGGCCAAGCATTAACGTACTTTGAACTGTTATATTTCTATCCTACTGGATTTCGACTGGGATTTCTTTTGAGTTAACTTTAAAAAACATCCCACGGGAGTCTTTTGTTTGTATTAAATTGTGTACTTGGCCTTCATCTCACCTGATGGTAAGCGTGTGCTCACAGAAGTCTCAAGATAATGAGGCGCTGGCTCTGCTACCTTTCATATCGGAACACGACAGTACTATCAACACTGCTGTTTGGCGGCAGACTTAGATAACAAGGTGGCAGCTAGCCAGGCAGATATAGAAAATGCCCTACCACCAACCAATCCAAGTACCGAAAGATAACCCCACTAGGAATCGAACCTGGGACTTCAGGATTGTAAGTCCGAGCGTGTAGCCAACGGAAGCGGTCAAACAGTCAGAGAGACCGACAAAGACAGAGAGAGTTATGTTCTACGGATCAGTAATCGCAGTAGAGTTGTTGATGTATGTGTATGGTACGGTAGAAGCTGTTGTTCCTGGCCTGAAATTTGATGACACACACGGGACGGTTTAGAGTGATCCTATTATAAAGCCAGAATCATACAGATAATTATCTTTTAATCCGTGATTAACACGACTGGCATTGTAAGTTGCTAGTGGCTGACACGCGGTCGTTCTCGCGGACAATCCGCTTGTGTTAGCGGACAAACTGCCCAATCCCACTGGCTCGCTAAATGAATCAAACGACAAAGCGCATCATCGCAGGGTTGGGACAACCTACTTTTAAATTGACAATGTATTTTGTACTTGGCCCTCGTATTATCCGATGGTCAGTATTAATAAGTCCATAGGAAAGGAGCTTTCTCGACCAGTCCTCAATTTCGTGAGGCAAGGTTTAACAGCTGCGTACAATAAATTTAGTGAACTACCTTTTCTAATTATAACGTCAAAATAAATGTTATAAACTATTGAAATTGTACTTGTTAATTCATTGCTTTAGGTGCATTTGAACTAGGGCGACCACACTTTCCAAAAATACGCATGCTATTTCAAGAATATGTGACCGATAATTTCGTTTAAACACCAATTATGTGCTGTGCTATTTTAAAAAGCAAAATATTAATTTAAATGCTATAAAAAGTGTACATTTATAAGTATTATAAGTGTACATTTATAAGTATATAAAAAGTGTACATTTATAAGTATACGAAAGAACATCCCAAATATTTCCTAGGTACAGGAATTCGTGAAAATATTACAGGAAAACCTAAGCGATATCTCTTAGTCAAAAACATTGACTAACAAACTTAGTTATGCGGTCGGGAAAATAAACTTTATTTCAAGGTAAATACGTTTCCATGGTTCGAAGCCATTGGTACGCGAGACCGACTTGCAATCGGACGGGGTTTTAAATTCTAATACGCGTGAAAAATCTATCACCAGATTTTATCAATTAAATATCAGATCTGTGCGCAACAATTTTGCCTATCACTCGGTATTTGAAATATAAACAAAGCCCAGATTCCCACCTTCCACGCAATGTACCTACCTTGATCAAACCGGATCCGTTGCTGTGATAGACACGTAACATTCTCTTTATTAATCGGCTTTGCGAATGCCAAAGGGATATTGTTACGTTTGACATGTTTCACGTTAATCAAATGTGTCAACCCTACTCAGAGATGTACGATTACGTCACAGACTAGCCACAACATGGGCCGGGAAACCGGGAACCGAATTCCGGGATCCCGGGTACAACGTTCACTGTAAAATGCGCTTCGCTCTATGAGATTCTAAATTATACGCCAGGTATTATGCTCAGTGCAGCAGGATAATAGAGTAAATTCGTTACCTGGTAATGTGACCCGACTAAATCCCCTTTAGGAAATATTTTTTGTAACAAAATCCGAGAAAATATTTTTATACTTTCAAAAACAGATTCAAAACAAAGAAAAAATAACTTTTTCAGACAGCTTGTTAGTTATTACGCAAATAATAATTTCATTTGTGCCAGAGAAGCTGGAATGTAATCCATGCTCTTCACTACACACTTGTATACTGGTCTGTCAACATCATTGACCCGTAAAAGTCCAGTGCTGAACATCGTCATCTGTCGGGAAACTTCCACTGCTGGACATAGTCCTGTCTCAGGCCACATTGACCAGTCCCGAGCCACTTGCATCCACTGAATCTCCGCGACCTTAACCAGTCGTTGGTCCATCAGCAGGGGGACGTCCCGGTACACGCTTCCCGGTACGTGACAAGTGACAGGGTCAAATGTAATTTTATTGACGCCATCTTTGTTTTCAACGTCAAGTCCTACCGGTATCGTACGTTTTATATCTTTTTGTACAAATAAACTACGCCAAAATGTAAAAAATGATAACTAAATCACATTTCTTTCCTTTCTTGGCCTTGGTGCCATACATTCGCGGAACGTGTCATTAAGTCTGTAAAAAGATGCAATAGTTGTGGATTTCAGGCCTTTCATCTTTGCAAAACGTCTATCCGTAATTGTCGTCGCATTCATTGATGTACTTGATCAAGTATTGTACCAATGCTCATGATGATCCGTCCAACAAAGGAACTGGGCGATAGTGGCATCTATTTTCAACGCTGCGATCGCATGCGGGCTATTTGTGCGACAATACGACGCCAATTGGTGAGAATTGCTTTGTTCCGAATCCTGCTCGGGGTATTCAGTGTAGTGTCATTTGCTTTTAAGCATGCGAGCAGTGAATGCCGACGGATTTGATCAGCAAAGTTTTATCATGAGCCATGAGTCATAACTACTCATAAGATGAAAATATCATATGTACCAATTAAAAAACTTTATGTAGGTAAAGGTAGCAATATGTTTTCAGATTTAGAACAAGAAAACCTCCTGGTATTCCGTGGATACGATACGAATACGATACGATACGAATGATTAATTATTTATTTTCAACCGTCTTCTAAAAAAGAGTTAACTAACAAATAATATGGAGGGAAAAATTAAACCATAAATAAATAATATAAAAACATATAAATACATTTTAAGGCAGGAAATAAAAAATACTTCGTTCCTTGGAAGATTTTGGGTATTTCATACAATCATTGGAAATTATATAAAATTCAAAATCTTTCTATACCAAATCTTCTATAACAAATAATTTTTAACCAAGGATTATACAGAATATTCAGAGATTAAAACATTATCATTGTTGTACTGTAATTATATGCTCTACAATTTAAATACAATGGTTTCATGGAAATCACTACAGTATAACAGTTATTTTGACAGCATTGTATCATCCCATTACTACTGAAGTCTCTAGGAATTGCGACGCCAAGAATGTCATAAAACTTACACAATCATCGACATTCCATAACAAATTAATAACAGGAGCGATAAACATAAATCACAGGCCAATTTACCAGACCATTAATTACTACAATCTTGAGAATTGGAGTGCGGATCCGATCCCTTCCAGTAATTCTGTTTAAGATAACAGCCCGGGTAGTCTGTATAAATAACAGGTAAAATGTCATCTATAAATATACCCCGAGCTAAATAGATCGCTGTCAATTTTCAATCGTCAATCGAAAACGAAAATGCTCTGCAAAAATTGCTAGCTTTCAAAAATTTATTCTTTCTTGCAGATCACACTCATAAACTAACAACAGCAAAATTTAACCGCCTCCATGGCCTAGTGGTTACACAGTTGGTCTCACAATCCGGAGGTTGTGAGCTCGATTTCCAGCGAAAAGTATCTCTGGTTACTTAGATACTTATTTATTTATATGTTATCGTAGTCTCCCGCCAAACAGATACATTAGTAGCACTATTGTTTTAGGTTTACGAAAGATAACATAGCCAGTGTCACATGCTTTCCATCCAGCCGCTTTATCGTCATGAGACAAAGAAATCGTGCTTTATCCATAAAAGTTTTCACATAATAAATCCTATTCAGCGCCACTTAACAGAATTCAAAGCGTACCTAATTAACCAAAGCCGATTTTCGTTTCGATATTGCAAATGAGCTTCTAATCATGCCACACATCGTTTTACCTAATTAACTATGTTATTACTGAATCCTTCCGCTTACCATAGAACAGATATTCCGTATAATACCCAGTCATTCGAGGTATAAACGGCTTCTGTGGCTAATTGAATTCTCAATTGAGTGAGTTTCATTGTGGCACTTGAATCCGATTTTCCAATTAACGATACCAAATACAGGTATTTTGAAATGAGATCAGCTATTTCCCACAATACCTAACCTCAAAATAGATATTTTTCCATTGTTTCAACCGCCTTCTTAGATAACTTAGCTTTGTCTGTTACTTGATTGGATTGAGGTAGTTCATTATTGTTATTGTTTTGTCATTTCAATGTTGAACAAGAATTAATGAATGTTAAATCTGGTGCCAAGTAAATATTCTGCACGTAACTTTTTCATGCTACAAGTAAGTTACATACTGATAATATTATGATTTTGTGTTATGCTATAAAAATATTATGTTTATGATTATTTTACAAACACTAAAACATATCAAATTACTGATTTGTTCAGCGCTGCAAAGGAAATCGCGCAAAGTATATTCACAAACCTTTCCCACTGTCGAGCAAGCTCTCACGAAACAAAAGAGAGCGCCTAGCTTGTTTGATTTTCCACGAAGAACGTAAATCCACATGCAGGGACTGCATCGCGCCCGAAGCAACTCCGTTCCCGAAAAAATTGTTTCCACAAAATTTAAACATGCAACTGTGTTCCCATCTGCAGAACAAATAAAAGCTCGCATTTTACGATAGGTTGGAACCAGTGGGGGTTCGGGGGAATGTATTATGGAACCTTTTCCACGTCGATAAGTAAATGTTACGTGTCCCTAGACGAGTTATGGACTCTCTGGTGGAGAGTACTGGGCGTATTTTTCCTCAGGCCCTTTGAAAGAGAGCTCTCTAGACGGATTACCGCGGGAACCGAATGAGACAGAGTTAGTAACATCAAGAGCTTAAAGGATAATGGCGGAATCACATTATGTCGTTGCGGCATTATCCACCTTTTATTCTCCAATCGAACGTCGCTATTGGAGGTTGCTTTTTGCGCTGTTTCTCAATTAGGCTCGAGATTAGATTGAGATAGATATGATTTCTGGTGGGACAAAAAGGTGAATCAAAAGAAATCTTTTTGGTACAATACTAAAATTAGACTTGGACTGATACTGTTCACACCGTTAATATTTATTGAGATTTATCTTTGCAATTTATGTATCCCCCAAAAATCTTATACGGAGAACCTTCATTGAGACATTTTCGGATCTACGGCCCCGTATTTCATTGTCTAAGCAGTTGACAACGGATACTACTGGGCTCCAGTAAATTTATTCATATTTATAAACAAACAAACTATTGCTTGTCGTCCAGGAGTGCAATTCACTAAGGACAAACATTCTTACAACCTCATGACCCACATAATTTCTTTAGTTTCCCATGTATTAAGAATAAATATTGAATGACATCACCAAAAGTACATATATTGTTTTTTGTGTGTTATCAGGGCACCAACGACAAGATTCGTTTCGTTTCAGATTTTGTTCGGATTGCGTACAAATCATACGAATCCGAAACAGCTAAACCATTCTTGAATCCACTTGAACACACACAAAATTTCAGCAAAAGCGTTCCAGCCGTTTAGGATTTCAGTGACATACACACTTACAAAACAATTATTTATATAAAGATATGCAAAAGTGTATGATGAGTAGTTTATTCCCATCTTGTTGGTTGGTTTTTCTTTCACGCAGAAACGGATTTGCATATAGATAGTTTATGGGTCCAATAATGGCATCGGCTTTTTATTCTCACTGAATATTTTGCAAGCATGTTCGGTATGGAATTTAAATATTATCCCACAGGAATGACTTCATGAACCGGGATAATTACCGAACTCCACAGAGATGAAGTCGCGCGGAAATCCTAGTATTTACACACGCTGAAATTTTAGTGTCATTTTTCCTACAAACATATACTAGCTTGTGCCCGCGTCTTCGTCCTCGAAGGATTTATTCTACGTGTTTGATCGGAATAAAAAGTATCTATATCCTTTTCAGGCTCTTCAATTATCCATATAACAAAAAATCTAGTCATTCTGACTTTCCATTACGTCATGAAGAAAAGACCAACCAACCAAAAATCCGTATACAGCGCCATCTCTGATACATGACAGAAACAATTTAAACCATTAACGAAGTCAATCCGATCTCGAGATATCATCAAAAAACTGTTCTATTCAAAATAGACGAGAAAATGAATTATCCTTTTTAATAAATTTATCCCATGTTTTAATAGTTATTATGTTATTTGAGGCAAGACAAATCAAATAATCATAGATCATAAAAATTGGTTCAGCCGTTCTTGAGTTATAAATGGTGTAAAAAGAAATAAAAAAGTGCAGATTAATATTGAGAAAAATGAAACTCGAAAGCGACCTCGAACCAATATTAACACTTCCCCATCGCAGTATGACAACAACATCGCAATAGCCCAGTTCGACTAACTTGCGCCGCGTGTGAGTACGATGTAATTTTTAATGAGTCATTATAGTTTCTAAACTTTTCTACTCAAATCATACTGCGGTTAGAATTTGACGACTAAAATTTCAGCGTGTATAAATCTGTAAATAATTAAAATAATGTGATCGTATCTAAGCATTGTTATGTCTATGGTCACGCGTGGAGGCGAGCCGGAAATATCGATTGTACCTGTTACACGAGGCGACACCCAGTGCGACCCCGGCACGGCGACGACGCAGCCGCGACCACGAACGACGATACAAAATGTCGCGAAATGAGTAGCATTAACATACATACAACGTCGCAGTAAATCACAATGTGCAATTTTACACACTATTTTTTATTATTGTTCTAAACATCATCTAGAGGTAGGGGCGATTACCTGCGTAACGGCTATTGTAGCTGACAATAAAGTTGTACGTTAATGATATTCATTAAGCGACACTATATACCGATATAATAATAAAGCGTCGGTGGCGCAGTGGATAAGGCGCGGACTCTCAATCTGAGGGTACCGGGTTCGAATCCAGCCGTGTACCTATGAGTTGTTTTTCAATTCAAGTACATTATCCGATTGCTTAACGGTGAAGGAAAACATCGTGAGGAAACCTGCATGTCTTGAACAGGCATGTGAAGTCCGCCGATCCGCATTGGGCCCGCGTGGTGGACTATGGCCCATACACTCTCTGTAGGAGAGTAGGCCTGAGCCCCTCCAGTGGGGACATATATAGGCTGTTGATGATGATGATGATATACCGATATCCTATTTTTACGTAATTAATCACCAAAGCCAGCAATTCTATTTTAAAAGATTATGGCAAAAGATATTATGTTTGGCAGCATTCTGAGCGATAGCCAACCCGCTTGCCAAGCATGGTAAGTAAGTCAAAAGCTTTCATGGATATACCCCCAAATGTAAAATTTTAAAAAAGATATTTTAAATCAACTTGTATTTCATTTCGATTACAATTACTCGCTACATAAAAACAGATCAGTAAGAACCAGTTTGTTGATACAAATATATTAAGAATTTCACAATGCTATCGTTACTTAAGACTCTAAATAAACAAAGACAACGGCGAACGTAGGTCTGTATCGCTGGGTAAATTATTCGTTCGAGGCCCTGAATAACACAATTATTGCATGATTGGAAAATTCGGATGTTGTTATTAAACACGATAATTTTACGCAGATGTCAGGGGTTCGAATCCTTGTTTACGTTTATTAGGGTCCAGTGACCGTAAAAAAGGGATACTCGTATAACAATCAAATAATAATATTACAATGTCACGAAAAGGTGCATTTTTATTAATATCTCCGCATTCCGTCAGATATTAAATAAAACGCTAGATAACATTAAGCACTTTGTTATATCCGCGAGGGGATGAAACTTTTTCAATTTCCATTTAAATTCTGACTTGACGGTAGTTAACGGGAAAATATTGTCTAAGACCGCTGCCGAAACCTTTCCGGGAAAAAATCCAGAAACGACTTTAAAACTTTAAGTGTCCACTTTTATGGTTGTCGAAAGTGTCAAGAAGTTCGACCATCAATCTTTATGAAAATACATTTTTAAGGGACAGGTTAATTGATGGATACCTTTAGCGGGCTGTGTCTTCCTCGAGAATAATGATGCGAAATAACCTTCAATGTTGGATATAAAAAATATTCGGGACGTATAAAATTTAGGATCAATATTTTTTCGTAAATACTTGTAAAAGTAAGCGTTTTGCCTAAATCGTCGCAATAATGCTAACATGCTAAACGAGAAAGATATTTGTTTGTTTGTTGCCGCTTAGTGCCTCAATGGCACAGCCTACGGTGAAAGCACCACGTGCAACAATGTAAATTTAGCATTAACGGGATAATATAGAGAAAAACACATTAAGCCAAAACATTAAGCCAAAAGCGAGTTAGACAGCGCACTGACGGTTCCGACAGTGTAAAGAATCGTACCTTACCTAATTATTACTTTGAAATAAGGTTCATTTCCCGACCGAATAACTAATTAATAGATTAATGTAATTTACATCCCATTTTAAGTACCAGAAATTAAAATTATTAATTAAATTAGCGTAACATACAATTTAATTACATCCTATATATAAATCAAACAATTCCTAAAACGTGTAAAAATCAAAGCTACACAAAAACACATTTCAAGTTGGTATTGCGTCCCTTCAGTCCCACAAGTGCACTGTACAGTAAAGTGTCCTCGATCCAGAATTCCTCGTAAAGTCGCTTTGTCTCCGTCGTTCACGCGATGAAGAAAAGGGCGCGAAGACAAATCACGAAAAGCCCTTTTATAGAGTGAGGGGTTTCCATGGAGGCTCATTCCCTTATTTTCACATTTAAAACCCATCTTCTGTCGGCTGTCGTTTCATTAGGCTCGCAGGTGAATGTGCCTTGTGATTCGGGACGTTACATTGCGTTTTATAGGCGTGTCTCGAGATGTGATTCTCTGCCTAATTCCGTGAAAAATGGCTGCCTAGGTGAGAGATCAAAAATCTCTTCCCAGAGAGAGTTGTAAAAGACTTTATTTATGTTGCTTCTACAGAGGTAATCGTAGGAAATTACTTTAGATCGGGTGAATTTACTTAAACGGGTTGTCACATAAGTCTGTTTTTGATGTTTGTGGTATTCTAAGTAGAAATAGATTTAAAATAAATGTTTTTTTTTTTTAAATATCCTGCTGACGAAGTAAAATTTTGTAAATTATCTATATAAAGCATCACCAAAGATGTCATTAATCTGTCAAAAGCATTCGAAACATGGAATATAATACTAGCAAGCCCATAAATAATTGAAATAAATAAGAAATGGGGTCGTGCTCCCTTCCGTAATCGAATTTTCCCCCACAACCCGAAGATTTCCCCAATTTCCCCAATATTACTGCCAATGACTATTTTCCCTGCAACAATAAATATTTAGCTCATACGTATGAATTCACAGCATGTTCTCCAAAACCAATGACAGTCATAATAATATGCTTAATCGCTCGAGAGATCACAATACATTTTACCTCGTAGGATATATATATACACTTATCTCGCTTGTTGTTTATTCGAATACAATTCGATACTTTTCACTTTTCCCAATTCAAATTACTTTAACAAAATGTAAAATTTTCGGAATGTTCTATCTGTTGAATATAATGGATTTATTTATGCTTAAAGTACTAAATGAAATTGTGTATGACTTTTGTGGAATTTATTAAAATTGTATAGGTAAAATTGTACAGGCATGTCACGTGGACGTGGATGAATATTTACCATACCAAAAATAAATTTCTCATTTCCCCATTCTAGTTTCCAATTCCCATTTTAGTTTCTAATTGTAATTTCAAAAAAGTTACTTTACTTAATACGAGTATCTATAAATTATTCATATAAATTAGTTCCAGAGTTGATTCGTATACAAAGTACATGTAAAAACACGCTAATATACAAACACATTTTTTTTCTCCAATTAAAACAAGTAATATTACTCTCAAAAAGTCCACTTTTCATAAAGTAGTGTGTTATCCAGAATTGGTAATATGCTCAATGGTCCGAGAGGGCACAGCGTCGCAGAGCAGTATTGGAGGGAGGCACCGACCCCATGTTTGCCGAGCTCAAACGACACCCGCGCACCCTTACCAACAATGTGGGGCTAAGATAAATCGAAGTCATTGGATATGGTAATGCATTACCGTTTCGCTGTAGGGAACAACTACACAAGCTACGCAAAATGTTTGTGTTGAGGTGCGCTTCGACGCAAAGTCGAATATGTGTCGCACTGACGTACCGATGCTGCGACACTGGTTGTACATTACATTATATTTAGCTAACTAACATATCCCTAAGATTACTGACATTATGGATGAATATAAATCTGATTTAAATAAATAATAACATGACGTTGATCAAGTATCTTTTATAATTTAAATAGTGTACAATTTTTTTTAAAACATAGTAAAAGTATCAATCAAATTATCAATAATATCTATGAATAAATAATATTTCATAAAACGATCGCTAGGGGCCGCCGCTGAATACGAAACATCCAAATATGACGCTTTGAAGCATGATTATTCGTTTGTTTAGTTTGCGGTCGAAACAAAGTGTTGTTGTAACAATGAAGCTAAATGATGGAGGACATAGGACATCGCTTGAGGGAAAAAATCAGATCCTCGATCCAGATCGTTCCTGGTGCTAAGGCGGACAACCTAAGGCCTTACAACGTGGAAATGCGGCCAGCGTCATAGGCACTTTTGCACCCGGATCGGTGAGGGGTCTTTTAGAATAAGTGTATAGATTTGATTTAATAACTTTTTATTCAATTTTTATGTAAATAAATAAAGCACGACAATTAAAAAATTAATTCATAAATTGATATGAAATATATTTTCCAATATAGTGTTTCCAATTAGCAGATTCGTGTTACGTCTGGGAAAACGCGTTTTTTCTTCGCATTATTTAACGCAAAACATGGTCGCCAATTTACACTTTCGGCCACAAGTAGACAATCACGGTGTCCGTGCGTCCGGGTTCGAATCCCGGAAAATGATTGCTTTTTTTGTGTGTTTTATTTAATTATTTTTTGTTTTTAAATTACATTTGTATACTGACCAGTAGCTTCTCGCGATCTAATTTATATGTAATTCAACTGTATTGTTAATATTATGACCTATAATCACAAATAATAACAGTTATATATAAGTGCTGCTCTCTTAAAACGCCATAAGAAGCTCACGTACAACCCTAACACCACTGTTAGAAGGCGAATCTCTAACGTTATTATAGCTAATCGAGGAAAATCCAGATTTGCACGACACCAGTACAACATATTATCGGCTCACCTATACAATAAACTGAACAGAAATCTAACCCTATACCCTAAAACTGCTTACGAATTTAAAAATACGTTAGCAAAATGGCTAAAAGAAAAAACATATAAACAAACCGAATCTCTCTTAGAGGTAGGTAGTAACTTAAACTTTGAATTTTGGGAGGAATTCTGTCTTTTGAATATTCGTAGTAAAATAATATTTTTTCAGAACCACTAGCATAATACCTTTCAACCGTAAAACAATTTAAATTTCAACTTTAACAATTGTTGCCTGCTAATTTCCGCGCTTCGAAATATTTGCATACGCTCACTTAGGCATGACCTGCGCGTGTTTTATGCAAAATTCAGCCAACCCGAACTTTTGTTTGTTTGGTTTTATGCACTTTATTTGAATGTAGTGAAGCTGAAAAATCAATATAATTCTCCATTGTTAACATGGTTATTGCGAAAATTTAAAACATTTGATGTAATATCTGCCTCTTAAACAGCTGCTAGAAATCGAATCCTGGACCTTCGGATAGTCGGTGCAACTGTGTACACTAGGATCGGAGGCAGTAAATAAAGCTTTTCTTCTTTTTTACAATACATATAAATGATCACAAATAAATCATATTTTCCACTTGAATAACGAGTGAACATGATAAAAAAATTGAATATGCACAAACAAATATAAATCTAACGTTAATCCGCCATTAAGCAAAACGTTATTTGCTTTCACATGCATGAAAACCTTTCAACTAAGCAAATGTAATGAATCGCTTATTTCGCATGTTTATTCACTCATCCCAACAAATGTAACAATCGTGAAATTCAATCCATATTCGTTGCCGCTCGAGTAATGTTCGATATGGGAGGGAATAAGGGTACAACGTTTGAGTTATTTTGCTACAAGATTCTTTTATTGTCACAAAATATGTGCTGTAACGACATGCATTTAATTACTTCAGAGCTTAATTTTTCAACTTTGCATAAGTACGATGTGGACTTTATCTCTGGAAGTTTAAACTCTTACAGTTTTCATGATTTTTAACGATTTTTAACGGAAACAAAGTTTAAAAATAATACTCGTAGTTTGCCGTGTGGTTTCAGCTTTAGAATAGTACCAACCCATGTCATCCTGCGGGTGTTGTACGACGTGTAATCCCCCTACTGGGAACCGAACCTGGGACTTCCAGATTGGTAGTACAAGTGTGTAGCCATTAGGCCACGGAGGCTGTTAAAATTATTAGTACTACTTTTAGTTAAATACTTTGCCCAGTCAAGTTAGTAATCGTTTTTGTTAACAAAATAATCTATTTCGCGTATTTATTTACGTATGAATTCTACCTTTAAATCGAGAAATTAAATCCATTTTATCGTATTTGTTGCTTGAGTAACATTTGATGTGGGAATTAGGGATCCATTTTGTCATGTGCTTTATTTTTATCGCAAGTAATTATGTAAACATAAACTGTTGTAACGGTTCAGTAACACATTACAGAATGTATTGTTAGTCTGTTTACTCAAAATCAAATTTAAAGTCAGACCGGATTCGTCGGGAGTGGATAGAAAAGAGCAAAGGAAAATAAAAACCAGCCAAGTGCGAGTCGGGCTCGCGCAAAAAGGGTTCCGTACCATTACATCTATGAAAAACGGCAAAAGAAGAAAGAAAAAACAGATGTGATGTTTGACTCATACAACATTGTTTTCTGGTTCGCATCTCAAAAAATCCAACTCATTTGTAACATCAAATTTTTAATTAATACTAGATTGTGTAGTACAAATAATTTAATTAAGTAACAAACGTTCATTAACAAAAAATTCTTGGCATTCATCTATAGAGGAAAAAACTAATTTAAAGTACAAGGAGTCCTTATTGTGTTCTTTCCATTTAACTTTGTAAAGAGAGCACGACGAGCCGAAGAGAAATTTCTGTTACGTCTTTGTCGTAGCTTCTGTTTCATCAAATACTTTTCAATTTCATTACTTTCTCGCTTTTGTGCCGGAGAGCAATGGTGCTAGGTATTGCTCCACTGAGTAGAAAATACATTTTCTGTTTTACCACTAAATTCTCGTTGTTAAAGGAAATATTCCATTTTATCACTTTAGAACACATATGTACTATGAATATTCAAAAACCGAAGAATCCAACTCGGCTGGGCAGCGTTCAGGAAATTACGGCATATCTTCTCGTCCAAAATACCTCAGCGTCTAAAGACAAAAGTCTTTGATCAGTGCGTGTTGCCAGTGATGACATACGGAACCGAAACGTGGTCTTTTACTGTGGGCCGAATAAACAAGCTCAAAGTCACTCAGCGAGCAATGGAACGAGCTATGCTCGGAATTTCTCTACGTGATAAGGTCCGGAATGAGGAAATCCGTAGACGAACGAAGGTCACCGACATAGCTCGACGAGTCAGTGAGCTGAAGTGGCAATGGGCAGGCCACATCGCTCGAAGAACCGATAACCGGTGGGCAGTAAAGGTTCTCGAGTGGCGACCACGTACCGCGAAACGTCTACCAGGCCGTCCCCCTACTAGATGGACCGACGACCTGGTTAGAGTCGCGGGGAGGCTCTGGATGCAGGTGGCTCGGGACCGGTCGATGTGGCGTACCATGAGGGAGGCCTATGTCCAGCAGTGGACGTTTTCCGGCTGATTATGATGTGTGTTACTTTTCGCCGCCTCACAACGCTCCACAAGATTGGTTAACAGCTAAAATAGAATTATTGTGGTTATTACAATTAATAAAATTGGCCAAGTGCGAGTCGGACTCGCGCACGAAGAGTTCCGTGCAGAATATGGATATTTGACATACGGAAAACCAATCTAAATAATGCGCCTCGATTTTCGTTATCAATTTAGTTTTGCAGTAGCAGTAGTAGACGAGTACAACACTAAATGGCGCTAGTTGTATGTTACATCACACGTCTTAAAAATCAAGTTTGTTGTATGGGAGCCCCCTTAAATATTTATTTTATTCTGATATCAACAGCAAACCTTTATTACTTTTATGTTTCTATTTTTGAGTAATTCGCAATGTATATTCATCTCCCATAACGATAGCCTAACTTAAAGAGACTTTGGTGTGGTTTTTAATTGCCAGAAATATAGTGTCGTATCACCCTATCAATTAGACCACCAGCCTTTAAACATGTTACATCTTTAAAAGTGAACATGTCTGCGAATCACGAAACATATTGCAACATCGCCGCTGTCACAAAAAAAACTTTAAAGCTGAAGGTGATTGTAGTTCGCCTCGCCGGGGGCAGTAGGGCACAAGGAGTGAGCACTCAAACTAACGACTTGCATTCGCTGAATACGCGAAGGATGGGCCGCCCCTAGGGTAGGGCATCAGGAAACATTACACCATCTTAAGAGGCTATGTTGGTAAGACCACGTGGTCGGTTTCAAGGTTGCATTGTTTTGTAGCTGTCCCTCTCCGAGCCCTATCCTACCCGAGCGCGTACGGTGAGACAGCATACATTACGCGATGTTATCCACCCGTTATTTGGATGTTTCGTAGTCCAGGGATCATTTGAAGGATACAGAATATTATGTAACCATTTTTTTAATATTGTATACTAATGAAATTTCAGATGTCGGTGGTTTTTCCAAATTGTTCTAAATTGATTCATACTCTTGTAAATCAGGTTCAAAGTGGGGACTTTTTATTACCGAACAATACAATACTTTGACGCCCTGTAACTCTGGAAGTATATATTTAAACGAAAATCTGACTCACCACCGACACAGATATTTGTTTCTAGATTGTGTCTTGAAAATTTCATAGATTTTCATACCTTAATACTCAAAATATGACTGGACTACGTTTGTATGGGCGCTTTGACAACAGCATACCCTCTTAAGCCTATAATATCTTGGCGCCTATGATTTGGTCGCAATCTTGCATTTGCTAGGAGTGAATGAAATTTATTATACACATTTGAAGCCATTCTTAGATTCCAAATATAAATAGATACACACGCAGTTTCGTAATCAAAAACATGTAAATATAATAAATCGTCCTAAAAGCTGTTTCGACCCCGAGTTGGCTTACAAAATGTCAGTTGAGTTTTCGTTAAATACTATCAGGGAAGAAATCATCGTTAAGAGATTTGGAGCTTACGTATATTTAAACTTTTATGTGTTGTTAATATAAACACGATTAAATTTCGTTTGTAGCGTACTATAAATGAGACAGTATAAAATACGCTACATAGAACTCTTAAGTCATATGCCTCTGCCCGTGCGACCGCAGACGTACGTCGAGGCTACAAAGGCAGGCTTTACAATTTAGATGTCTCGAATTAGATCACGTCTGGCTGGTTGCTATGTGACAATCATGAACTCTATCAAAGTTCGCGTGTTGGCAGGCAACATGTTGCCAATCGTTCTTTACAAAACGTAACGATGTAATTGAATCCAATAGGTATTTCCTTCCTGCATTATCAGACATAAAAGTCAGTTTGTTGATCGCAGTATGATGACAATGGGACATAGGTGAACACTACTGCCTGTCGCATGTAATTTTGACGTGAGTCGTTTTTTACGATAGCTGTTGAAATTGAATGACTCTATATATGACAAATTTTATAAACGTAAGAATACCAAACAGTTTCATGAATACAAAAACAAACTCAAAACAAAATATTGCTATGTTTTGTTGCCGCCTTAATCGTCCTAGACAACCTCAGGGCTCAGTGTAAAGGACATTCACGACAAACACATTTGAAGTAAATGATACACGTTTTACAATAACCGTAGGCGATGAAACAATATGGCTTATCTTCTATCTTTATATAAGTTTTTCCACAAAACCACGTAGGTCTTTGAAGATTATACAATGGTGTTTATATACATCAAATCCGTAGAAAAAATAGCTGTCTACGAGAGCGTCCATATAGCGTCCCATAGCGATGGCGAATAGAGGAATAATATTTCGGATTTTAGGAGCAGCATCTAACTATGTATTTATGTTGTTAATTTTATATTAACTGCGATCACCAACCCGCCAGACATTTTATTTTGATTTCATCTATTATATTCTGATAGTTTTCACCCACAGGATAGCTTGTTTGGTTATATTCTAA
This sequence comes from Carcina quercana, assembly GCA_910589575.2. Taxonomy (NCBI): domain Eukaryota; kingdom Metazoa; phylum Arthropoda; class Insecta; order Lepidoptera; family Depressariidae; genus Carcina; species Carcina quercana. The sequence goes on from OU342439.1 coordinate 8,636,387, forward strand.
ATCCTACATCACATAGCACTATAAAAAACTGCGAGTAAATCATAGTGATATATGATACGAGGTATATTCTCGTAGTAACCGGTAGACATTTACGGCTATATTTATAGACGAAACAGCATTAAAGGCTTTCCAACGGCTATGTCATACGGAAGAGGAAATACTTGAAATGTTGACACTCTGTACATTTTTTGGCTTGCAATTTGAGAAAAATTAGAAACGTGCTGGCTCTGAAACAAAAGCTAATATCCTATTCCATGAAATATTCACGGAGTTTGCTTTTTTATTGTTGCCAATCGAAAGAGAACTGGGGAAACATTTTCAATTGCTTATTTGACTACTTATTGACATTCCGTTATTGTAAGAAAGTTTGAACTGATGTTGCCTAGTCACACAGGACTCGTATATGCGTATGACTGATATATGACTATAAATACTTATTTCATCTTTTTTGTACACACCGTCACACACAGATCAATTATCCAATATAAAGTACGCATAAACCCACGCTCAGAAACCTATATCGCATATATAAGTTGATGCAGTTAGATTGGATGAATTTTATTAGAATTTTTTATACAAAGTATTTTTACACACAAAGGAAATTGTCAATCAACCTGATCTCCAATCAGCTTGCCAAGCGAGCTCAAAGTCAAATGTATTTATAAACCTCAACTCCATCGTTGCTATAAAAATGAATTATTTTTATTTCGTCAACAAAACAAAAACGTGAGGTACTTTAAAACCTTTGGCACCCCTTTGTGTTATATAATCAGAAGCCTCAAGCTGATGAGGCTCTGGCTGTGAACAAAAAAGTGATGCTTGGCGACATGCTTTTAGAAAAAAATTCCTACCAAACATACCGAGTATCAGAGATACCGAATATCACTAGGCCATAGAGACGGTTTCAAATCAGCGGCCACCACCATGATATCTAATGCGGCCAAACAGCAGTTGCTAGCACTGTTATGAATATAGCTCTTATAAATTAGGGATTTTGGTATATGACTTACCATCAGGTGAGATAAAACAAAAGCACGATTGCTTTGTAAAAAAAAGTCAATTAATTAAATTATTCTTTAAAACTACGCAACACACTGATGAATCGATTTTACTAAGCTAAGATAAGCTACATGTATAGCTAAGAACCACCGCAAAAGAAAACTTGCTTTTCCTAGAAAACTTCCTAGAGAGCTACGATGCCACAGACAGACATTGGCGTTAAATCTATAACACCGCTCCTTTTGTGTCGGAGGTTAATAACGAGTAACATTAGTTGTCTCTTTAAATTAAGAGGTTTATTTCACGGGTTTGCACTTGACCTATCTAACCTGGTAAGTGATGAAGAAGATGTTAGGTGGAAAGCGTACTTACGTAAAAGCCAGTGAGGTGCTGGGTGTGCTACCGTTCTTATCAGAACACAAAAGTGCTATTAATATTGCTGTTTGGCGTCAGACTTAGCAAAATGGCGATTGTTAGTCAAAGAGACAGAAAATGTCCTATAAACCAAACCGAATACCGACAGGTAGCCTTGATGGTAATCGAGCTGTTCTTTGTGTGCACGCTTCTATATTATATTCGGCTTTATCGTGACTTACCACGAGGTAAGATAAAGCACAAGGTCCATTGTGTATGAAAAATGTAGAGCGTCCATCAAAACCATTAATTTTCGTAAAATCCGTCTCTTGTGCATTTTATATTCATGACCCCGGTAACGCAAGGTGCCACCTGCCCTCGTAAATTATTCCAAACCCCACTTCGGAAACATATCCCTTTGTTGCGTATTACTTTTAACGGCCCTTTCAAACGCTATTTTCCGATACGTTTCTCACTTTACCCACTAAAACACCTTTATTTCCTGATTTAAATTGAATTATATTGATTTATGGCTAAAGTTCTGGCAGTTACGGTAGAAGAAAATAAATAATATGTCCATGTAGAAGAAAATGTTGTTGTAGCAGTTTAGTAACGAAACATTACACACTAAATGAAGCTAAAAAGCTGTGTTTGTCTAAATCTGCACATGTATAAATATTTGGATTTATGTTACAAAATCAGCTAATCGAATCAAATCATTTAGGAAATCATCTATTCTTGAAACATAAAAACCGCAATAGAATTATTTGTGACTTGAACTGACAAAGTGGCATCACAAATGGACGTTATTTGAACTTCTGAAATACAAAAAATGAAGCACTTACTTTAAAAATCACGACAAATAACAGGTGTCTTGAAACTACAATGTAAACATCATGTAAAATTTGTACATCTGCCGCTTGATCAATATCAATGTCCTTGACATTACTCGACTCACATCCTCGCTACGAGTATAATTCAAACCTCATTATTCAATCACCCACCTTTTAAACTCGAGCGACGTCACTCAAAGTTAACCAATCACTTCAGTTATCGCACTGTAAGTAACTTCACACGGTCGATTAGGTTCTTTGCACTATTTCGTGGTCTCGTAGTTGCGTAGCAGCGTAGCGGCGCTACGGTGTAGCGTGTAGCGCGGACGTAGCGTGGCGCGCGGAAGAGGCGACTGGAGGGCCCGCTGCCGGCGCGGACACTCGGATAGTCGAGCGTAGAACACTCGCGATTCACAGATCAAACGCTTTGTTTGACAGGTGAATCAATCTTTTTGTTAAATGTTGATTTTTCAGAAACCAGATTTTAGATTATCTCTATTACAATATAGAAACAAACAATTATCTTTATATGTATTATGATACAGCATGGAATAGGAATTTTTAAGCTTAACATTATTATAAAATTTATTACAACATTTATATATCTATGTTGCATGTTATTGTTGCAGAAAGAAATTACAGCGCTGGTTTTCAGCATAAGAAGCAAATGTTTTCGTAATATGCTAATTGGGTTCATCATCATCAGGCGAGAAACGAAAAACACTGAACATAGGCCTGGCCCATCACATCACATTGGTTTGTGCATTTCCTTCACTACTACAGTATTGTAATTGTACGGCAAAACACAATATGAGGTCTATAAATTGCATCACATTATTTATTACACGTTGTTGCCTGCTACATGCTAAAATAAAATAAATATTAGCTTATATAATATTGATCTGTGTGTTTACCTTGGTCTACGCATCAAGGAGTCGCGGCATTGCGCAGGCGCGCGTGACGTCAGAGTCCACCTCCCCGCGAGCCCCTCCCGCGCCGCAGAAAGGGCGCGCGTCCAAACGCCACCCATCCATCCGTCCGTCTCAACACGCTGTATAAACCACCCCGCTTCTTTCGGAAACTGTTGACATCTGTCGACCGTGAGAAATGAGAATTAGAAATTCTTGGAAGTTGGTTGCATTATAAGCGCTTCATTCCACATAACAGTGATGTAATATTTTGTTGGTTTACTTCTTATTTAGGTACATACAATCAATATATAGATATGTAAAAGATAACTGAGTGATCCAGAGATCAACGCACCGCTCAAACGTGTTAACGTATACCGATGAAATGTATTTCCGAGGCTTGTCACAGGCGCACTAAGGTATTTCAGGAAAGGGAGAAACCCTTGACCCTTGAAGACACTTTTCTCAGAAGCGCGTGGAGGCCTCAAATTGAAATTAATATCAAATACTCAGTCTGCAAACGCTTCGATCTGTGAAAAAATCAAACTCAATAAAAAGATGTGGATATTTATGCTTATTTTGATTATTTCCATTGCAAGCGTAAGGAACCAAAACCTACAGGGTACTTCCCATTGATCCAGAATCTTGAAATCAGGCAAGAAGCAAGGTCTCACAGCTTAGTATTAAGTTTACGAATAAATCTGAAAAGGATCCTTTTTAGTCTGTACCTTAAATGGAAAAAAGGAACCCTTAAAGGATAACTTTGTTGTCCGTCTGTCTAATAATTCATTTTCTGCACAGGACCCTCGGTGCGCGAGTATCACTCGCACTTGAAGGGCTTTAAAAAAATTTAATGTGCTAAGTGAGTAAAAATATTTCGAACAAGTGTTTGTAATAAGACATTTCTGTGGAAATAAAGAGGTGCTTCAAAATTTTCCAAAGCACTTTATGTACTGACGATATCACGCGCGGAACAAGTTGCAGGCACAAGATTTCCATATAACATTTCCGGTTCCACGTTCAATCATTCATCAATTCATCGATACTTACCAACAGCTGAGATATTGGCAGTCAAACGTTGCATTATATTGCAAAGATAAAAGATATCTTTAGTATAAAAAGTCCAAACACAACGATACCTCAAAGACCCAAAAACTAAATACAATCGACAATTTAATAAGAACCGAGCAGTATTGTCTAATAATACACAATGAATCTCTTACAAGGCGGCAGCTCTAGGCGATGTTTTATGGAACGTATCGTGTTGTATGGAGCTACACAAAGGGTCCACACGGAACTTTTCTCAGAGCCCTTTCTATTTAGGGTTGTCATCGGACCCCTGCAGCTACGCTGACCCTTCTATTGGGGGATATCGAGAATGGTCCAAGTAACTAACTCCTAAATCGTATGCCGTTTGGATGAGAACGTATTCTTTGATTACGGCCGAAAAATAGATTATTTTATAATCAATTAGTACATAAATTCCATGCAAATTTGTCTCTATGTGATGATGACCCTGAAATTTGTGCTGCGATGTAAAACAATATTACCATCGATAAAGTTCACTTAAATATAACGTCTTTAGGAAAAGAATACCAATGTAAACGGTTCGAACATTTTTCGGTTATAATTTGTCTGTTTGATATCGGGATCAAAGTATTGAGTCACAAAGGCGAAGTTCTTTTGTATCACTCACCACGAAATCTGCGGAAATATAAAGCTTGATGTTTGGTATTGCAACAATCGCTACATTCTACATCTCAACCAAAAGCGATACGCTATTACCCAAAACGGGGCGGTGATCGCTGCGATAGCGCCCAGGGCCGGCCGGTCGCCGGCGCCCCCCGCCTGACACAAAGCAGCTTCGTCACCGCATGCATCCGCCCCTGCCCCCTGCCCCCTGACACCCGACAGAACTTGTCATTGCTTTCATTAACTTCGAATCATTACCGATAGGATGATTCTGACATTTGTCAGCGGCGATTATCATTTTGTCAGACTTTTTATTGTGTTTCACCCTTCTTACGTAATTAGATTAGAGGGTTGGTGGCCCTTCACAGTTTTATAGTATGATAAAGTGATGTATTTTTTGTAGAACCAAAAAACTGTTGCTTTTCATTATTTCTAACAATTAGACTTTAGTAGTAAAACTGGACATAATTTAAGAAGACACAAACTGTATCTTTTTTCTTTTTTTACGGAGTGGAAATCTTAAACAGATACCCGGCGCTTTGGGGAAGGCTTATGCTGGATTCTTACCAGTTAAAACCACTCCGGTTCCCTCTTTCGTCTTTAGTTGCCGAGTCAAGGGAAAAGCAAACTGTATCTACTGTAACTCAATACAAAAATAAATATGTTTTGTACGCCTGCGTTGAAACTATGCATGATATACAAGACGATGTTATGCATAGGTCAAAAAAGTGTATATGTACGAGAACCACACTCTTTAGTATTCATGTGTAACTTTCATAGACATAGACACACATAGACATAGACACATCTTTATTTAATAACACACACAACACAATACACATAGAAAAAACACATTAAGAAATATATTAAAACAAAACTACAAACACAAAAACAAAACTAATTACACAAAAACGAAAATACTTAAAACTGATAAACAAAAATTGAAGCTATATAACATACATAAAATTTGGTTGTGTTGTAGTGTGTTGCTAAAATGGACTCGTCTCAGCATGTGCTGCAGTGAGGCCACAGCGCTGGTATTCTGACGAGGCCAGAGAGTGTGTGACTTTCAATTGTAATCTTTACGGAAACAGATAAGCTAGATCATTTAACATGGACTGGCAGCATGATGCGTCTCGATTAGAGGTATTTTGTAATATTTTAAAGACTGACGGTTTTTCTTATCTTTATGGTCATATAATAAATAAAATCAGCTGAGCTATCAAGACTTTGCATTAGAAGATTACAAACCTAGTTTTAAGGAGACAAATCTATTGATTGCTGATATTTTTTGCGCAACGATCTCGCTTTAGTCTGTCGGATTCAAATTAGTAATCTAAACCAATATATTTCCCAGCAAACAATAAATAATCGTGTGGTTTCGGCTTTACAACAGGATCATCTTGTCTCTCCATGTATGTCATGGATGTCGTAAAAGGCGACTATAGAAAAAATTGCAACAGCTATGTATCCGTAACATCTTACGGTGATCATCAATCTGCCTGACGAGCCCGGGGTCAAATAATACAGGTGAAAAGTCGACGTGGCGATCCATGAAGTAGACTTATATCCTAGATGGAACATATGCTCATATGCAGCTGACAATGTTGAAATAAAGAAAACTAAACCGCCGGCGGTGTGTCTGCTAGTCCGTCCAATCTCGGCAGACATGACAACGTGCGGTGGAGCTACAGCGAATAAAGAATAATGAAGATTTATCGAGTTGAGAACTGCCCGCAAATTACTGACGTTTCCAAGCTGACTTTCTATGTAAGTGATGAGGATATATGGTCTACAGGTGTAACAGGGGCCGCACGGAATGGTGGGATGGAACTCAACGTTACATACATTGAAAGGTTTACGTATTTTTTGAAATGTACGACCTATTTCTTGATATTACATTCTGTTGTAGAGCCTAGCTTTAGAAACGAGAAATGCATTCTAGTCCGCGTTATTATAGACTGCATTATTAATTAGCAAATAACGATTAAGTTACATTTAGAATGCTTTTTCAGACAACTTTTTATAACGTTCCATGATACTCGTAACTTGCCAAACCTCAACGAATTTTTTTATAAAGAATGTTAGGGTTTGAATCAATGGTTTAAATGTCAGTTTTAGTTAAAATTGCAAAGCTTCTTCAAACACCGCATAGTGATTAGTATAAAAGAAAATAAAGCTAAAAATATAAAAATACTAACATTTTTAATCATATTTCAAGAAGGTCGTATAACTGTAAAGAAGACTTTAATCATCATTTCCTGATTCCTTGTGATAAACCGTTTCAACTATAGCACTGGTCCTCCGTGAGCCCGTCTATGTGTCGGACCACTTAATAGTAGTACTACCAGGAATAAACATTGACACGATATAACGACATAACCAAAAAACGTACCCATTGACCCACCCGTAAGATATGAAATTAGATATCAAATAGTCCAAGTAAATAATTTTTGTCAAAAATAGGAAATAACATGAAAATTAAATGTATAGATATGGGATAATCCTCATTCTGATTTAGAGTCGTCTTATTAAGGTGGGAGTATTGATTTTTCGCCACGTCTGCATCAATTTGCGGTTCACTGCTGTCGGCGAGGCGTGCCGATCTCTCCGCCCGCTTGTCTCATCTGATAACAATTTGTGAGGCGCTGATTTATACACGCCAGGGCCTACCAGGCAACTTCAATAGGTTTCAATCAGCCATTCAGCCTATTAAATAGGTTTTAACTAGTTCTATAGCTTTGCCTTCATCTCACCTAACGGTTAATGGTTATTAACGCTTACGATTGAAGCGTGCTCAGCCAAAAGCATCCATTTGATGATGTTTGAAACTCGTAATGTTTTTTGTGCCCAATGGGTATGTACTTGGGTTTCATGTCACGATGGTGAAAGCCGTAGGACAGAATCCTGCTTTGTTCATTCAGAAGTCTCAAATTAGAAAAATTGCTGGCTGAAAAATTGTACTTTTTGTATTGTAATTGTAATTTTGACGTTTGGGAAAGCTTCTGGATAATACCGGAATATGGTAATTGGCCAGATAGACGTGCTAAGCTAAGTGCTAAGTATTATCTTAAAATTAATTTTATGCAAATTAATTACGGTACATTTAATGAGTTCTTTTACAATTTGGCAATATTTATTCGTTGCTTCAAACATAATAAGATATTTCAAAACTACATTATTTACAGCATTTTACCAAAAGAGCGAATATTCTAGCAACCGTCGAGGGTCGAGAAAAGGTAACCACCCTAAGTAAATATTTTGACAAATATATATTATTTATGGAATTTTCCTGAATCTGACATATTTATGATGGATCGCGTTAAAGGGGATGGGATCACAAAAATGTTATGCACAAAATAAATCTCCCATAGACGAAATTATACACTGGGTTTTCATGGTTTTTAAACGTAACAAAATACTTTAATGTGAGCTTGTTCGACGAGTCAGAGAGCTGAATAGCAATGGGCAGGCAGTTTTTATAAGCCGCTGTTATAAGAATACAAATGGCATTAGCAACTCTAGTATCTTTGTAATCAATAATGGCTACAATAATAAAAAGATATAGGGTAGATATGTACAAAATTCGTAATGGTACCCAATCCAAGTAAATAACTAAAATAAACATTCCGATAGGGGGTGTTCCACCCTCGTGTTGCTAATTTCATTGCGACCCCTAGATTTCGCAAGCACACATTGAATGGGGATTTTTCTCTCATCTGCAGTAATTTATACCTAATTTAGCTCCCCAACTCTCTCCTACTGCATTGTCCAACTAGTAAAATATCTACGAAATGCTAGTAAGTTTCGACATATTCGAATGTGCGTGAACTTACAAAGTACAAGTCTTGCACGTGTGTGCTCCAGTTGACCTAATTTTCGCAACTGGAAATTCGGGACAAACATATTTACCTACTTATAGTTGTCTTCCTACTATAAGCATGTTATGTTGACATTTTAGAAGGATATGAATGTGTGTATACTAAAATTAAAATTCGGCGATAAATATTAGAATTCAATATGAATGTTGTTGTTTGTACGTACTAAAACAATAACCTTCGTGATTTTAGAAACAGGCATATAAATAAATAAATTAAACACCTGGATTCCATCACGTAACACGACCATCCAGTGCAGATGTGATGTGCGTCTTACCATCAGATATTTTTATTTATTTAAACATTTTTCTTGTGTACAACAAAAATAATTATAAATGTTAGGTGAGCGCAATGGGTGAGCGACTAGAATTCTACATGAACACGCTTACTGCTATTCACAATGATATGAGGAGGAGGGAGGGAGGAGGAGGAGTCCATAAACATCTCATTTTTTTCTCGTCGGCAACACCATATTTATTTCCTTCAATACCACCATTATTTCGTGCATGTGTAATATATAAAACAAAGTCGGATTTGTTTGAACACTTATATCTCCAGAAAGGCTGGACCGATTATAATGGGTTTTGATTTTTTGTATTTTTCTCTATCCCGAATAGCAGAATAACTATTAAAACATGGGATAAATTCCCAATAAAAATTCATAGATTCATGTTGAGTTTTAAATGACTTGATTTTTGTAGAGTCATAGTTGAAAGGTCAAGGAAGGACATAGGCTATATTTTATCCCGATCTAGTGAGCTTTCCCACCGATTACATTCTAAAGTCCTCGGGGGCGAAGCTGCGGGCAGAAGCTAGTTTTCTATACAAACTATTTTCGATAATTCACAGATGTGTGCCAGGCGTCTCGCGTCAGTTCAATTTTTTACTTTCACCTTGCAGGTCACAAAGATCTAGTATACAGTCTACTAGAGGTAAATTACAAGTTAATTTCACAGCGCGGTCTAAAAACGGATTGTCCCCATTATTCTCCAAAGAATTTGTCGCGGATTTACTAAAATTCACCCACAATTTTCCTCAATTTATTCCGCAAATTAGATGACAGCCCTTTCACAGCGTAATACCTGACAGACAAGTGTCTACGTGACGAAAGGGGAACACCAGGTTTTACGGGGAACTCGTCTGGGATCCTTTGATACCGCCCGCGAGTGAAGGGAATTGCGAGGCGTAAATAAATATGGATGCCGAATAAATTGTTAACAACATGAAGTTATACGTATGTAGCTTGTGTTTGTTGTGAACTGCTTCAAAGGAAAAGATGAATAGCTTTGTCTTCATAGAATCAATGACACCGATTTAGGCCGATAGAAGACACGACTAACATGACAAGTTGAGGGAAATCATACTGATTTAATAAATACGAAAATGAGTGTATCGTATTTTGTATAGTAAGAGAAATGTTCACGTTATATCGATTTTCCAACATTTTAACTTTAAAATGTCGATTTGATTCCTGCGATATATTTTTAAACGTTGTACACAAAAAAATTAATAATTAAAAACCGGCCAGATGCGAGTCAGACTCGCGCACGGAGGGTTCCGTACCATTCTCCATAAAAACAACAAAAAATTCACGTTTGTTGTATGGGAGCCCCCTTAAATATTTATTTTGATCTGCTTTTTATAATTTTTTGTCATAGCAGCTGTTAAATATATATACAATACTTAACATACAAATACTATTATAAATTTATATTTATTTAACCAATATTGAGAATAATTAAAATAATATAGGTGATACAAACTGATTAAATTGCTCTCAACGTTCCTCAAGCCCATGAACATCAGAACCTATGATTCGAACACTAATTTCCCTCGCTTTCTTCCCCTCTATGACGGCCTGTGTGAAATGAATCGTTTCGGAAAACGTAATAACATTCAATTACCAACCGTTCCGAGTGCACACAAAGGTGAAACGTAATTTTTATAAATTCGCCAGCCACTGTCGCTTTTCTCATTTCGCCCGCTCTCGGAGGCTGACACACGTTGGAGCGATTCCAAACCAAAACGCGGACATTATTATATTTACTTGGTATACAATACACCATACAGTAACCATATATTAACACTTACTAAAATAGTTTCAACAAATTTAAATTATATTAAAATGGAATAACATACAAATATAACTATAAATTTTTGGTATGTTAACATACCGTGGTAGATCAGTTGGGTAGAGCGTCAGCCCTTGAACAATCGAGGTATGTGTTCGATTATGGAATATATGTACCAATGATAAAAATCATTACCATTGGATTTTCGGTGAAGGGAAACATGCACACTCCTGAGAAGAAATTTAAAGGTGTGTGAAGTCTAACAATCCACACTGGGCCCGCGTAGTGGACTATGGCCCATGCACTCTCTCTAGAGAGAGAGTAGGCCTGAGACCCTGCAGTGGGGACATATATAGGCTGTTGATGATAATGATAACTATAAATTCCAGTTATTTAAGTTTAAATGGATAAACTTATACTCGTGATATCAATTAACTGTTTGACATACTAGTTTAACTTTAAATTACTTTAACTTAAGAGTCTTAACTTTTAGTTTTGCTTATCTTGTATAATTTCTAAGGTTTAATGTTTTTATGAATACTTGTTTACCCTTTGGGATTGATTATAGCAGAATATTTTTTTTGTCATTAAACGTAAACCGTAAACGTAAATAAATTAAGAGATCTATGTCCAAATATTGTAAGGATCCTAATCAACGTGTAGTAGCGATGTAATTTCGGGACTGATTGCCGATCTCTCCACGTTTTTGTGCCCTAACTGCCCTCCATCTAATAGAATAGCCCGATTTCGTGACCATGTGACGTAATAGTCCATTTAATGCTGCTTAGTGTGGAATCAAATGGTTTTATTTATATTTATAGCAGCGGTACGATGAGTGAATACGAAGACTTTAAATAATAATTTAGAAATGAAATGATATATGTAATTGATATGGACCAATGAAAATTGCCCAAACTAAAGAAATTATTTACTATAATAACTACTACTAACTTATAACTAATTCAATAATTGATTGACAATGCTACAACCTCAGTTTTATCGAAATTACTTGTACAACACTTAATTTTCTAACATGATTTGAAAATAATGCTGCATGTTTTATGTCCACTCGAGTACAAAAATATGTATCCACTTTTGAACCATGTCACATTCACTCTTGCTTGTTTCTATGTACTATGTTGAAGAAAATGTCAATTAAAGGTGAATGTGACATGGTTTAGCAGTGGATACATACTTTTGTACTCGAGTATACATACAAAAAATATGCAGATCCTAACCCAGCACTGGTATGGCACTAACTTGTTGTGAAACTACATGACCATATTTTAATAGAGGCAGTGTTGAGTGTTTTATTCTATTTATAGTTGGTTTTTTAAATTATTATTTGTTAATCAGCTGATATTGCATGCATCCAGCTATACTAACATACAGTCACTCTTGCCGAGTTTGTTTTTCTCTGTCCAGGATAAAACCTTAGAAACCTTAGACGCTCCATACCTGCAACAAGTATTCGACCCTTGCCTCCATCAACCAAATACTAAATGTGCGACTAACAACACCATCAAACATGATTTACATTCTACACCGTAACGCCCGAAAAATATGTAAATTTGTTTTGAAAAGTTATGGGATCCAATCTACAAGGTCCGGGGCCGGATTAACGAAGGGCCCACTGAGGGGATTTAGTCAGACTTTTATAAAATCGTTGGGCTGTGCATTCAAAAGCCCTCATTTATCTTAATCTCGTCAAATATGATGGTATTACAAAAGGCCGCACGATTATTTACAAAGTTGTCTATTAATCAGGCTTTGTTAACAAAAATAAACTAAATTAAAAACTTACATAATACCTGTCAGGTATAATGTTTTAATAAGATTTGATATGATGCAGTAGAATCGCTAAAATTTACAAAAGCAATGATTCTTCACACTATTGAAAAAGAGAAAGAAATACCCTTATTGGAATAAGACATACACAACAGAATATAGAAACACAATTGACATATAAATTACTAGCTTCCGCCCGCGACTTTGTCCACGTGTACTTCAGGATGTATTCTACTTGTTCGATAGGCACAGGTGACGTATATGACAAATTAGTACACAGCATAAGGTACAAAAAAGTGTTTATTCGGTTACGTAGTCTTATAATTTAAAGAAACAAAATAAATTTCAATATCTGACGTAGTACATTCAAATAGACTTCACACCAATATTATAAACGCGAAAGTTTGTATATACGAATTTACATATTCTATGGTCGGTTGCTAGGCAACGCGTTTTTGTTATGCCAAAATTGCCCAAGAAATCCCACTAATATTATAAGTGTGATTTTGGACAATTTACACAATATGTCTTTATAAATTATAGCCTATATGTTATTCTGATGTATAAGCTATATTATTGTAAAGTTTCATTCAAATCCATTCAGTAGTTTTTCCGTGAAAGCGTCACAAACATCCAAACATCTAAACATCCAAACTTTCACACTTATAATATTAGTAGGATTACAATTAGAAACGTCATCATTCGATTAATTGGATGACACGCGTAATGACAGCTGCATACGCATAATGACACACACGCATAATGACACATTGGTTTCTGAACGTGCGGTCGTGGGTCAGGAAGAACTGTCTCTTTCGCTCGCACACAAATATTAAGTGCCCAGTCATTTGAATGCTTGTGGATTCCTTGCATGGGGACGCAGATCCAACATGTAGAGGCACATTCAATGATGAAAATCTAAATATGGACGGGGCCCATGATACGCCGTAAGGACTGGTCGAGATAATTGCATCAAGCAGCTATCTCTACGACTTGCCGGTATAGGTTTCCCAATATGTTCTTCGAGCGATATGGTCTGACTGCCCACTGTGATCTGACCCTTCAAGATATGTGTATGGACTTATTTTAACGAAAGAACATTCAAGATCGCTTCTGAAGCCATAAGAGAACTTTGAGCCTTGCACTCTGTTGAGAATAAGTAAACTGACTGGAATGACTAGCAAGCGCGAATTCCGGGCACAATTCGAGCAGGTTTCAGACTACGCTATACTATTGTGCTATATAGTATAGCAAATACGGACATAATGCTATACTATATATATAGAGGTAGCATAGCGTTCACACTACGCGATATATTCGCAAGAATTTATAGCATATAGTAAGTTTGAAGAGTGTGCACAATGGATTTAATGCTTTAGATTATGAGGATAATTTCCTAGATTATTATGGGATGTCCAGGAAGTAGTTTTATCAACTTCATTCATTGATTAAAAAATATAACAAAGCGATATAGCACAGCATGAACTCAGCGTATCGCTCAATTTTATAGCGTTACTATACGCTATAAAATTATAGCCAATAATATATAGTTCAGCTAAGTGCGAAAGTGTCTATAAAAATGTATCGTGCGCGATATTGTTGTGCTATGAACTATATGCTATTATATTATAGCGTAGTCTGAAAGGAGCCTAATGAATTGTAGCTTAAGTACGTTTATCGCCCAGAAAATATTAACTCGGAAGTATCTATATTTTACCTACATGTCAGGATAATTAATGTTGATAGAATTAACTGAGTAAACTTGCATCTAAGCCGGCTACAGCGATGCTGAAAGGCGGATTATGTCTTGTATCACGTTACTCCCCTTGCCAACATTTTCGTCTACCATATTCGGCTTCGGAACAGAACTGAATTCATTAGCGAATGCAAAGCTCAAGATAATCACATTGTTGGAACTTAAAGCACTTGCAACAGCATTGTCGACTCTTTGCTAATGTGTAAATTGAGAGTTTGAGTTTTAACAAAGTTGAATTTGGGCTATTGTATAGGAGGACATGAGAGACAGAGTTTTTATCTGCTAAAAAAACTACCGCTGGTAGGTGAAACCTTAATGATTTCATACTATACACACAATTTCTTGGTCCTCTACTGTGGGCCGAATAAACAAACTTAAAGTCACTCAGCGAGCAATGGAACGAGCTCGGAGTTTCGTGATAAAATCCGAAATAAAGAAATCCGTAGACGAACTAGGATCACCGACAGTACGACGAGTCAGTGAGCTGAAATGGCAATGGGCAGGCCACATCGCTCAAAAGTCCTCGAGTGGTGACCACATATCGGGAGGAGTGTATCGACGTGCGTGTAAGACGGCCCGACGACCTGGCTAAGGTCGCGGGGAGGCACTGGATGCAAGTGTATCGGGACCTGTCAATGTGACATACCATGGAGGAGGCCTATGTCTAGCAGTGGACGTTTCCCGGCTGATGATGATGACAATTACTGTACCAATTCTTCACAAAGACAGAGAGCCGATTAAACGGGACGGTCTTAATATTTGCCACATGTTAGCCTATGGTATAGTACTCGCACGCTATGTTTGCCCCTCTGAAGTTAGCTCTCCTCAATTTCAAACACGTAAATACGGAATGTGTGTGTATTATTTTCAATAATAACTATCCCTAGATGACATAAAACACTAGGACATTTCTTTCCACCCTCTAACTTGCCTTGCCTCGCATTTATACGTTAATAATTGATACTTCGCGGTATTTTGTTGCTAACTTCAGAGGGGCAAACTTAGTTTGCGAGTACTGTATGGAGACGGATATTAACAACTTTCTTTCGATAAAATGCTTACTATTGGATACTTTTTATCGGAATCCATTGGTAGAATAGTTTCTGGTGTCCGCGCAGGTGAAGACGCGGGCAAACATACAAGTATTTACATAAATAGTCAATATTATTGTCATCTTGGAAAGTTTGACTGAATATAACTTCAAAATAAATATAGTTTAAATTGAAATTCAAGTAACTAAGGAAAATTAGAATATAGGTAGTCTGGCTAGGCAATGAATTGAACTCTAAACAAAAGATCTATAAACAACACTGATTTTAGATTAAGTTTCGAGACAGCTTCGTTTCGCGAAAATACCGATAAGATAAGATATGAAAGGAAATAGGTCAAGTAACTCAACTAACTGTAATGTGTTATTTCGTGTAATATATTTCTTGAGAATTCACGTGAAAAAGTTTTGATCCATCCAATTGTCACACGGGAATATGTTTTCAAACTAATTTACAGCTATGGTAGAACATGGTTTAGTAAATGCTTCAATTCAGCTTTTGCTCAAAAAACCGGAGATCAGAAATAGAACCGTCAGAATCAGTTGACTATTGAAAAGCAATAACGACGCGATGGATACGCAATCCTTTGAATTTCAGCTTTGCCGATCGTTTAAAAACTAGGGCCTGTTCAAATTCAATAAAGATTTCATGGAGGCGGGCACCGCCATGGACTTATAAAAACTAAGGACACGTTACATTACATCGCATGTTAAATTGAACATTAAGCAGCTTTTGAATATACTGAAAAATGTTTTTAAAATCATTGGTATATGTAATAGAATTAAAGACATTTTTACAAATTTATTACTAAAGAAACAGGTGCCATGGGAATGTATATCATTAAAAGAAGAAAAAATCTTTTTCAAATACATAGTATGAAAATGTATTTATTTAGATTTATTTTTAGGATATAATATAAATTAAATTTTTCTTTATTTCTTCTAGTATTCGATCGGAGGATTAAAATAAAGTTGTAGCTAATGTCATAAGCAAATAAGCAATAGCATACACAAAATAGATGAGTGAGATATCAGACATGGTGATATATCCATACTTTTAGTAAGTCACTGGTCAGTGGATTTCAATCGAGGCCGCACAAACGATTGGTTTTCGACATCGGGACCATTTTATCACAATAACGGTAATCGGGCAGACGAAATTACTTTCTCGGTTCAAATCAAATGGCATTTTTTGAAAATTGGTATTTAAAACTTATATCTATATTCAGAAATATATATAACTCATATATGTATTTGTACATGCGATGAGAACGTCCTTAAATTTATTAAAACTTTCGAGGGGCATTATATAATTATTGTCAAATCGTACAATTCATGTGAACTCGCTATAGGTACCGACCAGTTTCAGACCTTTCGAAGGTCCTTGTCCAGGATGAGTCTAGTTAGCGGTCATGGTCCGTTTCTAAAGTCCATACAAATATCCATAAAGTATCTAGACACGTGGTAGCGTGTCAAAGCCAAGTTCAAGCTAACAAAACTGGCGTGCAGCACCGTGTGTAATATAAAACGAACCTTTTGGAGCCACTTTTGATCCCCTCATAACTCAAAAACAAAACATTTCACATAAACATCAAATTCGGCTCATGTATTGAGTAGGTGTTACAAGTTTTATAACAAAGATCAATCTTAATAAATAGCATATGTACATATTTTTCCCGGGTTTGTTATACTACCAATACACCAGTGAGAATTAATTTTAATACAACGATTTATCACTGAAATTAGCCGACTCAGAATTATCATCCAAGCGGAAGGGAATCCGGACCCGTCGAGTTGGAAAAATGTATAAAAATCCCTAGTGGTCCCGTAGCGGGGACGTTCAAACATCTGCTCTCGCTCCAGTTGCTCGCCGGATGATTCTTGTGCCCACAATACTCTCAGCCTACGGTACCCTGAAGATATCACATTTTATATGTCACGTTTATTTACCCAAAGCTATTGTCAAGCAAAATCAAAACCGCGCAAGTGCGGGTTGGCACGACAAGAACTGGGTTCCGTAGGCTTATTGTGGCTATCAGATGAACCAATGTTGACATTGCCATGTTAGTCAGTCGTTTTAGCTTATGGAATGGGACATAAAGATACTTTTTATACGTAAAGTGTATCGTATGATAATTTCTGAAGTCCTGTGGGCGAAACAAAACTTATAATTAAAATCGACTCGAAAACAGCGGAAGCTCTTGCGGTTATTAAAATTTAAATACGTGTTTTTGTTTATTTTACGAGAGCTTCCGATATTTTGCCAATGAAAATACATATTTGTTGAACCGAGAAACTCTATTTATCCATGATGATCGTGCTTCGCTGATATATTCAGGATAAATAAATGTAACCCTGAGATAAATGCTTTAATTAAGATTTAAATTTATTTGTGATAATTTTAGTGTTTATTGAGGAAGCAAATAATAATAGTACTGATAAATCGTGTATAATGTTAATAATACACCTTTCCTTTATTACATTACGCTAAATTGTTACGAACCAATTCGGTATTAGGATGATTGCTATGGAGGACAGCCGGCGATTTAGGTAAATCCAAGGAAATCCCCGACGGAACCGTCTCGCGGACACATTCGGAACAGAATCTCTCCTCGCCCCAGTTTCTCGTCCGGATGATTCTTCTATTCAATCCTCGCGTGTGCATGGATTAAGCTTGCGGGAACACATCCGGACTCGCTCCCTTTCGTCGATGTCAGGTTTATTTCTAGATGGTTTATTTACAAGGAGGTGTTTTTTATTTATACTCGTATGTTTCGTTATTCTTATCGTAAGACTTTCATTTCCGTTTTTAAGTGCAGTTAGGGACGTTTTCCCACTAAATGCAGCAAGACTTCGAGAATAAAGAAGAAAATATGGGTGTTGATTTGTCCTTGGACAAGTATGGTTCAATAAAACATGCCGTGTTCTTTACGAAAGTGTGATAAGCTCGGGCACAAGTATACGTCACGGTTGCTGCCAATACTTGACAATTAGGAGTTTTAGTATCGTGGACCGCAGCTGATGACGTATGCTTATCCCGTGAATAGGCTAGTTGACTAAATTTGAAAACTTGGCTAATTATATACTTTAATATCTATTTTATCCCAAAAAAACTATATTTTAAAGAAAAATCAATATTTACATTACGTATTTTGTATTTTAAAAAAGCCATTTAGATTTCCCTCGAAAACGCTGAATAGTGTCATGGCGTCTTGAATGACGTCACAGCTCGCGAAATAACCTGCTCTGTGATATGAAAACGTCAACAACAACAATGATGTTTTGCGAGGCGTGACGTCACACTTTCTTGCGCCGCGTTCTTCGTGTTCGTTGTCACGTGACCTAATGCCTATTTTTTTCGAATTCATTTTCTAAAAATATTAATAATCTTTAACTTTTTTGAGAAATATACTAGTTTTTTCTTATCTTCGTCTCCTCATTTATAATTAGAAACTATAAACCAAGCAATTTGTTATTAGTGGAAACAGGCCTATTCAACCAGCTGTCATGGGAATGACATACCAGGCTTCATCTTATTGTGCCGTGAGGACAAGGACGTTAAAGACAGGACTCCAGCTCATAATCCACTGTTCAGAAGATCCTCCAACGTAGATCGCCAGTCGCCATGTGTAACTTTCTACCCCGTTTGACAGTTAGATTTGTGATCGCAGTAATATGTTGTTACAATATATGCGGCTACCCATCTCCTAAATATATTTTATGCCACCCGGGATGGCATGGAATGGTCATATACTAAGCGACTAAGCGCAAATATCTACAAACTATACGATTAGCATCCATACTGCATACTAATATTATAAACGCGAAAGTGAGTTTTTGTTTATCTCTTTGTCACCCCCCAACGATGTAATGGTGCGTCAGAATAACTTGATTTTTTGTATAGCGATAGTTGAAGAGAATGTAGAGGACACAGGCTACTTTTTATCTCGATCGAATTAGTAGTTCTAGTGGGATAAATTCTGGAGGCTACGCGGACAAAGTGACGGGCAAAAGCTAGTTTGATATTACATTTTCTGTGCGTTTTAGTGGTACCCTTCCAGTGGAGAAGAGCCCGCGTCAGGTAGCGCCAGCGGAAATTACTAGGAGGGCCAGGTTCCGATCACAGACCTACAGGCTATCTGGTGTAATCTGCGGACGGTACGCCGCCGCCATCATCGAGGAAATTAACATGCAACTAGTGTTTCTACTCGTAGCTACTAACCTATGAGTACATACTGCTTTCCGAATTCAAAAGTAGAGCTTCTATTTTCAAACTACAAGTGTACTTAACCGACATCCACGGCCTGTATATCGGCTAACAAAGGCTAAATTTTGGAATAACAAGCCGAAAGTCCCGGGTTCGATTCTAATTAGGGATACCTATCGGTACTCGATTTGATGGACATTTTCTATATCTAACTTGCTAGCTACAACCAACCGAAGTCTACCGCCAAACAGCGGTGTTAATTGCACTGTTGTGTTCCGGTATGAACAGTAACAAATCCAGTGCCTGATTAACTTGAAGCTTCTGGGTATACGCATACCATCAGGGGAGATGAAGGCCAAGTGCAAACCGATCATTCATTAAAAAAAATGAGTAAATCAGCTGGACTACTTCTGAACGACTGATAAAGCTTACAATGGGACTATATAATTTAGTTTAGTTTCAGTTCTAAGTATGGGAAATACCCAAAGTTTATTGGGTTTTTTCTTTCTATTTTTGTGTGAAAATCTTAATGCGGTTCAAAGAATACATCTACTTACCAAGTTTTAACAGTATAGTTCTTATAGTTTCGGAAAAAAGTGCTGTGACATACGGACGGACAGACGACAGACATGACGAATCCATATGGGTTCCGTTTTTTGCCATATGGCTACGGAACCCTAAAAATGATTGCAAGTTAAAGCAATTCGTTTGATACAATTACATAGATTATACTATATAAACCTCTAATAAACTCCTATAATTGTAATTAAATAATTATTTATGTAAACAGTATGTAAGTAAGCTCATGGATTCATCAATAATTACGAAATAGATCGTCGCCTCGTTTCAGTAACTGACCCGTGCCCTATATTTGAGCAATACTATTGTCTCGAATACTACATAAACAAGAGAAATGGATAATTGTAACTAGTCTTCCGTAGACAGAGGTGAGTACAACACCAACATTTTGGTGAGTCGCAGTATTGGATTTTATAACGATATCCTTTCTATAGTTTACAGTATATTTTTTTATTATCCATAAATAAAATAAAAGTTCTTTCGATATGCAATCAATCTTAGCATCCTTAAGTTTTTAGGCACTCATATCTTTGATATAGTTTCTAGTATGTACTTATATTTTATATAACAAAAAAATAAAATCGTAGTAAAAAAACCGCAAAGTTCGAGTCAGACTCGCACACTAATGGTTCCGTTTAATATTTAAATCAATATCGAGAGAGAGAGAGATTTATTTCATGGATACTTCTTTTAATTTTTAGGTGTTTTTATTTTTATAACTACATAGTTATTATAGCGGCCACAGTGTGCATTCTTCCATCTACGGTAACAGTCGGATAGACAGCGGAGACTTAGTGATAGGGTCCCGTTGATTAAATATCCTTTGGTATAACCAAAAGCAATCTTATAGCTATATTCTATATTACTGCGGGCGCTGACGGCGCCAGTTATAGAAAATATATTTTTCAAATTCGGCCTGCACTTGTACACTATTTCCAACATCAAGTAATAATCTAAATACTTATCGAAAAATACTAGAATTACATTATTGCATTTAGTTTAATTCTACAAAATTATTCTTTTTATACTAATTGACAACGTCAAATGCCATTTTATTGACGCCATCTTTGTTTTCAGCGTTAAGTCTTACCTGTTTCGTGTGTTTTATATGTTTTAGTACAAATAAACCAAACCCAAAAAAATGGTAACTGTATAAATAAAAGTGATTACTTTTATTTGATAATGGCCTTTTAAAAGTATAAGTGTACAAGGCCAGGCGTTGGTTCCATACATTCGCGGGATGTGTCATTTATCTGTGACTAGTACTTCCTAACATAGCCGACAAAGTTGAAATGTATGAAATGAAACGATTTCTATTTTAAAAGGCTGAAGAAGCATTAGAGATTAACTGCGTTAAACATTTAAAAGTATAAAGAAGACGGATTACATAATTTTGGATGATTGGTTTATATTCGCAAAGGCTTAATCGACTTACATTCAATCTTCTCTTCCTCAAATTATAGTCAGCAATCCATTAACCAGGAATATAATCCATTAAAAATTCCTGAATTCAACATTGCGCATAATTGGTAAAACATAATCCTGTAATATTCTGGTAAATATTAAATCATCTTTTGATCTGGTACTGTACCGTTAAAATATAAGTACATATGTACGAGTATATTGTCAGGCTTTCTCGGTTCAGGCTTTTGATGCGGTTTACATCTGTGTTGTATCTATATATCCTCAATTATGATGCTTTATCTACATGCTATGTGAGTTGAAATAAAGACCATTTTGATATCGTTAGTCGCCTTGTCAAGCTTGTTTTTACCCGACTGCGCCAGAAGGAGGATTATGTTTTCGAAAGTATATATAATTGTTTGGCACGCTCTGAACGTCTCCATGGATTTTAGCTTGAAAGGTGTAAGAGTGGCACTGAGTATATCGAAATCATAAGAAATTACGCAGCCGGGTTTTTAAAAATTTACTTTTTATTCTTTTCTGTCTACTATGATTTTTTTATTCGGCCCACAGTAAAAGACCACGTTTCGGTTCCGTATGTCATCACTGGCAACACGCACTGATCAAAGACTTTTGTCTTTAGACGCTGAGGTATTTTGGACGAGAAGATATGCCGTAATTTCCCGAATAAACAAGCTCAAAGTCACTCAGCGAGCAATGGAACAAGCTATGCTCGGAATTTCTCTACGTGATAAGGTCCGGAATGAGGAAATCCGTAGACGAACGAAGGTCACCGACATAGCTCGACGAGTTAGTGAGCTGAAGTGGCAATGGGCAGGCCACATCGCTCGAAGAACCGATAACCGTTGGGGAGTAAAGGTTCTCGAGTGGCGACCACGTACCGGGAAACGTCTACCAGGCCGTCCCCCCACTAGATGGACCGACGACCTGGTTAGAGTCGCGGGAAGTCGCTGGATGCAGGTGGCTCGGGACCGGTCGATGTGGCGTACCATGAGGGAGGCCTATGTCCAGCAGTGGACGTTTCCCGGCTGATGATGATGATGATGATTTTTTCCGCAATTTCTGCGTAGTCTTCAAAAATAACCCCAAGGGAACTACTAAATCGAACGAACATTTTACAGAAAACTCAATTCAACAAACTTTTGATTGTGTTATCTTTACAACACCATAATTCTAAAAGTCAACAGATGAACATCAGCCTCTCTCACAAATCGCCACGATGGTTATATGGAGGCAGATGATGGTGCGAGCAATTCCAAAACACAAATCAAAATTATTTAATTTCAGATAATGCCGCCTCAGGAAGCGCCTCCGGGAGTGGACCCAATTCCGAGCGGGGTCCTCTTTGAATCAGACACCCAAACCTCTGATCTCGGCCTGGCCAAAGACGTAACAGTCCTGAAGAATGCGTCCTCCAAGAAACATGAACTGGTCTGGGGAAACATCTTCTGGTTTCTGTTCCTACACATCGCATCTCTTTACGGAGTTTACCTCGTGTTTACATCAGCGAAATGGCAGACCAATGTCTTTGGTTAGTTTACTGGCATCCTCTGAGAACAGTTTTTAACTCCCGACGTAAAATAGGGGTGTTATAAGTTTGACGTCAATGTCTGTCTGTGGCATCGTAGCTCTCGAACGGATGGACCGATTTTGAAGCGTTATTTTACCTGAAAGCAAGGTTCCTTGCGACGCTTCTTAGCTATATTTAGTAAGCATTAATTCAGCCGGTTTGAAGAGTATCAGCTGATGTTAGGCATTTTTGATGGCATCGTTTATTTTCGTATGATTATTGCGTTGTTTTATTTTTTTCAAATTTTTAATTTAAGTCACTCGTATGGGACAAGGAATGTTCATTTTATAAGTAAAATATACCTTTATTTGCAATCGTGATTTATTTCAAACAAGTAGGTCTTTGTTTTCAGCATTCGCAGTTCACCTAATGTGCGCAATAGGTATCGGCGCAGGATCTCATCGGCTCTGGACTCACAGGTGCTATAAGGCGCGAACCCCATTACGAACACTTCTCATGATCTGGCAGACTATGGGATTCCAAGTGAGTATATAATGGTAGGGGAACTCAGAGGATTTGAACCATGTTTAAGTTAGTTATGCAATAAATTCCCTATTCTTTATCTCTGCTATTGCCTAGGACACGATCTTCGAATGGGCTCGCGACCACCGCACCCACCACAAGTATGCGGATACTGACGCCGATCCGCACAACGCCGAGCGAGGGTTGTTCTTCTCTCACATGGGCTGGTTGTGCTGCAAAAAGTTCCCAGAAGTAGTGGAGGGGGGACGGAGGGTCGACCTCAGCGATCTGTACGCAGATCCCGTTGTTATGTTTCAGAGAAAGTAAGTTATATATCAGTCGTATTTTTCTGATGGACAATTTCTTGATTGTGCTATGATATGATGACGCGTGTGAAATTCACCCACATCGCACTATCTTCGCTGTCGCTTGCATTCTTACGCCACACAGTCGCTAATTTCAAAATGGTACGTGCAATCTGCCGCCACATCGTCACTTATTTCAAAAACGGCACCTGCAATCTTCGGCCTCATCGTCACTTACTTTAAAAACGGTGCGTGCAATCTTCTTATGAGAATGGATTCATGAAGCCCTTTCATAAGACAGCCAACTTGACTTCGCTCCAATATTTAGACCCCTTCAGCAATGAAAATAAATCATTGACTTCACTTTGCTCAGACACTACATGAAAATGATGCCCATCCTGTGCTTCGTGCTCCCAACGGTGATCCCGGTGTACTTCTGGGACGAGAGCTGGCTGAATGCCTTCCTCATCCCCACGATACTGCGGTACACGTGTGGCATCAACGTCGTATGGAGTGTCAACAGCTTCGCTCACAAGTTCGGATATAGACCTTATGACAAGTAAGTGTATGTCGGATATCCGGATAACCTAAAGATGTGTGTCATCATATGATAAAATGACTTTTGTATACATGCTGTAATTTTTATAAGTGAATTCTCAATGGCATTGCACTTGGTCTTCGTATCACCTGATGAGAAGTGTCAGCAAGGACGTATGATAAAGCGTGCTCAATCAGAAACTAAACCCATTCCCCACTAGATGGACCAATGACCTATGTAAGGTCGCGGGAGTCGCTGGATGCAAGAATGTCTCGGGACCGGTGAATGTTGCATACCATGGAGGAGGCTTATGTCCTGTAAGTTGATGTTTCCCGGAAGATGATGATGAAATGTTTGTAGGTCTCTGAACCCACGGGAGAACATCGGCGTATGGATGATCTGCGTGGAAGGATTCCACAACTATCACCACACGTTCCCGTGGGACTACCGCGCGGCGGAGCACCCTCTCATCAACATGCTCACACCAACCATTGTCTTCATTGAGATGATGGCCAAGGTAACCCTTCATCAATTAATTATTACCAACTATACTCAACGGGAATTCAGTCTGAATGCTTCCATACAAAATTTATTTATTCATAATAGCACAGCTGACTTTGATAAATGTAATTACCTAAAAATAGGATATCGTGTAATGAATATCATAACCGTAACGCAGGAAATGATTCCTAGATGGCAGTTTGAACAATAATTATTAAAAAGTGTGTAAAAATGTAAGTTTGACTTTGATTAGAATCATAAAACTTGGCAAAAAGCAAGGTCTAACAGCGCAAATAAACGTATAAATCTAAAAATCATTTGCATTCATGAATACATTGCGTTTGCATTCATGAAAAAACTGCTATTACAAACTTACATTTACAGTTGAAAAATCTACTGCGATATAAACCAATTGATAGAACACATTTTTTCCACTGCGAAGTTAAGTTTGTCCTTCAATTAGACTTACATTTTACCATATTTTGGCATAGTACGGAACCCCTGGTGAGCGAGTCCGATTCAAACTAGAACGGTTTAAAACATATTTTTTTAGTTACCACTCATTCCCACTTATATCTTCTACTTCCGTATTCTTCTTCAACATTTGCATTTCAAATATAGCAAAAAGTTTTTATTGTGTTTCATTATCAAGAATCCTTGTTCTTCAACTTACAGATCGGTCAAGCATACGACTTGAAGAGCGTTACCTCTGACATCATAAAGCAGCGAGTACAAAGGACAGGCGACGGCTCCCACCACCTATGGGGTTGGGACGACCCTGAGTTTACCGAAAAACTCAAATCTCAACTTGGAGTCATCACGGCGCGACAGGATGAAGAGAGAAAAAACGCATAAACCCTGAAAACAAACCCCTCCCTAAGTACAGCGCGTTCCCACGATCGCATGGCAGCCAGGGCATTTACTCCTAGATAGAGATCAAAATACAAATTTCGGATAAATACAGTTTTTACCTAATCCGAACAAAATCTGAAACGAAATAAACGGAGCAAGGCCCCTAATCCTAGGATAAGGTCGCAATGACGATATCTTATATTGTCGGTGAAGCTTTAACTTCGCCTAAGTTACAATTTGGCAATTTAATGTAAATTCATTTGCATTTTTTGCTCTCCTGTAGGTTAAAACTCCACCGATATAGGTAAAATTGTAAGAAGTGTTTGATATTCCTATGATAATAATTATCTACAACCACAATCGCAGCAGTCAAAAGACTGACCTTAATTTGGCTTTTAAAAAATCGAAAAAGTTGCTTGTTTGTGTCTGTTAAATGAGATGATTGGTTAATTGTAGTATTTGGATATAAAAATAGATTTCGTAGGATTTTCAAGACTGTGATGATGATTATTGACCTTACTGATAAGAGTGATAAGATATCTTAGTGTTTTATAGATGGGTTTGGTATTTTTAGTAGTACCTTTTGTAATAAAAACTTTTTCGAACTACGCAACGTTTACATTTTTTTTCTCTTTCGGGAACGGCGGCGTTTCAGATTGACTTAGATATTATCAAAGCCCTGTCTGTGACGACGTTAAGGCTATGGATCAATTACAGTAATACAGGGAGTAATAGAAGAATATCTGGGTGTCCAAGCTTCGTTCGTAATGAAATAAATGTATACGAGTTATTTGTTTGACTACGGACCCCTATAAAATTTAAAGGCGCACTTTTTACAAGATGCAACTTTGAACAATCGATTTCTAGACCATGAAACTCCATAATCTGTAATTTTCAGCCGAATAATTGAAGCCATTCTCGAGATCCCTAATTAAGTACTTAAACAAAAATTGCTCGTTTTTAAGGTATTAGATATTTGAGCAATTCAATACCATTTCGTTGAAATGAAAAGGTGGTGTCAGTTATAGGATAGAACACTCATGTGTGAAGGCAAAAGAGAAAATTCCAAAGACCGGCAAAAGTGTGCGGCCTCCTGATCTTTCTGCAAGCCCTCTGCCCTCTGCTGCCCCGCCTATCATCTACATAGCTCAACGAGTCAGTAAGCTGAAGTGGCAATAGGCAGGCCACATCGCTCGAAGAACAGATAACCGATATGGAGTAAAAGTTCTCGAGATGCAAGACGCAAGTGGCTAGAAACCGGTCTTTGTAGCATACCATAGAGGAGGCCTATGTCCAGCTGTGGACGTATCCCGTCTGATGATGAAGCCGCCTGTCAAGGGTGGTGACTATAACAAATCACCTTTTTGAAACCTCGTTCGTAATGACCATCTATGAGAGAGTCTTACTTTCCTGTCTGATTAAAAAAAGAAGTATAAAAGAACTGTTTCAAATATAAAAGTGCACAATCTACAAACAAAGACCCACAAAAACAAAGCGAACTCTCTGTTTATCCAATTTTCGCCAGCAAATTGTAAATTGATTTGATTGACCTGGAACAATTCTTGAAATCTTTTCCCGAATGGGCGCACAGCTGGCGCGGGCTGTACGTACCTAAACGATAAGCGAAAATCGATACTGGTCTCCTCCATTAGTGAGGTACTATAATTAATTCAGTGCATTGCTCTTCTCATTACAAATCGGATGTGGGTTGCCGATAGGACAGATTAAAGCGTGTAGCATTTGATTGAAGATGTATCACGCCACACTACGAGTATAATAGTAATAACTTAACATGTTCAGTGTATAAAATTTTATTCGTTTCTAATTTGAGTCAAAGTCAAAGTCAAAGTATTTTATTTGTAGAAATAGGTAAATTACAGTAAGATGTAGAATAAAGGTATAGATCGCTATTTCTTACCTATTAGGCATACAAATATTACATTTATACAATACAAAATGTCAAAATAATGGAGTTAATAAGATTTAAATATCAACATATTATAATATACAATTCAAATGTCAAAATAATAGTAAGATAAAAGAATATAAATGTCAAAGTAATGATTTTTCATTGAGGAAATCTGAAATTTTGTAATAACATTTCTCTAATAATAATCTTCGCAGTTTACTTTTGAAAACAGGTAGGTCTGCGTTTTTTAGATACATCGGTAATTTATTATAAATTTTTGGTGCCATACAATAGATGCTCCCAAGTTTGAATGCTGTGTGAGACCTTACCAGACACAGGTCATTGTTATTTCGGAGAATTCTTGTTCTCATGTCAAAATTTAATGCAAATAATTTAGGATTATTTTTTACAAAAACAGCCAACTCATATATGTAGAGGGAAGGTAATGTCATTAATTTCATTTTTTTAAAGTATGGTACACAGCTATCTGTTCTTCTCAGGTTGAACATAGCTCTAATACAACTTTTTTGGCCTTTAAATACACTCATTTTTTCTGTACTATTACCCCAGAAAATTAAACCGAAGCGGAGTAAGGATTCAGCCATCCCGTAGTAAGCAGTAGTCAGAGCATCTATGCCTACTATTTTCGACAACTCGTATAGTGCATAAGCTTGTTTGTTAAGTTTATTGCAAAGGTTTTCACAATGTTGCTTCCAATTCACTCTGTTGTCTATTGTTATACCCAAAAATTTAATTGTAGTTGCTTCATTAATATTCTGGTTTAAGTACGTTATGTTTGTATTAGATGTTTGAGCCCCTTTAAGACTGAAGTGCATTATATTTGTTTTTCCTATATTTACCTTTAATTTATTATTATCTAACCATTGAACTACTTTTACTAATGCGTCATTTATATTATGTTCATAGCTGAAAGTATCGTTACATTTTATTACGACCGTACTATCATCAGCGAATAATGTCATAGGATAGGGAATATTATTAGGTAAGTCATTTATGTATGTCAAAAAAAGAAGTGGCCCTAAAACACTACCTTGGGGAACACCTCTGATAACTTCTTTTTCATTTGACGGATAAAATTTCAAAAGTTTAGTTTTGGGGCATAATCTAGATATTTCAGTATACTGTATTCTTCCTTTGAGATATGATCCAATCAATTTTAATATGCTGCCTCTACAGCCATACATTTCTAATTTATGTAGTAAAATTTGATGATCCACACAATCAAACGCTTTGGTCATGTCCAAATATATAGCACACACTGGTGTTCTTTTGTCCATATTATTTGTTACAATATTCAGAAAATCATAGATTGCCAAATTTATGCTTTTGTTTTTTCTAAAGCCTTTTTGTTCGGCCACAAGAATATCATGTTTTTCTAAGAACGTGTATATTGATTTAGCAATATGTTTCTCGAATACCTTTGAAAGATTTGGGACTAAAGCAATAGGTCTATAATTCTTAATTTCTTCTTTACTATCTTTCTTAAATAGTGGTTTTATTACGACTTTTTTTAATTTTTCTGGGTATGTGCCAGTGCTTATACAAGAGAATGAGTACATGATAACATTTATTTTATTATTGTAGCAAACCTTGAGCAAAATACGACCTTGTATTGCTGTATAATGTCAAAGTTCTTGTTTAGTTTAATATTTTAAAAGTGTCATTTTATGAGAAAACCTCTTTGAGGCAAGACATTCATTGATCTTTAACGAAGTCGCGGGCTCCAGCTAGTCAATAATAGATCTTTATGAACATTCATATAATTGATAATCTGGTTTGCCAAGAGCAAGAACCGTCCCGTCACCCGTGCTCTGACCCCAAAATGACCTCCTCACGACTAGATGCCGTTACATCCCAACCAAAACAAAATCCTGGATCTGCCACTGCCTGGCTAAGTGTGAAAAACCTTGTTGCTGGCATGTAAAGTTAATAATATGAATAAATAATTTTCACAACGTTACCTCACGGTAAGAAAGAGCAAAAAATTCGGTAGACTTTTTTCCCTGATGGTAAGTGACGATAAAGCCGTTGGATAGTAAGCGTGCACACCCAGAAGCCTCAACCTAATGAGGCGCTGGCTCTCCACCTTTTGCGGCACACTGCTGTTTTGCGGCAGACTTAGATAGCTTGGTGATAGCTGACATAGAAAATGCCCTACCACTAACCAAACCAAGTACCGATAGGTACCCCCACTGGGAATAGAACCCGGGACCTCCGGAATTTGCGTACATACTACATTTAGCGATTAGGCCATGTAGGCGGTTAAGACCGGAACCGCACCCACAGGGCCCAACTACCTGCTACGCGCTGAAGTTCCAACCACGGCCATGTATCTGTCACGCCTGCATTTCACCACCACCATGCAGGACGTCTAAGAATATATAAAACAGAAGGCAAACTACACCGTGAGGATGGCGCAGCTAGAGTCACGCCACAGTACATCATTCAAGTCGTTCGTGGTGCAAGTCCCGACCTGCAAGCTGGAGACCTTCATGAGGGAGGACTTCTGGCCGAAGGGCGTGGTGTACCGTCGCTTCAGAGGAAAGATAGCGACCAACACCACCAGAGCGGCACCAACGTACCATCCTATCCTACTATCCTACTAATATTATAAGTGTGAAAGTTTGGATGTTTGGATGTTTAGATGTTTGGATGTTTGTGACGCTTTCACGGAAAAACTATTGAATGGATTTGAATGAAACTTTACAATAATATAGCTTATACATCAGAATAACATATAGGCTATAATTTCTAAAGACATATTGTGTAAATTGTACAAAATCACACTTATAATGTTAGTGGGATTACATGGGCAATTTTGGCATAACAAAAACGCGTTGCCTAGCAACCGACCATAGAATATGTAATTCGTATATACAAACTTTCGTGTTTATAATATTAGTGTGAAGACTTTTTGAATGTACTACGTCAGATATTGAAATTTCTTTTGTTTCTTTAAACTATTAGCCTACGTAACAGAATAAACACTATTTTGTACCTTATGCTGTATAATAATTTGTCACATACGTCACCTGTGCCTATCGAACAAGTAGAATACATCCTGAAGTACACGCGGACAAAGTCGCGGGCGGAAGCTAGTAGTAAATAAGTGTGTAGAATATTATTGTAGTGTGTAGTAGTTTATTTTAATGTATTTTATTGTATTGTATATATACTTATGGGTCATTGTTACCTGAAATAAATGAATAATAATAAAAACACTCCAGCCAGCAGTCCACACTCCACCGCAGAGTACATATATAGTGATCTGTGCACCGCAGTTCACTGTAAATCATATAATTATAAACTAAAGAGATGGCTGGAAGGTCTAACGACTTTTGCCTTCCCTGAAACTATGTATGTCATTCATTCACTGTCGATCGTCTGTCATTAGTGTCAGTGTCACTTGAAAAAAGAACCTATGTGTTTGTGTTATTGCTTACTTTCAGGCTTGTAGAATTGAATTACAAAATAAGGATCTTTCCAAATTTTGATCAAGAAAACAAATTAGTTTTGGGCCAACTAGTACCGAGGCATTACGATGTTATCGTCGCTTATCAAGGAACACCAAGCGAAACAAGCAGCTAAGAGGGTAACACAAGGTAACAAACAACACTAATTCATGCTTTGTTTTATAAACTTTATTCTCATTGATTCAGCTTTTCCCCAAATGTCCATGTAATATCAGAAGTTTTTATACACAGATATTTGAACTTAGGATTGTTAAAATGTGGTCATGTTTTTATTGTTGGACTCACAAGAAATACTGGTTTGTCTTTCCTATCCAAAATCCTTAAATTACATTTTAATTTGACGTGGGTCTGTAAGGCTTCTTTAATGTTAATCTTTTAAGTCTTCTTGTCGACATTCATGCAAATATTCCAATTTCCACCATATTTACATATGTGTACTCGTTTAAATATTTAAAAAAAATTGCACCATTTTTTCAGTACTAATAAAATATTGTAAGCAAATAGCCTTTTGCTTGCAATATTTTACTTCATCAGCATTAACTTCGAGAATCATCTCATGGAAATCCTTATTAGGCCAAATAGTAAAATATGTCCTTTTCCATGTCATAGGCTACATGCAAAATTGTTTTAGTCATGAGAATGCCACAAACAGATAGAGGGCCAAACAGACAGTTACTGTCCTGTATATTGACCTAAACTTATAATAAAAGACCATAGTTCTATAGACTTTCTAGATTCTAATTTATCACATATCTTACCATGTTCATTTTGTTATCAGAACAGAAACGCAAGGAGTGCATTGCTGCAGCTAATGACTTGACTCAAGCTCTGGTAGATCATTTAAATGTGGGGTGAGTTATAAGTAGTGCAATTCATATTAATGCTGTAACTCTCTGATCTGAGGCAAATCAAGCTTTCAATTTCTGCTTCGTCATTTTTTTTAAATTAATCCTGCTGTTTACTTAAAATGACTAAACTGTGTTTCAGAGTTGCTCAAGCTTATCTAAATCAAAAAAAATTGGATGCTGAAGCTAAACTACTGCACCAAGGTGCTATAAACTTTGCTAAACAGACACAACAGTGGCTAGCCCTAGTCGAGAATTTCAGCAGTGCACTCAAAGAGATAGGTGATGTGGAAAACTGGGCAAGGAGCATTGAAAATGATATGAAGATTATAACAGACACATTAGAACGTGCTTATGAAACAACACAAGAGCATCCTAGTACCAGTAGTCAATAAATTACATTCAGATACTCTTGTTTTTTAATATAAAAAGATTAACCTATTTTGCATTTAATTTTTAAAGATGAATATAAGCTGAATACCTATAAAGTGGTTGATACAAGATTATTATTGTATGTGATTGTATTGGCTGAATACTTGTACGAAATCACAGACTAGTTAAATATGGAAATAAATTTTAAAATAAATATCTTTTCATTTCATAATGATCACAATCACTATATATGTACCAAACAAAGAATATAATACTCCTTACTCCTCCGCCTAATAATATGTACTAATCACTGGTACTAATAATGATTACATGCCAGTGTTTCATTCAACCTATGACCACTGGCAAGTCAATCACCTTTAACAAAGTAAATGCTCCTAGAACAAAGTCATTTGCCTACAAAGATGATAAGCTATCGAATTCCATTCAGGGTGTAAAAATAGCATACAACAAACTGATAGAAAGAAATGGCGTGCCACAAAAAATTATATCTTACTCTTTCTTACATAGTAAGGCGCACGCAACGCAAGAACAAAAATTAACGATGTCTTCAAACAGTTTTGTGTGCTCGTCATAATTTAATTTATAATTATTGTTATCATTTTCCTTGAGTAGTTAGTTTAATTCAGTAACGTGTGCAGTCTGCGCAGCGAGTGGACTATCCGGTCGCCTATAAATACCTACGTAACGATTCGTTTTTCATTTAAGTTACCGCACTAATCTTTAGCATTTCAAAATGAGTTTGGATTCCACTCCAAGAGTGCTTTCGATTCAAAGTCATGTGGTCCACGGATACGTTGGAAACAAAAGTGCAGTATTTCCTCTCCAAGTAAGTATATAATATCATTTGTAAATAAATAATAAGCATAATAGGATTTAAATAGTGGTATATAAGTGAATGACCTTCTAGCTATGCTGTGATATGCTGCCAGATAATTAAGTGGAAGGTCATTCATTGTTTAACAAGATTTCTATGATGACTATTACACTCAATGCTCAAAACAAATGATAAATTATTTGTTATCACTTAGAAGAGTTTCTCAGTTTTAAATTCTTCTGCAGAATGCATATTCTAGAATCAGTAAAGTGCTTTTTAATCTGTATGATTTTTGTCCATGTCTTCATTCGCTTCAAAGTGTATCTCTCATAAACTTTTTACTAATAAATTGTAAACTATTTCCACCTCCAGCATATAGGCTATATGCATACTAAAATTCATCATAATCGGAGCAGCCCGTGAAAAGCTAACAGTTACTTTATAACATTTATAATATAAGAGTGAAGACAATGTATGTTATGTAATTTTGGTATAGGTTTTAGGTTTTGAAGTGGACTTCATAGACACAGTGCAGTTTTCAACTCACACAGCATACAAACACATAAAAGGCACCGTTCTAAAAAATGAGGAAATGGAAGAGCTTGTCCAAGGGCTCATATTGAATAATGTGGACTTCTACACACACTTCTTGACTGGTTACTCAAGGTCACCGGAGACTTTAAAGCAGATCGCTGGAATCATTAAGAAATTAAGGGAAAAGAATCCTAATCTAATCTATGGTAAGGATGATACATGAAAGCATATTGTCACTCCTTAGTCTTACCTCTGTACTCCTAGTAGTCTATTGATTACAACTTAGTACAATCCATGCATAACTGACCCAAACTAGATCAATAATCGCACTTACTTATTAATCGGCTTACAAATCAATACACATCAAGCTATACATTTACAGTATACACTGCCCTCACATTGAATGGATTATCACAAATTGCTAGCTCAGCTTATACTGGAAATGTATAGCTTGACCTGTAGCCATACATACAAAGACAAAATATCATGATGAATTTTTAGCTAATATTTCATCACATTTATTTTTTCCTTAAAATTCCATTATTTTAAAGAAGAGAAGAGTAAATCTTATTATCTGTGACATATCAATGTCTGTTGTTCCTTAATAAACAGCTTAGTAACAATTGTCAAGAATTAACAATAACTGATAAGTGATAGATAAGATCCTTATAAAAAGCTTGTTTTAGCAAACTAAAATAGAATTTATTACACCACTTGACATATTTACGTTTGTTATTTTATTACAAGTCAGGATGTTCAATATAATCAGAATGGGGAGAATTTGAGAATAAGCTAATGTGACACTAAAGTCTTCATGTCAAAATTCAATCGGCAATCACATCTTATATTACAATACTTTAACTGTTAAAGAAAATCTATGTTCAATAACTTATTATTTATTTTCGTATGGCTTTTATTCCTACATAGTTGTTATAATTTAATTCTAGGTTAAGGAGCCATTCCCTTCTGTTGTCGGTCAGCAGATTTAGCTGTTCTAACCCCCCACCAATTCTTCTTGTTGGGCATTCTTCAACTATGTGTTGAGTCGTCTGTTTGGGCGCTCCACAGTCACAACTTGGCGAGTCCCTAATTCCCTACTCATGTCCGGTCAGGTCATCCGGTTCAGTGTCACCCAAATCTTGCGCTTCTCCTTTAGGCCAGGTGGAGGTTTGGTAGGATTGACTTATTACAGTAAATGCAACTACAAAAAGTACATTTATGTATTCATTTACTTATAAAATTCAAATGCATAAATGTTTTCATACATCATCATCATACAGGTCATATGTGGCTTTGTGCTTACTGCAGTGCAGTAATTGTCTGAAGGTATCATGTAGAATTATTATGCCATAAAATATATTTCATTAATGTAAAACTTCATTGTGTCACGATTCACTCTTTTTGTACATATTTTTTCATTATTGTTCATAACACCATCTAAGGGCCTTTAACTGTGTCAGTTTTCTTTTGTTTTCAGTATGTGACCCAGTCATGGGTGACAATGGCAAAATGTATGTCCCAGAAGACATACTACCAGTTTACAGGGACATAGTTGTTCCTCTTGCTGATATCCTCACACCAAACCAGTTCGAGGCTGAACTGCTGACCGGTTTGAAGGTAAAGGATATGGAAGGTGCTCTCGAGGTTATACAGGCACTGCATCAGAAAGGAGTCAAGACTGTTGTGCTGTCTAGCTCTGATCTTGGTGATGAGAAGCACATGATTGGGATCGCTAGTAATAAAGGTAATTCTATGATTTTGACATATTATCATCCACTACTGTACAAAATCCCCATGGTTCAACACAGTGACTTTAAAAATCACTATTTCTATTTTTAGTCCAGTTAATCTTTCTGCAGAAATTTAACACAATTGTCTTTTAGTTCAAATGGTTTGCGTGTCTAATTTGTTTTATGCAATGCATGAGAAAATCACAAGCAAAATTTCTATTCGATTTCTTTAAAATTAAGTCTGCATAGAGTGTTTATAAGATCTGGTTAAAGACATATATTTTCTTTATAAATTCTTTTGTAAATACAGTTAATGATTTCAAATACAGACAATGTTTTTTGCAACTGCAAAGCTAAGTTTGCTTTGAAATCGGCGCCATCTGGCGGTTCCGTAAGGAAACGATAAAACTTCTCTGAATAATTTCTAGATTCTTGCTACCAGATCCAGATACCTAAGATCGACGCGACGTACACGGGCACGGGGGACCTGTTCGCGGCGCTGTTCCTAGCGTGGTCCCACAAGACCGGCAACGACCTCAAGCTTACCTTGGAGAAGACCATCGCAACCTTGCAGCACATCGTCAGAGACACATACCAGAGAGCCAGAGGTGAGACTTGCTTCTGATACAGAAGATAAACGACCCACATAAACAGCTACATTGAACTTTGCCATACTCGCTATATTTAGAATTGGTGATTGCAGTTAGTTTTTGTTAGGTTAGTAGCCTGTAGTAATAGTACAAGCTGCAGATTTTAAATAAAAATACTTAGTCAATTCTTTCATTTAAGCCACAGGCGCGACACTTTATAAGAATTTCGTGATATCGGTCCCTATTACCAAACATAGAAACGATGGCGTTTGTATACACGCGCATGTGTGAGTGGATTCGGGCGCGCCATATTACCGGTCACTTTCTTGTGGGGAAGAGGTGAGGTATCGTGAGGTGGGAAGCGGTGAATGTCTCTTCTGCACGTAGTAGTATATTAATTCTGTGGTTGAGGCACCTATGGTTCACCATTACCCATAACCATTCAAAATTTCAAGTCAATAGCATTAGTCGTCCTAAAATAATCCGTCGTGACCTGGCTGTGATGGATAAGTAGACAGACAAACACCACAGCTTAGAATCCATTTACCATTGCATGTTCGGACTCTTAAAAGTAATTTTACTATTACAAACGCCCGTGGCTACATGGAAGGACTCACAGTCCAAAACTACCGCTGGTTTGATCCCCTACCCCCTATTCACTATCAGTACTTGGTTGGTGGTAGGACATTTTTTATGTCCCATCTACATATGTATATTGTCTACAACCATGTTACCTAAGTCTGCCACCAAACAACAGTGTTAATAGCACTGTTGTGTTCCCATATAAAAGGTAGCAGAGCCAGCGCCTCATTAGTTTGAGACTTCTGGGTGTGCATTACCATTCAACAGCTTAACTTACCATTAAGTAAGATGAAGGCCAATTACAAACCCATAATACATATCTTTTTTCAGCAATCCAACCGAATGAAAAAATCGGTCCAGCACTGATCGAGCTGCGACTCGTACAGAATAAGAAAACAATCGAAGACCCCAGCATCGAAATACGTTCGGTGGAGGTGAAGAAGTAATGTTATGATTTTGTATTAAACTGTTGTATAACTGCCGGCAAATAACTTGACATTGACTGACCAGAACCGATGGTTGCGTTGCGTCTCATTGGCAGGAAAGTCCCCCGTCACCTGCACTGAGCCCCGATGCATAAACTTATACTAACTTAACCCCATAACCCGGATTTTTGTTTACATTGTTTGCCGGCTTTTGTATTTGTTTCGAATTGCAATGTCTGACCCATAATCTAATGTATCTGAAGAAATTTATTTTCTAGACATTAAAAAGGAACGTGTCATTTACACCTATGCCCGCTGTTCACATATACACCAAAAAACTGTTACCAAATTTGGTCGCAGTTTGTTGAACGCACACCAAAATCTATGTTATTGACGTGTCTTTAAAAAAAGGCTTTTGCTTTACTATTTTTAAGAATAAGTGATTTGATGTATAGTTACATCATGTTCCCTATTACAATCTCGGTAGTTATAAGAATCTGTTGGCTTGGCTAATGACAAAAAAAATATCAATGCAACTCTATCATAACTTGAACTTATTGATTTTGATGATTTATTAAATAAATCGTATGTCCTTGTCATTAGGTATAGTGTCCGGCGAACAACTTTAAAAATGACCTTGACAGCGCAGGAAACGATTTTCGGGCCTCTTTGGCGGGGCGCGAGAGGGGAATGTCATTTTCGCGGTGAGGCACGTGATTGGCCGAACCTCGAGTCCCCCCTTGCGCCCCTCTGTCACCCAGGATGCGCGAACTAACTCCCACTAAATCCATTATTGTTCAAGTTGTTTGCCGTTCGGTAACATACCTTTTAAATATAAATTGTTATATAGAAGTATATTATTTCGAAATATTAGACGGGATGCATACTATTCAGCGTGATTTTGTGATATATTTATTGCATTTGTTTTCAAATATTAAAAAGTTTTAATGCAATACGCTATGCGAAATTTTTATAGATTGTACATTACGTGAGTTATTTACTTATAATTAGTGCTAGTAAATTACATATGTATGTGCTTGTATGCGATGTAGTAAATGAAGTATCGTTCATTTCACACGCACTGTAAGGTTTATATAATAGAGAAATATTTATTTAAAACTAAATCAGGGTTTCGTTCTTGGAAATATTTCTTTAGAAGTATATTATATACTCTAAGTATGTAAGGAACTAAAAAAGACAATAAAATGTGTTGTACCAAATAGAGAATAGTGTGTATATGTGCTATTCATGTATATAGCAGATATGAAGAAATATCACTAAACTACTCAAAATACAAGTAAATGCATTCAAAAAGAACTGGAAACCGACTATTACCTAAAGTAAAAGTCTACTTTTACTAAGGCAAATTTAAGATTTATATAGTTTTCTCATGGATGCCGTTGTCAGAATGGAAGCACCACCTTTCAAATAAAAAAAGAATCATCCAAATCGGTTTACCCAGTCCAAAGCTCTGATGTAACAAACACCAAAAAAACGTCAAATTGAGAACCTCATTTTTTGATGTCGGTTATAAATAAGGGTCACCTACATTGCCGGTACCCTTGGGGAACAAAAACGTAGGTGGCCCATCAGGACATTTATTACTATACTTTCTTTTTACTTACGTATTTTCTTTTACGCCGATGACTCCGATGTCTCTCCGTCCGTATGTCACGGGGCTGTATGAACCGTAATGTGTAAACACTTGAAATTTTCATAGAGTGTGTTAACTAAAGCCGCAATAACAAACTTGCCGCTAAAACAAAAATAAATAAAAATAATAAAAGTAAGTAATTTAAAACACACACAACATATGTTTTGTGTCATAAAGCGTTAAAAAAACTAATAAAAACCGACTTCAATTGCCTTAAAAATTTGGTTTTTGTTGATTTTCTCAAAGAGAGATTAATCCATTTCGGTAACATTTATATGGGACTACCTCTGAAGTATGCTCTACCAAATAATAATAAAATTATCAAAATCGGTTCACTATTGGCGGAGTTATCGCGTAACACACATACAAAAAAAACATACGCGTCGAACTGAGAACCTCCTCCTTTTTTGAAGTCGGTTGAAAATTAGCCATGTTTCTCCAGTTATGTTGATAAAAATCAATTAAAAGAGGTTATTTTATATGAAAATAAATAATGTGTGAATAGTTATTTCAATATACAGGGTTTAGGCAGAAGGTTGAACAAACCCAGTCTATAATAAAATTATGTTTGTATTTATGTTTGTTAAATTTCTCACTATCCTTGGAGGTACCTAAATTTTGCAATGAAGTACAAAATAGTACAAATTGAGTTCTAATATTTCCATTAGCTCAAAATTGAAAAGCCACTGTGGCGGTGCCTTTATGTATCACGCTACATTATCTGTATAGCTGGACTTAGCCTCGTCCCACACCTACCGATTCTGTTCTAGGTAGAATTGAAACCGGGAGGCTATAATGCAATACAAAATGTACCGATCGTCACACACCTACCGATACGAACTAGCAAGAAAAGGTCCGGACCGTTCTAGGTAGATTAGAACAGAACATACAGGTATGTTACGATGTTTAAGGTATCCGGGGACTCGGGCTGTACCTATCGGTAGGGTTTGGCTGGGGGTAGGACAGTGCTATATTTTCTGGCTTTCTACGTTGTCAAATGCCAAACAACAGCGTAAGGTTACACGTTAATTCCTTATTAACTTAAAGCAGCTGAGTAAGCTCGCTTCCTGTTTAGGGCTTTATTATCACTAACCGTCAACCCAAAGTCCATTGTAAAAAATCCGGCCAATCCTGGCTTGAGGATTGGGTTTTAGTATGTATTTTGCCTAAACCAAGTATAAACCATATGCTTTCTTGGTTTGGTTGAACTTTTCGATTGCCAATAAAAAATAAAACAGACCTTTATTATATTTTGTTACACATGCATTCCATGGCCGCTTCCCTCCCCAAGGAGGCGCCACTGGTTCAAGGACCATTTTTATAAGATGGTACCCACGAGCCACGATCTTGTCGCAAATATCCATTTGTATAGAAAACGTTTATATCGACATATATTTACCGAAAAGGAAGAGAAGTGAAGAGAAATTGTGACTGAGAATATAGTCAAAAACAAAAATTGGTTCTGACATGTGGCAGCCAAGCTATTCATTCATATCTGTTATGAGATATATAAATATATTATATTTTGTTTAATAACCTTTGGCGAAAAATGAAATTTTAATATTATAATGCATAGACCAAAATAGTCTTCCAATAAGATATCTGCTTTAGATATGTCATTCTGTATAAATAGTTTTATAAAAACGACTTTGAAATCAAAGTCAGTCAAACACGTTTTGTACAAAATGAATAATAAACATGTTTATCTATATAATGTATTTAGATGTAAAATTTTCTTATTAATTTGTGCTTCAGCCGTTATAAGGATAAGTTCACGAGACAAAATCTCGATATGATGTTATTTTACTGCTGTTATTATTTTTATGCATTTAAATTTTATAAAGATGTTGAGTTCTGTGAATAAATGCTAGTTTTGAATGTTACTTTTGTATGATTTATTATCTTTGCTTACCAGAGGAGTTAAGTAAAAAATTTCTTAAACTTATACACAAACACAATCTCCAAATACTGTCATTTTATATTGAGAGAATCGGACCATAATTTTTACTATTACACCCAAATTGCACCTAAGTGGATAACTACATTTTTAGCCCTTTTGATTCCAGCTTCTACAAAATTTCCACAGGTGAGCAATAATTGAGAATGGACATGGACTGCGTATTACACACTTATATATTCCCCGAAATTTTAAATTCTTGATGATTAATTGAAGCTTCCGGTTTTAATTGTGTAATGTGAATTGGGCCCATTTTAAAATTATTTCAGTCCCTTACTAACTAAATAATACTTAAATTACAGTATATTCTACTTCTGTTGATGCACCTACAATGTTTTAAATTAAACAATTACAAACATGTGTTTTGCAATTTAATGAAATGAACAAGGTAATTTGTTTCATTGGCCTCCGCAGATACAATAGATTATGTACCATTGTGGACTAACATTGGGTAAAATCGAGCCTTTACACTTTAGTTTGTGCCACTTCTTAATCGTTCTCCTTTTTTACGCCGCTTACCTCGGTATTTTCATGAGTTGGAAGATCTTTTTCATCTATTGTTTGCCTTTGAGAAGTATTTCCCGAAGTGTCGTCTCTTTGCGAAGACGTTGGTCCTGTAGAAGTTTCGTCGCTTTTAGTATCTTGCACTTTAGGTTCTTTAGAAGTTGTGGGTGCTACAGAAGTCTTTAATTCTCTATTATCTTTATTTATAACTTCACTATTCAAAAGCTTTTTATGTTCGGAACCTTTGGGACCCTGAGAAATGGAAGGCCCTCTAGAAGGTTCGCCCGATTTAAAAGAGTTTTGATCTTTCAATGTATTGCTTATTTGAGAAGTTTCTTGTAAATTAGTTGTAGCTTCAGTTCTAAGAGATTCTCGAAAATTGAAGGCGTCGTGCTTCTTAGAATAACAATTTTTGCTAGTAGTCTGCTGTAATTTTAAAGTGTCAATATTTTTAGTCGAGTCATGTCCTTTAGCTGTATCGAGTTCTCTAGAAGTCTTACTAGTATCGGGTCCATTCAAACTCTCATGTTCCTTAACAGTGTCAAACTCTTTATTGCTTTGATCTCCTGTAGATTTGTTTTTAAGGTCCGCAGTGTCTGGTTCTTTATCAATATCAGGCTCTCTAAAATTGTCTCGTCCCTTAAAATTGTTTCGCTTTTGCCGTTTAAAGATGTCTGGTCTATTAAGATTATCATGCTTATTAAAATTGTCTTGCACTTTAGGAGTGTCACATCTTTCTGAAAAGACATCTTTGTTAATGGAGTCGTCTGTTTTAGTATGGTCGTCTTTTTTAGTTTGGTGTTCTTTCTTAGTCGGATCGCCTTTTTTGATTACATCACCTTTTTTAACCGTGTCATCGTTTATAGAAAAGTCTGACCATTTAAAATTGTCAGCTGATCCATAAGTGTCATTTTTAGGATTTGATTGTCCTATACGCATATCGTCTTTAGTCAGTATTGATTTGAAGGTCACACGCGTACCATCCGAAGTGCTGGTTTCAGGACTTGCATCTGGTCTAAACTTTGTGGACCTCTTTCTGGCCACGTGTATTAAAAAAGCTTGAATCAATAGTAAAAGCAACACGATGTGATAAACCCAGTATATCTGGTTGTAGAACCTAAGCACCATCGAAGAGTCTTCCACCATGAAGCACGGCGTCAAGTAGATGAGGCAGAACAATCTCATCAATGAAAAGCCGAAATTCCATGGCTTTTTAAACTGCAAATAAAGAAACAGTTGACTGGCTAGAAACGAAACAGAATACGATTTAGCGAAAGTCCTGAACTGCTCTATTCGTTCCCAGCTTCTCAAGGATGTCCAAGAAGGCGCCTGATGGAATCGAATTAAATAAATAATGGAATTACTGCGATCACAAACTAGCTACCAAATATGGGGATTGTGTCAAATTTTTATTCCTTCGTTCGTCGTGTCAAGAGGCACATGTTCAACGGGAGTTCTGGATGACAGAGAGAGAAAAGATAGTCATATAGTATCATGAAATGATTGAAATACTTTTTATCCCACTCCCAATCTTAAAGTGTCTTGGGGCCTCATTAGATTGCTCGCTTTTCCATCCAATGGCT
Source organism: Carcina quercana (assembly GCA_910589575.2). Taxonomy (NCBI): domain Eukaryota; kingdom Metazoa; phylum Arthropoda; class Insecta; order Lepidoptera; family Depressariidae; genus Carcina; species Carcina quercana. The sequence continues at coordinate 8,679,168 of OU342439.1, forward strand.
TGATCTTTGCTTTTACTATCGTTACTTACCAGCAGCAGATGTGAAGGTCAAGTGCAAGCCCAGTATGCATTAAAAATAATATAAGGCAGGTTCATGTTCATCGCATCGTGAAATTGTGATCCGCTGCACTATATATATGTTTACTACCTGATTCTCAGTATCGTAAAGGTTTTGGTACTCCTTTTCTAAGTTCACGTAGACCCACAGAGTAGCTGAGACTATGGCCGTTCGGATTGTTGAACCGCTCCACAACGTCCACATTACAAAGGATAGTGCATGTCTGCAACAGAGGTGAAAAATAGTGTTATATAGTGTATGAAGATACAGTGTAATAATACTATAGATATCTTTTTTATATATTATTAAGGAGATGATCAATGGTTATAGGTACAAAAGAGAGGAAGAGGCGGACGGAAAACGACTTAGTTGATGAATGTATAGCTAGAGAGACGATGAAAGTGTTAGATCTGATCTGTGGATGATGCCTGTCCACCGATTAAATGGCGCCTCAGAATATTGTAGCTGGCCTTTGCCTTTTGCCCTACTAAAATGAGTATAACTGACACGCCACACACCTCACTTCCTTGCTAGACTTCAACATGCTTTTATACGTGTACGCCCAGAACCAATACCGCGTCGACATCTCCCAACCTTTAAGAGTGTTCTTCATTTTGGGTCCAAGAAGTACTTTCCCGTTATCGTAGCATTTTAGCATTGCGAAATTGTATTCCTGTTCAAGGGCTTTTTTTGTATCGGAAGCGCTGAAATTATAATCGTAGGATTAAACTATAGGTACTTGACGCGCTCAAATAAAGTTTCTGAGGTAAAACTTCGGGGATCGATCGGCAACAGTTTCTATCTTGTAGTCAATTTGCCAAATTTTCATAGATTCGTTCGTCGTGGAGAATGGCACATGCTAAACGGAAATTTTTAGGCTGACAGTAAGAGTTATATAATACGTACTCTTATTACTCCCAAATAAGTGTGTACATCTGAATCAGTGTATCATAGGTGGTCTCATAAAACTTTCAGTTCAACCTTACGCATGTTTTATTAGATCCTTCGCCTGCGTGGGTCCGTGTCCCGGTATCGCGTTACATTTAGCAGGATACACGCCGAATCCTGCCTCGGTGCTAACACTTGTGCATAACATCATCACCATCTGCCTGAAGAGGAAGAACTCCAACAGCTGCGGTGTGCAGTACCAGAATAGGTACTCGGCTCCGTGGCTCTCGTAGAATTGGTCATCGTAGAAAGCCTGCGAAAGATTTTCCCCACAAGTCTTGGGCTTGAGAGAGGAGCTATTATAGCAACTGAGAGCAAACATTCTGAGGAGGTTTTTCCTTGAAGGACCTTGAATTTTTTTGAAATCAAAGCAATGTTATTTATAAAATCATAAATTGTACGAAAAAAAACCTGTGACCTTCTGTTTTTATAATTACTTAGGTTTTACCATCAGATGGATTCGGATGTGATACATTCGAAATGCAAACCTTCAGGAAGCGTGCCCACCCAGAATCCCTTACTCAGTAAGGCGCTGGCTAAGACTGATTATTGAAAATAATTCATTCCCAACCTGACGTGTTTCTCAAATTTATTTACCTCCGGCTGATATCTCACTTTTAGCATGAAATACAGTAAAGCGCAGACGGACGCCTTCTTGATTTTCTGCACGGTTATTATTCGGCAATCACCTAGGACGCCGAATGGTGACTCGAAGTGTTCAACGAAAGTTTTGTATCTGTAGTAAGGGCCTAAAAACAGAAATAAAACAGTTTGGCACGTGCTACATTCTATGAACTTTTTTCTAGCACCCTTGATTCGATTTGATAAAGTAGCGATCCACAACATGAACATCAAGTTATATAACGAAAACTCAGCATCACTTTGCCAGCTTCTTGGCGCAAAGAGAATGTTTGGACATATTTAAGAATTTACTGAATCACTCAATGATTACCGCGATTAGGTTCTCTAGATAACACAACCTAACACAACGAAGCGATTCTTTTGGTCGACCCAGCGCTCTCCAATGTGCGTTACGCAATACGCATGACCACCGGGATGGACTGCGCTTTGTGGGCAAGAATCCCACACAATCCGTCTCTTTCCCTAGGGAGTCGGGTAGGTTCCCCATCGTTACCAAAAATATATTAATTACTAGCTTCTGCCCGCGGCTTCGCCCGCGTGGACTTTAATTTTCGCATTAAAAAGTAGCCTATGTCCTTTCTCAGGGTCTAAAGATTGTATGTGCCAAATTTCATCAAAATCGGTTGAGAGGTTTAAGCAGGAAAGCGTAACAGACAGACAGAGTTCCTTTCGCATTTATAATATTAGTAGGGAAGTAGGGATAATGTATGCACCTCTATGCAGTCCAACGAAGAATAAAGAGTAACAGATAATGTCCGTAGCATTTGGCTCTTCAGCCAAGGGTTCTTGAGTACTCGGATCTTTCTTTTTTTGAGCAAGTCTTATTTCAAAAGCGATCCCAACTAGCCGCATAGCGATAGTTTGGTACAGCCATCTCATATACACCGATGTAATGACGTTCCAATGTAGGTATGCCAGATACAGCCATGTATAAGATAAACAGATGTGGTGGATGTATCTGAAATAAATATCCTACCGCGGTGACACAGGATAGTATGTACTCGCTACATAGCTGTGATCCAAATTGGCTAAATTGCAATTAATTCTTTAGTTATTTGAGAAAAACACGAGTAAATGCAAATGCTACATTATAAAAGCGGGACAGGAAATAACTCTTATCTAACATCATAATACAGACGACCTGAACCCGAACCTGAATGAAAAAGAAAAACCAACTATTCACAGGTAATCGTGTATTATCCTATATCCGCTTGTGATCAAACGCAAACTAAAATCTTGTTTTAAAAAGTCATTACCATCAGCGAAAAAGCATTTACAGGTGTAATAAGCCTACGTTACCTATAATCTATAGGTAAACCGCTTAAATGAGTCCTTGCCCGCGCGGTAGGTACAGGGGCGCGGGGGTACGGCGACAAAGTACACGGGCAGGCTTGGTAAGGCAATTTAAAAACATACATAGTCAAATCAAATAATGGTGCTGTTTTCGTTTTGTAGATTCGTCCAATGCAGTATTCAAAATCTGCGGTCTTTGGCCCTGTGGAAATTTTGTACGCAAAGACGTGAAGTCTCAAACTACCATGAATAGAGAACATGTGTTCATTGCCTACTTTTTATTGCAACACTTCATAATGACGATATTCCCCCACACCATAAGGATAAGATGGTACACATAGTGGCCAGTTATCACACAAGCTACGAGTAGACCGAGGCCCGCCCCATAATTTTTCTTTGCTTCAGTATCTTCGATTCTTTTGTAATAGTTGCCAAGAGATATGCAGACGAAAACGGTGCTAAAAAAGGCTAGTTCTTCTAACATCCTTTAATTCTATTCCTCTTCCAATTCAAATTTGTCATTTTCATGTGTTTTATGATTTGCAAATTATTACACGATTTTAATAAAATTTCGACATTTTAATTTTGACAGATTTGACATTTTGTGTTTGGCAATAATAGCAAAATAATAATATTCATAGACATAATTTTCAAATAATAATAAATGCTCTCTAGATATACAATAAAAACTCTATGCCAACTCTACACTGATCTCTAGCACAGTGAGAATGAGAAACTACTTCCTATAAAAATAGTTATAAATCACCAGCAGTCCTTATTCCTCTAATGTAAAAAAAGATTAACTGAGGCACAATTTCTATGGCAACAATTTGGCAACAATGAACACTTGCACTTCATTTCACCTGATAGGTGGTGATGTGGCCTCCTTATTGCCACTTCAGCTCACTGACTCGTCGAGATATGACGGTGACCTTAGTTGGTCAACGGATTTCCTCATTCTGGATTTTATCACGTAGAGAAATTCCGCGCATAGCGCGTTCCATAGCTCGCTGAGTGACCGAGCTTGATTATTCGGCCAACAGTACTATGCGGTGCGGCGAGTTGCGGTTTCCAAACCGGCGCGGTTTTTATGCCGCATTGCGCGGGGTTTGATACAGGTTCCTATGATGCAAACAAACCGTGCGGCGGCGCACCGCAACAAATTTGTGGTAAATCAGATTTTTAGCCGCATGCGGTTGAGTAACCGCAGACCGCGCATCTCCACTCCAATCTCAATTTTTGCGAGAGGAAACCGCACCGGTTGTTGCCACAGTGCGCGCAGGCGCTAAAGGATCACGTTTCGGTTCCGTATCAAAATGATTAAAGGTACTATTGGGAAGAAAAAGTCCCTTCAGAGGAACTGTCCAAAGGTACCTCTCGGAATAATCCGACGAGAGTTCGTAAATAGACAGGCTATAAATGAAACGACGTGTTGATTAAATAAACAATTTACTACACGTAATGTAGGTTCACAATAAAAATATTAATCTAACAGAGGTATGGGGTGTCTGATGCAGATCTAGTCAGAAAACCTAATCTAGACGCAGTTTTACTTTTCTAGTTAAAAGTCGACTTATTTCCTATACAAAGTTAGTCAGAAAGACGGTGGAAAATGTAAAGACATTGAAATCAGACCAATTTTACTCAACACCTTTTGATAATTCATTGCTAAAGAACTAGAAATACTCCAGGTGAAGCTTCAAAGTCAATTTTTTATTCCCAAAATTGTATAACCTAATTTGATTTGTTTCCACGGTTGCTCTTCGCTTTTTACTCTTTCCCAATAACATTGTATAAAACATCTATATGGTTTTATTATGAAAGTAAACAAGTCAGAAACTCTATAAATGCACTCGAATTATTACCTAGTTTGGCAAACCGGAATGTCAAGACTTTTTCAACTACTTTGGCTTCCCAAAAGAAAAGTTTAAACTCCAGCTCCATTTTACTTATTTATGCTAGAATCTTTTAAATAAGAAGAATTTTTTGACAAGAAGTTGGGTTAAAATACTGTATGTTAAAACTGATTTAAATACCTAAATTCTTCAAAAAAAAATTACAAACATTATGTTGCCTCTTGTTATAAGATTTTATGAAGGGTCGAATGGGGTTCAGACAAGACAAATTTAGTTCTATTAGAATTGAGAAGCATTCAAGAATCAACAATATCTCAGAGTTTAAAATAACGTTGTCTTAAGTGACACCAGACTAAAGAATAAGAAAAACATATCACATAATAAAGAATGATTTTAACAAGAAATAACAACTAACCTATATAATACTGCTCATACTGTTACACGTATAGCTATACCATACATTTCCCATCTAATTTCAATTTATCGATTATATTTCATATCAAATTAATTACATGGTAGTACTTCAATTGACTAGCATCTATATATTTTCATTCCCTATTAGCTTTATCATACGATATAAAGTAAAATATAAATATACAATTATTCCTATAAAATATAGAAAAAAATAGTCACCAGAGAAGCTAAACTACTGTTTTTATACAAAACGTAATGAACATTTATAATGAATTTAAAATAAAATATAATATGTTATCTAAAATTATAAAATGATTTAAAATAGTCGTAAAAATTTATAAAAGCCATAAGATAAATCATAAACCCAAAAAATGATCTATGATTTTTTCTAATATTATTAATTACCACTTGTATACAATGTTATTATAAATTTATTTGCAATGTTATATACATTTTTTATAGTCTAGCTAGAGAGTAATACAATAAATAAACTTAAATAAATATATAATAATCACCCTGTGGCCTACATATCAGTTATTGCTATTTAATATTTTATTCTTATTACAGATATGGTTTGTTACGTTCCAAATTTGAAATTCAGTTAGAACCAGCCAGGAGTCAATTACATCAATCAATGCCCTAGAAAAATATTGTACAAAAAATATCTTCAAAAAAGAATCTTAATCATCTACTTTATGTCTGTATAGAACTGAAGAGAGAAACTGTGCTGCAGTTATAATGGCTTTGTGAAATCTCGAACCACACTTACGTTTAGAAGTCAAGTGAAACTAGCACACAAGTCTAAATTCAAGTTATTTAAAATTCAAATTAAATGAGTCTAAACAAAACCAGTTCCAACTAAACTTCCGAATTGAACCGCTACATGATAAACAAATGTTGATAAAATATTTATGTTAAACGTTATAACGTCTGTAACGTAGACACATAATAGAAAACCTAAACCTGCATCAGACACGGAAATGTTTAAAAATTATAATCTTGCATTGCTACAAAAACACCCACAACATACAAAACGTCAACCCGGCCATGCCACAATAAAATCGTTCCATTAATAAATACTAAACTCAAAATAGATTCCGACATAAATTCATGTACACTGATACATGCTGCTTTTAAAATTGTCACTACATATGTAAGGATAATTTACAACTATTGTTATTGACCACCACACCTAAATGTTGTTAGAAAAGTATTGCCTCTAAATATTATATGAAAAGAGATTTTTTATTAGATCTACTTACATTTTGTTTCTATAATATTTATAAATACGTAACGTTCAACTTAATAATGATTACATGGTTCTGAACAAAAACGCAATACATTAAGTACAATTCAATTATAAAGTTTGTTCTACATGTTTAGAATTATCGCCACAAAATACGTCAAAAGCAATGTATATAAAAGTATACTATAGTAGCGGGAAGAGCCTACATCTACAACGCTCTCCGAGTTTCTAGTTTATTTACATAGACTTGCGCTTAGCTCATTACACTTGTTGGTGAGGAATGATAAGTCCATAGTTGGAAGCGATTCTTGAAGTTCAAAATAAATTGTTAAATGTCCCCATTATTTCCTTATCCTAACTTCTATGTAGTTTCATACGTACATACTTTTGGCGTATATTGTGATAAGAGAGCAACCATATACAACACAAAACACTGTTCCATAAAATTATCATAACTTGTGCAATAGTCTGAAATATGTATAACCAAAGTGCTATATTTACTAATTACGATATAAGTCGATAGTTTCAAGCGTCTATTTTATAATAATTACGCCAAAATTGTCAAGAGATCCTAATATATTTTTTTTAAATTTATCGATCCAACCATTACTTATCTCTTTGTGTAATTTTAATTTTTTTTTGTTTCATCTATTGCACATACACGTAGTCACTATGCTTATCTACTCGATTTGTAAGTTAATAATTTTTTTACAATACCGACTACAAAGTTAAATACAACATCCAGAACGTTACATTAATTAATTACAAAATTCAATCGGTGCAAATGATTACAAAAGTTTATTATCCACAATCGAAAATCACTGGTAGGTAAACGAAATAATTTATACAATTATTAATTTAAATTTGATCGGTCCTATCACATTAATCCGTACAACAATAAAATGCGAATAGCATTCATTTAGTAATAATTGGCAGTCCTAATGTCGCTATAGTCCATACGCTACGGTTCATAGCCGGTTCATTGCCATCGCTCGCTACGGGCTACGATACACGCTACCGGGGACACGCATAGAAGAGCGTCACTCGACACAAACAAGTTGATGCACACGCACGCCACCCCCACTCCGCAGAGACTGGTTTTAAATCGTTCATTCAAAAGAACGATATAAAGCGGATCTCGTTCGGATTGATCCAAAACCGATACCAACAGTCCGTGTTAGTCGGTTGTGTGGGAGCACATAGGGAATGCACGCAACACTTCACTGTGAGTCTTAGCTCACTTGATGAGCTGCGCGGCGCTCTTGGAGCGGCGGAACATCTTTGCGCCCTTGTTGGGCGCGAGTTCGTGCTAGTTGCTCCCGTTAGGCGCACGGGCGAGCGCGGGGGAAGCGGCGGGAGGCGGGGGACGCGCCAGCCCTAGTTCCTTGGCGCCGTCTGTGCCATATATCTTGCCGGCTTTCTTCGCCATCGATGCTAGTAGCTCTTGGGAACACTTGTGGGCCGACCGAAGCGATAGCGCCCATTCCTTTAACCCAATCTCGTCCTGTAATGTGGTAATTTGTTGTAGATAAGGATCATGTTCAGCAGTAAGTTCTCACAATTAATATTGAATGTAGCCTATTACATAGATAAATCCTTTACTGGTTAATGTTTTATATTTTAAATGGACAAATAACAAAAATTCCCTTCCATTCGTGATCAAGTTAAATCCCAAAAATTCATTCCATAGTTGTCGCGACGTCATAGATCAGTTGTGATTGTGACTTGTGATTAAAGAGAAATTTATTTAAGTCAAAAGAAATTTACATTTAACTTCATGAGATTACAGTAGCAAATAAAAATGCTATGTCAGTGAGAGAGTACACAGTAATAAAGTGAACAGTTGCGGTTGAATACAATGAAACAGACAACAGTACATTACTGCGGCGGCCAGTAAGAGGCATTATTGGACGATTGTGTAAATTACATACGTAAGTCCATCGATGCCTAGTTGATACAAAGGAATGAAATAATGAAAATGTGTTCTTATAAAAGTTAATACACAATTTCATAGGTTGTCCCTCTCTACTGCATATATTAAGTAGATAGACATCAATACACATAAACATGTTCCATTTACCACAACTGTGGATCATCTACTAGCATCTATCGTAATGTGATGTCAAGTTTTCGGATGTGGATATTTTGTCGTCATCATTTTGTGTTTCTAATTCAGAAATTCATAAAATATATTTGAGTCATGAATAGAGTTAGATATTTATGAAATTGTTAAGCACCTTATATAAATATTCTTTTTTGAGAGATTGTTAAATAAGTTACTGGCATTCTTTTTAGTTTGTCTTTTAAATTGTTAACGTGTAATTGAGTAATTTTTCTTATTTATACTGTATGTCTTCCTTTAAAAAAAGGTATTCAACAGTTTTATTACTCACGGTATTAGTAAGCACGATTTTGGTATCGTTCCTGGTCCTGAGCACGATGCACTGCTCCCCCTTCACGGAGACGAGGTCTGAGGACACCTCCTCGACCGTGTCCAGGAGGATCATCTCCGGCTTGGCACTGTTCTCCAGGTGCAACTCCAGTCGGTTCGGGTACAGTTTGGCGTAGCGAGTCTGCCAGGCGCTAGCGAACGGTCCTCCCAGCTTCTTGATGTAGCCGTGGAGTATGCAGTCAGATTCTAAAACGTTGATTGACATAAGTAATATATTTAACGCGTCCAAAGATGACTAAAAACCGACTTCAACTGTCCCGAAAAGTCAAAAGAAAGTCAAAAAGTCAAGAAAAAGAAAGTAGAGGTAGAATTATCAATATTTGGTTTCAGTAGATTATCTCAAAAAGCGCTACATCAATTTTTAAAAATTATATGGTACCACCAAGCAAAGAATACTCTACTAAACAAAAAAATAATCATAATCGATTCATAATATGTCGATTTTTTGAAGTCGGTGGAAATTTTTACAACATTATATTGTTAAGGTTAATACTTTGGAAAACCGCTTTCGTGGCCTACATTCTAGGACTTACAATCCGGGTTCGAGCCCCAGTGGAGGTACCTATGTATAAATCTGCCGCTAAACAACATTGTTAATAGCACTGCTGTGCTTAATGAAAGGTACCGAGCCAGCGCCTTATTAGGTTGAGGCTTCTGGGTGCGCACGCTTACCATCAACGGCCTTATCGTCACTTACCATCAGGCGAGATGAAGGCCAAGTGCAAACGCATCATACATAGAAAAGGAATGGTTGAGAGTTGGTGTAGAGTACCTTTTTCGTCTGCGTTGAACTTCTGTTTCTGCTTGGCCTTGCGCTTCTGCTCCACTTTGTCCGCCTCCTGGTTGATGGTCTCGAACACGGTCTCCGCCACCTCCGCCTGCCAGCGCTCAGATATCACCAGCGGGAAATCCTTGTACTGCATCTGATCCGCTTCCGTCAACTGGGGATCAACAGTTTATTTAGAAATCATCATACTTCTAAAACAAAGTTATAAACAAAACTCACCGATTTACTTTAGATATTTAAAAACCTTCCAAGTGCGAGTCAGACTCGCGCAACTAGGGCCCTTCGGGGTCAACTGAGCCCACAGACCACTTAGCCCGCGACTTATTGGACAACCTGCGGGCTAAGTGGTCTGTGGGCTCAGTTGACCCCGAAGCCAACTAGGATTCCGTACAAAATATGAATAATTAACGTTGAAAAATTATAAATAATAGGTCAGCACCGAACAATGCTGTAACGAATATATAATTATGATTGAAAAACAAACTTAACTTTACAGTCGAAAAAATGATATCCCATACATCCAATGCTTCAACTGCAAATGTTAATTTATAATTGTAAAGTGGCGATTTTAATGTGATATAAATAAATAAAATATTTTTCTGTTTCATTCCTATAATACTGTTTCATTCTAGTCCTATTTCGGGATTCTAGATCAATGGGAAGTACCCTATAGGTTTTGATTCCTTGAATCCCCCAAGGAAGTCGTCAAAATATGGGGCATAAACGACCATATCTTTTTATTGCTTCAAAGCAAGCAAGCTTAGCAAGTTTAATTTGTTCACAGATTGCAGATTGGGATTGCAGACTTGAGTCTATAATATTAATTTCAACTGGATACCTTCACGCGTTCCTAACAAAAGGTGATCCTATAAGGATTCCTTTTTTCTTTTGAGGCATGGAACCTAAAAATGTGAATAATTTATCCAGTGTTGAGGGTACCTTGATCCCTTTCGTGTCCTCCTCGTCGAAGCTGCCGATGTCAAACGCGTCGGCCGCGTTGACCTCCCCGCGCGGCGGTATCAGCGGCGGCGTGTACTTCTGGTGGTACACCTGCTGCCAGTCGATGCCCGCGAAGAACACGTGCTCCTTCACCTCGTCAGCCCTGCAATGTTGATAAATACATGACAACCATCACATGATAATTTTAATAGCCAGATTACTAAGTACGAGCATCATACAACGTTTTTCAATACATTTTGCGATTGGCATAAAATAAAACATGAATTATCTCACTTTGTGTGAAAATTAGGAATTGTTTCTCGCGGTTTACGCATGCGTTAGAAACAAAAACCTCGTTTGTTACTAAGTAACATTTTAAAAATAGGAAAAGATTAAAATAGTATTCAATTATTATTTTTCCATTTGACCACTAATTGAATAATTATGAATTGAATTAAATAAATATGTCATTTTAATAAAATAACGATAATTTATAGTAATCGGATACATGTGTATGGGTGTTTTTTTTATAAAAAAACACTTGTCTCCCGTTCAGCATGAAAACTTTTTGCTCGTATTCTATGAGAAAGGCTCGGTGAATCTGTGACATTGAGCTATTAAACAATTGTGATTGGTGTAAAGGGACTAGTCCGTAAAATACAACATTACAATTCAAGTTTCTGTACTGTACGGACCGTCAGGACCGTAGCAAATTTATTCAAAAATATTTTCTTCACCTCAGGAACTTATGTGAACTTATTTTCATTGTTCACTTCCCTTCCAATAAATTGATAGTTTTTACACAATTTAATAGCTAACGAAATTATGCGGCCATCATAAGCCGAGAAACATCCACTGCTGGACATAGGCCTCCTCCATGGTATGCCATATTAACCGGTCCCGAGCCACTTGCATCCAATGACCTGATCTAGTAGGGGGTACGTGGTCGCCACTCGAGAACTTGTACTCCCCATCGGTTATCCGTTCTTCGAGTGATATGTCCTGTCCATTGCCACTTCAGCTAACTGACTCGTCGAGACGGGTTTTATGAAATTACGTTATAAATTGTTATCAATAGTTTTAAATTGCTATCAATGTATGTAATTATGTTTTATGATATTACATAATGAATGTTTATATATTGTATGAACTAAAAACTTCTGTCATTCAGATAGACACAGAGCGCAGTCTGCTCTATATGTCACCGTTAGGATACTTCGTATTCTGAACCCTAAATAGAAGTGAAGTTGTTCTCACCCTCTACCCTTGCAGCCGAGCCGCTTGTTGATGTCGCGCTGCAGCAGCCCCTCCAACAGACTCTTGAGGCTCGGACTGAAAGACTCCGGTAGCTCCACGTTCTGGAAGACATTGTAATTCTGTTGCAGACATTATACCGTCTTAATAATCGTTGCGTCACTCGAATATTAAACTAAAGGATAGATAAGGATAGATACATCGTACGGAACAGTAGATGGAACCTTCCACTTATTGATTTTTATAAACAGAAAAAAGTAAATATGAAGCATGAAATCAATTTGTATTACTGACGGTCCAAATTACATAAAAATAAAATTATATTCTACTACACAGGCTGAAATGTCCATGTCTCATCTTATATACATCTTTTTCTCTAAAGAGATAAATCTGAAGAGATCTGAAAATATATTTTATGTAATATCTTTAAATTACCTATGTATATCAACATACAATATTATAAAACGATATATAAAACAATTTGAATGTACACTGATACAAAAAAGGTCATCGCGCCACACCGGGGCGTCGTGTGTCGATGAGAAGTTCTGAGAAGCTATGTTCAGAAAAGCAAGCACATCCTTCTCACTAGTAGACAGCCAACAGTAAAATATATATCTATATCCATTTTTATGCTTTCGTTCTTATTTTCTAATAATAATTATAAATGTCCAAATATAGTGTTCTTATGATAAACGGTTATTAGGCTAATATAAAACTGGTGAATATTTTTACCCCGGAGGGTTCTGGGTTGAGGGGCGTCATCAAAAAAAGGCAAATTCTCAAAGGCAAATAAGTTTTGGAGGCCATGGACTAGGGAATTCTACATAGATAGGAAAATAATTGATACAAGCAGAAATTATGTACAGGATGTTTTTTTCATTCTTACAAGGGCCATGATATCTGTATTCTAACATCACCATCTGCGTATGTTTGTTTGTACCGAATTTTGCAATTACAAATAGTAACGATCCTTTAGGGAAAGGAAAAGTACAGTAACAATTTCTGAAAGGCTCTTGCTGGTATCGGCGTAATAATAAAAGCACCCCAACGGGAACGACAGCTTCATCTTCTGTACCACTAAAACTTCACTGCAATCACCAAAACGCTTGCCAAATGTGTTGTGATTATGAAGTCCCGTAGTGAAAAACTCATCGTAACGATAAATAAGGGGGCCGTTTCCCAAGCAGTGACCAGTAGTGGGGTTTTTGAGCGAGAAAGGGGGGTTTTGAGCGAGAAAGGGATACATAAATAATAAATCATAGACAAATATTTACCATAGTGAGCGTCATCCTATCGATCTCGTGTTTGTCCTTAGTCTTGTGCTGGCGGAAAGGCGAATGTCCCTTGAGCAGTTTGTAGAGCATGCAACCGAAGCTGAACCAGTCCGCCGATGAGTCGTAGCCCGTGCCTTTGGAGAGCACCTCGGGCGCCATGTAGCCGTGGGTACCGCTGTATGGGATACAAGAAAATAACAAGTTTTATACACATCATCAGACGTGAAACGTCCACCGCTGAACATAGGGATTAAGTACTATAAACACCTCTATATTTCGGTAGGAATATTATATAAAAGCCTAGACAGATATCAAACACTAGCGCGCGGTCTTTGAAAGGAGTCTTCATACAATCTGCGAGGAAGTCTCCTTGCACATGCGCGGAGCGTGTACGAAGTACCAATAACAATTAGCGCCATCTGTGCCTGTAGATAAGAACTACTAGCCACCCATACATACAGCTTGAGCTGTGGTTTGACTTTTTCTAACAGTACTTACACACTAGCATGAGGTTTCTTCTTGGAGAAGTCGCAGGCGAGACCCAGGTCCGATATTCTGACGTGGCCGTGCTCATCGAGGAGTATGTTCGCGGGCTTCAGGTCTCTGTACACTATGTGGCGTTTGTGCATGTGCTCCAAACCTGGAAAATAAATTCCATTTTAAAAAGTTGGCTGTGGCTACCAGCAGGGAGGGATAGCGTGCCCTAACGTTGATATTAAGACCTAATTTGGGTAACTTAGCCGTCGGAGTAAGTAACAGTATATTCGGAATGTATAGCTTGACTTGTAGGCGCGCGTACCATGGGAAGCTATAATTCCTAGTTCAAAGACTCACGACCCACACGCCGTGTGTCATGACTCCAGTTCATCTTTATGATCCGACTCACATGATGTAGCATAAACAATATTACGCACAAATACAAGTTTATGTCATTTCTTAATCGTGACTGTCAAAATAGGTGCAACCCACACTGACAGTTAGTTCATAAAGCTGTGCCGGTCTATTTCAACTATGTTTCTATTTTGACATCTACAACTATGATTACTTTTACGTTTTAATACCCTCATCTCCTTGAAATTTATCTCTTGACCACGGTCTGCTAGAATAAATTTCGTCTAGAACAAAGTTACCTTCTGTACATATTCTATGTGTATTTGTGGGAAATGCACCCACCCATTTAGACCGTATAAAAACAAGCATGCCTCATATTATTTTTGTCACTCAACAAATATTATGTTACGAGAACAATTTTATGTTGGAAAAAAAAAACTCGAGCGTTTTTACAACTGACGCACAACTAGGTCAATTTAAGTGTTCCGTTCATCCCGTGAAACGGCTGAACCCTTATATCACACAAGGCTGATTATCTCAGCAACTACTAATGCTATTATTGCAAATTTGAAATAGTTTTTAAAAAGTGGTCACCAGGTATTGCAAGTTAAATAATTTAAAAAGATATTTTCATTACAAGAGGGCAAATTGTATAATAAATTACGGAAATATTCCAAGTTACCCTATGAATTCACACTAATAGGCTACCAAATACATACATAATTCTAGACACGCGGCAGCGTGTCCAGCCAAGTTCAAAGAAAAAGGAACTTACGGTGCAGCAGCCGTGTGTAACATTACACAAACCATTTCGAGCTATTACAGTTTACAGGTTGAACCAAAACATCCAGTGGCGATCAAAATTAAAGTGTGGTGGAGTATTGGGGCGTCAGCGGAGGGGGCAGGTGGCGTACTGGGGTAAGAAATGAAAATGAAATGAATGTAAGGCAACGCGCGCTATTGCGATACACTTCTGATACCTCCTCTTGCCCAAACGTCTGCCACCCCTAGAGAGAGTCGCGCGCCTTGTCGCGAGTTCACGACTATCCTAGGCTAATACTACAAACCATGCACCACACTTGTCGTGACTTTCTTGCCTGACGCGCTCAGCGTTGTCTATATTACTATTTACTAACAACTCGCAAACCTATGTCAATGATTTTTTAAATAGAATAGACACTTTAGCAGTCATCATAATAGCACAATCTCACCACAGTTAGTGAACCACATGTGCGTGCTACACGTTCCGTCTCATGGGACCGAACGACACGCCGCGTCGTGTGGGCAATTATAAACCAAACCACGCATATTTAAGTCTATTTTTAATAAATATCTTTAGTAAAATCTAGATTTTATAAAGTAACAATTATTTGGTGGGCATATAGTAAAAACTTAATAGTGTAACTATAAATGCGACTTTTTTTCTTCATCATATGGGCTATAATGACGCATGCAAACGTGTATTAAACAAACACACTGTTTTCTATAAACTATATAAATCACAATCCCACGTCAATTCTTTAGCAGCAGCACAAATTGGTTGACAGAATGTGTTCAATCTTAACGAATAATCTTTATCGGTTAGCTATGGAGCAACGTGTGCGTGTTTGGTAGTAGTGGGCCGAGCGACCCGGCGGGCGCGTGCCATCGCGCTTTATGACCCGGCTAACACGACACTATATGAACCAGTGGTTTTCAAACTTGTTCCTACCACGATCCCATGAACGAGAGCCTTCCACAGTTTCACCTACATCGTGCCTTCTAGATTGGTTGAAAGATTGGTTACCGCAGTAAAAGTTGTTAAAACATAGGTAGGTGTATATCTCATGAATAACCCTTTTAATGACACCCACAAGAAGAAATGGGAGAATGGGGATGATGATAAAAAAATATGGGCTCATTCGGGCGACCGTTTGAAAAGATAAATAGCCTAGTAAACGATTTTTGATACGAATTATAGTTTTTCTAATAAAACCCGTCGAAAGATATTCTAGTCACGTGGTGCAAACACGCTCCATTAAAATCGGTACATAGGCGTGACGCCACGGCTAGGCATTGAAGTTAAAAATATATGAAACTTTTAACAATATTGGAGTTATCTCGTAAAATAAAGTTTGTATGTGACCACGCCCTTACTAAAAAAACCTTCACAGTGTAATTAAAAAGCAAAATCTAATATAAAAAATTTAATTCGAGCAAGTTATTGTTTTTTCAAATTTTTGCGTGCTGTATATGCTGTAAAAGTCAAGTAAAAATTAAATAATATTAGATATTTTATATGAGTTTTATAATGACTTTTATGGTTTAAAATATAATTTAACCCCAATCTGATTTGGTGTCATCTAGCCTATTCAATACTCAAGCCGGGGACTACACACATTGATCTTAATTAAATCATTACAAAATCTGATGTCTGCCTCTCTTCCAACCATGAGTATGTAAGCCACGCGCTATCTGTGAGAACCTTATCAACTTTTATATCGACATCAAAAAAGGAGGAGCTTCTATTTTCGACTTTACATGTGTTTTTATGTTGTTCCTTTAGTTCTCCGTCAATCGAGGACCAATTTTAAAATTATTATTTTATTGTAAAAATTTTGGTACAAATATATTTCGTGCAGGAAAATTAAACACAGTAATGGCTAGGATATAGTTCAGTCTGCATTTTTGTACATAATTAACTTCATTTTATCGTTTAACTGACAATATTCTGTCATAGCAGATTGAGCGTCTGCCAGGTTTTGTCTGCTTTGTTGAAATTCGTTACAATTAAATTTTTCGTATAAAAATTAAATTACTCCAATAGCAGTATGAGCTGGACGTTAATAAATCGGCAAGATTATTTAAAGACAACAAGTTCCAGTGCATTGTATTATTCTCTACAACTCGCGACTACTTTAAACTGTTTGACATACATTGAGCGACCAACACTTTGAATAACACTGCTTTAAAAAATGTAACGCACAAATCATACGCTCGCGTGAACGCTAAATGATATCCTGATTTATAGTGAAATAATATTTAGCCAAAAAATTGGATGATATTTATTTATTTGAAAAAATATCAATTTAGTAACGCTTGTTTACACCTAAATTTATTTGGACCAAAATGATGACCAAAAACGGGTTTTTGTTACAGCAGTCCCAATAGGTTACGCCGAATAAAGATGTTGGCTGTGTATTCTCTAAAATACTGAATCTAAGTACCGGAAAACGTGTACCGGGTCGTATCCCTACTAGATGGACTGACACTCGGCATTGTGGCATACGATGTACGAGGCCTATGTCCAGCAATGGACGTTTCGCGGCTCATAATGAAGAGATCCAAAAAACAATATTTAAAGCGCAGGTCTTATTCTGTCTACAATACAATAATTTGGCACTATCGAACTGATCTTACCCTGGAGACAGGAGGTGGATAGAGGAACTATTCAATTGGTACTAGTAACCCTCGAGTTTGGGCTAATTTGGTTTGATTGGACGAGTCTGACACATTTCGGTCCGATGGAGTCAGGAGGTAGAAAATGCAATTTTTAAGGGGCTACTAGTAAACCCCTGAGTTTGGGCTTATTTTTTCTGTTTTGGCGAGCTTAATACATTACACTCATAGACGAGTGTCTGATTTAGTTGAGTTAGGATGGGGTAGAGGAATTCTTCGATTGCATTTCTTTCAGAAGCATGTTTTTAGTTGTTTTTAAGCTATAATTTTATGAATATGTCATATCAATAAATTACCAAGTATAACTTCAGCTGCATAGAACTTCATCTCTGCCTCGTTGAAGACGCCATGCTGCGAGAGGTGATAGTGAAGGTCTCCGCCGTTCATCAGATCCAGGATGAAGCACAGTTTGTCCGGGGTGTGGAACGCATACGTCATGCACACGATGAAGGGACAGTCCACCTGAAAATTAACAAGATGAGCCTTTACAAAAATACATTTGCAATAACATATACTCGCTTAATACACAGAGTATGATATAATTAAAAAAATCTCGTTTTCAGATTTATTCTTATACTTGTGCTGTAAGACCTTGCATTGTGCCAAATTTCATGATTCTAGGGCAACAGCAACCCATAGGTTTTGATTCCCTTATGGAACGCAAAGTAAACGGTCCAAAAATGTACCTTAAACAGCTGTATCTTTTTATTGCATTGACCTAGGAAATCAAACTTTTTTTAACTTCTTAATTTCAACCTGATACCTCTACGAGTTTTTAAGAATAAAGGTATGGACAGAGATACAGACAAATGAGCAACAAAGTGGTTCTATTTTCCTTTTGAGGTACGGAACCCTAAAAACAACAGAAACGAAGCATTTTGCTTCTTTTTACCAACTAATGATGAGTAAAAGAAAATTCAGGCAGAGCGTCAGTTTCTGTTGAGCTTTCAAAAGTACAGTTTACTTTTTATTTAGGCATGAGAGGCGCAGTCCTATCGTCCTGCGTGTCACTGCGACCTGTATAGATCTATTGTGGCAGTTTACTGTAGTAATTTGTAAATGTAATAGGAAAGCCTCTAGAAATAGCGCTCATGGCGTTGAAAACATTTAAGTCTCAGCGATGAATCACCCTACTAAATCGATTGATTTAGCGAGCCAAACGACTTCAGTCCTCCGGTTTTTACATTGAGCAGATGGAACAACAAATAATCGGTTAAATTCTAAATATACCGGCGTGTTAGGTTTTGGGATAACGTTATGAAATACATCGGATTCTCCAAACAGTGAAAACGTACCTGTAATCGCTAAATCGATATCGAAACTAATTATAATAACAATAGCTTTATTTTCATCAGATGTGTGTCGTTGACAATCAAATGTCCATTGCTTGTTGGCAGCGGTTACCACGTTGTCCTATAGCTAACTTGAATCATATTACAATGACCACCTGAATGTTTGAAATATTTCGTGTTAACTCAATCATATTAAAAGAAACTTTCACTAGCAAGGTACTATATTGACAAATGAAAAATATGAACGAATATTAGTATTATGTTAAACGAAAATTCAATTTAAACAAATCGTTGTACTTTAAATAAACGATAATCTAAACTGCGCTAGAAAACCAAGTAAAACCACATATTGCAACAAAAGTGACAAATATAACCCGCTGCTCGTTCAAAACGGAATGCAAAATAGCATTAAAAGCAATAAAGAGGTTGGCGGTGAAATAACGACGTGTTATGGCAAGCGGAAATGTTTAGACGCGCATTGCGATGAATGCATTCCCTTTGTTTGCAGCGGCCGCGCGGACGAAGACGCAGAAATCTAGGGGCCACCGATAGAAATAGCTTGAATATCATGTACAAAGGCTATAAAGTCATAAAATCAATATAAAAATATACTACCACTCTATCTCTGTTCAAAAGATTAATTAGACGTCTCATTTGTTCCTTTTGGCATTGCTGTAGTACCTCTCATACAATATTAACTTCATTTTGACAATTCTTAACTACGTATACGAAAAATAAAGATGCTCCAAATTAGAATTCCTAGTGACGTTGAGGCCAACCAGGTAAATACTACATTTCTAACTTCCTCATGTGTAAGAAATCGGTGAAAACCCGTTGGATAATTCAGTTATTAGTAAAATTACAGTTTTGAAAAGTTTTCCCCATTGGATAAATTCATAATAATGTCTGGTTAATGGTCGCGGGGAATCTATGAATGCAAGCACCTTCCACGTTGTAAGCATCATATTTACTGCAAATAAATTTTCATTTCATTTCAAGCGGCGCGGAAATAACCCTACGCCCAAAAGCCTTTGACTAAGGCATAGATTACAGCAGCTCCGATGCACAAGACTTTTTTTCTTTAATTTACTACATTCATTCCAGTTTGGTCAGATACCACATTGCCCGCATTTTGAAATTGATCACCGGATGTAATCCCGTGGTAGTCGTAAGAAACATCTTAGTAAAAAAATTCAGGTGATGGGATTCAGATTCACATCAACTTGTATAACAAAATATTATGCGATAACTAAACCTTCCAAGCGTAGTCATGAAAAATCACTTTATGTAAAACCTATTCATTATTGCGATTCATGAGAAAGGTTCAAGTCCAACAGTGGGAATATGCCGCTTATAACGATGACATTGGAGATTAGACATTTCCTTTCTCTGTCTGTTTACATTTCAGTGGTGGAAACCACCGGATGGATCATAATCGTGTATAACGTAGTATAGCTAAGGATGATGCTGTCCGCTTCATTGGGTGACCCCTTTCTGGCTACATAAAACGTTAATGTAAACATAGATAAGAACATAACTGCAAAGGTTAAAACAAACTTTGTTACCCAGAAAGGTACTGTTGCATTATGTTAGAAGACTAAGTTGGGGGAAAGGGAAGAGATCGAAGCCGGAGTTCTCTCGAACTCTTATGTCTGTATATATTGACATTTGACCCATCTTGGAATGGACGCAATGTTGAATGAGATCTAGTAATTCATGCTTAATTCAATAGTAAAATATTAGAGCTAGTGCTTGAGCTCATCGTCGGGCAGTCCAATGCCGCAGGACACCGCTCACTGACCACGTAGAGATAATAGGAGAGGACCGAGTGATCAAGAAAGCGTATTTAGAAGGACCAAAAGGGAACGCGTGGTTGGACGTCCCAGATATCGCTAGAGCGGCGAAGTGGAAAAGAACCTGAGCACCCCTCAAAAAGCCGAATGACATGAAGCTACGCGGAACAGGGAGGAGTGGATACTTCTTGTGATGGAGGCAAATTTTCTCTTTGGGTCGCTGAGCCAGCAATAATTAAATTTAGTATACATATTCACACAAAACTCACAATAATAATATGGCTATTGCAGCCGCAATACTGCAAACATAATTAACTGTAAACATTGATATCTACCTGTACCATCCAATAAATTTGAAGAGTTTGCCTGTGATTTCAAAATTAATACCAATATCTAAGTGGGACATACTATTGACATAATATCAAAGCATAAATAGCCGCGTTTCGATTCGTTGTCTGATTGTTTGGTTGCTAGTCCGAAATAGACTTCGAAACAGCTGAATTAGTTTTGATGTATCCAGCTGTCTTACGAGGGTATTCTAAATTAAATTAGTTTCATTTCAATATAAATAGTTTCGAAAACAATTACGAGACAAAGGATGGATAATGAAAGGCCTTGTTACTCATGCCATAAGTATCCGGAGGAATATGGGCTAGGCATTAGCTCATCTGTAGATAAGATCGGAAATAATGATCCAGCACCACAGTTATTCCAGGCGCAGCAACGGGCGTCCGCTAGTCTGGAATATAATATTGTGAAATGATGCGCAATATCAACAAGTGGGACTGGTATTCAATCTGCATTGTTTAGCTACAATGTTAGATAGATATCAAACCTGCCGCGTGACGTATGAAAATGATGAAAGATAGTGCTTCGTATTGTATTACTACGCAACTAGCCGGCAAACGTGTTTCCGAACATGAACGTTATTGCTATATTATTAGAACAGATAATACTTCAAAAGATACACATAATTGTGTAGGGAAGACCGAAGCGACCGGATGTGTTTTTCACAACTAGCTCAGACGGCCATGTATGATCATGATCAACGTCGATAAATTGCACGCAACAAATCCTGATCATCAACAATATGACAAATCCCGCCTTGGAGTCTCATGAGCGAGGCTATGCAACAGTGGACTTATGCAACAATGCAAAATTAACTTTTAAACAAAAATAAAAAGTATTTTTAATAAAAGATATATCAACGCTTGATCTCAATCTCACCTGATGTTAAGATTAGGTCGACGATGTTACGAGTTGTTCTAGATGGTGCTTATTTAATCTTCGTTTGAAGATATCCAAGTTTTAGTAGTGTAGTTGTAGATTCCAAATTATAGCTGTACGCATGATAAATACAACTACAAGATTGAAAATAGGTCGGTCTTTTGACTTCTGACTGTCACAATATCTTACTGCCCTGACGTGACCTGGCAAGCCTGGTCACGTCCACGTCACAAAGGCCAAGGCGAACTTCTGGATTCGACCGATTCAATATAAAGTGTGTTCGTTTAGACAGTGTCACCTTTGTAAAATACCGCCTCAACACACGCCGCTTTTATACAAATACAAAAATATTTACTGACCAAAACAATTGACAATAATATGGTGTAGCCATACAGGCTGTCATACGGGGAGCCCTGTGCGACAGGTGTAGGCTCTCTTTCTCTACGGATGTCATTTTTTGCTTTATACAATATTATATTACGTAATGTAACTAATAGTTTTGTTAAATATGTTGGCGTTACTAAGTAGGATGCGTGTGAGTGCGAGTTAGAGGGTGAGTTTATGTATGTGTGAGTGTAGATGTTTTTGTGTTAGCCTTACGACGAGTGGGTCTTGGGATCGGGAGCTGCCAACAAGTGACAGCTTCCACTAACATTCATGTGTGATCAAATGTAATGAAAGCAGGCCGGCTGCGCCGTACAGACGCTGGTGAACTTGACAATTTATATCGAGACATCGCATTGAGGTTGTGTTTGTGATTTTGTAGTGGCTGCTGCTTGCGTAGGAAATGTTTTATGGTTAATTTTATGCTCCGTCATGTGTACCCATTTTTGGTCAGTGAAATTATTTTTAATGCCTTTAAATTATAAGCATTACTTACTAGCACTCTTTTTAATCACTATAACCACATATTCCGTTTGGGACGACTGTACTGGAGACTGCAGTAATGAAATAGCTCATCAGAACGGCATCAAGTTCTATCACTAGTTCATAAATGTCAGCTGACACAACTGACACCAGCAAGTGACGAACTGCAGATAATGCATTCCACATTGTCCTAAACAAGCCTGAAATGCGTAATCTTATATTTTATCATTGAGTCAAATTCAAATTAATTTTCATTTTCATTTGATTTTCAAAACAAAATAAAAAAATCAGTTTTGACATCAAATAATCCCTACTGACGTCACTTCCAGAAAAAAGTAAGGTAACTCTGTTGTGAAGTACTATTTTATATAAACCGAATTGATGTATAACAGCGAACTGTCAAAGTTTTCAGGAACTGGATCGAGAATAAGCGGGTCGCGATCAGACGGCGCGGCGCCCGAGACGATCGGCAGTAGTAGATAAGTTCAACCCAGATAAAGGAGCGCAGCGCCCCGAGTACATTTAAAACGTAGTGAGCAGGATCGTAATTCGCAAATTATCTGCGTGAACGCTCAACAAAGCATTCAATACGTCGCAATTTCCAGCCGAGCGCATGTTCGGGGAACATTAACCTCGTAATGTAAGCGAACAGGAGCCTGATATTAATAGAACATTATTGCTTCTGCTGAGCAAGTCAAATACGTCACAATAGCACGGCGCCGCGTCGATGCTAGCGTAGCATGCCGTGTTCAAATTAAAATTCTAGAGAAGTTACCTTGAGAACAACCTGGATAGTTTTCCACATCAGAAGATAGGTAGAAGGGCATAGGATAAGTGAGATTAGATACACATTGACTGACTAGCCTCGCCTCGAGCATGTCTTGTCAAAATTACTATGGAGAGAAAATGTTGTGACGCCGAACTTCATATCAATAGGCTGCATCGAACATGTTCTTTGGGCGTATTTGTTATAGTCACGACAATTGGGGGGCGGATTGGCAATCGCAGTAATCTGCTGCCCTTACATTATAATAATAACGCGCAATAAGGATAGTCATACGTGTATCAACTGCACCATGTAGGGATGCATGTAAGCGTAAGCGCCATGTATTTACGCTCGTATAATGCATTTGTCATGTGTTCCCGGCGAATCGTTACACTCATTTATTGCAGAGACTGACAGTTTAAATAAAAATTTTAAAATATTAAGATCCGACCTTGACGGAACTAAGTCAAAATGGCACCTACAAGATTTGATTCGTTTCGTTTTTGGTTCGGATTGCTTTAGGATTTATTGGAAATTGTATCAATCCAAAATTCGAATTTTAAACGGATTTCGATCGGTCGGATCTCGTAGTGCGTGCTTGGGTCTCTTAGTCGCCTTTTACGACACCCGCGGAATGAGATAGGGTGGTCGTGTTATAAAGCCGTAAATAAACGTAGCAAATACATACTTTTCACGTAATACATATTCCAAAGTGTTCTGAAAAATTATAGTTTCTTACTTATCTTAATTAGAGTGAATGATAATGATAAAACAGGTAAAGATAGAAGAGAATACATTTTACATGTGCAGTCCCCGTCTAAAAGGCCATTATGATCCCGATAATTATTGATTCAAGGCCCGACCTCATCGAGGTATCAGCACTAATCACTAGTGCAAACTAAGTGCCTGCGCCAATCACATTCATGAATAATGTTCCCGTCAACGGCAGCGGTCCGGTCCGGTCCATACGCAATGATCATAAAACTCCATCCAGTCTATCCGTCCCTATAAAACCAGCTTCTGTTTGCTTACCCATAAACGTAAAATAAAATCGTTTATGGCCATTACGAGAGCGCGATGTGCTTTTCACAACTAGGGCATACAATTTTTTTATGAAAGAACTTTACTCCTTACATGCAGAACGTTAGAAGCAGTTTTCCTTTGTAAACTTTCAGATAGCGCCCTCGTTTAAGTTTAGGGGCGGTTTTCGGGTCACGAAGACTAAAATTGTAGCATTCAATATGTCCGGAATATATTAATATCCCTAGTACAGATTAGAGAACCGACTTTTGACGATTCCGAAAATCTACACATCACATATGTACATGTCCAATGAATGCCATCAAAAGTTCTGTTTTATCGCGGGGCGGTAGTGTAAAATACAAATTCCAATTGACTGGCTAAAACAAAATGCAGCGGAAGCAGATTGAATTGCTACGACAAATTGAGGGCGAGCCAATTCGTTACAGTCCAATTGGTCGGTCGGTGGGATATCGTTTATGTCCGCGATGCCATATCTCCCGCTATGGATACTAATAAACTATACAACAGTTGTAGGTTTATTGTGGTGAATCAAAGCTTTCAATCGATAAGCAATCTAATAGACGATCATTTGGCCGATATACGTTTATCGTTTTGTCGCAATATATAGAATGGCTTGAGAGATACACGGAAATATGCCACTCGCATCGGATCAGTCGTCGGATTAGCGTGTGTACTGAACTGTATTGGACAAATTGTGAGAGTACAAACGAGTCGTGAAAATAGTTTGTTTATACTCTTTCCGACTGGTAAATGGTAACATTCGAACGTGTCGAACTTCAAACGAAATCCAATATCAAATTGTATCTTACATTTGTGTACAATACAGTTTTGGTTGCCGTAACCCTCTCGTTTGTAGGTTCTGTTGTTTAGTTGTTTTCAAAACAAGTCAAGGCGCGTTGAAAAAAAACACCTAAAAACCGGCGAGAAATCGAGAATTTGAAAATGGAAATGTTACTGGTACTTTTAATGTTTTTATACCTAGTTTAAAATAAACGAATAATTTGTATTCAATAGAGTTTTATTGAAATTGACTCTCGTTTGTAAGTTCCTTTGTATTTTGTTATGTTTTTAAAAAGTCAAAGACGTCGAGAAGAACTCGATAATTTGAAAATGGAATAGAATAGTTATGTACTTTTGTTCAAAATAAACAAATCAAGTGTGGCGATACTAGTAACGGGCAATTTTTACGCCACGCACGTGATGAGCTAGATGCGTAGAGCCTAGCTGAAACAACGTCCAAGTAGGTTTGTTGCACATAGAGCTTATTTAAATGGGTATAAAAAATTGATAATTTCTATATAATCACACGAATACCCTTAAAATTTTTGTAAACAATCGTACGCGCTGCGTTTCAATTGGACTACCCTACTTTTAATGTATATTTCATTTTATGTTTTTCATGCAAGTGATTTATAATTTGAATGAAAAACGTTTTTAATCCGTAATACTGTAAATGCAAAACAGTAACAGCACAATCAATCGTGATGAAATTGAAAGTTGCAAATGCAATGCAAATTGAAATGCGCGTACTCCACATGGAAAAGGACCTTAGTTAATTTTAAAACCGGTGCATCTGAACCAACTTGTGAAATCGAGGCGAGGGTGTGGCCAAAAAAAGTAATAATTAATTCCAACAGAGAACATCAAACATTTGGATGTGAAAGAATGGAGAGAATCGTACATGATCAATTTGTATTTATTAACTAATCTAAGGTTTACCATGTTTAAATTGGTGTGCAATAAAATAACGATAGAGACTAACTTTAATCTGTTACGATTTGACGTAACAAGGAAATATTCAATAAGTAAGTCTGTAAACAAGGAAATGATTATGTAGCCGGGATTAATTAAGAGTTAGCATTTATCGCATAAAATATGCAAGAGAAACCGACACAAATTGTATACATTTTGTGAATAAACAGTCTGTTACTGTATAAATTCTAGAGTGCTATAAATCTATAAAACAAAAACATTAAACCGGTGTCGTAAAGGGGGCAAAGTAGGAAATGAACAACAGTTTCCATCTACATTTTTTTTAAATTAGATAGGCTTCCGTTTGACCACAATCCCACCTAATCTTAAGAGACGATGTGGTCTAGGATAGTTAATCACGGTTGTCTAGAAAGCCTAATTCACTCTGGCCTTGAGGATATCCAAAGAAACACTGAAGATGGCAGACGCATAATAAATTAAGAAATATCGACTTCTGTGGATTGGTGAAGTATCAACTAAGTAGCGGTGGAAACCAGCCACTTGTCTGGTAGACCGATTGTAAAAAGGGAAGGCAATAAAATCTTACTACATGTCTCAATAAAATCTCACTGCGGTCACAAAAACGCCAAGCGAAAGTGAGTACGGCGAATCCGCTCACGTCAAGTCCGAAGCGACCTAGGGGAGTAGTAGAGGCGATCTATAAGGAAGACCCATGTTGCACAGACGAATTATACAGATGTGACTATATGAGTTTGACTGAAACAGACCGCAATACCGACGCCCCCATCAAATATTTAAACACGTTATTGTGTTAACGATACGTCCGGTGTAAACGTGCCTGTACAGTACAGAGTAACAGGGATCTTCTATAAATAAAATGCTAAGTTATCTGATTCGTGCGAGCTCGGTAGATCGAATGTGTGCGGCGCTGACAGGCCGCGGGAAGCAAAAATAAAGTTAACCCGCATTCGGGAGGCAAGAGCTGAGGCTTACAAAATACGGGTAGCTCCTAGATCTCTAATGACGAGGTACGCAATAAGGAGATTCCCTTGATCCCTTCAACCGACTCCGTGGCCTAATGGCTACAGGCTTGGACTAACAATCCGGACGTCCCGGGTTCGATTTCCAGTGGATTTTTATCGCTACACGGTTTTGGTTGGTGGTAAGGGATTTTCTACGTCCGTTTTTTTTTAAATCCCCTATTGACTGGGACAGTATTGCGTAACGAGTTGAGGACTCGTTCATCTGGTTTAATTGCGTTAAAAATGTTATCGATTCATACAAACCTACCTTTCGCACGCGGCTTCGTCTATGTGGAGCTAAAAATCGTCATAGACCTTTTCTATACTACAGCCAAGGCTACACGCGTGCCAGTTTAATCACGATTAGGTGAGCTGTTGAGGGGCTAATAAATCAAAAAAGTAAATTAACTCCCTCATTTAAAAGATTAGTGTAATGCCCACAAAATAAAGATAAACCGCGGCAAAAATGAATGCTCACATATTTATAAGCACACATTATATCCGGACAACATTTGTATATTAATAGGTGGTCTCGTTACAAAAGCTCGTAAGCCGTAACTCATCATAAGCATAGATATACGGCGGTTACAACACCCTTTAGCTGTGGAGTTTGCGCACTGCCGTCGTCTTATTCTTGAACCTATTTTATACACCCGATTCCGTTCCCAGGAGTGAACAAGAGTAAAATTACCTCAGTATTTACTCGAGAGATGAGCAATACAATATTTATTGGTGGTCGTTGGCTCTAAGCTTTAGTGTTGGGGGAAAAAATCTTTTATACCAGCTCTTGCACACATTCAATTACTGTTTATTCTTTGTAGAGCTGAGGGGCCTCCGTAATGGCGGGCATGCCGCGTCCCTTCAATAAAATAGGGCCTCACGACCACAAGGAAATTAGAATACGGATCTCAGACGACATTGCATTGTTGTGATGAATAAAAACAAGGAGCAGGGAAAGTTTGATAATATCATCATTGTTATCCAATTGTCTTTCGAAAACAAAAGTGAACTAGATATTAAGATAACTGTCTGAAAAATCTCATTGCGGACTTCGTAATTACTTCGTATCAATTAATTGTTAATAGTAATTGGTGAATAAAATATTGTCAATTTTATTATAGCTTCTGGTTCTTGCTCTGTTGATTTTGATAAACAGTGCTTTCGTATGTCTGCAAGATTAAGCTAAGCGATAAATCTTTTTGCATCCTTCTCCGTATCAATCAATCAATACTATTGAAATAATTTGAATTGTACATAATAATTGAATTAATTTTATAAATGTATATCATTATATGACGGAGTTATTTGTATATTTTCTGAGCAGTATACTTCGTTACTCCTCAACATTTTACGACGGCTTCATAGCATTGAAAACACTACGAATATGCGTTGTAGACGTCTTCACTGCATGCTGTAACAATACTGCAAGAAAATAAAGCCTAATAAAAATTACCCGGATCACGTTTTAGTTATCTGTAACAATAACAGGTGTTCAATTTAATGGTAAACAAGGAACGTTGCCGAATTAGATCGCCGAGTTGTCGACTATTTTTAAATATTTCGTACGCCCAACATCAATGGGTCTTTGTAAGACCAACGTATCAAACTCTACAGGTTTCGGTAACCGTTTAGTAATAGGTATCAACTGGAAATAACACCTACATACGTAAAGGTGTACATTCCTGTTTAGAATTCATTTCTTTACTTATATACATTTGAAGACACGGTTGCCACAGCCACACCCGTTTACTAGTACAACAAAACTGAAATTCAAACGCATATTCGTAACTTTATTGAGACTGAATATGCAAAATACATTTATTCACATTTAAACAACTAAACTGGGATATAGATACATACGTTTATTAATCGAGTTTAAATAGTGAATATTACAGGATTCCATCAGTTACTATTTGATAGTAGAAGTAGATTATCCCATGTCTTTGGGGCATGCCAATTTCATATATATTATAGCAGCCATTGTCAATTAAGTACATCTAAAGCTCTGTTGACGTAATCTTCATCTTTGGCTTTGAAATGCAAAAAGATTATCAAACTTATATCAGAGGGGTCCTTCGTGGTTTCTGACTACGGCTTTTTTTTCTGTGCGAAAACAAAAGATTTGACGAGACAACGTATTTGTAAACTCGTCCATCATTACAAACAGTCTTGGATTAATAGGCATAATTATCTTTTTAAATTAAAAATCTCATTATGTTGAATTATAATGAAGAAAAGGCTTGTTGCTGCCGGTTCGGGGCGGTGAATTTGTAAGGATCGGCGTATTTGTATTGCATTCTAGCTGTCCGGTTTCAATTCCGTACTGTTCTAGGTAGACTAAAACTGAATATGTATGCATGTGACGGGCCACCACCATCTAGTTGCGTATCAGATATTCTGATCAATCATAGTGTTATATACATATAACTGTAATAATGTAATAAATAGTCGTGCAGTATAATTTTATTTAACAACAACAACAACTTGTCTTATCTACACTGTTATTTTAAGATTACGATAAAAATCGAAATCCTTTTTGTTTCGACTCGCCTGCCCTTGCCTTCAGTCTTGGTTTCTGACAACGCCGAGATACTCGTACAGGCGTAAACGCACCAACTCAACCGTGAACTAACGACCCATTGCAGAAATTAAATGATTCGTGTAATATCGCCTTTATTTCTCGTACCTTCATCGTGTATACTCAGTTCACTTTTCGTTCATTCACTCCCACGAATATAGGTCAAAAGCTCCGATTGGTCGGCTACACGTTGACTCGAGCTAAGTTTCGATCCTACGGAGACGGGAACGTATTTCCTCTATCGTGATTTCGTTCAAGTTACGAAGTTAATTAATTTCTCATTAATATGATACAATATGAACCTTATTGCGATTTATATATAACGTTGCTTCAGAGTATCGTTTCACCGCGACTTGAGGGTGCGGTATTTATTATAACATTCCTTACTAGTTCCTTCAAAATTGTAATAAAAGACACAAACGTAAAAGAACGTGAGGCTCGTACCATACCAAGCATCACGCTCGTAACAATATGATATTCTGCATACCAGTGCTGAAGAAATGCGTAAACGACACTGCATACATGGGTAGAATAGAGCATCAAGCAAACCAAATAATGACCATTATTTAATACAGTTTATTCGAATCACTATAACATTTGAGAAAATAAGTGGTTTAGACTTTGAAACTACCGTAGCTCAGGTACAAGAGATAAAATTCCAATTAAGCATTCAGATCATAGATGAACAGATAGGTTCCGCGAATTATTTTACTTCATAACACACACCAGTGGCGTACACTGGCGTCGGGAGGCCAAGATCCACTTTGGATCACTGAGCCATCGCAGTAAGCACTAGTAAGTAATTTAAGCCACTTAACCCAAAAAAATTGGCTACATATACTCCATTGTTAAGTGTACCTATATCGAGGCAATTCAAAACGTACATTTTAACAAAATAAATAACAGTATATAATTATATATGTTACATACCCCGGTACTGACTAGTGAGAGCATAATCCTCTCGTTGAGCGCGAGTGTCTCCCCTTGCTTCATCTTGATGCGTTTCTTGTCGAGGCACTTCATCGCGTACATTTTCCCCGTGTCCGCTTTCCGGCACCCGTACACCTGCGGCACGATATCACGTGATTTACATTTATTTACATAAAAATATAAGAGGCAACGTATTTACTTTTATGTAGGTTTAGGGTGAATTTTCCACTCAAGAGCTGTTGAGTTTAGATATCATTATGCATTTACTTTTTTCAAGCGTTAATAGGGTTCCGTACTCAAAGGGTAAAAACGGGTCCCTATTTCTGAGACTTCGCTTTCCGTCCGTCTACTAGTGCGCCGTGATAGAGTTGAAATTTTCACAGATGATGTATTTCTGTAGCCGCTATAACAACAAATACTAAAAACCAGAATAAAATAAATATTTAAGAGGGCTCCCAAACAACATACGTGATTTTTTTAAGACGTGCGATGTAACATTTTTGTAGCGCCATCTAGTGTCGTACTCGTCTAGTGCTACCGCAAGACTAAATTGGTAACGAAAATCGAGACGCATTGTTTGGTGCATATTATTATTTATGGTTTTCCGTATTTTAGATATTCATATTCTGTACGGAGCCCTTCATGCGCGAGTCCGACTCACACTTGGCCAATTTTTTATTCGAACAATTCATTGTACACCGAAAAATACAAATGACACACCTAAAGAGAAATAGAAAAGAATAAGTAGCTGCTTGTTTTTTTTTTTAAAAGTCTGCCAGCAGATCTACAATTAGTCAAGCTAAAAATTGAAAAGAAAGGACAGTGAAGTTTTAAAGCATTGACATGAACTGTTGTATGATTCTTAATATGCGATTGGTTTGGAGTTTCATTCGTTCTTACTTTTTTGCTGAACGTCTTTCTAGTTCCACTTGATTTAAAACAACATTCACAGATTTATTTTATAGAATTATTAAATGTCAATCTAGTTGGTTTTCAAGACTATGAAAATGATACGGTCACACCATGTACAAGAATTTGCTCAATAGAAGGCCCCTTTATGTGAAAGACTGAGGTCGCTGTGTTGAAAGTTCTCATTTTCCCACTGCTGGGAATAAAAGCGCCTCTTGTAAAGATCCATTGAAATCATCCAAAAAATGATCCATTATAATAATTTCATAATAAAACGTTCCAGTCCCATCCGTTCCGAAGTAGCGCTCCTAGCATTAAAGATTCATTTCGATTCGGAGATTCTTATCAGCGTCTTCCGCCAATCCGCATTGGGCCCGCGTGGTGGACTATGGCCCATACACTCTGTAGCAGAGTATGCATAAGTAGGTCTGAGCTTTTGCAGTGGAGACGTATATAGGCTGTTGATGTTGTATCAGCGCCTTCCACTCACAGTATGCGAGAATATAGGACACAGAAAATCGATATTATCAGCGACATGTACAAAGTATTAACATGTCTAATGTCTCTATTCAGCAGTATTGTCGTTGAGATTAACAAATTAGACATTCAGCGGGTTTATCGGTAAACAGTTTTAGGACCATATATTAATTCAGCTAAGGCGATTGAAAGTTATTACTTTATTACCTTATGGCTACAAACTTTCCCGCGTACACCCTGATCCACCACCTTAGGGTCTGAGTTTGGAAAAATAAGGAGCCTCCCTTACCTGCTATATTTCAAGTGCTTGGGCTGTATATTTATACCAAACAAATGTTGTGAGCTGTGATTTTTCAAAACGCGGACTTCGACAGTACAATTCAACACAAGTCTTGCATATCTGTCATTTTCCTCATCTATCTTGTAATTGAGGTTGTAAATAAAAGTTTGCTTACCTCCCCAAAGCCACCTCTGCCTATAATGCGATGCACGCTGAAGTCGTTCATTGTTAGCTGTATGTTTAACTCTAAGTTTTTCCATTGGCAAAACCTTGTATATTTGTCACTGCAACAAGGAAACATTAAATTGTTGTTACATGTTTTCTAATGCAAATTATAGTTCGCGTAAAAGACTATTTGGTTAATAAAGGAACACCTCCGGGAAACGAATTGTCTTACAGACGAGTGTTAGCAATAAGTTGCACTCAAAGGGTCACTAATGTGAGTCGACAAGAAACATAAACTCTTGTCCACTAAAACAGTATTTTGCGTGTCTAGGACAATTTCATATAGGAAAAAAATTTTGAAATCAAAAGGCCAAAACCAAATGCAACAATAAAGCATACCTTTCTAAGAAATTTTTAAACGGCTCCCCTCGTAGATGCTGGAATATTTCCTCAATGTACGGCTGTAACACAAAGTGAAACGTTAGAACCGGTCGCACGAGGAACCAAATAAAGAATTCACCGACGCTGTGACAAACTTTACCTCGAAAAGGTTCGGTGGCACTTCATGCTTCATTAAATATTTTTGTACATGCGCTACGCACTCCTTAGAATAATCCTGAAAGGGAAACAAACACATCAGTGTATGCAAATTTTGTTTACTCCAAGACTAGGGACTGATTTACGTGGATCTTTCAAATCAATCACTCACACGTGACTGCGCAATGTCCTTTTTTTTTTCATTCACAATGCTGCCACTCAGCATTCATCTCACCTGATGATAAATGAAGATGAGGACGTAGAATGGATATTTGGTCACCCAAATAGATAAGGCACTGGTTACATTATCTCTTCTTACCACAGAAATACTTCAGTTTGGTCGAAGCTATAGAGTCTAGACCGTGCGGTGTCAGGATTTAGACTCACTTTTTTCGAACTCAACATTCTAGGAATTCAACATTATGGTCCGGAAGGGTTACATAGGTGTCGTAATAGGCAAACTCCCAGGACAAGGGCAGCAACTTCTATCTTACTGCGATTACCAATACAAAAGCCAAGCAAGGCGAACATTCTGAAGTGGAAGTCTGTCGTCGTCGTGACGATCCATGCGCTAGACAAACGTAAGTTCAGCAGCGTACATTGAATATGCAGCTGATAGCAAGACACAGAGTAGTAGAATATAGATAATATAGAAGTATATATATCACATATGCTGGCTAAGAACCCTTCAAATCGTGTGTGAAGCCAGTACAAAGACTTAAGTAGTAAGCTCTGGTATATATCGACTACTCAGTGGGCTCATAGTATTATGGTATACGTTTTCTTTATGTATGTATTCATAGACGGAGGAAGTTCATGCTCTATGGTAAAATGAAGAGTTGTTTTGGCTTCAAAATGAGACACAAATGTCTTTTCTTGGGTGTGGTTGAGAGTAAGAAGAATCAACGTAAAAGCGTTATCTGAAACAGAGACTTGTGTGCTTAAGACAATGATTGGTGACCATGAAAATAAAGGCTTTCCTTTGACTTTCAGTTTCGATCACTTTAACCGCCGCTTCGTCAAAACTACGATTATTACGAAAAACAGAATATTTTTTCATATCGCCGTAACCTATAAGATATTTTTTGAATCTGTCCTGCGCTTTGTACACTATTTACAAAATTAAGAAAAACCGTCCAAGTGCGATTCGGACTCGCGCACGAAGGATTCCGTACTATTTATTCTCTACCTCTTCCGTACCAAAACCTCCCTTAAATATTTGTTTTATTTATTGATATTGCACGAGAATATATAACTAAATATTCTGTGAATGTTTCAAGCGTCTACCTGTCACCATTATAAATATCGAGCAAAAGAATCACGTTTGTTGTATGGGAGCCCTGTTAAATATTTATTTTATTCTGCTTTTTAGTATTCGTTGTTATAGCGGCAACAGAAATGCATAATCTGCGAATTTCAACTGTCTAACTATCATGGTTCATGAGATACAGCCTGGTGACAGATGGACAGACAGACGGACGGACAGCGGAGTCTTAGTAATAGGGTCCCGTTTTTACCCTTTGGGTACGGAGCTCTAAAAAACGTAAAGAATATTTTCAAAATACTAGCATTACAATACGTTGTTTGTACAAAATCATTATTGTTTGTACTAAGTGGCAAACGTGAATGACAAGTCATTGCCACTATTTTTAAACATATAGACTATAGACTTAGACTATATATAATAAATCTGTAGAATCGACGTGTCTGTACATTGATTTTTTTTGCCAAAAACTGATTGAAGGTGACACGATAAATGTAACAGAACACAATAGGACCATTTTTAAACATTTTGTCTGTCTGTCTGTCTGTCTGTTTGTCTGAACCGGCTAATCTCCGAAATTACAAAACCAAATTTGATGCGGTTTTCAAAATTAAATTAGGCGCAGGTCAAGGCAACATCTAAGCTTTATTTCATCAAAATCGGTTCACGCAATAAAAAGATATCTTCAAAAAACCTGTAGAATCGACTTACCTGTATATGGAGAATCGACGCGTCTATCTGTACATTGAAAATACTTCCCAAAAATGGTTTGAGGGTATACAGAATACAAAAAAACAGCCAAGTGCGAGTCGGACTCGAGCACCGTGGGTTCTGTACAGAATAACTACAATGCCTGATTAATTTCAAATAGCAAAGACAAAAGAAAGTGCTTTAGTGGTTAATGTTTAAAAGTGATTTTAAAACATTACCTCAGTCTTTGAAGTGACTGATTGATTGACACGTGTTTTTTTTACCATAATCTTACCTGATGTTAAGCGACGATGATGTCTAGGATAATTCACGGTTGCCTATAAATAGTCTATTCACTGTGGCCTTAAAGTTATCGCTTAGGAAACACAAAAGCCGGCAGGGAATTCCACTGCTTAGCTGTAAGCACGTGGTAAGTGACAATAAGATAGAAAGTATGTTTAGCCAGGAGACTCAAACTAATAGAGGTACTCAAGTGCTCTGCTACCTCACACCTGTAGAATCAACGTGTCTATCTGTACAGAAGGTTTGCCCAAAATTTTTTGAGGGTGATATAGGTAGTATAACAGAATACAAAAACCAGTTTAGTGGGTTCTGTACAGAATGGCTACAATGCCTGACTAATTTCAAATAGCAAATACAAAAGAAGGTGCTTCAGTGGTTAATGTTTTAAAGTGTTTTTGAAACATTTCCTCAGCGTTAGAAGTGACTGACTGACAGCCGAAACCATGTAGGGTAATGAGATTTTGCAAATATTTTCTTTTTATGATAGTTCCGCAAAAAGAATATGTGATGCAAGTTTGTGTTAAAGTTTGCGATTGCCGTGTAACGACACATTAAACTTTATATGATTGGATTTGCAACAAGCACCACTGTTGGTAGGCGGATTGGTGATCGCAGTAAGATTTTGTAGTTACATAGCACCTATATCAGGTAAAATTAGCGATAGAAGTTTGTACAAAAAGTTCGTAAATAGTTGTTTTTTGTATGGGTTTGTATTTGACCTTCATCTGACATGATTTTTTAACATTAGATAGGCTTCCATTTTATTACAATCTCACCTGATCTTAAGCGATGATGTGGTCTAGGATCGTTCACGGTTGCATAGAAATAGTCTATTCACTCTGGCCGTAAAGTTATCGAGGTTGTATCGCTTGGGAAACACAGCCGGCAGGGAATTCCACTGCTTAGCTGTACGCACGTGGTAAGTGACAATAAGGCCGTTGGATAGAAACCATGCTTACCCAGGAGCCTCAAACTAATAGAGACACTGGCTTTGCTACCTTTCATACCGGAACACAACAGTGCTATTAACAATTCTGGTTGGTGGCAGACTTAGGTAACATGGTGGTAGCGAGCCAGGCAGACAAAAAATGGCTTACCACAAACCAAACCGAGTACCGATAGATACTGGGAATCGAACCCTAGACCTCCGGATTGTGAATCGAACATTTAGCAATTAGGTCACGGAGGCGGTAACTACTCTAATTTTAACGAAAAACTGAACATTTTAATAGACAAAACAAACTGTTATAGACAAAACAAAACATTTCGAACAATATTTACATAACAGACTAAATATAATAAAAGCCAGATGGGCATAGATAATGCCTTCACCATCATCATCATTAGCCAGGAAACGTCCACTGCTGGGCATAGGCCTCTTTCGTGGTACGCCACATCGACAGGTCCCGAGAAACCAAGTACCGATAGGTACGAGTTACGGTTGTCAGTACGAACGTGTTGCCATTTTAAAAGCTTTTATTTAACTTGCAATGTATGTATGTATGTATGTTCGGGTCAAATCTTGCAAGCTGAATTAGAAGCACTTCCTCTTATCCTAGGGAGTTGGAATTTTTTAAGACACGGAGGAGGAGACTTGAAATTTGGAGGCTGCGTTTTTTGTAAAGTGAAAGTATCAGCTAAGAAAGGATTTCCCGAAATTCCATCCCTAACAGGGTAAAATAAGGGATGTAAGTTTGTACGAGAGTCCGTTATTTTTGAAGATAAGTTTGTATGGGAACTCTGTTGTTTTTGAAGTCAATATCATGAAAATTGATAAGAAGTCTTATGAAATAAAATTAAGAGTGATGTGTTTTAGCGATTTTGAAAAATCGAAAAATTATTTGAAAGTCAACCATTTTTGAAGATAATGCCATGAAAATTCATATGTGGTTAGATTATAAATAAAGAAATACGTGTTTCACTGAGTTTTAATGGGGATTAAAGGGGGGGGGGGGGGGGGGGGGAGTTTGTATGGGAACTCTGTTGCATTTGAACTCAATAATCAAAATCATGAAAATTTATAGTAAATAAATGGCTAGATTTGATACAAAGAAATACGTGTTCCACGGGTTATTAATGGGGGTGGGTCATTTTGTATGATAACTCCGATGTTTTTGTAATCATCAGCATGAAAATTCATACTCAGTCTTATGAACTACAGTTAAGGGTGACGATCTTAGTGTTTTAGAAAAATCATCCCGTATTGGGTGAAATCAGGGATGCAAATTAAAATTTCAGTTCCTCATTTTTGAAGATAATAACAAGAAAATTGTTAAGTGGTTAGAGAGTGGACACAGATAAATACGTGTTTACGCATATTTTTAATGGGGGTGAACAGGGGTTGAAAACTACCGAAGTAGTTCCGGTAGTTAGCCTTACTGATAAAAATTAAGAGTGACGTAGTTTCACACATAATGAAACAATCTAATATATAAAAATGACACGGTTTTTGTGGTCGCACTTCTGCGAAACGGCTTGACCAATTTTTATGTGAATCTTGCACCCTCTTACCTCCACCTCTTACCCATATTTTTATGTCGATTTTAGAATTGTAGTATGAATAATATACAAATAATTATTCGTTACCTGAAAGCGTCACGTCAGTTTCATATTTGTTATGTAGTTGATTTATCCAATGGGATAAATCCTAAAGTACACGCGAGCGGAGCCGCGGGCAGAAGCTAGTATAGACTAAGTTTTGTCTTTTTAGTGTGTATGTTTTATACCTCCAAAACAAGGTTGAAATGTAAACGGCAAACAAAATCCTAAAAGAGTTTCATAATGACGATTTAATAGTAGAAGAATACATTGTACAAAGTCGTTGTAAACGTCTCTTCTCTTGACCTGTTAATTTGTGGAACTTTATAAATGAAACGAACTTATTTTCAGGATAAATTTTAGATATTCCTGTGTACATTTTTACAGAGACTGGTTATATAGACACCTTAATTATCGTAAACTAAAACCTGAGCTCTATTTATAGCATCATAATGAAAATAAAACATTGGAGATCTTTGAGAGACGTGGGCCCTATCTTATTTAAACAAAGCAGAGTTTCTTTGTAATAGGAACAGCAAATAGCTCCCTGGCGAACACTTCATCAATCCTTTCCAGAGAAATGAAGTGCTGCACAAACATCTGATCAACGTTTTGACAAAACAAGACCTCCATTTGGCAACTTGGTTTTCACTTGACTACTTGCGACATAAAATGAAGAAAATAGATCATATTTAACGCATACCTATATTGCTCATTCTTTATCAATTTATACACAACCTCCACGCTTATCAAGAGGTTATTATGTTGTTTATGGATAGATGCCACTGCCTATCTCCATCTAGAAGGGATCGGCCCTATTCTAAAGTCGATACCATACGGGCATATTACTTAAGAGGGTATGCTGTTGTCAAAGCGCCCATACAAACGTAGTCCAGTCATATTTTGAGTATTAAGCTATGAAAATCTATGAAATTTTCAAGACACAATCTAGAAACAAATATCTGTGTCGGTGGTGAGTCAGATTTTCGTTTAAATATATACTTCCAGAGTTACAGGGCGTCAAAGTATTGTATTTTTCGGTAATAAAAAGCCCCAACTTTGAACCTGATTTACAAGAGTATGAATCAATTTAGAACAATTTGGAAAAACCACCGACATCTGAAATTTCATTAGTATACTGTATTAAAAAAATGGTTACATAATATACTGCATCCTTCAAATGATCCCTGGACTACGAAACATCCAAATAACGGGTGGATAACATCGCGTAATGTATGCTGTCTCACCGTACGCGCTCGGGTAGGATAGGGCTCGGAGAGGGACAGCTACAAAACAATGCAACCTTGAAACCGACCACATGGTCTTACCAACATAGCCTCTTAAGGTGAGAATTGTGTGTGTATGTGTGTAATTTATGTCGTCTATCTCACACTCAACTTCATGCAATACAAGCTTTTGGTCCGCGATCCTGACTGAGTTATAGTAGTAGCTATGTTTTGACAGCGCTAATTCTATTAAAAGGAAAGAGTACCCGATAAAAAATGTACGTATTTCTGTTATGGGTGACGTCTCGCTGTATGGTCCAAAACGAGACGGATAAGAAGATTACTTACGACGTTTGGCTACGCGCACACAACCTGCGGCCGACTCGGAGAACAAAAGCATTCCTTAGATAAGAAGCGCTAGCGGCACCTGATTTTTTGCAAGTTTTATGAAGATTTTAAATACGATCATATTCGTCAAGTTATTGTACAAGTTTGGATTATTGCGTGTATCAAGAAAGTTTATTGAGGAAACATGTCAACAGAAGAGTGTTTAGCGGTATTGTCCGACACGGCTACATTGCTAAACAATACAAATACAAATTTGAAGAAATGCCCTAAGGCCCGATTAACAAAGGGATACATCGAAACACGCATCAAGACCATAGACGAATACTGGACAATATTTAAAACAGCTCATCAAGACCTACTGAAGTGCACGCCGAGGGAGAAAAGGGCAGGACTGACATACTTCGTAAATAATGAGTACCATGAATATGAAGAGTTATATACATGTATGCAAGCTGACCTCAAGGATCTTTTAAGTACATTCACGCGATCCAATGCAGATAATCCAGGTCAGATCAACGAAGGCATTGTCAAGTTACCTCAGATTCACCTACCAACATTTTCCGGTGTATACGAAGAATGGCCGTCGTTCAAGGATTTGTTCACCACCTTAGTTCACCACAACGCATCCCTAAGCAAGGTACAAAAGCTGCATTACTTAAAGAGCAGTCTCACTGGCGAGGCTGAAATGTTACTAAAACACATTCAGGTAACAGAGATAAACTACGACCCAGCATGGGAAACACTGCACGCGCGATTCAGCAACAAGCGGCTTATAACAAATTCAATATTGAAGAAATTATTTTCACAAAAGAAGATATCGGTTCAAACGGCAAATAACCTAAAATCATTGTTAGATGTAACAAGCGAATGTCTGAATGGTTTAAAGAACCTCGATATTTCCGTGGACTATTGGGACCCAGTAATAATATTTCTGGTGGTACATAAGTTAGACCCAGAGACACATCGTGATTGGGAAGAGAGTTCATTTAAGAATAATCAAGAAGAATTGCCGACGTGGACGGATCTAGTAACATTCTTACAAAACAAGTTCCGCACACTCGAACTGATCAATCCTGTTTCAAGAGACAAGCCGATCATGAAAGCAAAGGAATACGCTGCACATGTTTCTACAACTGACATCATCAGTACAACAAAAGAATGCCCTAAATGTAAGGAAAATCACACCTTATGTCATTGTAAGGAGTTCACGAAGATGGAAACACCCGCAAGATACGAATACGCAATGAACAACAATATATGTTTTAATTGTCTGGCCCCAGGACACTCTGCTAAGAAATGTCGTCTCAACATGTCCTGTCGCAAATGTCAAAAACGTCATCACTCGTTGTTGCACACCAGCACTCCGAGCCCCAAGCCCACGACAGATCAACCAGACAATATCAATGTTCAAGTTCACCATGCCCAAGTCAAGCAAGAAGAAACGGAAGTGAATCATACTACAGATAATGAAGAAACAAATCTTGAGATACCCGCACATTTCACTGCTGGAGATGTTACTGCGCTATTGCCTACTGCCCTCGTGCAAGTTAAGGATGAAAAGGGAAATACCACAATACTACGCGCTCTAGTAGACAACTGTTCCCAAGATACGTTTATAAGTGAGAGAGCCGCCCAAGCACTAAGACTCGAAAGAAAACCGGTAAACGGCACTATCATTGGAGTTGGCTCAACCAAAACTGTAGTAAAACATGTAACTGAGATCGAGCTTCTTTCTACCACCAATAAGGACTTTCATCTAAAAGTCAAGGCGTTTGTTGTCCCCACGAAACTCACATCACAACAACCGTCACAAGCAATATCTAATACAAGCACTTGGTCACACTTAAAAGGTCTAGTCTTAGCCGACCCCAAGTTTAATGAACCAGGAAGAATAGACTTACTACTCAGCGTTAAGGTGTGTGCTAAGATTTTTCAAGGAGAACTAATCAAAGGTCCCCCAGGTACTCCATGTGCCCAAAATACCACCCTGGGATGGATTCTTTTAGGAGAAGTAGAAGAGAAAGTACCAAACGATAATATGGTAGCCATGCACGTGACACTGGATATGGATGGTATGCTAAAAACCATGTGGGAGTTAGAAACAGATGACAAGAAACTGCTAACCACAGAAGAAAGAAGATGTGAAGAAATTTATCAAGCTACTCATTCCAGAACAGATGATGGACGTTATCAAATCAAAAAAAAAAAAAAAAAAAAAAAATGTTTATTTCGTTTACAACCTTTGTATGTATACAGTACGTGGAGGCTCTCCTTTTAAGTATAGATAATACTTGTATTAGGAGGCCCCACTCTTCCCCGCGTAAAATAGTTGCAGCAGAAGGCTGATTAATAAACTACATAAAACAATATTTGACCTTAAGAATAATTTATGGAAAAAACAACAACATTAGAACTACTAGAATTATATCTATAAACATCTTAAAACTAAAGTGTGTGGGAATGTGTGAGAGAAGAATGTGAGGGTGTGTGTGAGGTGTGTGTGTGTGTGTGTGTGTGTGTGTGTGTGTGTAAGTTGTTGGGATCGGTCAGCATGTCCACTCTTGCTACGTCACAGCCTCGATAAGAGACTCGGTCTCTTGGTACGTTAGCTGTGTTAGGTAGTTAGTTACTAGTTTTTTTGCTTCGAAAGGTGTTTTAGCATATAAGTTTAGGTTCCTATTTAACTTGTTGTATAAAGCCGCTGACAGGTTTTTATATTGTTTATGTCCAAAAGTCGTTTTAACGTGGTAATATGGAATAACATTTTGGATGCGTCTGCTTAGTGCGTTGGTTGTTACGTATGAAAGTGACTTGTGCCGTTTTAAAATTGTGAACAAGATGTATAGTTGCCTTACGGTCAGAACTTCCGCCAGAGTGTAAAGGTCACGGGTAGGGAATCTGAGAGGCTTGAAAAGCATCACCTTAAGGAG
This sequence comes from Carcina quercana, assembly GCA_910589575.2. Lineage (NCBI taxonomy): Eukaryota > Metazoa > Arthropoda > Insecta > Lepidoptera > Depressariidae > Carcina > Carcina quercana. The sequence continues at coordinate 8,721,501 of OU342439.1, forward strand.
GGCTCTTTGCGCTCTCTCAAGTTCAAGAAACTTGATCTTGGAGGCTCCGCCCCAGGCCGGAATGCAATATACCAAAACTGACTGTACAAGTGCGGTGTATACTCTTGTTATAATCTCTTTCGTTGCAACATGTCTCAGTGTTTTGAGAATCCAAATCAGTTTTCGACTTCTGTTGGTTATGAGTTCCAGGTGAGGATGCCAGCTAAGCCTTTGGTCAACCATGACTCCCAGGTATTTAATTTGACTAACTTTCGAGATTACAGGGCAATTGCAGTTTAGATTTTCTACATCGTTGCAGTAATGTATTTTCATTATGTTTTCAGGTGGAGGTTGGCCAGAGTTGTAAATAGAGAAACATATATAGTTTGTTTTATTGGTGTTTAAAGTTAAGAGATTGCAGTCTAGCCACTTAGCAACATTAGTAAGCGCGCGTTCAGCATTTTTATAAACGTCTACCCACGTGTCCCCATAGAGTACGATGGCTGTGTCGTCAGCGTATGAGAATATTTTTCCCTGGTCAACATGCATATCACACAGGTCATTTATGTAGGCTAAAAATAGTGTTGGGCCGACGACGCTTCCCTGGGGTACTCCAACCTTCATTTCCAGGGTGTCACTAACATAGTTAGCCATTTTGACACACTGGGTTCGTCCCTGTAGATAGCTTTTAAAGAGAGCGTGAGTATGTCCCCTAATTCCCATGAGTTCCAATTTTTTGAGAAGGATTGGGGTAGAGACGGTGTCAAATGCTTTTTTTAAGTCCAGGAAAACTGCTATACATTTCTTTCCACTGTCTAGTTTTTCTACAATTAGAGTGCTGAGGGCTAATATCGCGTCTTCTGTAGACATATTTCTCCTGAAGCCGAATTGTCTGTCTGATAAAAGATTGAAATTATTAAAGAATGTTAGGAGTCTGGAATTGATAAGCTTTTCTAAAATTTTTGAAATGGCAGGGAGGACCGATATTGGACGGTAGTTATTGACATCGTCTTTATCCCCACCCTTGAAGACCGGGGTGACCAGCGCCCTTTTTAGATAATCAGGGAACACGCCACTATTAAAGCATCTATTAGCAAGATGGGTAATAATCGGGATTAGAACCATTTTAGCATGCATTAAAAATTTGTTTGGTATATTGTCCCAGCCTGGAGCACTCCCACAATCAAGTCCCATTAGAACCCTTTCAACCTCACTCTCGTCTGTCTCAAGCAGAACAAATGAGGATGACAATGATACTGTACATTGAGGCAATGGCGGGGTCGTATTAGTTTTATTTTTTAAAATAATTTCTTCAGCTAAGGCGCTACCAACATTTGCAAAGTAACAATTTACATAGTTTATTGAAATCTCTGGAGATGGTTTTACGTTTAAAAGGCAAGTGTTGTCAGTTTTTTTTGATTTAAATTGCGTTATTTCATTTATATTATTCCATAAAGTTTTGTTATTTTTTACCGGTTTTGCTAGTTTTTCACGATCATATCTCCTTTTTAGTTTTTTTATTTGATTTGTACAGTAGTTTCTATATCGTTTGTAGGTAATTTCCAATATCTTGTCTGAAGGATTTGATTTAAGCGATTTTTGCATATTGTTACGGTTTCTGATACAACGTAAAACTCCCTCGGTCATCCACGGCTTAAGAGTCCACTTAGATCTCGTTATAGAAAGTATTTTTGTGTGTTCCCGAAGTGCATTACTTATGTGATTCGTTAAAAGGGTTGATAGCATTTCAGCATCATTTACAGATAAAAAAGTTTGAATGTCAGTTTGTTCTAAAGTGCGAAGCGCTGAGTCAAAATCGATGGTTTTTTTGAATTTAGTACATTTTTCGAGCCGTTCTACTCCATTTAGGCTAAGTAATATTGTTAAGTGATCGGTAGTCGAGGTTTTTAAAACGACAACGACACCCTTTGTTTTTCTTTTATCTATTTTAAGCATAAAGTGATCTAGGCAGTTTTTGTCCCTAGTCGGAAAGATGTGTCCCGTCAAGATCCCATGCATTGCTAGGGTAGTTAAATAGTTTGTTCGATTTCTGTATTCTAGGGGTTGCTCTGTCGGTCTTGGTATCAGGTTTATATTAATGTCACCAGTAAGGATAATGTGACTGCGTAATTTAATTTTATTAAGGTGTGTACTAAGTGAGTTTATGAATGGGTCGGCGTTTCTTTGAGATGGTGAACGGTAAATACCCAGGACTGTGTATGTAGACATAGAAACTTGCATACAGGAAGCGTGAATTAAGTCTATTTCAGTGACTTTAGCTTTGATGGTATCTTTTATGTAGACGACTACACCATCGTTTTGATTCAGCTGATGTCGTGTACTATAGCTCGTGTAATTTTGTAAGTGTGGAATAGGTTTATCTATGTTTAACCTGCATTCAGTAAGAACCAGGATGTCAATGTCACATTTCACGGGTGATATTGTTATCAAAAAGTCGTCCATGTTACGATATATACTACGTATATTCTGCGTAATTATGTTGAGAGTTGCTTTTTTAATATTAATAAGTTTTGCTAGACTATCAATGCAGGATTCAAATGAATTAGTTATTTCCGTTTCGTCTATTTCTTGTAGTGTGTTTGTACTATCCATTATTCGATTCTAATGAGAGACTAAATTCGCTTTCATGATCAGGAATATTTGTGTTGTAAATAACGTTAACTTTGTTTTGGATGTGAACTTGGTGTGATTGTAATAAGGTAAGTTTTGAGTTTTGTGTGTTTTTCTGGGTATGGATAAAGTGGATAAATATATGATTGTGTGTAAGTAAACATTTGTAAGTGAGTGTGTGTGAAAGTGGTGACATAAAGATTGTACGAGAGACAGAATTTGTTTTTTGAGAGTTTGACAATGAGTACTCTAATACATAGATATAGTTGACTATTAATATACGAGGCGTTGTGACATCGTAGAGTGTAAGTTTAATTCTATTCAGGCCGAGCGAGTAATGTGATCTGAAGATGTTCGTAAAGGATAGTCACTTCAGCAGTAGTTGATGTACTTGCTCTTCGCTCGTGATCACTATGACTGGAGAGTTATCGTCTTTTCTGACATATACTTTCCCGTATGAAGTCCAGCAATATTTATAGGATTTGGATTTCGATAAATCTCGAGCAAGGAAGTGCAGACGGGCTCCTTTTGCTGTTAATTGTTCAGAGACAAAAATTGGGGTATCTTCATTGGTCCTCAGTCCTAAGTGTTTTGCGCATAATTTAGTTTGGTGTCTTATATTAAAAGACTTACTCATTTTAATGATGTCCGTCTTCAATAATGTTGAGGAGGTTTCTACCACAATGGGGGTGTTCTGAACATTATCCTTTTTTCCACGTACTCTATAAATATCTTTTATGTCGCTGATGTTGATAATACAGTCAATGGTATTAGACAGGCACAGCACCATTTCAATAAGGTCGTTTTTCGTTTCATTATTTTTCTTGGGCACATTTTTTATCTCGAAACTAGTTTTACGGCTTCCTCTTTGTAAGTCCTCAATCTTGCTCTCTAATACAGCAATGTATTTTCTGTCTTCATTACTTTTCCCTTCCAACATCTCAATTTTCTTTTTGAGCTCATCATTTTGGGCAGTTAGATGCATCACAGATTTCTCAATGTTTTCATTGGTATTCTTTATTTCCCATTGAGTGGCAGCAATTTTTGCTAGTTCTTTTTGTTGATCGGCAAATAGAGAAGTTATCGTGGTTTTCATAGTATCCCTAAACTCGTCCATCTCCGATACCAGACAGTCATCTCGAGTTCGTTTCTGCCTGGTGAATACGTAGTGTGGAGAAGTTGTATCTATGCGGGAGATAAGGTTTGATTCCGATTCTGATAAAGACCTGTTCATATTTGCTTCCATTTTACAGGCAATTTAGCTCACAGAGAGATGCAACCCTAATTCTTCAGAACAAAGATGGCGTAGTAGGCTGCGCGTGAGCAACTAGTTCGCTAATGAGTGGGCGGGGCCGCAGGTGAATATTGCTTTGTAGTATCTCTTGAGAGGCGGAATTTATGCGTGCCTTCCCAAAATGGCGTATTTCAGCGTCGCAGTGTGATAATTAGTGGGAGTGGCTTATGGTACCAGGGCCAACAGAAGTGCAAGTGGATAGTTGTTCTACTCACTGTTTCAGTCTTCTGCGCTCCTATTTTCTGTACACTATTTAACTGACTTTTAATTTTGTTTTATGATTTTATTATAATTTAGCACAGATTCTCACACGTTTACACCTTACGGCGGTCCGGGGGAAGAGGAGTTATATTGTGAAGCTACCTACGAAGACAGACAACCTATTATCAACACAAGGAAATACAAGAGACATAGCACTGAAAAGGCTACACCAACTAGAAAGAAGATTCGAGAAGAATGAAGATTTAAAGAAAGAGTACCTAAAAGTAATGGAGGAATACAAGGAAATGGAACATATTGAAGAAGTACCAGTTGATGAAAGAGATAAAACTGCTGTGTACCTACCACATCACGCAGTCGTGAAGGAAGAGAAGGAAACCACGAAGGATATTCATGAAGTTGACAGCATTTCAATAGATAGATGGTTACACACACTAGACAAGTCAAATCAAAGAGTCACTGTCCATGGATTTTGTGATGCATCTACGAAAGCCTATGCTGCTGTGGCCTATTTAAGAGTTCAAGAAGAGAACGGAGAAGTCAAGACGGGAATTATAGCCGCAAAGACACGGGTGGCACCTATCAAACCAGTGTCACTGCCCCGCTTAGAATTGTGCGGTGCCGTACTGCTGTCAAGACTTTTGAAGCAAATAAGGGAAGCCATGAGAATGAAGAGTTCACAGATATTTGCCTGGACAGACTCCACAATAGTGTTGTCATGGTTATTTGGAGATCCAACGAGATGGCACACATTTGTCAGGAATCGAGTAGTGGAAATTCTAGACAACATCGGAAACAACTGGTACCACGTCCAAACAAATAACAACCCTGCATACGCTGCGTCAAGAGGGACATCGGTTATCCACTTGAAGGATGATGAGATGTGGTGGAAGGGGCCAGAATGGCTTGGAGAAGAAGAAATCAAATATAGTAGACCTATAAATATGAGTACAAATTTGGAGAGGAAAGAAATTATTCATACCAATTTGAACATAACAACTGAAACAAAGGAAGAAAGTATGGCAAAAGAGTTTGCAGAATTTAATAATCTTACGGAACTACTGAAGACAATTTCATACTGCAAGAGATTTCTGAAGGGAAAGAATATGAAAGATAAAGAAGCACCCCTAACTACAAAAGAATTAGATGATTCACTGAAAGCATGCATAAAAATAGAACAAAGGAATAGTTTTGAAGATGAAATTATTAAATTAAAAGAAAGGAAATATGTTAAGAGCAGCAGCAGATTAAAAACATTACAACCATTTTTGGATGAAAACAATATACTCAGGGTGGGCGGTCGCCTTCGAAACTGTGAAGTAGAAGAGGACAGAAAGCATCCTATTATACTTGACAACAAAGCTTTAGCAACTCTCATAGTAGCTGATGCTCATCACAAGACGTTGCATGGAGGAATCCAATTGATGATGGCGTTTTTACGGTCGAAGTATTGGATTCTTAAGTTGAAACAAATGGTCAAAGCAAATATTCGCCAATGTTTAATCTGTGCCAAGGAGAGTGCTACAACAAAAAGCCAATTGATGGGAGACCTGCCACGAGTTCGCGTGACACCTGCGAGACCGTTTTTAAATAGCGGTGTGGATTTCGCAGGCCCTTACCAGACACTCACGTCTAAGGGAAGAGGAAAATGTGCACATTTGTGGAGTGACCAAGGCAGAAATTTCGTCGGAGTCAATAAAGAGCTTATTGCGGCATGGCAAGATGCAAAGCTAACATTTGATAGTGATATAACAGAATCACTTGCGCTTGATGGCACTCAATGGCATTTCATACCAGTATACAGTCCACACATGGGTGGTCTATGGGAAGCAGGAGTGAAATCCATGAAGCATCACATGAAAAGAATACTCACCCGAAATCTAACTTATGAAGAAATGACCACCCTCCTATGTCAAATTGAAGCATGTCTTAATTCAATACCTCTGAATGCTATCGAACACACAGATACGGATATGATTGAACCTCTAACACCGGGACATTTTCTTATCGGCGAAGCACCAATCAATGTACCGAGCCCGGAGTTTAAGGATGTTCCTATGAACCATTTATCACGCTGGCAGCATACACAGAAGCTATTGTCAGATTTTTGGCATAGATGGCAGCATGAATATTTATCTACGCTGCAACAACGATCAAAATGGCCAATGAAAAGTACAGAGCTGGAGATAGGACAAATTGTACTTATTAAAAATGAAGTTCTTGCTCCGGGAAAATGGCTGCTGGGTCGCATAGTGGCAAAACATCCTGGCGCTGATGGTAGTACCAGAGTGTACAGCGTGAAAAGTGGTAGTAATGTGACAAAAGGAAATGTTACAAAATTATGTTTGTTACCCATAAATACAGCTACATGAATGTTTTTATTATATTATGTTAAAGGCCTGTATGTCCTTTGGTGGGCGGTATGTTATGTACGTTTACATTCTATGACTGTAGCTGTGGGCTCAGATCAAATCAGTCTGCAATTATACACTGAAGAGACCACACGTCGTTTTATTTCTGTGCCTGTGACGTAACCAAAATTAAGCTTTATCACCCCAACATATGGTTGGACATGGTTTTGCACTTGGCCTTCAATCGCATGGTGGTAAGTGACGATATGGCTTAAGGCGCACGTTAATAGATCTTAGAGTCATAGTCATATTTCTACATTGTATGATAAGATCAATATTAAACGCAAAACCGATGAATCATATCAATCAATAACATTCAAAAGAACAATGATTCACATTTCCCAATAATATAACAACAATAGTTTGATTAAAAAATATTTCGATTCAGCATCATCATTGTTGGCTTCATCAGCCCACGCTGGACATGAGACTCATAGATCGCCAACCAACTGACCCAAGGATTATTTATCATTTCCTATAGATTTATTCCGTCGATAAAAAGCTTATCCATTGAGTAATCGAATTCCTAAAAGTGATATAGCGATGTCATCTTCTAAGGTTCATTATTGGATTACACATAACATTCGTCACTAAGGGCCGGTCGTGGGGCCAGCTCGGTAGCGGACCCTGATCAGGGGCTCTATTTTTGATTCGCTCGTGTGACATAGCTTCGTCGCACACGACTTAAGTCACGATCGACTACAAGTCGCATGAAGGTTTGACCGTATTTTTGAATCATTCGCCTCAGGTGCTGTTAATATATCTTAAAGTGTTTAAATTTATCCGTTTTACGCAGAAAAATAAAACCGGTAATTCATGCAAGGAAAACGGAACGCAAAGTTCATAGAACAGTTCCTACTGTCGATGTAAATAAGTGATAATGTCAGTGTTCGATGATGACGTTTAGTCTATCGCTCGCCTCCGCAAAGAGTGGTCCCAACCACTCGTTGCAGAAGAGCGATTCAAAAATACCAAATTTCATAAGTCGAACGAAAATCAGTAGAAAACGAGCGCTCGCGGCGCGTAGAGCGAATCAAAAATAGAGCCCCATGTCTCATGATCCGCTCATGATTCAAGAGCTTCCATTACAAATATCCAAGGGGAATGGCCTTTCAATGTCGATATTCACCATAAACACCACGCGGATTTATTAGTAAGTGGTAGTAAGCAGTAAGAAGAAGGTGAAGTACGAGGGGCATACCGAAAAGATCGGTAATCGAGTACTTTCGATTTAATTAGATTAAAAACTCTTTTTGATGAATAAACACTGGTTAGTTGAAAATCGAATACAATTGACAGAATTAAAAAAAAATTTTTTTTTAAAGAACAATATCAGTTTGAAATTGATAGGTCGATAAAAAAATGGAGCTTACAAGAGAAAGTTTCCGTGCCATAATTTTTTACAACTTTCGACGAGGATTATCTCAGGGACAATGTCTCGCTGAGCTTATATCTATATTCAAGAGTGAAGCGCCTAGCCAGACGACAATATATCGCTGGTATTCTGAATTCCGGCGTGGACGTGCTTCTCTTGGCACCGTACCTTCCACAGGCCGGCCAAAAACAGCGGTTACACCAGAAAATGTCGCTGTTGTGCGCCGAATGATACAGGATGACCGACATATTACATATGAGCAGATTCGGGCTACTTTAGGGATAGGTATGACTGCGATACAAACTGTTTTACATGGTGAACTGGGAGTGAGAAAGCTAGTTTCCCGCTGGGTGCCCCATAATTTGTCCGAAGAGCAAAAGGCGGCTCGTGTCAATTGGTGCCGGTCTACTCTGCAACGCTTCAACGGAGGAAAGTCAAAAGCAGTTTATAACATTGTCTCTGGTGATGAATCATGGATCTATTCATATGAGCCAGAAAGAAAGCATCAGTCGGCTGTCTGGGTCTTCGCAGGTGAGATCAAGCCAACAAAAGTTGTCCGCTCTCGCAGCGTATCGAAGAAAATGGTCGCTTCGTTTGTCGCGAAAACAGGACATGTAGTCACAGTTCCCTTAGAGGAACGGAGAACGGTTACCGCTGATTGGTATACAACGGTTTGTTTGCCACAGATGATATCCGAACTCCGTAGAGGTAACCCGAAACGACGCATAATCCTCCATCACGATAATGCGAGCTCTCACACCGCTCAGAAAACAAGCGAGTTTTTGAAGCAGGAAAACGTTGAATTAATGGATCATCCTCCATACAGCCCTGATCTGAGTCCCAATGATTACTTTACATTCCCTAGAATCAAAGATTTATTGCGTGGTCAGCGGTTTCAAGGTCCAGAAGAAGCAGTGGAAGCATACAAATCGACGATTTTGACCATGTCAACTTCGGACTGGAATTGCTGCTATAATAATTGGTTCGAACGAATGCAAAAGTGCATTAACTGCAACGGAGAATACTTCGAAAAGCAATAAAAATAAATTTAGTTATTTCCTGTATGTATTGTTTTATATTCCCGATCATTTCGGTATGCCCCTCGTATATAGATAGAGCAACTGTCCAACTGGGAGGTAAGCTGCAAAGCCTGGAATACCGGCGTAAAATAGCCAACCTTTCGTCAACCAACAGGCTTCATTTCGGAGTCTGCGATTGCATTACACGACCTAATTCCACCGTCCCCTTTTTACAACCGGACAGCCAGGAGAACGACTGGATTCCACCCCTACTTGGTTGACATTCCACCATTACGCGCGAAGCTTTTTGCTTCTTCATTTATTATGCGTACTGTACTAAGGAGTGGAATTTTCTGCCGGCTTTAGTTTTTCCCTAGCTTATATCTATATAAATATTCAAGGCCAGAGTGAATAGGCTATTACTAAGCAACCGTCTAGGATGGGTATCCTAGACCACATCGTCGCTTAAGATTAGGTGAGATTGGGGTCATACGGAAGCTATCGAATGTAAAAAAACTTCTGGATTTTTTTCTCAGTCGCCTTTTACGACTTCCACGGGAATATATAAGGTGATCCTATTCTAAAGCCAGGACAAGGTGGCCTCAATATCATTAAGCTTTATTATAATGGTACTACGTAGCCAGCATCGAGGAGAGGTAGGCAGATCACGTAGGCTACGGAGGACAGAATACGGAATACTAACGTAGTTGATTGAAACCCGTAAACGGTTTGGCGTTACGAAGTTACTGACATATTGAGTTCGAAGTTCGTAAATAGTATTTCATTATAAATGCGATTGAATATTTTATTATGAAGACCTTGTTTTCATTTTCTACGCGTGAAATTGGATATTCGATTTAGTAGAAAAGGGCTAACCTATTCCTTTTCCTAAACGTTGTATTAAAGAGAAATTAAAATACAGGTGTCTCAAAGATAAAAAATTCGTAATGCATAGATACGAGTATAACAGCAAATTCCTTGCACACATCGTTCGCCGTATCGTCCAACTCTTTTCGGTCGATTTTGATGAATTGCACATTATTGATAGGTTAGACACAATTTTCCTGCGTCGTGTTGGCCATTACAACTAGTTATGGAGGTGTATTTGATCATACACGTGAACCAATAAAACATGGAGAACAAATACATAATAAAACAAAACAATTCTTTTGATGCAGACTATAAGAAATAAAATGTTACAGATTTCAACAAGGACGATTTTCCTAAAGACCAAATCTGTGTATCTACGAGGGCGACAAAGAAAACTGTTGCAATTCTTTTTTATGTCGCAATTTTGGCTTCGTGTACAGTCAGCTTAAAGAATAAAAGCGCTTTTATTCAGTACTGTACAAAACTTTAAAACCAACAAAAATTAAACCGTATAGCACTGAAAGTGAGACCAGCTAAGGATATGCTGCAACGTAACCCACAGCGCAGTTTCTGCTGGACATGCCTCATGCCTCTCAATGACACAATATAAATTCGTATAGAATTTTATTTTTTTCTTTCATATCATTACCCACTACCAGCTCACAATTATTTACATCAACAGCTTTTTCTTTATATCGTCTGAATTTATCCCCTTTTAAAACTCTTATCATATAGCCCACCAATAAAAATTTCATCATCAAGTTATTGAACCAGCTCACAAATAGGGAGGGAGGGCAGCCCTATGTCATACTTTATACGCTTTAATGGTATCCAATTTAACTCATATAGCGCTCTAGTTGCGCAATGTAGGTTGGTATAACAAAATATTTACATGATAGTAAGTAAAGACAATTAACTGTCATTCATCACTTTATTGACGGTCACGATATAGAATAAAACTATATAAAAGTTTCTATTCTAACTTTCACTACCTAGATTCATAATCAAGCACGTAACGTCGTAGCGATTCTAAATTGAGTTTAACACATTTCATCGCTTTTCAAATAGAGCAAGAAATGTCCAACCGAATCTACCAGTCTAGGTTTGATTGTCGTGATGACCCTTTAGGTTATAAAATAATGTTTAATGTTCATTGTATCTACATAGGTATAGTTTAAAACATGGCTACTACAGTATCAACTAAGAAAAAGTCTGATATAATTATCAATTTTCGCTTATCAGCTTTTACCAGTTTCGTATGAATCAAGAATTATGTCAGAGGAACTGTACGACGCGCTTGAATGTACGTACATATGTAAGCAAGCAATAAACGTTATACTAGACTGCATCTCTTCATAAAACGTATCGGTGTGTCTGTGTCTACACTACACTGCATTCAGAGACCAGATAACATTTTATTTGCACTATACGTGGTCATACAAACCGTAAAGACGTCAAGACTGCACGCAAACATACAAACCACGAAGTAAATTACACTCTTCAAAGTGTTACACCTGTTCTGCATTTTGCGGTCAATTTGTTTTTATGACGATTCCTTAAACGTGTCATATAAATGACTGGCTAGACTGCTAGAAGCTCCAGTTCACTATATAATTATGTTTATTATATTAAACTGCAAATTCTGCCGCGTACATTACGAACGTTTCGTAGGTTGATTTAATCTCATGGGTATTTTATTTTATTGCTTATCTTATCGCTGGACTGATGACGTAGATTATCGTATAGACCTAATATCCTAAATAGCTTGGACGAATATAAATCTCGTGACTGACGAATTTATGATATTTGAATGTTACGTGGCTAATATTCCAAGGTTGTGTGTGGTACATGTGCGGCACCTACATACTGATATCTTCAAATAAATAGGTGTAAAATACAAGTATTCAGATTATTGGTCGGTGCGCGTGATCGACTTTTAGATGAGCATCAGTAAATAAAATTGGAGATAACATGCAATATAGGCAGAGTTTGGTAAGTTGTTTAGAGTAGGACTTGACTAGAATAGGAGAATGATAGCTTTCTAGCAAATGGATAGCAGCAATCAATCTGCCAGGGTAGCATGAGACGTATGAGAGCGGTTAGAGTGAGATACTGTCATACCGTTACGTCAAATCGTACAGTGTCTGACTGTTTAAATATGATATAGTTCATTCTCACGGGTCGATAATAATTAATAAAGTCCTGTAAACCAAAGCTACAGTTATAAGATAAACACAGAGGGGGAAATAAACCACTCCCTGTATCTTCTTGGTACTTGGTAGCGATATTTATCACAAATACCGAGATTATTCCCCCCTGGTGGGGGCCGACAATTTACTGTGACAGAGAGCTCATACAAAACACTACTTACATGTGAATGAGCTAATAGTTCCTTCATAATAAAATTGTCGTAAATATCCCTCGCGATCCGCCGCCTCTCTTCTATACATTCTTGTTTTTCATATAATTTTATCTGTGGAGCAATTTTATTCGTTAGTAGAATGAAACCGGAACGTTTCATCGCTGCTTAGGGATTGTCCAACTTTTACAACCAAGGTACATTATATGGATTGTATTTATTGCTTACGTTTTTACTTTGACGAAATTTTTATTCGATGTAGAATCATTTAAGATGGCCGACTTAACGATGATCAACATGTATTTTTATATTTTTCTAATATTTCTAAACATAGAAGACTTGGTCACTGAATGAAAAAAAAAGCTTTTAAAAATATTTACAGTGACCGAAATTAATAGCAGATTTATCGTTACTTTTTATAACTACTTGACAGTCCTAGATATTCCTGTCACAAATAAAAGTTTCCATGTAAAGAATCAACAATAATCAACGTAATACGGAATAGTTCAATAATCTTGTTGACAAAACAGTATTATGAACTTTAAAAAACTGTGAAGGGTTGTGAAAATTGGACAGCCCCAATGTGTTATGGGTTACCTCTTCATAAAATTTTAATTGTGGCACGGGCTCCTCCGACGTCTGTTCACAGAATTCCTTAAATAATAGATAACCTGAAACAAAAAGGTTTACATTAATCAATATGTTACGAGTTCATGCACGTATAGGCGGGACTTCTCTCTCTCTCTCTCTCTATTAAGATTCATATAAACTGCTGTGCTTTCGTATCATTCTTAGAGGAACTGACAAAGAGGCAGCGATACTTTTCGACGCCATTCAATATTATCCACTGGTGGACATAAGCCCTCAGATAACTACGATGAATGTAGTTTCCATGAATACGAGGGGCATACCGAAAAGATCGGTAATCGAGTACTTTCGATTTAATTAGATTAAAAACTCTTTTTGATGAATAAACACTGGTTAGTTAAAAATCGAATACAATTGACAGAATTAAAAAAAAATTTTTTTTTAAAAAACAATATCAGTTTGAAATTGATAGGTCGATAAAAAAATGGAGCTTACAAGAGAAAGTTTCCGTGCCATAATTTTTTACAACTTTCGACGAGGATTATCTACGGGACAATGTCTCGCTGAGCTTATATCTATATTCAAGAGTGAAGCGCCTAGCCAGACGACAATATATCGCTGGTATTATGAATTCCGGCGTGGACGTGCTTCTCTTGGCACCGTACCTTCCACAGGCCGGCCAAAAACAGCGGTTACACCAGAAAATGTCGCTGTTGTGCGCCGAATGATACAGGATGACCGACATATTACATATGAGCAGATTCGGGCTACTTTAGGGATAGGTATGACTGCGATACAAACTGTTTTACATGGTGAACTGGGAGTGAGAAAGCTAGTTTCCCGCTGGGTGCCCCATAATTTGTCCGAAGAGCAAAAGGCGGCTCGTGTCAATTGGTGCCGGTCTACTCTGCAACGCTTCAACGGAGGAAAGTCAAAAGCAGTTTATAACATTGTCTCTGGTGATGAATCATGGATCTATTCATATGAGCCAGAAAGAAAGCATCAGTCGGCTGTCTGGGTCTTCGCAGGTGAGATCAAGCCAACAAAAGTTGTCCGCTCTCGCAGCGTATCGAAGAAAATGGTCGCTTCGTTTGTCGCGAAAACAGGACATGTAGTCACAGTTCCCTTAGAGGAACGGAGAACGGTTACCGCTGATTGGTATACAACGGTTTGTTTGCCACAGATGATATCCGAACTCCGTAGAGGTAACCCGAAACGACGCATAATCCTCCATCACGATAATGCGAGCTCTCACACCGCTCAGAAAACAAGCGAGTTTTTGAAGCAGGAAAACGTTGAATTAATGGATCATCCTCCATACAGCCCTGATCTGAGTCCCAATGATTACTTTACATTCCCTAGAATCAAAGATTTATTGCGTGGTCAGCGGTTTCAAGGTCCAGAAGAAGCAGTGGAAGCATACAAATCGACGATTTTGACCATGTCAACTTCGGACTGGAATTGCTGCTATAATAATTGGTTCGAACGAATGCAAAAGTGCATTAACTGCAACGGAGAATACTTCGAAAAGCAATAAAAATAAATTTAGTTATTTCCTGTATGTATTGTTTTATATTCCCGATCATTTCGGTATGCCCCTCGTAGATAAGATCATAATCGACACGCATTCAAGGCAGATAGATATTGTTACCCATTCCTCGAAGCATTTTCTTAGTCAGCCTGTGCGACACCTGTAGTTAGTTGCAGGAAAGGATAGCGCATCATTAGCCGTGTCTTCCGAGTGGACACACTTCCATCGTACGGCCTCGTCGTCACTTATTGTGTATTGTATATATTTACAAAATAGGAATTCACACAAGCATTTCTTTTTTTAAATTCTCCATTTTAGACGGGTCACAATCCAATGCATCTACCATAAGTTTACGCAAGCGCAAACGATACCGTGTATCGTTAACTATCGCTCTGTCCTTGTCACCCGCATCTCGACTGAGCAGCATTTCCGATAGTATTCGATATACGTTACCGCTTGCGTAAACTCATGGTAGACGCACATCAAGCAAGTAATGCTTATTCTAGGCAAAAATATATATATACCGGTCGAGGTACATATGAATTCCCTCAAAGAAAACCTTCGCTCTTGTAACTACGACTGGATGCAATGAGAAATCATTAGTGTCATCCATCTATCTATGCAATTACAATGACACCACGCATGCAAAGTTTTCTGTAAGTGATTTACCTTACAACGACACGTTTTTACGTCATTAGTGAGCATGAATAATTAAATATGTACTAATGCCGTTCTATTGAGGATGCTGGGAGTGAGTACAAATATGTATCACGCGCACGTATAGTAACTTTCTGACGTGAAATCAGTCAATGACGTGAGTGATTACGAAATCGCACGAATGCCGAATATATCTATATCTAGAGGTGTTAAGGTATTCATAAATAGTATAGATAACAGTGCGTGTAAAGATTGTATTGATCTATTGGAGATCCGTACTAGTGCGCAATTGCTTTCAACGTCAAGATCGGATGGGATTACTACATTACACGCACAATGTATATTTTAGTAATATGTTTTTAAATGTTTTTACACTTGTCATTAGTCTGTGTGAATGTTAAGTGATAATAGACCCGTTGGATGGTAAGCGTGCGCATCCGTAAGCTTTAAGCTAGTGAGGCGAGGAACACAATAGTGCTATTAACTTAGCACTGTGGTAGCTAGCCAGGCGGAGATTTAAGACTTATTACGATCGTCCTTCCGAGTTATTGAAGAAATCATTGGGATTGGTACCACCTACGACAAACTAATCATAAACGCGTTCAAAAAGAACCAAGTAACCGATTTCAATCGCCCCAAATGAGCCCAAACTCGTGGTTCATAAGAGTATCTCTTGAAGAGTTCAATTTCCAACTTTCTGGCATCATGAGACCCTTCTCTCGAAGTGTACCACTATTATGGGCTAAACTCGTCGAATCAAAAATACTCAAATCGATTCAAGTGTACCTATAAAATATGAAGAGTTCCCTCGATCCATGGTTTCATCATCACATCATCAGATCCTCACCTGATGAACATGGGATCATCAGGGAAGTATACCCTTTTAAACAAAAAAGAATTTTCCTAATCGGTTCAGGCGCCTTGGAGTAATCGGGGAACATACATTTAAAAGAATATTCCGACGAAATAAGAACCTCCGCCTTTTTTTGAAGTCGTTTAAAAATAAGCCTTCACGATGCCTTTTTGTTTCTGGCGAAGAAAGTTGCGACGTAGCGCACACAGAAATGGGGGTTTGCTTCTGTAATTTTGTTTTTAAAGTCACAAAAATACATACATTTGAAACGAAAACAAAAAGTCGATTATACATAAATAGAATGAGATTATTGTACAAAAACTATTGTCGAGTGTTATTATGAAAGTTTGTAGAATGTCTATAAAATATTGATTGACAATCAATTCGTAAAATATTCAGGCGTACACATGTATGTGAATTATCCATATCGAACCTAATACCATCTAAGGACATTACAAATATTAATGGATTCAGGTAAACAAGAAACAAAATGGCTTGCGTCGTGGGTCATATTGCATTTATGATGACATCATTTAGTTATTGACACAAGACTATAGACGAATAAAAAAATAAAAAAACCATACTTTAAAGGAGATTAACCAAAAAAGTAAGTGCTAGTAAAGCAGATGTTGTAAATAACAGATAATTAATATAGTTATGAAACATGTATACATTCAATGCGACCCGCAACCATTTAGTTTCATTGAATTTGATTCGTTATAGGTCATGTCCTGAGAAAATCTTAGTAAAAGTGACATAAATCTACCTATAACATCGCAAGTATGAAACCAAATTAGGCCCGCACGGTTATATAAAATATATAAAACTCCCAAAAATTTACAAAACAATCGTAAATTCAAAGTAGGTACTACGACAACAAGGAGATTCAACGCGTGTCTAGACTGGACTGAATCTGATAGCAACAGTCAACTCTTTGGCAACAGTACATGTATATACGAGAGTATACAATTATATGTACAAAAATCTGTAAATATATCGCAAGTAGGTAGCTCTGTAAGAGGACAGCTGCCGTACTTATCGCCACAGTTGCAGATAAGCCTTGGATTACGATTGCCTTCGTGTCTTGCTATCGTCAGCGATGCGTTCAACAAATAGATAGTAGAAAAGGATTTCTACACGACGTTAACATAATGAAAAACATGGCAATTCTTGGATATCTTTTAAAAACTGTCTTTGATGGAACTTCGTCATTGTACTTTTTATGGACTGTACATAAATTTGCTAAGTGTTGTAAGTTTGTCGAGTGTATGAGTTGAGTTAATTAACTAGAATAGAGAACAACATATGTTTATATAAACAGAAAATACATTATGATATACGTAACTTTACAGAAGAAGTGAAAAAAATCATTAAGAACAAAATAAATTCACATTATTTGATTACTGACGAACAGTTGGTTATTAAAATGGCCACCGATAAAAGAACAAATCGGATTTGCTAATTATTTCCGAATAAGCACAGAATGAGACACAGTTGCATCGCAATACTTACACTACAGAAACATATAAAGGAGCACGTCTAACTAAAGAAACTTAGTCTGATCTCAATATACAAATTAATTACATCCAGCATTCAATAAGAACGAGAGCTCCTTCCCGTCTCTCGCACGGCACAAATAAAAACATAACTCTCAACCAATACCGACAGACAGAAAAACAACATTAGAAATCACCAGCAGAAATTACAAAGTAAAACCGTGTTTAGAATAAGAGGGGTAAATATAATGTAACGATCGGACAGTGTCGTCCTGTCGGGGAAATAATGTTGGGCAACGAAACGAGGTACAGTACTCGCACGCTATGTTTGCCCCTCTGAAGTTAGCTCTCCGCAATTCCAAACATGTATGGACGTACAGACGGAATGTGTGTGTATTATTTTCGATAATAACTATCCCTAGATGTCATAAAACACTAGGCATTTCTTTCCACCCGCTAACCTCTCACTTTTACGTTAATAATTGATACTTCGCGGTCGGCTTGTGTCTAACTTCAGAGGGGTAAACATGGTGTGCGAGTACTGTAGCTTATTGTTGACTGAACGGGAGATTTACGAAGTCAGCTGCTTAGGATGGGCGCATACGAGTCACCGGTCACAGCCACAGCGATGGCCGCCACTATTTTTAACCCGCTCTCCTTGTGTGTTTTGTGTCTTTCTTTCTTTCTTTCCGGTATACCAGAGCATACTAGTGTCTAGCTAGATGAACAAAGGAGCAACATGCGCTGGTGGCATAGTCCAAGATCCACCTTGAACAATTTTAAATGAATAATTGAAAAGTTTCAAAAGCACCAGTAGATCTATTATAATGAAAACTGTTTGAAAACTAATTTAACAATCTCCTGTGTACAATATTTCTAGTGGTATTTCAAATATTATATAGTAGGTGTAGTGTACGCTATTGAAAACTCACACTGCCTCGTGTGTCAATGTGATGGTTCGCTGAACGTCAGTGTCAATTTGTGAATCATTGGCAGAGTCCGAGAGCCGTGAGCGAGTGTGGATGTTTAGCTAGTACGTGATAGTCAAATGTTTGAAACATCACTCAGTCAATCAGCATAGTTATCGTGTACAATTGAAACAAATCACATTGGTAATAAGTTAAAAACACACGTCTACACCATTGCCAAGTTTATGTCTAAGATATAATAGATTGCCACCAAGACCCCGGCCACCCCGGGCTTAGTTACAACGTGTTGTTGTCTTGAACAGTATCAAACAAAACGTCTCGACAACAAGTTCCATCCGTCTGCGACGACGTCGACGGGGGGTTTATACACACTTGTAATATCGTGCATTAGACAGCTCGGCAAAACACTGCTTTATCATAATAAATCTGTTTATTTTGCCGAGTGTCAGATCAATCGTCTCTCAAGTACACGCGGCGGATTTACATGATTATGTAACGTCGTGTATGGATATTATAAATGCGAGTGTGTGTATGTACGGTTGTACATACTTGTACATACTATATTTATGTATACATATATATCTGTTGTTCAGTTATGGTAATTCGATTTCGTAATTGAAAGTCAGATTTCGGATTAAACCTTGTAATTACCATACATGATGCAGTTTGTGGTTGGTGTTTTTATGCACAACAGGTTATGCAATTGGCCTTCATTTCGTCTGTCATAAGGCTGTAAAATGTAAGCGTGCTCAATCATAAATATCAATAAATTATGATGCACTACATTTTGATATTCGGTTATCTTAATCTTATTGTGTAGGTTGTAAGGTGAGTAACCGACTTCACAAGCCCTAGTTGTCAGAGTTGTTGAACCGCCATAACCCTCTGAAATGGCTCATGTAGCTACTACCCGTCGTAGATAGTAACCAGGACCAACGGCATAACGTGCTTTCCGATGTACGGAATCATCTTACTTTTCAGAAAATCTGGTGATTCGGCCTGCAATGACCAAAACAAACTGGGGAAAGTAACACGAAGTGATTTTTAACCGACTTCAAAAAGGAGGAGGTTATCAATTCGACGAGTATGTTTTATTTTATGTTTGTTACCTCAGAACTTTAGACTGGGTGTAAAGATTTGGATGATACTTTTTTATTTGAAAGATGGTGCTTCCCGTGCGGTCCCATTTCAATTTGGTCCAGTTCTGACAACGGCATCCATGAGAAAACGATATAAATCTTAAATTTGCCTTAGTAAAAGTAGACTTTCAGGGCAATTGAATACGGTTTCCAGTTCTTTTTGAACGCATTTACTTGTGGACAATGCCATTCGGGCGTATCTTTGCTTTCTGAAATTGAACTGAAATTAAAAATGGAGCTTTTAGATCACCATACAAAATTTTGATACCGTTTAAAACCCTGTGACATAAATAGGCTGTTGATGATGATGATAGAATCTGGCATACCACACATGACGACAGCCGTTTTAGATCATGTCTAGACACAATGACGAGCACTAGCACCTATCGGTGAGGCCCTCTGTTAAAGAATATTCTCTGAACGAAGTATTGAGATTACTATGTCAGTGTTTATTTCGGCAGGAAACTCTTTATTTTCTACAACACGGTTGATAGTTATAGACTAGGTTTGTTTGGAGACAGGAAACGTGTTTTTATTGTTTTAATTATAACATCGTTCCACTAACGTGTCCACATTATAAATAGAAACTTCCGTAACGTAATCAATTGACGTCAATTACGTCCGAATCGACCATTGTGACGCGTTCATAATCACCACATTATATACTGACGTATTATTACATATTTTTTATTACAACTAGCGGCTCGGGTGACCCTATCGTCTGGGCTGCACAACAGGACAACCCCATGTCATCCCCTGGATGAAGTACAAGATGACGAAAGGGATACATATTCAGGATGCGGACAACTGAACTAAAACATTTCCCAAGCAAGACCATACAGACCCTTTTAATCATTTTAAATACATGGGAAGGCCGTTTGTTGTAGGTATTCAACGAAAACGATTGGATAATCTTCAAAACGTCAGGAAAACGTTTTCGTCAATCATAGCTGAACCATCCCTGTAATAATAATAAAAACCTCATTGAACTCGGTCTATTCTTTTCGTAGCTACAATGCCAGGACAGAAAGACACAAAAGGTCCCAACGTATAACTGAGGCAAATAGAGGTAGAGGGGTCTATTTGCCTCAGGAGTTAAAATATAAACCCGTCAAGCGTAAATGATCCTGTGTCCTAGATAGCAGGCACCCAGAGCGCGGCCGATAAAGTTATTTACTGCAACTTGGAGAGGAGCCACAGTAAATTGCGTTTGTAACTCGCCCGGGACCTCCGCGGTGCAATATAGCTCTCACAAATACACCACCGCAACGCCATCGCTACTATATCGGTCCCGATCTCGTTCTAAGACAAATTCTATTGCTTGTTCAATGCTTGTTCGAGCTGCGAACTTTCTCGGGAACCGTAATGAAGATTTAGTTTCGTAGTCTGCAGTGGTGGACTGCACGATTTCAGTATTTATGTACGCAAATGATATCTTATTAATGTTCCGTACCCCAAGGGTAAAAACTGGACCCTATTACTAAGACTTAGCTGTCACTAGGCTGAATTTCATGAACCGTGATAGTAAGACAGTTGAATTTTTTTACAGATTATGTATATCTGTTGCCGCTATAACAAATACTAAAAAGAAGAATAAAATAAATATTTAAGGGGGCTCCCATACAACTTGATTTTTTTGCCATTTTTAAGAGAATGGTACGGAACCCTTCGTACGTGAGTCCGACTCGCACTTGGCCGGTTTTTATTAATATCTTAATATACCAGAACGCCAATATAGGCAGACTCGTAAGGCTAATACTGGGTCTGAACAAAAAATGTTTGAAATGAAATGACAATAAGCTTTTAAAAACATAAATTCATTCGAGTTTTAAGTCCAAGCTACCAAGTCACTTGACAATCTCCCACGAATAACGGCTATTTTCCAACACACCGAGTATACTCTGTGCCTCTAGTTTCTACACTTCACGACCTCCATAACCACGTGCCATCACTTCAGATGAGGGCAAGGCGCAATCCGATTGCATTTAAAAATAATAATTAGAAAATAGTTAATGTAAGCTTCAATCGGTTTGTATGGACGGTAAGTATGGCGTACTATGGAGTTGTCCAATGGTCAGCAATGACAGAAGAGTTCTTTCCACTCAGAGACAGACGATACCAACCGGCATCTTAATTACGATCGGAAGAAAAGTCGATAGACGCGAATTTTCACGTCCGCCGCTAATAGAGCTAAACACTCCTTGAGAGTTTTTGGAATAACTTAGGCGCTGAGGGTTTTTTAACATGTTTATGGAAGCCAAAACAAACCTGGCTCAGAATAACACCGAGTGGGTGTATTAACTTAAAACCCAGTGAGTGAACTGTGTCTCTGAGAGATCTAGCGACATCCATAACATTAATTCCGGTCATGGAGCCAGCTGAGATCATAAATCAAAGCCGACCGAGGGCGGGCTTCATTGACGGTCGTCGGAAAAATGTGATAGGCGCGTTGACCCAACATACTAAGACATGTCTTTACGTTTAGGACAATTGAAATTCAGGGAGTAAGTACCATGGTAAAGTGGTCCAGTATAAACGAGACCATGCTATATTAATTATGTGCCGTGATCAACAACTTTTAAAACGCATATCCAGATACACTGAACATATCAATCTTATCCAGATGACCATGTGATCGACAACGAACAGTTCACGTTAAGATATATTTCAATGATGAAGAACCTGTCTTTAAAAGAATCGATCTTAACAATAGGTGATGCCATAAATTGGACAAAATTGTCGCCGAATCTACCCCCAGCTGCATCACAATCTGTGTCTACCGTGAGTTCACGAAACGATGCACGTTAACGTAAACTATCGGTCTATCCTTGTCACTCGCATCTCGACCGATAAGCATTAGCAATAGTATTCGATAACAAGTATAGTACGCGTAAACTTATGACAGACCTACGCGGGGCGTACTGAAAGCTTCTGGATTCCGATAAATAAGACCAGATATTTTACTCACTAGTTTTTCAAAGTACAAATCCTCTCAAAATTAATGCATTTCTGCATTCGGCAGAACCATAAGGAAAAGCAGTTGGACCCGTCTTCTTTAGTAACCGGTTCAATAACTTCGTGGAACTAACTCACTGCCGATTCAGTGCTCGTAAAATGTTGTGCCTCTAAGTTTATCTTTAATTTTCGGGAACAAAAAGAAGACGCAAAGTGCGAAGGTCTAGCCAGTATACCAATGTCCTGATTTGTCGAAAAAAAGTAGCAACCATTTGCAAATCTTAAAAAGGAAAGACCAATTTTTCCGACTTTTCCGATCAATCCCGGTCAAACTTTGCCCTTATTTTGCGACACCACTACACAATACACAAAGTCATTACTGGTCTTCCGTCACATCATGCAGCACCCATAAGTGCAAAGCTTTCGTACCTTCAGGTGCACATGTAAAATCTTTTGTACTTGACTCATACCAATGTCTAATACAGTACGAATTTGCTGAAAGTATTTTTTGTGTCAGTCTTAATTTATGGAAGAAGGTATCAATGTTAGATAATATAACGGCATTCGCTTGTGGACCTTCATTTTTATCGTCATAGACATCTTTACGTCCAAGTCTAAATTTACTGAACCACGTATACACAGAGCTACAAAATTAATAGAAGCCTCTAGCAATTCTGTCTTAAGCATAAGCCTAAAAGTTCTCGAGTTAAATTCATTGTAATTCCAGCACACAATTTTCAAAACGACACCACAATGAAAAAGCAATTGACTATCTCTCAGGTCGATAAATAACATGTTCCGTAAAAATTACATTTCCAAATTGCTTTTCTATTTCTTTTAATATAAGTGGCCAGTACCCGAAAGGTTTAATGGTATACCCTAATTGCGGTTAATATGCATTTTCAAAATTATCTGAGATAATTGTGTATTCTAGAAAGCATCTGGCACTTGAAAAAGAACGGGGACCTACTATTCTCGGGACAATTTATCGGCATAAGGTAACGGTTCTATATAATGTCAATGTCAGTACGGTGCTGCTAAAATATCTTTCAGAGACTTATCGGACGGGCACGTTATTGACGCTAAGCTAAGTGGGCTATGTTATAGGAATGTTAAACTTAAAACATCACGAAAATACACACAAAGGAATTCGCTTTCATCTATAGTGCAAAATGTATCTAAGTTAAAATTAACAAGATATTCAATTTCATCCCCGGATCCGAAACGGGAAATTACAACTTAAAGTAAACTTAATGATCTAAGCTAAGCTATTGTGTTAGCGAACATTCAAGAGAAGCAGCAACTAGCCCGTGCATGGTAACAGCTGCGTCGGAAGTTGGGCTCGACAACTTACTCTGCGCAATACCAACATCAACCAGGTACAAGTTGAAGCCTCTCCCTTGCGTTTATAGAACTCACCATGTGGATGTGTTGGCAACCTCTACTTTGCCACATAATTCTCGATTTAGCGACTCTGGCTTACCCGTCAAGCTAACTCCATTGTTTGAATAATGTCCTATTCGAATGCTATACGCTAAATTAATATTACCTCAGCTTACTTAATATATTAACTACTCCTACTCATTATAATGCTAACCAAACTATCCGAAGAGGCTTAGATTGAATAGTGTCATTCCATGTCCTTTTCGTAATATATATTGGAATATAGATTGATTGTCGATAAAATTGTAAGCATAGTTATTCTTATCTTTAGGGGAAAACTTCAACTCGATGAATATGAACCCGTGGTTTCTCCATGGCTTTTATGCGGAAGTTATTTCTTCTTACCATGTTGCGCAAGATCAACAAAGAATACATAATTGTATGAGCATCTGTTGTCTTTAAGTTACACTCAAACCGAACAGATTCTCTGCATAATGAAATAACACTAAGGACACTTACACACACACATACACACGCACACTCACGCCGCCTTAGAAATATTTTAATAAAATTTATCTCATAATCTTTTTTGTTTGTATACAATTAGATTTGTCTGCAGGAACATTTATAAAAATTATTTGTGCAACAGGAAGGTATCCTTTTTTACACAGGCTTTGCCTACAACAGAGGTCGTTGAATATTTAGTAATGTATTTAAATTAGTTTTGTTCGATCTAAGTTAAAATATGTATAAGATGATTAATGAATAAACTTATTATTATTATTATTATTATTATAATAATACACATCCAACGGGATGCCATGGAGGATTGGAAATCCGTCGAGTGGGCAACAAAATAAACAACTTGCGTATTATGCAATTATATCCAGCGCTAAATTCTACTTAGATGTATGTAAAAGTTGTTCTTACTGATGCTCCCGAGTCGCAAGACATATTTTGGACATATAATCAGAAATATTCGAAACTAATTTTAAAAACATTGCCATTTATAATTGATAGTTGTCAATAATTTTGTCAAACGACGCCCGACTGAAATTATGCGTCGTTTGACGTTCCGTACCGCTCCCATACCACAGGATCAGACTCAGTTATGCGTTAACCTGTAGAAACCTTCCATGCTATTTGTCATTGTACCTTCCTTCTTGCATTCCACATTAAATAACAGAAAATCGTAGGAGCTACTGAATTAATTCAGGTAAAAGTCATAATACTCGTGTTATCATATCATCAACGTAATAACATAAAAGTGTAAAATTATTAGAATCAAGAAAAACTAAAAAGTAACAAAAAACCAGTTACGTCAGTATAGCTTCGCGATCCCCGTTCAGAAAAGAAACAACCAATAGAGGCACGATATTATTTAAGTTTCTCGCGATAGAGAGCACAATCTTCTCTGTACCCGAACACGCATTGGGGCTATATTTCACAGCTGGAAAATTACTTCGCAAGTTCGATTACGTAACTAGCGTTATATCAAAGCAACAATCTTATCTCCTTACTGACACCACCCGCCAATAATCTGGAATGGAGATCTAAGCTAGGAGTCATACACTCCCAAAAGTGATAGTGTATCCTTCAATCGCAGTGCTATTTTATTATATTTTCGATGGTAAATTAAAATTCTGGACTAAAAAATAGACACGTCATGATGATGAATCAATATACACAGAACAATGCTGTAACGAATGCGCCTTACGAAATTCAGAATTATTTCTCTAGTCTGAAATCGTAAAGTAACTATTAAATAATTTTGCTTTTATATTATTTGTTGTTATAGCCGATAGAAATACACATTTTGTTATAGCTGTGATCATGATATACAGCCCGCTATAAGACGGAAGGACAGCGGAGGCTCAGTAATAGCTTGCCCTTCAGTTATATACAGAATTCTAAAAATTGGCAGCAATAAATGCCCAGAAACGGATTGTTGAAGACGTCACACTTGTTATTGTTCTACGTCATAGTATTTAAACCCTATTTTCCCAACAGAAATAGCCATTTATATAGAGAGAGACAATAGCATGCGTTCACGATTGATTAACGTTAATTAGTTGGTTGATTGTCGTTAGTTTATGATGTGACGTGACGATGTGAGTGACCTCTGATACTCCATTGTTTATTGATTAAAAGACAAATAAACGACTACGCATCAATTCACTGAGAATTATTTATTTACCATAATAGATACTGAAGATACACGCGTGGTCTCAACTTTAGAATAGGATCACCCCATATAATCCCATGGTTGTAGTGAAACAGATAAAGAGACAAAGAAACTTTTAGGAGATTGGCGGCAACGTCTGCCTATTTATCAGCAACATTTTCTAGCGATCCGACAAGGATAGTAATTTCACAATCCCCTGGATAGTATGATGTGGCGATCAACAAGACAGGGTGATTTTCAACAGTGGACCTGCATCGTGCATCTCTTGATGATTATAGTAGTTATGAAGCAATTTTGTTTCTTCCATGCTGTGAAATTGACATTCAGGTTACTGGGAGTAAAATTCCGTAAAGGCCACATCGTTCGAAAAACGGAAAACCGGAAGAATAATAAGAGTTACAGAGCTGGCGACTACCAAGAAGATCGGATGGAGAGAGCGTAAGGTGGCGTAAGCATTTTTTTTTTGTAAGCTGCAACAAAGTAAAGGACATCAACGTGCGCATCTCAGAAATTTTAAATTACAATAAGTACTTTGTTTTATTAAAATGTATACCTTGTTTAGTTTAACTTGAAGTTGAAGATCATATTCACGCCATTTAAGAGGCCATAGAGCGACAGAGCTCATTCGCTCTTTTTACATTCCTACGCAATTATTATACAATAATTTCAAAAACCAAGCCGGACTTATTGTACTTATTGCCGGTCTAAATTTGAAACTAAACATTGAAAAAAGTGCCTGTGAATTACAATAAATGAAAACCCCGAATATACTGCAAGTATACGATAATGTATATCCTGGTCTACTAGTATTGCACGGAAACTTCCATACAGGGCGCGGCGCGACCCGGCCTGCTTGCTTTCACACACCAATGGTTCATTCGAACAAACTTTACATACGGCTCAATACGAATCAATGTCGATCATTTAGGTCACCTATATTCGAAGTACTCTAAAGAAGGACTTTCAATCATACTTCATTGGCTTTACCAATTAAATGGAAAGTAGCACCTGACCTGCTTTGCATCCCGGGCGAAATTTTAACATAACAATTACATAAAATTGCTAATGAGTGCAGCAGATGCCTTCGGACAATGCACAACGTTATTTATTTTAAATGTCTTAAATCTTGTGTCTATAATATCACTGGGTGGTACTCGGAAGTGGCAATGTGATCGACGATAGTACGCATTATCCTACATAGGCACCTGGTTTTTCACTCGGAATTTGAAGACTTCCGAAATGTAGATAGGTGTTACTTGTACGCAACGCAAAGTAAAAATGGAAGCGAATCACTTGGTACGATCTCTAGTTTTATAAACCAGTGTTTGCATGTAGGTAGGCAGGATTCTTGTTTGTTTGTTTGTTTGAATGACAATGGCAGAATCAACATCTCTGTAAGTATTTACCTACTACCGGCTGCTAAACAATAATCGACCTAAAAATATTACCGTAACAATCAATAGCTTCATTCAAATCATGTTTAAATCTAAGAGCTCTTATTAATTAAAACTCACCGAGTAATCTTAACCGGCGCAGCAGCGGAGTAGAAGCGAAGCGGAATGGGAAGGAAAATTACCCTTAGCGACATGAGCTAACTTCATTAGGGGCGAGCAATTGTACGCAGAGGGGCAATAAGGTCACGTTCATACTCTTCGCGACGTACCTCGATTACGCTCACTGTACATTGTCTGGACGAACCTTTATTCGCATTCTTCTTTTAAATATACGTTAACCTCACTTAGCACCCCTTTCTACGAAAACTTCGCTTTGACGTCATAACCGAACCAATGAGACAAAATTAGTCTCTGTTACTAACACTAAAACCAGATAAGAGAATTATTATTGGTTGTCAAAACGTAAAGTTGAAACGAAGATTTTATTATTATTAGAATAGCAGGATCGAAGACAAATTTTGAGAAAAGTTAAACAGATTAGCTTGTGCTTTAATTTTTTAATGCAATGGTCGCAAAACAAATGAAGAAATGGAAAGAAGCGGACATTGATTTTAGACAATAAGATTTTGTACAAAGTAACTGAACTTACCCACTCAGCGCCACTTTCAAGGAAGACTTGAAATTTAAAAGCTATGTAACATGCACATAATAGTGCATTTAAAAATTTTCACACACACACTACAAGAACTACCCAGCTAAAAGGATCAACTTTAGGTCATTAACATTGAAAACCCAAATCACTATCAGCTGGGAAAATAATAATAAAAAAAGGAGCTTCTCTGATAAAGGCAAACTAACTATCTTAATGTGTAGGGACCGGACACAGTCAAACCACCCACAAGACGCCTAATGCGAGGCTTTCAGACATCACAACATACTAATACGTCTTATACACTTTAGTCCAGACCATTTACGACATGGCGCGAATTTGAACTGGCAAATCAGTATCGTACAACTCTCCCCTGGGGCCAATTAACGTGCACTTCCCTTCCTCCTGCGCACCTCATTACTTTGACTTAAGTGCTTGCACTAGATACATAATGATCATATAAGGCGCCTCGTGTGTGGTGTGGAAACTTACGTACCCATTTTAGGACTTAAAAGACACTCCTCAATCTCACACTGTGATTGATCTCTCTCTCTCTGTGACAACTCAGATCCGTCCTCAAAACCACACTGCACGATTACACCGTCTGTGCCAGCGGGGACGTCAAAACCAAAAACAGGCACCCGGGCCGATTCTCTTCTATTCTCTCAACACAAAGCAACAGCCCTAAGCCGAGGTCGAACCCAAGCGGACGACCTTAAACCAGTTGCGAGTGAAGCTGTAATGGTCGCAGGACTAACAGCATCAAGTCAAAAACACGTGGTTATCCTATTCTAGAGTCGATACCACACTGATGTACCTAAACAGCACATATATAGTTAATCAGTTTTAGCTTGAGCTGATATAGTCTAAAGCCTGATTGGTTCATCCCAACACGTCTATATGACGGGCTAATGAGCGCGAGCGTGCGCCAACAAGCGGGCCCGTTCTCTAGCGTTCCCTACGGTTAATCTTGTTTACGATACCAAATCCCTACGAGAAAGTTACCCAAGTGAACCCAAACATACTTATACTACAGATAAGTCGAATAAGCCAAACGCTCGTAGCCTACTGATATTGGTAACAAACTTTAGGGGTCAAATGACACATCTGATGCAGAATTTTTTCGTCGCGTTCGTTCTCATTAGATACGATACGAACTTGTAATGGTATTGGACATGTTCGTAAATTCTTTTAGTATTAGTTCATTATTTAAAGACAGTAAGTTATTAAGCCGTGGTAGCTCAGTTGGGTAGAGCATCAGTCCTTGAACAATCAAGGTCTGGATTCGATCCTGGCTCGTACCAATAAGTTCCAATTTGTATTTGGAATTTATGTACGAATGCTAAAAACTGGGCCCACGTGGTGGACTATGGCCCAAACAATCTGTAGAATCGGTGAGCCCCTGCAGTGAGGACATATATAGACTGTTGATAATGAAGTTATCATTAATAAGTCGAACATAAATGATAGAATTCTGTATCATTTTTATCTAAAAATTGGTAACGGTTCTCTTTTACGAACACCTTATTTATGGATCAAGAAAGAAATCAGTACTTCTCTTGTGTAGATGTTAAAAAATTACTAGTCTTATATTATATGTTTGTAAGTTCTGAGCAAGACGGTGCAAGAAACTACAAACAACATAAAATACCTTTTCATAAATGTCATTCAGTAATGAAAGGCACTTATAAGAAAGAGTACATACGTAAATGTGTGATGAGAAATAAACAAAAGTTAAGCAAAACGTGCTCTGTGAATGAGTAGTAAAATCTCTGTAAATCTTTAGAGATGAAAAGAACGTCTCAAAGGGACCCAGTGTACACAGAATAACGCAGTTCAATGGAAGTTCAATGGAGTAGACTTTAAAAATAGCTTCGCTTTTCAAAGCAACGAACTAAAAATTGGACAGCCCACTATTACGGGCACAAAATTTCGTATCTAAGGTCCTTACGTAAATATATTTTTAAGGTTCGAAAAGCACAATAATTTCAATTAGTGTTTCAATTGTATTGTATGATACTTAAACAGATATATGTAATCATAGATTTAAATAAAAGTCAATCTGAATTTGGTTATTGGGGAAAATTTCCATTATAATGACTAAAATAAGATTTTATTAAATATAATAAAATATTGTGTCGTAAAGTTAAAAATAAGTAAGTATACAATATTTTCCCTTGATTAATAATTACAAATGTTGAACTTTTGAAGTAAATAAATCTGCTACTCTATCATGATTGGTACTTCGTAGAAAACGATGGACACATCAGAGGCTTGACATAGATTAGATCACGCAAGTACATAGCTACAAATTAGACTCTTTTATACGTTCCAAAGAAAATTATATTATGTTATCCGATCTAAAGATAAAAGTCACCGTTTGAAGGTGTACGAACGGAAAGTGGGATATTTAGCACTACAGACGGTAAACGAAGTAGGTGGTAATCTAGGTGCGCAGGTATGGCTAATCTTAGATAAGAGTAATTACCCGATAATTTGATTAATTTACTGCGAACTATTTTATTACAAACAACGACGTTAAGACTGGCTATAAATAGATATTAAATGGCTGACTAAATCCTTTAAAAAATGTTAGCATGCCAAACACCTTCATAAAATACTTACATTTTTTTGTACGTAAATAATATAACATGCAGCTTTCGGCTATACAGTATAATTGCTTGATTTTACATTTTACAGGAAGTATCGTAAAAAGATAGTTCGGAAGATTCCAGGGTACGATACGGACAGAGCTTTCTTTTGTATCGAGCAGGGTTTTAACCTGATGTCCATGGACCCTGGGGGTCCAAGATGACAATAAATACGGCGCATAATTGACGTAAAACATATACATATGTATAAATACCCGGTACCTATATCGCTCGCTTGAGCGAATCTCGTCATGGGAGGAGATGTGTTTCTTTAATATCTTTGTTTTATTACCCTTAGATAAAGTTTTAAATGAAATTTTTGAGAAACGTATATATACGAACGATATGTAGTG
This sequence comes from Carcina quercana, assembly GCA_910589575.2. Lineage (NCBI taxonomy): Eukaryota > Metazoa > Arthropoda > Insecta > Lepidoptera > Depressariidae > Carcina > Carcina quercana. The sequence continues at coordinate 8,752,421 of OU342439.1, forward strand.
CTATCTCCAGCCTGACTAACAAAGGTGAATTTTTGCAAATAATCCTGTGTTTACATTCGTTCCGTCAGTCTAGATAGAAAATGATATAAATTCTGAAAAATACTCAATAAACGATCATAGTTTTAGCGAGACATCCTAAACAGAATTTAAATATTACTAACAACTTTATCTAGAGGACAACGCCATAGTAATCACTGCACAAAATATACCCCGCACAAAATATTAAATATTCATATACTATAATATGATTTGTACGTTTTCCATTTTATATTGAAGTGATATTATTTCCTTCCGTTGAAGATCAATACTTATTGAATATTTAAATGTTGGCTCAGCTCTTTAAGTCATGGAGGAGCCATGAATAAATTATAAAATGAAATCTTTATTGTATATGAATTTGGGTACATTTAGAAAACGTAAAATAGATACATGTACAATACAGTTCAAACCTTACCCTACCTTGTCAGATGTACACACATGACAATATTTCACATTAGAAATGGACACATTATATAAATGTTGATGTTTTCACAACCATCTTGTATGAACTAAAACAATAGCGATGCATCAAACACCGGCCAAGTGTGAGTCGTACTACACGGAGGTTTCCGTACACAACGTAGAGCAATAAACGCAGAATAAATCACGATTCTTGTATTTTTAGGGTTCCCAACATCCAACGAAAATACGTAACCCTTACAATATCACTCTGGTGTCTGTCTGTTAATAACTGATTATCACAAAAACTATTAATGATATCAACTTGAAATTTGGAACAGTTATGGGAAATGGTGGCACCCACAGGTGCTGCCACAGAACTTTGTTTTAACATTACAGGAAACCCCTAAGCGGAGTCATCATAAAAACTTGACAAACTTAGTTATGCAGTTGAGAAAAAGAACCTTATTTCAAGCTAATAATATCTGTATTCTTCCTTCCATGGTTCAGAACCCTTGGTGCGCGAGTCCGTCTCGCACTTGGCCGTTTTTTATTATTATTCGTTATGACAGCGGCCATAGACACACTCTGTAAATATTTTCACAAGTGACACATTTTAAGAAAGTTGTTAAGAACCGAGCACACTCACCTAAGACTTGATTGAATATTTTGTCGAAATTTATTTCATTCTTCTTCTCCATATACTTATGCATAACACTCCGTACACTGAAACAATACAAAGTTTTATTAGAAAAGTTCCATTCATATAGCTTATTATCTTATATATATTATAAAAAGTAGAATGTTCAATTTCAGTATGTTTTCTGAGAATCAGAGACAGTTAACCAGGTTATTTAGTTCTTTCTTCTTGTACCAAAAAGTACAAGGAGAAGGTAGAATTAAAACACTAAATGCTTTACAAATATTCCCCGTGGGTCGGGAACTAAAATAACATTCAAGCTCACGCAAAGTAAAATCGACCTTTATCTGTATAAAATTTAAATATAACTGATATTACCAACACGTCAGCCCAGGCCCAAAGCTTTTTTAAATTAATATTTTGCCATTTAAGTACACCAGCGATTGGAACGCACTGTCGGCTTCTATATTCCCACAAAGCTATCACTTTGGTGTCTTTAAGTCGAGAGTGCACACGCACCTTCTAGCTAGACCAACGCGCACCATCGTAGGCCACGCCACATCTTCGCTTACTGTTTCCTGAGATAGTGGTCAAGTAAATAAATAAAATATTATTCTGGAGCGAAAAGCGTCTCATGGCGTTTGCATGCGCAAACATATCTAAAGGTTAGTAACGATAAGGCCGTAAAACATGCTTACCCAAAAGCCTTAAGTTAGAATAAAGTTTGAAAACATAAAAAAATATAATTTCAGACCTTGCGACAATTTATGAGACACCAGTCTGGAAGTAAAAAGCATATCGCATGATGTACGTATTCACAAAATTCTCGGATAATATTATAGACGTTGACAGGACACTGCCATCAATAAAATATAACGAAGTTACTAAATCGCAGCTTAAACGTTGTTTTATCGTTTTGTTTACTGTCAGAAAACCACCGAAAGATTTTTTATTCTGCTCAGTATAGATACAGCTCAGACTTTTTACGACAACAATAATCCTGGCTGACAACAATAAAATGTGGCTAAGGAAGAGGTTGTTTGTCATATACACCCATCACAGTTCATAATCTTGTGCGGGTCACAATTCATACTATAATTACGGAGTATGTACTTAAGTCTGGAGCGGTCTTAACTATTGGCAACGGTACAATAAACTTTCAAGTATAATACAACGCAGATAAAACAGTTTTTCAGTAGCTCAATAAAAATATCTGATTACGGTATTTATATCTTTGCATTACGGGTAATAATATAATTTTAACTTACAATAAACCTTAAGTAGGGTATTTGATATTGTAACTACGATCGTTTCAAGTTTATAATAGAAGTATACAATATATTGACAATTTAAACTTTAGGCTTCTGGGTGAGCATGTTTCAATCTTATGGTGTCATCAAAAATGTATTCTTTGATAATATTTATTTTATAAAACATTGGCATTGGAATATGTTTTAGAAAATTTGTCATTTTATACATATGTACATATTTGAAATGTATTTTTTCCCTAGGGAAGAATTTTTTTTCATCATACATTTTATTATGTCATATATTGTCCTATAACTTCCTCATAATCGAATTGAAAAGTATAGAGTTTAACTCGGGTGAAAGCATGAACTATCTTGCGAAATATCTCGGGATGTAATTGATCACTTTCATCCCTTGTGTAACAATCTACTATAGTTATATGAAGAACAGTAAGCAAAGGAACGTAGGATTTTTGAAGAAGTAGCACTTTACAATGCGTAAACATATGTATAATACATTTGATGTTTTGCAAAAGGGTGCATGCAGCAGCCACACTGTGGGATTCCGAAGGGTCACGGCAATGGAGTTATCATTAAATAGAAGATCCGTGTAACAATAATATTACACCGGACATACCGGAGGCGTATTTGCCGAAAGGAGTATGTGGGCTAATATAGGGTAATTTTGAAGATATACAGTGGCCCTTCAGCCCGCATAGCCTGTGCTCATTCTATTTGTAAATATGTAATTCCTTTGTGACGGATGTGTTAGAGTACAACCCAAGGACTCGCCACGTGAGCTGAATAGATAAATAATAATGAAATAGCGTCATCGTTTCCCCATTAAAAAGTTAAATTTTTATGGGGGACATCAAAGGAGCTCGAGCTACAAACACGTATATTTATGAGTCGTAAGGTGATTTTTGCTTCCTCGATCGGTGTTTTAAATATTATCAAAATCGGCATTACTCAAAAGCAATAGCGCAGTCATGCTGGTAGCCAGTGAAAATCAGCGGCTTCACACGACAATATTAGAACGCCTCTCGACACAATATTGCTAAGTGGCAGCCTTTTTGGAACCAAGAGTTTTAAGACCCAATATTCTGATTCTTCTGTCACATATAAACGCCAGTTTAAATTTGTTTTGAGACCAAAGGAGTGGATACCAGTACGAGCGTTAGCCAAGTATAAGTAGAAATAACCATAAACAAACAGAAAAATTAATGTATTTAAACAACCATATAGCTCCACAACGCATATTCACTTAGCCACACTCAGCTTACAAATACCGAAATACCTTTAAACATCATGAATATCTTATAGGTTTGTTTCAGTATTTGTTTACTGTAATTTTGATTGCATTCAAACAAAGTTATTTAGTTGTCAATATCATCCATAGAAAACATAATTAAGTGAACTGCAGAAGCGCATTTCCATTCTTTGCCTGTGAGGTCTTTCTAACGGAATATTTCCTGCTCTATTATGTATAGGGTATGTATATTTGACGTAGTTCTAATTACAATGTACGTTTGTACGTACGTAAGAGATAATAAGGAGGCGTGCCATCTTTAATACTATCAACATTGTTAACTGTGCCGTCATATCCGCAAGGTAAAGGATGAAATTTAAAATCCACTTGTTTGCAAAGACGACAGCGAGTTGATTACAGCACGCGTCCAACGGCTTTGTCATCATAAAGCTGTCACTTAGCCACATGGGGGGCCCTGAATAATTTATGGAGAGCTAGAATTTGCGCTTTTTACATGATAAAAATGCTACTTCACAGCTAGATGTGGAGTGAAATACTGAATAGGATTATCCCCTAATAGTACCTATGTTTTATTCGTTTAACATACAAACTCACCAACGGACACGAGTCTCCATCGTAATAGAAGTGCACGAAAGAAGATTCCGAACTGTATCTTCGAGTCGAGCCTTGGGAATTGACGAGAAACTTGCTCGAACGAAAATTGATAATGACACTACAATACTAAAGTCCGTATTTTCTCTACGTATGATGGGGTTTACACTTGGCCTTCATCTCACCTGATGATAAGCGATTTTGCAGTTGGGTGGTAATCGTGCGCACCCAGGAGCCTCTGTACCCCCACTGGGAATCGAACCCTCCGGAATTTAAGTCCAAGCGTGTAGTCATTAGGCCACAGAGGCGGTTATCTTTATTTATTTAGGTGGGTATATTGGTTTGGCAAACAATTAAGTTAATCAACAAGTTAATGCTTTGATGTACTCTTATATTACGTAAATTAACCACCTATTCAAATACTAACTAACCCTAGTTAGCATTTTCTTTTAGATTTTGCTTAAAACAGCTGGCCAGTTACTCTGAAAATCATTCAAATCGTATATACACCACCAATATCTTCACCTGTCGCGATACAGCATAACAATGGTAATTTTATAACCGGGGCGGGACATACCCCCACATTCCATTAGCGTGCAGGCCTCTGACCGCCGACGTCGTCGTGCGGACATGTGAATGAGTAGATGCAATGAATCAGTTTGTTTCGCCGAAATGCCGCTGCGTTCACGTAAAGAATATGAGTTGCGATACATGACCAGGTAAATCCACCTGAATATTTAATCACCATCAACCGGAAAACGTAAATTGTCAAGCAGTGACTTCCCGCAATATTTATTTTTATTTATTTATATATCATAATTAAGCAATACGGGAGAATCCGAGATCGATGGATTTCCCTCGCAGTTGAGTCCGTTGTGGCCCCGACACTGTAAAAAAACCTTGCGATTCGTGGAATGTCGAGGAGATGAAGTATCTGACAAATAAAGCTAAATTATAAATTCCAGATATCGCAACAAGGCCTACGTACATGGAAACAAACATATATCAGCACTGAATAAAGTTAATTTTTGTGGCCACAGTGTACCGATTTCTCGTTTCACGAGCTTCGGGACTAAGATATTGGGAATGATATTTAGAAGACATTTTTCATCATAAATCATAAACTATCCGGCAGTAAAAAATTATAACCCTTTTTTAAAGTCCCTTCATATGATATTTCGACCATTGTAATCCACCTAGCCGGATGGTATATACAATGTTTGCATGGACGTGGTCTCTACTCGAGTATTCGTCTGCTTCAGCAATTGTCGGTTCTCCTACAAGCCTACTGTCACTTCAGCTTGCGAATCCGATGAGCTACGTCGGTCAGTCACTTTTGTACTCTGACGGATCTCTTCATTTAGAATACGGTCCGATCCATCAGAGAGTAACCCTTTCTATTGCACACTGCGCGACTTTGCATTTGTGGACCAATCGTGCTGTGAGTTTACACGTTTATGCGCCTTAAGTCAGTACTGGTAGTGCGCACTGATTGAATAATTTGTATTGATGCACTGTGAGATTGCCGACGAGACAGTTTTCCAAATGTTGCCTACCCAACCGCCTTCTCTTATCGTCTCTGTCTAAATTATTTTACCGAACTACACACATCTAATGAGTTGGAGTGGTAGCCTGGTACACGATTCCCAGTACGTGGTCGCCACTTGAGAACTCATCATACCCACTGTAATTTCAGCTTAGTTTGTCGAGCTTTGTCGTCGACTTTCATTATAACACGGTTCCTCTTTGCGGATTTTATCACGTAGAGAAAATCCGAGCTTAACTCGCTCTATGGCTCGGAATGACTTTGAGCTTGTTTATATAGCTAACAGAAACAATATGAAGGTGGCATCAGTCGATGTTCTTGAGTTGTCAAAAGGTATAAGACGGGTTATGTTCAATTTCTTAAATCAAGGAACCGGAAACCGCAAGAGACCTTAAGGCAGTGAAGTATCTGACAATATGTATTGCAGAGTTTAAGTTTACCGTGTAATACAATGAGCTTTTTTGCTCATTCACAGTTAAATTTTAATCCAATTGCACCATACAGCCTTCATCTTCCTGATGGTGATGATAAGGTCGTAACGGTGGAATACATATAGAATACGTACGTAGCACACCCAAAGACTTCCCGTTAATGAGGCAATAAATATGATATCTAGCAGAACACAACAGTGCTATAATGATTTGGTTTGGCGGTCAACTTTTGACAACATGGCGGTACCTAGGCGCGCGACCACACTAGGGGCTCTGTGGGCTGTAGACCTCGCGAGTCTGTTTTTGCATAACTTAAAACTGAATAAATGTTTACCTTACAAAAGAATTGGTTCATTATTTTGAACCTCCTCGCACGCCCCAAGCCTTAAGGTTTTTACGTCTTAATAATGGCCAGCTTACATTATTCCAGTCTGGATTGGAATAGGCCGGACTTGAGAATTGCAATATGTAGAGGAGAACAGCCGGAAATACAAGCATTTCTGCCCAAGCTAAAACGGAGACGCTTCGGTCGCGTTACGCGCTCGCTCCGCCAAATATAACATACCACCAACTGAGTATCAGATTATGCTAAGGGAATCGAACCCATTACCTACCTCTAGATTGTGCGTACAACTGAGTGGCTATAGCCACTAGGCCACGGCAAGGAGGCCTCATTTTGTGACTTGCACAATGGTAGCATCTGCAACTGTGACTAGAATTAATACATAAACTATAATTTTATACCATTTACTGACAAAACCTCCTTTTAGCACCAACCAGTTAAATGATTATATTTCACAAGGCCATTATCGTTCAATTATTACTTAGCATGATACTCATAATAAGTAAATGTTAAAGTCATGAGATTCTATTATGACCCAGCGCTGATGTTTAGCACGTTATTTTGTTAGGACACTAATAGCGATGTATGACCTTACTGACGTCAATAAATGTATAAATATGAATATGTGCACCTGTAGCTAATCAGCAAACAATGTTAATAGTAAAACATCTGGAAATAATCTGACCTGAAATTAAAATTAATATAAAGGTTCTGAAGGACTCCTTTTAAGTTAGGATAACTTCTATAGGACACTATCATCATCATCAACCCACTATTCTACATTTTTTACCGACTTCAAAAAAGAAGGAGGTTCAAAATTCGACAGGAATGTTTTTAAAAAATATTTGTTACCTCAGAACTTTTGACTGAGTGAACCGATTTAGATGATCTTTTTTTATTGAAAGCTGGTGCTTCCCTTGTGGCCCCATTTCCATTAGGTCCAGTTCTGACAATGGCGTCCATGAGAAAACAATCTTAAGCTTGAGTTAATAAAAGTAGACTTAGGGCAATTGAAGTCGGTTTCCAGTTCTTTTTGAACACATTTACTTGTTCTAACTATTACACGTATTAGAAGAAGCTCACGTACAACCCTAGCACCACTGTTACAAGGCGAATCTCTAACATTATTATAACTAGTCGAGGAAAAACCAGATTTGCACGACACCAGTACAACATATTATCGGCTCACATATACAATAAACTGAACAGAAATCTAACCCTATACCCTAAAACTGCTTACGAATTTAAAAATACTTTATCAAAATGGCTAAAAGAAAAAACGTATAAAGAAACCGAATCTCTCTTAGAGGTAGTAACTTAAAATTAACACCCCACACACACACACACATCATTTCAACACACACACACACCATAACTCACACTCCTCCTTTCCTTTCCAATTATTGTTTAACCTTAAATTTAAGTAACTACATAATTATAAATTCTTAGATATAGGTATTATCTGCACAACAATAATCTGTATACACTATAGAAGAGCGGGGTCTCCTAATACAAGCTATCCTTAGCTTAAAAGGAGTACCCCAAAACCTGTAAATTAATTGTAAGTAGATGATGCAATAAACATATTTTCATTTTTTCATTAAATTACATGATTTCTATTTGACTGTAGTAAATATATTAAAGAAAAAGTAATACACAATTCTACCTCTCTACTATGATGGACATAATGGATTATGTTTGTTTGATTTTTTTTTTAACCAATTTATTCCTTTATTTTTAAATTCATAAACAGGTTTAGGGTATTCAGTTCCTAGTTGCGGTACTTATCAGTACTTGGTTTGGTTGGTGGTAAGGCATTCTCTATCTCTGTCTAGCTAACTGTCACAGAAGTCTGCCTCCCAAACAGAGCCAGCACCTTGTTAGATTCAGGCTTCTGGGTGTGCACACTTACAAACCTTCCAATGGTCCCATCGCCACTAATAATCAAGTGAGATGAAGGCCAAGTGCAAACCCATAATGCATAAAATAAACATTTCCTTGCCTGACATTCTTGACATTCCAAAATACAGCTGAGTGAAACAGTGTGTAACTGAACCATTAAAGGCTCAGCTTTCATAAAACTCCATCTATCAAAATGTTTAGATTTTTTTATTCGAGCTTTCAGAAAACACCTGGAGCATTATAAGTTATGAGGTACTTTCGATGTCTGTAGCAAAATCTTAATTTTTAAATGATGTATAATACAAAAATTATGGTTCTGGGGTGGTAAATATGTTATAACGTCACAAATTGTTACCATACATAAAATCATAAATAGATATATGTTTGTAATCAAAGCCAGAAAAACTGATCTTACTACTGGGGATGTAGGTTGATAAATAAATGATGTTGTGGAATTTAAAATACTCATTCTTTACAACAGTTAAATACTTATTGTTGGTCTATCTTCAATAAAAATAAAAAACTTATTGCAGTATTTCTGGCTACAGAAATAAATAAATAACTAACTATAAATTAAGAAACTTTTTGAGTTACACCATAGAAATTTGTGACTCTTGACATATTCTAGTGTGTGTTAACATTCACTAACATTGGATATTCACAGTAACATCATGACTGTTTGTCAAAAAAAATTAAGTTATTAAATTTAACAAGTTTTAAATAACAAAACATACTTAAATCTGTTTCAGAAGTAGAATAATTAAGTGCTTAATAAAAACACAATTTAAGGGAATTCCTGCTTTTCATTAAGAAAATAATAAAATATTTATTTAATGTTTTAAATTTACATAGGTTGGGTCCAACTCACTACCAAAGTCCACTTCCAGATCTTATTCAAAGGATATCGAATTCAGTTGAGCTACAAGATGATTTACTTGAAAGTGTAATCTTAGAGAAAACCAACATAAAATCATGCAGTTGATTACTTTATACTTTTTTTAAATGTCTTTACTTATAAGCACAGGACATCTAATCCTAATTGTTTTTGAACAAAATCAATTTTGTAAACAAGAAATAGCGACTTTAGGAAACTGTCAAAGTGTAAACACTTGGCGTTTGGATATATTGTTTACCAGAAGCTAAATGCTGATTACCTTGGGTCTGGTAAAACTATTTTTTTGCTAGCTCGTGCTGCTGGAGTGCATTTCGACTTCTCCATGGCCATCAAGTAGCTGACATCTGCCAGCACAGCTTCGAGGTCCGCCATTTTGAGACTCGATTTATCACCTTCACCGTAGAAACAAACACTCGTCCACAACACAAGCACCAACGATTACACGGTATCCCAGCTGATAGTCATAACCTTTCCTCACAACATGTCTGGTTCGCTCACTGCACCACTGTATCATTTGTTGATGAATGATGGTAACACATGCTGATCATTTACATTCTTTAAATAATTTTAAATGTACACAAAAGCGCGTGATCACATAATTACGACTAGTCATTTGAAAAATATTAGTTTAATATTACTATCGCAGTTACTACGCGAATTTAAAATGTCGCGAAAACGAAATTTTTCTAAATTCCACCATCACCCATCCGTCACTTCTCTCGCGACTTTGTACGTCAATAACATTCGGTCATTTCAAGTTTCACTGACTGAATGAACAAATTTCATTCGCTTACTCATTCAGTACTCGTTCTCAATCCAATGTCATTCGCAAAATCATAGACAAAAGTAATTCGTTTTGAGACTCTGAGAGCTAGCGCGCACCGGTGACTTTTGTCAGCATGACAAAAAAGTTTTTGTCGCTCTCACGTCACGCCTCCAAAGCGAGGTGCGCTCACGAAAGGTGACAGTGACATTTTTTTTTTTAAAGCTTCATTTGTCGAAATGGATTTCGAAGAGACGGTCGTCATCTGTGAGCTTATAAGGAAACTCAAAAGAGAAAAAAAGCGAAAAGAATACTGGGTACACCCCCTTTGGAGTGACAGGTTAATAAATGGAAAGTTCTACACCATGTTTCATAAACTTCGGGAACATCCAAAGAAATTTTTTGGGTATTTTCGAATGAGTGTTAGAAGTTTTGATGAATTACTTCGCAATTTAGGACCTGCGTTGACATACGAAAATACAAACATGAGATTGTCTGTTCCGGCTGAAGAAAGACTCGCTGTTACTTTGAGGTAAATATAAGTAATTAGAATATTATGTAATTTTAAATTGTTTATTTTAATGAAAATACAAAAATGTTATACAAATTAAAGTAAGTAGTTTTTAACTATAATCAAAAATCAAAAAAGTATTTGAAATGTAATATTCTTTAATTATTCTTCATGTTGGTTGATATTGTACTCCTGGCAGATGTCATACAATTCGGAATCTTCTGTAAACTCTGTAATATAGGTTTGAATTGATGACGATGAGGCGGCTGAGGAGTCTTTCGGGTCTTGCTTAGGAGGCGATGATTGTGAAGATGAATTCGGTTGAGTGTGTGCAGAGGGTAGCAAATTTTGGGAACTTGTAGATGTATGAGTAGGAGAAGGAGATAAAACAAGTTGAGTGTTTCTTGCTAAGTGGAGCGGATTTTGAGGAATGTGCGATGGAAGAGAGACAGAATATTTGGGTTTGATTTGTATATTTTGAGGGCTTGTAGATGGAATATATGTAGGAGAAGGAGATAAAATCAGTGGAGTGTTTTTTGCTAAGTGTAGTGGGCCTTGGGGACTTTGCGATGGTAGAGAGACAGAATATTTGGGTTTGATTTGCATATTTTGAGGGCTTGTAGATGGAATATATGTAGAAGAAGGAGATAAAATCAGTGGAGTGTTTCTTGCTAAGTGTAGTGGGCCTTGGGGACTTTGCGATGGTAGAGAGACAGAATATTTGGGCTTGATTTGGAAATTTTGAGGACTACCTCTATAAATTGTGGATGGGCTATTCATAGGAGAATAATTATTGCGCTGAGTGTTTTGTTTCTGAACTTCCTGGAAAATTTGTAAAATTTTGATCTGTACGTGTAGTTTATTCTCCTCCGGGACTGCTTTTAACAACGGCACCAAAGACAGCGCAAAATGCTTTTCCTTGTCATCGTCATTACAGTCACTTTTGTTATTTCTCATAGCCTCGATAAACCTGTTATCATCAACTCTTTTGTTGTTTAAAATCTCTAGAAGCCTTTCTTCGTAACATATTTTATTCTTATTTTTCTTTCGGGAATATTCTTCTCGCTGTAGTACTTCCACACTGGCATCCTGACTATCTTCTTCGCAAGCAATTTCCTCTACAGAATCAGCATTTCCTGAGGTTTCTCGGGTATCCATGCTTGGGATAAGAAATAAAAGTTGGTCAAAATGTTTGTACTTTCTTCTTTTTGTAGCGGCCTGGCCAGACTTAGTACATTTTTGCTCACGTAGCTCACGTGAAAAACAAGCCCTTAAATTCTTCCATCGTTTTTGTACAAGTTTACCTGAAAATAAATATTTAACTAGTATAAAACAGTCAGTCATTTATTTAATTTATGTATTTTTAACTTTAATTTTGTATTATGTATTTAATTTTCTTTTGTTTCAGATATCTTGCAACCGGCAACAGTTTTTACAGCATATCATTTGAATATTTGATAGGTGCCACCACTGCACGAGAAATTGTAAAATCTACATGTTCCGCTATCTGGAATTTACATACACTATACATGCCTGAAAAGTCTGAAGAGGATTGGTATACTATTTCAAATCAGTTTTACCAACGGACAAATTTTCCGAACATAATTGGCGCAATTGATGGCAAACATGTGAGAATAATTCAGCCGGAAAACACCGGTTCGCAGTGTTTCAATTACAAAAAGTACTTTTCTACTGTTCTCATGGCATGGGTAGATGCAGATTATAAATTTGTATACATAGATGTTGGTGCTAATGGAGCAGCAAGCGACTCCAATGTATTTCAGAATTCTGGCATGGGCAAAAGATTGCAGCAAAATCAATTGAGCATACCAGATGATCGTAATTTGCCATATGATGAAAATGGAAAAAAAATGCCATTTTGTTTGGTCGCTGATGAGGCATTTGGCTTGTCGAGGCATATTTTGCGACCATATGCAAGAAAATCATTGTCTACTGTGAAAAAAATTTACAACTATCGCCACACTAGGGCACGACGCATGGTTGAATGCACTTTTGGTATACTTTGTAACAAATGGCGAATTTTGCACAGGCCCCTTGACGTCAGTCTTGATTTTGCTGATATAATAGTAAAAACATGTTGTATTTTACATAATTTTGTACGGTGCAGAGATGGCATTCAATTTACTGACACTGTTTACGATTGTCCATTAAAAGGTATTGCAACAAATCCATCAGACAGAACCATATCAGCAGCAAATATACGTAATTATTTTGCGAATTACTTTACTTCACCACAAGGGGCTGTGTCATGGCAATATGACAAAATCTGAATTTCACTTTTTTGTACAACTGTTGTTTTAGCTACAAATACTAAAAATAAAAAGATACTCACCAGCTTCAGTTTTTTCTTGTGACGACAACGTACCCCAAACTGTAGAAAATATTATACGACTGATTTCATCCCATGCTTTAATTTTCAATATAGAATCTGAATACTCTTTCAGCTTTTTATCGTAAATTGCTGCTCTTTTTTCAACTTCTTCAATAAGTAAATCATTATCGATATCCTCTTCATGCACTTTCACGTTTTGCGTAGACGTTGACGCCATTTTGCGTTCGCTAAAGACGACGGTCCGAATGCAAATGGCGGAAGAACTACGTGTTGAGTGACAATTTTGTCGCCCGTGCGCGCGCTGCTATAAAAACCTAGCGGCGCGGTGACAGTTTCGTCACGGGCTTGTCCGCTGGTCGGCGGACAAAAATGTCACCCAATTGTCACGTCGTAACGTGCGCGCACCTCCATACATACTCATAGACTTGATGTGAGTGACGAAACAGTCACGGTGACAAAAGTCACCAGTGCGCGCTAGCCCTCAATTTGAGAGGAATAACCTCTCTGGCGGGATCTTTGAAGAAAAAAAAGTATTCTGTGAAATAAATGGCATGTCATTTTCGCCCATTGTGCCCGTTGATTGGTCAAAAAGGCAAAAATAGCTGACATTTGTCAGCACAGTTTGTCAGTTGATTACAAATTCAAAAAAATCCTGAAATATACTCCAGTTTTGTAAAAAGTATGCAAGAGGCTTATATTTTTTCGTTTCTATATTGAAGTATTTAAGAAGAAGGTTCAGCTCGCTATCAACTAGCTGCTTTGGACTCGGTGGAGCGTCGAGCTATGAGACTGATAGGCAACGATACGCTACATAAGGCAAAGTTCCAAAGCCTCGAACATAGGCGTCAGGTTGCCTGCCTTTCGGTATTTTATAGGATACATTTTGGAGAGTGTGCGCAAGAGCTATTTTTGTTGATTCCACCTTCGCCGTTCAAGTACCGGTCAAACAGAAGAACGGCAGACCTTCATCCGTACACTGTAGATATTCCTACAGCTCGCACCAAGCGTTTCGCTTCCACATTTATCGTGCGTACAGCAAAAATATGGAATACACTACCGGTTTCCGTGTTCCCCGAAAATTACAACTTGGGAATCTTCAAAAGAAGAGTAAATAGGCACCTTCTAGACCAACACGTAACATCGTCGACCTCATCGTCACTTACCATCAGGTGAGATTGAGTAAAAAAAAGAAGTATCCTATGTCATTAACGTAAACGTTTAAAAACAATCAAATGTCAAGTCAATGACAGATGTCAACTTGACTGACCAAAGAGGATAAAAATTAGAATAGAATCTGTCATCGTGATTATATGCTCCTAACTGTCATCAGCTGTCATCATCGGCTCCGCGTTTGGAAACCGTCGTAATATTTCTCACAGTCACAAGTCCTTGTTGCGGTAATACAATGCAAATAGTAATCGTGAGTTAATAAGCAATTTTGATAAAATCTGTTACCGGCAACTGCAAGAACCCTACGAATTTTAATTTGGATACTCGTAGGCATACGAGAAAAACAGTAAGTTGATTTCTTCTAATTTCATACTTTCGGGTATTTGTTTCGAAAAATTGCATATTATACTTTTAAGAAATAGCCGATCAATGAACATTAGAATCCGAATCATTCGTATTTATGACATAGTTACTATCATAAAATTTCAACCACACGTACATAGAATCTGTTACCTGAAGATTAACATACGTTTTTCATATATAATTGTTTACCTAATTGTACGCAGTACGGATACTTATTGAGTAATGCTAATTATTTCTACCTTCGTGCCATAATTTGTTATTGAAAGTGAAATGTTTTTGAACTTTTGAACATTTTATTGAAATTCTTTTTTTTGGTCAAAATGAAATAATTTTTTAAAAATAAATATCGATATTGCAATAATGTAAAATAAATGTTATATTAAGAAACGGTTTATTTTGAAATAACTAATGCTTTTAAAAAAGGGCCAAAGTCACATTTTAGTCATATAACCTGCTTAGTAGAGTCTAACTCTCCTTTGAAATACTATGGTTTTTAAGGGTCAATCTTGTTGTTTAATCAGAAGAATTAAGAATTGAATGACTGAGCCTAAACAAAAAATTAAATGGTTTCACTAGACTATCATAGTGCTTTACAAATAGATTTTTTGAAAAATTGACAAAAAACTTTACTTCAATCTGCAATGTGGTTGAATTGCAATCTACAATGTGGTTGAATTGCAATCTACAATTATTTCCCAAGCATTATGATTAAAGTTGACTATGGCAAATCCCTTAAAAGAAAGCCAGTTCAGAATGATAGCAGCTACTGATGGATGTAATAATATTTTTCCTTTCACTTCCCAGCGATGATGCAGTACTGCCCCCCAAATGTGACCCTATCAGAGATATGGGTCGACCATGGAATATCACAATGCTTCATGGAGACAGCATCAGCTGCATTCATTGCAGGATTCTTATGTATTTTTGGTACCATGCAGATTGTTATGTATAAAAGGTAAGCTTTTTTATTTTTATTATTTAAACAAATTACAGTACAATTTAAAATTCTACATTTTCAGATTATTTCTAAAATAGTCGACTTATTGTGGACCCTTGGGAACAATTAATTATGGTAAAAAGTCTCTTATGTCTAGCTCTTCCCAACATGTTGTTTTCGATTATCTTTCTATAATAAAATAATAGAATATACTTCTTTCATTCGTAAATATTTTGTTTAAGACTGCCAAGAATAAAAGATAACCTATTTTGGTTGGTCATGATTCTTCTACTTTTCTCTGAAATGAAAGTGTTTTATATTAAAAACTATATCTCTGAATGTGGGTCTGAATGGGATATCATCATCATCATCAACAGCCTATATATGTCCCCACTGGAGGGGCTCAGGCCTACTCTCCTACAGAGAGTGTATGGGCCATAGTCCACCACGCGGGCCCAGTGCGGATCGGCGGACTTCTAATGCCTGTTCAAGACATGCAGGTTTCCTCACAATGTTTTCCTTCACCGCTAAGCAATCGGATAATGTACTTGAATTGAAAAACAACTCACAGGTACACGGCTGGATTCGAACCCGGTACCCTCAGATTGAGAGTCCGCGCCTTATCCATTGCGCCACCGACGCTTTTATGGGAATGGGATATACAGGTGTTTAAATCAAGTTAAAGCAAAGGGTAGTTTAATCTTTCCCGAAGTTGATATACATATACAAAGATATTTTATCTGAGAATAAAGAACTGCTAGATGTGAAAGGAATGACAGATTACCAATTTATAATTATATCCGTCCATTTATTATCTACGTTCTATAGAATAATCTATATCTGTTAATTTTGATTTGAATATGATTTTAGGTCAACAGGAAGTACCCTATAGGCTTTGATTCCCTAGTGTTGCAAAGGAAATAGTAAAAAATGCAGCTTAAACAACGTTACCTTTTTATTGTGTTAACCTAGAAGTTCAATTTTTTCACAGATCCAAGGTATTGCAGAATTGAGTATTCGATATAATTTTCTACTTTATACCTCTGCGCATTACTGAGAAAAAATATATTGACACACAGTCCACAAAGTGTTCTTACAAGGGTATCTTTTTCCTTTCGACATATGGAACCCTAAAAACTAGCCAAGTGCAAGTTGGACTTGCATACCAAGGGTTCCAAACATGTTTGAAATATGACAATGATTGTTAAAGATGTTAGAAAAAAAACGATGTATGGTATGGGATTGTTTCTATTTTTAAGGACTGATTACTATACCCATTCTAACTCCAAAAAAATGTTCACAATATAGCTTATAAAGCGGAGACAGGATAAGGACTATGTGAAGAAGACCTAAGCCCTCACCCCGCCCCTTATATGTGTAATTATGCCTCCTGTGGCAATATGTTACATTTAAATGTATTTCAAACTCGACGCAACGAGCTTATACCAAAATATAGGTATATGCTCTACTGCTTGTGCGAAGCCGGGTTGGGTCGCTAGTTTTATATACCATAGAATTGCATTGGTTCTTTACAAAGATTATTAGTGAATGGTTTGGTGGCTTTAGACTAAGACCACTCCTAACCATTCCGCAAGTGTTGTCAAAAGGCATCATCTATCATCATGACAACATCTTACTGGGATCACCAATCTGAATTGTGATTATGTAAAAAATCATGACTATTCTAGTGATTGTTATGATATTGATCTACTGCTTTATACATCAGATGATATGTGAATAGCATGATTAATTGATTATACTCAGCATTTCATGAGTCTAATTTCTAGCGCTTTCCATAATGAGCCTTTAAGGCTTATGGTTTTGCGTATATACATATTATGGCTAACTACCATGCACCAAACTACATAAAAATGACGCCACCCGTATATTATATACCACATATCAGGTTTTAAGATTAGGCCTGTTCTATAATCTCATTTTAGAGGAATTAACGAATCACTATTTAACCTATAAATGATAAAATGAGATAGACTTTATCAAGTTATATTTATATTTTAATCAGTAGCTATTTCTATTATCAGTCACATATTGATAATGCGTCACGACCGCAAAAGATTCATAGTAAAAAGACATCATCAACTGGAAAACATCTACTGTTAAATATAGGCCTCCTCCATGGTATGCCACAGTGACTGCTCCCGAGCCACTTACATACAGCGACTCTAACTAGCTCGTCGATCCATCTAGTAGGAGGACGGCCTGGTACACGCTTCGAGAACTTAAACTCCCCGTCAGTTATTCATTCTTCGAGCGACCTTTCAAATATCCTTATCCAAAATAATCTAACCATTCCGAGTATCAGTTACAACGTGAACTACGTATAAACCAATAAACAAACATATAAACTCACTTTCACATTAATAATAATAATATTAAGTATTAATTTGAAAGAAACTTTCCTCTGTCTTTGTCTGTTTAGTCTGCCGCCAGACAATATTGTTAATGAATATGACTGTGTTCCGTGATGAAAAATAACATAGCCTATTCCTTATTAAAATTTCAGGCTTCTAATTTACCGTACGGTATTATGTCGATGTGTAAACCTATTGTTAATAAAGTCCAGAATCGTAAGAACTTAGAAAGTTTTGTTAAAATCAAATAACAGATAGAATTTATATTATAAAACATATTTGTAGGTTTTAAAACTGCTTATCAATTTCTGATATTTTTTTTAACCTTGATCTTAAATGTTATCCGTTAACTCATAACAGTAAAAAGCTGCACGTTTATCTTTTCTGATATTAATTTTATCAATAGTGTTTACGTTTGTAGTAAAATGCATGGCACGTTTGTAAAACATCGTAATTGGTTGTATAAGTTCACTAACTTCTGCTCGCGGCTTCGCCCGCATGGACTTTAGGTTTTATCCTATGGGAACTACGTCATAATTATTCGTTGACGCGACACTGCCTGTCAATGACTTCACGTCAACGAATAATTATTTGGATATTATTCATATCATTATTCTAACATCGCGATAAAAATATTGGGGGTAAGAGGGTGCAAAATTATCATACCTACCAAATATATTAAAAAACATAACAATTGGTCAAGCCCTTTCGCAGGAGTGCGACCACAAACACCGTGACACGAAAATTTTATCTATTAGATTGCGTCCCTATCTTTATCCCTTTAGATGATTATTCAAAAATTGGCCCGCCCGCGGCATTTGTTTCTTCATCAAATGTACTGGTTTTTTTACAATTTTTTTTACAAAACTTCAGTTACATTAGATTAAATAAAACCAGGGTTAAAACCGTTCAATATTTTTCCATAAAGTTATTATATTAGGGGGAATTAGGAACAGTCCTTTGATTGAAAATGAAATTCAAGTTCAAGTGTAGGTCATATAATGCATATGATAACTTATCAATAATTTATCTAACACATTATATATTAAAATAATACGTTATTTAGAAAATATATTACTTAATGCGTGCTTTGAATGTATTTATATAAGTAATTTTAATAATTCAATTTCTATAAAAATATGAATTTTGAAAGTCAAACTGTATAGTAAGTATTTACCTTTAAACGAGCAATTATTGTAAATTTATTTATATATATATATGGTCTTGGAAACGTAAACGATTTTGAGTTTTGGGGGGCGAAAATTGATCTATTAATTATCTATTAATCTTCTGTCTAGAAAAACACCGAGTTTTCGAAAAAAAATTCGCATAATTCGACGCAAAATATGGTCGCTAATTACACACATTTGGGCGTAAGCATCGTGGTCAAGCGGTCTAGGCACGAGATTGTCAATCACAGGTGTCTAGGTTCGAATCCCGGTCTAATACAATGTTTTTAATTTTGTATGGTTTTTTAAATTTATTCAAGTTTTTAGGTTTTTTGTTTGAGAGCCCAATTAAAAAGAACATTGTAAAACTGCGAGTAACTCTCGGTCGCCCAGATATTATCCCTTTATTAGTGTTATTGTTGTATAAGGCTTATAACAACACAGAAAACGACACTATTACGTTTTGAGATATATTTTTTTCGTATAAAAAACAACAACAGCTGTATTGTGAAAACAATAGCAAAAGTTTTATTCGAAACTGTTTTCTTGCGTTTTGCTAGAGTCTCTCTCACGCACATCGCTTCTTCCGTGAATCGCTTTCTCACTCTCACGCATTAGCCATCTATTTGTAGTTGTTACCGGCAATAACATCCGGTGCAAGTGCTACCAGCGACATCTATATGAAGAGGCATAACAAGCATCTACAGAAGGTGCCCGGAACGACTTCACATCAAATTAAGTTAATACAAGTTACTCGGATACGTGACTGAACGATATTTACATTTAGTCATAAATGTTTAAACAATAACTACGTTTGTATTTTGATATTGTATACTTGATTCTATGATTTATTAACGAGAAAGATAAATATTGTATAATATGTCGTAGCCAATTACTTCCGGCGAGAAGGCGATGCACGCTGCCTCAACCAGCACGGTTTATCTAATTTATTGGAATAATTATGTATTTAAATAATGTGAGCCTTTAGTAACAAATATTGTATTTAATTATCCATTCTTGAATTTCAGTATTAACGTAATTGGTTATAGGAATTAATTAATATTGTATAACTGTGCCTGTTTCGATTCACGAAGTTGTTGTTTTTGATGTAGGAACTGACGATGGTGGTAGCTATGAGGATCGTAGTATAAAACTGATGAACACTCATTTTGTAAACCATTCCTGTTGTGAATTTTGTTGAAATAGTACTAGTAAACGTTACTCTGCCCGACTGTGTGTTGAGAATATATTGAAGAATATACAATTATACATGCCTGATGGATTGAATCAACTGAGAGTTTCATTACTGAAAATACTGATGCACACTCAATGTTCCTCTATGTAAAATCTCAGAAGTGGGATGAGAGAAGATGTCTGACCTATACGCTCTGAGTACTGTGACGACATAAGAGGAAACATTACGAAGAGAAATTACGAGAAAACTCAATGAACTGCATACAGACAAAAGGGAAACGACTACTTGTTTTTCTATCAATTCTGACGACGAGCTGATACTGTGTACAAGAAAAACTGCCCGTGGTTCTCTAGAAGATGTGGTTTAAGAACAGATTATGTAGAAGAGTACACATGAATGGAGATATCGTTGCTCGGAAACTACAGACACGTAAAAACTACTCGCATGATCTACTGCGCGTGTCGCTGGCACGTCTGAGGCACGAGGCAAAGGAGTGCAGGCTGCAGCAGTGCTCCGAGTGCTGGCATTCACCGAGTACATCGCAAATATATTTTGAGGTTGGTCGTGTTATGCTCATTATTTCTGATAGCGTGTGATACATGTAGAAAATCGATATTCTTACGTTTGAAGAAAGCGTGCGTGTTGCAATCAAATCATTTTGTACTTTTTAACAAGGGTGAATAGAGCTTTTTTACTAGTATGCCAACATGTGTGAACAAGTCATTGAACGAATAAATTAGGGTGAATAGAACTGTGTGGCTTATATGATGGCTGTGTGATCAAGTCATTGTATGCAGAAGAAACAAGGGGAATTAAAATAGGTGACTAAAATGACAGCTGAGTGATCAAGTCATTGAACGAGTAAATAAGTGTGAATAGAACTGTGTGGCTTTATATGACGGCTGGGTGATCAAGTCATTGAACGAGTAAATAAGTGTGAATAGAACTGTGTGGCTTATATGACGGCTGGGTGATCAAGTCAAAAAAAAAGGGAGAATGCCAAGCTGTGTGTTCGTCACCTGTGAATGACTACCTGAACCGATTTATGTTGAGAAATTATTCATTTGTGTAACAGTTTTATAAATAAGTGTATCAAATGTTCCTGTAACAGTTTACTTTGCGAAATATGTTTTGCTTCAGGATCATCCTGGTGGTGCTGCAGAGCTCAAGGGTGGTGAGAGCCGTGGGACACGGCTCATGCAGGATGGCCGAGTGTTACCGGCAATAACATCCGGTGCAAGTGCTACCAGCGACATCTATATGAAGAGGCATAACAAGCATCTACAGAAGGTGCCCGGAACGACTTCACATCAAATTAAGTTAATACAAGTTACTCGGATACGTGACTGAACGATATTTACATTTAGTCATAAATGTTTAAACAATAACTACGTTTGTATTTTGATATTGTATACTTGATTCTATGATTTATTAACGAGAAAGATAAATATTGTATAATATGTCGTAGCCAATTACTTCCGGCGAGAAGGCGATGCACGCTGCCTCAACCAGCACGGTTTATCTAATTTATTGGAATAATTATGTATTTAAATAATGTGAGCCTTTAGTAAAAAATATTGTATTTAATTATCCATTCTGGAATTTCAGTATTAACGTAATTGGTTATAGGGATTAATTAATATTGTATAACTGTGCCTGTTTTGATTCACGAAGTTGTTGTTTTTGATGTAGGAACTGACGATGGTGGTAGCTATGAGGATCGTAGTATAAAACTGATGAACACTCATTTTGTAAACCATTCCTGTTGTGAATTCTGTTGAAATAGTACTAGTAAAAGTTACTCTGCCCGACTGTGTGTTGAGAATATATTGAAGAATATACAATTATACATGCCTGATGGATTGAATCAACTGAGAGTTTCATTACTGAAAATACTGATGCACACTCAATGTTCCTCTATGTAAAATAGTATAGGATATACATTTATGGTTTTTTTACAGATATGCAACGGAAGTGGTGGACGTGCGATCGTCGCGTCTATTCGGCGTGCAGTTGTTTTTCACATTGCTGGTACCACTGTTGGCTGTGATAAGGTTCCTGTTGCAAGCGTTTATGTTTAAAGGAGGTCATATATATGGATATATGGTAAATGCATTTTTATATTCTGTTAAAGATAAGTGGAAACATAATTCTAAGCCCTTTCGTAGGACGAAACGCTCCTTACATCAAACTTCCCTAGTAATTTGTCAAGCAATATTTTTGTTTAATGCATTGTCACAATGTGTGTGTGTGTGTGTGTGTGTACAGGTACACTAAAGAGTATTTGTATTGTATTTTCATACTTTCATACATTGTAAATACTCAAATCATCAAGCCTACCTTTTGCCGACGCCGAACTTCTTAGTATAATATTATATTGTCTTTGAAGTTTTTATTCTTTTGTTTTTTTACGTTTAGTTTTTGTTTTTATAATACATTGATGGAACCCAAAAATTGTTGTTTGATTTCATCTTTTTACGCCCGTAAATAATACTACCATTTGTATCCATATCTCGTTAACTTTAGAATTTTGTATTCTTACACCTCAACCTTTGACTTATCTTTATATGTTATCTCCTAGTGTGCCAAAGACGGTAGCCAAAAAAATCGCCTGTCAGATAATGACTAAAAAGTGTTTAGGTATAATAAACATATAGAATAATAGCTTAGTCCATACGTTTACGGTAAGAATGGGGAATTGATCATCGTCATTAAAAATGAACAAAATGTGTGATTGATCGATTTTCAATATTTAATTTCAGATTTTAGCTCTAGTGACGACTCTAGTGGTATTCCCTCTGTCCGCGTACCTGGCGGTACTGGAGAGGCGATACCTTCTCCCCTCCGTGCCTCCCCGGGGACACGGGTTCGTGCTCCTCGTCTTCTGGGCAATGATCTTCGTTTCTGAGAACCTCTCGTTCTTGAACCTCAACAAGGAAGGGTGGTGGTGGCATTTGAAGGAGTAAGTTAGCACGTTGGATATTATAATTAATTAGGTATTATTTAAATTCGGTGAAGGAAAACATCGCGAGGAAACCTGCACACTCCTGAGAAGGAATTCAAAGGTGTGTTTGAAGTCTACCAATCCGCACTGGGTCAATGGCCCGTACATGCTCTGTAGGATAGTAGGCCTGAGCCCCTGCAGTGGGGACATATACTGTTGATGATTATTTGTATGGATATACAATATTGTTCCGAAAAATTCCAAATTGATCTGTAGATCTGAAGCAGTTGGGTTAGTGATTTAGTAATTAATAATTTTATAATCGATTAGCATACATTATTAATTAGAAGATAATTCGATTATGTCAATATTCGCCCCACCTCTGTAACGCTCAGGGTACCCAACAACTCTTTTGGTCACACTAACGAATGAACGTTTTCAGTTTACAAGACCGTCTCGAGATGGCGTTGTTTGTGGGACGATACGTGTCATGTATGATCATCTTCGTTCTGGGCATGAAGGCCCCTGGCATCATGCACCAGTTCGAGTATCTTGAGAATGACGACAGCCGCAGGAATATACCGCCAAGGGTGAGTTCTCACATAATTCAACTACTAAACACTGGCTTAACATGAGCCTCCGTAAGGCTGAAAGAGCTTTTCATATGTGAGGTTTTTTTAAAATCACAGCGTTTGGCAGGCTAATTGGCGGAAGCGTACACAAGTAGCAAGTAGTTATTGCTGCATGTACTCTGTATTTTTTGCATTTCAGCTATGGGAAGACGAGGTGTATGGTATTTGTCAATAGTTGTAGCTATTTGAGAAGGAATATCAAAGTTTTGATGTTTGCCAAGCCCCGCCCTGACGTACATACTTGACTATTTGTGAATAATATAACGTAGTAGTTATATTTATCATTGTAACTAACGAAAATGGAATCCAATGATCTTTACACATTTAAAAGATGTTTAATTGCGTTTAACAATAAAGAAAGGTTTGTTTTAAATTTCAATGCCCTGCTCTGTACATGATATGTGTGTGTGTGCGTCTTTGAAGATATTACAATATAACGGATTTTGTTATTTCAATAAAAGAAGTCTTGAAGGCATCGGTTAAAGTCTTCATTGAGCTTTTCCATCATAGACACGCCGTAATTGACTATGGTTGAGACGTTACTTGTCATTAAAATGTCATGAAACTTTCCGCCTTTATTTATCTATTTTAGCGTGAATTTAGCTTTTAGGTTGACATGTCATGTCCATATCAAAATTATTTTAGTGCAGGAGAAGATAAACATATTTTCAGAAGGCAGGTAAATGTATTATATGGTTCTAATATATAAATATTCAAATAAAAGTGTCTTCAACAACGCATTGTCAAAATATGACAGTGTATATTTAGAATTGTTTTTTTGCCCGTTTTATGGTGTTTTAAAATTATTGTTTGAGAAGATCTAATCAAACTAAATGATTTATTTTTATGCTCCTGTGAGTAAAATCGAATAATACTAAGTGTAATGTAATTTGTTACTATAGTAGTGATAATTATAATCGTAATATATACGTGAAACTGGATAGTCAACTTGCTTTTCATTAGGTCTTAGATGTAGAATTCCTGAAGCACCTAACACTGTATATATAATTATTTTGCCAATATAACCTCCGGGCTAACGTCTACAAGGGAAATCTTCAAAATTAAACCATGTAAAGGAACATATACCAACGATGCTATATGTCGTTATCTCAGCTTACCTCGACTCCCGCTGTTTTGTTCAGAACAAAACCGTGTTCACGCTTTCTCCACCCTCCCTGATCCGATGTAATAAAAGGGTATTAGTTGTATTATGACATGTATTTATACTGCCGCTAGTGACTTCCTGACACGGCAGGTTTTTAATATTAATATCACATCATCATCATCAGCCGGGAAACGTCCACTGCTGGACATAGGCCTCCCTCATGGTACGCCACATCGACCGGTCCCGAGCCACCTGCATCCAGCGACTCCCCGCGATTCTAACCAGGTCGTCGGTCCATCTAGTGGGGGGACGGCCTGGTAGACGTTTCCCGGTACGTGGTCGCCACTCGAGAACCTTTACTCCCCACCGGTTATCGGTTCTTCGAGCGATGTGGCCTGCCCATTGCCACTTCAGCTCACTGACTCGTCGAGCTATGTCGGTGACCTTCGTTCGTCTACGGATTTCCTCATTCCGGACCTTATCACGTAGAGAAATTCCGAGCATAGCTCGTTCCATTGCTCGCTGAGTGACTTTGAGCTTGTTTATTCGGCCCACAGTAAAAGACCACGTTTCGGTTCCGTATGTCATCACTGGCAACAAGCACTGATCAAAGACTTTTGTCTTTAGACGCTGAGGTAACATAATAATAAAATA
Organism: Carcina quercana; assembly: GCA_910589575.2. Taxonomy (NCBI): domain Eukaryota; kingdom Metazoa; phylum Arthropoda; class Insecta; order Lepidoptera; family Depressariidae; genus Carcina; species Carcina quercana. The sequence goes on from OU342439.1 coordinate 8,777,892, forward strand.
ACATAATGAGGTAATATCACATACATAAAATTAAACATATGCATAACAACACATGTTTCAGGATGAGAACAGATCGACATTCAGCAACGTGTGGAGCAAGCTCCGCACGCTGCTGCCGTTCCTGTGGCCGCGCAAGAGCCCGTGCCTGCAGCTCAGCGTGTTTGTGTGCGTGATGCTCCTCGTCGCAGGGCGAGTCGTCAACCTCTTCGTACCCATTTACAACAAAATGATAGGTCAGTTACAATTAGAACATAGTTTTTAGAGCAGTGTGGTCCAGGCACAGGCCGGACACTTCAAACAAATGTTTACACCATCGAACGAGGTTTGCATATATATGCGCATGTGTTAGCAAAATCGCACGCCTCATATTGCCAATCCTTGAGCTGGTCACTTTTTAGCGGGGATAGGTGAGGTGACGCGGATCGGTGGGAATTGGTGATTCTGTGACTAAAGTGACTTTTCATAACCGTTCGCGAATAGAACTCGATGCGATTCTAAACATATGTATGTAACTGGTGCAAGGGGAAGATGCGTGGAAAAATATTTTTGTCGTAATCGATAGTCCATGTAAAAAGGTAAATACCTCTATCATTTTTTACTCGATACGACTAATAATTTTTTTAGTACAACCCGCCAAAAATTAAGCTTGTTCGATATTATAAGTTATCTCGTAAAATAATGTTTTATGTGTTATATAACCCTGTAATGAAATGTTCAAAATGCAATGAGAAAACTAAATCTAATAAGAATTTTACTATTCGAGGAACTAAATGTTTGTGACATTTAGTCCTTGAAAAATCCAAATAAAAAATCTTTACATATTTTTATTTTGGTGGGATTTTTTTAAAATGTCTGTTGTGCTAAAATATAATTCAACCCAATCTAATTTGGTTGCATCTTTCCTGTTGCAGTGGACAGCATATCTCCGCCGAAATCCACGCAATACTTCTGCTGGGACCTGGTTCTGATCTACGTGTTCTTCAAGTTCCTGCAAGGCGGTGGCACCGGCGGCATGGGACTCCTCAACAACCTCCGCTCTTTCCTGTGGATACGAGTTCAACAATACACTACTAGAGAGTTACAAGTTAGTATTACACCAAATAAAAACTTAATATATGTACTACCAACAAAGTTCTTGCCTGACCACCATTAGGGCCAGTTTCGCATACAGTCGTGTATCGGGCTGCTCCGCCAAGCTAGTTTCTTGGGATAAATCATAAATCTATAAAAACAAGAAAGCATTGCTGTGTTTGTTAAAGTCCTAAAAGTTGTATGTCACAATGATGCATAATGGACCCTTAAAACTCTTAAACAAAAGCGTTTTTGTCTCTCCTTATTGAACAAAAGAAAAGGCGGGTCTAGCTAAGATCGCGACATGCAAGCAACTTGGTTTTAAAACTGATCAGGCGGGAGCTTTGTCGATATTACATTACAGAAAGGTTTAGAAAGATAAGAAAGACAGCTTCCCATTCATTTGAGACTAATTATGATAAGACCATCGTTGGAAGGAAAATGTTCCTCGCAAAGGTCTTATCATTTAAAACATTTACTTCATCATCACTTTAAGATGAAGGCCAATGGCCAAATATTACGAAAATTCATTGCTATATTGTAATCAACATGTGTACTTAACATTTCAGCTAGAACTGTTCAAACACCTCCACGCATTGCCTCTCCGCTGGCACTTGTCTCGCAAGACCGGGGAGGTGCTCAGGGTGATGGACCGGGGCACGGACTCCATAGACAACCTGCTGTCCTACATACTCTTCTCTATACTGCCCACGATCGTTGATATCATCGTGGCTGTTGTATACTTTGTGCTGCAGTTCAACGTATGGTTTGGACTCATCGTGTTTTCCACCATGGTGTTGTATATAAGTAAGTATAATACACAAACTTACCGCCATACTTACTTTTAACCGTGGTGGTGTAATGGCTACACGTTTGGACTTACAATACAGAGGTCCCGGCTTCGATTCCCAGTCGGTAATCGGTTTGGTTGGTAGCAGGGCATTTTCTGCGTCCGCCTGGCTAGCTACCACCATGTTACCGAAGTCTGGCGCCAAGCATTAGTGATAACAGCACTGTTGTGTTCCGGTTTGAAAGGTAGCAGAGCCAGCGCCTCATTAGATTGAGGCTTCTGGGTGCGCACGCTTACCATCCCACGGCCACTTACCATCAGGTCAAACATGAGGTAGACATCAAATTCAAGGCGAAAACTTTCAAATTACATATCTGACAAATTTGCTTATCCACTGTGTTCTGATCACTTATGACGACGACACCAATTTGAACCGTCGCAACAGCGTGCGTGCACTTCTTTCCCGCTGTGGCTCATTACATTGGATGGACTGCAATGGATAAAGGGACATAATGACAAAAGGAAATGACCTAGACAAACCTGGATCACACCAGGAGGCATCAAACGTCTCGCGCGCTTCTGGGAGGAGATCGTCTGGCTAGATTAGCTGGCTCCACTTCCACTCACAAACAATAGCCAAAATATGGCTGAGTGTGTAAACCGCCTAGACAACAACAAACAGTCATTAAGTTATTTGGATGTTTGTTTTGGAAATAAATTAATGTACATTCATCGTCTAGTTGTCATTACTTTTCGTACCGCGTGATATCACTTCGTACCATTACGCATCACTCTAAACATCATGCACGCCGCGCGCTGTCATGCGACAGCGCAAAAATTGTTTTTGCTATAATAATTTTATTTATGTTTATTTAAACAGTTTATTGTACACTGAAACATTACATAACACAAGAAACAGAAAAAATATATACAAAAGGAACAGCTTATTTCTAAAAAAAAATTCTACCAGCAGTCCTAGGTCAATAATATGTGTGATGAATGACATAATCTCTAAACATCACTTGCTCGGAATTAAAATACGTCGAATCCTTATCTTCTTAGTATTACGGTTGCATTTCAGTAACATACGCGCGTTCTATCCGTCTTTATGGGTTTGTCTGGGAATCCGAGCCCGCGCTTTTTTGCTCGCGCCGCTCTAGGTCCCAATGAGCTGCGCATAACGTACTCGTATATCTGCGGGCAGAACGAGTGAGTGAGTGATGCGGAGGTAATGAGTAACGTTTGAGATGGTCAAGTGATGTGTGCTGCAACAGTACGCCGTCGGGTAATATTATGCGTAATGCATCATTTGCATCGCTTACACATGTCTACTTTTTACTCTAGATTATGTATTACGAATATATGCAGATTATAACAACGCCGTCAATATTTTGTTTCCAGTTGCTACAGTGGTCGTGACGGAGTGGCGAACGAAGTACCAGCGACGTATGAACCTTGCAGACAACGCGCAAAAGGCTCGCTCCGTCGACTCGCTACTCAACTTCGAGACTGTCAAGTACTACGGCGCAGAGAGCTACGAGTGCGATGCGTATAAAGACGCAATTGTAGTATATCAAGTGAGTACAATCTAAATAGTGTCCTAGTTTTATCCGCCTAAAGCGTATGACTTTTGTCGTTTTCACTATACAAGTTTGGTTGACCTATAGGTAACCTATGGGCCCATATAGCACATCGCTCGAAGAACGTATAACCGATGGGCAGTAAGATTTCTCGAGTGGCGACCACGTAGCGGGAAACGTCTACAGGGCCTTCTCCCTACTAGATGGATCGACGACCTAGTTAAGGTCGCGGGGAGTCGCTGGATGCAACTGGCTTGAGACTGGTCAATGTTCCGGACAATGGAGGAGGCCTTTGTCCAGTAGTGTACGTTTTCCTCATGATGATAGACCTATTGTACTGCGTCTCTTGGGAGAGATATAGATAAATCATCGGTGCTCCCCCAGTATTTTATGTTCGGGCAATCCTCGATAATGTGGGTTACGCTCTGCGCCATGCGCCGCAGTCACAACATGTATGGGATCCGAAGTAAGGTCGTCCTTCACTATTGTGTCAACCAGATAAAAGTGATAATTTATAGGGGGTTGCCGCATAAAATTATGTTAAGAAACCGATTTCATTCGATAAAATATCACTTTTATCTGGTTGACACAACAGTGAAGGACGACCTTACTTCGGATCTTAGACTAATGGAGAATCTCTCCTGACGAGAGGTTGGGGTGTGGGATCTAGATTGAGATGGGCGTGTTTGTAGCCCATTCTTGTTTCATCTGTCTCTAATGTTTTGACATATCTTTGGCGGATAACATGTTGGCCGGGGGGACTTTAGCTGGTGTAAGGATTGGTTCCTGCCTAATTTTGAGGCTGCCGTTTAAGTATTACGTAAGCAGATTTACTACTACTATTTACCAGATCAGATATTTCTACTGAAGGATTTTAGGCCTTAATTTACAAGTAAAGTATTTATATTCATAACTATACAATATATGTATACATACATACAATATTGAATCACTTTCGGAACGACGTTCTGCAGAAAATAAAAGAGCGTAAAGCAATCGTTCAATTACCCGTTTTATTTCTGTTTACAGAAAGAAGAATTTAAAACACTAATCACCCTGAATATGCTGAATACCCTTCAAAATGTTTTGATATGCGGAGGTGAGTTGTACTGTGTAAATTCTGGTAGAATTGCTTGTTCCAATGAGGCTCCTATATCGGCACGGTTTCATCCGACATTTTACCTGATAGTAAAGTAATAAACATATATTTTACTTTGTAGGTTGTGATACATAGAAAGTCGTTTGTTTTTTACCACTTGGCTCCTGAATTGTCTGTGAAAAGAGGTGTTTCAAATTCGGCCTGCACTTGTACATTATTTACAAAATCAAGTAATAATATAAATACGAGTATGTACAGAAAAATACTATAATTACATTTTTGCATATATTTTAATTGTACAAAATAATTCTTTTTGTACTAAGTGACAGCATCAAATGTCATTTTATTGACGCCACCTTTGTTTTCAACGTCAAGTCTTCCCTGTTTCGTGCGTTTTATATGTTTTTGTACAAGTAAACTAAATCAAAATATACAAAAATGGTAACTAAATCACTTTTATTTCATAACGGGCTTTTTAAATTATAAGTGTACACGTGTCATTTGTCATGCCTACCCTACCCTATACACAATTGGCCTCCATCTCACTTATGATAAGTAACGATAAGGCAATTGGATGGTAAGCATGCTTACCCAGAAGCCTCAAGCTAATGAGGTGGCTGGCTCTGCTACCTTTTGTACTGAAACACAACTAATGCGATTTAGCGGCAGACTTAGGTAATTTTGGTAGATATGCAACGTCTAAAACATATGGAACATTTAAATGGTCCTTGCTAATTAGCTACTTGTCTCAGAGAGAAGAAACCGCCAAAGTAGGTGGCGGTGGGCCCCACTAGGAATTGATCCCGGGACCTTCGGTTTGATAGACCAAGGGTATAGCCGCTAGGTCATGGAGGCGGTTATTAGTATAGTTTCCAAAAAATGTCTCTTTTTGTAACTAATTTCGAAATTATGAGCCAGCCCAACCAGGCCACTTGAACTATCGTAATATTTTTTGAATATTGTATGTTGTCAGGCTTGCTAGCGGGGTCCCTGTTAGCCGTCGACATGGTGGTGAACACTAACGAACTGACCGTCGGCGACTACGTGCTCTTCGCGTCATACATCATTCAGCTTTACGTGCCTTTGAATTGGTTCGGCACTTACTACAGGTATTGTTGCAAATATCATTCGTAATTATAAAGTGTTTCGAAATTCGCTCGCTTCGATATGTTCATATGAAAGAGTGAACCGTGTCCATTGATCTGTGGAGGTCACATCGAGCGACGGCCTCCGTGGCACAGTTGACTGACACACCCGGAAGGTCACGGGTTCAATGCCCGGTGGACACATTGTCAAAGCAACAGCTTTGTGAGACTTTCCCCAGTTTTCTTTTTGGGTATATTACATGTTATTGAATGAATGTAGAAAAAATATGTTTTATCAGTTCAATATTCCAAAAAACGTAACAGCAAGAAACTAAGTAAAACGATAGGAGGCGAATAAATCAACTTATAATATACTGCTTTTGGAAAATTGTTTGAAAAATATTATCAGTTGTTAGTTCAAAATAAATTGTTGATTGATTTTGATCCTATGTAGGACCGGTAAATGTCCTTCGCTTTGCCGTAGGGCTACTGCTTGCCCATTTTCATCACATTTGATCATGGTGGTGAGGCATCAAGAGTTAGCAAAAAAACTGATTTTCGAATCTATAATATCAATGCGTAATAAAGTGGTTACGCTGATCTAACGAGTATACATTATGAATCTCCAGAGCGATACAGAAGAACTTCGTGGACATGGAGAACATGTTCGACCTGATGCGGGTGGACTCTGACGTGTGCGACGCCCTGGGCGCGCCGGAGCTGCTCGTGCGTCGCGGCGGGATCGAGTTCAAACATGTCTCGTTCGGGTACGGACCCGAGCGGCTCGTGCTGAACAATGTCAGCTTCAAGGTCGCCCCAGGCTCTACTGTCGCTTTGGTGAGAATACTATTGGATCCTTAAGTACTGGTGTAATTCTGTCTAATTATTTGAGTCCAATTATGAACCCCCATCAATCTCGTGTGAAATTCTATTTATAAAAGTTTTTGTTAAAGATTTTGGCCTTAGGGACCGGCCGTCATCTTGTTGTTTTTCAAGTCGCCACCACACAATTCTGCTGATGTATATCGATAGAGGATTATTGTATGAACAAAAAATGTAATGAAACAGTGGCCTAAAGCGGCACGTTCCCCGTACATGAAAATGAACTTCTTGTTTTCCCCCCGCATCGATTGGTCTTTACATACAATACTCAATTCAATTTACTCATATTTTTGTGATTCAAGTATAAACAACGAATGTAGTACTAAAGTCTTTTATTTTTAAAAGCTTTTATTTAACTTGCAATGTTTGTATGTATGTATGTATGTTCGGGTCAAATCTTGCAAGCTGAATTAGAAGCACTTCCTCTTATCCTAGGGAGTTGAAATTTTGTACGTTGGTTCATTTCCGATGACAATGCGTTTTTCTGGTACTATCGAGCTGGTCTGATGCTGGAGTCAGGAGGAATAAAGAGAAACTCTTCAATAGGCCCCTCGAATTCGGGCTCATCTCAAAATCAGAATACCAGGCTGACATAAGTGCAAGGGAGCGTGCTATATCGTTTCTATATATCGTATCGTAGCGCAGGTTGATTCCTAACAAACTACTTAAAATCATTTGAAGTACCAGGTTAGCAGAAACAGAAGTAGTTTTGATTTAGCTCACATGACATATTACGCGCGGTTTATTCTACTAATGAGAACGCGTAGCTTCTGTCACTTCTTTTTTTTTAAATCTAAATAGATTCATTAACTTTAGACTTTTGTTGAAGTGTTTTAGATTCAAAATGATATTTGTCTCTTTTTGGCCCAAGGGAATGAAAGAGTAACCACATAATCAAAACAAGTCGTGATTGTGCATTATATCAGTACCTAGTCTGTGCAAAGTCTGTGATTATATCCTCTGTGTAAATGCTGAATGTCATGCATAAATGCCAAAAATACAACTAAAAAGCGTGTGTTTATGTTCGTTTGGCAATGCTTTTCTAAATAAATTTAAGACAAGATAGTGTCACTCAATTGAGGCTGGACAAGGCAGCGTATGCAATAATCATCGGCTGCAGAAGTCCACTGTTGGACATGAGTCTCCCTGTTATGGCGCGCCCACACATGCACGGTGATAGGGCCGAGCCACTTGCATCGAGTGACTACTCGCGAGCTTAACTAGGTCATCGGTCCTGGTCTGATGCTGGAGCCAGGAGAAATAAAGAAGAACTTTTCAATGGTCCCTCAAATACGGGCTCATCTTAATTCCAGAATACCACGTTGACATAAGTGCACCGGAGCGTTTTTGTAGCGCAGGTTAATTTCCTACCAAACTATTGAAAAATCATTTGAACTACCAGGTTATCAGAAACAGAAGAAGTTAATGACATATTCCGCGCGGGTTTGAGTAAAACTTATATTTTGAAATGAGAACGCTCAACTTCTGTCACTTCTGTTTTAGGGTTCCGCAGTAAAACTACGAACCCTTTTAGTTTCGCTCTGTTAGTCGGTCCGTCTGTCAGTCCGCGGCTTTGCTTAGAGACCCTTACTACTAGAAAGGTGTAATTTAGTACGGGTATACATATTAATCACGCCGACAAAGTAGTAGAATAAAATCTTGCAAAACATATTTTAAGGGTGGCTCCCATACACGTAACTTGGGAATAATATATATAGTTTTTCTAATACTTGTGCTCAGAAAGTGATACGTTTTGTAGCTGTTTGGCGTGCTAAAAGTTCGTGATTTCAGAAGCTTGTCTTAAAAACGCAAGGCAAGCGTGCGTTTTTCTTATTAACTAGTTATAAAGCCAAAAGCACTAGTACTTTTTTTTCTTATTAACTGAAGGAATGTTTTTCATTCAAAAATCAATACTAGTATTTTTGCCGAGTCACTGGGCAGTATTTGCAACACACTCTTGGCCACAATCTCAATAATAGACTACCAGGTTGACATAAGTGTCAGAGAGCGTGTAAGACAACTGTTCCGCACTAACCTCCGAAAAAAGATCGGGGTCTGTTTAATTATATACTTTTTGCTGCATTGACATGTTACAAGAGGATTGGCTTCATTTCGAGTATTTTATAAATAGAACGCGGGCCTTTGCTTTTTAAATATACATATGTAAATTCGAATGATGATAATTATTTAATTTAATTTTATGGGGATGACAGAGACCTTATGCCAAGATATTATATATCTCCTTCTCTCTCTTTGAAGTTTTAGTTAGACTCCACCTTAGGTATGAGGTCCTGATACTTTCGTCTTCATATCAACCGATGTTAAGTGATTAGAGCTGACAAATGGAAGCGTGCTCATCTAGAAACGTTACTTTGCTTTCTGTGCTAACCGGAACACAATCATCTTCATCATAATTTTACTATTTGTTATATTTTTTAGCAAATGTATTAAGAAATGTCGTTCAAAACTAGTTTCGAAATGTATTTACTATTTTCGCGTTTCCCCCCGTATATCTTCTAAACTATTGCTTTTAAAAATCTGAATACTTCACAGTGGTATGTACACTGAACTTAAAAGAAAAACTATCACGACTAAGCTGGCTTTGTAGGTGAACAAGTAATAGCCGACCAAATTATAAAAATAGACTTCGAGATGCCATAATGAAAGTTTCGTACAAATTCCAATAAAAATTACTTTACATCGTCCTGGGTGGGCCTAACTTGCACTTCAATGCTTTTTAAAATTGAAATAGATTCAGTAATTTAACTACACTTTTTTAGTCTTAAGAAACATTTACACGATAACTAAAAAATAAATTAATATAAAAAAATTTCATAAAGAAGCTTTTATTTAAATGCTCTAAAAAGAAGAAAATAAACTTTAAATTAAATCAAACCCATCAATTGATTACATTGAACAATTTATATGCTATAAAAGCTTGTCGCGTGATTTACTAGTGTAGATGTATGTAGATTTATCTATTTTATACAATACATACTTTTTCTCTAGATCAGTTTACATAATTCTTGTATTCTAGTTCATCGACACATAGGCCTCCTTCATGGTACGCCACATCGATATCAATACAAGTAAAATCACGCGACAAGCTTTTATAGCATATAAATTGTTTAATGTAATCAATTGATGGGTTTGATTTAATTTAAAGTTTATTTTCTTCTTTTTAGAGCATTTAAATAAAAGCTTCTTTATGAATTTTTTTATATTAACTTATTATTTATTTATTTATTTAGAGACACCAACAAGTTACATTCCAAATACATACAAAATACAAACTTACATAACTAATTACTAAAAATGTTAACTTAATTATAGGTATCCACAGCTTACACAAAAATTCACGTTAAAAAGAATGACAGTCAAAAATAGAAGTATAGAAATATAGAATTATAAGTAGTTCTAAGTTTTCATTAAAAATTTGGTCATTATCGCGGATCAGCTAGGGTCGGTAAACGTCAGTTCTGTGCGTACTTTTATATCAACGATGTTGTAAAGGTTCATCGTTTCAGGTTGGTCCGAGTGGTGCCGGTAAATCAACAGTGATGCGTCTCTTGTTCCGCTTCTATGACGTCAATGAAGGGGCTGTGCTGGTGGACGGACAGGACGTGCGGACGGTGACGCAGGCGTCGCTTCGTTCACACATCGGCGTCGTGCCACAAGACACTGTACTGTTTAACAACACTGTCAGGTAAATACAATGAAAATTCAAGTTTCGAGAGAGAACCCTCGAAAGAAGAGAATCAAGCTTTTTAGGGTTCCGTACCCGAAGGGTAACAAACGGGGCCCTATTACTAAGACTCCGCTGTCCGTCAGTATGTCAGCGGGCTGTATCTCACGATCCGTAATAGTTAGACAGTTTAAAGTATCATAACATGTGTATTTATGTTGCCGCTGTAACAAAAATAAATTAAATATTAAAGGGGCTCCCTTACTAGAAACGTGGTTTTATGATTACAAAGTTGACTTTGAAGTTGTAAGACACCCATCGGGTATGCAATTTAACTGCAAAGTAAAGTTTATTTTGCTTAAGATGTTCCTATTGCGAGTTTTATAGTACTGGTGGTGCCATCTAGTGATCGCGGAACAAAACTAAGGCGAAAATATTTGTTGTTTAGGCGCATTCGTTAGAGCATTGGGTGCATATTACATAGCCTATGATTTACAATATGTTCATGTTCTGTAACCCTCGGTGCGCGCGTCTGACTCGCACTAGAATGGTTTTTTAATGAATAATGATGATATTTATCTTGTATTGTTTTCAGATACAATATCCAATACGGTCGTCTGAGCGCGTCCACGGCGGACGTTATTGCAGCGGCGAAGAACGCAGACATTCACGATAGAATACTCACATTCCCCGATGCTTATGATACTCAGGTACAAATACTAATACTATCAATAAGTTATACTACTAATAAGTCAATATTACTACATTTCGGTTTGTTGGGCAAATATGTATCCACTTTTGAACCATGTCACATTCACCTTTAATTGACATTTCCTCTCTACACACTACGTTGGAACAAGAAAGAATGAATGTGACCTGGTTCCCGTTGACCTATAATCCTGAAATTTGGCAAGAAGCAAGGTCTTACAGCAAAACTATATGAATAAATCTGAAAACTAGGAGTTCTAAATTAAAACATAGTAAAAATAGCTTACAAACTTAACTTTGCATTTGAAAGCAATATATCGTGTATGTAATTTTGCTGCAAAATAAAGTTGGTTTTTCAATCGAACTTACATTTTCGGGTGCGTATTACCGTACATATTATTTAAGATGTGATAAGTATGCTAATTATTCAGTACGGAATCTTTGGTGCGTAAATCGGACTCGCACTTGGCCGGTATTTTTTAAATAGTGCATCTTAGATTCGAAATGTCTATTTTATTTATTTAAGTTATTTACGTGTTTATTTTGTTTATTAGTTTATGACAAAACAGAGTTAAAAACAGCTTTTGCTCCAAATATATTAAGTCTTCCACATTCCATTGCATACTGTGAAATGGTGATTAGTGAAGTTTATAATGCGTAAAATGAAGCGTCGGTGGCGGAGTGGATAAGGCGCGGATTATCAATCTGAGGGTTCTCCGTTCAAATCCAGCCGTGTAGCTATGAGTTGTTTTTCAATTCAAGTACATTATCCGATTGCTTAACGGTGGAGGAAAAGAAAAACATCGCAAGGAAACCTACATGTCTTGAACAGGCATGTGAACCGCCCGCGTGGTGGACTTATGGCCCATACACTCTCTGTAAGAGAGTAGGCCTGAGCCCCTGCAGTGGGGCCGAGGCTGTCGGTAATGATACTACAATGTGTAGGTCGGTGAGCGAGGCCTGAAGCTGAGCGGCGGTGAGAAGCAGCGGATAGCGATCGCTCGGACGATACTCAAGGATCCCGCGATCGTGCTGCTAGACGAGGCCACGTCCGCACTAGACACAAACACAGAACGCAATATACAGGTGAGATTACAAATAATCTACATTTGTAAATTCACGTTATCCCTCTCCTAATGCTTCCATACTAAATTTATGTTGCCATAATCTTTTAAAATAGAATGGCTGGCTTTGATAAGTAATCACCTAAAAATAGGAGACGAAATTATAGTGTCGCGAAATAAATATCATTAATTTACAACTGTATACTTAGCTACAATAGCAGTTACGCAGCTAATGGGTCATAGATGGCGCTTTGAACAATAATCGAAAAAAAGTGTTTAAAATGAAAATTGTGATTCACTGTGAAGTTGTATGTTAATGATACTTATTTCGCGACATCACAATCTGATATACTATTTTTAGATAGTTACTAAACAAATCCTGCTAGCAGCATAAACTTAGTATGAAATTTTGATGGGAGGTGCATCGCCTTATGTGATTGCATGGATCAATGTTATATTAATACATCATCATCATCCTGGAAACGTCCACTGATGGACATAGGCCTCGATGTTATGCCACATTGACCGGTCCCGATCCACTTGCATCTACTGACTCCCCGCGACCTTAACTAGGTCGTCGGTCCATCTAGTAGAGGGATGGCCCGGTACACGATTCCCCCACCCACGAGGTCAGTCGAGAACTTTTACTTCCCATCGGTTATCCGTTCTTAGAGCGATGTGCCCTGCCCATTGCCACATCAGCTCACTGTCTCGTCGAGCTATGTCGGTGACGCTTGTTCGTCTACGCATTTCCTAATTCCGGATTTTATCACATACAGAAATTCATAGCTTGTTCCATAGCTCGCAGAGTGACTTTGAGCTAGTTTATTCGGCCTACAGTAAAAGACCACTTTTAGGTTCCGTATTGATTAAAGACTTTTATCTTTAGACGCACTTATCACTGACTGTCTCGTCGAGCTATGTCGGTGACATTAGTTACGGTTTCCCTCATTCCGTGTTTAATCACGTAGATAAATTCTGAGTATAACTCCTACATCAATATATACTAATGTTATCAATGAAAGTGAGTTTGTCTTTACTTCAGAGTAGAGTCAGAATAACTTGATTTTTCCCTACCTCAAAAGGAAAAATGCATCCTTACAGGACCACTTTATTGTCCGTCCGTCTGTTTGTCAAGGCCCTTTTTCTCTGGAGGTATCAAATTCAAATACTATTAAATCTACAGTGTCTTGAACCTGTGAAAAAATTGAACTAATTTTTTTAGACCATTTCCTTTGTGATACAACCCGCGATGATCTAGGATCCTGAAGTTTGTTAAAATGCAAGATCTGAAAACTATAATTTTTTAATGTTAAACATTTAAATCTCGTTTTTACTATTAATCGCATTGTTCGGTGACCTTACCTATTTATGTATGATTTAAGAACTTTCATTATTCATATTCTCCAAGTAAGTAAGTCCAACCCGCACTTGACCGTTTTTTTTTATGAGGATATTAGTTAAAGATTCAGAGAAGTACATATATAGGATACCTTTAATCGCGATAGAACGAGCAGTTCCCTTGGGAGAATTTCTGAAATGAACAGGTAAACAATTTGTTGTGTTTCAGGCTGCGCTTGGTCGAGTGTGTACGAACCGGACCACGTTGATCATAGCGCACCGACTGTCTACCATCATCCATGCGGACGAGATACTGGTGCTCAAGGAGGGAGAGATCATCGAGAGAGGAAAGTGAGTGGTACAAGTATTAGGTAGCTCCAACACAGAATTGATCTCAGAGACTCCCACCAATACGTGGTACCTCGCATCTAAAAAACCGCTCAAGGATCGGTAGTATGGCGCGCGCGTGTCCGTCCTCCATTCGATGTTTGGGAACAGGAACCAATATAACGATATTTATTTGAATTGTACGGTCCACTACTACTGTTACCATGCCCACAGCTAAAATATGGAATACCCTGTCTGCTTCCGTGTTCACTGAAGATTTTATGTTCCGGGTTCGATTCAGAAATACAAATTTGGTTGTTAGTGGAATATTTTCAATGCCCGCCATACAACAACTGTTATGTTCGGGTAACGGTTCTAACATACTCTCTTTAACTAAGGCTTCTGAGTGATCACGATTCTATAATTACTTATTGTCACTTACCATCATGTGAGATGAAGGCAAAGTTCGATACCATTCAGTATAAAAAATATGTAAGGGTCACTCGTATTTCCAGCCACGAAGCTCTGTTAGCGCAAGGTGGTTTCTACTCGTCGATGTGGCAGCAACAACTGGAGAACAGAAACAGCGTCGACGCCCCCGCCGAGGGCAACAACAACCAGCCGCCGAGGACGGTGCAACCAAACGGAGTATCCACTTTCGGCCACGGCCACGCCCACGGGCTATAAACTAGATAGGCGATAACATTTGGTGCTAGTGTACACTGAAGTTGAAGCGCTCACGTACAATGCTCACGATATGAAATGTTCCTGTCATAGACTAACCATTCAATAGACGGCTAATTCATTATTTATAAATATGAACTATTTATTCAACGTCTTTTCCGGTGTGCGAGGGAAGAGCACGCTTATTGGCTCCGGGGGGAAAGAAGTGTGCGCTGATTGGCCCCCGTGAAGAGAAGTGTACCCTGATTGGTCAGTTCAAATTTGCGCCGTGTCATAATTGGTCGGTAAGTGTATAAGACGTATTAGTCTGTTGTGTGGTTTGGAAATGTTCGAGTATCATGGGTGGTGGTAGGTCTGTGGTTCCTTTTCTGTGATATAACTTTGGTTTTTATAGTTTATTTATTTCGAGAGCTAAAACTGTCCCACTGTTGGACAACGGCTTAATTATCTTCTTTTCTTGAATCCTTGATTATTCTCAGTAATTGACATACGAATTCGTAGTGAAACACAATTTTCATTTTTACTGACTTTTTTGTTATTGTTCAAAACGAATCTAGGGACCATTAGCTGCGTAGCGGCATTTGTAGCTTACATTAAAGTTTTACGTTAATTATATTAATTTCCCGCCGTTACAACCCAATTTCCTTTTTTGGTAATTGCTTTTGTAAGTCATCATCATCTCGTTATCCTTATCATTGGGTTTTGGCAGGATCCAAAGAGTTTTTATTTGTATTTAAAGATAGTTTCTATATTATCAATGAAATATACTATCATGTCTTGTGAAAAATGTCTACGAGTTTAATATTTATTGTTTGATGATACATACATACTTTACATTTAAGATAAATGGTAATAATTATATTTTAGGTCTTATGCGTTTTCGCTTAAACATTAAAAGCCATTGATTCTATTTATATGCAATTTTATTATTTGCAATTCAATTCTATTTATAATTTTCTAGACGTTTAATTGTTTTGTATGTTGAAGATATTTCAACTAGAAGATAAATGCCAGGAAGCATTGTGCGTGAGCGCAGGAATTATTAATTCAATGGGTGTAAATGGGTCTGACGAATGTAGGATTGTAACTTATTCACAGAGCTGATAAACTGGGCTGTTCTCAGCATATATAGCGAAAAATACAAATGTGTGGCATTATAACTTAGTTTGTATAGTGAAACATGTAATTATGCTCGCGATAGAGCGAGAAAATTGCGTGAAATTGAATGCAGATTACCTTACACTCTATATGTGAAGAGAGACCGATAAAATAAAATTTTTGAATAAGTGGCTAACTAGCAATGCTGTAGTCAACTTATATGTTTGCTGCAGTTCGAATTTTAAATTGGTTTCTAAAATAGGCTGTGCTTATTTTTTGTCTTTTTTAAGCTACGTTGCGCAATTACATATAGTCAATTTATTACGGCCAAGCACTGGAAACCAAAGGAATGCTTGTTGAAGTAGTACCAAAAAACGAGAGGTCTGAGTTTACAAACAGTTCATCATCATTAGTCAGAATAGAGTGAACAATTGTACTTTACATCTCAAATAGGCTGTATGCCAGTAATAATCTCTCAAGCATATCTACAATAAACATATTCATGAATATTTCTTATGATACGCTCGAATCTTATTTAAATGGATTTCAGTTTTCAATCGCCGAAGAAATTCAATAATTTCTAGATTTAGACTAGATCTTAGGACATGACATGACTGATGTCTCAGCGAGATATGTAGTAAATATATAAATGATATTGTAAAATTTTACAATACACAGTTTACTTTTGGATCCTATTTTTGTATTTAAACTTTGTTTTGGTGAAAGCGTTTCTGTAAATACAAAAGTTGAAATAATGTATCTGCTGCTTTCATGAAGTTTGTTTGAAAATCATTTGCACTGAGCTATGGGCAAACTGTTGAAAGGGACTGGTGTATGTAGTACGGTAAAATCTACATAAAAATAATAACATTGTACACAAGTAATTCAGTTTTTTCACAGGTTAATGTGTCCAATCGCAGTTCTTGGCTTTCAAATGTTTTCTTCTCTTTGATCTCAATCGAGAAAGCACGTGAAAGACTAATGGTATTGTAACGGTCCCAACTTACCCTAGTAAAATATTACGCTTTATCGAAATACAGATCATGGTTACATTTAATCTTGTTAAATAAATTAATGCAAACTTTTTGGAGTAATTGCCCGAAAACACTGGCAATGACGTTTGAGTTGAGAGAATAAAGAATTTTGGTTTTGGAAAAAGGACTAGAAAATAAAATGTCAGAAAGAAAAGTCACGAAATTTATTGAAATTATTTAATTATAATATTTTGATAAAAGATTTGGAGAAAATAATTGAAACGATATTGCGCATGGTGTAATAATGGTGGCCACCATACGAGCAGTGAGCGGCGCTTTGAACGGACCATGGGATGGCCAATTATGTCCTGGAACAATGTCTGGTGATGAAGATGAGAGATGACCTTGGCAAACTGGATAATGGCTGGGAAGTGCTTTTGATTTCTATTACCTCACGACAGACAAGACCGATTAGACAGTTGTTCGTATTGGATAGATGGTTATCTGGTACGGAATGGTCCCGTACGTATTTATCTGATAGCTTCACGCACGCGGCGTATTCGGATTAAATTCCAATACGACAAATTTCATATAAAAATTTGGTACAAAAATAAGGGTTGCTACACGGGCGATTTTGGGAAGAAATATTTTATTGGGAACAAAGTTGCAACTTTGATATAAATAACTATTAAACCGTTTTAAATGCTCTACATTGTTTATAAAGGGGGGAAAACAACCTAAATAAATATAAATAAAATTATTGATGTCATAAAAATAATTCTTTATTAGAAATTGTTGATACAACAACGCTTCTAATGCTTCTTTACCTATTGGCCGTCGATCTACAAGCAAACTAGTTATGTCAGAACCTTAAACCCAAGAAGTAGTTTTAGTAGTTTTAACTTATTGTTAGTAGTTTGTTGCATATTGAGTTAGATGCTTGATAATGACTCGTCGAAGGTACTAATTTGATGAATTTGAACATTAGTTGATCTTCTTATTTAATTCATTTGTGTACCAATTATGAAGAAAATAATATTTTCTTTAATTTTACTTGAACAATACTATAAAACTGATTTAATACTTTAACTTACCGATGTTTGATTCGAATAAACATGACTCAATGCAGTTTCTGGTTTCTATAATTTATAAATAATTACTAAGGATTATAAACTAATTGAGGCTTTGTTTATATCTCACGCTCCATCTACAGAACTATTCCTTTAATCATCCTCACGTTCATCTTCACCCCCTTTTGGCTCTCACTACCTGTATGGTTCGGACGTAGGAAACAAGCCCCTAAATACGTTGCTCTTTTGCTATGTGAAACATATTTTAAGAGCATCGAGAACCTTCACGTTTGAATTGGTTTAGTTCAGTTCAATCCTTATTCACTGATGTCGTCATTCTATCCTGCTGTTTACAAAAACAATTATATTGGGCATTCCGATACATACCCTGTCTCTTTGCTAAAGCGGGCTGGTTTAGGTAGTCTATGGATGAACCAGACGAGGAAAGCTTGGTTCCTTGTCCCTTCTCCCTTTTGGAAGACCTTCTGTCTTTATTAGAGTCACGCGCCGAGTGTTTTGAGAACACAAAGCTCTGGAACTGCTGAGTTACGCACCTTGCACTTTTTCCTTGGGTCTAAGACCGCCAAAGAAGTGTAGTGACATGGAGGTACCGTTTTGGCATCAAGTTCTGGAGGCGATCGTTTTAGCTTCAAATTTATAGGCATGACGAAACCGTCCAATGCCCCCTTTAAGATTAGGAAGGGAAAGAGATAATGCGCTGAGTAGAGCGGAGGCGGAGCTCTGTTCCTGTATCCCCCCAAAATAACACTTAGATATGAATAAAATCCTTGTTTTCCTTGTTTTATGTAAATTTAGTGTTCAAGTTTTATATTATTGTTCTATTACCTCTTGTTCCGATTGTTTTAGCGAATGACCTTCAACTAGTTGTTACCTAACATTAATGTTCAGTATGTATTGTATTTTGAACTCTAATTTCTATTTCCTTAGGTATTCTGTAATCACTAAACTTCTAGAAAACTTGTTCTTCTCTTAAAGGAATCTGGAATGGTTACTACGCTGGGTCCTAATAAACTACTAGACATCACGAGCCAATAACATTCAAACTTTCAAGTATTTACAAAATCACATAATAATCTTTAGAGCTTCTTTAACGTCGGTTTGAGACAATGTCTAAAATGATGATTTTAAGCGTTTTATTACGTTTACGGGTCGGATCGTTACAGTATTGTCAAGTATTTTTCAATACTACTAATACTTTTCCCCGTCCCGTCTTACCCGTCGAAAAGTAATTCTAGTCACGCGGCGCGAACTGCAAACACGCTCCATACAAATCAGTCCCGAGGTTTAACATCTCAGTAACGTTTTCGTTGAAGCGTGAAAATGTATCAAGCTTTTAACAATGTTTGTGTTATCTCGTCAAATAAATGTTTTAAGTGTCCACACTAAATAAAAACAATTTAAGTAAGTTGATTTTTACGAGACCTGTGATTCATGTAAAAACCTGAAATACAATTCAAATCTAACCTAATTTGTTGTCAATACTTACACCGTCGGATATTTCTTTTGTCATTATTTTTATGAAGTCTATATTCATTTCCCCAAATATATGTGTACAAATGGATGAATTTGTATATTGAAATTTTGTACGAAAACATTCGTCATCCACATGACATCATCCCTCGTAGCCTCCCGGCGCGTAAAGTCGAAACCTTCGAAAATGACACGTTCAACGCTAAAGGCCCGCGTTCAACAGACTTGAGTCCGCGCAGCCGAAGGATGTGTCGTGCGAAAGTCGCGCTAGTGTACTGAAACTCACACAGACCGTGTGCAAACTAAAGTGCTAATTTTACATTGTACTTGGGGACGCAACTCCAGTTTTTTTATAATTCGATGAACGCCGTCTGCATGCACGAAAAAGTGTCACGTTCCGCCTGAGCTGAGCGTGCAAGCGAGAGCACGGAACAAGTGATAGAGGCACGATCGGCCTAAGCATTCGGCTTGTGACCCACCATTTCTAATAACGTTATCACGTGAAATTATCGTCCGTAAACCGACTTTACAGACAACAAATTTTTCTATGAAGATAAAAATATCGTGCAATAATATTTTTCTGCTGTAATGTGGCATTTTACGAACGAATCATCATGCACCAACCCCTTAAATATTCTATTTGGATTTGAATAAATTCCCTGAATATTGTTATTTATGAAAACTATTTTGAAGAGAAAAAGAAAATTGATAACTATTTTATTTTATTAATACAATTTCCTTGCTAAAGAAAACCATGTATGAAATGTATTCTTAAATATATTAATACCAGTTACGAAGCAGTGAAAAAAGGTTAATTATTTACCTCATACATTTAAAAGCTCAGTGTTACAAGAACAAAAATGTAATAGAGTAGTCATTGTGATGTAACTATTGTGTACCTAATTTAGTATTAGTTGGTTTATGTGCAATTTTCAGTGTTAAATTGTTTTTAAATAAAAAACTTTCAATTGAAGAAAAAATGTATTTTCAACTTTACAAAAACATTCAAAGTTACTTCAAATTGCTATTAATATTTCCAAAACTTGAGAAATAAAATACAGACTCGACGAATTCATAACCTTCCTTCATGTTTGGATTCTGTTAAGAATGGTCGTTGCGTTGTCGACGAATTGATGACCTCCTTTTTTGGATTCTGTTAAGAATTAGTCAAGTTGCATCAGTAAACGATCCAGAAAACTAATGTAAAACAAATTAAAACGGCAAAATAAACAAGTTTGATAACTGCATTATGCAGTATTTTTTGCATTCATTACGTCCGTTTCACCTGTAACAAATATTTTCTAATTTGTCATGTCACTGTCATATTTTAAAATGCAATAAAGTAAATAGTTTTTGGGTATTTTAAATACACAGACTGAACACAGAGTAATCCAAATGTTAGACGGAGGACGGAGAGTGACAAATGTGACGCATCGATTGTATGTATTCAAATAGAGATAGATCTTTGAGAATCTGGCTTCGATTCGAAGCTTTCAAGTGAGTTTACTAGTGGGGACGAACTATATTTATAACCAAAGTGGGTTCCATAAAGGCAAACATCGTGAGAAAACCTGCACTCTCCAGAGAAGAAGTTAAAAGGTAATACAAGTAGTATTCAGATATCATTAGTTATATGCAAACATTATACTTCAATGAAAGATATTAGGAATAGTGATGATCACGTCAAGCATGCAAGTACAGTCAGCCATTACCATATATACAACTTTATCACTATCAGCTTATGGCATTATTGTCATTTCGTGACAGGTAGTTACCGTACTGTAATGGAGTCGCATGTATTTCATGAATAAACAACTTTAGGTTTCCATATTGTCGCAAAGGGCTGGACTTGAACCCTTCTACATCTAAAAGGTCATCCGATCTACAAGGGTCCATTTAAATATAATATAGTTTGATACCCCGCGACCAAAACGATAAATAATGTGAAAAATATAATGAAAATTTTAAAAAATCTATTCGCTTTGTCCGGCGATAACGCATTTCCCATTCTAGTTTTAAAAGAATTAAGAAAGAAGTATTTAAAAGAATGATTTAATATGTTTACTTTTAGCAAATGATAAAACAACTGAGAAATAAAGAAAAATACACCGACATTGCTGGATGTGTGATGGTAATTAGGGAAAACTATGGTAAGTACGAGTTTTTCGGACTCATCGACAGCGGATGCTCGGCGGAGCTCATCCAGATCGCATTACACACTGAAGTAAAGAAAGATGTGTGTGTTATAAATGTGAGAACAGCTGAGGTAGGTTACTTTTATTTTGTGAAAATTATTCCACATTATTACATTTTATTAAGCACATATGCTAGTCTGATTCTCACAAGCACCCAATATCTGACGTGTACCTGAATTCGGTAGCGGAATTTCATTTATGGTTATATAATGTACATTAAGTGTAAATTATTATTGAAGTTATTATTGGCTTACTTAAGTAGAGAGGCGTATCGCCGGGCAATCGAAGACCTCGTCTCCATGATGGATAGTCAACTGTTACAAAAAAAAGTTAAGGCGTTTCGCACGAAAAAATACTAACCAATATTTTGTACTAGTAAAAAATTTCATTTTTCATTATGTCATCACATATGTTAAGAATATTATCATAAGAAAGTAAATAGATTATACCTAACCTCGGAAAATGTAATTTCTTCACCGTACAAATTTTTAATCTTGAATCTCGAAGGGCACTCCAATACAACAAATGTGTTTTTATATACGTGCGTCTTAAAGTATTAGTAACGCCGTCTAGTGATGAGTAGTAGAGTACAAAACTAAATAGAAAATGATATTTAGGCGCATTCGTTAGGGGATTGTTCGGTGCATATTATTTATGTTTTTTTATATGATTTACTTAGTTGGCTTTGAGAATTAACTAAGTAAAAACCGGCCATTCTATATGAAAAAATAATTATTGTTAAAGTAAATGTTGTATTACATAACTTTTTGCTTGTATTTCCGTTATGTGTGCGACTAGCTAATAACTTGACGTCTTGTGTGTAAATTATGTACTGGACACAAAATTACGCAGTTGTGGTAAACTCGTACCGTATTGGTAGGTATATAGTCTCTAGTTCTTCAGCCAAGTAAATTAAAAACCTACGAGCTTCAGTTCATCGTAACTGGAATTTACCTCTAGTTGTAAAACTATGCAATTTCACCCAGGCAATGTGACGAGTGCTGAAGGCGCGATTGTGTTAATTAGTACCAACTAGCCTAAGGGCGTGTTGGCTAGCGACCGAACACCACTGAACATTTAAGGGGATGGATGCGTAGACTTTTAGGACAGTTGAAGTCGGTTTCTTAGTTCTCTTTGAACACGTTTAATCATATAGGGATAGTTGAAGGGTCGGAAAAGGACTACTTTTTAACTGACTTCAAAAAATTCACAATTCGACGGTTATGTTTTTAAAATTTTTATGTTTGTTACCTCAGAACTTTTGACTGAGTGAACCGATTCAGTTTTTTTTTTGAAAGCTGGTGCCTCCTGTGTGGTCCCATTTCAATTTGGTCCAGTTCTGACAACGGCATCCATGAGAAAACTATATAAATTTTAAATTTGCCTCAATAAAAGTTGAGTTTTAGGGCAATTGAAGTCGATTGCCAGTTCTTTTTGAACGTTGGCATTTACTTGTATCCCGACCTAACCAGTAATTCCTGAAATTTTTAATTTTAATTTACTGAAGTGCGGACGAAGTCGCGTGCCAACTCTAGTGCACTCCAGTACAAAAATATGTATCCACTTTTGAACCATGTCACATTCACTGTTGCTTGTTCTTTTGTAGTGTGTTGAGGGAATTTTCAATGAAAGGTGAATGTGACACGGTTCAATTACCTTTTAACATTTTATAAAACTTACCCTTTTCTTGAGCATCTTTAGCTAATTTGTGTTTGAGATTGCGAGCTTGATATTCCGATACAGACATAGAAGGACGCGTCCTGGCATACTCCAAGCTCCTTATAGAGTTTACTGGTCTGTGTTCCACGTGTTCTATTGCTTTTACGTAGTCTGACGATATCTTGCGAGCAATTGTCTTCCCGAATTGCAAATTCAGTACTTGGTCGAGCGAGTCCTCTACGGTAATCGAATGACGAATGACATCCTCTGCTTGCTCTTCTCTGAGATTGTCGTCCGGTCGTGTTGGTGTCAGCATTAATGTCTTTTGGCGGCTTTCACTCATTGGCCTGGAAACCACAGTTTTATTATTACATTTTAAATTATTCTTGCTCTAGTTTAATTGTTTGACATTTGTTCTCCGTTTCCGAACGACACATAACTGTGGTGCACCTAACATAGGTACATATATTACACTAACACATAATAATATCATATATATATTGTTCTAAATTATAAATGTATGTTGTGTTTACCAGGACCATTTGGTCCACAGTTGGTCCATACATTTTACAGAACAAGACACACAGAATATTTAAAAGCCTTAGAAATAACGGCAGCGTTCGGGAAGTACGTCATATCTTCTCGTCCAAAATACCTCAGCGTCTAAAGACCAAAGTTTTTAATCAGTGCGTGTTGCCAGTGATGACATACGGAACCAGTTGCAACCACGGAACGGTAAACGTATACCGGGCCTTCCCCATACTAGACGGACTGACGACATGGTTAATGTCGCTGGAAGTCGTCTCGGGGCCGGCCATACCATGTAGGAGGTCCTAATCCAGCAGTGGACGTTTCCCGGTTGATGAAGATGAATCTACTATCCTTTGGGGAAAGCTCAGAGAAGCGCAGAGAAGAAGGAACCTCTACAGATGTTACCTATAGTCCTTCAAGGTTGGCGTGAGGTCGTCATCAAGCTGGAAGCTGTCGTACATGCGATGTAGGAGCGAGGGTCGGAACGCGGTGTCCGAGTCGAACGCAACCAGGTGGTGGGGGTAGCCGGTGACGCGTTGTCGCTTCCCCGTCGCAGACACGCTCTTGGGAACCGTGCTGGGGGCGATGCGCACTTTGCCCCTACACACACACATACAGTATTATCGATCTCTTTAATTATCTATCGACAAAATAACCTTTTTAAAGGCAATTTTGGTGACGAAAGTTTCGTAATAAATTTCTTTTACCTAATCTAGGATAACCTGGCTTTGTGCGGTAATTATCTAAAAGAAAACATAACGAGAAATGAGTATAATAAACATCCAACTTCGTAGCGAAAGTATTTACTATTTTTATTCAAAACCGCATCTAGGGACCATTAGCTGCTATTGTAGCTCTTATTTTTTGCTGCTCACCCAGAATCCTCAATCTAATTAGGCATTGAGAATGTTAGCGAGCTAGTCTAGTAGATTGATGGACTCGAGGCATCTTTCCCGGGATCATTAATTATATTACTATTTATTATTTTTAACCGACTTCAAAAAAGGAGGAGGCTCTCAATTTTAATCTCTAAATTTTATAAACCTCATAACTTTTGACTGGGTGAACCGATTTGGATGATTCTTTTTTTATTCACATCCCTGGTTATTGCGACACAGGTACCTACTGCAGTAATCGGAGATCCTTAAGAATGAAGGAAATAACAAAAATATAATTAGTAACATTTAATATATTTTAACAGTGTTAATAAACTATTTTTTTAATATATATTTGAAAGCTGGTGCTTCCCGTGTCATTAGGCTACATCATCGCTTACCATCAGGTGAGATCGTAGCCAAGCGTTAATCTACATTCTATATACATATATAAAAAAAGGTTTTCGCGCTGAGCAGGTGTCAGAGCTATTCCAAATCCGAGAGACCGACCGAATTTGCAATTATGTGATGTGATATATATTACTTGGTGCGGTCGTCGCCCTCATAATCTCGACCAATGAACGACGACGCCTTGGGCAGGTCCCCGGGCTGCATGTAGCCTGTTTGCCTTCGCTTGATTTTCTTTGAGGAATTCTCGTTGTCTGCTGATGCTAATGATACCACCCTGTGTGATAAAAAGAAAGTTATACCTATAATTTAAATAAATATAAAAAAAATATACCTGGGCTGGGCAGCGTTCGGGAAGTTACGGCATATCTTCTCGTCCAAAATACCTCAGCGTCTAAAGACTAAGAAGAAGACTAAAGAAGAAGAAAATCTTTGATCAGTGCGTGTTGCCAGTGATGACATACGGAACCGAAACGTGGTCTTTTACTGTGGGCCGAATAAACAAGCTCAAAGTCACTCAGCGAGCAATGGAACGAGCTATGCTCGGAATTTCTCTACGTGATAAGGTCCGGAATGAGGAAATCCGTAGACGAACGAAGGTCACCGACATAGCTCGACGAGTCAGTGAGCTGAAGTGGCAATGGGCAGGCCACATAACCGAAGAACCGATAACCGGTGGGGAGTAAAGGTTCTCGAGTGGCGACCACGTACCGGGAAATGTCTAGCAGGCCGTTCCCCTACTAGATGGACCGACGGCCTGGTTAGAGTCGCAGGGAGTCGCTGGATGCAGGTGGCTCGGGACCGGTCGATGTGGCGTACCGTGAGGGAGGCCTATGTCCAATAGTGGACGTTTCCCGGCTGATGATGATGATGATGACTGGACATTAGCCCCTACGCATCGCCATGTTGAAGTTTTCATGAGTTCGCTAGAGAATCCTTACTTCAAATATGTACTTCTCATCAGAAAAATCGAAACACCTTGCAAGTTTATGTTTTGTAAGGATTATCAGAAAAATGTGTATATTTAGGAATATGCGTCAAATGTCGTTTAATAGTTAATAATATGAGGTTTTCAAATCCTAATGTTAATGTTCTAAATTCAAATTTAATTTTCATAGGTTTTTATGACAATCCTTACAAAACATAAACTTGCAAGGTGTTTTGATTTTTCTGATGAGAAGTATATTATAGCAAAAAAAATATTCAACGAACGAAACTTACCTATGTTTATCCCGTTTAATAATTTTGTTAGCAAATCTGAAAATTAAAAAGTTATAGAAGGTTGGAAATGGAATTAGCCGTCAATATGGTCTGTCTCTCTCTCTCAAATAGGGCGTAAAACCTACCAGGCGTCTTCTAGATAAAAACCTTTAAAAACTCAATACTAGTAGTTTAGCGCGTACAGCGTGTGTACTAGATTTACGATAGAAAATTAAAAATAACGGAAGGATTAAACGGAGTACGTTATAAGTTTTTAACAGTTAGTTTCGACCGCAAGTTTTTAAGGTCACTTTCTATATTCGTCGAGCCTAAATTATTTAATAACTAATACTGAAACCTGCAGCTAACTTTCGAGAAACGCATAAGTAATTAAGTAAAGAAAGAAAGAGACAGCTTCTCATCGTTTAAAGGAAACTACCTGAATAAACGCAGCTGTTCGTCGGTGATCGGTTTGTTTCTGAAACGAAGAAAAAATTAATCATATTTATATCGGGATACAAAGCAGTCTTCTTTTATAATTGTTACAACATAAAGTAATTGCCAAGGTAATCAGTGAGTAGTTGCTGTGATAGACGGACGGACAGACAGTGTGTGTGTGTGTGTGTCAGTACACCAGAGCAAGTTTTTATCGGTTATACGTAACGCTAAAAATATTAAACTTACTCTATAAGTTTGTCCACGCCACTGGGTTTTCCTGATTCCTGGGCAACTTTCTTCAATATCGTTCCAGCGAAAGTTCCTTGATCCCCGTATTCCCTGCGAGCATGAGCATTTACTTTAGAAACTAAAATACAAGCCGAGTTGTATCAACCAGTCTACTATACTTGATGACCCGACAAGAGTTGTCCTTTCCAAACTTCTATAAAAAATTTACAGGCAACTTTTTAATGTTTCTGATTCTTTCTCTGTAAATCTTGTTAGAACTGATTTTGAATATTTAAAACAAAATTATAGCCAATTGTACAGTGGTACAGAAGGAAATCTTCGAGTGCGCATTTCGACGGATTTTATATTAATATCCCGTTAGATTAAGCATTAACATATCTTTACTGACATGCGCATTCTACTACATACTACTGAGTAACTATCCAGATTTTACTGTGATCGCATTCACTACCTGGTACTTGTATGTTATATCCCGGTCCTCTATACAAGATGCTTAGGGAATTTTACGATATAAATAAAGCCGAAATAAGAGAAAAAAAGAATTCGAAAAAGTAGAGATCACGTCTAAAGTGACTCCAAAAGTTATAATTTAAACACAAAAATAAAAATAATTACGCTAGGAAATTCTTTATGTCTTCTTCGTCGTCCGAATCCAGCTCCACTGTAAAATAATCATAAATCAATTTAAGATATTAACTAAGGAAAACGTTATTGAATTACACGGTTACCACTATCAGAATGTTAAAGTATCTTTAAATTATACCCTCCATAGCATCTACGCGGGCGCGTCCCTAAAACTACAATTATTGAATAGTTGGATGTAACAAAACACCTAAAACATAATAATAATAATTATCTAAATTAATAGTCGCGGCTTCAGAATAGTCCCCATGTCTTCCCCTGGGTTTTGTAAACGGCGACTAGAGGGAAAATGTGCAGGAGACAGGCAGCAGCGTCCATGCATCGGTAACTGAATAGAAAGTTCACGCTTCGTGAAGACCTATAAGATCCATTCAGCTGTAGACTAACAAGTTAACGCGTTCAAAAAGAACTAGAACCCGACTTCAACTGCCCTCAAAGGCAAAAGCAAATTTAAGACTTATATGGTTTTCTCATGGATCCTATTGTCAGAACTGGACGAATAGAATGAGACACGGGAAGCACCATCTTTCAAATAAATAAAAAATCATCAAAATCAGTTTACCCAGTCAATAGTTCTGAGGCAACAAACATTTTTAAAAAAGAAAAAAATATACCCGTTGAATTGAGAACCTCCTCCTTTTTAGGGTTCCGTACTCAAAGGGTAACCCTTCGTGCGCGAGTCCGACTCGCACTTAGCCAATTTTGTTTCAAGTTGGTTGACAAAGCTCATAATGATTACCTATATCATATATCAAGTACCAAGAGTTTTTTCTTCAATAAGTCGCAGGAACAGACACAGAAAGACCTGAGAACTGGTTGCTTTTCACACGGCCAACTTTATGTTGCTTTCTCGCGGGTCAGTAACGCTTCAGGGCTTTATATATGCCCCTGAAGGGAAATGTAGTATATAAAGAAATTCTATGAACAGTTCTAACGGTCTTAAAGTCTACGTGAACAAAGTCGCGGGCTCCAGCTAGTCAGAAATATGTAAGTGTAAAAATGTTGTGTGTCACAAGTAACTAACGTACTAGAACTTTCTTCTTCTTCTTCATTATCTGTTGAGTTGTGATCCATGTGAAATCTATAGGCATCGGCGTGTCGTTTTATCTGTTCTGTAAAGGGAATAGCGCCTCTTACACGCTCTTTCTTCTCCAGATCGGACTCTAAGCAATAATCTCCTAGTAGGAACCTGTGAAGTATAATTTCTCTACGTGATAAAATCCGGAATGAGGAAATATGTAGACGAACTAAGATCACCGACATAGCTCGACGAGTCAGTGAGCTGAAGTGGCAAGGGCAGGCAACGCTCGAAGAACCGATAACCGGTGGGGAGTAACAGTTCTAGAGTGGTGCGACCACGTACCGGGAAACGTCTACCGGGCCGTCCCTAGGTGGGTCTACTGTGGACCGATGACCTGGTTAAGGTGGCGGAGAGGCGCTGGATGCAGGTGGCTCGGACCGGTCGTTGTGGCGTACCATGAAGGAGGCCTATGTCCAGCAGTGGAAGTTTCCTGGCTGATGATCAACAAATGATATCATCGAGCTTTGATCGACACCGAAATCTGACTGCGATGAATTGACCCGGGATTGTTTTGAAGAATTTAGTTTCAAAATATATCTTTACAACTAGTTCTAAGTCCCTTCACCGACCGATATGTTCTGTTCTATTCTACAAAGAACAGTCCGGACCGACTCTTGCTCGATGACCGGGCGTTTTTGCCGGTTCGAGGTCGGTAGTCGTGTGACGATCGGTACATTTTGTAATTTTGTATGCCATTCTAGCTTAGCGGTTTCAATTCAAAAATCAAAAGAACAGATAGATCTGTGTCAGACTTTTTTTCTTCTCAAACTTCTAGAAATTGGTTTCAACTGTATGGGTTGAATAAAATGAAGAAAAAAAACTCAGAGAATTGAATATTTTGTAAAAATGCAGTGTCACTCAAAGACCAAATAGTTGGTCATAATGAAATTGGTAAAAAGAATGTAACTTTCCCTAATTTAATAAGTGTAGTGAACCTAAAGAGACTCCCTAACGTAATAATCCAAAACGGTTCTGGTTTGGACAAATATGTGCAATGAAGAGACAAACTCAACGAGAAACGAAGCGGAAAGGTGAACCCAGTACCTAATAACTTATCTATGCCAATACTGACCAGAGGTCTGTTTGGATAGGGAAAGCTAGAACAGAAAGGAGATAAAGATAACTTACTTCTTTAAATTGTATTCCGATGACACTTCACCAGGATACGGCACATCAGTCATAGGCAAATAATAAGGCTTCTCTTCCATCGCGGGGATGCTTTTTGTGGTCGCTTCTGAATAGGCATACTCCTCCGGTTCATATTCAAACGAGTAGTTCTCGACGTCGAAGTCGTTATTATCTTCTTTTTCTATTTGCTTGCTGCTCTTGCTCGGTCTGCTGCGTCGACTGGCTTTGCTCGGCGCGGAAGAAGGACGTTGAGCTTCCTTTGCGAGCTGGTTCTCTATTTCTTCCTTTCTACGAAGGAATCTAAGGAAGAAAAGTTTCGCACACGTTTTGTGCGGTTGTTTTGGAGAGAAAAAACTGCTGGTTACTACGACATAGTCAAGGAGATAAGTTGAAATATTGACCGTGGGGGGTTACATTAATATGCAACCAAAACAATTAGAAATGCCCATACGGCACTTCTACTCCACGAGCGCTGAAATCGCGCACCTGTCATGTGCTTAATTGTTTTGTTGGAGTAGTACATACAAAGGAACTAGGTAGATATTACACGAACTTCGTATTCTGTGAAACTATCTTCAAATTTGAATATTCAACAAAGTCGCGTTAGTGTCTGTGAAGCATTTTTTTAATGTAGCGTAATGGATGATAGATTTACAAGTGATCGTGTGTGAACCTAAACTAGTGAACCTTTTTATATGGAAACTACCATTTGTATGGACAAAGACAAGCTACTAGCTACCTTTGCGTAGCTCGCAGGTCTTGCTTATCCTTTTCATTTTCCGTTTCGCCTTCGAGTTCCATTTTTTCGAAATTCCTAAACTCGATCTCCAGGTAAACCTTATGCATGAGCAGCTAGAATATAACAGGAACCACATCAATTTAATGGAATATCTATCCATCAATCCATCCATCTAACAGAGATCGTCGATGCGCCTAGTTCTTTCTTGCCATCAAATTGGATACAATCTACGAGTATATGGGATTTTCTCCACTAGGCGATATCATCGTGGCGAATCTCGTTGAGTCCTATGGCCATACACGACCGCGCCGCGAGCCTGTCGACCAACAAACGGAGCTCTTCTAAAACAGCAACTAGGCGTGACGTACACGCGACGATCCATTGCGGTCTTGCGACGATATTATCGTCGTGCCGTGGGGCTTACCGGATGATAGTTGGACGGATGCGTTGCAATACTCTCATCCAAGGAGATAGCGCCTTCTTACTCTTACTTATAGATACCTACTCTCAAACTAAAACTACAAGTAAAACTATTTTACCTCCATCACCCACTCCCCAAGAGCAATAAGATTTTCAATATGACTATGAACATACTCCTTAGCCCGAGGATTCACCATTATATCATGACAGTCCAGTTTCAGCACTCCACATCTATCTATTCTGATGCTTAGCTTCGGGGACTCGTACCAAACAGGCACTTGTTCTATCTTCTTTAGAGTGGAGTCTCCATCGATCAGTTGACCGAATGCTACGTATTTGCAGGACATCCATGGCAACGGTCGGAGGATCACGAAGAACTGTGTGGAGCAGTCTTTATCCCTGTAGTAGACATATCATGTAAGCCGATGTTTAGTCTACTAGTTCATGTAACTCGGTTTTAGAGTAGGAACCCATGTCATCAAGGGGGTTTAGGAAGAGGTAAGTAAGTAAGGCCAAGTGTGCATAAATCCATGGTAATTCCAAGCAGTGCTACATGAGGGAGGTTCATATCAAGTAGCTGATGTGCTGCATGATGTATGGATGGGCAAGTTATGTAATAAGCAAGTGAAAAAAGCTATTAGATGTGAATTGAGGTTTTAAATTTATGCTACCTTAACGCGTATCTTAAATCTGAAAAGCTTACCATTTTTAACCACTAACTACAAGATCGATCTACATAATGCTAAGATTTACAGAACAACCCTATAGATATGAAAATTCGAACGAAATTCTAATCAATTATCAATAAAAAAATTAAATTGCTTCCGTTCTCAATCTGAAAATATTTATAGTTTTTAGGTCTCAGAATTTACACCAATTTTAGATAGCTGTTTTCCGTTGTACGAGTATGTAAATCATAATTTGTCTTACCTGCCGTCGTTGGCCATTGCAATGACACCGCGCCGGTCAAACGGCACTATGAAGTTTTCGCAAGCCAGATCCACACTTTTCAATCCATAACCTCCACATTGGATCCAGCCATCTTCAACTATGCGTTGGATGGGAGTGCCGCTGTACCCACCCTTCCTGGTCTGGGCCAGACGGAGGAAGTTGTCACAAGTCAACGGCACTATATCGTTGTAGAGCTGAATAACATTTGGAACATTCTTTTTGGTATAGTCTAAGTCTACTTTTTAATTTACTTCAACAACATCCCGGACAAGACACAGGTGATCATTTAAAAAAAACATGCTTCTACTGTTGGCCCAAGAAACCTCGCGAGTGAAAAGACTGTAGGTATGTGAGCGAGGCTGTTCCCCAACAGTGGGATAGAAAATAGATAATATCAATGTCCCTGACAACTGAGTAGTCGGTTAATAAAATATAGTGTTTGTTTCCATTAACTGCAACGCCTGAAATAGCCTCTGATTATGTATGAACATTCTGTATTAAGTTGTCAGACACTTACCATAAAAATCATAGTGCCTATCTCTTCTTTATCAACTGAAATATGCATATAAACGCAGGGTCTCTGGAACGGTGAAATTATTTAACATTTATGTAAATTACTGTACCTATAAGTGTTTGAAGATGAATCCGGAACTCATGATACGATTAATTGAAAGTCGAGATATAAACCTATAAAATATAAAATGTCAGCGATAGCAACAAAATTATTAGTTTAACAAGGTGTCGTCCTGCAAACTAGGCTGAAGCCGGCTCGCCATGTGCGCTACGAACTAGTTCTACCCATTGGTGGCGGCCGATAGCAAGCGAGCCCATTCTAAATCACGTGGAGTCAAGTCATAGCTCAAATATTAATAAATATTGTGGAAAGTTAATCATAAAGTTAATTGTTTTATCAAAAGTTCAGTTTTTATTATGACATTAGATATATTAAGCCGGCTCCGTGGGCTAGTTAGTGGCTTCACAGTTGTACTCCAAATACTGAGGTCACACGTTCGATTCACAGTGCAGAATATCTTTTATGCTCTGTTAGGTTGGTGTTTCCTCAATC
Organism: Carcina quercana; assembly: GCA_910589575.2. Taxonomy (NCBI): domain Eukaryota; kingdom Metazoa; phylum Arthropoda; class Insecta; order Lepidoptera; family Depressariidae; genus Carcina; species Carcina quercana. Next base: position 8,810,423 of record OU342439.1, read on the forward strand.
CGTCTGGCTATATTCCACCGTGTTACCTGAGTCACCAAAGAACAAAAGTGCCTAATACTAGAAATTACACGTGAAGTAACTGAATAAGTAAAAAGACTAGTAAAAAATAATGCATATAATTTAGGAAGCAAAAATAAATTCAATCGACAACATATGTTTACATATGCCAGGGCATAAAATTAAACACTAAAGTGTACCTTGCATCTCACTGCGATTACTCGATATAAAATGCTACATTCACCAGCGCGTGTACGTACGCTGCAGCCGGCCTTTTGAGGGCAATATCGAAATAATTGAATAGAGGTGGCTCGTGCCAGGTTGCAATTTACAAATGCAACACTATCTAAGCAGATGGACTATACCAAATAATCTCGTCTTCATCTTCGGTCGATCCATCTCGGCACAAATCTATGATAGTCTGACGACTGAAGGTTGACTGAAGGTGTCTTTTAAAGGGGAATATGATTCTTGGCGCGAACTTGAAAAATGGCGGTTCATTGCAATTTTGTTAATTGAATAATAATACTGTTACGTGTGTTTTTTGTGTTATAATGCTGTGATATAGTGCAAAAAGTGTCATGGACGGTGTTATAGTATCAATTACGCAAAATTGCGAGGGTTTCGACGCGATCCGAAGAGTTTATCGTGTCGAGTACATTCGGCATATTGATTCTTTCGAATAATGTTGAAACCAAGGCTGGCCTTTGAAGTTCTCGATTTGTTCACCTAATTTTACTCGTCATTGGCTAGAAACACTGGTTAAAGCCATTATTTAAAATAAAAAAGGGAATATAGGAAGCACTTTGGCTACTTACACCCGAAGAGTTAACGAAATTCACGAAGTTCTCAACCGCTATCGTGGGGTAGTCCAGGGTCGGATGATACACGTACCTCCTGTCAATAAACTCCTTCAACTCTTTCTCCCCGCCCAGGACTCTACCGTTAACTAGGACCATTACTTGGCTCAATAAGCAATAGGCTAATCCACCATATTCGATTTTTAAATCATTCCAAACGGTTGGCCACTCTATTGTTGATACTCCTGTGTATAATTAAGTTTAAAATTTAGTAATTTATTAAATTACAATTGGATAATATTAAAATCAGATGCATAAATCCACAGGAGAACAGGGGGAGTCTTGACAGGCACAACGGCGATCGCAGTAAGATGTTGATAATATGTTTATTAGGTAGGTAGATGCTGCTTCTTATTTGAATCACGGGATGAAATCGTCGTAAGCCACTTTCGTAGATAATGTACGGTAATACTTGCCAGATCGTCAGTCAGTCTTGTAGGGGGACGGCCCGGTACACGTTTTCCGGTATGTGATCGCCACTCGAGAGCTCTTACTCCCCTATCAATTATCCGTTCGTGGAGTGATGTGGCTTGCTCATTGCCACTTTAGCTCACTGATTTCCTCATTCCGGATTTTATCACGAGGAGAAATTCCGAGCATAACTTATTTATTCGGCCAAAAGTAAGTGACCACGTTTCGATTCCGTATGTCGTCACCGGCAAAATTCATTAGACTTTTATACGATACGGATACGTTTTAGGCTATTTTGAGTACATTATGATGATGATTTAAATAAAAATAAACAACCTCTTATGACAGGAGCGTCGAAAATTCTTGATTTATATCTATGTAATCCTTGAACCATTTTCGAACAATATATGAATTCTTCTGTGACTCTATTTCCGATCACGGTGATTTTAAACCGTTCGCTAGGCGGTTTGAGTTTCCTCTTCTTTTCTTTAATCGGATAGTGTGGGTTGCGTACAGAATTATGTACATATTTTAAATCGTTTGAGTATTTATCTTTTATAATGTTCGCCCAAGGGTGAGGGGGAGGTTCAGGCTTTTGCTTATGAACGACATTTAAATTAAATAATGTAGACATTTTGAAACTTTACTGATTAACAAAAAATGATCGTGAAATGATCAACTGACAATATATTTTGTGCACATTTTGTCATTTTTATTGATTTGGTTTTATTTTTTATTTGACATATTAGATGTTACAAATAGTCAAATTGAAATAGTAAAAAGTTTGTAAATTGGAGATATCTGATAAAAAGCAATCAGGGTGATTAAAAATGACTAACTGAATATTTTAAAACATTTTTTAAAATTAATGTAATTTATAATCATTTTAAAACCTGCACAACATTTAGTTTTTTGTATGTGGTTTCTCTTTAATCTTCAACTTTTTAGGGTTACGGAAACATCCGGAATAAAAACCAGAACCCTAATAATCTCACTCTGGTGTCTGTCTATCCGTCCTTCCGTTTGTCACAGCTGATTAGTTTACTAGAACTAATTTTGCTATCGACTTGAAATTTGGAATAGTGACGGGAAATGGTGACCCACAGGTGCCGCAACTGAAATAATTGATAAAATATTTTTCGGAAGGAGGAGTCGAAATTTCAAAGTGGAGTTATTAGGTTAGATGGGGTATCGTATGAAATAGCTTTGTTTGCACATTCTAAAACAATTCATTTACGTATTAATTTCTTTGCTGCATAGTTTTTGACTTATGATGAGACATGTATGCAAAAATACCATTCTTGCTTGACCCTCTATCTCCGAAGTTTCCAAAGCGAAAAATTATATATAATAACAGGAGACATTACTTTGTGAATATAGTTCTCTGTGCTTTGTGTAATATTACAGTAAAACCTAAGCTAGGTCTGTAGTCTGTACCCACTATGTGCCCTATAATGTACTCTTTATAGTCTTGTGTCGGTACTAAGAACTAAAAAGACCTAATTCCCAATACTGTACTAGAGCGAACTATTCCGTAAATTTTCTGCTCTTAGTACATTTAGTGCACTCGGACATCCGAGCGGCGAGCGAGCGAGCGTCCGAACGAAACGTCAACTAGCCGCCAGCCGAGCCGAAGCGACCGAGACCGAAGTTGACCGAACGTCCCACGGAGTCTCACGGCTCGCGTGAGTGAAAGGTTTCGTTCTTAAACACGGGAGTAAGCGAGATGACGAGTTTTCAGATTTTTACTTCTTCTCAAAACGTGATTCGACAGGCAGATCGATGAGATCTATGAAATTAGCAAAGTCTAGCAAAGACTAGTCTACCGGTCAGTAGTTTCCAAGATGTAATGTAGGTATTCTTAAGTGTAACAGTAATTATTAGTTTTATGTAGGTAGTATTTTTATCTGTAATAAACGATCGTGTGGAACGGACGCGCGCCCTTGTTTCTGTGTAAATCCCTAGTTCCTGTATCCAGATATCCTTCAGATATTCTTCAGTGGCGACGAGGATGGGATGGGATGGGAACCAGCAGCGAGGTGCTGGTGCACTACTCACCGTCCCTGCCGCTGGTGCTGACTGCGGACGCTAGCGGGTCGGGCGTCGGTGCTGTCATCTCACATCTCACGACGGACGGGGAGCGGCCCCTCGCATACGCCTCGAGGACGCTCACCGCCGCCGAACGAGCGTACGCCCAGATAGACAGAGAAGCGCTAGCTATCGTTTATGGGGTTAGAAAATTTCACCAATACTTGTACGGACGGAAATTCATATTAAGGACGGACCACAAGCCATTGACGTATATTTTTGGAGATAAAGTTGGGATACCGGTAATGGCGGCGTCACGTTTACAACGATGGGCTATTCTATTATCGGGTTATAATTACGATATCGAGTATGTGGCTTCGGCGAAGAACTGCGCGGACGCTTTGTCGAGACTTCCTCAACGTTCAACCGAGCGGGCGGCCGTTAAGGAGTTGACGTATCTTAATTTTGTTGAAAAATTTCTTCCGGTCACTAACAGCGACGTCAAGTCAATGACAGCCAGGGACGGGGTACTGAGCCGGGTGCTAGGGTACGTACAGTCGGGGTGGCCGGCGGCATGCGACGACGTCGGGGTCAAACCGTATTTTTCGAGACGTAACGAACTGTAACTGCGAGCGTGGGTGCGTCATGTGGGGCTACCGAGTGGTTGTGCCCTCGGCTTTGAGGGAAACGGTGCTGAAACAGCTCCACGCCAGTCACATGGGCATCGTTAAAACAAAATCACTCGCTCGCAGCTACGTATGGTGGCCGGGGATAGACGCGGACGTGGAGGAGACGTGTCGGCGCTGCGAGACCTGCGCGGCAGAGGCGCAGGCGCCACCGAGGGCCGCGCCCCAACCGTGGACGTACACGGCGCAGCCGTGGAGCCGGCTGCACGTTGACTTTTTGGGCCCATTCAAGGGTAAGACATTTTTCGTAATGATTGACTCCAGTACAAAATGGATCGAAATTTTTGAAATGTCTCGCACTAATGCAGCCGCAGTAATTAGAGTAATGAGGTCGACCTTCGCCCGGTTTGGGTTACCAGTAGAGGTGTTTTACATAGAGGGGACATTGTGTGTGCATCAGTATTTTCAGTAATAAAACTCTCAGTTGATTCAATCCATCAGGCATGTATAATTGTATATTCTTCAATATATTCTCAACACACAGTCGGACAGAGTAACGTTTACTAGTACTATTTCAACAAAATTCACAACAGGAATGGTTTACAAAATGAGTGTTCATCAGTTTTATACTACGATCCTCATAGCTACCACCATCGTCAGTTCCTACATCAAAAACAACAACTTCGTGAATCAAAACAGGCACAGTTATACAATATTAATTAACCCCTATAACCAATTACATTAATACTGAAATTCAAGAATGGATAATTAAATACAATATTTGTTACTAAAGGCTCACATTATTTAAATACATAATTATTCCAATAAATTAGATAAACCGTGCTGGTTGAGGCAGCGTGCATCGCCTTCTAGCCGGAAGTAATTGCCTACGACGTATTATACAATATTTATCTTTCTCGTTAATAAATCATAGAATCAAGTATACAATATCAAAATACAAACGTAGTTATTGTTTAAATATTTATGACTAAATGTTAATATCGTTCAGTCACGTATCCGAGTAACTTGTATTAACTTAATTTGATGTGACGCGCGTTTCGGGCACCTGCTGGAGGTGCTTGTTATGCCTCTTCATATATAGATGTCGCTGGTAGCCCTTGCACCGGATGTTATTGCCGGTAACACTCGGCCATCCTGCATGAGCCGTGTCCCACGGCTCTCACCACCCTTGAGCTCTGCAGCACCACCAGGATGAATCTGAAGCAAAACATATTTCGCAAAGTAAACTGTTACAGGAACATTTGATACACTTATTTTTAAAACTGTTACACAAATGAATAATTTCTCAACATAAATCGGTTCAGGTAGTCATTTACAGGTGACGAACACACAGCTTGGCATTCTCCCTTTTTACCCGCGACGGAACGGAGACAGTATATGCGTTTAGGGTGAGAGGATGTTTGTTTGTTTGTTTAGACTTAATCACACAGCCGTCATATAAGCCACACAGTTCTATTCACACTTATTTACTCGTTCAATGACTTGATCACTCAGCTGTCATTCTCATTACCTAGTTTTATTCCCCTTGTTTCTTCTGCATACAATGACTTGATCACCCAGCCGTCATATAAAGCCACACAGTTCTATTCACCCTAATTTACTCGTTCAATGACTTGTTCACGCATGTTGGCATTCTAGTAAAAAAAAACTCTATTCCCTTGTTAAAAAGTACAAAATGATTTGATTGCAACACGCACGCTTTCTTCAAACGTAAGAATGTCGATTTTCTACCTGTATCACACGCTATCAGAAATAATGAGCATAACACGACCAACCTCAAAATATATTTGCGATGTACTCGGTGAATGCCAGCACTCGGAGCACTGCTGCAGCCTGCACTCCTTTGCCTCGTGCCTCAGACGTGCCAGCGACACGCGCAGTAGATCATGCGAGTAGTTTTTACGTGTCTGTAGTTTCCGAGCAACGATATCTCCATTCATGTGTACTCTTCTACATAATCTGTTCTTAAACCACATCTTCTAGAGAACCACGGGCAGTTTTTCTTGTACACAGTATCAGCTCGTCGTCAGAATTGATAGAAAAACAAGTAGTCGTTTCCCTTTTGTCTGTATGCAGTTCATTGCGTTTTCTCGTAATTTCTCTTCGTAATGTTTCCTCTTATGTCGTCACAGTACTCAGAGCGTATAGGTCAGACATCTTCTCTCATCCCACTTCTGAGATTTTACATAGAGGGGACATTGTGTGTGCATCAGTATTTTCAGTAATAAAACTCTCAGTTGATTCAATCCATCAGGCATGTATAATTGTATATTCTTCAATATATTCTCAACACACAGTCGGACAGAGTAACGTTTACTAGTACTATTTCAACAAAATTCACAACAGGAATGGTTTACAAAATGAGTGTTCATCAGTTTTATACTACGATCCTCATAGCTTACCACCATCGTCAGTTCCTACATCAAAAACAACAACTTCGTGAATCAAAACAGGCACAGTTATACAATATAAATTAATCCCTATAACCAATTACATTAATACTAAAATTCAAGAATGGATAATTAAATACAATATTTGTTACTAAAGGCTCACATTATTTAAATACATAATTATTCCAATAAATTAGATAAACCGTGCTGGTTGAGGCAGCGTGCATCGCCTTCTAGCCGGAAGTAATTGCCTACGACGTATTATACAATGTAGTAATAACTTAATTTGATGTGACGCGCGTTGCGGGCACCTGCTGTAGATGCTTTTCATGCCTCTTCATATAGATGTCGCTGGTAGCACTTGCACCGGATGTTATTGCCGGTAACAATTGTTTTGTCAGTTATAATTGTTCGGTCCCAGTACAGTTTGTGTTGTTTGTTTTCATGTACAGTGGATGGAGTATATTTGTAGTATGGAACTTTATTAGGGATAAATTTATATTTATGTGCTAAATGTTGGTGTATTACAGATGCAACCTGATCGTGACGATGCTTGTAATCTGTTTGTACTATAGCTTTACAAGCGCCTGTTATATGTTGGATCGTTTCCGGAGCACTATTGCAATGTCTACATGAGTCGTTTCGTTGTTCTACATCTTTCATGATGTGCTTTCTATAGTTCCGCGTTGCGATAACCTGGTCCTGTATTGCCATCATAAAGGCTTCAGTTTCTGGAAACAGCTCACCCCACTTCAACCATGAGTTTGATACTGTTTTATCAATAAACGATTTACCCAGATCGTCATGATGCCTTCCGTGTAGTACTTTCTGGCCCCACTCAGATGTTTTTTGCTGAAGGCTGATGATGTTCTCGTTGCGTTGTGTGTTTCTGTGTTGTAGGTTAAGTGGTGAATACCGGTCAATAAGTGCTCAGCTTTCATGTGAAAGTACCGTCTCAGCGTGGTTATTTGTTTGTTGTGCAGGTTTTGTATATCTATTAGGCCTCTTCCTCCTTCTTGTCGCGGCAGTGTGAGCCTTTGAATGCAAGATTTGGGGTGATGTTTCCTGTGTTTAGTTAAGTGAGTGTTCATGGTGCGCTGGAGTTTCTTCAGGTCCGTCTGTGACCAGTTTATTATGCCAAAGGAGTACGTAAGAATCGGTATTGCAAATGTGTTGATAGCTTTAGTGGTATTGCGTGAATTTAGGTAGGATTTTAAAATAATGGTCAGCCTATGTTTAAATTTCCGGATAAGTTCTTGTTTTGTTTGCTTTTGATGTATATGTTTAGATTGATGGAAACCTAAATATTTGTAGGTGTCCTGTTCTGTCATGGAGTCTATTTGTTCTCCATTGTCTAGGGTATAGCAATTATTTTGGACCTTACCTCTGTGTATTGAATGTACCTTACATTTGTCTATGCCAAATTGCATACATATATCCTTTGAAAATTCTTGTGTAATGTCAGCTAGCTGAAACAGCTCTGTTATATTGTCAGCGTAAAGTTTAATGTCATCGACATACATGAGGTGGGATAGTGTGTGGTGTGAATTATTGTGCTCAAGTTTAAATCCAGCATTGGCCCGGTCAAGTATTTCAGAGAGTGGATTTAAGGCCAGGCAAAACCATAGTGGGCTCAGAGCGTCTCCTTGAAAAATGCCTCTCCGAATATGGATCGGTTCACTAGTTAAGATGTGTTCTTCTTTCCTTATAGTGAGAGTAGTTTGCCAGGTACTCATAGCTGTTTCTAATAGTGAAACTATTTTTGGGTGTATCTTGTAGCGCTTGAGGATATCAATGAGCCAGCTATGCGGCACTGAGTCAAACGCTTTTCTGTAGTCTATGTACATGGAGTGAATATTTCTTTAATGCCTGTGTCATAGCAACTGCATCTATAGTTAATTGTTCTTTGCATCCTTGACTGTTCTTTTTACACCCTTTTTGCTGTTCTTTTAATATGTTGTGTTGTGAGAGGTGACTGTAGATAGTTTCGCTGATGCAAGCTGTTAAGATTTTATAAATGGTTTGTAGGCAAGTGATTGGACGGTATTTTGCAGGATTCGTAGTGTCGTTGTCTTTGGGAAGTAAGTAGGTACGTCCTTGTGTCATATAAGTTGGCATTGTATCTGGTGATTGTATGAACTGATTTAGGTGATTATGGATGTGTGGGTGTGTGCAAGTGAGTTTTTTATACCAAAAGTTGTGGATGTTGTCTGTTCCGGGGGATTTCCAGTTGTGTGTGCGTTTAATGATCTGAATGAACGTATCAACGGGTATGTGCTCAAATTCCATTGTCGGGACAGTGGGTAAATTATCATTTATCCACGTCGCATTCCGATTGTGTTGGACGGGTCTTTCCCATATGTCCGTCCAATACTGTTTCAGTAAATCCATTGGAGGAGTTACAGTGCTGAGTGTTTGGTGGTGTTGTGCTGCTTCATTGGATGTCAATGTTCTGTAGAAACTACTTTCGTTATTTGTGAATTGTTTTACATAGGGAAAAATGTGTGTGCATCAGTATTTTCAGTAATAAAACTCTTAGTCGATTCAATCCATCAGGCATGTATAATTGTATATTCCTCAATATATTCTCATGTTCTCAACACACAGTCGGGCAGAGTAACGTTTACTAGTACTATTTCAACAAAATTCACAACAGGAATGGTTTACAAAATGAGTGTTCATCAGTTTTATACTACGATCCTCATAGCTACCACCATCGTCAGTTCCTACATCAAAAACAACAACTTCGTGAATCAAAACAGGCACAGTTATACAATATTAATTAATCCCTATAACCAATTACATTAATACTGAAATTCCAGAATGGATAATTAAATACAATATTTGTTACTAAAGGCTCACATTATTTAAATACATGATTGTTCCTATAAATTAGATAAACAGAGCTGGTTGAGGCAGCGTGCATCGCCTTCTGACCGGAAGTAATTGACGACGACATATTATACAATATCTTTCTCGCTAATAAATCATAGAATCGCATATAAAATATCAAAATACTAAAGCAGTTATTGTTTAAACATTTATAACTAGATATAAATATCGTTCAGTCACGTATCCGAGTAACTTGTGGTAACTTCATTTGATGTGAAGTCGTTCCGGGCACTTGCTGGAGATGTTTGTCATGCCTCTTCATATATAGATGTCGCTGGTAGCCCTTGCACCGGATGTTATTGCCGGTAACACTCGGCCATCCTGCATGAGCCGTGTCCCACGGCTCTCACCACCCTTGAGCTCTGCAGCACCACCAGGATGATCCTGAAGCAAAACATATTTCGCAAAGTAAACTGTTACAGGAACATGTGATACACTTATTATAAACATAACAGAACAAACACTCCTTCAGTCAGACTTTGTACAGAATAGAATTAGCTATGCAGGGACTTGCCGGAAATAGATATATTTTCTAACTCATTACCCAAACTCAAGCGGACTTTAAACACTCAGCTTACGTTACAATAACTTTCTGTGAATTTCAATTTTATATGTAATTCTATTTAATCTAATCTCTATTTTTCCTTGTTTCTAATATGATATATGATGACTTGTGGTAACTTCATTTGATGTGAAGTCGTTCCGGGCACTTGCTGGAGATGTTTGTCATGCCTCTTCATATAGATGTCGCTGGTAGCCCTTTCACCGGATGTTATTGCCGGTAACAATTGTGAGTTTTGTGTTTTTCTTGCTGTACAAGCTAAATATCGTTTGAGTCTACTAGATGCCGTGTTTAATTTTTGTTTCAGTGTGTCGAGGAAATGTTCAGGTTCCGAGTTTAGGTCCTCAAATGTAGCATGCGTTTGATAGTTTGTTTTTATAGTTCCGACGGCAGAAACTACCCGTTGACTTCTATTTCCTCTTATGTATTGTGTTAAACGTCCTATTTCTGCTCTGTACTTACGTATTCTGCATTCTAACCTTAACTGCCAATTTGTTTTATTGCACTTCTTCCTATTAGTTATACGAGGGGCATACCGAAAAGATCGGTAATCGAGTACTTTCGATTTAATTAGATTAAAAACTCTTTTTGATGAATAAACACTGGTTAGTTGAAAATCGAATACAATTGACAGAATTAAAAAAAATTTTTTTTTTAAAGAACAATATCAGTTTGAAATTGATAGGTCGATAAAAAAATGGAGCTTACAAGAGAAAGTTTCCGTGCCATAATTTTTTACAACTTTCGACGAGGATTATCTCAGGGACAATGTCTCGCTGAGCTTATATCTATATTCAAGAGTGAAGCGCCTAGCCAGACGACAATATATCGCTGGTATTCTGAATTCCGGCGTGGACGTGCTTCACTTGGCACTGTACCTTCCACAGGCCGGCCAAAAACAGCGGTTACACCAGAAAATGTCGCTGTTGTGCGCCGAATGATACAGGATGACCGACATATTACATATGAGCAGATTCGGGCTACTTTAGGGATAGGTATGACTGCGATACAAACTGTTTTACATGGTGAACTGGGAGTGAGAAAGCTAGTTTCCCGCTGGGTGCCCCATAATTTGTCCGAAGAGCAAAAGGCGGCTCGTGTCAATTGGTGCCGGTCTACTCTGCAACGCTTCAACGGAGGAAAGTCAAAAGCAGTTTATAACATTGTCTCTGGTGATGAATCATGGATCTATTCATATGAGCCAGAAAGAAAGCATCAGTCGGCTGTCTGGGTCTTCGCAGGTGAGATCAAGCCAACAAAAGTTGTCCGCTCTCGCAGCGTATCGAAGAAAATGGTCGCTTCGTTTGTCGCGAAAACAGGACATGTAGTCACAGTTCCCTTAGAGGAACGGAGAACGGTTACCGCTGATTGGTATACAACGGTTTGTTTGCCACAGATGATATCCGAACTCCGTAGAGGTAACCCGAAACGACGCATAATCCTCCATCACGATAATGCGAGCTCTCACACCGCTCAGAAAACAAGCGAGTTTTTGAAGCAGGAAAACGTTGAATTAATGGATCATCCTCCATACAGCCCTGATCTGAGTCCCAATGATTACTTTACATTCCCTAGAATCAAAGATTTATTGCGTGGTCAGCGGTTTCAAGGTCCAGAAGAAGCAGTGGAAGCATACAAATCGACGATTTTGACCATGTCAACTTCGGACTGGAATTGCTGCTATAATAATTGGTTCGAACGAATGCAAAAGTGCATTAACTGCAACGGAGAATACTTCGAAAAGCAATAAAAATAAATTTAGTTATTTCCTGTATGTATTGTTTTATATTCCCGATCATTTCGGTATGCCCCTCGTATCTGTCTGTCTATCAAGTGTTAGTCCTATGTAAGCAGCTGTCGTGTATGCTGAGGCATAAATGATAGTTTGTAGTGAGTTGTAATTTTGTTCCGGTGAGAGATAGTGTGGTATTACAGCGTTGTTTAAATGATCTACAATTGATAGTAGTTTTCGAGTTGTCCTCAATTTAGGAATGTGTGGTCTGTTGGTAGGGTCTGTGTTTTTGAATTTCTTTAGATTGATCTCAAATTGTATCCGAATTTCCTCATGGTCGATGTTTTCATTATTTCGTATGTGCTGCTCGTTCATCCCTACTGATCTCGATTGTGAAAGGTTGTGTACGTGTGCTTCAATGTTTTCTTGCGTAATTGTTACAGCCTCCTCTACTTCCAAAATTTCAAAAGTGTTATGAACTGCAATATTTATGACGCCTTCAGAACTGTCTGTTCTTTGGCAGGTTTCGTTTAATGAGTTGTGGTTAGTGTAGGGTTCGGTACTTTTTATTTCAGATAAAACCTGATTTTTAATTGATTGGATTCTGGCTGAGCTTAATAGTTTATTATTAACTATTACTCTCCTTTGGTCAGATATACGTTGTTCAGACAGGTGAGATAAATGTGGGAAGTGTGCCTTTTCATGCAACTTTTTCCTGTAGGCTGTCATATTCGTTTCTACTTCGGTTACTTCAAAATAAAATTGTATAATCATCTCATTAACTTCTAGTGGCCATATTAGTCGACCGCCTGTTGTTGTTATATTTGTGTAGCTTGTGTGTGGTGGGGAATGACAGGTTTGTGAGTTGACTGCTTGGTTGTGTTGTGTTGGTGTGGTTGTAGAGTGACATTGGGTTGTAGGACCTGCCCTATTCAAGTGCTCCTCTACCTCAGATCTGATTTCATTAAGAGTTACTTGAGATAATAGTTTATTGTTGACTATGGCTCGGCGTTGATCTCCAATTCTTTGTCTAGATGCATCTATATCCGGGAAATTAATTTGGAACTGTCTGTGTAATTGTTCTAAGTATCCACGTTTAAGTGTCTCTAGTTTACTAGCTATGAGGTATGTACGCCATATAAACCTATTCATTTCTTCGGTCCATTTTTTTCGCGTACGAGTTGAGCCTGTAGTGGGTGCAGGGTCTAAGGCACGTGCCTCCTGCACAACATCTGCAGACGTTAAAGACGTTGATGGTGATGATCGTGATGTGGGATAGTTTAGGAAAGAACAAGGTGATGAGCTGGGTGATTGAAATAAACTATGAGATGATGAAATTGGTGATGTCGAATGAGATATGGTGGAAATGACTCCCTGTTGATCTGCACCAGTCCTTGACTGAGCAGATTGCGATGTGTTGTCCCCCCCAGAAAACATGGGACAGCCCAAGCCCGAGGAATAGCGGAATAGAGGAATAGCGGGGCCGCCGGGGACTGGGGGCCGTAGTAATGGGCGTACTGCCATAGGGGTTTTAGCATAATCACCACGCTTGCTAGACGGGTTGGTGATCGCAGTATTCGATTTAGTTCTTCAGGAGAAAGCTGCTGTCCCTCCCCCCGTTGTAGGTTTTCCCTTAGTCGCCTCTTACGACACCCACAGGAAGAGATGTGGTGGTTACATTCTAAGCCGGAACCACACGGCCACCGGGAAACGTCTACCAGGCCGTGCCCCTACTAGATGGACCGACGATCTGGTTAGAGTCTCAGGGAGTCGCTGGATGCAGGTGGCTCGGGACCGGTCGATGTGGCGTGCCATGAGGGAGGCCTCTGTCCAGCAGTGGATGTTTCCCGACTGATGATGGTTATACAGTTATTAATCACGCCGACGAAGTGGTAGAAGAAAATTTTGAAAAATATATTGTTTAGGGTTGCTCTCATACGCATGACTTGGGGATGACTTATTATTTTCGCGTCTACCCCATCGTGTGAAGTATCATTTAGTAGGTCTTTCAAAAATATTTTGAAACTAGGAGCATAACTTTTGGATTCAAGGATCCATTTGCAAAATACTACACTTTAAAGTGATAGATTTCGACAGATTCGAGCGTAAACCCTCCTCTATCTTCGAAATTATTTTAAAATTTACAGTAGTAGTATGCACACTGAACTTTAAAGGTAAACTATCAGACTAAGTTGGTTTTACAGTTTAACGAGTAGTAGTCGACCAAAGTATAACATACTTGGAGATGTTAAAAAGAAAATTTCGTACAATTCCTTTCAAAATTTCTGTTCGTATAGATGTTTGAAGTTATTGTGAAGGGCAACTACGGAATCCTACACTGCGCACGGCCCGACGTGCACATGACTGTTTTTAAGGCAGCGGTTTTCATAGAACTATCTCTTGATTTCTTAAGAGGGTATGCTGTTGTCAAAGCGCCCATACAAACGTAGTCCAGTCATATTTTGAGTATTAAGCTATGAAAATCTATGAAATTTTCAAGAAACAATCTAGAAATAAATATCTGTGTCGGTGGTGAGTCAGATTTTCGTTTAAATATATACTTCCAGAGTTACAGGGCGTCAAAGTATTGTATTTTTCGGTAATAAAAAGCCCCAACTTTGAACCTGATTTACAAGAGTATGAATCAATTTAGAACAAACTTTCACACTTATAATATTAGTAGAATAGAATATACAATTATACATGCCTGATGGATTGAATCAACTCAGAGTTTTATTACTGAAAATACTGATGCACACACAATGTCTCTCTATGTAAAAGGGTGGAATTTCGAAAAATCCTTTCTTAAACGATGCCTACACTTTACATAGAATACGCCCTCAAAATTTCATGTCTCTAGTCAGTGGTTTAGGCTGTGTTGATATCTCAGTCAGTCAGTCAGGAATTTGAATTTTATATGTATAGATTGGCTTTTGGCATTGGCTTTTCGGTGAAGGTAAACATCGTGAGGAAACCTGCACACTCTTGAGAAGAAATTCAAAGGTGTGTGTGAAGTCTACAAATCCGCACAGCGCCCGCGTGTTGGACCATGGCCCATACACTTTCTGTAGTAGAGTAGGCCTAAGCCCCTGCAGTGAAAGCATATATATGTACAGGCTGTTGATGATGATTTGTTCTTATAGCGGCCGGCCACAGTACACACTCTGAAAATTTGGTCTAGTCTCCGTAATTAGGTACTTGACAATTAGTTTGGGGTTAAATTGTATTTTATACCATGACGGACATTAAAAGAAAGCCCCAAATCTCAAAAATTTGAAGATTCATTGCATTTTGAAGATTTTTTATAGGGGCATATAATACATTTATCACGCCAATATAGTAATGTGACGTCACAAAACACGCCCGATTTATATGGAGCGTTTTATCACCGCGTGACTAGAATCACTTTTCGGCGAGTTGTGCTAAAAAATCTATTAGTCGTATCGAAAAAAAATTGATAGAGCTATTTATCTTTTTACATGCACTATCGAGTGAGACGAAATAATAAGTTATTTTGTCAAACCGAACTGTTGAGTTACTGATGTGTTGTTACCTTATAGTTACCTATTAGTATACTCTTAACATCCGGTGCAAGGGATACCAGCGACATCTTTAAATTATTAAAATATTAAATTAAAAATTAAATAATTACTGCTTTTGTATTTAGATATTTTATATGTGAATCTATGATTGATGATTCTCTGATCTATTTATTAACAAGAAAGATTATAATCTTCTTCTTCTTCTTCTTCTATCTTCTTCTATACTATAATAAATCTGTAGAATCGATGTGTCTGTACATTGATTTTTTTTGCCTAAAACTGATTGAGGGTGATGTAAGAAGTGTAACAGAACACAATAAGACAATTTTTAAACATTTTGTCTGTCTGTCTGTCTGTCTGTTTGTCTGTACCGGCTAATCTCCGAAACTACAAAACCAAATTTGATGCGGTTTTCACAATTAAATTAGTAGTAGGTCAAGGCAACATCTAAGCTTTATTTCATCAAAATCGGTTCACGCAATAAAAAGATATCTTCAAAAAACCTGTAGAATCGACTTACCTGTATATGGAGAATCGACGCATCTATCTGTACATTGAAAATACTTGCCAAAAATGGTTTAAGGGTATACAGAATACAAAAAAACAGCCAAGTGCGAGTCGGACTCGAGCACCGTGGGTTCTGTACAGAATAACTACAATGCCTGATTAATTTCAAATAGCAAAGACAAAAGAAAGTGCTTTAGTGGTTAATGTTTAAAAGTGATTTTAAAACATTACCTCAGTGTTTGAAGTGACTGATTGATTTACACGTGTTTTTTTACCATAATCTTACCTGATGTTAAGCGACGATGGGGTCTAGGATCGTTCACGGTTGCATAGAAATAGTCTATTCACTCTGGACTTAAAGTTATCTAGGTTGTATCGCATGGGAAACACAGCCGGCAGGGAATTCCACTGCTTAGCTGTACGCACGTGGTAAGTGACAATAAGGCCGTTGGATATTGGGTCTGCTACCTTTCATACCGGAACACAATAGTGCTATTAACAATTCTGGTTGGTGGCAGACTTAGGTAACATGGTGGTAGCGAGCCAGGCAGACAAAAAATGTCTTACCACCAACCAAACCGAGTACCGATAGACACTGGGAATCGAACCATAGACCTCCGGATTGTGAATCGAACATTTAGCAAATAGATCACGGAGGCAGTAACTAATCTAATTTTAACGAAAAACAATACAATTCGAACAATATTCACATAACAGACTAAATATAATAAAAGCCTTCACCATCATCAACATTAGCCAGGAAACGTCCACTGCTAGACATAGGCCTCTTTCGTGGTACGACACACCGACAGGTCCCGAGAAAATGCCTTACCGCCATCCAAACCAAGTACCGATAGGTATGGGACTTATGGTCAAAACTGTATGCCATTTTTAAGACACGGAGGCAGATAAATTTTTAAACAATAGATATTTTTTAGGTACACATTTTGATTGGAATCTTATATAAAATTCAAAGTCCTGACTAATTGACTTATAAATCAACGCACAGCCTAAACCATTGGTCCTATAGCCATGAAATTTGGAGGCTGCGTTCTTTGTAAAGTTAAAGTATCCGCTAAGAAAGGAGTTCTTGAAATTCCACCCCTAACAGAGTAAAATAAGGGATGTAAGTTTGTACGAAAGTCCGTCATTTTTGAAGATAAGTTTGTATGGGAACTCTGTTGTTTTTAAAGTCAATATCATGAAAATTGATAAGCAGCCTTATGAAATAAAATTAAGAGTGACGTATTTAAGCGATTTTGAAAAAATCAACCCCTTAAAAGTGGAAACAGGGATACAAAATTATTTGAAAGACAACCATTTTTGAAGATAATGCTATGAAAATTGATATGTGGTTATATTCACTTAAGAGGGTATACCGGTGTCAAAGCGCCCATACAAACGTAGTCCAGTCATATTTTGAGTATTAAACTATGAAAATCTATGAAATTTTCAAGACACAATCTAGAAACAAATATCTGTGTCGATGGTGAGTCAGATTTTCGATTAAATATATACTTCCAGAGTTACAGGGCGTCAAAGAATTGTATTTTACGGAAATAAAAAGCCCCAACTTTGAACCTGATTTACAAGAGTATGAATCAATTTAGAACAATTTGGAAAAACCACCGACATCTGAAATTACATTAGTACACTGTATTAAAAAATGGTTACATAATATACTGTATCCTTCAAATGATCACTGGACTACGAAACATCCAAATAACGGGTGGATAACTTCGCGTAGTGTATGCTGTCTCACCGTACGCGCTCGGGTAGGATAGGGCTCGGATAGGGACAGCTACAAAACAATCCAAATTTGAACGCGGCCACGTGGTCTAACCAACAAAGTCTCTTAATGGGGATGAAAGGGGGGATGGTAGTTTGTATGGGAACTCTGATGTATTTGAAGTCAATATCATGAAAATTGATACTAAGTAAGTGGCTAGATTCGAAACAAAGAAATACGTGTTCCACAGGTTATTAATGGGAGTGGTTCATTTTGTATGATAACTCTGATGTTTTTGTAGTCATCAACATGAAAATTCATACTCAGTCTTATGAACTACAGTTAAGGGTGACGTTTTTTGTGTTTTAGAAAAATCATCCCCTAAAGGGTGAAATCAGAGATGGATTAAAATTAAAATTTCAGTTCCTCATTTTTGAAGATAATAACAAGAAAATTGTTAAGTGGTTGGAGAGTGGAAACAGATAAATTCGTGTTTCCGCATATTTTTAAATGGGGGTGAATAGGGGTTGAAAGTTTGTATGGGAACTATGTGTTTTCCGAAGTCATCAGCATGAAATGGGTAGTTAGCCTTACTGATAAAATTAAGTGTGACGTAGTTTCACACATAATGAAACAATCTAATATATAAAAATGACACGGTTTTTGTGGTCGCACTTCTGCGAAACGGCTTGACCAATTTTTATGTGTGAATCTTTCACCCTCTTACCCCCACCTCTTACCTATATTTTATATCGATTTTAGAATTGCAGTATGAATAATATCCAAATAATTATTCGTTGCCGGAAAGCGTCACGTCAGTTTCATATTTGTTATGTAGTTGATTTATCCAATGAGATAAATCCTAAAGTCCACGCGGGCGAAGCCGCGGGCAGAAGCTAGTTGTATAATATTTCGTCGCGTCGGCATTTAGTTCCGGTGAGGTGCTGCCGGCGTCGCAAGCGACTCTTATTTTCGGCACGCTGCCTCAACCAGCTCTGGTTATCTAATTTTTAGGAATAATTATGTATTTAAACAATATGAGCATTTAGTAACAAATATTGAATATAATTATCCATTTTGTAATTTCAGTATTAACGTAATTGGTCATAGGGATTA
Organism: Carcina quercana; assembly: GCA_910589575.2. Taxonomy (NCBI): domain Eukaryota; kingdom Metazoa; phylum Arthropoda; class Insecta; order Lepidoptera; family Depressariidae; genus Carcina; species Carcina quercana. The sequence continues at coordinate 8,828,836 of OU342439.1, forward strand.
ATTAATATTGTATAATTGCGTCTGTTTTGATTCACGAAGTTGTTGTTTTCGAAGTAGAAACTGACGATGGTGGGAGTTATGAAGATCGTACTATAAAACTGATGAACATTAATTTTGTAAAAAATTCCTGATGTGAATTCTGTTGAAATAGTACTAATAAACGTTACTCTGCCCAACTGTGTGTTGAGAATATATTGAAGAATATTCATGCCTGATGGATTGAATCAACTAAGAGTTTTATTACTAAAAATACTGCACACATTTTACAAAATAAACAAAGTATTGTAGATTATTTTAAACCATTTTTAAGTATCATAGCAAGCATGTGTATTATAAGAAAATGTACACTCTTTTGTTTAAAACAAATATTACGCTATGTTTATATTAATTGATAGTGGATACTTTAGTACCAGTAGTCCGGGGTTAGGAACGTAAACATAAAAGTATAGAGAACAAAGATACAATTATTTATCTTACGTACTATGTGGTAATAATAATAACAGGGTATGTAACTATTTACAAAATACTAAGATAATACATCTAGATTAGCGGTACGATTAACATTTTCATGATAAAAGCTTAAAAAAAATTCTTTTTTCATTTAATATTTTTTTCGATTCATTCTTTGTATTTCATTTTTTTCTCGAATTGTTTTCGTTTCTCTTTTTTTGTTAAAGCATTTTTTGTCTCTCTTTTGAAATATTTTCTTTTTAAAACGTGTTTATATTTTTTTCTTTATTTTCATTTTTTTTAAATATGTAATAATACATTTTGTTAATTAATTTATTTCAAATATCTCGATAGTGTTAGTTACAATAAATCGTCTTACATACTCTTAATGGTAATAATAATAACAGGGTATTTAACTTTTTACAAAATACCAAGATTCGTCTAGATTAGCGGTACGGTTGGATGGAAACACGTGCATTTTGGTGAAACTCCCTTTGACGGGGCCGTCCACCCGGTCCGACAGTGTTCAGGAGGCTGTTGGTCTGGATGGTTTCATCATCATCATCAAAAGCCTATATATGTCCCCACTGCAGGGGCTCAGGCCTACTCTCCTCCTGGTTGGTTTACTGGCTGCCAATGCCCTTCCCTTTTAATGTCTACGTCATCCTTGTGCGAGTCAGTAACCCAACACCCCAGGTATTTGAACTCCGACACCACTTGAAGGAGTATCTTTGAGAGTGCCAAAGGGTATATCTATGTAGGACTAGGACTACTTGTTGTCCGCCTTGTAAAATAGCAACTCACTCTCTTGGTGTAATACCTGACGTTGTGGACCTTAAAATACCACTCGCGGGTATCTGCGAGTGGTATGCAACAGCTTCTTTAGGGCACTTGAGGGGCACAGCAACACAGTGTCGTCACCGTAACTAATGTTATTTACAAATTGACCGTCAATGGAGCATACTACAATCGCGTTACTGAGCTCTTCAACCATCTGATTCACGTACACACTGAAGAACTTGGATGAAGATTCTTTTTCTTAGTCAGTCCTGTCGTCGGTCAGTCCTTAGTACACTCCTGTCGGAGTGGTCGGAGTTATGGATTGTCTGGTATGTGGGTTTTGCGAGAGTTCTTCGAAGATGTCTCTCTATTTGTAGCATTCCGTTTGCACTGAAGATCTTGGGTGAAGATTCTTCTTCTTAGTCGTACACTCCTGTCGGAGTGGTCGGAGTTATGGATTGTCTGCTATGTTGGTCGCGGCTTTTGCAAGAGTTCTTCATCTCTCTCTATTTGTGGCATTTCGTGTGCACTCAGAAAGGGAACACATTCGGTGAAGATTTAACTGCTTCTTTTATATATAATAGTCAATTTTGTTCTAAATTGATTCATACTCTTGTAAATCAGGTTCAAAGTTGGGGCTTTTTATTACCGAAAAATACAATACTTTGACGCCCTGTAACTCTGGAAGTATATATTTAAACGAAAATCTGACTCACCACCGACACAGATATTTATTTCTAGATTGTTTCTTGAAAATTTCATAGATTTTCATAGCTTAATACTCAAAATATGACTGGACTACGTTTGTATGGGCGCTTTGACAACAGCATACCCTCTTAAGAAATCAAGAGATAGTTCTATGAAAACCGCTGCCTTAAAAACAGTCATGTGCACGTCGGGCCGTGCGCAGTGTAGGATTCCGTAGTTGCCCTTCACAATAACTTCAAACATCTATACGAACAGAAATTTTGAAAGGAATTGTACGAAATTTTCTTTTTAACATCTCCAAGTATGTTATACTTTGGTCGACTACTACTCGTTAAACTGTAAAACCAACTTAGTCTGATAGTTTACCTTTAAAGTTCAGTGTGCATACTACTACTGTAAATTTTAAAATAATTTCGAAGATAGAGGAGGGTTTACGCTCGAATCTGTCGAAATCTATCACTTTAAAGTGTAGTATTTTGCAAATGGATCCTTGAATCCAAAAGTTATGCTCCTAGTTTCAAAATATTTTTGAAAGACCTACTAAATGATACTTCACACGATGGGGTAGACGCGAAAATAATAAGTCATCCCCAAGTCATGCGTATGAGAGCAACCCTAAACAATATATTTTTCAAAATTTTCTTCTACCACTTCGTCGGCGTGATTAATAACTGTATAACCATCATCAGTCGGGAAACATCCACTGCTGGACAGAGGCCTCCCTCATGGCACGCCACATCGACCGGTCCCGAGCCACCTGCATCCAGCGACTCCCTGAGACTCTAACCAGATCGTCGGTCCATCTAGTAGGGGCACGGCCTGGTAGACGTTTCCCGGTGGCCGTGTGGTTCCGGCTTAGAATGTAACCACCACATCTCTTCCTGTGGGTGTCGTAAGAGGCGACTAAGGGAAAACCTACAACGGGGGGAGGGACAGCAGCTTTCTCCTGAAGAACTAAATCGAATACTGCGATCACCAACCCGTCTAGCAAGCGTGGTGATTATGCTAAAACCCCTATGGCAGTACGCCCATTACTACGGCCCCCAGTCCCCGGCGGCCCCGCTATTCCTCTATTCCGCTATTCCTCGGGCTTGGGCTGTCCCATGTTTTCTGGGGGGGACAACACATCGCAATCTGCTCAGTCAAGGACTGGTGCAGATCAACAGGGAGTCATTTCCACCATATCTCATTCGACATCACCAATTTCATCATCTCATAGTTTATTTCAATCACCCAGCTCATCACCTTGTTCTTTCCTAAACTATCCCACATCACGATCATCACCATCAACGTCTTTAACGTCTGCAGATGTTGTGCAGGAGGCACGTGCCTTAGACCCTGCACCCACTACAGGCTCAACTCGTACGCGAAAAAAATGGACCGAAGAAATGAATAGGTTTATATGGCGTACATACCTCATAGCTAGTAAACTAGAGACACTTAAACGTGGATACTTAGAACAATTACACAGACAGTTCCAAATTAATTTCCCGGATATAGATGCATCTAGACAAAGAATTGGAGATCAACGCCGAGCCATAGTCAACAATAAACTATTATCTCAAGTAACTCTTAATGAAATCAGATCTGAGGTAGAGGAGCACTTGAATAGGGCAGGTCCTACAACCCAATGTCACTCTACAACCACACCAACACAACACAACCAAGCAGTCAACTCACAAACCTGTCATTCCCCACCACACACAAGCTACACAAATATAACAACAACAGGCGGTCGACTAATATGGCCACTAGAAGTTAATGAGATGATTATACAATTTTATTTTGAAGTAACCGAAGTAGAAACGAATATGACAGCCTATAGGAAAAAGTTGCATGAAAAGGCACACTTCCCACATTTATCTCACCTGTCTGAACAACGTATATCTGACCAAAGGAGAGTAATAGTTAATAATAAACTATTAAGCTCAGCCAGAATCCAATCAATTAAAAATCAGGTTTTATCTGAAATAAAAAGTACCGAACCCTACACTAACCACAACTCATTAAACGAAACCTGCCAAAGAACAGACAGTTCTGAAGGCGTCATAAATATTGCAGTTCATAACACTTTTGAAATTTTGGAAGTAGAGGAGGCTGTAACAATTACGCAAGAAAACATTGAAGCACACGTACACAACCTTTCACAATCGAGATCAGTAGGGATGAACGAGCAGCACATACGAAATAATGAAAACATCGACCATGAGGAAATTCGGATACAATTTGAGATCAATCTAAAGAAATTCAAAAACACAGACCCTACCAACAGACCACACATTCCTAAATTGAGGACAACTCGAAAACTACTATCAATTGTAGATCATTTAAACAACGCTGTAATACCACACTATCTCTCACCGGAACAAAATTACAACTCACTACAAACTATCATTTATGCCTCAGCATACACGACAGCTGCTTACATAGGACTAACACTTGATAGACAGACAGATATAACTAATAGGAAGAAGTGCAATAAACCAAATTGGCAGTTAAGGTTAGAATGCAGAATACGTAAGTACAGAGCAGAAATAGGACGTTTAACACAATACATAAGAGGAAAAATTGATTATTGCCCCCCTCTCTTACTCTCCTTATTTCAAGAAGAATCGTTGAAACTGGAGCTGGAACAGGATGAACGGTGTACCCCCCCCTTTCATCTAATATTGCCCACAGAGGAAGATCTGTTGATTTAGCTATTTTTTCTCTTCACTTAGCTGGTATTTCATCTATTTTAGGAGCTATTAACTTTATTACAACAATTATTAACATACGACTTAATAATATATCTTTTGATCAAATACCTTTATTTGTTTGAGCTGTTGGAATTACTGCATTATTATTACTTTTATCTTTACCAGTTTTAGCAGGAGCTATTACCATATTATTAACAGATCGAAACTTAAATACTTCTTTTTTTGACCCAGCCGGAGGAGGAGATCCTATTCTTTATCAACACTTATTTTGATTTTTTGGACACCCCGAAGTTTATATTTTAATTTTACCCGGATTTGGATTAATTTCACACATTATTTCTCAAGAAAGAGGAAAAAAAGAAACTTTTGGATGTTTAGGAATAATTTATGCTATAATAGCAATTGGATTATTAGGATTTGTTGTTTGAGCTCATCATATATTTACAGTAGGAATAGATATTGATACTCGTGCTTATTTTACCTCAGCAACAATAATTATTGCTGTCCCCACAGGAATTAAAATTTTTAGTTGATTAGCAACCCTTCACAGAACTCAAATTAATTATAGACCATCAATTTTATGAAGTTCCTCTTGGCTACGGTAGCAATCACGGTTACGGCGGGGCAGGGGGTGCGATGAATCTCCGGAATTGTATAATACCCGTACCAAATTACAGCGTTCTAGTAGTGAGAGTCACTGAGCTACACCGCGGACGCAGACGGACTTGTTTGACTACGGAATCCTAAAAACTCACGAGCCCCCACAAAGCTGCTCTTTTTGCCAATTTGCTAGTTTTGTTATTTGACAGGTGACGTATATGACAAATTTATTATACAGCATAAGGTACAAAATAGTGTTTATTCTGTTACGTAGTCTAATAGTTTAAAGAAACAAAATAAATTTCAATATCTGACGTAGTACATCCAAATAGTCTTCACACTGATATTATAAACGCGAAAGTTTGTATATACAATTTACATATTCTATGGTCGGTTGCTAGGCAACGCGTTTTTGTTATGCCCAAATTGCCCATGTAATCCCACTAATATTATAAGTGTGATTTTGGACAATTTACACAATATGTCTTTATAAATTATAGCCTATATGTTATTCTGAAGTATAAGCTATATTATTGTAAAGTTTCATTCAAATCCATTCAGTAGTTTTTCAGTGAAAGCGTCACAAACATCCAAACTTTCACACTTATAATATTAGTAGGATTAATAAATCCCTATAACCAATTACGTCAATACTGAAATTCCAAAATGGATAATTATATTCAATATTTGTTACTATATGCTCACATTGTTTAAATACATAGTTATTTCTTTATTTTGATTGATTAATGGGGTAAAATTGGATTCCTTGGATTTTTTTATTAAAAGTAAAAGGAAGAATAATTAAAATTAAAATAGATATAATTAAAGCAATAACTCCTCCTAATTTATTAGGAATTGATCGAAGAATGGCATAAGCAAATAAGAAATATCATTCGGGTTGAATGTGAACTGGGGTAACTAATGGGTTTGCCGGGATAAAATTATCTGGGTCTCTAAGAAGATATGGGTTAGTTAAGGTTAATAAGATTTAAAAAAAAGTTATTAAAATAAATCCGATTAAATCTTTGAAAGTAAAATATGGATGAAATGGAATTTTATCAAGATTTCTATTAATACCTAAAGGATTATTTGATCCTGTTTGGTGTAAAAATAATAAGTGGATTATAGTTATTATAATAATAATAAAAGGAAAAAGGAAATGAAAAGTATAAAATCGGGTTAAAGTAGCGTTATCTACTGCAAATCCCCCTCAAATTCAATTTACTAATGTAGTTCCTAAATAAGGAATTGCAGATAGAAGATTTGTAATAACTGTTGCCCCTCAAAAAGATATTTGTCCCCAGGGAAGAACATACCCTATAAATGCTGTTCCTATTAGTAAAAATAAAATAATAATTCCTACTATTCATGTATATTTGAAATTAAATGATTCATAATAAATACCTCGACCAATATGAAAATAAATACAAATAAAAAAAAATGATGCTCCATTTGCATGAATTGATCGGATTAATCAACCATAATTAACATTTCGGTAAATATAATTTACTCTATAAAAAGCTAAATCAATATTAGCTGTATAATATATTGTTAAAAATAGTCCTGTTAAGATTTGAATTATTAAACATAAAGCTAATAAGGATCCAAAATTTCATCAAGCTGAGATATTTGATGGAGAGGGTAGGTCAACTAATGAATTATTTATAATTTTTAAGATGGGGTGTGTTTTTCGAATAGGTTTAAAATTATTTATCATTTTTTTTTTATTAATTTGAAGTAGATCGAATAGGACCATAAAAAATATTTGTAATTAGTTTGACAATTGCAATTAATGTAATAAAAAGATAAATAATTAATATTATTATTATTAAAAATGTTTGAGTGTTAAATAATTTAGAGAGATTGATTTTATTTTCATTGTTAAAAAATAAAAATAAATTATTAAATTCATTTATTTCTAAATTATTAATTATATTTATTCAATATAAATTATTATAGATTATTAAAGTTAGAAAAATTGATAAAAAAATTATAATAAAAATTGATATTTTTATTTTAAAATTAATTATAAATATTTCATTTGAGGCGATTCTTGAAACATAAATGAATAAAACTAGTAAACCTCCTAAAAAGGTTAAAAATAAGATATAAGAAAATCAATAAGTTCTAATAAGTATCCCAGAAATTAGGCAAGTTAAAAGAGTTTGAAAAAGAATTATTAATCCTATAGAAAGAGGATGATTTAAAAAAAATATTATTATTGATATTGTTATTAAAATAAAAGATAAAAATAATTTGATGATTTCAAAGAATAGTTTAATAAAAATAATAATTTTGGAGATTATTGATAAAGAAAATTCTTTTTCTTTGAAGTTTTTAAAGAAAATACTTATTTTTGATTTACAAGACCAATGTTTTAAATTTAAACTATAAAAACTTATTTACTAATGATAATTATTTTTAATATATGAATTCCAGCTATTATAATATTTATTGTGGGAAATATAATTTTTGTTTCTAAACATAAACATTTATTGATTGTTTTATTAAGATTAGAATTTATTGTTTTAAGAATTTTTTTTTTAATTTTTTTAAATTATATTGTGTATGACATATATATATTAATAGTATTTTTAGTTTTTTCTGTTTGTGAGGGGGCTTTAGGGCTTTCTATTTTAGTTTCTATGATTCGAACTCATGGAAATGATTATTTTCAAAGATTTAGATTATTATAAAATGATAAAATATTTATTTATAATATTATTTATAATTCCTTTATGCTTTAAAATAAATATATTTTGAATGGTTCAAATAATATTATTATTATTAATATTTTATTTATTTATAAATAGAACAATTAGTGTATATAATTTTTTTAATTTAAGATATATATATTCTTGCGATATTATTTCTTTTGGTTTAATTTTATTAAGAATTTGAATTAGAATTTTAATAGTAATATCAAGAGAAAATTTATTAAAAAATAACTTTTATATTAATTTTTTTTTATTAAATATTATTTTTTTACTGGTAATATTATATATAACTTTTAGAATTATAAATTTATTTTTATTTTATTTATTTTTCGAGGGGAGTTTAATTCTAACTTTAATATTAATTATTGGGTGGGGATATCAACCTGAGCGAATTCAAGCAGGAATGTATTTATTATTTTATACTTTATTTGCCTCTTTACCCTTATTATTAGGAATTTTTTTTATTTTTAGTGAAATAAATAATATTATAATTTATTTTTTAAAGTTTTATAATATAAATTTTTATCTTTTATATGTTAGAATGATTTTAGCTTTTTTAGTTAAAATGCCTATATATTTTACTCACTTATGATTGCCCAAAGCTCATGTAGAGGCTCCAGTTTCTGGCTCTATAGTTTTAGCAGGGATTATATTAAAATTAGGGGGGTACGGGCTTTTACGAGTTTTAGTTTTTTTACAGGGGGTAAATATAAAATTAAATATTATTTGAATTATTATTAGTTTATTAGGGGGATTTTATATTAGATTAAAATGTTTTTGTCAAGTAGATATTAAATCTTTAATTGCTTATTCTTCTGTTGCTCACATAAGTATAGTAATTGGGGGAATTATAACTATAAATTATTGAGGATTTATTGGTGCTTATATTTTAATAATTGGTCATGGATTATGTTCTTCTGGGATATTTTGTTTAGCTAATATTAATTATGAACGACTTCATAGTCGAAGATTATTTTTAAATAAGGGAATAATAAATTTTATACCTTCAATAAGATTATGGTGATTTTTATTAATAAGATCAAATATAGCAGCCCCTCCATCCCTTAATTTAATAGGGGAAATTAGATTGATTAATAGATTAGTGGGGTGATCTTGACTATCAATAATTATATTAATATTAATTTCTTTTTTTAGTGCGGGGTATAGATTATATTTATATTCTTACACTCAACATGGGAAATATTATTCAGGGATATATAGATTTTATACAGGGGTGTCACGAGAATATTTATTATTAATAATACATTGATTACCTTTAAATTTATTAGTTATAAAAATTGATTACAGAATAATTTGATTTTATTTAAATAATTTAATAAAAATATTGATTTGTGGAGTCAAAAATATGAATAATTCATTTTAAATCATTTTTCGGGGGTTTTCTATTTGTTATAATAGTTTTTATTTTTTATTTTTTTTTAGAATAATAAATTTTTTTTTTATGATTTATTTTATTATGAATAATATTGTTATATTTTTAGAGTGAGAAATTATTTCTTTAAATTCTTCAATAGTAGTAATATCTATTTTATTAGATTGAATGTCTTTATTATTTATAATATTTGTTTCGTTAATTTCTTCGGTAGTTATTTATTATAGAAAAAGATATATAAGTTCTGAGTTAAATTTAAATCGTTTTATTATTTTAGTGTTATTATTTGTATTTTCTATAATTTTATTGATTATTAGACCTAATATTATTAGAATTTTATTAGGATGGGATGGTTTAGGATTGGTTTCTTATTGTTTGGTTATTTATTATCAAAATTTAAAATCTTTTAATGCAGGTATATTAACTGCTTTATCAAATCGAATTGGGGATGTTTGTATTTTAATAGTTATTGCTTGAATATTAAATTATGGTAGTTGAAATTATATTTTTTATTTAAATTTTATGATAAATGATATGAGTATGATAATTATTAGAATAATAATTATTATAGCTGCAATAACTAAAAGAGCTCAAATTCCATTTAGTTCTTGGCTTCCTGCTGCTATAGCTGCTCCTACTCCTGTTTCTGCATTAGTTCATTCATCTACTTTAGTAACAGCTGGAGTATATTTATTAATTCGATTTAATATATTATTAGTGGATAGATTATTTTTAAAAATTTTATTAATTTTAGGGGGTTTGACAATATTTATGGCTGGAATTTCTGCTAATTATGAATTTGATTTAAAAAAAATTATTGCTTTATCTACTTTAAGACAATTAGGATTAATAATAAGAATTTTAAGAATAGGATTACCTGATTTAGCTTTTTTTCATTTGTTGACACATGCTATATTTAAGGCTTTATTATTTATATGTGCTGGGGTTATTATTCATATAATAAATAATGTTCAAGATATTCGATTTATAGGGGGTATTAGTTTTTATGTTCCTTTGACTTCTTTATGTATAAATATTTCTAATTTGGCTTTATGTGGTATTCCTTTTTTAGCTGGGTTTTATTCTAAGGATTTAATTTTAGAACTTGTGAGTTAAAGAAATTTAAATTTATATATTTTTTTTTATATTATATTTCTACCGGTTTAACAATATTTTATACTATTCGTTTATTAATGTATTTAATAATTAATGATTATAATTTAATTAGAATTTGTAATTTATACGATGAAGATTATATTATATTAAAAAGTATATTTTTATTATTATTTATAAGTGTTGTGTGTGGAAGATTTTTAAGTTGGGTTATTTTTTCTTATCCTTATATAATTTATTTACCTTTTAATTTAAAAATAATAGTGGTTTATGTTATTTTAATGGGGGGTTTAATAGGGTATTTAATTAGAAATATAAATATTTATTCTATGAATAAATTTATTATAAGTTATAATTTAAGAAATTTTTTATGTTTAATATGATTTATGCCAAATTTATCTACTTATGGATTAAATTATTATTTTTTAAGTTTGGGGCAAAATTTACTTTAAAAAATTGATATAGGATGAAGAGAGTTATATAGAGGTCAGGGAATATTTAGTATTATAAAAAATTATTCTATTTTTTATTATTTTTTTCAAATAAATAATTTTAAAATTTATTTATTTAGATTTATTTTATGAATATTATGAATATTATTTATTTTATTAATATATTTAAATAGCTTATATTATAGAGCATAATATTGAAGATATTAAGGAGATTGTTTAATCTTTAAATAAATTTATAAAAATATTTTATTTTATTTTTACAATGAAAATGTAATGTTTTTGTTAAACTATATAAATAAGAAATATTAATGGAATTTAACCACTAAAAATTAAGTTAGCAGCTTTATTTTAAACTTTATATTTCTGTTTAATTGGAATAATAATTCAATTTTATCATTAACAGTGATATACTTCTTTTTGGTTTCAATTAATATTTAAATAAGGAGTAATAAACTCTTTCTTTTAAGTCGAAATTAAATGCAAAATTGCTTCTTATTTTTTATTTAAGATAAATTGAAATTTTCAATATTTTTTGAGTGCAAATCAAATGTTTTTTAAACTATAATCCTATTATTGAATTAATTTGTTCAGTTAAGTATATTTTGATTTCATTCATGGTATAGGCCAGTAAGAAGAATAATAATGAAAAATATTCTTGTTATTGTTCAAATTAAAAAATTTACAATTTTAAATGTATAGATTATTGGGAAAATTAATGCAATTTCTACGTCGAAAATTAAAAAAATAACTGTAATTAGGAAAAAGTGTAAGGAAAATGGAATTCGAGCTTTAGATTGAGGGTCAAATCCACATTCAAAGGGGGAACATTTTTCTTTGTTCCCTTTGTTCTTCCCCCTACTAGATGGACCGACGATCTGGTTAGTCTCAGGGAGTCGCTGGATGCAGGTGGCTCGGGACCGGTCGATGTGGCGTGCCATGAGGGAGGCCTCTGTCCAGCAGTGGATGTTTCCCGACTGATGATGGTTATACAGTTATTAATCACGCCGACGAAGTGGTAGAAGAAAATTTTGAAAAATATATTGTTTAGGGTTGCTCTCATACGCATGACTTGGGGATAACTTAATTTTTTCGCGTCTACCACATCGTGTGAAGTATCATTTAGTAGGTCTTTCAAAAATATTTTGAAACTAGGAGCATAACTTTTGGATTCAAGGATCCATTTGCAAAATACTACACTTTAAAGTGATAGATTTCGACAGATTCGAGCGTAAACCCTCCTCTATCTTCGAAATTATTTTAAAATTTACAGTAGTAGTATGCACACTGAACTTTAAAGGTAAACTATCAGACTAAGTTGGTTTTACAGTTTAACGAGTAGTAGTCGACCAAAGTATAACATACTTGGAGATGTTAAAATGAAAATTTCGTACAATTCCTTTCAAAATTTCTGTTCGTATAGATGTTTGAAGTTATTGTGAAGGGCAACTACGGAATCCTACACTGCGCACGGCCCGACGTGCACATGACTGTTTTTAAGGCAGCGGTTTTCATAGAACTATCTCTTGATTTCTTAAGAGGGTATGCTGTTGTCAAAGCGCCCATACAAACGTAGTCCAGTCATATTTTGAGTATTAAGCTATGAAAATCTATAAAATTTTCAAGAAACAATCTAGAAATAAATATCTGTGTCGGTGGTGAGTCAGATTTTCGTTTAAATATATACTTCCAGAGTTACAGGGCGTCAAAGTATTGTATTTTTCGGTAGTAAAAAGCCCCAACTTTGAACCTGATTTACAAGAGTATGAATCAATTTAGAACAAACTTTCACACTTATAATATTAGTAGAATAGAATATACAATTATACATGCCTGATGGATTGAATCAACTCAGAGTTTTATTACTGAAAATACTGATGCACACACAATGTCTCTCTATGTAAAAGGGTGGAATTTCGAAAAATCCTTTCTTAAACGATGCCTACACTTTACATAGAATACGCCCTCAAAATTTCATGTCTCTAGTCAGTGGTTTAGGCTGTGTTGATATCTCAGTCAGTCAGTCAGGAATTTGAATTTTATATGTATAGATTGGCTTTTTGCATTGGCTTTTCGGTTAAGGTAAACATCGTGAGGAAACCTGCACACTCTTGAGAAGAAATTCAAAGGTGTGTGTGAAGTCTACAAATCCGCACAGCGCCCGCGTGTTGGACCATGGCCCATACACTTTCTGTAGTAGAGTAGGCCTAAGCCCCTGCAGTGAAAGCATATATATGTACAGGCTGTTGATGATGATTTGTTCTTATAGCGGCCGGCCACAGTACACACTCTGAAAATTTGGTCTAGTCTCCGTAATTAGGTACTTGACAATAGTTTGGGGTTAAATTGTATTTTATACCATGACGGACATTAAAAGAAAGCCCCAAATCTCAAAAATTTGAAGATTCATTGCATTTTGAAGATTTTTTATAGGGGCATATAATACATTTATCACGCCAATATAGTAATGTGACGTCACAAAACACGCCCGATTTATATGGAGCGTTTTATCACCGCGTGACTAGAATCACTTTTCGGCGAGTTGTGCTAAAAAATCTATTAGTCGTATCGAAAAAAAATTGATAGAGCTATTTATCTTTTTACATGCACTATCGAGTGAGACGAAATAATAAGTTATTTTGTCAAACCGAACTGTTGAGTTACTGATGTGTTGTTACCTTATAGTTACCTATTAGTATACTCTTAACATCCGGTGCAAGGGATACCAGCGACATCTTTAAATTATTAAAATATTAAATTAAAAATTAAATAATTACTGCTTTTGTATTTTGATATTTTATATGTGAATCTATGATTGATGATTCTCTGATCTATTTATTAACAAGAAAGATTATAATTGTATAATATTTCGTCGCGTCGGCATTTAGTTCCGGTGAGGTGCTGCCGGCGTCGCAAGCGACTCTTATTTTCGGCACGCTGCCTCAACCAGCTCTGGTTATCTAATTTTTAGGAATAATTATGTATTTAAACAATATGAGCATTTAGTAACAAATATTGAATATAATTATCCATTTTGTAATTTCAGTATTAACGTAATTGGTCATAGGGATTAATTAATATTGTATAATTGCGTCTGTTTTGATTCACGAAGTTGTTGTTTTCGAAGTAGAAACTGACGATGGTGGGAGTTATGAAGATCGTACTATAAAACTGATGAACATTAATTTTGTAAAAAATTCCTGATGTGAATTCTGTTGAAATAGTACTAATAAACGTTACTCTGCCCAACTGTGTGTTGAGAATATATTGAAGAATATTCATGCCTGATGGATTGAATCAACTAAGAGTTTTATTACTAAAAATACTGCACACATTTTACAAAATAAACAAAGTATTGTAGATTATTTTAAACCATTTTTAAGTATCATAGCAAGCATGTGTATTATAAGAAAATGTACACTCTTTTGTTTAAAACAAATATTACGCTATGTTTATATTAATTGATAGTGGATACTTTAGTACCAGTAGTCCGGGGTTAGGAACGTAAACATAAAAGTATAGAGAACAAAGATACAATTATTTATCTTATGTTACCGGCAATAACATCCGGTGCAAGGGCTACCAGCGACATCTATATGAAGAGGCATAACAAGCACCTCCAGCAGGTGCCCGAAACGCGCGTCACATCAAATTAAGTTAATACAAGTTACTCGGATACGTGACTGAACGATATTAACAATTAGTCATAAATGTTTAAACAATAACTACGTTTGTATTTTGATATTGTATACTTGATTCTATGATTTATTAACGAGAAAGATAAATATTGTATAATATGTCGTAGGCAATTACTTCCGGCGAGAAGGCGATGCACGCTGCCTCAACCAGCACGGTTTATCTAATTTATTGGAATAATTATGTATTTAAATAATGTGAGCCTTTAGTAACAAATATTGTATTTAATTATCCATTCTGGAATTTCAGTATTAACGTAATTGGTTATAGAGATTAATTAATATTGTATAACTGTGCCTGTTTTGATTCACGAAGTTGTTGTTTTTGATGTAGGAACTGACGATGGTGGTAGCTATGAGGATCGTAGTATAAAACTGATGAACACTCATTTTGTAAACCATTCCTGTTGTGAATTTTGTTGAAATAGTACTAGTAAACGTTACTCTGCCCGACTGTGTGTTGAGAACATGAGAATATATTGAGGAATATACAATTATACATGCCTGATGGATTGAATCGACTAAGAGTTTTATTACTGAAAATACTGATGCACACACATTATTTTTCTCTATGTAAAATCTCAGAAGTGGGATGAGAGAAGATGTCAGACCTATACGCTCTGAGTACTGTGACGACATAAGAGGAAACATTACGTAAAGAAATTACGAGAAAACGCAATGAACTGCATGCAGACAAAAGGGAAACGACTACTTGTTTTTCTATCAATTCTGACGACGAGCTGATACTGTGTACAAGAAAAACTGCCCGTGGTTCTCTAGAAGATGTGGTTTAAGAACAGATTATGTAGAAGAGTACACATGAATGGAGATATCGTTGCTCGGAAACTACAGACACTTAAAAACTACTCGCATGATCTACTGCGCGTGTCGCTGGCACGTCTGAGGAGGCAAAGAAGTGCAGGCTGCAGCAATGCTCCGAGTTCTGGCATTCACCGAGTACATCGCAAATATATTTTGAGGTTGGTCGTGTTATGCTCATTATTTCTGATAGCGTGTGATACAGGTAGAAAATCGACATTCTTACGTTTGAAGAAAGCGTGCGTGTTGCAATCAAATCATTTTGTACTTTTTAACAAGGGTGAATAGAGTTTTTTTTTACTAGAATGCCAACATGCGTGAACAAGTCATTGAACGAGTAAATTAGGGTGAATAGAACTGTGTGGCTTTATATGACGGCTGGGTGATCAAGTCATTGTATGCAGAAGAAACAAGGGGAATTAAAATAGGTGACTAAAATGACAGCTGAGTGATCAAGTCATTGAACGAGTAAATAAGTGTGAATAGAACTGTGTGACTTTATATGACGGCTGGGTGATCAAGTCATTGTATGCAGAAGAAACAAGGGGAATAAAACTAGGTGATGAGAATGACAGCTGAGTGATCAAGTCATTGAACGAGTAAATAAGTGTGAATAGAACTGTGTGGCTTATATGACGGCTGTGTGATCAAGTCTAAACAAACAAACATCCTCTCACCCTAAACGCATATACTGTCTCCGTTCCGTAGCGGGTAAAAAGGGAGAATGCCAAGCTGTGTGTTTGTCATCTGTAAATGACTACCTGAACCGATTTATGTTGAGAAATTATTCATTTGTGTAACAGTTTTAAAAATAAGTGTATCAAATGTTCCTGTAACAGTTTACTTTGCGAAATATGTTTTGTTTCAGATTCATCCTGGTGGTGCTGCAGAGCTCAAGGGTGGTGAGAGCCGTGGGACACGGCTCATGCAGGATGGCCGAGTGTTACCGGCAATAACATCCGGTGCAAGGGCTACCAGCGACATCTATATGAAGAGGCATAACAAGCACCTCCAGCAGGTGCCCGAAACGCGCGTCACATCAAATTAAGTTAATACAAGTTACTCGGATACGTGACTGAACGATATTAACAATTAGTCATAAATGTTTAAACAATAACTACGTTTGTATTTTGATATTGTATACTTGATTCTATGATTTATTAACGAGAAAGATAAATATTGTATAATATGTCGTAGGCAATTACTTCCGGCGAGAAGGCGATGCACGCTGCCTCAACCAGCACGGTTTATCTAATTTATTGGAATAATTATGTATTTAAATAATGTGAGCCTTTAGTAACAAATATTGTATTTAATTATCCATTCTGGAATTTCAGTATTAACGTAATTGGTTATAGAGATTAATTAATATTGTATAACTGTGCCTGTTTTGATTCACGAAGTTGTTGTTTTTGATGTAGGAACTGACGATGGTGGTAGCTATGAGGATCGTAGTATAAAACTGATGAACACTCATTTTGTAAACCATTCCTGTTGTGAATTTTGTTGAAATAGTACTAGTAAACGTTACTCTGCCCGACTGTGTGTTGAGAACATGAGAATATATTGAGGAATATACAATTATACATGCCTGATGGATTGAATCGACTAAGAGTTTTATTACTGAAAATACTGATGCACACACATTATTTTTCTCTATGTAAAACTTACGTACTATGTGGTAATAATAATAACAGGGTATGTAACTATTTACAAAATACTAAGATAATACATCTAGATTAGCGGTACGATTAACATTTTCATGATAAAAGCTTAAAAAAAATTCTTTTTTCATTTAATATTTTTTTCGATTCATTCTTTGTATTTCATTTTTTTCTCGAATTGTTTTCGTTTCTCTTTTTTTGTTAAAGCATTTTTTGTCTCTCTTTTGAAATATTTTCTTTTTAAAACGTGTTTATATTTTTTTCTTTATTTTCATTTTTTTCTTTATTTTCATTTTTTTTAAATATGTAATAATACATTTTGTTAATTAATTTATTTCAAATATCTCGATAGTGTTAGTTACAATAAATCGTCTTACATACTCTTAATGGTAATAATAATAACAGGGTATTTAACTTTTTACAAAATACCAAGATTCGTCTAGATTAGCGGTACGGTTGGATGGAAACACGTGCATTTTGGTGAAACTCCCTTTGACGGGGCCGTCCACCCGGTCCGACACTGTGTTCAGGAGGCTGTTGGTCTGGATGGTTTCATCATCATCATCAAAAGCCTATATATGTCCCCACTGCAGGGGCTCAGGCCTACTCTCCTCCTGGTTGGTTTACTGGCTGCCAATGCCCTTCCCTTTTAATGTCTACGTCATCCTTGTGCGAGTCAGTAACCCAACACCCCAGGTATTTGAACTCCGACACCACTTGAAGGAGTATCTTTGAGAGTGCCAAAGGGTATATCTATGTAGGACTAGGACTACTTGTTGTCCGCCTTGTAAAATAGCAACTCACTCTCGGTGTAATACCTGACGTTGTGGACCTTAAAATACCACTCGCGGGTATCTGCGAGTGGTATGCAACAGCTTCTTTAGGGCACTTGAGGGGCACAGCAACACAGTGTCGTCACCGTAACTAATGTTATTTACAAATTGACCGTCAATGGAGCATACTACAATCGCGTTACTGAGCTCTTCAACCATCTGATTCACGTACACACTGAAGAACTTGGATGAAGATTCTTTTTCTTAGTCAGTCCTGTCGTCAGTCAGTCCTTAGTACACTCCTGTCGGAGTGGTCGGAGTTATGGATTGTCTGGTATGTGGGTTTTGCGAGAGTTCTTCGAAGATGTCTCTCTATTTGTAGCATTCCGTTTGCACTGAAGATGTGGTGGTGAAGATGGTGAAGATTCTTCTTCTTAGTCGTACACTCCTGTCGGAGTGGTCGGAGTTATGGATTGTCTGCTATGTTGGTCGCGGCTTTTGCAAGAGTTCTTCATCTCTCTCTATTTGTGGCATTTCGTGTGCACTCAGAAAGGGAACACATTCGGTGAAGATTTAACTGCTTCTTTTATATATAATATAGAAGAAAAAAAATTAACATAATTTTTTACATTACAGAAAAGGTTTTTTTCATAACGATTTTATTGTAAAAAATTTTTAAAATCATTTTTTTAGCTATTTTTTTTTCTTTTTGTACATTACGCTTTTTTTGCACATTTTTTAAATTCTTTTTACAATTTTTTTTTCTTTTTACACATTTTTTAAATGTATTTTTCTTATTTATTATATTATTTTTTAATTTCTTTTTCCTTTTTTTCTTTAAACTTTTTTCTACGATAAATCGTCTTACATACTGTTAATGGTAATAATAATAATAACAACAGGGTATGTAAATATTTACAAAATACAAACATAATACATCGAGATTAGCGGTACGGTTGGCCGGCACCACGTGCATTTTGGTGAAATGCCCTTTGACGGGGCCGTCCACCCGGTCCGCCACTGTGTTCAGGAAGCGGTTGGTCTGGTTGGTTTACTGGCTGCCAATGTCTACGTCATCCTTGAGCGAGTCAGTAACCCAACACCCCAGGTATTTGAACTCCGAAACCACTTGAAGACGAGTATCTTTGAGTGCCAAAGGGTATATCTATGTAGGATTAATTGTTGCCCGCATTGTAAAATAGCAACTCACCCTCTTGGCGTAATACCTGACCTGACCTGACCAACAGCTTCCTGAGGGCACTTATTGAGGTAACTAATATTATTTACAAATTGACCGTCAATGGAGCATACTACTATCGCGCTACTGAGCTCCTCAATCAGCCGATTCACGTAATACTAAAAAGCTTGGGTGGAGATATATTAATATAAACATATTATTGGTTAAAACATAGTGTTTGTTATTGTCTTTTAATATATTAGGTACATTTACTTAATACAAACATACTTGCTATGATACTTTAATAGTAGTAGAGGTGTTCATAGGCATGAGCCGAATCAGAGTGCATATTAAACAGATCGCTACAATATCCAGCTTGCTGAGTACGAGCATCATACCACGTTTTTCAATCAATTTGCGATTACCATAAAATAAAACTACATAAGAAAATTATTTCAGTTAAGAATTAAAGCAGTTGGTAAAAGTAGAATATTATACTAATCGGGTATATTAATTTAGTTTTTTAAATCACTCGCGTTCAGCATGTTTTTTTTTTTCTCTGTTTCGATGAAAAACGTTTCAATTTTGTATCTGTACAATGGCTAATGATCAAATGTGATTGGTGTAAGTAAAGAAAATGGCCTAGTCTCAACTCAACAGTTAGATTTGACGTGATAACTAATCCAATGAAACAAAAGTGGTCTCAGTTGTTACCGACGATAACATCCGGTGCAAGGGCTACCAGCGACATCTATATGAAGAGGCATGACAAGCATCTACAGCAGGTGCCCGCAACGCGCGTCACATCAAATTAAGTTATTACAAGTTACTCGGATACGTGACAACGATATTTATATTTAGTCATAAATGTTTAAACAATAACTCCTTTTATAGTTTGATATTGTATAGCTGATTCTATGATTTATTAACAAGATTAATATTGTATAATATGTCGTCGGCAATTACTTCCGGTGAGAAAGCGATGCACGCTGCCTCAACCAGCTCTGTTTATCTAATTTTTAGGAATAACTATGTATTTAAACAATGTGAGCATATAGTAACAAATATTGAATATAATTATCCATTTGGATGTTTGTGACGCTTTCACGGAAAAACTACTGAATGGATTTGAATGAAACTTTACAATAATATAGCTTATACATCAGAATAACATATAGGCTATAATTTATAAAGACATATTGTGTAAATTGTCCAAAATCACACTTATAATATTAGTGGGATTACATGGGCAATTTGTGCATAACAAAAACGCGTTGCCTAGCAACCGACCATAGAATATATAAATTGTATATACAAACTTTCGCGTTTATAATATCAGTGTAAAGACTATTTGAATGTACTACGTCAGATATTGAAATTTATTTTGTTTCTTTAAACTATTAGACTACGTAACAGAATAAACACTATTTTGTACCTTATGCTGTATAATAAATTTGTCATATACGTCACCTGTCAAATAACAAAACTAGCAAATTGGCAAAAAGAGCAGCTTTGTGTGGGGGCTCGTGAGTTTTTAGGATTCCGTAGTCAAACAAGTCCGTCTGCGTCCGCGGTGTAGCTCAGTGACTCTCACTACTAGAACGCTGTAATTTGGTACGGGTATTATACAATTCCGGAGACTCATCGCACCCCCTGCCCCGCCGTAACCGTGATTGCTACCGTAGCCAGGAATAGCGGGGCCGCCGGGGACTGGGGGCCGTAGTAATGGGCGTACTGCCATAAGGGGTTTTAGCATAATCACCACGCTTGCTAGACGGGTTGGTGATCGCAGTATTCGATTTAGTTCTTCAGGAGGAAGCTGCTGTCCCTCCCCCCGTTGTAGGTTTTCCCTTAGTCGCCTCTTACGACACCCA
Organism: Carcina quercana; assembly: GCA_910589575.2. Lineage (NCBI taxonomy): Eukaryota > Metazoa > Arthropoda > Insecta > Lepidoptera > Depressariidae > Carcina > Carcina quercana. The sequence continues at coordinate 8,849,747 of OU342439.1, forward strand.
CAGGAAGAGATGTGGTGGTTACATTCTAAGCCGGAACCACACGGCACACGGCCACCGGGAAACGTCTACCAGGCCGTCCCCCTACTAGATGGACCGACGATCTGGTTAGAGTCTCAGGGAGTCGCTGGATGCAGGTGGCTCGGGACCGGTCGATGTGGCGTGCCATGAGGCCTCTGTCCAGCAGTGGATGTTTCCCGACTGATGATGGTTATACAGTTATTAATCACGCCGACGAAGTGGTAGAAGAAAATTTTGAAAAATATATTGTTTAGGGTTGCTCTCATACGCATGACTTGGGGATGACTTATTATTTTCGCGTCTACCCCATCGTGTGAAGTATCATTTAGTAGGTCTTTCAAAAATATTTTGTACGTCGATTCTACAGATAGTATAGAAGAAGATAGAAGAAGAAGATATGACAAAACCAGGAGGACTTTGGAAATCCAAGCCAATTACCAGTCATGTAGATTATTAATAATTATATTGGCATGAAATACCTTTAAAGACGGTTGCCGGTTGCCCAGTGGCCGGGTAGCTGGCAGGTACACTGCTGTAGATTGATCTCTCAGCGGTGTCTGGACCGCTGGAAGTAGCAGCATTTGGAAAAACCACCGACATCTGAAATTTTATTAAGACGCAACGGAAGCAAACTCTCCGTAGAATAGTAGGTATTTCAATATGTTATTGCTGTCGCGATTCGGTACGCACACATACAGCCTTTCACATGCTTTCACTCACACAAATAACGCTGCATAACCTCCCAAAGTGGCCCCTGCCGCGCCGCGCATAGTCGCTACCCCTCCGCCTTGGCTAGAGTGTAATTTTCAAAATTATAATAAAATTGACGTGAGCGTGCGTGAAGCGTCGGTGGCGCAGTGGATAAGGCGCGGACTCTCAATCTGAGGGTACCGGGTTCGAATCCAGCCGTGTACCTATGAGTTGTTTTTTCAATTCAAGTACATTATCCGATTGCTTAACGGTGAAGGAAAACATCGTGAGGAAACCTGCATGTCTTTGAACAGGCATGTGTAGTCCGCCGATCCGCACTGGGCCCGCGTGGTGGACTATGGCCCATACACTCTCTGTAGGAGAGTAGGCCTGAGCCCCTCTAGTGGGGACATATATAGGCTGTTGATGATTGATGATGATGAGCGTGCGTCAACCCTTTTTTTACGTTTTGAGAAATTATTGTTCGCATATTGGTTTAGTCTCGACATACTGTGGTTGTATTTGATATAATTGACTAGTAAGTACCTATCACATATAAATACAATATAAATTATGGCGTTGCCATTTTAGGGTTCTACAGTCAACAAAGAAACCTTTTAGTTTCACCATATCCGAACGTTCGTCTTCCAACGATACTTTAGGTGACCTAGAGGTGTTTTAGTACCTAGAGTGCTAGAGTCTAAGGACTAACAAGTTAAAGCGTTCAAAAATAACTAGAAACCGACATCAACTGCCCTAAAAGTCTACTTTTATTAAGGAAAATTTAAGATGTATATTGTTTTCTCATGGATTCCATTCTAAGAACCGGACCAAATTGAAATGGGACCACATGGAAAGCATCAGCTTTCAAATAAGAAAGAATCATCCAAATCGGTTCACCCAGTGAAAAGCTCTGAGGTAACAAACATTTAACTAATACACACTTAACATTCCCAGTCTCAAAAACTACGGAACCGATTTTGATGAAACTTGCAGTTTTCCCTAAGTTTTACAATACCTAGGTAAACAAAAAAAGGATTATTTAAATCGAACTTGTAGTTCCGGATATATGCGAGGACAAACAAACATACACTTTAGAAATTTGGCACACTTCTTTAGAAGCTGGTATAACACTAACATACTCGTATATGAAAACTAGGCAGTTCTGGAAATATTACATACATACAGGTCGCATTGATAACCTCTTTTTTTGAAGTCGGTTAAAAACTGTAATTTCACGACACCTCACACAATAGAATAGAAGAGTTAAAAAATCCCGTCTTAAGTGTATGAGATGTATAACTGGGAAAAAATATTTCATGTTTTTATTTGTCGACATGAATAATAATATCGTCGAAATCTATCGTATTTCCTACTGTCATACTTCATATACTATACTATTATATTTTAAGTACCTCAAAAGGAAAAAAAGGAATCCTTATAGGATCACTGTTATATCGAATACTCAAGTCTGCTGTATTAGATCTGTCAAATAATGAAACTTATAGGTCAACGCAATAAAAAGATGTAGCTGTATTTTAGACCATTTCCGTACAAAATGCAATGAACCCAAAATCTATAGGGTATTTCCCGTTGACCTAATGTCTTGAAATTTTGCAAGAAGAAAGGTTTTACAGCACAACCATAGGAATAAATCTGAATTTTTTAATTGTAACACAGTAAAATTGATTTTTTAATGTTTACAAACTTAACTTCGTAGTATGTAATTTAGCTTAGAATTTGATTTTCGGTAGAGCATTGTTGGGTGCATATTACCGTACCTATTATTTATGATTTTCAGTATGTCATTAATTCATATTCTGTACGGAATCCTCGGTGCACCAGTCCGACTTGCACTTGACCAGTTTTTGAGTTGTTGGAGAGCAATTTCAAGCTCTTGCTGGCTGATCTCCGGGATATCTTCAGTAAAGTGTCGGGTCATATAGTCTCCGTAGCAATTTGTAGAGCTGTCCATATAACTTATCGTTCTCTCTCAAAACTTTCAATAATAATAAATAACAAATAATAAGAAAAAAATTATAAATAAACGTTTGTCCATGCAATAAATGTTATGTTTTTTCGGTGTTTTTTCTGTTTAGATATTTTACAGTGGTACGGAACCCTTTGTATGCAAGTCCGACTCGAACTTTAACATTTTAAAAAATATTTGAAAAATAAGTCACTTATTCATAAATCATATTTAATTATTCACACGTAACAAAACTTGAAATCATTACCCGCGACGGAACGGAGACAGTGTATGCGTTTAGGGTGAGAGGATGTTTGTTTGTGTGTTTGTTTGTGTGTACATACAAACCAATGTTGCCACTTATCTCCAGAACGGTTTGACCGATTTACATGCGGTTTTTTGTAAAGGGTTGCTGATACGTCAGCGATGGTTCTTAGATAGGTGGTATGGCGCTAGCTCACCAGGGGGCGCTGCAATCAAGATTTTAACTCATTAAAATGAGGGACAGAGAACTTTGCGAAGGCTTATAGCTACTAGGCCGTGTTTGGGCTCTTTTGAAAGTGTTTGGTGAGCAGAACCTGCACATGAACTTTTAAGGGTCTGATGATGGATCAGAACGACGTTGAAGGGAATCTTGCGAAGGCAAATACCTAGTAAGCCGAGTTTGGGCTCTTTTGAGAGTGTTTGGTGAGCAGAACCTGCACATGTACTTTTGAGGGTCTGATGATGGATCAGAACGATGTTGAAGGGAACCTTGCGATGGCAAATATCTAGTAAGCTGTGTTTGGGTTCTTTTGGGAGTGTTTGATGAGCAGAGCCTGCACATGAACTTTTGAGGGTCTGATGATGGATCAGAACGATATTGAAGGGAACCTTGCGAACGCAAATACCTAGTAAGCCGTGTTTGGGTTCTTTTGGGAGTGTTTGATGAGCAGAACCTGCACATGAACTTTTGAAGGTCTGATGATGGATCAGAACGACGTTGTAGGGAACCTTGCGAAGGCAAATACCTAGTAAGCCGTGTTTGGGCTCTTTTGAGAGTGTTTGGTGAGCAGAACCTGCACATGAACTTTTAAGGATCTGATGATTGAGCAGAATAACTTTGAGGGGAACTTTGTGAAGGAACATGGCGAATAAACTGTGCCTGAGCTCTTTATAGAGTATTTGGTGATTAGCATCTGTACATGAACTCCTGATAATCGAAATTATTCATTTAAAAAAACTCCGTCAGATAGGGAAACCTTTGATTTTTAATACAATTGCACATATTGTTTGTCATGACATGATACTTCACACGTCACGATATTTAGACTACAACATATGAATTCTCTAAAAAGCTTGAAATAAAAAATAAAATTAAAAATTTTGAAAGTACCCGCGACAAATGTAAATGTTGTAAGGGGAAAAGGGTTAAATAATTTTTTGAGAAACCCTCGACTAAATGGAAGTAAGTAACGAGATAAAAAGAAGCTTACATATTATTACAATAATAAGTCCGAAAAAATCCGTCGGGGGCTGCCATTGCCTAATCAGTTCCTGTTTCCAATCCGTTTCCACAAAAATGTAGGAGTAAGAAAATAATTTTTTATCTCGTATAGGTGCAGTCATTTTTTAAATGTATGATGGGTTTGCACTTGGCCTTCATTTCATTCATTGGATGGTAAGTGCCAGAATTCTCAATGTAATGAGGTGCTAGCTATGTTACCTTTCATACCGGAACACAACAGTGCTATTAACACTGCTGTTGGTCGGCAGACTTAAGTAACATGGTGGTAGCTAGCCAGGCAGACATAGAAAATGCCACCTATACCTATACCACCAACTAAACCGAGTACCGAGAGATACTGGGAATCGAAACCAGTTCCTACATATTGTAAGTCCGGTTTAGTCCGTTAAGTCCAAGTGTTTAGCCATTAGAAAATGGAGATGGTTAATAAGGCGGTATCAATTCAAGACTACATAAAAAAATTAGGTACTTAACGTAATTTCAACTAATGACATATTTATAAAACTGCAAATTTTAGTTCCTTCAGGAACGGGAATGGCAGCCCCGACGGATTTTTTCGGACTTATTATTGTAATAACATGTAAGCTTCTTTTTATCTAGTTACTTACTTCCATTTAGTCGAGGGTTTCTCAAAAAATTATTGAACCCTTTTCCCATTACAACATTTACATTTGTCGAGTTTTTTTTTTCTTCAAAATTATTAATTTTATTTTTTATTCGCAATATTCGATAATGTATTTAGTCTGGCAATTAGCCTGTAATAATAATAATAATAAATTTATTTATTAATTTTAACGAAATGCAATGAGTCCTAAGTAATACTGTAAGAAGGTTTTTTCTTCTTATAGTCTAGTCAACAAGTTCAAAAACGAGAAAAATAGAGATAAAGGTCCTAAAAATATGAGCGATGGCTCATTCGATTCGGAATCACCTATAGAAAAATGTATTTGAAGGATTTTGGTGCAGGTTAAAAATTGCAATTGTTATTAACAAAATAAGATGAAAAAAATAATGATATTTCGTTTTTTGTTAATAACTCGAAAAATATTAACATTTAAGCAATTTTGAAAAAAGCTCGTTAAAGAGGAGGAAATGTCCAATAAAAAAGTATTAACTCCCGGAATTCTATCTCCATTATTAATAATTTTAATTAGACGTTGAAAATAGGGCTCCGCGCGGCAGTTACGGCATGCGCGCGCCGCCGCTAAAGAGAGTTCAGCAATAAAAATAATTTTTTTATAACATAAAATGTGATTTTAAAAATTTGAAATAATTCTAGTATCTTCTTAACACTTGAAAGAATCGAGCCCTGAAGAAAAAAAAGTTTAATCACCATTTTTCAAAAAGTTATTCAATTGTTAACTAACCAATTTTTTCCCAATCTCCATTGGCATAAACAATGGGATGAAAGGTATAAATAATTGGCCTAAAAATTTTAAACTTCGTGGAGCCCTTTTGACATATGTACTTTATAAGATCCTGCGGTTTATTTTCATTAAAGTTTATTAATTTGTTAATTATGATTTTTTATAACTATTGAAAAATTAAAAATCTAAAAAATGTTGTTAAAAATTTTTTTTTCAATTAATGTTTAGCTATGCCTGTTTTCACATTGAACAATGGCAGTAATTAACATAGGTCATGAATTTTTTACGTAATTTGTTTATAAAATTGTTATAAACAAATAGAGAAATTCAATATTTTTTAAAAATTTTTTTTTGCTATTTTGTTGTTTACAAAAAATTATGATTTAAAAAAATTTTTTTTTTCTTAATTTTAATTTTTAATTGTTTAAAAACGATTTTTTTATATTTCGATTGTTTAAATAATTAGTTAAGAAAAAATTTTTCTTTTAAAAATCATAATTTACACTTTTAAATAGTTTGGCAAAAAAAAATTTTTTTTATTAAATATTTAATTGTTTATTAGTTTAACAATTTGTTATAAACAAATATTGACCAACGTTATATTTTTTTTCTGAAGCAGAAAAAAATTATAAAAATAGTTATATATAATAAAGTGCAAAAAATTTTTTTTATTTATTTATTATAATACTTTTTAATTAAAAAATTGATATATCTTTTAAACTATTAGAGATACGATAAAGGACATTCAGGTATTTTTTATAAAGAATAAATTTCTCTTTCAGGTAAATTTTAGATCAAGTTCGTATCTATTGTTTATTAGCTATTAATGCATTTGTTTATAAAAAAATTTTTTTCACTTTTTCGTATCTTTTGTGATCTTTAACTTGTTAAATTATGCAGATACAGCAAAAAACCTTTAAACAATTTTGTTAAGTGATAAATTGCCTAACAAATTATTAATTAATCACATTTTTATTGCTAATTGTTTAAATAATATACTTACTGTGTTTGGTGTTCATTTTACTGGAGTTCCGTTGAATATAAATGTATTCTATATTATTATGTAAAAAATCGAAATTCTTTTTGTTTATATTATTTTAAATTGTTTCCGTTATATACTAAACAGTTCAATAGACTTTTCGTCAAGATTCTACTTATTACCGTATAAACACTTTGCAATACTGTAAAGGATAAAAATAAAGAAAATAAATGTAATCGAATAAATTTTATTATTATTCAAGCACCTTAATTCATTATTATAAAAAATCTTATATGTTTTGACCGAAAAAAAGTTATTTTTCGAATAGATTAATAAAATAGTATAAAATAAAAACAAGAAATTTGGAATGAAAACTAAAAAAAAAAAGTAGAATCTTGACGAAAAGTCTATTGAACTGTTTAGTATATAACGGAAACAATTTAAAATAATATAAACAAAAAGAATTTCGATTTTTTACATAATAATATAGAATACATTTATATTCAACGGAACTCCAGTAAAATGAACACCAAACACAGTAAGTATATTATTTAAACAATTAGCAATAAAAATGTGATTAATTAATAATTTGTTAGGCAATTTATCACTTAACAAAATTGTTTAAAGGTTTTTTGCTGTATCTGCATAATTTAACAAGTTAAAGATCACAAAAGATACGAAAAAGTGAAAAAAAAATTTTTATAAACAAATGCATTAATAGCTAATAAACAATAGATACGAACTTGATCTAAAATTTACCTGAAAGAGAAATTTATTCTTTATAAAAAATACCTGAATGTCCTTTATCGTATCTCTAATAGTTTAAAAGATATATCAATTTTTTAATTAAAAAGTATTATAATAAATAAATAAAAAAAAATTTTTGCACTTTATTATATATAACTATTTTTATAATTTTTTTCTGCTTCAGAAAAAAATATAACGTTGGTCAATATTTGTTTATAACAAATTGTTAAACTAATAAACAATTAAATAATTAATAAAAAAAATTTTTTTTTGGCAAACTATTTAAAAGTGTAAATTATGATTTTTAAAAGAAAAATTTTTTCTTAACTAATTATTTAAACAATCGAAATATAAAAAAATCGTTTTTAAACAATTAAAAATTAAAATTAAGAAAAAAAAATTTTTTTTAAATCATAATTTTTTGTAAACAACAAAATAGCAAAAAAATTTTTTTTAAAAATATTGAATTTCTCTATTTGTTTATAACAATTTTATAAACAAATTACGTAAAAAATTCATGACCTATGTTAATTACTGCCATTGTTCAATGTGAAAACAGGCATAGCTAAACATTAATTGAAAAAAAAATTTTTAACAACATTTTTTAGATTTTTAATTTTTCAATAGTTATAAAAAATCATAATTAACAAATTAATAAACTTTAATGAAAATAAACCGCAGGATCTTATAAAGTACATATGTCAAAAGGGCTCCACGAAGTTTAAAATTTTTAGGCCAATTATTTATACCTTTCATCCCATTGTTTATGCCAATGGAGATTGGGAAAAAATTGGTTAGTTAACAATTGAATAACTTTTTGAAAAATGGTGATTAAACTTTTTTTTCTTCAGGGCTCGATTCTTTCAAGTGTTAAGAAGATACTAGAATTATTTCAAATTTTTAAAATCACATTTTATGTTATAAAAAAATTATTTTTATTGCTGAACTCTCTTTAGCGGCGGCGCGCGCATGCCGTAACTGCCGCGCGGCAGTTACGGCGTACTACTATTTTCAACGTCTAATTAAAATTATTAATAATGGAGATAGAATTCCGGGAGTTAATACTTTTTTATTGGACATTTCCTCCTCTTTAACGAGCTTTTTTCAAAATTGCTTAAATGTTAATATTTTTCGAGTTATTAACAAAAAACGAAATATCATTTTTTTTTCATCTTATTTTGTTAATAACAATTGCAATTTTTAACCTGCACCAAAATCCTTCAAATACATTTTTCTATAGGTGATTCCGAATCGAATGAGCCATCGCTCATATTTTTAGGACCTTTATCTCTATTTTTCACGTTTTTGAACTTGTTGACTAGACTATTATCTTTCTTATATATTTTGCGAGCTTATGTGAGTGTGTACATTTGTCGCGGGTATTTTCAAAATTTATAATTTTATTTTTTATAAAGTGAATTTATCCCATGTGTGCCCATGTTTTAATATAGTTATTCTGCTATTTAGGGCAAAGACCAATTCGCAGATGTCACGTTTTCAAGATTAAAACCATGTTAAGAAATCAAGAGATAGTTCTATGAAAACCGCTGCCTTAAAAACAGTCATGTGCACGTCGGGCCGTGCGCAGTGTAGGATTCCGTAGTTGCCCTTCACAATAACTTCAAACATCTATACGAACAGAAATTTTGAAAGGAATTGTACGAAATTTTCATTTTAACATCTACAAGTATGTTATACTTTGGTCGACTACTACTCGTTAAACTGTAAAACCAACTTAGTCTGATAGTTTACCTTTAAAGTTCAGTGTGCATACTACTACTGTGAATTTTAAAATAATTTCGAAGATAGAGGAGGGTTTACGCTCGAATCTGTCTAAATCTATCACTTTAAAGTGTAGTATTTTGCAAATGGATCCTTGAATCCAAAAGTTATGCTCCTAGTTTCAAAATATTTTTGAAAGACCTACTAAATGATAGTTCACACGATGGGGTAGACGCGAAAATAATAAGTCATCCCCAAGTCATGCGTATGAGAGCAACCCTAAACAATATATTTTTCAAAATTTTCTTCTACCACTTCGTCGACGTGATTAATAACTGTATAACCATCATCAGTCGGGAAACATCCACTGCTGGACAGAGGCCTCCCTCATGGCACGCCACATCGACCGGTCCCGAGCCACCTGCATCCAGCGACTCCCTGAGACTAACCAGATCGTCGGTCCATCTAGTAGGGGGACGGCCTGGTAGACGTTTCCCGGTAACCACCACATCACTTCCTGTGGGTGTCGTAAGAGGCGACTAAGGGAAAACCTACAACGGGGGGAGGGACAGCAGCTTTCTCCTGAAGAACTAAATCGAATACTGCGATCACCAACCCGTCTAGCAAGCGTGGTGATTATGCTAAAACCCCTATGGTAGTACGCCTATTACTACGGCCCCCAGTCCCCGGCGGCCCCGCTATTCCTGGCTACGGTAGCAATCACGGTTACGGCGGGGCAGGGGGTGCGATGAATCTCCGGAATTGTATAATACCCGTACCAAATTACAGCGTTCTAGTAGTGAGAGTCACTGAGCTACGCCGCGGACTCAGACGGACTTGTTTGACTACGGAATCCTAAAAACTCACGAGCCCCCACACAAAGCTGCTCTTTTTGCCAATTTGCTAGTTTTGTTATTTGACAGGTGACGTATATGACAAATTTATTATACAGCATAAGGTACAAAATAGTGTTTATTCTGTTACGTAGTCTAATAGTTTAAAGAAACAAAATAAATTTCAATATCTGACGTAGTACATTCAAATAGTCTTCCCACTGATATTATAAACGCGAAAGTTTGTATATACAATTTACATATTCTATGGTCGGTTGCTAGGCAACGCGTTTTTGTTATGCACAAATTGCCCATGTAATCCCACTAATATTATAAGTGTGATTTTGGACAATTTACACAATATGTCTTTATAAATTATAGCCTATATGTTATTCTGATGTATAAGCTATATTATTGTAAAGTTTCATTCAAATCCATTCAATAGTTTTTCCGTGAAAGCGTCACAAACATCCAAACTTTCACACTTATAATATTAGTAGAATAGAATATACAATTATACATGCCTGATGGATTGAATCAACTCAGAGTTTTATTACTGAAAATACTGATGCACACACAATGTCTCTCTTGTAAAAGGGTGGAAATTCGAATAATCCTTTCTTAAACGATGCCTACACTTTACATAGAATACGCCCTCAAAATTTCATGTCTCTAGTCAGTGGTTTAGGCTGTGTTGATATCTCAGTCAGTCAGTCAGGAATTTGAATTTTATATGTATAGATTGGCTTTTGGCATTGGCTTTTCGGTGAAGGTAAACATCGTGAGGAAACCTGCACACTCTTGAGAAGAAATTCAAAGGTGTGTGTGAAGTCTACAAATCCGCACAGCGCCCGCGTGTTGGACCATGGCCCATACATTTTGTGTAGTAGAGTAGGCCTAAGCCCCTGCAGTGAAAGCATATATATGTACAGGCTGTTGATGATGATTTGTTCTTATAGCGGCCGGCCACAGTACACACTCTGAAAATTTGGTCTAGTCTCCGTAATTAGGTACTTGACAATTAGTTTGGGGTTAAATTGTATTTTATACCATAACGGACATTAAAAGAAAGCCCCAAATCTCAAAAATTTGAAGATTCATTGCATTTTGAAGATTTTTTATAGGGGCATATAATACATTTATCACGCCAATATAGTAATGTGACGTCACAAAACACGCCCGATTTATATGGAGCGTTTTATCACCGCGTGACTAGAATCACTTTTCGGCGAGTTGTGCTAAAAATCTATTAGTCGTATCGAAAAAAAATTGATATAGCTATTTATCTTTTTACATGCACTATCGAGTGAGACGAAATAATAAGTTATTTTGTCAAACCGAACTGTTGAGTTACTGATGTGTTGTTACCTTATAGTTACCTATTAGTATACTCTTAACATCCGGTGCAAGGGATACCAGCGACATCTTTAAATTATTAAAATATTAAATTAAAAATTAAATAATTACTGCTTTTGTATTTTGATATTTTATATGTGAATCTATGATTGATGATTCTCTGATCTATTTATTAACAAGAAAGATTATAATTGTATAATATTTCGTCGCGTCGGCATTTAGTTCCGGTGAGGTGCTGCCGGCGTCGCAAGCGACTCTTATTTTCGGCACGCTGCCTCAACCAGCTCTGGTTATCTAATTTTTAGGAATAATTATGTATTTAAACAATATGAGCATTTAGTAACAAATATTGAATATAATTATCCATTTTGTAATTTCAGTATTAACGTAATTGGTCATAGGGATTAATTAATATTGTATAATTGCGTCTGTTTTGATTCACGAAGTTGTTGTTTTCGAAGTAGAAACTGACGATGGTGGGAGTTATGAAGATCGTATTATAAAACTGATGAACATTAATTTTGTAAAAAATTCCTGATGTGAATTCTGTTGAAATAGTACTAATAAACGTTACTCTGCCCAACTGTGTGTTGAGAATATATTGAAGAATATTCATGCCTGATGGATTGAATCAACTAAGAGTTTTATTACTAAAAATACTGCACACATTTTACAAAATAAACAAAGTATTGTAGATTATTTTAAACCATTTTTAAGTATCATAGCAAGCATGTGTATTATAAGAAAATGTACACTCTTTTGTTTAAAACAAATATTACGCTATGTTTATATTAATTGATAGTGGATACTTTAGTACCAGTAGTCCGGGGTTAGGAACGTAAACATAAAAGTATAGAGAACAAAGATACAATTATTTATCTTACGTACTATGTGGTAATAATAATAACAGGGTATGTAACTATTTACAAAATACTAAGATAATACATCTAGATTAGCGGTACGATTAACATTTTCATGATAAAAGCTTAAAAAAAATTCTTTTTTCATTTAATATTTTTTTCGATTCATTCTTTGTATTTCATTTTTTTCTCGAATTGTTTTCGTTTCTCTTTTTTTGTTAAAGCATTTTTTGTCTCTCTTTTGAAATATTTTCTTTTTAAAACGTGTTTATATTTTTTTCTTTATTTTCATTTTTTTCTTTATTTTCATTTTTTTTAAATATGTAATAATACATTTTGTTAATTAATTTATTTCAAATATCTCGATAGTGTTAGTTACAATAAATCGTCTTACATACTCTTAATGGTAATAATAATAACAGGGTATTTAACTTTTTACAAAATACCAAGATTCGTCTAGATTAGCGGTACGGTTGGATGGAAACACGTGCATTTTGGTGAAACTCCCTTTGACGGGGCCGTCCACCCGGTCCGACACTGTGTTCAGGAGGCTGTTGGTCTGGATGGTTTCATCATCATCATCAAAAGCCTATATATGTCCCCACTGCAGGGGCTCAGGCCTACTCTCCTCCTGGTTGGTTTACTGGCTGCCAATGCCCTTCCCTTTTAATGTCTACGTCATCCTTGTGCGAGTCAGTAACCCAACACCCCAGGTATTTGAACTCCGACACCACTTGAAGGAGTATCTTTGAGAGTGCCAAAGGGTATATCTATGTAGGACTAGGACTACTTGTTGTCCGCCTTGTAAAATAGCAACTCACTCTCGGTGTAATACCTGACGTTGTGGACCTTAAAATACCACTCGCGGGTATCTGCGAGTGGTATGCAACAGCTTCTTTAGGGCACTTGAGGGGCACAGCAACACAGTGTCGTCACCGTAACTAATGTTATTTACAAATTGACCGTCAATGGAGCATACTACAATCGCGTTACTGAGCTCTTCAACCATCTGATTCACGTACACACTGAAGAACTTGGATGAAGATTCTTTTTCTTAGTCAGTCCTGTCGTCGGTCAGTCCTTAGTACACTCCTGTCGGAGTGGTCGGAGTTATGGATTGTCTGGTATGTGGGTTTTGCGAGAGTTCTTCGAAGATGTCTCTCTATTTGTAGCATTCCGTTTGCACTGAAGATCTTGGGTGAAGATTCTTCTTCTTAGTCGTACACTCCTGTCGGAGTGGTCGGAGTTATGGATTGTCTGCTATGTTGGTCGCGGCTTTTGCAAGAGTTCTTCATCTCTCTCTATTTGTGGCATTTCGTGTGCACTCAGAAAGGGAACACATTCGGTGAAGATTTAACTGCTTCTTTTATATATAATATAGAAGAAAAAAAATTAACATAATTTTTTACATTACAGAAAAGGTTTTTTTCATAACGATTTTATTGTAAAAAAATTTTTAAATCATTTTTTTAGCTATTTTTTTTCTTTTTGTACATTACGCTTTTTTTGCACATTTTTTAAATTCTTTTTACAATTTTTTTTTCTTTTTACACATTTTTTAAATGTATTTTTCTTATTTATTATATTATTTTTTAATTTCTTTTTCCTTTTTTTCTTTAAACTTTTTTCTACGATAAATCGTCTTACATACTGTTAATGGTAATAATAATAATAACAACAGGGTATGTAAATATTTACAAAATACAAACATAATACATCGAGATTAGCGGTACGGTTGGCCGGCACCACGTGCATTTTGGTGAAATGCCCTTTGACGGGGCCGTCCACCCGGTCCGCCACTGTGTTCAGGAAGCGGTTGGTCTGGTTGGTTTACTGGCTGCCAATGTCTACGTCATCCTTGAGCGAGTCAGTAACCCAACACCCCAGGTATTTGAACTCCGAAACCACTTGAAGACGAGTATCTTTGAGTGCCAAAGGGTATATCTATGTAGGATTAATTGTTGCCCGCATTGTAAAATAGCAACTCACCCTCTTGGCGTAATACCTGACCTGACCTGACCAACAGCTTCCTGAGGGCACTTATTGAGGTAACTAATATTTACAAATTGACCGTCAATGGAGCATACTACTATCGCGCTACTGAGCTCCTCAATCAGCCGATTCACGTAATACTAAAAAGCTTGGGTGGAGATATATTAATATAAACATATTATTGGTTAAAACATAGTGTTTGTTATTGTCTTTTAATATATTAGGTACATTTACTTAATACAAACATACTTGCTATGATACTTTAATAGTAGTAGAGGTGTTCATAGGCATGAGCCGAATCAGAGTGCATATTAAACAGATCGCTACAATATCCAGCTTGCTGAGTACGAGCATCATACCACGTTTTTCAATCAATTTGCGATTACCATAAAATAAAACTACATAAGAAAATTATTTCAGTTAAGAATTAAAGCAGTTGGTAAAAGTAGAATATTATACTAATCGGGTATAATAATTTAGTTTTTTAAATCACTCGCGTTCAGCATGTATTTTTTTTCTCTGTTTCGATGAAAAACGTTTCAATTTTGTATCTGTACAATGGCTAATGATCAATTGTGATTGGTGTAAGTAAAGAAAATGGCCTAGTCTCAACTCAACAGTTAGATTTGACGTGATAACTAATCCAATGAAACAAAAGTGGTCTCAGTTGTTACCGACGATAACATCCGGTGCAAGGGCTACCAGCGACATCTATATGAAGAGGCATGACAAGCATCTACAGCAGGTGCCCGCAACGCGCGTCACATCAAATTAAGTTATTACAAGTTACTCGGATACGTGACAACGATATTTATATTTAGTCATAAATGTTTAAACAATAACTCCTTTTATAGTTTGATATTGTATAGCTGATTCTATGATTTATTAACAAGATTAATATTGTATAATATGTCGTCGGCAATTACTTCCGGTGAGAAAGCGATGCACGCTGCCTCAACCAGCTCTGTTTATCTAATTTTTAGGAATAACTATGTATTTAAACAATGTGAGCATATAGTAACAAATATTGAATATAATTATCCATTTGGATGTTTGTGACGCTTTCACGGAAAAACTACTGAATGGATTTGAATGAAACTTTACAATAATATAGCTTATACATCAGAATAACATATAGGCTATAATTTATAAAGACATATTGTGTAAATTGTCCAAAATCACACTTATAATATTAGTGGGATTACATGGGCAATTTGGGCATAACAAAAACGCGTTGCCTAGCAACCGACCATAGAATATATAAATTGTATATACAAACTTTCGCGTTTATAATATCAGTGTAAAGACTATTTGAATGTACTACGTCAGATATTGAAATTTATTTTGTTTCTTTAAACTATTAGACTACGTAACAGAATAAACACTATTTTGTACCTTATGCTGTATAATAAATTTGTCATATACGTCACCTGTCAAATAACAAAACTAGCAAATTGGCAAAAAGAGCAGCTTTGTGTGGGGGCTCGTGAGTTTTTAGGATTCCGTAGTCAAACAAGTCCGTCTGCGTCCGCGGTGTAGCTCAGTGACTCTCACTACTAGAACGCTGTAATTTGGTACGGGTATTATACAATTCCGGAGACTCATCGCACCCCCTGCCCCACCGTAACCGTGATTGCTACCGTAGCCAGGAATAGCGGGGCCGCCGGGGACTGGGGGCCGTAGTAATGGGCGTACTGCCATAAGGGGTTTTAGCATAATCACCACGCTTGCTAGACGGGTTGGTGATCGCAGTATTCGATTTAGTTCTTCAGGAGGAAGCTGCTGTCCCTCCCCTCGTTGTAGGTTTTCCCTTAGTCGCCTCTTACGACACCCACAGGAAGAGATGTGGTGGTTACATTCTAAGCCGGAACCACACGGCACACGGCCACCGGGAAACGTCTACCAGGCCGTCCCCCTACTAGATGGACCGACGATCTGGTTAGAGTCTCAGGGAGTCGCTGGATGCAGGTGGCTCGGGACCGGTCGATGCGGCGTGCCATGAGGCCTCTGTCCAGCAGTGGATGTTTCCCGACTGATGATGGTTATACAGTTATTAATCACGCCGACGAAGTGGTAGAAGAAAATTTTGAAAAATATATTGTTTAGGGTTGCTCTCATACGCATGACTTGGGGATGACTTATTATTTTCGCGTCTACCCCATCGTGTGAAGTATCATTTAGTAGGTCTTTCAAAAATATTTTGTACGTCGATTCTACAGATTTATTATAGTATAGAAGAAGAAGATAGAAGAAGAAGATAGAAGAAGAAGATATGACAAAACCAGGAGGACTTTGGAAATCCAAGCCAATTACCAGTCATGTAGATTATTAATAATTATATTGGCATGAAATACCTTTAAAGACGGTTGCCGGTTGCCCAGTGGCCGGGTAGCTGGCAGGTACACTGCTGTAGATTGATCTCTCAGCGGTGTCTGGACCGCTGGAAGTAGCAGCATTTGGAAAAACCACCGACATCTGAAATTTTATTAAGACGCAACTTATCCATATGTCTTATCGTTCTCTCTCAAAACTTTCAATAATAATAAATAACAAATAATAAAAAAATTATAAATAAACGTTTGTCCATGCAATAAATGTTATGTTTTTTCGGTGTTTTTTCTGTTTAGATATTTTACAGTGGTACGGAACCCTTTGTATGCAAGTCCGACTCGAACTTTAACATTTTAAAAAATATTTGAAAAATAAGTCACTTATTCATAAATCATATTTAATTATTCACACGTAACAAAACTTGAAATCATTTTAATTTTAGTGTTTACCGCAACAACTCTAAGAATTTCAGGGAAATATATTCTGTTCTAGAGATAATATAAATTTCCTTAGAATTATTTGTCTTTATATTTGTTTATTTAGATCAGTCTAAACATTAAAACTAACAGGTAAAACCATTACAGATCGATAAAGAGGTAACTATCGATATATTTTTCCCACCACAATTAGTCGAAAAAATCGATAAAGCTTATTGACATCACTAATGCATGCTGACTTTATTATTATACATATAATACACAGTATATAGTTGTGATATAGTGTACCCTGCCTCCCGAACCGAACTGTGCGAGAAGGACAGTTGAAGCTTTTTTTAGTATTTGCCTACTTTTGCCGTGAAATTAAGGGTTTGGGATATAGCTGTTTTCTCAACGAAACGTTAGCCAAATTCAATCATTTTGATATCTATTTTGAATAATCTAGGTCCGTTGGTTTTGCTTTTTCTGAAAATGTTACGTTTACTCTAAATAATGAGTACCATAACTTGAAAGAAATTTTTTATGAAATTTTGAGGTGCCTATAATTCTAATTGTAGACAAAATATTGAATAAAAAATAAAATTAAAAATTTTGAAAATACCCGCGACAAGTGTAATCGTTGTAATCGAAAAAGAGTAAAATAATTTTTTGAGAAACCCTCGACTAAATTGAAGTAAGTAACTAGATAAAAAGAAGCTTACCTATTATTACAATAATAAGTCCGAAAAAATCCGTCGGGGGCTGCCATTCCCGTTCCTGAAGGAACTAAAATTTGCAGTTTTATAAATTATGTCACTAGTTGAAATTACGTTGGGTACCTAATTTTTTTTTATGTAGTCTTGAATTGATACCGCCTTATTAACCATCTCCATTTTCTAACGGCTACACACTTGGACATAACGGACTAAACCGGACTTACATGCTTACAATCCGGTACCTACATATGTACCGGATTCGATTCCCAGTATCTTTCGGTACTCGGTTTGGTTGGTGGTATAAGTATAGGTGGCATTTTATATGTCTGCCTGGCTAGCTACCACCATGTTACTTAAATCTGCCGCCCAACAGCAGCGTTAATAGCACTGTTGTGTTCCGGTATGAAAGGTAACATAGCTAGCGCCTCATTACATTGAGGATTCTGGGTGCACACACTTACCATCCAATGAATGAAATGAAGGCCAAGTGCAAACCCCTCATACATTTAAAAAATGACTGCACCTATACCTTCCTTCAGGAACGGGAATGGCAGCCCCCAACGGATTTTTTCTGACTTATTATTGTAAT
This sequence comes from Carcina quercana, assembly GCA_910589575.2. Lineage (NCBI taxonomy): Eukaryota > Metazoa > Arthropoda > Insecta > Lepidoptera > Depressariidae > Carcina > Carcina quercana. Next base: position 8,867,839 of record OU342439.1, read on the forward strand.
AATATGTAAGCTTCTTTTTATCTAGTTACTTACTTCCATTTAGTCGAGTTTTTTTTTTACTCTTTTCCGATTACAACGATTACATTTGTCGCAGGTATTTTCAAAATTTTTAATTTTATTTTTTATTTTAAGCTTTTTAGAGAATTCATATGTTGTAGTCTAAATATCGTGACGTGTGAAGTATCATGTAATGACAAACAATATGTGCAATTGTATTAAAAATCAAAGGTTTCCCTATCTGACGGAGTTTTTTAAATGTATAATTTCGATTATCAGGAGTTCATGTACAGATGCTAATCACCAAACACTCTAAAGATGTGTGGGTCGTCAGCTTCCTCATAGAGCTATGAGAATTCTACGCATGCCAAATTTTAAGGCAATTTAGGAGCAATCAAACTTTAGCATTCATAATTTAGCAGCAACCATGACTCAGTTACAGCGAGTTGTTTTTAGTGTGTCAGCTGGAGACATGGGTCTCCAGCTGACACATGCCAGGAAGGCAAACCAGTGAGGTTAGGGCTTTAGACTATAGTCAGGCATTTAAAGCACAATTAAAGCAATGAGAGCCAAAAAAGTTAACGATCACATTGATAAACTGTTGGATCTACGAACGAAATACCGTGTGTAAGCTGGCGACCCGTGTCACCAGCTTACACATCTGGATCTTCGTAATTATTCAAGTTACGATTATGTATTGTACCTCATATTTTAGAGCAAAATAGAAGCAATAGGCTTCAAAATTTTCGAATCTCTAGTGCTAAAACTGTTTGAGCTACGAGCCGATATGTGTGTGTAAGCTGGTGACATGGGTCGCCAGCTGACACATGTTGTATCTCTGAAACTACATAAGTGAGAACTTCGTTTTAAAGATCAGATGAGACCATACAATAGGAGCGTTCACGAGTCAAAATTTCAAATCTCCTGGCTGTCTAGATTCAAAGTTATAAGCAAAAAACTATTTTCCCGCCAAAAAATTCAAAATAATCGCATGGACGCCGCTGAGCGGGCCGTTGCCGTTCCGTGCGCTACGCTATTACAATAGAGTTTCAACTTAGCCGTCATTGTTTTAAAATTCATTTTAACCTGCACTTTCGTATCGATTCAATTGGTATATTGAGCGTGTTAGACCAGGAGCCGACAGAAATAAGCAATGGTATACTACCGATTAACTTTATAGAGAGATTACGAACGACCTTCACCAAATTTGAGGTCAAGTGATAATATAACCCTTCATCGTTGGTGCATAATTCAAATCTACTAATTTAACTAATAGGAAATCAAGATTTAGTTTAGTAATGAATCAACTTATCAGAAATAACAATTTACGGTGTGATATAACATAGTATAAGAGGTATATGTTCAACATATACAGTTTATATCACTATGATCAATAATTGTTGAGCTTGGTATTTAGTATATTTTCAGTAGCAATTATTGAATAAAACATGATATAGATTTCACATGTACTTGAATTGAAAAACAACTCATAGGTACACGTCTGGATTCGAACCCGGAACCCTCAGATTGAGAGTCCGCGCCTTATCCATTGCGACACCGACGCCTATCTAGTATAGTTTCTGTGAAATCATAAAAAACCTTGACAATCTTTGTTGACCGAGTGAGCGAAGCTAACTACTTTTTTTTTAATTTTAAGATAACAAGCATCCGATTATTGGTAGTTACTTGAAATCGTGAGTTAGCAGATAAACTTTAAAGCTTAATATTTCGCAAACAGATCTCTGAATCGAGAAGTGGTAGTCATAGACCCTCAATGTTTTTGAAAGACCTATTAAACGATATCCCACACCACAATGGGGTGGACGCGAAAAAAATATTTCATGGGAGCTACCCTAAAATATATTTTTTTCAAGATTTTATTCTACCACTTTGTAGGCGTGATTAATTGTATACCCGTATCAAATTACAGCTTGCTAGTAGTAAGAGTGTCTGAGCTAAGCTGCAGACGGACAGAGCGAGACTATGAGGGTTCCTTGTTTGACTACGGAACCCTAAAAAGGTTCAACAGTTCTATGCCGTCACAGTCCCATAAAATTAATGAGGCTACCTCAGTTGACACCAGCTGAGTGTTGTCATGCGAATGCCTATATACAAGGTAGGGTATCGTCTCACCGGAAGTTGGTAGCTATCTCCTGCACCTCCATGGCGGCGGCGAGCAGGCCCGTCGCGTAGCACTGCAGCGGCTCGCTACAGATGGTCGCCCACGCGACCAGACGGTGGATCAACGCCTCTTTGTCCTGGAAACATTATAAATCATGCTGCATAATAGACATGTGCTAGTGGTGCGTGATATTAACTGGCCACGTACTGTTGCAGCACACATAACTCTACCATCTCAAACATTACGCATTACCTCCGCATTACTCATGCCATTCCGCGCGCAGGTATACGTTACCTAGCGCGGCGCGAGCGAGAGGGCGCGCTGCGCAGGCTCGGATTCTCCGACAAAACCATAAAGACGGATAGAACGCGCGTATGGTACTGAAATGCAACCGGCACAGAATTAATATAGTACTACGTACAGAACAGACGTTCACCACCTCCTACCGATCCGTGATACCTCACCTCCCCGCAACAAGCAGACTCAGAAAATGACCGTTACGTATGGCGCGTCCTACTTACTCACACATGCGCGTCAATCGATGCGAACGTCATCCGTTCGATGTATCGAACGATATCACGACATTTGTTCCAAGTGTCCGGCCTGTGCCTATGGGTAGATATTACCGTACATGTACCGCGCTGAATATTTTCCTTTAGTCGCCTTCTACTCCCGCAGGAACCATTTAATGGACCGCGATATAAATTAGCGTATATCCTGCTCCATAGTGTCGGCTACATGATTAGTTCAACCGTTTAGCCTTGAAAAGGCAACACAACAACAACCCTCATGTGGACCCTAATTGGGCACTGCAAGCTAACCAAACACCAGCTACATGGGCCTGAGTGACAACACAGTCTGCAGATGTTGTTAGGAGGACGAGGAAACGCCCAGCCACATTATCTGTCACTGTGACGCCCTAAATCAGAGCAGTAACAGACGTCAGAGTGCACACTGCCGCAACGGAAAGGTCCTCCAAACCCAGACCTATCTAGGTCTAGGCCGTCTAGGGGAAGTACTCTATAGGTTCTGATTACTTCTACGTCGAAAAATAGGGCTTAAACAACCGTATCTTTTTAATGCGTTGATCTAGAAGATTTTTTTTTTCACAACTCCAAGGGAGTGCAGATTTGCGTAATCGATATTAATTTCAACTTGATGCCTCCTCAAGTTCCTGATAAAATCTTGACAGACAGACGGACGGACGGACAACAAAGTGATCCTATAAGGGTTCCTTTTTCTTTTTGAGGTATGGAAACTTAAAACCAATGCTTCCAAGAATTTTTTAAACCTCACCTGGAACACTAGACGTAGAAGTAGATTGATTTCTTCAAACATCAAAGGTATTGCAAACTGGAGTGTTTTATATTAATTTCAATTTTATATCTACACATGTTCCTGCATTCAATTCTCTGTAGCTTAGCTTTTGCCAGTGAATATTTAGGATCTCAAATAAATGTTGTAGGAACACTAGGTTCCAAAAGAGCTATTCACCTTGGTCATGAAGTTGTCCTTGAACATGACCTTGAGGGTCCGTCATGTCCGAGCGCGCACTCCGGGTCGGTGCGCGCCGGGTGACGCTCATAGAACGGGTCGGGGTCCTTTTTCATGAAATTCTCCGCTATCCTGAAATTTATTGACAGAAAGTCCCAATTTTGTTCAAAGTCACGTTGAAATATTTTTGAAATCATGACATTCGGCCATCCGACAAAGTGAGGCTGCACCTGGCGCACGTCTCTTAAAATCATGACATTCGGATCAGGTCTCATCAGTTGACATCTTGTTACAATTATACAATATATTATAGCTAACTAAATACTAACAATAAAAACCATATTTAATCACTATTAAATAGCATAGTACATTATATAACCATATGTTTTAAAAGAAAATTGCTGTATACATTATTATAAAAAGTTTTTATATTAGTTGCTATTTGAAAATCCAATTTCATCTTAGAATAATTACTTTACATAGGCATAGGTAAAATGTTTGGAAAACTTTTCATTATATCTGACACATTTGTAACTAATATGCAAGTACACCAGATCTACTAGTACTGACTTCATTTTAATCATTGCTATTGGCGTATCCTATAAGAGTACCTAATAAGATTTTAACTAATTATTTTGTGACATTTGTAATGTTTGAATTGACAAGTAAAAGTATATTATTAATATGATGTAATTGGACAAACGTAATTCAGAATCTTCATATGTAATAGTTTTCTCTCTAGTGGATATACAAGAAACTGACGCCTGATGTGGTTAGTCAATGTTTCAGGGCACCAGGTTCTCGCCTCACAGACAATGTGACAAACTAACTTCTATTTGTGTGGTTCCTAGATGCTCTTAAAAATTTTGACAAAATAAAAGGAACAGCGCTTCCTCATTTATTTGTTGTAAACACGGCAATTTTATTATTATTAATTGGATAAAAGTAAATATATTCAACTACAACCTGTATATTGACAAACCATCTCAAGTATGGATATTTATCCAGAGAAACTGAAACCACACAAAAATGTCGATTATTTAGATTAAATCCAAAGTGATTGTTCGAATTTGATCAGTTGGCTAGAAAGTAATCGTATCCAAAAACAGTTTGTCATGTTCATTAATATCTCATCAGATATTAACCTTGACCCAACAAAGAATGCATAATTGACTCTACATTAGCGCAAACAAACATAGTAAATTCATTAACTTTGACGAGATCTATATGGTATTTGATATTACTGAAAATACATTATAATCACTTATTAATAAATTGCTTATAAATTTTAGTTTCCATAAATGATAGGACTCAATTTAATTTTTTTTTCTTCTATACTACACACATTTTAAATCACCAAAATTGACGCTACGCGCGAGCAATGTGAATGATGAGAAACGAATTCCCTTTGTACACAAAGTCAGTGAAAGTACCTCTCCAAACTCTTCTTTAGAGATTCTGAACCTTATGTCAATTAGGTATTCGAAATTCAAAGTCATCTGCTCTAAGTAAATTATGTTACAAATTACTAGATTTATGAATATTTTTGTAACCGGACATAAACAAAATACACTGAATTAAATTCAGTTGCAGATTTAACTCCCTTATTTAACACACAAAAACTTTTCATTACAGAATCTTAAATGCAACAAGTTTATTAACCTCATATATACCGATCTGTTCAACAAAAGTTAATGAAATCCAAAATTCACTTTAATTGATGTCATAAAGAGCCTGTAGTAGCCTTGTAGTAGCTGAAAATCGTTTGTAGTAGATTGGATTTCGTTTGTAGTTACTCCAATTCGTTTGTAGTAGCTAAAAATCGTTTGTAGTAGATTGGATTTCGTTTGTAGTTACTCCAATTCGTTTGTAGTAGCTAAAAATCGTTTGTAGTAGATTGGATTTCGTTTGTAGTAACTCGTATTCGTTTGTAGTAGCTAAAAATCGTTTGTAGTAGATTGGATTTCGTTTGTTGTAACTCGTATTCGTTTGTAGTAGCTAAAAATCGTTTGTAGTAGATTGGATTTCGTTTGTAGTAACTCGAATTCGTTTGTAGTAGGTCAAAATCGTTTGTAGTAGATTGGACTTCGTTTATAGTTACTCCAATTCGTTTGTAGTAGCTAAAAATCGTTTGTAGTAGATTGGACTTCGTTTGTAGTTACTCCAATTCGTTTGTAGTAGCTAAAAATCGTTTGTAGTAGATTGGATTTCGTTTGTAGTTACTCCAATTCGTTTGTAGTAGCTAAAAATCGTTTGTAGTAGATTGGATTTCGTTTGTAGTAACTCGAATTCGTTTGTAGTAGCTAAAAATCGTATGTAGTAGATTGGATTTCGTTTGTAGTAACTCGAATTCGTTTGTAGTAGCTAAAAATAGTTTGTAGTAGATTGGATTTCGTTTGTAGTTACTCGAATTCGTTTGTAGTAGCTAAAAATCGTTTGTAGTAGATTGGATTTCGTTTGTAGTAACTCGAATTCGTTTGTAGTAGCTAAAAATCGTTTGTAGTAGATTGGATTTCGTTTGTAGTAACTCGAATTCGTTTGTAGTAGGTCAAAATCGTTTGTAGTAGATTGGATTTCGTTTGTAGTAACTCGAATTCGTTTGTAGTAGCGCAAAAGTTTCACTACCAACCTCTACTACCCTATATCTATCGAAAATCACGAAAAAAAGTTAATTTTTTAAAGTTTGAGAGAATTTTTTTAACTCGTCATAACTTTTTTTTGGTTTAACTACAAACGAAAATAGTTTCACTACAAACCTCTACTGCCCTAAATCTATCGAAAATCATGAAAAAAAGTTAAAAAATTAACTCGTCATAACTTTTTTTTGGTTTAACTACAAAGTAAATAGTTTCACTACAAACCTCTACAAAACTATATCTACCGATAACCACAAAAAAAAGTTAATTTTTTCAAGGTCGGGTGCCAGCTTTTTTTTGACTCGTCATAACTTTTTTTTGGATTTACTACAAACAAAAATAGTTTCACTACAAACAACTACAAACGTAAATCTATCGAATAGCGCAAAAAAAATTAAATTTTTTCAAGGTCTTTTTTTGTCTGCTCACGTGAAAACTTAATTTAAATTGAAACCCAATTCAAATTGGTAACATAAAAGTAACTAAAAATACTGGCGGGTACTATGAGCTTAAATACGTTCACCTATTTTTAACCTTACTTTACAATATAATTTTAATTGATTGCCCAATATAGGGGCATTAAATGAGGATACACCATTATATTTTTCACTTCACAATATCACTTTAATTGACTGCCCAATACTGGGACATTGAATGAGGATACACCATCATATTTTTACTTCACTTCACATTATCACTTTAATTGACTTTCCAATACTGGGGCACTGAATGAGGGTACACCATAACATATTTACCCACTCACAGATGATGTCATCTCTACTTCTCATCATCAATCAGCTCGTCATCAGTGGATAGTTGTTTTGATGGTCAGAGTGTAGACACCTTGCTGAATTCTGTTGTATTTTAATAGCTGGAGGAAGATGCTCGCTGCGGACAATAAAATTCAAACTACAACATTCCATTCGTAACAGCATAATAGGTAATCATAATAAATAGGGAATCACGTGGTAAGCATAAGTAGAGAGAGGTATAAGTAAACTTTCTTCACAAGCCTCGAAGTCATACTTATATAAAAATAATGTGTTCCATTTGAATATTGTTATATTTGATAGACTGACGACTAACCTTAAATTACTAAAGGATAAGCTTTTTATATCCAAATGATAGGACTTACTAAAGGGACACTGTTTCTGTTATCTTAATTAATACGAGTATTTAGCCGAATCTATTTGAAATTAATTTGGCATAATTTGTTTTTAACATTGAATATTTCGTGTGCAAGTAGAATACTTTCCATATCAATTTGTTAACTACCTTATATAAACTGTATTAATTTATGAAATAATTTGTTTTAACATAAAATACAGCTAAACGAAGGAACTGATTTATCATCGTTTGCTATTTACACCCAAGGGATACAGTAACTAGAACATAATCTGTGGATACATTTAATCTGTGAAGGTTTTTTGAGCTCCCTTTCCTTACTAGACGGCATCACAAATTTCCACTACTATTAGACAAATTCGATTGAATCCGATGAAATTGAAATGGCAATTTCTTAAGACGAGGTACGACTCCTCAATATCTAACCATAAGCTACATATGCAAGACAATGATAGCACTTCATCCGTTCTGACTGCAGAAGTAGGAAAGTTGTAATAAATAGCTGCCTGGAGTAAAATAACGCAAGCGACAGAACAGAAATAGCGAATTTATTAAAAATCGGTTTTGTGTAGGAGAAAATCATTCAGATCTTTACTAGATACCGAGTTTTCCTACAAAAATAATATAAAATGTATGCGTAAATATCTTTACAGTATGTTGTTGTGATAACAAGTGTTTAGAAAATGTGATTTGAAACATTTATGCTATTGAAAAAAATTGACACCACTGCGGTTTTCATTCTACAGTTTACTTGATAAAATCTTGCGTTTTCGTCCCAAATTTCATACATGTAACTTCCATGGAAAATTGAAAAGAAAAGAAAAACACAATAGCAAGTTTCTCGTTTATACCAGTCGTACCTCTTGTAATTTTGGAGTTTACAAGCTCTGACTGCAAGTGCGTCAAGACTCGATTTATCGAAATCATGTTGTAAGGAACATAAACCAAAAGTATATAAAAGATTCCGACGAATTGATAAATTCTCCCCATTTTAACAGCAACTAAAACTACAATAGCTCCGTCGCTTTTTATATTACATTAGTATTAAAGAACCGCTTTTTATTTTCATGAAAAGTAACCAATGGCACTAGTGGCTTCATTTTGACACAATGAAGAATGTATATTCATCTCATTCTAACTCATGTTAATTAAAGACGTTAGAAAAGCTAAAATCTAAATATTTTGATCCTGATTCTTTGATTCTGATCTATCTCCTGTATAACTTCACTTCTTACACACATTATTTATGTTATATATATCTAAATGTATAATTGGTCATGTCTATTGATTTATCAGCCACGAGACAGGCTTTGCTTTGGCATCATCAACATGGTAATATATAATTATCTAATCGTTACTGAATTTATGACAAATAGATATTAACTATATTTGAAGTAGAATTACTGTCATTATTATCATGTTTCATCAATTAGCTAAGTAATGTCTAGGGACTATTGGACTTTGAATTGGATGGACTTCGTGCTTGAAAACTCAAGTTGTTATTTATTGAATACATGAGTATAATTACATAAGCAACTTGCTTAGCCACCCGTTAGGAGTTCTACTTAATGCGACACACTTGCTTGGCTGCATTATGGATGTGACTCACTTAGCCACATTCAAGTTGACACACTTGGCCACCTTCAGCATGTGACACACTTGGCCACCTTCAGCATGTGACACACTTGGCCACCTTCAGCATGTGACACACTTGGCCACCTTCAGCATGTGACACACTTGGCCACCTTCAGTGACACACTTGGCCACCTTCAGTGACACACTTGGCCACCTTCAGTGACACACTTGGCCACCTTCAGTGACACACTTAGCCACCTTCAGTGACACACTTAGCCACCTTCAGTGACACACTTAGCCACACTCATGCGACATAGGAGAGTAGGCCTGAGCCCCTCCAGTGGGGACATATATAGGCTGTTGATGATGATGATGATGCGACATATTTAGGAACAGACACATTTGAATTTTTCTACAAACTTAGCTACATTTATCTTTAGCCAGGAGCTAACTTAACTACAATTGTCCTTAGCGATTCTATTAATGATGATGCATACATAATGTTTCTGTATCAGGAATGTCATATGTATATTGTAAAATATTATTTGTCTGTTGTTATCTAGATAAAACCAACGTATGAAACCTTGCATTTTTATTATAACCTTTATTCACTATTAGAGAATTCCGCTTTTGGGACCCACGGGGCTTCGTTCCACTCGGTATATGTTAATATATGTTTAAATCCAGCACAGAAATTAAAATGCTTCGTTAAAGCGTTCGTTCACTTATTTCCGGAATTCCAAAAATCAAATCAAAATAAAAGTCAATATCAAATCAATTTGTTCAACTTGTGAATGTTATGAACAGGTATAGCTGTTAATGACGAGGACATATATCAATTAAGTTTTGCCCTATCGTGGGCCTTCGAAAGTTTTTGTACAGTAAAAAGTTTATCACCATACGACTGTGGATGTCACCTTTAAATTATTCGTAAGTAGGTCGGTATTCATAAAAATTTGCCAGGATAAAGAAATAGCGAAAAAACTTAAGATATAGTAACAAAGACTCATATAAATCGGAAACGGTACACTTTACAGCAAACAATAAAACTTTAACCCCCTTTAGGAACCCAATCAGTTTTATCTTGTTTAGAAAATCATTTTATCATATACGGTTTAAAACATTTATTTTTCATAAAGATGACTTATATGAAAAACATAAACATAAATATATATTAAACGTAGGGTAGTCCAATAGTGACACAGTGTGTACGATTTATAATAAAAATAATAATTGAGGGTATATATAAATAAGTTGTGCTTAATATGTTTCGTATACATCTCATTCTTGTAACATGGGTGGATTCATTTTCAGAAATAATAATTATCAAAGCATTCGAAAAATCCAACAATGAATACCACTATTGATAGCCTGTACCTTGTGCACAACACGTAGAAAATAGTTACCGCTGTGTAATTGATCACTAAATTCTTCAGAAGTAGATAGGTAATAGGATAAATACCTATAAATGTGTCGTATAGGACGGTCAGAAAGTAGCACCGAATTGTTTAATATTGTAAAAATATATTGGAAGAAATGCTCGTGTTTGTATAGTACAGCACTGTCAGAGAGTTGCCCTGACCGAGTGCTGCGTGAAGTATAATTACGTATGTAATAATAAATACTGGGACTGTCTGTAACTGAATACGTGCGCTGAGAATGTGTTTAACTTCTGTACACCCTTTTACAGAATATGATACGAATATTTCCAAAAAATAATTATTTTCAAAAGCAAACACGCACCTTGTGTCTTGAGGGTCCAGATTCCGCTTCTGACTTGAAGTAAAAACGTCCATTTAGTCTTCATATTGTTTATTCAACTTCGATGAAACTTCACAGATATACATTCTATAAGTATACATGATTTTCTAAGTCTAGTACATTTTAAATTACTTGAGTTTTAAAACGGGCAGGGCTTCGCCCTGACCAACCGTTTTCAACCTTATTCGAAGCCTGAATGCCCCGGGCCGACCAGGCGTAGCCTGTTTTATAACCTCTGCTTGTTGTCAACTCGTTCGCCTCCCCACGGTGATACCAGTAAAAAAACTATAAAGTCCCAATTTTGTTCAAAGTCACGTTGAAATATTTTTGAAATCATGACACAAGTATGATTCCCAGTGGGGGTACCTATTGGTACTGGGTTTGATTGGTGGTAGGCCGTTTTCTACGACAATTCCCGGCTAGTTACCACCATGTTGCTGCTGCCAAACAGCACTGTTAATAGCACTAATGTGTTCCAGTATGAAAAGTAGCAGAGCCAGCGCCTCATTAGCTTGAGGCTGGTGGGTAAGCACACTTACAGTGCGAGATAAAGGGCAAGTGCAAACCCATTCTTATAAATACTGACTGTGTGCCACAGTGAATATGCAGGCAAGTGGGTACCATCCTTGACAACAGAATCAGGTGAGATTGTGGTCAGATCCTGAAACTTTTGAAAACAAAGATTGAAAGTAGTTTGTTAATACTATAGCGCTGATAATAAATAACATTGCATAATACTATGACATCGTTATGAAATGGCATGTCAATACATGTTTAATTTATATTTTTTGAGTCACTTGAGTCTCTTTATTGACCCTACCTAAGACCCTTGCTATAAATTTTGAACGAAATGTCGATTGTCACTGTCAGTGTGTCAGTTGTCAATTATCCATAGTTGTTCTTGATACGGCAATTGCCGTATTATACGGCATTCCGACATCTAATAGACCAAAAATACGGCATGCGGAGCACATGTGCCGTATCAAAGTATACGGCAATTTTTGATACCTTTCGTTTGACCTGTAACGGAACGTTTATTATTCAGTGATATATGCTAGCTATCTCTTTCCTACTAGAACAAAAATGCAATTGCCATCATATTTTCATGAACAACTGAACAAACATGTTTGAATGTTCCTCGCGGCAAATAACTTTGTTTGTGTCATATTGTTGCGTTGAGTTGCGTACAAGATAACTATACGATTACGAGTAGCAAAACTAATTCTGGTCACTGTAACTATCACGGTTCATGGGAGATTTTTTTTCAACCACACGGCAATTTTTTAAAATTTTTCCCTGAAATACGGCAATTCAGATCTTATATACGGCAACCCAAAATTCAACTGGAACAACACTGAGTTGTACAATGGTTGTGTGTGTTCGTTCACAGATCACAATATATGTTGTGTGTGTGTGTGTGTGTGTGTTTGTCTGTATTTCGTGTTAGACAAAATGCTGGATTTTTCGTAAATAATAAATTAGTTTCTCGGGAATACCTTCGGAAATCTAAAGAGTATATAATATTGTTTGATAAACTTATGTTTGGCGATAAAAAGCACACAATAACTTGCAATAAATGTGATCAAAATGGATAAAAGTCAATTGTCAATGAACTTTTCTATAATTAGTGGTGAACTTTGTGATCTTTTATATGTGAAAGATTACAATAAAGCTAAAATAAACTCTCGTATTGACGAGCTTAACAGTAAGCCTTATAAGTCTGAGTTTTTTGTACCGAAACATGTAAGTGTCATGATCTATACATAGTATTTCTACTTTCTTCAAACTTTAAAAAACCGGTCAACCGGAATATGAATAGTTAATACTTAAAATTATAAATAATATGCACCCAACAATGCTTTACTGAAAATTTAAGTCTGATTAACGAACCAACTTTACACTGCGGTTACATTACATGTCATACCTAATGTATGACTTTAAACTGTAAAGTTAAGTTTGTAATCATGTAAAGCTATTTGTACTGTGTTATAATTAAAAATCCTGGGTTTCAGATTTATTACATTAAATTAAATTACAGAGTATAGTTCTAAAGTAATAATAAATATATTGGATCTCTGATCTTATAAATTATATTATACAGAGGAGAGTGGCGCTGGATGCTGAAATACCAGATTTTACCTAGCTCAGCAACAGAGGCCTTTACTATTAGTTTGGTCCAACTTTTTAGATATAAGTAGTTTATAAGTAAGACATAACCATTTTTTTGAGAATAAATACTATTATTATTATTATATTCCTGTGGTTGTGCTGTAAGACCTTGTTCTTGCCAAATTTCAAGATCCTAGGGCAACAGGAAGTACTCTTGTATTCTCTAAGCAAATGGTCTAAAAATATGTCTTAAACAGCCATATCTTTTTATTGTGATGACACAGAAGTTTGATTTTTTCACTTATCCAAGAGACTGCAGTCTTGAGTATTTGATATTAATTTCAACTGGATAACTTTACACATTCCCGAGAAAAAGGGTATTTACAGACGGATGACAATATGATCCTATAAGGGTTCAATTTCTCCATTTGAAGCATGGAACTCTAAAAATATATTTAACGGCTTTCCTAGCCTTGCACCGTGCACCGAAGGGGGCTCTTATTGGATTATTTCTTTCCCTAGTCTGCCACCAAATAGCTTTCTTATGATGTCATTATCACATTGGTACTCTGCTCTGATAATAATAACATAGTAGGTGCCTTTAGGTGCCTCATTAACTTGAGGCTGCTGGTTAAGCATACTTCTCACATATGATAAGACTCATCACTTACCATCAGATGAGAAGATGGCATGTGCACTTGTTTAATTATAGTAATTTCGATAAATGTGGGGTTACTAAAGTTGACTTTTTTTTTTCAGGATGCTGTTCCTCTTATAACAGCACTGTGCCTTAATATAAATCCTGTAGATGAATTCCTAGCAGCCAAGACTTCACATTTGATCAACATTATTTTGACTAAACAAAACCTACAGTTTGACACAGATTGTCTATGGAAAGTTGTGTCATGGCATGTTCAATGTTTGAAGAAATCATCGGATGTCATCTTGCCTGATATTCTCCATAATTTACAATGTATTTTGCAATGCTATCCCCAAGCTGGACATAAGGTACATTTTGTAATAATTTTTTTATAGTATAAATCTTTAATTTAAATGAATTTGAACATAAAAAATATATTCCTTCATTCTTGTCCTACAATGTTTTCAAAATAATAATAATAATTGTTTGGAGCAGGTTTCAACATTATGTCTCTAACAAGAACAGTTTCGTTTCACAAAATTAACATAGTTATAGTTTTACTAGATCTAGTCTAGGTATACTGGTTTTAAAAAATTGGCCATGTGGATTCACACATGAATGTTGTTATATTGGCCACGGTAATACACACACTGTGCTAGAACTTTAAGTGTCTATCTATTACAGTTCAAAAGATAAAGATACTGTGTCAGGTGGACTATGCTATTTTAATGCCCATGTTGGACTATGTAATCCATCTTCGCCGAAATTAACAAATCCATACACTTCACAATCAGTCTTATCCCATCTATCTTAAAAAACGGTTCCATTTCCATTCTTCCTCTGGCAGACATCTGATCTCCCTTACTCGTCCAATACTCCCTTGATCGCTCCCCACACCTCCTACACTTACTCTGACTCCTTCTCTGTTAATGTAGTTAGATGCTGGAATACACTTCAAAATAACATATGCGACTGTCGAACGGTCGGCAAATTTAAGGAACATTTCAAGGAGCACTATCCTTCATTTAAATAATAGGCAGTTTATACATGTCTTTATATTATGCAAGTCTTGTTGTTTTATTGTTATATTTTTATTTTATATATTATCTTATTCTATAGTATTTGTAATTTATTCGTTGGTGTAGGTCTACTTTATGTATGTAGGTAGGTAGGTATTTATGTATGTGGGTTTCATATATGTAGGTCTACTTTATTTTGATAGCTCCAGGGTGAATGCTGGCAAAAATCTCTCTTTAGGGATAGACATCTCAATTTGGACTATTTAATTTCTTTTTTGTGTGTGTACAACTATTTTTATATGTGAAATAAACAATGGACTGATAGCAGAGACTTATTTGTAGGGTGCCACTTTAAGTATGGAGCCCTAAAAATGATCTTTATTTCGTGCTAGTAATGCCAAAATTTTTATTTCCAAGGTGTGCGTGACACCCCCTTTGTTTCCCCTTTTGTATGTCATACATACAAACCTTTGTAATTTTGCCAACATCATATTCATTTTCACTTTTAATATTATATTTCTTTTTAGTTTTCAGAAGAACTTCTGAATCAACAAGGTGTCCTCATAAATTTAATAGACACTGATAAAAACACTGTGCTAAATCCACAAAATCCACCACAAATATGCCTTATAGCTCTTAAATGTGTGGTGTGCTTGATAACTGTAGAGGAGAACAAAACTGAAGAGATTCCAGTTTTGTCACGAGAGAGTAAGGAGTATGTTTCACAAGTTATCATCAAGTTTTTGATGAAAGGTGCAGTTAAATCTCAAGATGAATTCTTGTATTGCAAGGTGTGTGTTATTTCAACTACTACAACTACTACTTCATTTTTTTCTGAAAAGTTATTAGTTATCTAAAATATATAGGTGATATAAATCAAAATTGGCTGGATGCATCCATAATGTTAAACACAAAGTCGACAGGTTAGACTTTCATTAAGCATAACCACTACAGCAAGAGGACAGTGATCAGAGATTCCTTCACCTATATAAGTCATGAGGTGATCCTATTCTAGCTAAGACCACATAATCACTGATACCTCATAGCAAACTTGAAAAGTGCCAGTGGCAGAAAGCAGTTCAAGTGAAGACCTCAGATTGAGAGAGGCAGGGTAGCTGTAGTGTATGGGGTATAGAATACACACACTGCCTCGTGTGTCTATGGGATGGTGTGCTAAATGTCAGAGTGTCAATGTGTGACAGTTCACGAGAGCCGTGCGTGAGTGCCGACGTTGCCAGCCAGTGATGTGATAGACGGACTTCTACAGGTAGTCATCTGGCCTGATCATCTCAAGAAGTTGTCGGCGAATGAATGCATGTTGAGGACCGACCTATTTTTAGCAGTCTATAGAAAGATCTAGTTAATTCGTATCGCTAATTCTAGTCATCATTTTTTTAAAAATTTCAGGTAATAATATCAGCTTTACGTGTGCTATCTCAACTGTACTTCAATGAACCGAGGCCAGCCATTCCTCTCTCAGAAGTAATGGGTGTGTGTAGACATTTTGTACTATATGGGTTAGTCAACCAAGGTGCTAAACCAGAGAGACTCATGCCATCTCAGCAGACTGTAGCAGTGATGCCTGCTCAGGCTACACACAATCCTAAAGGAGGGAAGGTTTGTTTCAAATTAATCAAACTTCTGGAAATTGGTAAAAATTGAGCTCAAAGATTCCGTTACATACAACCCAAGCTTATAAAAGCGTGGTAAAAAGGTTATCTGTTATATTTTTCTTAAATCCCGTGAAGGTTAAGGTAGGATGGGACTGGCATATTCTTTTATGAATAAAAGTAAATGAATATTTAATAATTGTGAAAGTTTGTAACACTATTGATTTACATAATTTGATATGCACATATTCTATGGTATGGAGAAAAACATAGCCTTCTTTAAGTCAAATGCAAAAATACTAGTGCTAAATATATAAAATTAAAATATCATTTTACAAAATTGTATAATGCTTATTATCATAGCAGTCTTAAAAACTATTTTAATATTTTTTCCCGACTGTGCCAGAAGGAGGGCTATGTTTTATGTATGTATGATTGTTTGGCACACTCTGAGGCCTGAACGGCCCTCTGGATTTTAGCTTGAGAGATTTCGTTAGATTTATTATTATATTATATATAATATATATTATATTATATATTATATTATATATTTACTGTGAGAGTGACGTGACACTGGGTATATCAAAAACACAAAAACGATAAAAAACGAAGTGTAAAAATTTTTTTTTTTGAAAAATTTACTTTTCCTTTACTTGTTTTACATTAATGAGTGTTTTACCACTTTCCCGACGAATTATAGGGTACACTACATATTTTTTAAGCTAAGGATGCTAGTTTTAGTAAAAACTCCACTTTGATTGCAGTTTATAAAAGAAGCTTGTGACACATTTAATATATTTTTACAGAAGCAAAAATTGAGGAAGCAAAGAAACAATGCCATTGAAAGTCTAAAGAAAGAGATTCCAGTGTCAGACAGAAGTCTGATGAAGGATGTTGATAGCTTTGAGAATAGTTCCGCATACAAACCTGCCAGTAGTAACTATTTGGATCCACTGAAGGCGAAGAACTGCTGGGCATTGACGAGTGATTCAGATATGTCTGATGTTGAGAACAGTCGGGAAGCTAAGCTCGTTGCTTTGAAGTCTAGAGTGAGACAGAGCGCCTCGAATTTACTCCTCGTTTTAATTAAGGTAAAAATATTTTTTAATACATGTGTTCAATAAGCGGGACATTTCGTATCTGTCTGTCTGGCTAAAAGTTCATGATTTCAGAAGGTTTTCTGAAGAAAAAAAATGAAGCCGTAGCGCTGTTTTTTTTCTTCAGGTATATCTTTTAGAAGTTACTGCTAGTGTGTAAGCGTATTAACTGGGCAGTATTTTCGACACTGTTGGCCAGTTTCTCAATATCAAAAAACTAGGTAGATTATTTTAGGTATAATGGGTTTCTTTGCCTTCATTTCACCTGATGGTAAGTGATGATAAGGCCTTTGGATGGAATGTGTGTTCACGCAGAATACTTGAATGCAACAGTGCTATAATTCACACTGCTGTTTAGGTAACATGGTCTAGCTAGCCAGGCGGAAGCTAGTAAATGCCACCAACCAAACCGAAAATCGATACGTGCCGTGCCGGTGCCGTTGGAAATCGAACCTGGGACGTCCGGTTTGTTAAACCAAGCATGTAACCATTAGGACATGGGTGCGGCTGAGTAAACTAATATTAAAATACGAAAAGGAATTTATTTGTCTTTTACGTCATAATGGTGGTGTTAGATTGTTTTGTATAGGGGTAGTTGCAGGCTGGAAAAGTAGTGCGGCACGCTAGGTGCGAGCGAGCGGTGCACAATGAAGACATGCGCGCGGAATGCTCTGTGTGATGCGTGATGTTTCAGTTGGTCGAGTGATGCGTGCTGCGACAGTCGCATCACTTACAAATGTTTATTTTCAGGTGACAGAAAAACGTGATATGTTCGGATACTGGTGGGCCCTCCTCCCGGACTCGCCCGACGTTACCCACTGGTTATCTGAGGATTCAGCCAAGAAGACACTTGCATTCTGTGCCGTCACAGATCCCATAGCTACCAGTCGAGCTAGTGTGCTCAGTGTTATACTCGCTCTGCTGTCCGGTCAGAGAATGTATCTGTCACAGGCTGAAACTAGGTAATAAACATTTCATATTAATTATTTTCTCTGCTTGCGAAGCGTGGTGATTATGGAGAATCACCTCATGGAATATCTGACTTGGTGATTTATGAGGAAAGCTCTTGTTCAACGGTCAACTTTTCAAGCTGTTACAAGAATTTTCATTGATGGAGCGGCAAGAGTCCAAATAAGCAGTCTATTTCATTGGCTACGTGAACTTGGCACCCGACCTTGAAAAAATTTAATTTTTTTTGCGCTATTCGATAGATTTACGTTTGTAGTTGTTTGTAGTGAAACTATTTTCGTTTGTAGTTAAACCAAAAAAAAGTTATGACGAGTCAAAAAAAAGCTGGAACCCGACTTTGAAAAAATTAACTTTTTTTTGTGGTTATCGGTAGATATAGGTTTGTAGAGGTTTGTAGTGAAACTATTTTCGTTTGTAGTTAAACCAAAAAAAAGTTATGACGAGTTAAAAAAAATTCTCTCAAACTTTAAAAAATTAACTTTTTTTCGTGATTTTCGATAGATATAGGGCAGTAGAGGTTTGTAGTGAAACTATTTTCGTTTGTAGTTAAACCAAAAAAAAGTTATGACGAGTTAAAAAAATTCTCTCAAACTTTAAAAAATTAACTTTTTTTCGTGATTTTCGATAGATATAGGGTAGTAGAGGTTGGTAGTGAAACTTTTGCGCTACTACAAACGAATACGAGTAACTACAAACGAAATCCAATCTACTACAAACGATTTTGAGATACTACAAACGAATACGAGTTACTACAAACGAAATCCAATCTACTACAAACGATTTTGACCTACTACAAACGAATTCGAGTAACTACAAACGAAATCCAATCTACTACAAACGATTTTGACCTACTACAAACGAATTCGAGTAACTACAAACGAAATCCCATCTACTACAAACGATTTTGACCTACTACAAACGAATTCGAGTAACTACAAACGAAATCCAATCTACTACAAACGATTTTGACCTATTACAAACGAATTGGAGTAACTACAAACGAAATCCAATCTACTACAAACGATTTTTAGCTACTACAAACGAATACGAGATACTACAAACGAAATCCAATGTACTACAAACGATTTTGACCTACTACAAACGAATTCGAGTTACTACAAACGAAATCCAATCTACTACAAACGATTTTTAGCTACTACAAACGAATTCGAGTTACTACAAACAAAATCCAATCTACTACAAACGATTTTTAGCTACTACAAACGAATTCGAGTAACTACAAACGAAATCCAATCTACTACAAACGATTTTTAGCTACTACAAACGAATTCGAGTAACTACAAACGAAATCCAACCTACTACAAACGATTTTTAGCTACTACAAACGAATCTAGTATAGAGTTTTAGTAGAGAGAATTTTTTTTAACTCGTCATAACTTTTTTTTGGTTTAACTACAAACGAAAATAGTTTCACTACAAACCTCTACAAACCTATATCTACCGATAACCACAAAAAAAGTTAATTTTTTCAGAAAAAAAATAATTAAAACGAAAAAATTAATTATTTTTTTTCTAAAAAAATTAACTTTTTTTTGTGGTTATCGGTAGATATAGGTTTGTAGAGGTTTGTAGTGAAACTATTTTCGTTTGTAGTTAAACCAAAAAAAAGTTATGACGAGTTAAAAAAAATTCTCTCAAACTTTAAAAAATTAACTTTTTTCGTGATTTTCGATAGATATAGGGCAGTAGAAGTTGGTAGTGAAACTTTTGCGTTACTACAAACGAATACGAGTTACTACAAACGAAATCCAATCTACTACAAACGATTTTTAGCTACTACAAACGAATTCGAGTAACTACAAACGAAATCCAATCTACTACAAACGATTTTGACCTACTACAAACGAATTCGAGTTACTACAAACGAAATCCAATCTACTACAAACGATTTTTAGGTACTACAAACGAATTCGAGTAACTACAAACGAAATCCAATCTACTACAAACGATTTTGACCGACTACAAACGAATTCGAGTTACTACAAACGAAATCCAATCTACTACAAACGATTTTTAGCTACTACATACGAATACGAGTTACTACAAACGAAATCCAATCTACTACAAACGTTTTTTAGCTACTACAAACGAATTCGAGTAACTACAAACGAAATCCAATCTACTACAAACGATTTTTAGCTACTACAAACGAATTCGAGTTACTACAAACGAAATCCAATCTACTACAAACGATTTTTAGCTACTACAAACGAATTCGAGTAACTACAAACGAAATCCAATCTAATACAAACGATTTTTAGCTACTACAAACGAATTCGAGTTACTACAAACGAAATCCAATCTACTACAAACGATTTTTAGCTACTACAAACGAATTCGAGTTACTACAAACGAAATCCAATCTACTACAAACAATTTTGACCTACTACAAACGAATTCGAGTAACTACAAACGAAATCCAATCTACTACAAATGATTTTTAGCTACTACAAACGAATACGAGTTACTACAAACGAAATCCAATCTAATACAAACGATTTTTAGCTACTACAAACGAATTCGAGTTACTACAAACAAAATCCAATCTACTACAAACGATTTTTAGCTACTACAAACGAATTGGAGTAACTACAAACGAAATCCAATCTACTACAAACGATTTTTAGCTACTACAAACGAATACGAGTTACTACAAACGAAATCCAATCTACTACAAACGATTTTAGCTACTACAAACGAATTCGAGTTACTACAAACGAAATCCAATCTACTACAAACTATTTTTAGCTACTACAAACGAATACGAGTTACTACAAACGAAATCCAATCTACTACAAACGATTTTTAGGTACTACAAACGAATTCGAGTAACTACAAACGAAATCCAATCTACTACAAACGATTTTTAGGTACTACAAACGAATTCGAGTTACTACAAACGAAATCCAATCTACTACAAACGATTTTTAGCTACTACAAACGAATTCGAGTTACTACAAACGAAATCCAATCTACTACAAACAATTTTGACCTACTACAAACGAATTCGAGTAACTACAAACGAAATCCAATCTACTACAAACGATTTTTAGCTACTACAAACGAATTCGAGTAACTACAAACGAAATCCAATCTACTACAAACGATTTTGAGATACTACAAACGAATACGAGTTACTACAAACGAAATCCAATCTACTACAAACGATTTTGACCTACTACAAACGAATTCGAGTTACTACAAACGAAATCCAATCTACTACAAACAATTTTGACCTGCTACAAACGAATTCGAGTAACTACAAACGAAATCCAATCTACTACAAACGATTTTGACCTACTACAAACGAATACGAGTAACTACAAACGAAATCCAATCTACTACAAACATTTTTTCTGAAAAAATTAACTTTTTTTTGTGGTTATCGGTAGATATAGGTTTGTAGAGGTTTGTAGTGAAACTATTTTCGTTTGTAGTTAAACCAAAAAAAAGTTATGACGAGTTAAAAAAATTCTCTCAAACTTTAAAAAATTAACTTTTTTTGTGATTTTCGATAGATATAGGGTAGTAGAGGTAGGTAGTGAAACTTTTGCGCTACTACAAACGAATACGAGTAACTACAAACGAAATCCAATCTACTACAGACGATTTTTAGCTACTACAAACGAATTCGAGTAACTACAAACGAAATCCAATCTACTACAAACGATTTTTAGCTACTTCAAACGAATTCGAGTAACTACAAACGAAATCCAATCTACTACAAACGATTTTGACCTACTACAAACGAATACGAGTAACTACAAACGAAATCCAATCTACTACAAACGATTTTGACCTACTACAAACGAATTCGAGTAACTACAAACGAAATCCAATCTACTACAAACTATTTTTAGCTACTACAAACGAATACGAGTTACTACAAACGAAATCCAATCTACTACAAACGATTTTGACCTACTACAAACGAATTCGAGTAACTACAAACGAAATCCAATCTACTACAAACGAATTTGACCTACTACAAACGAATACGAGTAACTACAAACGAAATCCAATCTACTACAAACGATTTTTAGCTACTACAAACGAATACGAGTTACTACAAACGAAATCCAATCTACTACAAACGATTTTTAGCTACTACAAACGAATACGAGTTACTACAAACGAAATCCAATCTACTACAAACGATTTTGACCTACTACAAACGAATTCGAGTTACTACAAACGAAATCCAATCTACTACAAACGATTTTGACCTACTACAAACGAATACGAGTAACTACAAACGAAATCCAATCTACTACAAACATTTTTTCTGAAAAAATTAACTTTTTTTGTGGTTATCGGTAGATATAGGTTTGTAGAGGTTTGTAGTGAAACTATTTTCGTTTGTAGTTAAACCAAAAAAAAGTTATGACGAGTTAAAAAAATTCTCTCAAACTTTAAAAAATTAACTTTTTTTTGTGATTTTCGATAGATATAGGGTAGTAGAGGTTGGTAGTGAAACTTTTGCGCTACTACAAACGAATACGAGTAACTACAAACGAAATCCAATCTACTACAAACGATTTTTAGCTACTACAAACGAATTCGAGTAACTACAAACGAAATCCAATCTACTACAAACGATTTTGACCGACTACAAACGAATTCGAGTTACTACAAACGAAATCCAATCTACTACAAACGATTTTTAGCTACTACATACGAATACGAGTTACTACAAACGAAATCCAATCTACTACAAACGTTTTTTAGCTACTACAAACGAATTGGAGTAACTACAAACGAAATCCAATCTACTACAAACGATTTTTAGCTACTGCAAACGAATTCGAGTAACTACAAACGAAATCCAATCTACTACAAACGATTTTTAGCTACTACAAACGAATTGGAGTAACTACAAACGAAATCCAATCTACTACAAACGATTTTGACCGACTACAAACGAATTCGAGTTACTACAAACGAAATCCAATCTACTACAAACGATTTTTAGCTACTACATACGAATACGAGTTACTACAAACGAAATCCAATCTACTACAAACGATTTTTAGCTACTACAAACGAATTCGAGTTACTACAAACGAAATCCAATCTACTACAAACGATTTTTAGCTACTACAAACGAATACGAGATACTACAAACAAAATACAATGTACTACAAACGATTTTTAGCTACTACAAACGAATACGAGTTACTACAAACGAAATCCAATCTACTACAAACGATTTTTAGCTACTACAAACGAATTCGAGTTACTACAAACGAAATCCAATCTACTACAAACGATTTTTAGCTACTACAAACGAATAAGAGTTACTACAAACGAAATCCAATCTACTACAAACGATTTTTAGGTACTACAAACGAATTCGAGTAACTACAAACGAAATCCAATCTACTACAAACGATTTTTAGGTACTACAAACGAATTCGAGTTACTACAAACGAAATCCAATCTACTACAAACGATTTTTAGCTACTACAAACGAATTCGAGTTACTACAAACGAAATCCAATCTACTACAAACAATTTTGACCTACTACAAACGAATTCGAGTAACTACAAACGAAATCCAATCTACTACAAACGATTTTTAGCTACTACAAACGAATACGAGTTACTACAAACGAAATCCAATCTACTACAAACGATTTTTAGCTACTACAAACGAATTCGAGTAACTACAAACGAAATCCAACCTACTACAAACGATTTTTAGCTACTACAAACGAATCTAGAGAAGTAGAGAGTTTTAGTAGAGAGAATTTTTTTTAACTCGTCATAACTTTTTTTTGGTTTAACTACAAACGAAAATAGTTTCACTACAAACCTCTACAAACCTATATCTACCGATAACCACAGAAAAAAGTAAATTTTTTCAGAAAAAAAATAATTAATTTTTTCGTTTTAATTTTTTTTTCTTCTGCAAAAATTTACTTTTTAGTAGTACTAAATTTTTTCATAAAAAAAATAATTAATTTTTTCGTTTTAATTTTTTTTTTTCTGCAAAAATTTACTTTTTTTTGTGGTTATCGGTAGATATAGGTTTGTAGAGGTTTGTAGTGAAACTATTTTCGTTTGTAGTTAAACAAAAAAAAAGTTATGACGAGTTAAAAAAAATATCTCTCAAACTTTAAAAAATTAACTTTTTTCGTGATTTTCGATAGATATAGGGCAGTAGAGGTTGGTAGTGAAACTTTTGCGTTACTACAAACGAATACGAGTTACTACAAACGAAATCCAATCTACTACAAACGATTTTTAGCTACTACAAACGAATTCGAGTAACTACAAACGAAATCCAATCTACTACAAACGATTTTGACCTACTACAAACGAATTCGAGTTACTACAAACGAAATCCAATCTACTACAAACGATTTTTAGCTACTACAAACGAATTCGAGTAACTACAAACGAAATCCAATCTACTACAAACGATTTTGACCGACTACAAACGAATTCGAGTTACTACAAACGAAATCCAATCTACTACAAACGATTTTTAGCTACTACATACGAATACGAGTTACTACAAACGAAATCCAATCTACTACAAACGTTTTTTAGCTACTACAAACGAATTCGAGTAACTACAAACGAAATCCAATCTACTACAAACGATTTTTAGCTACTACAAACGAATTCGAGTTACTACAAACGAAATCCAATCTACTACAAACGATTTTTAGCTACTACAAACGAATACGAGTTACTACAAACGAAATCCAATCTACTACAAACGATTTTTAGCTACTACAAACGAATTCGAGTAACTACAAACGAAATCCAACCTACTACAAACGATTTTTAGCTACTACAAACGAATCTAGAGAAGTAGAGAGTTTTAGTAGAGAGAATTTTTTTTAACTCGTCATAACTTTTTTTTGGTTTAACTACAAACGAAAATAGTTTCACTACAAACCTCTACAAACCTATATCTACCGATAACCACATAAAAAAGTAAATTTTTTCAGAAAAAAAATAATTAAAACGAAAAAATTAATTATTTTTTTCTGAAAAAATTAACTTTTTTTGTGGTTATCGGTAGATATAGGTTTGTAGAGGTTTGTAGTGAAACTATTTTCGTTTGTAGTTAAACCAAAAAAAAGTTATGACGAGTTAAAAAAAAATCTCTCAAACTTTAAAAAATTAACTTTTTTCGTGATTTTCGATAGATATAGGGCAGTAGAGGTTGGTAGTGAAACTTTTGCGTTACTACAAACGAATACGAGTTACTACAAACGAAATCCAATCTACTACAAACGATTTTTAGCTACTACAAACGAATTCGAGTAACTACAAACGAAATCCAATCTACTACAAACGATTTTGACCTACTACAAACGAATTCGAGTTACTACAAACGAAATCCAATCTACTACAAACGATTTTTAGCTACTACAAACGAATTGGAGTAACTACAAACGAAATCCAATCTACTACAAATGATTTTTAGCTACTACAAACGAATACGAGTTACTACAAACGAAATCCAATCTAATACAAACGATTTTTAGCTACTACAAACGAATTCGAGTTACTACAAACGAAATCCAATCTACTACAAACGATTTTTAGCTACTACAAACGAATTCGAGTAACTACAAACGAAATCCAACCTACTACAAACGATTTTAAGCTACTACAAACGAATCTAGTAGAGAGTTTTAGTAGAGAGAATTTTTTTTAACTCGTCATAACTTTTTTTGGGTTTAACTACAAACGAAAATAGTTTCACTACAAACCTCTACAAACCTATATCTACCGATAACCACAAAAAAAACCTAATTTTTTCAGAAAAAAAATAATTAATTTTTTCGATTTAATTATTTTTTTTCTGAAAAAATTAACTTTTTTTTGTGGTTATCGGTAGATATAGGTTTGTAGAGGTTTGTAGTGAATTTATTTTCGTTTGTAGTTAAACCAAAAAAAAGTTATGACGAGTTAAAAAAATTCTCTCAAACTTTAAAAAATTAACTTTTTTTTGTGATTTTCGATAGATATAGGGTAGTAGAGGTTGGTAGTGAAACTTTTGCGCTACTACAAACGAATACGAGTTACTACAAACGAAATCCAATCTACTACAAATGATTTTTAGCTACTACAAACGAATACGAGTTACTACAAACGAAATCCAATCTAATACAAACGATTTTTAGCTACTA
Organism: Carcina quercana; assembly: GCA_910589575.2. Taxonomy (NCBI): domain Eukaryota; kingdom Metazoa; phylum Arthropoda; class Insecta; order Lepidoptera; family Depressariidae; genus Carcina; species Carcina quercana. The sequence goes on from OU342439.1 coordinate 8,894,167, forward strand.
CAAACGAATTGGAGTAACTACAAACGAAATCCAATCTACTACAAATGATTTTTAGCTACTACAAACGAATTCGAGTAACTACAAACGAAATCCAATCTACTACAAACGATATTTAGCTACTACAAACGAATACGAGTTACTACAAACGAAATCCAATCTACTACAAACGATTTTAACCTACTACAAACGAATTGGAGTAACTACAAACGAAATCCAATCTACTACAAACGAGTTTTAGCTACTACAAACGAATACGAGATACTACAAACGAAATCCAATCTACTACAAACGATTTTTAGCTACTACAAACGAATACGAGATACTACAAACGAAATCCAATGTACTACAAACGATTTTTAGCTACTACAAACGAATACGAGTTACTACAAACGAAATCCAATCTACTTCAAACGATTTTTAGGTACTACAAACGAATTCGAGTAACTACAAACGAAATCCAATCTACTACAAACGATTTTTAGCTACTACAAACGAATACGAGTTACTACAAACGAAATCCAATCTACTACAAACGATTTTTAGCTACTAAAAACGAATTCGAGTAACTACAAACGAAATCCAACCTACTACAAACGATTTTAAGCTACTACAAACGAATCTAGTAGAGAGTTTTAGTAGAGAGAATTTTTTTTAACTCGTCATAACTTTTTTTTGGTTTAACTACAAACGAAAATATTTTCACTACAAACCTCTTCAAACCTATATCTACCGATAACCACAAAAAAGTTAATTTTTTCAGAAAAAAATAATTAAAACGAAAAAATTAATTATTTTTTTTCTGAAAAAATTAACTTTTTTTGTGGTTATCGGTAGATATAGGTTTGTAGAGGTTTGTAGTGAAACTATTTTCGTTTTGTAGTTAAACCAAAAAAAAGTTATGACGAGTTAAAAAATATTCTCTCAAACTTTAAAAAATTAACTTTTTTTCATGATTTTCGATAGATATAGGGCAGTAGAGGTTTGTAGTGAAACTATTTTCGTTTGTAGTTAAACCAAAAAAAAGTTATGACGAGTTTAAAAAATTCTCTCAAACTTTAAAAAATTAACTTTTTTCGTGATTTTCGATAGATATAGGGCAGTAGAGGTTGGTAGTGAAACTTTTGCGTTACTACAAACGAATACGAGTATTTATAGTTACTCGAATTCGTTTGTAGTAGGTCAAAATCGTTTGTAGTAGATGGGATTTCGTTTGTAGTTACTCGAATTCGTTTGTAGTAGGTTAAAATCGTTTGTAGTAGATTGGATTTCGTTTGTAGTAACTCGAATTCGTTTGTAGTAGCTAAAAATCGTTTGTAGTAGATTGGATTTCGTTTGTAGTAACTCGTATTCGTTTGTAGTAGCTAAAAATCGTTTGTAGTAGATTGGATTTCGTTTGTAGTAACTCGAATTCGTTTGTAGTAGCTAAAAATCGTTTGTAGTAGATTGGATTTCGTTTGTAGTAACTCGTATTCGTTTGTAGTAGCTAAAAATCGTTTGTAGTACATTGGATTTCGTTTGTAGTATCTCGTATTCGTTTGTAGTAGCTAAAAATCGTTTGTAGTAGATTGGATTTCGTTTGTAGTTACTCGAATTCGTTTGTAATAGGTCAAAATCGTTTGTAGTAGATTGGATTTCGTTTGTAGTTACTCGAATTCGTTTGTAGTAGCTAAAAATCGTTTGTAGTAGATTGGATTTCGTTTGTAGTTACTCGAATTCGTTTGTAGTACCTAAAAATCGTTTGTAGTAGATTGGATTTCGTTTGTAGTTACTCGAATTCGTTTGTAGTAGCTAAAAAACGTTTGTAGTAGATTGGATTTCGTTTGTAGTTACTCGAATTCGTTTGTAATAGGTCAAAATCGTTTGTAGTAGATTGGATTTCGTTTGTAGTTACTCGAATTCGTTTGTAGTAGCTAAAAATCGTTTGTAGTAGATTGGATTTCGTTTGTAGTTACTCCAATTCGTTTGTAATAGGTCAAAATCGTTTGTAGTAGATTGGATTTCGTTTGTAGTTACTCGAATTCGTTTGTAGTAGCTAAAAATCGTTTGTAGTAGATTGGATTTCGTTTGTAGTAACTCGTATTCGTTTGTAGTAGCTAAAAATCGTTTGTAGTAGATTGGATTTCGTTTGTAGTAACTCGAATTCGTTTGTAGTAGCTAAAAATCGTTTGTAGTAGATTGGATTTCGTTTGTAGTAACTCGTATTCGTTTGTAGTAGCTAAAAATCGTTTGTAGTACATTGGATTTCGTTTGTAGTAACTCGAATTCGTTTGTAGTAGGTCAAAATCGTTTGTAGTAGATTGGATTTCGTTTGTAGTTACTCGAATTCGTTTGTAGTAGCTAAAAATCGTTTGTAGTAGATTGGATTTCGTTTGTAGTAACTCGTATTCGTTTGTAGTAACGCAAAAGTTTCACTACCAACCTCTACTGCCCTATATCTATCGAAAATCACGAAAAAAGTTAATTTTTTAAAGTTTGAGAGATTTTTTTTTAACTCGTCATAACTTTTTTTTGGTTTAACTACAAACGAAAATAGTTTCACTACAAACCTCTACAAACCTATATCTACCGATAACCACAAAAAAAAGTAAATTTTTGCAGAAAAAAAAAAATTAAAACGAAAAAATTAATTATTTTGTTTGTTTGTTGGGGGGTGTCCTATCACGGGGTTACCAAGCCTGGCTCCCGGGTAACGTTCCCGACTTTATCAAAGCAGATGATTGGCCCTCGGACCAGACCTAAACCACTACGACTTATGTTCAGCCGTCGAGGACATTGCCTGCTCTCAAAGACATCACAGCTTGTAGTCTGTCAGGACATCACTGGAGCGTGCAGTGGCCACCTTCCCTGTGGATGTCGTACGCAGCAGTATAGGTGACTGGACGTACGGTTAAAAGCATGTATAAACGCTAGGGGTGCACTTTGAACAAAAGATTGGTTTCAAATTCGGCCTGCACTTTGTACACTATTTAAAAAATCCAGTAATAATCTAAATATGTATAGAAAAATACTAGAATTACATTTTTGAATGTATTGTAATTGTACAAAATCATTATTGTTGTACTAAGTGACAGCGTCAAATGTCATTTTATTGACGCCATCTTTGTTTTCGATGATAACTCTTACCTGATTCGTGCGTTTTATATGTTTTTGTACAAGTAAACTAAATCAAAATGTACAATTTTTTAAACTAAATCACATTGATTTGATAATGGCCTTTTAAAATTATAAGTGTACGAGTAGGACTTGGCGCCATACATTCGCGGAACGTGTCATTTCACTCATAACAAATTGTTATGAGTGAAATGTTGTTGCAGAAAAAAAAAAATTAAAACGAAAAAATTAATTATTTTTTTCTGAAAAAATTTACTTTTTTTTGTGGTTATCGGTAGATATAGGTTTGTAGAGGTTTGTAGTGAAACTATTTTCGTTTGTAGTTAAACCAAAAAAAAGTTATGACGAGTTAAAAAAAATTCTCTCTACTAAAACTCTCTACTAGATTCGTTTGTAGTAGCTAAAAATCGTTTGTAGTAGGTTGGATTTCGTTTGTAGTTACTCGAATTCGTTTGTAGTAGCTAAAAATCGTTTGTAGTAGATTGGATTTCGTTTGTAGTAACTCGTATTCGTTTGTAGTAGCTAAAAATCGTTTGTAGTAGATTGGATTTCGTTTGTAGTAACTCGAATTCGTTTGTAGTAGCTAAAAATCGTTTGTAGTAGATTGGATTTCGTTTGTAGTAACTCGTATTCGTTTGTAGTAGCTAAAAATCGTTTGTAGTACATTGGATTTCGTTTGTAGTATCTCGTATTCGTTTGTAGTAGCTAAAAATCGTTTGTAGTAGATTGGATTTCGTTTGTAGTTACTCCAATTCGTTTGTAATAGGTCAAAATCGTTTGTAGTAGATTGGATTTCGTTTGTAGTTACTCCAATTCGTTTGTAGTAGGTCAAAATCGTTTGTAGTAGATTGGATTTCGTTTGTAGTTACTCGAATTCGTTTGTAGTAGGTTAAAATCGTTTGTAGTAGATTGGATTTCGTTTGTAGTAACTCGTATTCGTTTGTAGTATCTCAAAATCGTTTGTAGTAGATTGGATTTCGTTTGTAGTTACTCGTATTCGTTTGTAGTAGCGCAAAAGTTTCACTACCAACCTCTACTACCCTATATCTATCGAAAATCACAAAAAAAGTTAATTTTTTAAAGATTGAGAGAATTTTTTTAACTCGTCATAACTTTTTTTTGGTTTAACTACAAACGAAAATAGTTTCACTACAAACCTCTACTGCCCTATATCTATCGAAAATCACGAAAAAAAGTTAATTTTTTAAAGTTTGAGAGAATTTTTTTAACTCGTCATAACTTTTTTTTGGTTTAACTACAAACGAAAATAGTTTCACTACAAACCTCTACAAACCTATATCTACCGATAACCACAAAAAAAAGTTAATTTTTTCAAAGTCGGGTGCCAGCTTTTTTTTGACTCGTCATAACTTTTTTTTGGTTTAACTACAAACGAAAATAGTTTCACTACAAACAACTACAAACGTAAATCTATCGAATAGCGCAAAAAAAATTAAATTTTTTCAAGGTCGGGTGCCAAGTTCACATAGCCTATTTCATTGTCAAATATTTTATCAATTATTTCAATTGTATTACCATTTCCCATAACTATTCCGAATTCCAAGTCGATATCATTACTAGTTGCTAAGATATTCAGCTGTGAAAGACGGACGGACAGACACCAGAGCAAGATTATAAGGGCTCAGTTTTGCTCGGAACCTTAAAAAATATGTCTTCTTACCAATACGTGTCAGTTTCAAATGAAATATACATCTGCTATTGCATTGTTTCAGTAAAAAAGATAACGCCTCATTCATACCGTTTTCCGTGTCGCTGGGCTACGTGATCACATGCATGCACAAAGTGCTGGTGGACATTCTAGACTCTGAGAGAAGCCACGCTGTCATCCTAGTGGCGTTGAAGTGTTGTGCCGCGTTAGTGCAGGTGACGCCGTACCACAAGATGAAGGAGGGGCTTATCAGTGAGCTGGTGAGAGCTACAAGGAAATTCTTAGTACACAGAGGTAAGGAAACTGATAGATTAGGTTATTGAGAACATATTCAGAATCTTTGAATATCCGCGCGCGACTAGCAAAGCTAACAGAACTAGGCTAGAGCCTGTCAGACGTCGTGGTTGAATATTAGTGCTTTTAGATTTTTGTCCATTTACATTCGGTTGATATAAGACACCTTCGTCGTTGCTATACTATTTTACCAGTTGTTTTACAGTGTAAAATGTATGCTATCTTTAAAAGTTTTAATGAATTATCAGGGATCCTTTTTAAATTTTAAACGCTGTTGTTATTTGTGATTGTTTTAATTATGTCAGTTCACAATTATTAAGAATGTATATCATCTTGATTATCAGCCGGGAAAAGTCAACTGGTGAACAAGGCATTCGTATAGTAGCTGGCAAATTACTAGAATCACCGACTTCGATTGCGCAATAACGACTTGCGGGACTGTTTAGCGGAGAACTGATTTCGCGATAGAGCGCGTTGTTTGGGATATTCAGGTTCTTGAAGGGTTTTCAGTTATTTGCCGGGTATTATACATAATGTTATTATACGTAAACAAACATAGTATGTTTAGATGGTTTCTTACATTAGTGCAGAAGCCAGTGGCATAAATATAAGTAATTTGAATTGATATGATTGAGATGGTAGGTTGGGGGTGAGGGCTTTGGACGAGGCTTATCGTAAGCAGCACACACAGGCTGGAAAGTAAAGTTAAATATAAAAATTATTTATAGTTATGGAAAATATACTCGAATATGTAAATATAGACATTCCTGAAATCAAGAGTAAATAAGCGCCTTCTTTTCGGCTACCCGTTGTTCTAGATTTATTAAAATATTTTTAAAAAAAGTCTTCGTTCCTTGTGGCCCCGTGCGGATACGATCACCATGTGGTCCCGGCATTAGAGTAATATTATCGATCTGTTACTCTGGGTGTATAACCACATAATACAGTACTACGTACAGAACGGACATTCACCGCCTCCCACCGATCCGCGATACCTCACCTCGGTGATCGGTAATATGACGCACGTGAATATACTCACACATGCGGGTGTATACGACATTTATATGAAGGGTCCGGCTTGCGTGGAACACACAGTGAGGAAATTATTTTAAATAATATAACAATAAATAATAACTTTACAGATCAAACACTACAAGTGGGTGCTCTAATAACAATGGGATGCGTTCTGTCAGTGGATCCGAAGATCAGTGAAGTACTAAAAGCCATAGAAAAAGACACGATAACTTCCAAAACACCAAACACTCCAATGAAAAAGGCTGATAACGATGAATGTGATGACTTCGAAGAAGGGTACTCGGACGATGAGTTGTTCACTGCTGTCGAACATCAAGTGAAGACTGATGAGAGCAATGCTAAAGATTTGCATTACTTCAAAAGCTGGATATTAGATATTTGTTTTAAGAATATGGGGTGGACGTTTAGAAACGAAGAAGTTACGGTAAGAGATGTATTTAAATAAAATGACGGATATTTCATCGATACAGACTTGAGATTCACACATACGGTGTAATACAGTGACCCATCGCCAAAAATTTGACGGGGGCTTGCGTTAAAATATTTTCGTAAGCTTGAACCGTCAAAATTTTCTGATTTTAGCCATATTTTGTTACGGGTATATCCCAACAATGCTTTTGACACATGAAACTGTAATTTTCACAGTATATTACTTTTGTTCTCTACTTAAACAACAAATATTAAAATTTAATTAAAAATTACTTGGTGTCGGCCATATGTTGGTCCATATATCGAATTTAAACTAGGTTGGTTACAACCAGTTTATGCTGAAACATAAAAAATACAATCCACAAAATACTAGCACGTAATAAAACGAATAAAATAATTGAGTGATTTCATTTTACAGCGATGCAAACCGTCAGTGGTACCTGTAATCCTAGAATCTCTTCAAGTGCTATCAGCTATAGCATTCCACCACCTCGTGGAGCTACTAGAGCCTCACATCCCGCTGCTGGCAGACATACTCGTCGAGATGCTTCAGCACGATCAACAAGACGTTGTTCTGCATGCCGCTAGGACCATCAGCATCATCGGCGATGCTATACAGAAGCTGGGTATGAATATTGTTGTATTACCTAGCTCGACGAGTCAGTGGCCTGAAGTGAAAATGAAGGAGGAAAAGAACGGAAACGTGTAGTCCAGGAGCGCGGTTCGTTGAATTCGACGCAGTGCGCCCTAAACTTTTTTCAGTTTTCAGAGTAGTTTTTTTCGCATCTAATTATATTCTTACTGATTACCAAATAAAAAATAAAAGGATGAAAATAAATTATGTTTATTCATAATCAACTTTATTTTAAAATTGACTATAGATACAAATTAATACAACAAGTGGACCAGTACAGGAATTTTAGAACAAAACATTTTATCGGAGATTTAATGATATATTTTAATGATTCTTTCAGAAAAAACGGACCAAGCGCCGCCTCTGAACCAATGCGTGAACATGTGGGAGAAACTACTGAATCTTCTGTCGTCAGTGCTACAGCGACACCAAAACACGCCGGCCAAGGCTGTCGTCTGCGATTGTATCGCAAACATTGGTGAGAAATCGCATAAAGAATTACCGGTAAGTCTATTAACTAATAAATGATTGGGTAGCGCTGCCTCTGGTGCGATGCCTTAAGATTTGCGCCGCGACGCGCTGCGGCTACAATGCTTCTCTCCTTGTGTCCGATGCTTCGCTGCGGTGTCGCAATGTAAGGCGAAGAAAAATCCAGAAGCATGCTTCGATAACGTCGTCGCATGTGTTCGATTTTTAATTTTTTATAAAAAATTAAAGAGTCGCGTTCTTCCTACGGAATTTCAACACCAATTTCCGATTTCAAATTCAAATAAAACCCTTGACGTATAAGGAACCGACTTGCTAAATCCATCCTCCGCTGATCGCTTACCATCGAAAACAACAAAAGAACTATATTTCAATAGTTAGGTAACATGCTTGACCTATTGGCGCTGCTTTAGACACACAAACCAGGTTTTTGGGTCATCACTTTGGTCAATTGATTTGATGTACTCATAAAAATTGGCATTTTTACTAAATATAAAAGATTTTAAGTTTGTATACTAATTTATGTTATAAATTCTAAAATGAATGAGGATTTGTAAATACAAATCACTCATAACGAATGATGATGTTATGTTATTTACAGAGGAAACTGCAACTTCTTTGCTGCGCGTTGCTGATTGGCTCGTGCAGTGACGTGGAGGCAGCCGTCCGTGCCGCCGCGGTGCGGGCCCTCGCCATGACTGTCATGTATCGCTCGCTCAGAGAGGTAAATTCATAAATCTAAAAAGGAAGAATACTGATAAGAATCATTTGACTCGATTGTAAAATAAGCGCCATCTGTTAGAACTAGTTAGAATTACTTCGTGACTGGACATTAGATGCATGCTCGACTACTGCCTGGACCCTTGACAATATTCGTTCGTGAATGTATCCGGCGTGTGATTGGTTGATACTTTACTTTGACACTTTTGCTAATAAGACCATAAGGGTCCCACCACACCTACCGATTCTGTTCTGATCTACCTATAATGACTTAGATCAGAAAATAATCTGGTTTGATCGCGACACACCAGTAGCTTTCTTAATTTGCGCTCAGTCGTAATCTAGCGCTTGCCGAGATACATACTAGTTTACTTTCGCTGTGTTAGTAGTGCACAGCTGCAGGCGTACTGAGGCAAAATTTCTCTGTCTCTCTGTCCGATATATGGAGTTTGTATGTAATTTGCACATCTTTGTGACCGGCCAGTACGTTCTCTGGGGACGCTGGCCGCTAGCTTGCTGACCCGGCGTGCTTGACGGTGTGGGTAGATAGCTGTGTATCGATCGGTACATTTTGTTTGGCATTCTAGCCTTCCGGTTCTATTACTGTGCTGTGCTGATCTAAGTAGATCAGAGCAGCAAAGACGGGTGTGTCAACATGCCGCTGATTCTTCGATGACACGGTCCATATGCAGTACATAGTATGTCTGTAAGTCATTATGTAAACAAATGCAAAAGTGACTGGTTCGTCTGTCCATCTTTTACGTCGTATCGGAGAGTCAGAATAACTTAACTTCATTTTGGTGTAAGAATAGTTAGTAATAGTAAGGGCCGGAAAAGCACATAAGCTACTTCTATCCCGGCCGAATAAGTATAGTTCACGTCGGATAATTTCAGATGTACATGCGGATAAAGTTGCGAGAAAAAGCTAGTACACCATAAACCATTGTCATCGCCCTAGAAAATCCACCTGTATTGCCGATATGCAAGATTTGACCAATTGGGTAGTTGAATTGCTCTTTTTCAAGGGACCGGGAACCCGACGAAAAGTAATTTTAGTCACGCTGTGCAAATATGTTCGGTATTTTAAAAGTTTTGTAATAAGGGTGTAAACACATAAATGCATTATTTTACGAGATAACTCAAATATTGTTAAAAGCTTCATACATTTAAAGCTCCAACGAAAAGTGTTACCTCACACCTCTGGAAGGATTTGTATGGAGCTTTTTTGCACTGCATGACTAGAATCACTCTTCGACGGGTTGTATTAGGAAAAGTATAAGACTTATCAAAAAAATCTTGAACAGAGCTATTTATATCTTTACTCGGTCACTCGAATAAGAGTATATTTTTTGGTCAACTACCGAATTAAAGGTCAGACAACTTCCCTATTGATGCTTAGCTAGGCGTATCAAAAGTAAGGTCAAACAAAGTACAATAAAGTATTTTGCAACCACAAACAAATCGTAAACGGTTGGTGATAGGGCACTTTCTATGTCCCCCTGGCTAGCTACCACCATGTTACCTGAGTCTGACGCCAAACAGCAGTTTTAATAGCACTGTTGTGTTCCAGTATGAATGGTAGCAAAGCCAGCGCCCCATTAGCTTGAAGCTTCTGGGTGCGCACACTTATTATCCAACGGTCTTATCGTCACTTATCGTCAGGTGAGATGAAGGCCGAGTGCAAGCCCATCATACATTTAAAGAAAAACTCTAGGCTGTCATATGTCCTGTCCACAGTTTGTACTAATGTTGCAGAATATATTCTTTGTAACCGACTGCGGTGAAAACATCCTGCGGGCCCTGGCCGAACCTACGTTGGTGGTGCGGACGAAAGCAGCATGGGCTCTTGGAAACTATAGCGATGCACTTGTCTTAAATATGTAAGTTTGTAAGTTTATACAGTTTATTGTACGAGTATCGCGAAGGATTAAAATATGGAATTGTCAAGACTTCATATACTTGTTTTAAAACAAATGTGAGCTATTTAAATTAAAGACTGAATGCATGGAAGTTACGAGGACATCATTCTGTTTGCTAAAGATAGGAAAACAAAATTATATTATCGTTTCCAGTTTAAGGTTGCTTTGAAAATATCCCTATAGTTTTATATAAAACATATTTACGTTACGAATTCGTTGAGCTATTGACAAACATGATAAAGGCTGTAGGTAAAACATGTAGATCAATGAAATGTTTACAACGGAACCAGACCAATAAACTTTTTTTTCTTGTTTTCTAAAAGAATCAGTCAAAAAGTCAAAGATCTTACGATAAACTGATGAAAATAGACTCCAAATTCCAATCAACACCCTGTCTCTCATACTTAAACTTTGTTATTAGGGTTCCGTATCTCAAAAGGAAAAAAGGAACCCTTGTAGGATTACTTGGTTGTCCGTCGGTCTGTTAGTCTGTGAAGTCATTTTTCTCAGATATATAAATAATATCAAATACTCAAGACTCAATCCCTTTGAAGCAATAAAGAGATACGGCTGTTTATGTATCTTATTTTGACTATTTACCTTGAAAGTGCATCAAAATAAGCGTAATTTCCATTGACTTAGAATCCTGAAATTTGGCAAGAAGCAAGGTATAGGTATAAGTTTGAAAAGTATAATTTTTTTATTATATCTCACTAAAATCGCTTTTACGGTTAAAAACTGTTCCAGCGCCAGCGTTATTTGTATTTTCATGTGTAAATTAACAATTGCTCATTTCGTTAGAGCCTTTTCGGTGCATATTTATGATTTTGAGTAAGTTTGTTATCCACCTATATATAAATAGCTCAAATCCGGAACAAATTAGACGGCGAATGGCAGATTCTTAAAGTTAAACCATTTATTGTAGTCAGTTTTTTAATCTAATTTATTTTTGTGTATTACTGAGAGTGTAATTTAAAGCCTATATATGTATAGGTGTAAAGTGGCTAAAATTTAGTAGCTGTAAGTTTTCCGAAAATGTAAAAATAAATAAATATTCTGAACGGAACCCTCGGTGAGCGAGTCCGATTCGCATATGGCCGTTTTCTTAAAGTGGGGGCTCAGCTAAAACCGGTTTTTACAGGGAGGAGCCTGACATCGATGATATAGACGATGACCTCCTGGTCAGGCTGCTTGAGGTCAGCATACAGTGCGCCACAGACAATGATAAGGTATGTAAACACGGTCTATATTGGAAGTCTCATGTCAATCAATTAATAAACATAGGAAGGCATAATTTTTACAGCGACATAGACAGCTCCATTTCCGAATTTGAACGCTTCCGTAGCCTAATGACTACACGCTTGGACACTGTTCGGAGGGCCCGAGCTCGATCCCCAGTGGGGCTATCTACCACCATGTTACCTAAGTCTTCCGCCAAACAGCAGTGTTCATTATTATAGCACTACTGTGTTCCTGTACAAAAGGTGGCAGAGCCAGCACCTCATTAGCTTGGGATTTCTGGGTGCGCACGCTTAGGATAGTAAGTAACGGTAAGGCGGTTCAACGCTGTCAAATTTTTTCCCATTTTACACAATATATCCTCTGGCAATAATGTAGTAAAATATACAGGGACTGAAATGTATCTATGAATTATAATGCTAATTTTACGTTGGGAACAGTTGTGGTTATTTTCTATCGTATCATTATTATATCATTTTTAATGCGACCGTGCCCGTATCATAAAAAGTATATATCAAACTGCTTACTAATATAGTTAAATAATCCATCAGGTAAAAATGAGCGCAACGCGCGGCCTTGGCAATCTTCTTCGGTTGCTGAAGTATGATAATCTACTTCGGAAACCTCAAATCAAGACTCTGTCCGAGGCGGCGATAGGGAAGCTTTTGGACTGTGCCTGCAAAGTGTCCAACATGAAAGTGCGATGGAACGCCTGCTACGCCTTGGGAAATGCAATGAAGAATGAGAATTTGTTCACGTGCTTCGGTGGTTGGCAGGTAATGAATCCAGTTTTTGCTATTTCCTTTGTTCCAAATACCCAAACAACATAGCTAAATTACTTAATATTTTAAGACATAACCTAGACTTAACACTTTAGGCCACGGACCCGTAGGAAATCAAGCGCAATTTTCAAGGACCCCTTATAAGAACAGCAATAAATTTTGGATCATTTCTTTTAGTACTCCAAATAAAATATGTATTTTGCTCTCGTTGTTACGAGTATAAAAGCGTTAGCGTATATATGATTTTTTAATGAAACAAAGACCTCAAAGCGCAAAGGTGTTTAATCACTTCGTCTAGTCCAGATATCAGCGAACCCTCATACACATACTCGCGGACCACAGGTTAAGTAAGATGCACTGCAAGCATCATCAGCTGAGAAACATCCACTTCTGGACATAGGTGTGGTACGCCATAATGACCGGCCCCGAGCCGCTTACATTCAGCGGCTATAGTACTCGCAAACTAAGTTTGCCCCTCTGAAGTTAGCCACAAAAGACCGCTAAGTATCAATTATTAACGTTTACATGGGAGGCAAGGCAAGTTAGCGGGTGGAAAGAAATGTCCTAATGTTTTATGTCGTCTAGGCATAGTTATTATCGAAAATAATACACACACATTTCGTCTATACACGTGTGAAATTGCGGAGAGCTAACTTCAGAGGGGCAAATATAGCGTGCGAGTACTTTACCTGTGACCTTGGCCAGGTCGTCGTTCCATCTAGTAGGGGGACCGAACCTGAGAACTATTTCTCTTCATAAGTTATTCTTCGAGTGATGTGGACTGCCACTTGAGCTTATTGACTCGTCGATATATGACGTATCATTTAGTTCGTCTACGGATTTCCTCATTTTATACCAAGCAATAATTCGCCGAGTGACTCGGTGTTTGTACAATCGGCTAATAATAAAAGGCCAGGTTTCAGATCCAAATTTCATGTCATGACCATGTCTTATATTTTAGATACTTGCTTCTTCTTCTTTGTGTCGAGGTTCCTTAAATACATGATGCCCAGTAGGCAGCAGTGGCGACGGCTGATACTTGCTGCCAAAAAACAGCCAACCTACTTTTTAAATATGAAGTTTTTTTGATGAAACTTTTACCGTGATGTGTGCTTGTTTATTTCCAGAGGCTAGTGTTTCCCAACCTGTGCGTGTTGGCACGTGATTGCAAGAACCTGAAAGTTCGCATCAACTCTGTGACCGCGCTTAGGGCGCCCTCTACCCGGGAACAGTATGGAGAATACTACTCACAAGTGTGGCGTGGGGTCATGGAGGCCATGGAGAATGCTGCCAATGTCGATGACTTCACCGAGTATAAGCACAAGGATAATCTCATTGAACAGGTAGGCTTCGTACTAAATAATCTCATTGATAAAAATACGATCGTAAGCCTGTTTGTTTCTCTCTGCTGGATTTTCATGTACCGCGGAATCGTGATGAAATTTGAAATACGTTTAGTCTATGGGATGTAAGTAAAGCTCTTAGGCTAATTATTGACAACCCGATGAGTTCTTGAGAATATCTTTGAAGACGAAGCAGACTGAGTTCGTGGACAAAATGCTGTTAATTTTAATGAAATGTTACTAACTTAAATAAATAACGTAGAATATTGAATACTGGTGTTTTGTTTTGTGTCTTGGCCATGGGTAATGTTCGTTTTACTAAATAAATTGAATTGGATAATATTGCTCATTGGTATGGAAAATGCTACAGACAACAAAATGATCATCATTATGGTTAGCCTAATATATAACTCATAGCTAAATCTCAAAAACGTGACTAGCTTGTCTTGGCCTCTCTTTAGTAGTGGCTGTCATATTAAATAAAGGTATCAATTGCTGGTCGCGATCAAGGATGTCACCTTGGTCTGTCATGCTGGGAAACCCTGTGATGGCATTATAGAATAAATCAATACTCTTGATAGCGATATGTAGTCGATAAATGATAATTGATAACGTGACAATGATAAGAGATAGCAACCGGTTCGTACTCGACTTAGGACTAAACAGACAAGACGCTATGTCACGATGTTTATAACAAATGACAAATCATATACTCGTATCTTTATCAGGACAAGGCCGAAATTTTATCTTAATATTTCCTTGTAGCTTTTGTACTATTATGTAATTAGAATCGCGTATACTTTATTTGAAAGAATACATTTTTCATCATTATCTACAGCCAGGAAATGTCCACTGCTGGATATAGGCCATGGTACGCGTATGACACTTTGACCGGTCTTAAACCACTTGCATTCGGCGACTCCCCGCAACCTTAACAAGGTCGTCAGTCCATCTACCTAGTAGGCGGACGGCACGGTACGAGGTCCCCACTCGAGAACTCCTACTCCCCATCAGTTATCCGTTCTTCGAGCGATGTGTCCTGCCCATTGCCACTTCATCTCACTGACTCGTCGAGCTATGTACATTTTTACATGATATCATATCAGATGTCCAGTTTGCACATGCTTGCAAATTCAAAGCATTGCATGCATACAGTACTTTATAAATAACTAGTGTTTTCCTGCGACTACGTCCGCGTGGACTTTAGAAAGTATCCCACGGGATATACTTGTTCGATCGGGATAAAACGTAGCCTATGTTCTTTTCCTGACCTTCAAGTATCCCATTACAAAAATCTAGTCATTCTGACTCTCGATTATGATGTAAAGCGACGACAAACAAACAAACTTACTTTCGCATTTATATAATATTAGATAACATATATACTATATAATAAAATTAACAAGCCAAGTAACTTCGATTACTATATCACCAATAGAAAAAGTAAATAGTGACGTAAGAAGAGAAATAACGATCTTAGTAATGGGGTGCGGCAAATTGGCAACAGTAGTGTAATACGCAGTTTGACCAATGTTGTCACTTACTGGTAATTGGGTACTTGACACCTAAGTAGTTTCGGGTTGAATTGTATTTTATAGCGTAACGGACATTAAAAGAAAGCCTCCAAAATGAAAATACATAATAAAATGAATTTTTTATTTGAATTTGGTAAGAATTTACAATCTGAAAAATTGGGAAAATTTAAGTTCCTCGATTATTAAAATGCTTATTAGATTTAGTTTTCTCATTGCATTTAGAACATTTTATTATAGAGGTATATAACACATAAAACATTATTTTACGAGATAACTCAAAATATCGAACAAGATTTTTTTTCTTTTCACTTTTCACATTTTCACACATTTAACGCTCCAATACTGGCATGTGACGTCACAAAACTCACCAGATTATATGACTAGAATCACTTTTTGGCGGGTTTTACTAAAAAAAGTATTAGTCGTATCGAAAAAAAATTGATACCGCTATTTATCCTTTTACATGGACTATCGATTTACACAAAAATATTTTTTTAGTCAAATACCCAATCGTGTGACAACTGTATCCCCGGTGCATGTCAGAGGCGTTGTGGCTTCTGTTATATCGTGAGAAATACACCAACTCAGCATTATTCAGTGTTAAATTACGTTTATTTATCAGACAATCGCTTATAAAACTTTCATATGAACTTTCTTTTACATTATAGCTGGCTTTATGCAGTCATTAATTTTTGATTATTATTTAAAACACCATGTAGATACCATTAATTGCGTAAAGGCTACTGTAGCTGACAATAAAGTTGTACGATCTGTCAGCTATTCTATTTTAAAATTTTTATGGCAAAATTGTGTATGGAATTTGCTAATTACCGTTAACGGGATCCCTATCCGAATGCTTCTATACAAAATTTATGTTGCCATAATCTTTTTAAATAGAATAGCTGGCTTTGATAAGTAATTACCTAAAATAGGAGATGAAATTAGTGATGCAAAATAAATATCATTAATTTAACAACTTTATTGTTAGCTACAATAGCCGTTATGCTGCTAATGGTCCATAGATGGCGCTTTGAACAATAATCGAAAAAAGGGTCTAAAATTAAAAGTGTGATTCACTGTGAAGTTGTTTCTCATTTCGCGATATTACAATCTGAACATGACAAAAACAGCTAAAAAATATTAATTTTTTGTAGACAAAATTGTACATTGTACTAGAAATTCATAACATACTCTGGTACAGAGTTTAGTTAAATGAAGGTCCAATAACTATAACAACCATTCTATTTGCGTCGGGGGCTAAGCACGAATTCTTTAACCCGGCCACCAACATTTGAGGTGTTCCTAATTAAACTAATTTGTTACAGTTGTGCGTGACGTTATCACATTTATGCTGCACACTGACACAGTCTGATCTCGGCGACATCTTGGACCCCGTCGTGTTCCACTGCGACTGCGCTAAGTCCCTGTTCACGCAGCTATGCCACAAGCTCCCTCCCGAGCACTCGGCATGCCTCAAGATACTGCAGGCCGCTAAGTACGTCACCGTTGATCTGACAGCTACCACCGAGCTCCAGCAACATGCGCTGGGAATTCTACAGGAGATATTTATTTGGGATATGTAATACTTTAACTTTAAATCTTTTAAAACAGATAGTTGGCGTGGTGCATTAATTATCTAAAAATAGGATATCAGATTGTTATGTCGCGAAATGAATATTATTAACGTACAACTTTATTGTCAGCTACAGAAGCTGTTACTCAGCTAATGGTCCGTAGATGGCGTTTTGAACCATAATCAAAAATAGTGTGTAAAGATGTAAATTGTGATCCACCACGAAGTTGTATGGTATTGTATAATAATTCATGAAATTGAATTACGCTTATTACGATACACAATTTATGTTATTTCGATAAATTATTTTACTGTGCCCAAATCTGAGCTTAAAACTGAAGTCATTCGTTCACTCATTCAATTACATTCGTTCGAGATGTGCTAGAGATAGAAATGAGTAAAACTCAAATGAGTACCGTTTTTTAATAAAGCTAGTACTTAAAGGAGATACTCAACGATAAGGATAACTCTAACGATATTGCCTTAAGTTCTAGATTAAGCAGCGTTTATTAATACGAGCCTCGAATTTTAAAATGATAAATCATAGCATTTTCGTACAAAAATATTTTGAAAAAGACTTTCTTTGTCATTTTATTTGGCCTCAATTTCTATTATGTAATTTTCGTTATACGAATAATCGATTAATATTTCTGCGGCCATCATGTAGTTTCTAGGGATAAAAAATATCGACATAAAAGTCTTTATTCGCTATTATTGAAATTGTATAAGTATTAATCCATAAAATAATTGTATTGACTGAGAATTGTAATAGAAAATTGAGCAGTCTATATTTTGAGTAGCCTAATCTACTTGGAATAGAGTCAATTCAATGCTCTTGTTTATATATGTTTGAATGTACATGTGATGCATCGACGAACTCGATTTGATCTGGACTGAGTGTTATTAATTTTATTATAAATATTTTTTAAACATGTTTTTTTTAATAAATAAATTTAAAAAAAAAGGGGAAGAAGAAAGAATACTCTGTTAAAATCTGCATAGTTATGCATCTGCACTCTTAACATTAATTTATTTTGTTATTTCTGTGTCGGAAGGTTGTATCGTAGTTAATGATAATAAATGTTATTTCAATATTTTAATGTTTTTTTATATTATTAACCCTGAGATGTACATATATTCATAAATATACGAAAGGTTACATTATATTTATTTTAGGACTTTCTTTTTGTAGATGCTCAGTTGATGGGCAAAATGCGTATTGGACTTGAGTAATTTTTATTACGGGGCACATTTATATTAATTTTTTATATATAGTTCTAGATTTTTTATTTTTATATTAGTACTTTTGCATCATAAATTACGACATTCATATAGTTATTTTATGTTTACTATCTGTTTTATAATACTCAAATTGTCACAAAAATCTGACAAACTATAAAACTACATGGCCCCGATCTCTAATCAGAAGACTTAAGACCGATAGAAGCGAGCTCAATCGATGAAAGATATCCAAATCTATAATGAAGCACTGCCTATGTTATCTTTCATTACAAACAACTGTGTTAGACTAATCAGTACCACCAACCCAACCAAGCACCGAAAGCATTATGTGGACCGAACCCGTAAAGTCAGTTGTGAAAAACCGCTGGATTAAAAATATGGGCAAATGTGACTTTTGTCATCGTTAACTGTTATAAAGACCTAAAATAGAATGCCATAAACAACAAAAATAACCCGAGTAGTCAGTTTCATCCAGTTTAGGTATATGCCTTATCACGTCAACGGCACGGGGCCACTGATTAAATCCGGTGCCGGCTGGCTCGCCAGGAGATGTCATGAGTGCATTGACGTAGAAAATTAACATTCCGTGATAATAGGTCGCTCGCAGGGTCGGACTGGGCCTCAGGGGCCCGGGTGGCAAGATCAGTTAAGGGCCCGCGCCGCTTGCCTAGAAGGCATCAGGCCGACTAGTGTATTTACACAAAAATATATTCTAAAATAAGGTATAATGAAGATAGGACTAGGTCCCATGGTCCCAGGGTTCGAGACCAACAGCTATGCATTTATAGTTGGGCCCCAAACATTCGCCTGCATTGAAAAAGATGCAATTCAAGACAGACAGACAGGACAGGCGTGCGCAGGCTGGGGCCCGGGTGGCAATCGCCATCCTGCATGTGTGTCCAGTCCGACCCTGGCAGCTCGTGAGTGCGTTATAGGATATAATTAGATTAGCCACCAATAAATAACTGATTTCGTGCAAAGTCCGTTTGGCTCTGAAATCTATGTACATACAGCTTCTTCAGGAACTGTTTGTTATTTATTAGAGCAATTTTGAGTATGTGTTAGAGTATATATTGATATTTTCGTAGATAAAAGTCGGTCGTTAATGGCGCATGATGCTATCTGTTCGACTTGATAGCATTCATAGTCATCATCAAAGTCCACTGTTGGACGATGAGGTTCCGTCAAAGATCGCCACGATGGATCTTCCATAACGGGATTTGTCCCAATCACTACGCTTATTGGTGATCGCAGTAAGATGTTGGTTATACTAGGCTTTCCAATATTCTTGGCAATCTTAATGGAGACAATTCTCGGTCACTATAGTAAGATATTAGATATACGCTGGTATAGGACGTGTTAGTTGCCTTTAAAAACATACTATATCTTGTAGGGCCCAACTAAGGCCAAGTTTAAAAAAATAAGAAAAAAATATTCCATTCGAACATTATAACCTACAAGAGAGTATGCATTGATCTCACTATATCTAATGAGCATTTCACGAGAGTGCCACTGATCAAGGTGAGTAGAGGACCTTGACTGAAGGAGCACCACATTGAAGTTATAACTTATTTTATATGCTCTATGTAGTGACTGGAAAATTATGGAATGAAATCGATTCAATTCATTGATACATCAATGATTTCGATTGTCGTAGTGAATCATTGTAAAAACAAAACTTTAATTTTTTAAGGAACATGAATGAATCCGTGCTTCTATAAATGCGAGAGTGTTTTTGTATTTTTGTCCTTACTTTTCGCCGTAACGGAGAGCTAGAATGACTGGATTTTTAGGGTTTCGTACTCTATTACTGAGACTTCGCTGTCCGCCCGTCTGTCGCCAGGCTGTATCTCATGAACCGTGATAGAGAGTTTAA
Source organism: Carcina quercana (assembly GCA_910589575.2). NCBI lineage: Eukaryota > Metazoa > Arthropoda > Insecta > Lepidoptera > Depressariidae > Carcina > Carcina quercana. Next base: position 8,914,054 of record OU342439.1, read on the forward strand.
ATTTTCACAGATGATGTATTTCTGTTGCCGCTATAACAACGAATAATAAAAACCATAATAAAATAAATATTTAAGGGGGCTCCTATACAACAAACGTGATTTTTGAGACATGCGATGTAACATGTAGTCAACAACTAGCGTCATCTAGTGTCATACTCGTCTACTACTGCTAGCAAGAGGCGCGTTCTTTAGATTGGTTTTCCGTATGTCAAATATCCATATTCTGTACGGAACCCTTCGTGCGCGAGTCCGACTCGCACGTGGCCAATATTTGTATAGCTGTACTTAAAAGCCTGGAAAAGGACATATGCTACTTTTTATCCCAGTCGATACTTTCTGAGTCCACGCGAATAAAGTCGCGGGCAAAAACTAGTGAATTATAAAAATATAACAAGTAAACATTTAACATGTCATTTTTATTTTTTAATATCACAATGAGAGAGAAAAAAACGAAGTTTAAAGGCCAAGGACTGGCAGCAGTGCAGCGTCTTCTAAAATCATGAACTTATTGGCTCCCAATGCCAATCGTGGTGATTACATATCTCTCTTTGGTGGTCATATTGGGAAGAGTAGAGTCAATACTCATATTCAACAATGAATTTCTGGTTGACAAATAACAAAGAAGCTGATTTCCGTCACCTAATTACAAGTAATTGCGCAATTTTTCTCAATTGTGGTCCGGGTCCGTAACTATAAACATTACTGTACAAAGTTAACGATAAGTCAACAAATATTTCCATTGTTTGTTTGGCTGTAAGCACCGAAAATAACAATTGTGTATCCAATTATTTTAACGATTTGCGCACGAAAATACTTCACTAATGATATGATATAGACTTGTGCGTGCTCGTTCACTGAGCGGATCGCTCCGTACTAGTACAATTGCTCAAATGTACTAGTTCGGACTTTTAGTACAACTAGTACAGTAGTACACTGAAACTCTTTAATAGTATGGCTTGTTCCCGGTCCCGACGGTTCATGCTCCGTTGTTGTTTCCGATCTTCAGAAGGAAGGACCGACAGTAATAAGTACTATCGTACACTGGAATGAGCTCATATCATAAAATCTGTGCCGAGTGGGGGAGCTCAGACGATGAACGGATGATTATTAATCAATACCAAAATCATATTACTTACTACTGACTAGTGTTGTCTGTATAACATCGATCTCGACGAGATGTGCATTTTTAGGGTTCCGTAGCCAAATTGCAAAAAAAACTGAACCCTTATGTATTCGTCATGTCTGTCTGTCCGTCCGTATGTCACAGACATTTTCTCCGAAACTATAAGAACTATACTGTTGAAACTTGGTAAGTAGATGTATTCTGTGAACCGCATTAAGATTTTCAGAAAAAAATAGAAAAAACAATAAATTTTTAGGCTTCGCCATACCTAAAACTAAAACTTAAAATATATGATGTGCATTACCATGCAAACTTCCACCGAAAATTGGACTCGCCCATGAAGGGTTCCGTAGCAGCAAGTAACATAATATAAAAGTTCTTGTATTTCGTTGTATTCGAGTTGATTGAATCATTCTCTTATTTTAGAAGTTATATGGGGGGAAGGGGGGGCACACATTTTTCGTTCCGTTTTTTTTTTGACATTTGGCAACGGAACCCTAAAACTCATATCATGGAAACTATTGACCGGTAAACTAGACTTTGCTGATTTCATAGATCTCATCGATCTGCCTGTCGAGTCACGTTTTGTAAAGAAGTAAAAATCTGAAAATTCGTCATCTCGCTTACTCCCGTGTTTGAGAACGAAACCTTTCACTCACGCGAGTCGTGAGACTGCGTGAGACGTTCGGTCAACTTCGGTCTCGGTCGCTTCGGCTCGGCTGGCGGCTGGTTGACGTTTCGTTCGGACTACTTCGGACGCTCGCTCGCTCGCCGCTCGGACGTCCGAGTGTACTAAATGTACTAAGAGCAGAAAATTTACGGAATAGTTCGCTCTAGTACACTATTGGGAATTAGGTCTTTTTAGTTCTTAGTACATGTACTACACAAGACTAATATGATAACCTAACACTTCTGAAACTAAAATATTCCGTTGGGACACAGTAATATAAAGTAGCATTATGTACCTATGCCTAAGCAAGATGTACCTATGTAAATTACGCCCTTTAAGTATATTCTTTAAATATGAATGCTTATTGGTTACTTAAAATATCCTATAGTAACCTTTTATTAATGAAGGATGAAACATTAAACGTTTATCCAGAAGACAACTAAGAGACAAATTAACAGAGATTATTGTGATACTGTAAACTAGAACTAGAATTTCTACTTTACTAATCTGGTTGTAGATTAGTTTAAGAGAGTAAGCGAACTATTTATTTATTTTCAGTTTGGTAGAAACAACAGAGAACAGAATATTTTATACTTAAATAAATTAAATTAAACAATAATAAATCAATCTGCCGCCAAAAACATTCTCGATAAGGTTTGAATAAAATATAATTATGAAAGGTCAAGAGAAAGGTTTTACAATATTAACTAAGCAAGCAGCACGTTCAAATAGACAGACGTTCGAATCCTTAGGATTAATCTGGGTCCTAGCTCCTAGGTACTAAGTCGGGAATGTTTTGACAAACAAAAATTACCATTGAGTTTTCGGTAACTGAAAATATCTTGAGGAAACCCTGTTCTCTGAGCCCGCGTGGCACCGGGATGGTTGCTGCTCAAGGAGATGGTTGTCCCCTAGGTACCCTAGATAAGGCCCATGGGTGCAGTAAAATCACTTAGCTGCCGTATTGTCGCTTAAAATAATACAGAGCAAAGGCACTCCCTCTAAAAACCTCTCGATTATCAGGTTCTTTGGAAATCGTATCGTCTAGCTTGCTATAATTTTCATTATTTTTCTAGGATGCTGATGTCTGATGCTAGGATTTTACATCTCATCATCTCAAGTGGAAGCCCATTGTATTTAAAACACACACATTCGAATATAAATCATTATACGTTCGAAACTTCTTTCCTGAAACCGATCATGTTTGGAGCTATATACTCGTGATTGGTCATTGGGATCCGGTTGTTTATTAAACATCACCGGCTTCTGGGAACAACGTGGGTGCCTTTTATATATGTTATAGGCAAACTCCGAAGCTCCGGCGCTCCTAGGTTGGACTGGTCAATCCTCAGGTCAGACTGAATGACTTAGTCAAAGCCCAAACAAATGTAAATTTTCGGCCTTTGACTAAACGATTTTCGTCAAACCTGGGAGAGACTAATTTGGTCAGGCAAACGTCAAAACACAATTTTATTAAATCGGGGTTTGACGAGTCAAACTCCGATATAGGTATGAAGTGTCTTATCTTCGTATATTTGGAAGCATTTTATCATTTAAGCAGCTTTCAAGTCTTAAGAACCGCTTAACTCTGCCAGTTCTGACACCTGATTGGTCAGCTTACGTGATTTTCACTTTTATATTTGAGATGCTTTGAGAGAATGCCGTGTGGCATTAGGCCCGTCTTTTGTACGATGTGCAATAAAGTATAAAATAAATAAATAAATGCTTTGGAATATACGGAGGTAAGTTTGTAAGATTAAGTATAAAAAAAATAACAAATCGGAACACCGCGAGAGACATTATGAACCTGTTTAAACATGTTCAGATCAACGTTTGACCGAGTTTTGCAGTCGCTTCTAGGATTGACTAGGCCAAAACCGAAACAGAATAATTTACTTTCGACGTTTGACTGAAAAGTTAGGAGCTCCTGGGTTTGACTAAAAATACTTCAGGCAAAGGGCGAAATTGAAATGTATTTCGGGGATTGCCTGATGGCTTTGGCCAAACCTAGGATAAACCAGTCCTTCCGCGAAGAGACTGTGTATCGGACTTTGACTATAACATATACACAACACATCACTGTAGCTGTAGCTACGTGCAAGTGTACACTGACGTGTTGATGATGATCTGTCTGCTGTAACGTGATCCGCGCACGCTCCCGCCTCGCCTAACTTATGATTGCTACTATAGCATAATTTAAAAAAAGTAATTAATTTGGTGCATCATAATATAATCATAAGAGTCAATATTTTTACAATCCATTTTTACGATATAGTCAAAAACTGTGCTGAAAAGAAAATATTACAAACCTGTTTTATAATGAACAAACAAAGACCTTTCACCCCACTTGATCAGTGACTCCACTTTGAAATTTCAACAAGTTAAGATTATAAGGGTTCCATATTTAATCGGATGTTAGGGAAAACCGTAAAAGTTAAAAAGATAAAAAAAGTTGATTAAATGTTTGTCACATACATACGAGTATGACGTAGTTTTTGTGGAATTCAGGACATAACGATATTATATTTTATTAATGGTTTCCTTTAAGTATGTACTTTATTTCAATCTATTCTATTGAATTACACAATCATTTGTAATATGGCTTATAAATCTTATAATCGATTATTTGGTAAATCCGAGTACTTAGCTCGACTATTTCTGCAAAATAAACGTAATGAGTTTGCAATAGATATGAAGAGATAAGAACATTTAAATAAATTAAAAACTATTTAACTAAAAGATTTCCAGACAAATGCGCAGTAAATCATGCGCATACATTTTTATTTGTTCATTAATGCATAATACAAGTAGACTAAGATAATATAACATACTAAGATAAGAACATACTCATACTACGTACGTACTACTAAAATGACATGTGATGCTGTCACTGAGTACAAAAAGAATGATTTTGTACAATTACTTTAAATGCAAAACTGTAATTCCAATGTAATGTAAAGACTAAAGACAAAAGTCTTTGATCAGTGCGTGTTGCCAGTGATGACATACGGAACCGAAACGTGGTCTTTTACTGTGGGCCGAATAAACAAGCTCAAAGTCACTCAGCGAGCAATGGAACGAGTTATGCTCGGAATTTCTCTACGTGATAAGGTCCGGAATGAGGAAATCCGTAGACGAACGAAGGTCACCGACATAGCTCGACGAGTCAGTGAGCTGAAGTGGCAATGGGCAGGCCACATCGCTCGAAGAACCGATAACCGGTGGGGAGTAAAGGTTCTCGAGTGGCGACCACGTACCGGGAAACGTCTACCAGGCCGTCCCCCCACTAGATGGACCGACGACCTGGTTAGAGTCGCGCGGAGTCGCTGGATGCAGGTGGCTCGGGACCGGTCGATGTGGCGTACCATGAGGCGTACTATGTCCAGCAGTGGACGTTTCCCGGCTGATGATGATGATGAATTCCAATATTTTTGATACATATATAGATTTTTTAAATAGTGTTCAAGTGCAGACCGAATTTGAATCAACTCTTTAGAACTATTAAAAAATAAAAACGCCCAACGGACATTTTTACTAAAAGTTTACGTCAGTGTTGCTATCTGTAAGTGAAAAGCCCTTAACTTTACGCGCCATAATTTGAATACAGCTCGAAAAAGCGCGAGATTTCTTTAGAGGATATTGATTACGTGACCTGTAACCAAGCGTGGTATTTTGCGGTTAAAATTACACGCTTAGCTGCACCCCACTCCCTAAACGGGTCACGTAGTATGGGTACGTTCCCTAATGAAAATTACCGTTCCCTAATGAAAAGTACTAAATAAACGGGTGCAAATTAAAACGGAAATTTAGATTGTCAGTAATTTGTTTAGGCTGATATCGTAAGCCTGTGATTAAGAAAACTGCAAGACCGAAATTATCTTATCTGAACTGAGAATCTGACTCGCGGTAGACACAGGAACGCTGCTCGTTTTTCCAATGTTATCTAGTATTTTGATTACGCATCACAACCGTGAATGACTAACTGTATGATAAATCATAATATCTTATTGATAAATGCTTTCACTACACTTTCGTAGAATCAATCATATTTACATTCAATTCACGGAAAATTACAAATATTATCGCCATTGGTTTTTAGGGATTCTGAGAGATCCGTAATTATTATTCTTTTGTTGTTTTTTACGACTATCTCATGAATGTGAGATCCATTTCCATTAGGTTAAAAGAAAAAAATCGCATAGTTTTGCGTAAATTTCTTGTTACCTGTGTTCGTATACTATATTGTACACTCGAGTACACAAATATGTATGTATCCACTTTTGAACCATGTCACATTCGCTCTTGCTTGTTCCTATGTAGTGTGTTGAAGGAAATGTACTGACATTTCCTAAAGGTGAATGTAATAAGGTTCAAACGTGGATACATATTTTTGTACTCGAGTGAGTTTGTTTGTTTCTCTTTCCTTCCCGTCGTAACGAAGAGTGAAAATGATTCGATTTTTTGTTGTAGGTTTGAAGAAGGCTTTATTTATTCTGATCGTATAAGTAGTTAGTAGTACCCATGGAATGATTTATATAATCCACGCAGGCGAAGTCGCAGGCAAATGCAAGTTAAAAGATAAAATAATTAAATGACTGCTCTTTACAGCATTTGATTGGTATTTCCATTCTAGTTGCGCATTTAGACAATATTAGTTTCACGCATATTTTTCTTTAAATTAATCTCTATTGCTCCCATAAAGGTAAAACAGGTAAAAAGATTATCGCCCGCCTTATATAGTATTAGGCACAGGAACATCTTTTTAGCTTCATGATTGCTCCCGCGATGGACAGATTGTAAAATGGAATGGAACACGATATGTATTGATTTTCCACAGCTGGCATAAACAACTGGACTGACGCATGAAATTTTTGTCAATAGTCTTCGTGAAAAGGCGAGAGAATATGAGGCTTTGTTCTTTGATGATCGTAGTCAATGGGATCAAGGATTTTCTTATGGTTGCGTTTTACTGAGTAAACAGGGGTCGTCCTAAAGCCAGAACTATACAGCAGGAATTCCTTATTATCTAAGACGATCTTATCAAAGAAGCAATAGGTCTACATAAACGGTAGGAAAATTACACAATATTTCGAAATTCAACTATGTGTTTTTCATGGTTTGTAATAAATTGTGATGCAAAGAGCGCTGAACACATAAAAAGTGATTGAATTTCAAATTTCAACTTTTCAAGAACGACACTGGATATCATGCATGACTGTCGGATCTTTACAATACGATACTTCGATTCCCATCTGGGAACTGCGATCCGAATTGTAATTTTCTAGTCCTAGTAAAATATACATCTAAAATAAGCGATTCGAGTTTACGATGACCCGGGGCCCGTGGCTTGTTATTTCCACGCAAGCTGCTCGATATAGCCCAGCAAATGCTCGGTATTTTGCAGACTGGCGCCAAACGCGTGAAAAACTCATTGCCGACACACACTGGAGTGTCGACATCGTTTTCTTTCTAGAAGTATACCTCGCTTCGTAAGCGAGACGTGTATGTGGGGTGAATATTTAACAGGCGATTCACTGAAAATTATATTTTAAGAATAATGTATGAATTTTAATCTCTGTAGTTAGTAATCATAATAGGGAATATGCATGAATTTTTTTTATGTCTTAAATTAATCATTTACATCTTTATAACATAGAAAAAAATATAAATAGGCTTGAAAATAGTCAAGTTATTTTTTAACGTGAAATTTAAAACATTGAATAAATTTGAGCCGTTCAAACGCCACCATTTTGCGCGCGCTTATGATGACGTCATTGGTCATGTCCTGTTTGTTTACTGTAGTAGCGTTTCAGTTACTTAATACTTATTTTCAGTTTCAATTGCTAAACAAATCATGGAAGAAGTTAAAAAACCTTCTTACAAGTATTGTATGGTACCGAAATGTTATATATGTATGGTACGAAACTACCATTATTACACCAGATAAAGTGTTTTTTTCGTATTCCACGCGATGCAAAATTACGAAAACAATGGTGTAAGATGTTAATATTAAAATAGGTATAATGATATAGACGTAAATTAGGAGTTTAGGAACAATTTTAAAGACAAATGGTTATGTATAGGTTATGTTTTGTTGTATTATTTAAACGAGAACAAAAATATATGTTATTTACTAATATATACCATGTAACATAATAATTACCTTGCAGCTTTCACTCCTTTCATCTCTGCGCTCGTAAAATCGAGATTTGATGCATAAAATGCTGACATCTTTATTTTCGGTAGATTATCCGATTGTGCTTTGACAAAACCAGTTTCTGTCATAGTCTTAGATTGACTACAAATTAATTATTCACAAAGTAACTACACAGAAATACAGTTTTAAACAGTTTTTCTCACAAACACTATTAACACAGTATGAATATCGACGCCGATAGATGCAAGACGGAACCATTGACGTCACATTTCGTTTCGACCAATACTGACGCGTTGTGTAAGTTTGAATTTCCCTCCCATATTTTTACTTTTTATATAATATTTTCTGGGTTTAAATAATAACTAAATAAAAAAATACATTTGAAGTATAATGTAAAGACAATAAAGAATCTAGAAAAAATATTCGAAACAAATTTAAATTTTAAAAATAAAGTACTTGTTTCAAACTATATGCCTACCATCTCTTGACAAATAACGCATAGTCTGAACCGTCATTGGATCTTATAGGAGGAGGATCTTAAATTTGGAGGAAATATTAGGGGTATTCTTGTTTCTTTAAGATGGATACGTTCTCTAATAAAACCTACGCAGATGAAATCACGGTTTTATTTAGGTTTAGATTTGTATTTTAAATTATTCTTGTTAGTGCATGTCGGACTTTGAAAAGTGTTACATTTTACACTGGCTTGACACTATTAATTGTACACAAAAATAAATTAAATTAAATACAAAATAAGTACCGAAATGGGATATACCGTTAAAAGCGATCTCTTCTAGGCAACTTTACTAGCAGGTAAAAAACGGCCTGACAATCTATCGCTTTTCCTCATGACATGATGTTACGATGTATCTGGAACCTTCTAGAAAACTAAACTATAGGCATACATTCATACACACTCTTTTCGTTTCTGTGACCGATTTGCCGGAACTATCTAGAAAAATCTGATCCGAAAATGTATACTATCACATATCTCAGTCAAAATGAGCTTGACTAAAATCTAAGAATTAAATTTTAATTTAAAGTAAATTATTATTATTACTTTTGCTTGCACGTTTTACTTACGCAACATGCGCTTATGAGTTTTGCCATGTTTTGCTCCATGTACATTCATTCTTCTGACTTTATGATGTGAATATTCTCCGTCTGATTTAAGGGCATAGTAATATAGTAATGGAGATTATGAATCAATAAAATTGGCGATTTAGATTAATTTGGTCATGTGCCAGAGCCGTAACGTGCAGACTTTCCCGGGGCGCCACGCAATTGCCCCACCCGCCGTTCCTGACCGAAGTTTTCATAAATATATGCATAATTTGGTCTGAACTTTGTTCCGAAATCAGGCCGCAATGACGTCGACCTCGGCGTATTCAGACGTATCAATAGCTTCTACGACGCATGCGTAACTGTCTGCATATGTGTGAGTAAAGTCTGGCCGAGCACGCGGTCGGTGCGTGATCCTATTTCCGTCTCTTTCACGTCTCATATCAGCGTCCTCTTCCGTGTGCAAGACTGGGGAGGGACACAGGGATGGAGTCTGGGAAACCAAAGTCCCATGGTCCTCCTTACCTTGGTTTTTGATCCAATGAGTGAATAGTGTACAAAATTATCATTATCTGTATGTACTTTCTATTCTGGTTGATGTTTAGCAAAAAAGAGATCGTAATTTCTTTTCCGTTAAAAATCACTGTGAAATGGTATTCCAAACATTTATTTAATGGTTAAATTAAATATTTATTCATATTTTAGACATGAATCGGTTAATAGTCGAACACCTAAATTTAATCGGCTGCAACGGGGTGTGGTATGGATTCAATTTCAAGAATGTGGCTTTAACAGGTAACATAGACATTCGTTATAACAGTAACGTCACGTTATCCAGTCCATTGTGGACTAGGACATATTGGTAATTGAGGCGCGCCTCACTCCGGCCCTGTTCGGGGATCACCGTTCAGCTCAAGTTTATATACATTATCGCGTGCGGCTACCCTCAGTCGTGCTCGAGCTGTCTCACTGTACGCTTACCAAGCCGCATTGTGCCCAAAGTTCGCTTCGACTATTCAATTGTATGTCATATCTGTGCTTTCTGCTGATTTAGAAATCGCCACGTGGTCCTGAACTGAGAACACTAACTTGAGAATTTAATCCTGTTGAGGTAAGTCGCGGAGTCTAAATATTTTACGAAATAACGGATGAAACCAGAAATATACCATCAAATGTATTTAAGGAAAACTGAAACGTTTTTCCGATCGCACTAAAACACGTACCAATGTGTTTAAACAGAGTTTAGTAATAAGTAACAGTTAGATGCTAGAATGTTCTGGTAAAAAAGAGCTTGTGCAACGGTTAATGGCCGACAATTTTATGCAGCACACCGTCCGTCAGCGTCGCGATCACTTTCTCTCGCACTGAACTCGACAGCGCAAGTCCAAAGGTGGTATTCTAACAACTGGACACTTTCATCTTGCTTCTAGTTTAATTTAATCGCATACGTGGTGGTTACTGGTTAGAAAGTTAATATATTCTAAAGAAGTCCCCACACTTTTTGTATGTCAATTATTGTTAATTTATACAGTAGGTATAATAATTATGTACCAACAACAGCCCAACAAAGAATCTGTAAAATAAATAAGTATTCTTTATCTAATTTAAAGACTTATCTGTCTGCTACATTGGGCAACCCTTTCAATGTCGTTTTCAATCCATCCATTTTACTTTGGTTTCAATACAAACAATATTTTTTTTTGCCTGATTCAATGCAATTTACATTTTCACATTGTTGCGTGCAATGGTTTACAGAAGCTCATTTCGAATTGTACCGGTGACGTGCCTAAAACGAATTACACGCTGGAGTTAACTGCCAAATAAAACATCGATAGCTAAGCGATACTTCCTATCAGTGGTATGAATTCAAACGACGGAAATAATAAAAATGTAACAGCAGCAACAGCATGTTGCTTTTATTATAAAAAGTTTGGATGGGTGACTTACCTGTTCCCGGGCAATAAAGCCGCTTTTTTTATAATCCGACCCTCCTAAAAGAGAACGTTGATTGTTGAAGGTTTTATTTGAAGTTGGGCTTTTAAATGCCAACGCATGGCATTCAAACTAAGATCTCCTACTTACTTCCTACTTGTTTCCGAATTTCCGATCCTACAGTGATGCGCTTGCGCATAGCAACTCACTACTTACTGATCTCAAAAACGCGAAAGTGTGTCTGTTGGTTTGTTGATTTTTCGTTCAACAGGACAACTGATTTATGTGTAATTTTGCATAGATATAGAGAAACAATCAAATCAAATGAAAATCTGTATGAACCTAGAATAATCCTGGCCTTTTCCAGTGTTCCTAATGTCGACCAGGCCGCACGTATCCTTATGTAAATAAACCAAATTCGCAATGAAATTGATATAAAATTCGGACAGGGCGGCCGGCTGGCGGCGGCGTGAGCAGATGGAACGGAAAATTCCACTACTGAAACACCTGCTGGACTTTGAACCTTTTGAACATTGACGTTGAACAATCGTCAAAAAACAAACAACAGTTTCAGTAAATACCTCAGATGAATATAGTAGTAATTAATAATATGTGTATGTCTGTGTATGAAATTTGAATTTTTTCATTAAATTTCATTTGATTAAATTTTTTTATTTGAGTTTACGTGCTCTTTTTGATTATTATAATATTATAATTGTATATTACCTTAATTAATATTAACTACAAGGGCTACTCGAATTTTTTCAAAATAAAATTCAATATTGTATTAAACGTTCATACTCGTATTGTGAAACCGAATGCTAGAATCAGCGATTAAGAAATAATGTCCACGTTATCGCAACATAAGGAAATGTTAAAACATTAGCTATCTTACACAATAGGGCATCTAAAATCAGGCTATATTAAACAAGAATGTTCTTATTTCATCCAAAGTCGATCTCAAACATTCGAGCGTTCTTTTACGATTGTGAGGTCTCACGACAATCGCTGTGGCTGCGTCTGTGGACAGCCTACGCACAACAAACGCACAACAGAAAGTTATTATGTGAAGTTCTTACTACATGCAAGGGTTCCGTATGAATTTTATTATGATATGTAATATGACATGCCGTGAGCCAGGTGGCATTTATGTTTCTTTTTTTAATGTTAAGTGATCACATGTTTTGACAAAATACTCGTATTTATCCTCAACACTGTGTGATCAGATTCCGAATTATGATATTGAAAGAATATATAGTGTTATAGTTTCTTCTTTACCTACCACCACACTGGTCCCACTACAATTCCTGCCAAGACCAACCATGGCACTATAAACGATGCAATTACAACTGAAACTAGTAGTAAAGTAGGAGTGACGTAGAAATAATGAATCTGAGTCCCAGGACAAGTAAATGTAATGTTTTTTCTTCTGTTTGTCGATAGATATTAAAAACAACCAACAATTAAGATGTTAGCCAGCCCATCAATGGAAATGCAAACTGAAGAAGCCCCATTGGCCCTGCAGCGTCTCTGGAACCTGACCAGGGCTCGTCTTGCTGGTACATCTACTGCCTTAGATGAGGAACCAGCCTTAGTGGAAACTCTACCATTTGCCCAGGTAAATTGGACAATTCAAACATTTAAAACATTTTATTGTAACATACATTGGCTCAGCATTTTGCTGTTGCACGAGAGTTGCACAGCTGAAATTCCTGGTGAAGTTGAATCGGAATGTGCAGCAAACAATTTAACTGTAGAACTGTAAGTAGATTTTAAGAAGAATATATATTATCGTCAATTTCGTTCAAAGCATAAAAAAGTTGATTCATACCATGGTAAATCAGTTAGCAGGTATTGGACATTTATAATTAAAGGCAACCAGTAATACGAGAAAATTGCGTACGTGTTTCTACACTCGAGTACAAAAAATTTATCCACTTTTGGACCATGTCACATTCGGCTTTAATTGACATTTCATTCAACACACTGTGTGAACAACCAAGAGTGAATGTGTCATGGTTCAAAATTGGATACATATTTTTGTACTCGAGTGTACATGGTTATATCACACGAAATATATTCGTTTCTAATAATAAAGTCGATGTATGGATGTTCAAGGTTTAACAATTTGGTTTGTGTAAATAAATTTCACATCATAAGCTTTGAAACTTCCTGTAAACATGTCGTTTACATAATACGACTATATGTAGTTTTTGGCTAAAATATCTTATACTTAACTTCAAAATAATTCACATTTGAAGCAATAATGTTATACCTGAGCTATAAAATAATCGATACTGCTTCTGTATTTATTACATGTCAAGGACTAAAGGCTATTAATGTCTGGCCTCCTTTTGATATCAGTCATTACGTCTGGAGTTCAAGATAATACGTATCAAGTTTATTCACTAGTAAAGTAGCACACTGTTTTTCTGCAATCGTAAGTTTTTATTTATTATATGGTCAGGTCTGTTTTCATCTGATCGTTACGAAGATAAGGTCATGGAAGTGCGCTCAAAAATGTTTAGGTGCGCATGACAAGCGTAGTAGTGCGCTCAACAAATGTGGAAGTGGACTCAACCACTGCTGAAGTGCGCTCAACAAATGTGGAAGTGAACTCAACAAGTGTTGAGGTGCGCTTAACATCTGTAGAAGTGTGCTCAATAGGTGTGGAAGTGCCATTGCCGAAAATTCTCTAAATGTATGTACTTATGTTCTATAGGAACCGGAGGTAGCTCCGAAGTCCTTGATCCCTGTGCCGAGCGATTATGAGAGCGACGGAGAAGAAGCTTTTCTCGAATGTGACGTACCTGTAAGTATTATAAAAATAATATGTTTAACATTATCAAGAAACTAACAATTACATTGTAATTTTTATTTGTATGCATGATTAAAACAAGTATAAAACTTTACATCATAGAATTAGATGAAATATTTTGGAAGATGTTAAGAACATTGGTTTTAGACATGACAAAGTTTTGAAGTTACAGTATAAAAATTAATTTATCAATAATAATAATAATATACTAACTATCACATCTACAAGTTCAAATATTGAAGTAAATAAAAACAACTCACTAAATATTATATGAGGGTCACTATTACACTATTATGTGACTTTAATAGCAGTATAAGTTAAATTATTATATAAATGGTTTTAATACAACTCAAGTGTAACATGCACTTGTAATTAGGCCTTTAGTCAGTTTTAAATGAATATGTAAACCTTATTTATTTACTTGTTAATGTATTGCGGCACCTGGTTAAATAGATTTCGTAATGAGCATCTCATTAATATTTATTAATTGGAGTTTGTGACTCATTGTGATAATTTTGCTTTAAAATGTACACATTCGTGGAAGCAGGAAGCTTATTTATACGTATACTATCAAAAAGCCTGTTGTTGGATGCACTCGTGCTATGATGAAAATCTTTTGTGCTCAATTTCTATGGCTTTTGTTGTTGTTTCCTTGTGTAAACAATAGAATGAGGTCTCAGTAATAATTGGAAGTAATCGTGGCAATGAAATAACGTTGCTTTTTCATAGAAATTTTAAATACTCGTAATTAACTAACGATTATTTACTAATTAGTTTAGTTGTTATTTTCATGTTTATGAGAGTGTTACACTGATGTGGACTATTTAGGGGCACAGTAGTGCTGAGACAAGCCGATTATGAGAATTAATTTTGATACTTTATGATTTAACGTATTCTATTCATGTTCGATTTTGTTGACCTAATAATCTCACGTTCATGAAGTTGAGGTATTTTCTTCGAAATCTAAACAACGATTTGGGAGCTAGGAGGACAAGGAATCTAACAATCATACTAACGAACATTTATCCCAAATTGATTACCCTTCTCATTCTGCACCATATTGGGTTAAAAAATCACAGATAAATAAATAAATTAAAGGTAGGAAGCTATGTATGACAGTACGTTCTTATCGTGACGTAATTTTTCTGGAATGAACTAAATGACCGTGGAAACCTACGTCAAAACTTGTTACAAAATCTTAGAAGAATATCCCCCAGACATGGCTCAGTGTGCCACGAGACCAGTAATAAGTCATAGTATTGGCCGCCACACCCCCCACGAGTGACTGATAATATATATGTTGACGTCATACCCTGACCTCTATGTCTGGACTCGACAAACAATATGACATACTTGTCGTTAACGATGTATGTGACAATAATGAAACTAACAAGTATCTATGAGTCGAGGTGATTTGGTCTCTTTTGTAACTGAGCGACTTGGCGTAAGAATTGACGAGTAAAAAATAATTTTCATTATTTATTTACTATAGGGAAACATTAGCCATCAGTTAAATATAGTGTGTGCCAAACATAGACTGTGCCAAGATAAAATAAACGATGGACTTAAAAGATTCATAAAACTTTAAGTTTTGAATTTCTTTTTAATCTAAAAATAGGGTTGAAATTGTTAGTGTTTCTGACGATAAGTCATGAATAATAATAATAAAAATAATATTCTAGTCATAATTTTTGAACTAAATCCAACCGCAGTCAGTATTGTGGTCTGAAAATTACGTTTCGATCTCGATTCGAAAAGCTGCTGATTGACAAGCTTTTTAACTCCCTGACGGATCTCTGAGTTAAATCGTTAATAATTATTAGTTTATTAGGAATGCACACATGTCTGTTTTATTCTGTTTACTGAAACTAATAACATTCTATGTTTTTCGTACATGTTTTTTACCAGGCAGTCTGATTGTCTACTTCAAAGTCTTCGTTTCAATGGTGCAGTTGAAATGCTTCATTGATTCGTTTCTGAGAGTAAGGTCGACAACTTTTAACGTCGCTGTAAGATTTCTATTTCCGAAGAATTCTAGAGAGAAAAAATCTAGTGATAACCTTCGCTGAAGGTTTCTGGTATCGATTGATGGTTACAGTTATAGAATGACTGTAGACATGAACGTAGGACGGTTGGTTTTAGACGAAATTAATTTAAATAAACATAGCGATATTGATACCTCATTGATATTAAATTAGATAAATATTATCAAGTCACGTACGAGTTCTCATACCATGATGCGAAATTCAAAACGTGTTCTAATTCTAATCAAACGACACGTGTAAGTAGTTTCTAATAAAAAATGATTACAACTTTAATCATATTTGGTACTAGATAAATACAAGTTAGTTAAAAAGCACGATTCAGTGACATTTGACTAAGAAAAGGCATGCTTTTCCAGCGAGGCGTTTATTTACTGTCGCGACAAAATATAAAAAGATATCCAAGAATGTTGTTTCGTATCGTTTTTGTTTCGGATTGCATTCGGATTTGGTTCAATTTGTATGAAACCGAAATTCGAATTTTAAACGGATTTCGTTTGGTCGTTTTTACGGTACCAGCCCAGTAGCTTATCTCTCAGCAACTACTAATGTTAGATCCGTCACGATCGTTTTTTTGTAAAGTGTCGGGCAATTCTTGTAGGCAAGCTAAAGACGCGCAGTTCGTCCCGAAATAGTGCACGCGGGAAACAAAAATAGATTAGATTCAATCTAGCGGACGGACTTTGTTCCCGTCTGCCGAACAACAAATCAATCTTTATTGCGAGTGAAGGCGTAGCGCAATTTCAATCTGTTAAAAGTACATACCTACATGTAAATAGTTAGATTTGTTGCGCACTAATGCTTTTATTTATACAAGACATGAAGGGTATCTGTCTGAGAGACTTTATTTCTGCGCTTTACTACTTTTAGTGCTGTATTTCGTTTGTAAATATAGCGTTTGTTTTTATATTATTAGCTTCAACTGAATTTTCATATTTACAGTCTTGATAAAATAGATATTAGTAGCTATTAGGGAAGTAATGAGATTAACCGCTCATTTTTTAAAAGAGTTTATATAGATCTTCTATTGAACTTCCTATATGTAGATCCAATCGTTATAAGGAGCTAAATTAGAAAATTTATTCCAAAGAACACACTAATCAAACGCTTTGGTATTTTTGCATTCACCAAAACGGTGAGTGTTTCTTTGTATTATTGATTGATATACTTGCTATACTTTAGACTCTTATTTAGCGTTTTCAGTACATAACGCCGTTTGGAAACGGCCAAAATGGCCGTCTAGAAGCTGAATAGTTTTGCTGAGGTGTGCATTTACAAAGGCCTTTGTCTCCAATTTCAATGTTTACAACAGTTTGTCATACGTCAGACCACACCTACTTACTAAATCATGTTTTCTAATTTTTTGGCAACAATTAAGTCATAACTGGGACTTGTGCCAAGTAGAATGTTTTGCCTTAACATCCTCTACTGTGTCTAGTGCTGTCCTCGACTCTGGTCATTACACATATTTATTTCAATTTTAATTAATATAATTTATTTAAAAAAATGTTAACGGCTGTCCTGGCTTGTGAAGAGTACGACGCTTGGTGTTTGGAGTTCTTTGAACTGGAACCAGTAAATACCGTGTTTTGTGTGGATCAAATACACTTTGTGGATTTAAAATGAGGCGTATTTGTTGGTATTGTTTTCAGTTCATTATCTCAATAACTTAGTAAACATAATTTCCTATAGTAAATGTGGTTGTATCGTTTTACCGTGGTTTCCACTTCAGTAGTTTTATAAAGTCACGTGTCACTTCAGAGCACATCTCCTTAGATCACGTTTCATCGTTGTTGTTAGTTAGTAGATGATCATTTGTCTAGAAAACTTTAAAATATATGATATTCGACGGTGTATTATCATTCTTTATACTTAAAACGTTTACTCTCTTTAATAATCTTCCTCATGATTTAAAAGGAATTAGCACCTTAAATAATAGTCAAATGTGCAACTGGTTACAAATTAATAATTCTATATATAAAACTGTCACAAAACCTCTAGTTTTAAATATTCTTAATTTGTCCTTAGGAACAACCGGAACCCGTATT
The DNA here is from genome assembly GCA_910589575.2 of Carcina quercana. Classification (NCBI taxonomy): domain Eukaryota; kingdom Metazoa; phylum Arthropoda; class Insecta; order Lepidoptera; family Depressariidae; genus Carcina; species Carcina quercana. The sequence continues at coordinate 8,931,906 of OU342439.1, forward strand.
TAGAGGTTATTGGACGGAAACGGCATTCTCTAAAGAAGTATTATTGGATGCGAGCACCCTCGGCGATGTCCCCGCTGTGTATCGCGTGCCGCAACCTGCCCCGCACCAGTTCCCCGTGATCGGAGTCTACATCGACCCTCGCGTCAGAACCGGCTTCCGTTACAAAGTCAGACCGATGCAGGTGAGACTAGACATCGAATCAAAAAACCATTAACGTTGTCGCAAATCACGCAGCTGAGGGGAACCATCAACTTGCACAAAGAAGTGTTGATGATTGCAAGGAACTGGAAACTTGTAAATGCAATGATCGACATTTCTCACTTGATTTTGTAAAATTGATGTGCGCTTAAGCACTGTGATGGTTCCCCATCAGATCGTTGTATGTGCTTAACCATCGTTCAATGAAATCGCTTCTGTTATCATAATTCGGAAAAGAAAAACTACGAAGATCCATATCGCTTGGGGGCAAAAATATATCACTGGACTGCGAAAGATACGACCGCAGTATTGGAGACTTGACAGCGTTGAGTTTGGATACCAAAAGACATCTTTAAACATGATTTTTTAAATTTTAATTAAACGGTTCTTTGAAGAATTTCTAAAATAATGTTCTAAAAAGATTAGGTTGAACAGATTCTCTTGCTATTTGAAGTAATCGAGTTTGTGGTTACGTATTAGACATTTTTGCATCCTTTACAGAATCGAAGGGATGGTGAGTTGTTACGTTGCGCTGCAAGAATGTTCTCGAACTTGGCGAAAATTCTTAAGGAATCAGTTTTAATGAGCTCTCTGTAATTATGAAAATGTTTGTCCAAAAAGCTAAGTTTGTCCAAAAACCAAGGAAGAATTTTCGCTAAGTTTAATTTCAAATAACCACAACCGATCTAGGCTGACTTCTGATTATAGTCATTTTTATTTAGTAAATAATTTTCAATGATAGATGTTATTTATTAATCAAAATGTAAGGTTGTCATATAATTTGTGCGACAAACATAAAAATTATGTATGTGAATTTTGAATTTACTTTTACAATATACAAAAAAGATTTTGTTTTACTTTCTAAGAGGTACTCTGCAAATGTTATTAAATTTTGTGAAAAAATGATGTAATGGCAACCTTACACGAAGTGTTTAAAGATGCTCTTCCCCTTTCCCATAACAAAAAAACATGATTCACCGATCCAGATTCAATGAAAAATTTCGCAGTCGTTTTCAGCAGTCCAGAATTCGGCCAGAACATAGGCGGGCTAGTTAGACGGTGTCCGTTGCTGACATTTAATTTATATGGGGATATTTCAAAAAGGTGTATTTTTGTACTACTTTAAATACAGCTGTAAACTCTGATCAATAACAACGGAAACATATGGATACATTAGAATAGATTAAAACTGAAATTCAAGCAAAAATCCACCTTGATACCTTATTTTTCGAAGGCTGGGAAGGTATACCACATTATAATGTATAACATTACAAGACATAAAGACATTATGTAATTCGAATATACACCTTTTGTGTCCGAATTCAAAGTTGACCTTTGGTAACGACCATTTGAATCTAAACGAAAAAGTCGAAAATCAAAACGCTGGAATACCCCACTATCCCATAGCCCGTACATATTTGTGGTTCCTTTTACGGAATATACAATTATACTACTTTAACCACAAGTTCCTTGGTACCAACACCTTTTTGAAATGCCTCAATATAAATGATCATCAATGACCAACACGGTTGCGTAGTTTGTCTCGCGTATTGTTTGCACTTTCCGGTAGACGATGGTATGTGGATCGTCCAGTTTTTCAGAGCGGCGAACACAAAAACAGCAAGAGCTTCCAGCGACCCGACATGGTCAATTGGTCAATGTGACATAAGGCCGGCGGCATGTATTGTGCACTAGGTAAACCATAAGTATCATATCATAAGGGCTTCATGCCATCTTTACTATTATTCAAATCACATCAATGTTGCGATTCAAAAGATTTTAAATCTTTTGTGGTCACGATATGATTGTTTTTTCATCTCATTGTCTTGCAACCTTGAAATGTATGAGGAATACATATACGCTTTTATGTCATTTTATTCGACAAGGGCATACCGGATATCATAGAAAGTTTCATCATTCGTCCCATTTGTGACCAAATTAAACATCATGCTCTACGAGCGGTTTAAAATTAGATAACAATATGTAAGGTTAAGAATTTGAAAAAATAATTGTATCTGATCACAAATTTAGTTTGTTGATCTAATGTAAATGAAATTTTCTCAGTATTTATTAAAGTTACATAATTTGAAGTTCTGAGAAATGAATAATACTTTATATTTTTTGCAATTAAAAGTACTTATTAAAACTATTATTGTTATAAAACGTGTTTATTGCGATGTTTGGGAACTGGTAGTTTATTGTTTTTGAAATTTTCAGTCTCTCGACGCTGCCCCTCTATCTGTGAAGCCAAGATACTTGTTCGGAGGAAAAGCCTTGACTCTACAATCAATTGGAAGAGGATTCGCCCGTCGGCTGACATTTGAACCTTATGGCTCCACCCTGAATGAGAACGATAATTACTTCTGGTCCGACTCTAGACAAGAGGGATTTGTTTTTGAGATTGAAGCAGTTTCCATTGGAGATAAATTCACAATTTATGATGCTAATCACGAGCCTCAGGGTATCTTGGAAGTTGTCCAGCAACAGGTACGATTCATGCTTATTTATCCACTTGTGCTTGTAGTTTTACTGGAATTTGCTAAATATTAAATAACTTCCGTCCAGTTTTTTATTTATGCATGAGTACAACTAAATATAACAGTTAGAAGACAATGCATTCTTACATCAGTAAAAATAATTTAATGTCCAAATTACAGAAGAATCAAATCGAGCTGGACCAAAAGATATACAATGATGGATCAATAGAGAAGAAAGTAAAGATCAACACCCTATGCAAAGTTGAGTGGTACGAGAATGATGGCGCCACAAAATTGGTGCCTGTTACTGGAGTAGCCATATTGAAGAAAGGTCGTGGAGACGCAGTAGTTTCGAGAGTTCTTAATGTTGCTATTGGAATCAAACAACAGAGGAAGGGTTATGAACTAAAACCTGGTATTGAATCTTCATCCAGAAGGGTCAAAGTTAATGGTGGAGACGTTAATGACGTTCCATGCCAGTACAGTGTGGTTGGACTTGAGAGATACGAATTGCCTGTGATTGGTAAGTAAACTTCCAATGCATTACTTCATAGTCTCAATTTTAACGTTGCATCGTCAATGCGTTTGCGCTTGTTATTCAACCAGACTTTTAGTATTTCTACTTTGGTGTAGAAATTTTAGATAATTTGTTATATTTGTTAGAACTTTGTGCTCGTGTACGTCGTCGATCATCCATCGCTAGATTTAACGGTCTACCAGTGGAACCAAGGTGTGTGCTATATATAACGGTAAAGGTCTCGGCTTGGGACTGGGCATATACTACAAGATCCAAACGACCGAAACCCGTTTAAAATTCTAATTTCGGATTCATACAATTTGCACCCCTTCCAAAAGCAATCCGAAACGAAAACGGAACGAAATAAATCTTGTGGTAGGGGCCAATCATAGTGAGGCATACCATGAGGGAGGCCCGTGTCCACTAGAATACGTTTTACGGCTGGTGATGATTCATTTAGTGTTCATCGTGGATACGTTCTCACAACAAAATGTATTATTATCGATTAAAAGAAGTGGGACTTTGCTTTTTAGGTCATAAATATTACTCACAAGAAATTTAATGATACTCATATATCTATGTTAGTCACGATCAAAATATTTTGTTTACAGGAACATTCGTTGACCCTCGGATTATTCCTGGCTTCCACTACCGCGTGCGTCCCGCCGGCAGCCGAAGACACCTCTTCGAAGGCCGCAGCCTGCTCCTCCAGTCTGTCGGCTTGGGCTATGGAAAACGCATCACCTTCAAACCTGACACCCTCAACGCTCCTGAGAACTACTTCTGGTCTGACTCTCACCCTGAAGGTGTTGGATTTGAGACTCGTGCCATACACCCGGGAATGAAGTTCACTATTACAGGAAATGGGGTAAGAGAATTGTATAATTTGATTGCCGCATATGCAATATGTACGAGTATATTTCACGACAACAAGAAACTTCAGTACAGATAAGTCCTGGGAGTTACATCATGTGTACGAGTATATAAGGTGTAATTTTAAAAAATTATAAAATAAATCTTACTAACGAAACACAAACTGATTTAATTTAAGAAACTATCAATTATATTAATTTATAAACTTAACTTATTTTCATTGCAAGAGATGATGTAGTGTTTTATGAAAACTGTTAATTAAAATTGGTCTAGAAAGTTAATTTGAATTGGCAGCCTCAGAGCTCATTCCAAAACCCTGCTATTTGTGACTTGCCATTAAACTTTGATTTGATATATTAGGAATGGTTCACAACTGGTGAATCATTTGTTTACTTACCAAATATCAAAGTTCAAAAGACTTTTTGGCAGAAGGACAATTTCTAAATGCATTTTACTGGCTCTGTTCCAGAAATATTTAGAGCATTTCACCTTGGCATCAGAATGATAAATGTATCCGAAGCAAATATTTAAAAGTTGTCCATTCAATCATTCCGAAAATTCTTCGTCCGTACTAAATGAATGTTTATATTACAGGGTTTGCTAGGTGAGGCCAGTGTCTTCAGAGCAGATCTGCCTCAAGCTGAGGAGAAAACTGAATACGTTGATGTTCCGGGGAAACGTGGAAAAGCCGTCCAGAAATATGTGCATGTTGACGTCACATGTCACGTCAAGCTGGCCACCACCGGCGGAGGCTCAGTCGACTCTGAAGTCCATTTGATGAAGGTGTCAGGAGTAGCAGTTCTTCGCAAAGAACCTGGACAATCCGTCGCTAAGCTGGTGAAGGTCTTCAACGTTGGCCTGGACTCCCAACTGAACCTGCTATTCGCGCACTCTCAGACCGAGCTGACCTTCCATCCTCTGCCCTAAGCACACACGGTTCCCGAATGGTGTTGCAATACTTGTGACGTTCACAATATGGTGTTGCAGTGCTAAAAACCCACCTGGCGCGACCGAGGTTCCGTCAAATGCTAACCGATTTGGTCCGAGTTCGCAACCGAAGTGACTAGTTAGCTTACCGCTCGGTTGTGATCTCGTTTCGGTGATCAATGTTTGAGCACCAGCTGAGGTTTCATCAAACCTTCAACATCTTGCATGACCGCATGCTGCTCAAGTTGCTCTACCTAAATTGAAGGTTATAAACAACTGCCTGGGAATATTCTAACATTCGAATCTAAATTGGAATGACTATAAGATTATAATGGATCAGTATTTTAGCTATTATTTCGTATGGTATTGACATTCTCGAATATTATTGATTATGTGTCGGAGAGAGTAGCGAAAGACTAGAATACCTTGTCTCATTGTTGCCCTTTATCCAATTGTCAGCGATTTTGTTTTCTGTATTTTTGTCTCGAATATTGTACTCTTTATTTTTTTAATAAATTGTTTACCGATGCCACTATGACTATTTTTTGCTTTACCCTGTGTAATACAATGCATATTCGCATACTGAAGATATAAAGAGGAATCTTCAGCCACTCCTAATGCGCACTGCATACAAATTTTAAACAATAACGAAACACTTCGCTTGTCGTCTTGCAATTATATAAATTAGGGCTATTTATAGATTGGGAACGTGACCAAAATGTTCCGAGGACAGGAAACCAAATATGAACCAGAATGGTTTCGTTGAACGATCTAAATTGTGTTGCTTATATGACATCGATTTTTTTATGTTAAGATTATGTAAGTCGTAACATAGAATTTGCCTTTCATCATCAGTCAGAAAATGTTCTCTGCTGGACATAGGCCTCCTCCATGGTAGGTCACATCGACCGGTCCCGAGCCACTTGCATCCTGGGTCGTCGTTTCGTCTAGTAGGGAGACGGCCCGGTAGAAGTTTCCCGGTACGTGGTCGTCACTCGAGAACTCTTACATCATCTCAGCTCATCGGTTATCCGTTATTCGAGCGATGTAGTTTGCCCATTGTCACTTCAGCTCACTGACTCGTTGAGCTTGTGGTAACCTTAGTTCGCCTACGGATTCCCTCAATCCGGATTTTATGAATTTTTTTAAAATTTTAACTAGACTTTGAATTTGTTGATTTGGCCAACAGTACAAATCAAAGACTTGTCTTTAGACCCTACGGTATTGTGGACGAGAAGATATTCCGCAGCTTCCCGAACGCTGCTCAGCCGAGTTGGATTTGTGATCAGCTTTACCTAAAAGCTGCACCCAAAAGTAAACTCGAGAGCTTCTAGGAAATATCTACTTCCGACTTCAACAATAGACATCTCATACTAGAATTATATAAAAGTAAACTATTAAAATTTTTGAATTCATACTAATATTATAAATTCGAAAGTGAGTTTGTCCTTCCTTCACGACGTAGTGGAGAGTTAGAATGATGACGTGTGATAGTGTGATACTTGAAGGGTGGAAAAGGACTTTAATCCCGATCGAAACAATAGTTTCCATGGGATAATTTCAGAAGTTCACGTGGACGAAGTAGCGGGCAATATATCAGAGAAAACCCTAGGATTTAATGATGTTGAGACATCTTTTGATTCCGTAATAAACTAACCAGACATACCAGTATCAAAACTATGAACCTCGAAGGCCCAAAACTTGTTGAGTTACCTTTAACGCTACGCCAGCTATGGTTCAACGTAATGTACTCGTTCACCGCTAGATGGTTCTGTATTGGAAAATCATCTTAAGGTTTATGAGTTCACTCGCCTCTACGCTCTACTCCGACTCTACCGACTGTTGTGTTACGTGTAGAACATGTTATAGCGTACGATACGAACAAAGTTTAGCGGGAGTGGTGCTGTTCTACTCGGCCGGCGAACGGCAAGCGAGCTGGGGGTCCCGTCGCTCGACTCGCCGCATACGAACTAAATACGCGATGATCCAAATAATCGACACAGTGAATTAGTGCGACACGATTTCTAAATACGAAAACATGATGTCTCAGTGCAAAAGTGTATTATTTTTGTGTTTCATACACAGTGCTGTCAGTTTCAACTTGGAACCGAGGATTCCTGTCATAAAGACAGGAGTGGCGGGCACGTATTTTGGATTTTCAGTAGCTGAACATCTGACCGTTCCTAGCGATGGATCCAAAACTAGTTGGTGAGTTATTTACACTTTATAGTATACAATATCTGTCGCAGAGTCTGTAGTAATCTTCTAATGATGTCATGTGCGAAGGTCGCGCCTTCCATGTGTTTCTCACTGGTCCACCGTTTCTGTGAATGGTTTAGGTATTTGTTAAGAATACTATGAAGTGATATCCACAATCGCAAGTACGGTGCTGTTATCAAGAATTATGATACCGTTGCAATATTCGCTCGACGTCGTTCGTTTGATATGACGCTATTCAGAATGTAAATGAGAACTTAATTTATAGATAATGGTTCTATAAAACGTAACAATAAATAACTATTGTAAATTTAATGTAATGAAGAAAAACGCGAAGAAGAACCGGTATTTAATTACGTATTATTATTTTATCAGTGATAAAAGAGATGTTTAAAGTTAGGCACTTGTACACTGTTTAAAAATCTAGTAATAATCTAAAGATGTATAGAAAAATACTAGAATTACATTTTTTCATTTATTTTAATTGTACAAAATCATTCTTTTTGTACTAACTGACAGCGTCAAATGTCATTTTATTGACGTCATCTTTGTTTTCAACGTTAAGTCCTGCCTGTTTCGTGCGTTTTATATGTTTTTGTACAAGTAAACTAAACCAAAATATACAAAAATGATAACTAAATTACCTTTTATTGATAATGACCTTTTAAAATTATAAGTGTACAAGACCAGGCCTTGGCTCCATACATTCGCGGAACGTGTCATTTAAATATTTCTTTTAAAAATGTTATTTTTAGCGGCACACACAAAAAACCGTAAAATACGAATCGCTACTAAATTTTAGTTTATCTAACATAATAGTACACCTCTGAGGAATATGAAATAATAATAATTACAAGTTGGCAAACCTTATAATACAGGTGTTCAGTAAAGGTGGACAATAACAAATACATTTAACTTGAGATAATGGTCAAGTTAGGTAAGGTTTATAACAAAGGGCTACGGATGTAGAGCCTCTCTACCTGCAGTTGGAATGACTTGAAAGATTTAAAAGTTGTCGATAAAAATACCATTTGAATACAATAAAAAATAGTTTCGTAAACGAGCGGTTGTCGAGGTGTTTCCTTGGACGTGGTAATTCGTCCAAGGTGTTCCTATCTAACAACTGGCCAATCTTGTAGAGATTATGGTTGATTAAAATTCTCTAAACTGAACAACATTTTAAGCGATATATCATCTAAATGTTAATACAGTCTGATTATTGTAGAGAAACATAATGTAACAACCAAGTCACAAAAATGTCAAATTTTATCATAAAAAACAAACAAAAAATTGGCGCTTAATCCAGTGGGCCTGGCTTACTCTACCGCTACTTTCTGAAAGCGTTCCGTAGAAAAAAAAGGTTAAACGAAACTTTTAAAACTAAATTAAGCTCAATACAGATGCTAAATGTGTTATAGCAACTTACTTAATTTATAATTTTTGACAACGCGTTTCGTTCTCAGCTGCACAAATCCACAGCCGAACAATCTTGAATATGCAGTGCTACTTAACTCATAAAACTATACCACAAACCGACTTTCCATTAGGCTTGACTTTTCAGTATCATAGGAAAAAACCTATGACGTCAATCAATATTTTCTACTAACTTATGCCTACAACTCCGTCTGCGTGGAACCTTGTCCGATCGGGATATAAAGAAGCCAATGCACTTTTCCGACCTTTCAACGCAAAAATCAAGTCATTCTGACTCAGTTTCTTCGTGAAGGAAGGACAAACAAACTCACAGTAACATTTATAATATTAGTATGGATTTGAGCAACAAATACATTTTAAAAAAGTTTAAATTATTAAGCGTTTTCTCCACTATAAATGGAAAGTTATTACGTCCTGGCGACGTATGAGTTGATTATTCACGCACAACAAAACTGACTTATCCGATTGATGCTGGTAATATTTACCAATTATCAACGTTAGATTCATTTCAATAAGCTACGAAATGGTTTTTTCGAGTTTCGTTATTATATTCGTGCAATGTAAATCATAAAGCAGACAAATATTTCCTTTCCGTCTTCCGCATTCATCCTCATCCCTATAACTAAACATTTACTACCAACTTAACCTAGTTTCCTCGTTCTATTTGGACACCATACAAATATATTATGTTTATGTAGAGCGCCGTAGATTTGCATAGCTTGTACGATCGCAGAATCAGGCGGCTATTCGCAGGAAAAATAGTTTGAATAGTCGGAGGAGTTTCATTTCTTAGGAATATGGTAAAACTTTTTTATGCATAATGTCTGCGCGCGAACTACTTACCTCTTCTCCTCAGACCTTTAAGTTTATAGTGCTATTTTTTACCTTACTTGAGCATATTTGATTGTGTGGATATATGTAGGCACTAACTATATCTGTGTGTGTAAAAAACTTCCCTAATTTGTTGCCATATCTACCGCTTAAGCTTAGAAACATATAATTTGGAACAATGATACAGAAAGCCACTAAAGTCACTAAAGAACAGGACGAAGCTGCGGGTGAAGTCTAGTTAAAAAGTCAGTGCCCCAATATCCAGCCAAGTGCACTAAACTTGCAATCTGCAGTAGTCCGGAAATGCAATGCGTCCAACGCTGGCGCCAGTCGTAAGCCCTACCAGGCATGTCTGCTATGCACAGCATTCGAGAGCACAGTTAGTCAACTGTAAATAATCGACAAGGATTTAATTACGAGCATTATATTGCACCTTTATGTGTGTATTTTAAGGGTTCTAATATCTTCCTATATATATTAAGAAGTTATTTGTAGGATAAACAACTATTTTTTACAATACTTCAGAAGTGAACTGAATTTTTCGGTAGCGAAACAATTTCATTATTAATTGTAGATGTAAATTCATTTTTAACCAATTAATTTATATACCGCTTTTATTCGGAAACTGGTTGTAAATTTAGAACTATTGCAAGAACTGTGCAATAGTACGAGTAACAATATGTAACTAACTTCATTATTTCAATTACGAGTACTTCAGAGCGGGAAGTTTTTATATCATTCAAAATATAACTTACATACATACCTACGAACTTTGCCTACGAATGTGTTAAACAGAATTTTGGAAAAAGGAAAACCATATCCCATTCTTATTTATCTCTCTCATTCGTAAATAATAACAGATACACCCATTTTAAAATTGTCTATTCAAAATGTTTCTGGAAAGTCTACTGACTTCACTAAATATTGAGTCACTGCACTTTCAGCACCAGATAAAGTATCCATACTCAAACAGGATTTTGGTAATGACTCAGAGCTTCCCAAACGCTTGTTTACTCACAGACGATGAACTAGAAGCATCACAAACTTGGACATGTTCCAATTCCCTCTTCCCCCCCACGTGGGACATCGTCGACCCAATCCCACTTTGTGTCACTTGTCAGAACAGCAAAGATTTATGTTTTGGATTCGATAAACTTCTATCTCGTTATGCATAACGAACTGGGTGACCGGTTCACCGTTCTTTTCTTAGTTTTATTGGATAATTTCGCACGTTTAGATGTATGTAGTTGCGCCGATGTTATTCGATTTAAAAACGAAGCCGCGTTTGAAACTTGGTAAATAAAACATTTCAACAATTTCCATTGAAGCAAATCACGTATAACAAAAAGCAGTTCCTTAAAGTGGCTTTATTATTTAAAGTACTGGCGATATCCTATCCGGTCATTATGAGACTGTACAATGTTAGTAAAACATCGAATGGCTATATTGTAACTAATGAAAAAGTTAACAAATATTCAGAAATTGTTTCCAAATTCAAATTCAGAAAGTAGCTCCATTTCAGGTGCAAAAGTGCTCGCTGGCCGCATTTTCACGGTGCATCTGTGTATGGACAGCCTCTGCATCAGGCAGGGAAAGCCGGGGCAAGATGCGTAGTGTGGTGGATAGAGTGCAACCAATGCAAAAGGCGCGGGCAGACGAGAACTGTAATTCTTAGGGGTAGGCAGATACTAAAAATTAAAACACCAATTTGTTTATTTATCCTTTTTGCTCCGGGGGTGTATCCGTTTTACGCGGGGGTGTCGGGCGAAACGGATAATAGACACTTTTTATAATCAAAAAATAATGTAGACGTTGTTTTAGTTTCAGTGCTTTTATTAGCATTTTACAAAGACGATTAACTAAAATACAAATTAATAATAAAATCACTGTTGTTGATTAGAAATTTCTGGTTATTTGCCTTTCCCTTAAATATTAATATAGTCCGGGCTTCCCCTACGGCTTCTATTTGGGTATCGCAAGGTGATTGAATCAACAGATTGATTTTTTGGGTACAAATTTATCAATTTTTTTATATAATTAGAGCAACTGACACTGACATCTAACAATATCCATGTGCTCTGAATATTCCCGACTTATCAATGAGATATCTGACGTTATCGACTTGTCAGCTAGTATCCTCTGTGTCTGACAAGGCACCACTATGTAAATAAGAGCGGAATGAATCGATATCGAATCGATTTACTTCTGATCACCGACTTGAGACACCGCACCGGTGTGTTTACTGCTACACTTATGTGTAATTTAATCCTTATTTAGCATGTTGTTTGGCTTACTTAATATTCTGCTTTGGCTTTAACGCTGTACGGCAATTTTTAATGGTTTAAACAAAGGATTCGTAAGGTCACGTTTTGACTTGAACTGGAAAAATGTGGTGTTTTATGAACACACCCGACCACTGTGAGTATCGTCAATATCAGACCCCTGACCCCTAGCGACAGCTAACATATGTCATACATACGTAGTATCGTCCTATTTTGAATACCGATAAAATTAAACGAAATTGTGTCTGTCTGTTGGGTTTATCATATTTTCGTTTAAACAGATAGTTATAAAGTTATACGGACTTAAAGATGTGTATGGCGATCAAAACTACAATTTACAAACAATTTATAAGCTTTATATTACGAGTAAGAAGCCATAGAGCGACAGTGGCGCTCATTCGCTCTTTGCTACATTTCTCCGCAATTATACAATAATTTGAAACCGACTTCAACTGCACCTAAAGTCTACATCATTCATCCCCTAAAATGTTCGCCCTGATAGGTAGAATTATGTTCACCCTTATAGGTAAATGTTAATTTTCTCAAAATAAAAAGCTCTGAATCAATTTCGATAAAATTTATATGGGACCACCTGCGAAGTACGCGCTACCAAACAAGAAAGAATCATCAAAATCGATTTGTAATTGGCGGAGTTGCGTTACACACATAAAAAAGCGTACAGTTGAATTGAAGGAGTTGTAAAGGAGGAGGTCCTTTTTTGAAGTCGGTTGAAAAATTCAATATTATTATGTTATGACAAATAAAAACAACATTCGTTCCCTTTTCCCGTACTTCATTTACGATTATAGTAACTGTAAAATAGTAGTAAAAACTAGAATCTCACACATGCACCAAAGTTAAACTCTTTTTTACGTCCGTAGCGCTGCAGCGTGGGCGCAATACGTAACTTTTAGGAGCTTGTCCACAAATAGAGCCATTTCTCACAGTTTGACACGATTTTGTAACTCTTCTTGTTTTGTTGATTTTAGGCCCGATTTGGAAGCCAGGTCGTGATAAATTTTTACTGCCTAGACGTTTGTTTGAAATAGCGCTTTAGAACCGTTCAGGGTGAGATTCCACTGAAGGAGACGTACCTACAAAATAATGGGATAGCGGTTAATTATTTGCCGATGAATATTATTGCGTACTGTAATATCTTATACATATTTCTACTATTTACGGTTTGGTAATACTAATATACTTGAATACAAGTCTTTACATTGAAGGCAAACGGGTGAAGGTGAACCACCTTCGTGGCCTAAAGGCTAAATTTTAGACTCACAATCCGGAGGTCCCGGGTTCGATTCCCAGTGGGTGTACCTATCGGTACTCGGTTTGGTTTTCGTTTTCTATGTCCGCCTGGCTAGTTACCACCATGTTACCTAAGTCTGCCGCCAAACAGCAGTGTTGTGTTCTGGTATGAAAGGAATCAGAGCCAGCGCCTCATTACCATCTCACGGCTTTACCGTCACTTAGATCATCAGATGAGATGAAGGCCAAGGCTGAGGTCTCACCTGTTTTTAAGTGATGATGTGGATGGTACACACCTAGAATTAGCCTATTCACTACAGCCTTGAAGGTTTGGGGAAATACAGACGACACGTGCGCTCCACTGTAGCTGTGAATATGAAGGCAGAAGAGGCGCGTTATTATTTATTTATTCATTACGAGCAACATGACCCAGCCGACTGCTGAATTCATCTATAAAATAGATCTCCACGTTTAGCTTCAAATTCGTGTTCGCAGCAAAAGTTTATAAAAATTTTTTTTCCTTTGTCGCCTTTTTTGACATCCACGGGATGGCGTGTTGTCCATGATATCATTCCACAGCGCGGATCACACGGTCAATGAATTTTAGGAGCTTATAGCGAGTTGAAAGTAGGACCAATTATTTCAATAATCCTATTTCTGTTTAAAAGCGTTTGTGCTCTCCCCAGTGGGTGATTCTACCAATTAAAATGTTCACACATCACCCGCAGCGGGGCGCCGAGCTTCTAGAGAACATTTGTGAGATGTGACGAGCGAGGGGACTCTGTATGACTGTATGTCTATTAGTGGTTTTTGTTAGATGATGTGCTATGATCCTTGTTAGGGGAATGCAACTTTTATGGTGTTTCATGTTATTTTAATGAATGTTAAAGACTTTAATGTACTAGTATATCTATAAAGGACGTCGTAGATCATCATACTAATGTATTACATTAAGTTTGTTTGCTTTTAGGGTTCCGTATCTCGAACGGAAAATGAATCCTGAAGAAGGATCCTAGAATCCAGAAATGCGTGGAGGTATCAAATTGACATTAATATCAAATACTCAAGTCTGTAATTCGTTTGATCTGTAAATACTTCGGTTTGTGAAAAAACCCAAACTTTTAATTCATCGCAATAAAAAGATACTGCCGTTTAAAGTATAAGGTAATTTTAAAAAATATTTTTATACTCATGGGATCAAATGGCTAATGCCAGGTGAAATTCTACTTAGATTTCTATTACATAAGAAAAATTGAGGGTATTGAATTTGCTACACCATTTCCTCGATCGTATTTTTCAAACGGGCGACCGCGGTATATACATATATGTGTAAATGAGCTTGAAAATTGACGCTTGAGTGTGTTATTTCAGCATCGATTTTTCTCGTACACGATAGGATTTACAGGCATACATGTGGACACCTGCATAAGGGGTAGAGTGACAATAAACATCTTATTCGTCATGACGAATACTGTTGAAATGACTATCAGAGACAATAGTACCTTCTTGATTTATAATCCCATTGAACATATGTTTGTATATGGTGTCGTAGTAATCAGTCTGCGCGGACGCAGTAATAGTGACTATATTTCTCCCTGACATGTGAAACTGTTCCAATTATACTTCGGTAGCTTCAGATAACTTGTTTATTTATTACCCCCTATTTATTTATAAAAGGAAGGAATGTTGTGGAATTTTAGTTAAGGATAATGATTGGACTGAATTATAGGTTTCGGCTTGCTCTGTCTCGGGTTTTAGTAAGACTTTTTAATTATGGTTTTAACAAACGTGCAAGTAGAGAAAGTGTTTCTGTTTGTTAAGTATTCTAAGAACTATTTTCAACTGACTCGGAGATTCTCAATTCAACTGTATGTCTTTTTGTATGTAGTTACGCGATAACTCTTTGTTGATGTTTCTTTTTTTGGTAGAGAATACTTCAGAGGTGGTCTCATATACGCTTAATCGAAATTGAGTCAGAGTTTTTTGAGAAAAGCAACAAAAACTGAATTGGTGTATATTTTAAGGGATGAATTCTGTAGACTTTTAGCGCAGTCGAAGTCGGTTTCTAGTTCTTTTTGGACGCTGACGCTATAACTGCTATGAACATTTTAGATTGCAATAATCATTTAATGTTTGTTTTTTCCCTGAATTAGAAAAATCGAGTAATATCAGCTATTTTTTTACATTGCTGCAACCCTCAAAAAGGTTGGTTGTTGTTGATGTTGGTAAAAATATTTTCTTTAAAAAATTAAAAACAACGACTGAAAATATTCCAGTATACAAATCCGTACTTATGTCAAGTTTGACAACGCGATACCCTTTTGATCTCAGTATTACAGTACTGCGAATAGAACAGCACCCACATGTATACCAACTGGTTCTGTTTATTGCCGATCTAGAGATTATAATTGAGTATTTCAGATTGTGTTTATGATTGCGATCTTGGCTCGCTCTGACCTCGGGTCAAGGGAAGCGAAGGGGTTTTCGAAATTATAGGTTTTATTGTATTGCTAATAGTTGGCTGTTAAAATGATGGACGTCAAGTTCAAGATAGGACCAACACAAATATTCGTGGGGTAAGAGATATTCCAGGGGATAGCCAGTATTAAATCATTTTTTTCTAAACGTAGGACTCACGCGTGTTGAATGACGTTTCCGACCCTATGGCTCTAATATTGGAGTTCCAGATACTCATTAAGATTTCAATATAGCGCCTTAACACAGGATTCATATTCCGGCTATGTGTTCCTCGGGAATAATTTCAGAAGTTTAGTAAAGGAAAACAATTCATAATGGGCTGCATGTTCACTGTTGAACATGATTTGGTATCACCACGCTTGGTAGGTGGATTGTTAAAGCTATGAGTATGACGTTGTTACGTGGGTAGCCTTATATCTCCCTGAATATTTTTCCCTTATTCTACGTCACCCGCGAGATGACATTTTGTAGGTCCCATTCTAAAGCTGAGGCCACATGGCCTAGTTACAATAGCTATGGTGTAAATAAATATGTACGTTTAAAAATGTTTAACTCAATAACATGTGCCAATTGAATTGAATGGCCAACAAAAACAACAACAATAGTATGAAACGATGATAGTAAACTTGCATGTTAATAGTCGATGGGGCTTGTCTCGTCCGAGGCTGCGCTGCGTCCGCCCACAGCCCCCGCGCGTGGGCTGCGCGTGCGTCGCTCGACAACTACTCAGCCAGTACTCACTCCACAATACTGTACGTCAACGGCAACTATACTTGTGCTATTTATTCAAATTACTGCAGCTGTTACTCGCGATCGAAGCAACAGTTATAAAATCACAGCCCAAAATAACATATTCGTACAATTCGTACATGTCACACGAACAACATTTTACTATCTTGTATGTTTGTTGCCTTTTCACACACTATACAGCTGAACCGATGATGTCATTAATGCAAATTTAATTGACTGGGAAAATATGTTTAGATTATCAGAAAACTGAAAACTTAAATCGATCATACGATCAAGATGAAGAACTAGAAACCGACTTCAATTACCTTAAAAATGCACCCTTGGAGGTTGAATGATCTGGGTACATATTTGTTTTATTATTATTTTATCAAAAAACGCTCAATCAATTTTGATAAAATTTGTATGGGACCACCTCTGAAGTATTCTCTACTAAACAAAAAAAAATCATCAAAATCAATGCACAATTGGTGAGTTTTCGCGTAACATACATACAAAAAAACATACAGCCGAATTGAGAAACTTCTCCTTCTTGAAATCATTTGAAAATAAGATTTTGTTCTCAATATGAGACCGCTTGGTATGGAATGACCCATTTAACGTTTATTTTAACAACAAAAATATACGGAATTTTTAAACCGTCATTAAAATGCTCAGTTTTCTAATTGTTAGTTATAGTAAATAAATCTATCTTTCTTTACTTTTTACTCTTAAAAAAGTGCTCTAAAAGAAAGAACCACATTAGAGTGTACCAGAAAGTACTACATAAAAGAGTATTTTCAGCGAAAGTTCTCTAAGAGAAAGAACCCTACAAAGGATGTGTTCTAGAAGTACTACGAGTGTTATTTATTTATGGAGTGCTTCTGAATTTTTTTACTTTGAAATACTAATCACAGTAGGTATTGCACATAAAATCGAGTGTTTGTTGAGATCAGTGAGTGGTTCGTCGATAAGCTATCAGTGTAACCCAATTCGCATCGCATCTGCCCTATTACAATGGTTGGATTCCGCGTTCTATATTTTGCTATCTCCTCGGTTGAAGGTTTGTTTTTAGTCGTTTGCTGATTTATTAACAAGCCTCCCGCGCTGTCTACGTATTGATCAGAAGAAAAAAAAAACAGCATACAGCCGAATTGAATACCTCCTCCTTTTTTGGAGTCGGTTGAAAATAAATTACGTTCTTCTATATACTTACATTGTTTATTAAAAAAATGTCAATAACTAGATTTCTTAACTTGCAATATAGAGCTAGTTGCTCGTTGCGTATTTTATTTCCGTTGTCACAAGCTTCAATAGCGAAGGTGAAAGTCATTTAAATTTTATTTTTGCGCTACTATACATTTATAATTTTAAAAAATCCAAATAACATGAGTTCCAGACACGATTGTGTAAAAAAGTGCTCTGACTAAAAAACAAATTACATATACAGAGATGTTTTTATGTAAACTTTTAAACATACTAACTTTATTTTTGCGAAATAAAACTTATACACTAGTTTACTAGATGAAAATGAGTCCACAAAAACAAATACTAAATCAACCAACTGCGATCTTATATTCAATTCTTCATTGTTATTTTTGAGAGCGCACTAACCGCAAGTTGAAACCACGTAGAAATTTTTTGGAGCATCGCACTTGCGTTCCGAACATCAGTCGCTTGTTCAGTTTTATTTTTTGTGGCAGGTCTTTACGCGGCTGGTTTTATTCTTTTTTGTCGGCCAGTGTGGCCAGCCTTGTATGGAGTGCAGCCTTCGTTAGCGTGCAAGGTCACAGCGGCTTTGTCGTTCCCTTGATCACGAGTTCGAAATTCGAATTTCGAATCCTGGGGATTTTGTGAGGCCAGTTATGTCGGGGAAAAACGTTATTGTATGGTTTTAATGAAGGAGGTTTTTATTTGCGGTTCATTATGTTTAGTACAGGATGTTTAATACGGACGAGATAAAAGAATAATTAAAGGCTAACAATTTTGTTCTTGTTTGTATACCTTTAGAAAATAACATCTTTTATGTCTCGTTACTCACTCGGTCTTGAGATAGAACTCTATTAGTAAAAAAACTATAAGCTTGTTCTTAGGCTTCATCTAACCTTATGGCTGTGCTAATGGTGTCATAAGTGACTCATACCCTAAAAAAAGTTTTTTCCTGCAAGTAAAATACAACAAATTTCCAGTAATAAAGAAAAACTTTTATTAGGGAATGTTGTCGATGTCCACTCACTGTCCGATGTAGACACCGGCGATAAAGCTATCGGACACGGCGCCCGCGTTGATATCAGGTAGATAAACAGATAGATAGTGGTAATCCTGGTGGTATCACGCTGGCTGCAGCTCTGTTTGCTCAGCCCAAGGTGACGTCCGATGACGCAAGACGTTTAGGGGACTGTTACATCATCAAATGACAGTCAAAGTCGATTAATGTTACATAATAACTACTGTGAAAGGAATGACAAAAATGATGATAGACGTAAAACTTTATATTTATATATTTTTATATATATTATTTAAAACATACTGTAACGAGCCTTTTCCCGTTCGTCTTAGTGAACAAAAGAGATTGAAAATGAAAAAATAATAATGAAAAAATGTTTATTGCATCATTTACTAAAATTAATATACAGGTTTTGGGGTCCTCCTTTTAAGCTAAATATATCTTGTATTAGTAGACCCCGCTTTTATGTATGTACTTACGAATGTATACAACATATTCTAGTGCAGATAATACCTATATCTATGAATTTATGTTAATTTTTTTATTTATTATCCCAAGGGAACTTCTTCTTCGGCCAGGAAAAATATTAGCCTACATATTTTAAGAAACCATCAACTACCCATATTCCATACATACAAAAAACATGTAATTCTGTCTCTTCATTACGATGTCAAGGTAGGACAAACACTCACTGCCGCATTTGTAACGTTAGTTGGATAATGTAAAATGCAATCGGGTAAAGTTATGAGTTGTATGTTGTCATGGTTACTGTCAAAATTATCGGTTACTCCGACCAGATTCAAGCTGATACGATATCGCCAGTAAAAGTTTTTGGTTAGTTCGATTAGTTATCGGTTATACGATAGTTCCTGTCAAAGATGTCAGTTGATCCAACCAGTTATCGATAGATACGGTATCGTAACTTAGCGAGAGAAATGTTTGCTTCAAAAATAAACTTTCATTTGCATTCGTTATCTGTAGTAAAGTTTAAAAGACGCAATGCAGTTTGATATTCCTTGCACGCCTTGAGACCGTGCCGTGTACAGACTTCATTATACTGACAGCTCTTATTACACCAGGTAAATGTTAAATTAAGATAGTTACATGGTAAGTATCACTGCATGTCTTCCCGTCAGTATTGTAACACGACCAAGGGATGTAGTTTCCATTTGTGTACGTACACACTGCCATCTTATTGCGACCACTCATTATATTGACGTTTCAATGCCCTTATCGTCGTCTACCATCAGGTGGGATGAACGTCAAGTGGAAGTCATACGTAAAAAACATACTATCAAATTTGGGCAAAATCCTCATAGAAAACTAATTTGCTGTGGCAATCTATGACAGAGATTAATCTTTATCAGTTGGCTTTTTAGACTATTCTACAATCTATAATTTCATTCGTAACTAGTATCAGTTAAAGGGCAAAAATATGGGTATGCTAAACTATCGTGGAAATGACTAAAGACACAGTTTGAGAATTTTACAAAGTTGGTTTTTGTTACTGGGCAACTTTGTCATTTAAATTTAGAATATTCCAGAGACAAAAAATCGTTTTTGGTTCCTTTATACCGAATTATAATCCATAATAAAGTGTAAACTGACTTGGTATTGGAATCATTCCCTTCATATTAGTTCGCGACACGTCCGTGCTTCCATTTAAAAAGCGATTTGCGCGCGATCCCGACATGGAATAATATTTTCTCCGTCAAATGAGCTGAGTTCCCAGGCCATTGTCGACGGCTCTCCTTTTAAGGACACGTTCGCACACGTACAGGCGGATCCAAACCAGATTCTTTCGTTTAATCTCTCAGGTATTCGGCCACTGATAACTCTATATGTCCGTTATTTATTTCGGTGCTATGGGTGAAATGTGGTTGAGCGACTTGCGAACCGTCTTCCTTTTACGTTATTTTGTGATGCGATAATTTTTGACGTTGGAAATTGTGAGCTCCTTGTATAATTAATGCTCTTTTTGGGTACGTGGAATTTCGAGATTTTTAAGGAGAGTCGAGAGAGCTATGTGGACAGTAAGCA
Organism: Carcina quercana; assembly: GCA_910589575.2. Lineage (NCBI taxonomy): Eukaryota > Metazoa > Arthropoda > Insecta > Lepidoptera > Depressariidae > Carcina > Carcina quercana. Next base: position 8,952,384 of record OU342439.1, read on the forward strand.
GCATATAAGGTCGTACTTATTTCAACGGTGACGTATTAATGTTGATTATAACTGCTATTGAATGTATCGCGTTACCTGATGGGCATTATCATATAAAAGTAATTTAATCACAATTTTTGAATGTTTTGATTTAGTTTATTTGTACAAAAACATTTAATACTCACGAAACAGTCAACACTGAAGCACACTGTAACCAAGATGGCGTCAATAAAATGACATCTGACGTTGGCACTTAGTACATAGAAAAAGAATGATTTTGTACAAAGAAAATATAAACAAAAAGGTTATTGTCGTATTTTTGTATACATATTTATATTATACCTTGATTTTTTAATTGTGTACAAGTGCAGTCCAGATTTGTAACACCTCTTTTATATCTGGGTTGAAATTTAGCCTGTTTTATTCCTAATGACTCCATAGTTCTCCCCAGTAAAAAATCTACGTGTGTATATATGTATTTAGGTGCTTACGCTACTACGACGAGGACTTCGCGGTTAAAGATATCATACCACTTTGACAGTGTGATAGCAGCTTTAAATTAAGTGATGTGATACATAATATAGGCTTCAAGATGAGTTGTAGGAATCGCCCGGGGCGCCAATAAAGTGCGTGTCGGCGGTTATAAATTGTAACTCCCTGTGAATAATGGCGCTCCAGAGGGGCGCGCATTCCCTCTAATTGGATGTCTGCGTCTGCGCAGAATTCCCTCTATGGCATTGGGCCTCTGTCAGACGCTGACCACTTTCGCTTAGTGCCATATGTAGGTTTTCAAGTAAGTTTCATGCTGTGCTGTAATATAAAATGATGGCCACTTTATAAAACTATAAAGGAATACTTTCCTTTGTTTTTCGAAATAAATTCTTCCATTTACAGAAAGCATGTATGAATGATTCATGTATAATCATGTATAATAATAAACTGCTATATATTTATTTATTAATTATTGATTACTGGTCGATTTCATTTTTAATTTACGCAATGTGTGAAATCGATATTCATAAAAGTGCAATTTATGTTATCAAACGAAAGCAATAAAAATCTTTTGTGTCATATATCATAACTGGAGTTCTGCTGAGCCCTTCCTTATTTTCGTTTTATTGTTCATTAACTTTGTATTAATAGGGCTATAAATAACTCAGAGGCAATCTGCAACTAAATGTAATAATAATAAATTACGTGTGTTATTTCTTCGTTTTAAAACTCTGTATATTATGTAAGGGTTTTATTAGTTTTGACGACTTGCGGTCATGACGTGTGATGGGCTCTCAGTGGTGTCGCATCGCTTTATTAGTTGTATCTTTCTCTTCCATGCTGCTCGTAAAATGCTTCAGAACATGGTTCGTTAATGGACTCATAGACAACATTTTAATAGTGTCAGCAACAACATTATATTACTTACACATTACTTTTTTTTAAATTTATAAGATGTAGTTGGGGTTTCCCCGTCACATGGTTTGCTAGAACCGGATTTTGAACCACAATAACGTTTTATCGGGATAAAAAGTGTCCCTCTCTTTGCCATAGGCTACATGTGTGGTCAATCTCATCGCGATCGGTTCAGTGGTTTAGCCTTGAGAAGACAACTAACATGCTGAGAGACAGATTTCAAGGAAAAAAGAATGAAAAGTAAATTTAAAAATACCCGACTGCGTAGTTTTTTTAACTTATTATGATTTTGATATACCCAGTTTCACTCTCACAGTAAATATGAATTTAACGACACACGCCAAGCTAAAACCCATCGAGGCGTGCCAAACAATTATACATACATACTCTCGAAAAATATAGCCCTCTTTGAGGCGCAGTCGGGTAAAACATATCAATGTCATGCGACTAAAAAATACGAAAATCACTCCTAGCATTGGAAATGGATTAAAAGTACAATATCTTCATTCTTGTTTATAACCAAAATTATCTGTTGGAAGTTGAATCATAATGTTTCAATATTTTTTAGTTTCGTAGATCGTAGGCTGTGTCCAGACAATTACATTCTAAGCTTGTCAATTTGACCTCTGGAATCCTGACCTCAACCACCGCACTGTAGGGCAAGTTGCGCTGTATACGCACGTGTTCCGCACACAGTCGTATCTCGAGATAGCAGACGGCCGGACCACAGCAAAGGGCATTGCATCTCGTTTTACACGCGGAGATTGTGTATACCTCTGTATGGGCTCAGCATTTCGTTCTACACAAGTACATACTTAGATAGTAGGCCCAGTGTATTGCTATGGTTTCTAAACTGGAATTAATTACCCCCCTTGCCCACCATATTTTCTTCCGAGGGCGTAAAAATCAATCCAACGAAGAATAAACGACGATCATACATACATATTACTCACAGGTCACAGAAACATAAGAAATACATTTTAAATTAGAATGCCACTACCATAAGTTTAACACAAACTTGGTCCGAGACTTGAAAATGGGTTTCGTAACATTGCTGTAACATTCAATCAATATACATAGTTTGAACAAGTCTTCTGCCATACAACCCATCTTGTTTTTTGTCTAGCTTATACATACCGAACTCCGCTTTATGGTTAATATTCTAATAGCGCGGTCTCTTGGCTCCGTAAATCAAACTTTTTCAGTGAATAAGTAAAAGATTGTTCCATTTTAGGTCACAGTGGAGGCTGCGGTGTAAAGTTTAGGAACCGTAGGCACAGGCATTGGATCTCGTTTTACACCTAGTTAGGCGCGGCGAGCCAGCCCCATGCTTGGGCCATTGTGTAGCCCTTGTTATGGTAAATACCTGCCTTCAGACCTGCTCCTCATATGTTCAATTACGTGGCCGAGATCCCTTGTTAGTGTTCTGAATAGGATTATTGTGAGCGGACGTTGTGGTCGGTATGGTTTGTGCCAATGCCATGCTCGTGTATTGGTTCCTGCTGATATGTTTTGCTAGTTGAGATCGGGGGAGATAAAGTTTTTTAAGCTCAGGACTATGAATAGCGTCTTTGTGCTTGCGGCAACGACATTTATGAAATTACTAGCTTTTGCTCACGACTTCGTCCGCGTAGACTTCAGAAATAATCCCACGGGAACTTTTTGATCGTGTTAAAAAGTAGCCTATGGCCTTTTTCGTATATTCAACTATTCTTATACAAAAATAATGTCATTTTGACTCTCCGTTACGACGTAAAGAAAGGACAAACTAACAAACAAACTTACTCTCGCATTTATAATACTACTAGTATCCTATTTTATGCGAACACCAATCCACCTGGCAAGCATGAGGACTTCAGCAAATCCTTTCAACTCATGAAAAGTCCGACGCAAGGGCCGAGCTATGAGGGCGAGCTTATATGTCCATATGTTAGAAACAAAACTGGTTAAGTCCATCATAAAAATTAAGAATTACGCAAATCTAGTGTACTAATCGTGTGATACAAGGTTATAATTTGATTTAAATTTTATCAGCATTAAAAAAAAAAACTTACTTCATTCGTAACCCAAGTAAAATAGAAAATAAACGTTTTTTTCATTTACTGAAAATTTTGGTTCCATGGACGTGGCCGGTTTTGATTCTATACCCCTGATGTCCAATCGTGGACTTAAAGCTAAAGAGCTGGGCTGTTACCATGAAAGACGACCGATCGAAATACGTTTAAAATTCAAACTTTGGATTCATACAATTTGCACCCGATCCGAAAGCAATCCGAAACAAAAATGAAAAGAAACGAAGTTTGTGGTACGACTCCTGACGATGATGACGAACTTTGTATTAATTACGTCATTCAGTATTTTTCTTCTGTTTCGTTGGAATTATTTGCATATATTTACTTTTTAGATTTACGAGACTCTTTAAAACTAAAGAACAACTGGACAGCATCAGTATGATCAGAAAAGAACTACAAGATTTGATTCGTTACGTTCTTGTTTCGGATTGCTTTCGGATCGGGTGAAATCTAAATGATTCTGAAATTCGAATTTTAAATGGACTTCGGGCGGTCAGATCTTGTACTGCTTCGTTTCCTAGACAACAAATCAACTCTCCGCAAGATTTCTCAGTATTCTTACTACTTAGAAGCGGCTTCGGAGTCTATTATTGTTCCTCTTCTAACAATTTAACGGACGACTAACTTTGACGGACGCTCGGACAGACGTACAAAAGGTAGCGGCAGGTAGACCCTTAACAAAGTAATAACAATTTTACGCGCTATGATAGGTACCATGAGGTAAAGTTGTGGTCGACCAATTGATAAAAGTTTGAGCTGGTTGCATTTGCGTGCTGTGTGGTTTTAGCATCGTTCAAACTAAGCCATCTCGTGGGTGATGTAAAAAGCACTAAGGGAAAAAATCAAAAGATATACCAGTATTATCTAAGTCCCTAACATCAAAATCTTACTGTGATCTGTGATTGCCATGAAGCTAAGCAGATTTTACTGTGACGTTAGCCCTAATATTTTTTAAAAATCATCATAGTGCTTAGGGTCACAAATCAAGCCAAGCGTGGTGATTATTCCAAATCTGGTCAAACGAAAGTCCGTCCTTATTAGCGATTTATGGATATAATATTAGTGTAGTTAAATGTTTCATCCATCACAGATTTTGCAGAATAATATTACATTTCAGGTACTCTGATACATTTAGTGTTGATAAGAATTTTTAATCATATTGTTACATGTTTACAGTAAAATAGTCTTGTATTTCCCTTAGCTCGTAATACTCGTAGCGCCTCTTAGAAAGGGCATAATTAAATTTAGGTATCTGGGTGAACACCTTTCCATCATAACTTCTCTGATCTTGTCGCCACTTATAATCCACATTATTTTAGAAAAACCATTCAACAAGACCACACAGTAGTTGGGAACACGTTTGCCTCTCCGCCGCGCCGGCTACTCGTTATATTGACAGACCGCTTTCCACATCGAATTCAAATTCAATGCAACGCGTAAGGTCAATGGGTCTGCTAGAGCATTGAATCTGAAGCGTGATAAGTCCAAATCGGACATTGGAACCAGTAACTTGCATAAACTATGGAGATGGTAGTATAAACTTAATAGGTCGTAAGTAGGTGCAACAAAGGAGGAGGAATTGACTAGTTTTAAGCTCCCATTTTACTCGCTAGCTTGTATGTCACTCACAATTGCAAAATAGAATATAATTTATTTAGAATTAAAGCGTATATTCAAAGTTTTACAACTATTTTTAAAGTGTTTTAACTAAACATGCGCAATCGTAGTCGTTTTGTTTTTAAAATCATCATTCTTATATCTACTCAATACAAATTGTAAAAAATTTGGTGCTGGAGCTGACGTTACTTTAAGAGTATTATTAGAGTCAAACATGTTTAAATATTATTCTCTAGTCGTTAAACTAGGCACAAGAAGATTTTATCCCTAATATAATTATTGATACTAAAACATAAATTGTATACATTGCCCAAATTATATACAATTGCCTCTGAAATAAATTTCTGGCAAAAACGTTTCTTTTTTATAATACATAGTCATTTAAGGAACATGCACAACAATATGTAAAAGACTTTTATTTATTAATTATTGGTTCACTTTTCTAATATTCGTTCATAATTTCAGTATTTTCGTCAATTTCATCGATTTTTTTCAATAAATCATTATAATCATAAAAATAGCAGCGTAGCACGTTATAATTTTTTTATTATCTTCTATTAAACCCCATAAAAAATGAACTGTTCCACGGTATGTATTCTGTGGTACAGATATAATTTTGATTCGATTCTATATTTACTTATTGCCTGTCATACGTTGTAAAATAAGGTACTTACCGTATTTGGACTCTATTTCAATGTCTCAAAAAAGTACATCGTGCATGAAGCAGATATCTGAGCGTTCGCATCATTATTTCCAGGGACCTACTATTCATACTGTACCGTGTGCATAGCTTTCATACATCAACGGTTGAGAGGTTGAAGGCGAACAGATGAGTGGTTCCTGTCCAATTACTGGTAACGGCCAGTCGTTATGTCTGATGGGACTGGAAGACACCTGTCTTTGTGGAATGAAATGCCCATGTTTGGGGTACTTTTGACTGTTAAATTATAATGTTTAGTGTTGGGGTTCCGCCTTTTAAATATAACTCTGTATATCAGAGGGCGTTGCCCGGCTTATGAAGATAGTGATGTATTCCCATGGATATAGGAACAACTGGCGCCGGAAAAATACTAAGTCTAAGGCAGCATCGGCTACTTGTGTACCACTAGCACGAGTGGTGATATGACAATTTTAGGTCAATGATAGTGTTTCATATTCATCAGTTAGCTTCCCCGGCTGACATTTCTGATGATAATGATGACATCATGATAAATGATTTTGTGTGAGAATATATCCGAAAAAATTCCGAGCCTGTGCAAAAAAGTTAAACATTAAAAACGTAATGGATAACGTCCTTCTTATCTTGTTAGATTTAAAACGATCCAAAAACGAATATTCATTTCCTGCATAATTAAGGTACAATAAAGACAGTTGGCAGACAACCACATCTAAAGCTAAATTATTGTACACCATTTTGACGATAATGATTTGTCAAGAGTTGTACGACATGTATATCATGTTTGTTTAGCCACATTGATCTTCAATTTAATTCAAGGGTTTTGCTTAAAACGCATCCATGTAAAGCAGCATCTTTTCTAGGCAGTTTTTTAGCATTTTTTTGTGCGCGAGTAGAGCGAGCCGTTTATCTCCAGCTCATCCCCTCGTAGCAGTAAGCAATGTACTTGATATCATGCATCATGGAATGATCCTGGATAACTTAGAATGTTTGTCCAATGTGTGGATCATTACAGCAAATATTCTGGTCAACATCGGCTGTCAATCTGTATCAACAGTTTTGTGTTCTCTTTCCATCAGGTGAAATGAAGGACAAGTTAGAGAAGGACAGTTTTGTTTACGTGGTCGCCTACTAAGTGCTCTTGATCGTACACTGCTTGGCGTCATCCCGAGCAGGCAAACACTCAGATTAAATACACTAAAGATACAAGATGATATCACAGACTCAGACTATGACAACGTATGAGAGATTCACATTGACATACCTTGAAGTTTAAGCAGTTCAATCAACCGTTATGTTTCTTTATTTGAAGCTAAGATATATTGAAGTTGTGCTGTAATTTAATACCTGACTCTGGTTAATACTTAGCTCAATGTCTAAGAGGTGGCCAAGATGAGACCATTTAAAAAAATAGGATATTTAAAAAAGTAAAACATTACTTTTCCACGCATTTTTTTGGGTAAAGTATAACTTTATTGTATACAGCTGCAGTTGTAACCTACATCGCCATCCAAATTTAAAAAATACTTTGCTCTGTCTATCATTAATTTCTTGTCTAAGGTGCAGGATACTTATCTTAAACCAACACAGATTCAGATAGTGATACCGCTATATTAAGAGTATCTATGGTTTGTATCTGTAATTTCATTTGATGTGACGCTTTATGACTTGCTTTTTAGTGGTTCAATGCACAATTTCTTTTTGTATCTCTGAAATACTGAAAGTGTTGTTTAAATGTTTAACAATTTACAACATTTTCATGCCACTAAAGGAGGAATGTAATTAATCAAACTTTTCTTTAGCTAAAAGCTCGAGGAACCCCTTGAAACCAGTTTATGTAATTTTCAGAATGCCTATGAAATAAATAATTATGAAAAAAATAAAGGCCAAGAAAACCCAATAATTTAAAATAAAATAAAATAGGTTGTATCTTTAATGTAACTGTTCCTTGCTGGTCTCCGAAAAGAAAAGGACAGGTTACGTTGTCATTTGACGAGAACATTGATGGCTCAGGGTGGCTCCTCCGCAAACAGACTCAAATATGGGAATAATAATTTGCTCAGACAAGGGGCAGATGAATCCACCTACCATAAGTAGGTACTATACTATGATATTAGGCCGTTTTTCTGCGAGAAGAGTGTTAATAGTAGATTGTTATACAAGGGATGAAAAGTTAGTTACAGATTTTGTGGGTGGAAAAATATTTATAAGTATCTAAGTCCACACTTTGCTTTCACAATGCATTTCAGAAAAGTGGGAACTCAGTAAATTGTTGACGAAACCTGAAACGCTTTTAGATTTCTTAGAAACAAACTTTGTCAATTTTGGGTTTTGCAATTCGGTTTCATGCTTTACTTGATAGAATAAGTAACAAATTGTGCACTTTTTAAATATAACTACATAAAACTTCACCAACTTGACATTGAGGTTCAAAAGAAATCGTGAACGGAAACGCGTTGATATTTATTTTTACGAGTGAGGTGAGTTTTTGAGTGATGTGAATGTGTATTCGTGAACTAGACAAAAGAAAGTATGGGCTTTACGAGTAAATAGAACGTTAGCAATTCTTGATAATTGTGCCGTAAAGGCATACTTTTAGAGTGAGAAATGTTCTTACGCTATTTCAATTCACTCACAAATGCAAATGTGAGAATGTGTATTTTAGCGGAGGTAGTTTGTACGTAGGTCGTGTAATTGTATGACCGGCCGCCTCACGTCCCATCCTGTCGCTTGTCTGCATGTATCTTAATACCGCAACAACAGGGCTTGCAGCTAGTTACATGAAAAATATTAAAAGTAATTTTTGGCCAAATATTTAATTTTGAACGTGTCTTATAAGACGCTGCCTATTCATATCTATACCGGAATTAAAATGCGTTTTATACACCTTCGCAACCAATTAGTAATTCGGACATGGTTTCGCAAACGAGCGCTAACTGAAAAAATTAACCCGTAATATTGTTACTTTGTCAGCTGTAAAACCACTGCTGTAAACATATTAAGATTAATATAGTTTTATAAGAAACTCCATTTTCCATACGTATTAGCATTTTAAAATAGCCATAACAGAACGCAGACGAGTATTTGCCACCCCTGACTAACTTGATATGCATTGAGAAGCAGCTAAACTGGTTAATCGCTGGATGCTTTCTGGTCCATAGCAGTTTACATTAATGACAATATTTCCATTAATTAACTTAGCCTTTTGATCTATTTTTATAGTGCCACTTTATTTTCTACGAATAAATGTGTGGTACAAATTCTTTAAGAGCAACATTGAAACGATTGTTTTTGGAAAAGCTTTTTAAAAAGTAAGGAATAACAGTAACCAATACGCTATTAGATGAATAGTTTATTAGCTACCACCATGTTATCTTAATCAGTGCTACTTGCAGAAGCAGTGCTTTATTAAATTGTAACGTATCTGGTGAGTCGTAAAAGGCTCCTCAGAGGAAAATATTCCAAAGGTGGGCAGCAACATCGACCTATCTAACAACAACATCTAACTGCGATCAGCAAGCGTTGTGTTGCCAAATCTCCTCATGGAATGGAGATTATTACGAACTATTAGGGATTCTCATATCAACTTATACAGTCGATAAAGAATGCATGAAAAGCCTGGAACAATTTCAAGTCCATGGAGACGACGTCGCGGATACAAACAAGTGTAAAATACTGGTGGTCTAATGTAGTGAATATTCTGACATACATAATGTATTACACTGTAGTGCAATTGTTGCACAATCAATGCCATCTCCGGCTGAGGCTAGTTTTTGTAATCCATTGACGGGACTAGCCCAGCTGACCCGTTACTGAGCGCCGCGAGACCTGACCAGTTTTTAACCCCTTCACAACATTGCTATGCGATTTACGTAACTGTGCTTCTAATGGCAGTTAGTTTTTCTTAGGCTTCGATCGGGAGCAAGCAGCTATAATTGATAGCTAACGTATGAAGACGGATTTAGGGTGCATTAGAGTCACTGGACGATAGGGGCGTAAAACTTTTCTGGTGATGAAAATTATCGGATGGTTTCGATTGTAGAAATTTTGATTTCGTCGTACTCCGTCAACAGAAGAATTAGTCTGGAGCTCACAGGTTCGATTCCAAGTGGGGTTGCCCATCAGGGCTCGGTTTGGTTGGTCGCCTTTGTTGTCACTTAACATCAGGTGATGACGGCCAAGTGCAAAACCCATCATACATTTAAAAACCGCTGTGAATTTCGTTTGTACTCATACAGATCTGACTTATCAGGGCGTGGCTCTCCAGTGCATCTCGCAAGGCGTGCCACTCCTTCCGGTTCTTATAGATGTTATATAATTATATCTCTCGAAGTTGTACTTCTTCTGTGTGATAATATTTTTTTATATATATCAACTTGTGCGGCGCCTGCCCTCAATCCGGCCCTGCTGCTCAGTACTGATAAATAAAGGATGTGTGCTTCGTGTACCGTAAGCTTCTGATACAACGGTCCGTTAATGTATCGCAATCACTGATGGATGAGGTTCGCTAGTTATTATGTTTAATTGTGATTTTTGTCTGCGTAGTATGTTTTTCTTGCTTCTTTTATACACACTGACTAGTAGAAGCCATGTCAGCTCAGTTGGGTAGAGCGTCAGTCCTTGATCAATCGAGGTCTGGGTTCGATCCTGGATCGTAACAATGAGTTCCAATTAGTTTGTTATTTATTTATTATTATATTTTTTATTTATGTACGAATGGTACATATCATTATCATTGGATTTTCGGTGAAGGAAAATATCGTGAGGATACCAGCGCACTCCTGAGAAGAAATTCAAAGGTGTGTGTGAAGTCTACCAATCCGCACTGGGCCCGCGTTGTGGAGTATGGCTTATACAATCTTGGTAGGAGAGCAGGCCTGAGCCCCTGCAGTGGCGATGGCAATGTACGAGTATAGGCTGTTGATGACGACTAGGAAACAGTACTTGAGATGTTACCATATTTCATATCGTGGCTGCCGTAAAAGGTGAATAAAAATTTCAGAAAATGAGCAATAGAGTCTACATATAAAAACAACAACGTTGCGCTATCACAAATCCACTTTCTTGTGTTCTTTATTTCAGTTTAAAGTTTCAACTTTACTCAAATTCACACACATTCATTCACACCTGTGCATCAAACACGAAGTAGAAAACACGCTTGCGTGCTCTTCAAGTACAATTAAAGTCAAAATAACGTATAATGACATGATGGGCCAAGGTTATGCCGTGGGGCACAATACTGCATTAAAGTTGGTATTTCGTATTCATTACGATGCTTGGTTGATACTGTACGAGGTCAGGCTTAATGATGCGACGTTAAATAAATAGATAGATAGATACGGAAGATTGTCCTCAAGAACTACGTTTCATATCATGCGTAGTACAAACAAATTATTTAGCACAAAAGTCTATGAGAAATATCGCGCAGGCTATATTAAGTCTAACGGGTGCGTCCCCATACAAAAGTTGGTGCCCATTACCAGGATTGCGACAAAATATTTAATGCATACAAGGTTGATGAAATTATTATTATGGCAAATGAATGAAATCTGACAGTATTCTGATAATTAAAGAATAAATTCATAAAACAGTGTTTTCTCAGAACTAATATGTATACCTATACTATAAATGCAATTTCGTCCACATACATCCTGGACATAGCCCTCCACGAATGAGAACGCAACCCCCTTGAAATATGTATCACCTACCACGTCAGTTATTTTTTATGTCTGATGGGTTTGCACTTGGCCTTCATCTCACCTGATAGTGCCGATAATGCCCTTGGATCTGAACAAGGCTCGCCTCACGCTTATAAGGCACTGGCTCTGCTACCTTTCATACTACCAACAATTCTGTTTGGTGCCAGATTTAGGTAATAGGCTAGCCAGGCGGACATCACTACCAACCAAAATGTATTTCAGTAATTGAAGTAACAACCAATATATTTTCAGATGTCACAAAATCTTGAGTATGAATAAAATAAAATACGGTTACACATTATGATAAATTCAAACAATAAACTCATAATTAACTGTTTACATCTATCAGTAAACAGTTAATTATGAGTTTATTTTTAGCTGTTTATTCTTACGAGTATTATGTTCGAGATGATGTCAGTTTTGATGAACTGAATCACTCGGTACAGGAAATTAGATTTTGAAGGGATTTATTGACTCATTTTCCAATTTGAGAAACTCATCATCTCAAATAATTCAGTCGTAATTGTAAATAATAATTGTGGTTTGTGCTCAAAATAAATTGGCAATTAACAATAACAAGAATTGATAGTAATAGTGTAAACGTTAGCAACTATTTTATTACGAGTACTACAAGGCTTAAATGTGTTTAAAGATCACATTATTATTATTATTTTAAGAATAAAAGTTTCATATTTATTTTGTATTGACCATATTCATGTCGAAACTGGGAAACTTTCAAGGTTTTGCCCACGATGCTGAAACTTTCGTCGGGATTAAATTAGTATATGCCATATTCCAGGCTATAGGCTATGCGCGAGCAAAATTTCATTAAGATCGGTATAGACGTTTAGATTTCTCATTTTGACATCTACCATTATATTTTATCGTTTGGTCGACTATTACTGTCAACCTGTAAAGCCGACTTAGTCGCGATAGTTTTCCACGGTTCCTTGAATCGAAAGGTAGTGTTCCTAGACCCACAATATTTTTGAAAACCTACTCAACTATATCCCACACAATGGGGTACACGCGAAAAAAATATTTCATCTCCAAGGTACGTATATCTACCCTAAAAAGATCTTTTTCAATATTTTATTCCACCACTTTTGTTGGCGTGGTTAATATGTTTACCCGTACCAAATTACAGCTTTCTAGTAGTAAGAGTCTTTGAGCTAAGCCGCGGACGGACAGACGGACAGAGCAAAACTGTAAGAATCCTTGTTTGACTACGGAACCATAAAAAGAGAACAGTCAAAAACAGTCAAAAACAGTCAGAGAGATAATGCGTGAGAGACAAAGTAATTAAAATGTAAGTGAAATATGTCAGTGTTATTGGATTGTAAAGCGAATATAATTTGTTTTGAAAACACTACATTTCCGTTCTATTTTAGGTATCAGCTCGGATGTATGCCCTAATCTCGAATTTGGTGAACGAGTCAATAGAGTTCGTTGACCTTCGCCTGATCTTACAGGAAGCAGTCCTATATCATATATACGCACATATATATCTTCTACATGGAGTACCGTATACTATTTGCATTATACATGTCAATTAAGTTGCATGTCAAGTTGGAGTGAAGTTAATTTAAATATCGAGCTGGAGACAGGACCCTTCCAGGCATTTAACTTTGTAATTGAGTCATACACTGACATCTTGCTGTGTCAGTTCCCGTTCGATGGACAGGTGATAAAAAATCCGTCTGTTGTTGAGAGTATGGTCTCACCTAGGCACCTCTGACATCCCTAAGGCTCGCATCAAGTGTTATGCTCCTATAGAACTGTAACATGCGTGCATCTACGTACAGACAAGCTGAAGAACGTAATACTGGTCTGCGTTCCCACAAAGCTACAATTTGGTAAGTCGAGGGCGAACAGGCGCCTTCTAGTGACTAGAATCTAGTCTATATCAATGCGCACTATCTAAGGCCATATCGTCGCTTACCATCAGGTGAGAAATTGGCCTAGCGTTTCTCTATTTCCCGTAAAACTTAAACTAAACTTATGCATATATCTTAACAATATGATTTTTTACTGAAATTTGACTAAAGCAAAGCTGATTCAATTTTTATAATTTTAATTTAAATAAATATTGTCAAAAATACATTTACGCATTACATCGAGTAATTTACCTTACATTTTTGAATCAGTGTGGTTATTACAAACTTTAGAAGCACCTTACGAATACTAAAACGAAATTACGTAGTATAATACAATTGGACGTACGATACTTAATTATACATCAAACATAAATACATGTTCCGATCAAGTTGAATCCTGCGGCCTTTTGGCTACTCATTTATTATATAAGAAAATTTAAAAATTAGATAGTTTGCAATACTAAAGTAATACAAAACTCAACGGTCTCTCTTCAGCACTACTTAACATTTTAATATATTTTTGACGTAGTAAATTCCCATCTGAATGTTTGAATGTATTAAACTTTACGACGTGAAGAACGCAATTGCCATAATAATCCAAACTTCTCTGCTAACGTACCAATTAGGAAGTTTATACTATATTTATATATCGTCATTTTATATCTCACCAAGAATTAACTATAAACTTTTGAAAGTTTAACAATTTTGACCTTTTTGAGAGCGCATTAGCATTTAAATACGTTTAATTAATCTACTTAATTTTAAAGGTTTTCTTATTTATTTTTATTACCTTTTTGACGTTAGATTAATAAGCCATGATAATAATTCATTTCAAATAAAAATAAATAAATGAAATATGTATCATAATATGAAAGTTTTAATACGTGTAGAATTATCTGAAACCAAAACAAAATAAATATGTTTACATAAGTAAACAGGTGCTTAGTGAATGGCATACGTGAAAGTGAATGGAGTATTTTGTATGCAAATTATGTATAAAAGTTTTTTTTTAAAAAAAAAGCTTGCATTCTGTCTGAACTAGGAGTACACTGATAAATAAGTAAATGCGTTCAAAAAGAACTGAAACCGACTTCAATTCTTCTAAAAGTCTACTTTTACAAAGGCAAATTTTAGATTTATATAATTTATTCATGGATGCCGCTGTCAGAACTAGACCAAATTTAAATTAGACCACACGGAAAGCACTACCTTTCAAATAAAACAAGAATCATCCAAATCGGTTCTCCCAGTAAAAAGTTCAGAGGTAACAAACATTAAAAAAATACCCGACGAATTGATAACCTCCTTTTTTGAAATCGGTTAAAAAGCAGCGAAAATGCTGAGGCTCGTCCTTTAAAAATAAATTCAATGTATAATTAATACAGTATTTTTTGTTGTTGGATAAATACATGCATTTTTATTTGTGTATTGTATGTATGTTATATGGTTAATACGGACGCCTTGCAACAAAGTACGAAAATACCAACTCTGTCTCATATTGTAATGTCAGTAGCGCTGCGTTTATTTGCCACCGAGCAACTCATTCTCTCATCTGCACCTTGGCACCAGATATCTCAGTTGCCCTGCGTGGTATTCGCGTGGGTGACCGAGCCCCTGACCAGTTGTTGTCGCGCTTTTATTGTAGTTAGGTTTCCTCGACAGCTCCTAGGCAAATGTATGTAGAAATGTTAAGTACGTTTGGATAGTATGGTGCAACGAAACTAGTCTCAATGTTCAGTTTAGTATTGTAAGTTGGGAGTAGTTTTAACTTTTAGAATTTTGGGATTCATTAAAAACGTCATTTATTTGCAGGTAGATTAGACATCAGCTGCGTTAGTTCACTGTTGTTGTAGTTGAACTTTCAATAAGGTGAATTACTTGGCAGGTGGATTGGTGATCGCAGTAAGATGTGGTTACATAGGTCTGCATAGGCAGATGCTACTGCCCATCTCCTAAATAGTACTTTTATTGTCATCTTTTACGACACTTGCGGGATGATAAGGGATGGTTCTATTGTAAAGCCGAGTCCACACACAGAAACAAACAAAACGCATGTAAATTTGCAACCACTTTTATTCACTACAGCCGTAGGTCACACCTCTTCATGTTTATGGGCTGCATATTTTGCATCTATGATATGCCCACGCGGTATAAAGTACTATAAAGTATCGAGATGCGGTTACCAATGGCGATACTCCATTATTACGTATAATAAATCGACCATATCAGCAGTTTGCGAGAATCGCCAGGACCCCATTTAACTCATTACACACCTTAACATCCCACTAGCGTCTTGCCAACGAGGTGAAACTACCCACATTTACAATGTTCAAGTGGGGTTATATAGAAAATGGGGCTGCTATAGCTTCCCATACATCTTTACTCTTTAGGCATTATAGTAAAAGCACGCATAAAATCTGCATGTTATCTATGTAAGAGGTTATATGTGTATACCTACGAGTATTAATATTGATATATTTATTCAATGCATTTTAAAATACGAATTTATATCAACTGTTTTACCGTTTTAAAAACTAATTGGGAAATATTTTTATTTATTTTTATATGTAACGGGGTCATGTCGTCTTCATAAAGAATACGACATGATATACGGTATGGTTTAACGTGCGTACTGACATCTGAGATGTTCCGTAATCTACAATCTTTCAGCGCGGTCATTAATTTCATACCACTTACGCGGGGAGCCACGAAAAGGGACGAACACCTCCCAGATTACAGATTACGCAGTAACACCCATATTCTAAGACGTTTCCTTCAGATTTACTCACCTTGAAATGACGTCCCTCACTCAAAATGGTATCATAAGTCGAGTAAAATCTACTAGACTTGAGGAATTCTCTCGGTCGAGTGGAGGAACTGACATCCATATTATTAAACGTTTCCTTCAGATTTACTCACCATGAAATGACGTCACTCCCTTCAAAATGGTATGATAAGTCGAATTAAATCTCCTCGAATTTAAAAATTTTGTCGGTTGGGTGAGGTAACTGACTGTCAAAGTCAAGGTACCTGCCGACCTACCTTGAAGATTCCTCAATGTAAATATCGCGTTGTTTCGATCAACTTTTAACAGGATTTAAGCATGTCTTTCGAAGAGTTTATTGATTATGTTTACGATAGTCCATACAATTACCCTTCAAGGCTTTATTTGCGTGATGTAACAAATCCAACAACAAACAAAAGTTTACTAGTATCATTGTTCTGTTAAAAGAATTAATATCTGGGCGACCGAGCTTTTCTCGTAGTTCTTTAAAAACAAACAAAAACTTTATTTCTGCCCCTGGTTAGCCATAAAGAGTGGAACAATTTGCCACTAAAAAAATAATAATTACAAACTTGAATAAATAAATAAAAACAAACAAAAAACAAAAATAAAATCAATTTGCGTCGAATAATGCGGAGGAAAAAACGCATGAAAACTCGAAAACGCGAGTTTTTCGAGACATGAGACTAATCTAGATCGATTTTTCGCCTCCAACCCCCCCTAAATACCAAATTTCAGCGAAATCGTTGGAGCCGTTTCCGAGATATATATTTGATATACATTGCTCGTTTAAAGGTATAAGATAAGTACAAAGGTGTAATAATCTCACAAGGTTTGCAATAATAATGAATACACGTTCGTTTCAGATCGTTAGTGGGGACCTGCAACACTTGAGTCAGCCAGTAGTGTCCAAAATTGTGGCTAGAATATCAAAGGAATTAGCACTAAAAGTGGCTATTTACGATTATATTTGAATTGAAAACGAATTTTATGCCAGTTGACCTGTTAACTAGTTGCAGTTCCTTTCACGTCAGTAACTAAGCTTTTGACTATCAAAAATATTTAGAAAATCATCTTTTTCATGTTTTTACTAATGATACATATTATAGAATATAGAATACATATGTATTTTAATTTCTGACTGTTATTTGCCACATGTTTTGAGCTAGAAAAAGTAAAATTATTGCCTATAACGAATACTACATGATAGTATTCAAAAGGCTACCAACATAACAAATATGAAATCCTCGAAACAATGACGCGATCACTCGAATCCATGACGTCATCCACCTCGCGAGAGGAACGTCAAATCGCACTCAGGTTTCGACTTAGAATACCGATTCTGAGAGAGTTTTGACGTTTTCCTTTCGGTGCCCTTGAGTAAAGTTGAGTGAAGTAAATCTGAAGGAAACGACTTAGAATATGGGTGCACCCATATTCTAAGTCGTTTCCTTCATTGTTTCGAGGATTTCATATTTGTTATGTTGGTAGCCTTTTGAATACTATCGTGTAGTATTCGTTATACGCAATAATTTTACTTTTTCTAGCTCAAAACATGTGGCAAATAACAGTCAGAAATTAAAATACATATGAAAAATAAACAACTTTAAAAAGTAAATTGGTTATCATTAGTAAAAACATGAAAAAGATGATTTTCTAAATATTTTTGATAGTCAAAAGCTTAGTAACTGACGTGAAAGGAACTGCAACTAGTTAACAGGTCAACTGGCATAAAATTCGTTTTCAATTCAAATATAATCGTAAATAGCCACTTTTAGTGCTAATTCCTTTGATATTCTAGCCACAATTTTGGACACTACTGGCTGGCTCAAGTGTTGCAGGTCCCCACTAACGATCTGAAACGAACGTGTATTCATTACTAGTGCAAACCTTGTGAGATTATTACACCTTTGTACTTATCTTATACCTTTAAACGAGCAATATATATAAAATATATATCTCGAAAACGGCTCCAACGATTTCGCTGAAATTTGGTATTTAGGGGGTTTTGGAGGCGAAAAATCGATATAGATTAGTCTCATGTCTGGGAAAACGCACGTTTTCGAGTTTTCATGCGCTTTTTCCTTCGCATTATTCGACGCAAATTGTTTTTATTTTTGTTTGTTTTTATGTATTTATTCAAGTGTAATTATTATTTTTTTAGTGGCAAATTGTTCCACTCTTTATGGCTAACCAGGGTCAGAAATAAAGTTTTTGTTTGTTTTTAAAGAACTACGAGCAAAGCTCGGTCGCCCAGATATTAATTCTTTTAACAGAACAATGATACTAGTAAACTTTTGTTTGTTGTTGGATTTGTTACATCACGCAAATAATGCCTTGAAGGGTAATTGTATGGACTATCGTAAACATAATCAATAAACTCTTCGAAAGACATGCTTAAATCCTGTTAAAAGTTGATCGAAACAACGCGATATTTACATTGAGGAATCTTCAAGGTAGGTCGGCAGGTACCTTGACTTTGACAGTCAGTTACCTCACCCAAACGACAAAAATTTTAAATTCGAGGAGATTTAATTCGACTTATCATACCATTTTGAAGGGAGTGACGTCATTTCAAGGTGAGTAAATCTGAAGGAAACGTTTAATAATACGGATGTCAGTTCCTCCACTCGACCGAGAGAATTCCTCAAGTATAGTAGATTTTACTCGACTTATGATACCATTTTGAGTGAGGGACGTCATTTCAAGGTGAGTAAATCTGAAGGAAACGTCTTAGAATATGGGTGTGAGTCTCTCTTTTAAGGTGGTAATCGGTCGCTGCAAATAATAATGTTTTTTTCTTTCTCGCAACTTTAGGTTTTGTACCTTTCGTGAAGAGTATTCTTGTTGTCGCTTTTAAATTTGAATATTGACGGTACAGCAAATAAAAGTAGTCTCATTTGATTTTACGTCCAAATGTTCGAATGTACAAAAAATATTTAGCTGAAAGTGGACTATAGTTTTGGATTGGTTTCGAAATTCATTAGAAATTACCCGAGCTTATGTTACATACATTGTCCACTCTCTTCCTTAGCTATGTTTGAGCAGTACATATATCTATAATGCTTCAATTCACCAATCAAAAATTAAAATTTGTCAAAAATACTGTATAGTTAATGCCACTATAGTACACAAAGCCTTTCGTCTTCATAAGGTAGCAACCGATTGTCGAAGAAGCACGTACGGTGTACCTCAATAATTAATCTTTAACCTTGTATGGGTAAGAACATGAAATTGGCATCCGTAATCAGCTACCACTGTAATATATGACTTACAACGCTGGTGAATATTACTTTTTATGCAACAGTAGGTGTTGCGTTGAATAAGGGTAGAGATTTCGCAAATTCCGTTTTTGGTGCTATGAGCAGGTATACTTTCAAGTTACGCTTTGTAAATGGCATTATTTTTAAAATGTGCAGCATGAGAAGCCATACTTCCATACTAATTCAACATTCGTGTGAGTTTGTCCTTCCCTCACGCCGTAAAGGAGGGCCAAGGGTAAGAATGACTTGATTTTTTTGTATAAGGATGATTGCAGGGCCGTAATAGGGCATAGGATACTTTTTATCCCAATCAAGCAAGTAGTGCTCGCTGGATACTTTCCGAAGAACCCACGTAGTAGCGGGCACACATAGTGTGTAATAGTAAAATAAACTATGTATTTTAATGTAATATAATAATATAGTATATACTTATAGGTCATTGTTACCTGAAATAAATGAATAATAATAATAGTAGTTTGTCTTTTGCATATCGCTATAGAAATGTGATGATGATGAACCACTTACAATCAGACCCAAGACCTCCGGTTTATATTCTGCTTTCTTCTTCGAATCTACGAAGGCGTTAACCATGATTCTTATATAACATCGAAAAATTGAACTTTTATACCGATATACGTATATGTACCGAGGTTACATACAGTTTGACTTTGGGCCCCTAATGTAACTACATATTGACTGTTTCAATTCATAGAGATATTTGAACAGTCTTTCATAACAGAGTCCTGTCTTTATTTCTAAGTAGTATTTCGTATCGCGTGTGGAAGCTTTAATTTCTTGCACTGACAGCCGGAGCCAGCTAGGTAACACTTGTTTAAATATTTGCATACCAAATAAACACACGCTAAGACAATTCATAGAGAGGTTGTTACCCTCACCCGCAGAGCAATAGAGATACATAATTTAAGCTTCATACATCTTTTTGTTTCATACGAGAACTTACAATACTTGAGAACGGTACAACCACTTACTGAGCCAGCTTTAGCAATAAATTAAAGCCAAAACGAACATTATTTTGTACTGATATTCAAAAACTGATGTTCAAAATTTCGGAATCAGAATTTACAAAAGTTGCTGGAGAAACAGATTTAATTCTAGCTTTGCTACGACTGGGCTTAACCCGACTACTATGCACTGACAACGCTTGCGCTATGCGCTTTTGATACGCAATGAATTTTATCCTCAAAGTCAAATTATGCTTTGTTATTAAAAGCAAAATAAATAACTCAATGGCAAAGAATGAGTACTATATAACTTTATGCTACACAAAATAAGGGATAATTTTTCATAAGTATAGAATTTAAATACACGCGCGTTGATGTCTTTCATCTTGCCCCTTTGTTCTGTTCGTTGTCGCAGCTTTTTTGTTCAGAACAAAACCGCGTTCACGCTGCGGCTGATGAAATTTTGCTATCACAACAAATCGTATTTAAAAGTTTCTAGCAATAGATCGTCATCCTCCACAAAGTAGTATCTCGTTGATATTTTGTATAGGCATCCTACGGTTCCCTTATGCATCGTATATACATGGAAATTTTAGTAAGTAGAAAGCTTAACCTTTTTAACCTGAAAGAAATAGTTCAAACACTGTGACATGAAACTACCACCGGAAGAGTTACGAAGTCATCTGGCATTAATAATGTACATAGATAATCGTCCATTAATCTGCTCTGCAGAAGTGGTTAGAAATCTAAAATGAAACCAGTATAGTTAAATTGGATTTGACTATTGTTATTCTGGTTCAACTAGCACTTAAAGTAACCAGACACAGCTTCAGTGGCGAGTTAAATATAAAAGTTAATTAGTAGAGCTTAATGCCTTTCGAGTCAATTTATCTACACGGTTTAAAAGAAATAATTGAACGAAAATATCCGACTTAAGAAGCGGTACCATTAACTTTTGTTTGTTCAATATATTTGCTGAGTTAATTAAGCATCTTTATTTGGGCTTGTATTGATAGCTACTGAGGAAAATGGATAATGATTATAGCTTGTATTTGATGTACATGTATGTATGTCGAAAAAATGGTTTTTGTTTTTTACTTCAGATCTGACAACAGATAATCGTAAACATGCTTTATTTAATATTAGGTGTTTGTTTTGAACTATACAAGTACATATGCTTGTTTACTATATTTCAGTGTATTTTACAATCTATGATTTGTTTTCATGTATGGCTGATGTTACGGCATATCTTCTTTTCCAAAATACTTCAGCGTCTAAAGAAAAACGTCTTTAGTCAGTGCGTGTTGCCAGTGATGACATACAGAACCGAAACGTGGTCCTTTACTGTGGGCCGAATAAACAAGCTCAAAGTTACTCAGCCAGCAATGGAACGAGCTATTCTCGGAATTTCTCTACGTGATAAGGTCCGGAATGAGGAAATCCATAGACGAACGAAGGTCACCGACATAGCTCGACGAGTCTGTGAGCTGAAGTGGCAATGGGCAGGCCACATCGATCGAAGAACCGATAACCGGTGGGGAGTAAAGGTTCTCGAGTAGCGACCACGTACCGGGAAACGTCTACCAGGCCGTCCCCCTACTAGATGGACCGACGACCTGGTTAGAGTCGCAGGGAGTCACTGGATGCAGGTGGCTCGGGACCGGTATATGTGGCGTACCATGAAGGAGGCCTATGTCCAGCAGTGGACGTTTCCCGGCTGATGATGATGATGGCTGATGAACAGTTTTAAACATTCAGCAATAGCAATTTTAAAGTTCAAGTCTCGAACGCAGTCAATAATGACAGCCTGTGATAATACAGGTAAAACGAAATCTTTTGAATTTCTATTTCTAAAGGTTATCTTTCTAAAGGCTTATACCTAGCAACAATCATAATATAGGCTGTCAAGTTCGAAGAAAACGCGCCGCCTCCTACACGCTCTATTCCCATATTATCTCTCTAACTACCTACGAATAAATTAGTTCCCTTTCTTACCGCCTCACAACGACAATTTGACGCATATTAGACTCAATTAGACTGTGAAATGTCTGCTAAATTACATCTCGCTCGAAGAATGAATCACAGCCGTGTCACACGTCAATTCTCTGTCAGCATCGAATTATTCTGCCATTTCATCGTACCGCTGCACCATCCGGAGTTTCCGTGTCAATGGTATTTCACACATTATTGAACTAAGTGATTCAACCTCGAAATGACAGCGGTAGCACATTTGGTGGAGCTTGAGTTCTCGACAGATTGAAGACTGGGTTCGATCGTACCACGAATAATAATCACCATCAACTTTTCAGTTATCGTTATCCCTCTCCTAATGCTTCCATACTAAATTTCTGTTGCCATAATCTTTTAAAATAGAATAGCTGTCTGTCATAAGTAATTACCTAAAAATAGGAAATGAAATGAATGAAATCTAATGGTTCATAGATGGCGCTTTTGAACAATAATCGAAAAAGAAGTGTTTATTATGAAAAGTGAAATTCACTGTGAAGTTGTATGTTAATGATACTCATTTTGCGACATCACAATCTGATGTACTATTTTTAGATAGTTACTACACAAATCCAGCCATTATATGTTAAAAGATGGCAACAGAAATTTAGTATGAAACTTTGATGGAGGTGGATCACCTTACGGAAAATATCGTTACGAATACTTCTAGAAATTTAAAGGTGTTTATAGATTGAGTTAATTAATTGATTATTCCTTATGCTAGCAGCAGTTTTTGTCAACAAATGCCGCATGGGTGGAGGCACCAAGCGAGAAAAGTCTTTGGCTGCTGACGGCATATTGTCACTTGCGACCTCAGGGCACAAATAAATACACCGCAAAACGTACTACAACTGTCATTACTGCTTCATATACAATAAACTGGGGTAAACGGAAATAAATGAAGTCTCTTTTTGGTGTGAAAGTCTTTGAGTCATGTGAATGACTTTCACTTATTTCAATATGAGTAGTTTTTGATGGGATCGTAATTTACCTGTCATTGTCACAACGGTGACAGATATAGAATGATATTACTGACATTTTTTTATATAAATTGAATTGGCGTGATGTTTCACTTTATGAAAGCATTTCCCGAGTAACATGCATTTTGTATTTCCCTATTTCCACTATGAAAACAAAAAATGTAATAAACATTTGATTGAAATAGTCATTGTTTACGCAACGTTAGAAGTCGTAATACATTGTGTTTTATGATATATTTTATAGCTGAATACGAATGAATTTCGATGCGTTATTTATATTGCTGGCTCAACAAAACACTGCCTTAAGCGCCTTATATGCAATTCGTTAACATTTTATTACTGTTTTTACGGCTTTTCTTAATGTGATATATCTATTGTTGTGTCTAAATACATTCTACACGATGGTAGGAAATATTGTATAAGTAGATGAAGGTATCAAAATGTGTTTTGGTGGGTATTAGACGGTCAAATACAATGACGTTAATATACCAACTATTTTGAATTGCCAATTTTGTTGTTGTTGATGTAGGTAAAACTTGGTTGTTTCCTTGTGTTTTTAATAGTTTTTCACCGAATCAATGAAAACTAAATAGCAGTTTTTTTTAAATTTGAACGTTTTATTCATAATGAGACAACATGGACAAAATGGTTATTTATAGATTGATGGCAAAGTCGTAGCAAAACTGTCAAATGTATATTTTTTCGTAAGAATTCAAAGGAGTGTATATACTAAATTCTTTGATGCAGAACCGTTAAAGGCTACTTACTGGCATACACCTATTAAAGAGAGTATAACTGCAGTGTAAATAAATCTCTTAATTTAGGATGTGTCATGACTGTCGTGATGTTTTGAGACAGATTAATTTCTTCCTCTTGTACGCCGTCTGTTGACACCTTTGAGAACTCGACAACGCCCCTGTAAACGCTCCATTAATATAATTTTTTGGCAATGAATTGCTAGACAGGTATTTTTCTGGCCCTATCACACATGGTATCGCATGACAATTACGGAAAACCCGTTCATAAGGGAAAATGATGATCAATTTATTCTTCCAACTGAAAAAGAAATACCTTTAATATTGATCTTATAAAATATTAGCAATCTTTTCGCTTAAATTGCTCCACCAACAAACAGTTTCTGTCAAATATAATTGATGGCTATTTGATCGTCTAATGCCTGCCTTAGACGAATGTCACAATAGTCAGCGATACAACTATTTTGTCACGAATTTATTCTTCACACCGTACATAAGTAACCGTGACAAATAGCAGGCTTAAAATGAAGACATCGTGTCGAGAACGTAAAGAACAACTTTTGGGACCGTAATAATTTCTCTTTGAGACTGAAAGCTTAATCCTTTTGAGGTAAAAACGAAAAGCATTCCACAATGGCCGTTGTTTTTTCCCCGGCTGTCTGTACATGTTATTTTTGATCGTACGGCGTAGAGATGGGAATGTCTTCCAAGTTTGGTTCAGTTCTATAAATTGAAATCTTGTTTCAAGTATAAGCTTTTAATTCAATAAGTTTCAATTTTTTAATTTAATATCGATTTGAGTAAATTAACAAACATGCGTTTTACTTACTTTCATCGAAGTTTTTTCGAGTTTTGAGAGAAAGAGAGAGAAGAGAATTTCGATGAAATGTGGCACAAAGTTAAAATGTGTTTTGAATTAGAATTGACACATTACTCCTTTTAGTAAAGTTTTTGACTGCCTCCGTGGCCTAATGGTTACACGCCTGTGACTTACAATCCAGAGGTCCCGGGTTCGATTCCCATTGGAGCTACCGGTCGGTATCGGTACTCTGTTTGGTGTTTTTTTAAAGATGTTATATGTTCGCCTGGCTAGCTACCACCCTATTACATGTTTGACGCCAAACAGAAGTGTAAATAGCACTGTTGTGTTCCGGTATGAAAGGTAGCAGAGCCAGCGCCTCATTCGGTTGAGGCTTCTGGGTGCGCTCGCTTACCATCCAACGGCCTTATCGTCACTTACCATCAGATGTGTGAAAGACAAACCAATCATACACACTTTTGTTTGTTGATTCCGACTTCGCCTTCAAGTACCGGTCAAACAGAAGAACGGCAGACCTTCACCCGTATACTGTAGATATTCCTGTAGCTCGCACGAAGCGTTTCGCTTCCACATTTATCGTGCGTACACCTAAAATTTTAATACACACAAAACTACAACTTGGGAATCTTCAAAGGAAGAGTAAATAGTCACCTGAATCAACGCGTAACATCGTCGACCTCATCATCACTTAACATCAGGTAAGATTGAGGTCAAGCGTAAAAAAAACATAAAAAGATTTATTCACAGGCATAAACTAGTTATTATAAATCGATCCAGCTTCAGCTTCCTGACACAAACCGAACAAGGAACGTTCCTACATAACTAGTTGCAGCTGCTGGCTGCTTCCCACCTCTACCGACTCGTGTTTAACACGAGCGCATTGTTCGAACACGGAACGTGAATGCCTCTCTAATTTACGTTCGGTTACGGGCAAGGAACGCTCTATGTCGACAAAGTGTAGACAAAATTTAAAAAAAACGGACAAGTGCCAGTCAGACTCACACACGATTGGTTCTGCACCATCGTACAATATTTAATACATCATGAGCCAAAAGCGCCGAAAATAACGTTTCTAATATGGGAACCCCGTTTTTTGACGTGAGTCTTTTAAATTGATGAACGCTAGCTGCACGCACGAAAAAGTGTAACGTTCCGCCTGAGCCAAGCGTGCCAGCGAGAGCGCGGAACATAGAGCCATAGAGAGGCACGATCGGCCTAAGCGTTCGGCTTGTGACGCATCTTTTCTTATAACGTTATCACGTAAAAGTATCGTCCGTAAAGTGACTTTACAGACAACCAATTTTTTCGGTTGATTGTTGTTATCGAGGCCATATGAATACGCATGCTGTGAAAATTTCGCGACGGACTGACGAAGAGATACACAAGCTTTAGTATTAGGGTCCCGTTGGGTCCCTTTGGGTATGGAATCCTAAAAAGTAGGTCCATGTAAAAAAGGTTAAAATTAGTTGGTGTAGCTTTTTCCACCAATGGCGGGATTCTCTTTTTCATATCCCATAAAATACTCATAATATTTCGACAAATGGCATGAATCCTGAATTTTAAATTTTTGAAAATCATTCAAAGCGTCGTGATTGATATAAGGCTGTACGACATAAAATTGTACTTTTTGGATTTTTTAAAAACAATATCGTATTTTGATGATTACAGTCCGAAAATACGAGTATGTAGGTTATACATAAGTACAGACATCTATACATTTCATGCAATAGTCGGGTTTTCGATTTTCACTTTATTCTTTAAGAGCTACATGACACAATGACTAATAAAGTTATCCATATTGTACTCGTCTGGCCGGAAGTAGATTTGACTGAATAGAGCTGACTTTTCATTTTGATCGTGTCTTGTTTTTGATTTATACAAAACCACAATATCCAAAACTGGTTAATGAAGCGCGGTCGAAGATCGGTAATTAGTTTCGAAGCTTTAATAAAGCAATTTAAAAGCCATCAGGCAGTACCATTTCATTAGTATCGTTTAGATAAAACAAGGATAAGAGAAGTTTATGACGATATTCAATTTGGTATGGGCTTTGAACAAAGCGCAGCACAAAGAAAATTAGAAGTTAGTTTAAACCACTATTCTTGTAACCAACAGTCAGGTATCTATACCAAAATCATGTAAGGTAAATGTTGTGCTATATATATTGTAGTTGTATTATTTTATATTAACTAGCTATATATTATAATCCATCATTTTTTAAAATTTTTAGGGTTCCGTACCTCAACAGGAAAAACGGAACCCTTATTTTGTTCTGTCTGTCAAGACCCTTTTTCTCAATAATGCTTGGCGATTTCAAGTTGAAATTAATATCGAATACTCAAATGTGCTGCCCCTTGGATCTGTGAAAAAAATCACACTTCTAAGTCAACGTAATAAAAAAGATATATCTGTATTTAATATCATTTACATACGAGTACAAAATGCAAGAGAATTAAAACCTATAGGGTACTTTCCTTTGACCTAGAATCCTGAAATTTGACAAGAAGCAAGGTCTTACAGCACAACCATAGGAATAAATCTGAAAACTAGGATTTTTAAATTATGACACAGTAAAATAGCTTATTTATGTTTACAAACTTAACTTTGTAGTTGAAAGCGATATACATCGGGTATGTAATGTAGCTGCAAAGTTGAGTTGGTTTTTCAATCAGAATTACATTTTCGGTAGAGCATTGTCGGGTGCATACGAGTATTACCGTACCTAATATTTATGATTTTCAGTATGTTAATTATTTATTTTCTGTACGGAACTCTCGGTGCGCGAGTCCGACACGCACTTGTCCGTTTTTTCACTTCGTTTAGACCACTCAAACATCGCGGATAACTCTGAACATTAGTCTCGTTACGAGACTCTCGTAGACTAAACTACGAGTACTGCCCAAAGGTGAGGTTTTAAGGAGCATGAGTATGAGTTTTAAGGAGTAGAGTATCGTATATTTTCGATACCTTCAAGCTCATTTTCCTAAACCCAAAATAAATGCCTGAAACAATAAGTATGGTGACAAACCAAAAGAATGAAAACCAAAATTGATTGCTGTCTTGAAGGTCTGTTGGGACTTGGGTTCACTATTGAGCTGACGTCCCGCACAATAATTTGTTTTGGGGCTCCCAATTGGGCTCATTCCTTCAAACGAACACCCTGAACAAAGGACTCATTAAATCAAAATGGACAATGGTCCACTATTGAATCCCCCATCTCAGGCTGACTGGCATGAAGTGGTACACAAAAGCTAGCCGGGGTGGCCACATCAAAATAAATTGAACGTCCAAGTGACAGGCAAGCAATGCGTTTTAATTGTTACTTTCGATTCGTTTTCATTTTCACCCTCTTTCCTATACTCGTCGGGGTTGGATTGTAGTCTTTCTATTTCTGGCTTTAAAATAGAATCACCTCATATCAACCCTTGGGTGTTGTAGAAGGTGACATAGGTGCAATTTTAGGAACTGGCCAGGAGCATCTCAAGACGGAGATCTGTTTTTGATTCGCTCGTGTGACAAAGCCAGAATCGTCGCATACGACTTAAGTCACAATGGATTCTAAGTCGCATATAAGTACTAAATTGATTCTTTTAAAAAAAAATACGCAATAATCATACGAAAAAAATATCAATTTTATGCCGAAAATGTCTAACATCAGCTGATACTCTTCTGCCTGATTGCTGCTGAAACTGCTGAATCGATTTTTATCAAATATAGGTAAGACCGCAAGGAAACTTTCTTTCACGTATAAAAACCGCATCAAAATCGGTCAATATGTTCGAGAGCTACGATGCCACAGACAGCCAGACACACATTGATTTGTCAGTTTATTACGAATTGTATTTTTATCAAACAGGCCCTAGCCCACCATTTAAAAACTTGCTGAGTACAAATTTAACTGAAAATGTTAAACAATGAAAATTAAGTACATACATTGTAGTATATTGAAACGCTATCCACACTTTAAGATATCGTTAGATATTAGCTAGCTCCTGGTTAGTTACAGGAAGGCTCTAGCCGATTCAAAATTGATGATCAACTGAAGTAATAAGTGAAGTTTTCATTTATTTTGAATTTATTTAACTACTATGTTTATGACAACAATGAGCGAAAGTAAATTGAAATGAACTGTAATACTGTAAACTGAATTTATGATTATCAGGAAATGTTGCTAACTTAATCTTCGTTTGTTTTAGGTAAGTGTTGGCAAGGCCTCACGTACGTCGGATGGCATCCTTGGAGCTACGTAGTACATCCATGTGGAAACATTAATATTCATGGTGGTTCATTTATAAACCGAATTACGTACGCGTGTGTGGATACCATTAGAATACTTACTCGATAAATACTACTACACAGAGCAGGTTATCAGATTTATATGTAAGTAATTTTTGTATTGATATTTATTACTATTATTTTATGCATTTTTAAGCAGCTTATATCCTACTGAGTTTTCCGTCACTTCAATTATCCCAACCACAATAATCAAGTCATTCTGACTCTCCTGTACGACATGAAAGAAGGACAAACCAGCAAAGGTATGGATTCGTTTAAGTTTATCATTCTAAAAATGTTATTTTACTATGCTGATTTAGCTCGTGTTTCCAAACTTACATGCCACGTTTGTTAACGTTGTTTGAGTGTGTTTATATTATAGTTACATGAATAGCGGGAGTTTCCTCTATAGCGCATTTCATTCAAACTTCGTTTAATTCAATTTAGATTAGTAAGGCATCTAAGCCTAAGCAATGGTATATGATTCTAGTAGTACGCACATTGAGTACGCACGGTGTCAAATATTTGTTTTATGTATGTTGGCAAATGGTGTACTTTTTAAGCTATATTTGTTAATGTCTATGGTATATTTTTAAGACAAAAGGCAGGCAAGGTTACTCCAGAGACATCATACTTTTAAGGGTTCCATTTTTTCATCAGTCGTACCCTGAAAGTTTATTGTTTGAAAAGATTTTTCATTGGAGCTTAATAAAATCATTAAAAAATTAATACGAGTATTTGCACCAAAAGAATAATATAAATTCAATATTGGAACAGACAAGCCTTGTCCCCAGTTCCGCTTTGCTCCATTTGTGGAACACAAGCGCGCTTTGTTCCGATTTGCGTACAGAAAACATGCGCTTGAGCACCTGGCGCTTTTAAGGGCTGCCTGGTATTGACAGATTTACGAGAAATGCGTGCTTTATTTAGAACTAGCTCTCAATATTACTCATTGCTTGAAAGGTATGCGTGTTACGACCTTATAACCCATTTAGAAATGTACTATTTTGGTTTGAGGCGTGAATGATAAGCGTCTTTTTTTCTAGCGATCTATTAGGAAGTGCAGTTGAAGTACTAATAGTGTAATTTTACAGATTAGAGCCGCACTCTGGGCTGAAATATTTTAATAAGTGATTCAATGTGCAATTGATTTAGCCTAAACTTCACCTGATAGTGCTCACATATAATCTTCAATTAAACGAATGACATAATTATGCCTTGACATATCATCAGCCGGGCAACGTCCACTGCTGGACATGGATCAGAATCCTTATCAAAATTAAGTTAATCTATAGAAGGAGCTCGTCAATATAAATTAACCTTCAGATACATGATAATGCATTTGCCCACCACTTCGAATGCTGGATTTCAGAAATTATTCACGCAGTCTCTGGAAAAAAAATCGCATATGTATACACTCTGCATGCATGCCAAATTTCATTACGATTGATTGTGATTTTGAGGCTTCAATAGGCATAAAAAACACTTTTCCGCACTACTGCGATTTGATAATGCTATACCGAAACTTACAACAGAAATAGTGACGTCGAAAAGATTCGAATAGCACAGTCTATATATAGATTCAAACAGGTATTAAATAAGTATTAAATACCTATGGTATTAAATAAGTATATATCAATGGTATTAAATGAATAGGTATGTACATTTAGTAAACTTTTTAGTCTCGTATAGGCGCTGCAGACACAAATGTAAGAGATTTTAGAAAACTGTACGACAAAGCTTTTAGTATGAAATTCTTAGTGACTAAGCTGTAGACAACGTGAAAATGTAACGGAAATACCAAACGCAGAAAAAAACTTTATCTATTGATCTACTTTCGCGTACGTGACCGATAACGACGACACACAAAAAACACACATTCTGACAAAAAGTGCCAAGAGCGTGTTGCACGTCTCCTTATCACATATAAGGGTTTCTCGTTTGACTACGAGACCCCCAAAAAGGTACACCATAATTCACAAGCATCGGATAATCGTTCAAAAGGTGTCATGTGTAAAAATATCGAATTACCGATCTCATTTCTATACTTTATAAATAAACGACCGACCACCGAAATATAATACTTCCGATTCCTTATTTTCCCAACTCCGAACAGACAACAAAGGTGATGGCGCAAAAAATCGCAAAATAGATGGGATAAAGCTTTTTTTGTCAGATTTTCGAGTACCCAAGTCTGTACCTTTGGTCTTTAGTACAAAAGGTGGCTAATATTTATTGCCCGTGAAGAGGCCTCTCGAGGTACACAAATACGAACAGTTTGTTGATTTTGCTTTATTATTATTTGTGGGAGTCTCGATAACGTCTAGGATTTGAGGGTAGGGTTACATAAAGAAGCTTATGTGTCCAGCAGTGAACGCTTCCCGGATCTTGATCAAAATCGGCAATAGAAGTCCACTTACTCGTAATCTTCTTTCCTTCCTGATCTCCTCTGATTTCCTTTTCTTCCTG
This sequence comes from Carcina quercana, assembly GCA_910589575.2. Lineage (NCBI taxonomy): Eukaryota > Metazoa > Arthropoda > Insecta > Lepidoptera > Depressariidae > Carcina > Carcina quercana. Next base: position 8,984,027 of record OU342439.1, read on the forward strand.
ATCCACTATATTTTGTCTATTGTTTATCCATTACATGTACGTATTATACATATATGTGTTTATGTATAAAATATATTTAATTATGTAGCACCACTTACCCCTTGTTAATTATATGATTCATCTGCCCCAAGGATGCTTAGAAGAGATCGCTCTTAGCGATAAGGTCGCCTTCATTGTAATATCGACAAAGCTCTCGCCTGATCAGTTTCAAAATCAAGTTGCTTGCATGTCGCGATCTTAGCTAGACCCGCCTTTTCTTTTGTTCAATAAGGAGAGACGAAAACGCTTTTGTTTATGAGTTTTTATGACTTTTAAGGGTCCATTGTAGTAGTTAGTTATAGTTTAGAGTCATTTTATCATGCATCATTGTGGCGTCCAACTTGCAGGACTTTCAAATAAATGCTTTCTTGTTCTTTATAGTTTTATGATTTATCCCAAATTGGCAAGGTGTAGCAGCCCGAGACACGACTGTATTCGAAACTGACCCTAATGATGGTCAGGCGGGAACTTTGTCGGTAGTACCTTTTATGTTTGTGTGTGTGTTTGTTGGCAGGCGAATTGGTGACGTAGTAAATGTTCTTGTTACGGACGGCTGATGATGATGTCAAATTAGTTAAGTTTTACACCGAATGGTTTACCACAAATCTAAGGCATGTGTTCCTTAAGCCGAAATTACTCGGCCATTTCCTCCCATTACTTTCTTACATCCAAACGTGAACTTTGAAACATTAATGCATTGCAAGTAGACTTCAATGACTATAAAGTACATTCAAAAAGCAAGCGAGATTCATTACGCACGATTTACCACAAACAAGGTCCAGTCCGGTCCCATCACTGTCAATTTGAGACTTTCCCCGTCCGTCGTCGGCCCCATTCTGCAGTTCAGCGCGATGCGATCTCTAAACTGCATCCCATTACGCGTCACTTCCCTTGTCACGGTCAGGGAGCCCGAATGTTGTGTGCCCTCGTTTATATATGGAATGATTTATGTCCCATTAATGTAAAAGTAAAAGCGTCTATGGTGCAGTCGATAAGGCGTGGACTTTCAATCTGAGGGTTCTGGGTTCGAATCCAGCCATGTACCTATGAGTTGTTTTTCAATTCAAGTACATTATCCGATTGCTTAACGGTGAAGGAAAACATCGTGAGGAAACCTGCATGTCTTGAACAGGCATGTGAAGTCCGCCGTTCCGCACTGGGCTCGCGTGGTGGATTATGGCCCATACACTCTCTGTAGGAAAGTAGGCCTGAACCTCTGCATTGTGGACGTATATAGTCTGTTGATGAATGTAAAAGAAAATCTATCTCATAACTGCTTTACTTTTTTAGATATGAAAAAACGTTTATTGCATCATCTACTAAAATTAATATACAGGTTTTGGGGTTCTTCTTTTCAGATAAAGATAGCTTGTATTAGGAGACCCTGCTCTTCTATATTGTACATATAGCTTACTCTTATTCTGCATTATATACATATAATATGGCAGTATGGAAGGGCAATAGATGGAACGGATAGTGTCCAGTCTTCCTTTGCTTAACTGTCATTATCAACTGAGTTGAAAGCAAAAAAATTAAACTGTGTCAATATAAGATTACATCCTCCTCAATTTTCCGTCAATTAATTTTCGTCCTGTAGAGAATGTTGCATGTCCCACTTTGTTTTACCGAATGTTGCATGCCCCCAGTATGCCCCAGTTCACGGTACGCTGAGCTGCGAGACAATGCTTACGAAAATAAGCTGGACGCGTGCCGGGTCTGATGCTAGCTATTACTATTACTACAGCTGTGTTACTAGGAATAGATGGGCTTTACGAGAGAAATGACAGTTTCTTTTCGATCACTTTCAAAGATTTCTTGCTTCTTGGCTTTTAGTAGTTTGTTCTTTTTTATTACTTCCCAATTGCATACCCCTTGAATTGTAAGAATTTGAAAATGTTGACATGAAAGGAGTTGTCCTGATTTAGTTAAAGTTCCTGAGTTAATATATTCCAATGAGTCAACTAAAGTCTAGGAAACATTTTTGACAGTCAGACAACTTTATTTTAAATTCCCTTTGTACTGACTGAACCTATGTTTGTGACCTCTGCGTGTCCGAAAGTTGGTTTTCGTGTCTATAAGTTTGGTAATCCGGCCCTTCAAAATGTTCATTGTTTCAGTCTACCAATGGAATGTTGTCTATAGGTTCGTGCCTAAGTTTTACGATATCTGGTCGTTGATGTAGAATCATATTAAAATTATTCACAATAGATGAGACAGTAGTTTTTGATATGTCTTTTCAGTTCCATATTTTAATTATATAAATTCATGCAATAATTATTCCCGACCAAAAATATGCATATAATCGGTCGAAGATATTGACGTTGAAAGGCGTGGTGCTGATGAACACTGAGCAAGTAATGATGAATGTTGTCCTCCATTTTGTTTTTTATTTGGCACGAAGTCTAAAAAGATTAAAATGTCGTCACATATTTAAAAAAAATCGAGAATACATCTTACCTACTCTAACAAAGTTTTCCAAAAATGTATCTTTTTTGGATAGATACTCAACTTGCCTCATCTAGATTAAAACCTATGTATGTACATATCTACAGAAGTATTGTTGTGACTAAGATTTCACAATGTATGCGTTGGCGGTAATTCTAGGAATGCTAGCTATAGAAGCTAGCTGATTACCATTTATATGATATAAAGATTTATTTTCCTAGATAACAGGTAGATTTACAGTCTTAGTAGATTCTGTATGAATATAGTCGATGTAGTAACTACAAGTCACCAAGGTTCAGAAGCTGTGACGAAGTCAAGAACATGATCAGTGTTTCATTACTTTTAAGGTTTTAGGTGAGCACGCTTTTATCATCACCCTAAGGCCAAATACTACCTAATTCTTAATGTGATTGTTTTCAAAAAACATTTTCAAAAAACAGTTGGTTTTTAAGTTTAAAATTTTTAATCTACCTATCACGTTTTTTTATGTAAAAATTGAAAGTCACAGGAAATACGAATAACATATTTTTGCTCTCTTATACTTATATAAGTAACTTAATACATTTTACACAGTCCGCTTTTGCAAATGTACAGAAAACATGGAAACATCATTTTATTCGCTGTCACCAAAGAGATTGAAGTACGAATGAACAATAATTTATTGGTTGTGTTTATGTAGCAGCTAATTTATCATATAAATCACACGACGATAAACTAAGGCATATCATGTTTGTACTCGTAGTAAACAATGAAGCGAGGCCGATCGTCGCTTGCGGAGAATTTTGGTTTAGTTGATGTAAAGAATGCGAGAATGTCAACTATAAAGATCGGACCAATTAAAATCCGTTCCAGATTAGAATTTCGGATTCATACAATTTGCACCCAATCCGAAAGCAATCCAAAACAAACGAAAAAATCTGTATTAAAAATAAAAAAATAAAACGAATGAAAGTTCAATATGAATGAGTTATTAATTTTATGGCATGACACAAAAAGAAGGCTGTGATACTCGTATTTGAGACAAGGGGGGTGGTCCACTGGGTCCAACCACTCACTGCGACCTTGATAGATCTATTGTGACCTGTCTGTGATAAGTTTTAAACCTTCATTTGAACGCTTGTCTGTGACATGATGTCATCCTAGCTCTAAATTGCTTGTTTAATGGGGTTAATTCTATGTTATGATCGAAGAAAACAAGCTGTATTTAGGAAAAATTAGTAGGTATCACACCGTTCTAACAGAAACATCAAATTATAATGTATGAAGATAGCAAAGAAGCTTGAGGCTTCTGGGTGAGCGGTTGAGTGAGAGGTTCTTTAATTGTAGTTCTATATCTTTTGACCAAATGGAGTATTGTGTTTTGTCTTGTATTCATGTTAAAACGTGTTTAGTGAACACGTGTGACCTCGGTCATTGATTTCTTTATAGCTCGAAGTAGTAGATAAACGTAGGCAGAATATAGTTTCGCAAGCGACTCGGCTGCGTTACGTTTTTCCCGACCTATTCTTTACTTGTTTACGTTGCGTAAATTGACCCGCTGAGATCACAGAAGGCTGCCGGCTTACGTGCAGCTTACAGAAGTGACTCTCATTAGATGTACTCATAGGTAAATTGAGTATTTGTTATTGTTTTCAACACTTTACTTGGGATTAATGAGTTATAAATAACGGTGCGGTACATTTAATAATATCAAAAAAGATTTTAGCAAAGTAAAGAAATAGAACTGACTTGAGAAAATGGTACATATGGCGCAGTAATTTTTATTAGTTTAAAAAAACTCAAATGGACAAAACATTTGAAATTTAAATATATTTAAATGATAATAAAAATATTATAAATGCAATGGCGTGCTTGTTTACTTTTTTACTTTTCCTTCCTTCTCGTTGTAACAGAGAGCCTCAATGACTTAATTTTTGGTATAAAAATAGTTAAAAGTCGATCTAATAAGAAGTTCTCTTGGGATAATTTATAAAGTCCACGGAGAATCGCGGGCAAACGCATAGTTTTGTAATTTTTGTATTTATTTCCTCATGTATAGCTACGTATTTAATGTATATATCTACATAAATATTGACCAATGCTTTATTTATAAACTTACACAATGTTGTGTAATTAACTGCAAATAATTAATTTAATTTACATAAATGTAAAATCGTTTGAAATAGTATCACATTTTGCTATCGGTTTCTAAATGAAATACATTTTAGCCGAGCATGTGCGTATTATTGTTGAGTGGCATAGAGGGTCATTTCTGTATAAGGCGGTTCAGTAATCTATCCAGAAATATTGCAGAAGTTTCTGACAAAAATGTTTATATTATGCTTGCTAACAGAGCGTACTTTTAACAAGTGGCGATGTGAGTGTTGATGCAATATGTTTCTGGCAACGTTCCTAGTCCCGTGTATGAAATGAAGATGTAGTGTACTTTGTTTTATAGCCACATAAAAATAGTAATTATATTGCCTGAACAGATCGCGAATTCCTTTGCTCCTGCAACGGAAGTCGTTTGCCTTGAGCACGGTCAATGTACTTTTAAAGGCCGAGGAAATACCGTTTTAAAACGTCGCTATGATTTTTGTCTGTTTTATTTGATATTGTTTATTTATTTTTGGTAAACTTAGTGGCCTTTATTTTATGTTTCATCTTTCTGTGATTTTGCTCTGTCAACATTTTATTGTCTCTCTGTTAGTTTGTTTGTAGAGACATAGAATACGAGTAGGTAGTAAAGGCAGGTTCACCTAGATAGTGTTCGTACACCCGAAGGGTTGTTATAGTAAAAAAAGTGTTAATATAGACATGCATAATTTAATTTAGGCATCAAAAATCAACAAAATATCGGTATACATGACGTAGGATAAAAAAGTATGAAATAAAAAATTAGAAACAATCCTACGCAAAAATCATAAAAAATCCATTTTATTCCAAAAGTGCATAACATCAGCTGATAATCTTCAAACTGCTGAATCGATTTTTATCGAATATAGCTAAGAACCACCGCAAGAAAACTTGCTTTCACGTAAAAAATCGCATCAAAATTGGTACATCCGTTTGAGAGCTACTATGCCACAGACAGGCAGGCATACAAACATCGGCGTCTAACTTATAACACCCCTCTTTTTGCGTCGGGGGTTAATTAAATTAAATTTTTTTCTATACAAGCAGCTAATCGCACATATAACCTCACTGCGATGCCTCGATATAAAATGCCAAATTCACCAGCGGGTATATGCCGCAGTCAACATGCATTAGCTTCACGGCGGCACCATTTGACTAGAAATATTTAATCAGATTTTAAGTATACAACCTGATTCAGTAAAAATCTGCATGACGAAAGTTATATTTAATATGTTGCTTTATTTACGAGTAAATAAAGCAGGAAATTTAAAAACAACATCATGTTTATATAAATAACAGAGAACTCCTACAACTGGCTTTACTCACACAATCGCAATCGGCATTAGAAAAACAAACAATCGTGTTGCGGCGACCCGCGGACATTCTAATTCCACCAGAGAGCTATATGATTGGATAGACTAAAAGCTCTATCCATAACGTTGCAAGGAGCTATAGAATCACTAGCTAAACTAAATACAGTTTCATAGAATTCGCTCATTGTTTTTCATTCATTCATCAATTCATCACATCGGCTGTATATGTCCATAGTTGGACATGAGACTCCCTTCACAAATTGCTACTTCGAGCTTTCTTTATTATATTATTTTCCGCAGTAAGATGCCACCTCCCGAAATTGTGTATCAGAATTAAGATACTGTTCTAAGGATTGGATTTCAATAAATAAAGTAACTAATATTGTTGCTGTGGGCCGTGAGTATACTATCCAATGTTGAAGTCTTTGCATTCCAAAGAATCAAGTTGCGACGCATTTCCTCGTCACCGGAGTCGTGTTTAATTTCACTTAGATCGGTCAGATCTGTTGTTATCGCTGCCCCGATGCGATGCGATGGAAGGAAAGCGGACATGTCCATTAGCACCGCACGAAGTAAAAGCCCATTTAAACAGACGCCGTAAGTGTAATATTATTGTTTTTATATTAGGGCATAGGAAGCAGTTTCGGTCACTGATTGCTTGCAAAGCTTGAATGAAAAATGACTTTATGGAGATCCCGACGTGATGATGATATGGGAGGCTTATGTCCAACAGTGGACTTATGTGGATTATTTAATAAATCTGCCAACTGCGAATCGTACTCGCTCAACACGGGTTCTGAAAAATATAGTTCATAAAAAGAAGCGTACAGTATTACCTTGAAATAATACTCATTTTCACGACCGCATAACTAAGTTTGTTTGTTAATGTTTCTTTGACAATTTCCGACGTAAAAATACCTGTAGTGTCGTTGATTCACCTGAGTTAATTCACCTAGGTGCATTATGTACATTCTCTTAAACATCAAACACCTAGGTGCGCTAAATTAACTAACAGTAAAACCTGATTCAAAATCATCATTTGTATATTACCAGTTATCAGATTTCATTCCTGCCTACTTCATGGATTGCCATTTGAAACGGGGGCGTTCCATGAAAGATGGAATAATTCCTTTATTTTTACTTTTACCAAAAACAATTGAGATTTGTAAGTAAAATGCAATTATCTTCGACTGGTTTGCTTGTAGCTCATATACATTATTACAGCACAGTTATATTAACAATGATCTTCATTTTAAACCGTTATTTCACTCGAATCATAACAGCTAGATTACTCACTCACTTGATTGATCATAGATGTAATCTGTATGCACGGCACAGACATATTTATTACCTTTATGACGTGAACGTCGTTCTAATATGGTTGTATGATTGTTATTTGCATCTGATTCATTCAATTCATGCAAATATCGCCTGACATGTGACGGTTCCTTTTGTCTTAACGGAAGGGATGGGGTACTGAGCCACAGCACGAAAGACACACGAGTGACAGAACGCATTACACAGGGCCTTCAGACAGTGCTTACAGACATACTTATTTGTCTTATCGAGTTTGGTTCCCACCAATTACGGCATGGCGCAAATTTGAATGGGCCAATCAGCGTACACTTCGCTCTGATTAGGGCCAATCATCGTGTGCTTAAAAATAAACATCCGTCTCATGGGAAGGTTGTATGTGGACTATTGTGGACGCAACGATTCGAGGACTTGCCATGGTTATTACATCGGAATATAGGCACCAGTATACATTTAACACTATTTATGCAACCAAATAAAACACGAACAAACAAATTAACTAACTTTCGCTTCATTGACAGTGCCAACTGCCATCTATGGAATTTATGTTGAAGCTTGCATTGAAAGTCCTCTACTACAAATATATTCGCGCACATACCAAGTCATTGGCTTCTAGTTAACAAAAAAAGAATGCTCCATTCGAGCTATAAAAAGGCGTCTGCGGAAGTGAGGGACAAGCTCAAGAAAGTTTCAGAAAGTGACATGTCTGTAGTCTGTTCTAGCACAGAGTACTATAACATTGTTTCTATTAAGTGATACAAGTGACACTGGTTGTAACAGCTAGTGAGATATAATGTAGTTCCAGCATGCAAACGCTATACTTTGTCCTCTTAGCGACAACAACGAAACAAAGGACGATTGAAGGGAAAAAATGAATAGAAAACGTCAACAATGATTGCCGTGTTCGTAGCGTTCGTATTTGAATACAAGCGGGCGAGGCGTGAGTGCTGTAATTGTGCTTGCCTCAATTTAGAATTTTGATTGCTTGTCCCGTCATTGTTTTACACGCTTTTGTTTTGGAATCGCGGCTCCATGGAAAAGCTTGGTACTTGCTATGAGCATGTTTTTCTGGCACTGCTCTGTTTTGTGATCATAACGTCGCATTCAATTTAGCATTTTAAAAACTGTCTGCTAAAAAATCTATAAAAATGACAAAAAAATCATGGATGTTGTATGGGAGCCCCTTTAAATATTTATTTTATTCAGTTTTTTTGTTTGTTTTATTTGTTGTTATAACGGCAGAAGCAAGTTAATGCAACAGAAATACATCATATGTAACAATTTCAACTGTCTAACTATCACGGTTCATGAGACAGCCTGGTGACATACGGCCAGACGGACGGATAGCCAAGACTTTTATATACCATACATACCATAGGGTCCCGTTTTTTACCCTTTGGGTACTGAACCCTAAAAATGGCACAACGTTTATCGTAAAAATTATATTCTATTTTCAGTCAATTATACAGTTTAGAAGTATGGTTATGCATGCATGATTGTTGTTTTGCTTTGTTTTTGTTCTGCATTCGAATTTATGATTTTGGTTATAGTTTATAGTCAGATATTTGTTTTGTTTCTTTAAGCCTATTATAAGTATTCTTATACCAGTCTAATATACAGTCCATTTTCTTATATAACTCCTATTCTTTTTAGTTATTAACATATTTATTTATTACTATTTCTACTTATCTAGATAATTTACAACTTCCTGTCATATTATAGTTGATCCCTAAAACCTAGATCATTTATGCATTTCTATGCCTATATCAGACTCAATATTTTAAGTCCTTTATACAATTAATAGATTTGCACTTGGCCTTCATATCGTCTGATGGTAGGTGACGATAAGGCCATTGGATGAAAATCGTGCTCATCCAAAAACCTCAACTGTTGTATCCATGAGGACATTATAAGAAAACTAAGGTCCTATATGTATAGTACTTGCAAACTAAGTTTACCCATCTGAAGTTAGCCACAAAAGACCGCGAAGTATCAATTATTAACGTAAACATGGGAGGCAAAACAAGTTAGCTGGTGGAAAGAAATGTCCTACTGGTTTATGTCATCTAGGGATAGTTATTATCGAAAATATTACACACACACATTCTGTCTGTACATGTTTCAAATTGCGGAGAGCTAACTTCAGAGGGGCAAACATAGCGTGCGAGTACTGTAATAATTTACCTAAGTAAAGTAGATATCTTTTAGTTATATAGCAGCTATATGAAATAGTAGTGAACTTGAATGTGTGTGACATTTGAATATGGAGGTGTTGGCTAGTGACATTAGCACAGCCCCATAATTACCGCGTGACCTACATACTGGTGTGGGCTAATTAATATATTGGCCCGGTCTGTTGCAACATTCATTGCCTCGTTAGGACATGTAGGATGTAATGTATACGATTTTAAAGTACAATTATAAGAAGCTACCTTAGAATGTTGTCCCATCTAACGTAAGTGATATGATATCGTAAGCTGGCAATGAAATTCATTCAATCATTTTTCATCAGTAATCATCATTGTAATTCAATAAATGGTCTACATTTGATAAGTTTTAATTATTCTCTCTTGTTAAAGAAACACACGAAGAGTATTTTTTAGGAAATTGCTATAAAATTACTCTGTACGTGTCTTCCTGAATAATCGATTTATCGCTGGTATAGATATTGCAACTCTTTCATTAATTTTGTGTACAATGTATGACATACAGTACGGGGCCGTAAATATTTCACATCGTCCTTTGTAAAGAGATTATTGGCTATTTTCGATATCGTAGAGCGTTATCTATGCCGCACACAACATATATGACGTTTGTCAATCTTGGTTCAAATGCGATACAGTGCAGTCGCCTCCAGATCCAAATATCTATATAGAGTTGTTAAACCCCCACACTTTGAATAATTTAAAGTTGTACGATGTCATCTATAGGACAAAAGGGAAACATTTACATGGCCAGTCACGCGAACTCATCTACCATGTTTATAAATATTTTTATAAAGTTAAACGGTTCTATTATATCGTTCATACAAAGAAGACTCTTCTTCGATATAAAAGAGTTTACTTTCTAATCAAACATGCTAAAGCCTCATGGTAATTCAAACAAACGTCATCATGTTCTTAATACTAACTCAAACAGACGCAGGCGACTTGTGCTGCACACACAGCTACATACTATAGGTATGTACATTGTGTAAGCAGTGCTAAATTTGTTGACACAGTTGATACTTCGTCTGTATCCAGGTTTAGGTCAGCGCGAAATTCAGTGCAATAGAAAATAGGCTAGGTCACAACCGAAACGTAAAGAAATCTAGATAATCCTCTGACATTGATATCTGAGGCATAGATGCAACAGTGCATCACTAAAGTGAGGAATTTGGACTCTTCTATCTAATTCGTTCATCAATCTTGTGTGTCTTGTGTGTTAAGTGTATTCAACCATCTATTTTCTGAAAACTTTTTTCATGTGATCAGAACCCCTTTCTATCAAAATGAAGAGATTTAATAAAATGTTCTTGTCTGCTTTAAATGTTTATAGTACTCACACACAAAAAGAAAAATATTTTCGAACTTTTGTATCATACCACATTCACCTTTGCTTCTATACGTATGTTTTGTAAAATGTCATTTTAAGGAGATTTTGACATATGAAAAATATTTGGGTACATACTACATAATTTTGCACTCGACAGTATGTATACAACGGTTGATTCATGCAATGTCGTGACCATTATCGATATATAGAAAGAAGAAGAAAGAGAGAAAATAATTTATTCCAAGCTAAAAATAAAAACAGGAGGTAATGAAAAAAACATGAAGAAAAAAAAACCAACACATGACACAAACAGAAAACAAATAATTACAGCAAAATTAAGTTAGCTTGGAAAACGGCACCAGGTCAGCCCGATATATATATTGCAAGTATTCATTTGATTCGGACAGTTTTAATAGTTACGTTTGTATATCTTCATTATTACTTATCTGTTCAGAGATCGCATCGCAGGCTAAATATAGCATTGTTTTCATTAAGAAAGTCACAGGACACAGTCGTGTTATCCGGTCACGTTTATATAAAATATTGGCAATGGTAATCGCGAATATCAATCAGAAGGCGGCGTCGGATGTCGGCGCGGGCGCACGCTCCTTAATACTGTTTATAATTCAACTGATTTGGTAATATAATGGCGCGACGACAGAGTATGAATGGATAATGCTGCTTTAAAATGAGGTTTTATGTCATCGAGTCACTGTAGGGTTCCAAATATTTCACAAGGTTTAACTGTTGAATTGTTATCATTATTTCCTTCCCCATTGGTTTTTAAGGTGGTAATCACAAAATCCCTTACCACTAGTTGAAACTTGAATTAATACCACACAAGGAAATCTACAATCCTACCATAGAATGAGATCTATAATTCTACCATAGAAACAAATCTAAAATTCTAGCACAGAATGAGATCCATAATTCTATCATAGAAACAGATCTAAAATTCTAGCACAGAATCAGATCCATAATTCTATCATAGAAACAATTCTAAAATTATAGCAGAGAATGAGATCCATAATTCTACCACAGATATAAATCTACAATTATAGCATAGACTCTGATCTTGTACAAAATAGAATCGAAAATCTATGCATAAAATTATAACAGTGATTGAGACATTTACATATGTATTTGATAGAAAACCAAGAAACACTTCAAAACAAGTGTAATACTGCAGAAATGCCAATACAAATGAACTGAGTACAGCAGGACAGTACTTTCACCGATGTATGTATTGTTTAACGACCTCTCCTAAATATCAGGAAGTGGCTCCTGGACGATCGTTAAATAGCACTCGAGCATTTCCGCGGCCAAATATAATAAGCCTTTAATATTAATGACCCTAGCATAATATACATACAGGCTGATCATACTAGCATATACGATTACCCTTTTAGTATTCCAAACTTCCGATGAAAAAACAGAATTCTTATAAAACCACTTTGATGTCCGTCTGTCAAAACTGGTCACAACTGAAGTCAGCAACTAACTACTGATGATATGTCTTGAAATTTTGAATAGTTATGGGAAATGGTGACTCAAATATGTTTTATTTGAAAAGGGCAAAAAAAATCAAAGTCCTGTTACTAGGTCAATCGCACGCTCACTAGTTTCTCGAACGATAGACGGTATCCTATGTCCTTTACCAGACCTTCAAATGTCCTTATTCAAAAAATCTAGCAATTCTGACTCTCCGTTACTATGTAAAGGAAGAAAGAAACTCAGCATTTTGCATTATAAATATTAGTATGGATCTATGGTCAAACCAGCGGCGGCAGTGCGGTAAATTAACATGTAAAGGGACTTGTTGGCTCATTTTAAGTATGAAACCCTAAAAAGTGTGTTCCTTTTTTAAACTTAGCAACTGCAAGAATAATCAGGAAACAGTACAATAATTATTATGTAACATACACGCTCTTCTCTTTATCAAAACGGCCTCTAACTCAAATAATTACAAAGAACACAAGTAATATGACCCAATCAAGACGATCTGAATAAGGGTCGTTATTAATTTTATCGCTGTTTTTATGAGAGATTGTAAAAAAGGACGCCACGTCAATTAAGTTTTACAGTGCGGTCTTAACACGCGTCTTGCTCAAGACAATGAAATGATATACAAATGGCCAATACCAGGGATGGTTAACCTTTTAAACAAACGTTCTACCACAGTCGTTGTTTTGTATAGTTTCCTAGTCTATTAGTGGCTTACTAGGAAATGACGCAGCGGACGAACTGGCGAGGAAAGGGTCTGGGGCAAAGTTTTTAGACCCGAACCAATAATCCCATTACCCTTCAACCAACTAACAATTTTTAAAGAAGTCGAAAATCTTCAAAAGATACCTGGCGCTTCGGGGAAAAACTGCGGGTTCGGCTGGATTCTTACCAGCTAAAACCACTCCGGTATGCCTCTCTCGCCTTTGGTTGCCGAACTTTAACTTTGTTCTTCAATCAGACTTACATATGTTACGTTAGAGATTTGTTCGGTGGTTGTAACGCGGGCGAAGCCGCGGGCAGAAGCTAGTTTATAATAAAATTGTAGTTAGTTCAAGTTCAAACATATCGTGTTTCCGGAATATTTAGAATCGCATGTTGCTACCGTGTCGCCGCGAACATTTCGCACGGTCATGCTATGCCAGTTGTAACGCGATAGCGTCCTTCCATTGCAAGAGGGCGCGACCAAAGGCTTGGCTGATGTCACCTGATGTCCTGCACGCAACCTGTGTCGAGCTGGAGATATGCTATAGGACCAAACACTTGATATGCCAAACTAGCGCTAAGCATCGAATATGTGCCAGTCTACTTATTCAGTCACTATTAGATGCCAGTGCATGTTGAATTTGATTAATTTGTCAAACATTAAGGAAATTGTCTTTATTAATTTTTGAGATGATTTGTAATGAAAATATCGTATAAAGTTTTATAAGATTTTGTAAAAGCTTCAAGCCAAATGGTAACAAATGGCTAAAAATCCACCGGTCCCTTAGAAAATGCGTTTACCGTGGCTTTCTTTGAGGAAATGGGGGAAGGTTAGCAGTACTTTCGGTCTAAATAAAGAATAGTTCTCAAACATGTTTCAATGACACTGATAAATTCAATCAGAAAAAGCAAAGCTATTTTACACAAAGGGTTACAGCAAAAGTTGCCTCCGAATGTTATTTCGTCAATGTGTTCGTGTAACCTTACTACCGCGCATTAATTTAATTGTACTTTTGATTTATGTTTCGTATGAATAATATACTCGGAAATATAACTCAACACACAAACATTATACCTAAGAGGAAACACGTACATAGTATTTTGTGTTTTTATAGAAACGATTAACTATTGAGGAAATAAATGGATTTTGGATACAATTAACTTATAATGATTCAACTATTGCCTGTTTTTGTTTTACATATTTTCTTAATGTTGGGAATAATATATTGGTTAGTGCTCGGTCTGTCTCGAAAGACCTTCTTTTGTTAGATCTGTCTCAAAAGACCACTTTTGTATCGGCTTGAAATTATAACACTTTTGGACAGTAAAGCTGTTTAATTTCTTTTTACGTCTTAAATTTCGTCTAATTTTTTTGTCGCGGAAAACGTCAGTCAATCGTTGTTTTTTTACTTTTTCTTAAATAATAACATTTGCTGCCGCGGAGTTTGCACACTACGGAGATTTCGTCCGTGTAGGTTGGACGCCGCGACAGTTAAATGAAATGAAAAATGAAAAAATATTTACTTTCTTTTATATGATTACCTTAACAATAGTTAGATAAAGTAAACATATTTAGTAAAATAAATAAATAAATGTATATTAAAAAACTGGCCGACTGATCATCGGTCTCGCGCACCAAGGGCACAGGTCGGACAAATCGAGCAAATGTCGTGATATAGGCACACATCGAACGGATGACGTTTGTATACACGCGCATGTGTGCAAGTCCGCGTGCGGTATCCGTAACGGTCATTATCTGAGTCAGTTTCTTGCGGGGCGAGGTGAGGTATCGAGGACCGGTGGGAGGAGGAGGAGTACTATGTTAATTATGTGCCAAGGCTTCCAAAGCATAGAATGAAACATAGGTATAATTGCAATAAGGTTCATTTTCCCAAACGCATAACAAGTTTGTTGGTCAGGGTTTTATGAAGATTTCTCAATAACTGTATAACGTAGAGAGATCGCTGAGATTTTTGATAAATCGAAAGAAAACCAATGGGATGTGGTAAAATGAGCTGATTTAGCGATCTTGTCAAGAATCGCTGTATAGAGCTGATATATTATATCATATATCACTATATGGCTAAAAACCCTAACTTATGATGAGACTGAATCGTTTATACATTTTATTACATAATTTTACCCCACACTCACTCACTTACACACACAAAAAAAAAACCACAGACAATAATATATATTGGTGTTTGTTAGTAAATAATCCGTCCTATTATAATTAACCCCTGTATGCTAATGGAAGAGCGGAAACCTCTACTACAAGCTTCAAAGCTTAAAAGAGATTTTCGGCCTCCGCTATTATGTGATTTTGGCTAAAATAAAAACTATTTTATTATTTATTTTTATATAATTTGCTCAAGTTGTGATATGTTTTTCATTTTATTTAAAACTGGAAACGTTAAAGAAGCGACGAAAAGGAATACCTCAGTATTATTTGCCAGCGGTTCTTTAGTCCACTCGCTGCAGGATACAGATGTCAGTTGAAGGAAATGTTCCCAATAATAAATGAATATTTCAGTAGATCGCGATGTAAACTGCGTTGCGGAATAAATTGCATTACACTTTTAAATAACGCTTCCTCAGCGATATATCTCGAGAAGAACGAATGGAGTGTTACCGGACGAATGAATGGGCAGAGTATCTTATGAATGGGTTGCTTCCTTTATGCATTATTGAGAGAGTCATTGAATTTATCATGCCATAAAATAAATAGACAATCATTGCACCATTTAACAGTGATGTATTTACTTGACTAACATCTATAAACAGGGTTTTGGGGTAATATCATCATACGGCCACTGTTGGACATTGGCCTCCTTCATGGCACGCCACATCGACCGGTCCCGAGCCACATGCATCTAGCGATTCCCCGCGACCTTAACCAGGTCGTCCGTGTAGAAGTTTCCCGGTAGACGGTAGACGTCTTGAGCAATATATATAATAAATAAACATAAATATTGCTCGTTTAGTCTAGAGCAAATATGTTCCTATATCGTGTAAGGAGTCCTCCATTTACAGCATGTACATACGTAAAATGTGTTGGTTTAATTTTGACTTTTTTACCGATTTCACAGAAGGAGATTATCAATTCGACGGTTATGTTGTTTTTTATGTTTATTACCTCAGAACTTTTGACTGGGTGAACTGATTTGGATGATTCTTTTTTTTATTTGAAAGGTGATGCTTTCCGTGTTGTCTCATTTCATTTTGGTCCAGTTTTAACAACGGTATCTATAAGTAAACGATATAAATCTTAAATTTGCCTTAGTAAAAGGATACATTTAGGGCAAATGAAGTCGGTTTCCAGTTCTGTTTTAATAATTGTAATGCATAATTTGTTTCTTGCTTGCTAAATACCTGAAGCGTTAAATGTAACGCCTTCATGTATACAAATCAAATAGGCTTTCTATATATAGGCAAGCATGTACCATTCTACACGACATCATTAGGAAACGTTGATTCTGATTGCGGTCAAAAGCAAGGCAAAATACCTCCTATATATAGCACCTCGAGCACGTGATTCTAAATGAGAAACAATCTGAGCTCCGATGAGAACAACAAAACAATCGACAACACAGAGATTGTGCTGAGAGTAACCATCAAAAAGTCACTGACACTGCTAAAAAAAGTCTAACGCTAGATTAGCCTCAATGAAACATGTGTTAGACGCAAACAGGGTACGATGAACCGTTTTAATTGGCTCAACAGTAATATATGGATAGACAAGGCTACTCGTACATCTGCATATCGTCAAGATTGTCTAGCGACCAGTCTAGTCCAGAGGCTGACGAATTGATGATAATTGCTAAAAGGCACTCAATGGAAATGAATAAAGCGTTCACATTCAAGAGTTGCATACTTGCACACAGTAAGGAAACTTGTAGTTTAATTTAAGAAATCCAATATTAGAGTTATGTAGATGACAATGGAATGATGACTTAAGAAGGTACAGAACGAAATGTTATAAATAAAAGTCTACTATAATGCGCTGTATTAATTAAACACACTTGAACAAGGTCACGCTTTTGTTGAAATTTGATACAAATATAAAACATTAAAATTACATAACGTTTATGACATCTCAATAAATATCAAATTTTTGAAGATCCTGTATCAAATCATGCGCATGACTAGTGACTTAAATGTACAAAATTTGTACGTAAATGATAATGGTGATAATTATTTAAGAATTGTCTCTTAATATAGCAATAAAAAGAATAAACCATTTGATGAGCGTTTATGCATCTTGTCGATGCAAAAGCGTTGTATTTTATGTGTCGCCGAGATAGCTGTATTGTACAGTTTTACGTCTTTCGAGGCAATTGTCCTCGCAGGTGTTCGTAGTTGTTTGTAGAAACTTTACATTCCATTGTCTTCTACTACAATGGTGAGTAATTAAATTAGGAGGTTTGTGCAGTGAAGGATATTCCCTTAGGAATATTGTGACACATTGGTTTGCTTTCGTTATCTGTTGTTTATCAATCCACACTTGTAGTACGACGGGTGTTCTTAATGACAATATACATACACACGATAGGAAGTTGCGCTCTCTCTGTTCCTACTCTAAGCAGGGTTCGGGACAACATGTTTTCTTCTTCCACTCCATTATCAACCATTATCTAGGTACTCCTTTTATAGGTGAAATACTTAAGTAAATGTCCTGTAGTATGTGTGAGTAATGAGTGCGAATAGATATAACATTTTTGAAATTTACCTTTGCCCATACTGTTTACAAACACAAAGGTAGACGAATACGTAAATTATTACATGCAAGAGGACCTTTACTTAAGTTTTTTACCTATAACACATATCATTATTCTTGAAATCCACTCATACCTTCTCGGGTCTTTTTTACCCCTAATAGGGGCCCCCTATGTCCATTATCATTCATACTTATTACGTGTCGTATTGAAGAGGTACATATGTCTTTCATCCCTACTTGAAACATTCCTGCATCCTACATATGAATCATATTTGTTTTATTTCGGAACGGAATATTCATTCCACTGTCTTAATCTGTACCGTAACATCTTCACGATGTTATCGACTCGTAAACAGTAATACAACACTAGTGTGGTCCGTTTGTCGACGTACTCCTAATGTGTAATTACAACTATCGACAATCAGGAGAGGTTAGAACACGATAATGTCGATGTCGTCGGTAACACACGTATTAATTACTACGTGAGTGGGTGGGTGAGAATTTTTGTGAGAATGTTCGTCGTGTGGCCAGTTAAATTAAATGTTTTATCACGGAGATACAATTTTTGTCGTATGTCACTGGGCAGTGCAGACCGGCATGATATCGGCAATCAGAGTCACGATTCTACGGATTGTTGAGGCAGTGAAGCTTGTTCTATTTTTCAATGATTTTCAATTGCATTTTATGATTTTACACTACATGATGCTATTCACTAGCGCCTGTCCTTGCCTTGTGTTCCCAGCTTTAGAATAGAATCATTTGTCAGTCGTGGCTCTCATAAAAGCTGACTCAAGAAAAATTACAGGAGATATGCGGCATCGTCTACCTTTGTTGTAGATTGGCGATTTAGCCAAATCCTCGTAGGGTAGTCCCCATCATCGCGATACTCTCTGAATGAGTTCTATGACAACTCCTGTTGATTTCCGTATCAATACTCTGTGGTCTGTCTGTTTATGATATGATGGATATGAATTTCTAAAGTATATCCGACTCATAAGGCAAAACATACTCTGATATGTTCGTATAGTTGGTCATTTGTGTTGACCCCTACAGATACAATATACTCGTATAGACATTGTACCGGAAGATTTATGCCATAATTTTCCAAACATTATAAACTTTGCCGCTATTAACGATATAATGACAGGAATCATCACACATTGTCTGCGTTCAATTGATGCTCCGGAACGGTCAATCGGTTATATATCATTGTTGTCGATACCGAATTGTTGACGCATCGAATCAACAGGTTGTCAAACGTAATTGCGTCAATGGACGTGTGAGGTATGAGGAGGGGTATAGCTTAGACTAATTGAAAAAATGAATTGAATACATCATTCAATACGCTATCTATCTAATTGCATCAATGTGTATTGTGGACAAGGTTGGATTAGCAAAGCTGTGCGTCGCCGCCGGCAGCGATATGTTCGCGCGTTGACGTTGAAAAATGAAATATATTTTATGTGGCAATGAATTTTCTCTCTTTCGGAAAAGCGTTCCCAAAAGAGGGGAAAGGGCGAGAGAAACCATGCCGCTTTCGCATCCTGTAGAATTTTAATGACATATTTCTACACAGGTTTTTATTTGAAACGAACGGGGTGTTCCACCGGGCCCAACCACTAACTGCGCGACCTTAATTGTTATGAGACTCCTTTGTAGTGGAATTCCCCAAGGCCTACTTCGATGATATATCATCGATATATTCTCATTTACTCCGATCGTATGTACTTATTTCGTTGTATCCATAACAAGAATTGAATAATCCATCTCTTTCTATGGGTATTCTGAACGCGACTGATGACTATTTAACGAAGACGGACAGCATCTACGTTAATTACTTCCACATTTTACAATGATTACCAATCCTCTTTGGTCAAGTGGTCTTTAGTGACGTCTCTTCGTATATTTTTTTTAGTCTGAGTCAGGGTGCGTAATGTACGTATGGAGCAATTACGGGAGCAGTGAACCGCGAAATGGGTTTCGCGCTTGCGCGGGCGCAGACGTGGCCAGTACACGCTACTAGACTTGTTACAACAAATATATGATTTTAAAGCTAATTTTTTCCATGACTGCTTTACATTTAAAGAATTCACAGTCTAAACTACTTGGATTAGACAATTGAAATTTCCATCGATCCATTCGAGGAATGTAGATATATACAATCATATAAACATTAGTACTACAAATTTGGTATCATTTTAATAATAATACGGGATCTATAACGGATTTTTAATTACAGAGAGGTGTGCAACGAAAGAAGGAATTTTTTTACTTTAGTACCAACGTAAACGAGAATTAAGAATTTAAGAGTATATTGAGTTTTGTATTTGAATCAACTGGTGGTAAGGACGATAAGGCCGTAGGAGGGGTATTATCCTCACCCAGAAGTCTCAACCAAATGAGGCGCGGCAGACTTAGGTAACATAGTGGCAGCTAACATACATAGAAAATGTCCTACCACCAACCAAGCTGAGAATATCGGTAGATATACCTATCGGTATAGTGATCAAACATTTTTACTAAAAAATAAAAAGATATTAGATTATATTTCTGATATACGCAATTATTTCCAGCAAAACATGAATCATATAACTGTGCTCGAAAAAATTATCATGCAATGGCTTCTGAAATATATTTTCAGTACAAAAGTAGCTCTTGTTACCCTTAATCGGATGAAATTGTCCGATAAATTAAAAAAAACCTTTACTTATCGAACTATTGCTTCGCTTTTCTAGTGTTCATTCATAATTTAAGTGTTTTCGTAAATTTCATGGATTTTGCCATAATCTTTTAAAATATAATAGCTGAATATGTGTAGTAACTATCTAAAAATAGGACATGAGTATCATTACCATACAATTCCAAAGTGAATCACAATTTTCATTTTAACCTTTTTTCTTCTTCTTCGATTATTGAAAGCTCATGAACCATTAGCTAGCGTACCATTAATAGCGTAACTGCTATTGTAGCTAACTAAAAAAGTTGTAAATTAATGATATTTATTTCGCGACACTATAAGTTCGTCTCCTATTTTTAGGTAATTATTATCAAAGCCCAGTATGGGAGCATTAGGAGAGGTATGACGTTAACGGAATTTTTGTCACTTGTGAGCTGTGCTTTGCGTAAACTAAACTAGTGAGTCACCTTTGACTAGCGATTGAACCGCAAATCCATTGCCGCGACCATTAAAATTAATAAGCCGTCACATAATATCATAAATCAATAGAGTATTGGTTAACATTATTATTTTATTAATAAGCGGTCGTAAGCGGTGGGCGCGTCTAGCACGAGACCTCAGGCAGTGGGAACACGCCCCAAAGAAAATTGTTTCTGCTTGTGTGGCCACGAGTACCTACACTACATTTAATGTAATGTGAACCTACTTTCATTAGTAATATAATAAAGAAACCATATCAAAGCTTTATATCTGGAATAAAGCTCCGACTATGAATCCAGAAAGTAGAAAGTCAAACTCTTCAAGGTATACTAGAATTCCTCTTGAATTTGGGCTCACTTTGTTTTGCTGAGTCCAAGTGTTGACACGCCTGTCTTTGTTGTACAAACTGCAGGCGTACTGATGCAAATCTCTCTCTCTCTAATATATGAAGTTTGTATGTAATTCGCGCCTCTCTCTCTGACCGGCCAGTATTCTCTCTGGGGATGCTGGCTGCTTGACGGTACGAGTGGACAGGTGTGTCTTGGTCGGCACATTTTGTATGGTATTTTAGCCTTCCGGACTCCGGATGATCTGGGTAGATCAGAACAGCGAAGGCAGGTGTGTCCCCACGCTAATTTACGCATATGGATGGAACTAGGATGTGGATAGAAGAACTCTTCACTGCTAACAATAACATGTGTAAATTATTTTTAAAACTGGAATTATTTTATAATGAATTTTAGATTTTACTTGATTTTGTAAACAGCGTATATTTTGTACAAAATACAGACCGAATTTAAAATTCATTATTATTTACAAAATACCAAGCATCTTTGTATTTTCACGACGCGTCGTCGACATAAAATCTAAACGTTAGCAATATGAACCGTCGTAAAATCGATATAGATCTCACGTGCGCTTGATCATATTCCGAATGACAATGGCGCATGTATTGCCATTCTATTCGAGAGCCCTATTGACTTTAATCTGATAGTTTAGTCGGTACATAAATGCAAATGGTTACTTATCGAACTCTGTAGGTCAAGTAACTGTGAAGAAAGTAGTATGACTCATTTGGGAACAAATGATTGTTTTAAAATAGTTATTTTTTATGTGTACCGCGAAGTCATAAAACCATTTCTTTAAAGTTTTTGTTGTTGATGGAAATCAGAAATTGATTTTTGGAGCTGACGATTGATTACATTAAGCTGATTATAATATTTATGTATAGACCGGATCTGAGGAAGAAGGGAATTCTTCATTCTTTTTTTCTTTCACCAACCTACTTGGCTATAATGCTTTTCTATGAGAAATGCGTACTGTCGCAGATAGTTCCACAATTTATAACGTAGCCAAATCTTTCAAAGTCTTCTAAGTATCTAGTTTCCATATATGCCATCTACCCAAAAATTAGAAGAAGAGTATCTGACATTGTAAGCATTGGAGTGATAACTTTCGTAATTTCTGCATTATATTTGACTTCAACAGAGTGATCAGGGCGCCTAATACAAGAACCGATGTAAATCCGCTCAAATCCTAATTTTGAATACATACAATTTCCACCCAAACCCAAAGAAATTCCAAACGAAACAAATCTTGTAGTAGGTGCCTTGAAACGAAATACGAAATACAAGGAAACTGTGACAAAAAATATTTATGATAGATAGTTCGTAGAACCCACTTCTAAGGAGGAGTGACTCGCTAATCTCACGTCTCATTTGTAACTTCCAGCTAATTTACAGTGAATCTGCGATTTGTTCAATGATACGATACGGAGAGGAGTAGTGCTTTGGATCCACCTACATGTTATTGTGGTCGGATATATTAAAATATATACATTTAGATTTTACATTAGATCAGTACTTGTTTGCCTAAGCGCAAAAGTACTGTCACGGAGCTTCTTGAAAAGTCTAGAGATAAAGAAAAGAGAGAGGCGAATCCATCTATCCCCTTCGTGTCAGATATCAACAAATGACTAGCGTTTAAAGCTCTCGAATACTCGCATAAGGATTGTCAAGTGCGAAAGGGTGACCAATTCATCTATCACCTTCGTGTCGAATACGAAACAAAAGAATGCGTGAATGTTTTTAAATTTTTATTTCTGAAGATTCTAGATTGAAGGGGGACCCGTGATTTTGAAGATTGGTTTGTGGACTTGTGCTACCAATAAACTCCGGAACTTTGGACTCGTGTTTCTCTTCAATCCAACGAAACTGGGAGCTCGTAACAATACTCTGGTCTTGAAGATATTACGGGCAACACAAACCGACAGATGAATACATTTTTCATTTATACAAAAGACACATATTAGACAGTCGCAAAGTCCGATACCCACTTCAACTATTAAAAAGGGCTATTCTTATCTCGAACATTTAAATATGAATGTGTATTATTGCAACATAAAACAAGCATTCGAGAGAAATCGAGCTGTGGCTGACAGCTTCTAAATGAGTTAGTGTTGTGTGGGCGATGCTGTTTCCGAGATGGATGGGTCCATTACTGACTACTGCATTGCAATGTAGGATCCACGCTGTTGGCTGCAATACGCGTCATTGTTTACGCGGATCTTAAGATACGAGTACAAGCCGT
Organism: Carcina quercana; assembly: GCA_910589575.2. NCBI lineage: Eukaryota > Metazoa > Arthropoda > Insecta > Lepidoptera > Depressariidae > Carcina > Carcina quercana. Next base: position 9,007,458 of record OU342439.1, read on the forward strand.
ATATGCTATTTATAGAGCTCTCTATATATAGGTCTGCCTTAGCAGCTCAGTTAGCTTGTCGCTTTATCGCTGAGTGCTGATAGCTTTGGAATAGGATTAGGCTATGACACTCCGAGGGTCCTGTAAATGTCAACTGAGGGAAAATTCCACAGGGAGCAGAAGGGACGTCTACCTTATGCATCGGTAAAATTCGCTAATCCGTCTGCTCTTACGTGCTGATGACTTAAAAGGGAGGTCCGTGTTACTGTTCAACGAAGAAAAGAAGCTGAATTATTTTAGTATCATGCGTTGCCCTAATTTAGTCTGCAAACCTTTAGGCAAATATTAATGACAACTAAACAGATTTTAGGCAGTGATTTGTATTGAATAATGACGTTACTTGCAGCCAACATTCATAGACTGCAAACCATTATTTTTAGAGTACCCTGGCTAGGTCAATATGATTTCACGGCAAATATTGAACAGTTATAAGCTAATATATTTTTGTAACTTCTAAAGAAGTCGCGGAAATACCACGAACATTCCAATATCACTTCTTTGAAGCATGATTCACGAAACGCTTCAGAAGGAATACGAAAAGAGAATCTTACGAAAAAGATAAGTTTCATATAAAAATAAGGAAAACGTATAAATCGCCATTCCAAATATCTAAACGGAAAACCAGCTCAAGTACTTTGACAATGCGGTGCTTTTTCCCATAAATAAGTTCCTTGGCGTGTTTTGTCTGGGATTTCAGCGAGCATTCAAGGAGGTTATTGAACCGGTGACGTCAGAGTCTGAAGAGAGTGGCCTTTGTATTGTTTCAGGTGGATGCAGTTTATGTTATGATGCAAATGTTCGTGAAACTTTTAAAAATAAAAATAACTTTGCGTTCCGATTCGTTTAAACTATTTCATGCGTACAGCCAGAGAGTGGAACACAATGCCGGAATATGTTTTTTACATAAAGCTAAAGTTTATGTGTGTTTAAGTCGAGCGTAAGATTGTGATCAGAATCATCAGCCGGGTAACATCAACAGAGAACATGGTACGCCATAATGACCGGTAAAAATACAATTTACATATTATACACTGGCAAATTTACCATACCACAAATCCGAATGTTTGCCTCACTGTATGCCAGGTGACATGGTGGCTTAGTGTTGTTCTATTTCGTGTTTAAAGTAAAAGTAACTTTTTAGAAAAATTTTGGATGAGCTATTTTACATCTGAGACGATTGGTTAGGAGAACCAATTGATTGTATAACTAATCCTAATCAACAGAAAACAAGCTGTTGTAGTTCCCACGGCTGCTACAAATAACATATTTCCAATACAATATTGCCTTTGGGCAAATACCAAATATTTGTAATGTTGTATTGTATAACATAAACAAATGTTCCCCTAACACTGGCAATAGTTTGTAACTCAACACTGCGTCGCTCATAAAGAGCCGTCTTTCATCCCGCCTGGCTTATTACCGCGGCCGGGACTTAGACTATTGTAATCACAACATGCTCGAAAAGTGCATTCTTGTCATTTCATAGCTTACGCAGTAACCAAAACGGACCCAAAACATAGTATCCAAAAAGTTATAATTTCTTTATACGTTAATTAAATTCTAAAGCCAAAAATGTTTAACTTCAAACTTAGAAACACTGTTACCCACATAGGTTTATATTATTGCAAGAATTTATATTAAAAAAACTCCTTGGTTGTTTCGTATTCGCCTCAAAAATTCAGTTAAGAATCACGAGACTTTCTGAATTATATTTTCTTACTAGCGTTGTCATGTGACATAACTCTACTTCTAGGTAGAGTTTAAAGTTGAAACATGCAACATATTTTAAGTTAGATCTCTAGCAATACATCGGTGAAAATTGCATTCAATTCCATGCTGTCGTTTTTGCGTGATGTGTGTACAGACAGACATATAGATAGATCTATTAAAGTCCCCCATTGAGTCCCCCACGTTAGTTTTTCTTCGATATTTATAGTGTAAATCTATTGGACTCTGAAATTTTTTAAATATGTATATAGATTCAAGCCTTAATTTTTTCGTTTATCAGGCTTTTAAACTTATAATGCGTCTCCTTAGGTTCGGTCTACTTTCATATAATCTGAATACTGGCATATAACATGGGCGTTGTGAAAAAAAAAATACAGATCTGATCCAACAGGATGTGAGATGAGTTTGTTTGAAGGACACCCATCTAAGTAATAAGCTACTGAAACATGACCCGTCTTTGAATCTGTACAACGCAGGGCCACATACTCGAATGTAACATGATACCTTCGTAAAATAGAAGAAAAACTCGTAAATAATTACAATTTTAATGCTCACGTACTATTTATTGTAAAGAACTGGCCACATGTTGTTACCACCCGTGGTTTTGATCCAATATTATAGAATGCTCTTTTAAAATAGAACCATAATGGGTGTAGAACAATAAAAGTATGATAGTAAATTAAAATACCAGATTGGAGTCAAAAGCCGCCTATTAAACGTGTAGTAGTAACTTATGTGATTAGCTTGTTCCCGATAGCCGTGTTACTTTATTACGATTATTAAATCAGACGGCTTTATGTATTTCTTTGCTTAGATATGAATTGTAATTTTCCAATTTTCTGTAAGATTGTGCTCTTCTACTGTGGATTATTTTATGTGTGAATTATTTTATTAATCATAATATTTTTATTTTACAAGTTAATTAACATACAACAGAAATAGTAAAACACAATGCCATTAAACATATATATGTATAAGGAAAAACACTCAAGACGCTTAATCTCACACTAACTTATAAATAATATGGTCAATACGAATTGATAAGGTCTTCAAGCTTAAATTTTGTTCAGCTTATAGGTCAGATTGTTACGTATTTTTCCCTCACTTTAACCCCAAAAGGGGCGAAGCAGGCCTTAAGCGGGTGAAGACACTGGCATAATATATAGTCGGTAGACGTTTTCCGGGTAAATATACTTAGATTGTTTAAGCATCATATGTTACTCAGATATCGAACTTGTTTGGTACAAAGTAATGTCTTTCTATATTAAAACATCTAAAGCAGATTTACTTCTAAGATATGTTAATAAAGATGCTTTACCATACACGATAGTTTCTATCAAAATTCAAATATATGCATAAAAAGCGGGTGTTTTTTCTATACATTAGTCAAAAAAGATATTACCCAGATAGGCAGGCAATAGGGAACAAAAGAAACGCCACAAATATTGTACTTTGAGTTTGATTGAAATTACATATGTGTATGACTTCTATATGCTCTAGGCTTCACCATTTTGACATTTGTAATTGTCATTTTTTAAATTTTATTTATATGCTTTGATAATTTTTTATTTAAAATTTATTTTTATTTTTTTTATTTTTTTATTTAAACAGTTTATTGTACACAGAAAATATTTACATAACACAAAACAGAAAAAATATATACAAAAGGAACAGCTTATTTCTAAAAGAAATTTCTTACAGCAGTCCTAGGTTAAGGAGAAATACGAGTATTGAAGAAAGGAGGGCAGTTAGGCGTGTACGATATGATAAATATAATAAACGATTACATAAATACGATATACAAAACAAACTAATATATATCAATAATAATACATACATACTTTACATACTATAAATATATATAATCTTATAGTGATAGAAAATGTTCCTTGACGTTTTTCTTAAAGGCGGAAACAGTTTTGCTGTCGCGTACAGTGTGAGGCAACGAGTTCCACAATCTGGCTGCATGAACCGTGAATGAGTAGGAAAAGAAATCGGAGTGATGGGAAGGGATGGATAGGATTGTCCTAATGTGAGCTCGACAAGGTTGGTCAACAGGATGCGTGTATGTAAATCGCTCACTTAGGTAGCTAGGATAAGAAGGGTTATTAAGGATATTGTACAGAAGGGAAAGGATATGAGCATTTCTACGAAGGCGAATAGGGAGCCACTTGAGCTGAGCGCGAAAAACTGACACGTGGTCATATTTTCGCAACCCGAAGATGAAGCGTAAGCAAAGATTCTGAAGTCGCTCAAGTTTTGTTTAATAGCTCTTCGGTGACGTCCAAGAAGCAAGAATCAGCATAGTCAAGAATAGGGAGCAATAATGTTTGGGCTAGAGAAATCTTAGTTTTCAATGGTAGGAACCATTGAAAGCGCTTGAGAGAGTGAACAGCAAAGTGAATTTTCTTGCTGATCTCATTGACATGCTCCACCCAAGAAAGATTGCAGCTAAGGAAGACACCTAGATTTTTAGCTGTCTGAGTGAAAGCAATTGGAGTATCGTTGTACAGCACAGGGGGGACAAGGGATAGGTCAAGTGAGTTGCACATGTATCTACTCCCGATAATCATGGCTTGTGACTTATTTACTTACTAACTTAGGCTAGAAATTTACTAACACATGATGGAATTTTTAATTCTGAAAAATAAAGTTTTAGTTTAGTTAGTTTTAAAGAAAAATAAGATTTGATTTGATAGGAATAATCAGGAAACTTCTGTTCACAAAACATTTATCTCCACACTAACACCTACAAAATCTCACATCCAAAAACATCACATACTCCCAAGTTCAACAACACACTTCCCTTGCCATAGTTCTAAGTTTAATTATATTCTTTCTATTTGGTACTAAGCACATATATTTTATCTGTGGTGGTACTAAGTTTTAAAATGACACGCTGTCAACTTCAGCCGTGGGGAAAACGTAGTGATTAAATGCTCCTAGCCGTGGGGTGGCCGAAGACCTATAAAAAGGGCATGTTATCTTAAGATCGATTCTCTCACTAAATTAATATTTTTGTACATGTCCGAAAATGTCAGAGAAATAAGATATATTGTGTGAAGTATACTCAACATTGTTACTGCATAAATTAATGTATCTTGAACCGAGGGCGTACCTCACTACACTTTGCAATTACTCTGTTTACCAAACAAAATTAATAGATGCTATCTCAAACAGAACCCAGCTATTATTATATTTAAATCAATTACTGTGATTATATTTGTGGAGCTTGACTCGTAGGCGTTCGTCCGTCCGTCTCCATTCAACCGTAATTAATGGCCGTTCGATAAGCAGTAAAACACTTTAGATTAAAGAAGTAGGCTGCGGAAGGGCTGCATACAATTTCTTAGACAAAAAGCGTTGGACAATCAGCTGTCTCAGTGATATGAAGTATCTAACTGTCCTTCGCTGAGAAACGAGAGACATTTAGACGAATCTTTGAGAATACCTCTAATTATTCGAATTTTTTTTACGTTTAACGGAATCCCGCTCCATCGAAGTTTCGTACAAAATTTCTGTTGCCATAATCTTTTTAAATAGAATCTAGAGCTTTTTGCAGTACTTATCTAAAAATAGGACATCGGATTGTTATGTCGCAAAATGAATATCATTAACATACAATTTTACAGCGAATCACAATTTTATTTTTATATACTTTTTTATTCTTGTTCCAAGCGACATCTAGGGACCATTAACTGCGTAAAATATTTATTTTACGACAATAATTTACTCTCCCATTTTTAGGTATGTACTTATAAAAGCCAGCTAGCTATTCTATTTTAAAAGAAGGCAACATAAATTTAGGATGGAATTAAGCGGAGAGGGATAGAAACACCAGTTTCTGTGGGTGTCGTAAAAAGCGAATTTCTGTTCAATAACACTAGAATGAGTGCGGTGGAAATTTTTCACAGTGATATCATATCACAATGCAATGATATCAGTCACCAAGCTCAACTACATTTCGTGTTAATTGGCCGTATTGATGAAATTACCGTAAATTTGCTGGAATGAGGTTGAATTGAACAGAGCTCTAATTTATAGTTAGAGTGGTTATCACCTGTTGTTGAGTTTTATTGAACTAGTTCAGTTTTCTCCATCGATGAGGATAGGAGATATCGCATGATATATTTATTCAGGTTTTTAAGGTTCCGTACCCAAAGGGTAAACACGGTAATTCTTACAAAACATAAACTTGCAATGTGTTTCGAATTTTCTGATGAGAAGCATATACTTATAAAAGGTTCAAGTTTCTCAAAAAATTCACGTATTGATGAAACTATTCTTCATTTTCAGGTAAGTCTACAGCGTCAGTGTTGAGTCTTGATGACTTGGTAACTGGTAAGGTATAACAAATGACAACGTTGGATCGGTGAGTGTTATGCGGAATGTGCGTGGGCGCCGCTGAGTGGTAGAACGCGTTGCTCAAGTTATACGTGCTTCAAGATCATGAGCATTGCAGGCACGGAGCACAATAACCAGTGGAGGGCGCGTGCTGCGCCCACGCAGTCGCTAAACGTATGCGCTTTTGAACTTACGCGAACTTTAGTCTCAAGGACGAATTATGGTAGGTAAAGTAGTAGAGCAAGCCCTAATTAGCTTGAGGATGATTCTGGGTGCGCACGCCTACTATACAACGCAAGGCCAAGTGCCAAGTGAAGAAACACGACTAACCATGCTTACTACAAGTGACCTATTTATAAGTAGATCAGCTAGCGATAGTAAATGATGGGGACGCTTGTCGCGACGCTGCGCTGGCGCCACATTTCTGAAGTCGGTCGACGTTACAAAACGTAATGGGATACGTATGGAGATGAGCCGCCCGCTGCGAACAATGTCATATTACCGGCAATAATCTGATGTATCGCTGTGTACAGACATATTGTACCGCGTGTACGAATGCATGTTCAATATAATTAAGAGTCTGCATCAAGCTCGAGTCTCCATACAAACGCAGTTACGTCCTTATTTTTTGAATAACACGTTGCATTATCATAAAATTTGGCAATTATAATAAGATGAGATATACCTTAGTTTTCGTCTAGTTTATGTCTCTTGAAATGTTATTTAAAAAAATAGAACGAGTAAAAGTTTTGCATTTTAGACCACCAAAACCCTGTTCAGTTCGGCTGAATATTACGGCGAAAGCATGGTTTTGATTTAAGTCAAAATTTTCACATTGAACATGTTTTCTGTGAGTGATTTGATATTATATTATCACGCTTATCCGCGGAGGCGGGTTGGTGATCGAAAAAAAATGGTGATGATCGTCTGCGTTATAAATTATCTTACACCCAGAAGAGTCGTTCATTAGAACACCAACGGGACGAAAGTACATATATGATATACAAAATTTGTTAAAACATTATTTTTTAGTGAAACATGAAACAGGGCCGAAATCAACATGAGTTCCAAAATTGACGCATTTTATTTTGCGTGATTGTTACAGTACGGGAGATCCTTGTAGCAATTTGGCGAGAAAATTAATTGTTTTTCAGTTTAAAGACTAATAAGGCTAAAAAGGCTGAACCTCATATAAACAACCTTAATCAACCTCCAAGCGCCGTCAACAAGCCAATGCACCCGAAATAAGTATGCAAATAATGTTTATCTTTGGCATATCCTGACATCGAAGCCCTGTGAGAACCGAGTCGTAAACCCGACTCGCTCTTTACGACTTCTCGCTACTTCAGACTGGTATTAATTCGCTGCTATAGCTGGATGCGAAACATTGCCAAGGGACAAGACTTTTATAAGCAGGCAAGTCATTTTAACAAAGTTTACAAATGTAGACATTTGGTACGCATGGACCGGGCCCTCGAACAAATGACAATCGATGGTACCAACTGTTAGCGTAGAGTTTTTATTCTGCGTACCAACTATTTAGTCGTAAAACAAAGTAGTTGCGTAGAAAATAGTAGAGATGTAGGAAAGAGCGAATGAGGGCGCCACTGTCGCTCTATGGCCACTTAAATCACTCGCCGATCTCTTTGTAAACTGTCATTGTTTTGCAAAAATGACACGAAAGGATAGATTTCCTTGCAAAGTTGTTGCTCCTTTCCACCACTTCTTTATTTTGAAATATCCTTTTCTTACCAATAATAAGAACATTGGCAGCTCACGACCGTCGCCAACATGAAATTCTTGAAGAATCTTAAGTTGTTGTTGGATTTTCAATCACTATCAAATCATTCTCAAATAGCTAAGGTAAAATTTGGTACATGAATCCCGTGTATTCATGTACCGGATCCTATTCATAAAGTCGAAACTTCACGACCTCGTTTGATTGAATGGCTGTGTTTATTTTGCAGTGCCGATTTATGCGGCAGAAATGCACTATTTGCGATAAAAAATAACATTACTGGATTTCATTTTTCCAGAAAAAAAAAGAACATCCACTAAACGTATTGTAGTTTATAGCGCTAAATAAAAATATATTGAGATAAGTCTTATACTACATCCCATGAAGACAGATTAGAAATTGTTAGTACTAAATCTTGGACTTACGTACAGTAGCCTTTCGTCAAAATCCCACGAATAAAACAGACAGATGAGGCCTATCGTAATTACACTCTGGTTTTCTCTAGCCAACTACCTACCGCACTTGATGCCCAATAAAGTATCCTTTAATTCCTTTATCATAAACCTGGCAGTAAAAGTCCTTTCAAGTGGTATTCGTAAAGGAATCCGTCGTTTCAAGTGGTGGGATCGCATAAGTTATGTGAACGTCTGAGATTAAATCTATTTAAGGTGTTAGCGTTAGAGATATCTCGAGTGCTCGCGAGTGCTGCTACTAGGTTTCAAGAGCTTCCGGTCAAGTGCACGCGTAACAAATGCTTTTTATATTAGTCTGTTATTTTTTTGGACCGTGTTTGACTATTTCGGTCTATTACTGTAATATGTGACCAAATAGGTATGATAGATCTGCAGGCTAAAACAATGTCAATGACTCCACCACTCCGTCAGGGGCTGCCATTGCCTTACCTGGAGCCATTTTCATTTAAAATGTAGGGATAAGAACAGCGTTTTGTATCTCTTATAGATATATGTAGTAATTTATATCAATTCAAGACTGCATTGTAAACATTTTATGCAAAAATTTAGTTAATTCAGGAACGGGAATGGCAGCCCCCGACTGATATTTACGGGCTTATTATTATAATAATATGTAAGTTTCGTTTTATCTAGTTACTTCCATTTTGTCGCGAGTCGAGGGTTTCCCCCAAAATTATTTAACCCCTTTTGGATTATAACTTTTACATTTGTGACTCTCCCTAATACGCCCGATCTCTTTCTCCAGAGATATATATCTAGTTTCACTTTTCTGGATCATCCATCGTGACCACCCACTTTGGTCAGATATAGTTCCCGTGTTGGGGCGATGAAATAAACACATCCATTGTTAGCTGTTGTGATTAGAGACCGTCTGTTTGTATGTCCGCCCCGCTCATATCCGTTACTCAGACGCTTTCTACTAATCCGACCATCTATCGTGTCTTACAACTGTTGGGTCTGATATGAAACACTCGGTACTTCTTTGAATGGAGTCGGAAATCTTTGAAGGACTTTAAACCGCGTCAAATACCTTGTTGTGATTCTGTATCTTCAACAGTTTATGCTTGGGATTTTCTGCGGCGCAAAGTAATAAAGTAAAAAAATTATTAATAAACAAACACATATTATAACAGGAACGAACAGACTTGGATAACGATTGAAATATTCCGGGGTGAAACAAAGTATTCCGGGATACAGTGTTGGAAGTCTTCATTGCACTTTGTTATCTTTGCCCGAATTTGAAATTATGTTGTCCAACATTACCAAATTTTAAACTGATTTAATTCGAAAACTATTTCGAGACTTGGCTCCAAAGAACCTGATTTTTTTGGGGGAAAAACTCGCTGATTACGTGACGCATGTGGCTCCACAGTGAATCGTAGCTTTGCTACTCGTAGTATCCTTGCAAGAAAACGTTACAGCACCACTGTCACTTGACAGCTTACTGACTGACAGATCAAATAAAAAATTACCAAAATTTGAAGTGAAATTGAACGTAAATAGCCTAATCATTATAACATTCAATGCGATTAAAGTTTGAAAAAGCAACTGATTGTTTTGAAATGTTTTCCATTATACTCGTAGGACATATTTCTTTTATTCAAATTTCTAATGTAATGTTGTCTCCTTTTAAACGAATTGTGGTAGTTTACAATATGTCTGTATGGTTCTAAAATTAGAATAAATGTCAAGTTTTTGCGTTTTTTACACTTTTTCGTAAGTGATATCTTAAAACTTAAAAGTAACTGTACGGAGTCTAGCTATGGTGTACTTCAGCAAAGTATTCGGAAACATTAATATCCCCATTGAAATTAAATACTACACGGTTGTCGCAGGATGGGCTTAGCGGTCTTTACCCCTAAGCTAAAAATATTCAAAGAATGCTCTTTACTGCTTTGCTTGCGTCATCGGCTCCTCGAGATCTCATTTCTTCCCTCCCTAGTTTATTTATTTCACCATATGTTTGGTTTCCTCCCACTGACTCATATATGCGGGCAATAATAGTAATAATTGCCTCTTTTCTCACAATGTGATTCATTTGGAGATCGAAGCGAGACGCCGCCACACGCCGCGTCATCACTTATGTTACGCTCTTTTCAATTAAATTGTGAGTCAGGATTCATAGCACTAGTTGCTCTGATTAATTGTCAGGATGTGACGAGGGATTTTTAAATGAAGTGGACGTTTGTTACTTAAATACTTCATTGAGAGAAGTGGTATATTATACTCGTAGCTCGGCCATGCGAAGTAATAGAAGCTTTTAACAAAGCTTCTGAGGTACGAGTATCATAGTCGTTGAGTAGTTTCTTCGTATGTTGAGAACAGATTTTCTTTGAACTTTTTAATTTAAATTAGACATTGGTTTGACTGATATCACTGTCCGTGAACCCTTTTAAATACAAATATATTGGTTTATTCTTATGTTCAATCCTACCAAGTTTTATAGTGTGTGTTAAGTTGTTGTTTCTTTCCACCTTTTATTTAATTTAAACATTCCTTATCTTTTTTTTTTGCTCATCTGTATGATACTAATTATAACGTGACATTGGCAGCCCACCATCGTCACCATCATGCTTTGATTGTTTTTGTTAGTTTTTCAATCGCTTACTGCCAAACCGTTACACTTTGTGCATTCGAGGACACGGAATGATCCTATTCTAAAGCCGGAACTACACGGCCACGTTTGTATTACATCAGAATAATCCATAAACCGAACTAGACCGGATGATCATGCAAGCGATTACAACAACTTTTATTGGGTTTTCATAAACGGAACTGACACAGTTTCGAGCTTTCCTTGTCAAGTCGATGCGGGTAATGGAAGTCGTAATAAGCTATTTATATGACATGAAAACAAAGCGGCTGTATTAGCCGACCATAAACGGGAGATGGGTCGCGATTAACATCTGTATGGCAGATGCACGTACATCGTAATCTGCCGTGTGAGTCGCCGATGCGGGGGTCACAGGTCGCTTGTGGTACTGTTCTAGGGCTGACTACTTTAACTATACTACTTTAGTACTCGCAAAGTAAGTTTGCCCCTCTGAATTTAACTATTAACGTTAAAAAAGTTAATTATTAACGTATAAATAGGAGGCAAGGCAAATTAGCGGGTGGAAAGAAATGTCCTAGTGTCATCTACGGATAGTTATTATAGAAAATGATACACACATATTCCTACTATACGTATGCGAAATTCTGGAGAGCAAACTTCAGAGGGGCAAACAGCGTGCGAATACTGTACTGCTACTTAAATTATACTGGTTTTCATTATTTGTTTTCGTTTATTTATGTAGCCTAAACAAACTTTGTAGATCTAAGAAATTGGCATGTATCAGGATCGGATAGTCTATGGACAAGACCTATTAATACAGGCCTTAATCAACGTATACAGTCTTAATTCTTCAGTATTAATAGGTAATTTGTATAGTCGATATTATAGTTGGTTTCAAATTAAAAATTAAATAAAATACTACGTTCATATCGAAATATATATTTATATGTTTTGATATATTTTTCTTAAAATTAAAATTCATGTAGTTGCCAACCCTAATAGTCACTGAGAGCCGTTTTACAATTCAAATTGTTCAGAATAGGGACACAACGCCTTTGGTGGTGACATGATTATGTCATTTCGTCTTATTTGTGGAATTGGTTTATTTCCAGAACTGAGCCTGGTTTTTGTAGATACTGGAATTATTCCCAAGATACAGTTAGATAATGATCACATGTTTGGATTTAAATGTAAATTGTAAAATTTAAGAGGACAGCTACGAGGGAGGTATTATTTCTGCATGATCTTCAGAATTCATCCCTCGGGACTTCCCCTAAGGGGTTAGCACACGGTTGTGTTTCCTCAGGATGAAAAAGCATATTATATACAATAATATACATGAATGTTAGTGAGTTGGCCATTTTAAACTGCAATTAAATGAAATAAGTAATTTTAAAAATTGGTTACATAAACACACGCATTTTCGCTTTTACCATAATGAGTATAATAAACAAAATAAAGCATTTGCGCATCTTAAGCCGCCAAAAATACCCACATCCTACTTTTATCAGTTTCCTGTCCTCATTTCTTAGAATATTGTAGATAAAAACGATCAACAAGACCCAAATGCAACGGGTTGAATACAAACAGGAACTGAATCGGCGCCATTCATAAGATTTATTTGACGTTTTCCTCACTATCATATCGCAATACAAATTGCAAGCGAGCTGTATCGTGTTCTCAGTTGTTTATCCTTTCTTGCTCATATATACGAGTATGAAATAGTTTCATTAAATTAATTTTACAATCGTTTGAAATATCTAATAAGACAGCTGTCTTTGCGAAGTAATTGTGCAGAAATCGTTTATCATCCAGGTGGAAATTTCATGAATAACTGCAATAGCGTGTCATTACATGTCAATAACTGGCTGGTCTATTTTTAGATAAACATATGTATAGGTTATTTATATAGGGAAGATGCAACAGAATTAGATTGGATTGAATTTTATTTTATAGCATAACGGACATTAAAAGAAATCCCAAGATTTAAATAATAAATAAAACTCGTAGTAATTTTGAATTTTTATTTGGATTTAGCAAGGACGAATGTCTAAAACATTTAGTTCCCCGAATAGTAAAATGCTTATTAGATTTAGTTTTCTCATTGCATTTTGAACATTTTATATGAGAGGCATATAACACATAAAACATTATTTTACGAGTTTACTTAAAATATCGAACAAGCTTCATACATTTTAACGCTCTAAAACACGTGTGACGTCACAAATGTCACCCGATTTATATGGAGCGTTTTAGCACCGCGTGACTAGAATTAATTTTTGGCGGGTTGCACTAAAAAGTATTAGTCGTATCAAAAAAAAATATGATAGAGTACTTTACCTTTTTACATTTACTATCGAATGAGACAAAAAAATTCCATGCATCTTCCCCATTTAAAAAAAACTAAGTAAGAAAGCTATTGTATAACTTCTACGAGGGAAAGCGTCACGTAGCTGATAGTTATTTCAATCTGTAGCTGGTTGGTGAAAGCGCTAACACAATATATAGGTAATCCAGCTGAAATGTGTTTACGACTGTCAAATTTTTATAAATATATACACAATATTTTATCACAATTCATTCATCATATCGGACAATGGATTCAGGACTCCATCATGGTTGACATTATCAAAATAAGAGTTACACTTCAACCTCTATGATCCATACAGCTTTTGTCGAAACGGGCGATAAAGTTGCCAGTCTGAGCCGGGTTTAAATGTACTAGTAGGCAGAAATGGATTTGAACTCAAGGACGATCGACGACTGTATGTTTCCTCGAATATTAAATCAGACAGTTATTAAATCTAAAAACGTGAACTTTTTCAATCACAAGGAGCAATGCAAGCAAATGGCGCGTGACCTGTCTGTCATTGTGGTGTGCCAATGTTCAGCTGTTGACGTAGTAGACCTTGCTGATGAAGTTTTTTTTATCTGATATTAGTCTAGATCAACTTGCCATCGTGAGACATACGTATATCCAAATATCACGAGGTGAAAATTACGTTTTTTCTTTGTGCACCCAGTTCCCCATATAGGTAAAATGTGGTTTGTTTGATCTTTACTCATTGGTCTGTTACAACTGGTCGCAAGATAAACCACGTTTTAATCATTAACTCGTGAGTAACATGTGTTCGGGATGACTACTCAGAAAACATACTAAGTCTGGAAGCATGCGTCACCCTTCGTCATTCTTTAATCGCTTTGCAGTATCCTGAAAAATATATGATTCAGTGAGTTCATCATCATCTTTATAAATAAGTTCACTGCTGAACTATAGCCATGACCATCTTTGAAAAAGGGTTTGGTGATTGTTGATATTAAGGTAGGTAGGCGTGTGTAGACGACGACGGTATCACACTGACTAGGATTTGTAACCCGAACTTCGAATTCGCTCGATAATCGTTTCATACAAAATTTATGTTGCCCTAATCTTTCATTATACAACATCAGATTATAATGTCGTGAAATGTAATACTCATTTCACGTCAACATCCAACTTCCTAGAGAATCACAATTTTCATTTTGACACACTATTTTTCGATTATTGTTCAAAGCGCCATCTAGGGACCATTCGCTGCGTAATGGATATTGTAGCTATTTCGCGATACTAGAGGTATAATTCTATCTCCTATTTTCAACCGACTTCAAAAAAGGAGGAGTATCTAAATTTAACCCCTTTTTTGTATGTGTGTTACGCGATAACTCCGCCAGTAGTGAACCGATTTTGATAATTCTTTTTTTTTTGGTAGAACATACTTCAGAAGTTGTCCCATATAAATTTTATTGAAATTGATTGATCGCTCTTTGAGAAAATCAACAAAAACCAAACTTTAAGGCAGTTGAAGTCGGTTTTTTTGTTCTTTTTGAACAGTTTAATTAATACGTAATTACTTATCGAAGCCTTTAAGACATTATAGCAACAAAAAATTTGTATGGTAGCATTCTGAGCGGAATCCCATTAAACATAATGCAGTCATTTACCAAAATGAAAGTTATAGAAGAGGGATTTTAAGTAGTTTTGATTTCACAAACATCTATGATACTTTATAAGTTATAAAAAATTATTTCACACTGAGATATCTAAACATTTTAAACAACAGTAGTAATCGGGCAGGTTTTAACGGCATTATAGCTTATGAAAGGAATGCTCTGCCAATATCCTGCGCTAGCGCTGCTTCACACATATGTATCAAAAAGCGAGATAATTCTTGTGAGCTGAAGTGAGCTCTATGGATCGAATAATAAATAAGATAAACAAAAGCATTCATAAAACGAGCACGCGTTAAATAATCACAGCCTTGGACTGGATGAACCAAGGATTAGCATTACCACTAACACAATTAGCATACAATGTCGCACCATAAAGGGAGGAAATTTGGCCAAACAATAATTATGGCGCCAGCGGATTGTGACGTCACTGGCTCTATATCATACACCTTCATCAACAGCCTATATACGTCCCCACTGCAGGGGCTCAAGCCTACTCTCCTACAGAGAGTGTATGGGCCATAGTCCACCACGCGGGCCCAGTGCGGAACGGCGGACTTCACATGCCTGTTCAAGACATGCAGGTTTCCTCACGATGTTTTCCTTCACCGTTAAGCAATCGGATAATGTACTTGAATTGAAAAACAACTCATAGGTACACGGCTGGATTCGAACCCGGTACCCTCAGATTGAGAGTCCGCGCCTTATCCACTGCGCCACCGACGCTTTTTCATACACCTTCATAGCCTGCTTATGGGGAAGATGCACGGAAAAATTAATTTTACATACATATACATGTAAAAAGATAACTCTATACATTTTTTTCAATACGACTAATACTTTTTGAGTACAACCCGCCAAAAAGTACTTCTAGTCACGCGGGGCTAAAACGCTCCATATAAATTGCGTGATATTTGTGACGTCACATCTGTTTTTTGAGCGTTAAAATGTATGGAGCTTGTTCGATATTTTGAGTTATCTCGTCCCACCCCAATTGAGGTTTGAGGATTCTGAACCGAGGCAGGAGGCGGAAAATGACATGAAAAAAGTTTTGCACCAAATTGATTAATACATATAAGGGATTCGAAATTTGAATTTGATGATTTTATTGATAATACGCGTTAGTTGGCTCAGCTGGGGGCGCAATCCACTACGGGCAAACATCTTTGCATCCTCAAGGCTCGAGAATGTCTTTGATAAATGAAATTGATTTTTATTTTTGTTGTTTAGGAAACTGCCAATGCTGAGGCTGTAAGGATGTTTGTGCTTTGTGAACTTTCCCAAATATAACCCCTGCTAGTTAAACTCGTATATATTACCAGATCATCGCGCCAGGCAGTTTGTGTAAAGGACAACGAACAATGGTGTCCTGTTTGACTTTTCCTGGTTAACCTTTAAACGCTTTGTTACTACTATATACTTACGCGTCCATCCAGCTTGCAAAATGTCAGTAAACAAATTACTGTATCCGGCAAAACAAAATGGAAAGGGTAAATCATTAAATATTACAAATACGTAATATAAGCGATAGGAGGATTTGAATCCAAGGGTTCTTATATCTATAGATTTGCAATAATACATATTTTTAGATTTCATAGATATGTAAACACAATTTGTGGAAAAATAATCTTGATCTAGTTTTTGTTCGTTACTACCTCTGCTGTACTTCAGAAATCTCACGAAAACTACTTGTCCGATCGTGATAAAAACTAACCTAATGTCTTTTTGCGACTATTCAACGATGTCGATACAAAAAATCAAGTCGTTCTGACTATCGAAGTGAAGTAAGGACAAACAAAAACGTTTGAATTGATTAGTCACTTTTCAATTACAAAATTTATATGTAACCTATATAATATTTTTTGCAAGTTTGCTATTTTCCCCAGCCGATATGATCTGACTTGCCTCTATTTGTAGCTGATATTATTTATTAATAAACAAGAAAGCTAGACGATTATCGATTATTTCAAATAGGTTGAAGCTAGCTCGATATCAGATTATATTTAATTACAACAAGTTACCAACCGATCGCTGTCAGGGAAGCCATTTATTATTGATAAAGGTCCACCTGGGTAAAGTTAAATCATTAGACATGATCTTGATAACTGTATGAAATAAATCATTATGCTTAAGTTTGCTAATCAGTTATCATATTACTGAGATATTAATGATGGGAAAGCATAAACTCTTGTCTTGATGTCTTGAGCTGATTGAGATTGAGAGATTGAGGTAAGCAAGCAAAACTAAATTGGTACGGGAGGAGTTGAAATAATTAGCAAAAAGCGGAAGGGCTGCAATGCAACACAAGGAACAATTGCGGGTACCATGATACCAGGTGAGATATACGTACATCCGCCTATAGTAAAACATACCGACAAATGGAAAGCTTCGATTTTCAGTTCGAAACTATAATGTGCAAGGGTGTTATTAAAACAAAGTTAGGACGAATCAACAAACACTTCATTTATATGAGCCGTCAAGGTACACTTGCGTAGTACGAGAGGATTATTACAGAAAACAAATTGTTTTCATAGCAATCGCGTAAAAAACAATTGCCAACGCAATGTTGTGATTGAAGAAATGAATTCTAAATTCAAAATATCATGTCAAATGAGGTAAAAATTGGACTTTAAAGTTGGTGTCGAACTTAAACTTTCTTTCCGTAAGGTAATGGCGCTATTAGATGAATTTAGTTAAAACGAGTTTAAATGACAGCACTGAAGTTTAAAAGCCTCATAAAGTTAATTCGTTCACACGTTGGCTCATTACGAATCGCCATCACCGTTCCATTTGGCCCTTACGAAGCTTTATCGAAATCTTTCGACGGTTGTTAGTTACGAAACGTGCTCGCCCACGTACGAATTTCGACTGCACTTCGCTATCGAAAAATAGAAAGTCATCGATTAGAGTGAAGCCCGCTTTCCTGACTCCCATCTGGGTTAATGTTTGGGGGAATCACCGCAACTAAATTCTTCGTAACAAATGATATTACAGTTTGTCGATTGCCTTTTACGATTTATTTTATCACTCATTCAAGAATAATTTAATAATGAAAAGTCATAAGGAGTAATTAGTAAAATGTGTTTTTCTACTTTAATTTCTACCATCGTATGTATTTCTTTCTTACAAAATTTATTTACGTTTCTTTCGATTCGATGAATTTGTGTCCAGAAGAAAATATGTGAAAATTAAACCTTGGGCACGTTAAATATCTGTGAAAAATGACATACCTACGTATAGAAATATGACAGAACCGCCATTGCTGCCATCCTGTTGTAAACTGTGAACTATAAAACTACAATTCATGTGGAATACCTCTCCAATAACTTTTTACGTTACCACCTTTTACTAACTCTAATTAGGATTAATTTTTCGTTTTCATGGTGATAGTTGCGACTAATTCTTTCAAGGATTATTCCACTCTTTATTAAGGTTTAGTTTGGGTTGGTCTTGTTGTGGTATTTGTGGTGGTGGTATTTGTTTACTAAAGAATTCCAAATATATTCGTAGTTATCTGCAGTCGGATTCATACCAGAAAAAACCAATTGAGCGGACCCCTTCAACTTTCCGAGCAAATAGTATAGTTTCTCTGAGTTGGTGAGTTCCGAATTGCTATGAATAGTGGACTTGAAGGTTTCATAAAATATATTCCACTGATTCCGTTGAACCGTTGAACTCTGGGATTTCTATTGGTGGCAATCTGGGGGCGGATGATTTGGGTTTAGGGCCTTCTTCTCTTGAGTAATTTATTGTTATCTGGTTACGAGTGCGCCGTATATTGCAGTACAGATCTTCAAAACCCGACCATGCTGAAAACTCAGGCGAAAAGGCACTATCCAACTCCATATTTATGGAATTTATGTCGTGTATACATTTCATGAAATCGCGTCGGATGTCATCAATGGTTTCCGCGGCGTTAAGGAATGACTCACGACTCTCAGGGGTTGAAATTGTTTTAGAACTATCGAAAATCCGTTGTAAACGTAAGAAATACGCTTCGCGACATGATTCCTGTAGCAACAGCTCCTTTTGAAGCGCTTTTACGGTTTGAGCCATTTTACCAAACCCAGTGATAATCGCAAACTTATTTATACAAATTTGACGTAGTAACAAATTATGTATGGTGGAATTATGCCAAAATAAAAGTGCGGGTGGAGTATAAAAATCGCCAAAATAAAAATTGCGGGTGGATAAAAAAAAATCGAATCAGTTAGCAAAATATGATAATTTAGAGGACAAATCCTCACAGGAGGCACCAAAACTATAATCGAGCCAGGCACCAGCTTCACCTGGTGGCTGTTTGCTAGATTTGGCGGGAGAACATTTAAATAATAAAAATGACTTACCGAGCCGGACTGGACCACTTATTTGCACTCACTCATAAACATAAACTAATAAAATATATTTGTAGTGTGCGTGGTGTACTAAAGGTGTGTAATTGAATGTATAAATGGTTGGGTGTACATAAATATTACGATAAATAATCGAGGAGCGTATAAAACTGATGCGGACCAAAGGTGCGGAAATATTGAAGTGTCAGTCAGACTGTCAGTAGTAGATTTTTTTATCTGTCACGGGCATTTCACGGCTCTGGACACCGGCCGCTCATATTGAAGGTTGGCGTTACTATGTTGAAAGTATGAGAATGTCCGGGAGGAATAAGACTCAAAATACCTACGCGGAGGACCTGTTATTTTTAAGACGTTATTTTTGACGGATTTGCATTTGCAGTTTGACCGTTACATTACATGTGACGACACGCAAGGCTATTTCAAAATATATCTCTGTACAAATTTTATTATTAACAGAAACATATTGAGAGACCTGGTTACCCATAGCACAGGCCTCGAGCTTAGTCTGGGAACCAGTTCTCCCACAACTACTATATTACTTGTAGTATTAAAATGTAACTTGATATATGACGTTGTGGAGAGAAGAAATAAAAAAACATATTTTATTGAGTGCTAAAATTTTCATGCACTGCTTATTAAAATATAAACTCAATTACTAAACTTTACATTCAAAATATTTGAAAATACTTATTTGACTTGTCAATTTGCTCACTGTTCTAAAAGTATGGTTGTCAGAGTCATCCTACTGACATGGTAATTCACAATAACCAATTAATGAGAAGAGAGCCCACACTATTCATTTAGACCCCGTTGTACTGATTCGAGTGTAAGTACATAGCAAAGCAATCGCCGGCTACGTAAACAAAGCTAATGACTGTAATGACCAGCGCGTGGGCAATGAAAAACCGTTTGATGTTGCCATGTTGCTGATGTAACGATTGTTGCGCAACACAAGTGTGTAACAATGCCCATCGGACTAGTAAAGCACACGCCGTAAACATTCTGTTTAAATCTGTTGATGGGATGATATTGGGAATAGATTTTGTTTCATTCGTTAGGAATTGTTTAGAACAGCTTGTACAGTTAGATATTATTTTAAAAAGTTCATATACATCTTTACATTTAAAAAAACTTACCCTATTAACCTATAAAAATTGTAGTTTGCTTATCTTTGATTCCATTATGTATGTATGTATGTATGTATAAAATGAGCCCATCGAAAGTCTAAAGAAGAAAAAAGCTTAAATATTTTGCTAGCATCACAAAACTTTAAAAAGATGGATCATCAATCACTTCCAGTTGAATATGACGTCTTGCCAATTAGCAGATGTTTTGCTTCCATACCGGAGCTTCACAATATAACCCCAGCCCTTATAAGGCGCCTCCATATCGGGCAGAATTTAAACTGATTGGCTGAATGTAACTGAGTCAGAACAATATACAGTTCTTTGAAGTCGATTGGAAATTAGCCCTTTGGGGATTTCTGGTTTTAATTGCCACCTTTCTTGGATTCCACGGAGTTTCGCTCAGATAGTGCTTTCTCTATTGCATTTTATTTTCCACAGCGTTGTGGGGGCCCATTAAAATAAGCGTATTTAAATTTGACCTTACAATGCAAACTAAGCTTTTTATGCTACCGGTAAAAGCCAACTAGGTGCATTTTAGAGGCGATATTCTCACATGATGCCAAAAGTGACGATAAGATCGGTGATGGGTAAATGCTTGCCAATAAGCCTGTTCACTCTGGGCTTGAATTGGAAGCCTATATTGTAGTGCCCGGTAAAATCGAGCAGGAAATTCCAATCATTACTAGAGAACATTAATAAGAATAAGCGCAATTGTAAACAAAGAATGAAAATGGGAAGTTCTAATGTTTCTAAAGATAATTTCAGATTTTTTAAAATCGTTTTTAGTTGGCAAACAAGAACCGACTAATGACTTTATGCTTTTTTGAAAAAAAACATGTTAAATCAAATCAATAACAGTCATATTAAAACATAACCTAACGGCTAGACGCCGTAATTTCGCTCCAAATCTTTAGTCTCCCACAATATATCAACAGCTCCTTTATTTTCGCTCCCAAACATCGCTTATTCAATAATACCCGTGGAGACCGATACATCAAACCACTGGGGTTTACAGACATTTGTCGGCGGTTACCGAATCCCCAAGAGGCGGGCTCGTCACGTAGCTTGTTTACCATAACAATAGCAGGTACAATCTCTACAAGACGGTGCCATCCTCTATAATTTATGGAAATGACCGCGAACCATAAAAAATACGGTCAAGTGCGAGTGGGGTTTGCTTGTTTGGAGTATCGTACCAATAATATTACATTTTTCCAGAAGTACCCTGCCAACGTTTAACAACTGTATTATTTAATTGCCAGTACCCGCATGAGAGATCAGTTGCGTTCTAACATTATTTTGACAAATCTTTTTACCCGTGACTTCATCTGCGTGAATACATTGACCAAGATAAAAATGACCTTATGTCATTTTACTCGCCTTAGGGTTAACAGTTATTTTGCTAAGTATTATTTTATTCGACAAATATTTATGAATAATAATTATTTAAAGACGAATTGTGCCCATGTCCCCAGAAAATCTTTACAAGTCAAACCGAACGGGTCCATTTTTCAAAAACGGAACGGAACTCTAAGCCACGACAAAGGTGTCTACTTAAAACTGAGTAGATGGGCCGTGTCTTGTACCCCATTGTTTGACTATTGTTTGGGATAGGACCTAATCGTAAATTTATCCCCTGACCCACGCCGGCGATATAGTTTTAAGTTTTATGTCGTCCGGTAGGACCAGATTACTACCAGAGAACATATCCCCTCCCGCTCAGCTTACCCCGCACCCCTCAGATAAAAACCAGGTTTGACGTTCGAGGACAGTGAATATACTTTTGATGAAAATACGATTGATCCCACTGATTTGTATAAACATTTCCTCGTTTCGCCGTTCTCATATTATATAGGAAGTTTAGATGCTACAAATTATTATCTAGCCTGGAGTTGGACTATGAATTTTAAATATCGTAAAGTGACGTAAATTATTTTTTCTGTGTGCGGTACTTTTTCTCTTACAAAGTAACGAGACTTTATAGCTCCTTCAAACGAGAAAAAGGAAAATAACCATTATGTGTCGGAAAAGTCAATAAAACTTGAAGCATAGTCCACAAAAGGACACAAGTCCTGTCATTTTGTGGTTGCAGTAAAATCTCGGAGGTATGTAGCTAGAAACAATGTCCGTCTGCCATAAGCTGGCTAATAGCAATATCGATAAGCCAAGCCATTTTTTTAAAATGAAAATTGTGATTCACTATGAAATATGCTAATGGTACTCGGTTCCAGACATTATAATCCAATTTCTATTTTTAGATAATTACTACACAAAAGCATTCTATTCTCTTTTAAAAGAGTATGGAAACAGTAATTAATATATTTGTATAAAAAATTTTATTTTGAAGACGAAAGGTATTTTGCAATAACAAGATAAAGACTAGGCCCTAGGCAAACATAGAATAGATAGCTTTAAATATTCTAGAGATACTTATACAGGCATAAACTAAAACGTTTCCCGTTCCTTTTCGAAAGTGAAACTAATTAACAGATTAATTAAAAGTAAAGCACGGAATCCTCAAAGAGAAAAGTCGAAATGAAAGTCATATTCATTATGCGACTCATATCGGTATTCCATACTGGGCTGTGTCTTGTTAGGTAGCGCCGCGAGCTATGTTAAGTGGCCCGGCTTTGCTTTTGTCGTCAGATAAAGCCGCGAACGCTAATTGGACACGATTTATGCATTGCGCATGCGGTTCAGAAGTTGCTCTTTAAAATTTATGCAGTTAGATCTATCCACTGTTCGTGAGTATAGCTCGTAAATAAAAGATTGCTTTATCGATAGCACGATTTTGGGATTCAGTGATGTTGTCTGACCTAAAAAGTCACTCGGCTTGCGTAGCGGCTCGGATTTCTTGTTTGTTCAATTATTTGGAGTTTGGAGTGCACGTTATCACCATTCAAGAATTCTTACTCCCCATCGGTTATAAAAAATTATGCGGCAGATAGTATTATACCACCACAAAATTGCGGCACTACTAAGAAAATAACTTCCAAGCGGACCAAATCACATGCGACGTTTAGTTAGATATACCCCACTAGGAATCAAACCCGCAACTTCCGGGTTATTAAGTGCAACTAGACTGTGTAAGTAATTAAAAAGATTTGTGTGTTTTATAATTTCATAAACTATCCAATTTAATTCTCTATTTATAGTGCTATTTATTTAAATATATCCTTGTCAACACCGGGGTCGTTAACCTGTCACAATGACCCAGTTCACACGTGATCACTCGGCCATTGAGTGATTGAGTTGAGCGCGCGCGAACTCATTCGCTCAATTGACTCTTCCTATCCAGCCGCCATGACAAGGTCGGTCGTTTACCGACTACCGACTATGATGAATGGGCTTGGGAAAGCATCCATTTTTGTGCCTTTCAAGTATGAGACGATCCAAATCCCAATGATTGGTCCGCAAAGTTTATTCGTTTTCTTTGTGAAATTATAAAATCTTGCTAGAAACCAAGAAAATTAACATAGTCTATATTTTAGAAAGTCCAATTGTTTCAACTGCACATTTTATCCGATAACATCTTCAATGCGAAAATAAGTTTGTTTGTTTGTAACTGAGAGTCAGGATGGATTGATTTTGTTATACATATATAAAGGTAATTCAAGGGTCGAAAAGGATATTATTCCGATTGAAAAGTATTTACCTTGTGAATAACAAGGATTTTTTAAACTCCCAAGGGAATGAAAAGGATCAATTTTTTACTAGCAAACCTCACTTGACGATTATGAGGCCATGTCAGAATTTACAAAAGCGTGGGTAGCTTTCGAGTACTCGTAGTAGTGTTCTATAAAAATTAGGGCATACATATTCTTAAGTTTGTGTATAGCCTATGAGAATTTGACAGCTTTTACGACCTCGCAAAAATATCAGGGAGTCACTGACCTCTTTCTTCTTCATCATCATCAGACGGGAAACGTCCATTGCTGGACATAGGCTCCTTCATGGTACGCCACATCGACCGGTCCCGAGCCTCCTGCATCCAGCGACTCTAACCAGCGGCCTTATCGTGTAACTCCAACACCGATCACGATCCCTTTGAATTTGACGTTTGAAAATGATTCACGAACTTCACACCGCTCAAACGCGACTGCTAAATGTCATTGAAAGGTATAGCGACTAATCACGAGTTTGAAAGATTATGAATGAACGAAATCGTAATTTTGACATAAAATTGGTACCGTGTAACTTTTTGACAACTAGAAATCGCTTTCAAAGCGACTCGCAAGTGTCAAATGAAAGATTCAACACTGACCTCGAATCTTTCAAAGATTCCTCGCAAGTTTATCATTGTTTTATAACTTTAATGATTAATTTAGTTTCAATGTCGTTATATCAATTGAATTAGTAGCAAGAACTATTTTGATAGCTAGCGTAGAAGAAGAAATTCAGCCGCACAATATAATAAATTGATGTTTTATTTATAACTCTCAATAATTTCAGATTGTTTTTATTATTTGCCTAAATAAGTAATAAAATCAACAAGATAATATACGTTACGTACGTAAATAATTATTTTGTATTAATTTCGAGTATTATGGTGTCTCGTCAAAATTAGCTATGATGGGTGACTGTAGGTGACTACTGTTTGTTTACGGTGCTATGTGTGAATGGATGAGAACCCACAATATAATATTTGTATATAATTTATATTTATATACTTCGGAAATGAACTTTCTACACCACTGGTGGTACCAAGGCTATCTTAGTTATTAGATGAAATGAAACCTTAGCAATTTTTGTAAAAAAAGATACCAAATCGAGCGATAAAAATATTTTAAGATAACTAAAGAAGTGGCTGTAAGATTTAAGGACCATTGCCTGTTAAGGTAACTAAAGAATTGGCTGTTAGATTTAATGATCGTTGCCTTTTAAGACAACTAAACAACTGGCTGTAAGATTTAAAGACCATTGCCTTTCCTGCTAAGGATAATGAAAAATCACAACGAAAACAAGCGCCGATTTCATTCGTTCCGAAAGCGATTGTGATTAAGAATGTTAGACGATACCATTTAAGAGTCGCAATCCCGATCGCGATCCCGATACCTTTCAAAGGTATCGCGATAGGTGTTGGAGTTAGACGATAAGGCCCCTGGTCGTCGGTCCCTCTAGTAGGGGGACGGCCTGGTAGAGGTTTCCCGGTACGTGGTCAGCACTCGAGAACCTTTACTCCGGTTATCGGTTTTTTTCCAGAAATGTGGCCTGCCCATTGCCACATCAGCTCACTGACTCGTCGAGCTATGTCGTTCTTCTCATCTGATGGTAATGAATCTTCTAATACATCATACTGAGATAATAAATGGGAACATGAATTTTTTTGTTATCCCTTGCGACAGAACTGCAAAACCAATCGTCATTAAAGGCACACTGTTAGTTTAGATAAAGGAAAATGACATAAACTACTTTAGTCAGTGTTTCACAAGTATTTCAGAAGTTCACGCAAAGGAAGCGGGCAAAAGTTCTTGTGTGTTGAAAAACGTAATTTAGATCAAGCATTTGATTCAACGGGATCAATCATTTGCAAGTTGTTTTATCTTTCAGTCGATCCCGATTTGTAAGCGTCTGTTATGTGCAAGACTGATTCGTTGACCCGGTTCGCGTGTTCACTCCCGACTCGACGTTCTAAATTTAATCCGGTGCGTATGACGTGTTCCTGGATGTACGCATACTTACTGCAACGACGTGGGATTGTAACGAGGAGAAACGTATTCTAAGAGCCCTACACGCGACAATTTATTCGGGAAGTTTCGTGCCAATCTCGGCTTTAATTTGATCCTGACATGGCTCACTATGATTAGCGGTGTAAGGCGCTTTTAAGGAAAATGTAACCCTTTGTTACTTATTCATTGTCAAAGTTTGTTTGGTGTGAAATATCCGAACTGACTTCCTTTTTTTATAGAAAATGGTTTACACTATTAATTAATGACTCGTGTAACCCACAGGTTTACCTAAAATGACACTTCAGGTACCCTGTGTTACTGCTTGTCTTTCGTATTTATAAAATAAAAATAATAAAACATTCTACCGTAACATTGGGATTGATTGATTTCTCCACCATTGAGCGTGACGTAATTCATGGTTGACCTAAAATTATTACTGTAGGGTAAAATTAATTGATTAAGGTTGATAGTAGCATTTATTGATGCCTGAACATTGATAAATTAGATACAAAATTAGCAGCGGTTATTGACGACTGCTTCGTGAAGTAGTTAACCGCTACAACTGGTAGCAGTAGGCAGCAATGTAACGAGAATTAGCTGAGAACTATATCTGTCGTTACCCTGTTACACTTTCGTCGCTTGAAAGAGGACATTCGTGAGAATGCGCGTGCGCCCGTCATCACATGCTCAACTGAAATTGTTACAATAAACACGGGTGTTGACTCTCACTGATCGAGAGACGGTGTTCGTGAGAATGGCCCGCCGTGCGTCAATATTGGACGGTATACCTTTTGATTTAAGAAAGTCATAGATATACAACGCCACATACATGCTACTCTCTTTAATGCTTCATTAAGATCAGTAATTTTATAGGTTTTTACTTGGCCTTAAACTCACCTGATGGTTTTAACCGCCTCTGTGGTCTAATGGCTTAATGTTGAACTAACAATCTTAAGATCCCTTTTTTCCCAGTGGGGGAATCTATCTGTAATCGGTTCGGTTGGTGGTAGTGAATTTTCTGCGTCCGCCTGGTGTGATTGAAAATGACCATCGACCACCAATTAAGATGTGTACCGATAGATAGGATTAGAAGTCAAACTGTGTAGCTGCTAGAGTTCAAGGAAGCGGTTGAACAGCCTTGGTGTGGGTGTGCTGTACGCGTCTTATAAATGTCTCTGCCATCAAAAAGTCATTTACGCTCACATAATGATCATTATTACGTGCGACGAGATGAGGAAACGATGTGGCTTTTATTCATAAACATTATCAAATTAAACACAAAATCATGAAGACTATAACAGTATTAAAGATATTGTGAATTTACGTTCATTAACAAACTATGTAGAAGAATTTATTCCGTTTACTTCTATACAAAATCTGTCTGTTGTTATTATAAAATATAACCAGGCATGAGGGTTTGAAGAGTCAAACCAATCAAGAAAATAGGGTCAGATATATTTTTTAAAAGTATACACTTATATATGACTGCGATCAGCTGTGTAGCTCTTCAGCAGCTCTGATGTGATTAGGAGTGACTTATTACAGAGACAATTTTTCTAAATAGCTCTATGATGCTCTAAAAACTATTAGGTTTTAATATTGTTAGTGAGCGACTTGGACCTATTTTAGCTGCACATGTCTATATTCTTCGCAAGTCGTTGGACATACCTGACTGCCGGGTTCCGTGTCGGCTAACACAATTAGTGGTTTGTACCTGTGCTTAGGCATATGCTAACGCCATAGAATAGAGGATGCTTGCAAGTGATCGTACAAGTTTGTAGAACTAACTTTCGAAGCGCTTTCACAATGATTTGATGCGCTTATTTGCTTTGATTATGAATTAACTTAAGATTAACCTATTCGATGAGAGCATTTGTTGGTGGCGGGATCTGTGTATAAACTGTGATCGTGTCTTGAAAAACTCTGGTTGTCTGATTTTGCTAACAAGCAAATGCAAATGATGTAGCTTAGGCGAAACTTGCCCAAATATACGTACGGGAGCTAGTAAGAAACAAGAAAACATTCTGAGGACATGGCGAATGATGGCGTATAAGATTACTTATAAAATAGCTGTAAGCTTGCCAAATAAAATAAAATAAATAAATAAAATCTATGGATTCTAGGTGTTCCTTGAGAAAAATAGCCTCATGCAAGGTATCCCGTGGTTTGGTCTGCATGTACATAATAAAAACAGTTGGGAAATTCGATCGAATTGTTTTCTGTAAGAATTTTCATCCCACCGGAGAAAAACTCACATCAAGTCACAAGATGGCTAAACTCTATCGATAATTTATAGGAACTGACTATGGTATCTTTGCTTGCAGAAAATAGTCATATAACATAGCTATTCATACTGTCTTAGGGGTTATGGTAGCTTGAAATAAGATTAATTTTCGCGACCGACTATTCTAGATATAAACCTCGCTTAGGTTTCCTGTAATATTTACACAAAGTCCTGTCTATTGCAATTATTTTAAAAAATTCTACAGAAACTGCGGGATAGATAGACACCAGAGTGATATTATAAGGATTTTTTTTATCGGATGTCCGGAGCCATAACACCGACCAAACTAAGCCGCCTGGCGCGATATAATAAGTGCTTTTAGTATGGTACATCATCCCACACCGCACTACGTTGTCGAAGGCCTGCGAACGTCTGTCCCTGGCTGACACGGCACGCCTACGGGATTGCCCAACATCGTTTACACGATAATTCATTTTAATATTCACTAATATAACAGCTAACATTGGCTATGGGGAACTGTTATCATTATTTCAGCTATTACGTGATAGTGATTGATGATCCGGTCAATGATTTACTTTTTATTCATTTTATATGTACATTTCCTATAAGACGCAAAATATAAGATAGTCAGAAAATTAAAAATTTTCGTTGAATTTTTATTAATGTTCAAGATTACACATGGAAAGTATATAGTTAAAAAGTAGATAAAAAATATGTATTCGGAAAAGTACTAGCCAGTCAAAATATTATACATTCAAATGTACAGATACAATTTCGAGAACTCGTGCCGAATGATTTTATTGGTTGGGTTTAAAGAGACAATACGATTTAATGCTAAAAAAATGAATTACCGTTTATTTATGTAAGTTGCTATTGAGTGGTTAGACATACCTCTGGTAACATATGCATGACTCTGGTAAGAAAAATCTGAACATTTATTTCTAGAACTGTCTTCAAAAGAATTCTATTGTTTCCTATCCACTGTAAATTTCTTTTATTTCTACACTATTTTTAAAGGCCCAAAAATACCGCTTCCATTAATTAAGGTGTGTAAAGTTCAGAAGTCCAATTAGCGAAGTTCCACGCATAGCCGATAGTTCCGGTTCCATTAGCTGGCAGGCTTATTTACAGACTAGAAGTCTGCCGCCCACTCCAGCCAGTGGTCCCGTATCTGACTAATGCACGCCGCAAACTATTATTTGCTTGCAGACAGAACAGGTTTAGAGGGCCTTGTAGATAGGTTGCAAGCTGTGGTTGAAGTTTAACTGTGATGTGGGGTACACAGAGGTTCGTTAGTTTTCTGTTTTTGGATTTCGTATTAGAGTTTTAATGCCTGTACTTATTCTTTTCTCGTGTGAAGGTGATCAGTAACACAACGGTCTTGTCAAATCCGATTTTCCGAGAGCTTTGATACCTAATTTTCGTTTCACAGACAAACGGGATATATTCTTCTACAATGATTAGTCGAAATACACGCTTCAATGCCTTATTTGTTTTGTGTATTTCAGGAAAGTTTTTTTATTAACAATTAAATTAAATTAAAAATTTAAAAAAATCCAACTCAAATGATCACATTTTATGCCGAAAATACCTGACATTATCTGATACTCTTCAAACTACTGAATAGGTATAAATATCAAATATAGCTAATAACCGCCGCAATGAAACTTGCTTTCATGTAAAAAAACGTATGAATCAACGTTAAATAGCTACGATACCTACATACATTGGCGTCAACTTCTAACACCCCTCTTTTTGCGTCGGGGGCTAAAAATACAGACTGATTTGGCGCATACGGTAGCAGTGCGCTCCCATCCCATTTCATATTCAATTGTTTTCCAATTCGTGGTTCAGCTGGCGCCAGTCACTGGCATGGTCCGGTGTGAATCAGCCAGCTTCATAAACTATAATACGGAATAGAGAACAGGTTTGCGATAATCTGCACGATGCTCTTACCCCACGCTGCGAGTAGTTCAGTACCACCTAGTTTTGATTTATAATCTTGCAATTCGAGTCTCTGGACTTCGATTATGTTTAGACTTCGAGTCATGGTTGTTGCGGTCAAAAGTTAACTAGATTTGGCTTGAAAGGGATCGAGGGAACAATAAATAACGTTTCTGCTTGTAATTTGAGTAATCGTAGATTGTGGAGACCATATAGACTTGGCTTAGGTATGTAACACGGATACGACGCTTTTACATTTGATATCTAGGAACTATATTTTTAGTATACGTATGTAAAGACTTCGTCTTTATATCGTATTTTATTACTTACACTTTATTACAATAAAATCTTATGAACTCACAACGTTTAACACGTCAAGATACAGTTGTCATTTATTGTCGTCATCTATCGAATTCCAGTCCAAAACCATTCGTTATGAAAAAATATTCCCACAAGCTTTGTTTTGCACGCCTGGCACATTACACATGTTTTAATGTTATAGGAATTATTATAGGAATCATGCATCTCCACTCAATTTTTGTGCTTAACAAGTCTGTAAATCATACAATAACAAAGATGTTGTCTATTGAACAGCTAAAACAAAAAATCATCTGTCGGTTTGCAAGCGGATGCGTGTGAGTCTCCGATGGACAGCCACTGGCGTTCTGGCTGTTGTTTATTTTTTCACAACATGAAAGTTGTTAGTGTCAGTGGGATAATATTATTGCTGAGGTACGTAAGATATGTGTACTTTATTTGAACTGACTGGATGCATATGAAAGGTACTCGTAGTATAGCCAGCGACTCATTAGGCTGAGGCGGGTGTACGTCATAGTTGCGAAGTTCATTACCGCGATGTACGTAACTGCGAAAGTTTACCATCGCGACGTACGTTGTTGTGAAAATTCTCTACTGCGATGTATGTTATTGTGAAAGTTATCTACTGCGATTTACGTTACTGTTAAAGTTCACCATCGCGACGAACACTGTTGCGAAAGTTCTCTACTACGATTTACGTTACTCTGAAAGTTCACCATCGCGACGTACGTTGTTGCGAAAGTTCTCTACTGCGATGTAAGTTACTGCGAAAGTTTACCATCGCAAAGTACGTTGTTGTGAAAGTTTTCTACTGCGATGTACGTTACTGCAAAAGTATTCCATCTCGACGTACGTTGTTGCTGGAGCTCGACTTCGACTTAGGGCTATTGATTAGTGGTGTGGAGATTATGTGTAATACCTGTACTATTCATCGACGTTCTGGCCATCGATGTTAGTCTATTCGTACGCGTTGGTGTTACAAAATTTGTCAGCGCATTCTCGATTTTAAATCCTGGATTTTAACTTCACTAAAAGTATTGCCGCAGGTGCGTTCCAATCCTTATCTACATTTCCCTGTGTTGCCATCTGTAATATCAACGGGAAGATAAGACATTCAGGCTAAGACGGGATGACGAACCACGCTGGATGACTTTGGGATCACTAAACCTCATATAACAGATTATATTCTGATTGCGAAACATATTTTGATTTATTATTTTGTAAAGTAGACGAAAAAAATACCATCAAGAACTAACATTGTCTGTGTCTACCCAGTGAGAGAAAGGAGCGAGTTTACGTACAAGTAATTAATATTTATCACGAACGGTGAACAAATAGTTTATTA
Organism: Carcina quercana; assembly: GCA_910589575.2. Taxonomy (NCBI): domain Eukaryota; kingdom Metazoa; phylum Arthropoda; class Insecta; order Lepidoptera; family Depressariidae; genus Carcina; species Carcina quercana. The sequence goes on from OU342439.1 coordinate 9,039,321, forward strand.
CAGCAGATGTAAAACCAAATTACATTTCTAATATGGAAAGGTACCCAATGTATTTATGTTCATTTTCTAATTCAAAATGAAACTTAATAAGTTATTTGTGAACGTCGAAAGCTTTTTAAAAGCTACCAGGTTTACGTATGTGTGAATGCAATAGTTAAGTGAAAGGAAAGTATAGTTGTTATCTTAACATGACTTTTCTTTCCGTGGCCATTTTCTTCACACGTTTCGATCGTTTATGCATTTCACCAGTTTTCTCTTTTGTTACTTGAATGACTTTATATTTTCTATTAACTCTGTGTTGACTTTTCGAACGTTAACAGAACTTTGGAAGGTTTGGGAGTTTGGGAATTTCTGAAATGAAAATATGAATCTCGAAAAAATGTTCCAGTTCTACCAATATACGAGTAAAAATCTCTACCCCAACAACATTACCAGGGTATATACCATATTTGATAAATATTGTGTTCATATTTTCACTATAGGTATATCCACTGTTTCATTAAGTTCGTGGAAACTCAATAGTTTTGTGTCATCTGCGTCAGACCGACTCGTACTCAGTGAAGACACACGCACTCTGTTAAGAAGACCGAATTGTATCAGGTTAGCTTTTAGACCTGTGACCTAAACTTCGAAACTTTGGCCACATGTTTACATCAATCCCGAATCCGCAGCTCGTAGCATTTGCCAACGAAATACTTTTTCATTTCTGTTTACAACACTCCTTTACTCACTATGACAGTACAACCAATAAATAAGAGAGAGCAATGAAGAGGCAACAGAATCAACGAGTTTATTGTAAAGTTGTACGAGATAAATCGCTCCGACATACGACCACGTACATATGTTACACGGTGTCAGATAGACGGGTAAGGAGTGCTACTTCATTATCTTCCAACAGTTTACGAATTTATCTATGTTAATACGACTGACGATTTCGTTTTATTGAACTAAGTTTGATTTAGAATTTTTTATCTTATTGAAAGGATTTTGAGCGCTTTATACATTAAGAAGAATTAGGCGGCTGGGATAAATCATACGAGTATTTTGATTTTTGCTGGTGACAGTTGTTGGTGGTTTTTGGTCTCATTCGACCGATCCAAACACGTAATTCCTAGATCTTTGCGGCCTGTCGTCTCCTAAATACTTCCCTGAGGCTTTTGGTTAAGCACACTTTGCATCTAACGAATTTATCGCTATATAAAATCAGGATATTAATATTATTATATTTATTATATTTTAGATTAGAAAGTATTATACGAAAAGTTCAAATCAGGTTAGAATTGTTGTATCGAAACGTAAAATGGTAGGATTCATGCTATTAAGCCCCAGGAGCTAGCGAAAGCGTGTTTCGAATTGAGTCTTTGTTCTTTGAAATTAAATTATCTTGGTTGCATCTTGTTCATGGAAGCAGCAAAACACGGACAAGTCACGAACAGGCGACTATCTCGGTACCACTAATGAGAGATTGCGGCACTCGATATAGAGGCGCCCGCGACTTGTGACTCCGCCACCGGCGGGCGGCGGCATACAGACTCGCGGACCTACAATTTTTTTAAAACCGAACCTGCAAACTTTTTATCGATCTATTCAAAAACAAAACTGTTTAACCGTGCTCATTTGAATATTGACAAACTTTTTGCTTATCACTTTTTAAAATAACTGGCCAGTCTTAAAAAAGATATGATCAAACTGTAAACGAAAACTTTTTGAAAAACCTCTTGAATGGCTATATTTTATTTATTATTAAAAAGTTCTTTAGCTAAAATCATTTTGGCGGCAAACGAGAATTTCTTTTTGTTAGTAAAATTGTCAACGCTGTCGTATAATGTTGCAATAACTTTCATACTTTCCTCGTGTTTCGTCATAGATACGCTCAAGCTCGCGTTGCTACACCTACTCCATCATGCCGACACAGGTAATAAATTCTAAATGTCACAGAAGATGATGCATAATGGATTCGTTGCCTCGAGGTGTCATCTCGTGGTGCATTCGATAGGCCACTTTATGGCATTTTGTTTGGGTCTGCTCTTTTGTTGTTTGCTGGAAGATTTGTTTTATATTCATTGGGACAAAGTGCACTATGATGGAGGTATGCTTTGAAAACGAAACAATCAAACGATAAGTTTTCATTTGAAATGTCCTAAGTATAAAATAAAATTTAGAAGTAAGATGTTATAAAACAAACACAAAGAAAGCTGCAGTACAAGAACCGTCTCCATGTCCTTATGGCATGTACACACTTGTACTGAATATAAGTCTTGGATTCGAATCCCAGAGGGGGTACCTATCAGCACTCAATTTGGTTGGTGGTAGGGTATTTTTTATGTCCGTCTGGCTAGCTATCACCTTGTTACCTAAGTCTGTCGTCAAACAGCATGTTACAGCACTGGAGTGTCCGGTATGAAAGGTAGCAAAGCCATCACCTCATTGGGTTGAGGCTACTGTGTGTGCACGCTTGCTAAGTGCAAACTCATCAGTCATTTTTAACAAAAGTTGTTACTAAGTATTAAACGCAAGTACAATTTAACATTTACAAAAGACAACCACGATTTAAGGCATAATACACTTAAGCCAGCGAATGATCAAAGTGAAACCACATGAGTACTTAAATGCAACGCACAAAGACTAGTCGGTTTCCATTCAGACGAGCACGATCAAAGCGCTTCGATATGAACAATTCAGCGATGCTCTGTATGATTATTTGTAGCAGTTCACTCAGTGAGTGAACAAATCGCGGAGCTCACTTCGGCTCATTTCCATACAATTTGCGCCACACACGTCGACTCGTGCCCCGCGTGTTGCTTTCCGCGAAAAGCTCAACGAAATTGCACGCCTTAAACCGTCCGAAGTCTTCATAAATAAACGTTTAAACTTAACAGCAAGCATGTAATGAATGAATGATTTTAGTTTTTGTATATAGTGTTGATTGCGTATTTTAGTTTCTTGCTTTTGAATTAATACTATACTATCCAATTTCAGGAAAAATGTGGAAAAATGTTAAAAAATTATCGAATCCCTATTTTTTTTAAAAAAAAATCTGCTAATATTTATTCAGGAATAACTAACGCATTCAAAAAGAAGTAAAAACAGACTGCAACTTCCTTAAAAATTTTCACTCGTAGAGGTAGAATATTTTGGTTTTGTTGATTTTCTCATGAAGTACCTACTCCATCAGCTTCGATAAAATTTATATGGGATCACCTCTTAAATATACTCTACCAAACAAACAAAAATCATCAAAATCAATTCACAACCATACTCTCGCGTAACCGCTTCTTTTTTGAAGTCAGTAGAAAAAAGTTCGTAAGGTAAAATAAGTTTCTACACAGCACTCGTAAAAACACGTAACTCGATATTTCTTGACTCCTTTCTACTGAAATAGGTGGTTGTCGGTAACAGCTTAGTGGTCACAAGAAGCCGGTATGGTGGCTACATAAGTATTTAATAAGGGCCATGACTGGGCCATGGACTGGCTATGTCGTTCGGCCTTCCACATGAAGGTACTCGTGACAATAAAGTTTGGACAATGGCCGTGGACAATGTTTGCGGTGGCCCGGACCACCGGCGAAGTATCGCTCGCTTCGATTCATGCCATTGCACTTGCTTTTGGACTTCCCGACGACGGCTGTTGGCACGGAATAGCTTTCAGGCGTTACCGTCTTTTTCGTTTTAATTTTAAATTGATTCGACTTTGTTTTGTATATTGTTTCTAACGAGCGTTGTTTGATGACAATGGATGGGATAGGATAGGTTTTGATCTTGGAAATCGATGTTTAGCGTTGAAAACCATCCGTTAGGATCTATATGGAGATGGTTTACAGCCTATAAATGTCACAATGCCAAATTTCTACTTTCTACATTATTTAGTTTTCAAAAAATCTATATCAGACAGAGGTATATGGTAGCAATGTTATAATTGACGGAACGGAAGTCTTAAAAGGCTAAACCCAAACTGTATAGTAATATGTCATTATTATTCAATGATAATATCAGAATACAATGATAAAGTTTGTAACGGTAAAAGTAACTAAAACTTGATCTTATTTTTATTATGTGTTATAATTTAAATAATAATAGCCCTAAAGGTATCGGTTTACATACCACAAACCGCGTTCACACTTATAAAGATTCCCTTTATGCGCTTCTGTTCAATATCGGAATTACACAGTAATCCCACTACCAAAAGTGCTTCAAATTTTATGGCCATTCACGAAGTTTTACTGCCTGTATTCATAACCAAATAAAACCATGCAATATGCTAAAATTCTACATAGATTTCCGCTGAAATTACCTTCAAAAGATTCTTAACAGTGTCGGCAACACTCAAGCGACAAATCTTTCGTTTTAGCCCAATCTTTGTCTGAGACCGTGATAATTGGGAGAACTTGTATATGAAAGCGTTCTCGAAATCACACATAATATTATTTTCCTTGACACAACACAACATCGTAGTAGACACTGACACGTACCATCGTCTACGTCTCGTGCGTGTAGTTATTCCATTCATTGCTATCGCGTCATCAGCGGCCTATACAGGCTGCGTAATTTCAAACTGTAAGTAGTCAACAGATTATTGTTTGACGCAAAACTTCTGACAGACGTCTCTCACTCGAACTCAGTCTTGAGACAGAACTTCTGAACACAATCGACATCAATAATAGTCAGATGTTGGTCTACTGGTCATGAGCCTCTTTCATTACGACGAACGAGATTTCCATCGAGAGGCTTTCTGTAATCACGATTCGTAGAATGCGGATTGGTGGTCGCAGTAAGACGTTGTTTATTTATACACAGATCCTGCTGCCCTTACCTGGGATTTTCCTTTGGTCGCATTTTGTTGACAACCGCTTGATGATATTGGTTGATACTATTCTAAAACAGGAGAGAGATCATAAGTAATTATATCACCAGCACCACTTACCCTTTGTTAATTATATGATTCTTCTGCCCAAGGGTGTCTGGAACCCTGAGACCGCGTGGTCCGACTGCTCAGTTCGATTACTCGGACCACGCGGAATTTTTTTTCCGCGTGGTCCGATTACTCGAACCACGCGGAATTGAGATTCCGCGTGGTCCGACTATAGAGATACGAGAACTTTTTACCGTCGGATCGATCGACTAAATAAATCTAACTGTGAGAAAGACAATACAAATTGGAGATTTATTTCTATCTATCGAGGGTTATAGAAATGTGGCTATTATCGCGGGTATCATTTTTTCGTGAATTCTAATTTTGCTAATACACTGTTTTTAAATGTATATAGAAAATACTTTATATCATTCTAAAAATCTGTTTCAATATTTCAAAAGTTAACTGCCCATATCTTGACATACTGATCCTAGACTTACGGTGTCTTTAGCAAAGTCAATGGTCTCGATGAGATCTTCATTTTTGATGACAGCTGTCAAACTTGAAACACTCATATCTCGGAAAATACTGACCGTAGACTAGTGTTGTCTTTGAGAAAGTCAAAGGGCTCGATGAGATCTTCATTATTGATGACAGCTGTCAAACTTGAAACACTCATATCTCGGAAAATACTGACCGTAGACTAATGTTGTCTTTGCGAAAGTCAAAGGGCTCGATGAGATCTTCATTTTTGATGACAGCTGTCAAACTTGAAACACTCATATCTCGGAAACTAATGACCGTAGACTAGTGGTGTCTTTGGGAAAGTCAAAGGGCTCGATGAGATCTTCATTTTCGATGACAGCTGTCAAACTTGAAACACTCATATCTCGGAAACTAATGACCGTAGACTAGTGGTGTCTTTGGGAAAGTCAAAGGGCTCGATGAGATCTTCATTTTCGATGACAGCTGTCAAACTTGAAACACTCATATCTCGGAAACTAATGACCGTAGACTAGTGGTGTCTTTGGGAAAGTCAAAGGTCTCGATGTGACCTACAGTTTTGATGAGAGCTCTTAAAATCAAAAAGACCACATCTTGAAACTAGTAATCCTAGACTGGAAGTGTATTTCATCTAAACTAAAATTGAGGTATTTTAATTTGACATTGCAGTGCTCCTGAAAATACGCCTAAAAATGTAATGCCTAAAAGCTCTCGCCTCCACCCAAATCCTCCTTACCGGTACCCATCATCAGCATCGATAAAAATTTATTAATAATGTAACTTATGCGTTTTGTTAGCTAAAATCCTTGTAATCTAAAATACAACTAGACCTAATCAAGAATAAATTAAATATCGAAAACGAAATAAATAACATTTTTGTTTCCGAGATATGAGTGTTTCAAGTTTGACAGCTGTCATAAAAAATGAAGATCTCATCGAGACCATTGACTTTGTCTAAGACACCACTAGTCTACGGTCAGTATTTTCCGAGATATGAGTGTTTCAAGTTTGACAGCTGTCATAAAAAATGAAGATCTCATCGAGACCATTGACTTTGTCTAAGACACCACTAGTCTATGGTCAGTATTTTCCGAGATATGAGTGTTTCAAGTTTGACAGCTGTCATCAAAAATGAAGATCTCATCGAGACCATTGACTTTGTCTAAGACACCACTAGTCTATGGTCATTAGTTTCCGAGATATGAGTGTTTCAAGTTTGACAGCTGTCATCAAAAATGAAGATCTCATCGAGACCATTGACTTTGTCTAAGACACCACTAGTCTACGGTCAGTATTTTCCGAGATATGAGTGTTTCAAGTTTGACAGCTGTCATCAAAAATGAAGATCTCATCGAGACCATTGGCTTTGTCTAAGACACCACTAGTCTATGGTCATTAGTTTCCGAGATATGAGTGTTTCAAGTTTGACAGCTGTCATCAAAAATAAAGATACCATCGAGCCCTTTGACGTTGTCAAAGACACCACTAGTCTACGGTCAGTAGTTCCCGAGATATGAGTGTTTCAAGTTTGACAGTTCGATATATTTTTATTATTTAGCTAAAATAAAACTACATTGAAATTAAATCTCGTATTATTTTTGTCTTTCTCACATTTAGATTTATTTAGTCAATCCGACGGTAAAAAGTTCTCGTATCTCTATAGTCGGACCACGCGGTCTCAAAAACTGATAGTCCGCGTGGTCCGATTGAGCAGTCGAACCACGCGGAAAAAAAATTCCGCGTGGTCCGAGTAATCGAACTGAGCAGTCGGACCACGCGGTCTCAGGGGTCTGGAAGAGATCTCTCTTAGGGATAAGGCCTCCTTTATTGTACCTTTTATGTTCTGTTTTGTGTGTTGTGTTAAAGTATATTTGATTGATTGATTACATCAACGCAATTTTTTTTTCTTAAAAATACTTTCATTCATTTTCATTCATTATTATTTGGTTAGTTTGTTTCCATTTCACGAATGATTGACATTTGGTTTTGTAACATATTACATTAAAATTACCGTATTTAGATTTTTATCAGTAATCTTAAAGTTACTGTATTATCTAAATGTGGTTCTCAAATAACTACTTATTTATTTTCTAAGTAACTGATTGTAAAGTCTTATTCAACTCAGCGCATCGACAATGCTGTGACTTGGTGCATAAGAAATATGCACCAGACCTGACCGGCCGCTCTTTGATCTTACAATTGACTTAATCGAATAGTCCTTTCTCTGTATCTCTGTTTTATTAATACAGCTCTATGGAGACATTGAATGAAGTTTGTAAATCGATTGAAGTGACTTCAACCTGATTTAGATAGCTGTTTGGTGACATCTACAAGTTTGTAGACTAAGTGCTTGGTTGTTGCTTGCTTGCAGTCATTCGATAGTTTAAATATCCGGTTGGGTATAAAGAACAATGAAACCTTTCTTTATTCAGGTTAAGAACTCAGACAGCCGTAACTAGCAACAATTTTCATACTTTGTATTTTCTTTGTACAAATGGTTGTCCCAAATATGCAACATTGAAGCATACTTTATCGAATTACCTTAGTTACCATCTTTTTACCATTATTCTACTCTACTGCTATACCAAACGCCCTGACATGCGTATTTCTAGTAACTCACTATTTCTACGTTATTAATGAGAATTACTGAGCTTTTTCTATTTGAGAAACAGTTGCATATGTTTGCACCGTTATAAACGGAATACGGTTTATGAATCAATCTATGAACTCGCGGAAATGCCTTGCGTGGTTTCAAACTTCAAATGACAAATATAAATAACTCAGGCGCCATCTTATAACAGACAAAGTACGACAGCAAAAACAGTATGGAATCCCAAATATTTCGGTCAACAGCAGATAAACTCGAGAATCTAAACACTCGAACGCCGCCAAGATTGATGGCCTCCCACGAAATGCACTTTTATAATAATGGTCTATCTAAATGGGCGTGCAATAATACGACCGCACTATCAGTCGATGTCAAGGATAGAGCTGTATTGATGGGAATTTATTGCTCTTCTACTTAGACTTAGCTGAAAACTAGCAGGACAGCTCTGCTACATTTTGTACACTGAAAAGCAGAGTTCTGTCACACATCCAATGAACCCGTGCGAAGTTAGAGCGGGTCGCTAGCAAGAAATACAAAAAAAAGGTGTTATAAAGATTATAACAATGTAATCAACTCAAATCATCATCATCGGGTGGGAATTTTCCACTAATGAACATACATTTTATGCAAAACATGCATGTTTACTTATTTACAAATTGATTCTTAAGTACCTGGTTCTAAAATAATTGTCTAAAGACTTTCAAACAATAATTTGCAAAAGAATTCATATATACTTGATACTCTAGAGTTTATTCCTTTTGCAATTTATATTTTGTTGACAATGGTGTGAGTGGTTCTTCGTCAGACACCAAAAACAATTGCTGAGCAATTGAACATATGCATGAGCGTCTTTTATAGCTACAGCGTCATTTCCATTCTCAGAGAATTTATAATTACCAAGCCTGGCAGAAATGAGAGTATCTATCTACAACAAAACGAAAGACATGGTATAACACCACGGTAAAGCCGAAATAACTACAAATTGACGAGAACTTACATTTGGACCAGAGCTTTGTGTTATATGTCTTTAGTTTTCTATTTAGTCTAAGATTTAGGTAGGGCGCGGCCAAGGATACGATATACGAGACTTTGACTAGGAGCGGTCGGTGATAGACGTTGTTTGCCTTTTACTACTTAATGGAAGGATCAAGTTTTGCTTACTATTGGTGGCTTTGTGTGGAAAGTTTTTTCGCTTTCCACGAAACCTTACCCCATTAATTTTCTTTTCTAGTACCTACTCATCTATATGTCTTTTTTCGTTTACGCTCTAATACTATCAACGAGAGGAACTGATAATCAACTCAAACTTTCAAGCAGTTAAACAAGACGTTGGATGTGATTTCTGTATTTCACGAAAACTTGTTTGTTTAACCCAATTAATGTTCCTGTACTTACCTACTCACATAGAGATCTTATGTATAGTTTTTACCATATAAAATATATCGACCAGCCCCGCTCCGTTGGGTATAGTGCCCAGGATGCAAACAAACTTTTCTTTATCTTATGCTGGCAGCGTTGGATAGCTAGGCTGATCCTTTGGCGGAGGTAGCCACCAGCTCTCGTTTCACCTGTGCCCTCAACCAGGCGGCTAGACACTACAATGGGTCCAAATATTTATCCCTCCCACCCCGAGGATTATATGTGCGCCGCTTGTTGACTTTTGCAGTAGCAGCGGCATCACCCGCGCTGGATGAGGTTGATTCTAAGAAGTAGACTAACAAACAAGCCCATTTAAATTTCTACAAAAACTTATTTGCAATAATTGTTATAAGACGTAGGCGCATCGTAACCTCAATGAGGGCGCGATCGATAAAGTGTGTGGGCGCATAACAATTTCACTATAAATGAACCCTTTGTACTGTAAATTGGATATGAGGGTCTGACCGATTGCCTTTTGCAGTTATATGAATTAAACTCGCGTCCACCCACATGGGATCGGATTGCTTTATCATCACTCGTAAGTTCTCCATCACTGTTATTTTTCATTATTAGACGGCCCTGTTTATTAGATTATGCTTGATACTCCGAGAGGTTTCGGCAATATATCAATATGTCTTAGTAAATGTACGTCTTGTATTTTTAATACTTTTTTTGCTTTAGTTATACCTTTATTCATTTCCGATCCCGGTGAAGTATCTGTAAGTCCTCGGCTATAAATTTTTTTACTGTAATGTTTCAGAAATGAAACATAATTACCATAGTCAGTAACCCTCTTCTAGATGAACACCCTTTCATCATTCGGCCTTATCATCACTTATGTTAGCCCCTGGAGCAAAGGAGCAGTGATTTTAAAGTTAATTCTTAAATCTTTAATTGAACGCTTTTAGATATTCAGTAATTTTTCGTATGTTTGTTTACTTAATAATACACCTACAGTGGAAATTAAATCTTAAAAGCTTGCACCTCAACCCGTGCATGCTGTTTGCTTAGGCAGGCCAACTCAAATATAGGGCGCACAGCTTTCTCGGGGCCCACCTCTAAAATGTTTAGATAAGGTAATGTTAATGTCGCAACTCGGCAAAACAATGAAGACTTAATTGTAACTTGGGCTTTCTTATATTGAAGGTTCGTCGACCTGACAGAGTGTGGGTGTCACAACTACAGAGCGCTAAGCGTTCAGAATTCAAAGATCACGGACAATGGTGCGTGATAGTGATAAGCAAGAAATAGAAAACAAAAAGCTTTGTTTCTGCGAAGACTGTGTTGTTATACCTATGTTGATTACTAAGTAGATTGTATGACTTCGCCCTGTGATAGAAATGTCTTTGTTCTATGGATGTTTTGTTCATCTACGCTTCTGATAGTACGGGATTTTTGACGCATTTATTTTTCTACTTTACTGTTCGGAAAGTAGTAAGAAAACAGTGAAACAATTTCATGGTCAATCAGATAAACACTGTTAGATTGCGATGCTATTAGCAATAAAAATTGGCTTTGAAAAAGTTGATTGTTATTCACCTTGAAATAAACTGCAAGTAAAATTAATTTTTAGAGAAAATAATTAACACTTATCGCAAATTAAATGAATAGATTACTATGGTAAAATATATTATTTTTGATATGAAAACGTTTTCTTCACTGTAAAATGTCAGTGATAGATATCAAATCAGACGGGCTACTACGAACAAAATTTCTCTTGTAATGCTTGTACGTGCTTTTCTTACGAAAACCTTAACACTGTTCTCTAAATGATCACGTACACCAGGCCTTAGTGATGATTTATGATAATTTAAACACATAAGGGCATGGAATAAGTAGACTGGCACACGATAGGGCTCACTACCCGTGACCAAAGTTAAATTGAATGCGCACGGAATCGCCTATTTGCTGTGGAATGATCGACCGACCGACCGACGTAATCGATTCGACCCAACATGATCGATTGCGGTACAACCGAATTATTGAACCGAGTAATATAACAATTAATTGTTTCCCCATAATAGATACGTATTATTGATTTATTGCCCGTAATGATGGTGGAATTTGAATATTTTTCGTGTACTATTTGTGTAACAAGCGCGTCGACGATTTAATAATAGTACCATTACATACCGATGTCCAGTACTATTATTTATTTTGTGACGTGTGTAATGAATACCTATTATGGTTTAAATATTTGTATCTATAATATAATATTATGTATTCATCCTATTGACATGTAAAGAGTTAATACAATCAATTTTCATTTAGAAAAATAACCCACGATGAAATGTCTGAAGTTGGTGGATTAATTGCCATACAAAGCTACAAACCTCCGTTGAATTGATAGCTTTTCCGTCAGACTTTTTAGAGAAATATGGTAACAAGCACAGCCATAATTCTCGTCCATAATCCGTCATGAGCGTACATATATTATCAAAAATTGCAGCTGATCCTACTGTCACATTCCTAATGCAACCAAGGATGCTACAATTGTGGTATACAGATTAGCTGCCCTAGTTTACATATAAACTACACAAATTGCCGTTTATATATCTAGTGATTATACTAACCATCGCTTCGGGAAAACAATGACGTTGCGATGCAAATGTACTGCCACTAATTAACGAGCGCATCCCCGGGGATAAGGATCGCAACGACCACCACGTTACACTAATTTGTTATATGTATCTAGTAGTGATGTCTATAGGGTGATTCGGAATTAAAACAATTTTCGTACTTTTTATCTACCCATATGCTGCTTTGTAAATATTTAACAACGTCGTAATTTTATTAATTAAGTACTTACAGGAAATTACGAGTTCAGTTAATTAGTGTAAATATAATGGTCGTTGTCAATCGTAATCCCTTTTGTCATTGTGCATTTCTAGATAAAACTGAGGGAGTTTTAAAATCGAACATTCCCAATTTCACATTGGACCTTTAATAATATTTGGAATAAAACTTAAAGCTGTAATTAAAATTGTGTTTACATAACGAAAATATGTTTTTGTTATACTTTCTATCTCATTTGGAAACAGTAGAAGAACATTTTCATATCATTGACGTAACGTACCAATATTTCCTAGACGAAACCACCCGAAATGCATCAGTCTGTAGATCGGCTGCGCCAGCGATGCGTTGACGCGTAATCTTCAATCTGTAAATAATTACGTAATAATCAGGGATGCGTAAATTACGTAGGGACGTCAAAGGGACGGACGGCCCTGTCATTCCCCGGCACCCGGGCATTATCATTACCTTCCATAGTTACGGTAATGACGTAATGAAAGCGTGTACACCGCGTCATCGGCATGTCGTTAGGCGCTTCTCTAGTGAATAGTCAGCACTTATGTTCAGGTTGTTTGTTTGATGAACGATGATTGTCAGTTTAAATTTATTATTATTATCATAGAAAAAGAAACACAACTTCATTTTGAAATGCGTAGTAACTGATACATCGGTATACGGATAGTTATTATTTATGATTATAAACTGTTAAGTTGCCTGCGGCATTGCTCGCTTTGGAAAGTGACGTTTTAAATCCATCCTGCAATGGATGTTGTTAGAAAAATAATAAAATGCATTTTTGTAGTATTTTGACGGTACAAAAATATTCTACTTAGTATTTACTAACCTAAGTAAGGAAAATCAAAATTCATTAACATTTTTTTGTGATTTCTTTATTTTTTTACTATTTTGTGTGAATTTATTATTTTTGCAATAAAACTCACCAATTACATTAAAAAACAGTTATTAAACTCCTACATTTGATAGTGACGTTTTGAAATCAGAAGTAATTCCTTTAGTTGATTCTATACTAGGGCATGCTAGGATATAGAACTAGGTTACCAGTTCGTTGAGTTTGTATTTATTTTTTAGGTTTCAACATATTGTCTTTTGTTTCAGGTTGCTGGTAGGCGCTCCTCTAGGACAAAACGAACAACCTAACACGAACCAATCTGGAGCCCTTTGGAAATGTGGCCTCAGCACCAACGAAAACGACTGTGAGCAAGTAATCACCGATGGAAAAAGAAGTGAGTGTACAAAGCAACACACATGACACAGCATTTGATTATCTCCCTTTTATATTTCAGTAATTGCATTTCTACATCTGATATTGACATGTCATTATCACCGAGCAAGGCATTATTTTCCGTCTAATCTTTTCATTCATGTAAAGTGATCTTGTTATAAACTGTGTAAATAACTATTCTAGGCAATAATTTATTTATGTCGTCGGTTTTGCCAGCGCAATCTAGGGCAAGCACATGTTGTAGTATTACTCTAGCATCGATTTAAGAAGATTTTGTAACTATATCACTGTAGCTTTAGTAATGAAATACACAACTGGTGAAAGTATTTCATACACAAATTAGGTACACAAATTAGATTGTAGATGACACAATTCACATAGAGAAATTAATATAAAGTAGGGATGCATAGAAGACGAAACCATGGTTGTTTCAAAACAGTATACTTTTAAGTTTTGTGATTTAATTTTCTATGCATTTGATAAGTCTCATAGAGGAATAGAGATGTAATAGAGATGTCGTTCATCATCTCAGTAATTTATAAATTTTTATAACACTGTTGTCTTTTGTCGGTGGTGCCCCAAACAGCGAAGGACAACCAATTAGACCGGAGTAAGTGAGCTGTGGTCTCAAACCTTCTTAATCATTACGCTCTAAAACTAATAATTACTAATCGCTGTTCTGTATACTTTTGTTTCTACTAAACGTTGCCTCCCGATTCCAGATGGGTCGTCATTATTCAAAGCATGTATAACTAACTGTATGATTTTATTTTGCATCAAAACCATAATCACTTGTTTCGTTCTTGGGATTTGTTTTCAAACATCAGAAGTGGGATAAGAATTAAATTTTATTTTTTCGTATGCATCAGTGTGCATTCTGTAAAATTTCAAATACCAGATTGTCATTTGTTTGAAACAGCAGGTTGTCTGAAAATATTTATAACACGTACAATCTAAGAGTAAATTGAAATATTCTAGACAAATTTTTGAGATGTACGCTTAACAATGTAGAAGTAGATCTTGTATCATTTAACAGATTTTGGAAGCTTCTCATATCGTAAGTTTTTAAGCTTAGAGAGTTTGTGATACAAAACAATCGTAGTGATGAAAGAAATATCTAAAAATAAAGGATGCTCAACTGAAAAAGTAGAAAATAAATCCTAAGAACCTGCAAAAATGTACAATAAACGCACTTATTGCTTGCAAAACACATTCACTTGCTTGAGTTAGCACTAGCACAATATACTCGTATTTTGTTTATAACTTAAGCACACAGGCATCTACTGCAACTTTGTATTCGTAAGTATACCCACACGCAAAAAAGTATTGAACTCTAAATTGTACAAAAAAATCAAATATTTTGTATATTTTTAGTAGCAGTTAAAACAATTTGCTTACAAATAGGCATTATATAATAGCGCTTGAAGGTGTGCATCACACTGAGTAGAAAATAATTAATAAGATCTGCATCGAAATACTAAGACTATTTACTCGTACATTTAATGCAACCGAAAACTAAGAAAGCTAACCATAGAAGAATTATATAAAGGTGACTGGTATTTGATAATTTTAACTCACGAACGTAAAAAATATTGTATTTGAAGACTTTATCACAACCTAATCTAAAATGATTAAAGTCAAAACCAATCTATGTCTGGTTTTGCATTTTAACTAAATCGTATACCGCTGGGCCGATTAACACGTAACATTATTACTAAATCAAAATTTAAGGTAACTACATTGGCGATCCGATCTATATTACCGTTTTCATTGAGAGTTGATGAACCAGTAAAAAATATGAATAAAGGAAACAAATATCATTGCCTTTCAAATGAATATATTTGGCTTTTGGAATAAGATCATACAATTATCATATTGAAATAAGATATCTTTTTGATTGTGAATCAACTTTCAATCGAAGGAGTAATGAAGAATAGAAGTCATAGTAAAACGACTGATAATAATTGGTGTCCTTCTGGTGAATTAACGAATCGGCCGTTTAATACCAGTATTAGCTCTAAATTAACATAACGTAGATTTCGTTAACAATTAACATATGAGACCACACGTTTGAGCCGTTTTCACCTTGATTCATTGCAGGTTTACAGCTGTACAACACGTCACCTTTAGGTCTTACAAATTCACATTAGGGCAACGATTTGTTCCTTTATCACCTTTGCATGTATTTTGATGAGCATCGCAACTTTGAAATCATTCGCACGCTGTTTTGTGCAACTGGAATTTTTGTTGGTCTGCAAGATTATATTTATTTTTGCTGGAAAGATATATCTTGCATCCTCACGCCTGGTTGCAATGCTTGCATTCGCATATTCACAGTGCGGTACGGTCTTTTCTTTGACCTGAAATCTGTAAGATAATTAGCCACCACTGGTTTTAACTGTCGTGGGCTAAGCTAAATTTAAAACACCCAGTGCCAAGTTTATTTAAAGAACTAAGGAGCTTTGATGTTTTTTATTTCCAATAACAAGACAATGGTTTAGTTTTTGTGATAATTTTTTAAGGCTTTTTCAATTAATTGAAGCGAAATCAAATTTAACAAAGGCTGACGATATCGCGTTTATCGATGAAAATATTTACTAATCAAGTGTTTTATATGCAGATTATGAATCGTACACTCTATCTCCACCTCAAAAAGATGAAATCAAGGATGGCCAGTGGCTGGGAGTGTCGGTTAGAAGTCAAGGCCCAGGAATGAAGGCGGTTGTTTGTGCACACAGGTATCATTTTCAATGTTTTAATTAGTAACTCTAATACTATATTTATAATATTAATACTATAATATATTTATGTCTGAAATCGCAAAATTGCATCTGAGATATAGGCGATATTAAACTCTGTTTATTTATGGTCGTCAGTTTTCTAAACAAGCAGCGTCTTTTCGTCAGACCGATTAAAAATCTTGACCCTCGAAAAAGGTTGCATAAGTTCTAAGTTTTCAAGGGAAATAATTGGCCAAATGGTAGTTGTAAGTAAGTTGTACTAGTATACCTAATGGCACTCAACGTATTTTTAATGACAAGTGTAATGAATGGTGAACTGAAAGTAAAGTAAAGTAAAAAGTAAAAAATGATTTATTGTACAAAACTACACTAGTTATTAATGCATTAACATACATAACAATAACAGTCATACAAAATTATTGATCAGCCAGTTCTTAAAATAGGACTGTAAGTCCTGTAGCATAAGCACTGGCTAGCACGTTGATATAGCCGACAGACATTCAATTTTAAACATTTATTTAAAGAAAAAAGAGTTGTTGGTGTGTGTGTGTGTGTGTGTGCGTGTTATGAAACAGGATGTAGAAGAAATGATAGAACTTCCGTTCAGAAGAGATTTCTCATTTCTGATTTGTTACAATTGTTTAGTAGAAACACGGAATAGGATGTGGTGGATTTTCACGGCTTATTCAAACTAATAAACTATTTTAAAACATTTTCAGATATATTTGGAAAAAAGGTCAATCCCAGTTCGGTCAAGGTCTCTGTTATACCATGAACAACACGCTACACCTCATCGATGTTTGGCAGCCATGTAAAGGACTACCCACTGAAAGGTTACTGTCAATACTAAAATAGCTTTACTATCTTTCTACAGGAAAACTCTAGAATTGTATCGGTGTCATCACTATCATCAGACGAGAAACATCCAACGCTGAACATAGGCCTTTCCCGTGATAGGCCACAATGACCGATCCCAAGCCACTTCCATGTAGCGACTAACCGCAACCATGTCGTCGGTTCTTTGGTGAATTTGTCGATTTAGTACACGTTTTTCCAGTAAGTGGGCGCTTCTCAATCACTGCGAACGATGCGAGCGGTGTAGCCTACCCATTGCTTCATCTTAAGAGCTATATATGTCGATTATTCTAGCTTTCCTACGAATTTATCTCATTTCGGATTTACTCGGATACGGAGTTGCTGAATGATTTTGACCTTGTTTTTGTCTGTTACAGCGGAATTTTAGTTACATTGGGATCTTCTCTAACTGTTCTTCAATTTAATTCCAGGGAACACGAGCAGTATGGTTTCTGTCAAGCAGGCACAAGCAGCTACCTGCTAGAAGATAACACGTTGGTTCTCGGCAGCCCTGGGCCGTATGCATGGCGAGGGACAATCTTTGTACAGGATACAAATCAAGACATACTTAGCAGAGACCACCAGGTGTATAAAGCGCCAGTGGAAGACGGCGCGAGTCCTGTTGAAAAGTACAGCTATTTAGGTAAGTAACATACATCACTTAATTAAACCATTAAACAGTCTGAAAACATGTATCGTGTCTTGAATCAAGATAAACGAACTATCCAATAAACTGGAAGTAAATAGGCCATGACCATAATGACATCGACTCCTTTGGCGGTCGGGCTCTGTAATAGTATTAAAATGTCTTTACAGTTTGACAAGATTTTCACTATCATCATCAACAGCCTATATACCCCACTGCAGGGGCTCAGGCCTACTACTACAGAGAGCGTATGGGCCGTAGTCCACCACGCGGACCTAGTGCGGAACGGCGGACTTCACATGCCTGTTCAAGACATGCAGGTTTCCTCACGATGTTTTCCTTCACCGTTAAGCAATTAGATAATGTACTTGAATTGAAAAACAACTCATAGGTACATGGCTGGATTCGAACCTGGAACCCTCAGATTGAGAGTCCGCGCCTTATACACTGCGCCACCGACGATTTTCACTATATAACTAGGTATATTTTCTTTAAATAATGTTTTCAAAATCCGTAGAATTTGTTAAAAGTACAACGTTGAGGACGATATACGTCTTGGTGATTGTAGCATCAATCTGGTGATGTAGGAGACGTTTTTGACCGTGACTCTTTATTCTTCTCGTTTCTAGAAATGATAACCGCTAAAGATTTGGTTTGAGCTTCCCGAAACTTGTTTGTTGTCTTATTACGCTTCTCTGACATTATTGTTGTTTGTTTTCCAGGCATGTCAGTGACCGGTGCCAACTTCACTGGGAACATATCGTTCGCGGCAGGCGCACCCAGAGCTCACGGGACCGGACAAGTCGTGTTATTCAGCAAGCGAATCATCGTCGACTGGTCCAACCCGGCGTTGGACACCTCCCTCATCATAAAAGGGGAGCAGTTTGGTTCCAGTTTTGGCTACGAGCTTGCTTCTGCTGATGTCAATGGTGACGGGTAGGTTTTGTGAATTTCGTTTCATGTTGATGTGCTACTATGAACAAACATATAACACATAACTCGCGAAAATACACACTCCAGTGCATTTGCACTCGGGCACCCTGTGTTAGCATATATTTGGGAGTATTTTTTATGCCGGATCGTTTGTTAAATTGACTGTATTTTACCACCGTACATGTGCTAAGTTTCCCTGTGAATTATGATAAAAAAATTGTAATAAAAAGTTGCATGAGAATAATTCTGATTAGGGGTAGCGAAACCTGTTATTAGAATAAAAGAAAGAAAAAAATGAAACATTTCTTCAGTGACCAATGATACCAAGGAATATGATATACTCATTTCTCTTTTATCTTGATCACGGTCATATATATTTTGCTCAATTTCGTGTACAATTTAATTGTTTATTTTCTTCAATTACAGCTTTTCAGCTACGACAAATACCTATTCATTTTTAGACTTTCATTTAAATATAGTTTTAAATATTGCTCATGAAGGCCATAGGTTTAAATTTAAAATGTAATTGATTACAGTGCACCAGATCTTCTCATCGGCGCACCATTCTACTTCTCTAAAGACGCCGGCGGCGCCGTCTACCTATATCTCAACGAAGCCCACAAACTTAATACTCAATATAATCTCAAGCTTACCGGAAAGCCTGAATCACAGTTCGGAATCGCAATCGCAAATGCAGCAGATTTGAACAAGGATGGATGTGATGACATTGCGATTGGCAGCCCATACGAAGGCAATGGTGTTGTGTACATCTACATGGGAGATAGGAAGAATGGTCTGCGGTCGAAGCCTGATCAAGTGATCGCAGCTGAGTCGTTGCCAAAGATAATGAGGACATTTGGATATTCTCTGTCGGGTGGTCTTGATATGGATGATAATGGATATCCTGATTTGTTGGTCGGTGCTTACGAAAGTGTAAGTACATCTGTACCTTTTTAAACGTTTAATGGGTTTGGACTAGGTGGACTCATCAGATGGTCAATGACGATCAGACCTCTAGATGGAAAGAATGCGGACTGGCTACCTTTCATACGGAACGCAACAGGCGTCGAATCTATCTAACGGTCTTAGTTACCATCGATGAGGACGAAGTGCGATCACATCAATCATTACAAAAATCTCTGAGTTGACCTATTTAATTTTTACTATGTTCATGTTCTATTAAAGAAAACTGTTCTTTACAGAGCGGCGTGGCCCTTCTCCGAGCCAGACCCATCATAGACATAGCGACATCTGTCAAACCTGACACTATCATCAACATCGACCCAACCATCCGCAGATGTGACGCCGACCCAACCTCAAACTACACCTGCTTCGACATCCAAGCTTGCTGCACTATCTCTTCTCTAGTCAGGTCCAAGAGTAACGTCCATGTCTTAAACTACACTATTGAAGCGGAAACCTTCCCTGGCGGACGCAAGTATTCGAGGGTACTCTTCGATGAGAATAAGAATAACATGGTGCATAATACAGTGACTATTGAACTTGGGAAGGATTCGGAAATTTGCAGGCAGCATGTTGTCTATCTCAAGAATAATACAAGGGATATACAGACGCCTATCAAGGTATGTTTTACTCAAATTTCACAGACTATTTTGACAGTAAATCGCACACAAATGCTGCCTCAGTTCACCCAGTGTGGTTCTGATAGATACACTATTTTATTTAATAAGCCTATATTTTATTGAATTTTGTCTTCGAACATCAATATTTGAAATTTACTAGTTTTAGCAACACTTTTGCACACACTTATGTGAAACTAGTCCGTGAAATTCTGGCGTTGACTTTAAATACTACCAAAGATTCAAATCCATGCTCATATCATAAACACGAAAGTGAGTTTGTTTGTTAGTCTTTCCTTTACATCGTAACGGAGTCAGAAATACTAAATTTTTTACAAATACAAAAATATCTATCTCTATCGAATATGTATTTTCTGGGAGATAATATCTGAATGTGGAATTCAGATAAAGTCGTGATCAAAAGCTGGTTTATGATAATTTATAGTTTAGCGCCGCGTCTAAGAATTTGGCAATATTAAGTGACCTTTACCAGTTGTTGTACCAAGTAGAATCTTAGCTAGAAAACTAATTTCAGTATGATATTGATATATTAGACCTACAATTATTATATTACAGTTTCTGCTCACCTACAAGCTTGTTCACGCGGAGCCTCGCTACTCCACCTCTGGTGAACTTCCCCCCATCGACAACTACCCCGTCCTGAACGCGCTCACCGCACAGACCCTGTTCACGGCTAACTTCATGAACGACTGTGGCGTCGAAGGCATTTGCATCAGCGATTTGGTTGTCAATGCGAAACTGCTGCTACCTCAGAGTAAGTTGTTTTATTTAAGATGATTTTGCCGCAACGATAAAAGTTTTATACAAAATTTATTTTAACATATCCGGCTCGAAGGACCATGTTTATACTATTTTATAGTATAAAATATTTGTAAGGAGAGAAAGACAGCCTTTCATTTGAATTGTTTTTTTTGAACTAACTTTTGACAGCATGTTTTACTTATAAAATATATAAAGAGGCCAAACAATAGGGTAGCTTGTTTTCTGCAGTAATAGGAAATAAATAAATAAAAATAGGAAAGCGGATTTTACTGTCGCAAAATGACTATTATTAATTTTTATTTATTTAAACAATTTATTGTACACAGAAAATATTTTCAGAACACAAAACACAGAGAAAAATATACTCAAAACGATCCGTTTATTTCTATAAGAAATTTCTTACAGTAGTCCTGGATCAAGCGACAAATAGTGCAGAGAGGAGGGCAGTTAGGCGTGTACATTTAATATACCGACATACAATATAGATTACATGTATAAGAGATACAAAATATTAACATATATCAATAATAATGCATACATACAATCTAAATACATATAATCCAAATAACACTCACTGACTCATCACGATATCTCCGAAACTACGAGTAGAAAAACGCTACAAACTTGAAATAGACCAAGTAGCTTCTTTACACAGTGTATACGATAGCTAAGAAAGGTTTGTTTTTGAAACTCACCCCTTAAAGGGGTTCAAAAGGTATGAGAGTTTGTTTGAAAAATCCAAACGCTGAAGCGTATGGATTTGAAATTTGGGAGATAAGAGCAAAAAATAATATTTTAAAATTATATTATCTAAGGGGTGGAAAATGCGTTTTGAAATTAGTATGGCGATAGTAATAATATATTAAGTGATGTTATCTTAATGTCTGATATAGTTCCTTCAAACGTGTCGAGTGGAACACGGCCTCTGGATATTCTGCTGTTTGAAACGTTCACAGTGTTCAAGTGTCTCACTGAATACTTATCATGTTTCAGTAAAGAATGGTCCACTGTACGCTCTCACGCTGGGCCAGGAGGAGGAGATCAAGCTGGCCATCGACGTAGACAACTACGGGGAGTCTGCGTACGAGGGTCAACTGTTCGTCCAGCATCACGCCAGCTTGCATTACATAGCCGCTAACACCAGTGTAAGTCATCATGATCATCATCAACTGCGTAATGGCTCGAGATGAACTTTTAAGGATTGCGACTTCGCATTTGACATAGACATAGTATGTACTTTACTGTGCGGACTTCAAAATTTTCTTAATTTTAACTACTTGTTCGATAAGTATAAAAAGTACAAAAAAGTGTAATTTTGTACACTAACAAAAGTCTGTCAGTCAGTTGCTCCTTGAAGGCGTCGCACAGGTAAAATGAACTCTCATTAAATAGGGTTCCGTCAAAGTGAAAAGGAATTCTTATAGGACTCTTTGCTGTCGGTCTGTCAATACCCTTCGTCTCAAGAACGCTTGGAGTTATCAAATTGAACTTAATATCAGATAATAAGTGTACAATACTTTGATCTGTGAAAAAATTAAACAAGTCAATGCAATTAAGAGATAAAGTCGATTATGGCGCATATTCTGACGATTTCCCTTGCGCTTGCAAGGGAATCCAAACCTATAGGGTACTTCTTATTGACCCAGAAACCTGAAATTTGACAAGAAGTAAGGTCTGACAGCACAAATATAGGAATAAATCTAAAAACCATAATTTGTAATTGACATAGAATTAAAATAGCATTGCGTTAGTGCATTGTTTGGTGACCTTTACTGTTTATTTATGATTTTCTCTGTTGTCATAATTCCAGGATAAACACGTAATCTGCACGAGCGTTAACAAGACAGTTGTCTCTTGTATCCTCGAGAATCCTTTCAAGAAACAACTGGAAACAGCTGAACCGATCATGATGAGGTTTGACGCCCGAGCCCTCGAAGACAAAGAGTCATCTGTCATATTCTTCGTGTGGGCCAACTCCACAACCAAGGAGTTGCACCCTGGGAAGAAGCCAGTACAAGTCGAAGCTCTTGTCATCAAGAATGCGGAGCTGACGATAACTGGGTGAGTTTTTAACACATACCAGCACATATATTCAATCTAAAGTAGTAAGGGGGCGAGTAATTACGTTAGCCATTTAAGGGAGAGGGAGGTGTCGAGATATCACATGTCAAGAATCACTTAATTTTTTCCGTAAGAAATAGTGCAATATTGCAAGAAAACTGGAACGTAATACTCGACACATAAAATGCCACACACAAATTAAACTGAGCTCTAGGTAGGTATATGGGTACACCGTTGTGAATCGAACCTGCAACCTTTGAATCCCAATTCCAGCGATGTAGCGACTAGGGTTATTTATTTGTATCATATCCATCAATTTTTAAGATCAATGTAGTGTCAAAAAAGTACCACTGACTGAAAGCATATTATGTTGTTAAAAAGGGTAATTTTTGTGAAATTCTTGCGTCGTCCTTTTTTACGAAACTGCAGTTTACTTTCCAGAGCTGCGCACCCCGAGCAAGTATTTTACGGCGGGGAAGTTAAAGGAGAGTCCGCTATGGTTTACTATGATGATGTCGGCACCAGAGTAGTTCACACGTACCAGGTGAGAAACTGTTACTATTAGCCTCTATTTAGCCTGTGTTCAGCAGTGACTGTTTACCGACTGATGAGGATGACAGCACAGTACTTGTAGCCCGATCCTTGAACAAGGGCACGCTCTGGTTAAAATTTGGTCGTAGTCATCAGCCGAGAACCGTCCACTGCTGGACATAGGCGTCCTTCATGGCACGAAACATAAACCGGTCCCGAGCCACGCATCCAGCGACTTCCTGCGAACTTAACCCCGACATTAACGGCATGTATTGTTTATTAATTATTCGTGTATTTGTATCAAATTTCAACAAAAACGTGACTTTGTTCAAGGATCAGGCTAACCAAAATAAGTCCTTTCAATGTATTTATCTAATGCAGCGCATAACAGTAGCGACTTTAATTTATAATGGTAAATAGGCAATGGTTCACTATAAAGTGATAAATTATACTATTGTGAACTGTAAAGTGATAAATTATACAATTGGGAACTGTAAAGTGGTAAATTATACAATGGTAAATCATAAAAATATATCCATTTCAGGTGTACAACGAGGGTCCGTGGCGCGTGTCAGATGCACTTCACGTGGAGATCCTGTGGCCTCATCAGGTTGCGTCGGAGAGCGCGCAGGGCAAGTGGCTGCTGTATCCAGAGGAGATGCCCACCGTAGACAACGAGTTTGGTAAATGTTACTTACGTCATCATTATTGGAACGGGCTTTTCTAGACGGTATTTTTTTATTATGATGAGTTTACACTTGGCCTTCATCTCACCTGATGTTAAGTGACGATAAGGCCGTTGGAACGTAAGCGTGCTGCGTGCCCAGCAGCCTCGACCTAATGAGGCGCTGGCTCTGCTACCTTTCAAACCGGAACACAACTGTGCTGTTTGGCGGCAGATTAGACTTAGCTAAGCCAGGCGGACATAGAAAATGTCCTACCAAACCGAGTACCGATAGGTAGCCCCACTGGGACCTCCGGATTGCTAGTACAACATTTAGCCATTAGGATCAATTACGCAAAATTGCGAGGGTTCCGACGCGATCGAAAGGGTTTACTATGTCGAGTACATTCGGCATATGGATTCTTTCGAATTATGTTGAAACCAAGACTGGCCTTTGAAATTCTCGTCACGAATCGTCAAAACAAGCGATAAAATGTACACATTATACATTGGAGGCGATTAAGTTTGCCATAATCATCATTATTGGCTAATTGTGGATGGAGAGCAGTAAGATACCCGATTTTGAAATTATCAATTGTTTTATACACCCACCATAGCTATCAATCACCACATGTCATATCACGTATGTCTTAAACATTACTTAAAAAAAGTAACAGTAAAGAAAGGACAGATAATTTAATAAGTATATTAGGTTCTTATTAAATGACAACCTAGTACCTGTACATTTACATTAATTTACATAAACCCAAATTTATTTGCGTGATGATACACAAATTAATATCGTAATATGGTTTCGTACAAAATTACGAATTTTTTAAACACCTTCTGTCCTAAGGTTGCCTGGAAGAGATCGCTCTTAGCGATAATAGCCTTCTTTGTACCTTTTATGTTCTTTTTTTCTATTTTGTTTTGTGTGTGCAATAAAGATTATTTGAATTTGAAACATTTTGTTCTTCGTTTATATTCATTCGAAATTAATCTTAAATTAAGATATTCTGTACTGATTACTGAGATATTATATATTTGCCAGCAGTCGTAGTTTGCCTTAAACATCACCCACAACCACCCACCCACAACCATCCACCCACAAGCAACCACAAACGTCATACCTAAACTTAACTTGAAACGATATTAAATTACAGGTCAAAGAAACGGTGAATGTTTGCTCACTGGCGAAGTGAACCCTTTGAAACTTAAAGCAAGACCTGGCCTAACGGAGCCCTTACTCGAGAACCTCAGAATGAGTCCATTATTAACGAACGGAAAACTCAGTGTGAGCTCCACCGAGAAACACAACGAAACGAAGAGAGCAGAGTTCTCAACTGGGCACGATAATAGAGTGAGGAGGAAACGAGAAAGCGAAATTGTTAAGGCTGAAGCGTATACGGATAAGGACGGTCAGAGGAAACATGTAGTAAACATGGTGAGTTTATGTAATACTTAGATCAACTACCAGTTCGATCAGAGTAAAAAAAGTATATCTAACTATTAAAATATCCTTATACAACAAATCAAGTCATTTTAAAGCTTCCGTTACGATGACGTAAATAAATGACAAATAAAAACAAACAAACCCACTTTCGCATTTACGAGTACAATATCAAGGACTAACGTGATTGGCTACTTGAATTACTTGATCATAAATGACTCCTCTTCCTAGAAACTGCCCCTAGAATTGGCGTTACTTTTTTAAACATAAAGCTTGCACTTGGCCATCTCGCCTTATGGCAAATAAAAAGGCCTTAGGATTGTACCGTGATCACCTCGAAGGTAACGTGGCTAGTATCTTCAACATATAAGTTTTAATTATTTCAATAGTTTTAGGATAAATATATTCTTTTTTTCCAGAACTGTGAAAAGAAAACAGCGAAATGTATCCAGTTCCTCTGCGTTATATATCAATTGGGTAGGAAACAGTTGACCACGATCACTGTGAAGGCGCGCCTTTGGAACGCCACGTTAGTGGAAGACTACCCCAGAGTCAGCCACGTCAACATTGCTTCCACAGCGAGGATCATCATACCAAAGGAGCAGAATATACATCAGAGTGCTTCTGATGATACTAAAACGGTGAGATTATCATTATACGTATTCATAATTTAAAAATTTCAATAGCCTTCAAAAGAAAAACTTATTACTATTAAAAAAATTCGGTTTACTCTTTTTCAAGAAGGACCCGGTCTTTTAGAAGTCTTGCATGGGGACACAGGTCCAACACGGGACTTTGGCCCTTTCAAGACTGCAATATAAAAACGCATCTATCCAGATTTCTCTCTGAACGTATCAACAGCGAGACAACCCCGTTGAGGTACGAAGGCTATTTGCGATAGGTAACGAATATATGTGGGCTATGGGAAAGGGACTGACGTCTACCGGTACAACTTTCTTAGATTGAATATGTTAGCAGATGGTTGTTTGGCGCCTACTGAATGGACCTCCCGAAATAGTCACCAATATTGGCAACAAAGGGGTCAACAATGGCATAGGTGACTAGAGGGTTCGTAGAGGTGCGGCACCGGTTTCAGACGCAGTTTCCCGTTATTACGTCATTACACATTACACTCCTGCCACTCGCCGGCACTCTTGGCATCCACCCTGGCGCCGGGGACGAGGGAATAGACAGACTCTCTGGGTTCGAGTCCGTGGTCCCCAACAGTACGCCATAAGCTGTCCTGGTCTATGATTGTAAAAGAAATTAATCAATTGTTTTAATTGTTTCACAGCTGGAAACAGTCGCGTATCCAGATTTGAAGATAACAGAACCAACAGAAGTGCCTCTTTGGGTGATCATAGTGTCAGTGATTGTAGGATTAATAGTTTTAATTTTACTCATAATAGCGCTATGGAAGCTCGGCTTCTTCAAGAGAAGTCGACCGGACCCAACACTCTCCGGTAACTTGGAGAAGAACAACCACGAGTCCAGTCCGTTCATAACGAGAGACAGAAACAGTATCCGATAGCTGATGGCTTATAGTTCTGTGGAACTGAACTGGTGATTGAGTTTCAGTGTATATAAATACTTAGACTGTGCGGATTTCGTTGAATTTCATTTCAGGTAGAACAATACTTAAGTAGATGTTGAATTAGATGTCAAAAATTACTTTTATATAAATACGCCAAGTGTTGGTTTAAGATTAGAAGCAACAAAACTTATAGTGACGAATCTTTTAAAAATAACGCTTTATTATCAACTAACTACCATTTGTCCGGAACATCGTCTCCGTGGATTTTCGAATGTTGGGAGAAATTAGGGAACAAAAGCAACTCCTGCTGCTCTCCGGACCATAAACTATCTCTCTGAAAAAGAAACAAGTACGTTGATTCGTTGCTTCGAGGAAAAAGGACACAGCTACAAACTCACTTTTATTTCACGATATTTTTTGCATATTCAGTCTAAAAATGTAACTTCGCCTAATAAATACAAAACTTATTAAAAGGCGACAGACTCTCTTGGTATTTTGTTATCTGAAGTGGAACATACACTTAGTAATTAAATTATAAATATCTTTCGACTGTGATGTCTTCGTATAGGAGGAACCGTGAAAGTAATAAATGTACGAGTATTTGATGTTAAAACACTTTGGTGTTTATATTGTTGATGTTTATACGAGTCA
Organism: Carcina quercana; assembly: GCA_910589575.2. Classification (NCBI taxonomy): domain Eukaryota; kingdom Metazoa; phylum Arthropoda; class Insecta; order Lepidoptera; family Depressariidae; genus Carcina; species Carcina quercana. The sequence continues at coordinate 9,067,166 of OU342439.1, forward strand.
ATCATGAAGAAAAAATATTGAAATTGTTTTATTTTGCATCTGTATTATAAGGTTTGTTCAAATTTAAAGAAAAAATTAGACAACTTGATGTTATGTTGTAACATTTAAAAAATATTATTATGCTATTATATTATTAATGCTCGGTCTATCTTTTTCTTTTAGTTTGAAGTCATGGTGGTACTATGATTGTTTGTTTATATATTCGAATAGAATTGTAATTTTTATGTAAATACTTGCCTTATTTATGGAATGTGTAATCTACTTAATTTGACTAGATTTTTTACTAGTCAATAAATTAATAAATAGTTTAATAATTGTGGATGTACGTGTACGTATGTATGTAGAATTTACAGAGACGTTCTAACTTAATAAAAACTTAATCTTTACTTAAAATATTTAAACAGTGGAATCAGGAACCAATATAATTATCGTTATAAGTACTTAATATAATGTTTTACATTTTTGTAGCACCTGAAAATTGTACTATTTTAGTTTTTGACAGTCAATGTAAAATATATGAAAATGAAATTTTTGTATGGATTTCTATTTTATAAGTTTGTAAATATTTAATTAGTGTATATTCGTAGATTTTTCAAATTTTATGGCATTGTATGATTTTTGAAATAAATTGGCTTCCATATTTTTAAACATTTTCACGAATCACTGCCATCTATTGTAACTAATTTAAAACACAATTTAATTCTTATTTAAATAATAATAAAATATGACTTTCTATGATCACATAAACAACGCGGGTTGTGATTTTCGTTCTTAATTTTCATATTGAAAATACTTATAGATGTTTGTGGGTGGGAGAATAATTTTTTATGAAATAAAATGGTGCCATTTATATAAGAAGTTTTATTGTCTTACAAGCATAAATTATACTTCTAAAATTAATTAGGTATTTCGTATAATTATAATTATGTTGTCATTAAATAGTGTATAGTCGAAACCTGATACGATTGTAAGAGCAATCAGTAAAATATTGTGCATTGCCTTTTAATAAATATATAATCAATATTTAAAACAATTAACTTAATAATCAAGCATAAAATATTTTCAGCGCTGGTTTACAGCTCCACTTCTTTTATTCATTCTTCATTCTAACTTAGGACCCCTAAATTAACACTTTAAGACAACTTTAGGATTGTAGGAAGACTAGTGTGGGCATTTATTCTTCTTCTAATAATTTGTTTTGTAATAACCGCAAATGGGAGCTGAAGATTTCTGAAAAAAATATTGTTTATTCAATAAATATTAAAAATATTATGGTACCTATTTAGTCGATTCATTACTGCCGATTGCAGCGCCTTTATTTGGTGATAGATAGCAGATTCTGTGACGTCACAAAAAGCCCTACATTTTGTACTATTTTAGGCGGAAAAGTCCGATTAAAGAAAAGGTTTTTCTCGCGTGCTAATGATTTTTCGGTTACGTTAATATTATGTTGATAGTGAAATTGGTGGGTACCTTTTCACGCCTCAACAGAATATGAAATCATTTTGAAATTTGGCAAGTAACTCTTTGGCGAGGAAAGATATGATAATTTAATTCCTTATTAATTCTTTAGAATGATCTATGTTCTACATTTCAAGGTCATAGCTTGCCCATAAAAAAAATTCATCCGTTTTCTTTCCCATTGGGCTATAATTATTTTCTTAGGGCTGCTCTAGATAATCAAAGGGATCCATGTTTCAAATTTCAAGTTGCTGGCACGAGTGGGGCTGGGCTACTTCAGTGGTGCTATTTCAATCATGGAAGCTTTTTATTTGTACACGCACAAATAAAATAGCGGCTATTTATTTTATAGCTAGCTAGCTTTATAAAAAATACGTTGATAGATAAAGGTCAACTTACGTCTTTTTTCACAGCAGAACAACAGAAAGTGCACAATGTTGTGTTTTTGCTATCCGTATCATCTTTCAGTAAACATGGCTGTTCCAATTCTCCTAAAACAAAAAGTAATTTTTTAAACAATACATTTAAGAAAGTATTGATGTAGAAAAAGGCAAGCAAGGTACTCTAATAGCGATGAGTTTATCGTCATGAGCATATTTATCATGTAAAGATTTCAGGACTTAATTATGACTTCTAACATATAAATGTTGCAAGTCCAAGCACCTATACGTATACAGGAACAACTTGTTTGATTGGGATAAAAGTAACCTACATTCTTGTCCAGCCCTTCAACCATCCCTTTCAACTCATTCTAACTCTCCGTTACCACGCGACTAAAGACAAACAAACTTATTTTCGCATTTGTAATTTAAAAAGTTATAATTAGATGTTATTTTGACGTCATTTAAATTTTTTTTACTACTTTGTGCGTTTTAAAGTTTGTTTTGAAAATTGTGATTTATTTGCAATTTTAGTATTTCGTTAATACTGTTATGTGTGTTTTTGGTATTATAATGGTGTGATATAGTGCAAAAAGTTTCACGGACGGTGCTATGTTCAGTTCAGTTTATGGAAAACTGAAGAAATAACTTCGGTCTTATACTTTTCTAATCTAACATTGAAAGATAAGGATATTTAAAACTTGGCTCTATCTGGTTTTGCCTTTTCCTAATAGAGAAAAAAGTACCCAAAAAATATTAAAAGAGGTGTTCAAATTAGAGTAATTGTGGTTCAAAACCTACACCGGCTCTAATCTCTATACATTCGTGGAACGTTCCTTTTATGATAAAACTGTGTACGTATTCTATGATTCGAACAGTCTCACCAGTATACAGCTGGTTGTCGAGGTGTGTGATGTAGCTGCCGGCCAGACGCAGGATCTCGATCTTGCTGAGTTTCCTGTCTCGAGGCTCCGTGGGGATGAGCAGGCGCAGCGCGCTAAACGCCGTGTTCACGCTGCTTGGATAGACGTAATTTTGATAACAATTACATTTGAAAACCAGCTAATTTTTTCACATAGTTGTTAATTATTTATATATTAATTGAGGGAACGTGTACCGAGCCGTCCTCCTGCTACATGGATCGACGATCTAATGAAGTTAGCGGGGAGTCGATTGATGCAAGTGGCACGGGACTGGTCAATGTGGATACCATACAGGAGGCCTATGTCTAGTTATGGTCGTTTACTGGTCGATGAATAGAGACTCTAAGCCACCAATTAGAATAGAATTCAGTTCGTGTCAAGAGGTTGCATTTGCACCTGTCAAATTATTTCCACTCAATAGGGCAGTTAGTAATTTTACAACCCGCTGGAAAACTTTGTTAGATAAAGCTGTGATATATATCGGAATTTGTTTTGTATAAGGTGCTTAGGTTTGAAGTTGAAACCAATGTATACCCAACGGTATCTTATTACTAAGATTCCGCTGTCCGTCCGTGTGTCACACGGCTGTATCTGAACTTTTTACAGAGTGTGTATTACTATGGACGCTATAACAAAAACAACCTTTTTAGGCGTTTATTATCGACCTTTATCTTTATGTTTATAGGTTCTAATTTCGAAAACATAAATATCCAAACAAAATGGCGTGATCGATTTGCATTGCTATAATGATGGACCATTTTAGCAAATTCCTACTATAATACTCAGTTTTGAAGTAGGAATAATTATTGCCTTGTGCAGGACCAACGTCGCGGATCGGTAAACTACGAGGAAAGAGATTTCCCGTCGCAAAATTGGGTAATAAAGAGGGATGCGATTTCTTTAGATGGTGTCTATATGGAGTTTATTTTTTGTTGGGCAGTTTTCTATGCCAACCTGTTTAGCTGACACCTGATATCTAAGTCTGCTGGCAAATAGTGGTGGTGAGATGTTTCCATCAAACGACCTTTATGAGATGAAAGCCCATTAAGAACAATGACATACACGTATGAAATCATCAGTAGCTTTTGGGGACTAGAATCAAAAACACAACAATACTAACTTTTGCGTGCGATCCCTCTCTCTGGCGTTCGCTTGACACCTTTGCTTTACTGGCGGCGTATCCACACTTTGATAACCACAGCCTGAAAATAACTGTTGCTCCCAAACTTCCTCGGTGCATTGGTAGTTTATATAGTTCTCCATTTTTGACATACGAAGCTAGGCAGCAGAGATTCGTTGCAAACGGGACAAGTTTATCACTCAACCATTTTCTTTAGTAGTGTAAAATACTCGTAATTGTGCACAGTTCACTCACAAATAATACATATTACTAAAGTGGTCATCGCACCGTGGTGCAGCTGACAGCCGAGTGTTGCCACACCAAAACCTGTATACTACATCCCTTCCTTGTTTTAATTAAATAGGAATAGCTCCGAATAGAACGACCGATAAAATTACATCAATTTTATTAGTAGTGTAATAATTTATACTCATCTGAGAAGATCAATCTATGACTTGTTCATCATCATCCAACGGTCCCTTCAGCGTTTCCTACTTTATATCAATAACGTTTATTCAGAAACTTATATCCTCCTTCTTCCTGCCTATACCTTTTCCTTATTTTATCTTATTTTTCTATAATGTCAATCAAAGTATATTCGTACTGGTTTAAGTTCAATGTCTGCCGCTACAGGTATTTTATCGCGAAACTGTGAGAGTTCGGCCGAAGTCCAGGCAGGCAGGCAGTTGATGCATGCTTTAATATTGGTCACAACAGGTCTTGGTAATTTCTTTACTTTGTAGTATAAAGTCAATGTTTCAAGATATAATTTCTATTCCTCTTACATATGTTCCTGATTGTTTCTACTCGCGGGCTCGTAATGTTCTTCACGATCTTAGTTTATTATAAATTTATTGACATAATAATCGATTAGGACCAGGAGATAATCATTTGATAGTACTGGTCCTAGGAAGTATATTTACCTGTCAACTCGAAAGTCAATATAAGTTGGATGTGGCGGGTTAGGAGCTTTACAAGCTTTACCTCAGTTCTCTACATATTTTCTATTATACTTTTTGGCCACCATATCTTAGCCCTGAGGCGAGACCTCTTGAGACACGAGACTACAGTTCCCTCGATGTTGCAGACGTTTCCTCGATGTCATGTAGTGGACCTACAACTAGTCTTCTATATTTTAGGGTTTCATATATATACTCGTACACCTATAGTGTTTCACTTGAATGTTTCTGCAGCAACAGATCGACTAAGTTATTTTCAGACACTTTGTTATGCATGTTGACAAGCCATTATTAGTAGTTTATTTCCATAATTGAGGGTCCACTTTCCAACATAGCCTATACAACGCAAGTGGTATTTCTTGTAAACTTTATGGCTGAAATGTACCTAATAAGTGATATTGCTAGCAACTTAGCAATTAACGTCCCACTCCAATCCAATTTCCAGATAGGCATCACCCTACACTAACTTTGCTGATTATGACTAAAACATCAGATGGAAAGTATAGTTAGCATCTTTTAGTTTTTTACAATTGAAATTATTTTATCAGTGTTCTCATTTCTTAATTGTTGTTTTTAATTTCCAGTCATTTTCCTTGACTGGGGTACCCATCAAATATCTGACTCAAATAAATAATAACTTCTGATGTAATGATACAAGTGTAGTACTGCCACGTCAAACAAGTGTTCACTGTACTCCGAGTCGTTAAAAGTTCCTGATGATTATTATTGCCAGATCTCCCTTCTGTATCAAATGATATTCCTTTTCAGTCTAAACTCGCCGGTGAGTTTCGAGTCGCTTTCGGTGCTTGCCTCTGCGAAGGGCGATTACCTCGCGTTCCTCAGTGGTTAGTTACGCTGAGGTAATGGTGTATTTCACTGGTTGTTGAGAACCTCGATGCTTTGGATATTACTCTGCGGATCTTGTTTTGGGCCCTGTGCAAGTACATGATGTTTGAATTGCTGGCTGTTCCCCACTTCAACAATTCAATGCCGAGCAATTCAATGCCGTAATTCCATATTGGTATAGTAGGACTGAGTTTCTACCCAGGGGTTTCGTTTCCTTTGGATTTTATGTGGTTTTCCATGTGAGGCGCCTGTCCAGCAAGAATCCAAGGTACTTGACACCGTCTTGCCCAGGGTTTCAACTGTGTTATAGCAGTTATTGCTGAAGAGTGATTCCGTAAATATGTAATTTAACGATTCTATACTTTGGGTCTTTCACAACGGTTAAACCCAGGTTCTAAACCTTTCTTACTTAGGCATAACTTAATATTTATTAAATTATTCACTTGATTTTGCAGCCTCAATATAAAATTCAAAACCATCCTCTTTGCTCTTCATTAGTCTATATATACAATTATACATACATCTTTCTAATAGTTACGTTGTAAAGATCAATAATAGCACACTCTTCAACGTATAAGACACTGGCCATATACTTCGCACGCTTCCTTTAACAATATAAGCCTTTGACTATTAGCCTTTATTATTGTTCAATAACATTGTCATTTCTTATTGATGTTTAACTTAACTTTCTTGATCTTAAATAACCTTGGCTTCTTTATTGGCCTTTAAACGCAACAGACTCTTTTATTGGCTGTTGAACGTGGTTGAACACATTGGTCTCTCTTATTGACGTTTCAACAGAACAGACTTTCTTGGCAATTAACAACCTTTGCCCCTCTTATTGACATTCGAACACTATTGACGTTTCAACAGAACAGTATTTCTTATTGTACGTTGAATAACATTGGCCCATCTTATTGTCCTTTCAACAGAACATACTTTCTTGACAATTTACAACCTTTGCCTCTCTTATTGACATTTGAACACATTGGTCTCTCTTATTGACCTTTCAACAGACAGTCTTTCTTATTGAACATTGAACAACATTGGCCTATCTTATTGACCTTTCAACAGAACATACTTTCTTATGACTTTTAGCTACCTTGTAAGTCCTTTCAATTTCATTTCAATTTCACTTCGATTCAATTTCGATTCAATTTGCCTCTCTTATTGACATTTGAACACATTGGTCTCTCTTATTGACCTTTCAACAGACAGTCTTTCTTATTGAACGTTCAACAACATTGGCCTATCTTATTGACCTTTCAACAGAACAGACTTTCTTATGACTTTTAACTAACTTGTAAGTCCTTTCAATTTCATTTAGATTCCACTTCGATTCAATGTCGATTCAATATCGATTCAGTGTCGATTCAGTTTCGATTCAGTTTCGATTCAGTTTCGATTCAGTTTCGATTCAGTTTCGATTCAGTTTCGATTCAGTTTCGATTCAGTTTCGATTCAGTTTCGATTCAGTTTCGATTCAGTTTCGATTCAGTTTCGATTCAGTTTCGATTCAGTTTCGATTCAGTTTCGATTCAGTTTCGATTCAGTTTCGATTCAGTTTCGATTCAGTTTCGATTCCGTTTCGATTCCGTTTCGATTCCGTTTCGATTCAATTTCGATTCAATTTCGATTCAATTTCGATTCAATTTCGATTCAATTTCGATTCAATTTCGATTCAATTTCGATTCAATTTCGATTCCATTTCGATTCCATTTCGATTCCATTTCGATTCCATTTCGATTCCATTTCGATTCCATTTCGATTCCATTTCGATTCCATTTCGATTCCATTTCGATTCCATTTCGATTCCATTTCGATTCCATTTCGATTCCATTTCGATTCCATTTCGATTCCATTTCGATTCCATTTCGATTCCATTTCGATTCCATTTCGATTCCATTTCGATTCCATTTCGATTCCATTTCGATTCCATTTCGATTCCATTTCGATTCCATTTCGATTCCATTTCGATTCCATTTCGATTCCATTTCGATTCCATTTCGATTCCATTTCGATTCCATTTCGATTCCATTTCGATTCCATTTCGATTCCATTTCGATTCCATTTCGATTCCATTTCGATTCCATTTCGATTCCATTTCGATTCCATTTCGATCTCATTTAGATTTAATTTCTATCTCATTTCGATTTAACTTCGATTTAATTTGGATTTAATTTAATAAAATATAGACTTTAAACAACCTGAAACTTTATTTCAAACCTTCTTCAAAAGGAGGAGGTTCTCAATTTGGATGTATGCTTTTTGTATGTATGCCACGCGATTAACTCCGCCAACCATGAATCGATTTTGATGATTTCCTTTTATTTGTTTGGCAGATACAGAGGTGGTTCCAAACAAATTTTATCAAAATTGATGCAGCGCTTTTGAGAAAATCAACAAAACATTTATCCATATAATTCTACCTCTACGGGTGAACATTTCAGGGGAAGAACGTTGCAGATTTTTAGAGCAGCTGAAATCGGCTTCTTTGTTTTTCTGTAGCTCATTATCAATGTAGCTCTTGTTGATTTTTTGAACAGAACATACTTTATTTATTTATACATTTACTTTTAACAACCTGAAACTTTATTTTCAATGTCTACTCTTTTTTTTTTTAAATCTTTGAACAGAACATACTTTATCAATCACTTTTAACATCCTGAAACTTTATTTTCAATGTTCAACCATCATTAACGACCGTTTACAAATATAACATCTCATAAAGTAGCAGCACTATCCACAGCTATCCACACACAGTGTGGCTTGGCATACTGTTACTATAAAGCAATATGCATGCTTTAATAGTATGGTTAGATGACATGAGTAAAATGTTTTAGCTTTGCAACTAACTCTAGTTCTTACCAGTGTTTCAAAGAATGGCTGTCCATACATGAATGGGTGAGATGCATCTAATTTTATTATTCCAATAATCAGTTAATAAATATTATTTTACTATTACTTTCATGGTAAACAATTCACTGGTACTGACTACTTGATTTACTAACGTAAACATTTTTAACAACTAACGTAACAACACAAACAAAATTGATAGCCAACAGCTAGCTATTATTATGAATACATGAGGTGTTTACATGAAACCTGCCCTCTACTTTATTTCACTGTAGCCAGCAGTGATATGCAGGTAAACGTATGAGCTATTTATGCCCTGTGAATGAGTCCATTGGAGAGAAGTGTCCTATTACACCTGTCAACCATTACAAGTTAAACAATTCAACGTACCTTCAGGTTTGCACTCATTGTAACAAGATAGTGTTATCAATTACCACTCAAACTCTTCCTGTCTCTGCTTATATGCTCTCTCTGCTAGGTCTCTGCAAACGCAAACGTCAGGAACGCAGTGTCGCTGTTCGTGGTAACTTCATAATAGCGGTTAGCAACAAAGTCATGCCACCATTTTAGGTTATTTCTTGTACGCGTAACCAACCATCCCTTCCTTTATCAAGAAAATTAATAAGCACGCCTCGAAAGTTTTCCTCGATCGCCACTTGTAAAATACTCGTAATTGTGCACAGTTCACTCACAAATAATACATATTACTAAAGTGGTCATCGCACCGTGGTGCAGCTGACAGCCGAGTGTTGCCACACCAAAACCTGTATACTACAAGTAGGTTTTACTTCTGCATTGTGTTAAAACCATTCTGGTTTGTTTTTGTCTTTGATGTCAACTGTAATTTACATTCGTCTAACACGTTTGAACGGTTATTTTATGCCACCAACAGTTTCTCATCTTGACGATACATCATCAGGGTTTAGAACGTTTTAAGGACAATGTGAAAAAAGGATGAATTTTGTGACGATCCTTTTCATTGACATATGTTTGTGGGGCAACACTATCCCGACTGAGAGCGTGATACGTACTAATCCGGTGGCGTTACTCGGGCCTCTAATAAGCATCCCGTTGGATATCGCTCGTGAAGGACTCATTTAGGAAGAACAGCGCGAGCCACTGACTCGCCTCTTAACTGATAATTGTATAAACAGATGGCTTCCGAACGCACAGGGAAGTACTTGGATACGTCAAAAGTGCTGAAATTTTTTAGCATTGAAATAAGTTCGTTACTAAACATTACTTCCTACTAACTAAACGATTTTGATAAATGAGGTTGGACCGATAGATAAAATTTGAAGATTCTAGTGCAAGTGATTTGCCCATATAAAATTTGTAAACCTTTTAAGAATTTGTACGTGTGTGTGGCAACTCTTTAATTCAGGAGATAAACAGCGGGCTCATTGCCAATTTGCCACATGTTCAAGAGTAGGCCGCTTATTTCAGCCCATAGAATTTGATTTATATAAAATTGTTTTTAAAATGTATATGGACATCAGTTATTGGTCTATCATTCTTAAGTTTCTGACGTGGCACTCGATGCCCTCTTGCTTGCGAAGACACTTTCAATCTGACAGCGATGGGCGGACATGTCCCTTGCGCTTGCATAAATACTTCCTCATAATTCCATTGTTTTACTAAAATACCATTCTTTAAACATTTGTTCATAGCGCAACCCAATCTGTTTGGGCTTAGCGTTGGTATGTCAATAAGTTAATTAGTGAAGCTTTAAAAAAATGTAATGTCCCCAACTGTTGATATCCGACATAAAATAAAGTACTCCTGAATCTGTGTCTGTCCTGGCAAATGGCTGCCTGTCATCGAAAATGTAAAAAGCGTACCGTCCCCTGTGCTTTGTCTCTGTTGCAGCAAGCTAACTGCCGCAATAAATATCTTTAACGGCCTGATGACTGCCACCTAGAGCTGTGATTCCAACTCATTGGTTTTGGGTGTGGTCGCAATGTGTACTTGTAATGTAGTTCTTGGACTCTTTCAACATCTTGTCAATGATCACGTTAACGGATACAGATCGGACACTAAGTGTCTTTTCTAATTCTGGGGCATACGCCATTTATTTTAATTACTGAAATACAACATGGTGGTTGCTAGCACATCGGTGGAGAGAACAGTCATACTCGTACCATGAGAATACAGGTGCGATGAGAATCGCGACTGCGACTTCCGTATCGCACCCCGAATATTACTTCATCATCATCAGCCGGTAAACTTCCACTTCTGAACATAGGCGTCCCCTAAGGTATGCCACAGTGACCGGTCCCGAGCGAGTTCCCCGCGACCTTTACCACGTCATCGTCAGTCTATTTAGTAGGGAGTTGGTTTCTACGTATCCAGGAACGCGATAACTCTTACTCTCAATCAACACAAAATAAATATTATCCGTTCTGACTCTAGCTATAGGTATAGCTAAAGTATATGTCATAAATGCCCTCTTCGCCCGTGTTTGTAACTATATTTTGTAACTAGCTACGAACAAAGAATTTTGTTTCTTTCTTTGTACCCGGGTTACAAAATAAGAATTGTTTCTTCTTTGGCGTATCTTCCTATGTAACTATATTACTATTCTGTGACTTTAGTTCGTGTACGGATTTCCTCAATACGGATTTTATCACTTAGAGAAATTACAAGCTCGTTTCATAGCTCGTTGGCTGACATTGAGGTTGGTTATTCGTTTATTTACGATTAAACATAGATCAAAACTTTTACTTTTTTTGAGAGAACAAATGAATTGTTAGGCAATTGTAAACTTCTCGTAATATTATAAAATCTTACTGATCTGTTGTCAACTGTTCTCTGTATTTTGCGTTGTGTCTGTTATTCTCCCTCCACTCACATCTCGAGGGAATCCTCCGTGAGAACGATAGCTAATTGGTTAAATTACCTCTGACGAACGGTCGGACACCATGGCGGGGTAATTTGTATTCATCAATTAATTTAACGACGCTCACATGGAATAATAATAGGGGGAGAGGATCGTGCGACATCGTGTTGATTAGCGTGAAACTGGAGAATGCCTAGAATTAAAGTTTCGGCCGAAATTCGATTTTTGTATTAGTTTTTTTTGTTTGCACTTGGCCTTAATCACCTGATAGACGATAGGAATGTTCTATGAGTGTCCATACAGAAGCCTCGAGACAATGAGGCGCTAGCTCTGCTACCTTTCATACCGGAACACAATAGTGCTATTTACACTGCTGTTTGGCGGCAGATTTAGCTAATATGGTGGTAGTTAGTCAGACGGACATAGACAACCACCAACCAAACCGAGTACCGATAGGTACCGCCACTGGGAACTGACGCCGGAACTTCCGTGTCTCTCAGTCCAAGCGTGTAACTATTAAGCGATGCCCCTCTGTGGATTTTGGAAAGTGTCACTAAAATGCGAATGACAACCTATTGCGATCACTAATCCAGCAGCTAAGTGTTTATGGCAGATTATCTATTGATAGTTCAATATGGAGATCTTTAAAACAGGCTCGTGTCCAACAGTGGACTTGTGCAGCTGTTGAGAATACATATTGTGACGTCACCGAAACGTACAGGCTGCTGAACTCAAATTACCATCAGGGATTCAAATTCAAATATTTATTTATTTCCACAAAAATAATAATATAAATTTTTTGACGTAAATGTAGTTATATATATAAAATAAATACAAATATACCTATTCGTTACAAAATTGTTTGGCTTTTAGGTTTTTAACATAAATTTAGCCACTGCTGCCGAACTAGGTGGAACCTGTGCTTCAGCTAGCAGGGCCGATCCTCCTGGACTCTTATCTTATTAGCCTATTTTAGTTTAAGACAACAGAAAAAAAGGACAACAGAAAAATAAATAAATATATATATAAAGTACATACAGGCATGGTGTTGTTCATTTATAAACTATGAATAAGTAGTTATTGTGGATGATGATGTTGGTGGTGATCCTCTCTGTGTGTCGGGTGTATGTGTGTGTATGGTGTGATTGCAGGAAAGTTGAGTTAGCGCTACCACTACTACTATATAACGAGGTAAGTAATAGGTACGGAAACCTATGTGACTATAGCAGGTGTCGGTCAAACAAAGGACATAACTAAGACTTTACAATTAATCAATACATTACGCTGAGCAGCGCTTCTGTCTCGTCATAGTCTAAGCTTTGGAGCCAGGTCGAAACTTTTTTCTTACATAGTGTTTTATTCAGGGAAACTATATTAGTCTTTTTATTTACTTTATTATATACGTAGGGATAGAGCTGTTCAGCTGTGGACGTTATCCGGCTAATGATGACGATACCCAAAACCTTTAACCAACACTGGCTGAGATTGGGCAGTGTTTTGGGGTGGACTTTATTCTACAAAGGAAGTTTTAGCTACAGATGACGATGTTTAGTGGTTTCATCCGCCTACTATTTACCCGAATTGAAATCTTAGTATAACGTATGACAGATGTTCAATGATCCTTGACTATAAGAGGTCTAAATGAATTCACTTTATAGTTTAGAATGCAGTAACTCGATCCCAACGTCTATAGCAAAGTCTATCTGAAATGTGATCATATTTTGATTCAATAACATATGATATTTTAAACTACCTATTTCATATCATTACTTATTGATATAAATGTATGTTAAATTTTATTCGTTTTTGTTACATATCACATCCTTACCAATGCTGGGAACGAAATTGACGTCACGAGTACAAACCGCAACACAATCACGCACGGCACAACCATCCATCAAGGCGTCGAACTAACGCCAATTTTATTAGCAAAGAAGATGAGCAAAAGCGCAGTGACCGATGAAGCAACGGTGGTTCTCAGGTGGTGGCTTCTACGTCACGTCCCCACCACAGCGGCGACCAACCGGCGCGGGCGCAACCACGGCCGAGACTTTCTCCTCCACACCGACACCTCGCCTGCGTGAGTCTGCGATCAGGCGCGCGGGAGTCGAACGTCTGCGACACAGCCGCCACACTTCCGCGTTTAAACACTTTCGCTTCGTAAACAGTTTACTTAACTACCTATCTGCTTGTACCTGCCGTGTTGTCGTTAAAACTGTGCTGTGAGTGTCGGATCATCGTTGATTGTACGAAATGGTGTGTCATCGTTTTTAGGTGAGTGTTGCCTTTCTATGTCCATTTGTAGTTAGACGATGACATTATGTGATAAGGTAGCCAGTAGCTGTGTAGTATTGGTGAACGCAAGGACACGATAGCACGCTCGCTGGACACCTATTGGGTCACTAGACGAAGTATATATGTCTTTATTTGTGACCCGAGATAATATTTTATTAATTACCTCCTTATTACCTAAAAGTTTTCTAACCAATATCTTCTAAGTTCAGTTCAAATTTGATGTTTCTATTTAGAGGGTGGGTAATGGTTCAGGATGCTATTTGGAATTAATGTTAGCCTAACCAATATAGGCGATTGTAGGTAACACACAAATGAAAACTGTATTCTTAATTATGAATTCTAAAAAATTTCCGAATCCACTTTTCATTTTTAATTTATGAATTACCGTCAACATGTTTATATTGAAAAGGATTTATGAAAAGTGTCTCTTTTCAATCTTTTTGTTATTTTTGAAATCCCAGAATGTAGCCAACGCTAAACTATTTTAAGTTTATCAGCTGAGAATAATATTTCTAGCATCATCTAGGCAGGTGGACTGGTAGTAAGATGTTGTTACATGCTACTGCCCATCTGAATAGTTTTTTCTTAGTCGCCTTTTACTCCAACCATGGGATGTCATGGGGTGGTCTATTATTAAGCCTAGACCACACGGACCGTCATCGCCATCATCGTCGTATTAGTATATTTCTAGGTAAAAAAAATTCAAACCTGTGCATTTCTCTTTTATAAAGACTCTTTCGGTCTAAGTATAATAATTTGTTTTCTGGTAGAATTTATTTTATTTTGAAAACTTAACAGCTACATTTACATGTATATTTAAACGTAATTATATACTACAAGCCTCTTATAAAGTTTAAAAAGCTACCAATTTTTTTAAACTGTTCTAATAAATTCAAGACTAAAAATTTTTAATGGCTTTTTGACAAGTATTTTTATTCTGTAAGCGAGTTTTTAGATATGACTTTTAAATATTAGTATAGAGCGTAATGTGTATAAATGAATTATTTACTAAATTTAACTGCTTAACATTTAATTTTTAACGCCTTTATAGGTATAGAAAAAGGTCATTTTTTGCAAATTGTAATCATTTGTTACTATGATCGTTCTGGCTACCTATAACTTTGACTTTTAATATTAATTAATGCGTTCAAAAAGAACTAAGGAATTGGCTCGATAAAATTTATATGGGACCACCGCTGAAGTATGATCTACCAAAGAAAAAAGAATCATCAAAAGTGTACATATGTGCTTATTCAAGTATTTAATTATAATTGAGGGTCTTAATTAATATTATGCCATTGGTGATATTAGAAACTTATTTACAATTACAAACTTATACAATAATAATAATAAAAAAATTCAATAATAATAATAAAAAACAAAAACGTATATTTACAAAGTGAACACTTCGTCTAGGGCTTGTCCGTGCGGCATGGTGCCCATCATCAAAATCAATTTATAACTGTCGGAGTTATCGCGTAACATACATACCCCAAAAAAGTCGAATTGCGAACTGCCTCCTTTTTTGAACTCGGTTGAAAATATCATCTTTTCTCCAGTTGTCTTAGTATTCACAAAACAAACAGCGTGTAACCTGACACAGTAAAATATGTACTTAAATAAAACCCTCTCATTGTAATACAAAAGAGTTTTCTGGTGCAATGTTACAGTTAGTAACATTTTAATGAACAGTTAGAGGCGGTAACCGGTTGTTTCTCGCCCGCCTCGCAGATCAGCTGCTTGATCTATGTCTAGATAAGACAAGTGAAATAAAACTTTGCAATTCTCTAATGCCAATTTGGTACTGCAAGTTTTGTGAGCAAGTATGAAAGTTATGTAGTTAATATCGAATGGAGCCCTGTCTTTGGTAGTCAGGTGTTCAAGAACGGCAATGTTTTGGTCACGTTTCGATTTAAAATATCCCGAATTTCATGAATATTTTTAGTGGGTAAATATAATATAATATTTCCCTAATTTTTTTATTGTTACAGAAGTAGGTTAAAACTAAAACAATAATACATGAAATACGTATGTATAGTCAAAATGGTGATTTGGGCTCAGTTTATTTTATTTATTGGATCAGACAACAATTACTATACTCCACATTCACAAGTGACATTATTCCAATTCAAGTGCGTAATCAATTAAAAGCTGATACTTAATGCACCCCCAAAAAATTTATACACTAAAATTGAAGAGATTAAAGAATATACATATATGTCAGTGTACAACTTAACTAACCTAACTTGAACTTAAGAGGGTGTCATAAACGGCAACAACAATTTAGTAGATGGAACTATTCCGGAGTGTCATATTACTGCGATCAACAATTAACCTGACAAATGCTATGACTATCATCATCAGCCACAGTCAGTCCACTGCTGGATATAGGCCTTCTCCAATGTGGCATAAAATTGACCGGTTTCGAGACATTTGCATCCAGCGACTTCCCGCGACCTTTACTAGGTCGTCGATCTAGTAAAGGGGCGGCCCAGTACACGTTTCCCGGTACATGGTCGCTACACGAGAACTTTTACTCCTCATCGATCCATTATCCGTTTTTCGAGCGATGTGGCCTGCCCATTTCCTCCTCAGCTCAATGACTCGTCAAGTTATGATTATACTTATAACAAATATAAAGGAAGATCGTGGTGAACATGAGAAAGCCTCATGTTCAGCAGTGGATATACGTATATCTAGGTGATAATAATGACCTGAAAACGTTAGTTGGAACAGTTATGTGCATTTTATTACGCGGATGTTTTTCCCTAACACATTGCTATAGAATTCTTGCAACTGCTAAAGGATCTTCCTTTTTCGTTGTTTATTGTGAAGCTAAAAACCGGATACCAATGGGAAACGATCGTTATTGAGAATGTAACAAAGCACAAATTGCTTTGTTAAAGAGATCTTGACCCCATATTAAGTACTGACGCGAATTCCCTCGGCTGGATTTCCCCTGGTATCTAATCTTAAAATATATACTCGTAGCTTATAGTTTTCTTTTAAACCTAACTGGGTTTGCTTTTGTCCTTCATCTCACAGTAACACAGTAATGTCGATAAGTTGATCAGCTTGGCTCTTAAATCAGTAGCGCTGCGTCCTCAAAAGCATTCCTTCAAAATTACCTTTCATCACAAAGCGACATCCCTAAGCCGAGGGCGAGTCAGTCAGTCAGAGTCGGTAAAATTTGAGCGCCTTCTGCGCTCGGCAAATTGAAGTGAAGGGTGGTTGCAGAACCAACAGCATAAAGTCCACTCGAAAAACGTAAAAAGTAATGTCATTCAAACAAAGCGTTTGGGGGCAAATAACGAAACTAATTGACTTGTAGTCGAATACCGGTTTCTAACAATATAGCATAGGTTAGAAGTATTCGTGGAGTTCCCAGGGCTCCTCGACTTGCGCAGACGATGACCACTGAGGGGGTTTTAGTGGATGGAAATTCCACACAACCCGACTTCTCTCCTAAGAAGTCGGGCATTTTGAATGATTTCTCCCTCGAAAAAAGAAAGGTTTCGGAGGTGATCATTTCAAGTCCAAGCACTGTCTGAAAGACTTCTAGAAATGCCTCAAACGATGTTTACAAAGATGATCACAACATCCTGTTCGTATACATAGAATTGATTGGTGGATTTTCGTTAGTCGTCAATAGTGCTCTTCACGCTCATTCATTCAATGTAAACTCGTAACAATTTAACTGCGAGGAAATCCGCGTGATTCACTCTGGTGCATAGATCCTGCCAATGACCTATTACAGCGTGCGCAGACGACGCGTTCGTCGCATAAATTATACTGTTTAACCGTTATGTCACAGTCATTATGGTGATATGTGAGAAATAACTGTGATGATCCTGTATTGTAAGTTATTAAAGTTATCTTTTTATGATTAACTTGAAATATGATCGGAAATGAAAATAAACTATGAATTTGTGGCTCCTTATGTCTGTTCATGTATCTAGGAACAATGCTGAAAAAATTAAATTAAGTGTTAACAATTATTTTTTAATTGCACCGTTTGCAAAAGGAAGTTTATCAACTACTTTTTAAATAAAACTAACCTTCAATTTAGCTAATGTAACTAGCAATTATCCTACTAATATTATAAGTGTGAAAGTTTGGATGTTTGGATGTTTGGATGTTTGGATGTTTAGATGTTTAGATGTTTAGATGTTTAGATGTTTAGATGTTTAGATGTTTAGATGTTTAGATGTTTAGATGTTTAGATGTTTAGATGTTTAGATGTTTAGATGTTTAGATGTTTAGATGTTTAGATGTTTAGATGTTTAGATGTTTAGATGTTTGGATGTTTGGATGTTTAGATGTTTGGATGTTTGTGACGCTTTCACGGAAAAACTACTGAATGGATTTGAATGAAACTTTACAATAATATAGCTTATACATCAGAATAACATATAGGCAATAATTTATAAAGACATATTGTGTAAATTGTACAAAATCACACTTATAATATTAGTGGGATTACATGGGCAATTTTGGCATAACAAAAACGCGTTGCCTAGCAACCGACCATAGAATATGTAAATTCGTATGTACAAACTTTCGCGTTTATAATATTAGTGTGAAAACTATTTGAATGTACTACGTCAGATATTGACATTTATTTTGTTTCTTGAAAGTATTAGACTACGTAACAGAATAAACACTATTTTGTACCTTATGCTGTATAATAATTTGTCATATACATCACCTGTGCCTATAGAATAAGTAGAATACATCTTGAAGTACACGCGGACAAAGTCGCGGGCGGAAGCTAGTATAAAATATAATTAACGCATTCAAAAAGAACTAAAAACCGACTTCTATTGCCCAAAAAATCCGGTTTTTGTTGATTTTGTCAAAGAATTATAATCAATTTGGATAAAATTTATACGGGATTACCTCTGACGTTTATTCTACCCAACAAACGAAAACAATTATCAAAATCGGTTCACTATTATTTTATTTTATTTTATTTTATTCGGAAAACAAACAGTTTGTTTTTATAAATTTACAAAAAAAAATGTATAACTATACACCATTTAAATGTTTTCACATATTTGCTTCTACATAAAACAGCGTCACTAAAGCACACGGAAATGAAAATTGGCGGAATTATCGCGTAGCACACATACCAAAAAAACATACGCATTGAATTGAGAACCTCCTCCTTTTTTGAAATCGGTTGAAAAGACATCATGAATACTTTAATAAATGTTCCGTCAAACTGCACCAAGGTAAGCCTTGGGTGCTCAAATACCTCTACAATATAAATACAATATTTTAGAGTTGTTTAACTGATCAATATTTTATACATTTCTCTTTTATTATTTATGCGTTTCGGTTGTGAAGTAATTTGTCTCTGGTTTTTGACCGCAGAATTAGTATTGTCGTATTGTGAGCTGGCACTAAACTAACAAAGGCAAACATAAAATCTGCATTCTTGGAACCAAACTGGTTGGATGCATCGACGCCTCGTGTTCTGTGAAAATATTGAATCATCCAACTGTGCCACGGTCGATCAAAAAGTAACATATAGTTATATGTAACTACTTCGATGTGTAATGTACATTATTAGATTAAACAAATAAACATTTTATGAACTAGAATACTTAATTATAATCGTTGTATTTGTTAAATTGAACGACCAACTTCTTTAAAATCCGTGAAGTGTGTCTCGGAACAAGAATAATGATGGTCCCACTGACATTTTTAACCGACTTCAAAAAGGAGGAGGTTCTTAATTCAACGGGTATTTTTAAAAATGTTTGTTACC
Organism: Carcina quercana; assembly: GCA_910589575.2. Classification (NCBI taxonomy): domain Eukaryota; kingdom Metazoa; phylum Arthropoda; class Insecta; order Lepidoptera; family Depressariidae; genus Carcina; species Carcina quercana. The sequence continues at coordinate 9,086,618 of OU342439.1, forward strand.
TCAGAACTTTTGACTGGGTGAACCGATTTGGATGATTCATTTGAAAGGTGGTGCTTCCCGTGTGTAGTCCGGTCAATTTAGACCAAAAAATGAGAGTGAAGTTACATAAAGTCCCAACAAGCTGAATTTCAGTGAAATGGTTCAAAATATAATTATAACCAATGTCTAAAAGTTCCCCATCATTCCCCTGTAAGGAAAATTTTTTATTCAAGGTCAAAGGTCAAAAAAATGAGTTTTTCGCGATTTTCAGCAAAACGGTAAGTTTTATCATAAAAGTACCTTAGACAAAAATGGAGATCATAAAATTATCTATAAAAATGTATCAATACTTTTTTTTCTTACGAGCCGCCGTTTCTGAGATATAACGATTCAAAAAGTTATAAAAGTTGTTATCGTCATAACATGCATGAGTACGCCACGTAGCAGTTTTCAAAATGTTTGAAAAACAAGATTTAATTCAATGTGCTGAAGTTTTTAAAAAGAGTAATTCAACTCAACAAGAAGTTATTACCAACGGCATCCGATTTCTTCTTTCTATGTACGGAGCTCCTAAAAAAACTACCTGTTTAGATAAGCATCGATATGCATGTTTCGTTAAAAATACTAAAAATAAAAAACAAGTTCAATTAGCTTGTCTTCCTCCAACCTCAGTTGCTGCTCACCAACATCTTTTTCGAGTATATTACCAAGTTCAAGTGTGGCTTGGTTATCAGCTAGACCCTACAGACTGGGGTTGGAAGTTGGTCAACAATATATTAGAGCCAGTTCAAACTTTACTTCCACCTGCGCCGGATCACTATTTTTTGCAACTGCAAAAAGGGATGCAGTGCTAAATGTGGTTGCAAAAAAGTCGGACTGTCTTGTTCTTTGGCATGCACAAATTGTCAAGGCCGGTCGTTCTCTAATATTGAATCACAAACAATGGAGGATTCGTTTGACTCCGACAAAGTATCATGCGATACATCGCTATTGACGCAATTTACTTGCATCCAAAATGAAGATGAAGAAGAAGCAGGAGAAGAAGAACAAGAAGAAGAACAAGAATTTGAAACTTACGAATAAGACGAATAAACTTCAACACTTTTTTTAAATTTACATAGCTTTTCTTTTTCCTAATCTTTGAAAATTTCCGTTATTATGCAATAGTTTTACATTAAACAGAATCACAACTGACCCGTGGAGTAGGCCTACTGGGGAAACCGCGTTAAAAAAACGCGCTAAGTACACTACCTCATAGGTGGCGTGGAAACGTGTGCATATTATGACGATAACAACTTTTATACCTTTTTGAATCGTTATATCTCAGAAACGGTGGCTCGTAAGAAAAAAAGTATTGGTACATTTTTTATAGATAATTTTATGATCTCCATTTTTGTATAAGGTACTTTTATGATAAAACTTACCATTTTGCTGAAAATCGCGAAAAACTCATTTTTTTGACCTTTGACCTGGAATAAAAAAAATTCCTTACAGGGGAATGATGGGGAACTTCTAGAAATTGTTTATAATTATGTTTTGAACAATTTCACAGAAATTCAGCTTGTTGGGACTTTATGTAACCTCGAATGTCTAAATTGACCGGACTATGTGGTCCTATTTCATTTTTGTTCAGTTCTGACAACGGCATCCATTCGAAAACGATATAAATCTTAAATTTGCCGTAATAAAAGTAGACTTTTAGAGCAATTGAAGTCGGTTTCCAGTTCTTTTGAACGCATTGTTAGAATTGGTAAGACTGTCTCATGTGTGAGTTTTATGGTCTGGTCTGTCTGATAACGTCCCTCATTTTAATAATTTTTTGCTGCAAATTGGTGATTCAGTGTTTAGTTAACTATACAATACAATACAAATACAAAAAATACAAAATACAAAAATATTTATTGGATAAACAATTGTGTAACAAAAGTATAGCCATACAGTCTGTCATAGGGGAAGCCCTGTGCGACAGGTGTAGGCTCTCTTTATGGATGACATTTTTCTTTGTTGTTTACAATATTTGTAATATTTTTTTAAAAACATGCTTTACAAGTAGGGTGAGTGTGAGTGTGTGTGTGTGTTTAGAGTGTGTTTACTATACGATAGTAGTGTCGACAACAGCTCTTGAATTAGTTAAACATCCTTAGTCTTGAATTTTCTCTCTGTAACAGTTTAAGATATGCGTGATTTTCCTGATATCCTGGTATCCGTGGTGCCTCAGGCACATGACTTTACACGAGTAAAAAAATACAATTATACTTTGTATATATGAACCATTTAGATTCAGTGTAAAATTTTTCATAAATAAAATGACCATGACTTACAGGTGTAATTATAAAACAAAGGACATATAAATTAATGATGTTTTTGCACTTGGCCTTCATCTCACCTGATAGTAAGTGACGATAAGGCCGATTAACGATAAGCGTGAGCCTCAGAAGCCTCAAGCTAGTGATACAGTTCCGGAACACAACAGTGCTATTAACACTGCTGTTTGGCAGCAGGTAGCTAGTCAAGCGGACATAGAAAATTACCTACTACACACCAAACCGAGTACCCCCACAGAGGATCAAACTTGGGACTTTCGGATTGTTAGGTAGCGTACGGAGGCAGTTCAACGTACTCACGGTCCGAATATGTTACATAGCAGGAATTCTCAACATGGAAGGTATCAATGGATCTAACAGCGTAAAAAGATATAATACCGCTATGCAAACAATAAATCAGAAAGCTTTTTATAATAACGGTGTATCAAACAGGAATGTTATTAGTACGGCATTATGCGAGTATGTTTTGTAGCTGATAAATCATCGAGGAACACTTAATTTTTTGCAAGTAAATTAGTCATACAAATATTGCACATAATCGCGCAGCAATTTTCAATGCAGAACTTCCGTCTTGCCCCATGAACTCATAAACATCAAATTTAAATTAAGACTGCAACAAAAATATTCACAGATTAAAATAAAATCAGTTAATTAGTTATTCAGTGTTTTTTACATCTCACAGGTCGATTAAGGTTGTGTTCCGTGTATTTTAAATATATTATGCTCAAATTTAATACATGTAAAGGATATAATGCTTCATGGATATGTTATACTCTGCCAGGTTGAAAAAACTGCCAAAAATATACGGGATGTATTGAGTTGCTTTCACCCGGTGGCCTATGTCCAGCAATGGACGTATCCTGGCTGATGATGATGGTATGTCTGGCAATGGACATTATTGACATTATGAAAGCGTGGTCGAGAGACGGATTGGTGATTACAGTGACCATATTATAAAGCTGAGATCTCAAAGCCGAAAAATATACAATTTAACGTGATATGGACGAGCCATATGCGTTTCTAGTGATTGTGAATAATTCAAATTCAAATTCAAATAAACTTTATTGCACACACACACAAAATAAAAAAAAAAACAGAAAAGAAAAGAGAAGAACATAAAAGGTACAATGAAGGCAGCCTTATCGCTAAAAGCGATCTCTTCCAGGCAACCTTGGGGCAGAAGAATCGTGTGATTAAGAAGGGGTAAGTAGGTGGTGCTAAATATATATTAATAAATAAATAAATAATAATATATATATATATATATATTGTGTATATATATACACAATACATACACGATTATGAATAATGATATGATAATGAATAAACAAACAGAAATCAAAGGAGAAGAAGAGAAGAGGAAGGAAGGAAAGAAGAAGAAAAAGGTTTAATTCTAGTGACTAAAAACTTTCTATGAGTTACTACGAGTATCTCATAGACAGTAATACTCCGGTTGTAAGAAACAATTATGTTCTGTGAGATTCATAGCACAACCACAAAGGCATTTAATATATGATATAGTAGCACTTTACAAAGCACTCATATGTAATGAGTCAAACAGTGTATCGGCCAAGTAACGGACGCTGTCAACAATGCAAACGAGTATCGCTGTAGGACCTCAGCAAACAAAGCTTGGCCTTCATTTCACACTTGATGACAATCGAGTGTTCACGGATCCTACACATCTGCTTATATAGACGTCTCCTCATAATAATAACGCCTAGAAGGTGAAAATGAGAGTTTGTGTTTGAGAGAGAGAGAGGCTTTATTCATTAATTGTCTAACAAGTTATTCAAATTAAAAATTCATACGACAACGTTAACATCAGCTGATACACTTCAAACTGCAGAAAAATTTATTTGATTGATTTAAAAAAACTAAGTAAAAGCTTTCATGTAAAAAAACGCATCAAAATCAGTCCATGTATGACTAGCTACGATGACTTAGACAGACAGACAGACATTGGCGTCATACTTAAAATCAAACTCGTCGGGGGTTAGAAATAAGACATAATGTTGGTCAATGAGTATCATTAACATAAAACTTCATTGCAAATTGCAATTTTCATTTTTATACACATGTTTTGATTATTGTTTAAAATTCTATCTAGTGACCATTAGCTGCGTAACGATTAACTGTAGCTGACAATAAAGTTGCGCGTGCGTAAAATTCATTTCCCGCATTCTGGCATATTGCTTATCAAATCCAGGTATTCTGTTTTAAACGATAATATTAAAATAAATGTTGTATGTTAGAGTGTATTCTGAAAGAATTCAAGATAATTTTACAATATCGTGCCTTCACCGTTCTCATACGTCTTATGCTACGCTGGTTCAAATATATCACCAAAAGTGTATCACTTGACCTGTATGTAGCCTTACAACTTGCAAGAAGACCTCCAAATTGGCGCAGTAATTGTGACTTCGTGAGGCATCACGAGATTGTACCAGAGATAGTGCTGTATTAATTACTTGGGAGGATGGAGATAGGTCGATTTATGACCACCTCTCTCTGCAGACTGCAGATATGGTGGCAGATAGCGGTCGTTGCTCACAATGGTGGTGGTTTGGTAAGTCGGCCTTGTACGGAAATGGTACTAGAAGGGACGCATTCAGGAGGGAAACACAGCTCCGTTAGTCAAACACTCGAAATCAAATTTGTTAGGTCCAATTATAGAAAATCTTTGTTTATGCTATTATTTTCTTTAGCAGATTAATTGCTGAGAAATTTACTCGCTCAAATTAAGTGATCATGAAAGCAAGCGTATGTTTTGTAATGTAGATTATGTGGAATAAAAAACTGCAATTTAATAAGATTTATTTCATACGAAGCTTTTAATAATATTTGAGTTATCTCGTATAATAATGTTTCTTATGGTATGCACCCTTATTAAAAAAATATGTTTTGAAATAAACGACATCTAAGAAGTTTTTTGAAATCGAGTAAATATTTACTAGTTTAACGAGTACATATCGATCGAGATAAATCTATCTATCTATCTATATTAATTGCTGGAAAGTCAAAGAAAAATTAGCTTTTTAAAAGAAATTTTTAACTTTTGTGGAGTTTTATAGTGCCTTTTATGGTTTAAAATACAATTTAAACCCCAATCTGATTTGGCTGAGCTACCGTATTTGTTATTCTACCTACATTTTGCACTTATGATTATCTTCATTCTGTTATGTCTCGTACCAGTAAAAAATTGTAATTTGCTCATGTAAAATGTAATAAGTGCTAGTTGAGTACAGAAGAGACGGATACGGGCCTGTTCCTAAGCCAGATTCTTGATCCGGTTGCCTAATCGTAATTATACATGACCACCCATTATTTTATTGAATAATTCAAGCGCTGATTGGCATCATCATGTGAAATAACTGGTCAAGTGGTGACAGTAAGCATAAGTAATGCTATTGATCTTAGACTAAGCTTCATCTTAATACATTTAACTTCAGAGATATTTAGAATTTTGAGTATTCACAAACTAAGTAGTCTTTGTGTTTAAATAATTCAGCTTGCAAGATTTGACCCGAACATACATACATACATACATACATACAAACATTGCAAGTTAAATAAAAGCTTTTAAAAAGTGAGACAGTTGTATACAACATCATGCAACTCAGGGGGACGTGATTATGTGATATTTCATGTAAGTCACATTTCTGTTCAAGATATCTTTAATGGTGGAGAATATTGATTTGTTTATAACCAAGATTATTCAAGATTCACTCACTGTATTGACCTAGTAATATGAACATTACACTCGGCGCGTCACAATATTACATATATGCATATTAAAACTATACTTAATTAGCCTAATTATACTAACCTAAACGTTTAACTAGAAATGAACATTTCATTGGTCAGGCGTAATTATATGAATTCGTTAATACAATAAAGGGACTCATTTCGAAAAATGATTTTAGTTTTTTAATATATTATACGATTGTTTTAAAAGTTTCATGTGTTGATATGATTGTATACGAACCATTACAAGGTGTTTTTGAAATCTGCGTATGAATTATCCTATTCGTAAATTTAGGAAAATAACACTAACTTCCACTTGACTGTTAGTTAATTATTAATTTGGAATTAATGTCAAATTTATCAATAAACCAAGACATAAAAATTTATACATTAAAAAGTGATTTAAAAATTATTATTTATGTAAAATAGAACTTTTTACTGCCGTCATAAGAAAAAAGGGCGCATCTGACAATTTTCATAAAAATGAGTTAAAAACACCCCTGGACTTAGAAAGAAAAGGCGCATCTGCTCAAATTTTTTATTTTTTTGTTATTTTCCAGAATCCATAAGAGTATAAGACGTAATTGCATATAAAAAATTAAGTGTTCAGAAGTTGAAAATACGTATTTGGTGCAACTAAGAAGAGAAGACGTATTTTGTCAGTTACTTCCTACATTGAATCTAATGTTTGTGTCGTTTAAGTAAATGTAAAGACGTATTTGACGCAAGTGGTGATAAAGTCTTTTTTATTTAGGACCGCTTAGTTTCATTTTAGTACCTATTGTAAGTTGGAAGGGCGCATTTGGTTGTTTATGTCTAATTATCTTAGTAACCAATATGATCAAAACACAGCATGTAAGACGCAAGGGACGTTAAAACTTTTATCTAAGCAATAGACAAGTTTTGTTATTACAAATTTGAAGTAGAAAAGGCGCAAGTGATCACTTACGTCTTTTCTATTTCGTTTTGGGTGCACGACGGGGAAGGAGGGGGAAGGAACTAACGCCCGCCTGTCAGTAATTGCGCCTGAGTTGTTCAAGAAGATAGCACGCTTTTCTGGGACCAAAATTCAGCAAGGTAATTAGGCGTAACTTGCTTATTTAAGGATTTTAAAATGAATATTTCGTGGGGATTTTAAGTATACCTGGTAGAGCGTCCATAAAATATTTACAACATTGATGTAAGTTAGGTTCAGCGTCGACAGTTCAAATTCAAATACTTAGAAGTTGGTCACACATACTCGTACATGGCAGCTGATGAATTTCATCACAGAGTTGAATTGGCTATGAAAAAGAAAAAACGAATTTATGACTTTGAAGATTTTCATCAAGCTGTTCTTAGCACGTCTAATATCAAAGCACCGATCACGCACCGATCGTGAAAAAATGAACGTTGAAGATTTCTGTCAATTTAAAGATTGTTCATCTGTTACAGTCACAAGTTACAGAACTCGTCTCCAAGAGCATATTTAAAAGATATTTGTCAAATTACTTTCCGCAACGGACACAATGTGCTTTTTTACAAAACTGATTTCGAGGATGAAGAATATTCGCTCGATTTCTTGAAGCTGAAGAACATTAAAAATGGAATTCCCCATCCTAAACAAAATGATACATTCAATGATACTTCTCAAAGAAAAATGAACATAATTACTCAACTAGGGCCACTAATGCCAAAAAATAGAAGGCTGTTCTGGGAAAATTTACCAGTCAACGACAGAGCAATTACTGATCTCACCAAAATTATTATGAAGAATAATGACTGTTCATGTTTTTATTTTATGTTTTATATTAAGTGCATAATTGTAATTTGACCCCAATATTTTAACGACTTTAACTTAGGTAGGCACTAAATGGGTAAACCCAAATATGTCAAAGTTAATTGTGATTGTTGACTTGATTACTTTTTATAGATAATATAAATAAGTCAGAATTGTCTAACACACAAGATATATAGATTTATTTGGTTTTGATGCTACAAGTAATGGCACTTTAAGTTTTTAACAGGCTAAGATTAGGTTAAGTTAAAGTTTCATTCATGTGATTCTTGCCCAAAAAGTTATAATGATGATATATAAATAAACAAGAAACCGGATCGCTACTTAGTACTACTCGTTATATATTTAACCGACTTTTTAAATTACTTTTATTATTTGTCTTTTTGATAGATTAGATTGCATAGAGGGAAAGTTTAAGTCAGACCTGTCTTACAGGCATAAATTAGATTTGTTTTGTTGTGATGCTAGTAAGTATGGCAATTTAAGTTTTTAATAGGCTAAGATGATGATTAAATTTTAGCTTTTTGTTACATTTCTTGTAAAAAAATTGATCTCATAAAGCACTTGTTTTCATTGAACGGAGTTGGTTATGTCCCACTAAGTAATATTAAATCCCTTTTTAGTCGCAACCGCATTTGCTGTTTGTAAATGCGTCATATGCTAAATACTTTCATATTATTTCTTTTTAAAATTAATAAGGAGAAAAGCAGTATATGACCATTTGCGCCGGCGGCAGTTTGACGGCAGTTTAATAATATCATTCTCATGTTATTTGTTACTATAGAGGTATTGTAATGATTTCAACACTCGCCAGTTTAGAATGTGATGACTCTGTTTATGTCGTACACTCGTGTAATAAAATATGTACTCACTTCTGTAGGACGACATATTCACCTTTAATTATATTTTCTTCAATACACTGCATAGGGACAAGATACAAAAATTAGTACATATTGTTGTGCTCGACTGTACATAAAGGAAAAGAACCCGCACAAAATATGTGAGAAAAGCTGTTCAGTCGATTTGACTGTTCGTTGGAAATATTTTATTTTAATGTTGAGACCACCACGTTATAAATGATGAAGAAAAAAAAATTATCTTTATCACTTTTGATCTTATATCCGTGGCCTAGTTAATTACCTCCGTGGCTACACGTTTTGACCCACAATCCAGAGTTCCCAGGTTCGCTTCCCAGTGGTACTCTGTTTGACTTTTGAAATATGAAAATTCGTTCGGTCAATTTGGATCAAGTTATTGACTGTGTAAAGATGACTTGCGATATATATTTACATGGCGGTGGTAATAGCAAGCCCATTCGTGCCAACGATGTCTTATGTTCAGCAGTGGACTTATGCAGATGATCATTAACAACAGCATATTAGCTATCTCCTCTGTCCGATAGCCCCTCAAACGAGCGAGATGGGTGACGTTTGGTATTGCACAAGACTATCTGGGCCAAGCGTCTGCGCATCATTCCGTGCGTCCTTGCTGCCCGATGCCTTGTCATTATAGCGCGCAAGAGTCGCTAACATAATGATGAAACGTTTCCTACGTATTGCGTTTTCTTGAGCTTTGTCAGGGCACGAAATCATCACGTAATGAGTGGCGGATGTTTCTGATTAAATTTGAGAAAGCAGTTTATTTCAATAAAGCTAAAAAAGAAGAATTTTTTTTATTTTTGCCAGTGAAGAATTTAACTAAAACTAGCGGCCCGCCCCGGCTTCGCACGGGTGGAGATTTATTTTGGCATACATGTAGAGCAAATGTAATCTGTCTAGATCATTCTTTCCAATGTTTCTCCTTACAACACCAATTATGCAAAAAAACTCATGAGACGCGCCTGCGACCATTACAACAAAACATTATGCAGCGTTGACATATTCTCATCAAGTATGGCAATATATAAAAAAAGAGTTACTGAAATATTGTATGATTTGTAAATTCGTTATTGTATCATATTAGTTGTAGTATAGTATTGTAGTTTCGTATTTGTGCATTAAGCTTCCATCCCTTGCGTAGTTAAGTTATATCATAGTTTGTAATCATTAATGAAACTTTAGGTTAATTTGTTTATCTGCCACATCTGTATGAAAAATGTGTATATAACTGTTTGTTTCTTAATAAATAAATAAATAAAATCATTACAGAAATTTTCAGATCTTTCCATAAGTTCTCATGAGAAGTTCACATGAGTAAGACAAGGACAGATATATATTTTTCACATTTTTGCCACCCACAACGACTCACTTCCACACATCGCGACCAAACTCCCTTACTTTCAAGAGACCAATTTCATTCATCGTCCAAAAATAATTCTATTCATTTTTCTCAGGAAACACAGCATATGCATATAAATATAAAACTATAAACACAAATACTTTCGAATATTTCGAAATCCTTACCCCCGGAGACCAGTATCTTACGAGACACCAATAAATTGTATAAAGTCCTTTCAAAATTTCTCAAACCTTTCTGCACGAACCTAACTGCAAAGTATCGAAGTTACTTAAAGTCTTACACTAATAAAGATAAAATAAAAAGTTAAAAGTAGTTCAACCGGTAACACCTGCATGTTACATAAAAGTCCTTGGATTATTATCACTAACAAACAGCTATACTATAAATTAAATATATAATAAGACCTTCGGAGCTGGTTTTATTTTGTATCACCAAAGCGGGTAAACGCCCCAGTATGGATACTAGACACTTTTAAACACAAAGTCACCTTCAAATCAATTCGTTGTGTGTTTAGGTCTGAGATTTGCTACTGGTTTTGGAGAAATTTTATGCATCTATTATGCGAATAATGGAGTCATCTGTTGGACTAAATAACCACCCAAATGCTAGCCGATTATGATATTAAATTAATTTTATAGATAGGTATACATGGTAATAGACCTTAAGGTTATTCGCTCGATAAAGGTTTCATACTAAATTTATGTTGCCATAATCTTTTAATATAAAATATATGGCTATGTGAAGTGCAGTAATTATCTAAAAACATCCGACTTTCTAGAAGACCACAATTTTCATTTTTAAAAGCTTTTCACACACAGTGTTTCTATAATAATAATAATAATAAAAGAGGTTTATTCATCACAAATTCTTAAAACTAACAATTGAACATCGTATATTATATATGTATGATGAATGGGCTAATAGCTCAGCATATGTCTAAGAGGTTCAATACCTCGAAGACGCTGTTATTCTGCTATTGCCTGAAAATTACAAAGTTACTAAATATTGTGGACATTCAAATTTAAACTTTGACACACTAAAACTATTTATTTATTTATTATACTAAGATTACGAGTACCGTCTAGCCTACCATCTAACACAAACAGAATACAATACTAAAACACTTCTTATACATTATGAACGGATATCGTACTATTCCCAAGGTCCTGGAAAAAGTTTTCGATTGCTGAATTTCAGATGAAGAACTAAATTGCTGTTGCCAAGTTACAAGAAATAGTTTGTATTTATTTATAAACGTAGACACAGTTCTAGTATTGTTCAAAGTGCCATCTAAGGACCATTATCTGCGGCTATTGTAGCTGTTATATTTTAAGGTTGTACGTTAATGATATTCATTTCGCGACACTAGAATTTCATCTTCTACTTTTAGGTAATTACTTATCAAAGCCAGCTATTCTATTTTAAAAGGTTATGCCAACATAAATTTAGTAAGTTTAAGGTGATAATTGATACAAATTTTATTTTCTGTCCCCGATATTTGGCGTTAAAGTGTTTAAATAATTTATTGTGATGTTTTAAGATCAAGGCTGATTGTCAAACTTCCGCGAAAATAAAAAAGAACAAAGGGCCAAGTTCATTGTCCGCGAATTTGACATTATGAATAACTTATGCCTGACATGTACAGCTGGCATGCACCATTGCGACAAAACGCTAAGATCACTGTTGGCTATGTGGTCACAGCTTTAGAATAAAGTCATCCAGTGTCATCCCATGGGCGTCGTAAAAGACGAAAAATATATATGGGTTTCAGATTCTGCCTATGAATAATCAAAGTTTTACTACGATCACCAATTTGTCTACCATGCAAGGTGATATTGGCAGTTTCAAAATGGTAGTCTATGATGTAGACTCATGTCTAATAGTGAATTTCTACAGCTGATGATGCAGCGTACTCCTCAATGTGCCTCCCTTATAAATCACCATGACAAACCGACTTTATTAACTAATTTTGCGTAATAAAAACGCTTTTCCAGTTGATTTCTGAATGCAATATATTCTTAAGCATATTTACGAATTGACTTATTGATGTCACATTGTTTAGATTGAATATATATTAATTCGTGCACCGTGTAATGCTGTGGACATAGTCAAAGAGGTTATAAAATGTTAAGCAATCAAGTGATTAGAAATTACTTAATTAGCAATCCAAAACAAGCGTGTCGTCAGCAAGATATTAGGTAAACCTGACAACAATAGAATTGTCCATATCGAATCTGACTCGTTTCATTTGATTTACCAATTAAAATAACCGACAAATTCATCCGTTACTTTATTGTCTGACATCTACCAATTCTTTGGAAGTCTTATTTTTTCGACATGTTAGAAAAATAATGCTTAACAATGTAGTTTTGTAAAATACAATACAATTCGTAAGGAGCATTCATTAGAGCTTTGTTCGGTGGTTGTTACCTCACCAAATATGATTTTCATAATGTTAGTTATTCATATTCAGTACGGAACCCTCGGTGCGCGAGTCTGACTCGCACTTGGACGGTATTTTTATAAGTATGATGAGGTTCACTTGGATTTCATTTCAACTGATGATAAGTGACGATGAGGCCGTCGTATGTAAAGCGTGCAATGCGCACCCGTGCAATCTAATATAACTAACGAGTAAAATAAGAAATTGTAATTATAATTAAAACATTGAAAATTATTTCAGAAATGATGAAGGCAAGCAAAACGCGGCAGTTGCTGTGGCTGGGGCTGACTGTAGCCGCTGCAGTTACCACCTGCTTCTGCAATCCTGGTACGTCACACATAAATTCATACTTGTTTTGTTTAATATGTTTCTATCTGATAGATAGATCGCAATAGAGCATGCTAAACTAAATTTAATTTACTTTTACTAAGTAGTTAACAATGATGAAACATTTTTCCCTACTCGTCACTGGTAACAGGTAAAACTATAAAGAAGCTTGTTGTTAACTGAGTATTTTTCAAACAGTTCCAATAATCATAGTAACAAGATAATAAATAAACGTATTTTCAACCCCCGACGCAAAAGAGGGGTGTTATAAGTTTGACGCCTGTCATCTCTTTCTGTCTGTCTGTGGCATCGTATATCTCGAACGGGTGGACCAATTTTGATGCGTTTTTTCGTGAAAGCAATTTTCGTTTAATTTACTTGTTACAACGAGCGTATTTGTGCAAATCGTTGAGCAGGACACTCCTCCAAGACATGCGCCAGGATTTAGGGGACTAACGAAAGAATTAGTACGCCAGCCAAGTTGCTGGCAACCTAGAAGTCTAACATAAAACTTAATCATTTTACAATGGGGAAGATGCATGGAAGAATATTTTTGTCTAAATCGATAGTCCATGTAAAAAGGTAAATACCTCAACCATTTTTTTCCCGATACCACTAATACTTTTTTTACTACAACCCGTCGAAAAGTAATTCTAGTCGCGCGGTGCTAAAACGCTCCATATAAATCTGGTGACATTTGTGACGTCACACGTATTTTAGAGCGTTAAAATGTATGGAGCTTGTTGATATTTTGAGTTATCTCGTAAAATGTCTCGTTTATGTGTTACGCCAAGCGTCGGTGGCGCAATGGATAAGGCGCGGACTCTCAATCTGAGGGTACCGGGTTCGAATCCAGCCGTGTACCTATGAGTTGTTTTTCAATTCAAGTACATTATCCGATTGCTTAACGGTGAAGGAAAACATCGTGAGGAAACCTGCATGTCTTGAACAAGGCATGTGAAGTCCGCCGATCCGCACTGGGCCCGCGTGGTGGACTATGGCCCATACACTCTCTGTAGGAGGGTAGGCCTGAGCCCCAGCAGTGGGGACGTATATAGGCTGTTGATGATGATTGATGATGTGTTATATACCCCTATAATAAAGTTTTCAAAATGCAATGAGAAAACTAAATCTAATAAGCATTTTACTATTCGAGGAACTAAATTTTTGAGACATTTAGTCCTTGCGAAATCCAAATAAAAAAGCAAAATTTTTACGTGTGTTTATTTTGGTGGGATTTATTTTAATGTCCGTTAAGCTATAAAATACAATTCAACCCAATCTAATTTGGTTGCATCTTCCCTATTGAAACCTATCCTGAACCATAAACATAAATTACGTGTGCCCATTGACAACTCATCACGACAAGATCAAGTAGGTCCGTGTAGGACTCGTGACTGTCCGTCCAACTTCGAGTGAATACCATGACGGTGGCGAGTTGACAACAAAAACTACATCAACACATCCTGTTGCAGGCCCACAGCCCACACATCCGTGAGTGGGCGTGGCTCGGTCTCGGACGCAACGACAACGCCGCTAACGATACATCGCATTAACGCAACGCACCCGAGTACATGTTCCATTGTACACTAGTTTACATATAAGGTTTTTACACCTGTAAGGTAGTCTTTACAGGTTTTGCGTGATTTTTCTGAACTTTTTCTGTTTGTTTTGCACTAGTTCTTTTTTAGGGTTCCGTGGTCAAACAAGGAACCCTTATAGTTTGGCTCTGTCCGTATGTCTGTTCGCGGCTTAGTTCAGAGACCCTTATTACTAGAAAGCTGTAATTTGGTATGGTTACAAATATTAATCACGTCGACAATTTGCTAGGATAAAACCTTGAAAGGTTTTTTTGGGTCTTCCCCATTGCGTGTATCGTTAAATAGGTCTTTCAAAAGTATTGAGAAATATTCAGCTTATAAATGATAATTTTTGTCTGAATTGAACGCAACCAGAACGGATTTTTAGCACGACAACATGTATTAACTAAAAATTTAAAAACATTACTTCACGTGTACCACAATGAAGGATCTATTGCAGAAAAAACATTGATATCAAGGTCAAATTGCATAACAAACCTTGTTAATGACAGTTACTCGTATATTTTCACAACCAAATCTTCGCGCGTTGAAATCTTTTCTACTAACCATGGAGCTAGTTTAGCCAAATTATAATGTTCATTATAAGTTAGTTTTAAGTAGTCGATGCTTAAATTTCAAATAGAATAATAAACTTGAATCTGTATTGATCTGACCTACTATCCGCTTAGGCCCACCGTAGTCTCTTATGACTTATTTATGAGTTGTGAACCGCTTGTTACGACTTAAAGCACGCATTTATAAATATTTATTAGCACGAAAATATCATAACACATCGTTCTAAATTGTAGAACCTATATTTACTGAATGATACTACATGCCTATCACGATTTTAAATAGTTGTATTCATTGGCCCTTGTGGCAATAAAATCCCATAAAAGTTTAAATTATAAAAGATGATAAATTTATTTAATTACCAATACCGTTATTATTGAAATCCGTATTCAACATCATCAACAGCCTATATACGTCCCCACTGCAGGGGCTCAGGCCTACTCTCCTACAGAGAGTGTATGGGCCATAGTCCACCACGCGGGACCAGTGCGGATTGGCGGACTTCACATGCCTGTTCAAGACACCTGCATGTCCTCACGATGTTTTCCTTCACCGTTAAGCAATCGGAAAATGTACTTGAATTGAAAAACAACTCATAGGTACACGGCTGGATTCAAACCCGGAACCCTCAGATGGATAGTCTGTGCCTTATCCAAAGCACCAGTGACGCTTGTTTCAATTCAACATAGCCTTATTTAATTGATACTTTTAGCCTGGCATGTTGTCTGTCTGCCGCCAAGCAGCATTGTTAATAGCACTGGCTTTGTTCCGCTTATGAAAGATAATATAGCCGTGCCTCGCTATCATGAGTCTTAAGGTGAGGTAAAGAACTTTGTGCATATTGTTCAACGTACTTATTGACCATACCCGTTGTGTGTAAGATTAACAATAGCTTTTAACTAATCCACGCGGAATATAGTCACACATTTTTAAGGCAGTCAAAATACATACACACACAATAAAATTACAAGTAAATGCGTTCAAATAGACCTGGAAACTGACTTCAATTGCCCTGAAAGTCTACTTTTATTAATGCAAATTTTATATTTATACCGTTTTCTCATGGATGCAATTGTAAGAACTGGACTAAATTGAAATGGAACCACACGGAAACCACCACCGTTTCAAATTAAAAAGAAGCATCCAAATCGGTTCACCCAGACAATAGTTCTGAGGTAACAAACATATATAAAAAAACTTATACGACGAATTGAACCTCCTCTTTTTTTGAAGTCGGTTAAAAATAGTATTTATTTTCTACTACAATTATTTAAAACTTGCATATAATATTAATCTTGCTTATGATAGTGTAGTTACTATATAAATATTTGTACGATTACACTAGATTAGGTTTAAGAGAGTTAATTTGTTAATTCATATTAGTAGTAGTCGGCTCTACGCAGTAGGCCTCTCCAAATCTTTCCATAATCAAGAACGCAACTCCTCTTTTTCCGATCGTCGATAAGATTTGATTGTTACATTCGTCGAGCTATGTTGGTGACCCTAGTTCGTCTACGGATTTACCATTCCTGATTTTATCACGTAGAAAAAATCCGAACGTAGCTCGATACATAGCTCGCTGAGTGACTTTGAGCTTGTTTATGAGCCCACACTTAAGACCACGTTTTGGTTCCGTATGTCATCACTGGCAACACGCACTGATTAAATACTTTTGTGATGATATTAATTTAAATATCATAAATAGAGGGAAAATGCATGTACATCGCAATTAGCTTTGTCTTTCAACTAGTACCAATTCGCTAAATATCAGGGAAGCTATATTCACTAAAGGAAAAAATATTTTCAATCGCATGACATAAGAGTGTTTTAATGACGTCATTCGATTGAACACATTCCTGAGCTGTGAGATTGTAAGAGTCCTCACGTAACTGCACCCGTCTCATTATAACTATATGATAATCTGATAATTTTATTTGCTGCTCCAGTGAATGTGAATCACAGATCCTTGTAAAACATTGCATTTGGTTTCCACCAGGGTTATACGATGAGTCAGGCATAACATTATACACTAAAGAGCTAAAAATAATGTCAACCTTATTGATAGAAACTGTGACACACGCTAGAAAACCGAAGGTCGCTTTTTATTATGTTCAGTCTTATATAAACTATAAATAATATATTGAAACCGATGATTATTAAAAGGACTGAATGAGGTTATTCACTGAGGCCAGATGGTGGATTTCTTTATGTTATGTATTTGTCAAACTCGTGCGCAGACACACAATAAAATAATAATAAGTTAATCGCGAATGGTCAAAACGTTATCACATAACTATTATTTAACATGTTATGAACTCTCATTTTAGTAACCGCCTCCGTGATCAAGTGGCCCCCACGCTTAATGATATAGAATACTAATAATTATTATTTATTATTTTTGATTATTAATGAAGAAATTTCCACGCAAGCAAAGTTGCGGGCGTCCTGCTGTTCGTATAAAAGGAGATGTAACCGGTCCAAACTGGAAAGGGTTCCGCAACCAAAGGGTAATAAGGGACTCTATTCTACTCCGCTGTCCATCCGTCAGTCTGTCTGTGACCAGGCTGTATAGTGTATATCATGGACAGTGACAGACAGTAGAAATTTTCACCTTGACAGTTAGACACTTGAAATTTTCAAAGATGATGTATTTATGTTGCCGCTATGATAAAAAATACTAAAAACCAGAATAAAATAAATATTTAAGAGGGATCCCATACAACAGACATGATTTTTTGCCGTTTTTATAGATAATGGTACGGAACCCTTCATGCGCTAGCTAGCTAGCTAGCTAAATAATTGTTTTAATAACTAGATGTAATCACAAAGCTATCAATATAAAACTCTTTAAGGGCTTAATAGAAACAACTATGAAGGCTTTTTAATACCACGAATCTAAGTGACCTTTACGATACCGAGATCAATAGAAAACCCGTATCGCCTGTTGTAATCGGTATCCGGAACACTTTACGTAGTTAACGGTGTCGGGGCGTGAACTCCGGCGTGACGTCAGGATCTTGACATTTGCGGCGCGTGCGCAACACAAGACGATCGAGCATTTCCCCGCGACCTTGGACCTTCCGCTTCCGGAGATAGGTCAAGGACGTTTACGTTAACTAGGGTCAAGATAACAATAAGTCATAACAATAAACGGTTCAGTAAATACGTCACATTTCAATTTGCTATGCTATGTTGTCGGGGTGTGTATTTAGTCACGACTAATCTGTTACATATTTTATTGTACTATATACTTTTTCCCGCGAATTTATTCAAATGTCACCACTTATTCATCACAATTGACTGCATGAGTTCACTGTTAGACATGATCCTCCCTCATAGAACGACACATTTGGCTTAATATGACGGGATTCGCCATAATCACCACGCTTAGCAGGCCGATTGGTGATCGCAGTACGATGTTGTTGTTACATGCATTCCATGAGTCCCATTTTGCGGTAGCCAATGACCACTAAATAGATCAGGGTAAGAATAGCCCAGTAGCAGGCTCCCTGCATGCCATGAGAGAGATTTTGGTGTTAGGGTGTGAGATATGAGGGTTTCTAGGTGAGTGTGAAAGAGTGGAGAGTGTGTTATTTTACATAGTTTATACATACATATATAAATACAATACGAACCTTTGTACAACTTTTCAAGGCAAAGCTTCTTTTTACTCGCCTTCAAATGCTATATAGATTAAGATCCCCTCTAAAATCATTCGTAATAGCATACTTTACCTTTTTGCACACGTTATAAGATTATACCTCTGCAATAGACATTTAAATCTTCAATCAACGTTAAGATAAGAGGAATCAATGAGCACCGGATGCAGACTAGATAATTACAAACATAATACCGGTTTCGTTCAGGAATTAGACCGCGTCCATTAGCGGATTATTATTGTGTTAGTATTTTTAGCACGTACGATCGTAAGCAATTAAAGTAAATGTATATGGGGATAGACACTTCACTTTCACTACTGGTCATTCCAGAGGTTTCAAGGTTGTTGGTTGGTTGCAAAAGTGATGATCAATCATCAACAGCCTATATATGTCCCCACTGGAGGGGCTCAGGCCTACTCTCCTACAGAGAGTGTATGGGCCATAGTCCACCACGCGGGCCCAGTGCGGATCGGCGGACTTCACATGCCTGTTCAAGACATGCAGGTTTCCTCACGATGTTTTCCTTCACCGTTAAGCAATCGGATAATGTACTTGAATTGAAAAACAATTCATAGGTACACGGCTGGATTCGAACCCGGTACCCTCAGATTGAGAGTCCGCGCCTTATCCATTGCGCCACCGACGCCCTCAACGTGATCAATCAACGATGATCAATAATGAACTGAAAGTTGCTACATATGATATCAATAAGTTAAGGAAAATTCTGCTTCGGAGCTGTCCTAAAAATATCAAAAACATGAGCCTTGCTTAGACCAATCTTGACATTGCATGGTTACCAGTGGCATATGAATAACTATAGAATGGAATCTCCTTAGTGAATGCTCCAAATGTCGCCTCATACTACTACTAGTAAAAAAAGGTAAAAGTAAAAAATGATTTATTGTCCAAAACTACACCAGTGATTAATGCATCAACATACAAAACCCACTACAGTCATACATACAACAGAATTATTGATCAGCCAGTGCTTAAAACATGACTGTAGCATAAGCATCGTTCTCCTCCCCCTAGTTCCCCTCTCACCCTGTAAATGACTCCGATACCGCTATGGTTGATACATACGCGTTAACAGATACTAACGGACGCAACGTGTACGAGCGAGCCCTTACTCACTTGTATAAGAAAACGTCAAACAGTTAGGTTATTTACCTTACATTAAACGTGTCCGGAGCGAGAGTTTCATTTCTATAATAACTAGTTTTCCGTAGTAGAAAATCCGCAGACGAACGAAGGTCACCGACATAGCTCGACGAGTCAGTGAGATGAAGTGGCAATGGGCAGGCCACATCACTCGAAGAACCAATCCGGTTGGGAGTAAATGTTCTCGAGTGGCGACCACGTACCGGGAAACGTCTAACGGGGCGTCTCTCTACTAGGTGGACCGACGACCTGGTTAAGGTCGTGGGGAGTCGCTGGGTGCAGGAGGCTCGGGGTCGGTCGATGTGGCGTACTGTGAAGGAGGCCTATGTCCAGCAGTGGACGTTCCCAGACTGATGATGACTAACTAGTATTATAAGTTATTCTTATCCCTTATTCCCACCAGAAAAGCTTATTAGTGTGTACTTGTAATTGACTATTGGGTTGAGTTGGTAATCGCAGCAAAATTTTGGCGGTATGGTACCCTGTAACTCAATTGAAATGCATCATACCTCAGGAACCGACTCATCCAAGCGCTAAACCTGTAGTCACGCTTTTAAGTCAAGCTTTTCTTTATTTTCTTACTGTATATTACATCCTTGTGTTGTACTCGAACAGACTTGAAAACCTTCATATAAATCTATCAACTAGGACAACGCCTTGAAGTTTAGTTTTTGTGCGCTCACAATAATGGGCCAAGGGCTGTCTGCAATTACATCTAATGATAGTTAACTATATCTAACATCACGAATCCAATCCCGAGATGATGGTCCTTCGATTTCCGTACAATCTAAAAAAATGAAATTGTGCTTAGGTGAAAAAATAAATTGATTCAATAACGTAAACCGTTCAATGATTATTCAGTAAGTACTCGTACATTGCCGTTACTACAAACTTCATTTAGGTTCAATGGATGGTTGGGAGGTTTTAATATTTTCCAAACAAACCAGTTCAGTTTTCGTTTTAAAAACTGTAGCACGTCGTGGTAAAATTCGATAGAGTTGATTATACATCAAGCATGTCAGGAATGAAATATCAATTCGATCATCTTATTGATACATAAGCCATGCGACAAATAAATAATCAAAGTTATTAGGATGGGGAAGGCTGGAAATCAAACAGTAAAATATCTCTAAAAACAGAGCCATAATCGACAATATTGCTAAGAATCTTTGGTGGCAACATTTTTTTTTATTTGTGGTGAAAACTCAACATATTTAGATATGCTAGAACCTATAACAAAATGTATTGCTTACTTGTCCCATATCTCTGAACCAATACTATAGTGTACCTATGTTCGTTGACGCAATATAAGGTTTAGAAAATTGGAGTGATATTCGAAAAATATAGTTTTGCAATTGCAAAAGCCTATCTTAGATATCGCCGAGATTATTTGGTCCTAAACACCACGCTTGGCAGGCGCATTGGTGATCACAGTAAGATGTTGCTATGGGTAGATGGCGCTGACAGTCCATCTACTACTTTTTCCCTGAGTTATGGGTTGATCCGATTCAAGAGATATTTTGAGCATCTGTGAAATCTACATAGTTCGAGTACTTGCACGGTGTGAACTAAAAGTGCATTCGTGAATGAATCAGTTCCGCATGCCTGGGATACATCGTGACCTTTATGTCTGTGACCAATTAAAATGAATACATGATCCACTTCCTGTAATACCGCCTAATGTAACGCGTACGAGTATAGCATTCTGAAATGTAACATATTAATGACGGGTATAATATAATATATATAATATAAGATCTAGTTACAAATGTACGTATTAAATACATAATTAATTACACAGTCACAGAAATCCGCATTATTACCTTACTTTAAACGCGTCCGGAGCGAGAGTTTCATTTTTATAATAACTAGTTTTCCGTAGTAGAAAATCCGTTGACGAACTAAGGTCACCGATATAGGTCAACAAGTCAGTGAGCTGAAATGGCAATGGACATGGGCAGGCCAAATCGCTCGAAGAACGAATAACCGATGGAGATTAAGAGTTCTCAAGTGGCGACCACGTACCGGGAAAAGTATCCTGGGCCGTTCCCCTATAGATGGACTGATGACCTAGTTAAGTGTAGCATACCATGGAGGAGACCTATGTCCAGCAGTGGATGTATCCCGGCTGATGAAGAAGTTACAAAAAAGTGATGATTAGCTATTTCTTAACACTCTTTGTTGGTATTGACCATCAACTTGAATTTTTTAATGTTTTTTGATGATGATACACTTTTGGATTTTTGTGTCACAAAATCAAATGCTTTATCAAGTGTAAAGAATGCATATTTCACCATGTAACTATGATGACAGACAGAGAGACAGATAGATAGACGTAAACAGCGTTAACTAAACCGTTCCGGCTCCGTTCGGATTCGGAACTATAAAGAATGTAATAGGACATGAACATCCATCCTATCCTATCAAAGGTCATTCAAACACTTGCCATCACTAATCGTTGTACCTGCATCCTATCACGAACTACATAGCACGTTGTCTGTGTACTGTCACGCACAATGCGCGGACGCAGCGGTTGTCACGATAGTGAAAGCCGGTTGAAGGCCGTCGCGATTTGACTTGGCGACGGCGGATACTGACGACTCAATACTATGTTACTGCACTTATGTAAGACTACAGTTTTATTATAGTATAGATAACACTGTTGCCTGCAATCTATAGAACTACATATTTAAAGTGCTTAAAAATAACTTTGGGACCGACTTCAAGTTCTCACTTAGGGGTAGAAGATTTGCATCAAATTTAGATATAATAAAAAATAAAATCGATCAACAAAATCAAACCGAAATTGTTGAAATTTTTCCCCCTTGGGGGCGAAATACGTACTGCTTTATTTATTTTAGTTTAATTTATGGGAAGTAAAATGCTATAAAATAAGTTCCCATATAAAATAAGTTCACATTAATCTTCCTCTGATTAATATATCTTATTTACACAGTCTTTAAAAAGAACTGGTAGTATTTTCTTTAAACTGAAATGGGATCACTTTTGCCATATCGCACATATGTAAATAGAATCATCCAATAGTATACAATTGGCAGACATACAACTGACTTAAGTGAGAACCTCCTACTTATAAGCGGTTGGTTGAAAATGATTTTATACCCAGGTTGAGCAGTGGACGCTTCCTACCTAAGGATGAAGATTTTAATTTCGCTTCTCAAGTAACAGTTTTTAGAATGTTACGTGTACACACGCATGTATAGAATCTTAAAAAGTGACAGATTATTCACTACTGTAATCAGTGCGTTTGTAATTTAAAAAATATTTTTCAATTAATAGACCAGGAGCACATATTCGATGCGAAACAGAGTCTAAGAACAAACTTTAAGCCGGATTCACGGAAAACACATAATACGTATTCAAGAATGCTTGCCCTATAATTTGAATCTAATTTGTAACGAAACTTGATTATATATCTCACGATTTGTATCAAGGAAGCACTTCGATTAGAACAGGGGCAAGTCTTCGGCGTGTAGGCGTGCGGAAGTCACAGAAGACGTCTCTGCAACAAAGTAGATCCTTATAAATGATACACATGCGAATAGATATAAACCGTAACATGTTAGTTTCCTGCTCAACGGGATTTCTTTCGATAAAGTATTTAATTACGACGTTTATTCTGTTCGACTGTTCATTATAACTTTGTTATAACCTAGAAATGGACTCTTATATTTAGTGTCGTCGCCGAGACATGGTTTATCTCGCAAAAATAAGTATTTGATACGTAAAACCTTTATTTTAGAGCTGAAGCATGACCTGTTAGCCATCTAGCAGGTAGAATGAGACAATACGTAGTCTGTCTGTTTTTGAAATTTTCAAACGACTCCAAAAAAGGAGACATTTTTGTTTGTATGTTACGCGATAAGTCCGCCATTTATGAAACGATTTTGGTGATTCTTTTTGTTTGGTATAACATACTTCAGAGTGGCCCAATATAAATTTTATCGAAATTCATTTAGCGCTTTTGAGAAAATCAACAAAAATGATCATTCGGCCTGCAATGGTAAACATGTTAGGGTGATTGTTGTAGACTTTCTGGGTATTTGAAGTCGGTTTCTAGTTTCTTTGCCGGTGTCGTTACGAACTAAATGTGACAATTGTAAAATTGTGCTTTGTACTCGAGTACAAAAATATGCATCCACTTTTGTACCATGTCACATTCACACTTGCTTATGCCTATGCAGTCAGTTGAGGGAAATATCAATTAAAGATGAATGTCACATGGTTCAAAATTGGATACATATTTTCGTACTCGAGTGTACCACACAAACGATCGTAATCCAAAAACATATTGCGATATCGCATGTCCAACAGTTCACTCATTTAGGTAATTGTGATGATGCTTTTTACAACTGCTTTGTTTACTGTAAATATATTTTCTAATTTTCTGTAATATAAAAGTAAACATGTAAATGCACGATGCGATGGTGCGGTGCAGTGATGTGAAACAAATTCATAATATTAATGTAATATTTTTACTGCTTACTTTACTGCTGTACATATTTAGCTACTCACTAATTACTTCCTTATTGCAATCATTACACGCCTGCTTAAGCTTAACCATTTATCTTCTTTTCAACATAGGACAAAAAGACTAGCTTAAATGCCTAGTGACTATTCGTAGCTTAGTTGCGCTGTATATTATTAAAGGCATTTTATGATCGTTCTACAGTGGCCCAATTGTCATGCTTGGCACTGGTGATGAGGCAACAGTATTATTTTTAGGGATGGAGGGGGGGAGGCGACTTTTTCTAATCGGAAAGGTAGTAAGTAATGATTAAAAAAGTCCTTAATACGTAGGACTTCTACCCTAAGAATAATAGCACTTAAAGTCATCACATGACAAGTGACATGACATTTCCAGCTCGTTAGTGGTCAAGTTCGAACCTGTGCTTTTAGATTTCTATTTAAAAGACTGGCGATCCTTGTCAAGGACGCGGGGAGTCGCTGGATACAAGTGGCTCGGGGCCGGTCACGGTGGCATACAATGGGGGAGGCCTATGTCCAGCAGTGGACGTTACCCCAGCTGATAATGATGATGACTATACAGACGCTGCTTTATGCCACAGAATAAACAAACATTTCCATGACCGCTATCACTATTTTATTAATATTTTCAAGTAAGTTACCTGTAGGAGGTGGTTCCTATGGCGTATTCCATCGCTTCACTGGCTCGGAAATTCCCCACTACTACTACACTTCCACACTCGTCCACGGCGCTCGTGACACTCTGTAATTGACACTCTGACACTGACTTTTAACAAACCAACCCAGAGACACACGAGACAGTGTGAGTACGCTATGACACATATTATGAGATTATCCTAATCTAACGCCGCTAAAGAACGCCTGAAATTTGTTTTGGTAATTGTGTGGTTCATTTAATCAGAAAAGTTAAATTTTAAATCGACAGTAAAACAACTGCATACTGAATGCTTGAAAATTCTTTTCGCTGCATTCGATTGTTGAAAGTCATTGAGAAGCATTGAGATCCATTTATTTTTGCAATTTAAATTCATGTAGGTACCTTTTGCAATAAATTAGTCCTCGAACATTCAACAATATTCGTATTTTAATTAAATTCGCACATTGAAAGAGAGCGGCGCGATTTAAAATAATAAATACGCAACAAGCTATCTTTTAATTTATCGATGTTCATTTCATTTTATTAATACTCTCATTTTATTTTAGCAGTTACATATGTTTATCATTAAGTGGTCGAAACAAGAGAGGCTATATGTCCAACGCACTGTATTCCCACAAAGCTACAATCTGGTTATATTAAGATACTAGCATCCGCCCGCGACTTTGTCCGCGTGTACTTCAGGATTTATTCTACTTGTTCGATAGGCATAGAAGGCATCTATCTCCATTTCCAGCATAAGGTACAAAATAGTGTTTATTCTGTTACGTAGGCTAATAGTTTAAAGAAACAAAAGAAATTTCAATATCTGAAGTAGTACATTCAAAAAGTCTTCACACTAATATTATAAACGCGAAAGTTTGTATATACGAATTACATATTCTATGGTCGGTTGCTAGGCAACGCGTTTTTGTTATGCCAAAATTGCCCATGTAATCCCGCTAATATTATAAGTGTGATTTTGGACAATTTACACAATATGTCTTTAGAAATTATAGCCTATATGTTATTCTGATGTATAAGCTATGTTATTGTAAAGTTTCATTCAAATCCATTCAGTAGTTTTTCCGTGAAAGCGTCACAAACATCCAAACATCTAAACATCCAAACATCCAAACTTTCACATTTATAATATTAGTAGGATGAGTGAACATCCAGCCATCGTAGGCCACACTGTCCCTTACCATCAGGTAAGATCGTGGACAAGCGTTATCTTTCAAGTATTATCTAATCAAAATTATTGTAATACTTGTAATTTTCGTTATACGTTAATTTTAAAATAATATTAAATAATTATTATCTGTAAGAACTTCTTCACGCTGTAGAACTTCTTCATAATGTTTTACTCATTTTTGAACATTGTGTAGCTCGGAGCTACAAATTTACAGGACTTTATAATGCCAAGTGGAAGCCGGTACTTGAAAGAAGACCTGAGTTAACAGCATAACGGTTTTTTAACTAAATAAGACAATTCTGTTTTACTTTTTTTATAACATTGATTTCAAGAAGGAATTATCTGCCAGTATACTCGTAATTTGTTATCTACTCGTGCTTGCGCAAATATAAAAACGACGTTTATCTTTTTTTATTTTATTAGGATCATAATTTCGTGTCTTAACGTAATGCTTATAAAAACGGTCAAATCCGAATAGGCGATTAAAAGCAAATGATGTGTGCAATGATCTCATTTTATTCAAAAGCTTTTATTAGTGCAAAAACCCGGACTGTTATAAATGTTGGGCTTGATTGAGGTGAGGATTCCGGACCTAGTTTTTGCTTCCAACCGGACGTAGACGGTCGGAGATTATGTTCACAGCTTTTTAGATGACTGTATTTGATGATGACGAATTTGTTACTATACCAGACCATGAGCAGACAATATTAACGTTGCCTTTTATCATCAATCGTTGTCGTCATTTTTAAAATGGGATATCTTGTGCCCGAGCTCCGCTAGCAATACGCACGGTCATTATAAGAATTCGTTGTTGAAATGACAAACGAAAAGTACTTTTTTTCTCAAATATCGAGATCATTCCCAGACCCAATTAACCATCAATCCCAAACCATCTGAAAATACGAGTTAATACATAAGTATACTTATAAATAAAATACAAAAATTGTATGTATGTATGTAAAAACTATGATAATCAGTACTACTCATTTTATTCACGACCTAAAAAAATATTGACTATTTAAAAATAGAATTAATTGTACACTATCACCTGACAGTAATATTACTGGAGTTGAAGATGTGGCACATATTGGTCTTGCTAACTAGAAAACGCCTGTTCAGTTCACCCTTGAATTAAAGTTTCCCAGACTATAGCTTTGTGAAAATACAGACACTGACAATTAGCTCCACTCCCACGCATTATACAATTGGAAGCTGCAACCAAATAGGTATTCGAATAGCGAGGGCGGTATTAACATAAATAAATAGCTCCTGTGCACATTTACAAAATGTATCATGTATAGAGAATAGAATCAACGTCTATCCTGTAAACTACATACAAAAAATATATTCAAACACTATTTATTGTGCTTTTAAAAGGAAATAATATATATAAATAAACATTTTAAACAGCGTGCAATTAGACGAACTTTGTGCTAAGAAGCTATTTCTTCCAGTCCAGTAGCGATAAATGAGGAAGAGGTAAATAAAATTAACACACATAGACAAAGGTCAAATAAACAATACAATAAACAATAAATTGCACAAGGTACTGCACAAGAATAAGTTATATACATTACAGAAGAGCGGGGTCTTCTAATACAAGTTACCTTTAACTTATTCGCACTGGACCTGCGTGGTGGACTATGGCCCATACACTCTCTGTATATAGGCTGTTGATGATGAAATATTTAATTGTATTCAGGTATTAATTGTCATCATTTTGAAATCATGAAATTATTATTATAATTTGTACGAATAAAAAATAATATGATTCATAATCATTTGACGTTTTAGCCACAGCGTTACACTGGTTATTTTTTGGCAAAGTAGTCCTGAAGGATAATTTCTGGTCTACACAAAGTAGAGGGAAGAACCAGTTATAAATAAGGCTTAATCGATATCAAATCTAATCAATCCTCATTTTAATCAGATTAACAGCTACCAATCTCCTACTTATAGATCTAGATTGGCAAACTCATTTGTAATTGGAGCTGAATTAATGTTACAGATTTAAATTGCAAATTGAAATGTTAGTCGATCTAGCCTAACAAGATAAGTACGCTTAAATCTACTATGGTAAATTGTAGATAGTTTATCTTTGGATCCAGTCTACTTTGTCAGTAATTGATACAACAATATTACACGTCGGCCTATTCATTTGTGGTATCAATTTTGTTTTTAATAGGAATATGCGGTGTGGATGTAGCTTTAGAATAAAAAATACTCCGCGTCTTCCCTTGGGCCTCCTTCGAATGATCAGTAATTAATAATTATAATAGACTCGTAACTAATTTTATTGGCGTTTTTATTATACTCATTATGGTATATTTTTGTTGGTTTCTAGAAGTGTCAGGTGTTATGAAAAGCTTAATGGGACACGTGTGCAACATGTAAAACCACCTTTAATGTTTAACCTTAATGATTTTCCATGTCCGCTACGCTACGTAAGTTTGACTTCAATTATGGCGACGTTATGGTATGAAAGATAGTAGAGCCCGCGTGTCATTGGCTTACCATCTAAGGGCCCTATCGCTACTTACCGACTAAGTGCAATTACATTATACATTAAAAATATGTGTGTGAATTTGATTTTTTAACAAATATATCCACTGGTTAAACGTATCTTTAAATTTGCGATCCGCATATTTTCAACAGGTGTTGTTTGCATCTAAAGATAATGCATTTCGCTGATTTAATTTTCCACTTACGCAGTTGCGAAAATCATCATTGTCTAATATAGCGACAAGATCTTGATTATAGTTCTCCAAGATAACATTCAACGCAGGCGTTCATTTTAAAAGTATAGCCTTTAGCGTATTTTACTATTTACCTTGAATGTTCTGCCAAGTGTACTGAAGGGGTTTTAATGTGCTAATTTACAATCCATATAAAAGCACTTCGACGTATTTTTAAGATGTGATTACAGTACAATTTATTTCTTTACCCCAATACATAGGCTTACGTATGAATGTGGGCACTTTAACAAAAAAGATAAAGCATCCTTCACTACATACATAACTTCAAAAAACTTTCAAATTTACAGTGCACTATACGCGAAATAAATACGAGTTGACTATATTTCTTCATAAAGTAGGAGCAGTTAAATAAAAATTACATAAAGTTAAATAATAAATACTGTTTAAACTAAATGCTTTATGTAAGTCTTCTTTAAAAACTATGTCAACGCAGCGTGTCCAATTACAAATGATCTCTCTTTCACTTTATGGACCAAAGAATTTACTCTTGAAGCAGTACTGCATTCCACATTCAAATTTCGAAACTAGAGCACCTACGAGCGCACGCGCCGCCTTATGCAGAGCCATTCCCTGTCACACCCACCTTCTGTCAAATAACAAGCTACCACTGTCAACGTTACCTGTCACATGACATTGACAGTTTGCTATCTTGATTATGCTATTGCACGCATCAATAATTCCATCTTAATTAAATACTTTTTTGTCATCGCTCCATTTAACATGAAAGTTTGAAGCGAAAGCGTGTTTGTTGATTTGTCGAATCGATTTTGAAATTGTTGATGTCGGATGGATTTTGTCATTTCGCCTTTCAAATTCAGTTTGAATTAATTATGGCGGCTTGTAGCGAAAGTTAACTTTTCATTATTTTAAATGTAATTGAAAATGTTTTTGAATAATTATATTTTGTTAGTCAGGAACTGTTAGCTACTTATATCAGTTATTATCAGTCTAAAGGTCCGATTTACTTCAGTAATGTTGTCAATAATGGTTGAAAGACTTGTCCAATTTTTAAAAGTATTTTTTCTACACTTAAATTGCACGGAATTTTGAAAAGAATATTATTCAGAAGTAAAATTTTGGACTAGAATCGTGTGTTTCACAATTTCCAAAAAAGAGAATTTTATCCTCAACGGCAATATTCCCGACGTAAAGGACACGTCCTTAAATATAAAATGTATATTATTACTAGTGGCCCGCCCCGGCTTCGCACGGGTAGACATTTATTTTTAAAACATTTTCGAATAAATTTAGTAACGTATCTTTATGCAAGGCGAAAAAAACCCATCAAATTGTAAATCTAAACCATTATCGAATCCACTTGAACACACACAAAAAGTTTCATCAAAGTTGGTCCAGCCGTTTAGGAGTTCAGTGACATACACACGTACAGTAGAATTATATATATAAAGATATGTTCTATGAAACAGGCACATACTCGTACAGTTACCCTACTGAATGCAATCGGAACATTTATTGCTAACCCATTAAATAATCTCAGTGCATCTATGTAAAGCAGATACACATTATAATAAGCAATTGACCGAAGCTGACCTTTGATGTAATAAACAACAGTTGCTAACCTTACGCAAAAGTAATTGATTGAGGTTGATTTATATTGGCACGAGTTCTATTGGACTGCACATCGTTATTCAAATACTCAGAAGCTAACAGGCTATTAAGTAACTTGCCGTAGATTTCTTAGATATAGGTTGGGATAAAGTGGAATGTTATCGTATAGAATATGCGTAGTCAGTAGTTACCTAGCTCTAGCCCTATCAGTCTTGATAATTAAAGTCTTAGCTTTGTTGAAGTACAAGAGATAGATGAGCGGATGTACACTAGTACCATCAGAATTTTGAGTCATTTGTTCATCATCATCATCATCAGCCGGGAAACGTCCACTGCTGGACATAGGCCTCCCTCATGGTACGCCACATCGACCCATCCCGAGCCACCTGCATCCAGCGACTCCCCGCGACTCTAACCAGGTCGTCGGTTCATCTAGTAGGGGGATGGCCTGGTAGACGTTTCCCGGTCATTTGTTATATGTGTATTATTTATCAAAATACCCAAAACCAATCTTTTTACAAATACAAAATAATTATTGACCCAAACAATTTGCAAATACATGATGTAGCCATACATTCTGTCATAAAGGGAGCCCTTTGCGACAGTTTATAT
Organism: Carcina quercana; assembly: GCA_910589575.2. Lineage (NCBI taxonomy): Eukaryota > Metazoa > Arthropoda > Insecta > Lepidoptera > Depressariidae > Carcina > Carcina quercana. The sequence goes on from OU342439.1 coordinate 9,117,701, forward strand.
CAGTTTGATTTATTCACATCTGTAAAGGATTGCCGACTAGAGTATTCTGTATTAATTTCAACTTGATACCTTTCACGTGTTCTTGAGAAAAGGGTCTTGACAGACGGACGGACGGACAACCAGGTGATCCTATAAGAGTTCTTTTTCCTTTTGAGGTACGGAACATTAAAAATCAAAAACAGCAAGAAAGACGAGATGTCGTTAACCGAACTGTACGGCCAGAATTAAATTTGATTTTTTTATCTACAGTCAACTAATAATATCAACAGTGAATCTTAAAAATGTTGTGATATTTTCTTTATTTATTTATTATGCATTTACAGTCTTATCTCACAACATTTGTTTTATTTTTCAATTTCAAATTTGGCATAGGTTTATTACAGATACCGAAATTTAAATAAAAATCTTAAAGTATTCTACCGAAGGGGAAGAACAGAAACAGAGCCAGAATAGAACGCGAACTCACCTAGGATTTATTATACCCTATAAATTAGAATTGGACGGGTATGAACGTGTCTCTAAATGGTCTCCACAATAAAATAAAATGTCAAGCATAATGCAGCTTGAGAAAATGACTTCCATTACCAAAGCCGTATAATATTTATAGACACAACAATCTAGTCAAAGTCACAACTTCAAATCTAACTAGGCGAACAGTAAATACACCGTTTTATAGCATTAATATCTGTCACGCAGCTGATTTGTCCTATAAACTGAGCAATAAAAACCTATCAACAAATAATGGACCGATAAAGGTTTATTCCCACGTTAACAAATACCTATGTTATTATAACACAGCTGTATCGATTGATAGAAATCTGTGTCACGCAAAGTTATTAAAAGACAATAATATAACAAGCATTCTATAAATATTCTGCAAATAGTTGTTTTTCTGTATAACCGCGGTGATTGCTCATGAAACATGCATGGCAACTATGTATGCCAGGTGTACTGTATCAGTGTATCATGATAATAATTTGTTGATGATTTAATTAAGTATGTATGTCAATTGATATTTATTTTTTACTATGATCGACTGCAGCTTTATTGCAAGGAAATTTAAACTTTCTTTAAACTTTTCGACCGATGTTTCAAATTTCAGGGTTCTAAAATGTTTAGGCCTATAAAATACTTTTTCCCTTTTCAGCCTAAATCGTTAAAGATATCGATACTAAAATTTTCAAGATACTATTTATTTTAGTCCTATTAACATCACATATAAATTACACATTTTCAACTGATTATTTTACCCAATCTTACCCGTTATTTTTAACGCGTTAATTATAATAATATACCTCATATATTCTTCTTTTATTAATAAAACAAAGGCGGGACCAGTTACACCTTTTAAATCTCTTCACCTTCTTCTTCTTCACTCTGAATAGCAGAATAACTATTAAAACATGAAATAAATTCACGCACAAAAAATATTTGTCTCATTATATTTTTCATGGAACGGTGCAGACGAGATCGCGGACAAAAAGCTTGTATAACCATAAACAATAGCTAAATGCGTAAAAGTTTAGTAAAGTGCTGCTTAAACCTCAACTAAACTTCATTCTATTTGCTGCATGCCCGTAGGTATCTCAATGTACTCACAGTGATTGTCCATAAATTCTTCAAAATGTAAGACAGGCAGTGAAGGGTCTTACATACCCGAGTACTAAGGTAACATAAGTAAACAAGCGATGCAGTTCATGAGTTACCTACATTTGCTGCGGAAATTATTCTATATAACATGATGTAGACGCAGATATACTCGTATAAGCCTGTACGAGTATTGTTAGAATGAGACTGTATGTTTTGTTTATAGATTATCTGTCATAAATTTTTAAATTAAATTGAATTTACTTTGATATGGCATGCATTGCGGAAAATATGGACCTTTTCCCTAGTTTCTTTCGTTTCGGGTTTTGCTTGAATTCGATAATTAACTCGTTGTTTTTGAAGCCACGATAGCTCAGTTGAGTAGAGTGTCAGTTCTTAAATAAATGAGTTCAAATTTGTTATTTGGGATTTGGTACGAATGATACAAAACCATTACTATTGACTTTTCGGTAACGGTAACATCTTGAGGAAACATGCACACTCCTGAGAAGTAATTCAAAGGTGTGTGTGTAAAGTCTACCAATCCGCACTGGGCCTGCGTGGTGGACTATGGCCCATACACTCTCTGTAGGAGAGTAGGCCTGAGCCCCTGCAGTTGGGACATTATAAGAGCTGTTGATGATGATGATTAAGTGGGTTTAACTCTCAAAATGTTTACTTAGTTGACAAAATCTAAATACCATTTACAAGATCGTGATTTAGCACAATTTAAATAACTAACCTTGTTGATAATCTAGGCCTTCTAGTATATCATAAGTTATTGACTAGCTAGTTAGAAAATTAAATGTGGATGTCTTCAAGGGAATAGACAAAGATGTAGCATCCTCAACCACATCATAACTCAACATCAAATGAGACGTTGTTTAATGTGATCTTAGATCTACCGAGGTACAATACGTACATGTTCACTTGTTCAGAACATAAAATGTTTTTTATGTCTTATACAAAGTTGTGTTAAATAAGTTTGTAGGACAGTTCTACCTGCGTGGCCTTTGTTTTACTACATCAGGCTTATATGTGTCTTTCGGAGCTAACGGATTACACTATCTAGGTGACTTGACTAGGCAGTCAGATGACATTACATTTTCCGTCAGAAACCAACAATAAACAGCATTTAAAACCTCATTCATAACCTACCAGAACTATTACTACGACATCGGAATATTGCATTTAAGGATTCATTTTGTAACAGTTATAAACCTTAAAACGTTTGTTATCAGCTGAATCAGATATTGGTACTTTTTAATTCGAACGGACTACACAAATAATTTAATAGCTAGATATTTGCTAAATAAAATGCTTTAGTTGTGTTCTAATCAGCATATCCCATGTGTGTTTTAATTACTGCATTGTAATTAAACACCCATTAACGATACATCTCGGTTAGATTCCGTTCGATACGACGTCGAGTTCCAAGATTGAGACGTGCCTTAGTGGGAATTCATGACACGCACTTGCATAGATGTTTGCGAATGAATAAAGCTGAATGAAAGTGTGTAAATAATATACATGCTAGTAAACAATCCAAAAGCAATGTGACTATGTGTATGGCTCATGTAATCTGTATTCCCTATTTGGTAATTTAAATTCTCTACTTGACGCTCTTCATAATCTTCTTTGACTATTCATATTCCCCTAGTGTCCATATTTGTACCCTCTGTGACTATTCTTATTCCCGATGCGTCTATCCGTATTCCTATGTGGATATCTTTTCATGGTGTAACTGTCTGAATTTCCTATGTGACTACCTTTGTTACATATGTGATTACATTTGCACCCTGTTTGACTATTCGTATTCCCCATGCGTCTATCCGTATTCCCTGCGCGACTATCCTCATTACTTATATAACTACTTCAGTAACTTCTTTGACTATCAATATTCTCTGAGTGAGTGAGTACTCTATATGACTATCCACATTATCCATGCGTTTATCCGTATTCCTATGTGGATATCTTTTCATGGTGTAACTGTCTGAATTTCCTATGTGACTACCTTTGTTACATATGTGATTACATTTGCACCCTGTTTGACTATTCGTATTCCCCATGCGTCTATCCGTATTCCCTGCGCGACTATCCTCATTACTTATATAACTACTTCAGTAACTTCTTTGACTATCAATATTCTCTGAGTGAGTGAGTACTCTATATGACTATCCACATTATCCATGCGTCTATCCGTATTCCTATGTGGATATCTTTTCATGGTGTAACTGTCTGAATTTCCTATGTGACTCCCTTTGTTACATATGTGATTACATTTGCACCCTGTTTGACAATTCGTATTCCCCATGCGTCTATCCGTATTCCCTGTGCGACTATCCTTATTATTTATATAACTACTTCAGTAACTTCTTTGACTATCAATATTCTCTGAGCGAGTGAGTACTCTATATGACTATCCACATTATCCATGCGTTTATCCGTATTCCCTATGTGGATATGTTTCTATTTTGCGACTATACGTATTCCGTATTGTATTCATCACAAATCCTGTATATAACAGATACAATATAGTGGAATTAGTCTGCAATAATATTTCGATTTTTTAAAATTAATCTCAAAATTCTGGTTCATTTACAGATTGTTTTTCAATATAATAATTTGCTTGTCTCTTGCTTATTGCTAGAGGAAATATTAGTTTTAATTGAGTAATAAATAAATTCGTCGGTTTGCTACAGCTTTTTTTTCTTCTTTCAGAAATTTACTACGAGAAGCAGCGCTATGATGGCTGGTTCAACAATAGAGCCTATCCCGATTGGGGGTCAGTTGGTAAGTACTATAACAAAGACATTATAATTTTGCCAAATAAAGCAAAAAGAAGAAGAAAAATAGTCAATAATGTCGGGAAATGAGTAGGTATAATTAATTATTTAATTAATATGTTAAGAGGCCATAGAGCGACAGCGGCGCCCTCATTCACTCTTTTTTACATTTCTCTGCAATTATACAATAATTTCAAAACTGCCACTGTCGCTCTATGGCCTCTTAACATAAACCCTTTTAATGAATTACAATTTTAATTGTTAAATCCTTTTTTGTTTGTTTGTTAAAAACGCCATCTAGGGACCATTAGCTGCGTAACAGTTATTAGTAGCTGATATAAAAGTTGTGTGTATGTGTGTATTTTAAGGTAATTAGTAATTACTTACCAAAAGCCAGCTAATCTATATAACTAGGTTATAGTAAAAGAAATTTAGTATGGTAAAATTTTAACAGAATTCCCGTTAATGCTTTACAACAATAACTTGATTTAAAAAAAGTGCAACCCATGTTATTTCGCATCCCAAAACACTGTCTGTACTTACGGCCAGTAATTGACCGTTTGCTGGCTCCGATTGGCCAATAAGCGTGAAAGCCAGCAATTGTACTTAACAAGTGTCTGGTTTCAGAATTGTACATGGGTACCATTCTCTTGTCATCTTATGACCAAGTTTGGTCATAAAGAGTCGATCGACTGAGAATTCAACTTCAAAGGGCATAATAAGGCGAGATCACTTAACTTCTCAACCAATAAGATTTACTTGTGAAATATTTATTGTTTAAACCAACTTTTTCTGAAACTGAAGAGCTAGTTTTTCGGAATTCCTGCTTTTGTAGCAATTAGATATTTTAATATTTTTATTGAAAATAGTGCTTCTTTTCTTCTTCTTAGCCATTCTTGACCAATTTGGTGGCCTCCTTCTGATTGCGCCAACTATCTCGGTCCTGTGCTACTTCCATCCAGTTATTCACTGCAACTTGAGACGACAACAACAACAACACAACTATTCAACAACAACAAGGCGTCGGTGGCGCAATGGATAAGGCGCGGACTCTCAATCTGAGGGTACCGGGTTCGAATCCAGCCGTGTACCTATGAGTTGTTTTTCAATTCAAGTACATTATCCGATTGCTTAACGGTGAAGGAAAACATCCTGAGGAAACCGGCATGTCTTGAACAGGCATGTGAAGTCCGCCGATCCGCACTGGGCCCGCGTGGTGGACTATGGCCCATACACTCTCTGTAGGAGAGTAGGCCTGAGCCCCTCAAGTGGGGACATATATAGGCTGTTGATGATGATGATGATTCACTGCAACTTAATTGACGTCGTCTTTCCAACACAACTGTGGTCTGCCTCTGGGACGTTTATTCTCCCAAGGTCTCCATGTTGACGGGCAATGTGTCCTGCCAGCGTAGCATAGCTACCAGGAGCTTCCTTTCAAAATGCTTTTGGGCGATTTGTATCTTACAGATATACTCCCGTGTACCCAGGCTTCTGCTCCGCACCGGCAAAAATAACCATCTGGGAAATAGTGCATGGCATGCAAAATGACACAAGCACCACCATGTGACCTAAGTCTGCCGCCAAGCCACACAGACTTTTGCGATATGATTGGTTAAAAAAAGAAAGAAATAAATATTTATTTCCTTTCACATTCACATTAAATTACAGGTTTTGGGACACTCCTTTTAAGTTAAAAAACTTGTATTAGGAGGCTCTTGCGCTACTTATTTAAGAATATTAATACATAGGTGCTACATAAATTTAAGAGGGTGGCTTGGAGAGTTTTTGTGTGTGATATAACTATGATTCTACCTCGGCTTAAGCTTCGGTTTGTTGGTATGTTTTTGCTTTAATCCATTCAATCAATACTACTGTCCTAGAGATACATAAGGTCTCTGTCATGCCTTTAATTGTACTGAACATAATTCCCAATCACGAACCGTTCATTAGCTAAACATTGTCCAAACAACAACCGCAAGCAACTGACTGATATAAAACCACAACTCAACTCTTGCGACACAGCTACCGTCAGCTTTCACCGGATCAGCTGGCATTGTCTCAACTAATCAAGTCAGATTCTGTTCCAGTTCTGATTTATCGCCACAGCCTCGCTCTAATCTTTGTTTGCTTAATTTTTGAATGGGAATATTATTAGGGTGATTAATAATGGGTCGGTTGTTTTGTTTTACGTTTAATCTCAATTTGTGCAATGAGATCCACGCGTGTCGTCAAAATTGTGAAAGTATGAGGTTCCTATTTCTATTCAATTAATAGTATGAGATTGGTTTTGAAAACACGATAGCTCCCGGTCACTTTTGTTTTTAAAATTGAAATTAGGTAAACTGAGGACGTTTGTAGAAAACTGTACGAAAAGCTAAGCTTGTAAGGTATAGGCTTGTAAGGTATTTTTACCTCTATATGAGTCTATATCTACAAATCAATTCATAAGTTTTGAAAGTCAGGGTCTTCTTAAATAATGGCAAACCATTTATGGAAACATATACTTCAGCAAGACATGTGGTTGCAGAAAAAATAAGTTATTTGTGTCAATAACTGGAGCAAAGCGAGCTTAAATGGAAACTTGGCTTTGAGACTCGCAAGTTATTTATTGCTATAAAGTCTTGGTTTCTTATTATTCATCATGAAACCTTTCGGAGGTCAAACTACATTCTACAAGTACAACCTATACACATGTTTTCAAATAATCATTTTCTTTTGCTCTTGAAATTTCTTTAACACAAAAAATATATGTACTTGGCCTTCCTCTCACTTGATGGAAAGAAAAGCTTGAGACCAAGCTTCCATTGATGTCCGGTAAGAGTGGAGTATACAAACGGAAAGATTAAAGAAATTAAAATGTTTCTAAATGGAATGAATTTAGTCAAAATGAAGAACTCGATCGTTGTAAATGACTGCCGCTACGGCCATGTTGAATTTACGATAAAGTCGCCTTATCATTGTGTCACACATCATAAAAAACTCGATAAAAAAAGTTTGTGTTGTTAGTTTGTACTTATTTCACGCAGCAACGGATTTACATGTTTTATATACTTTATGGGCATGACACAACGAGTCATCTGAATCGTCATTTATCAAAATCCGTTCATTTGGGAACTATGAAGATAATAATGATTAAATAGAGATAAATAGTCGTCCAATAGTCCAGAAGCGTCGGTGGCGCAGTGGATAAGGCGCGGACTTTCATTCTGAAGGTTCCGGGTTCAAATCCAGCCGTGTACCTATGAGTTGTTTTTCAATTCAATTACATTATCCGATTGCTTAACGGTGAAGGAAAACATCGTGAGGAAATCTGCACACTTCTGAGAAGAAATTCAAAGGTGTGTGTGAAGACTACCAATCCGCACTGGGCCCGCCTGGTGGACTCTGGCCCATACACTCTCTGTAGGAAAGTAGGCCTGAGCCCCTGCAGTGGGGACGTATACAGGCTGTTGATGATGAGATGAGATGTCCAATATGTACATAATACGCCAAAAAGTAACTCTGCCTTTACTCAGTCGAGTAAATAGCTCAAGCTCGAGATTTTATGATTTCCTTGATGAACACACAATATTATATTATACAATTTACATTTAAAAAGTCGGTGTATATTACAAGCGATATCAATTGCAGAAGAATTTAAAGAATCTCTACTAATTAGTTGTCAACAAGAAACTTAATTAAAACTTATTAATTCTTTAAGGTCACACCTGGGTGGCATCTTATAAATACGTCAATTTATTAAGATTGTATATGCGGGTCATTATAAGTTACATTATTTTAGAATAGCCGGTGCTTTGTCCCGTGTGTTCTCAGCTTTGGAATAAGATACTGTTACGAGCTCCCGAGGTTCGTAGATTGAAGAGAAACACGAGTCCAAAGTTCCGGAGTTTATTGGTAACACAAGTCCACAAACCAATCTTCAAAATCACGGGTCCCCCCAAACAGAGTACGTCGCTGTCTCACTAGTTCCGAGTCGTCTGCACTGAGTCCGTCCCTGGATTCCACGTACAGAGTTCTTGGACACTACTGACGCCGAATTGTCGATACTGACACCACGTGACAAGTTACCTGAGAGAAAATACGCGAGAGGCTCATGCCCAGCTGTAAACTCAAACTACTTTATTCATTCAAAACAATGTCTGTATCTCTGATTTTTTAACTTTAAACGATTAAACCGCTAAACCAATTTTGATAGATTTGGCACGCAGTCCACTTTTATCCCCAAATAGTGTTTCTATCCGATAATTTATTTTTTTGAGAATTCCAGGTAGACGAAGTCGCGGCCAAAAGCCTATATTATATAAATAATTGTGGTGTAGAAGCTTAAACAGACTTACTCATAATAATACCATTTTAAAGGCATTTCGTAATAAAACAAACAATGATTTAATCTTGCGGCCGGCAGTGATTGTTTGCAACCGCAGTTAGCTAAATGGGTACTTGGCTTTTTTTCTTTATCGTTTCATTAGAGGCCCTGAGAACTTGGCCAATCTGATTTGTAATGCACTGTTTTAGCTATAGGGGATATTCTTAGAACGGGACAACCTTTAAGAAAGACGATAAAAGCGATGAGAATCAGTAATTCATAGCGTAAAAGAGAACTTTTAAAGTACGAAACTAAGGAATCTACGATTTACAATTCGATTCAATATTTGAAATGAGAAACAAAAACTACATCTAAAGTCCTTACAGTTTTGGACAAAACCCAAAAATTTTAGCAATCCCAACGCCCTTGCAATGGGACCACACGGAAAGCACCAGCTTTAAAATAAAGAAAGAATCATCCAAATCGGTTCACCCAGTCAAAAGTTCTGAGGTAACAAACATTTTAAAAAATATACCCGTTGAATTGAGAACCTCCTTCTTTTTGAAGTCGGTTAATTAAAAGTTGCATATAAGTTATTAATAATATAAAACGCATTACGCACATCTCTTAGCTATTATGTCTTTTCATGTACAAATTGATGAGAGATTAATAGCCCACTCAAACAGTAAACGAGGTCACCAAAACCACATGTACGTTTTAGACTTGATCAATATTTGCTTGACCATCTGACTTGTGCCAGTATAAGTTGCAGCATCAATCAATGGCTGGCCGTGATCGTAATAGATGCTTAATTAATTTTAATGTTAAAAAATGTGCACATGCTGTGATACCTTACGAAAATTGCACAGATACGTATGACGTATAGGCAGCGTATCTTCCAGAATTTCACGGGCGAGACCACTCTGAGAATTAGAGCTTTTTACACAGACTAAAACGATCACTATGCTTGGGTGGCAGAGTTAGTATTAAATAGTCGATAGAATAAATCATCAGGAAAACATTCTGGTTGCGGTGCACTCACTGTTCATAATTTTATTTATTAAAACTTGTTATAAAACACTTTTAATTTCGTTTAGAAAAATTATGTTTCATAATATTCTAATTATACATTGAAATTTAAAGTGTTCAGTGTGTTTTAGCCGTTCTTTGGGCTGCCCATTGCCAATTCAGCTGACTGACTCGTCGAGCTATGACGGTGAGCTAAGTTCGTCTACGGATTTCTTCATTCCGGATTATCTCATGTAGCGAAATTCCGAGCATAGCTCGTTCCATTGACTCACTGCGTGACTTTGAGGTTGTTTATTGGACCCTCAGTAAAGGACAAAGTTTCAGTGCCGTATGTCATCACTGGCAACACGCACATTAAAAACTGTTGTCTTTAGACGCTGATATACATACATATCTAAATAATTATAATGCACATTTTGGACCCTAAGATATACAACTCAGTTCACCTACAGCTTCGTGCAACCATCTGGAGGCCGGCTTCCATATATTGCGCCATAAACACTGTACCTACATGATGGTATGCCAAGATAAACGATCTATTAATTTGTCATCCATTACCGTTAGGCAACTCTATGTGTTGATACCTTATCATTACCATTCATCAAAGTGGTTCGCTATTCATGCATTATAGATCTGAAGGCATTTAATTGGGCGATATATCAAAAGCCGGTTTATTCAATTCCAATACTTATTATCTATGTCATGTAGGTGTACTTCGCATTGGGGAAAGAGAAGAAATTTAGAGAAATTTCAATAAATTGCTGTTACAATATGTCACTGGAATGGATTAAACTATACCGTGGCTACAAAGAAGCTGTTTCGAATCTCAGTAGGGTATCACATATTCTCATTTTTTTAATACCCACCTGGATAGCCACTACTCGCGATCAAAGTTTTGGTACGATTTTTTCAATTCTATATCTATAACGGTGTAGCCATATGTATAACCCTGCAAACAAAGTCTAATTAGAGAATGCGATTTCAATAATTAACGCGTTCAAAAAGAAATAAAAACCGACTTCAATTGCCTTAAAAATTTGCTTCTTGTGGATTTTCTCATAAAAGCGATCAATCAATTTCGATAAAATTTATATGGGAGTACCTCAGAAGTATGCTCTACAATTTTTTTTTATCGAAATCGGTCCACTATTGGCGGAGTTATGGCGTAACACACATACAAAAAAAAACACGCGTCGAATTGAGATCATCCTTTTTTTGAAGTCAGTTGAAAAGACATTTGATATTGAGTTTAAAACGACATGAGCTCTGTTGCGAAAGTTCGTTCGAAATAAAATTCAGAACCTGAAAGAGCTCTTGAAATAACTTCATTTAAATTCACCTGCCAAAGTTGGTTTTACATTACTCACTTCCATACATTAAGGTGCCACCTACTGGTAAGCGGTACCTTTTAATGTATTCGTTCAATTACAGGCTCAAGCCGACACCAGCCATTTGGCTGCAGGGTTTCGCAGAAATAAAGAGGAGCCAATAATGTAAGAATTATGGATTCCATGTGGATGAAATCATGGGCCGTAGCAACAATAGGTTAAAATTATTAAATTGTGATTTAAGGTTTCGTTGAATTTATGGGCTGGTGACTCGATAATTTGGGATATGAACATTGATGATTTGTATCCACTTTAACTTCAGTTTGAGGAATTTCGAAAGCATACACCAATTTGCGAAAATAAATAGCATGCAGTAAAGTTATAAATTTTATTTCGTTATTATAGGGAGTAGCCAATAAACTTTGACTACCTTAACTTTATTATGATCCTGTGTGAAAACGCTTAAAAATGGATAGCGAAAAAGTAACTGCTTATATATACAACCTTTTAACATAATTTAGTAAATAATTAATTATTTAACCTCTATCTCATTCATTATTTTTAAACAGAAATGTAGTAAATTGTAAATAAATTATACTGTACGCCAGTAGCTTTGTAGCAAATCACAAACACAAATTCATATGTTAAATTATGGCCTTATCGCTCGAATCAAAGAAGAAAAGTTCATAAATTATCTAACACAGGAATTCTGTAAATATATCGAGATAAAAGTATCATGCCCTTTTCTATGCCATAGAGACCATATCCGTCAGATTCAACTTTCGTCAGAACATTTATTTTTTCCGTATAAGTCAGGATTTTGAAACTGGTGACGAAACAGCAATTATCGTGATTCTTATTCTATCAGATTTTTTCTCGTATAGGTCAGTCAGTTATAATAGGTTTTTTTTTTAGAATAATAATTTTTTTTTATGATTTTTTTTATTATGAATAATATTGGGGATAAAATTATCTGGGTCTCTAAGAAGATATGGGTTAGTTAAGGTTAATAAGATTTAAAAAAAAGTTATTAAAATAAATCCGATTAAATCCTTGAAAGTAAAATATGGGTGAAATGGAATTTTATCAAGATTTCTATTAATACCATCTATTCCCAGTCGTTACACTATAGTCCTTTACATTGTGGTAACTATTGAGTCAATTTGAACTGAAAATTATGTCTTAAGTAGAATTTGACGAAAGTGAGGAAATTTGAGGAAAGTTTAAAATTCACAGCGGCTTACGGCTTTCCACAATCGTCATTCCTGACGAAAACGGATTCTGACTGATATGATAAAAATTGTACATCATCAATATCAAGATTGCATCAGCCATTTAGTCGTTTAGTCGCAAATAAAGACAAAGCTATAGAGGTACTTTCGAATTTATCGCTTTAGTGCACGGTTTTCTCGATAGATTACGAGTAATGAATGTGACCTGCTGAGTAAGGTTTCTCACATTGTCTTCACAGAGATCACTCAAACATCACAAGATCGGTTTCCTAAGGTACTTATGTCGTAACATGAATCAACAAACACGGCGAGGACGGTATTCCGTGAAGGCCGCGGTACACGTCTACCCAACTATTGAGTGACCACTAGGAAGGGCAGAGTTGCAACTGACGCAACTACTTACATGTGCTTTGACTTCATCAATAGTTAAGTTCACCGTATGGGATCATGGCAAACGGTTCGAGTAGAAATACCCTACGAGTGTATCACCGATTGGGTCAGGCAACAGCATCCTTTGTGCCTCCAAAATCTCCAAATGTCTGTAATCGCAAATTCTTTAGATTAGGCCACAGCTGTAGATTATAGCCGAGTATATTAATAATTTATAAGACTAAAAATATAATGTAAAATAAAAACAATGCGTTTATATAAAGAAAACTTCATTCAAATAGAAATCTGTCGAATACGCTGGACAGCGAGGCTAAATACTGTTGCACCATGTAGACATTTGATTATGTTTCACATACATTTTATTACCCGACTACGCCAGAAGGAGGGTTATGTTTTTCGAGACTATGTATGTATGTATCTATAATTGTTTGGCACGCTCTGCGGCCTGAACGGTTCGATGGATTTTAGGTTGAGAGGTGTCGTTAGATTCGTATTTACTGTGAGAGTGACATTACGCAGTCGGGCTTTTTAAAATTTACTTTTCATTCACTTGTTTTATAGATCATTTTTCGAGCCTCAGTCTTTTTGAGGAAAATGTGCCCACTAGGAACCACTGTGTATGAGGCAATCAATAAGTATACCATTACAAAAACGTATTGAGGCCAACAACCAAAAGTACATAATACAATGTTTAATAAGGAAGGGCAGCGTTGCATCATGACTCTTGGAAAAAATCTATTGAGGCAACAAATCATTAGACAAATACATACAATCGAGTAATAACAGATGATTTATTGAATTGCTTGTAAATACCCACTTGTGTTTAGTGTAAAAAACCGGTCAAGTGCGAGTCGGACTCACGGAAGAAGGGATCCGTACCATTCTCTATAAAAACAGCAAAAAATCTTGTTGTATGGGAGCCCCCTTAAATATTTATTTTATTCAGCTTTTTAGTATTTATTGTTATAGCGGCCACAGAAATACATCAGCTGTGAAAATTTCAACTGTCTAACTGTCACGGTTCATGAGATACAGCCTGGTGACAGACGGACAGACAGCGAAGTCTTAGTAATAGTGTCCCTCTGGATATGGAGCCCTAAAACGGTTGCTCTTAAAGTTGTTACAAAGCTCATGTACGGCTACATATGTAGCAACAACATTCGAATTAAACATCGATTGAGTCTAGTATTTATAATTAAATACCATATTCTACCTTTAGATTAGACTATTCTTATATATTTATTTATTATACTTATTTTCTGTACATAAAATTCGTTAAGACTAGGTACGACTCAGAAATATCTAACCGTAAGCGACATATGCATGAAAGTGATAGCAACAAACATGTAAATGGTAATTGGTAAATGTAAACATCATAGAGCGTCACACCCACAGCTCGCTCAATGCGATCCCTCATAGAACATCACATAATAAGTATACAGAATAACACATAACTGTTTGATAAACAACCTTAGTGTTTAGTAAAGATACCAACCACGGCACGATTTATTCGACACTGTGTAACTTGAGACCTAGTTTACAGTTGGTTATACCAAAACATATACTCGTACCTGGTTTTACTTTTCATTGGGTGAGAATTCCTTTGTTGCCCAATACTCACTACCAAACATTGGTAATTCATTGAAAAGCAAAAGGACTGAAACTGTAAATAATAGGGTATATCTTCGGCCATAATGTGTTTACAGTGACAGACAACAATTCAACTCGTGCTAAACACAGGTCGTGACACGTTATCACAGTCATCACAACACAATCATAACTTAATGCTAATATACGAACACATGAGCAATGTGTCTGAACACTATTCTTAGATATAGTTATCTGATATTATCTGAAGTTCAGGTTAAAATTATGTCACTTATTAACCTTTTACGTTATCCCTCTCCTAATGCTTCCATACTTTTCTGTTGCCATAATCTTTTAAAATAAAATAGTTGGCTTTGATAAGTAATTAAGTAGAAATAGGAGATGAAATTATAGTGTCGCGAAATAAATATCATTAATTTACAACGTTACAGTTAGCTACAATAGCCGTTACGCAGCTAATGGTTCATAGATGGCGCTATGAACAATAATAATAAAAAAGTGTTTAAAATAAAAATTTTGATTCACTGTGAAGTTGTATGTTAATGATACTCATTTCGCGACATCTGATGTCCTATTTTTAGATAGTTTTACACAAATCCAGCTATTATATTTTACGAGTAAAAGATTATAGTAACAGAAATTTAGTAGGAAACTTTGATCAAGGTGGATCGCTTTAAGCTTGATTGCAATCCATTTATAAGTCGCTATGAAGGTAAATTTATAAAAAAACAACTATTTTATTTCAATTAGCACACAGACAGTGCAGTATTTTATCCACAGATTTATGGCCACAAAAAATTAAAAATCCACAGGTGCAGTATTCACACACTGCACTTGCACGCCGCATTCCATAAATTTCAAGTAATCACACCGGCATGAATTATTTATTAAAATAGTGTTGTATAAGCCGCACCAAAACTGGCAGCTTGTTTTTTGTCACAGACCATTTTTTTAAAAGAGGTTTACCGTAAAATCTCATAGTGGATAAATACGAGAAAGCAGCCGTGCTGGTGTTGCAACGGTGCGCAAGCGCATCGGATCCAATGATGCGAGTGAACTTTTCTATTTGATTTTCAATTTAACATAGATTGGTTACAACTTACAGCAATACGACCAAATACAACTACATTTTTAAATGTATAAAATTTAAATAGGTATCTTTCTGCCAAAGCCTGACATGAGTTTTGACTTCCTCCGAGTTTTGGACTAACTAGATAGAGCGATAATTTAGAGCTGATATTGTTTTTTTTATTGATAATAATTTTAGTGAATGAATTTTTTGGTTGTGAAGTGCTTCACACAAAAATTATGTAGTTTAAAATCAAAATGAGTTTACAAATAAAGAAGTTTTAATTGGCCAACAATTTTATACTCTTCAACTTACAGCTTAGAGCTAGCAGTTGAAAGCGCATCTGTAATTGAGTGAAATTCATGTCTTCTTTCCGTTTTCACAACAAATAAGAGTAATTGCGAATTAAGAAATACGCCTCTTATCGTGACCATATCTGTGAAGACAACTTTTAAAAAGTGTAATCTTGACGGACAGTGTACATGTAACTTTGATCTCGTTTTACGTCATGTAAAAGTTAAATTTTTTTTTTGCTTTCCCCAAAAAGAATTATGTAAACAATGGTAGTGCATGCAATTAATAAGCATCTCTCTCTCTCAGTCTCAGGGTTCCGGGTTCGAATCTGTGTACCTATGAGTTGTTTTTCAATTCAAGTACATTATCCGATTGCTTAACGGTAAAGGAAAACATCGTGAGGAAACCTGCATGTCTTGAACAGGCATGTGAAGTCCGCCAATCCGCATTAGGCCCGCGTGGTGGGCTATGGCCCATAAACTCTCTGTAGGAGAGTAGGCCTGAGCCCCTGCAGGAGGGACGTATGTAGGCTGTTGATGTGAATTAATAGAAATGGTCAATTTAACATTAAATTATATAAAAGACTGCTGGAAGACCATTTAAACGACTTAGCAAGCTCCATTCTACAATAGTTGTTCAAATTATTCCTGTACGTTTATTTTTGATGCTGAGGCAGTTGCAGCGAATGCAAAAGCCGTGAGGCTGAGAAAATACTCATAACCCGGCTTTTCTTACACTTTCGCTTCTATCGCAGCGTTTGAAACTAAAATTGTAAGAGTGGTCATCACACGATGTAGGCAAAAATTTTATTACTTTATTACTTATCACGGACAGCTTTTTTTTTCGATCATTCGTCTCTCTCCTTTGTTTTACTGCTTTGTTCTGCCTTTGTTTTGCTAGATACATAAGTTTTACAAGGGACCTGTTGACACGCACCGCACGGTGAGTCCTAGCGACTATCTCTGTCAAAGGATAGGTTTTTTTTCTAGTTGTAATATTTCGTTTTATTTTATTATTATATTATTATTATTTGTATCGTTTTATGGTTGTATATTTTTTGGGGATTTTATGCCTTTTAATAAAAATATTATTATTATTATTAATCAACCATTCAGTGCGGGAATGTCGCCAGCGTTCTAGGCACCCACCGCTCAAACTTATACTGGTACTGAACCCGGTACTGACCTGGAGAATATATTTTATCTATAAAACCTGGAATCTGGGTCCAGTTACATGAAAATTTAGTTATAATTTGTTATGTATTTTATTATTATTGTATAACTGGAATCTACATGTCCTTGAATATTCACTTAGTATTACAACACCCACCCCTCAGTGTACCTCCTCAATGTGTCCCCAAACCGCAAGACCTTTTGAATAGAACAGAATATTTGTCTGTATCTTGAGTGACTTACAATGTGACATATTTTCTCCGCAGGCAGCCGACTCACGCGCAAGTCCCCAGCGGCGTACGCTGACGGCGTATACATGATGGCTGGCTCAGACAGACCTGGTGCCAGGACTCTTTCCAAGCTCTTCATGAGAGGACAAGATGGACTCCCTTCACTCGCTAACAGGACTGCTCTCCTCGCCTTCTTTGGTAAGACAATACTATCTTCTTCGTTTCTTTTCTTCTCAATTTTCAAGTTGAAATTCCATGGTGATAGCAGCAGGATTCGGTTTCAGGGCTCTAATTTTGTTATTTGTGCTGAAGCAGAACCAGTTTTGGAGTAGATAATATTTCCTTTGCTTAAGGTTTTTTTAGAGTTGGAATTTATTTTTCATTTATAATTTTCCGATAAGTAAGATAATTTGCAAGTTTTGAACCGGGAGATGATCCTCTTGATTGCAATAGTGCACGAATTCGTCTGACTTTGTGTTTGTGAACAGTATGGGAAAATATACATTTCAAATATCGAACGTCAATCCGAACACTTCACTACTACATTCAAGAGGACCTTACCTTAAGTTTTTTACCTACACGTAAGGGAATGGTTTTTAATTTTAATGCAAAAATATTTAATGATTATTAATTTTAATTTTCAGAATTAAGCAGTATACATACAATGTACATATAGGTTATTAGTGTAACGTAGGTGGTAAATGTTTCAGGGCAAGTGGTTACGGGTGAAGTAGTCATGGCGTCAGAATCCGGCTGCCCCATAGAACACCATCGCATCCCAGTGGAGCAATGTGACCACATGTACGACCCTGACTGTCTGGGCAAGAAGTACATGCCCTTCCTTAGAGCTGCGTACGACCGGTCTACCGGCCAGAGTCCCAATAGCCCCAGAGAACAGGTGATGTTACTGTACTACTACAACTAAACTTGTGTAAATCTGTGTTCATGAGAAAGTTCATTTCAATTGGATAAATGACGAGTGAAAGAATAGTAAATTACGGGTATAGCTTGAACAAAGTTTTTTAATAAATCAATGCTTGTCCACGATCTTATTTGATGGTAAGCGACGATTTGGCCTACGATGGTGCGTGTTTGTCTAGAAGGTGCCTGTTCATCCTTGACTTGAAGACGCCCAAGTTGTAGTTTTGTGGGTATATAGTCGCCGGCAGTATGTTAAGTTGGATAAAATAATTTGATGTTACAAGAGCAAAAATAAGAAATATTCGTAATTTATCAGAAGCCGTATCTTTCTCTCAAGATATTAGGTCAAAACAGAGCTGTATTCCAACGATGTAATTAATTTGGTATATTAACGAAAAATATTCTTGCTTCATAAATGAACAAAGGTTACAAAGTTGTAAGGCGGAAACGATCTGAGAGTTTCGCTGAATACTTTCCATGTCAATAACTCAATACTATCACGTATTCGATTGAAATTACAGATAACAACGATCCTTATACACACGTGTTTAACGCCCAAGTCTCGTATATTGATAGGCTCATTATTATCAACAGATTTAACTTTAAAATGCTTTCGTGCTCATAAAAACTTATGTCTCTTGAGACTACTTACATGAATGAATATTTCCTCTCCCACCAAACTGTTTAATTTTGTTGAGGAGTGCCAATGAATTCTGCCCAACTGAACTACTTAGATCGCGAGGGTGTGCGCTAACATATCGTAACATTCTACTGGTCTCAACGGAGTCACATACTAATTACATTGAGGTGTCTTTCATTAATCATAATCCTTTTTTTTTTCACCTAAATTTGGCATTCACTGAATAATCTATATCTCTCTTAAACGGTCTCAGATTTTTCAGGTGAAAGGTTTTTATTGAAATATTTTATCTGTAAATCATCATCATCAACAGCCTATACACATGTACCTACTGCAGACTCTCAGGTCTACTCTCCTACAGAGAGTGTATTGGGCCATAGTCCACCACGCGGGCCCAGAGCGAATTGGTAGACCTTACACACATCTTTGAATTTCTTCTCAGGAGCAAGTTTCCTTACATTTCCTTCACCTAAAAGCCAATGGTAATGATTTTTTTATCATTCGTACATAAATTCCAAATAACAAATTGGAACTCATTGGTACGAGCCAGGATCGAACCCTAGACTACCTAGACGACCTAGATTGTTCAAGGACTGACGATCTACCCAACTGAGCTACCATGGCTTTTCATATGTAAATAGACATCCATATCCTATGCGTGTTTTCCATAGCCACCTTTTACAATACTATAGCCGAGAACTCAATCGCTCGTGTAGCAACGGCTTAATATATTCAAGCACCTCATTAGTGCAATGCGCGATGCCGACAATCGATAAATCCGATTACCGCATAATGCGGATGGATGCGACATCCACTCCCCCACTTACGAATTCGCACCTGTGACTTTAACTCTCGATTTCGATCGTAATTAATGTTCCTCCGTTATTTAAACGCATAGCGCTTCCAGTTGGTCCTCCGTATATCCAAAATATTAGTACGTCACCAATGGTGACGAAAACTTACTACTTTATAAATCTTATGAATATATTTTTTGTTAATCTTGCGCATTGGCCGTTTGACCACGATGCTTCTCACGAGCGTGTGAAATTAGCGACCATATTTTGCGTGCTTTTCATTTCATTTGCATGTTTTTCCAGACATAAGACTAATTTAGGTCGATTTTTCTCTCCGCCAAAACTCCCACATACACAACTTCTGCGAAATCATTACAGCCGTTTCCGAGGTTCCCGGTATATATAAATAAATATACAAGAATTGCTCGTTTAAAGGTTTTATATAATATTATGGCACAGAGAACTATAATATTATAGATAGATTATGTGCTAGCAAATGTCGGTGACTTTTAAGTAGACCCGATTGACGACGCTGTCCATTGAAGGCCGAATACCTCGCAAATATAAGCAATAAACCCAGATTCGCTCGTGACTCGCACATGTACCTAGCGCGGTTAAATAAGACCACATCTGCACGTCTCAGTAATTGTAATTGAGCTATTAAAAGCTATCCGTATTTGGGCTGATTGATATTGCTTTGATAAAAAAAAAATTTTTTTTGTCTAATAGGATCGACGCCCGTTTCAATAACGAGCTTCTAACGACGCATATGTTCGAATATTGGTCACGATTGTAAGTCAATGACAATATTTCTAAAAAAACGGCCAAGTGCAAGTTGGACTCGCGCACGAAGGGTTCCGTACCATTATCTATAAAAACGACATAAAATCATGTCTGTTGTATGGGAGCCCCCTTAAATATTTGTTTTATTTTAATGTAACTATTTATTTTGAAATTGAGTATATAGTGAAATATTCTGTGAATATCTCCTAATACAAGCTATCTTTAGCTTAAAAGGAGTACCCCAAAACCTGTATATTAATTTTAGTAGATGATGCAATAAACATTTTTTTCATTTTCATTTAAGCGACTACCTGTTGCCTTTATCAATATCGAGCAAAAATTAGCAAAAAAATCTCTTTTGTTGTATGGGGACTCCCCTTTAATATTTATTTTATTCTGTATTTTTAAATTTATATTTGTTGTTATAGCGGCAACAGGAACACATAATCTATGAAAATTTCAACTGTCTGACTATCACGGTTCATGAGATACAGCCTGGTGACAGACGGACGGACAGCGGAGTCTTAGTAATAGGGTACGGATACGGAACCCTAAAAAGATTTATGATAGGTTGTGACCATTAAGTATCGCTTAAAGAGATTTGCGCAGGTTTAAATCGATTTCAGTAATATTTTCGTTGCGACATCTGAAATAATTTATTGGAACAAGAAGTGTTTACTGTAAATTTTGGTACATTGATTCTTGCCTTCAGAATAATTTGCCCTCGTTTTTCTTTCAAAGTGCTACAAGAGCACCCCATGACATTCCGAGGATGACGAAAAAGGCGATTAAGGGAGCATCTTACTGCGATTACCTACCAGTCCGACAACTAATTAGTGTGGTGAATAGCAAACCTTCTCATAGAAATTCCAATGTGGTTATCAATAAATTTTCTTTCTCTTTCCAGATCAATCAGATGACGTCATGGATCGACGGCAGCTTCGTATACAGCACGAGCGAAGCGTGGGTGAATGCAATGAGGTCATTTCAGGTGCCACCCAGCAGCCACGCCTGCCTCTTTACGTACATTATTTGATCCATACCTTCGCAATCCCATCTCATTATTAACAATTTTAAAAAAAACTTAATTATCCGTCAATACGGCTATTTGATAAAAATGGTTGAACTTAAAATCTCGAACAAAAAAGGGAATAACGCTCTAGGGTCGGTAAAGAGTAATCTAATTCGATTCAAACTCATTTCTTTAAAATTTAAAAATATTTGTTGATTCTATTTTTTCTTTTTTATATACTTCAAAAGTTTCCCAATGTAAATATCAATTGTTTAATTATTATTTACATATACTGTTTAAATAATTAACGGTTCATACTACATGTGCTTCTATTTTAATTTAATTACAGCAATATTTATACCTTGAAGTAGCGCAGCGTAATTTTGTGAACCAAAAGACGAACTGACATCTACAGACCGATCGAAACGACGCTATTATATATTCGGGCGTCGTTTGACGTTCAATAAACACACCCTCCCGTACCGTACTCCATCCCTCAGGAACAGCCTCAGATTCAAACTCATTTTTCAATAATAATTATTTGATTCCAACACTCTTTATCGTAAATACTGGCCTCATGATCACAAGTCGCTTTATATCAAAATCTCAAGTTTTTGGCTATAGAGCGTAAAGACTAGCACCATTTAAACTGTCCCTTTCCCTTACAGAACGGAAGCTTGTCAAGTGAAGGAGGCATGCCACTGCGCAATACTAAACGAGTTCCATTGTTCAACAACCCGGTGCCCCACTACATGAGAATGCTAAGTCCGGAAAGATTGTTTTGTAAGTTGCTTATAGATAGCACATTTGTGAATGTTACTCGTATCAACATCGCCAGCCGCAGTATACTGTCGGTCACTGTGGTTTACAGATATGGCAAATCTTTATAACTATTTTTCTAGTTAGACGATTTTTACTGTCATTAATTATATCCATCGATGCCAATGTTTGTTTGTCCTTTTGTTTACGTAGTCGCGCAGAGAATGACAACATTTTTTTATATAGATAGTTAAGAGTCGGAAAAGGCAGTAGGGTACGTTTAGTCCCGAACAAGCAAGTAGAGTCTGTGGACTAATATCTGAAGCCCACATAGACGCAACTGTGGGCAACAAGTAAATGCGTTTAAAAACAACTGGAAACCGACTTCAATTCCCCTAAAAGTCGACCTTTACTAAGGCAAATTTAATATTTATATCGTTTTCTAATGGATGCCGTTGTCAGAACTAAACCAAATTTAAATGGGACCACACGGAAAGCACCACCTTTAAAATGAAAAAAGAATCATCCTCCAAATCGGTTTACCCAGTCAAAAATTCTGAGGTAACAAACATTAAAAAAACATATCCGTCGAATTGAGAACCTCCTCTTTTTTAAAGTCGGTTAAAAATACTAGTACAGATGCTATCTTCAAACTGTATGACAAAACATACGAGCAAGATTGAACCTTATTCCAGTTTTCCAGTTTGCGTCCTAATTAATTTGATAAACAAAGTTTACAATTCCTTTGAAACTGATAAAAACTATAAAACACACTACCCATATTTGAGAAGAATACATGGAAACTGTTTTTATATATATTTCTAGTGCTAGGCGACCCGCGCACAAATCAAAACCCAGCGATGGTGACCTTCGGCATCCTCCTGCTGCGGTGGCACAACGTGGTGGCAGCCAGAGTGCACCGGCAGCATCCGGACTGGAGCGACGAGCAGTTGTTCCAGAGAGCGCGGCGCATTGTCGTCGCTAGCTTGCAGGTATAACAAACATGATAGGTAGTTAGGTTTCCAATTTTACACGCTGCTATTTGATTTTACGGTGTGTCCCACTAGTCCAATCGTTCTGCCCAATGATAGGACAACTGACACTGCTTTGTCCCAGTAGTCCCATGTCCAAGTGTGACAATCGTCTGCACAGTATGGTCTTGAATGATAGGTAAAAGTTTGTCTTTAATGATTTTACTATGTCTAGCTTTATAATAGGCAATCTATCAGAAAACAATACTGTTTGAAGGTGCAAAACTATATAATAGCCTCCCTAAAGAAGTGAAAGATCTGGACTCCCTAAATAAATTTAAATTTACACTAAAACAATACATAGCAGATACACCTCTTACCTAATTAGAAATAGTTTAGACATAAGTTTGCAGAAGTCTGCAATACTAGCTGTAAGATACCTACTATAATATAAATTGTATTTTATCTAATTATAAGTGAAATGTAAATTTCTTTTTAGAGAAATAATAATAATAAAATTCTTTAAACCTAAAATCGATTTCAATGTTGATAACGTTGTATTTCTCCTAGAACTAATCTGTCTATTCAGATAGAACTTAAATAACACCAGTAAATATGTAAAAAACGAATCCTTGTAGGAGTAGTTACACTTGAAGAATCTATATGAAATGTATATTCCATACACATCTTCGATAACGTTGATTCCTCAAAGCACTTTTGATTCGTCCTCAAAACAACACTGTACAGATACGACGGCTCTGCTGGCGAAGTGTAGAAGAATGTCCCTAATAATAATCGAGGTGCTTATCGCAGCTATCGGCACGTTCTGGGTCGATTGTCATACTATCTGATCTGTAAGCGAAAGCCCTAAGCCGAGGCCGAGCCCTAGCTGGCCCTAGTTACAAGTCGCCTTCAGCGCTTGACAAACTGTTCAGGTGAAGCTGTACTGATCGCAAGACCGCCAGCAGCGTCAAGTCAATTTGTAGATTATACCTCTATATACGATTATGTGTCTTAAAAGTTCGATGTAGTCATTGGTCAATTCGTCCTAAGCGATTTCGTTTTTTGTATTAAATTATTTGTACATATATTAATTAATCTTTTAAGTTTATTAATTACCGTACCCATCGAATTTTTAAAATTTAATACCAGTTCCTATTCCTATTAAAATAAAAAGGACCGAACTGCACCATGCTGCCTGAGCCACTTAAATTCTATAATTTTCATATCCTCTAAATTCTCTGACATGTGTTTGTCTCTGCTTCAGAACATAATTCTGCACGAGTACGTACCAGCCTTCCTCGGAGTGCCACTACCTCCATACGAAGGTTACAAAGCTGAAGTGGCGCCGGGAGTGACACATGAGTTCGCTGTGGCTGCCTTCAGATTCGGTCACACCCTGGTCCCACCGGCCATCCTGCTGAGAGATAGAAACTGTAGATACAGCAGAGCACCAGGTGGACACGATGCTATAAGATTATGTCAAACATGGTGGGATGGAAACGTAAGACTTAGCTTGCTTTGTAGTACTAATAAACCTATTTTAAATTCACAACGCATCGCTAGTTGAAGATATACGAGCATGTTGGTTCGCATGGAGAACACAATCAATTCCTTGATAATATCTCACATTCTTGGCAACTTGCCAATGTATTACTTCTATGAATCATTACTATCGTTGACCACGTTTTCGCTATCAATCTTAAACGTAGATAAAGTTTATTGTACTCGATTTTTTAAACTTATAATTTAAGTAATAGATTTTTATCTATCTATCTAAGTAGCTTTTGCCCATGACTGCGTCCACGTGGACTTGGGAAATTATTCTAAGAGAAATATCGATCCAGACATGAATGTTCTCTTCCGTCTCTTTAACTATCTCTTTACAAAAATGTATTCTGTAGTAAGTATTCATATGTGAAGTGTATGCGTCATATCATACACACACTGTCTCGTGGTCTATGGGATGGTTATCTAAACGACAATGTCATAGTGTTAATGACTGCCAGTGTCACAAGAGCCGCGGGCAAGTGTGGAAGTTCAGTAATGCCGAACACGTAAGCATTGCCGAGCCAGTGTAGTTACAATGTTGTAGGAACCAACTCCTACAGTATGGGTTGTCAAGCATTTAGCTAAAGTTCGCTTTTATGCTTTTCCAGGAAGTAATGTCCCAAGTACCTATTGAAGAGGTGCTAATGGGTATGGCATCTCAACTTTCCGAGCGGGAGGATGCTCTTCTTTGTTCCGATGTCCGCGACAACTTATTTGGCCCAATGGAGTTTTCGAGGCGAGATTTAGGAGCACTCAACATAATGCGAGGGCGGGATAATGGCCTTCCCGACTACAACACAGCCAGGTAATATCACAACCTACTCCGTTTTTTACAGGAGCTTGCAATTCTGATTTTACATGAAAAATTTATAATTACAGGGAATATTATGGATTGAGAAAGATAAAAACATTTAACGAAATCAACCCTGATCTCTTCGAAAAGAATCCAGATCTCTTACAAAAACTGAATCAAGCTTACGATGGACGTCTTGATAATATCGACGTTTACATTGGTAAGCGTTTTTGAATATTTTTCTCAACATAATTTTAGATGTAATTTTACTTAAAATACAATTCAAATGTTTGGTTGCAGGTGGGATGCTGGAATCAACTGGGCATCCTGGAGAGTTGTTCAGAGCAATTATCACCGATCAATTTACAAGAATCAGAGATGCAGACAGATTTTGGTTTGAAAATGATAAGAATGGGTTAGTAATAAAAGTCCAAAATTATTTGGTTGCTCTTGTTTATAATAAAATCATCACCTTAATCTCTATAGCCTGGTTGCCACACAGCTGATAATCAGGGGTTACAGATACTATACATGTTGATACTCTCTTATACACTACTCTTTGTCTTTACGGGTAGTTAACACTAACAACACATGTAGTAAAACACATTTGTGTTCCTAAGAATATAATTAAGAATAAAATTAGAATTAGAAGAAACGCTAGCATCTAAGGCAGCAGTTAAGGCCTTTTGCAAATCAAGTGCATGAAAATATCATCACTGCATCCTTTTTAACTTCTTTATTTGAACTGCTCTGAACTTTCAGTATCTTTACTCGCGACGAAATCGACGAACTCCGGCGCATCACATTGTGGGACATCATTGTCAATAGTACTGCGGTTGGCCCTGGTGATATTCAGAGAGATGTATTCCATTGGAAAACTGGCGATCCCTGCCCGCAGCCATATCAGTTGAATGCGTCTAAACTCCCACCATGCAAATACTTGAAAGGCTACGATTACTTTGAAGGCAATGAATTTGCTTACATATATACATGTCTGATCTTAGCATTTGTACCTATCCTCTGCGCTGGAGCAGGATATGGAGTTGTCAAGCTACAGAATAGTAAAAGAAGACGACTTAAAATTCAGCAGGAGCATTTGAAAAATGCTCAGTATAAAGGTAATTACAATTATAATAATTTTCTTGATACTGTAAAATATCAAAAGAATTCATTTATTTAATTAATTCATATTTTCACAGGTTCCGTTGACAAAATGGTTTGCCGAGAATGGGTACACGCATCTTACAAACGATTAGTGAAGTTAAGATTAGGACCCGAGCCCGCCCTCCATGTAACAGACCGCAAGGGAGATAAACTGAGAACTGTTCCATTGGACCACACTGAACAACTAACAGTTTTGGAAAGTCAGGTATGAGAGAATAATATGATATACAAAGAACCTTTTAAGGACCAGGTTTGAATATAAAAGGAAATTGATATCTATTTTAATAACAGTAGATTTCATTTTTAGGAAAGCCGTCAAAACAAACGTCCTTTGGTGCTCATACGTGTACCTCGAGAACATGACCTAGTTTTAGAAATGGACACCATTGCTTCACGAAGGAAATTCCTAGTTAAACTAGACACTTTCCTCGCACAACACAAAAAAGCTTTAAATCTCAGCCAGGTAAGATTATTCTTCAATGTTCATGAGTTTCTGTTTCATGTCCTGTTTTGTAACAAACTTTTGTTTTTTTGGTGATTAGGGATATCGTGATCAAATACTTGCCACAGCGGAGACAAGAGAACGAAGACAGCGCAGATTGGAACATTTTTTCAGAGAAGCTTACGCCATTACTTTTGGTTTAGCACCTGGTGAAAAACGAAGGAGGTCAGAGGATGCCGATCCAGAAGTAAGTAAAAGCCTAGTTCCAAAAAACAGTAATTTTTAAAGTGACGCTATTAATTTAATATTTGATGATATTTGCAGTCAATAGTAATGAGAACTTCACTGTCAAAAAGCGAGTTTGCGAGTGCACTCGGGATGAAAGCTGATGCTGTATTCGTCAAGAAAATGTTCAACATAGTCGATAAGGACAGTGATGGAAGAATATCTTTCCAGGTAAAATACAATCCAAAAACATCTATATTTTGAATCTTACTTTGTCTTATACCAGCTTATAGCAGATTTGTATTGTGTTTAACAGGAATTCTTGGACACTGTAGTGCTGTTCTCTAGAGGAGCGACAGACGACAAACTCCGGATTATATTCGATATGTGTGATAACGATCGCAATGGAGTCATCGATAAAGGAGAGCTAAGTGAAATGCTAAGATCACTCGTGGAGATAGCAAGAACGACGAGCTTGAGGGATGAACATGTCACTGAACTTATTGATGGAATGTTTTCGGTAAGTAAATAAGTAGTATTTAAAAGTAAGTACCTGTAAGAGGTTCAAATATCCTATTTTATTTATTATTTATTTTAAATGTTAGTAATCTTAGGTCTATGTTAGTAATTTAAATTATAAATATATCGTCAGACATGCTACTGGGACCCTGGTGCATGTAATGACAGCCAGTGTCGCAGCATCGGTGCGTTGGTGCGTTGCGCGACCACAGCGAGTAGACTTCTGCGGCTGCCCGCACCCTGCACCCTATGGAAGTGTGTAGTTTTATTTGAAATTATTTTAAAATTGACTGCATTTTAGGATGCCGGTCTGCAACACAAAGATCATCTGACATACTCAGACTTCAAAGTTATGATGAAAGAGTACAAAGGAGAGTTTGTGGCTATCGGATTGGACTGTAAAGGAGCCAAGCAAAATTTCTTAGATACTTCCACCAACGTTGCCAGGATGACCAGTTTCCACATTGAACCTTCCATGGAACAGTCAAGGTAAATATTTAACTGACTTGAAGCCATTGAAGAGTAGTAGTAGTTTAATTCTCCCGAATGGGAAGGCAATGGAACAAAGCCATACAGCCTACTCTGAATATATCTTTTCTAAAGTTTTCTCAATAAAATGTATAATGTGTACATTCTATCGCTTGTTTTGACGATTCTTGACGAGAATTTCAAAGGTCAGCCTTGGTTTCAACATAATTGGAAAGAATCCATATGCCGAATGTATTCGACATGGTAAACCCTTTCGAGCGCGACGACCTTCACAATTTTGCGTAATTGATACTATAACACCATCTGTGACACTTTTTGCATTATATCACACCATTATAACACAAAAAACACACATAACAGTATTATTAATGAATTACTAAAATTGCAATGAACCACCATTTTCCAAGTTCGCGCCAAGAATCCGCCTTTGAAGATTGATGACAGGATTGATTTGATTCTTTTTATTACCTTTAATTTTTTCTTGCAGACACTGGATACTTCTAAAATGGGATTACCTCACGACCTTCTTGGAAGAAAACAGACAAAACATCTTCTATTTATTCGTTTTCTACGTGGTCACTATCGGCCTGTTCGTTGAACGATTCGCCCATTACTCTTTCATGTCTGAACATTTGGATTTGAGACATATTATGGGAGTAGGGATTGCCATCACAAGAGGATCTGCTGCGTCGCTATCGTTTTGCTACAGTCTATTGCTTTTGACTATGTCCAGGAATCTGTTAACAAAACTCAAGGTACGTAAATGTACATAATTAAACATGTTAAATTGCTAATTTATTTTTCGGGTCAATGCTTTTCGCAGTAACAAAAACATGATATATTAACCCAAACAAACAGATTCGTGCATTTTTGTGTGTTCGACTGTCCATAACCAATAAGTAAGACTGGAAGGTTCTTAAAAATCCATGTCTTTAGAAGAAATATATAAGAACTCGATCAATCATTCAATTGAAAGTCGGCTAAATTCATCCGCTTTTCTGTGTGTGAAATTTTTTGTTAGTAGCAGTGTAGTTACGATTTATAATATTTTCTTAGGAATTCAGCATCCAACAATACATACCTTTGGACTCCAGCATCCAGTTTCACAAGATAGTCGCCTGCACAGCGCTCTTCTTCTCCTTGCTTCACACGGCGGGACACATGGTGAACTTCTATCACGTGTCCACACAACCTGTGGAAAACCTGCGCTGTCTTACCAAAGAAGTACATTTCACTTCTGATTTCCGACCTGGAATTACTTATTGGGTCTTCCAAACCGTTACAGGTACAAATGGTTCATAAAATATTTATTAATAACCTATTTTGTTGGTCAGACAAACTAACGATATGTATTTATTATTTAACTATTACTAAAAGATGCATTTTATAACAGTCTGACCAACTTACCAATGGGTTTATAGCACAAGTTGAAAATTTCAGGAGTGACTGGGGTGCTCCTGTTCATCATAATGTGCATCATTTTCATTTTTGCACACCCTGTGATCCGGAAGCGGGCATATCCTTGGTTCTGGCGTGCCCATTCGTTGCATGTGGCCCTCTACGCACTCTGCCTGGTTCACGGATTGGCAAGACTTACAGGTGCTCCAAGATTTTGGATCTTTTTCCTTGGGCCTGCTGTCATCTACATCTTAGATAAGGTATACACCCAAATATATATTTACTTAAAAGCATGATGTGTGTAATTTTCACAAGCTTAAATTTTTTTATATTTTGTAGGTGGTATCTCTTCGAACGAAATACTTGGCGTTGGATGTGCTAGAAACTGAAATGCTTCCATCTGATGTCATCAAAATCAAATTCTACCGACCACCGAATCTAAAATATTTATCAGGTAATAAAGCAAATCTTCTTTCCATTCAAGCACAACTCTTATGTCAAGAACCAAGGTTATTTATAATTGGAGACAGTATGACGTAACAAAAACAATGTTTGGTTTATAAGGTCAATGGGTACGCTTGGCGTGCACAGCGTTCAAGAAAGAAGAATTCCACTCATTCACGCTGACTTCAGCGCCTCATGAGAACTTCCTATCGTGCCATATAAAAGCACAAGGCCCTTGGACGTGGAAGTTGAGGAACTATTTTGATCCTTGCAATTATAACACCGAAGACCATCCGAGGATAAGGTAAATGTCTCATTTTATACATGAATATAGCCTGTAATAAGATAATCAGTTTGTGAACATATCTTACAGCCAAATGGTTAAACGACGCATGCAAAATGTGACTCGTTCAAACTACGACGCTTCACACCTCGACCGCAAATTGTTCGATTATGCAAACTCGCTATGTACAAATTTTCTCCGACAAAATTCTTACAAAAAAAGTGAAACTGACATGTCATACCATGGGTCTAATACCTTACATAAACATGACAATATTTCTACATTGCATTGTTTGCCAAATAGAACCAACGATGGTCACTAGACTTTGTTTAAATAAAAATTATATTTCAAGCGGGGACCGCACAGAGTTTATATTTGCTCAGAAAATTAGGGTCGTAACGTTGGACATTATTGGTATTTATTTATTTGTTCTCCATTGCTCAAGCGTACCATAAACGGTGTTTTGCAATCAGAGCTTGGCGTGTCAACATCGGATGATCAAAGAGCACCAAGTTGAGCATTGCTTCGAAGGACATTCCAATTGAAAATATTTCTTTTTAAAGACGTCGCGCGTCGCTAAAGTTACAATGGCTATGTCGTTTAAATATTTCCTAATCGATTGTTCTCAAATAATATTCAAGTCGTTATGAGCTTTGTTTTTTTTTTAGGATTCAAGGTCCATTCGGCGGTGGTAACCAGGATTGGTACAAGTTCGAGGTGGCAGTGATGGTAGGAGGCGGTATCGGGGTCACACCGTATGCCTCCATCTTGAATGACCTTGTTTTTGGGACGTCTACCAATAGATACTCCGGAGTTGCTTGCAAGAAGGTAATGTTGTCAAGATTTGTCGCTAGTAAAAATATACCGACTTCTTAAAAATATTTGAAGACAGAGTTTGATTAGACTTTCTGATAGTGTTAATTCATACCAATAATCTTTGGTACTCGTAATTTTCAATTAAAGTTGATCAAATCACAAAACCTTAATTATAAAAATATTCAAAAATATGTATGATGGCAAAGTTACGAGTATACAGATACCACATATTATTATTTTAGTATAGAAATCTTGTATTTGTGTGTGTGTGTGTGTGTGTGTGTGTATATGTGGTGTATGATCATAAAAAGTTAAATTTTAAAGCTTGAGCAGTGAACCATAATTATTGTTCAAAGCGCCATCTATGAACCTGCGTGACTGCTATTGTAGATAACTATAAAGATGTAAATTAATGATATTTATTTCGCGACACTATAATTTCATTTCCTATTTTTAGGTAATTACTTATCAAAGCCTGCTATTCTATTCTAAAAGATTATGGCAACAGAAATTTATTAAGGAAGCATTAGGAGAGGGATAACGTTAAAATGTTTAGTTATTTATATTAGTGAGTGGGTATGATCTAACTATACTATAGCTACTTGATGTTTTGGCAGGTGTATTTCCTATGGATCTGCCCATCGCACAAGCACTTCGAATGGTTCATTGA
The DNA here is from genome assembly GCA_910589575.2 of Carcina quercana. Classification (NCBI taxonomy): domain Eukaryota; kingdom Metazoa; phylum Arthropoda; class Insecta; order Lepidoptera; family Depressariidae; genus Carcina; species Carcina quercana. The sequence goes on from OU342439.1 coordinate 9,149,409, forward strand.
CGTATTACGAGACGTTGAGCGTAAGGACGTCACCAACGTTCTGGAGATACATATATTCATTACTCAGTTCTTCCATAAGTTCGACTTGAGAACTACGATGCTGGTAAGAAAATAATGTATTATTTACAATGGAGTTTAGTGCTTTTAAAGTAGACATTATTGTAAGCTTGGTCGGTGGTCCGTGCCTAGTCGGATCTAAACTGAATTTGATTGTCTATTCTAATAACTTTGTAAAAAGTTAATGTTAGCTCGTTGTTCGTATTAATCTATGACGCTTAGGTTATATGGATTTTAGAGTGTGGCAAATCTTTTTTTTTAGCGTCGGTGGCGCAATGGATAAGGGTCCAAAGGGTCAAATCCAAGAGGGTACAGGATATAAGTTGTTTTTCAATTCAAGTACATTATCCGATTGCTTAACGGTGAAGGAAAACATCGTGAGGAAACCTGCATGTCTTGAACAGGCATGTGAAGTCCGCCAGTCCGCACTAGGCCCTCGCAAGATTGTATGGGACATAGTCCACCACGCGGGCCCAGTGCGGATTGGTAGACTTCACACACACACCTTTGAATTTCTTCTCAGGAGTGTGCAGGTTTCCACACTGTGTTCTCCTTCACCGAAAAGCCAACGGTAATGATTTTTATCATTCGTACATAATTTCCCAATAACAAATTGTAACTCATTGTCACGAGCCAGGATCGAACCCAGACCTCGATTGTTCAAGGAAAGACGCTCTACCCAATTGAGCTTACATTAGAACCTAGAACCATATAATTTCAACATCACAATTTCTTAAAATAGTAACGTGTATATTTGTTTTCAGTATATCTGCGAGAACCACTTCCAGCGACTGTCCCGCACCTCCATGTTCACGGGCCTGAAGGCCGTCAACCATTTCGGAAGGCCAGACATGTCCTCTTTCCTCAAATTTGTGCAGAAAAAACATAGCTATGTGAGTGTCACCGTCTAATATTGACAGTACGATTGTTTCGTAAATTCTAAATGTTTATTTAAGTAATATTAATGACCCCGTTCCGTAGGACTTAAATCTTTACACCTTTTATCGACCATTTACTGTTTAATACACGTTTTCATTTGTTCTGATTCGTTTTTCAACGATGGTACACTTACATAGAGAAAGCTTTTCACTTCAGCCTTGAAGATATCCAGTTTGCTTTGGAAATGCAGAAGCAATGCGCAGAATTAATATCACCTATCTTTATTCTCATATAGGTATCAAAAATCGGCGTGTTCTCTTGCGGTCCCCGGCCGCTCACCAAGTCTATAATGTCAGCTTGCGAGCAGGTGAACAGAACGAGGCGCTTACCATACTTCATACACCACTTCGAGAACTTCGGATAAAATCCGATCACTACCAATAAATATATTTATTTAAATTTAATATAGAGGCTCTGTGAAGTTACCAATCTGCGAGGTCTCGAGGCCTGTTCAAACTGTTGCGATATTTTGACAAGTCACAAAACAATATCAATAAGTGCTGGAAAATTCAATCTTTATCTTATTGTCATTTTATCAAAATCTGGGATCAAAAAAAGGAAGAAATAAAATAATTGGCTGTCTAGATTTACGATGCACTTTGCAAGATGTAAAACGGAAAAGGATATCATAAAACATGTTTATTGTTAGTAATCACAATATTATTATTATTATTTTGCAAAAGGGCCTTAACTCAGCATAATGTTGTGGACTATGAGCCTACGTACGAAAGGGAAAGAAGTGGAATATATCCCTAGTAGGAAATCAAAATATAACATGCAAAGGAGGAAAATAAACATGAACATGGACATGTCACAGTATTAGGATTATTAGGAAAGAAATAAGTAAGAAGCCTCTAAGAAAAATGCTTTTGGATTGTAAGTAAATGACTTGTGTAGATATTTTAAAAAATTATATATAATTTAAAGGTATGTTTTTACTACGAACTGATGTCAATTTTACAACATGTGTAAAATGATAATAATAAAAACACCTACAAATATACCGTTCACCATGTATATATCTGCTGGTGAAGGCCAACACGATATGAGGGCAGAGGACTAATTATTAAAAAAGTTATTTTCGCAAGGTTCTCTAAGATATTTATAGCACGGGTGTAGATAAAATGTTTTACCTCCACGATTGGTATAAATCGTTGACATCTCAGACCAATATCTGTAAAATATAGTCGTTTGAACAGGCCTTAAAGGACGTAATGAGCTCGTCTAAGATAATTCCTACAACATTTTGCATTAGTTAATTTACATAGAAAAATATTACGCTACATTAAATACGGCAACGTCAAGAAGAATTGAATTTAAAGCTATCAATCGAACTGTGAATCAGTTGGTTAACCCGATTTAAAAAAAGGGTTAATTTAAAATTAACTTCTCATGAAAAAACGTTTAATGAATTATATAAAACTATGAGTTATAGAAGATACAATATCTAAAACTCTCTATGAAACTAAATCGCAAAAACTATTTAAAAGCAAATAATGACGACGCAATTAAAAAGTTTTACAGCATTCGTTTACTCGTCAATTCGTTTTGGTGAAAAAATTGCATTCTATGTTTTTTTATGAAATTTAATTTATTTAATTTTATAATTTTAGAAATGGTTTAGTACAAATTTAAAAAATATGCATTTTAACGTACAAAACTCATTAATTGTTTGAATTATTTAATACAACTTCAATACTCATTGCATCACATTACAACAAATCATGAATTTCCAATAGAAGCTATTCGTGTAAATAATGTAAAAATTGTATTTAATTTCATATTCATTTATTTACTTTTAGAATTATATCGAATTTTGTAATTTTTTGTAAGTTTTAATATAAATAAGTGTTTGAATAAAACTTTGTTCCAAAATATACATTTTTATTCCTCAAAAACACGTTAATATACAGATGTAACGTCTTTAATAACAGTTCTCATGATACGTCCCATAATACCAATTACAATTAGTGTATATTTACTAAACATACATATTTCTTTATTTGCAATTTGATTTGAAATCGTGTGAACTATTCAGATGCCTATCCGTTGAATCAATACGACTCAATAATCAGAATCAGTTAAAACTTCCACTACTGAACGCAGACCTTCCCCCATGGTACGCCTTATTTCATTTACAATCTTTTATTAGTCTTGAAATTCATATACTAGAATTTGATCATAGATGTACAAAAACAATTTCGGTAAGTACAATTTCTTTTTAATAAATCGCACTTAAGGTTCAGTTTACCCCGAGAAATCTGCATATCAATATTGTAACTTGAAATCATTTTAACATTGCCTTTATGTTCTAAAACAATTATTCTTTTGTTTTTGCACTTCCCATGAAAATGTCACTCATGTACACATAGCTTATTCAACACGGAACATCACTTGAAGACAATGGAAGACATAGAGTAAGGTTGTCTTAAAAGCGAGGTTATGGACTCATGTTTTCATAATCCACATCAAATAAAGGCACTCTATTTCTGAGTGTATTTGCCCATTAACATGAGCAACCTTGCGTCCCAAAGTTGCTTTAACAAAGACGTGTTATTTCCATGCGCTTGCAATAATTAATATTTAATAACAACATCCGAGCGATGCAATGATTGCTCCCAGACCTCAGTGAGTCGTACTTGGATTATTTATGGTCTGTAATTCGAGTCTCGCTCTTGATTCAAAGTAAAAGGTAAAGCCTTGTCAGGTTGGCGTTATACGAGCCCTCAGTGCGTCCAGTCATTACTGTTCACTTACTCTGTTTATGTTCTTCATGCCGTGTATCATCGGCTTCATAATGACCAGCATGTCTTCCCGTTTGAGTGTCATAAAAATTACTTAGAGAAAATTCCTGTAAATTGACAACAATGCATTCCTATTAATAACCAACATATTACCACGATTCCACTTTAACTAATTCGAATTTTGAATATTTTAAGTATTTGAAGTGTTTACAATTGTAGTTTTATTTTCACTAAGTGTTGCTTCTACCATGCCCATCTAAAACTATGGACTCAGGTCTCGTATCATCCGAGGTTACAGGTACCTACCTTGATCAAAATGCAGCTCTCCGCTTGGCTTGGTTTTCAGTTTCATCATCATCATCATTTTGTTTTCTATCACAGAATTAAAATAGTACTACATACAGAACGGTCGTTCACTGCCTCCCGCCGAACCGCGATACCTCACTTCTCCTGCAAGAGACTGGCGCAGAGACTGACCATTAAATATGGTGCGCGCTTCCTACTCACACATGCGCGCGTATACAAACTTCATTCATTCGATGTGTGGCGATATCACGACATTTGTTCCAAGCGTCCGACGTGTGGTTTCTATCATAAATAAATTTTTCAATCGGTAAATATTACAATAATTAACATATATTTTAGTATTTACTAAACAAAACATTAAACTAAATTTGATATTTTCTATCCTATTTTTTAAATGACCTAAACAAACTATATTTTAAAGATATGACGTTGACCAGGTTTACATAACATTATCTTATTTAGTCAATATATGAGTATTCCAGTCGAAACAAAACCAACTATTGGACCAACACATACCATTGTATGTCACTTACCATGAGTAAAAAAATGTTCTTCCAACTGTTTGTCATTTTGCCTGACCGTATTTCACTCACTGACAAATCACTTTTCTGGTTGGTAATTAAGGCCAGAACACATATAGCACCAAGTGCATTATTGCACCTAACGCTGTTCTCATTTGGTGCAAATTGGTGCATGTTGCAACATGCAGTGATGCGTTCTGGCCTTCATTATGTATTTTCTTACATTCCAATCGCTTTAAAGTCGATCGATTTTGCGAAATGTAATCCTTTGAATAATATTAATTTATCTTATTACTATGTATTTATTGCTCGCGACGTCGTCCGCGAGGATTTCGGAAAGAACCACATGAGAATTACTCGCTCGATCGGTATTAAAACTCTTTTTCCTGTCCATTAACTATCCCTAAATAAAAATCAAGTGATGATGGGTCATCTTCATCTCACCTGATGGTAAGTGACGATCAGGCTGTTGGATGATAAGCGTGCGCACCCCTCAAGTTAATGAGGACCTGGCTCTCCTATCTTTCATACCGGAACACAATGCTGTTAACGGGATTTCGCTCAGAATGTTTCCGTACTAAATTCTTGTTGCCATAATATTTTAAAATAGCTGGCTTTGATAAATAATAATGATAAATAATTTAAAAATATAATACTAATAAAAATACTTTAATAAATAGGAGATGAAATTATAGTGTCGCGAAATTAATATCATCAACTTACAACTTTATACTTAGCTACAATATTCGTTGCGCAGCATTATCCCTAGATGGCGCTTTGAATAATAATTCCCTAGGAAGTTGGATATTAATGGTACTCATTTCATATACAAAAGGTGCCATTGCATGCCCAATGCATGTTCGGCGTAGCAATATTTAAATACAAAAATAGCGTAATGATACTGCTAACGCCTAGGTCAAATATGGTCGAATAATCACAAGGCAATTGAGTAGCTTGATAATAAATAAAGGTGAGTAGTGAATATGATAAATTATGATAATCACTGTGATAATTGATTGTTGAGTGAGAGTAAACGAAACGTAACTAATGTGTTTGCAAAGATAATTTATCACATTGATTTATTGTTGTTAAATGTGCTGCCTTGACTTGATTGCTAACTAAATATTGCTTACTACATACACTTCACAATCTGGCCCAACAAATAGCCTTTTTTATGTAATCTGGTTTCACTTTAAAGTCACACGAGTGATTGAGAGGGCTGTGGAATTGTCCCTTATTGACAAAGTCAGGAATGATGAAACCCCCCGACGTACAAAAGGCAACCTATATAAATAGTAAGGAACCCGAATAAGCAAACTAAATTGGCTTAAATTAGTTACAAAAGTCAATTAACTCATCGCTTAACATCAGGCGAGATTGTGGTTCATCGGAAGCCTATTTAATATTTTTAAAAGGCGTACCATGATATCGACTAGATTGCTATCCAACAATAAGTAATGCTTGTACGCTTGTACAATCTGGGTTACCAAATCGTTATTGATGCCTTTTACTAAGTGATTTGGTTGACTAAAGAGGTTTCACCAGCTGTAACCGACTTCCTTGCAGCAGCGCTATAATCAGGAAGCACAGGGCGGCGCGCGCGCCCGAGCGTAGCAACACCCCGCTATCTCTTTCCGCCATATTCACTTTCCTTGTTACGCTGTTTTATCTATATACTTTCTGTTACCAATACAACTTTACTGATTTACGTGTAAATTTATAACTATTAAGGATATTAAAATTTAATAAGTTTTTTGTATACATATAATATTGTTTTAGGGCTATTTATGTTGCTTTTGTTGTAAGTATGGTATTTATGTTGTAATACGTAGGTATTATGTGTATTTTTCATATATAAGTATGTCGTTTCATAGTTGTATTTTCCACCACTTTAACCAGTCCTTTTCCCAGATATTTCCTTTTTCCTATTTTCTGTTGATACCTTTTTAACATTGTACAGTCTCTTTACTTGACACTGGCAGTACCATCACTTCCATGATGAAGCCATAATTCTGCATTTGAAGTTGAACGTTACTGATTATCAGATATAAATCGGTGTGAGTTACCATAATATTTCATGTCCGTTGTTTTCTTTATTTGGTGAGGTAACATCCACACAGACATTCAAATACCGGTCAAACAGAAGAACGGCAGACCTTCACCGGTACACTGTGGATATTCCTACAGCTCGTACCAAGCGTTTTGCTTGTAAATTTATCATGCTATAGCTAAAATATGAATTACACTATCAGTTTCCTTGTTCCCCGAAAACTACAACTTGGGAATCTTCAAAGGAAGAGTAAATAAGCACATTCTAGAACAACGCATCACATCGTCGACCGTCAAGCGTTGATTTATCTTTTATATTTTTAAATCACTTATTCTCATCAACTGAACATGTCCACTATCCAAACAGCCATAGCAACCAGCTTTCTTTGAGGAAGTTTCCCATAATCACCACGGTCGAAAGGTATATGGCGCTAGCAGTAATTTGTTTCCAATACATAAGCAAATGCACTTTTTTCTTTTAGCCATCTCTTGCTATCCGAGCGTGGCGTCTGATTACGATTATAATGTCCAAATATCCTATGGGATGGGTATGCGCAATATCTGTATGCACCTATCGCAATTGAATTTGGACCTACGTAACATTACTGAAATCAAAAGTATCATGAAAATTTTCATCATGATTGGTTTTGAAGTTGAGGCGTGAAGATATTACAATTAAACAAGAAGTTTGCATGTGTAATACTAGTCTGACACTTTTATGACCCTGGAGCCTTGGGGTCCCAATAAGTGACGTATTTTACAGCAACAACTCGTCCTGTTGACTAAAGACGCTGCATTTTTTGAGACTAAAGATAAAACATACCTACAGCCACACAGCTCAAGTAAGTATTTGCTTTCGTCGTTCGCGATATTCGGCACCTCCTGTAACAGACAGGGATGGGAACGCGACACAATATTTTGGGCACGTCACTTATCACGAAATTCATTATGAACAACGGAAAAAAAGTGTGAAGTAGGTATTGAAGGACGAGAGAACGCGTATTTAATATTAATTATGCTTACAATTGAAACATTGCAAAATGTTCCTATATTTTGGTAGTAAATAAAGAGGTGGGGAGTAAATGTTCTCAAGTGGCGACCACGTACCGGGAAACGTCTACCAGGCCGTCCCCCTAATAGATGGACCGACGACCTGGTTAAAGTCGCAGGGAGTCGCTGGATGCGGGTGGATAGGAACCGGTCGATGTGGAGTACCATGAGGGAGGCCTATGTCCGGCAGTGGACGTTTCCCCGCTGATGATGATGAATAAACTGTTTTGAGTTGATAGTATTTATTATTATTATTTTCCCAATAAGCACAATAATAAGTCCAAAATTACTTGTAAGCGCGGCACGTCTATGACCTCATCAAACATTTCTTTTGAAATATGGCACGTTGAAACGGTTGGTAAGGTTCGCCATCCCTGTCCTATAAGATCTGACCGGTTGAAATCCGTTCAAAATACGTATATCGGATTCACACAATTTTTACACAATCCGATAGTAGCAAAATGAAACAAATCTTGTAGTAGGTGCCCAGATCCTTGTTACCTAAGAAATTTGAAATATCGTCTGGCAAGTTTGAGACTGTAAGCATGTTAGACTTTAGTGCATTGCACCTGAAGTCCATAATAGAACAAGTATTCCTTATAGTAATCACATGTTGTAACATTACATGCTAATCCTACTTGGTGTAATGTTACCATCAACCAAGTATTGGTACCTTAGCACATCTCTAATTGTACGGTTTCCCTTTTATTATGGCTGTAAAAATAATAAAGACGTGCAAGTTTTGTCATGCATGTTTATTATTTAACTACCATGGGCTTGCAAAACTTTGGTTATGAATAAGTTAAGACATCTACCGAGTTTACTTGTACAATAACTCAGTGCTTACAAATGAGTGTTATAGTTATTAGCTAAAGACACATTTTCCTTAGCGTGGAAGAAAGCAAATAAAAACTGTTCTCAAGAAAAATATGTAAAAAGTGCCTTCTGCTGACCATAGGCTTCCTCCATGGTATGCCACATGGCCGCATACACCCAGCGAATCCCCGCTACCTTTACCAGGTCGTGAGTCCATGTAGTAGGAGGAAGGCCTGTACACGTTTCCCGGTACGTGGTTGCCCCTCAACGACTCTTACGATCTTCGAGGGATGTGGCCTTTGCCATTTCAGCAGGCAAAACGTAATAACACTTTAATGTTACAATGCATGTATTTCAAACCATTCGTAACACATTTACTGCAGTACGTTTACATTTATAATAAAAATCTAAAATCATTAAAATTTGAACTTGAACACTGACTGACCACCAGGCAAACTGTGTCAGAATGGCTTAGTTTTACTTATTTTGTTTACATAGAGCAAACAGCCTAAATTCCGTCTTCTAAAGAGTGTCTACGAATCTACATTGCACCTAATGGTAAACGAAGAAATTCGCTAGTGTACATACACGCGTCAGAATAAACAAGAATTGAGTTTACCGTGACTGTAGCCACAGTGTAATACAACAAACTGATACAGAAAAGTCTATTATCTTTAGGTTTAATTTAATTCGCCGTTGTCCTTCTCGTGAATAATGCGAGCGAATGAAAGAGTCAGGACTACAGATAATTTAGGGTTACTTTTTGAATGTCTCTCTCCTTTACTCATCTTAACACATCGGTGAGAGAAAACATGACAAAATATTAAATTGAACAGTATTAGGTATCAGTGTCTTAATAGCTTTCAATATCCCAGCACAAACAAATCGCCATACCATAGATTTTACAAGAAATATATACCATAATTATAAAGGCTGATTTAACTTTAGGTTTTTAGGTAGGAATTTTAAAATAAACAAAACAAAAGAAATTTGCTCTACTTATTATATATTCAATTTGGTGAAGTAGGCGCGAAGTTATAATCTTTAACTAGGTAGAGATACATAACAAAAGATAATACCCAAATAAATTAAAAGTTATTACAAAGGCATTCATTAAAAAGAACCAAGCAGCCCACTTAACCAGTCATTCAGTCGTTAAAAGCAAATCTAAATTTAAATTTTCGCCAGACTGGGCATGTGACTAGTGGCGTGCGCGAAGTTTTTTGTGAGCGTAGTCTAAGGTCATGACAACGACCTATTTATTGGTTATATACATAGCCTGCGTTAATGAAAATAAGTCAACAGATTATATAATTAAGCGCCAAGGAAACAGAGCGTGTACGACTGCGGCTCGGCAGTTTCTGTGCACACTCGGATGGTTCGACGGAACAAAACATTTAGCTGTACTTTGTGACGTATAGCCATTGTATGTTTGCAATTCTCAGATAGAAAGTGTGATGCATATGAATGTGCATATATATTAACTTTTCGGACAACCTTAAGAAAGTATTAGGTTATAATTTAATATAAAGATTTCTTTTTATTTGTGGTTATATACAAGTTTTCAACTTAATTTAGCTGTATACGGTTTAGAGTTTAACTATGTCACGTTTTCTATACCCAGTTAGATTTAAGCAAAGTGTACATTTTTATGAATAAATGTATTCTTTATATAAAATGTAACGGCGAAAAAGTAACCTGTCTATTTTCCAGGCAAAAACACGACCTTACCGATATTTATTACTTTTCTTGTATATAAATTCATGCTTGACCAGTTTTTATGATTTCGATGACATACTGCAGTAGCCGTTTCGATAAGAATAACATCATGTGTTTGCAATCACGACGCACCACATTGAGCCATCAAAGCGATTGTGCAAAGCCTTTTTAGCATCGCAACGCACAATCATCATGTAAACTTCGCCCATTGAACTCTATGATAGAGACCGATAAGAAAGCCTGTTATTTACTGCGCGAGTAAAAGAAAGAAGTGAACAGTCGTCCCTTTCCATCGCGCTTTCGTTCTCGGCGGAGGCGCGAGAGTGCCAGAGAGGTTAGTTTTCAATGATCGCGCGGCGGTGACGGCGCTCTCTGTCGGCGACCTCCGGCATTTCGAAACAGTTTCCTAGTGGTAGTGTGTGTAATGTTCTGATATAGTCGTGTCCAGCGGAAGTTATCTCATGTTACGTGTGCAGGGCGACTGGCAAGGACGACTTCCGACACAGGTGACTACGCTTGCTGGTCGATTGGACGTGCGCGCGCGCAGCCGTGGCATCCTTGTCCTCAATTAAAACAATTTACGGCAGCTCTTATATGAAACATTCATTATCCCGACGCGAAATTGTTATGCTGTTTACATTTAAATAAGTATTGAGGCTTATTGGAAGTTGTGTTTACGATGCACGTGTACGCTTGTGAAGACTTCAAGTATTAGAACTGATGGTTGACATTTCCACTTATCGTTTGTTATCAATAAGACATTGTCATTTGTGATTATTGGTAATTTTTAATAAAATGTTAAATGTTTCATTTTTATTATGAACTTAGCAGTTGACGGCGCGCGTTGAACTCTTTATTAGGCCCGAGTAAGTCTTAAAGTAAAACAACTCTCAAAAGTAACCTGACCTTAATCAAGACAATGGAATGTGAAGGCATGCTTAATCCTACAATTGGTTTCGAAAAATTCAATTTATTTTAAGTAGGTGCCTTTTTAAGACCGGGTCTTGTTAATTCTAGTTCTTGAAGTTTATGAAATTATGAAACTTTATCTTTTTTTAAGACTAAAAATGAAAAAAACTCGTTATTAAAAACAAGAGAAACTTAATCAGGATTAACGTTAGTAAAGTAAACATTTATTTGCATTTAAAACTCCAATTCAACTCAACAACTCAACTCCAAAAAGTTTAATCCATTTTATAAAATAACAAAACCAAATTTTATACCTAACTTAACTTCATACCTTATCATCATTCTAATTTTGAGTGGCGCACTTTGGGAGAGGCCTACGAGTATATGTATATCAGTGGACTACTGCAACAATCAAAGAAAACAGATCAATTTATGGGATTTGCTGCAAAAATCAATGAATGACAAACTTCCGTCTGCCTTCAGTTTTTCTCCGCTATCATAGTGAATAGAGAGCAACAGTCCGTGGGAAAGCTGGTAGCTCACCTGCAATACTGCAAGATACGCAAAACCGAGACATTTTAAATTATAGTCAGTTTACAGCAAACCAAAGCTAATTTCGTACCCGACGAAACACCCAAGTTTCGCGACAGACCAACCGAAACCGTCTCTAACGTTGTTTAATCAAATTTTGTAACGTATAATCCATTCAAAATGAATGTTTCTAAAATACAAATAATCATTCAAGAAGGTCGCTTTCAATATGAGAGTCAGAAAATTGTTCCGTGTATCATAATGTTACCGTGGTTAATGTAGACAGATAAATAATCTTTTCTCATTTAAATAGTTTACTATCAAATTTCACAACTGGAAATGCATGAAAGCAATTACTTCTGCAATAAGTTATTACAATAGTATTATTAGTATCCTAAAGATAAAATACTCGAAGTAGGAACATATTGCGTATCAACGCAATTTGACTGACTTACAACTACAATTTTCATCAGGCTATTTAACACAAAGAAAATATCTTTGTTTGGGGACTAATCCCACTTCCTTTCTTATACATGTTTTTAATGTATATTCTAGTATAAAAAGTAATTTCCTTGATTCTAGATAAAAGTTTCAAAGTTGAAATAACTGTGGATAATCCATGCTATTATAAATGCGAAAGTTACTGTTTTTTTTTGTTAATTAAAGCCGTTACGGAGAGTTAGAATGACTAGTTTTTTGTAAAGGGATAGTTTAAGCACTGAAAAAGAATGTAGGCTATATTTTATCCCGATAGAACAAGTCGAACGAGTTGCAGACTATGCGGGATAGTTTTGGAATTCCACGCATAACAAACATGAAACAAAATGAATAGTCCAACGGCTTAGTAAGAAAATGGTACATTTGAAATTTAACATCCGTACTTAAATCTTTTCTGACTGCTTATCAACAATTTAGACATTTATACAAAACTATTACGAAGTACCGTCTGCAGGCATAGTTCTTTCCGTATGAATTGAGTTTGAAACTTTCGATTTCGTTCGTAAATCGCTTCTCTTTCTGTATTCAACGTTTCTAACCTCGTTGATTTAACTGAAAGGGAAAATTACAAACACGCTTTTGCCCGTGACTGCACCTACATTGACTTATAACAACTTACTACCCTTTATGGGGATAAAAATCAGCGTACATGTCATTTCCTATTCCACACGGTTATATGCATGATAAATTCAATGAAAATAGGTTAAGCGGTTACGCTATGTAGAGGCAAAAATGATACTGGCACAGAGTTACTTTGGAATCCTATGAAACTTATTCTAAAAATGTAAAAGTAAAAAATATTTTTGATAAGTGACCAAACATGTACTAAATATATATATATATAAATAAAACATAAAACTCAACGCCTTTCCTACAACATCGCCCCCCTTCAATGTACTTAATCTCTTCATCATTGTAAAAAGCGTTCTTCACAAAGCAGCGACTAATTTCTCCTGTCAGTAATGACAGCTTAGTCATTGTTTCTACGCGATTATCCACTTGCATAAGAAGATTTCTGCGAGTAGAAACGGTAGTCGGACGATGCCTGTCGTGAAAGTGACACGAAAATGACATGCTTGTATATATTGCTCGTCATTTAATTGTTTGTAATCTTATATATCACCACCAACTCCGATCAACTTCCCGTTGGGGTAGTGAATACCCCTTGGTCTCCTGCTGAAAGTAAGGTAGTTTGGTCGCGATGGGTGGAAGTGGGGGGTTGTGGGTGGCAAAAATGTGAAAAATATATATCTTAAAGGGTTGGAAAAGGATAGACTACATTTGATCCTGATTAAACATGTAACTTCAGTGGGATAAATTAAGACCATGCAAACCAAGTTGTGGGACATGTAACTTAAGTGATATTTTCTAGCAATGTCGTTTTAAATTACTCTGCAAACTCGCACGCGCACTATTGAATGAACGAATGATTTACACCGCTGCGCTGGCTTCTGCACTTGTGCTTTTACAACTAACGGTCAGTTGACAAATCTTTGAAACAATTTGTTTTCTTACTAAATCTACTTCTAATGATTCCTGCGTCCTCAATACCCGTTTTGTATTGGAAGCTACAGGTATTGTTCCAGTCAGTCACCTCCTCCTTTTGTTCTAGTGTTTTGTGTAGGCAAGACTGTAGATCGGTTTAGAAGAGATACTGTGAACACATTCATTGAAAGCACTACTCAGACTCTTACATTTTTGTATACAGGATTATTAACTTTATAGCATGGTAATAAAACGTATAATAGTCTGAGCTGCAATACAATAGTCTAGAATACTGTATACTTGGTTATCAACTACATAAGTCCACTGATAACTTATACAGTATTCAGACTACTATATTATTCTATACAAGATTTGTAACATTTTAGTATGGTACGAGTAATTATATGTATACTTAATTTCTAAACTGTGAAAGGCAGGAATAATCAAAATAAGCCATGATTATCTTATCGTTGGAAGGATTATTGTTTTTATATTCATTTACGTACCTATATGTATGTGTATGTGTGTATGTAACAAATTATGATCGCACTGTGATAATCTTGTTGCAACATGCGGGTATAGTCGGCTCCAACGATCTTGACATTTGGGTGAGTCTGCATCCTCACCAAGTATCTTGATTTGAACTCGACAGTTGCCGTATAAAGGAACCAACTAGCGTCCATTAATTATAATGATAAACTCATACCCTCGAAATGTCTGTGAAAACGTTGAAAACAATTAATTTTATAACTGGCAAGTGGCTGCTGTATTAAATTGAGGCTTACCGTTTATAGTCACAATTCCATACAAAATCCCCATTGCTGGCTGGCATATTGTAAGTAAAGTAATGCGTGGAAAAGCTTTCGCTTACCTGATAGAAGTTAATAAAACTTGGTGAAATAAAACTTTTGACTGAATAATGCCTAAATAAATCTTTCTTTTAAAATGTTAATTAATTAATAGTTCTTAACTTGAAAGGTTAATTCATTTGAAAACATAGGGGTCAAATTGTGAACCTTCTCCTTCTTTACAGTCAGTTGAAATTTTTGGATTGTTAAACCTCAAAATTCAACTGAGACAACTTCAAGCTAGACCAACTCTTGCCTCTTCAACCACATGGTAATTCAACATCAGGCGAGACTGTGGTCACAAGAGGGATATGCTATCTTTTATACCAGAGCGCAACCGTGCTATTAACACGGCTATTTGGCGGCAGATTAAGTTCACATGACAGCTAGCCAGGGCGACATATAAAATACCCTACCACCAACGAAGCCCAGCACCGATAGTTACCCCTGGGATTGAAACTGGGACCTCTGTTTCGTTACTCCAACTTTGTACCCGCTATCCTATGGAGATGCTTCAAACAAGAATAAAACACATAAACAAGTTAATCACAATATTAAAATTATAATCGTATGCCTATAAATAAAACGCCCATGAATTGTATGATTTATATTTTAGGTTCCCAATTTGAGTTGATTTGCTTAAATTAACATATAGTCTCGGTCAATGGCAAAGGTGCTCTTTTTATAGGCCGAATACAGGCTTAAATCGGGTTTTTCAAGTAATATAGTACATTACTTCACATAATGATCGTAAATATCGGCGTATTGAGGTCACTTACGTACTCAACGTCAAGTTAAATATAACTAAGGGACAGTAATTAGTGTGTGAAGTTGATTTCGATGAATCGATAAATAATAAATAATCACATTAAGTTACACTCAAAAGAACAGGTTCTCATCATAATACAATACATTTGAGACATTTACACACGCATAACTTAATTTCTCACTCACACGCACACAGCTAAACACTCTCGCATGCCGCCTTAAAAAATCTAAATAACTTTTTTCTCATAATCATATTGGCTTTTTAATCGATTTGAAAATTATTTCTGCAATAGGAAGG
Source organism: Carcina quercana (assembly GCA_910589575.2). Taxonomy (NCBI): domain Eukaryota; kingdom Metazoa; phylum Arthropoda; class Insecta; order Lepidoptera; family Depressariidae; genus Carcina; species Carcina quercana. The sequence goes on from OU342439.1 coordinate 9,164,947, forward strand.
TAGACCTCTGTAACACAAGCTCTCTCTACATCAGAGGTCGACCAATATTTAATAATGTTTTTTTTAGGTCTAACTTGAAATTGAACTGATTGACGCATAAACTTTATTTTCAGCTTAAGGTGATCCACCTCCATCAAAGTTTCACAATAAACTTCTGTTGCCATAATCTTTTTAAATACAATATCTGGATTTGTGTAGTAACTATCTAAAAATAGGACATCAGATTGCGATGTCTCGAAATGAGTATCAATAACATACAACTTCACAGTGAATCACAATTTTCATTTTAAACACTTTTTTCGATTATTTTTCAAAGCGCCATCTATGAACCATTAGCTGCGTAACGGATATTGTAGCTAACTCTGAAGTTGTATATTTATGATATTTATTTCGCAACACTATAATTTCATCTCCTATTTCTACTTATCAAAGCCTTTTATTTTAAAAACATTAAGAGAGGGATAACGTTAATTTATACAGTTCATGTATATTATAAATACAGTCATAAAGCGTAGTTATATTATCTATAGTGATTATCAGCTGGGGTGCAATCCACTAAGGACAAACATCCTTACAACGTCACGACTCACAGATATCTTTAGTGACATCATTCGATATTTATGCTAGTGGCAATGCATGCCGTGCATCTCTTAGCAAGTTTATAAATGAAATAATATTCCCACGCCAGTATTGTTACGAACCTGTGCCGTGATGGTAGTAAACTGTTTACATGGTCTGATCCGAGGCTTCCTTATTGCTCCTAGTATACTGACCTATGAACTCCGTCTGCTATCTCTACCGAAATCAAAATAAAGCTGGTTATTTTTAAAGTAATTAAATAAAAGATTATAGCATTCTAAAAGTCAACATATGTTGTAGTAATATCATTTTAAATGTTAGAATATCTATGATTATATAACACGATAGAGCAAACGTTTTCATTTTGTATAAAAAGTACCTTAAAATGAATTTATTTGAGTTCATTTTTTATTACGATGTTTTTGAATAGAATGTTAAAAGATTTCCTTATTTAACACCGAAACTATATATTAAATAAAAGACCTAGAAAATATTAATAGTTTAGAGCTTCACGAAAAATAAATCATACACTGAGGATGCTCACCCAGGGGTGCAATCCACTTAGGACGAACATGCCACTCAAATGTATTTGGTGACGGTATCTCTTGTTTCTAGGCAACTAGGATCAATATCGAATGACGTTATCAAAAACCTCAAGACGATGTAAGGATGTTTCTGAAGTACAAATTACTGAATGCTCCCTCTGATGATGAACTATTAAAAAAATAAAGGCATAAACATGTCAAGATGAATACTTCATCTAGAGATAATCTGTTTTTTATCATTTTTCTCGCATACTTCCATTATTGTTATAGCCATTGTACATTTTTCGTATCACAATTAAATTTAAATTAAAACATATTTGACGCGCTCCATTCACAAGTGAATTTGTTTTGTGTTCAAAGTTTACATATATACTTTTGAATACTACAATAATATTTTTTATACATATGCTCACCTACACTCCGTATAACGGTCAATGTTTTATTTTTCGATTCAGTATCGCCACGCGCTGTTTAATAACTGAAACCTTGTTGAGATTTACACGATTAAACAAAAAAAGTATTATTATTTATGTAAGTATATCTATGTGCTTATCCAAGTATTTAATTATAATCTATCAATATCTGTTACACCTCCACCCAAAATATTGTGTCTTATTTCCTCTACCTAAAGGTTGTCTGGTAGAGATCGCTGTAAGCGATAAGACCGCGTTTTATATACCTGAAAAAATTCAAAGTTATATTGAATTGAACTAACTAACTAAACCATCCCACATCATTAAAAACATTTTTTTTTTAAATGTGAGCCGTCACGGGACGCCTGGCAGATGTGAAACATCGACATTATTTTTTAAAAGTAATATGATTGAAAAGAACAGATTGCGATATAAACTAAATATGGCATAATGATAAAATGAAATATTACGATTTTTTCCAGAAAATGATGACTGTTTATTTAATAAACATTTATTTTCATTAAATATAAAAGCAATTTATACAACTTCATTCGTTCTGTATATATACACCATCATATAGCGTGGCGACGCGTCGCCACAGCATGCGTCGCCACGCCAGAAATTTGTTTTACATAGATGTTTCGCATCAAAAACACCTTGACGGTAAGATAAACCTGCGATTGTAATTGTTAGTGTTTATTATCTTTGCGTTACGTGTCTGCGCTTAGACCGTTCTCTATGCATTGTTCACACTCGTCTACTACTAGATAGGTAGGTACTTACTCCCACAGCTCGTTCTTCACAATACGACGCACGTTCCCACGGTGTTACTGGCTTTGCTTACACTTCTATGTTTAGGGTTGCGGCGTTCCTGAAACGGCTAATTATAGAAACGTTAGATTTGCCAGCGACTTACTCCGCGCGGACTTCAGAAAGTATTCAATGGTCACAAAAGTAATATATGTAGAATGGACGTTAACCGCCCCCACCGATCTCTATACCTCACCTCGCCCCGCAAGAAAGAGGTCGGTTCATGTACCGTTTGTCAGGGCAGTATCGCGCGCTTTGGTATTTTCAACCAACTAAAAAAAGGAAGAGTTTTTTAGTTTAGTTTCAGAAATTTATTTATTACTTTTTGAGAAAATCAACAAAAACTAAATATATACCCAGATTCTACCTCTAAGGGTGAATATTTTACAGTATGAATGCTGTAGACATTTAGCAAAATAGAAGTCGATCTCTTTTTGAACTAGTTATTTATGTATCTGTGTAAAAATGGGAAGATCGTGTGCTATCTCACTTGCACGTGTATACAAACGTCATCCTTTCGATGAATGGGAATAAGTACCGATATCACGACATTTCTTTGCAATGTCCGGGTGTGCCATGGAAAACTACATGCTCGATCGGGATGAAATGCTCCGTTATGACGAGAAGGAAGTACAAATAAACTAACTTTCGCTTTTATAATATTCGTATGAATTCACTTTGTGATAGAGTAGTCTGAAAGGTTGGCAAGAGCTTAGAAAGTGACTCTCTTGCCTTTATTTAACTATCCCTTGTCTGAGACTTCAGTAATTATACCTCTAGAAGGGTTACTGGTATAAACAGTATACGATATGTTGATTCCAGAACATATTACTCCGTCTCATCCCAATTCTTTTTGCTGTTGAGTATCATCATTTTATTAGCTAGTATTATTGACCACCATCAAAAGCCATGGACAATGAAACTGTCGAGCAATAGAAACATGCTCATCTAGAAATATCAAGCTAATACAACACAGACCTAGAATATTTTTGCAACAACAACGAGTGTAATCTAATTTCCTGCAGACTTCCAGTCTGCAACCCTATCTTCCACCTGGTACAAGGTGGTAAAGTTAGAAGAATTTGAATACGCTGACGTAAATCCCCATTGTTTTTGCTCACCCGCGTGTCACGGTTGCGCCTGCGCTGAGCCAGCCACCAACTATATCAATTTCACAAACGCGATCCCAAATAAAAAATACTGTAACATCGAGTCAACAATATTGCAACATGGAATGTGGAACTGGTGACACAGATACCAGCGTATTCTTCTTCCATGTTGATTCATAAGTTTGGACAATTAGGCATTCGCATATGGAGGTTACGTTACATCATTGGAATATATAAAAGATTTTGCGATACACATAACAATCTAAAGAGGTTTCACATCTGGTCTCAACTTGACGGCCCTGAAGTCTCGGCTTTAGGCGGGATAGGTCCACTTCATGATATGCGGATATCGTAAAAGTTTACCAAGGGAAAAAATATTCAAGAGTAGCATTTACTGTACTCACTAATTAGCCTGCCAACCTTCCCCTCGTTTCAGTCCAACGTAGCGATCTATGAGCTAGTCTCATGTGCAACAATCACTTTTCAGCACCATAGCACTTGTTACTCGTACTTAGCACATTGATTTCTACGAGACTAGAAACTTTACACTCGAAGGGACTATATTCGCAACTTATGGAATAGCATCACCGATTTCGCAACCAATCAACTCTTAGCAATAAGCAATAAACTGACCGATCATTACGTCAAGGCCGGTTATCATTGAATCAGGCATTATCTACGATGACTGACAATTACAAAGACTATACGTGTACAGTACCACATAATGATCAGGGTGACGATGAAGGATGTATATCGGGCAAGGCCGCTGGTGATCGAGGTTTGGTGCCACTCTTGCGCAAATTACTGCGCGCAGTCGCAGAGATGCGGTCGACTGGCGGCCATGTTTGCATTCACGTTTTTTTATGTGCACGGATGACATTATCGTGTCTCAGAGACAATTTTCGAAATATTACGATTTTGTTAGAAATGTCCATTCTTCAATAACTCACAAACACAATACGGGACTTAAAAGTGAAGGCTAGAGTCAAACCATTTTTAGCCAAGCTAATTTCTACTGGATTGTATTTTTGTTTGAGGAAGATAACAATAAAATGTTGGACAGTAGTTATTGGTCTGGCTATAAAATTTGAATAGAATAGAAATCATACCAAGAGATGCTTGCACATTTATTGGTACATCGTGTGAAATGTATATATAGTCATGATCAGCATAAATATTTACACACTGATAATGATGATGGCCATTGATGATCTAGTGCAAATACTGTATATCTGCAGACTTAAATGAAAAGACAAAATGTTTTAGTAATACCGTTGCAGCATAGCTCTGCCCTACTCATCTCGCATTTTACAATTTTAACTATCAAAGACATAGAAGGAATGCCGTCCACCTTATACTGTGATTTCCCACTCAGATATGTTACCTAAAAGTATACCAAAGTTCACATTTGTCATACCGAAAGCGTAATTAGTCTTTATTCTCTAGTCTCTCTTTAGTCTAGCTCTTTATTAGGGTTGTTTATAATTTTGATATATTTGGGACTCAAGTTACGAACAAATAATTATTTTTATCCAAAAGACATGTTAGAAACTTTAATAGAGCACCAATCCGCACTGGGGCCGCGCGGTGGACTATGACCCAAACACTCTCTGTAGGAGAGTGTATGCAGCGTGGACATATATAGGCTGTTGACGATGATGTACATATAATCTGCTATAAATCATTGAATTTTAGTCTCGAGGTCTAAAATGGGCAGTTAATACAATAGATTAGTTTTTCATTTTTCATATTTTTTCAGTTGTTTTAGTTGTTCACTTGAAATTAGTTTCAGCCTTTTACTTTGGACGAATTTTAACACGCATAACCTTTTTACATTAATATTTTTGATGAGATATAATTTACATTGCTACGTCTTAAAAATTGGACCTGGTATTGCAAGTCCCAGCCCTGATCTACAACACTTAATTTGTCGATCCTGTTCGAAGATAAGCACATAATAATACTTATTAATATTAGCACGAGGTCTGTAGGTCTCCATCTGCTCCGAGCAATATCCTTGATGAGAGACAATATAACTCGAGTTATTATGGAGTCGTGACAAGGTACATGGAGCGATCGGAGATCCATTAGTTTAATGAGCAATTATAGGTGCTTTGTGTACATTACCACGCGATGAGATCGACATGGTTCAACAAAAGTAAACCTTAGAATATTGACGTGTAGTTCGATATCCAATGGTGTATTTGTAAAGTGATGATTCGCACACAACTAAGGATTGCGGTTGGCGCTCTGCCTCAGGCTTTCAGACAATTCCATGTCGCAATGCTGTACCGTACATGTAAGTGGACTTTGGTATATTGATTTTAGAAACTATAGTAAGGGCTGCGATTGCAATGCGTGTCAATTCTGAAACAAACTTAAAATCAGATAATGATATTAACTTTATACAGAAAACAAGGGTTACCCCAATTTCAAAGCAATTGATATCTCGTTGAAAAGCGTCAATGTGAAGTTTTCACTTGTGGTTCTTGCTTGTTTGTGTGTGTTTTTTTAATCAAATCAATATCATGTTTTATTTGCGTTAGACATGGTAACATAAAGATGTATATTACAGTGTATTAGAGCATCACATATATAGCTTAAATATACAGCATGCAAATATTCTAGGGTAGTCTCATCCAATTCCACTCAGCTGTTAATGCGCGAAGAGTCACTGAGTCAAGTTTAGTAGTATAATCAATTTGTCAACTGCTATCCTCCTATCGCATTCAGTGTATGATTCATGTTCTGGATAGACCTTAAGAAACAGAAGTTACGTGGACGCTATTTTAAAAAAATCTATAGAAATGCAATTGAAGACTTATTTCTTAAAAGAAAAATAACATTTATACAGACGTTTTATTAGACTGAATCAAGTAGATTACCATCAACCGGCTGGGTTCTGATGCAGCAACGCAAGAGTTCGTATTGAGGGGCTCAATTAAAGTGGCGACACACACATTTCTCACGATTCGTTCCCGTACCTAGAACACAATGTACATTGCCGCGCCGATCTCGTATAATCGATGAAAATGAAATCACTGGACCCATTCTACGTTTTGTACATTCAATTGTGAGCGGCCAATAGCGGGTCATCTTTTACTCTCAAGAAGATTTCATCCGCTCACGCTCCACGGTTTTTGCCGCACTCTGTTGGCCCCACGATTTGGGACCCACGATTTTGAACATTAGTTTGTGGACCTGTGCTACCAATAAACTCGGAAACTTTAGAGACGCGTTTTTCTTCAATCCATCGAACTTGGAAGCTCGTAACAATATAATTCTGTTATTATGATCATTTTTGACTGCGTAAAAGTAGAACCCTTTTCTATGCCCGCCTGGCTACTTACATGGGCACACATGAACATGAACAGGTTTTTTGATGATGTATCTGGATCGGATTGAATGACTTGTTATTTTTTCTGTCAAGTATTAGAGAATGATTTATATACGAAATTAAGTATGTTTGTTTGTCCTTCCTTCACGACGTAACCGAATGTCAGAATGACTTCATATTTATTATACGTATAGTTGATGGGCTGGAAAATGAGATAGATAATTTCTATGCCGATCGAACAGGTAGAATAAATCCTGAAGCACACGCAGAAATCGGGGGTGGAAGCTAGTTTCTGCATAAAAATAATACTTTAAATAACTATACCATTTCATGACTAGATGTTGAAGAAAAAAAAATTGTGTACACCGCAGAACGTTTTCAATTTGGTTCGCAGCAGGTGCCCTTTTTGGATGTATTGAAATTACGAAAAGCTGTGGACTAACCGAATATTGCAACCATTTCTTGAGTGAATAATTGTAAAATTCGATATTAACCATTAATTCTCATAATTTATTTTAATAATTTCAATAAACACGATTAAATAGCTACCAAAATAATATGATAAAAAGCCACAGAATATTTGAATATTACAAAACTTCTGTTACTCGAAACGCTCGTAAAAAAGATAATTTGTCTTACACACCATCAATTTACTACCTCTACGTTTACGCTTTCACACACCATTTATAAGATTTTTGTGTGCCTGTTACGAAACCCAACTTTGTTATTCAAAACGCTTATAATGGGTTATTTTCAATTCAACTGCATTCTCCATATTTTGATATTATTGTAAATAATGCCAACACTTTTTAAAATTTTGTAATTAATTGGATTGATGGATTTTGAAATCGAGATATATTTTCGTAAATCGCTAAAACCTAACCGAAACACGAAAAAAATAAAAAGTTTGTTTCAAAAATTATAACATCTATAATTTATTTTTTGTTTCAGGTGTCTACGTCATGAGACAGAGTGTGTTTGTGAATTTTCCCAGTGATACTATAGTGTAAATATACTCGAGTGTGTTAAACATGAGTTGTGCAATGAACAGTGAACCCCGCCTCTAACAAATACGTGGAGATGAAAAGAGAAAAGTACAAGATCGCCTTCTTGGAACTCGGGTAAGCAAACACACAAAAACCTACTTTAACATTGCAGAAATATCTAGAAATTCGAGCCGAATGATTGCAACAAATTCGTTAGCAATCTTACAACAATTAAGGATTTACTTATAAGACTGTTGATTATTCATCTTGCAATTCTCTTTGTCTGTTGGTTCATTGATACATTTCACGATAGTATTAAAATTAAATTATAAGTTACGGCAAAGTTACATGAGCTTTTTGTTACAACAGTGTTTAATCAATGCCCTTATTTGCGTTTGATACGAAAATGTGTACTGCACTCAATCATAGAGGTATTAGAAGCGAGTAAAGATTTGTAGATTTGCATTTGCATCTCCAATCGTATTCAGTCTAAGAGTCTTAAAAAAAAGAAACGTGGTTTTATTTAAACAGAGTTACGGTTTTTTTCTGCATCACACACAACCCTGTAGCTTTCAATAATGTAGCTATTCTGGTTCTAAAATTTTAGCGCGAGAAGGTCAGCAAGCTTCATAAATGCAATGCAGTTGCATGTTCTTGCATTTAAAATTCTAAGCGATTAACATCTCAGACAGATGTTTCTTATAACAATCTTCCACAATCACTTTGTCGTCGTACGTATTCTAAACAAGAAAAATGTAACATGGTTGCGACGTAATTGCGGATGCGGAGCGGCAGTGGTTTTTACAAGATTTTGAAAATTAATAGTATATGTTTAGCTGCTGGCCCATTACGGGAACCGCTCAGTTTCACAATTTCTATCCAGCACGCCACAGAACTCGTAAAAAGCGACACACCGTGACAAATCGTAGATAACGTTACGAATAAACAAACCGCATGTACTAAAGCTGCAATACTCAAACAAAACAACGGAATGATGCAAATTATATTGCGTGTGAATTACATTATTTGCAAGATTTGTCGATTTATTATGTTACGAAACGCTATGATTATAATTATTCATCTGAATTATGACGATGAAATTTAAATGACGGGGCTAACAAAAGAAGTTAGGTAGATGACAAAGAGTTGAATGCCAATTCTATAGTCAGATAGTTTGCCAATGCTACTTATCCAGCAGCTGATTTCGTGACGGATGATATAATTGTACCCGCGGCAATGACGTAAATTCTTGTGGAACAAGGGTTGTCACATTTCCGGTAAAGAGTATTCTGCGCGTACTTTGCTTCCGCGTTGGTTTTCTTTTAAAATTTATTTAAGTTATAATTTAAATTATTACACGTACATTCGAGGTATAATTATAAGTATTTGAAACCATATCCTTTGTGTGCTGGCCTTTATAGGCTACGTCAACTTTCAACATGAAGTTTGTTCTCAAAAAGTTCACTGCAATTCAAGCCTTCAAGTAATTGTTAACTGTTGATGTTGCTGAGTTTTATTTATATGAACATTAAATAGACTGCTCTTTAACTCAATGTGTCTTTTGCAACATTACACAAAGTTCTAGTCAATAAGAAATTGTCTCTACAGTTAGCAACAATCTGGAATACGGAAACTTAGGAATAATTTACATGTCACTTCTCGAGCTAAAGAGGAAACTAAGAGATGATGACTTAGACTGACTCTTTTTAATAAAAAACTAGCAGTATTAATTGTTTCCTATTCTATAGAAATCTAGAAACTATATCGCCATATTATCAAAGTATCTAATGAAACTAGAACCCCGTTTACGGACAGTACGTTCATAAATGTAATCGGGGCAGTTTTCTCTGCATGTCTGTTCACATTCTTCGGACACTGGCAGCCCTAGGTAAGAGCCGGTGCGGTAAAAGTGCCAACGCCGGACCCTGACACCGAGCTACAACCCGCCGACGTTTGAAAGCTGAGGTTATGCGACTGCCCTTTCTGCATGCTGGCAATCTACTCTACTCTATGGCATTTATATGGAGATTAAAACGAAACAGCGGATATTAAATGTCATTGGAGTAAAATGCTGACATGTTTATATACCAATTGAATTTCATTTCGTTTTGTTTCGTCAGTTGTATCCGGTTTTTTGCAAGCCATTTTTTGGGTGAGCTGAGAAGTGAGCCGTCTGGTTTCGGATTTTGAATCAATCAATCAGTCAAAGTCACCCGCTAGTCAAGTATGGTTATACCTTTAGTGGCAAATCGATCCATTATGATGATGGCACATGTAGGTACCTTCGCTAAGCACTTGATTTTCTGACTCAAAATGATAATGAATCCTATTCGATCCAAAGGTCAATTTCAGTTAATCAGTGTATCATTGGATAGATTCATAATCATCCAGATAGTTGTACATCCTATAATTTATTTAAAACTAATTATAAATCATCTGCCATTTGATAATAAACTTGAAGTTGAGGTTTTGTCTTTATATTCCTGAAAAGAAAATGTTTTTTTTTGCTACTAACGATTTTTTTTGTTAATATTGACTGAAATAACGCCCGATGTTGATTTGATAGTGGTTATTTTAACATTCTAGAAAAATTTGTAATTTGTTGAGATGACATTAACGTTTTGTATTGTTTATTAATTATTTATATATTTTCATCCAACAAGTGCGTGCATTTGTTTAAGGTTCGTGCTAACCTAAATAAGTCAATTCAATGTATTTAACTAATGCAGCGCATAATAGACTTTCAATTACAAAATTACAAGTATTTTTAAACGTAAAAATTTTTTCATTTGTTATTTTGTGATAAGGTCGCTTGTATGTAGTCCATATAACTAGAGCTCTGTTCACATATTTCGATGATGTATTTATCCATAAACAATTATTTTTGTGAACATTTGTTAAATGAACAAACTCCTTCTTCGCCGCATGAAGAAAGTCGACTTTCTACAGTGGGTACGTTGGGTAATTCTCCAGGCACGGCAAGGTCGCCATTGTTGACGGGCCTTTGTTTTATTTTTGCGCCGATTTGCAGTGCGCGGGCGTCGGTCGCCAGCGTCGTCTGATAGTGGTCGTGACCGTAAATGTTAATGGTAATTTTACTCAAGGCATTAATGTGGAAATATGACGAATGTTTATTAATGTATATTGTTATCCTTCAAATGTTTTTGTTTGGAATTTCAAGGCTGTGATTTGGGTGTTTCCAGTGAGAATTCGTCTCATCATCTCTCGTCTTATTTGGAGAAACAATGTATTATCATTTTTTAAATATTTGCAACTTTTCATTTATGTACATGAAAATAGGTCTACTTTATTTTCTGTATGTAAGCTCCAGTGTGAATGTCGGCAGAAATCTTTTAAAAAGAAAATGATTTTTGTGATACATCACTTATGTTAGTTGATTTGTCTTTTTGTAAAAGTTATCGCTCGATAATCTTATTTCAAGGCTTACTGAATGTACGAGTATGTACGTTTCTTTCCATGGAACTCTTCTCCCGCGAGTCCAACTCGCGCTTGGCCAGTTTTTCATTTATTTACTATTGTTTTGATTAGTATATCTTGTTTTGTTGTGTTCAATAAATGAGCCCATACAGGTCCACTGTTGGACTTCTCAGAGTGTCGTGAATATATCGTCATGTCGGACTTTCTCTTAACCTGAGAGCTGGTCATCGTAATTTGTGTTCCACTACTGATAGATAACATATCCGGCACCTATTTACTCCTGGGTGAGTCTATTCAAAGACTTCATCGTTAGTTCCATTGTAACAGCACTGTTGCGCTCCGGCGTGAAAGGTCACATAGACAGGGCCTTACAGGGCCTTACTAGGTTAGGCGAGCACGATTGCCATCCAACGGCCATATCGCTACTTACTATCAGATAAAATAATCCCAACTGCTCTAAAATAAACCCATTACACTTTTTTAAGTTACCGTCAGGTCAGATTAAAGCCTAGTCCAAAACCTTTTTTTATTTTAAAAAAGACTACCTGATAGGTGCCGCATAAAGTCGCAATCAGAGCCCTTAAACAGATCCTCTAATAAAGCCCTTGAATGGTTAGCCTTGTATCTCACCTCGATGCGCAGGCTCCGTGCAGCAGGAAGTAGTTACTGGTAATCACCGGCCATCTCACTCGCGCCAACAGTTCTTTATCACTGCGTGCGCGCACGCAACGTTGAAACGATCTAGCATCCTATGTCCTCTCTGCACACGATAATAGGACTGCTTAGATGACGGTGTAAGCTAATTTTGCGGTCTCGTTTTCGTTTGAATTCTCTTGTATAATATGTCTTACACAATTCACTTCCACTTGGTTTTTGATGCGGACTAGCTATATTCATTTCAGTATAACCGTAGAATAAATTTCCCAGATTTAATCGGTTCCTGGCAAGAATTGATCCAGTAAATTCTGTATCAGTCGAGCTGCGTAGCCGCTCAACTATGACGATACTGTGTATAGTCATAATTTACGACTCAATCTGATGATAATTCCCAGAGCGGGGTCTCTGATACTCTTGATACTCTGGTTGGTGATTAGATATTTCTATGTTCACCTGGCTAGCCACAACCAGCATTATGGACCTAAGTCAGACGCCAAACAGAATAAAACATAGACTTACAGCTTCTGTGTGATCACGCTTTCCACCCAAAAGGCCTTATTGTTAGTACATTCAAGTACAAAAATATGTAACCACTTTTGTACCATGTCACATTCACCTTTTCTTGTTCCTACGCTGTGTATTGAAGGAAATGTCAATTAAAGGTGAATATGAGCTGGTGCAAATATAGATAGATATATATTTTTGTACTCGAGTGTATCATTAGGTGACATAAATTATTTTATGTTCAAAAAAGTCCCGATTTTTCGTGTTTATGTTAACGGGATTTCTCGCCGAATGCTTCCATACTAAATTGCTGTTGCCATAATCTTTTAAAATAGGATTGCTGGCTTTGACAAATAAAATTACCTAAAATAGGAGTTGAAATTATAGTGTCGCGAAATAAATATCATTAATTTACAACATAATTGTTAGCTAAAATAGCAGTTACGCAGCTAATGGTCTCTAGATGGCGCTTTGAACAATAATAATAAAAAGTATGTAAAAATGAAAATTGTGATTAACTGTGAAGTTGTATGATAATGATACTCATTTCTCGACATTAAAATCCGATCTTCTATGTCTAGATAATTACTGCACAAAGCCAGCCATTCTATTTTAAAAGATAATGGAGATATATACTTTGATGAAACCATGCAAACTCATAAAATTAGCTACACATTCAAATTTTGACAGAACTGCAGAAGCATGGCGTCACGTTTGTTGTGATTTATGCATGACGAGTCTCATAGCTCGTTGGTGGCACGAATGCCTTGTCACGTTCGAAGCGTATTTCCCATACAAAGAAGCCGTAGGTGCGACGGTGCGCGGGTTATGTAATGGGGTCATTTCGCGAAGAAAGCCCCAACGTCATGTCTGCTCGTCCGGCTCGTCCCATTGCGAAGTTTCGAGCACGACATGAGGTAGTGATGTGAAGTTGTGGTTTGGCAACGACTGGTTTACGTGATTGATTCGTATATATATATATCCTTTTTGGCCTTGATTACCTAGTACTTAGCCATGTGGTAAATAAGGTAAAACATGTTCACCGATCAACAATATGTCTGACAACCATGATGACTATCGATGATCGAAAAGAAATCCAGCGGCGAACTTATACGGCTGATTATGGTCACCTCATGGACAAGTCAATGAGCTTAAGTGGCAATGGGCAGGCCACATCGCTCGAAGAACCGATAACCGGTGGGGAGTAAAGGTTCTCGAGTGGCGACCACGTGCCGGGAAACGTCTACCAGGCCGTCCCCCTACTAGATGGACCGACGACCTGGTCAGAGTAGCAGGGAGTCGCTGGATGCAGGTGGCTCGGGACCGGTCGATGTGACGTACCATGAGGGAGGCATATGTTCAACAGTGGACGTTCCTGGCTGATGATGAATGGTCACCATGGATATTTTCTCCATATAACCAAATGGCAAAAAGAGTTGATTATAATAACATAGGTGTAATAGGCCACACATATGAATGTCTCCATCTAAATAAGGTCTCATGTACATGTGCTAAGATTGAATATGTAGATAGATACAAATACTTGGGATTGTTAGTCGACCGGCACTTCAATTGGAAACTACATATTAGTGAACTATGTAATAAACTTCGGTGTGTGCTGGGAAAATTCTATCAGCTGCAATATGTAGTGGACAAGAGAACACTGTCAACGGTTTATTTTGCATTATCAGATTCCATGATCAACTATGGTGTTAGTGTTTATGGTCGGACTTTTTGTAGTTATATAAATGAAGTGCAAAAATTACAGACTAGGATAGTCAAGTGCTTGGTTAATAAAAAAACAAAGAAGAAATGTAATAAAGAATACAGAAAGTTGTACTCGTTGTGTAAAATATTGCCGGTAGATTTAAAAATTAAATATAAAACATCAATCGATCACTACTATAGTGACGACTATAAGATACCTATTGTCAGTAGCCACAGCACCAGGAGCGTGAGAGAGGGGAAGTTCTCTCAGCCAACAGCCGTTAACTACTACGGGCAAAGGCTGAATAAATATGTAGTGCCAAGAATATTTAATGAGCTCGCTTGGCTGAGAGAAACCCCCAAAACTAGTAAAACAAAACTAAAGAGTAAGCTAAAAGAGATTTTTTTAGATAGAACTTAGATAGTAAATAGCTTTAATGTAATATAATTATACAAGGAACAGAGCGTTACTCGCCAACAAACTGTTTTTCAGTTTGGCGGGAGATAAAATATTGTAAAGTGTAATATGTACTATGGAAAATAAATGCTTTAAAAAAAAAAAAAAAAAACCTATACTCGACGCCTAACTTTCACGAACTACAAGTACAAGATCTTACACGAATGCATCCATAGTGCACCCAGTGTGATAGTTACTTGGTTTATATTACGGCTTATGGGTGCGCATGCTTACTATCCAACGGCCTCATCGTAAGTTACCATCAGGCGAGATAAAGGTCAAACACAAAACTATCATACATAACAAGTAAATGCGTTCAAAAAGAACTGGAAACCGACTTCAATTGCCCTAAAAGTCTACGTTTACTAAGGCAAATTTAAGATTTATATTGTTTTGTCATGGATGCCGTTGTTAGAACTAGACCAAATTGAAATGGGACCGCATGGGAAGCACTAACTTTCAAATAAAAAAAGAATCATCCAAATCGGTTCACCCAGAAAAAAGTTCTGAGGTCACAAACATTTAAAAAACATACCCATCAAAATGATAACCTACTCCTTTTTTGAAGTCGATTAAAAAATATATGATAACGCAAATTTAACTTGTCACTGGTGGTATAATGCGCGTTTTCCCAGAAACTTGCATTCACCGCTGGCTGTATTACATGTCGCATTAGACATTACATAAAAGTGTAATTTCAAGAAAGACTCATTACACGGCGACAGTCATGCGGTCTCATCAACTTTAACATATGAATGTACAAATGCGTTTCTGGTGACGTTTGGGTGGGGAAATGTGCGCAAATCGCACATGTTTATTTATTTTATTTTATTTATTTGTTTTTGGAAAACTTACAGGTTCATAACAAAAATAGAAATTACAAACTAACTTAAAACTATTCCTAATTACAAGTTTCCACAAGTTAGTAACTGACCAAACGAACTATTTGACTTACTAACTAAAAATGAACTGAAATCAAATTCAGGGGTTTCTTTGCAAGGTTTACTAATTTAAAAGAGGAACTATGTAAAATGGTTTAACGCAAAAAAATACTGTAAATTGGACAGATTATAAATGCCGCTGTACCCGAAAAAGTGGCCTGTCTGTAAACATCGAGAAAATTATATTGAAAAATTCGGAAAATGGTAAAGTTATGTCCAATAACTAGTATTTGCTATGCATGAAGATACCTACTGTGTAGTTTTAACAAATGATTTTTTAAAATTATTCCCAGAGCACAAAGATTACAAGTTTCCTTTTCATCAATCTATAAAACTTTACAGTCGAACTAATTTAACACAAGTCAAAATATATTATCGATCAAACAAAAAACGGTCAAGTGCAAGTTGGACTCTCGCACCGAGGGTTCCGTACAGAATATAAATAACATAATTAATACACTGAAAATCATAAGTAATAGGTACGGTAATATACATCCAACAATGCTCTACCGAAAATGAAATTAAGTAAAATTACTTACTTTTATTTTATTACCAACTTTTATTACATGTATGGCTATCAATGACAAAGTGATGTTTGTAAACATAAAAAAGCTATTACTGTGTTATAATTAAAAATAGTTTTCAGATTTATACATATGGGTGTGCTGTAAGACCTTGCTTCTAGCCAAATTTCAGGATTTTAGTTCAACGGGAATTTCCCTATAGATTTTGTTTGTGTAGTTTGTTAAGTGTGATTTTTTTTCACAAATACTAGGGATGACATACTTAAGTATTCGATTTTAATTACAATTTCATATCTCCACGCGTTCCTGAGAAAAACAGTATTGACAGACAGACAGACAAACGGACAACAAAGTGATCCTATAAGGGTTCCTTTTCACTTTTTGGGGTACAGAACCCTAAAAACATCAATATTGTGTTCTTGTTATATAAAATCACAAATGTGTTCTTTATTCCAGTTCTCTTTTAAAAAAATTACGCAAATGCAAATTCGATTCTAACTAAAAGGGCAAGTATCTTGTAAATGCATTTATCAATTCATACAAACACAAGATACAAATCTATTGCAAGTCAATGCCAACCCAGCCTGCCCGGTCGTATCATTCTCACGGAGCATTCTTTTTCAAACGCTGATTGATTGCGCACAAGTTTAAATCAAGATAACTTTTAGTGCACCTTATCCATTTGAATTAAGATATTTATTCCATAAGTTTTGGTTGAGTTATATTACCATGGTGCAGCCGGCGCCATGATGTACGTGGTAATGATGAAACATTAATGATTTTCCCGATAATCGATGCGTAGGTCATTGAATACTAAACGCACACCTGTGGTGTAAAGGTCAAACGCGGAAGTGGTGGCGGTAACCACTGACTAAATAAAATACACAGAACGAGCCCAACTATTAACTTCTAGGCCTTGTTGATAAGATGCATGCTATATAGAGTATTTGCTTCTGTTTCAATTACTGTTGGCGACCAGCAACAATCTTTTTAGACTGAAATGTATTTTTCTTCTTCTTTAAAATTCAATTGTTTTTATGTCATTCTGTGTGTTGTCAAAGGCGTGCGCTCTGCGGCTGTTGTACTAGTAATAAATAACCTCTAAAATACTGTTGGATTATTACCAGGCTATCCTCGTCGTCAACAATTACTTTATTAATTTTATTTGTCCATTAGTTTCTAGTTTATCAAGCGACAAAGTTTGCGTGAAATTTTAGAAGTTACATTATGGGAACAAGACACTGGAATAAAAACTATTCTACATATTATTATGTCTGCTAAATTTCATTCAAATCTGTTTTGTCACAGACATACAAACTTCCACATTGAATACAGAGCTATGGCCGAATCTTGCTCTTAAAGCAATGGTTTTAGACGATCAACAAATCGGATACATTGCTCAAGATGTATGTTATAGAAAAACAAAGCAACAGTTAAAAATAATTTTAATCGAAAATTATGTAATTCAAAGCTTTAGTGAAACGACGTTCTGTTACATCTAACTAATCTAACCTTAGTTAATCTGAGTTTTTTTTTATCATTAACCCTTGGGTCGAGCTTATAACTGTTATAGGCTACAATAATTTCAAACACCATACGTATACAAAAGTGTTTTTTATCGTAAATAAAATACCACTTATTATGTAGTGTTGAAATTCATTTAGCTTATGGTGGTTGCTTATGTAATGGTACTCGTAATTAAAGTAAATTAAGCAACATTGAATAGCTAGAGGTTTCAATACAATGAATTTAAATTTAGTTTGTATAATGGATGGTAAAATTGATATATAGGGCTTTTATCTCCGTCAATTCCTGGCACTTTGAAATTCTTCACTGTTGTAAGAACCAACAGATAGGGCGTTAGCGACATTTATCGATATTGATCTGCATCAATATAATAGACCAACAGTGTAACACTATTTTCAAAATGTTAGTGGCAAACTGCGCCTGTAGAAGTATATATAAAACCAAGAAATAATATAACACAACCATTCAACCGGTCCCGAGTTTTTACTATGTAAGCAATGTGCATATTTGTAGAAGCATCTAGGCGCCCCCACCTTTTTCTAGAGTCTTCCGGGATTCTGTAGCGGTCTGCGATGCGAGTGTGTGTCAGCGTGCGTACACGCCGCCGTGTGTTACGACATGAACTTGACTAATAACTAACGTATAATAATAAATTATTATCTACTATTTCCATGTTTCTGTGGGTTCTGTCACAAGAGACATTTTGTGCATTTATTTGGGAAACTGTTAAGTGTAACTTATAAGTTGGAATTGCAACAAAGAAACACACTGGAAAGCAAAGAACAGCCTATCGTCATCATCAGCTGCATGTCCACCGTTGGACATTCGCTTCTTTCATGAAGTGCCACGTCGGGATGTGCCATAAACTACTTGGGAAGCGGATTGATCGCAATAGGATGTTGCTACATCAGTACACGTTGTTTCCTGTCTCCTGAAAATTTATAAACGCTAGTCTTCTTTTTCGACACACACGGGATGACATGGGATGATAAAGCAAGACATACCCACTTTATTCTATAGGGATCCTTTGTTGGAAAAATAACTTTATGCCTATGGCCTATGTCCAGCAATGGACTTTTCCTGGCTAGTTAGTTAGTTGTTCATGTTAGTGCAGTAGATATTTTTATCATTAAATATTATGTTTTTCAATACTATTAATGACTGTAATAAATTAATGTATCAACAAAAACAGATATTTCGTGTTTATCCGACTTCTTTTACTATTATATCATATCGCATCTTCTGGGTGACCACACTTCTTATAGACCGTCAACAAATGAAGGCCACGTGCAAGCCCATTGTGAGTTTAAATAAAATGTAGAAGTACCGTCCCGTGGTATCTGATTCTATGAGAGAAACTCGCGGTGCCATCGCTTGCGCAACTCGTCGCACACGCTCGCAAATGCGATTGTTATTGCACTTTCTTTGTTCAAACGCGCGACTAAATAAAGTATTGCAGTGTGTGTCAGTGACATAATGAACATTTCCAAATAACTTGGTCGTGTAAACCTATTGATGGGTCAAGTTTGCGATGGCGTGCGTCAGCTTGGGGACTTTGGTCGTGAAGATCGGCTATTCTTTTAATCAATTAAAATATAGTTATAATAAGGTTGTTCGAAAGTATGCGGCTCCGGATACTTGTGATTTGGTCGTTACTTAGTCGGATAGACAAATCTTTAAAAAAATACTGATTCTACTATTAACTCTACAAACCACAAAAAGTGCCGCACACGGCTTACAAAAGTTTCATACTAAATTTATTTTATCGTGATCTTTTAAAATATAAAAAATAGCTAAATCAACAGATCTTCCTCTGTGAGCAATATTAGATGAAAGGGGGGGGGGGGGGGGGTATTGTTCATCCTGTTCCAGCTCCAGTTTCAACAATTCTTCTTGAAATAAGAAGGGTAAGAGAAGGGGGCAGTAATCAAAAACTTATATTATTTATTCGTGGGAAAGCTATATCAGGGGCCCCAAGTATTAAAGGAACTAATCAGTTTCCAAATCCTCCAATAGGTAGCTGGCTTTGTATATATAATTAAAAACAATTCGCAATATTGGCATGCCCTTCTCGGGTTAAATGTGAGAACTATTAATAAGCACCTTCCACATTGTAAGCACCATATTTATTGCAAATAAATTTTCATTTTCATTCCATTGTGCAATAACTATCTAACATGCTGCCAAATGAATATAATTAACTTACAATTTCAACATCAAATTGATTAACACTTTTAATTATTTTTTTTACTTACTATTGTTCAAAACGCCACCTCGAGCACATTTTGCTGCGTATTGGCTACTGTTGCTGTCATTAACTCTACATGATAATTATATTAATAATCTATTTAAGGTAATTATTTTCTTATTATTCTACTTTAAATTAACTATAGGAATAATAGTTGTCTGCCAAAGATTTGTAAGTCCATTAATATACTTTGCCAGTACAGTAACGTAGACATTATTATAGTAAAATTAGTTTTAAGAAAAGTGTTGTAAAAAGTATAACAGTTGGTACGTAGTTATGTTCCGTTCTATTTGCTTATTTTTTATGTTTGCTTGCTTATTATTATTTATATATGATTTGTCTTATATAGTTTAATGTTTATTTATAACGTATTCTATATGCGGAAGCTTGTGATTGGCGAATGTTGGCGTAAAAGATTACCTTTATTGTAAAAATAGCTGTAAGCTTCTCAAATAAAATAAAATAAAATAAAATAAATGACTATGTTTGGAAGCATAGTTTGAGCGAATTCCTGTTAATTCAAATAACGCCTTTTCATATCATGAATTAATACTATATCACAATTTACTGCGCACCAAAACCCGCCTGTTAGTCGTGGAAAATTAAATGAAAAACTCATAGGAATTAGACCGGGACTGGATTAATACAGCTGTAATGTCGAGTCATATAAAAATTAATAAATTGTAATGCACTTTTATCGCAACCACTTTTAAATTATTATTAGACATCGGTTTTTGACCGATGAACGAACAAAGTGTAAAAGGTCGAAGGGTAAATATCGTTGTTATGCAATTTTAGGCTTTGTGAAATTGTGTAACGTACCCCCAACGTACGTACATTCTTCAAGTCTACCGGCTATTTTATTTTTGACATTTCAAGGTTTGCTTAATTTGCAGCATTTAAAATACATTGGACAAATGTAAAATTGCTACCTGACAATATCCGAAATATCCGACTATTTTAAAGTACAACCGCTCACTGATGTCTGCCTCCGAGATGTCTGCTGACGTCATTCGATATTAATGCTTATTTCTAAGGAAACTAGAGATTCACACACGACATGACTTTTGCTCTTTCGGATCGGTAGGTGTGTATCGATCTTACATTTTGGCCTTAGGTTTTAATTCTTCCTAGATCAGAACAGAACACAATGTAGGACTAGGAATAGGTGTAGGCCGTGACTAAATGAGATGTTCATATTCTAAAGCGGATACTACATGCAATTTTTTTTCTGTAATAAGACATCTGTCACTTAAACCCTATATTCTAAGTCACATAACCACACCGATTGTCTGCCTGTCTGTCTGAGCAGATCAGGATTAAATCTAAAACAAATGTTGAATTAACTTCTTGTTTGCTTATCGGTATTAAATCAATGATAAAATACCGACCTACTTGTAGTCATTAATTAATACCAAAAGTAAATAATATAATTGGTTTAAGATAAAGCTGACTATCCACAAGACAATTTTAAAAACTTAACGTAATTGCATTTTACTGTCTTCTTACCTAATCAGTAAGCGACTAAACGGACGTAAGTTGGAAGTGTGCGCTCTCAAAGGTTGTTAAAATTATTTATAATACAAGATTTGCCCGCGAATTCGTGCGTATGTACTTCAAAAATTATCCCACACTAACAAATTTTCTGGTCAGGATATAAATTTATATTTCGTCTTTATAATTCGTCTGTCCTATATCTATCATTTTTCTGATACATTTTCAAAAGATATTTCATAAATTAAATTGTTTCTACGTCATTTTTGAGCACGATTCGACACGGTTTTAATTAAAAACTTTACATCTTATAGACGATCACCCTTATTTCACGTAGTGACGTCACGACGCGTGACTGACACGCCGTAGTGATGGCCTGTAGATCACGGTAACCATGTCGATGCTTTTCGCAATTACAAGGACCGGTCGAGCTGGTACTACATCGACAATTTTAGCCGCACTATACCGTTTTCACAATCAAGTTTTGTAGGCGACTTTGACTCTCCAGTTAGTCTAAATATTACCCATATGTATTGCTGTGGTTGGTTCATTAGAAACTTACACTCCTGAACATAGGTCTACTACAAAGACATTTAATATTAATAGACCGGACAAAGCAAACAAACATTTTGATCTTAAACTTATTACCAATTGGTAATAAGTTACTCAATCTAGTGTCACGTCACGTCACGCGGACGTAAAAGACATTTGACATACCATTGACTTTTGAGATCAAAATGTTTATATGAAACGTTTCCCAATGACCGCTCTATAATCTATTACTATATTTAAATCTCTCTGGTCTACTACTCACTATGTTTTTATGCACTCAATGGGCATGCACTTGATCTTCTCCTCGTGTGACGGTAAACCATACCGAAAAACAACAGAGCAATCAACACTATATTTGGAGGTTAACTAAAATAATACGGTGCTAGTTGTCCGAGCAGGTATTTAAAAGGGCGTAACAGATGATTGGGTCAATCTTACGAGTATTTTTATGACAAATTATTTTGGCTATAGAATACGAGCAACCAGTGTCAACCCGCGGATGTAGTAAAAGGCGTTAAAGGGAGAAATTCTGTCTATGCAGCAGCATCTACTTACATCAACATGCTAGTGGATATCGTGGTGATTATGTAAAATCACCTCACGCTGTGAGCTATGAGGGAGCACTATACTTGTACTTTTGCCGATAATTTTCTGACATAAAATTTTGTATATGTCCCACTCTAAGACATAAGCTACATGCATGCCAAATTTTACCTCCTAGCTCCACCACTACCACCTCCATATACGGATATAAAAGTGTACCACTTCCTTTCAGGTTACTCAGAATTTAAATACGATGATACCGTATAATACCTGCCTATTATGCTACTGCGTACTTACAAAATGGAACGAATTAGTGTCCGGGTATTAAATACAGCAAAAAAGGGGCAAGCAATAATATGTCGATGACATTATAGTACATCCTATTGGAAATACCGAACTCCGTGCAACCCACACTCGTGCGTGAGTAGGGTTGGCGTAAAAACATAGCATTGCAAATGGCTGATAAAGCAAATTATGCACCTAGGGAGATAAAACAGTCCAATAACGGACGGTGAATTGATATTCTTTGGAAAAAAATATACGCTTTCACAGTTATAATATTAGTATGGATCACAAAGGAAGTACCTGTCAGCTAAGTCAAGTTGTTATATCAGCAATGTAGTCAGTCATAGCAGTATTGACTCACAATGACATATTACTTCCTACTTCCGAAAAGAAATCATAACGATCTATTTGTTTTAAACTCAGCGAGGTCAACTCGTGGTCACACATCAAATAGTACAGTTAGTGACAGAAATCAAAACAGTTCGTCAAGATACCAAACCGCTATGATAAAAGTATTCCAGCTATCGTTTTACTGGGATCAAAACAGTTCTCATCTGGATTTACTTATTGGATTACATATGGACTTCTCTAATCACCACGATTGGCAATATATTATACAGTAAAACTCGGTTAAGTGGGACCTGGATAAGAGAGAAACCTCCATAGCTGGAACTCATGCTGAGGTCCGGACACCTTGATCATCACACCTGGGATTCGTCCTTTCGATTTTATCGTCATAGTTGCTTCTATAATTTAGACAGGGAGTGTAGTTCACCTCTTTTACTAAGCCTATATATAAAAAATGCTTTTTCTAAATTGTTTTCTTTTAATTTTATTGACATTGACCTCTGTATCTGAGACAACAGCAATTTATCACCACTCTAACTGGACCAATAATTAAAGAAAAGGCACAAGATTTTGCACGAAGATAAGATAAAAACATTTTATTCAAGAGATACAATTATACAACAATTTTCGCAGTCACTGCCAAATTTCAACAGCAGTTGGCAGAAAAAACTTTCGTTACTTACTATTTTGTAGTACGCACATATCACCTTAAAAAAACGTTAGATTATAATCTATCTCGCGAGATTGTAAACGGTCGAAAGATTGTAATACACTGCTTACAATTTAACGTATTATTTATCGGTACATTATAATCTATCGAAGTGAAACTGTTAAATCACAATTGTCAATAACAACAATAAATTGTCAACTGTTCGAAGGCTGTGTCGGTCTTACAGTAGACCGTTCTGTGTCAATAGAGTTAGGAATTAAACACAGGTGTCAGTCACTTTATTATCATCCAAATCTCAGTCTGATTATGCAGGTAACTGTACCTCCATACGTTGTACATAACATATTGACACGCAAGTCGTTAGTAAAATAGCTCAGGTGCGCGGAAGCTGCCTTTCCTGTCCGCAGCGGTACGATGAGGCCGCTCAGAGGTCGCTACTGGTCTATTCAAGGCCTACGCTTATATAGTGACTATAGTCCGTTCGCTTAAATAGTGTCACCTTTGACAGGAAATCAAAGGATGCCGACTGCGTCGTACACCTACTGGTGAATTTGACATTTTATATCGAAGTATCGCAGGTACAGGACACTTGGAGTTGCTGCTCGACACTGCTTGGTTAGGAACATATGTCATGTTACGAGTATGTGTGTACCCATATTTTACCGAGAACAATATTTTTGCTGCCTAAATTAAATCGTGTGCTTTGATTAATACTCGTTTTTTTACAACAATAACGCATTCCGTGCGGTTGTACCGACACTATCTTAGTGAATGAACTATACCGCTTATTATTGTGATATTTTACTTATGTATCATATGAGCACACCCGGATATGCACTTACGTGTAATACATGATAGGTCAAATGTGGAGTGATCTTTTCAGTTTCTAGGAAATTGTGTCCTTCTTGACATGCACTGCATGAAATATTATAATTTTACGAAGTAATTTAATATTACCTTTGTAGTATTGTATTTAAAGGTCATAATGTAGACAAAAATTGAAATGTATAGTTATTACAGATCTTGAGACTTGGCAGAGGAACCTTTAAAAGTATAAAGTCAAATTAAAGCTCTTGAACCTGCACTTTTACTTAGTTAAACACCACGAAAGCAGTTTTGTCTTGAGAATAAAATAATAAATTATTGAGTAAAAAGTCAATAGAAATGTTATAAACTAAAATATTGACCAGAAAATTTAACTTGGAAAACAATATGTTTTGGTACGAAAACGTTTCGTGATAGCCCAAAATAACTTCATTTGCTTTACCCAGCTACAGAAATTTGACGAACTCTAACACAATATATTTCTAAAAAATATATATTACAATTAAATGTACAAGGCTTTTATAGTATAATACAAGGAAAAATTTGCTCATCTGACACAAATAGAATTAAGAATTCAATGTCAATTTATTAATCATCGATTCGTACACAGAATACACTATTCAAAGCAAAAAATACATGCAGGTTGATGAAGCTTTAATATGAAGATTTTGTTTCTATAATATTGTGAAATATATGTTTTTCGGCTAATGATGTTGTGTTTGATGTTTTAAATTATATAATTGTGCTTTGTTTACCATAGAGCAAAAAAGTTCCTTATATGTTACATATGTATGTACAAAGGGACATACAGTTTCTTGTAAATGGCTATTACATATGTCTGCTATAGAAAAGTTGAATATGACGTGTTGGCTTGAAACACCAGGCCAAATAGTATATAATTTCGCCATAATTTCACTAGTTTGAAATAAGTGTGTATAGAAAAATATGTCCAAAATTATTTAATTTTAAATAGGGACCCATGAAAATATTTCATTTAATGAAGCTTAGTAATTAACATTATGGAACTGTCAGAACGCCACTGGGTGAACTGTGGCAGCATTCGTGTACGATGAACTGTCAAAGTAGTCTGTGAAATTGGGTATTTGACCAAAAAATCGATAGTCCATATAAAAATATCAATAGCTGTATCAATTTTTTTTCTCGATAAGAGTAATACTTTTTTTAGCACAACCATAGGTACATATATTAGTCTGTGGCACAACCCGCCGAAATGTGATTCTAGTCGCACGGTGCTAAAACGCTCCATATAAATCGGGTGAGTTTTGTGATTCACATGTTGTCGCTTGTTCGATATTTTGAGTTATCTCGTAAAATAATGTTTTTATGTGTTACACACGCCTATAATAAAATTGTTCAAAATGCAATGAGAAAATTAGATTGAATAAGCATTTTACAATTCGAGGAACTATATTTTTTCGCAATTTTTGTGACTTTAAATTATTGCTAAATCCAAATAAAAAATTTAAATTGTTACGTATGTTTCTTTTAGGGGCTTTATTTTAATTTCCGTTACGCTATAAAATACAATTCAACCCCAAACTAATTAGGTGTGAAGTACCCAATTATGAATTCGACTTTAGAGTGTTGATCTTAGACTCATAATGACTTAGACCTAACATGACGCCATCCATGAAACATTTAAAAAAAGGAAACATATTTTAAAACAAAATATAACACCATGATGTTGAACATTTACCTCGTTAGTTGCTATAGAAGCTCAATGTCTGCGATTCATAAACAAATAGGCTTCCTTTGTACCTAAGAACACCACAAACTAGCAGAACGTTGCGAATTTACATAACTATTACGAAAGAGGTCTAAAGTATCACCATTTCAAACTAAAATCTGCATACTAGACGTTCCAAAATATACTGGATTTGAAATTCAAATATTGCACGATACTCTAGTCTCTCATACAATACACCGTAAATAATTTTAATATCTTGTATTACGTGATATTTTTTATGAACTGTCGTAAATACGTACTGTGCTTTTGTATTTTTCGTTTTAATTGACAATAAAACATTTCTCTTTAAGCGATGTCTTACGTGTTCTGATCGTATGTGTCTATGCATGAGAAAATGTTTCTCTATGATAACTCTGTGACAGAAAAGCACATAGGATACTTTTTCTCACGACAAGTGAGAGTTCCCGTGGAATAATTTCTGATCTCCATGTGGGGACACACACACACACAGACTGTCTGTTTTTGAAGTAAATAAATGACAAAGTTGCGAGCAAAACGCTAGTTATAAATGCTTATGAGAGACCTTATTCTAACCGCATCTGTAGCTTATGTTGGATTTAGAATCCAGAGGTCCAGGGTTCGATTCCCAGTGGAGCTAACTATCGGTACACGGTTTGGTTGGTCGTAAAAACATATATGACCGCCTGGCTAGTTACCAAAGTCTGCCGCCAAACATCAGTATTATTAGCACTGTTGTGTTCCGGTATGAAAGGCAGCAGATCCAGCGCCTCGTCAGCTTGAGGCTTCTCGGCGCGCAAGCTTTTACTCGTACTATCCAACGGTATTGTCGTCACTTACCATATTTTTTTTAAAAGACCACAAAGGTCCACTTGTTTGTAAATCGTATGGAAACATGTTTAAAAAATATACAAGATAAGCTCTGCTTGCCTAACCATCACGATAATAAAGTGCCGAAGCATGTAGGTTTTTTAGGGTATTTTGTAAATTATGAGAAACATAAATATAACATATTATTTCACAATACCAACCTCGGCCCGCGAAGGATCGTGACTCAGTCCACAACAAATAATATGGTATAGTAAGCGCTTCACACATATTAAACCGGAAAATTATTCATTCTAAACAATGATAACCTTTGATTGGATATCCGGTTTTGCTAGGAATTTTATGTAAAAAATAATAAAAAGAAATTTAGTTTATTTTAACCGGTCTTTTACTAATCCCAGGTCAGCTTTTGAGAAACACTATTAGGATCCCTAAATAAAATGGTTAAATGGTTGGAGTCTGATTATTTCCACAGGCATTCATGGTATTGAGTTGAAACTAGCTTACACGATGCTTGCTCACTTTAATTGCACAAACAATCGATTCCATACTAATATTATAAATGCGAAAGTTAATATGTTTGTTTTGTCTTTCCTTACCGTCGTAGTAGAGGGTCATAATGACTTAATTTTTTGTATAATGATAGTTGAAGGTCTGGAAAAGGACATAGACAACTTGGATCCTAGTCGAGCATGTAGTTCCTGTGGGATACATTATGAAGCTCACGTGGACGGTCGCGGGCAAAAGTTGGCTAGGATCGGTAGGGATTTTGGGTAGCGTTTGACTGAATGTGGTTGTCACAGAAAGGAAAGAATAAATGCGTGATATGAACGATGCACAGGAAAGAGACGGATGGGGTTGCCGGCCGGTCCGAAAAAGACGTCCTGTGAGTAGTTGATCTATGACGGAATGTAAGGGATGTATGGGGCCGCCTGCCAGGTTGCGGAAGAGTGGTAAGTTCCCGTGACTCGACTACCAAAGGCGAGAGAGGGATACCGGAGTGGTCCTAGCTGGTCAGAATCCAGCATAACTCGGCGTCTTTTCCCCGAAGCGCCGGGTATCTTTTGAAGATTTCCACTCCGTTAAAAAAGTCTTACTGTCTCACTCTTAACGTGTCCCAACACATACTTGGCCAGTTTTTAAATTGGTTTTGTATGAACCGGTACTAGAGCGGACGTCACCACCGCCCGTGACACCGAGAACACTTGTACAGTTAAATTACAGATGCATATCATAGAACATTGTAGCTCCACTGTACCGTCACGACTAAGGTCAGACTTAAACCCAAATAGTGATGGTTTGGTAACGTTGCTTTATGTAAAGCGTCTTGATCACCAGTCACATATATTTTTCCTTGGTCTGTACAGTGCTAACAAACTAGCTTGGTCGTCCAAAATAAAATAAGTTTTTATTGCTAAAACATTTCAACGTACAAAAGGTAGATAAAGCAACGGCCAATTACGAATAGGACTCGCGCACCGAGGGTTCACACTGGAAATCGTAATAATCATTTTTCGATATATTAATAGGTTCCTATAGAATAATAACTGAAGTCAAAACACTAGGTATTAAAGTGGATCAATTCTTAAACAAAACAAGAAAAACATTCATAAAGCCTTGTGTTATTTCGTCATGCATTCTTAGAAAATAAATTATTACAAAAGATTTATTTATGTTGGCAAGAAAAGATTAAAGATACTGTAGTAAAAAAAAAGTACCCTCTTTTGTAATATGTCGCATTTACCCTTTCTTGTTCCAATGCAGTGTGTTGAAGGAAATGTCAGTTAAAGGTAAATATGACATTGTTCAAAAGTCAATTTGTACCCAACATATTATTGTTCTCGAATGCCAAATTCTGGTCAGGTCTTTAAAAAAGTTTTTTGTTTAAAGTAAAACGCGTTGTTGTCCAACCTAACGTAATTGACCTCTTAAATCGGTCAGAACTACATTTATGTGTGTCTGTTAATGTTAACTTTGGCCTTCCATGTTTTTTATCCATTTTATCCGCTACATAATAGTCCGAGGTGTAATGTAGAATTACAGAATTACCACTTCTTTGGAATCCGTGAGCCGGCTATTGTCTATTGAAGGAACACAATAAATTATTACTTTACGTTTGAAGGTGACGTGGCGTCAGTCATGCGGAAACGATGCAATATATTTTCTGTTTTCTATTATAAACAAAATAATCGAGAACCGCCCGCTAACCGCCTTCAGAGGGTACATAGTTGGCTTTACAATCCACAGGTCCTTGGGTCGTTTCCCGGTAGTACCTACCTGTAATGGATGTGGTTGATGGCAAGTCACTTTTCTCAGGCCCACCCGTCCGTCATCTACCACCTTGTTATCGAAGTCTGACCTTAAACAGCTGAAATTATACCACCTGTGCTCCGGTATTGCAATAACCCAGCGCCTCATTGTCATGACGCTTCTGGGTGAGCACGCATTTCATCCTTAAGATGAAGTCCATGTGTAAACCTATTTTTCAACCGACTTCAAAAAAGAAGAAGGTTTTCAATTCGACGGATATGTTTTCTTTTTCTTCATTTACCCGACTTCTGCGCGATCATGAGGCATCATTTGGAGGTTTAATATGTTAAGTTAACAAACAAGGTATCTTTAGAATCTTATGTGTTTCTTAAGTGTAATAAATACAAATGATCCTTTTAGCAACTTCGCCTGAGCAGACTTCAGAAATCTTAGACAATAAGTATATCTTATTCTTCTTTGCGACATAGACTGCCAATTTACCAAATATTATTACGATCGGTTGAACTGTTCAAGTGCCAAAACTAAACAACTGCACGTCAATTTCCATCCCGATAGGTTGTGCCCTTGAAGAATGAAGTGGTAAAAAACAAACATATAATAAACTTCATATAATGTTAATTATTTTCACGAACACAATCCTATTTGATATTTCTTAATTACTTTCGCATCATGTCATTGAATTCATAACCTCACATAACTCACCGGCGTTTCTCAAACCTGTCCCAACGCTCGTGACATTATAGGTAAATCATTTAAACAAACAAACCACTTGGCAAATCGATTTCAATCGTGTACAGACAGACAAGCTATCTATTAGCTGACATTTGACAGACTCGCCCACACCGACCGAAACCGGGACGACAAATTGAATTGGCCATGCTTTGCCAACCTCTGACACCATGCGAGTATGCCACCAATCCCGCTGGTGGTGTTTAAACCATAGACATAAAACATATGGTCTTGTGTGAGTATTCCTTTTTAGGGTTACTTTCATCAAACGGGCCGAATAAACAAGCTCAAAGTCACTCAGCGAGCAATGGAACGAGCTATGCTCGGAATTTCTCTACGTGATAAGGTCCGGAATGAGGAAATCCGTAGACGAACGAAGGTCACCGACATAGCTCGACGAGTCAGTGAGCTGAAGTGGCAATGGGCAGGCCACATCGCTCGAAGAACCGATAACCGGTGGGGAGTAAAGGTTCTCGAGTGGCGACCATGTACCGGGAAACGTCTACCAGGCCGTCCCCCTACTAGATGGACAGACGACCTGGTTACAGTCGCAGGTAGTTACTGGATGCAGGTGGCTCGGGACCGGTCGATGTGACGTACCATGAGGGAGGCCTATGTCCAGCAGTGGACGTTTCCCGGCTGATGATGATGACATCAAACGATAAAAAGAAACCCTTATAGGATCACTTTGTTGTCCACCTATCTTTCAGTCAAGACCCCTTTTCTCTAGAACGCGTGGAGGTATCATATTGGAATTAGTATCGAAAACGTAAATCTGCAGTTTCTTGCAGCTGTGAAAAAATGAAGCTTCTAAGTCAACGCATTCAAAAGATATTTTACACTCACCAAACATATGCTATTACAAGCTTACGCGATGTGAATTTTTTATAGTAACGTTGTTATTAGAAGGAAAATATTAAAGCAATCATGTGGAACTCTGCGTTACTACGTAAAGGAAGGACAAAAAACTCACTTTCACAAATATTAGTATGGATTAGTAATAGCTTCATACTATTCTTTATACCCGACACTGCGTGGCATATATTTTGTTTATCGTCCTTTTGTAAGACATTATGTGGGATTATTTCTTCTCTCATTCATACGACTCATCATATGTCTTAACTCCCAAGCGTCTAGACGGATCTCGACAAATGTGGAGTCATTACATTCGACACATTATTATAATTGTCCTAGGCTAGGTTACGTCATCGTATACGCTGCAAATTTCCGACGGTATACGCTATTTTGTAACATTTTGTAGTTTTTTTCTTGTTACATTTTATATACATGTTAATATATAAAACAAAGTCTGGTTTGTACGAACACTTTTAACTCGAAAACATATGTAACGATTTTCATGGTTTTTGTTTTGTTGTATTTCTTCTATGACCCGAATGGCAGGCAGAATAACTAATTCACAAAAAACTCTTTGTTATTTATCTTACAGACTAATCATATCTTACCATCAGATGAAATGAAGGCAAATTAGAAGGTCATCGTAAATAAAAATCATATTCACAAGATGTTAATTCTAATTTTGAAATAAAAATTCAATAAAAACTGCACCTTTTGTTTTTAGGTACGTTTCCATGCTAAATATAGCTGTTCAACCTCATACAGAAATGAGCTCAGCGTCTAGAAACTTTTTGTTTCTTTTCCAAAAACTAAATTGACCAATTAAGAATATCCATGTTCCATTAAATCTATATTGTATTCCGATAAAAAGTATAGGGAAGTTGAATGAAGATTTATTTCATTATACGCGTCGTTGCATAATGTTGAAGTCGCAATCCGTCAATTAGTTGTTGCTTAGCAACAAGTTAGTTGCAACTTAGCGGCAACTAAGTTCGAGTCGCGATTTCGTCGATTGACAACTCAGAAATTATCTCAAGGAAACTTGTTGCCAGGATATACACATCAGTCGTGTGTGCGTTATTGAGTCACAATTATCAATATTAGGTAGGATAATCTACATAGACATGTCCTGTTCTCATTTCATTTTAAAGAAAGGGATGGCAATAAATATATCAGATTGGGACTATCAAAATAAGGAACAACGGTACTTCAGCGATTGAATAAAATTTGATTTTGAATTGAATCTGAGAGTTGAATGTTTATTTTGTTGTTTTTATCACGTCCTTTTGAAGTTACTTTAACTGGGCGGATGATCACCAACACAAATTGACAATATGTATTTCTTTTGTCATAAATCAAGTTTCCTCTTCATTTCATTATAATGTAAGTGGTTACCCAAAAATGTACTCAAGGGAAAATAATTGATTTTGAATAAATCGCGTTTGAAGTTTTTAGTTGAAATTAGTATCAACTCAAGCGCGGGGATTTTGCTTTTTTTAAAAAAAAACGGCACCTTAAAATTTTCTGATGAGACCAAAACAAATCTAAATGACCACAGAATCAAAATTCCTTTAGACGAAAAAAATATTTTTTCACAAACAATTCAATCCCGTCAGGTCCTATTTTGCGTAACCACTCACATATTGTAATTTTTTTAAAGTTTATAAAAACAATGCAACTCCCCTACAATCAGGTACATTGTTTACCACTTCCTAGACCACATCCGCCTAAACATGTAATTCGTGGAACATAAATGATAAATCGCCTGCCATTGACCAATATTATATTCTTACTGACAATCATATTACATCATATAATAACAATTGGTACAAAAAAAATATTTTAGTTATATAGTATGTTACCTCAAAGTTGAAAAAGTATATAAGTTAGTTGTCACACATCACGCCATAAGCTATCTTATTTTATTACCCGCGACGGAACGGAGACAGTGTATGCGTTTAGGGTGAGAGGATGTTTGTTTGTTTGTTTGTTTGTGTGTACATACAAACCAATGTTGCCACTTATCTCCAGAACGGTTTGACCGATTTACATACGGTTTTTTGTAAAAAGGTTGCTGATACGTCAGCGATGGTTCTTAGATAGGTGGTACGGCGCTAGCTCACCAGGGGGCGCTGCAATCTAGATTTTCACTCATTAAAATGAGGGACAGAGAACTTTGCGAAGGCTTATAGCTACTAGGCCGTGTTTGGGCTCTTTTGAAAGTGTTTGGTGAGCAGAACCTGCATATGAACTTTTGAGGGTCTGATGATGGATCAGAACGACGTTGAAGGGAACCTTGCGAAGGCAAATACCTAGTAAGCCATGTTTGGGCTCTTTTAAGAGTGTTTGGTGAGCAGAACCTGCACATTAACCTTTGAGGGTCTGATGATTGAGCAGAATAACTTTGAGGGGAACTTTGTGATGGAACATGGCGATTAAACTGTGCCTGAGCTCTTTATAGAGTGTTTGGTGATTAGCATCTGTACATGAACTCCTGATAATCGAAATTATACATTTTAAAAAACTCCGTCAGATACGGAAACCTTTGATTTTTAACACAATTGCACATATTGTTTGTCATGATATGATACTTCACACGTCACGATATTTAGACTACAACATATGAATTCTCTAAAAAGCTTAAAATAAAAAATAAAATTAAAAATTTTGAAAATTCCCGCGACAAATGTAAAGGTTGTAATGGGAAAAGGGTTAAATAATTTTTTGAGAAACCCTCGACTAAATGGAAGTAAGTAACTAGATAAAAAGAAGCTTACATATTATTACAATAATAAGTCCGAAAAAATCCGTCGGGGGCTGCCATTGCCTAATCTGTTGCCGTTTCCAATTAAAATGTAGGAGTAAGAAAATATTTTTTTATCTCGTATAGATGCAGTCATTTTTTAAATGTATGATGGGTTTGCACTTGGCCTTCATTTCATTCATTGGATGGTAAGTGTGCGCACCCAGAATCCTCAATGTAATGGGGCGCTAGCTATGTTACCTTTCATACCGGAACACAACAGTGCTATTAACGCTGCTGTTGGGCGGCAGATTTAAGTAACATGGTGGTAGCTAGCCAGGCAGACATAGAAAATGCCACCTATAATTATACCACCAACCAAACCGAGTACCGAGAATCGGTACCGGATTGTAAGTATGTAAGTCCGTTTGTCCGTGTAATGTTTAGTCCGTTAAGTCCAAGTGTGTAGCCATTAGAAAATGGAGATGGTTAATAAGGCGGTATCAATTCAAGACTGCATAAAATAAATTAGGTACCCAACGTAATTTCAACTAGTGACATATTTATAAAACTGCAAATTTTAGTTCCTTCAGGAACGGGAATGGCAGCCCCCGACGGATTTTTTCGGACTTATTATTGTAATAATATGTAAACTTCTTTTTATCTAGTTACTTACTTCCATTTAGTCGATGGTTTCCCAAAAAATCATTTAACCCTTTTCCCATTACAACCTTCACATTTGTCGCGGGAATTTACAAAATTTTTAATTTTTTAGAATTTAAGTTCATTTTATTTAAAAAAAAAGTATATTTGTGGTTTACCAAAATTCATCCGTTCAAGCGTAGTAGAGACACAAACATTCAAACTCTGAAAGTGTATGTAAAATGGATTAGGGTAGTGTGTATTGTAATATAAATCACATACATAAATATAGTTTCAGATAAATATATTGCGTATTCTGTCAGCCCTACAATAAATTGGGAGACTCTGAGGTTTTAAAAATTGGTCTCTCCCTAGGTAAAATGTATATCGTTGAAATTCCTTCCTACCTTCACTTAATTACAATTTCTAAAGAACCCTCTTGTACCTACGTTGAGTATATGTAAATTTCGAAAACACAAAACTCTTTTACATCTACAGAGCAACATGCACAAATATTCCGTACACCTTCACATTCATGACTTTTCCTCATCCATTAATCAAAGGTCATCAAGCAATTATCTTGAATTAAGCCCACAGCTTCAACCATACCAGAATTTCAAAATAAATGGAGCTATGAACAAGGAAATGATTCTCGTACCGCATCGACCTTGCGCGCACGGAAATGGCTAAGATCCTCATTATATTCTCCGATACATCTGTCAGATATCGGCGGCCATGCAGCCTCTGAGAGGTCAGCCAGTTTATAGTTTTAATATTTCACTTCCGAGTTGCCGCTCTCTTTAACAATTATATTATATATCTACACAGTTTAGTTCATGGCGCACGGATATTTCAACATGTTTTAAATTGACACAGGAAATTCAGCTTTTTAAAGATATTTTAGATGTATATCGGGGTTTACACTTGGCCTTCATACAACACAATATTGCCGTTAGTATTGTTGTTTGGCGACAGATTTAGGTAGCGTGATGGTAGCTAGCCCCTCTGAGAATCTAACCCAGGACCTCCGGAGTGCAGTCCAACGTCGTATCCACTAGGGCAAGAAGCGGTTGTAACGTCGTTAATATATTACTTCAACTTGTTATTATCCTATTGGGCGTGGCTTGTGTGATAATCTGGAACTCTAATATAAGAGCTTAATATAGGGTCGGCAATCTCATTCACTCCGCATGAATCCTGCGTTTAGAAAAGATGTAAGCGAAAAAACACATTTAATTCATTTTAAAAATAACCGTGACAATTAAAAAAAACGCTTCTTTACGATTGTGAATATTGTAGTTATCTATTTATTGAAGTAATTTCGACTTGCTTGCCTACATTTAAATTTTAAGGGGTCATTTTGAAATTGTAATATATTGAGGCAAAATCTTTGAATTACGTTTCTGGTTGTGTTTACGAGTCAAGATAAAGACATGAAGAAATATATGCTTTACGAAGAGGTTCTCAGGATCTTTCAGCGTCGTATAGCATTACACCAAAATGTCAATTTATGACAGAATTTCGCCTTAAACCATTAGCAAGTAAGTACGCAAATCGTTAATCATTTCCTACACAAATAAATTTCCCTATTCTTTGAACTTTTCCAATAATTTCATCATTCATATATATGTAAAGTAATTCTGGCATAAGTTCAAGTTGTAATGGGGATGGAGAAACTACGTTCAAATGACAACCATAAGACTTTTTGCGATAGTGGTCTCTTGGAAGTAAAGAATAGAATATGTTTTGTAATGTAGTAGATATACTTTCCCATCTGACAATGACGGTGATTTGTGAGAAAATAATAGTGTCATGTCATCATAAAAATAATTTTCTCATTTCACGTCAGTTGCGTTTAGTTTTTGAGCATCCTGTACGAACGGCAATGTCACAGTGAATCGTGAATATTATTATTGACTTGATTAATTGTACAGACACATCCGGTCTAGATCTACAGCTAACCGCATCAACCGCAACTCTTCGGTTACACAAAACAAGAACCGGCCAAGACCAAGATTTTTGGGCATTCAGTGTTCCGTACGAAACTTGATACATTTTCCAAAAAGCCTAACTGTACCTGAAAGTTCTATAAAAAATATTCAATAACAGGCATTTTAACCGCCTTATTGGCCAAATGGCTACGCTACGCTACGTATACGCTACTACTAACAATCTGGAGGTCCCGGGTTCGATTCCCAGTGGGGGTACCTAACGGTACTGGTTTGGCTGTAGAACTTTTTCCGCCTGACTATCTACCACCACTATTGTGTGTAGCCTCTAGGCTAGCTAGGCTACAAAAGTGCGTATTTAAATCATATAAATATAGGTGATTTCCACGCACATGCGTACTATTTGAGTGACGTCACTCGTAATAGCATTAGTGCGCTCACGTTTCCAGCTACGTGAAGTTGCGCACGCGCCACAACGAGCACTGCGCAGGCGATAATATGTTCATTTTATCTATCGGAATTATTTATTGAAAATAAAAAAGCAATACAGCCAAAAGAACCATTTTAAAATTTTAATCTGTTTATATTTTTGTCATATAATATAATCAACTAAACAATTTTAAAATAAATCCTGTTGTAATGTTTTGGGATACGTACAACACAATGCTGGTCAATGATAGCGAATGGATTTTCTTTTAAGTCATTTCACTACAACTTCTTGGCCTTGTTACTTGGGTGAGTCCTAGGTTATACACGTGTTCTACACATATCTTTGGTAACGAGAACCACCCTTTGCCCTTATTCTCTCTCTCTCTTATTCTCATCTGTATATACTGTGTCTGGAATGGCCAAAGCCAATTTGACAGCACGCTCTTCGTCTCACCTTATCACTTAAGATTTATGTATAAGTCTCACTCGCTCACACGTCTCTGCCCACTGCAGCATATTCATATTTTCATGTGCAGCTTTTGTTTGTATTTCTTCTTGACAGCCCAGCATTCGGAGACACGACATTTTCTGCTAATATAAACCAAATTAAGAAAGGTTAGCTCGGTTTCGTTTCACCGATATATTGTCCACTAATTTCGTCGGTAAGCCTCAAAAAACCTAACACTTGAGTATATTTACCATATTTTAAATTGCTTTATTCGGAGGTCTATGTACATTTTGGGGGGAAACCATAGAACGACATAGCAACTGTGGCTTATGAATAATGAATGACTGTATCACCAAATTATTGTGGTAGGTATGAAAATTGTATAAATATAACTTAATACTGGCCTTCACTTTACACTTCGGTTTTTTAATATAGTTTTATAGACTTCTTAAAATTATTTCAATTTGTCTTTAAAAAAATTATGTATTATGTGGATGAAACGTTATTACTTTTACACACTTTAAATAAGGTTTACTTGTATATAAACAAATCCATAAAGTCGAATTTAACCACCCGTCCATTTACTTCTGAAAACTAATATTCAAATTCAAAATGTCTTTATTATGGTGTAAAAATTAAATATAGTGCTCTGTAGACCTGGCATACAATCGGTACATAATATTTCTAACATAAGGTATAATATAAAATACATTTCCATCATCATTATTAAAATATAAATTTTCATTACAATTTAATAGTCAAATATGAAATACGATTTTTAGATGTCAATCAATAATAATAATGTCACGTTTATTTATGGTCATTCTGAGATAGTCATTAATTGCATGTGTTCGTAATGAAAGTAATTTAGCAGACCAGGATTCCGCTTAAAAATATAATACGCGATAATGTGATAATGGCACGGCGCGGGCGCAGTGAAAATGCGGTTTACAGTTCTTCCGTTGTCTCACATATCATTCAGCAGTTACTGAAGTTATGTTTCTACGTTCTTAAACAATGCGCCAATACCACCTGTGTTTACTTGGACTGCATGAATTTAGCATATTCATTGAAACTGAAGGCAGCGTTGGAAGACTCTTTCATTACGAGGTTGTGTGATCGAGTTGTGATTTCATTTATCTGTAGCATAAAGTACATTTTTATACATGAGCTTCCTCATAGATTATTATCAATATATTACCACGCTTGGCAAGCGATTTGGTTATATAGGTTCTCTGTAACATTGATTATTAAATATGTACAACATAGATGATGCTGTCCTTTTTATCTCGCTACGTCATAATATGGGGTGATTTAGTACAGACTACAAGGACACACTATTTGTATTTAAGACTAAATAAAATATAAACAAGAGCCTGTTGTTGTATTAATGAAACTGAATTAATGAACGAAATGAAATATTTATTACAGTTTCAGATACAAGCGTGAAATAACTCTTGAAAAATTTCGGTGTGAACGAAGGTATTACGTGTGATACGAGTATGCCTCTGTTTTTATCAGCGGACGCCAGCTTATAATGATGATTCGGTAAGTGTTGTAATAGAAGATTTACAAAATATTATTTACTATTTCATTTATGAATCAAGTTTCGTTTCATTTATTAGTTACACTTAGGTTCAATAATATGAGATAATCACCCAGAGCACGCTTCTATTGTCAAGAAAGACGACGAAGTTTAAGTGTGTTCCCAATGGGGATAAATAGTTCTAGAATCTAGAATCATGCATCTTTCCAACGTTGGACAGGAGCCTCCCTAGCATGGTACAAGCTCCCTCTTTGATATGACTTTACATGAGGCAATTCACCACAATCACCATGCTTAGCATGGCAGATAGATATATGCTGCTTCCACCTCCTGTTTTTCATTTCGCCTTTTACGACACCTGCGGGATGACAGGACGTCAATCATCTCTTCTGCCTCAAAGCAACAGATATCCTAGGAATCTGAGACTGAAGATTTTCGTGCGATACACGCCGCGGGCCGGTAACGAGGCGAAGCGAGCGGTCCGGGTCGTGAGCGACAAAGGCAGATAAGCCTCGCTACGTGAGCCGGCCGCGGCCGCCGGAACCTTGAACACAGCGCCGACCGCGCTCCTGCCAGCCACCGATACAATAATAAACCGCTCAGTCCGGCCCGAGCCTTTAACGACAGTACACGACCGATTTACGCCAACGTTAAATTAACCTCGAACGTTGGTACGATACTGAACGATGTGTCCCGCACGCACTCCAGTGTAATCAAGTGATCAAAAGAACAGTGCATAGTGAACAACCAAGCGTATACGACAGTGTACATTTGTGATGTTTTGTGCCAACCCTTGTGCCATATTAGGAGATAATTACTTTTCTGTGCTAAATCAAAAGGTGGGTACGATCTCGAATTGTGTCGAAGTCAATGCTACGTGAGTTAATTTTAAAATGTTATTTGCTTTTCTCAATGCTATCAAGTCGTATCTGCTTTGTGGAACTACTTGTATCTAGGGCATTACATTACTGCAAATACTCGGAATTCTTTTATGTACGAGCGCTCAAAAACATGTAGGACTAAATGTATTCGCTAATATTAAGATTAGATACTAGACTACTTCGATTCCACTTGCTTAAGTGAGAAGAAAGTGAGAGAAAACTTAACAACTTCTATTTAATTATACACAACAATAGTCAATTGTTTTCTTGGCTCGCCTCATTAATCATAATCAACGCCCGCGGACTTTAAACATTTTGTTGTAAACTTACTTCGTGACCGGCATGAGAATTAAGATCCACTTGATCTCTATTGCTAACGAAATCATCAATGCTTCTCTTACTATACTTTCGAAAGTGAAGATTAAGAAATATTTAACAAATCGGTAGTGAGATCTGTCAACCTACCGAAACGTGAAGAAGAGCTTATAGCCAAGTAACATAAGAGAACCAGACCTTTACATTCTCAGGTCTGAGCAACTTTCGCAAACGTATTTCCCGCAACTCGCATGAATCACAACAAAACTTAAAAACGGGTATTGAAGTCATCATCATAAAATATCTCTTATAATAATTGAATTTTGCCAACATTATCGCGAGTATGACTCAGTAAATGTATTTATTGCTCAACTAAATTTCACACTCGCCAATACAACTCCGCTTACATAAGTTAGCGTCAATATTGAACTACGACTATACCATAAAACTGCAGAACGAAGCTTTATTTAAACAATAACGTCCGTAATATCAGTTGTTGTGAAACTGCTTGAAAAATATGTATAACGTGAAGAATACATAGCTCGTGCATAGACACGTGGTGTCTTGACGCTGATAGCTGATAGATTTCAATTTCGAATACGAGTATGGATGTATGTCTGCTGAAATACCTTTCTTAGGGGTTCTTATCAAATATATCCATGGTGAAAATTGTAAGGTAGCTAAGTGGTATGTCCATAAAAACTTTCACGCTTTTTCATTCCCTTAAGGGTGTAGATGTTACCTTACCTTATATAATCCAAATAATTATTGTGCAATATGTGTTTCTGTCTCAAGCGGTTTTGGATCGGCGTTCATACGGCTATGAATTCCTGGAACACTTCTTTCATTTTTACATTCAAATGTTCATCGAACCGTAATCGAGTTATTTTAAAGATGTGGCCATTTCTATATCGAAAGATTTTACTGATGCGACTATATTGCGTTCTACTAGATGCAATTCCGTGCAGTAGTTTTAGACAATAGTTCATTCGACATTTCAATATTTATTTTCAAGTTATTTTCTTCAAACTAATCATAAAAATTTTATAGAGTGGTATTTAACTTCACTTGATATTGTGTCTGCGATCTGCGAGGAATATTATTTAAATGTTTAGAATTATGTATGTGCCATTGATAAATAATATACTTCTCATCAGAAAAATCGAAACACCTTGCAAGTTTATATTTTGTAAGGATTATCAGAAAAACTTATGAAAATTTAATTTGAATTTAGAACAAGCCTCATATTATTCACTATTAAACGACATTTGGAAGCGTCGGTGGCGCAGTGGATAAGGCGCGGACTTTAAGTCTGAGGGTTCCGGGTTTGAATCCAGCCGTGTACCTATGAGTTGTTTTTCAATTCAAGTACACTATCCGATTGCTTAGCGGTGATCGAAAACATCGTGAGGAAACCTGCACACTCCTGAGAAGAAATTCAAAGGTGTGTGTAAAGGTGTACACCAATCCGCCAATATATTCCTAAATATACACATTTTACTGATAATCCTTACAAAATATAAACGTGCAAGGTGTTTCGATTTTTTGGATGAGAAGTACACTATAAATATTTTTACAGATAGAAAGATTAACTACGAGTATTAGCTTTAAGTTGTCCTTGTGTTCTCGGCTTTAGAATGAAATCATCCCATGTCTTTCCGTGGGTGTCGTAACATTCAAATAGGTGATTGTATGAGCAGGTAATATATCAGCAACGTTTTATTGCCGTCTCTAATCCACTGGCCACGTATGGTGATTATAGCAAATCTTGTAATGGAAATGCCACATAGCGGCATTGTAGCAATTGGAGACACAACTATAACATATTTTATTTATTTACAAATAATTTTAATTCCGCTTTGAGTCTATAACAACCACTGTTGAGCATTGGTCTCTCCCATCATCAGTCTATATATGCCCCAACTGCAAAGGCTCATGTCTCCTCTCCTCCCAGGGCTATGGGTCTCTCTCATGGTACTCTATAATGACTAGTCTTCCGACAAGTGTCACTCAACAAATATTCTGTTAAAAACCAGAGGTGAGATTCACTAAAGACAAACTTCCGCCTTAAAACCTCACGTCTCAAGAATGTATTTGCTGACCATATCTACATCAACGAATGATCATCTGAATCAATCATGAACATCTCAATGAATTTAAAACGAAATGACGTCATCAATACATCATACATCCGTAAGCTGTTAGGTTGTAAGGAGGCGGTTTGTCTTTAGTGGATTGCACCCAAGATCATCGACCTAATTTAGTCATAAAATAGATGTCCGTCTCGCTACGATTTAGCCAATGCACGCATCGGCTATTAATTCATTCTTCGAGCGATATATTTATAGTCATATAAAGCCATTGTCACGTTAGCTTACTGATTCATGAATGCTTAGAAATACAGTTGGATGTGACGTTATTTACACACAAATAAATGACATGTTTCTATCTCTAGTAGTGGCACTGACCTCCATCAGCCAAATGCCATCTTTTATTGAGTTGCTAAAACTAGCATGCACAATCAAAGTTTCCAGTTATTTGCCAACAACCGTGGGACGTGAGGTCTTGAAAATAAACTGGAAAACATCGTGAATCACTCAATCAAGATACCACA
Organism: Carcina quercana; assembly: GCA_910589575.2. Classification (NCBI taxonomy): domain Eukaryota; kingdom Metazoa; phylum Arthropoda; class Insecta; order Lepidoptera; family Depressariidae; genus Carcina; species Carcina quercana. The sequence goes on from OU342439.1 coordinate 9,207,422, forward strand.
GCGCAGCCTTGAATAAGACTTCTGGACGCACGCGTATGTAATTTTTACATATGCTGGGTTAGCACGTGGCCGTCATCTAATCTGGTGGTAAGTGAAGATAAGGCCGTTGGATAGTAAGCCTTCGAACGCAGAAGCGGCAACCTAATAAGGCGCTGGTTCTGTTACCTTACATATCGGAACACAACAGTGCTATTAACACAGCTGTTAATCGTCAGACTTAAGTAACATGTTGGTAGCTAGTCATGGATATAGAAAATGCCCTACAAACAACCGACTACCAGTACCCCAGTTGGGAATTGATACCGGGACCTCTTAATTGTTAGTTCAAACGCTGTAGTACTGCCTTGATCTTCATTTACGATCATATAAAGACAGATTACAAGCCCATTGTCAATAAACATGGTCTTATCTTACCTTAAATTTAATATGAATGTAAAATTCATATCATACAACCTCCATAGCCTTATCCGGAGGTCCCAAGTTCGATTCCCAGTAGGGGTACCTGTTTGTACCGGTTTGGTTGGTGGTATGGCATTTTCTATGTCCGCCTGGCTAGCTACCACCATGTAACTTAAGTCTGCGACTAAACAGCAGTATTAATAGCACAGATGTGTTCCGATATGAAGGGTAGCAGAGCCAGCGCCTCATTAGATTGAGGCTTCTGGGTGTCGTCTTTAAAGTCACTTACCATCAGGTGAGATGAAAAACTAGCTTCAAATCATTTAGTAACGATAACTAAATAATATATTCCGATGTCATCAAACATGTAATTCGCCAGGTTATTCGGCTCGTCGGTGTCTCGCGGTATTCGAAGCACAATAAAGGCGTACTGTTACATTGTTATCCGTCATCAATCAGCTAGATAACATACCAGTTACGAAACTAGTTGGTTCCTGCGATCTGTATCGAACCCGGCAGACATTGTATGCCGTGTGTACAGCACAGCATACAGGATGAGTGTGAATCTGTATTTTTTCGTACATCAAAAAGACTTCTATAACGAGTAACAATAGAAGCTGTATGCCAACGCAATAATATTCCATTTATAGTTAAAGCGCTTTAGAATTAATGTGTGATGGGTTTTCACTTGGCCTTCATCTGATGGTAAGTGACGACGACACCGAGAAGCCTCACGCTAATTAGGTTCTTTGATACCCGAACACAACAGTGCTATTAAAACTGCTGTCTGGCGGTAGACTTTGTTAACTTGGTGGTCGCTAGCCAGGCGGACATATAAAATGCCCTGTCATCAACCAAAACGAGTACCGACAGGTACTGCACTGCACTGGAAATCGAACCCGAGACCTCTCTAGATATATTTCTGAAGGACTAAGTTAATTCAAATATTATTATAAATGCTGTAGTCAAATACTTCGGGGCTTCCTACCACAGGCATTTATATGCTTAACAGTAAGACAGTAAGACAATTTATAATTATTTTGTAATTTTTAAGTTTATGAATGAAAAAATTTATTTTTCTTATGTTCCAAAACCAAACACAGCTTCATCTGATTTTATTTGCAGTGTTTTGTCTAGCATAGGCGTTAATAAGGGCGATAAGGGGACCACTTGTGCCCATTTACCGAGTAACTATACGTAGAATACCTTAATAAAACGTACCGGTTTTTCCACCACCTAAACAGTATAACCGCAAACAGAACTAAAACCAAGAGACAAAAATAGCGTCTTTCATTGAGTTCTTGCGATGGTGTCTCTAATTATTGTAACACACTGTATACAAGCCGTACCGTTGGGGAAAACACTGCGGTCCAATAGATCAACATTCGCGTGAATGGAAACAGGATGTGTCTAGCGTGACCTTTCAGACAATCGCCTCCTAGCGCATTGACAATCAAACCTCTTTGTTGGGTGTGCGACAAAGAAGTTGCACCATCATAGTTCATCAAATGTCGAGGAATTATTCAGCTAATATTACATGAGCGTTAAATTGAGATAACGCATCAAACTACAAAAGGAACGTTGGAAATGCAATCACATTTCATTCGAATCTGATCCCACTTCTGACGTTGCGATAATCTTTTGACGTCTTGTCTTTGAGCACGGAGATGTGATATAAATCACATTAGTCCACATAATTAGAATTTTATGAGACAAATATCACTATATCTAATTATCAACTCTAGTGGTCGCTCAGTGATCGAAATTCGACCAAAATTAATTTAAAATTGTAAAAAATATTAGGATTCTGCACTCCTTTTCTATACAAACTGTAAGTGTCCGAAAGTTTATACTCCGTCCGCGCAATTTTCTTAAAAAGGGATAGGGAAAAGGAGGTATTTTCTGCCCGATACTCAATATTTTAGCTTTTGTCAATACATATGCTCTTATTTTTTGTTACATTCTGAGATCAATTTATGCACAAAATTTTCAAGATAAGCAATAGGATGACACCTAAAAGATATTCCCATTTATTTTCTTTGAAACCAACTTTGAACTTAATTTCTTCATTGACTCTATAAGTTAAGTCAAAAAAACCAGTTCAATCAATCAACATAATGATGATTATTATTCGAAACCAGGACACTGAGAGTATGGTTCACAGTGGTTATAGATCAATTTTAGAGTTGGTGGCTTAGAAATCCAGCTAAGCAATCTACCTGCACAAAACACCAAATACATCATTGCAAAATTAACTCCAAAAATCGCACGTCACGTTAGAAACTTAATGCCATAGTCAGATAAATTGCATGCACTGATGTGCAGCGTCCACAATAATAATAAATTAGTTAATTCAATTAATCACATGACATAATCAGATTACAGCGACGTGTTATCCGACTCATGTGACGTGTTATTGAAAGATTGATGACATTAGATTGTGATGACGGCTGTGTCATTAAGAGAAATATATGATTGTTATTTACAATGACAGAATTGATTAGAGGAAGAGAAACTCTGTTGTTATTTTGTCTCAGGCACATTGCAGTTGCTGCAATTACAAAGGAAAGTCGGTTCTTTTGACTTGATTAAGCTGTTCTTTATCTTTCTCCAACTTTGTATAATTGTTTGGCACGCTCTGCGGCCTGAACGGCTCGATAGATTTTATCTTGAGAGGTATCGTTAGATTCGTATTTACTGTGAGAGCGACACTGGGACAAAATAATAAAAAGTTTTAAAAATCCCAGTCGTTTTTTTTTAAATATTAATTTTACTTTTGTTTCACTTGTTTTCTGCGTAATTAATTGCAATAAAGTTTTGTAACTTATGAACTTTGATGTAAAGAACAGTAAATCGGTATTACTTCAATGTTTGAGAGATTTATAAGTTACTGTGTTTCCATAATTATATACTCTCACTTTTTGGATTATTTATTTCTCTCTAACACACCATATTTACATTTGATCTAGCGTGCTTTTTCACATATCATACAGTTTTCTAGTTCGTTTTTGCGCTTAAATATTGTACCAAATTTCAATATATCATACATTTTTTAAATATTTTTATATTGACTAGTTTTCTATTATAAAAACGTAAACATTATTTGTTGACTCGGTAAGAAACGTAATACCTCCTACAATAACTACAAAAATATATAATAACTCCTAGACCGTTCAGCAAATTATAGATAATGAAAGCAACTGTAACAATTGCTAAGCGGTAGTCCGGGTCAGCTCCTATTACCTCAGTTCCGTTTTGTAATAGATCTATTATAACGCTGGGTCTGGGTGCGCATGCGGCCACTCCCAGACCGCAGGCGCAGCCCTGTGCGGTGCGCGGGCGCAGACAAATTGTCCATAAGGTAATTACAATGGTTAGCTGCTACAACCGCTCACCGAGGCACTCTAATCTACGAAACAAGGTTTTGTCTGTACATTATAGATAGCCTTGTTGTAAGGCTAGGTGGCGGAAGTCACGCGGAGAATACCAACAACAACAGTTTAAAATACCCTTATAAACACAAATATTGTTTGTTACATCTTGGCGTTTCAACCGCACAACTTATGATGGCATTTAACCTTAACTCAGCTTATTACACAATCGCAATCGCCGTAAAGTGCTTCGATGTCATAATTTTGTTAATATTGCATTATTACAAAAATGTTCCGAGTATAAGACTGTTTTAATAGAGTCTACGGGTCATATTTCTGAGATAGATTATATAAATTTGAATAAATTTATTGCCATGTCGTCTCGGGTTCAGAATAGGGCTACCCCATATTATCTTACAGGTGTCTACCTACGTAATAATAACATCTTACTGCGACCACCAATCCGCTTGCGATGAGGGAGGCTCAAAACTCACTACAATGGAATTAAAAATAATTCTTTAGATATGTTTAGCCGACAACGGAGCCAATTAATAGAGTAACCAAATTAATGTTAATTTAAATACCTTTTAATATGTATAATGTGGAATACATAATCTGTGTTCATGATCACATTTTACATAACACCTACGCGTTATTTATATTATAACAAAAGTTATACAAATTAAATCGTAAGCTAATCGAGGTCGCAGCTAGTGTTACGTCACAGTTAGTGACTTTGGCAGAGTTCTATTGTAACTATAACAATAATTTAATTATACACACGTTACCGTAATTAATTGCTACACGCAATCTTCTGTAAATATTCTGGTTGAGTGTGTGATTCTGTTACAGACGCAACCTCTAATTGCAATTAATTTAATTGTGGAAATTGTACAATCGCGGAACACTTATAAGGCCAATAATACAGACTTACAAAGGGCTTTTGTTTTTTATCCAATCAAAAATTTCTACAAGCTATAATAATAAATAAAATAGGTTTTTATTTTCTGTCTCCACAACATCATATATCTAGTTACACATTATTTAAAACAATTAATGTTTTTAATAATTTTATTTTAATGTACGGTTTTATATGTAGCTATGTTCTTTGTTACCTGATAATACATGAAAAATAAAATCTCGGAATCTCTCTACGTGTTGGACCATGCAAGCATTCTAAGACCAGGAACTTATTGGAAAATAGTTTTCCTGGATAAATATATTTTGAACTCAAAAACACTTGACATCATTTTTAACACTGGAGATGCTTTTTCAAAGAATAAGCGCATGGTTTTATTTCCTTCTGTGAAGTTATGTGGAGTAACTGAAACTCCAATTTTAAATCAGTACATTCATCAGTTATTAATTTCTCCTAGTAGCTAGATTTTAATCCCCTCGATACAAATCATATTTGATTATACAAATCAGCCAGCCCATTCTACGGACTTCCGTATCAACGACATTAATCTTGCCTTTCTGCCCCGTTTCGCAAACAAAATATCTTATTTTGTATGCTATTGTGTATATGAATATCATATTATGCTCGAAAAGCTCTCGGGTAAACCATCAAACAGTAATTCAAAGATGACGAGGTAAGATTTAAATCTTGAATGGTATTCATGTCTTTACATTTCACAGTAATTCAAATGAGTCAAGTCGGTAAGAGTCATCTTACTTTCGCCCATAAACGCCTACTCAAACTTTAATAATATAAAACTGTACCCATTATTTATGATTGTTGAAGCATCACTATTACATATACTAATTCTGTATGTGAAAGTAACTATGCCCCTGTGTCCGTTTGTTACGTTTTTAAGGCTAAATATGGGAACCGATCTTCATTAATTTTAGCACTTACGTAGATTACGACATGTATATAGAGCAAGGGTGTGGATGTGCGTCCTCCCTCGCATCCTTAGTACATAATAGTAAACAATTAAAAAATGTTATGAAGCGAATCCTCTGCCAGAGTTTGGGGGGGGGGGGGGGGGGGGCACTTGCTCCCTGTAGCTTTGGAATTGAGCAGCTCTCCAGGCGCCCATAATTTTCTAAAATGCGATTTTGCGCACTGGGAAATGTATCAGTTAGTATCGCGGGCAAAGTTGTGTCGTATTTAAAGATGTAAGGATTCCTTTTGAACACAATATCAAACTATCGGCGTATAACTATTTATTACTATTTGAAACTGTAATAACATACACACATTTTATAATTATTAGTTTATATTTGTTTAAATAGATATTTCATACCTACTTTTGTAAATATTCATTTTCATCAATAGTAATACGTAAATTTACAAATGAAATGGTAAATAATTCGTACTCAATAGGTCTCGTCTTTCCCTAAGTAACCGTTAATTCCCATCCATTGTCTCAAGTTGCATAACTTTACCATTAGGCTGAGGTATTGAGCGGGTCGGGGACGTTCCCTTTTGCTTCAAGTAGATTGCTAAAACAGTTCAAACGTGCAATTTACGACCGAATGGTTCCAGTTTGAACACTCTATTACCTTCAATGCTTTTATTTCTTCATTAATTACATCGGCATACTTTGAGATAAATTAATGCATTGATTAATAAAAAAGCTAAAGACACATGTTGGGCACAACTGTGATTTCGTTTGTGTTTAAACTACCAGATTTACGTGAACAATTTCTTGTTAAACCGTTACGATAACAAAACTAGTAAGTAATATTGTAGCAACCACACTGATATATGGCACAAACTATCATAATGAAACTTGGCATGCCACTTGCAAGATGAAATAGAGAGCAAAATTACTAGTTACTATTTCTGAATTGATTAAATGTGTAGATCCACGTGGAAACTTGATTTATCTTACGAGTAGTAAGTTTGGATGCCTGTGCAACAATATTTTTTGAACAAGGTTTTGATGGCTCCGTACCCAAAGGCTAAAAACGGAACCCTATTACTAAGACTCCGCTGTCCGTTCATCTGTCTGTCTGTCCGTTTGTCACCAGGCTGTATCTCATGAACCGCGATAGTTAGACAGTTGAAATTTTCACAGATTATGTGTTTCTGTTGCCGCTATAACAACAAATACTAAAAAGCAGAATAAAATAAATATTTAATTCAACAAATGTGACTTTTTTGCTCGTTTTTGCTCGTTATTGATAACGTTAACAGGTAAACGGTTGAAATATTCATAGAATATTTAGTAATATATTCTCTTGAAAAATAAATAATTAAAATAAAATAAAACAAATACTTAAAAGTACTACCCATACAACAAACGTGATTTTTTGCTGTTTTTTATGGAGATGATTTGATGATGAGATGATGGTACGGTACCCTCCGTGCGCGAGTCCGACTCGCACTTGGCCGGTTTTTAATAATATGATGCGAGTAATCGTTGTGTAAATGTTATTTATATAATAAATAATAATATTTACCAAATTAACTTTAAATTAAGTTACCATTCCGATTTTCGTAGTTTGACTTCAAACTGAAATCATTTTCGTCTGTTTATAAGCCATTCTAAAACGTGATCATGACGCCAGTATAATTCCACGGAGTACGCGTGATCACTCGATTACTACCTAACCTGATATATGTGGGTAACAACAGATTCAATGTGTGATAAAAAGCCTTTGTATTGTAGTAGTGATATACATTAATTGAGGACATATATTACAACGGAGTTTAAAGAGTCACTGAACTGGAAGATGAATTCAGATTGAAATAAGATCTATTTTTAGTTTTATTCAAATGTAGCAAAGATAAAAATAAATGTGGAGTAGCATATAGTACGTTTTTTATGCAAATACCATTCACCGTACGTACCTAACATCCACTCATATGACAGAAGAGTAATTTGGCTTCCTAACATTTTACACCTAAAAATTGCACTGTGTCTTATTCCCAGAAAATGTACTAAAATCAGGAGAAATAAAAACACGAGTAGTACCTATCTGCAAAGCTCGTGAAGCTTTAAAACAATGGTGCATTCTGTGAACATATCCTAGGGATGATAGACGTAATATCAGACTTGTTTTGTAAATCTGAAAGTATGTCTCTCTGCCTGTATGTAATCTGTCCACGACTAAACGGTTGATATCATGGAATTTATTCACTTCCCTTAAGACTTGAAACGAGACATAAGATTTTATCGTTTATTTACTATTTAGCGTATGCACACTGCAAGACTGGGACTGGGAGAGCAACTCAATTTGATATGATACCGGATAGTATTAAAGCCATAAATTGAGTTGAGAATATCTTTATATGAATTTTGACATATAATAACAATAACTAACTACACTACACAACTAATAACAAACACAAGATAAAGGTTGTTTCTCTATGACCTCACTACAATTCAAAACATAATCGTTTTCTTGAACAAAGCCAAAAGACATTAAATTTCAACGGCCACTGCTCTATTAAATTAGTACTTCCTGACGCACCACAATCCAAAGGATGTTATTTTACACTCGAGTGAGGCTGACACGCATTTACCCACAATTAAGACAAAATCATTGGGCAATTGGTTCTTTCCATGAACATAATTACAACATTCAGACATTTTAGACTAATTGAACCTTTTGTGTTCTGCACTAGAGCTAGCTATTGACTTCAAGTCAAAAGGAGTTAGATAATATCTCATTAAACGAGACTGTGTTTAAACAAAGGCTAGATTAGGTTTTTGTCTGAAAGATTAGGTGCGGGCAGAAAGTAGTTCAGTAATGTTTAGGTTTGTACTAAAATCTCATATAAAAGACTTCAACGAGCGCATTCGGGTTTCGTCATATTTTGTCTATTTAAAATATTTATAATTCCTCGGATAATTATATGTACTCGTATACGTGCGTAACACAGAAATGAATAACCATTACTTTCCCACTAAGCTTTTTAAGTAGACTATTTACAAATCGATCAGGGAACTAGGTAAAGTTTTATTAAATGGAACTAACCCTTAGAGGTGAAATATTTTCTTTATATTAAAATTGCCTCAAGTTATGTAATATTTAAATAAATCATATTTGATTCACAATTAGCAAAGCTATAACGAAACATTCACACAAAAACATACAGCCTAAATGAAAACCCAATTTTTTGAAATCGGTAGAAAATACTATGAAAAAATCAATAAACTAAGATTGCTGTTTTTGCTGGTTTATTAAATAAAAATAGTGTGTGAAGTGTCCCATACACATTAATATCTTAATGATCCACTATCCTTGTCAAAAGTCCAAATATGACAAATTCCATCATTTTAATAGTATACAGGGAAGGCTTATGCTTATTCCTGGACATTCAGGTGAATATGTTAATGATGATTTGAACTCCAAAGATAAGTATTAGCTCAAACTAACTGGTCGTTTGAGCTAATACTTATCCAAAAAAAAATGTAAATCGCCGCGTCCACCGCCGCCCGCCGCCTTCTGTGGCTCGCGCTTCTATCGCCTCCGCTAGACCGCCGCGCGGCCTTTAAGCGACCTCGGCGCATGCGTCACGCGGCGACCGACACTACACTCGCGGAAACCTCCCCGGCACGAACAACTTGAATTTACTTTAAATTTTACACTTCGTTTAAAATGCGAAATATTTAACAGGATTGTTTAAGGTATAAATAAGGTCAATTGTTCAGGAAAAAAATTCAAGTCTTAAGTACTGTTTTAGTGTGTAAATTGGTTCAAATATTTGCAGACAATGGATACTTATATTACTTATGGATGTGTATTAAGCTGTGGCAGACCTTTCAAAGCCCGCCATTTTGAATTTTCTGCTTACCTCTTTGTGTGATTTGTAAGTTTGACATACAGACAGACAGACGCTTGAGAAAAACATTAGCTGAAATATATTGGGTGCCGGGTATAGGAGGAGACTGGAAAATATACCAGGAGATACCTACTCGTACATCTGACTTATTACTGAGATCACCAACCAGCCAAACAAATTTAACCAGTATGAAGTTTCTTGGTTACATTTTATCATCATCATAACGGCTGCTAAATGTCCAACAGTGGACTGTTGGACATGAGCCTCCCACATAAATCAACACATTGGACTTTCAATGAGGGGATTTGCCATAATCAACACGCTTTGCTGGCAGATTGGTGATCGCAGTAAGATGTTGTTGTTACATAGATAGATGCTGTTTCCCATCTCCAGAATAGCTTTCCCTTAGTAACTCGCTAGATGGCATAGGGAACGGTTCCGTTTTAAAACACTTAAATTGACATAAAATAAAAGTGAAGTCAGACTTCAGTAAAAAAATACAAACTAAACTAATTTTGTTAAAACAATTACAAAATGTAAACAAAATATTCGAAACCATTTTCCGACTTATCACAGAGTAGGAATCTGTTGCAGATGTGATAGTGTAGGTAGGTACTTTCTATAGTAAACTATTCTCACATTTTACTTCTCCATACGTGAATAACCATAAAATATATCGAGTAGATCCAACGATAAGCTAAGATTACGTATTGTAGCAATGGCTGGGTTTAGGTTTAGGAAAGCAAGCCGCATACAAATGGTTCCGGCATTGTGCAAGAAGACATGTATGTATAAGCCGATAAGCATCGCCCACATTTGTTGAAACCATACTGGTTGGCAGTGTGTCAATAACAGATATCCGATGCAGAGTAAAATTTCTCGAGTGTTGACCACGTACCGAGATGCGTGTACCGGGCCATCCCCCTAATAGATAGACCGGCTATTGTGGCACACCATGGAGGAATCATAAATAACAATAAACGTTTACCGGCTGATGATGATTAATTACGGATTTCATTCATTTGTCGTAAATTTTATTTATAAATTATTTACCAATATTTGAAATTTTTAAATAAATCTTTTTCTATTCTATTCTATATACGTTTTTCGAAATAAATACTTCATTATCCTGGGAATGACACCAACTGTTTATTGTTATGGGAATGCAATCTTTGTGCGTCACCCCCTCAGTTCCAACACTACTAAAAACTAAAACTTACTCCTATTAAATAAGTTTAACAGCTTCATAGCGTTTTTAATGCAAATTAAAGTCAGCAAGATCCATATTTCATTAATCGTTTGGAGATTTAGCCGATTACTAATTAATCAACTTGGTATTAAATAGTAATTAAAATTAGATATGTTATTTATGCACCAGTGTAAATATCATCAATCTCATATAATAATCTTAATTTGATCATTCGATTTTATATCAGGTGTTGAAAAATAGCCAATTATTTGTATACATGATTCATCTACCTATATTCAAATTATATGGAATAAAGTCTAGGATGATGATGGTGTATGATCCTTTTATTGTTTGCAATTACACACTATAGAAGGAGGTCAAAGGCCAAATTTTAGGCTATTGATATGCAAATATTATTTAAAATGTGAAATTTTGGATATTTAAACTTAATCATGCATACAAACAGTTACACAAGTTAAAATGTTTGGGACTAATTTAGAATACAAGCTTTTAACTCACAATTTAATCTAAATTAACTTTTAAAACGGAAACTTTTTATTCGGATAAAAAGTTGCTTGGCTATTGTCCTTTTTTAATTTTATTTTATTTGTTTAGTAATGAAAAGGAAGCAAATAAGAAACAGAAATACAATAAAGACTACAATAAATACTCTAATTTTAACCATTTCCGTGATTGCTTATTCATCAAAAACTAAGCAACGATTTATAAAATAAATCTCTTCCAAAAATACCACAATTAAATATCATTTCTGGAATCTAACACAAGCATGAAAATATAATTCCGAAACTGATTCAAGATGACACTAAAAACTAACTCAAAAACAGTAAATTTTGAGTGATGTAATAACAGAATACTTTTAATAATTCCCGTGGGAATACTGTAAATTCCTGTGAAATGTACACAGACGAAAAATGTGAGTAGTTACTTACATTCAACCGAGAAAACTACGATGCTAAACGCAAACGAATAATGAAATAAAATGAAATGTTTTATTGTAAACTATAGGTAATATTTAGTAGTATCACAGTATTTTATTAACTATTCTAAAATTCATAAACTACATACAAAACATTATAATTCTAAAAAATAATGATGTTCTTTCACAAGTCATACCTATTAGCTAAGATATGAGTACAAGTAAACTGTATCAATGAGAACAAAGAGAAACAATAGTTGGGGCAGCGCGGCGTTCATACACTATTTCATATGAGATCAGACTGATATGAACAATTATAATTTTCTCACGTTAATTTAGGCGCGTCGCTGAAGCAACATCATGAAACGCATATTCCATTCAAAACTATGATTCGAGATGATTTAAATTTTAAAGCGGTGTGTTTCACCTTCGAATGCCATTTGTTGGTCGCTGTATTGTTTTACGTTCTTTAGGTTAATGTGTGACGTTGAACTGAATACAATTGTGGTTTGGTTTAAAGCATATATGTGCATTTGTTTAGAATCTGTTTTTTTATGTAGAGGTATATTGACTTTGCAGTTAGCAGCAGTCTTAATCTCACGTGATGGAAACTGACGATAGAGGCGTTGAAGTTGTGAAAAACCACAGTGCAATTAAGTATTTGGCGGCAGACCTAAGTAACATGGTGGTACAGAAAATGTCATTCCACCAATCCACTAACCAAACCAAACCAAACCCTTTGGTACAGTAAAAATCGTCCTTTGTTGAATATATATTGGGGCAGCGCGGCGTTCATACACTATTTCATATGAGATCAGACTGATATGAACAACTAATGAATTTTTAGGACATTAAATAGCAATTTAACGTGATTTTTAGGGTTCCGTACCTCAAAAGGAAAGAAGGAACCCTTATAGGATCACTTTGCTGTCTGTCTGTCAAGTTGAAATTAATAGTGAATGTTTTAAGATCATTTCCTTAGATAATGCAAGGTAACCACAACCTTACTTCTCGTTGTCCTAGAATCCTGAAATATGCCAAGAAGCAAGGTTACAGCACAACCATAGAAATAAATCTGAAAACCAGGATTTTTAAATTATAACACAATAAAAATATCTTATGTTCACAAACTTAACTTTGCAGTTGAAATCCATACATCGGGTATGTTATGTAACCGCAAAGTAAAGTTGGTTCTTTAGTCGGACTTACATTTTCGGTAGAACATTGTTGGGTGCATATTGCTTTACTTAATTATCTATGATTTTAAGTATCCATCGGTGCGCCAGTCCGACTCGCGCTTGATCGGTATTGAACAATAATAGATATTGTTATTGGTTCATAATTGGCATTCGCTTGGTCTATAACTGACTTGCACTTTACGTACTCGTATTAAAGTCAAGACTCGAAGCACAAATCTTAGATCGGAAACCAATTTCCACAGGTCAATTTCCTCTGCTCAACGAGTCGCAATATCTTAAAAACACGAAGATAAACCCGCCCGTATGATAACTTATTACATGGTGTAATCAAATCAGCGTAAAATTAGCATTAAATCAGTCTCTTAATTCTTCCTCTTTGGTCCGTCAATACGTCCAATCATTACACGTTCAAGATGACGTCAATCTGTCAACACAATGGACAGATTTGATGGCAATTTCACGGTGTATTGGCTGTGAAAGTGCTTCTACACCAAAGTTAGTAGGTGGTAAATATAACTTTACAGTATATATTTTTTCAGAGTGTAAAAACTTGATAGAAGATCCGTTAGGCTTGATTTGACAAAGGTTTATTTTTGGTTCGCAGTTTTTAGGTGTATTTTAGCGTTTTTTTAAAAGATGGTGTTTGATCATGTAGAAAATAATAATAATAAACATACAGAAACAATTGAAATAAATCCAAGTTTAAGTTTTGATCATTTCAACACTAGATTATGCCCGCGACTTCGCCTGCGTGAGCCTCAGTTACCACACGAGGACAATTGTCAACTGGACAAATCTGTGATATAAAAAATAATCTACTCTATGTCTTTCTCCATGCCATAAGCTGTGTGCATGCCAAATTTCATGACGGCAGCTTCTTCCATTAAAACTCCAAAAGGTAACAAATAAAAAACTCACTTCCGCCATTATCATATTAGTAAGATGATTTTAATACATTATTTTAATACAGCTATTACAACCAGAGTGTAGCGTTAGGTAGTGAAAACTGATCAATATTTAAAGTTATCTTAACATGCAGTAGAGTTAGTTTAGTTCTCAGAATTAAGAAATATTTTTTCGCTATTGAGTTTTTACATCGTTACTTTCCATTATAAAGTAAGACCACTGCACTGCTTATTAAATGTCAAATACTTGATTTGATATATTACTAAATTGACTAGCATTGACTTTTCTCGAGAATACTTCCGCATATGGCGTACATACGTAAGTACCAATCGCTTACATACATATCGTTTCAAGAATCACATTCTGACCTTAGCTATTCATGGAAGTAAACTTATTTCATTATCAGCCCGCACCGCCCGCCCGCACTATTCTGTATGTACTCGTAACTTATGGAACTATCAATGCATCATCATTGATTAACATGAGCTTCCTGTCAATAAATTCAACTATTTATTTCTAAGGGGGTTGAGCTTCGCCCGCCGAAACAATTCGTAGGGGATGTAAAATGACTGAAATTCTCATTCAATATTATTTGAAAGGTAATTTAAGTTTGCCATGGTTACTTTTAACATAATTCTCGCTGAAATTATTGAACCAGAAACAGGGGCTTCAACATGAGCCTTAGGCAATCATAAATGAGTAAAATTGTTTAGGATTTGTTCCTTTATGTATAGGTTTTAAATAAGTGGACTGTATTAACTGGATTGATTCTTTTAATGTTAACAAAAGAGATGCGCCGTGCGCTCGGTTCTACGGTTGCGATCAGAGAGCGTGTCAGACGAGATGTCGCTCGACGTGCGGCGCGCCGCTCCCCGCGCCCGCGCCCCGCCGGAACCGTTCGGAAACCCGAACATGCTCCCGGGAGGTTGAATTATTGCAGTGGCAGGGGGCAGATGTCACTGCAGACCCGCCGGATGATTCCCTTTCGTGTTGTTATGTCGGCTACGCGAGTGATGTTATCTTGACCGGGATGAAGCTTGATGATGCGTCCCAGCAACCAGAGGAGAGGTGGGCGCGTCTTATCTTTGATGATCACAAGATCGTCTTGATTAAGTTCATAATTGGAGCTCAGCCATTTCGTTCGCTGCTGTAGGAGTGAGATGTATTCGTCACTGAAACGTTTCCAAAAATGATCTTTAATTTGTTGAATACGTTGATATCTCTGTAGTCGATTGATGTTGATGCCTGGAACCTGCGGATGAGGAAACGTTATGAGTGACCGTCCGATAAGGAAATGAGCTGGAGTGAGGGCGGTAAAGTCGTTAGGATCAGAGGACAGAGGTGTGAGGGGACGTGAATTTAAAATAGCCTCTATCTGAACCAAACATGTAGTCATTTCTTCAAAATTTAAATTCGTGAGGGAGAGTATTCGTCTCAGGTGAAATTTTATCGATTTTACAGCTGCTTCCCATAACCCACCAAAATGAGGAGAATATGGAGGGATGCGATGAAATGTTATGCCGTCTGAGGCTACTGATGCTGCTAAATCGTCATGAATGTCATGTATATATTTGGAAAGCTCATTAGATGCACCGACAAATGTTGTTCCATTGTCGGAATAAATATTTCTTGGTTTGCCTCGACGAGAGATAAAACGATTTAGAGCAGCTATGAAGGCGTCTGTGGTCAGATCTGATACGAGCTCGATATGTATCGCTTTCACAGCAAGGCAAACAAAAATACATATGTAACACTTTGTTAACTTGGCCCCACGACCATTTCTGTCAAGTATTGACACTGGCCCAGCATAATCTACCCCTGTATCAAAGAAAGGATACTCTAGATGTACTCGAGGATTAGGCAAGTCTCCCATAGTTGGTTGAACATTCTGTGCTTTCAATCTGAAACATTTAATACAAGAATGTGTGACATTTTTAGCTACATTTTTTCCACGTAGTGGCCAATATTCTTGTCTGACTGCCGACAATAAAAGCTGCGGACCAGCATGAAACAGTTCTGAATGAAATTTAAGGAAAATAGTTTTTGTTAAACTATGTTTGCTGCAAATTAAAATTGGATGTTTTACATTGTAACTGTAGAATGAATTTTTCAGTCGACCACCAACACGTAGTACGTTGTTAGCATCAATAAAGGGAGAAAGTGATAACAATCTATTTTTCTTGGGTAATGTTTTACCAGATTGTAAGAGGAAATATTCTAAAGGAAACATTTCCATTTGTGCAAACATTTGTGCAAAAATTCGTTTAGTTGACTGAAACGAAGAAAAATTTGAAATGTAATTAATAATTTTGAATGTGGGTATCAAGTGGGTATGGTATAAACGTGGCAAAAAATATCGAAAAATTGAAATTTTTTATCGACTTTGGGTATTGAAATCACGTTAAAATGATGAAATATAGAAGGAAAAACGAATAAATTAAAAAGAAACACTAGCTTGAGGCTGATAGGTGCTAATTCACTCGGAAAAAGACGGTATGATTTAAAATGGATGGAGGTAGGAAATAATGGAACGGACTCACTCTGACGATTTCCTTCCGACTCCGGGTATTTCTGGTATACTCTTGAATCTTGATGAAGGACGAGCGTGAATATTGCTTCGTTCCTGGTTCCTGTAGGCACTCCTCAATAATCTCGATCACAAGACGAAACCTCTTCAAGTCCTTTTGTTACCGGCGACAGAAGACCATGTCATAATCGAAAGGACCATGTTTAGGATTTGTTCCTTTATGTATAGGTTTTAAATAAGTGGACTGTATTAACTGGATTGATTCTTTTAATGTTAACAAAAGAGATGCGCCGTGCGCTCGGTTCTACGGTTGCGATCAGAGAGCGTGTCAGACGAGATGTCGCTCGACGTGCGGCGCGCCGCTCCCCGCGCCCGCGCCCCGCCGGAACCGTTCGGAAACCCGAACAAAAATATATAGGTATTTTAACAAAAAAGGCTAAAATTATTCTTATATATAAAAGATAAAAATTTATATTATAAAAATATTATTCGTTTCTATAAAAAATAAATAAAAATCCCTTATAATAAAGGTAAAGAAGCAAATAAAGTATAAAATAATAAATATATCAACGCTTGAATTCGTTCAGGTTGATACCCTCATCCGATAAATTATATTAAAGTTGGAATTAATCTCCGCTCAAAAAACAAATAAAATAAATGTATAACTCTAAAAGTTATATATAATATTACAAGTAAAAAAAATTAGTAAAAAAAATATATAAAATATTTTTCAACATTTAACAGGTTTATGGACTTTAGGAACTAAAAGTAAAAGTAAAACTAATGTAGTACAGTAAAGTAAGTCTGTCAGTGGTTAAATGACGTAATTTTTTTTTAAATTTGTTACGGACAGAAGACACTACTGAAATGTAGTATTATTTATCATTTTGACAAGTGCAAAGTTCTAATCGGACTTACATTTTTATAAGAGCGTTGTTCGTTGCATATCAGAGTCAGCAGTTGCGTTTCAGATTTCTAGTGTATTAATTATTCATGTTCTTTACACGACGGGACCCCCGGAGCGCGAGTCCGGCTCGCACATGGACGGTTTTATCTTCTTAGACAGTACCGCTGTCATTTTACTACGATCCATGTACGTCCTGCAACTGTCAGAGACGTGTCTCCTAGAATGTTTTCTCATACACCTTTTATCAACGGAAATACATAAGAACCATTTATAATATAAAACGAGAACAACTCAGCGAGCAATAAGCGGTCGTAGAAAATTAATTACCGAACGCGCCCGACGTTATCTGGTCGAACAGATTTGAATAGTTTTAATTCTCTTAATGCAGCTATCTAAGTATCGTATCTCATTACAGGACCTTGGCTCGAATACCGACTGTCCGTTGTTTTTATGCCGCGCTGTCAGCTCAGAAGGTTGATCGGAGCGCCACTCAATGCAAACTTGTTGCTAGAGCCAGCTCGGTGAGGTGACCGCGCGGGGCGTGTTCATAATGTCAGCACCGACCACAGATGAGAGTGTCACTTAATTCGTTTTAACGAGCCCCGTATCGACATTTGACAGGGTGGCATGAATCCACTTCTGGACAACATTACAGCCAAATGGAATTTCCTAATTCTCAGACATCATAATTAACCATTTGAATCTCTGTCATATTAATATATTGAAAATCCAAATATAAATTCAAAGCTATCTTTATTTACAACCGACTCCAAAAAAGGAAGAGCTCAATTCGCCTATATTTTTTGTATTTATGTTACGCGACAACTCCACCAATTATGAATCGATTTTGATTATCCTCTTTTGTTTGGTAGACCATACTTCAAAGGTGGTTTCATATAAATTTTATGGAAATTTAATTAGCGCTTTTTGAGAAAATCTACATAAACAAAATGTAGATAATTCTACCTCAAAGATTGAATATTTTACGGGATGAATGCTTTATGGGTTGAAGTCGGTTTCTTAGGTCTTTTTGTCTCTAAATCAATTTTTGGCCCCCAAAACCCCCTAAATACCAAATTTCAGCGAAATCGTTGGTGCCATTTTGTAGATCCGGATTATATATATATACAAGAATTGCTCGTTTAAAGGTAAAAGAAAGATAAGGTTTATAGAAAACTAAAAGAAGAAGAAAGACAATACGAAATCGAATGTGACTTTGTGTGCCATCACGCTCGTCCAAATACCTGATCTCAGTATTGCTTGCAACGGAGACCGAAGCGCGGAAGTCACTTTTAATATTTTGGCACAAAATTAATGTAGTATTACCAGTATTATCATACTTTTAAGAGAAATTTTCAGATTTGTAGACGTGGGAAAAGTACATATGAATGTTGAGGATATCATCTGTTATAAAAAATACGTCGAAACACGGTTCATAATACTTCGCTCGATACAATTAAATCCCAAAATGGCCGAAACAGTAATATGTCGGTTTTTAAACAAACTTTATTTTTTTACATTTAATTAAACTTTATGAAACTATGTGGAAAAATCAATCTTAAGTTTAATAATAATTTGACAGCTGTAGAGTTTCTATCTCTTATACCAATATTTTTAACAAATAAAGTGAGACAAGAACCTGTCGAAATCGAGACTATAGATAGTCGATGCAGCGCGCTGTTTCTTACCCTTTCACCCTTATTTGTTATTATAAATGGGGAAGCGAGATAAAAATTTCTGTCTGTATAAGTTCAAAAGTTGATATATAATTATTGTATGTAAAGTATGTATTATTATTATTGATATATATTAGTTTGTTTTTTGTATCTCTTATTTATGTAATCGTTTATTATATTTATTATATCGTATACGCTTAACTGCCCTCCTCTCTTCACTATTTCTCCTTGACCTAGGACTGCTGTAAAAAATGACTTTTAGAAATAAGCTGTTACTTTTGCATAAATTTTTCTGTTCAAAATATTTTCCGTGTACAATAAACTGTTTAAATAAATAAACAAATTGAACTGCTCATAGGTTACTGAACGGCCTTAATAATAGTTTGAAATAGTATTTGCTAGTCTAGCTAGGTCCTGCAACTGCCACCCACAACTCTTGTACGATAAAAATACAATAGAAGAGAATGTAATCTTACTTTTACTATGCAATCTAAGGTCGACCTAATGCGAACTCGGCCCACCTACCAAAGCGGGCCTTACTACGCAAACGCCTATTTTCCGCATTCCTAACTCGAACCAAATCGCTTATTACTCTTTCAAATTTAAAGAATGACTGCATGAGCCATAATCTGATTATAAACCGAATAAAGTCCGAATTGGAACGAGTTATGTATGATTATGAGAAGTAGATCAATAAATTTGTGGTACGTGTGCGCGCGCGCATTACATAACCAGACGTGTGAGTTCCGACGCGACCCAACGCCTCGGAACTTGACCTTGTTGGCCCAGCACCGACAACTCAACAAACACGCTTCTTGTTCTATAACATACTTATGCCGTGAAAGCTGCGAAGAATTAATTAAAAGCGTAATTCATGTTATTTCATTGATTTAAGCATGTACCAGCAGCTATTCTAAAGAAAAAAGATGTCACGTAAGCAGCGCAATCCGCGAACAGGCTATGAAGTTTGGTCCGTGGACAAAATTTGCGAAAAATTAAGTCGCAACCTAGTTCATAGACAAATGCAGAAGATGAAAATGTTGTAAGTACTCGTACTTTACTAAAATAGCAAAGTTTGCGGGACCGAAATGACTGTACTGCTAAAACCTGAATCCGATTGCCTTTGATACTTATCTCGACTAAAATTGTTGATAACTTTTATTCAGAGGATCGGGATTACAATTCACTAAGTACAATCATGCTTCATCTCACGACTCACGGATGTTTTTGCTGAAGATATCTCTAGTTTCCTAGGCAACAATAATGAATAAATGTGTACACCTTTAGAATTGCGTTTTGCTAATATCAACAACGAATTAACAACCAGTTTCAAACCAATATTGACCTCGTTAAGGGCTAAGTACCCGCCGCTGGTCACGTCTTCATGTCCATCTACAGATTCACCATGAGCTTACCCGCTCATAACCTTGATCCTTGACCATTGTAGTTCTAATAGACAATGGTCTATCTATCTTACCATGCAATGACTGATTGTAATAATGATTTGTTTCTGAGATAATCTAGTTTGTTTCGTTTATCAAAAGAATTGTTTGGTTAGAGATTTGGCGCGATGGCCTTAATCTATGCTTTAATAATCAACGATCCATCATATTATCTGCGAGACTTGAATAATGACAGATGCACTGTTCTCGAAACCTTTTGAGTACTGTAATGTCGCGGAAGCTAATAATTTGAAATTTATGGCCGCTAGATATGGTAATAGAGGGGAACGACCTGCCTATCTCAGCTGGATTCTCCTAATCTAGCCACAAATGGCCGACGAGGGCAAGGTTCAGAACAACCGCAATCAATTTAGCCGCAGACGTTAGTCAAACTTTTGTGCATTCTTAAAATTTATATTTTCTTTAAATTGCTTTGCATTTAAAACATTTTAGAATCTGGTTTTAGTCTAGAAGTTGTCTAATAGAACACAACTCACGCATCTAAGAATGAACAATGGAGGTATAACTTGAATACTAAAATTGAAAGACACACGTCAAATTAATGAGCCGCATTGTTTCTCGTACTAGGTAAGTCTTACGACATACTAACAAAACAAATAGCTTTACTAGATGAGTACGGATTCGTAACAACATACATGGTTTAGATTGCAACGATATCCAAAACTTTGGAATGCTCCATTTCATAATAAACAGTACTACGTTTTATGCCCTTAACGTGACGGACCCCAAAATTATTATTTCAACATGTCCCAAAGCTATGGTTACTCTTATGAAATACTCATATTTGTTTGTCAATTAACCAGTTTTGCAGAAAGTATTTGTATAGAACAATTACTCTACGACAAGGTTGCGTCTTGAGCAAGATACTCCTATACGTCATTTTAAATATTTCATTTCGTGCAATATTAACACTTCTGGACCTAAATGTCACCCCTGTGGTATCCTCAAATTTTAGTTCCATGCTATTTATTTTAAGATTTTCGTATTATCTATATTGCTTAAAAGACTTTACAAAAATTGATATCATTTAGCTTAAATTGTAGATTCATTGCTTATAATTTCCTTAACCAAGATTCCGCGAACTACTTCATATCAAACGCTTGTGACGGATCCAAAAATAGCAAAGAGATTTTCGCGATAAAATTTCATGTATTTTATAATATTTATTTATATGGCAAAGCTGCAAACAATTATAGTAACGTAATAAGGTTACCGAGCCAACGGATGCATGAAGGCCGGCAAGCTTAATGGAACCAGTTTAGTAACGCATTGAGTGCATTGAATAAAAAATTCTTCAACCTACACGCTATTAACTTATCAGCGACATATGCTTAGTATAATAAATGATAATAAATAGAGTTATTGAAATTTAAATATGCGTCATAAACGTGTACGTGATTTGAGATGATTATGGAATCGTAAACCTCAGCGTGTGCAAGGCTGACTCACCTGTGGCTGTGCCTGTGGTTGAATCAAGGTGCCCGAGCATCCTTAGTGTTTTAGCCTCGACTTCGAACGACCGTGACAGGGACTCTATTATCTCAACTTGAACATTCGGGAAATCATTTTCCTAATATACGGGTATATACATTAGTGTCGGGAATACTTAATTAATATTAATTATACTGTCCAGGTACATCACGTAGTTTAATTAGCATCTTGCTTAATTTGCACATGATCGTAAATAGTAAATTATGTTTGGAATTTACAATATTTATAATTAAAATATGCAAATTATTGTCTATTTTATAGTCAGCAGTAAAAGCGTACGATTCAGTGAACTGATGTCTCATTTTAAAATCAATTTATGGAATACAGACAAAACCGGTTAATAGGGTCAGCTTATTTAAGTATTACATAATTTAATTACAGAAAATCATAAATATATGCCTTAATCAACAACATCACCACAGTAACAGTTACTTCTAATTCTGTTTTTCCATGTTCAGGTAATGTGTCGAGACGGATACTATCATATCAAACCGTTATAACATGACTAAAATTTTCCAAACCTTTACATTTTATCAACTAAAATTTCCTAACGAAATGTTGACGTAATATCGACAAAGCTCCCGTCTGATCAGTTTCAAAACCAAGTTGCTTGCATGTGGCCATCTTAGCTAGACCCGCCTTTTCTTTTGTTCAACAAGGAGAGACGAAAACACTTTTGTTTGTGAGTTTTTATGACTTTTAAGGATTCATTGTAGTAGTTAGTTATAGTTTAGGGTCATTTTATAATGCATCATTGTGGCATCCAACTTGCGGGATATTTACAAATAATACAATGCTTTCTTGTTGTTGTAGTTTTTTTTAGTTTTATAATATATCCTTAAAAAACTAGCAAGACGGAGCAACCCTAGGAACGTCTGTATGCAAAACTGGCCCTAATGGTTGTCAGGCGGGAATTTTGTCGGTAGTACATACGCAATGACATAAAAAGACATTGAGACTCCGATGATGAGTAATTTCTCTAAATACTAAATTTTACAAAAGAAGTCGAAACACAAGTTTCTCATTCAACCAGTCGGGTGTTTGTTGATATTTTAATAGTTTCAACAAACTCGATAGTATCAATCAGATTAGAAACAATAAAAGCTGCAGTGAGTCCGGCGGGCGGGCGGTCTCGTAACCCAATGTCTGTTCATGATCCAAGGTCAGTCGAGCTCCAGTCCAGACGGACGTCCGAGGCTGACCTTGTCGCGGCCATGGGTGAGATCAACGCCCGCTCTGTTTCCGGGTACCGCGATAATTATTTCAACATAATGAAATTGTTAAAATATTCTGATCACATTCACGAATGTTATACATAGAGGAGGTATAGGTGCAGTCGTTTAAATAAATTGACGATCTCATATTATCAATTAGCAAAAGTTTAGACAAAATTGTTATTTTTTAAAATACTTTTTTGAATCAATAAAGTATTAAAAGGGATACATTTGTCAAAAACTGCACAAAATAGAGAGCTTGCTTTCGTTTCCCTGTATAATGTTTACACATTTTACACTTTGGTTTCAGGAATGTGCGGGTCAAAAATAAGATCCAAAAATATTGCAAGGTGGATTAAATAGCCGTGGTAGCTCAGTAGAGTAGAACAACCGAGGTCTGGGTTCGATCCTGGCTCTAGTTCCAATTTGTTATTTGGAATTTATGTACGAACGATAAACCATTGGCTTTTCGGTGAAGGATCGATCGAGAGGAAACCTGCACACGCTTGAAAAGAAATTCAATTCAATAGTGGGTACATATGTTAGCTGTTGATGTCAAGGTGGGTTAATGTACCTTTAATTAGAAAAAAACATATGACGTCAAGACGCAAATACTTCAGTAAATACATTGCTGGTGAAGTGATGAAGCACTAATTACATTGTTTATGTAATAGATTTGTGTCTATTATATCTTTCCGACCTCCATGGCTACATGTTTACCATAAAACCAGACTAATTACTTGGTGAGGATCAACGGCCCTGACAGTTGAAGATTATATAATGTTACTAGATACAATTATACTGTAACAAAAAGTATCTACTGGTGATGAATTTGAACGCTTAGTGTTATGGGCCCAATGATCCAACAAACATATTAATTGATACTGAAGAAAAAGAAACCATCAGGAGCCTCATTCTATTAACATCTTAGTTTTAAGATGTATCATTTGTAATAGCAACCACAGAAGAAAAGAATAAGGATTAAGCGTTGGCACACCTGTATTTGCTGTTCTGATCTACCCAGATCGTCCGGAGAACGGAAGGCTAGAATGCCATACAAAATATACCGATCGTGACACACCCGTCTACCCGCACCGTCAAGCACGCCCGGTCAGCAAGAAAACGGCCAACAGCCCCGGAGAGAGTACTGGCCGGTCAGAAAGAGGCGCGGATTACATACAAACTTCATATATCTGAGAGAGAGAGAGGTTTACCTGCACCGTCAAGCACGCCCGATCAACATGCAAGCGGCCATCATCCGCAGAGAACCTGCCGGCCAGTCAGAAAGAGGCGTTACATACAAACTCCATATATCTGAGAGATATATGTGAATGCACCCTTATATCATGCCCGTTGGTCTCGCCATTGTTCTCTACAGCAACTATGCAATATACCCTCAACTTTTTTGTATAAATCGTACACACTGTTTGCATTTGACTATCCTACGTTTAATGTATATTTTAGTTTATGTTTTTCATGTAAGTGATTTATAATCTTAATGAAAAATAAATGTTTTTAAACCGTATATATATATTTGACTCAGTACGTCTGCAGTTGTGCAAATCTAGAAAGCCCGGTGTAAGTCATCCTAGGTAGATCAGAACACCAAAGACAAGTGTGTCCCCACGCTTATTCGTAACTATTTCAATGGTGAATTTGAGTAAGTTCAGGCTATGTAGCACTCGAATCAAAGACTAACGAACTTTGAAGGTCAAAGCACAGGACAGGTCCGGAAAAGGCTATGGAACCTAGTGTTGACCGTGAAGAGAAACTGGCCGTTGACACTGTTAAATTCTGACGTAAGGAATTTAGTTTTTGTGCTCATCATGGCTTTGAAATGGATTCATAGACATTAAAAACATCTAAAGACAATGGCTTATTGGATTAATACCCGTATAAAACTCAACGCTGATAATATCTAGAGACAGTGTAACGTAAAACATTGTATATGTAACAAGGGGTTTAGTAAAGTTTAGTTTGTATTCTATGTAGAACAAGTTATAGCTAAGAAGACGTGGTATCGTATGTACGTGGTGCTAATAGTGGAAGCAATGGATTTGCTTCAGTAACACCGAAATTGAAATAAAATTAAGGTTTTAGTACCTAAAGGAGATATCAAAATAAGGTTAGTAATTTGACTTAAAAATTATATTGATTTGTTTAAAGTCTGCAAAGGTCCACTATTTATAGATAAGATCTTAGTCTGCGGCTCTAAATAAAAGCGAGGCTATCAATTGCGGTAAAGACATTTAGAAGTATATCCAGGTAATTAAATTAACAATAGCGCATGTGGTTTCGTCAGGCGCATTTGTAACAGCATTTTTCGGCATATACCTTACCCTCTGAACGCGAGTCTGACTCGCACTTGGATTTTTCCCAAATTGGAACCCAAATTTCTAGTAACAAAAGACTAAATCAAACAAACATCCAATCACCGTTGACAGTATAATCAACAACGCAACCATGGCTTCGATTAATCAGAAACACAAAACGTATAAATATTAATGACCATAATCCAATCAATGCGTATGAATTACAAATCATAAACTTGGCCTCTGTATTTTTTTACCTCACGAGGTGGCAAAAGGGCCTTTAGCCGTATCTGGTTTGCCTCTACGAAGGTTGCCTTCGATAAGTAGTGTGTAATAAGGCGAATTAACCTCGGCTGTAATGTCTCTGTTTATTACGTTCTTCCGGCTACTGACTACAGGTTTTTATCGTTGAAAGCGCAAACTCAAAACCACATTAATGGCTGAATGAATATTACATTCAAGTCATCATACTGTCCACTGTATAGGGTGTGAGCCTCCCTCATAGATCGCCACTTCGGATTTTGCATGGGGGGATTTGTCATAATCAAATACAAATGGTACATTTTGTTACCTATCCCCTGATTTTCTCTACGTCGCCTTTAACGACACCCGCGGGATGACAAAACGTATATCAGCCGATATTTAACCTCATCCGTGGTCTATTGAATGTGCTTGAATATTGATCCTGTGACATGACGTCAGATAGAATCCAAGATGGCGGCTTATTGCGAATATAAAGTGCTACCAAAAATAATTAAATAAAGATTAATTTACGTGTTTGGTATCGTAAAATGAGTACGTACCCACCTCAAAAATACTAATTTGTATTTTGGGGTCTTGAACTTTATAGAGTACTAAGAATACATTTGCTTTTTCTTCACAAGACCGACTTGCACATGACTAGTTTTATTTTTAACCGACTTCAAAAAAGGAGGAGGTTCTCAATTTGACTGAGTTCTTTTTGTATGTAATTTACTCAATAACTCCACCAATTGTGTTTTGTTTGGTAGATCATAGCTCAGAGGTGGTCCCATATAAATTTCAGGACGTTAAATTAAATTTAAATCGTTAAATCTCAGCAGTTTTTAAGAAAATCAATTAAATATATACTCGTACTCAGATTCTACCTCTAAGGGTGAACATTTTTAGGGGATGAATGCTGTAGACTTTTAGGAAAGTTGAAGTCGGTTTCTTAGTTCTTCTTGAATTCATTATTTTATATTATTAGCATATTGCTGGGACATGGTACTGGCTCGAATAAACTTCATGTGGATCCAGAAAATATGTGATCACCAACACTTCTACACTATCAAATAAATGTTCGGTGGATTTTACACATTGATTTTCATATCCATCATAATATTTAGTGTTTACTTACCTCAAACATTCACATATCGGCACGCTCGTACTCACTTCCGAATGTTTCCGACACGCCACTTGACGGATTCATGTCAAGAACTCTTCATTTTATTCGCGCGTAAAGGTCAATTCATTATTTAAAGTAATTTACAAACAAAGTTCATGCTCACTAACGTTTGGAGTGTAATGGAATACTCAATATGAATTATGAATACAGGATCATTTGAACCATGTTTTACAAATGATATGGAGTCAATGGAGTAGTGATTGTCATTGAAAAACTCGTCTATGGGAGTGGCCAGTTTGAGAATCTCTGGATAACATATCAAACTTTCATTTTTCTATTCTGTCCGATTCGCTTGATAAAAGTTTTACACTAAATTTCAGTTGCCAAAATCTTTTAAAATAGAATAGCTGGGTTTGTGCAGTAATTATCGAAAAATAGGACATCGGATTATAATGTCGAAATGAGTATCATTAACATTCAACTTCTAAGGTTCAACAATGTTCATTTTTTTACAAAATATTTTTCGATTATTGTTCGTCATCTATGAACCATTACCTGTTAACAGCTATTGCAGCTAACTTTAAAGTTGTATGTTATTATATTCACTTTGCGACACTATAATTTCGTTTCCTATTTTTGGGTAATTACTTATCAAAGCCAGCTATTCTATTTTAAAAGATTATGTCAACATAAATTTGGTATGGAACCATTCTTTTTTGTTTCTAAATTATTCTTAAGCAAGTTAGTCATAAACAATTTTATAGATTATGGCTAAATAGAACTGAAGCAACTTAATATTTCTTTTACCGCCTCTTTACAAAAACCCTATTTTAGGAAGAAAAATTTTTTTTATTCTGAGCTGATTCCCATCTTTGTTGTACATGAGCCTCTCTCATAGATCGCCATGATAGACTTTTATGAGGGGAGACTGTGTGGTCTTTAAAATTGGTTCACATAAAGTCATCCTGAGGCTGTCGTAAAAGACGGCAGCATCTACCTATGTCACAATATCTTACCACGATCACCTATTCTCTTGCCAAGCGTGGTGATTATGGCAATTCCCCTCAGAGAAAACAGTCCAATGAATTCGGTTTCACATCTTATTGAATCATCCTATGATTTTGTTTCATCATCTCCCTTATTTTTTAGACCTCAATTTTTATTAGTAACAAATTGGATTTATTTTTTCAAACTATAAAGTTTGATAGTTTGTGACTCAATCATGCAATAACGTCAGAAAATATTTAGATGAAATTTGGCACATTCATTTAATTGTCCTAGACTGCAGTCCTCTGCAGCTTTTTAGATCACTGTTGCAATGTAGCGAACATTTTTCAATTTCAAGTGGGCATAAGGTACATTTATTATGGAGTTGTACGGAACCGGTATTCAATAATCAGTTGTAAGCTTCATCGGAATGACATTTATAATTTCAAAGTCACAAACTCTTGTGCAATTGCACAGCATCTCGTGGCATTAGTTTAATTACCACTCGTACTTGTAGAATGCTTTAAGGATACGACATTTTATAACGAGCGGCTCTTAAACAGCTTTTAGTTTTGCCCGCGCATATCGTCTATATAAAAAATAACAAATAAATTTGGCAGTTTTATCAAGAAAAAAAAATTGACGCACCTTAATGACAAAAAACTCAGTATTTCAAATAATATTCTTTTCTTTTGCTCCTTCTAGTATGTTTTAAATCTTTGCTTCTTAGTACATTTTTCAATTTAAAATAAAGTAAAATAAAAGAATCAACATTTTTTTCAATACTAGTTTTCCTTTTGAGATTGGGAAATATTAATTTTCTATCTGTTCTTACATTTTCCGCATAAGCTTCTGGTGATTGTTGGTGGGATTGATTATTTATAAAATAAGTCGGCACTGCAGGACCCCTGCCAGGGCTCCGCTGAAATAATATTAACATACAGAACGGCACAGCATATTTAGTCACATAAAAACGCAGCATAACAACAATTTTCTGCAATAAGTCAATATTTAACATTAAAATAGTGCTCATATTTAATTATTTTTTTGTACTTTAAAAGGGTTTAACTATCTCCGTGGCCTAATGGTTAAATGTTGGATTCATAATCCGGAGGTGCCGGGTTCGATTTACAGTGAGGGTACTCGATTTGGATAGTCGCAGGGCATGTCTGGCGGGCTGGCTACCACCATGTTACCTAAGACTGCCGCAAAACAGCAGTTTTAATAGCACTGTTGTGATTCGGTATGAAAGGTAGCATAGCCAGCGCCTCGTTAGATTGAGTCTTCTGGGTGCGCATGCTTACTATGCAACGTCGGTTATCGTCACTTACCATCAGGTGAGATGAAGGCCAAGTGTAAACCCATCATACATTAAAGAAGTTCAGTCACCAAAAATTCTGAGAGCCGCTGACATAGACTATTGATACGTATGCTTCAATGAGATTTTATCCTGCGAACCTTTTTTAAATAGGATAATAGACATGCGTTTGACTATAAACCTCAC
Source organism: Carcina quercana (assembly GCA_910589575.2). Classification (NCBI taxonomy): domain Eukaryota; kingdom Metazoa; phylum Arthropoda; class Insecta; order Lepidoptera; family Depressariidae; genus Carcina; species Carcina quercana. Next base: position 9,236,610 of record OU342439.1, read on the forward strand.
AATGCTAAGTGACGGTGATTCGAAGATAGTAAAAAAATTTTAGAAAAATTTAATGTATTTGTGGGTGTTAGAGAATAAAAGCTTTATATGGTAGGAAGGGTCTATATTTCATAATTACTTGTAGAATGTCGGGTTGGTATCGCAGAGTATATCCGTTTCCCTAAGCCGCAGCTGTGCGGTGTCGCAACTCGTGCGCATACCGACCGCGTCAGATCGAGATACCGGCCCGCAGTTTATACAATTACGGCTAAGTGGAGAATATTTGACGAAAATTATATTTTCTGTTGGAAATAACAATATATTTGTGTGTAACAGTGATATATTGTGACAGCAAATAGTTCTCATAGTACCGAAGTAAATAAAAACTCACCAGCATATTTTCAAATCGAAATATTGAACATAGACAACAGTAACAGAGCCAGCGCCTCTTTTAATAGAGGCTTCTTTGAGGAGCACGCTTGCCACTTACCATCAGGTGAGATGTAGGCCAAGTGAAAAAAGGTTTCTGTAATGATCTTCCAGAAAGCGGAACGTCGTCAGAAGAAACGACAAACATTCATTATTAGCATACGATTTTCAGACCTCAGCCTTAGCTGGGTACGGGTTTTGTAATAAATATCTCGATTGAGCAATTTAAATGTTTCGTTTACAACGCAATATAAGGGCAAAGGATAATGAAAAATATTTCAGAATTTTCCATGCAGGCATGTGATGCAGTTCACTAAAGACGAACAATCCTTACAACCTCACGGCTCAATGATTTCTTTGCTGACGATAGTTTCCTAGCCAACAAGGATCAGATTCAAATGACGTCAGTACAGTAAGGTTGATACATAGTGAATTGCACTCTAGTCTCAAGGCTCAAAAACATGTCCTAGGACCATCTAAACTGTCCAGATTTCTCATTCACTTACCTACTAAGTAGCAGTAACTAAAAGTGATATAAACAGCAATAAAAATTTACAGCATCATCCTAATAGCATTACAGCGAAGATCGCAATTCGTGTCAAGTACGGAGACTCGTATAATTAGCATTTTAGAGCAGTTAACGATGCGTGTACTGTGTAATTTGCACTTACATGCTTTAAGCGGCGATAAGTCCCTTGTCAAACATGTTATTCCTAAAGCATAAGGTTGAAAATTGAGTTTTTTATGGGGCTTCTTATGCGGGCTTATTATAATAGTGTCGCCCAGGCTCGGGTGGTATGTATTTGTTTTGTGTGACTATATTATTATAATTAGTCTTGGCCTTGTTAACTGCATTATGTTTATATGTAATTAAGATACAACAAACACACTAAAAGTCCTTTAATTTCCTAAATTTTTGCATTTTCTATTAACAGTGTTGTTTAGAATTTAGATAACATGTTTTTTTTAATCTGTGATGGGTTTTGCACTTGTCTTTCATCTCACCTGATGGTAAGTGACAGTAAAGCCGTTGGATGGTAAGCGTGCGCACCCAGAATCCTCAATGTAATGAAGCGCTGGTATGCTACCTTTCATACCGGAACACAACAGTGCTGTTTGGCGGCAGACTTAGGTAACATGGTGGTAGCTAGCCAGGCGGACATAGAAAACGCCGTACCACCAACCAAACCGAGTATCGATAGGTACCACTGGGAATCGAACCCGGAAAACTCAGATTGAGAGTTTCAATTCAAGTACATTATCCGATTGATTAACGGTGAAGGAAAACATCGTGAGGAAACCTGCATGTCTTGAACAGACATGTAAAGTTCGCCGATCCGCACTGGGCCCGCGTGGTGGACTATGGCCCATACACTCTCTGTAGTAGAGTAGGCCTGAGCCCCTGCAGTAGGGACGTATAATATGTATAGGCTGTTGATGATGATGATATTCAGCAATTAAAGTTTCCCAGCTCATGACGAAAAACCCTAAGGAAAATCTCTTGCCGCTTCTTCCACGACTTGGCTGTTGACCCCATCCATCTCATATTCATGCTTCAATTATTTCTCGTATCCCCCTTTCTGTACTGCGGATAACACATACAGCCAAAACTTATCCAAAACCTACCCAATTTATCTTTCTAGCAATCCAGCGAACGTTTGTCACGATTATTTAGATTATTCTATTTTTAAATGATGAATTTGGTATCCTAGACCAAAGCTATACTACTCATGATTATTCTTTAGATTTGCGAATATCATCATCATCATCATCAACAGCCTATATATGTCCCCACTGGAGGGGCTCAGGCCTACTCTCCTACAGAGAGTGTATGGGCCATAGTCCACCACGCGGGCCCAGTGCGGATCGGCGGACTTCACATGCCTGTTCAAGACATGCAGGTTTCCTCACGATGTTTTCCTTCACCGTTAAGCAATCCGATAATGTACTTGAATTGAAAAACAACTCATAGGTACACGGCTGGGTTCGAACCCGGTACCCTCAGATTGAGAGTCCGCGCCTTATCCATTGCGCCACCGAATTTTGCGAATATGCGCTAGTTGAATTAATTACATTTAATTCTCTCCCCATAACGGTACATTACGATGATTTATTTGCCATGAACATTGACAATGATGGTTCTTTAAATTTAAATATAAACATTTCACCGACAATGTGGTCGTTTGTAATATTATGATGGTTTTAAAATTACAGTCGTAAGAATTTTGGACGTAAACACATAGCCATTAGACTTGTTACATAAGTTGTGTCAGTAACATTTTCGCGGTGTATATGGATCGGTGTTATGTTAAATAGACCTTTAGACCAGTGATTCTTAACATTCTTTGTAAGCAGGACTGCTAATATCATGACGACCCTGTACTAGGAACCACGCGGCTTAAGTACTAAAACTGTTGAAAAATAGCAAACAATACTAGAGAGAAACAGGAGAGAGAATTCTTACATGTTCAGTTTCTTTTAAAAACAATACTCCAATATTTCTAATATTTCTGCCGTATATTTTATTGTCGACAATTTCGTGCTTGCAACACCGCGCTAAAATGTGTGAGTGTATTTTAATTGTCGAATTTTTTTTAGATATTAAGGTTTTTTTAAATTAAAAACCTATTTACATATGACGTCCTAATCTATTTTAGAATTTTTATCGACACAATTAATACTCAGATTATTATTTATACGAATATTATTTATTAAGGTCACGTACAGGAAATACGTAAAAATGAGCATTAAAACGTATGTAACAATATAACTAAAAACTATCGTAATCACAGGCTTCAAAAGCTGAAGAAAAAATACATTACTGTTTGGTTTTTTAATTTTTGTTTACTAGCCGGAAGACGTTATTTCCTTATTAGTTTAGACTCATCCTTTACTTCATTGATGAATCGTATTTGTGCCGCAAAGTACTCACACATTACGTCAATTTACTCAAGGATAGGTTCAATTCACTCATTCACACAGTTGTGACGTAAAACCAAGGAAACCAAGATTCAATGGAGCACGAGTAAACAGTATGCTTGACCGAAAATTAGTCAATCTGACCTCCGAGCACCGAGCTCATAACGAAGTCAATAATAACTACGACGTCACAGTAAAACAACTAAGAATTACTGTGAATCTAAATGAAATGGGCGCTTCTTTTTTATGTAAAAAAAAGATCTTCTATATTGTATATGTATTTGTACACTTCTTATTTTAAAATTTAATTATCAAATATAAGTATACTGTCCGTTTTTTAAAACTTAGGAGATTTTTGTTCGAAAGCATTAAATACACATAAAGTAGGCAACACTTAATAATAAAAATAAAGATGGCATCCATAACAGGCGTGTTACTTCTACTTAGTCAAAAATTATTTTGTAAAACAAAATATACTTCTGATCAGAAAAATCGAAACACCTTGCAAGTTTATATTTTGTAAGGAATATCAGAAAAACCTATGAACATTTAATTTGAATTCCGAACATTAACATTAGGAAATTCATAACATTAACATTCGGATTTGAAAACCTCATATTATTCACTAATAAACGACATTTGACATGCTCGTATATTCCTAAATATATACATTTTTCTGATAATCCTTAAACTTGCAAGGTGTTTCGATTTTTCTGATGAGAAGTATATATTGAAAAGTGCATTTTATTATTGTAATACACTTTAGATTTTTCTTTATTTTATACATGAAGATAGAGTGCGTATTATAACTTATTATTAGTATTGTAAATAGCGGGAAGGATGGACGTTAAATTCCACTCCATACCAACTCCGCAAACCCAGATATATGTTATTTGGAATATTTGTGGTTGTTTTTATCATAGGCGTCAAACAGTCTATCGAACGGAAGTATAATTATGTAAATTTTGTTGATGACAAACTCAAGCAGTGTTGACATTACTGAGTCCCTCGTCATCGGCTTGACTTCCGCTACTGGTTTTCCTCTATTTGCCCAAGGTCATTATCGTAACATTTTGGTAAAATGTTTTTAGCAAAACCCTCCAGTCTGTATGTCCTTCAGCTTTTGACATGCGAGTATATTCACAATGTTTACATATATCTGTGTCATATGTACGTTTGTTCATATATGTACATCGTCGATAAGAGCCTCCCTCATGATAAGCTACCACTAAAAAGCTTTCCATGCAGGGGTGCCCTATGAATGTTTGGCAGGTGGATAAGTGAACTCAATATACCTCTAATATCTTTAAGAAACTTAAGTAGATTAATATTTGCCTCTTGCCTAAACACCTATCACGGGATCTATGCCTTCCCGGTTGATCTTTTCCTAAACCTTAAAATTAATTATATGTGTTTGTTACAGGCTGGGTGAGCGATGAAGGGGTGGTTCGACGCGTTCCGGGAGGGGGGCGGGCCGACCCTGTACGCGTACCACAACCGCACCGCGGTGGCGGCGGACGTGCCTGCGCTCGCGCTCGTCCTCGCCGCCCTCACCCTCTACCTGGCCTTCCTCGCCATCTTCCCGGGGATCAGGAAAGAGGTCAGACCTATACGTAGCCCTTAAGTAGCAATGGGCAGGACACATCGCTCGAAAATGGATAACCGATGAGGAGTTAGAGTTCTCGAGTAGCGAACACGTATCGAGAAACGTGTACAGGCTCCATCCGCCTACTACTTAGTAAAAGGTCCCTGGTTGCAAGTGGCTCGCGAGACCAATCAATGTGGCGTACCATAGATGAGCCTATGTCCAGCAGTGGACGTTTCCTGGTCGATGATGTGTTCTTGCCCAACGATTAGTGAGCAATTCTCGTGATCTGTACGAGATATGCACAAAATTATGTTTTTCATCATTGGAAAATCTCAAACTGGTTACCGAACAATCATAGTTGTCATCATCATCATCAACAGCCCCACTGCGGGGGCTCAGGCCTACTCTTGTACAGAGAGTGTTTGGGCCATAGTCCATCACGCGGGCCCAGTGCGGATTGGCGGACTCCACATGCCTGTTCAAGACATGCAAGGTTTCCTCACGATGTTTTCCTTCACCGTTAAGCACTCGGGGAATGTACTTGAATTGAAAAACAACTCATAGGTACACGGCTGGATTCGAACCCGGAACCCTCAGATTGAGAGTCCCGCGCCTTATCGATTGCGCCACCGACGCTTCTTCCGCGATCATAGTTGTAACGACCTGAAAGTGCGAAACCATCTGGTAAGTATAGTTCATCAGTTACATCAGCAATAATGTAAATTAAGTCGTGCAAATTCAACGGTCACGGTGCCCTGTGCACGACCTCACTTCAACCAGGAACATCAGGAAAGTTCATTACAGCTTCAATTATAACATCTCAACTTTGGCCTCTGTCCGGAAACGTAGTTAATTGAATTCAAGCAATTAATCTCGAAGGTCACTTAGCCAAACTGAAAATTTTGTGTCTGCAAATTTCAATGCGGTGCCTCATTCGAACTATGAGTAGTAGAAATACCTTCTTTTACAAGTATTCCGTTCAACATATCCACGTGTCTCTTATGTGTTACCAAAGGTTATTTAGGTGACGCATCTAGTAAAAACCTTACCATTTGACTAAAGATTAAATAAGTATATGTGAATAACGTCGTTATTCAAAATGATGATCTATCTAGAATACTGTAAATATTTACTTACGTGTATAAGCTGTCCTAGAATTCTAGCGAAGCAGCTAGCACATCAATGCCATACGTTATACGCTTTACCGTTTGTTTAAGTCAATTCATGGCTTATTTTTATTTATTTATGGATCAAAAAACTTATTTCAATTTTTTTTTCTCACTCTAGACAGTTGTGATTAATTGTTTTCCAAATTCAATTTTCCAAAAGACACATATAATAATAATAACCTGATGAATTTTAATTACAGCCATTTGTTACAGAGGTTCTCCACATTCACCATAGTGACTCTCAGCCTGTTCGTCGGCACCGTTATACTAGGTAAGCATGAGTTTCAAAACCTGCATTGGCATTTCATGTTACCAAATATCGCCCTAAGAGAGCTTTGACTTTAAGAGAGCATGCTCCACATTATCAACTTGTCAATCATGAATAAAAGTCAACAAGATAAAATGTACAACAGAGGTGTCAGAGACACCCTTTCGTCACTCCTTGCAATATCTATTCTTTTATTCTTATTTTGTTTTCTTCGGGTACCGCACTGTGCATTTCTTTCCCATCACTTGCCGAATTTGTTTTATCACTTTTATTGATTAGATTTTGTAAGATAGACGGTATACGTAATACAATCAATAGCCCAAACGACGACTGAAGCTTGATCTTAAACGTGCAACACATTTTAAATATTCCGACGCTATTTCAGATAGGCCTAATCGATCTACAAAATTAATTCAGTCATATCACATGAACCGACCGGCCTTGCCGTCGTCATTTAATCATTCAAGTGTAAATCCAATCCAAGGCGTTAATTGCTCCAATTTGCCATGAAAATAATAATCGACACTTAATTACTACGCGTCCGTGCGGTTTCGTAACTGGGATATTCACAATTTGCTCGAACTGATTGGATGATGTCATCATTCAAGAAAAAGAAATCATTAAGTCTAACAAAACCGTTAGAAACGAGACACAGAACGCGTTTTATAACTCGTTTGATGCATCTAAAAAACATATACTAATGAGACATTTGGATAGAACAAAAGCTATTGATCAGTCGTGACTCCACTTGAGGATGTTTCCACATGTCATTGAATAACAGTATCGTTTCATAGTGTGTTTTAAATGTCAGTAACGATACATAATTATGTTACTATCTTATAACATTTGCGATCGTATGAATAACTGTTTCGTTAGTGTAGTTTCACTGTTTCCCAGGGGTGCCACAGGGGCCTGTTTTCCTCCTTTGAGATTACTTTTTGTTTGTGTGGAGTTTTGAACTATGTTCCTTTCTATACATTATTACAACTATTTTCCTATAAATCCTATAAAACTTTATCATGTATTTATCAAGGCAGCTGTTAATATAGTATTACCTCGTCGCCATTTAAATAATGTTAAGTTGTTGCTGCATTGTCATATTACGAAGTTATTTCTTGTCAATATCATTACACAAATCCACAACAAAATACCAAATCTTTCCACTTTTGGCCGTATAGACCTGGCGATTCTTAATACTTTCACGAGTTGAAACTTAAATTGACAGCCTGTTGGTATTGCTAGTTGCTCGTAATTAGGCATGCGTTCGAATATCGAATCGCATTCACTTGCGTCCAAATTTTCAAAAAATAATTTTGATTTATTAACAAACCTACCACCCTAAGCACAACCGGCAGGGTCAACACAAAATAACTATTTGATTAATGATTGAAGATATCTAGATGATTATTAGAAATTTGACCTTTAATAAATATAAATAAAATCGAATGGAAGGCCGACTGAACGGCTAATCTTCTAACACTTTCCGCAATTAAAAGCAAATGATCTGTTAGACGACCATTAAAGTTTTGCAAATAACTAATTTTTTTCGTAATGAGCACCCGCCATTGTTTTCGGGTGACCGCCCAAGTGGAGAAATCAACAGCTGAATTCTGCCATTGACCGCAATGTTTCGTGTGTCAAACGCAATCTGATTCTGTATGTTCTCTAAAGTGCACGTTTAAGATCTTAATGTCTGTGAGACGGAGTGTCGCTCGATAGTGACTTCCATGAAGGTTTCAAGACAAAAAGGTAAAAAAGGAACCCATCGCTATGGTGCTACATCGTCAGTGTGTCCCAGGCGGGGGTAGATTTAGGTGTCGTGTTACCCCCAAAACACAATTTTTCAACAAAAAAATAGCGCACAAAAAATTATGTACCACAATCATTTCAAACGCATGTGACGGCGGGCTGCAAAATTAGAAGCCTCGATCTTGAAGGCACCAATTCGGTTCCCTATTGGATCTGGTACTCAGTTTGGTCACAGTTTTGATGACTGTAGTTTAGAGTACTTTTACGAGTATACGCGCATGTCCAGCTACCACCATAAACAACAGTGTTAATAGCGCAGTTGTGTTATAATAATGAAATATTGCACAGCGAGCGATAGACTCAGTAACTTGATGATTATGGAAGGATATGAAAGGGCCAAGTGCAGACCATCTATACATAATTTAAAAAAGGAAAGTTTCATTCCCCTGTCTATCTGTTACATAACTTTAATGGATATAAAGAAGTCACGCATCTTTTTATTGAACCTTTAGAAACTAGGTTTGCACTTGCCTTTAACTTACCTCAAGATGACAATAAGGACTTTGTATCGAACGCGTGCTCACCCAGAAGATGCCAGAAGGCTAAGAATGAGTCGCTAGCTTAGTTTAGCAACAGACTTAGATAACATGGTGTTAGCTAGACAGGTGGGTATGTAAATATCCCGTACCACCAACTAAACCGAGTATCCGCCGAGTAAGTCTAAATGTGAAAGCACATTGCCAAGGAGGCGGTCGAATCTAAACGAAATTAAAGATCTGGGCTAGAACCATGAAAAAAATACTGATAGCAATCTGTTTAAAATTCGAATTTCAGATTTATACAAATTGCACGAAATTCGGAAGCAATTCGAAACAAAAACGAAACGAACCAATGTTCGTGGTATGGACCCTGGGCGAATTCGAATTTTAAACGGATTTCGTACGGCCATCTTTTATGGTACCAGCCCTGAACATCAGCGTTAAATGTTTTTATTAAAATTGAAACCGTTTATTATCTTACGATTATTAAGGAGCGTAATCTTCCTTAAACGGTTCTAGAGACACCTTTCAACAGACACCGATGAGACCGACCTTTGGCCTTAATAAAGTCTTAATTAACAACATTAGTTGAACCGCTCGAGGCCCTTGCGCAGTTACCGACCGACGCATGCGCTGTGATCTCTTCGACTACGTGTTTACTTTTAACCGCCTCCAAGGCCCAGTAAATAAATAGTTGGAATTGCGATCGGAGGTCACGGATTCGATTACCGCCGGAATACTCATGCCTATTACCTAGTTTAGTTATGGGAAGGAGCGGGTGGTCTCGGCTTTAGAATAAAGCATAGGACAGTCCTATCTCATCCCGCAGGAATCGTAAAAGGCAAGTAAAGGTAAACACTAATCAGTGTATCAGGTTTGGTGATAATGGCAAAGCACCTATTTGAAAGTTTGACGTCACGACCTTACTACGCGACTAAAAGTACTTTTAGTACGAAGGAAAGATATCACAGACAGTGTCTTATAATCTTAACGTAAATTCTCTCACAGAATGCTTCCATACAAAATTTCTTTTACCAACACCTAAATCCATTATTTACCATAAGACAGAGCACGCTTCTAATATTTGGCCTTAACAACACTTTAAAGTGAAAATCAGATGAAATGTATCTCAAGTGCAAGCCTAAGTGTATAGTGTTACCGGCGATAACATCCGGTGCAAGGGCTACCAGCGACGTACGTGACTGAACGATATTTATATTTAGTTATAAATATTTAAACAATAACTGCTTTAGTATTTTGATATTTTATATGCGATTCTATGATTTATTAACGAGAAAGATATTGTATAATATGTCGTCGTCAATTACTTCCGGTTAGAAGGCGATGCACGCTGCCTCAACCAGCTCTGTTTATCTAATTTTTAGGAATAACTATGTATTTAAACAATGTGAGCATTTAGTAACAAATATTATATAATTGTGTCTGTTTTGATTCACGAAGTTGTCGTTTTCGAAGTAGGAACTGACTGGTGGATGTTATGAAGATCGTATTATAAAAGTGATGAACACGCATTTTGTAAACCATTCCTGTTGTGAATTCTGTTGAAATAGTACTAGTAAACGTTACTCTGCCCGACTGTGTGTTGAGAATATATTGAAGAATATTCAATTATACATGCCTGATGGATTGAATCAACTAAGAGTTTCATTACTGAAAAATACTGCACACACATTGTTTTTCTCCATATAAAAATAGTAAAATCTCAAATATTATCTAGTTAAGTTGTAAACCTACTTGATTGTTATTGCAGTGTGCAAGTACGGTTCGTCGTGGCACGTGTCGGGGGCGCGCGTAGCACGCGCCGCCTACCGCGCGTTCTCCGACGAGCGGCTCGACTGCTGGCTCGCCGTGCACGTGGGGCTCGGACATGTCAACGTCACCCTCACTGGTAAGGACACAACCCACGGTACACAGACAACATCAGTCATCGCAAAAAACGAATTAATTTTGACAATACAGAATGGATTATTTAACCGAAATTTTGTTTTCTCTAATTCGACAGACCATGTAAAAAGATAAGTAGTCCTATCAATTTTTTCCAGTACTAGTAATACATTTTTAGCACAACCCGCCAAAAAGTAATTCCAGGCACGCAGTGCTAAAACGCTCCGGGTACATTTTGTGACGTTAAAAGCGTTAAAAAGCGCTTATATCGATATTTTGCGTTATCTAGTAAAATAATGATTTATCTGTTATATAAGCCAGCAACATAACGTTCAAAATGCAATGAAAGAAGTCAACGCGGTCAAAAAGAACTACAAACCGACTTCAAGTGCCCTTAATGTCTACTTTTATTAAGGCAAATTTAAGACTTATATCGTTTTCTCATAGAATGCAATTGTCAAAACTGGACCGCACGAGAAGCACCAGCTTTCAAATAAAAAAGAATCATCCAAATCGGTTCAACCAGTCAAAGTTCTGAGGTAACAAACATATATAAAAAAACATCCCTGTCGAATTGAGAACCTCCTTCTTTTTTTGAAGTCGGTTGAAAATTAACTTACTGTTCGAGGAACTACATTTCTAAATTTCTTCATAAATTCTTGCAAAATCTGTATAAAAAATTATTTAAAGGGAATAATTAAAGGGAATTTGTTTTAATATCCGTTATCTGTCTTTCTATCTATATCTTTAATTTGTTCTTCCATTTATTGTTATTTCATAGTTAGACACGCCGTATGCCTCCTGTATTTATTCCCTTGCGCTTTATCATCATCATCAGCCGGGAAAAGTCCACTGCTTTCCCATCCCTTCCCCATGGTATACACTACGACCTTTAGTAAGTCTTTGGTCCATCTAGTAGGGGGACGGCCCTGCACACGTTTATTAGTACATTCTCGCCACGTAAGAACTCATACTCCCTTTCGGTTATCGGTTCTTCGAGCGATGTGGCCTGCCTATTACCTCTTCAACTCACTGACTCATCGAGCTATATCGGTGACCTTGATTCGTATACAGATTCTGGATGCTATTACGAAGACAAAGTCCGAGCAGTTCTTTCTGTCGATACCTTACTAACAAGTAGTCGATTATAAATTGACAGATTTCAAAAAAGAGGTAGACAATATGGCAATTTTTTGCCAACTTGGTAGGCTTATTTAGCCGTGAGGCGTCCGCTTGCAACCACAATTATACTTATTTCACATACGTCCCATCGCACAGTACAGCACAGGTCGACTTTTCTGATTTGGGATTCCTTTTTTAGTCTAGACAAACGTTTACCTTCATCGGGCCACATAGTCACCTGCAGTTGAGGTAATATCTTATTCAACCTTTTTCAATAAACATTGATGAATAAGTAAAAATACATTTTGTTATAATATTGTTTTAGCGCGTTTTTGTTTTTATATTGCTAAGTATCCGAGACGACGTGGAGTAAATACATGATGTCAATATTATAAATGATTATTATGAACAATACTCGTGACCTCCGCACCATTGGCCAGTGATAGACATACAATATAAAGCTGTTAGGTTTGTCATAATTAATATTGTCATGAATCAGATAGATTTAAATATAGTAATAGAGCGGGCATTGGGAAACTTTTCATAGAAAAACTGTTCTCGGAAGTCAATGGTACGTCATGTCTTGAGAATGCGTGACGTAATTTGACAGTCGACTGAATGACTTATTACCATTTGGTAAAAAGTTTAGAATCAAAATTTTGGTTACTTTGATCTATCTCTAGTAATGTTAAACATCTTTGTCGTGAATAAACATATGAAATTAGTATGAAATTAAAAAATCTCAAAATTATTTTCCCCATTCTTGTTCTGAACAGTAAAGGGACTTGTCTAGCTTACCTACCTTCCTATTTTTAACGGGTACAGGCTTGCTGTTGTGGTTAGTTTAAATGAAAATCCAAAAAAGGAACATTCGCTTGACATATTTCATTTTTCGCCCCCAATTGACTGTTTGCAGCGGTATCGTCAGGGAATACGTCTCTAGCTGACCCCGGCGTGGACTACAACGAGGAGTTCCGGTGGGAGGAGGCTGGGGCCATCCAGGACTGGTACCGGGCCGGGCTGGAGCGGGGGCTGCCGTACCCGGTCATGTCCGTCGCTGAGCATTTCGCCGTACAGCATGAGGGGTTCGAATGGGGGGCCAAGTATCGAGCTGCTGGCTACACAACCTCAACTCTACTCTGGTATGATAACTAAATAATACTAAATTATTTAATGGGTGGGTGCCGGGGCGTCGTTCGCAATCTTCCTATAGCTAGAAATGATCAAAATTGTAAGGGGTCCCTTTATAACATTTACATATATAGACCCTTGTAAAATAAAAAGAGGAATGTCCTCGAACATGAGAATTTAACCGATTTCTATACCTATACCTAGACACCTAAACCCAATCTGTGAATTTAATCCGAATCATTAGAGCCTTTTCTTAAATCCCAAACTTATAAGATAGAAAAATGATAAAAATGTGGCATCTTTTGAAGTATTTGTACATTTGGCCGTTACAAGTCATAACATAAATAAATAACATGTCAGTTTACAGTCAGATGATCACTATGAGAATAATTCCATGTAATTTTATCGTTAGTTTTTTAATAAGGGCTTTAACCAGTGGTTATCTAGCCAAAGACGAGTAAAATTAGCTGAACTTTGAGGTTATAAACTATGCCGAAGCCATTTCTTCAGCTTTCTCAATAAAATGTATAATGTGTACATTTTATCGCTTAATTTGGATTCTTGACGAGAACTTCAAAGGCCAGCCTTGGTTTCAACAGTATTCGAAAGAATCCATATGCCGAATGTACTCGACATGATAAACTCTTCGGATCGCGTCGAAACCCTCGCAATTTTGCGTAATTGACACTATAACACCGTCCATGACACTTTTTGCACTATATCACACCATTATAACACAAAAAACACACATAACAGTATTATTATTCAATTAACAAAATTGCAATGAACCACCATTTTTCAAGTTCGCGCCAAGAATCCTATCGTTAGGTTAGTTGGTGGATAAGAATATTGAATAACTGGGATAAAGAGACGAGAGAGAAAGTACGCAGCTGAAACACCGACCTACCTAGCAGATAAAAACCTCAATTCGTACTAAATACTTGATTCTGATCTTAATTGAACTTAACATGAGTTTACTTTGTTACCATAAAAAACTACAGAACTAATGTAGACGTGTTCATTAAGAAACACGACTCTAGGGTATATTCACTTCTCGTCAGCAATTCGCAAAAATGATTCAATTTCACTGCTGAAACCTTAGTATACCTTGTTAGTACCTCAAATCATCCTTATATCACATTCCAGGACAGCCCTAGCACTTTGGCTTCTGATGAATCTCCTTCTCGTCGTTGTGCCGAGATACGGCGCGTACGCCATGGCCGCGCTGGGGGCGACGCTGTGTGCAGCCGCGGGCGGGTACTGGTCTTCTCTGCCACAATCACCGCTGGTCGTGAGGCTGGACGGTGCCATGCTGTATTTCTCGCTAGGATGGTGCTTTTGGCTTGTGCTCATTTCAGGTATTGCATTCATTTTTATTATAACCTGCTGCTGGACTTACCACTGTCTCCCTCATAGATCGCCAAGTCGGACTTTCCATAAATAGGTAGATGTGCTGCTGCCTTTCTCCTAAATTATTACTATTTTACATTAACTAGTCAAATACTTTAAGTACTAACTTTTTCCCAAGTCCTGGGACTTAATATGCGTCAGTTTCAAGAGCTATCTCTGTGGAACATTTTATCGGGGTAAAAAGTAGGGAATGTCTCTCTGTGTCTCAAACTGTCTCTACCCCCCAAAAGTCAAGTCGATCCGTTACACTAGCTGATGCTTTGCTGAGTGAAAGTTTGAATATACTAAGCTTCCGGAATAAATTATCGAAATGATAATGAAAGCGTATCTTAATCCATTGAGTAGTTTTGAAGAACTAAGTGCACAACTTGACAAAAATAGCAACTTTAATTATGATGTGTTAGTGATTTAGTGATAGTGAACCGATGGTTAGTGTATTATAATATGTATTGTATATACGAGTTTGTTGCCAAATTCGCTTTCAGAACTATACAACTCAATCTAGATTAGATTCAGAAAAGTTATACAAGTCACGAACGAACAAAAAGATATTTAAAAAAGACCTTCGCCGCACATTGTTTCGACTGCAATTAATTTTGCTTAAGTATTTACGAAGCCTTTCGACGACCTAGCCAGTCTGTTAAACCAATTAAAAATAAATGTGTGCAAAATCTTTTAAACTATCATCACTAGAAATTGCCCCACGTCATTCGTCCCCTCAATGAAAGAACCACGTGACGAATGGGGCAAGTTCGTGATTCGTGTCCAACAAAGGACTTGTTAAACTGAAAACAAGAGCAACTACAATAATTATCGAAGGACTCATCTAACGAAAGCTTTGTTTTTTACAAAACTTCCATAATGGTTGTGACTTAAGATCTCATTGCAAACGTCTCGTTCTAACAAGTATAAGTTTGCAATTAGCCATCCCGTACGCGATAAACTTGTCGCGAAAATCATTGCATTGTATTATGTGTTTATTTAGTACATGTACATTATTGTAAAAAAAGAATTCCTATAAATGAGGAATAAGAGGCATGGATTTAAAAACTATATAATAAGCAAGTTTCTATTTGGAGTTATGTACGAATGATAAAAATCATTACCATTGGCTTTTCGGTGAAGGAAAACATCGTGAGGAAACCTTGCACATCCTGAGAAGAAATTCAAGGGTGTGTGTCTAGCCTAGTCTACCAATCCGCGTGGTACGCTATGGCCCATAGGAGAGTAAGCCTGTGCCCCTGCAGCGGAGACGTATATAGGCTGTTGAGGTGATGCTATATTAAACAAAATTAAGGGAAGCAATTTTTATGTATGACAGGTTTGCACTTGGCCTTCATCTCACCTGATAGTAAGTGACGATAAAGGCGGTGGATAGTAAGCATACAAACCTAGAAGCCTCAATCTAATAAGGCGCTGGCTCTGCTACCTTTCGTCCCGGAACACAACCGTGCTATTAACACTGCTGTGTGGCGACAGACTTAGGTAACATAGTGTGTGCACTTAGGTAACTGTGTTCGAGTTGCCTAGGGCCTTTTTTTTTTTTACGAAGGGGAATCTTCAAAAGATACCCGACTCCTTAGGGGAAGAGTTGGGTTATGTGAGATTCTTACTCACTAAACCCCTTCGGTGGCCAACCGCTGCGCATATCAGGGAGCTCTGGGTCCTCCAAAGGAACGTCGCCACTGCTCCCCTCGCGCGATGCATTGTGCTCTTCCCGGGCTTGTGTCCCAGCCCTTGCACTCTCGCAGAGCGGACTCCGCAGTGGAAAAGGGGACACGCCATTTCCACTGCCCTCTCGGGATCGGAGCAGGACAGCCGGAGCCCCCACTCAGGCTGCCTCCGGTCCCTTGCCCTTTGCATCCATGGCTACGGTGGCGTGACTACAGGGTGAAGGTTTCTGTTACCCCTTCGTCTCCTCCTCCTGGCGGGGTCAGCACGCTCGCGCTCCCGCTCGGCGGTCTCCTTCTGAACCATCACGGTTTCACAGAAGGAGACCACTGCTCTCCACGCAGAATCCCTCTCTAGCATTACCGCTACTACGGCAGCCAGAGAGAGATCTCCGCCCACCTCGTCGATTAGGACCTGCCGCTCGGCCTGCCATGCTGGGCAGTTTTCGAGCGTGTGCTGCGCAGAGTCCCGGTCATCCCCGCAATGGTGGCACTGTGGTGTGAGCTCTCTTCCAATTCTGTTCAGGTACTCACCGAAGCAGCCATGTCCGGTGAGCACCTGGGTCAGCCGGTAGGTGACACGTCCCTCTCTGTCCAGCCAAGCCTGGAAGCTTGGCAGGATCGCGCTGACGACGCGCTGGCGCACATTCTGTGGCTCTTTGAGTCGCTCGTGCCACTTCTTTAGAGCGCGTCGCCGAGCCCTCCTCCTGAGCACTTTGACCTCCCTCGGGGCTACCCCACCCTCTTCGCGCAGGACGCGAATCTGGTCATAGACTCTCGCATCCATGTCCGCCAGAATATCCAGGGGTGGGAATTGCGCTAAAACAGTAGCCGCCTCGTACGATATCGTGCGGTATCCACGCACGATCCGTATTGCCATCTGTCGCTGTACGGCGTTCAGTGTTTTACGGCGCCGGACGCTCGTAAGATTGTCCGCCCACACGGGTGCACCATAAAGTGCTATAGACCGCACGACACCAGCATAAAGGCGCCGAACTTCTTCCCGAGGTCCCCCGAGATTTGGCAGCAGCCAATGCATAGCACCCGCCACTTTATGAATCCGGGGGACAAGGAGTCTGAAGTGCTCCTCAAAGCTCCAGCGGCTGTCCAAGGTTAGGCCAAGGTACTTCAAGTACCGTCCCACCGGTACAGACACGCCGCTCACCTGCACTGACGAGCTGGTTGGTTCCACCCCCCGCCGGAGATTGTGAAACCAAAGGGCCTCAGTTTTCTGGGGCGCTACCAGTAGTCCCAACCCGTGGATCTTCCCCACGATGCAGGCCACACCTAGCTCAGCAAGCCCCCTAGTCCTCTCAAAAGTCTCCCCTTCGGCCAAAACTAAAGTGTCATCTGCATAACAGACGACACTGACGCCGCAGGGGAGTTCCGTCCGCAGGACACTGTCGTATGCGAGGTTCCACAAAAGTGGGCCTAACACCGACCCCTGAGGCACCCCACAAACGACTTCCCTCTGGTGAGAGATGCCATCCCGTCCTGGGTACTGGATGAGCCTGTTCGATAGGTAAGCTCCTATCACATTCCGGAGGTAGGAAGGCACCTGGTGGTAAATGAGTGCCTCCTTGATTGTGTTCCAGGGCAGAGAGTTAAACGCATTAACTATGTCCAAGCTTACAGCCAAGACTACACTGCCCCTGGACACAGCCCGCTGCGTCAGCGCTCTGACGTATAGAATTGCGTCCACTGTCGAGCGACCCTGTCGGAAGCCGTACTGGCTGTCGGCCATAAATATAGGGCCTAGAGATACTCCAAAATGCCGATTTCCCAAGACCCAATGCGAAATCGGAGACCACTCGGCGTTCATTATGAATCAACATATGTTTTAATCATTTCCAGGGTGCACCTGCTTAGTGGTAGGTCTGATGATCGCGATGCTGGATCTCATCTGGCCGCACCGGTTCTCCACGGTGCTGGAGGTGGACTACGACACCCCCTACGACCGGCACGTGTTGATCGTGGACAGCCGGCAGAGGGCGCGACCCCAGGCACAGAGCTCACTGCCTTCTAGGATATTAAGGTAAATGTTGATCTGTACCTCTGGTATGAGTTTTTAACCGATACTGACGCATGCGTCACGTCAGATTTTATGAGGAGGCTTGTGTCCACTAATAGAAATTGAAAAGACGTAGATAAGAAAAAAACAGTCTATTTCTCATAAAAGTTAAATATTATTAATATTAATATAAATCTGAAAAAAATAGGCATTCAGTCACGTGACAGCGAACTAGCATGCTGCATCGAGCGAAAAAGCATGCTGTTTTTATACCACTAGATAAACAGACATTCATATCCAGCTGTATACGTGATCAAGGGCAAACGCTAGCTTCCGCACTAGACCGCAAGGAATAAAAAGCACAAAGTTTAAAATACTCAACAAAAACATCGTGTTAACCTGATGAATCAGGTAAATGAATAATGCAACTCTTCCAACATCGAAGGCTATCTTCATTCACCCAAAACAATGATCTACGCGAGGCTAGCCAAGCATTATATGGCCCATCTGAAACTAATCATCGACCGTGGCATTCACCTTTCATATAATAATGCATAGGTATTCTCTCAAAACCTTTAGAAAGCTATTTGTCCTCGCTTGAAACCTTGTATGCACTTGTAAACAGTTGTTACTATTCATTGCACGTGCTGTTTGCAGAAAAATAGTTTCGTGTATATTTTAAAGTAGCAAACTATTCAATAAATTGTGTATCTCTCAAGTGTATGATGTTTTTTTTTTTTTTTTTTTTTTTTTTTTTATAGAAGATAGACCAACACTTGACCTCAATCTCACCTGATGGTAAGTGACGATGAGGTCGACGATGTTACGTGTTGGTCTAGAAGGTGCCTATTTACTCTTCTTTTGAAGATTCCCAAGTTGTAGCTGTCAGGGAACACGGAAACCGGTAGTGCATTCCATATTTTTGCTGTACGCACGATAAATGTGGAAGCGAAACGCTTGGTGCGAGCTGTAGGAATATCCACAGTGTACGGGTGAAGGTCTGCCGTTCTTCTGTTTGACCGGTACTTGAACGGCGAAGGTGGAATCAACAAAAATAGCTCTTGCGCACACTCCCCAAAATGTATCCTATAAAATACCGAAAGGCAGGCAACCTGACGCCTATGTTCGAGGCTTTGGAACTTTGCCTTATGTAACGTATCGTTGCCTATCAGTCTCATAGCTCGACGCTCCACCGAGTCCAAAGCAGCTAGTTGATAGCGAGCTGAACCATCCCAAAGATGGCAGAGGTACTCCATGCATGATCTTACTTGAGCGCAATATAGACTCAAGAGCTGTGATGGCTGGAAGTACCGTCTGACCTTCGATAGGATGCCTAGTTTTTTGGCCGCAGTTTTTGCTATGGACTCGATGTAGCTCCCGAAATTGAGATCAGACGCGATTTCCAATGCCAGGAGCTCGAGACGGTTTGTTATCGGTATGGATACATTTTGGAAGGATGGAGCAAGATGAAATGGACTCCGCTTCGCTGTGAACAGACACGCCTGTGTCTTCGACGCATTGAATTTAACTGAATTGGCTTCGCCCCAATCGGACACGGCTTTCAGCGTCAGTTCAACACGTTCTACCATATCCTCTCTGAGGGATCGGGTGTTCAGACTACTGGCCTGTGCGGTGGACACATAGCTCTCTGTTACTGTGCTGTCATCTGCGTACCCAAAGATACCGGGCATTAAAAGCAGGTCGTTGATGTGCAGCAAAAATAGAGTAGCAGAGAGAACAGATCCCTGAGGGACACCAGCATTGATGCTCAGCAGATCAGACGAGCAGCCGTCAATGACTACTCGAATCGATCTGCCCCTCAGGAAGTCCGATATCCACAGGCACAAGCCTGCAGTTACCCCATAAGCTGGAAGTTTACTGATAAGGCTATCATGCCAGACCCTATCAAAAGCCTTCGAAATGTCGAGTGACACGGCAATAGCTTCGCCGTGTTTCTCGATGGCTTCGCTCCATTTGTGAGTGGCATAAATGAGAAGATCCCCAGTGGACCGGCCACGGCGAAATCCGAACTGGCGGTCACTGAGGAGATCATTAGCTTCCAGATATGCCAGGAGGCGGTTGTTTAATGCACGCTCCATAATCTTGCAGAGTATGGAGGTGATTGCGATGGGTCGGTAATTGTTTGGGTCAGCACGACTGCCTTTTTTAGGCACAGGCTGCACGTTAGCCAACTTCCAGGACTCGGGGACTTTCCCAGTGCTCAGGGAGAGTTTATACAGGCGTGTCAGGACAGGGCACAACTCGGGTGCACAGTTCCGCAAGACTATTGCTGGGATGCCATCTGGACCACTGGCTTTATTCACGTCTAGATTGCGAAGTATCTTCAGTACCTCCTTTTGATGTAAATGGATATCCGGCATTTCGGAATCACAACGGGGTACATTTGGTGGAGTTTTGTTCACAGTGTCTAGACGTGAGTTGCTCGCAAAAAGAGATGCAAATAGGTTTGCTTTCTCAATCGCGGAGTGAGCCAGTGATCCGTCAGGTTTCACCAGTGGGGGCAAGGACGGTCGGCAGAAATTTGCCTCGACAGATTTGGCAAGAGACCAGAATGCTTTACTCCCAGAAGGGTAAGAAGCTAGTCTGGCTCCAATACGGCCAATATGGTCAAACCGAGCCTTGCGCATAGTCTTCTTGCAGGACTTGGCGGCTGCGTTGAACGCTTTCTTTAATCGACTTGTGTCCGGAGCTTTACGACTACGAGCATCTGCCCATTCCAGGTAAGCGGAGTGTTTTCGTGCTTCAGCTCTCGTGCACTCCGAATTAAACCAAGGGCGAGCTTTACTCTCGAGTGACGTGTCGAAATACGGAATGAAATACTCCATAGCTCGACAAACCACATCTGAGATTGAATTAGCGCAGCTCGACGGATCGTCTGTACTGAAACACGTTTGCCGCCAAGGATAAGATGCAAAGAAATGACGCATCTCATCCCAATCTGCTGACCTGTATCGCCAAACTCGCCTGGTTCCCTTGGTACTGGGGTCAGGAGGTGAGTAAACAGATACAGATTTCACCAGACAGTGGTCAGAGGTACCTAGTGGGGAGGAAACCGACACTTGGTATCTGTCTGGATCAGTTGTCAGCAGAAGGTCCAAGCAGTTTGCGGTGTGATCATCGACGTCCGGTACTCTCGTTGCACAAGTTACCAGCTGGGTGAGATCTAGCGAAAGAGCTAATGCCCGCGCCTCTCTCCCAGCGTGGTCGGTCTTCTGGTATGGGAACAACCATTGTTGATGGTGAGCATTAAAGTCCCCCAGAAAAACGAGTTGTGCAGACGGGTACCGTTGTTGTGCATCTTCAGCTGCTTTGCCGAGATAATCACATAGCCTCGTCGTGTCCTGATCAGTTCCATGTGACCTGTAAACAGCAGCGTAGACCAGCTGGTGCGTACCTGTATCCACCAGTAACCACATTACAGAAAAGCTTGGGTCCTCAAGGTTCCGGAGACGCCGACAACAGATGTCATCACGGGCATACGCACAAACTCCAGCTTTGCTAGCAAATTTGTGCTCCAAGGAGTACCCTGGGTAATTGAGGTATGCTGTGTCTGTCGGACATCTGATCTGAGTCTCCGTCAGGAAGAGCATGTGCGGCCTCTCAGCCTCAAGGTGTTGATGGACTGAAACGAGATTGGAGTGCAGACCTCGGATATTACTGAGGTGCACTTTGAGCGCGAGGACGTGCTTCCGCTGTGGAACTCTTTTTGCTTTTCTGTACTTCATGTGGGTTTTTTGGTTGGAAGAGTGAAAATAGGCAGGAGGAAAGAAGTGGGACGAGACGCGGCACTGCTAACCCAGTGGTGCTTACCATGTTCCCCACTGATGGTAAGCTAGTCTGGAGTGCGCAGGGACGCCCGAACCCCCCCGGGAGTGGCCATGGCCATATTTTACTATCTCTCTCTCTCTCTATTCACTGCTGAATGGAGAACCGCAATCATATAAATTATATAACTCAAACAGTTTACTGTGCTTGAAACTGAGACATGCAATTTTACTTGCATCATAAGTTACGATGAGTTACACTCGTTTATTGTAAAAAAATTACACTTATCCAAGTAAGCAATGGTATTTGTAGAAAATATGATAAGTATAAGGTGGTGTTGAATTTTTTAAATCGGCAAAAAGCGTGTATGTGTAAGAAGTTTCTAAACTATATTACGTGAATTCTCCAAATTCAAAATAAAACAATCTTCTCGGAAATTCTTAGGCCAATCACAGACCTACCGATTCTGTTCTAGGCAGAATTGAAACCGGAAAGATCGAATGTAGTACAAAATGTACGGATACCGATCCGAACAAGCAAGAATCGCTTCGCACTGTTTTAGGTGGATCAGAACATAACAAATAGTTATGTGATGGGGCTTAGTCGTACTTATCTCTAACTTTCTAGAAAGCGTCAAGTTGATTATATATATGAAATACGGTACAGTTCGGCGGTACTAACGATTTCCGGATATTGATATTTCATATATATATATAGGGAATCGTTAGTACCGCCGAACTGTTCCGTCTCGCAACAGACCGCAAACAGTACAAACGAGCTTCACTAGATTCCCTATAAGAACAGCTTTTCATTAAAACATGCATAAATCATTGAATACCCCTAACCTAAAGCTAATCATTTCAGGAGACTATCGTCAAAGACTCGTGAGACGGAAGGCCAAGTGTCTATGTCCGTCGTGAGTGAGAACGAGAGAGGAAGAGACAACCCCGCCTTCCAGCACGAGCAGCGAAAACCAAACTCTCCGTGGAGGTATCCACTCTTCAGAAGACAGATCGATAGGTATTGATCCTTTTTGTAATTCTGTACATTGAATGGATTTTCACACAAATACAAATACTCGAATGACAATGGTACCATAACCATTTTTGCAAATATATTCCAAAAGTTTTGCAAATCTCCGTCACAGTAGACAGATTACCTTGTGTCACTCCGAACGACATAGAGGTTTCCATCCCTGGAGATATCGTCCGATAAACGATCGGACTGGGTTTCGGGAAAGTGATTTAACTACATAGGGGTCAGAATATACCTATTAAGGTCGTAGTGTGTTTGGGACCGGTAATAATAATTCCAAATAGACCTCGCTGATAAGAAGCTGTGCACGATAGTCAACATTTTCTGACTCTAATCGTACAGCTTTAGTAATACGTGTAATCTTATACACTTTGCGCTTGAATCATGTTTCTACTGGCACTTTTATGACCACGGCAACATAATATTGCGTCAAAAGTAGGCGATGAAAACCGCAAGAGGCGGCTGCGGTCGTTACAAGCGATTATGTTCATCAAGATTAATGTCTTAAACTGTGTTGATTATGGTCTAGCTCTCTGGTGGTTACGTCCTACATCCGTTCATAAAGCACCTGAGGAAGAGTGTGAATTACGACTTCCGCAAAGCACAAAATTTAATGTCTATTTTGTATAACTTTGTCCTTATTCACTTTATTAAACTTTTGAGATTTTTAGTGGGGGTTTTCTTCATTCATTTCTGTCAGAAGATTAATACTGGTAACCATGTGTTGTCAACAACACCACTGAATATGGTGTCGTTTACAACTTTTGTTGGGTAACGAAGTTCTAGTCCAGAACTTAACGGCCACGGTGCTCTTTTTTACGCGCAAACCTGCCAAAAGGCGGCGCTGTTTGACAAATCGCTAATATCGGGACAATGCGTGAATTATATGTTATGATTATTCATTTCGCGGGCGCTTTACTTCACTAGACTTATATTAAATATATTAAATGTAACCCACAACCATTATTTAAAAATATTATGGGAAAAACAGCGGCTATGGTGAATTCCTGTAACCTAGACTCGTACCCAGATCAACAATCCATTAGTAAATCCATTCGATTATAGGTCATAAGTAGAGTACTTAATGTTCATTGTTGACTATACTTTCATTTGTAGTCCCGCCCACGCTATCTATCTATAAATTTGGCAACGTCGCATTTCCATTTTCAATATGGCGCGGTCCAACAAACTTATTGACAGTGACAATTGACATTCTCATACTAAATAGAGTAAAAATTGGCTGCTGTTTTAAAAGGAAATTTTATAGTTAAATACCTTCAAAATGATGTGTTTTGCGCCCGGATGTAAACACTATAACGATAAGCATAAATGCAAGTTTTTACGTTTCCCAAGAATCAAAAGATTTTAAAGAAATGGATCAAATACATAAGGTCAGTACATACCATTTTTATTACTAAGAATTTTTATGTTTTACTGTGGTTTTTGTTTATATGTGTGCTGAATTTACTTAAAATTTATTTCATGTTTGTTACAGGACGGCTGATAGGGTGCCTTCCAAACACTCGCGTATATGCAGTTGTCATTTTCAAGATGGTGATAGAAGAAACTTTCCTGTGCTATTTAGCCATAATAAGGGGAAAATATTTGAGTTTCTCTCACATCCAAAGAACCAAAGGAAACCTGACGAAGACATACCCATAGAAAATTTTTCATCAGAAGAAATAGTTGAAGTTAAGAATGATGTAATTATAGCAGCAGAAAATACTTTGCTAAGGTCTGAAAATGACAATCTAAAATTGGACATAAAAAACAAAACTGGAATGCACTACCGGTTTCCGTGTTCCCCGAAAACTACAACTTGGGAATCTTCAAAAGAAGAGTAAATAGGCACCTTCTAGACCAACACGTAACATCTTCGACCTCATCGTCACTTACCATCAGGTGAGATTGAGGTCAAGTGTTGGTCTATCTTTAATAATAAAAAATAAAAAAAACATCAAAACAGTGCCATAGTGTTTAAAAAGAATTGAAAACAACGAAAAATTGATTAGATATTATACTGTCATTCCGAGCCAGGAGATACTAACTACATTAATGGAATTATTTGAAGGTATCGACATTAACTATTATTGCGGTTGGAAATTTACCCGAATAAGCCAAGAAGATAAGCCAAATATTTATGACATTGATTAAGCTCAGATTAAATTTGGCACACACAGACTTAAGTGTGCATTTTGCGTGCAGTAAACAAACTGTGACTATGTTACCATTACTTGAATTCATATATTCCATCAATATTTATACAAAGGGTTGATAAGTTAGATACCTACACAATCAAAAAATAAAACATGTTTACCAAATTGCTTTGCTAAATTTACAAACTGTCGAATGGTGATCGACTGCACTGAAGTATATTGTGCTGTTTCAAGAAAATCCATGACTCAACAAAAATTGACTTACAGTCACTATAAACACAGAAACACCTTTAAAGCTCTTGTTGGTGTAGCCCCTAATGGAGTAATAACCTATTGTAGTGCATTATACCCAGGCTCAACATCAGATAAAGCTATAGTCAAACACTCCCAACTGCTAGAAAAAGCACCTGGGGACTTGTTAGCTGACAAAGGATTCCTCATTAATGACCTTTTACCACCTGGAGTTTCTGTAAATATACCACCCTTTTTGACCTCAATTTACCCTCAGTTTACTCCCAATCGAGTATTTCAAACTACTTCAATAGCATGAGCAAGGATTCATGTTGAGCGAGCAATTCAAAGAGTAAAAGGCTATTCCATATTAGATCATATCCCATGTTACCTCCGCACACTTTCGAATAAAAATTTTCAAGTTTCATGTGCATTGACTAACTTTCAATATCCCCTAATTAAAGAAGTGGAAGTTTTTTAAAATGTTATTGATCAGGAGTAAATATTATTATGATTATAGTTAACTATGTAAATATGTTAATAAAACTAGTGAATAAGTATGTGTTTTTTATTTATATCTACACCTTATTTAATAAATATGATATGTATTTGTCAACATAAAAATTTGTTAAGGTTTCAAACAAACAAAACATACAAATCGCATACAAATAACAAACTTCGACTAGAGACGATACCCGTCCTTCTAATCTCAAATCTCTTCTTTCTTTAGTCTTCTCTCGTTTTGTTTATACTCTTTCTAATTTTATTCATTCCAACAATATAAAGTTGTAATCCCTCCAGTAACTGAACTACGTTTCGTGTCGTGTGTTTTCTCCTTTTTGTTTTAGTCCTCTCAAAGTGTATCGCGTGTCTGGCTAACCGATTATTTCCTATTACACGTTGCCTCTTTGGTCACCAGATTTTGGCAGAATTACCATGAAGTTGGTAGTTGCCATAAATGTCAAGAATTGAATTGAATAGAGACGATACGCACGGTATGGCAACGTCGCCTGAAAAAGTTTGAAAACGGAAAACCTCATACCTGTTTGATTGTGGTCGTAAATACGACCTAATCAGTGTAGTTAAGGGTCATTATTGAATACACTTGTATTTGTTATGATGCGTCGGGCTTGCCTCGGCAAATAGATCTGGCAACCTTGCAAATATTTTAATTAGTAAAGCTAATCTCTTTCAGTAAAGCTCAAAATTGTGAAATTCTGTTTCAAAGTAACATATGGTGATACATTTATTCATATACTTAGCTTCTTAGCGCCCTACACAGTACAATATGATTCATGCCAATGTTATCTGTGCTTTCTCACGTAGACAAATAATGAAATATATTTATTGCGTATATGTATATTTCAAATTAAAATACTACCTATGTAGCCTCGTGGGGGTCGTAAATGGCGTCTAAAGGTAAAGAACGGGCAAAGTGCGCGTTGGAATCGCGCACATTGTTATTATTATTACCTACCTTGAAATAAGGTTCATTTTCCGGACCGCATAACTAAGTTTATCAAGTTTTTTGATGATTTCTCAAAAAATATACTCAACAACCTTGACTAGGGTTTTCTGTAATATTTACACAAAATCCGGTATAAAATGTAATATAATTTAGAATTTACAAATAAAGACCTTGTTTAAGGATACCATAATGAAATTTCGCAAAGTTTCCATTTTTTCATCAAATCTTCGGAACATTAAAAACTAGAAAATGGGTAGTACTATGTAAAAACATTTTACTGCGATCACCGGTCCGTTTGTAAAGTACGGTGATTGATTGACATTGTCATGTCCAACAGTGGACTTGTTGACAATCTACCTGTATAAGTGTATAATCCGTAGATGTGAAAGACTTCAATGACTGACTGATTCCAGCACAAACCACTTCAGTAAGAAACTCGATCCGCAAAGAGAACATGTAACAATATGTATAGAATTTGAAGTGAGAACGGTTTTCATGGGCAATATCCTTATCATTTGAAATATCAATCAATTTATAAAATCACTAAGAATACAATAAGAATAAGTCAAATACCACTCACTCACAGACTGACTGACTCATCACAATATCTTCGAACCCATAAACGCTACAAACCTGAAATTTTGCAAGTAGCTTCCTAACACATAACTTACTACTAAAACTAAATCAAATTAAACCCCTACGGCGTTAAAAATGATTTTGAAGATTGTATGACAAAACAAGCTATAAAGACTACAGCTAATAATAGTATAATAATAATCATTTATTGCAAAGTGATAAAAAAAACAAAAAGAAAAACAATTTAAAAATAATAATAATTATTATACTAATGAGGCGATAGCTCTGCTACCTTTAATACCGGAACACAACAGTGCTATTGACACTGCTGTTTAGCGGCTGACTTTGGTAACATGGTGGTAGTTAGCTAGGTGGACATAAAAAATGCCCTACAATAATTACCAAATAAACTGAGCACTGATAGGTAACTCCCACTAGGAATTGAACCCGGGGCCTCTGGGTTGTTTGTCCAACATTCAGCAAATAGGCCATGGAGGCGGTTAGATTGAAAAATAAGTTCAAATATTGTATGGCAAAACAGAAACTAAAAGCTTTGAGAAGGATGAATAAAATAAAATCCAGAATGAGTAAATCCATAAACGAACTAATGTCACTGACATAGCTCGCCAAGTCAGTGAGCCGAAGTGGCAATGGGCAGGTCACATCGCTTGAAGAATGGATGACAGATGGGATGTACTAGGAAAGGTCGTAGGGAGTCACTAGATGCAAGTGGCTCGGGAATTTTTTTCTTTTCTTTTCGAAAGTACTTGATGTTGTTGGTCTACAGGGACCGGCCATTGTAGCATGCCATGGAGGAGGCCTATGTCCAGCAGTGGACGTGTCCTGGCTGATGATGCGTGAATCACTACAACTTTATTGATCAAACTAACTTCAATTGCCCTAAATGTCCGCAGCATTCATCCCCTAAAATGTTCACCCTTAGATGTAGATCTGGGTACATATTTGTTTTTCATATTTTCTTTTAAAACTGCTGAATCGATATCGATAAGCATCAGTTGTCATCAAAAGCACTGGCTTTCAAATAAAAAAGAATCATTAAAATCAGTTCACACAGTCCAAAGTTCTGAGGTAACAAACATATAAAATACAGTAGTACTAGTAGTAAGTCTGTAAGTTGAGCCACGGACAAACAGACAGGGAAACTATAAGGGTTCCATGTTTGACTATGGAATCCTAAAAATTATAGCGGTGGGTTATTTGATGGAATGAAATATTCAGTTGATTAATTTATTTTTATTTAAACAGTTTTTTTTACACAGATAATATTTACATAACACAAAAACATAAAAATATATACAAAAGGAACAGCTTATTTCCAAAAGAAATTTCTTACTGCAGTCCTAGGTCAAGGAGAAATAGTGAAGAGAGGAGGGCAGTTAGGTGTGAACGATATAATAAATATAATAAACAATTACATAAGAGATACATAAAACAAACTAATATGTATCAATAATAATAATACATACTTTACATACAATAAGTATATATTAACTTATGAATGCGGTTGTCCTCACAACATCCCCTCTAGGACATAAACCCATCTGATGCAAGCAGCTCTCCAGCCTCAGTTGAGGAGTCCCCTTGGTTAGTACATCAGCTACCATTACACTTATTTCTATGTAACTGATGCTTATCTTCAGCACAGCACACTTATTGTTACCTTCATTTAAATTCAATAATTCTTTGTAATTTAAATGGCCCATTCTTCAATGCCATGTATCCAAACTTTCACTCTCGGATGAAGTAACAAGTGCATTTCTTTGAATTGTATTCAATTAGTTAGTCTTGCCGTTGCAACTAACTGTTTGTTTGTATTCAAAAATCTCACATCCCGAGTATTAATAAATTTCTTGACAGACATTCTTTACCAACTGACTAACTAACTGATAACAAGTTGGTACTCAGTTCAGTAATGTATAAAATATTTCTCACCTCAATGTGATTTATTTTATTATTTTTTCCATAAAAATCCAGGTCTACATTACCCATCTTCAGCACGGCGACTGATGAATTATTGGCAACCATTATTTGTCTAATCAGAGGTACATCAAGTCGGAGGAGTTAGTCATATGTGAAGATGCTCCAGAATCCACATACATTCCTTACTATTCACATTTTCAGAGGCTGCTGCAAAAACTTTACCTTCATTTGTTTTCTTTTTATAATTGCAGTTTTTGCTAAAATAACCAAACTCATTACAGTTGTAACAACGTCTTCTCGGGGTAGTTTTACGATGCTGTTTTGTAATGAAAAACTGAAGCTTGTAAGAGCTTAATTTTAATGTAATCGGCGGCATCAATTGTTTCCACGCCATTGGAAGGCTGCACGCAGTCACATAGATCTTTGTGCTCTAAATACGTTTGCACAACAAACTTTCAGGTGTTATATAGTTCTCACGTCCTTGCATCTTTTCAATTTGCACGTTGGATATAGCCATTTTGATGCTGAAAATCAGAGAACACACTCCGCGACGGTGGCGCAGTGGATAAGGCGCGGCCTCTCAATCTGAGGGTACCGGGTTCGAATCCAGCCGTGTACCTATGAGTTGTTTTTCAATTCAAGTACATTATCCGATTGCTTAACGGTGAAGGAAAACATCGCGAGGAAACCTGCATGTCTTGAACAGGCATGTGAAGTCCGCCGATCCGCACTGGGCCCGCGTGGTGGACTATGGCCCATACACTCTCTGTAGGAGAGTAGGCCTGAGCCCCTCCAGTGGGGACATATATAGGCTGTTGATGAAAGGTGTCAAGAGTGGGTGCGTTCGCAAACGCGGTTATGTCCTTGTTGTAATATTATTGTTAGGAGATAGACATACTCGTATATCATTGCGGAATTTTCTATAGGCTTTTTTTGATATATTATACGACTCCTTAGTACATAGTAATAAAACTGACAGGTCTTGTTCAGGAATTATCGATTATTTCTTCTGTCCCTTTTTAAAGCAAATTAAAAGGAGAGAGCGAGCACCACGCGTCCACGCACGGAGCGGCAACGTGTGTTAGCGTGGTGTTAGCTTTCAAATATTTTTTTGGTCTTTTCTTATGTATAAAGCGGTCTCTCTCATCAAGTCTGTATGTGTACAGGGTAGGGGCGGAGCTCAAAACTCGGTGCCACGCATGTGTGCACTCACACATGCGTAGCACTGGCGAAATTTAATTTAATTTCAGATTTAAAAATAAAGTACTTATTGAAGTCCAAAAATTTTGAAACTCATTTCGCGGATACCTAATTTTTTGGTTTATTTTTCCATATCAAATTCATTTAAAAATTTATCGTATTTAAAAAGATTATGGGAACAGTAACTTGTATGGAAAATGAGAAGAAAGGACTCGCCTTAAGTATGCAATTTTATCATCATACACGTTACACATCACTAATCGGAAGTGGTGTAGATACCTTAAAAATTGTAAACAAAACGCTTGCTGAATCTTAGCCAACATTACGAACTATTCTATAATATATTCCATTATCCCGTTGCCTCTTTGGATGACAGAGGTCATTCGCTGAGGCTACCCCTACGTCCCTGTTTTAAGGTAGTCTAAATTTTACAGATTCCATGGTAAATTGGCTAAGTCATTGTCATATTTAAAGGATATTGGAATGTAATTCGACGTCCTCAACTATATCCAAACCGTGACTTGTTGTGAATATGTGGCAACGTTTGCTATACTTCTTAATTTATTTATATTAATGAATTACTGTGATGAGTGTACTGGCTGTTCCCTTTAGGACTGTAGCGTTTGGAAGAAAGACAAATACTGGGATACAGTTGAGACTAATAAATAGCGGACATTCAAGCTTTGTTCGTAGACGCTGCCTCGCCCCTTTATGTACATACATAAACGTATACTTTTCTTTGTTTTCAGAGCGGATTCAGCCTCGAGTTTAGGTTCCAGTATAAACGGCAACAGCACAGCTATAAAGATGTCGCCACTAGCGAGCACCCAGATCTCCTCCACGGCTGTCATACCTCCACATAGGTAACTGTGTGTGTGTGTGTGTGTGTGACAAATCGGCTTTACATTTTCAACCGTCTTCAAAAAAGGAGGAGGTTCTCAATGCGACTGTATGGTTTTTTTATGTATCTTACGCGATAACTCCGCCAATCGTGAACTAATTTAGATGATTTTGTTTGTTTGGTAGAACATACTTCAGAGGAGGTCCCTTATAATTGATTATAAAAATTGATTGAGCGCTTTTTGAGAAAATCTACAAAAACCAAATTTGTACCCAGATTATTCTACCTCTAAGGGGGAACATTTTAAGGCAATTGACGTCAGTTTTTAGTTCTTTTTGAACGCGTTAATTGTGATGTCTTTCATCGTGCACTTGAATCCCACATGATATAAATCATTTAGAAAGACAAAAAAGGTAGCTAGGACAAAAGAATGTTTTTGACAAGGTTATATTGAACACAAACATAACTTATTTGTTACCCACATTATGCTACAAATGTTAATAGAATGAATACGTAAGTAAGTCGTCGACGTCATGGAAGGTGAAATAATATTTTGTAAGAAAAGATTCTGTCTATATATTTCGTTTTTCTTTTCCAGGTTTCGGCCACATATCCCAGCAGCGGAGCGAATTAAAGACATGTGGTAAATAGACATAGATTTCACATTTCTTGCTTGAATAATTCAGAGGAGTCAAGTATTATCCGCTATCTAGATAAATAATAAACAAAAATCCGGGAACGGTGCTAACGGAAATCTAAGCGTGTACAACAAAAAATACGAATTGATGATTGTTAGTTTCCTTACCGACAAATCTCAAAAAACAATTTCAAAAATCGTGTAAATATTGTACATTTTAGTTAGGAGTTAAATTATAACTTACCAATCTATCCAGTGTCATAAAGTGTTTAGATGAGTATTAAAATAATGTGTACCTCGTTTGAACTTATTATTGTGTAAGTATT
Source organism: Carcina quercana (assembly GCA_910589575.2). Classification (NCBI taxonomy): domain Eukaryota; kingdom Metazoa; phylum Arthropoda; class Insecta; order Lepidoptera; family Depressariidae; genus Carcina; species Carcina quercana. The sequence continues at coordinate 9,268,696 of OU342439.1, forward strand.
TAGAAATCAAAGTGTATGTAGATAGGAGGATGCATCGACACACAAGTGAATACCTTGTGCCATGTACATATTAGAATCATTGAAGTGACAAGTGATATGTCGATCGTGATCTGTTCCCAAAATGTAACCAACCATAATTTTATTTAATTCGTGTCTTCAAATGTGTTAAATTCAGACTAATGTTGAAACCGACTCTTCCCGCGTCCATATGTAGTAAGTCGGTTTGCTTATTGAAAAAAAACCATCGAAATTTGTAATTTAATAAACGGATTAGTCTAAGAAAGTTTCACCTCTGTCATTATATTCTCAAAAAAGAAGAAGAAAATGTAATTTATAATAGAAAACTTCAATTTTTAATTAAAACGAAATTTAGAAAATATTTATTAGCTGTACTTCATTGTAAAATTTGATAACACGTAAAATCTTACTGTTGACTTATTGTAAAACAATCACATTTCGTAACCACAATTTTTTTTTCTTTTTTATATATATAATAAAAAACTTAGTAGATATTGGTAACGGAATTGAAGGATTTGAGATTCTGCTATATGCCAACGTGCCAACGCACGTGTTTTAAAAAGAAAAAATATGTTTTTCTTTTTTTACTATGAAAAATGACAGCGGTTGAGACCCTCGAAGAATTAATCATATAGAACCAAGTCATAGATTAAAATTAGTCATAAGTTATTTATTTTGTAATTAGTTTCAAATTTGACGATGAATGTGACGAGTGATAGTGAGACAATTTGTTACCTAATAAATAGTTTCTAAAAACATGAATATTGGTTAAAAATATAAAGATAATCATGTTCAATGTTGCGAAGATGTTATTTGTAACAGTGAACGTGTATTTCCTACATTCTTGTTTTAATTACAACGAAGTGAGAGCGCGTAAGAGTTATGATCGGATGTATTTATTGTGATCGAAAAAATATACGAATTCAAATACCGAAGTGATTGTATTTTATTTCCAAGCGTAAGCGTGGGGAAACCCCTGTAGACCGATCGTGACACTACGTACGCACGTAGTGTACGTAGGCGTAGTGTACGCTACGTACACACACCTATCTTCCCGAACCGCCAAGCACGCCTTGTCAGCAAGCAACCGCCGGTCAGAAAGAGGCGGGAATCACACACAAAATCCATATATCTGAGAGAGAGAGAGATTTTGCCTCAATTGTGCACTACTAACACAGCGAAAATAACTGGTAAACTAGTAAGTCTCTCGGCAAGCGCTAGATTACTTCTGAGCGCCAGTCAATAAATCTCGGCGGCCTGCAAGTATGACGCGATCAACCTGGATTATTTTCTGATCTAGGTCATTCTAGATAAATAAGAACAGAATCGGTAGGTGTGGCGGGGCACTAACGTAAATGCTACGCTCACTGAATTTGTTTAGCAGATTCCATTCATTTTAATTTTGCCGGGTTATGAATTTCAGTGTCATTCGTCATAGGTCGTATGATCTAGAATATATAGGTATACATAGCGCGGTAAAATTAAAGTTTCGTGAATCTGCTAAACAAATAAATTATGTTCTATTGTCTCGAAACGAATCATAAGTATATTACTGGTAATTTTATCCATAGGTCAATAATAAGGCTTTATTTAAATTTATATACGTTTATTATAGTTAAAAATGCTTCCAAAAATTTACCTGTATCTAGTCTAAAAACCGAGCACACAGCACGACAAACACAGTATCTGAGAAACCTTCCAAATTACAGCTAGTTTTGACAAATATTAAGAGAACACTACCGGTTAGTTTCGTCTTTTACCAGATGTTCCAGATTGAGTTGACACAGGAATGCGTTCCAATTCACGTAGCCCTCTTGTATAATGCTATCAGCCTCCGTCCAGAGCTTGCACTGCAACATGAAACAGTATTTGGTTCAATTTGAGAATGCAGTAACAGTAAAGCCAGTCCAGCGCTGACTTGCTAATGAGATCGAATTGTTCAATACAGTCCAATGCTGACTTTGGGCCAAGTAACTTCCCTCACCACGCTGTTCAAGTTCAGTCAGTCCAATGCGACTGCTATTGTCTGTCCAGTCACGATCGTCAGAAATTGACAGCAAATAGACGCATTGGATTGGTCACGGCTACAGTGGCCAGGCGCCAAAATTCCGAGCCACTGGTCCCAATCGCTGTCATCGCGTAAACTATCTGCACCAAGTCAAAAGAAAATACTCGTAGATGGAAAGGTAACATCATCATCATCTGGGAAACGTCCACTGCAGAACATAGGCCTCCTCCATGGTATGCCATATTAACCGAACCTGAGCAGGTCCTTTAAGTAGGGTGACGGCCCAGTACAACACGTTTTCCGCTACGTGGTCGCCACTAGAGAACACTTGACACCCTCATTGACATCAGTTCTTCGAACGATGTACCCTGCTATTGTCACCAGCTCACTGACTCGTAGAGCTAATTCAGTAACCCCAGTTCGTCTACGGATTTAATAATTCCCGATTTTATTTACAAGTATTCTGTACATATATGGGAAAAAATATGCTAGTTTTAGATTAGACTTTGACATGTTTCGATTCCATAGTGCCAACAAACAGTGACGCGATAAGATACTTTCCCTGGATGGGCTTTGAATATTGCCAATAGCGTGACGTAGCGAGGGTACCTCCACGTCCTTAACCGGAGGGGCGTGTCGCACGACCTTCTTGAAGTCATCGTCGGACAGGTTGTACACGGGCCGGGTTTGGAAGTCCAGGAACTCCATCAGATCTTCGTAGAAGATATTGCAGTTCTCATCTCTTCTTAACCTGAACGCAAAATAAAGCACGTCAGAATTATGAAGCTGCAGAGACTCTGTCATAGATTGCCACCTTGAATAGGCTTTTATTTGACATAATCTACTCAGATGTTGCTGATACCGTAAATACTCGTAGGTATTTTTATGTCCAGAACAGATGTCAAACATTCAGTCCGAGCAATGTACAGTTGGCTAGAATTTCGCATTTTAACGGCAACTGGAAAACATTTTAGATAACATATCAGACTAATACGTCTTATAACCTTTAGTTATTTTTTTATATTATTATTATTATTCATGTATTTATTTCAGGTAACAATGACCCATAAGTATATATACAATACAATAAAATACATTAAAATAAACTACTACACGTTAAAATACTATTCTACACACTTATTTAGTATGGCACGTTGGTGCCGCTCTGGTGGTGTTGGTCGCTATTTTTCCTCTGCAGCGACGGTACAGTTATGAAGTTAAACGACAAGTCCAGCTAATCTGCCCCTCTGCACAACTCGTTATATACGAGTACATACATACAAGGTAGGTAAAATGTTGAAAATACTACTAAAATCTAAGGTGGTACATAAAGAAAGTTTATATACACTCCCAGAAGACAATCCATGAGGTCATTAGGAATCGGTAGGCGGTGAGCTCGTAGTAACTGCCTCAGACGGTGTTTCGATAAGACGCCATTGCTTCCCTCGTCCGCATGGATGAGACCTTCCCGCAGGCGGTCCCGATCGTCCCAGAGACCACGTGTCAACCACGAGAACACCAGAGATCTACAAAATCCAATCCACCGTTACAAAATGAAATCACATTGGCCATTTAGAATTTTGACGAAACATGTGACTAAGGAATGAAATACACAAGACAGGCAGTAGCCTGCCTATATCAACGAAATCTTACTGCCATAATTTAAATCCCGTTCGCCTTGCCAATCACTATAAAGACCCAGTCTGGTGATCAGATTCCAAAGCAACGACATCTGCATGCATCAGTCCAAGAGCTAGCCGCTCCAAGCCCTACCTTATGAACTTGGAAGAAACAATTTATACATAAAGCCGGTGGTATACCTGTGAACCTCAAAGCAGTCGGTCTGCCAAGGCACAACCTGGCACTATATACCTAGAAAATATTCCGTGTAGCTACTGAACTAAACTAATATTTTAGGATAATTGATAAGTAAAACTGTTCAGGCGTGATTGTGTCACCTGATCATTTCTCTCTTGGGATTCGTTTCTCCTCCAGGATCGCCGCGGAAGTGTCGGACGAGAGTTATGAACTCGTGTTCCGTCATATTTTCGCACATGATTTCTTTCAGTGCTTGTCTGAAAGAAAATCTCATTTTAAATTCTATTAGTCTCTTGGATCTTGATCACGCATTCTCTGGCCACGTCATAATTACTAACTTTGTAAGTTTGAACTCTTTTTATTGTAATTTTAATAAAACATTACATCCAAATCTTGCATTTTCGTCAACAAACTACTACTAGATTAATTATTAAATTAGTTAAATAACTTTTTAGGTATAACGCAGTGATGTATTTAAATTTATTTTAGAGATTTTCAATCACATTTTTTTTTCGACAGAACATTTTTTAAATTCATCTTATTACGGCGATGTTAAACCGCAAGAAGAGGTCCCTTAAAACTGCAGTAATTAGCAAAACAAGATAGATTATAGAAAGTGAAGATAAATCGGTGTCTTACTTGAAACACTTAACGCTCATCAAGTCTTTATGGCTAGGCGACACCGCGTCCATATATTTGGCAACAAATTTCTTATAACCGTGGTCTTCTGCAGCTAATGCTCTACGAATCTTATCCATGATGAGAGGTACATTTGCCATGGTGTACTGTTGAGAAAATAATACTTTATTGCAGCCTCTGTAAAAAGCTGCTGAACATATGTAGCTGGCGTCGTGGTACACTCGAGTACGAAAATATGTACCCACTTTTGAATCATGTCACAGTCACCGTTAATTGACATTTCCTTTAACACAAAGGAACAAGCAAGAGTGAATGTGACATGGTCCAAAAGAGGACACATATTTTTGTACTCAAGTGTACAAACAAATGTGGAAACGGACGGGCTCGATTATACAACTCGTCGTTACTGCCTAAATACTCGTAGACTGGATTTTCCCTCGCTCTTTGACATGCTTTGACTTCCACGGAAGTCATGGGGTGGGATATTTCTATTCTTAAGTCAAAAACACACCCCTAATTGAGGTGGATAGCAGGCTCTTCCTTGTATTACCATCATATTATTTCATCACCATTCCACCTTCCAAACTGCGATTACGATAAAGCACATTTGGCGTTCCGATCAACTGATTTTAAATTTGCACAGTCTGGTCTTTCGGTGTATAGAATACGAGTATATATAACAAATATCATAATCATCAGCCGGGAAACGTCCACTGCTGGACATAGGCCTTCTCCACGGTATGCCACATTGACTGGTCCCGAGCCACTTGCATCCAGCTCCCCGCGACCTTAATTAGTTCGTCAGTACATCTAGTAGCGGAACGGCCCGGTACACGCTTCCCAATACGTGGTACGATGTGGCCTATTTCCACTTCAGTTCACCGACTCGTCGAGCTATGTCGGTGACCTGTGTTCGTCTACGGATTTTATCACGTAGAGAAATTCCTAGCATAGCTCGTTCCATTACTCGCTGAGTGATTTTGATCTTTTTTATTCGCCCCAAAGTAAAGTAGCAACTTTCAGTTCCACCAAAAACAACAAATATATTCTATTTCAAGTATATACTAAGTAGATATATAAGTACGGACAAAAAAACATACGTAATTATTGTTCAGTTCCATGTACCGCAGGGCATACTCGTCAGCGCCGATCAGCCTGAAGCGATGACTGTTGCAGACCAGCTCGTTCCCGATCCACATGTCCTTGTCGGTGTACGAGGGAGGCTCGTTGGGCACGTAGAACTCCACGTCAGGTAGGTACATCTTGGATCGACTGAAGAATTGTCCTCCCTGGTAGAGTAGTCGACTTTAGTTCGATTGTCGAGTTTGAAACGACGTTTTTGTGTGTTTGAGTAGTCTTTTATATATATTTCCAAAGTGTGAAAGATACTTTGATTCTTAAGAGGATTGTCTGTTTAGAGCACGTGGCTGCGTTTAAGGTTGCATTATTTTGTAGCTGTCCCTCTCCGAGCCCTATCCTACCCGAGCGCGTACGGTGAGACAGCATACACTACGCGAAGTTATCCACCCGTTATTTGGATGTTTCGTAGTCCAGTGATCATTTGAAGGATACAGTATATTATGTAGCCATTTTTTCAATACAGTATGTTAATAAAATTTCAGATGTCGGTGGTTTTTCCAAATTGTTCTAAATTGATTCATACTCTTGTAAAACAGGTTCAAAGTTGGAGCTTTTTATTACCGAAAAATGCAATACTTTGACACCCTGTAACTCTGGAAGTATATATTTAAACGAAAATCTGACTCACCACCGACACAGATAGTTGTTTCTAGATTGTGTCTTGACAATTTCATAGATTTTCATAGTTTAATACTCAAAATATGACTGGACTACGTTTGTATGGGCGCTTTGACACCAGCATACCCTCTTAAGTAAAGAAACCGGCTTATCCATTGAAATTCGCTAAGATGGTCATCCTCGGCGCAAGTTGGGGTAGCCCTGGGCTTTCTAGATGGACACCCTAGTTCTCGTCTTCCTTCCCTTGGACTTTCAGCCAAGTATGCACGACGACCCCGAACGGCATTTGGACATAATCAGTAGGGTGCAGTTTTGATCCGCCGTGTGTTGCCTACCGATACTCAGTTTTTTTAGTGTGTCATCTAAGTCTGCCGCCAAACAACAGTGCCTAACATCAATGATTACTCGAGGCTATTGTGACAACACTTATAATAGTTATATCTTACGACTTTTTCGTCACTATCATCGTCATCATAAGACTCGTGTCAAGCTTAGATGCACTGTATAAAAATAAATCATAAAAAATTTAAGTATAAAAAATAGCATGATCTTCTCGTTTTTTTACTAACGAGATTTAAACCCTTTCTTTCTGGTCGTAGACCCTTAACAAACTTACCTTAAAACCAGAATTCCTCTCCGCAAGCTCGAAAATAGCAATCGTGTCGTCAACCAAGTAATATGTCACGATGAAATATCTCCTTTTATCTATAGGATTGTCGTTGATCAGGCGAGCGGAGAATCGGAGGGTATGAGAATCGAAGCCCTTTCTGAAAAACGTGTAGCTTGCATTATTTACATTGTTTTAGAAATTGACAAAATGACCTTGATAAATAAAGAAATAATCGTGAAATTATTCATTTTTACAAAATTAAGATATCAACTACCAAATGTCGAAGATGAAACATACTGTGTAAGTTTTCTATTACGATTCGAGTTACCAAAATTTTTGCACTATTTGAGAAAAAAAAATTGGGATCAAATGTAACTGAGTTGTTTATGCGATTTTTTTTCGTTCTGGAAACGAAAGCCATCAATCAGTCGGCAGATACTTTGATGAAGTGAATGCCGCATTACCTTGTCATAATTGTATGCAGTATCAAGTCCTCTGACTTACTTATCCTTATGCAAGAACTTGATGAAGTCTCGATGTATCGGTTTGGGTTCGACAGTTCTGCAGTTCTCAGCGGAGTCGTCGTACGAGCCATAACCATTCCACGGAGGCAGTTGACGCTCCCCTACGTTGGAGCTGATACATTCCGTAGACACGTCTTTTGGTATAGCCAGTGGAGTAAATGTATCTGAAAGGAAACCAACGACATCTTTATTATTATTATTATATATCGACACAACAAAATATTTTTAATTTGTGTTTTTATTTATTTATGGGGTTCCTGGACTCAATCTACCGATGCCGAGGGTGCGTCCAGTCCTGCCACTCTATAACAAGCTATTGACTGTCGCATTTCAACATCCCATCACACTAGCATCAGAAAAGTAAATCTGTCTCTGTCTGTTTGCTGCCTGTACAAAGGGACAAAGTCACCGGCTAATTTTTAACGTGCAAAATTGCAACTCTGTATTTCTAGGATATATTCTCCTTAACCTTTTAGAAGCACAGTGATGATACATCATCAGATATTTGTTTTGGTAGTGGTAGATGTACTTTTCTACGCTTCTGGCCAGTAACCCCTTGTAATCTAAATCTTCCACCCAACTGCAGTGGTAATGGTTGTGTTCCTCTAATGAAAGATAACTTAATGTGGCACTTATTTGTAATAAAGCTTCTATGTGATCACGCCTTTTCACCCTAACCCATTATGCATCAAAAGCTGAAGTCAACGAAGACGTGAAAAAGCTGGAAAAACATAAAAATTACTGTTATAAGCAGAAGCAGTTCCAAGGATACTCACCAAAGCCATAAGCTATACGATAGTACTCCTTGGTGAATGGATCACAGTCGGTAAGAGTGACTTTACGTCCAAACACGTTGAGGACGGCTCCAATGCTGAGGTCGGACGGACTGTACGACGGCGCAGCGGGACCACCCGTCATTTGTACGAACGGCGGTAGTTTCTGGAAGAAAGTAAAATATGTTTGTACCTATTGGAACTTTCATCACAATGACATTTATTCAACTTTCATTATAACATCTCTGTGTATATTTTTTAATTTGGTCGCCTATAACTCGTTAACCTGTAAAGCCAGGTTAGTCCTGATAGTTCTCCTTCCTTAAAGCTTAATATTTCGCAATCGGATCCCTCTATCAAAAAGTCGTGTTTAAAGACCCTCAATGTTTTAAAATACCTATTCAACGATATCCCACACAATGGGGTAGACGTGAAAAAAATATTTCATCCCCAAGTTACGTGTATGGGAGCCACCCTTAAAAAATTATTTTAGAAGATTTTCTTCTACCTTTTTGTCGGCGTGATTAATATGTATACCCAAACCAAATTACAGCTTTCTAATAGTATGGGTCTCTAAGCTAAACCGCGGACAGACAGACGGACAGAGCGAAACTATAAGGGTTCTTTGTTTGACTACGGAACCCTAAAAAGCGATTGTACAATTAAAATAACAATTTAAAAAATTTTGATTATCAGATTTATTCCTATACTTGTGCTTTAAGACTATGCTTCTTACCAAATTTTAGGGTTCTAGGTCAATGGGAAGCACTCTATAGGATTTGCATCGCAAAGTACAGATAGTAAAGTCAATTTCTAAACCCACTGTATAGCAATATATTCGTTTCGTCCACAAAGCTTACGCCCAACAGAGAACGCTCCTTTAGACTTCAATATTCACATATTGTCATTATCTACGAACCCGAGGCAACCTCATTCTCTTCATAAACATGGAAGACGATTCGTGTCCAGAGTTTTTGGCCATTGTCTCCTTTATTTCCATAGTGTCGTCCGCGAGGAAGTAATGTATATCGAGGTAGTGTATCGTGCCGAACTCAGAGTCGCGATCGTCCCAGTAGCCACGGAACCTGAAATTATATTACTTGATATATTATTAATAAGTGTTGTGTATATACGTATCTGTATGTTAGTTATATTTGTGTTATATGCGTGCAAGTTTGTTAAAATATTGTTAGAATAGGGGCTGACTGAAAATCAGTGTTGTGCAGCATGCTGCATGACGGGTACTGAGACAGCTCCTCACACAGAACCTTGTCATTTTTTATAAATTTTTTAAAAGTTGTGTATGTATGAATTAGTCTTATATAAATATTTATTTTATTTATTTTATTTAAACAGTTTATTGTACACAGAAAATATTTACATAACACAAAAACAGAAAAAATATATACAAAAGGAACAGCTTATTTCTAAAAGAAATTTCTTACAGCAGTCCTAGGTTAAGGAGAAATATTGAAGAAAGGAGGGCAGTTAGGCGTGTACGATATGATAAATATAATAAACGATTACATAAATACGATATACAAAACAAACTAATATATATCAATAATAATACATACATACTTTACATACTATAAATATATATAATCTTATAGTGATAGAAAATGTTCCTTGACGTTTTTCTTAAAGGCGGAAACAGTTTTGCTGTCGCGTACAGTGTGAGGCAACGAGTTCCACAATCTGGCTGCATGAACCGTGAATGAGTAGGAAAAGAAATCGGAGTGATGGGAAGGGATGGATAGGATTGTCCTAATGTGAGCTCGACAAGGTTGGTCAACAGGATGCGTGTATGTAAATCGCTCACTTAGGTAGCTAGGATAAGAAGGGTTATTTAGGATATTGTACAGAAGGGAAAGGATATGAGCATTTCTACGAAGGCGGATAGGGAGCCACTTGAGCTGAGCGCGAAAAACTGACACGTGGTCATATTTTCGCAACCCGAAGATGAAGCGTAAGCAAAGATTCTGAAGTCGCTCAAGTTTGTTTAATAGCTCTTCGGTGACGTCCAAGAAGCAAGAATCAGCATAGTCAAGAATAGGGAGCAATAATGTTTGGGCTAGAGAAATATATGTGTCTGTGTGTGTCAAATATGTCTGTGGCAAAGAAATGGTTTAAGTTTAAATCCCCTTGTTTTCTATTCTTATTTAGGTACGTATGATGGGTTAGCACTTGCCCTTCATCTCACCTGATGGTAAGTGACAATACAGCCATTGGATCGTAAGCGTGCGCACCCAGAAGCCTCAATCTAATGAGGCGCTGGGTCTGCTACCTTTCAAACCGGAACAGAACAGTACTATTAACACTGTTTGGCGGCAGACTTAGGCAGAATGGTGGTAGCCAGGCAAACATACAAAAATGACCTAGCACCAAACACACATATACGCCGCACTGGGAAGCGAACCCTCGACCTTTCGATTGTGAATACCAGTTACTATGTCTCGGGCGCGGTTTTTCATACAAATTCATTTTAATACTTTATTGAAATGTTACCTCAAAACTTTGCGATCGTTTTCCAGAAACTGTTTCAGAGGAAAGTTCTTTGGGTGTCCAACTTTTTCCGTTTTTTTCTGTAAAATAAACAAATAAGTACTCTATCAAAATTAATTCGTAATTAGATCTTTTTTAACCGTCTTCAAAAAAGGAGGAAGTTATCAATTTGACGGGTTTGTGTTTTTTTGCTTTGCTAATTTGCCTTAGTAAAAATTGACTTTAGGGCAATTGAAGACGCTTTCCAGTTTTTTTTGGAACGCATTTACTTGTTTACTGTTTGTTGTTTCACAAAATCGCAGATTAACTTATTGTTTCATCAAAATTCAACTCCAGTGTCAACGTTGCTTACAAAATCTACGCTTATCTTGCTACTATGTGTTTCCAGAGTCATACAACCTAGATGACTTCGAGGCCAGAGTGAATAGGCAATATATGCAAGCATGTAAAATTTTCGCCCAGTTATTGTGTTAAACCAAACGTAAGACTGTTCCTCTATTTAAAAAAATGAATTGCAAAAATCACACTAAAATTAAACAATAACACTTTGCAATTATTGCTGTAATTGTTAATACAATTTTTTTTTATCGCATAAACTCAAAAACTACTAGACCGAGTTGAATAATTCTGTCACCATTAATATGCCACACTGCCCCTGAGAAACACGTGCTATATTTCATAGGTATATGCTCTACTGTCCGTGTGAAGCCGGGCCGGTCGCTAGTTTATAATAAAATTACACTGATAATCCGTCTGTATCAAAAGTAATTCATGTTTACTGAACCAAAATTAATAAAAAATTGACACTTGTAACAAAACACAATATTAAACGTGTGCCACGATAGCAAATTGTTTACCTCTGCAGCATCAGGCCAGGGTTCCGGGTCTGGAACGTGGACTCCCAGGCGATTCAGAAATACCCTCGTGAAGTTATCGCAGTTGATAATCTGTAGAAATCAAAATACATGTAGTAAAAGCGGACCAGAAATTCAAAAAGAACAAAAGTACACTTCGTTATACAATAAAAAAAATTAAATAAAAAGTCAGCCAGCTAGCCAGCTACCATCTGGTGCAGGCTACCTTGAGGTAGAAGACAATTTACTTTAAAAGGATCCTCGACGATCCATCCACTGAATCATTTAAATACATTGAAAAGACTTAAAAAGAAATATTAGCGATAGTCGTAATAAAGCTAAGAGGTAAGAAATAGAATGAGAATAACAATCTTTACGTGTGGTAGTTGATATGTCGAAAGGTAAAAAAATCTACATTATATTATACATAGAACAAACAAAAAACTTACCCGGAAAACCTTGCCGTGGAAAGTAACTTCTTGCCCAACATTTAAATCGAGTACGTCGTAATACAGATCGTAGCTGTGTGGAAGACGAATTCTCTGTCGAGTGATCATTGTACCTGTGCCACAGAATTAACAGAACAAGCCTATATCAATAACAAAAATCCTTACAAATTATGAGTGAGGGCCATTTAGTTCTGACCACCGCAACGTATTTTTTCAATTTATTTCCAGACTAGCTTTTGCCCGCGATTTTGTCGACGTGGACTTCGAAAAGTATGCCACGGGAACTACATTCTCGATCATTATAAAAAATAGCCTCTAGTAGAGTATTTCCTTATCCGGCCCTTGAACTATACCTATATAAAAAACCATGTCATTCTGACCCTTCATTACGCTAAGGATAAAAGCATTAAGTTTATAGGTTTGAGAACGACTGAGACTACACGTGCTAACGCTTCATTTTCAACACGCTAATAACTAATTTACCTACAGACATTGTGTCAAACTTTTTGATAGACTTGAATATGAATGGTCCATTGTCTGTTATGTGACCACACTAAGGACTCAGATCTCAATCATCACATAAATGTTCCGCAAATAATTTTCGCTATCATTTCCTGTCAAGAATGAATAGTAAGAGGTAAAATCTAGAGTGCTGTTACCTTGCAACAACCCGCTGTTATCCGTTCTTGGTTCCTGGACCTTTATCGTGCCATCTTCTAAGTAGAACAAGATGACAACCTTCCGAATAATATACGGCGATGAACGCATCTCTTGGAGTGTTTGTTGAAAATACGCGTCGAATCGTAGTATCTAAAATAACAGCATATGAATTTCATGATAATAACCAAGTTTAGCTTATTGTTGACTCGCTGTACGTGTTACTTGACAATGAGTAAAATTTCAATGCATAATCTTTATTGGAAGCTCGTGCACCACTTTATACACAGTGCCAGATAGGTGTCATTTATGAAATCAGAAAGCGTGCTCTTCTAGAATCCTCAAGACGATGGCCTGACTATGTTATCTCTCATCACTGAAACAAAACAATGCAATTACCGTTATGTTGCTGAAGTTAAATTGAACACAAATATACACAAATAAAGATATATGGTTTTAAAAACTGGTCATGAGCAATCCCGAAATTTTACTCCAGAAATATCTTAAATAACTCGAAGCACACAAATTCTTCTACATGGACGCGTTTCCAAAACGATAAGATCCGCCATCATTTCAAAAATTCATTTATTTGATTCCGAGCTAAATTAATTTTTTTAAACATTTTGTACTAGCAACTGTCAGTCGGATTGATCAGCGAGTCGTTAAACCTGTTAGTCCAGTCATTATAGTAAGTTCACCTCGGAATTCGAGATACCCAGCTGTAAGTCTGTACTTGTATATTGACACCCTAAAAGTTGTCTCAAAACCTACATATGGTAGGGTGTGAGCAACTATTAAATTTCAAAGTCAAAAAAATCTGTTATTTGCGCTTTTTTTGGAAATATCTCATTTCCTATGGGTTTTTGCTATTTGTATTTATAATCAATATTGTAGAATACAAAATTCTCTACAAATTTTGTTTAAAAATTTTTTTATACGATGAACCGTTTTCGAGATAGAGGGCGGAGAGCGCGCGGTCACAGCATCACTTCAGGTCAACCGGTGCCTCCGATCGAAAACGGGCCATATATAGTTGATGAACTATCGTTAAATCAATGATTATAAATATTTGTAAATTTTTATTAACTATATCATTTTTTTCCTAACCTATCCACTTTTTATTCAGTATTAATTTATTTAACAACACTTACCTGCCCATGTAATTGCAGAATTGTTAATGAAAATATAGGAATTATATTTGAATTTTAACCTAATTAATATTAATAACTTCTTACATGATGAAAAAAAAATTATGAATTAATCTTTTTATTAAAAAATATTATTCAATACATTTATTTTTATTGAAAGTAAAAAAATGGAATAAAGGGTACAAAAACTACAATTTATAATTTTAATCATCTTATTCCTCTTCATCGTCGTCTTCTGGCTGCTGGTAAATTCAAACTGGTCTTCATTATCGTCTTCAACGACAGTTATCTCAAGTTCTTCCATGATTTCGGGGTCAAAGATTCCATCTTCGTTAATGTCGCTCTGATATGGTAGAGCATTGAGACAAGCTAAAGAGCATTGCAAGCCCGCTTTCCTGCATCCGCATCGCGAACCACAACCACTCTTGCAGTTGCAGAAAATTTTATTTAGCAAATATTCTGGAGCAGGTGGTAAAATTGACATGATAGGTTCCAGAAAATCGTTTCGCATTGCCCAACCCCATACTTTGGGTTCCAAATCATGTCATAGTTCATCAACTATATATGTCGCGTTTTCGACCGGAGGCACCGGTTGACCTGGAGTGATGCTGTGACCGCGCTCTCTCCGCCCTCTATCTCGAAAACGGTTCGCCGTATAAAAAAAATTTAAACAAAATTTGTAGATAATTTTGTATTCTACAATATTGATTATAAATACAAATAGCAAAAACCCATAGGAAATGAGATATTTCAAAAAAAAGCGCAAAAAAAACGATTTTATGACCTTCGACCTTGAAATTTAATAGTTATACATAGTAATACACCCTACCATATGTAGGTTTTGAGACAACTTTTAGGGTGTCAATATACAAGTATTTACAGACTTACAGCTGGGTATCTCGAATTCCGAGATTCTTACCTAATTTAAGCTTAAATTACTGGACTATGTTGAAGATCAATTTATCAGTGGTTCTTACATTTTTATCAAAAATGATCCACGCGGGAAGATCTGCAGTTTGTTTTCGAGCGTAGATGGAGGGAACTCTGTTCTCTCCCTCCGCTTTATCAACGAGCATGTTGACGCCATCAATGCTGGTGAAGACGGGACGCACGCCGAAACTCTTCTTGCCGAGCTGTAATCAAACGAAGATTTCATCATCATCTAAATAGGTTTTTTTCCATTCCTTATTATGTATACAGCTTTCTAGTAGTAAGGTTATTGCCGCTAAGCCGCGGACGACGGACAGACAGACGGATATAGCGAAACTATAATGGTTCCTTGTTTGACCACGGAACCCTAAAAACATACGAGTATATTGCTGGAAGAACGCCACGCCGGTAGTATTATGCCGGAGCTGTGGTAGTAATATGTGTAAAGGGACGAACTCACCAAAGGGTTGGGACTGTAGCCCGGTAACATGGGTAGTCTCGGATTTCTCACACACATGATTACAAATTAATATCAAATTTCCTTATAATATCCAAAAATACAAATATTAAAGCAAATTCATATTAGAGTACACCCAGCAAAGAATATACCCAGTTTGTAAACTTTTATTCGTTTAAATTGGTTTCTATGGAAACAAAATATCAAAAATAATTTCTATGGAGACAAGTATTTTTTAGTTGTTTTCAGTTGTTTTAGGAACGTCGAAAGTCAACT
Source organism: Carcina quercana (assembly GCA_910589575.2). Taxonomy (NCBI): domain Eukaryota; kingdom Metazoa; phylum Arthropoda; class Insecta; order Lepidoptera; family Depressariidae; genus Carcina; species Carcina quercana. Next base: position 9,284,120 of record OU342439.1, read on the forward strand.
TTATGAAATCAAAAAAAGTTTTCCCTAGGAGCATTTAATCACAGATTTCCTACGATTCTAGTTGAGACAGTTGGCCGCACATCTTCAAAGTTATATTAATATTTTATTTCACAAGTAATGTACGTCAACGTAATGTCAATAGAAGAAAATTTTCCTTCATAACATTATTAAATTATACTACATTACAATTATTTTATTTTATACTGAAATAAACTAACTCGAACGTAATATAGTTCTCTGTGCTCGAGCACAGATAAGGGAGAGTAAGACAGATTGCTAACTTCATACATTAGTTCAAAACACGCTTAAAACTTATTATTGTCGCCGGTACCTGGTAGTTCGACTTATTATATTAGATGTCGCTACTATATTAGCTGAAGTGTGATATACCTAGCGCCATCTATTGAACAGTTGATGGCACCCGTTGGATGTATTTGTGTGTACAGAATGGCATAGATGTGTGTGTGATGGGAGACGTACAGTCGTACAACCCGTCGGAAATATCTGCGAACCTCGCTGGGATGCGCTTCCCCCCGCACCTCGTCCCATTTTCGCCTATCCAGTAGCTATGTAAAAGTGTAAACTTGTCAAGCGAAAGATTTCAAAATTTCGCTACATGACGTAATGATGCATTGGCTATGTAAGTATTGGTTGCGGTGTCTTGTTGCAATTACACCAATTTTTCCTCCCTTTTCAATATAGGTACAATGTGTATACATTGGCATTATTGACAAAAATAAAAAATGGATAAAATACAACTTCAAAAGACCACTATGCGCGTCTATTTGTTAGTTTCTAGTCTTGTGTAGTACATGTACTAAGAACTAAAAAGACCTAATTCCCAATACTGTACTAGAGCGAACTATTCCTTAAATTTTCTGCTCTTAGTACATTTAGTACACTCGGACATCCGAGCCGCGAGCGAGCGAGCGTCCGAACGAAACGTCAACCAGCCGCCAGCCGAGCCGAAGCGACCGAGACCGAAGTTGACCGAACGTCTCACGCAGTCTCACGGCTCGCGTGAGTGAAAGGTTTCGTTCTTAAACACGGGAGTAAGCGAGATGACGAGTTTTCAGATTTTTACTTCTTTACAAAACGTGATTCGACAGGCAGATCGATGAGATCTATGAAATTAGCAAAGTCTAGCAAAGACTAGTCTACCGGTCAGTAGTTTCCAAGATATGACTTTTTAGGGTTCCGTTGCCAAATGTCAAAAAAACGGAACGAAAAATGTGGGCCCCAATGCTACTTCTAAAATAAGAGAATTATTCAATCAACTCAAATACAACGAAATACAAGAACTTTTATATTATGTTACTTGCTGCTACGGAACCCTTCATGGGCGAGTCCAATTTTCGGTGGAAGTTTGCATGGTAATGCACATCATATATTTTGAGTTTCAGCTTTAAGTATGGGAAACCCTAAAAATTTAGGGTTTTTTCTAATATTTTTCTGAAAATCTTAATTCAGTTAACAGAATACATCTACTTGCCAAGTTTCAACAGTATAGTCCTTATAGTTTCGGAGAACAGTGTCTGTGACATACGGACGGACAGACAGACATGACGAATCCGTTTCCGGGTTCCGTTTTTTGCAATTTGGCTACGGAACCCTAAAAATGTACATCTCGTCGAGATCGATGTTATAGAGACACCACTAGTCAGTAGTAAGTAATATGATTTTGGTATTGATTAATAATCATCCGTTCATCGTCGGAGCTCCCCCACTCGGCACAGATTTTATTATATGAGCTCATTCCAGTGTACGATAGTACTTATTACTTGCATGCCTGTCGGTCCTTCCTTCTGAAGATCGCAAACAACAACGGAGCATGAACTGTCGGGACCGGGAACAAGCCATACTATTAAAGAGTTTCCGTGTACTACTGTACTAGTTGTACTAAAAGTCCGAACTAGTACATTTGAGCAATTGTACTAGTACGGAGCGATCCGCTCAGTGAACGAGCACGCACAAGTCTAAGTTTCTGACGTCTGCTTGCACGTCCATTATGATTACAACGTCCAGTAGAACAACGTACAATACGTATGTTGTACAATGTTCGATGCAAATCAACCGGCCAAGTGCGAGTCGGACTCGCACACGAAGGGTTCTGTACCATTATCTATATCATATCATATCTAACGACAAAAGCATTTCTATTACATGAGAATACCTTTTTTTAAATTTAATTATTTATTTTTAAAGTGAATATATAACTAAATATTCTGTGAATATTTCAAGATGCCGTTATCAATATCGAGTACATAACACGTTTGTTGTGTGGGAGCCCCCTTCAATATTCATTTTTTTCTTAGTATTTGTTGTTATAGCGGCAACAAAAATACATTATGTGTGAAATGCTTAACTGTCACAGTCACAAAAAAAAAAAGAAATACACGGAAAGAAAACACAAACCGTAAATAATCGTAAGCGCAACGCAACAGAAGCAGAGTGAACGAGAGTGCGGCAACTTCATACAAGCGCGCAACAAAGCTTCATACAATACACGTAAAAAAGCGCGGGAAAGGAGAACCCGACGACGCTGTCTCTGCAAACGCGGATCGGGCAAACGTATGCGGGGCGGGTGGGTGCCTCGGCGCGGCATCGGCTCGTCGTCGGGCCTCTCGCGAACCCCACTCACACTCAATTCGAAATGTGTGCCGATCAGTATTCACGTATCTCTTGGTGGTATCATTGATTTTAAAGTTGATTATTGATATTGCTCTATTAAAAATAATTATTTTTGACTTATTACTGTGATAAAAAACTGTCATTAGCAGACTATGTTTTGTATTTATGTACTATTATTTCAACCATGAACCCAAAAAAATTCATTTAATTTTCAAGTATATTAGTTAGTTATTATAATTATTATTGAAGATAAGACTGATTTTTAATATTTAAGATTATGTTCATTCCTCATGTAGATTTTTTCCCTTGTTGTTTAAAAGTTGATTATTGAGAAGAATGCTCAACTGACCATAAATACTATTTACAAACATATTATTGTGATGATTTAAACTTTTGATTACCCTAGCCAACTGTATATTGGGTTAATATATTACAATTATATATAAATCATGATCTAGAGCAAATAATTTTTTCTGGTCCCTTTTTTTAAATATAAAAGACATTAAAATTCACACACTAATAAATTAACGTGTTTCTCAACCCTAGCCGGTAGGTGCAGCTCGGTACATCGATTCAAGGTCACGGGACTGTTGCCGCACTCTCGTTCACTCTGACAGAAGTGACAGATATAACCGTTGTTGCCATATCAATGAAAGAAAAAACGTTCCCAAATATATTAAATATGCCTAGAAATGGGAGCCTTATATTTTCACACCCTAAAGGCAGCACACTCAAAATAAGAGATTTATTAAATCTTACGTTAATATACTTTGGGATTTATTTATTTGAATTTTTTGTATCTACGACGGCTTGAAAATTCGTAACAGTTTTATTATTTTAATAGTCTAGCAATACTGTGTAGTGAACGTTACAAATGTATGCCATCTACCGGAATTCCGGATAACTGCATGCTTTTACAGCTTACTAAAGTCAGGTCTGTTCAATCGTGTGCAATGAATTAAAATGTTCAATATACACCTCATTAAAAATTTTGTCTTTTCGTGAGTAATGTTAGGAAAGTTTTGTATTTTTACATTCAAAATAAATAAATATAATGAACTGGAACAGTATAATTCGATATTTCGTCAATTTCAGACAAATTTTATTTCTAACGATCTACTTGCTATCTACTATCGCCCTCTAGCGGAACATTTTGTACTATTGAAAATTTTATATGGAGTTAGCAATCTATTCTTACTATGCCTTATCTCTGGCTCGAGCGAAATACGTCTATAACCATAGGCTTTTTAGTTTATCCATAAAGCCGCTAGATGGCGTTGTCAGTCAAAACCCGATTCGTACATGGCGGTGTTAAGATTTTTGCTCGCAGGATGACCTTATTAAGGAACTCTTATCGAAGTAACTCTGGTTTCTCTTCAAAACGTATAAATCTTTCGCCTTTTACTAAAGATTTCCGTGGAGAGGAACACTCAAAAGAGTCTATTTAAATTTTTGATGTCCTGCTGACACAGTGGGACTTATTATTCATTCAGTAAATTTAACAAACATTATGAAACTTAAATACACTTGTCCTAGCGGCATATCAAAATTATCAGTGTATTTATTGATGGACTAAACTGACCAAACCCAAACCATACGAGGCAACACTCAAGGGGTTTGCCGTTCTTCTATCAACCCATTGAAGAGTTATTCTATCCACCTCCTGGGTCAGATCAGCCCGATGGTGCCAAATTAAATGAAATTAGAAGTAGGTTAAAACTGACTTGATAGATTTTTCTACATACATCTAATACATAGATAAATAGTGACATACAAGTAAACCTATAACATACATGTATGCATGTAAATAAGTTGAGCGAGCATACACTAAGTGATATTAAAACAGCTGTTTAGTTCACTTTTAGAATATTATAACTAACCAGCGAGATGATAAAAAGTTTCCATAAGTAGTGTCTCGAGTTTTATACGTTAGCAATCTCTAAAGAGGTTTGTGATATTAAATGACAGAGGAGTATTTTGTTTGAAGGTGTTAAACTGTTCAATGGTCTTTCAAGGGAACTACAAGAACGGAAACTGTTAGAATTCAAGTCAAAACTGTTATACCATATCCAAGGATAAATATTAGGGTTTAAAAAAAATATAAATTGTTACAATGTAAATTTCTAAATTTCTGCGTGCCCTTTTACTGTTTTTTTTTTTTTACACACTCTCTCTATATATAGTCTTAATTTCTCTATAAGTGAAATGATAATTTCTTTTGAGAAAATAAATTATTATTTAAACCGAAACTGGTTACTTCCGAAGAATACAAATTCACATGTCGTTACTTATCTAACATCACACATTTCCTACTAAGAAACCTAGTTTCCTCAAAGGAAAAAAACTGATTTATACGTAACCAGTATCGAAAAAGAACGAATTATGTTTCGGTGGTAACTGGTAACCGAAGAGGGCGATACCCTACCACCAACCAAATCGAGTAACTATTAAAAGTACCTCCACCGGGAATCGAACCCAGACGTTCGGATTGTGAGTTCAAGCGTGTAACTAATAGGTCACGGAGGTTAATTACAGATAGTAAATTTTTAACCGACTTCAGAACAGGAGGATCCATTTTTTTGATGATTTTTATGTCACTTAACTGACACACTCTCGTAAAAGCTTCTTACAGACAAGAGAGATATTTAGCTATCGTAGATTATGTAAAAAATAAAAAATCGGCTTCAAAAATTCCATTATTGTATTTCATACATCACAAATCTCATGGCACCATATCAAGGCACGTGCGAATCAGTTATTTACATTATATAACGTTATAACGAACACGTTATTACTACGTTTATCGTTATTTACAACCGAATACTGACCTATAATACAATAAATTATATCTCATTAAAATACTAGCATTTTACGCATTGTACGTTATTTTATTCCACCATTTTGTAAATCACAATTTATTATGACTGACGAAAATTAATTGTAATTTTCACTTCATAAAAGGCACTTCTATTTTTGCAAAAAAAGACTGTCAAAAATATTTACAATATATGTTTTCAAAATAAAACTTGTGATGAAATTCATCATTTCTCTCGACAAAATCTATTTAAGTTATCGCCATTTTCAAATCATAAAAAATCAAAAAATTAAATTATCGTTTATCTGACTTATTCCATTACTATACTATAAACAAAACATTTAAAAATAATAACAAAATAATCATATTCTAGATAAAACTAGCACTATCACTTCAAATAAGTTAACAATAAGGTACAAAATTATTATTATTCGATTAAACTGGCATCAAAATTTTGACGTCACTTCAGTGTTGCCACCAAAACAAAGCGCTAAATTTCAAATCGAATAATAATGGAATCATGTAACAGTAACTTTACGAAATGCCAACTTTCAGTCGTCAAAAATTAAATAAGCATTTCTTTTAAAATCCCCGCTTCAAAAAATGTTTGAGCAACTTTAAAAGAATGTTTTTGAAAACACATATAATACTTGTATGTTATGTGTTTTATGTACGGATATGGCCGTTTTATTTGTTTTCATACAAAGTAGATTTCTGTTTTCATACACAGTAACAACTATCCTGTTATAAGCGACTTCATATTATATTTTAAGTCAATATAACTAATTCAAGACAATCTTGTAAAATCATAATTTATTATTACAAAATAACCAACATCGAACAAATATATATTGATGTGCAGACATAATATCTAATAAATCCTTTGCTTTGTAAATAAAATTTTCGGCACGCATTTTTATTCAGGCTAGCCATACCTAAGCTAGCAGCGCATGACTGAGCACACAAACACTGAAAATTATTTTTAATACTGTAGTATTTACGGAATTATTAAAAACAAAATTCATTTCAGGGTATCAAAAATCTTAATTCAGGATCCTTTTTTCAACACTATAACTTAGGCTCTAATCATTCATTTCTCTAGAGCTTTATCCCGTTTCTCTTTTTACCCACATTTAGAAATAAGTCTGCTTTATTATGCTATTCGATTTTTAAAGTCACTCAAAATTGATCACAGTCGTAACGTATCTACGCTCTAGCACTGGCCGGATGATAGGTGATGACGTTATGCGCGTGCGTGAAGGGTGGAACTGCGCCGTTCGACGTCGGTGTGGGGGTGGGGGAGGGGAGCTGAAGCGCTCGGATCTTCCCTCCCAGGGTGCAGCGAGTTGTGGCGCCGCTTTCTACTTCAACGATTATGTCAGAGCCTGTTAGCCTGAAAAAGAAGATATAAATATTTATCAAGTTATACCAAGCTTTGGGAGATACGAGTACGATTGAATCAAGAAAGTAAAAAATGTTTTAATGTCCAAATGTACGCAATGTGATTGATTAAAAAAAGCATTTATAAAATATTTGTGGCCAACCAGCGCTTAAAATAAGACTGTAAGACCTGTATCATAAGCACGCTAGCATTGAAAATGGCATCAACTGAATGATCACTTACAAATGATATCGGTTCGCGAGCACTCCAAGCAGTTCTCCCACTAAATCGGCAGAGCCCCCACTAGTTGGGTGTGGGGAGACCAGTCCCACCACCAGGTCATTCTTGGCTGAAGGCACGCTTATCACCACCAGCTGCACATCAGAGCTCATGATCCGGATGGCGCCAATCTGGGGAATAGATTTTTAAAATATAACCTAATCTGCTGCTTACATTTTTAGTAGTATTGCATGAGTATGCAGGACCAGGGCCCTATTTCATACAGCGACAATTCGTAATAAATTAGTCATTATCCCAGCAGATTGGTCAAAAATGAATTTCATTTGTTAGTTTATTACCAATTGACACTTTATGAAACAGGGCCCAGGCCTAGCGAGTTTGAAACTTAGGGCCGCTGCAAACTGGAATGGCAGTACCGGCGGCGGCAACGCGAGTCTGCCGCAACCGGCTCTGGTCTCGAGGCGTCTCGATATATGTTATTATGTTGTTATTTATAAGGGATGTGAGATTTTCTCAGAATATGTTATCGATAAAAATAAGACTTGAGAAAACTATTTTTACAATTATAAAATTATACCCTGTTTAGAAACTAACCGAACGAAGTAATTCAGGCTTTAGAGATCGCTCCATTCGTGCGATTGTCGTAAAATAAAACATGTTAATAGATGAGACAGCAACATACATACATCGAAGTGATGTGAAGACAGCTCTTTGATTTTACAGCAACCAAGATGACGTTACATTTTTATTACTCCGTCGAGACAGATCGCAAAATAAGTTTTCTATGATTTTACAGCAACCAAGATAACGTTACATTTATATAACTCCGTCAAGACAGATCGCAAAATAAGTTTTCTTTGATTTTACAGCAACCAAGATAACGTTACATTTATATTACTCCGTCCAGACAGATCGCAAAATAAACTTTCTTTGATTTTACAGCAACCAAGATAACGTTACATTTTTATTACTCCGTCGAGACAGATCGCAAAATAAGTTTTCTATGATTTTACAGCAACCAAGATAACGTTACATTTATATAACTCCGTCAAGACAGATCGCAAAATAAGTTTTCTTTGATTTTACAGCAACCAAGATAACATTACATTTATATTACTCCGTCCAGACAGATCGCAAAATAAACTTTCTTTGATTTTACAGCAACCAAGATAACGTTACATTTATATTACTCCGTCGAGACAGATCGCAAAATAAGTTTTCTTTGATTTTACAGCAACCAAGATAACGTTACATTTATATCACTCCGTCGAGACAGATCGCAAAATAAGTTTTCTTTGATTTTACAGCAAGATTTTTACACTTTATTGCAAAAATGATAGGTTTACCTCAGAGATAGGCGTGGGCTTCTTCAGCGGCTTGAAAGTGTTATCGTCTAACTTGTATATCGCGTTGTCTGTGACTAGCAGACACCGCTCAGCCAGCTTGTTGTATCTGTTGAACTTGTGAACGCGGCATGAGAACATCGCCCGCCCGAGCTGTTGAGACTTCTGTAGCGACGACACCGACGCTTTGTATAGAGCTGGATGCAAATAGGGACACAATATACTTGACAGGAATTATTATAGTCACTTATTATTATTATACATTTTTAAAACCAAAGCCGATTGGTGCAGTTACTATCAATAAAACGGTTAAAAGTGACCACTTTAAGCGGTTCAATTTATAATAACTACACAGTATCTAAATATGAATCCATGATGACTCCATAAAATGAACATCAGCAATGACTACAAGAAGTCCTACTTGGGTTTTCGGAATTATTCTATAAATGTGGAGAAATTTAAAAAGGAACGAATGAGGGCGAGGGCTCTATGTTCCTTTAAGAAATGTTCAACAAATATTAAATTATTTTTGAGAACAGGCAAATTCTTTGTCAGATGCAGTGTTTAACAAACGAAAAGCGATTTATCAATGTTATATCAGTGGTCCTGTACTAACCTGATCTAGAGTTGTATTTATCATCTGCCAAGTAATCACCGAACCACTGCCTGCCGGCGCCCCACTGCGGCCTCCGACCCTTCAGCACGCTCGCCGCGCTGATCTTCAGCTTCAACTACAACAAAATTAACATTAATCAATGAAGCATGCCTCTTTTTACTTCATTTCATACCTAAACACAACAGTTCTGTTAACACTGCTGTTTGGCGGCAAACTGAGGTAACATGGTGGTAGCTAGTCAGGCGTACATAGAAAATGCTCTACCATCTACCGGTAGATATCCCGACTGTGAATCGAGTTTTAGAGTGTGAATGCGATCCTATCACCAATCAATCTATGAAACTAGTTATGTGTACCTGTGGCCACTGCTCCCTCGGCACCGGCTTGAGCACGAGGTACGCCCGCCAGCGCCGGTACGCGGCCTGCAGGAGGGCAGAGTTGACGCGTCGCGGCGGCGGCGGCCAGTGGCGGATCACGCCGCGGTTACGTTGAAGCTCAGACTGTATCTCCAATATGTAGCGACGGTAGCGGTAGCGTCTGATCACAATGTTAGTAAACATACATTAATACAATCAATACCGTTATATTATATAGCTAGTTGGGATCATGTGTCTAAATATAAATACGTGTTTGCTAATTCCAGTCAATGTTGTTTGTATATAGAACACTAAACCAGTCAAATTCTTATCAGAATTTGGTTGACATATAATTTAAACAAACTTTGAATTCTGTTCCTAAGGTATGGGAGCGGTACGTTTGTCGTTACGGAACGTCAAACGACGCATAAATTCAGTCCGTAAACACACCGTCCCGCACCGCTCCCGTATCTCAGGAACAGACTCAGTTATGCGTTAGACCTGTAGACGTCGATATGTCAATAAGGCAGTCAATGAAGAAGAAGATTATTATTGCAATATTCTTTGTATATATTCAGATGAAAAATTGTTTATAACGATGTTTAATTGTGAGCAACAGTAACTCATACAATGTTTGGATGTGGGTTTTTTAATACCCGGTTACTCCAAAATTCTTTTATATTACTATTATCATTAGACACTACTTCTTCTTCATTTACGTAATTTCACAGAATTAAAATAGTACTATCGTACAGACCGGACATTCACCGTTCTGTGTGTAGGAATAGGAACCGTTATCCAGAAATTTAAAATTAAAAATACTTACTTCCATGCGTTGTATATGACGAGGGCAGCCTTCATCTTCTTGTAACGCATGCGCGCCACGGTGCCGCGCCACAGCTTCTGCAGCAGTATCACGATGGACGGGATCAGTTCTGCGCGCGCCGCCTCCAGACCGTGCAGGGTCTTAGCACTCCTGCGCACATAACACTGACAAGTTAACGAGAAAGAAGAGTTAAGAAACGAGCCGTTCGCTCTTTGCGCACCTCGCACCTTTTACAACAATATGTCATGTATACACAAGTGTTACAAACATATAATCTGACCTGATAAACAGCTTGGTGTGTCCATACTGTACGTCTGTGACCTGCAGATCCCTGAGCAGCACCATGACGGCGTCCTTGTCGTTGTTCCCGCGGAAGTTTGGCCACGTGTACTGGGAGAGCATCTTGTATCGCTTGAGGAAGCGGTCGTAGCGCTGCCGGGACGCGAACCCCGCACGACGAACGCGCACATTCTCCACCAAGCCCAGGTACGCGACTTGGTGACGGACCTGTAGTACAACGGTTTATTGTAGATAATGAAGACGGCTCCGCTCAGAATGCTTTCCAACCTCATTTATTTTGCTATATTTTGTAATATAATGTATAAAGTTTTACTATCTTTGTTTTGGATTGTAGTATAAAATTTGACATTGAACTATTATTGTATAAAATTTGACATTTGATTCTTATTGTATAAAATTTGACATTGAATTATTATTGTATAAAATTTGACATTGAACTATTATTGTATAAAATTTGACATTTGATTCTTATTGTATAAAATTTGACTTATACATTTTTGCTATGCCCTGACAGGGTTCATGTACGTAAATCCAAATAATATTTAAAATCTAATGACTCTATGTACATGAATGCAAATAAACCGATTTGATTTGATGATTTCGGTAAAGAGTGTATATAAATAGAAGTTTGGAATATAGTGTTGCGAAGTGAATATCATTAACGTACAACTTTATTGTCAGCTACAATAGGCTTGTGTCCACTAATAACAAATGGCTTGGTTTATAGTTGCTAATTATAAATGAAGACACGAAGGTGAGAAAAAACCAGTCTATTTCTCAAAAAAGTTAAAGATTATTAATATTTTTAGAAAATGAATTCGAAAAAAATAGGCATTAGGTCACGTGACAACGAACACGAAGAACGCGGCGCAAGAAAGTGTGACGTCACGCCTCGCAAAACATCATTGTTGTTGTTGACGTTTTCATATCACAGAGCAGGTTATTTCGCGAGCTGTGACGTCATTCAAGACGCCATGACACTATTCAGCGTTTTCGAGGGAAATCTAAATGGCTTTTTTAAAATACAAAATACGTAATGTAAATATTGATTTTTCTTTAAAATATAGTTTTTTTGGGATAAAATAGATATTAAAGTATATAATTAGCCAAGTTTTCAAATTTAGTCAACTAGCCTATTGCCGGTACGCAACTAATGGTCCCTAGATGGCGTTTAGAACAATAATCTAAATTGGTTTGAAAAAATGAAAATTGTGATTAACTATACGAGGGGCATACCGAAATGATCGGGAATATAAAACAATACATACAGGAAATAACTAAATTTATTTTTATTGCTTTTCGAAGTATTCTCCGTTGCAGTTAATGCACTTTTGCATTCGTTCGAACCAATTATTATAGCAGCAATTCCAGTCCGAAGTTGACATGGTCAAAATCGTCGATTTGTATGCTTCCACTGCTTCTTCTGGACCTTGAAACCGCTGACCACGCAATAAATCTTTGATTCTAGGGAATGTAAAGTAATCATTGGGACTCAGATCAGGGCTGTATGGAGGATGATCCATTAATTCAACGTTTTCCTGCTTCAAAAACTCGCTTGTTTTCTGAGCGGTGTGAGAGCTCGCATTATCGTGATGGAGGATTATGCGTCGTTTCGGGTTACCTCTACGGAGTTCGCTAAGGGAACTGTGACTACATGTCCTGTTTTCGCGACAAACGAAGCGACCATTTTCTTCGATACGCTGCGAGAGCGGACAACTTTTGTTGGCTTGATCTCACCTGCGAAGACCCAGACAGCCGACTGATGCTTTCTTTCTGGCTCATATGAATAGATCCATGATTCATCACCAGAGACAATGTTATAAACTGCTTTTGACTTTCCTCCGTTGAAGCGTTGCAGAGTAGACCGGCACCAATTGACACGAGCCGCCTTTTGCTCTTCGGACAAATTATGGGGCACCCAGCGGGAAACTAGCTTTCTCACTCCCAGTTCACCATGTAAAACAGTTTGTATCGCAGTCATACCTATCCCTAAAGTAGCCCGAATCTGCTCATATGTAATATGTCGGTCATCCTGTATCATTCGGCGCACAACAGCGACATTTTCTGGTGTAACCGCTGTTTTTGGCCGGCCTGTGGAAGGTACGGTGCCAAGAGAAGCACGTCCACGCCGGAATTCAGAATACCAGCGATATATTGTCGTCTGGCTAGGCGCTTCACTCTTGAATATAGATATAAGCTCAGCGAGACATTGTCCCTGAGATAATCCTCGTCGAAAGTTGTAAAAAATTATGGCACGGAAACTTTCTCTTGTAAGCTCCATTTTTTTATCGACCTATCAATTTCAAACTGATATTGTTCTTTAAAAAAAAATTTTTTTTTAATTCTGTCAATTGTATTCGATTTTCAACTAACCAGTGTTTATTCATCAAAAAGAGTTTTTAATCTAATTAAATCGAAAGTACTCGATTACCGATCTTTTCGGTATGCCCCTCGTATATGAAGTTGTATAGTAAGGATACTCATTTCGCGACATTACAACCCGATGTCTATTTTTAACCGACTTAGAAAAAGGAGGAGGTTATCAATTCGACGGGTATGTTTTTCTTCTTCTCTTTTTTTAAAATGTTATTTACCTCAGAACTTTTGACAGTGTGAACCGATTTGGTTGATTTTTTATTTATTTGAAAGGTGGTGCTTCCCGTGTGGTCCCATTTCAATTGGATCCAGTTCTGACTACGACATCCATGAGAAAACGATATAAAACTTAAATTTGCCTTAGTAAAAGTAGACTTTTAGGGCAAATGAGTCGGTTTCCAGTTATTTTTGAACGCATTTACTTGTTAGATATTTACTACACGAAGCCAGCTATTACAGTTTAAAAGAGTATGGTAAAATGAAGTTAGTATGAAATTTTTATTGGCGAAGTCACCAGTATATACTATAGCTAAGTATATGGAAGTACTAGACACATACGAGCTCTAAATCCCAGGTGTTGGGTGTCTGCAGGGGGTTTGGTTTAATGCACCTCACGTAGAACGGCTCCTTGCTTTGCAGGCCCGTGACCAGCGACGACATGGAGTTCCGGAACAACGTCGCAGCTGATGGGGGACGCTTTGATGTCTGTGGGCAAAATATATGACAGAATCAGCTATAGCAATTTATGACCTAATTTAATCTACTTGCACTTTAGAAAAGAACGACATTCAATCAACAAATCTCTATTTTTTTCTGCTCCTGTATTATTATGATAAAAACTCGTGTCACATAAATTATATACAGTTCTTTTGAATTTACTCTCAGAATCAGAATTCAGAATCTAATATGTCTATAGTATCAAGTTGACGTTGCTGCTGGTGTGTTTCCACCATAAATATTGTATGTCATAGATTATATGTATTAGAATTCAAAAACCTATATTCTAGCCTTTCTAACACCATTGAATTGACATAAGACAGAATGAGATAAATATACACTATCTGTGGCAAAATTAAGCAAATGGCGCCTTTTGGGAAAAAAGCAATTCTTTCTTAGCTAGTCAAAAACCTGGGTGTTGTGTTACACGACGTGCAAATTTGGCTATTGTCATCTCTTTTTAATAAACGAAATGCTGACATTAAAATGAGGAGTAGAATCGCTAGAATTGTTCACTTGAAACAATCTATCTAAAGGCACTTGAACCACAGATTATAAATCTTTGGTTTCCACATAGATGATGTCGACGTACACAACCTGTCGTGTAACAAACCTCACCTTCTGTATGTTGGTGCCGCCCTCGGGCCACATCTCCGACAGACTTTTATTGCTGGACGAGTACAGAAGCCTCTTCAAGTCCTGCCATAGAGAGTCCCTGTTTTTGTCCATGAAGCCTGTCACTGCGTACGTGACGTCACCTGCGTAATGCCTGAAACATGTGTCGATTGACTTAGTGATTTTTTAAGGAAAATAATTAAGCGTCTCTCCAATGGGAATGTTTCCAAGAGCTATCAGTCAACGACCTAGACGGCGTTGATAGTTGATTCACGATTAACTGTCAAACGAATTGAGTTAAAGGGCTTCGGTTTTTCTGCCTAAGTCTCATGTTGAAAAAATGAATAAGATATCGTTGTGCGCTTACCCAAACGCGGCCAATTTTTCCCCATTTTATACAAGATACATTTTGAGCATCTATTATAGATTATTTTATTATTTTATTTTGACATTGAAATTACTGTTTGACATTTATTTTATATAATTTTTGACATTTTTATATATTTTTTGTAATCTTGAAATTGGTACTATGAAATAAATAATCTAATCTATGTGTGCCGATATCATGACATTTGTATTAAGTGTTCGGCCTGTGCACGTGTAGCAATAAGCGACCAACCAACTTTAGCTGTCATAATGTTGCCTCATCATGAACAGCCTATATACGTCCCCACTGCAGGGGCTCAGGACTACTCTGCTACAGAGAGTGTATGGGCCATAGTCCACCACGCGGGCCCAGTGCGGATCGGCGGACTTCACATGCCTGTTCAAGACATGCAGGTGTGTTCCTTTACCGTTAAGCAATCGGATAATATGCTTGAATTGAAAAACAACTCATAGGTACACGGCTGGATTCGAACCCGGAACCCTCAGATTGAGAGTCCGCGTCTTATCAAATGCGCCACTGACGCTACAGTCCATCAACAACAGTCGGATACTCGTATACGTCTACTGCCATGAATCATCGCCATACCAAATTACCAACTTTACGGTAGGTAGATGAATGCATGATAAATGTCGCAGCTAAACTGTTGCTGAGAGCTGTAGTAATATCCTGTATACGAATGTACGGTTATTGTCCTATTGATATTGGCAAAATAATAATGCGCACACAATAAAAACCATACCACGTAAAGTCAACATATTTTAAACTGTCGAAAGTACACGTATCGTTATCTTGTAACTCACGTAATTCTAAAGTCGACGCCATGTTTCATTTTCTTATCGGCGGCCTGCAGCTGTCGCGACGTGTAGTGCTTGTGACCGTTGAGACGCTTGTCCATCGCCTCGAGAAGTTGTTTATCCGATATCTGGTAGTTTAATGTGTTTTTCATTTGAACCATTTCAATAATAATCTTGCGTACAAAGATATCCAGCCAAAGCTGTAGTTCCGGGTCTAGATATGACCAAAAATATATAGGACAAACGTATCTCATATATTAATATCTATATTAATATTCGATAGAGATGGCAACTAATTAGTAAAGTAAAAAAGTAGCTTTCGCTTGACAGTGCTCATATCCAAGGCAAATAGTATGTAATATACGTACGACGAGACTCCATACAGCGAAAATAAACCTACCAAATCTCAAACGGTGCAAAATCAACATCCATTCTCTATCATTCATAATGTAGGGACAGTGGCGCCAACACTGCGCTAGTAGCGCCGTCGATGCTTTGTCATGTTTCATACAATTTGTCTTGAAATAATTTGGAACTAAGCTGCGTCGCACTGTTCCAAGGGTGCGAAGGATCACCTTGCCTAGGAAACTGAAGAAATCGTCACCAAAGAAATCCGTTAGCTGTAACTGGCCTTGAGGATGTATGTCTTTAGTCAATTGCACGCCTGGTCAGCTTATACATGTGATATTGTATAGTTAATCTATTCTATATTTGTTTCTCTAATTTACTCGTATCTAACCTGCCTGCGTAGCATGAGAATGAGATGTTATCATATCTTAACGTCAAACCACATAAACATTTAACGTTCAATTATGACATACCTCACTCTCATCGATCTCATGTGTTCATGCTACGCAGGCAGGTTACGGTTTAGAAAGGCCTGTAATACCTATGACGCCCTGGTACTTAGCAAGGTTGTTGTATTTGATTTACTGTAGACTTATGAAGTAGAGGTGGGCATATTTCACCACGTACCGGGAAACGTCTACCGGGCCGTCCCCCTACTAGGTGGACCGACGACCTGGTTAGAGTCGCGAGGAGTCGCTGGATGCAGGTGGCTCTGGACCGGTCGATGTGTCGTACCATGAAGGAGGCCATGTCCAGCAGTGGACGTTTCCTGGCTGATGGTGATATCTCACCTTGGTAGGGTTGAGGCAGGCTTCATCCATGATAGCTATGATGCCCTGGTGTGGTGCATCTATCAATTCACAAATGACGCGGTTGTTGAAGTATTTGATCGGTGTCCATTGTATGCCCTCCCGCGCGTATTCTTCTTGTTCTTGTTTTAGTACAAGTTCTGTAATCAGATAACATAATATTATCAACGCATGATCTGTTTTGTCAAAATAAGTAAATTCGTAGAACTAGAAACCAACTTCAATTGTTTAGGACAATTCAACAACAAAGTCTACTTTTACTAAGGCAAAATTAAGATTTATATCGTTTTCTCATGGATCCCGTTGTCAGAACTGGAGCAAATGGAAATGGGACCAAACGGGAAGTACCACCTATCAAATAAAAAAGAATCATCCAAATCGGTTTAAAAGTTCTGAGGTAAAAAAAGTTTTCAAGGCGGAGCAAGAAAGCGCGTTTAGCCGCTTTGTAATATGCATTAAAGATTTTCACCATTCATTTTCATTTATCTGTATAGATTATACGTCTCTACATATATATCATTCAATTAAATTATGTAGGTACATCCCAACAGCTTCAGAGTTGAGAGGTTGCTGTAGAATAAGACCACTTCATGTATTGCCGCGTGTGTCGGAAAAGTCTAGTCGACTTTAGATTCGAAGCAAGGCCCTTGGAACCAACTCTTACTACGATGACAATATCAACGAAGCGTAATTATTAACGTATCTCCTTATGAAAGCTTAACTCTGCGTGGAAATATATTATAATATAATCTTACCAATAAAGAGCTGCTGCAACTTCTCATTGCAGTAGTTGATGCAGAACTGCTCGAAGCTGTTCGTATCGAATATCTCGAACCCGTATATATCCAACACTCCGATCAGGGAGCTTTTGTATGTGTCTTTAGGAGCTTCTATAGCTTTGTTTATCTGTGGACAAGTAGTATATAGTAGTAGTAGTATGAAGTAACTACATCAGACACTTTCTTTTGTAATACACAAGGTACACACAAACGTACACCAAATAACGTCAGACACTCGGCCGTCAATTATGCAGTATTATGCGACCTCACGTATTATGAGACGAGGCGGAATCCGTATATTATTTACAATGCCTTGATAACAAATTTATATAAAAACTTATCGTTATATGGCTGACATCCCTACACCAAGAGCTGATGATCTTGTTCACAGATTTTTAAGACCCATCCTTAATAAACCAGCCTTCTTATAAATGATCAACATTCGTTTGAGAGCTACAATACCTAGTTACTACAGACAAACAGAAGGTCAAAACTTATAGCACCCCTGTTTTACATGTGGGCACAGCATATTGAACAGTACAGTCTGGTGTATTACAATGTATTCTTGTATTAATTATTACCTTGAAACTAGAGACAATAATTTCATATGCGTTATTTGTTCAAAGATGGAATATTTAACAAACGAATATTTTATGCATACGATTAAACATGACATATGACTAAGGACACAAGACAGTCATACTACATGCGAAAATGAAATTGTTTGTTCAAAGTTTGGCAACAATTTCTTTTTGACATTTCCTTTCCTCCTTTCCTTTTCTTTTTATTAAATAGAGATTGAAGGATGTACTCATACCCCACTTTGGTGACACTAGAAATGTTGCAGCTATGATATCGTGGTACTTAGCATTGATCAGTTAATTAAATACAAGGTTGATTGTATTTATATCCTAATTGAACTAGTAGTTCCCGTGGGACAATTCAAGTCCAAGTACCAAGCGGACAATAGTACTATTTATGTAGAAAAATAATCCCACCTGCTGCACGATCCACGTAAACAGTCTATCGTACGCGGCCTTAGCCAGCGCCATCTTGGTGTAGTTTGCATCGGAGAGTGTGTGCTCCTTGGAGACGAGGTCCCCCCCGGCGGACAGCACGCGCCCGCTCATGCACCCGCGCAGCGACTCCTCCGTCACTCCCAGAGCGGACACGCACTGTCGCAGCGGACCCGATATCTTCAACTGGCCGTCTGATGTTTCTGATACTGATAGTTCACCCTGGAAAGAGACAACACAAAATGACACATAAACTTTCACTTTTTGTCATCTTCATGACCAGTTGTATAAGTTCCACTGTTGAATATAAACCATAGGTGGCCATTTCCAAGTCTCTATGAGAGAATCGAAATACGCTACGCTTGGCAGGCGGCGAATTGGACCTCGTGGTAGGTAATCAAATCTATGGTCTACAAATAATAGTACATAATAAATCAAAAATAAAGATGTTTCAGTGTGTCTCATTGACTCCTGAGTATCAATTCACATTACCACTAGTCGCTAACGAAGACATAACAAACCTAAGGTCAGACTAATGAGGATATAGTGCGAAAATACGACCGAAGCCAACCCCACGCCATCCAGTAGGTTTAAAAAGTGACAAAGGGAACAAATTCAAGATCTGTTCATCGGCATCGACTTTCGTATGAAAAACGTGACATATAAGATCAGTTATCTGCCTACCAAGCTTGGTGATTATGTCTTATCCCTTCATGGAGATTCAAAAAGAAGTACGTGAATATGCACCTACATGTTTTTATATTAAAAAAATATTTTAAACGCAACCTTTCCCCTACATACAAGCACCAACGTTTGTGTTATTCGTTCCCATCTTTTCTGTACATTTTTATAGGGCTTTCACTTGGCCATATCACCTGATGGTAAGTGACGTTAGGGCTCTTTGATGCGTGCTTAAACAGAAACCTCAAGTCAATGAGGCGATGACTTTATATTTAGTAGTATATACTCGTATATCTCTACTAGTATTTGTATATCTTAAATAACTAGCGGAAGAGAGGGGCCTCCTAATACAAGTTTTTTAAAACTTAAAAGGAGTGTCCCAAGAACTGTATTGTTAAGGTGAAAGAAAATAATTTAAAAAATATATATATATATTTTTTTCATTTTTCATTTACTCCCTTTGCACACTGCAGTTCGGCGGCAGATAGCTAGCATGCCTCTAGCGACTGTTAATAATCACTTTCAAGTGTTGGCTGACTCATATAACAGTTTTAACTACTTACCAACAAAACGACTCCAGCGACGATACTCCACACGTCGTCGACCACGCTCTGCTGGAAGCCGAGCGCGTTGAAAGCGCTGTTAGTGACGGAGAACAGCTTCGAGTCCTGCGCGGTGACACGCTCGTTGCCCAGGATCTGGTACGACGTGCTGGACGACAGACCGTACTTCTTCGTTACTTGGCTGTTAGAGCTGAGGAGCTGGAGAAGATGAGGAGATTTACATCATTATTAATAACATTTTGTTAACCAAAAGTTTACGGACTAAGGGAAAAATATCAGCAGCTGGAGATTGGCAGCAGAGCCTAACTTACAAGTATCAATAAAATCTTACTGCAATCACGAAGCGTGGTAATTCCTGGTGGACCTGTGTAGCTGATTATAATGGTGCAATATTTTTTATTCATATGGCAAGTATATCTTGAGATCTCAAGCTCCAGCATAGCCGCAAAAGGCTGTTGTGCGTATAGGGACAGACACAACAAATGTATCTTTATTTAATTTCTTGCCAAACTACTTATATTACGACAATTAAAGAATTAAGTCAATTGCATGGTCCAAGAAAAATATAATTCTCATAATCGATACCCAAAGCTTCGAATTAGTCTAGTAAGAGCTAGTTAAAACAATTTTTAAATTACAAATAATTTGTAAACATGGAAAAATGCAAGTGTAGAATTGTATCAACCGACGCAATAAATAGACCTACGCAAGACCTAGAGTTTACAAACAAGAAAACTATGCCACTATAAGTACTAGATGAATACAAATTGTAACATAAATTAAGAATCATTAAGACTCGAGTAAACGCAGAGCCACCATCTCACTCCAACGGCAACAAATTTTAATAAACTATCTCTACCGAAAGAATAATGCAAATCGAAATTTCGTGTTTGTTTTTCATTCAAACGTCATTCCTGTGTCACTAGTCGTTGTTATATCATTTTATCGCACGCGGATCAAACCGTGGGCTTAGGCTAGTAAACGACATATAAAAATCGATTTTTATTATCAAGCACCCACTCGTAGCATTTATGAATCAATCGATTATTATACGAGGCAGGTTTTCGCGCGAGCTAGCTAACACGTCATATCGATGTATTGATCCATCAGTTTACCTGAAAGGCATTGATGGATGGCTTTTGGCTACAACCTAATCTGCGGCAACACTTTCAAGCAACTTCTATAACACAAAAAATAAAATTCCGTTGTTGCTACTTCGATAACCATTAAAAACTGTTGCCCTTACATGATGTATATTAATATTAATATAGGGTATACACTCGAGTACATTTTTTCACCATGTCATATTTACCTTTAATTGACATTTCCCTCAACACACTGCATACTTCTGCAAATACATTATTTCATTTTAGTTGTTCATTACATATGGAGTGTGTACGTACGTACATGCCAGCTCAAAGGTAGGCCGCCGCTAACGGCATATTCATGTGTGGTGAGAACTGTGTCAAACATTATGTAACAATTGATGTTAGGTCGTGATGGGATTATGAACGATTGAAAGGATATCATGAGACAGAGATAGCGGTAGGCTTGAGACATATTAAAAAGAAATGGTAATAGGGTTCCCTAGTACAAACATATCTCAATCACCAACAAATACCTCGTCATCAACCCAGACACCGCTTCAAATGGGGCTTTAAAGACGATCAACTTTGCAGATCTTTGGATGTTCACTGATGACTGGACAAAGTACGGCATTGAATGGCTACAAGTGATTACCACTCTATAGCTGTGGTTACACCATACGATAAATATCAATCTGAAACTCTTTTAAGTCACAATTTTCTGAACAAATTCACATATTTCCCCCGAAAGTATATGCTAAGACGAACGAGAATCTTCTCGAAGCCAGGTATGTGCAGAGGGAACATATAAGCGATGTTAAACGCCGTAATGTTTTAGCTAACCCCGACTTAATTTCCCTATAAACCTTGATTCTATCGATTCTGGGGCTTAGATAAACGAGCTACATATATTTTGTAGGCTTCTATTAGGTCATTCTATAGATTCCCCAATGTGTGATGTGATTGTATAATGGAAAAACTTCGATACTAATCACTTTTTAAAAACACTTCATAATTATCGGACTTTCAAAAATATACAACTGGCAGTGACCTGCATAATGGCATAATGTATAGAAAACGGAACCTGTTATTTTTACCTTTAAACAAAGCACTCACTCTGCACCCACTTTAGTGCACAAACAAATGTATAAATAGTAACAAACGACACCGCAGTTGATATTGCCATCTCGTTCACGGCGTGTCTCATCATATGTGTTTGCAGAGAGGGAAAATATCAAATCCAACTTGTATAAACAATGTACTACGAACCTGATAGAATGAGTGGAAGTTCCGTTCGCCCGGCTGCAGGCTGACCACCCTGCTCTTCTCCAGCAGATAGTTGCTGATGTGCCCCCCCACCGGGTCCCCCTTGTAGTCAAAGTGGATGTCCATGTATTTGCCGAAGCGCGACGAGTTGTCGTTGCGGTTCGTTTTCGCATTGCCGAACGTTTCCAGTATGGAGTTAGATTGGATCAGGACGTTTTTTACCCTGCAACAGATTAATATTTTTAAATTAAAATCAAAACTCCCTCCGTAACCTTATTAGCTAGCTACTTAGACTTACGTACTGATTATCTCTGACTATTAGCTTTTGCCCGCGACTTCGTCCGCGTGGACTGCAGGAATTATCACACGGGCACTACTTGTTCGATCGGGATAAAAACTAGCCTACATCATTTTCCGTACATTCAACTACCCCTATACAAAAATCTGGTCATTCTATCCTTTACAGCGTAAAGTACAAACACACAAACTCACAACTTTGTAATATTATAGTATGGATATTGGCTGCAGATTGTACGTCCTCCTTGTCACTGCGACCTACTTAGATCTATTCCCTCTCCAAGACCAATCTCGGTCTTGCACCGATCTATGACTCTTGTTGTAATCGCCCTTGTGGTAGTGTGGCCTCCGAGTTGTCTGTATCTACACTGATCACCTACCTGTCTATATATTCCCTGTGGACCTGCGTCGTGTTCGCTGCTATGTACTTCATTATAAACTTGGAGGCTTCTGTTTTGCCCGACCCGGATTCTCCCGATATGAGTACGCACGTGTCCCTCCCCTGTAAAACAAATGACACAATAACTAAACATAATAATGAATCACTTAATAACTCGTTATAATATCGTTATAGTTTTACAGTTTAAGATTAATTCCTACGTTATTTATTTCAAATAGAGAAAAAACTTGCTGATGGTCCACAAAATGTGATACTGAAACCAGGTAGTCGTCAGACATAATATATTTTTATTGTGACGTTATTACGTAGCCAGTGGGACTCACGAAATTAAGAACTTACAGACACCGCACATAAATCCTTCCAACCTTTTAGGAGTCACAAACCACGACACATAGACCTCTACTTTACATAAATATGCTTAAAAAATACTTGGTTCTCCCGGTTAAAGTTTATATCCGGCAATAAGAAACCTTTGACACCTACACAGGATGCCGTGGTAGCTCAGTTGGGTAGAGCGTCAGTCCTTGGAACAATCGAGGTCTGGGTTCGATCCTGGCTCGTACCAATGAGTGCCAATTTTGAATTTATGTACGAATGATAAAAACCATTACCATTGGCTTCTCGATAAAGGAAAACATCGTGAGGAAACCTGCACACTCCTGAGAAGAAATTCAAAGGTGTGTGTGAAGTATACCAATCCGCACTGGGCCCGCGTGGTGGACTATAGCCCTGTAGTATATAATTACGACATCGTGTGTGACACGTGACACTATCTTATAATTACTAAATATATTAGATTTAGGTGCGGACTAATTAAACATTCGTCTTGTACAATGGACGTTTTACTTCATATCTACTACTGGTTGACTGGAAGAGATAGGGATAAGTCCGCCAAATTTGCATACCGACTTAGCCTTAACTTATATTTATACTACTGTTTTCATGTTTTAATTATTTAAGTTGATGCAAATAAAGAGTGATCAAACAAACACATCTAATTAACCACTACTGAACATACTGCAGCCCATATTCTCTGTAGGAGAGTAGGCCTGAACCCCTGCACAGTAGGGACATTTACAGGCTGTTGATGCTGATTCTAAAGCAGTGACTAGCGTAGCTGCGCGTAGTACTTTATCTATTACGCACGCGGCTAACCAAATGTCGGTTTAAGAATGTTTACAAAAATGGTGCATTACAAAATAAATAATAAGTTTGAAACATAGCCCACAAACTCCTCCATAATCTAGCAACCGCCATATTGGAACAATCGTGACACAATGTATAATGAACCCTGTTATGTTCTCCATTGCGAAAGTTTACGAGTATAACTAGGTAACATCAATTTAAATCGGTCGAGGCGCGCTGGATGTGGGTGGTGAAGTAAGCTGGTGAGCAATAAAATGAGCCCACTTCATTTTTCTTACATCCACCCATATGTACGCAAAACACATGTATTTAAACTTTCCTTTTAAAATATAATTTATGTAGGTTTCGTTTAACGAAGATCGGAGTCTCCTGGATTGCCTGGAACGTGTATTTTTCATAAAAGTAGATACATTCCAACATGCCGTTTTGTAATAAGTTTTTAAAGAAATAAACTATTTTTAATTTCATTCATTCTTAAGTGCTGGTAAAGCACATTGAAAACGGCAGGATATCACTGAGCCCTGCTTTTAATATTGCTTATCATTCAAAATAGGATCAAACTATAGTATGTATGAAAGAAAAAAAGTCACGGTATCTGAGTTGGGTAGAGCGCCAGTCCTTGAACAATCGAGGTCTGGCCCGTACCAATGAGTTACAATTTGGAATTTATGTACGAAAGATAATAATGACTTTTAAACATTGGCTTTTCGGTGAAGGAAAACATCGTGACGAAACCTGCACACTCCTGAGAAGAAATTCAAAGGTGTGTGTGAAGTCTACCAATGCGCACTGGGCCCGCATGGTGGACTATGTCTCATACACTCTCTGTAGGAGAGTAGGCCTGAGCCCCTGCAGTGGAGACAGTGCTGTTGATGATGATGATAGTTTGTATGGAACACACTAGGAGGAAACTTCTTTTAAGCTGAAAGCAAATAGTTGTGACTTCCTACTTTTTACCAAATAATCTTGAATTTGATATAATCTTGTTAAGTTTAAAAGATGTGCTTTATAATCGGCTACATTTGGACACGAGGCATATTACATTTGGCTTTCCATGACAGGATAAGTTGCCTTTTACGATCCCGCGGGGTGAAATGGTATAGTCCTACTCTAAAGTCCCCTTCGAGGCCACACGGCTTATATTTTTTACTTACAGTTAAAAACATTGCGACCGTTCTTTAGGCTTCACCGATCGGGTAATAACGTCTGCCCTAAGGGTAACCACCTATAACTACAGTAAGGACATTCTCTTTGTTGTTAAGAACTTTTTACAGCAACACTTCATGGGCCATTGTTTCAGTTTACACCAACTCAAATGGCTTGTAAACTTATTATTAAACTCGCCGCGGCAGTCGTAAACAAAGTACATGTGAGAGAAACACCGACTTCAAGTGTTTTCCACGCAAAGTAAAGCTTTCAAACGATCATAAAGTTGCTGAAATTCTTGGAAGTTCTTCGTACGCTGGGTTCGTTCTTTTAGCGAGTGAAATTTAGAAGACTTTTATATTTCAAGGGTCAATGAAAAGTGGCCTAAAAAGAAAAATTATCTCAAAGGAACCCGTAAAAGACCGGGATAAAAGTCGCCCTATATCGTGGAAGAAGTGCATAGGCAACTTATATCAAGTGTGGGCTACACTTGATATAAGCTTATGTATGGGATAATGTCTGAAGTACAGCCAGACCAAGCCGCTAATGTAATAAAAGTAACGTACGTATTGAATGAAATTTCGAAACCTCACTTTTTCCTGTTATTTTTTTCATGACACTTTTTTACTATTAATTGGTCCATTTCTGCTTATAGTCACGTTTTATTTTGACAGTTGAAGTATAGAAACCATCTAACCTTCATGAAATAGCATAGGCTATGCTGTATCATGTTAAATACTCAACCATTAATGGTGGCTGCGGCGCAAAGACGTCACAAACTTTTTTTTAAATTTATTACACTGTGATTATTTGAACTAAACTCGTGTCCGATCAAAATAATAAAGTTTTTGCCAGTACGACATACGTATAAAAATGAGCCGTCTCACTTCCTTGAAGCTAGCTTAAGCATTACCAAGTTCCTGAGATTTACCGATAGGTGATGTCAATTTAATTTACCGATTCCTATTAAAAGCCTTAAACGCCGCTTAAAAGCCGCTATAAAATCTAGGAACAATACGTGAATTGAAAGGTACTTGGAATTAGATCCTTCAATTACTTTAAAGCATTCCTATTGCGGCTTTTACGATATCATTTCTTATCCAACTCTTCTAGCAATCTACAGACGTCTAATAGAATTGGAAGTTGGTACTAAGAATATGCTTACGACAAACCGTAGGAATATCGACACTGATTTTGGTTAAGCTGAAGCACGAAGTAGTTACGTCAAAATCTGAATAACTCATTAGAGGCATTAATCGGGCACGGGTACCTAATCAAGTCCGTCACAGTTCGTCAAAATCAATCGTTCACCAGGGAAGTCGAGTATAGTTTTTTTTTTGTAGTAGTTTAGAAATAGCAATTCAGTAGTAGTTACTCGAGTAGTGTTGAAAGATTTGCCAGATTCATCAAATATTAATGGTCGCTCCACTTGGCCGATGAGATTCTACTCTACATTTACCGAAACGTGGTCTTTCATCGAGGGTCTGAGACCCCTCCAAAAAATAAATAACTTTACCTTGCTGCGTCGGTTGCATTGTCGATCTAGCCCGGTAAGTGTCTGTATTTACTATCCAGCAAAGTATTTAAAGTCTTACCTTATGCCCCAAGGTAATCGTGTGTGTGTGTGTTGAGCTTTTTACGCTTCACCTTTTATGATACCGCGCGGTAATGCTATTATGCTGCATTGAATGTGTAGTGCAAGCATGCTCGCTTGGATAGTGTCACCAGTTTGAACATCCATTATGATTCGTTTTCTGAAGTAGTGTATATACATAAATGTGTCGCATTCTGATGTTGTGTTCAATGCTCTCTTAGAATTACGGTAATAATGCTCTTACCAAAGGTTCGAAGTAAAATTATATTTTGCGGTTTAGAATTTTGAAAATCGATTCGTGAAATAATACTCTTTTCGACATTAGCCGTTTTACGAAAGTCTAATCGTAATTTAATCATTCACACAGACAATCTGTTATATATTTCTTCCAAAGACAGTCGAACCTTTTTGTGGTATTTTGTTAACTGCTTGGAACGACTGTGTCAAAATTTAATTAAAGTTTTTACAAGATTACTGAAATAATATTCATTTTTATTTTATTCATTTTCTAGGAAGACATACAGTGTTAATATAAGATATAGATATGCAAAATAAATATAAAACACATAGACCAATCAAGTCTCTACTGATATACACTCACTCACTAAAATTTAAACTATTCATATTTGCAAAATGCAAAAATTCAATACATATTTGCAATATAATTTTATCTACAGTGGTTTCGCACTTGAGACATATTTGTTCAATTTGCTTAAAAGTGTTAAAAGCAACTTATTACAACTGTTTGGAATATCGTACTTGAAAACAAAAGAGCAACATGTAAACGCACTGGACGTCGTAGATATATTAGATTCCCATAGTTCCAGTAACATAAAACCTTTTACGACTACGATTTAATATTCACACCTTCCAATATAAGATATGTACATAAATTTTACATCTACTCCCTCCATTACGGCAGAATAAGTATAGTTATTTTGCGAGTGTTTATGATTTATTTATATAATATTTATATGTCAGAAGTTTTTGATTAGATTTTGAACTTTACAGCCTTATAATCTAGTAAGTATTTTAGTATGGAAATCTGCAATGTTAAAAGCTAGCATACCCGCTTTATTCTACGTTAGGTAAAGTTATGTGGGTCAAGCACACAAGGTAAATAAATAATATGGTTGAGTTTTTTTACCGTCTAAATAATTGCATGAAAGCTGCATTGTAACACCATTTTTCGTAGTACATGACTATCACATTTGATTTTGTTACTAATAGCGTTGGAACTATGCTATTATTAGTTTCATTTTGTTTAGCAGGCATCGAACCCGGAACCTTATAATGTCTGTATTCAATTCCAAACTGTTTTGTAGATGGAATTTTTAGGCTGATGTCTCTCTAAAACCCCTTATCCTCGACATTAGTGACCCAGGCTTGGAATGTAGTCTCACCTGTTGCCTGAGGACCCTCTGGCAGGCGTCGGCCACTGCGTACACGTGGGGCGCGACCTCGAACATCTCCCTGCCCCTGTACTGGGCCATGTGCTGAGGTCCATAGATGTCGAGGGTCTTGTAGGGGTTCACCGACACCAGCACCTCGCCTATGTATGTGTAGATTTTGTTGTTTTGGAATCTGGAAACAAAAGAATTCGTTCCAATAACCACAGGTTGCCAAACGGGACCCTATTACTATGAATCTTCTTCGCTTCGCTTCACTTCGCTGTCTGTCTGTTCGGCATTCCATCTGCCATAGGACTATATTTTTGAACCGTAACAGGAAGTCATATAAAGTTTATACGGTGTGTGCTATTGCCTCTATAACAACAAAAATAAATATATCAAAACTAAACAGTTTTTTTTGGTCTAGATCTTGTGTTAAATATTGAATCTAATTCATTTGATTGGTTTGGAGTACTTCTGTTGGTCTTCGTTACTTGAAAATTATATTGGAGAGGTGAGGAGGGGGGAAAGAAAAACCACTCCTAAAAAGGCTAGATTTCGGTGATAAATTTTTTAGATTGTAGGTCTGAGTCGGCTATAAGTGCGACGTAAAGGTATATGGGGAATTACCCAAATCGGTCATAAACATAAGCATCTCATGCAACTAATAAATCAGCTGAGTAGGACTGCGAAGCGCAAAAAATTACGTTTATTGTAAACTCTGAAACAATAATACAAGTTAATTGCATAAAATTAAACCAAAACCAGGCGTAACGATACAGACTTGCCGGTTTGTAGCTCTGATAGCAATAGTTGTTAATTGCTTAGCGCTTTCGGTTTCTAAACTATCTCGCAGTTAGCCAGAGAAAGGGAAGTGAGAGATGACGCTCTAGACAACGTAACAAAAATCCATTTCCGTTATCCATCACCTTCATAATAACACTGGACAACAACAAAAAATATATTTTTTGCCGTTATTCGCAATTGTTTTTTTTTTCATACCTTGGCAAGAGATTAGTTAAATATGTGTGTGAAAAAAATTTAAAACATCCATTTCCGTTGGAAAATATGTTTATTAAAAACCAAAAAAATATATCTTCGTTTGGCAGAGAATCATGTTTTAAAAAAATATTCTGAAGATTTTTTAGTCCGTTTTGCTTGTCTCTTATACGATGGATGATCTCGTTTTACAGTTTAAGAAAAATCTACAAGCATTTTTGACGACCATTTTCCTTTGTATCTTTTTTCCATCGCCATGATATCTTGATGAAATCTTTCCCCGTGTTCGTCGCTTACCGCACCTAAGTTGTCAGGGAAAAAGTCAAGATGGGAATGTAGAAAATGAATCTTCAAAGACATATTACATCCTAAGGCTTTATATAATGAGTATAATTATTATTATTACTGATTATAATCAGCTGCATAAGTCCCTTATAGATTGACGCGTTGGACTTTCTATGCATGAATTGAACATAATATGTTGTCCTGACATAAGTAGATACTGTTGACCATCACCTGAATAATGTTCCCCTTTAGTCGCTTTTTACAACACCCGCGTAATGTAAACGCATTATTCTACTCCAGAGAACACGGTACTGACAATCGAACTTAAAATATCTATTCTTCAGTAGAATATAGTCGTTTAGTTTTTAGTGTATCTTACGTATTTAACAAATGATTAAACAAAAAATAATATTAAACTTTTTTTATATAGAATATAGATCAATGCTTGGCCACGATCTCACCTGATGGTAAGCGATGGTGTGGCCTACGATGGTGCGCGTTGGTCTAGAAGGTACCTATTCACCCTCGTCTTGAAGACACCCAAGTTACAGTTTTCAGGGAATACAGACGCCGGCAGCGCGTTCCACGCCCTGGCTGTACGCATGATAAAACTAGGGTAGAACTTCAGAAATATACCATTGATTACTATTATATAATAGTACTTTGTTTCTAATAAATAACAAACCAAAGTTTTTAAAATGCTTATCCATGGCTCCATAAAAACCACATTAACCGTTTTTATCAGCAACGATCGGTGTTAAAGGCAGTGTTCCGTAGAATGACTATTTAATAGATTGTCGATCATCTAACAAGCCGTGACGAAGACTTAAAAGGTGTTAAATCGACGCGTGCGCCGCCAAAGCCGTGTTAAATCTATTTAATAGCTTATTAATTGATTAAAGCTTTATTGAGAGTTTGCTTATTTACTTTAGTGTTGTGGAAAATTACTCGTCCTCCCGTGGTATAAAAATCGCTCGGTAATTCAGCCAAATGTGGTCTCCAAGCCAACTATTTAAGCAACACCAAGGATAATCCGGTTGATTAAATTTTTTGCGCATTCTTCACATTGTCACTTAGTAACAGGTGAGATTGCTATACAATATTGATTTTAGAAAAACAACATTTATACAAATTGTACAGTTTCTAATAAACTATGCTACAGATAAACCGCTTAAATGAGTCCTCGCCCGCGCGATTCAGGGGCGCAGTATGAGGGCGGGTATGAGGAGGACACTATGCGCGCCTGCCGCCCGCTCCTCTCTCGATCCCGTTTGTCAGCATACCCCCGCGCCCCTGTACAGCGCAGGCGAGTTACATTTATATAAATCTCTATATAGCAATTTCAGATTGTACATTTTGCAAACTTTGGATATATGTACTAGGGGAAGGGGGGAATATTGGTTTTTTCCCCAGGAAACTATGCTGTAGAGAAAACAAGATACACTCTGTTTTAGGATTGAAATGGATCCATTTCATATTATTTTTATTTTATAATTTCGACCACCAATTTGGCCTCTTTTTCAATGAGAATAAAAATATTTTTTCAAATGTTTCACATTTTTACAAAATTTCCGAGCAGCTGTAAAAATTAGCTGTGACAGATCGAAAGACACACACAAACCAATTTCGTTTGTTTTAATTATGCATTTATAACTACTCCAGCCAGCCGATTTCCTCCCATATACAATTCTAAACATCTAGCGAATTCAAGAATAATTTTAGCAGTCTGTAGCTGTAGCAGTAGCACAGCATCTGCTTTTTCAAACAAGTTTCGAGATTTTAATAGACTTGTACTTCCTACATCATAATCAGCCAGGAAACGTCCACTGCTGGACATAGGCTTTATGGTACGCCACATCGACCTTTCCTGACTTTAAATCGTAGGACTACGTCCGCACTGTTTATTTTTATGTAGGCTTTAATATTTTCTGTATAATCGAGCCCTCGACACCAAAACGACGTTTATCGTCATTGATCTGGCGAAGTTTCGTGCCGAAACCTCATCGGGCGAGGTCAGCGACCCCTGAAAGCTACGCATTGCATGCGGCGCGACATAACCGTGGCCATGGATTAATGAGTACTAGAGGATCCACAACGCTCATACATTATAGCGTAATTCGATATTTAGTTCCGATTGATCGATCAGATGTCGCTACTAGTACACAATATCATAATAATCATCTAAAATGCTTTATTACACTTCGAATGACGTCGACTTCGTAAACATACCTTTTTTCTATCTCCCTACTTATATACAGTGGTACGATAGAAATGTGACAGATGGCGCTGTAAGCAGAATAACTGTCGCTTAACGTTCATTTTCATGTGCTTTATTTATCTAGGAGCATTTAATCACTACGTTTTTTATTTATATGCAGATTGTATAGACTAAACACAAAAAGATTTAAGTATATATATTAAACATAATTTTTTTTATTTATTCAAATTAAACAAAACCATGAATGAGTTATATGTAAAATTATGATTTGTTAAAATGATATCTTCTGAACTT
Organism: Carcina quercana; assembly: GCA_910589575.2. NCBI lineage: Eukaryota > Metazoa > Arthropoda > Insecta > Lepidoptera > Depressariidae > Carcina > Carcina quercana. The sequence continues at coordinate 9,315,835 of OU342439.1, forward strand.
GTGAAATATTTGGCAACACTGAGGACAATTACGACGCACGTCGCACGCGCCATTTCCAATGTTTGATTCTGTTCTGATGTGTATGATAACGTCAGTGTGCTTTTGCTGTGTTTTTCGTGGTTTTTCTAAAGACGACCCCTTGCTATTCTTACGGACACGATTGATACATTTAACGACGACCCCTGGCTATTTCTTCGAACTTGATTGATTTCCTCTATTCTGACCTGTGCATGAACTTTTGATTCCGAGATTCGCATAAGTCTGTTTACCTTCAAAATGAGTTACAGGAAGTGTGTGTATTACAATTGTGATAACACAAGTCTCGAAATATCTATGTTTCGTTTCCCAGTCAATGACAAAGGTCGGCTGCTTCTTTGGATTCGTAACTCAGGTAAGTTATTTACCTATTCGTATTTGTGGTCTTAAGTATACCATGTTAATTGGGTTGGCGGCTGTGTAGCTGGTTATAAAGGTGACTGGGAAAGATAATGTTGGGCAACCATCTACCTATGTAACTACAATATAAAACTGAGTTCAGTTCAGTTCTGACACCCATTCGGCCAAGCTGGTGATTATGGCAAAACCCTACACAGAAAATCCGTCGAAGCGATCTATGAGGAAGGTTTTGTTTATTGTACATATAAAATAATAATTACAAAGACAATTATACCTAAAATTGTACAATTAGAGTTGCCTATCCCTAACGAGAGATTTCTCCCGGCACTCACACTGGAGCTTTAAAAAAAATAGTATACTGAAAGTAGACCTACATACATGTACCTAAACAACAAAAGTATATATTACAGAAGATAATATACATATATAGAAAAAAGAAACGTAACAATAAATTGTTGTTCTTTCACGATTTGTCAAAAACTGCAAGATGGAGACCTCGCTTAGGTTTTCGTGTAATATTTTCATAAAAACATGCCTACTGTAATATTACAGATTTTTCACTTTAGAAACTTCCATACCTGTATTGATTTCTCTTTCTAGGGAACACATGCTTAGATTCATTGACAAGTAATGAACTAAGCTGGAGGTACATATGTGCTGCACACTTTGATCCATCCAGCATACATCATGGAAATACAAGAAAAAGACTGATTGGACCGGCAATCCCAATTCATTTTCAAAGCACAGAAGTTAAAGAAGGCACTTCATCTTCATCTATGGCACATGTCGCTACGGAAACAGGTCAGTTCTAAAGTTGTCATTATGAGGCTATGTAGTTTGAGATTTTCATGTTAAATTTGCTGATCACAATAAATATTATAAACAAAATTGAGGATCAAGCAATGTCTTATCTCACAGGCGTCCCATTGAATCCCAAGTATAATTCTAGAGTTAACATGAGTTAAGAGAAGGCGAAAGAGACTAGAAACATGAGTGAAGCAATTAGCAAAGGATTCAAGCTCGCCCAAGACTAAGACAACTTGATTCAACTAGGCAAATAATCAACTTTTCATATCTTCCGATAATCCAATGATTTTAAAAACAAAGCTTTTAAACAACTATAGCATGTTTTTAAGGTTTACTACCTCAAAAGGGAAAAATGGACTTTTATAAGATAACTTTTTGTGTGCCTGCCCGTCAAGACCCTTTTCCCATGAACGTGTGGAAGTATCAACTTGAAATTACCTCTTCTACAATGGCAAGGAATGACAAACCAATACACAAACAAACTCACTTTTGCATTTAATATATTAATATTTAAGTATTTATTATTAATAACTATAGATGTCAAGAAATACCGTTATTAAAAAAAAAATTGGGTTCCGTACCCGTCTGTCTATCAAGACCCTTTTTCTCAAACACATACAAATATCAAATTGGAATTCATATCAAATGCTCAAGTCTGCATTCATTTTATCTGTGAAAAATCAATTTTTAATTTTTTTTGTCAATAAGTAGGGTAACAATAATTTCTTTCAAATTAAATAAACCCCAGGTTTGTTTCTTTGATTTTTTTTATTTTTATTATATGGTTAATGCATTTCTTGTAGTAATAGTCCCTACTCCTTGTTGTTTTAGAAAGTAAAAAAGTGCAACAAAGTTTTATTTATTTAATTTACATTTTTAGGGAAACCATCAGTTTTTACATTCAATATAGTTGAAAATTATACTTTATACTGAACCAATCTTATTTATTATTAATAACAACTAATAGGAAACCTCGTCTGTCTGTCTGTTCGCGATGATCGCAAATCCTACCAAAGGAATTTTCATCCGGTTTCCATCTATCAACAGAGTGTTTTCTGTGGAAGGTTTATAATTAGTTACGGTTTTGTGTAAATTGGTTAAAATGTGACGATAATTGTTACGATGTAGGAAAAAATCAAGGCGTCTTCAACAAAAAAACGCTTTCTAGTCCATTTGAGATGTATAAAAACAATCTATAGCGATATTTTTTCTCTTTTATACTACTATACCCATTTTAACTTTTAAAAAATGATCGCATATAATGTTGTATTTGCAAAAGCTATTAAGATGGGTACAGTATCAATCATGATAAATTTACATACGTTAATTGCCTTAAGCATTTTAATACCATATAATTGAAATGAATATCTTAGAAGTTATCGTAAATTAAAAACTTCGCACGACAAAATAATTCGCGATGCGAAGACTAGCTTGTTGCCGCCGCTACCGCCCCCGCTTTCATGAATTGTTTATTTCTGTAATTATTTGTTGGTCCTTCACGTCGTAACGGAGCCTCAGAATGACTCAATGTTTTGTACAAAGACAAAGGGTCGGAGAAAGATGTAGATTACTTTTTATCCCGATCGAACAAGTAGTTGTAGTGGGATAATTTCTTAAGTTTATGAAGACAAAGTCGCGGGAAAAGCTAAATTAATGCTATCGTTAACACTATTACTGTTTTAAATATAAGGGTATATTTGTAATTATATTACTGTTAGCTTTTCAGCCAGTTATGACATAAAGTTTCCCGTTAGTAAACTTTTTAACAAAAAAATTTTTTATTGTAGGTGTTCCATCATCACCAGAAGTCCTTAAAGTGAAAACGCCTACAAAGTTTTACTCAAAGCACATGAGAACAATATCAGAAGATCCATCATCCACATTGTCTTCGGAGTCTTCTCACAATAACAAATCATTGTATCCGGCTTCACCTACAAAGAGATTATCTCGGAAATGCTTGTTTGAAGGTCCGAAGAAAAGGCTTTCAAGAAAATGCCTTTTTGAACAAAACAAAGACGATACTCCAAAGAAGACACAATTAAAATATACTGCATCCAACTTGTTGAAAAAAAATAATGCTTTGAGAGCTCAATTACGGCGACTTCGTGAAAAATCAACAAAGAAGTTAAATGAAGGTGATCAGTTTAGAAGCGAAGTCTCAAAGACCTTAGCAATGATGCAACTCAGAAAACCAAATAATAATAAAAAGTGGTCAGCTGAAGAAAAAAAATTCTGTATGTCCTTTTTTTACAAATCACCCTCGGCTTATATATATTTAAGAAGGCAAGGTGTGGTACTAGCAGCCCCAAATACTATAAGACTATGGCTTTCAAAATCGAATTGTCTGCCTGGCTTGCGAACAGACGTTTTCAAACAAATTAAAACAAGATTTGAGAATGAAACCGTACGAAATAAAGCGTGTGTTGTCTGCTTTGACGAAATGTCAATAATGTCAAATTTAGAGTACTCCATTAAATATGATTGTGTTGAAGGTTTTGAAGATCTAGGGGGACATCAAAGGACAAATAAAATTGCTAAAAACGCGTTGATTTTCATGATTAGAGGGCTATATAGCAGCTGGAAATTGCCTGTTGCATATTTTTTATCACATACTAATGTTACTGCAGAGAACTTAAAAACTATTTTAAGAAGTTTGATCGCGAAACTTTTTGACCATGATCTTTTACCAAAAGCTGTGGTTTGTGACCAAGCGTCAACAAACCAAAAACTATATAAAATTCTAGGGGTTTCAGAAGAAACCCCTTACTTTTTTTGTAATGAAAGAAAACTGTTTGCTCTGTTTGATGTCCCCCATCTAATTAAAAATGTGCGAAACAATTTGTTGTTAAACAATTATACATATGAAGGTAAAGAAATTTCATTTAATGATATAAGGATGACATATAATATAGACAAAAAATCAAATAAAAGTCGTTCCTTAACTAAAATCACCGAACGGCACATAAATCCAAATAATTTTCAAAAAATGTCAGTGAGTCTCGCTACTCAAATATTTAGCAATTCGGTTGCAGCGGCTATTAAAACAGCTAAACAGACAGGTGAATTAAAAAGTGAAACTGCTGACGCTACATACGAATTTATTCAAGTGGTCAACGACATGTTCGATGCATTAAATAGTAGGAAACAATTTAACAAAAATCCACACAGACATGCATTATCTAAAAAATCTGTTTTGGTGCATAAATCAATTAATAACGGTCTAGAAGTATTTAGAAAACTTCAAAAGATTGTTATAAAGACAAAGAGTGGCAAAACGGAAACTTTTTTAACCCGTCCACCGTGCTTCAATGGGGTAGTTCAGTCGTGCAATGCAGTTACCCAAATTTTCAACGAGGAGAGCACGGAGCCTCATATATATTACTTGATCACAAGTAAATTAAACCAAGATGTAATCGAAAATTTGTTTGCCCGATTTCGGCAAAAGGGTGGCTCGAATCGCAATCCAAGTGCAAGGCAATTACGAACCATATTCAGAAGCAATTTAGTGAATAGCTTTACTAAATTGCCCAGTTCTAAAAACTGTGAAGATGAAGGTGATGTGTTCATTGACATTGACGACAAAGAACTGCCCACATCAACTGAAGATTCCAACCACTCTTGCTTAATAATGCAACCAGAAGAATCAGCAAATTATTTTATTGAATGTGATGGCAAAACCCCACAAGCAGGCTCTTCAAGTATGAGTCTTTTTGTAGAATCCTCTGTCGTAACATCACCTTCAAGAGTAACCTTAGAAGATTGCTCTGTGATGTATTTCGCTGGATACCTAGCAAAAGCTTGCATAAATAAATTCAGCTGTTTCTCTTGCATCGGAAATTTAACAAAAGATGACGATTTAGATGACGAAAGGCAGTTGCTCATTTTAAATAAATCCTACAGTTTTAATAGGACACTTAAATTGAAAGTGCCGAGTGAAAACTTTGTAAAATTTATAAATGTTGCACTGGATTGCTACATCATGCATTTTGACTGTGTAATTCACCACGGCAATGTTAAAACAAGATTAAGAAAAGCAATTATCGATTTTTTGAGTTGCGAGGCCCCGATTTTATTGAACATAAGCTGTAAAGAGCATTTGATCTACATAATTGACCATATGATTTTGGTCAAAATCAATTTTTATTGTAAAAATAAAATAAGAACTACCGATCACACTAAAATGCACCCAAAATTGAGAATATTAAAAAATAAATGATCTATACAACAATGTTTTCAAAACAAAGAACTTAGCCAAATGTTAACATGTTTTACTTTTTCTTCGGAGATATGAAGTAAGTGATAATTGGTGGTTTTCAATTATTTTCCACTAAACCTAGAAAAATCCACTTTTGGACATACGCCTCCTCAATGGTATGCCAGATTGACCGGTCCTGAGACACTTGCATCCAGCGACTCCCGAAACTGACTTATTTGGAAGGTTGAAAGTCGTCAAACCTTCGTGCTGGTCGGTTCAGAATAACCTTCGAAAACGACTTATAACCGTGTCTCAGAAGGTCGGTAGTTCTTCAGTAAGGCATTATCGCCTTTTTTTAAATATCACTCCACGCTTCTGGCGTTTTTTTCTTAGAGTATGACGGATAGAAAGACCTTCTGAAGGACTACAAGAACGGGTTTTCCATCCGATTTGAGTAGCCCTGATGTGATTCCGCCTTTACTTGACATGTTATTTTTAAGTTGTTTGAGAGCAATTCGAATCTTATACAGGCTGACTTACGGGATATCGGTATATTGTCGGGTCAGTTTGACTCATGGATCATTCACCGGGCTTGCGCCTAGCCTCCATGATGATCCTTTTATCTCCTTAGTTCGCTAAGTAAAATCTACTGTTGGAAATGTGACATCATGGTGTCCCACTTCGGACTACACTGCGGAATGTATGACATGTAAATAATATGCAGTGACATATCCAGCTGCCATAATCACTGTAATGTAGATACATATGCTGTTTGTTTTATAATTTTATGATTAATAAAGAAATACAATTATCTATACGCTATACTTATTTCAATTTTTTTCCTACCGATGACCATGGCGATTATCAGTTTACACCATCAAGTATCTACAAAACCTTTATTGCCACTAGCGCATTTTGAGGTAGGTACACCGTGCGTACACGTACTTCATACCCCCTGCGTATGTGTGTATGAAAAATCTTAATGCAACATTTGGTAGGAGTTAACATTTAGCATTTTGAGATTAGCGATCGCAGGAAGATGTTACATAGGTAGATGTTGCTGCTCATCTCCTGAATATTTTTCCCTTAGAGACCTTTTACGACACCGTGCGGTGATAAGGGGGTTTAATTAAGTTGTTATAAAAATATTTTAGTCCTAGGATGTTAGAATGTGTGGACACCCTACTGGGTTTTTCAAGAAACTCTAAAGATAAAAATCTATCTAAATAAGCAGTGATCCTCAATATACAACTACTGTTAGTATGTAAAGAGTGTTGGCAAAATATTCGACGCTATCTTGTATTTTCGTTTTTTAGGGTTTCGTAGTCAAAAATAAAGATTTTTATATTTACATTATACACGTAACTTGGGGATGATCGTCAATACCGCACCGCACAGTAATAGCATATATACTGAATGAAAGGAAAACTATCACGACTAAGTTGGCTTTATAGGTTAACGAGTAATAGTCTATCAAATCATAAAATATACTTGGAGATGTTATAATGAGAGTTTAGTATAAATTCCATTCAAAATTACATCGTCCTGTGTGGGCCCGTTACTTATTGTTGCGTGCAACTACAGAATCCTTCACTGCGCATGGCCCGACACGCAGTTGGCTGCTTTTTATGTTAGGTACATGGTTTGTATTTTTCGTCTGTGGACCGAGAGAAAACAAATTATACCAGTTTTATAAAAAAAACATTATGGAGGTTGTTTTATTGGTTAACAAATGCTTTACGCAGTAATGAAAACCAAGCTTGTGAATTTATCTATTATTATATCGTGAAATATTGACATGACTACTATACGTTGCCTCAGAGCTCAGAGGCCACATCATATACATAATTATGTTAAGACCAACGAATAACAAGGATTACTTCATTGTAATATAATCGTTCTTCTTGTACAAATAAAAAAAAATTTATGTAGGTAACTAAAAAAAAGACTCGAGACTCGCCCTGACATATATAGGTACACACGCATATACTCGTAGCATGCATTTTGTATGAGGACGGATCATTATTAATAAATCAAACTAATTGCTTTTACAGATGACAGGATTAATATTACATATATTTGTTTTACAACAACTAATAAATGTTACAATCTTCCTATCTAAAACTTCTACTACGCGGCAAGAACGATCGCTGCCTGGCCTAACCATTTGCCAATTTTCGATACTTACTGTGTCTACCTACCTATCATACAATATTAGAAACGAAGCGAACACGGAATACGCACGTGGGCCCCGCGCGGGTTAGTCGTGCGATAAAATGTCAACAGTGCCATCTATTGTTACTGTTTGTGTAATACATTAAAACAGCTCACAGCGCCATCTAAAAAATCTACTAAATAATTAGTCCGTCGGGCGAAAAATAATAATAGTAGCGTGCGAGATGTAGCGACATCTAGTACTGGTGGGGTTTTTTGGCTTTTTAGCGGATTACGTTTTTTTGTATGGCGTTGTGGATCCTCTAGTACTCATTAATCCATGCCGTGGCTAAATGACAATACCAGCCATGCCACGACATAACTCACGAGGAAGCTCATAACATGCACAGCTAGCTTAACCATATAAATTATACATAATATTGTATACATATAGGTACACACTATTTGGTCTACATCGCCTCAACCTCAATGCTTGACCAATCGATTCCTATACTCCTAAGCATCAGAACCATTCTGAGACCAAAGTATCAGCAGAAATAATACTTCAAAATAATCACAAACAACTTATGATTTAAAAAACGGTCAAGTGCGAGTCGGACTCGCGCACGAAGGGTTCCGTATCATTATCGATTAAAAACGGCAACAAATCATGTATGTTGCATGGGAGCCGCCTCTTATATTTATTTTATTTTAATTTTATTATAGTGGCAACAGAAATGCATCATCTGTGAAAATTTCAACTCTCTAACTATCGCGGTTCATGAGATAAAGCCTGGTGACAGACGGACAGACGGAAAGCGGAGTCTTAATAGAGTCCCGTTTTTACCCTTTGGGTACGAAACCCTAAAAATTGCTTTGAAATGTCATGTTGTGCTATCATCGAAAAAAAATCTGCAATGGGCAAATATATAATGCAAAACTATGAGTTTTCCTGGTCTATGCGATGAGTACAATTATACAGAGCCACGCTTATGGTCAGAAGGTCAGTGGCCGATCTACAAAAGGTTTTCATGTACGACAATGGGACATACAAAGGCTTGGATGAATCTCCGATACGTGTTTGACGCGAAGTTTTGCTAGTTAGTATGGTACATTGTAGTTTCGAATATTCTGGAGAACCTCAGGCAGTGTATTTCAAAATTTTGCTTGTGTATGTGTCTAAAATTTTCTTTAGTTCTCCTTCATTCGCTTTTCCGAAATTAGCACTATATTGCGTCATAAAAATTTATTTTTATTGATTGCCGTGAGATGTTGATGGTCAGCAGCTTCTACTAACGTAACAACATCTTACTGCGATCGGCGTGGAGATTACGTCTAAAGTCTGTCCGTCAAAGAAAAATATGTGAGGGAGACTCGTGTCCAACAGTGGACTTACGTAGCTGATGACGGTTTTGATAGCTGATGGAACCATATGAACCTGTCAATTAAAAAACCAGTCTTGTAAACCTTTTAGTGCCTATAAAACAATGCAGAAAAATGTAATCTCGGACAGCATAATCCCAGAACGACACGTTTTGAAGCTACAACACATCAACCCACTTGTGTAATTCCAGTATGTAGGTCACATTTATAAATACGGGTGCGAAGTAGCTACCGTGAATCAAGATTAACTTTATTGAATAAAACCGTGTTAAATAACTGCTGATGCTTCTTGGAATTACTGGAGATTAATACAACTATTATAGCTAAGGTCTTAGAATGGCTTAGCACAACTGAGAAAGTACTCATTGTTACATTATATTAAACACAACAAATCATAAAGTGATCCTGTGACTAACGCATAAGTCACAGGATCACTTTATGATTTGTTATTAAAGGCAATCATATTTAATTCATGAAATTGCCTTGCTGAAGTGCTTATAGATAAAAAATAACTAATGAAATGAAAATCATTTAATCCAGACCATCAGTCCATATTTTTTTTAATTACTATTACAATTATGAATGATGTCAAATTTGTAACTTAAAATTGTATGTCAAATATTAAAATAATCGAATAATTAATTAATTAGTATCAAGTGATAGGTCGACAGTAGTCTAAGAACGTCAACAGAAGTTCAGTGATATTGTAGTCTGATAAAGCGAGTTATTATTATTACCATTATCAATCGGGAAACGTCCACTGCTGACGTCCAGCCAGGCCTCCCACATGGACGGTACACCGTCACCAGTCCTGAGACGCTTGGATACAACCAACGACCCCGCAAACTTTACCGTCGTCGGTCCACCCAGTAGCGGGACTACCCGGTATATGTATACTCGTATTTCCCGGTGCGTGGACGCTACTCGAGAAATCTTGCTCCCATCAGTTATCTGTTCTTCAAGCGATGTGGCCTGACTGATGCCCAGTGAACATTGCAACTTCAGCTTACTGACTATTCGAGCTATGTCGGTCACATTAGTTCGTCTAAGGATTTCTTCATCACGGATTATATCAGCTAGTGAGATTCCGAGAATATAGCACGTGTGACTTTGTGCTTGTTTATTCGGCCGACCTGGTAAAGAGTATTTGTTAAAAAACACTATCAGACGCTGTCGAGCTTACATTCCCTTCTCTTAGCAGCTTCAAAGTTCAAACTGAAACCCAATGCCATATTTTCAAATTCCACAAAGGAAACGCTCAGTAACTATGCCCAGTTGAATCGCTCGCAAATTCATACTAAATCATACTATCTGACAGCACTTCACCTACTACGGGCCCCTGCATGCTTACTACGTTCGCCTGCCGACGTCAACCACTCATACAACAATAAAAAGCTCCAAAAGCTCCAGATGCGGTGCGCGGGCGCAAGCGAGCGGTGACGTCACGCGGCACACGCGCCCGCACCGGTTTGTAGTTCAAGATCAGCGACTGAGGTCAACTGGTGCATGTTTTAAGAGTATACGTAATGTTACCCATGTGTTTAGATATAGTGGTAGACAACAAAACAAACAGTTTCGTAAGATAATAAACATTGACTCACAACAATTAAAAAAAATTAAAAATTATTTCTTTTGTATCACTTTACACTACAACTAGTTGTACTACTTAGAATAGAATACTTGAGTACTATTACGAATACACCAACATAACAAAGGTAATTCTTACTATCTTCAATTTCAAGCAAAGATTGTACAAAACTTCAGTAAATGTTAATCAAATTCATATCATCATCTAGAGTATTAATAGATGGACTGGCGATCTGGGCGAAAGGATCTCAAACGCAATGCTGCGATCAATTATCATCTCAGTTTTGTTCACGTGTGCATCAGAGACAGACGTGGGTGGGCTCAGCAGGCGGGCGATGACAGCAGACTGACCTGACGCATGCTTGCAAATATCGCACATACATATTTAGCTCCATTAATGAAATACTTGTATTTTTGTTACAACACAATATCGTGTATTCCCAGTAGTTCCACTAAAGTTGTCCCATGGCTGGACCACTGGGAATTTCTTTCCCAAAATTTACATCACCGATACTAATGGATTCAGACCCATTGCATGAGTAATGTACAACTTTAGTGGAACTACGGGAATACACGCACAAAACACCTTGCGTATATAACAACGTAAGAGGACGAACTACCTGATGCTCATGTAAACTTAGGAACCGTTTACTACTTTTGGGTCTACTATGGTATTCAAGGTCCATTCCTGGCCTTAATGACAATACAAAAACAAATATTTCTAAAAGGCGCGTCAAGTTTGTTTTTAATTTAATTTAAACCCTTAAAATTTAATGATGATAAAGTGATGTCACGACATCGTAGCGCAGAGGCTAAAAGTGAATAATAAACGGAAGAGCACTTGCAGCATTATAAAAAAAGGCTAATGACGATCCCGATGCATAAAGCGTCACGTCATAACTGATGTTTACATGCACACCTATTACAACGACAATTTGCAACACAATACAAGGATCTTCTAGCATTTTTTCCCTAAATGAGTTCATCATTCTGCACACAATAGCAGAAATACAAAGCCTTAGAAAAAGGACATTCGATGACGTTTGCCAACGATGTTGTTAGTCATCAACGAACGAATCGTGTAGAGGTGAATCATTCGCGATGACCGCCTTGCCAAGCCTAGTCATTAATAGTGGAAAACAAATATGATAGTAAAATGTAACAAGGCGAGCATGTGGTGATGAAATATTGAATGATTGATAATGATATACATAGCTACGAGTATGATATCATATCAAAAAGTTAAAACCGCCTCAGTAGCGGTTACACTTTAGACACGCAATCCACAGGTCTCAAGATCGATTCCTATTGAATCTCTGATACTCTGATTTATCTAAATCTGTCTCCAAACAGCACATCGGTAATCAAATATAACAAAGCCTGACTCTCATTTATTTGAGGCTTAGAGCTATGTGAATCCATTGTGCAAAAAACACGCGATTCTTGAGCTAATTCATTGCGGCCTAGAAACCTGCATGGTTGCCGCAATGTGATAACAAGTCCGTTAGACACTGACCATGCATCAAATGATGACTGCAGAAGTGAAGCTGTTATTCATCCGGAATGACTACATGGCCTTAGATGCCAATGTCTACTGTGATGGGCAACATGCATGTAAATCAAATAAACACCAATACTTCCGTATAAAGCTGTGGTTTATTATGTAGAGGTCTTGGCATGCTATTCATGAATATGGCAAAAGCTTTTAAAACGATAACAAACACATTTGCGCAAATCAAAGCTCTCAATTTGATTCTATAATAACTTTCAACTAAAAACCTAGTAACGCCTTCAAAAAGTAGAAAGTTATTATGAATTATTTTCTATGAAATAATTTTTAAGTCCAATTCATATTACAACCTTTTATTTGCCAGCGATACCTAAATGTTATGCCTAAAGACAACCTAAAGACGATGTTATGTATAAAGTAATACGATACACTCCCTAATGAGTCGGTTGATAATACTAAAGTGAACATCTGTGTCGCTAGCGATCAGATTAGATTTTGAGAATATTTCATAAAGCTCATAAAAATGTCGACTATGATATTATATCATTTGTGTGGATGTACGATTAGATGAGTCAACTCGTTTGAGTAGCCGCAAACGTCTGCAAACCGAGGAAACAGTAAACTATAGGAAGTAGGGGGAAATGATAAATGGAGTACCTTCTATCTTGTGGGGAATATGACTCACAGCCAAATCGGTTCTCCCTCAACCCTACAAAAATGCGCCACAACTATTTTGGAATATGGAGTGAATTTATTCTTATAGAGAAATATTGCCTTACTACTACTACTACTGTATTTTTATTATTACATTTACGATTGTCTTGCTCTGTGCTTACATAGACATGCTTTCATTACCAGAACACGATAGTGCTATTAACACATCTGTTTGGTAACAGAATAAGACAAAATGGTGATAGTGTAGTGTACAATATAATTTTACACTGCTGCTGCCATTATCAGTAAAATCTGGTAGAGCCAAATACGAAAGTTGGCAGAAGCAAACTAATAAAACCGTTTACGGTTTCAAATTCTTCCATCTCACCCAGTCTGTTTGTTTAAACTCAATGCTCGTCAAACAACAGTTCAAATGTTTGCAGTCAATATGACCGACGGCAGATGGTGGCACACTTTCCATGGCGCAGGTGATGCGAGGGTTAGCATGCGCGATGCGTACGCGCAGACAGAGGTATATCGTTGTTACTCAACCCGTATTGGTAACGACAGTTGCTCAATGGCTTTATATTTTCCTTGAGACAACGTGACATAGGTCGATTGAGGTGCAGCCAAATGCAGGGTACCATGTGATTCATGGATTTAAGAATAGATTATATTATACTTATGGTTACCAAGGTAAACTGCTTCGCTCAAGTCGTCAGTTTCCAAGAAATATACATAAGCGATCTTTTAATAAGGATTCAATACAATACCACATGAGCAGTGACCAACCGCCGCACCGCTTCTCCGGGGTTGATTTTACTACTTCGGAAACCCCGTCAGAAGAGTAAAAATTACGCTACAGAAAATGAGGTTGCGTACAATTATAATAACATAAATTTCTTTTTATGGATTGTATGAAGTGTCTGTATTTATAATATAATTATTAAATTATTTATAGAGTATTTACGAATCGATCCTTCTGTAGTACATCCATTCAGTGTCAAATTTGACTCTGCTTAGTTAAAATTCTCCCGTCGGAAAAAAAGGTGAAGGCTGCATGCAACTGGGTTAGATGAGATATGAAAAAATATATATTCAGATACTTGTATTATGTCGGCGGCATTGAACTCTTCAGTAGTCACGGCAGATGCCACGCAACGGGACACAGCACAGGTTGAGTGCACTGAGTTTCGTTTTTAATGAATAGTTCAGTATGATCGAACAGATGAGAGATTTTGTGTCTTTTAAACAGGATTTTACTTGACTCATCAGCTAGTGTCTCTACTGCTGAAGATAGGCCTCTCACAACATGCGCCACTCCTTCCGGTCCTTAGTCCACCTAATCCGCGCTCTCCTGCTCTATCTTCTTAAAGTCATCAGACAAGGCGCCTAGATAAGAAGCCATAAACAGGATCACAACATGTTATTCCATGGGCGTATACAATGGCACTAAGGAAAAATTTCAGGAAAACTGCAGCAAAGTCTACGTATGTACCTCCAAAATTTTTCTGAGATCACCAAGTCTCCTTATACAAATCCTCGATCCTGGTGTATCAAGTCCTGCAGTTGACTTATCTAGCTTATTATGAAGAAATGAATATTTAAAATGAATTGTTATTTGCTCGTCATCAATCATTATATTTTCCGAAAGCAGCAATTTTAGCAATCCTGTACCTGCCATTGCCTATATTAAGTTACGGTCCCATAATTACAAAAGTATGAGTACTATATGGCCAACTAGGTCGTCCGTACGAACATATCAGTTTCCAAACTGTGCGGGTTTCCCTCGACCACTGCCGCACATAACACAGAACCAAATGTTCTTAGTTCCTTTTACGAACCTTATTCCTCACAATATTAATTATCCTCAAAACAAAACGAACCTACGCATGTGCATGTGTAACTTCTGTACAATAACGTTGCAATATGAGAATCGTGACTTGCAATCGGATGAACGGTTATTTGAAGGGTCAAAGTTCACATGTCTCTAAGAAGTGAAGAAGTAACAGGGAAACTTTTTGTTTCTTGATTGTTTTCTCCACAGTCTGCCTGAGAGCGATACGAGCTATAAAATTCAAGTACAAGCGATTCGTGGACAAGGAATAGACATTGGTTGAGAGCGTATAGAATCCATGAAGAAATAAACAAGCTTTACTCCCCATCGGTTATCGGTTCTTCGAGCGATGTTGCCTGCCCATTGCCACTTCAGCTCACTGACTCGTCGAGCTATATCGGTGACCTTAGTTCGTCTACGGATTTACTAATTCCGGATTTTATCACGTAGAAAAATACTGACAGGATAGAAACGTACTAACCTAGAGTTCAAACAGGGCCCGGGCCTCATTATTTGGAAGACACCAGTGTTAACACTGCTGTTTGGCAGCAGACTTAAACCCATGATACGTTACCACGTGAAAAATCACGAGCGTCCAATAATAGTCCGTAAAAGGAATTCCAGCGGACGCCGCCATAAATAAATGAAGCGATTACGAAACGGCGATTTCGAAAACTGGTGTGGAGCAAAACAAACGGACACGAATAGATATTGTTCGAGGTTTTTGACACTCCAGGGACGACTGCGCGCTGCGTATGACTAAATGTGGCACGGAGACGGTTATTTTCGTAGACGAGTGATTTTTGTGAAATGACACATTTTTAATGACACTTTCTATGAGTTCTTGTGCAGTATAGTCCGTTCGCTTAGATAGTGTCGGTACAGACGAACGGAATATGGGATTGTTGTAAAAAAAGTATTAAATAACACACATGATTTTCTATGTCTATGTACAATTTCGGGAGCAATAATAATTTTAATGTACACGTATTTATTGTTATCAATTTGATCTCGATTAACCCCAATAATATAGTGAACTTATAACTGATATTAAATACAAACCCACACAGTAATTTATATAACGAATACGAAACGAATATAAGAAGTTCGATTATAGCTCGACCACTAATCACTTGCAAGCCATGGTCGCTCAGTCAGGTAGAGCGTCAGTCCTTGAACAATCGAGGTCTGGGTTCGATCCTGGCTCGTACCCATGAGTTCCGATTTGGTATTTGAAATTAATGTACGAATGATAAAAATCATTACTATTGGCTTTTTGGTGAAGGAAAACATCGTGAGGAAACCTGCACACTTCTGAGAAGAAATTCAAAGGTGTGTGTGAAGTCTACCAATCCGCACAGGGCCCGCGTGGTGGAGTATGGCCCATACACTCTCTGTAGTAGAGTAGGCCTGAGCTGATGCAGTGAGGATATATACAACAGGCTGTTGATGATGACTAATCACTTGCCAACCATGCCAGGAGTGGTGATATGACAACACAGCTCAAACTAATCGATGTCGCAACCATTACTAAAGAGATATAAATTTTATTATAAGTTCAGAGGAGACGGAAAATCCCCGTTAATAAAAATAAAACCTAAAAATTAATGTATTTTTTTCTCACGGAATGAAACCGTATTTATATCTGTGAGATTAGTGCCTGAGATAGCTGTGAAGAGTGCGACCCTCTGTAGCAGGACGCCCAAGTTTTAAAACGTGCTCTAACGGCACTGCGGGAGATATGCGTACGACTAAAAAAGGAAACATGAATACAACTTTTATATTACTGTTTTCGGGTCTGCAGGAGTAGTGAAGGACTATTTTTCAAACTCCCCTTTTCCATCCAATAAGATAGGTGTACGCTATATATCTATATTATATGGTCATAGCATTATACCAAACAAGGCACCCAGCCATCAATACATACAATATCTCCAAGGACGTGAATCCCACCGGAATGAACGATTAGCCTTAGACTAGACGATCTATTTCCGAGTGATACACCATCGTCGCGCCATTCAAGCGATCGAAGAAAGTGCCTCGTGACTGGCATGCGTGCTGGTGACCTTCATGGCGCACGTGCCAGGCAATTAGGTCAATATTATAACAAGTGAGGATCAATGAAAATTCGAGGATATACATATACTAGTGATTGGTAGAAGTGGGTTGCCGATGTATGAAAGGAAGTAAAGTAAGAACGTTTTAAATTACATATTTCAATAGCTGTTACATTACTAGCATTTTCATTGCATTGGTGTGATCTCATCAGTCAGATCTGTCTCATCTATCAAATCGTTAAAATCACATCTTAAAACTTGCTAATAACTAACACATTTTATACAAAATTGCATCATCATAAAAGTTTTATTTAGTCGATTTAAAGCATAATTTTAAGAGCTGTTTATTTAAGAGTACAAACCCGAATGACCATCAAGAAGCCAATTTTAAATCAGCGAGTTCGTGTCAGACTAATCAGCAGTAAGTGGCTAAAGCTAGGTCAACAGCCGGGAAGAGTTCCGTAGTACGATCGAGGTCTTTCTCGACACAACAGTGAATCAAGTATTATTATCAGTATAAGCTGATCTAACATTGGAGAGCCTCTACAATGTGAGATCATCATTTATACTGGATATGTTCGTTCTATTAAATTTATAGCGTGCAATTTTAGAGAATAAGTACGAGTAGCATTGTACATGCAGAGAAATCAATACGTTTTCAATGTGCGAACGAACGCCATCACAATGCCCATATAAGCAAAGTCAGTTATAGTGCAGGAAGATGGATTGACGGTAGCATTGTGCGGATAAGGCATCGAATTCAAATACATACAAGTCTCTAGCATATACTATTTAGACCTGCACTTACAACTACAGTATTTACGTAAATCTACCACTAAATAAAATAAAACCACGATAACATAAGCCTCATATGCCTATATGTATACAATTGAAGGCTCTGGATAAGCAGTCGTTTATCTTCGGTCTTTCTTTGAACCTGATGAAATAAGCTTCCGCTGTGCCAGTGCCCCCGAACAAAATGAGCCTGGATTCCAGGTAATAATCACACGAATAGCATAGAGAAATACCACAATGCGTTGAACTAATACTATTATTGAAGAAGTGATTTTGTTACCTCTAGACTTACATGTAAAACATCAGCTGTTGTCCAATATATATTTTCTGTGTAAAAAATTTTATAACAATTTTTTTAGCTGTATCAAATTTCTATTCTCAATCGAAGATAAGTGTAGAACTAAGTGTAAATAAGAAATAAATACAGTTAACCCATATCAGTGTAAATAAGAAATTATACCCACCATATCCACACTATGGCTATTGACGGCTAACTCAAGTCCCAGGTTCTATAAAGGATAATAGAATTCGAAGTACCTATGCTTAGGTTTTATGGTGTAAAAACCAGCTTTTGCCCGCGACTTCGTCTGACTGACTTCAGAAAATATCCCAGGGGTACACTACATGCCATAGACTACATGCGTGGAAAATTTCGTCAAGATCAGTTTATAACTATAGCCGTTAGAACGGCAACAGACAGACAGAACTACTTGACAGACCATATGATTGGCCAATGACAACTCTTAGCGCGATTATGTATAAGTAGACGCATTTGCCAGAGAATAAATAACTACTGCTCGCCTCTAGACATCCTCCCTTAGTAGTCCTTTAAACTATTATTATTTAAACCCACACAGAAATGCATGAGATAGCGCTATCCTAATGACCACTTTAACTAGAAAAAGAGTGGGATGTATAGATGTAAACAAGTGAGGTCTTTCCCTACAAACAGGCCAAAACAAAATAACACGTGACCGTAACTTAAGTAATACCTATAATTAGATGCTACGAAGCAGACGCTGTATATGTAAATATGACATGCTATTATGATTCACATTCTCGCAGATATGACGTAACCACAGCTATACAACCGAATGGTGATACGAGGGGCATACCGAAAAGATCGGTAATCGAGTACTTTCGATTTAATTAGATTAAAAACTCTTTTTGATGAATAAACACTGGTTAGTTGAAAATCGAATACAATTGACAGAATTAAAAAAAAATTTTTTTTTAAAGAACAATATCAGTTTGAAATTGATAGGTCGATAAAAAAATGGAGCTTACAAGAGAAAGTTTCCGTGCCATAATTTTTTACAACTTTCGACGAGGATTATCTCAGGGACAATGTCTCGCTGAGCTTATATCTATATTCAAGAGTGAAGCGCCTAGCCAGACGACAATATATCGCTGGTATTCTGAATTCCGGCGTGGACGTGCTTCTCTTGGCACCGTACCTTACACAGGCCGGCCAAAAACAGCGGTTACACCAGAAAATGTCGCTGTTGTGCGCCGAATGATACAGGATGACCGACATATTACATATGAGCAGATTCGGGCTACTTTAGGGATAGGTATGACTGCGATACAAACTGTTTTACATGGTGAACTGGGAGTGAGAAAGCTAGTTTCCCGCTGGGTGCCCCATAATTTGTCCGAAGAGCAAAAGGCGGCTCGTGTCAATTGGTGCCGGTCTACTCTGCAACGCTTCAACGGAGGAAAGTCAAAAGCAGTTTATAACATTGTCTCTGGTGATGAATCATGGATCTATTCATATGAGCCAGAAAGAAAGCATCAGTCGGCTGTCTGGGTCTTCGCAGGTGAGATCAAGCCAACAAAAGTTGTCCGCTCTCGCAGCGTATCGAAGAAAATGGTCGCTTCGTTTGTCGCGAAAACAGGACATGTAGTCACAGTTCCCTTAGAGGAACGGAGAACGGTTACCGCTGATTGGTATACAACGGTTTGTTTGCCACAGATGATATCCGAACTCCGTAGAGGTAACCCGAAACGACGCATAATCCTCCATCACGATAATGCGAGCTCTCACACCGCTCAGAAAACAAGCGAGTTTTTGAAGCAGGAAAACGTTGAATTAATGGATCATCCTCCATACAGCCCTGATCTGAGTCCCAATGATTACTTTACATTCCCTAGAATCAAAGATTTATTGCGTGGTCAGCGGTTTCAAGGTCCAGAAGAAGCAGTGGAAGCATACAAATCGACGATTTTGACCATGTCAACTTCGGACTGGAATTGCTGCTATAATAATTGGTTCGAACGAATGCAAAAGTGCATTAACTGCAACGGAGAATACTTCGAAAAGCAATAAAAATAAATTTAGTTATTTCCTGTATGTATTGTTTTATATTCCCGATCATTTCGGTATGCCCCTCGTAATCGACGCTTCCTTTTGTTCTTAGCTAGCTTGGCCCGTGGAGAATGGCTTTATTTGATTATGTTATACGTACTGAGCTAGCGGGTATGCTGTTTGTTTACGATTGGATTCGGTTAGGTTTGAAGATTGTTTCGGTTTCCGCTCAAGTCTACAACTCTCTAAGATATTGTTTTACCTTATTTTTATCATGCACCTCTGATTATCCTGTGATAAAAGTTCAGGAGATAGGCAGCAGCACATATCTATGATAGATATAATTATCGTATCATAATCTTACTGCCAGTACCTAAATGTGATAATTGAGAGAGAGAAATGCTATAAACTAAAGCGCATTCTACGAGGACATCATTTCATCATAGGCCGGATTTACTCAGTAATACCCGAGTAAATCCGGCATTAAAAATTCCAATACAAACTAAATTTATGTTATCCGCCGACTTGTTGCTATCTTATCGACGACGCTTACCTATCAGTCGATAGTGGAAAGGATAAACAATACATACCTTTTAACACTTCTCGATAATAATATGTTTCTTCGTAATCAATGATACAAATTTCAGTTTCAGGACGTTTCAGCCTTGAGACAGTATTATTCAAAAGTGGAACTAGTTGATAAAGCAATATAGTAGCAGAATAAGTAATGTAGTAATCATAATATCAACTAATAAGCATTTGGAAGCCACTGGGCTGAACTTAGAACCGGTATTCACGGTGGCTTGGGGAATGATGGGGATGTAGTATGAGTAGTAGTATGCCTTCCAGTATGAGGCTCCAACATACGTCAGCAGTGGACGTGTTACGGCTGATAATGATCACGAATTACGTGAAGGTTTTCCGATAAATATATGAAAAGTAGACTTTAGTTTTTTACTTACTCCCGTCGAAATGCTCTCTTTAGAGCATTTCATTTTCAATGCATATAACAGTGTCATAATGGTGAGGCAGGGTTAGTTTTGTCAGCTCTGTCAGTACTGTCCTTGTTAAAGCACAGCATGTTCTTAGATTATACATAGTATGTATGTTGTGTATTAATTTTTGTCGGAATGAATAAAGGCTTCGTGCTTTTATTTTATTGTATTACTAGTGTTTAAAGTCGTGGATATTATTCCTGTCTATGGATAATTGACTGTAGGTACCCAGGGCCCAGGTACCAACGTATCATCATGTCGCCAAATAGCAACGTTGCTTGTCGATGAGCAAGCTACTCTTGACTTATCTGCCATACGTGAGAAGAAGCCATGAGACAAGCTCATTGCGAAATCGTAAAGACACCGGTGCGTTAAATGAATATAAAAAAACTTTCCAACGATTAACCCTTGAATGCCATTCAACGTCTCCGACCATTTGATTTCATTGTCGTCTGTGACTCGCGAAGCTATCAAAAGACGTCTCTTTTCACGAGCATTCCATTCTGTGTCCGAAGCCATTACGTCGGAGCAAATTAACCGAAAAGACCATTAAATTAGTGGACGACAAACGAGTTCGGCTTTGAGCTGTGCATCTCTAATGAGTTTACCGTAACGCGAGTGATTACACGGGCCATTATAGACAGTGTCGACTAGTCGCAGTCATTTGATAGCCTTCACGACCGTACAATGACGTGCATACATACGTACACTATGTAGTCGGTGTTCCCCTTGTCTTTCAATAATTAAAAGATATGTTTCAAATTCGGCCACTTGTACACTATTTAAAAAATCAAGTAACAATCTAAATTTGTATAAAAAATACTAGAAATACATCTTTGCATTTAATTTAATTCTAAAAAATCATTCTTTTTGTACTAAGTGACAGCGTCAAATGTCATTTTATTGACGCCATCTTTGTTTTCAACGTTAAGTTTTATCTGTTTCGTGCGTTTTATAATGTACATACTTTTATTTTAACCAAACAAAGCAAAACCTTCCAAATCCAGTTCACCCCGCAATCTCTTTCGTGTTATAACTGTTAACTAGATTATAACTTGACCATCGCAGACTACAATTTTATGATGTCATATAATAAATATGATCTATATACATACTCGTATATATAGGATATCTATATATCAAAATGAGTGACCGAACTAAATTGACATTATAACATCGCTTAATAGTTTCAAATATTGGATAAAAAATTTATAATATTGTGAAAATTGTTGATAACACCAAGTTAACCAAATTTCAGTTAACTAGCCTTACATATCATAACTACAAAAGGTTTCGGACATTAAAATAGCCGATTTGACTAATAACTAACATGAATACAAACACACACAAAAAGTAAAAATGCGTTATGGAACTGTAATAACTTTCGAGTTTCTAAACCAAATGTAGCACTGAGGAAATAAGTATACTTACCGATCTATGTATGGCCATTTACTGGTATAATCCTATGCATTTATACGAGTGAGGCAGCTTTAAACAAGGTTTATATGGATGAGAGAGACACGACGGAAGTAGATTACAATTTATATGAAGTAATAAATTGTAAGCGTATCTCAAACATAGAAGTTTCCTTTGAAATGCTCACCTAGAATCAACACCAGATTGAAATTAATCACAAAGTAAATTGTGAAGATACAACAAGTTTGAACTGAAGAGTCAGAGACAATTTGTTTTTACGACCCATTGCTACACCCATTAAGGCGCAATAAATTAAACATAAGCCTAACGAATAACTAATCAGTATGACATAACCATTGGACCCTCTCTATACCTACTTGCTGCCATAGGAATACTCATTTGTCTATAAGGTTTTCCACGGAATCGAAATATTTTTGGTGCAGACTGTAATCTATAATATTAATAATAATTAATAAAGCAAAAACTTTGTACCCCTTTTTACGAAAATTACGCGTACGGAGGAGTATGATATTTTGCACACTTATATTTTATATTGAGAAGAAGTGAAGAATGCTAATTTAAAAAAAAGTATGAATAAAAATTAATTATGGCCAAATTTCGGCCACTACATTGAATTACAACTAACTACCCAAAACCGGTTGCATATCATTGACGATGGTCGCAACTTTTTACATATTTGACCTTCAAATAATAAAGAGCAAGAAAACATCATTACGAGCACTAAAGAAAACGTGTAGTGAATTGAAACAATAGACTGACATTTTGAGTATTATTCTGTCTACTTTAACCAAGTGAATTTTACTTCTCATAAAATAGTTGCGGCTTAAAAAGTTGAACGTAAGTCGTCTTTCCACCTAGCTTTTGCCTAGACGTGGTCTCCACTCGAGGACTCGTCTGCTTCAGCGGATGTCGGTCCTTCACCGAATATGGAATTATTTGGCTTATATATATGTACATAAATATAAAATTGAATGGATACCAGGAGTTATCCACATTTCAGAAAAAAATTAAGTCCTTGACTATAAAACTTCAGATTCGCCGCTTTGCGAAAAAAGAGTATTCATGTTTGTATAGAAAAAAAAAAGTTTAGAAAAGTTTTCAGAGGGTCTAGAGTCATTCTATAAGGTACTTTATTTCTGCGCAAAGCGATCTAAAGTTGTCTGTTAGCATGCCAGACACTATTCACTAAATGGTAAGGAATTAACCAAAAAAAGCAGTAAACACACTTTAATAACATACCCTATAAAATACTTGATAAAGTTCTTAATCTATTGCATCGTAAACTTGGCACGACAACATCATGGCCATGATGACTACTGCGAGGTAATAGCGATTTTATTAGCTTCATACTTGGAGTCGTCGCTTACTGCTGGTAATCAATTGATTACTTAGTCAAAACTTAGACATAGCTTAATCAACCGATCTATTTCTGTGAGTGTCATCAAAAATTTCCAAATCGCGCACCGAGGGTTCCGTACAGAATATGAACAATTAACGTACTAAAAATCATAAATAATAGCACATTATAGGTATTATGCACCGAGCAATGCTCTAACGAATGCGTCTAAATATCGAACCTTTTTGCTTTAGCTTAAGTTTTACTTCGCAATCACTAGATGGCGCCACAAGTACCATACATCGCGCATTCAAAGTTTGTAACCATAACAACACGTTTCTAGTATAAAGGGAGCGGACACTTCTGACTCGCACTTAGCCAGGTTTTGCTTGAGAGTCAGAATTCATTTAAATAAGTAACTGAAGGAATAATAGAGTAATAAGTAGTAATTTATCACGAGTATGTTTTCAAATATAAGCACTTGTATCCTTGTGTTAATGATAAACAATAGAAGATGACATAGACAGGTACCACCATTCCAAGCATATCGTGTGCTAGATAACACATACATATAAGTCACGTTCAGAAATGTTGTTACTAATTGACTGGTACTTATCGTCCGTTATCGAAACTATGTTGGCAGGAAAATATATAATATCGATTATATTAAACATATAGAGAATGTAATGTGGATAACAAATGTACATAACGCATGGTACTTATTTGTTCCGACTAGCGTTACCAGGCGTCCAGATAAAGCCGGGCATAAGCTTTTTGCGTGTCCGGCCAAAATAAACGGTGTCCGGCTTGTCCGGCTTTTTACATTTCGCAAACGAGCGAGCGCCGAGCGCAGGCGAGTCGACTGTCAGTCGCTCCCGTCTCGCAGTTTCGATTTCGATTTTATTTATATTTCAATAGCATTTAATAAGGTTTATAGTAATAATGAAAAAGCCTAATTTTTACAAACCTTTTTGATGTACTCGTACCTATTAATACACTGAGAGAGACACAAAATCCTCAATAATGTAGGGTGCCTTTTTACACAAATGTCCGGCGAAACTGGCTGGTCTGTCCGGCTATTAGGTTTGGCGACCTGGCTACCCTAGTTCCGACAAACTAAAATATTACTAGAATTATAGAAAGATATTTTTTGTAACATGTCATATATACATATATATTTTAACATAGTAATAGACTGAACTCGGAGGCAATGCGATACTTTAAATACTTTTGTATATCTCCAAGAATATTTTCGATGTTTTGCTTTGAACACTTAAAATCCTCCACAGCTCAGCACAGCACAGCTCCTGCCACAGAACCTCCTCTCTCATTTTAATATATAATTATAGTAATGTGTAAATGTTTAAATTAGTTTTATATATGTGTGTGTGTTTGTATGTGTAATTTGTCTGTGGCAAAATAAATGGTTTAAATGGTAAATGGTTTAAATGGTTTAAAATACAGGATTAAAGCCTGTTCATAAAAATCTTCATTCATTCATCAAAAGTTCATAAAAGCGACTGTCTTCAGAAATAAAGCGGAATCAAAAAGCATTCAACCGTGTACAAGTTTAGCAGGACGGATGTAACGTGGCAGTGCAGTTACGCCCCTGACATATTTTTCCGTTTTGCAAATTGCAGCGTGTTCTATTTCAGGAAGTATCAAAAATAGGCATCGCTTTCAATAGATTAGGCTTTATGGTAACTACCATAAAAGCTGGCGGTGTACGGCTAGATCTACTCTGTCAGGGAGACTGTACTGTGTAGATGTAGGATCGTATATTTTCCCGGCTGAGTTACCAGAGCTACATTTGCCGTGGATGTAACCATATGAATTATTGTTTGGGGAAAACCCTATATTATATGGAAGGAACGAGAAAATTAAATTTAAAAATGAAAAAATCCATTTTATGCCTAAAATGTATAGCTCTATAACAAATTCGGTCGATCCATGCATCGTTATACAAGCATCGACAGACAGACACACACACACACAAAGACATTATCGTCAAACTTATAACACCCCTCTCTTTGTGTCGGGGGTTAAAAATAGGCACGCAGACTGAAACTTGAGTACCCTCAACGTGTGTCCGTCTGTCAAATACGGAATCCTATAAACCACAAGATCAGTTCTATTACTTTTCATTGCAGTATCATTATATATATATATATATATTTACATCACGATACCCATCAAACGTCCTTTTATTTCGCATTATTGTGGCGTCCACCACTTTCACTCGGTTTTTATCAACTATTTAAGTGAATATCGGGCAACTAAGAAATGTAAAATATGTATGTATATATATATGTATATATATATATATATATATATATATATATATATATATATAAATCCCGGTATCATTTCTGCGTCTTTCCAAAAATCCGCTAATTCTGCGTCCACCTGTTTTTTTGTCAATCCCGCTTGTAGTTTTTGTGAATACTTTCCTAATAATTACATAGATGGCGATAGTAGCACTTACTTAATCGTAACATGCGAAATGTACTATACATTTTTCATTTCACCCTCCATGCTGACTCCTACTATTCTGCGGCGAATGTGGAGTCCGTTCGAGGTCAAATCTTTTATTTTAATTACAAAATGAATACCAAACAATTTAGGAGTATATTATTATTATTGTGTTAGATGGTTTCGTTGCATGTTGTGTGCGCTAAAAGCAGTCGACATTTCTTTATTAGGATTGTCTACCTATAGTTTCTTGCTACAATTTAAACTTAGAGTGGAACATAAATATTTGAACGATGAGTAAAAAGTCCGGGGGATCCAGGAATCGCAGTTCTTCCGTCGAGAGTGTGCAATCTTTTTTATTATTATTAGTTAAGATAGACCAACACTTGACCTCAAACTCACCTGATGGTAAGTGACGATGAGCTCGACGATGTTACTTGTTGGTCTAGAAGGTCTCTTCTTTTGAAGATTCCCAAGTTGTAATTTTCGGGGAACACGGAAACCGGTAGTGTATTCCATATTTTTGCTGTACGCACGATAAATGTGGAAGCGAAACGCTTCGTGCGAGCTGTAGGAATATCAACAGTGTACGGGTGAAGGTCTGCCGTTCTTCTGATTGACCGGTACTTGAACGGCGAAGGTGGAATCAACAAAAATAGCTCCTGCGCACACTCTCCAAAATGTATCCTATAAAATACCGAAAGGTAGGCAACCTGACGCCTATGTTTCAGGCTTTGGTACTTTGCCTTAAGTAGCGTATCGTTGCCTATCAGTCTCATAGCTCGACGCTCCACCGAGTCCAAAGCAGCTAGTTGATAGCGAGCTGAACCATCCCAAAGATGGCAGAGGTACTCCATACATGATCTTACTTGAGCGCAATATAGACTCAAGAGCTGTGATGGCTGGAAGTACCGTCTGACCTTCGATAGGATGCCTAGTTTTTTGGCCGCAGTTTTTGCTATGGACTCGATGTAGCTCCCGAAATTGAGATCAGACGAGATTTCCAATCCCAGGAGCTCAAGACGGTTTGTTATCGGTATGGATACATTTTGGAAAGATGGAGCAAGGTGAAATGGACTCCGCTTCGCTGTGAACAGACACGCCTGTGTCTTCGACGCATTGAATTTAACTGAATTGGCTTCGCCCCAATCGACACGGCCTTCAGCGTCAGTTCAACACGTTCTACCATTTCCTCTCTGAGGGAACGAGTGCTCAGACTACTGGCCTGTGCGGTGGACACATAGCTCTCCGTTACTGTGCTGTCATCTGCGTACCCAAAGATACCGGGCATTATAAGCAGGTCGTTGATGTGCAGCAAAAATAGAGTAGCAGAGAGAACAGATCCCTGAGGGACACCAGAATTGATGCTCAGCAGATCAGACGAGCAGCCGTCAATGACTACTCGAATCGATCTGCCCCTCAGGAAGTCCGATATCCACAGGCACAAGCTAGCAGTTACCCCATAAGCTGGAAGTTTACTGATAAGGTTATCATGCCAGACCCTATCAAAAGCCTTCGAGATGTCGAGTGACACGGCAATAGCCTCACTGTGTTTCTCGATGGCTTCGCTCCATTTGTGAGTGGCATAAATGAGAAGATCCCCAGTGGACCGGCCACGGCGAAATCCGAACTGGCGGTCACTGAGGAGATCGTTAGCTTCCAGATATGCCAGGAGGCGGTTGTTTAATGCACGCTCCATAATCTTGCAGAGTATGGAGGTGATTGCGATGGGTCGGTAATTGTTAGGGTCAGCACGACTGCCTTTTTTAGGCACAGGCTGCACGTTAGCCAACTTCCAGGACTCGGGGACTTTCCCAGTGCTCAGGGAGAGTTTATACAGGCGTGTCAGGACAGGGCACAACTCGGGTGCACAGTTCCGCAAGACTATTGCTGGGATGCCATCTGGACCACTGGCTTTATTCACGTCTAGATTGCGAAGTATATTAAGTACCTCCTTTTGATGTAAATGGATATCC
Source organism: Carcina quercana (assembly GCA_910589575.2). Lineage (NCBI taxonomy): Eukaryota > Metazoa > Arthropoda > Insecta > Lepidoptera > Depressariidae > Carcina > Carcina quercana. The sequence goes on from OU342439.1 coordinate 9,343,734, forward strand.
GTCATTTCGGAATCACAACGGGGTACATTTGGTGGAGTTTTGTTCACAGTGTCTAGACGTGAGTTGCTCGCAAAAAGAGATGCAAATAGGTTTGCTTTCTCAATCGCGGAGTGAGCCAGTGATCCGTCAGGTTTCACCAGTGGAGGCAAGGACGGTCGGCAGAAATTTGCCTCGACAGATTCGGTAAGAGACCAGAATGCTTTACTCCCAGAAGGGTAAGAAGCTAGTCTGGCTCCAATACGGCCAATATGGTCAAACCGAGCCTTGCGCATAGTCTTCTTGCAGGACTTGGCGGCTGCGTTGAACGCTTTCTTTAATCGACGTGTGTCCGGAGCTTTACGACTACGAGCATCTGCCCATTCCAGGTAAGCGGAGTGTTTTCGTGCTTCAGCTCTCTTGCACTCCGAATTAAACCAAGGGCGAGCTTTACTCTCGAGTGACGTGTCGAAGTACGGAATGAAATACTCCATAGTTCGACAAATCACATCTGAGATTGAATTAGCGCAGCTCGACGGATCGTCTGTACTGAAACACGTTTGCCGCCAAGGATAAGATGCAAAGAAATGACGCATCTCATCCCAATCTGCTGACCTGTATCGCCAAACTCGCCTAGTTCCCTTGGTACTAGGGTCAGCAGGTGAGTAAATAGATACAGATTTCACCAGACAGTGGTCAGAGGTACCTAGTGGGGAGGAAACCGACACTTGGTATCTGTCTGGATCAATTGTCAGTAGAAGGTCCAAGCAGTTTTGCGGTGTGATCATCGACGTCCGGTACTCTCGTTGCACAAGTTACCAGCTGGGTGAGATCTAGCGAAAGAGCTAATGCCCGCGCCTCTCTCCCAGCGTGGTCGGTCTTCTGGTATGGGAACAACCATTGTTGATGATGAGTATTAAAGTCCTCCAGAAAAACGAGTTGTGCAGACGGGTACCGTTGTTGAGCAGCTTCAGCTGCTTTGCCGAGATAATCACATAGCCTCGTCGTGTCCTGATCAGTTCCATGTGACCTGTAAACAGCAGCGTAGACTAGCTGGTGCGTGCCTGTATCCACCAGTAACCACATTACAGAGAAGCTTGGGTCCTCAAGGTTCCGGAGACGCCGACAACAGATGTCATCACGGGCATACGCACAAACTCCAGCTTTGCTGGCAAATTTGTGCTCCAAGGACCAAGTACCCTGGGTAATTGAGGTATGCTGTGTCTGTCGGACATCTGATCTGAGTCTCCGTCAGAAAGAGCATGTGCGGCCTCTCAGCCTCAAGGTGTTGATGGACTGAAACGAGATTGGAGTGCAGACCTCGAATATTACTGAGGTGCACTTTGAGCGCGAGGACGTGCTTCCGCTGTGGGATTCTCTTTTCTGTATTTCATGTGGGTTTTTTGGTTGGAAGAGTGAAATAGGCAGGATGAAAGAAGTGGGACGAGACGCGGCACTGCTAACCCAGTGGTGCTTACCATGTTCCCCACTGATGGTAAGCTAGTTTGGAGCGCGCAGGGACGCCCGACCCCCCCGGGAGTGGCCATCGGGTCCTCGCATCCGGTCGCCAACCGGCACGATGGAGCACCCCGGGGTTTTTCACAAGGTGGCGGGGCAGCCTTAACCAGCAGTAACCAGCCACGGCCGAAGCCTACCACCGGTAAAGATGCTGCTCGTTTAGCGCCACCCAGGGGTTACGTGTAGGCATCTAGGGCAAAACCTACGGACGCGAGCAGCTTCGACCCCCAAATGATTCAATCAACCCCCCAACCAATGACCCCAATCAAAAGAAACATGATTAGCACGGGACACCACCGATAGTGAATCATCATTTAGTGATATCAGTAACAGCGATGTCACATCGACATTTGACCAGATGATTTCTACAGCAATCAACGAATCATTTAATTTGGCGGATTCTGAGCGGACGTATTCGGACAGTAGTGACTCGGAAATAGATTATCACTATTTTCTAAAGTGCGCTCTTTGTGGAAAAGACAACAGTAATCCTTTATACAGCTACTGCGAAAAATGTTTCAAGATCAGAAAATGTTTCAAATTGAAATCTAACCGACACAGCAAAGACAGTACAAATAAAAAATTCAGTGAGCAGGATCTTAGGAGGAGAGAAGACATGACTAATGAAAACACGAGATCATATAGGTGTTACTTGCGATCACGCAAACGCTGCGCTGGAGATTCTGCTTTGGAGCAAACACCGCAAAAATATGCTAAACAAGATTTGGATGTTGTGCAGTACTCTGTTACTGGGCGTTTCATAATATACTGAACATATTGTGGATGTTTAATTTGTCCAGTTGGGCTAGATTTATTTAAAGGACCCTAATGGTCTGCCTGCAAACATTGAAGGATTTGAAAATTTGAATTTCCATTAAGATTTCTCATGATAACAGCTCGGTGCTGTCATTTCTTACTACTTACCTACTGTATTTCTAAAAATAAAAATAGCACACTAATAATAATAATAGTACCTATTTTTATCAATTCTATATTTATCAATAATAAAGATGTTATTAGTATTATTATTTTCACGAATATAGTATGGTAAGTAGATTTTTCTCTTCTGAATATTGATGTTACTAGAGTAAGTAGTTATCGAAATTAATTGGACGTAGTTTTGCAAAAACGTTCCAATCCACAACATGCTCAAAATGGAGTTAATCACACCAGCGTACTTGATTAATGGCCTCCCACCATGTGACAAAAATACTTTTGTGAAAATGTAAATTATAGCTCATTTTCCAAATGTTCCAACCCACACTTTTCATAATCTATAGCACATTTTTAAGGTAAAAATGATCCAACCCTCTTGAAAAATGAGGTTAGCATAGATTAATATTTTGCAATAATGATTCAAAAAGCTTAGAACGTTTTTACGAAATAGATTTTCATTTGCACACCATTTTACAGTAATGTTTCAAAATGATTGGAACGTTTTTGCATAACAACGTCCAATTGCATTGATTTTTTATTAAAACACACACTCACAGGGCGCACCATGTGTAAGTAGGTATGGAGCACTGCGAGTGTGTGTATTATTTTGCTTCATGAAGCTGTTCTTGTCTGAACCTCCAATGAAACTTTAAACGTCAGTATTACGTATAACATTTGCTAAAGGAGATGGACAATTTTGGCTACCAAATGATAGCTCATTATGAGTGCTGTTTTATTATATTTTAATTATATTATATATATTTTTGAGGCGCATTATTAAAAAAATACCAATTCATACACGCTATTTTTCATGCGAAATACGCGCATACAGCCACTTTGTCAAGTGAAATTAAATGCGCCTCTGAAAAAAAAAGAATTAAACAGCTTTTGAAGTGGGCTTTCATTAAATATTTTTGCTTGATTTTGACTCACTATTGTGCGTCCGGCGGCAAAATGAGTCCGCACCGCACCGCAATAGGCAGTACAGAAGAGGGTAATGGGTGAGAACCAGTGTGTGCCGAAGGGCGCAAAACAGTTGTTAGGATGGTTTAAAATATACATTTAAGGGGTAAAAAGCGCGCGGGGGGAAAGGTATACGTCGCCGCGTGCAGCGCCACAGTGGCGTGCGGCGGAGTTGCGAATTAAAATTTCACATTCGGAACAAAATTACGTCCGAACAAAAACTTCTTAAATAATAGCCTAGATGTCAGAACCGTCGCTGAAGTAAAAATAACGGCGATTGCAATCTGGCGTCCGTATACGGACGCAATAGCGCGGTGGACGCAGGATTAAATGAGAATTTGGCAATAGGAGGACGCAAGATTGTTTGTGGGATATATATATATATATATATATTAGATGTATTATCTTTTTCAAAAGTAGTGAAATTATTATATCTGTAAGAATTATAAATAAAATAATCGTACTAAAACTAAAATGTCAATGAGTCAGCAACTGGTCATTTTTTGATAAATAAATCATGGTAAGTTGGTTGATGCTGGAGCATACAATTAATTACAGAGCTCCAAGCAGATGGAGTCGCGGGTAAAGAATAGTTAGAAATTTTGCAAGCCTGAATAATAAATATTTTGTCTATCTATCTATCTGTTTTCTGCTCAAAACTTATTATGAAAGCCATAAACAATGCCCATAAAAGTGTATAGTGCAACAGTGTTTGTCTAGTAAAGCTGAACTGAAGTACTTGTGGTTCTTTTATGTATATTAAATGATTTTTTTTGTCATGAAAAGACTTACATATTCAATTTAACAGCTTCACCACAAAGTAGTTAATAAATTTTCAGTGAGAAAACCCTTGCAAGAATTTTGCAGCATTACTAAGCTATGTACGGAACTATTTCTGCTCAAGGTATCCATTTCTCTTTTCATCACCACTAAGAGACAATCAAATTCAAGAAACGATCACTGAATGTGACATAAAAGTCGGAAACTCTGCGCAAACGCACCGCAAATGGAAGCGGCGCGCGCAAAGGGATCCATGGAGGTAAAGAAACAGTGCATGTTAGACAATGAAGTGATAAAATCGACGATTTTGAGGTCCACAAGTTAAATGTTGTATGCAAAGTTTCAAAGGAATGTTCGAATAATATAGCTGCTAGTGTTCTGTTTTGAACATGAATTGACCCTGTCAAATGCTAAACCGACACTTTGTAAGTCGATGCTATAATAAACCCTTATGAGTTGGTCGTGCCTCCCGCCTCAATTTTGACTGATTTGCCTTGAATTTCACTATATTCTTGGATAATCATGGTTCCACCTTACGGCATTATAGTCTCTTTCCAACGTCAAGGCCAAGACAGAAACCCATTCCAGAATTATTTTTATACGCATTTCACTAACTGAATAGGTTAATTTTGAGTCGCCTTGAATATTAGATTGATTGGTACACAAAAAAGTCATTATTTTAAAAACTAGTGTGTGGCGTGTTTTATTGGCGCCAGATAAGAATTTATCATATTTATATTTTCACACATACTACAATGTTTTGTTAGCTCCAATTTTTAGTCCCCGACATGACTGGTGTAGAAGTGTAGCCTATATGGAACGGTACATGGTACGGAACCCTAAAAACATAATAAAATAAATATTTATAAGTAACATAACTTACATATTTCAAAAGATATGTAAATTTGTTGTAAGATCAAAAAACATTCTTCATTAATAAAATAACAATAAATGTAGCAACAGCAAAGGAGCAGGAAAGTTACCGAGAGTGTGTATTACACCTTGGGCAATGAGCGATGACATCAGAACATAAGCTCATTGTTAGCCTTGCCACTGTAAGTTGATAATTGCCAAGATTACAAAAGAATGTGGCTCTTTAATAAAAAACAAAGTTGAATGTTGTTTTAAAAAGTTAACCAGCTGGATCAGTTCAAGTCCACTGCTGAACATGAAAACTCTTAACAGCTAGCATATTATGTAAAATATAATAGTCAGAGACTGCTTAAAAGTGTTTTCTGTACATTATCCTACATTCTCAAAGAAATTAGAAAACACAGTCGAAATGTATTAAATATAATTATATCTCAATCCGATTTTTTGTACATCACAGTTATATGATAGTATGACTCGTGTACTAGATTCAAAGATTCATACATTGTTTATTGACACAGGTGTAACAAGACAAGGTTGTAGGGTATGTTACAGATGGGAGTGCGAATCAAAAATTCATTTTGCACTATATCAAATTTTACCAGAACAAATCTTAAACCGTAAGTAAAATGTGAACTGTGAAGCCGGAACTCCTGCGCGTGATTTACGCTACAAAATCCAAAAAATCCCCTCATATTCAACAAAATCGTTACGAAGACCGTGGCGCTAACCTCCGGAAAATTTAATTTTAGAGTTTTTCTTAGCTTGTATATCATGCATCGTGAACAGACGTTTACTATAAAATATGTAAACATGCAATGCTTGTAAATATAAGGCACGTAGGTAAATAGCGCTTACCTCAAATGCAAATTCTCGATGAACTTGTCCGTCGTCAAATTGTCCAACAGAACAAAGTCGGACACCCCGACCTCTGGCTGTGACGCCATGTTTCACACTTCACGGTTCACAGAAACAAATAACAAATGTTCACACACAATTTATGAGAAATAAATAGTGTGTTTTTAAATTAATGTCAACAAACCGTTAAAAAATAAGTAATGGAAACACATCCACCGCCTAACGCATCTCAATCAAACTGAAATTTTTAAAATAAATTACTAACAACACTGAAGCTAGTATTGCCAATATAAATAAACGTATTCCATTCTCCACTTTTTGGGGGCTTGAAAAAGCATTCAAATGCTCACGTGTTATATAATTATGTTTCTTTTCCTTTGCCTAATGTTCTATGGTACAAACAAAACTGCTTTTTATTCGTAATTTCTACAATATTTGAAGAGCAACTATACAAAATTTCAAAACTACATTTCTATTAATCTGTCTGGAATGGAATGTTGTCGCGCTTTATAGATGCTATTCCAGCACACTATGTAAAAAAAGTTGAAGTAGGCTTATACATTTTTGCATAAAGCTATGTCCGTCTTTTATAATGTTGAATGACGCAAACGATCACAAAAATCACATAGTGACCGCCGCCATTTTCCTTGTTGTAGGTGCGTCAAATGTCATAATAATTTTCATTTTTCTGAAAATTTATTTGATTTCGCCTTTTTTCTTAATTTCAATATTTCATCACCGCTCCGCACCACGCTTCAGTGAAAATTATATTTTTCTTGCATCGGCATTGCGATAGAAAATTGCAAAGGTTCGATCGTCGTTTCAAGGATCCTTGTGGTTCTACAATGAGTTGCGAGGATCATCTTCGTAAAAGGTAGTGAGTGATTTTAACGCCCACGGCATCATCAAAAAGGGATACAAATGCGAGAACGAAACGTTTAGAGTGAAAACTTGTAATGCGCTTTTGGTTGAAGTGAAGTGTGAAGAGGATTTGGTGGTTACTTTGATGGAACAATGAGTGAATCTCCAGGGGTGGAGTGGCTGCCTGCATATAGCCCAGGCCCGCCTCGCCACAGCCCCCTGGGGCCTATACCCCGGTTTTTATATGAAGATGTGCAGCCCTTGGGCCTTTCACAAGAAAACAATAACAAAGAATCTGACCTGAAAGATGATAGCAATAAGATCAAGCATGCAAAACCGGCGTACAGGTAAAGTGTTTCCTTGTTAATTGAGGTTTAAAACTTCCAATTACAAATGAGTCATATAGATTTGTCCTCCTTGTATTTTTTTTATAAATAAATACAATATATGTTTGAAGCATTAGTACAGTTCAATAGTATCTGCTAAAATGTATGTTTATTTGTATATCCATTTATAACTGATATACATTAGATGCTTCCTGGGTTACAATGTCATAGGCTATTTTTATATATACTTGTAATGTGACATTGAGTAGAATCTATTAAAATGCACAACATAACTGACAATTTAACATTTTAAATGAAAATGTTATGTAATATTATTAATGTATATTTCCTTATTGATGAAGATGACAAATGACATGTTCTGATAGTATATGGAGCTGCGGCCTGGACTTGTACATATTTCATTTTAAAATGTCATTATCCAAAGTTATTTGATTGCCATTTGTGTATATTCTGGGGCCTTATCGTCTAACTCCAACACCTATCGCGATACCTTTGAAAGGTATCGGGATCGCGATCGGGATTGCGACTCTTAAATGGTATCGTCTAACATTCTTAATCACAATCGCTTTCGGAACGAATGAAATCGGCGCTTGTTGTCGTTGTGATTTTTCATTATCCTTAGCAGGTAAGGCAATGGTCTTTAAATCTTACAGCCAGTTGTTTAGTTGTCTTAAAAGGCAACGATCATTAAATCTTACATCCAATTCTTTAGTTACCTTAACAGGCAATGGTCCTTAAATCTTACAGCCACTTCTTTAGTTATCTTAAAATATTTTTATCGCTCGTTTTGGTATCTTTTTTTTTACAAAAATTGCTAAGGTTTCATTTCATCTAATAACTAAGATAGCCTTGGTACCACCAGTGGTGTAGAAAGTTCATTTCCGAAGTATATATAATATAAATTATATACAAATATTATATTGTGGGTTCTCATCCATTCACACATAGCACCGTAAACAAGCAGCACAAATTATTATTTATTATCTACACAACAGTAGTCACCTACAGTCACCCATCGTAGCTAATTTTGAAGAGATACCATAATACTCGAAATTAATACAAAATAATTATTTACGTACGTAACGTATATTATCTTGTTGATTTTATTACTTATTTAGGCAAATAATAAAAACAATCTGAAATTATTGAGAGTTATAAATAAAACATCAATTTATTATATTGTGCGGCTGAATTTCTTCTTCTACGCTAGCTATCAAAATAGTTCTTGCTACTAATTCAATTGATATAACGACATTGAAACTAAATTAATCATTAAAGTTATAAAACAATAATAAACTTGCGAGAAATCTTTGAAAGATTCGAGGTCAGTGTTGAATCTTTCATTTGACACTTGCGAGTCGCTTTGATAGCGATTTCTAGTTGTCAAAAAGTTACACGGTACCAATTTTATGTCAAAATTACGATTTCGTTCATTCATAATCTTTCAAACTCGTGATTAGTCGCTATACCTTTCAATGACATTTAGCAGTCGGGTTTGAGCGGTGTGAAGTTCGTGAATCATCTTCAAACGTCAAATTCAAAGGGATCGTGATCGGTGTTGGAGTTACACGATAAGGCCGCCGGTCAAGTTTATTTGTACATATACATCCAAAAAGGAAACAGGCAAGACCTAACTTACAAAACTTAAAAAAAAAACAAAGATGTCATCAATAAAAAGGCTCTTGTCAGTTAGTACAAAGAGAATGATTTTGTACAATTAAAATACAAGCAAAAATATAATTCTAGTATTTTTCTATACATCTTTAGATTATTCTGTGAATTTTTAAATAGTGTACAACTGCAAAAAAATATTTTTGTTTCATAGGTAGTTTGTTTGACAAATTATCTTTTTATACTTTAACAGCTATGCAAGTATGATCAGACTGGCCATTAGCAGCTCACCCAATGGCAAGATGACTCTCAATGAGATATACACCTATATTTGTAATGCCTTCCCTTACTACAAAGAAGCTGGAAAAGGATGGATGGTGAGTTTAGAAATATTTTATTCAGTTAAATTTAAAAATTCCTTCTTATCAGTCAGGGTCAGTTGCTTAAAGGAAAGCCATTCGGGGTCCAGCTGCTATAATCCCACACTATTTTTATTACAAATTTAAAAAATATATAGTCATACTAATAAATGTTTTTTCAGATGTATGCATTTATTTATTTATTTTCTATTCTGTTTGATTGAATAAATACTTTGAAATATTCAAATAACTGGCTTACTTACACCTTTAAGTAGACACTACCTTAACTTACATAATAAATTCAAGTAAAAATATTTGTCTATGCTAACATTCAGCTATCAACAAGAAAAATCACAGAAAATTAAGAGCTATACCAAGCTTCAAATACTATACTAGGGTTAAAGTGGTTTACCAATGCCAATTACCAAAAAAGTATCAATTGTAATAAGGAATTAATGTAGTGTATTCTCAAAAAATTGAATATAATTAATAAATTAAGAATAATTTATAAATTATATACTAACTAGATCTGAATATTGGGTAGAATGCCCAGAATACTGGCAGCTTTACTCAGCTGGATAATATGCCTTGGTGGCATAAATTAATATTTTTATCTGTGGGGTTAACCTTTTTCATAAAATAATAATATATATTACTATATCAAAATATAATGTTCAAGTTTAACTAGTCTAACCTATGTTCAATCACTGAGAAGTGATAGGCTGTATCAAGGTATATAGTTACTTTGAGTAGTAAGTAGTGTCATGTTATGGTAGAATGATCTTTACTTATATTCGAATGACTGTCCAGTGTCCATAGGAAGCTCTTGAAAGGGGCCTGAGAGAGACCATTACATAAAGGAATAAGCTAACCCAAAAAATTATCTCACTCTAAGCGCATACAGCTTTTCCCATTGTTTTATTATATTGACCACCCTATGTTTTATTATATGCTCAGCAGGAAACCACATTTTGTGCTAAAGGTTTATTAATTTCCCATCTTTGAATTTTCCTGTTTGTTTGTGACACATTGAACTACTGGTATTTATGGCACTATATGTTTTATACTTTGGTATTTCAGTACTTCAGCCTACTTTTTTCCATTCATCTCAAATATTTTATACTACAAAATCACCTGCAACTTGATCTATGTGGAATTTAGAAATTATACCTACGGAACATTTTGTGTGAATAAAAATTTGCCTATGTCCATCTTCATGCCCTTTACCATTTACTAGCTCCGTTGGGGTGTCAATAGGTAACAAACAAACTCTCATTAACATTCATTATACTCTTGTGATTGTTAATGTTTGAAGAAAGAAAAAATCTAGTCTACTACAAAATTGAAAACTGACCTAGGGGCCGTTCAAGTATTACATACAGTGTGTGCATTGCCTTATGTGTAAAAAAGTTCATCACTACTGCAGACGTAATCACCGTCAAGACGCCCAACCTTCATGTCATCAACAATAAGTAAAGCAAAGACTGGGGGACCTACCTATATTGCTTACGTGATAGTTGATTGGCCCCCTAGTGCAAGTTGAACTCTCCCACCAATAGTTCCGAGCAATTGAAACAAACATATATTTATAACGTAGAAAATAAGGTCCATTTTCCCTACCCCATAACTAACCAAGGTTGTTTGATACGGATTTTTTTATGATTTCTTAAAAATAATATAAGCTTTACCTGAAAAGATAACTAATGGGGGAGTAAGAGTTCTCGAGTGGCAACCACATACTGGGAAAGGTCGGGTACCTAGTTAAGGTGGCAGGGAGACGCTGGAGGAGGCATGTGTCCTGTATGGACGTTTCCTTAGCTGATGATGATACAAGCTTTTCCTTAAAGGCGTGCCTTTACATGTACTTGAAATTTCTAAACTGTTTCTTTTCAGAACTCAATCAGGCATAACCTATCACTGAATAAGTGTTTCACGAAAGTGCCTCGCAGCAAGGACGATCCTGGCAAGGGATCATACTGGGCAATGGACAGTAGTTACAAGATGGCAGAGGTCACCCCGAGGCGGCGCCGCAGTCTCAGGGTATGGGCTATATACAACATATTTTAAACTACGCCTGCTCGAAAAGTACCTCCTTACTTACTATTGTTAATGTTCCAGTTTTGTTCAAAATGGTTTGCAAATGTAGTCTGTAAATGCCAAGAGACAAAAAGTTTATGTCGTAATTTGCAAAATGATACTTTTTCTCTACATAAACCGCATGCAATCCGCCTTATTTTGCTTTATCTGAATTGTACATTTGCAACATAACAAGCTAAATAATAATAATATAAAAAATTTAGATGCCTCAAGTTAATAAGGCGCTGGCTCTGTTACCTTTCATACTGGTACCCAACAGTATTATTAGTTTTATTTTAATTTATTAATTAATTTAGTTTAATGAATTTTGGGTTTTGCACATGGCTTTCATCTCACCTACAAGTAAGTGACGGTAAGGCTTTTGGATGGCAGAAGCCTCAAGCTAATTCATTTCATACCGGAACACAACTGTGCTATTAACACTGCTTTATGGCGGCAGACTTAGCTAACATGGTGGTAGCTAGCCAGGCATACATAGAAAATGCCCTACCACCAACCAGAGTATTGATACCTCCCTGGGTAGCCAACCCTAGGATCTCAGGGTTGTTAGTCCAACATTCAGCTATTAGGCCATGGAAGCGGTTAAATGACACTTAGTAGAGATAGTTAAGATTTGATGATGCATATTTTCCTTGTAGGTGTTGTATGTAGCAGTATAGGTAATTGTTAATAGACAGAATGGTTCCAATGTTAAGATATTTGACGACTCATCAGAAAGACTAGTTCTGAGTCACTTGTAACCAATCGTATCGCTCAAGTAAGAAAGTTATCCAAGTATAAGTATAAGTTATATAAGTATCTTGAACGACAAATGTTAATTTGCAGATGGCGCCGTACAGCCCGGAATGCAGTTCCAACAGCAGCAGCGGCGAGGCGGGCGCTCCGCCATCGGCCGATGCTGCGCCCACGCCGCCCGCCACCCCCACCACGCCCACGTCCCCCACCCTGCCCGCACAGATAAAGGAGGAAGTAGTCGTCAAGGAGGAGTCGGGTATGACGATATAAGATGATAACACACTACAGTGTGAACACAAGAGCTGTGCACAATTTATTATTTATAAGTTGAAAACGAAAACTATAACTTGGGTGTCTTCAAGTCGAGGGTGAACAGGCACCTTCTAGACCAACGCGCACCATCGTAGGCCACATCGTCGCTTACCATCAGGTGAGATCGTGGCCAAGCGTTGATCTATACTTTGTAAAAAAAAAATATTCATCTATATAAATAAAAATTAATGTTGGTTGTGTAATCTCATAACTCAAGAATGGCTGGACCAATATAAAAATACAAGGTTATAGATATTCTTCAATTGATTTCTAGGGATCCGTAGTCAAACAAGGAACACTTATAGTTTAGCTCTGTCCGTCCGCGGCTTAGCGCAGAGACCCTTACTACTAGAATGCTTTTCTACTTTAAGAAGTTGACGTGTAGAAGCTAGTAACTAAATAAACTGCTATCGTCAGGGTATCAGTACTTTATTCGCGTGTATGTCAAGACATTGAATTAGCAACAATTAATATTATTTAATTTCAGATTCAAAACACACAGATGATGCTTTAACAGCGCTGATGAACGAAGAGTTGATGACAGATGTGGACATTAGCAGAGGTAAGCTCTTTTTAAAAAAAGAATAAATCCCAACCTTGAACCAGCCTTCTTCAGCCTTTTATCTCCTGAATTGTCAATTTTGCATCAGTACAGTACAGACATGCTAGTTATTATTACAATTTTACTATGATTCCTTTGCTCAAAGTCACGCGGTGACCTATGCGTGAAATTGCTTTACGTCATAAAATCCGGACTCAAGTCTATAAGCTGAAGCAGCAATGGGCAGGCCACGTCACTCGTAGAATTGATATCCGATCCGGACCGATCGCGACCGCCCACTAGATGGACCAGCGCCCTGATAAAGGCTTATGTATTCGTAAGAAATGTAAAAATATGAGTCTTTTTTACTCGACTGTGCCAGAAGGAGGGTTATGTTTTTCGCGTGTGTATGTATAATTGTTTGGCACGCTCTGCGGCCTGAACGGCTCGATGTATTTTAGCTTGAGAGTGAGTGAGGGTATATCAAAATCGTTAGAAGTTTTAAAAATCGCAGCTAGTTTTTAAAAAATTTACTTTTGTTGTTTAATTGCGACTTGAAACGTTGAGGAGAGCAGAGGAACAGTTTATTGGTACTAAGCATAAGTTTATGTCCAGCAGTGGACTGCATCAAAGATGTATGTGACATTGAAAAATAAAATTGGGGCGGATAATTTGATACAAGCATTTTATTTAAAAACGTTACATTCTTTTCGGGTAAAGTTACAGGCGTTAGCAAGATAGATTCTGAAAAAAGGTTAAAAGAAAGTTAGTTACCATTTGTTAGTTAGTTGACATTTCGGTATTGAAGTATAAAATTGATAACCGACCATGTTTATTGACAAAGAAAATTTAACCTCCTGACTACAGAACTTTCAATTTTTGGTTTTACTTTTTAAAATTTTTGCTGTGTACTTCTGAGGGCCTAAGATTACATGGAAAATTTTGAGAAAATTTTTTGTCGTGAAAATTTGGATTTTCATTACGTTCTTTGTATAGGACAAATTGATTCTACAAGGTTGTACTACACATAGAACATAAAAAATTATTCGATTAAAACTTATTAATTCTCAAGAGAAAAATGAAACATTTCAATTACTATAAAAGCAGTCTCATTTATTTTAAAAAAAAAAAAACGTCACATAAGTACAAATCAGTCAAACAAACTTAAATTTTTTATCAAAATCCACAAACATAAACTTTCTTCAAGTGAGAGTTAACATTTTTAATTTTTATTCATAAATAAATTCTTACAAACCTCTTACTATGAGTTTTCATAGAGATTAACATTAGCACAAAACTATCAAACTTCACAAAATACCTAGCATCTTTGTTCAACTAAGACATTTTCAGCCAGGCATAAATTTTTAACAAAAATAAATTCTAAAAACTTCTTACTAATCAAATTGAGATCAACGCTTATCAATATAGTTATTTTTAAAAAAAATTCTTAGGAAACAGTACAAAAACAATGTAATCATAAGTAAATCTAGTTATCTAGTCAGTCTCATGAAAATTAGTAAAACAGTTCCTATTTGGTATGAAGCATAAAAAAATATTACACTTCTTGCAAAAGACAGTGGTCTTCTTGTCACAGCCACGATTTCTGCAACGCGACTGTTTGGTTGCATATTGCATATATGCGCTACAACCGGGACTCTCCATTTTTGCATCCAATACATATCAATTTTTGGATATTGTAGTGCCGACATTATTATCACTATACCTAAATATACTTTCAGCTCCTTTCTCGTAAGACATAATGATTTTCCTGTAAGTCCAACTGCTGTTCTATTAGTAGACAAAACAATAACGTCTAAAATCTGGTCATCAATATACTGTTCGAGGTATTTTACATTCTGCCACCCTTCACAGTCTTTTGGTACATATGTGGGTTGTTGAAGCTCCCTTATTTCTGGGTCAAAAGTAGTTCCTGTCCATCGATTTTGTATTTCATCGCGTGAACTGGATGTTCTCGCCCGTATTCGTGATCCACGGCGGACTCCTCTGCTAGCTTGACCCCTTCGGACACGCGATGGAGCTCTCATAGAGCTCACTGACAAAACAGGCGAAGGCGCCATTTCAGGCGAAGGACAATCGTCATCGCATGAGCTGTCTGAAGAATTTTCTGTGTGAAGTTTTGTGGTGCGATTGTCACTCTGAGGCTGATAACTTGGGTCATTATCTGATACATCAGAATCATAGTCAATATCGGAGTTTTGTAGGATTTCCAATATATTTTCCTCACTTAACACTGAAAAAGAAAAAAATATTCATACTATTGATATCTGACAATGTTCTACATGCAGGACATAAATTGCCTGACCTTATCTCAATACCCTGAATACGTTCTACCCAGAGGACATAAAAGAAACCCGTGTCACAACATGTACGATATTGCTCTATTTCCAAAAATAATACTGTAATTTATATTTTATTTAGTTTATCAAACAATTAGAGCAAAAATTTTGATAAAATTGATAAAAATTACAAAAATTAAATGGGATTAAACTTACCTCTGCCCGAGCGCACGTTCACACTTCTGCTTGTCGACGCCATTTTGCAAAAAAAAATCAGATGTCAACGTGTCAAATGACTTTTGTTTAGTTTCCTAACAAACCAATAGATGTCGTTACATGTTACTTTCTCAAGCAAAAACTCATGTAAAAAGTGTAGAATGTTTTTTCTTTTACGTTCTATGTGTAGTACGCAGGCGGTCACGAGGTTAAAGTTAGTTACTATTTGAATTTATTTTATTTTAATGCAAGTTGGGTTTTGGGCATGGCTTTCATCTCACCTACAAGTAAGTGACGATAAGGCTTTTGGATGGCAGAAGCCCAAAGCCAATTCATTTCATACCGGAACACAACAGTGCTATTAACAATGCTGTTTGGCGGCAGACTTGGGTAACATGGTGGTAGCTAGCCAGTCGGACATAGAAAATGTCCTACCACCAACCAGAGTACCGATAGATATCCCAACGGGGAATCGAAAACGGGACCTCCGGAAGGTCAGCCACGGAGGAGGTTAAATATTAATTGAACCGGCCATTAAAATTGATAACCGATCATCTATTTTACGTGAAACAAAAACTTTGTGTCCCTTTTTACGAAAATTGCGCGGACGGAGGAGTATGCACATTATAGTTTATATAGAGAAGGAGTGCAGAATGCTAATGTTGTTTTTAATTTTTAAATTAATTATGGTGGAATTTCCACCATTAAGCGGCCAAAAGTATTTATTAATTAAAGCTAGTGGCTATTTAAATGTAGTATTCATAAGAAATAACAGACAAATTGTTAGTTTAACATGTTTCGTTGAACAGAACGTCTGTGGTCGGACGGGGGCCGGAGACACATGTGCTCGCTGCGACACAGCTCGCTCACAGACGACTATGGAAACTTCGTGGTACAGCGCATAGAGGACTGCGACTGTCCCGACGAGGCGGTGTTCGACGAGCCGGCGACGACGCCCGCACCGGAGCCCTACGCGCAGACGTACTGGCCCGCTGAGATATTATAACAGAGGAATATGGTGTGGTAAGCCTCGATCGTCGCACTCATACATGAGGTATACGGTATCCGTGGCGGGTAATCGCGGAAGGATTGGACTGCGTTCTCAGTATACTTTTTGCTTATTGATGCAGGAACTTTGCTGTCCTTCAATCGATCAAATACTTCATAAACATGTTATTCCTAACTTGATAAAGGGTTGCTTCCGTAACTGTTATTTTTAGTTCGTATAATACAATACTAATTTATTTTTCCCTAAAAAATAACCTACATCGGAAAGATCGTTTTTGTATTTTAAGTATAAGACATAGTCACAGATAATTTTTAGACTCAGACTTATTTGTCTTACACCGTTTGGTTCTGACCACTTACGACACGCCGAAAATTTGAACGGACCAATCAGCACGCCCCATTCCCCCGCACACTTCAAAACTGTCACTGAATTGTGTGTATAAGACATAATGAACCTTATCCATCTAATCTAGTAGGTGGATGGTCAGTTGACATAGTTATAACTACAGTTTTTTTCCATCCAATAGAAATAAATTTAAAAAAGTGTAAGACTATAGAGCCTATGACGACGTCAAGCTAATATTTCTATGCTGAGTGCGTTACAATTTCAAGACTATAAGGTAAGTGTTTGCGTTGCTGAGATAGTATGATGTAATAGGTTTACGGTTATATTGGAATTGAAACGAACCATATATTACCCCGTTTTCATTTAGTACACATAGTTAAAAATGGAATATAAATTTTTATAAGGTTTTAATAATGCAAAAAGTATAGTGTAACATGGGCTATTACTATGTTTTAACATCAATACTAACAACATGGCAAATGCAAGCCGTTTGTCCTTCCTGCGATATCCGCTTACTTTACAAATAATTAAAAACAATGAGTTGATCGTCAAGAATCTTTTTGAAAAAAGATATTGACTGCAGTGCGTAGAGGCTTCAAAAAAGAAAGGTATTTTACGCCTAAACTAAATGTTGATTAAAACTCTAAAGTTTCACAAAGCTGGAAACATTTTGGTTCATCCTTGAGTGTTCAAGTTTTGTCATCTTATTACAATATACCGTTTATAGTTATTTATTTTGTGAAAATCTAAACACTTATATACAAACAAACAAAAAATAAATAAAACATATCTGCCAACACAACATAAAATAATGAATAAATAGTTGCATAGAATTAGCATGTAGTTACCTTTGCACAGGTAAAACGTATTATTATGACAGGAGAAACTGTATTTTTGTGCTATGGACCTTAGGACGTAAAGATTCATAGTATAGAGTCGTATAGAGAAAATATAGAGTTGAATGGCTTTGAGCGACACATCTAGCGGTCAAGTTTCTTGAACGAATGTATGAACCGATTGCTTTTTTAAAACCTAGCAATGATTTATTAGTTCGATTGCGAGGAACGAATTAATTTTAACCCAATTTTTGTTTTTAAATACAATTTTATTTCGAACGTTTCCATAAAGGCTTTCTTACTATTTATAAATAACATCGATGAAATATTTTCAGATCCGATAACAAATACATGCTTTGTGTATATGAATTCCGTAGGAAGAATATGACAGAAGTGCAACCTCCACTTCTATATTGCATGCACCTGTTTTACGTGGTCCATGCTGAGTACCTTTTTATAAATATTGTAATCGCTGTTGACGTGCCAGTTAGACTCTTGACCGCTCGTTGTGCCGCCGCCGAGAGTTTACAAACAAACAGATGGTGTTATTTATAAATTGACAACAATTTAGGGCTCCCTTAATGGTATTTAAATTCCATTCCATATAAAAGCGTCATGTATATATTATTTATAGATTACATGAGTAATTTTTTACGATTAATATTTTAAATTGCAGCAAAACTCGCGGTTTAATATAATTCGTGATGTATTGTTGTTTCCTTTGCAAATATAATGACAGTGGATTAATTTTTATTTAAACCGAAGAAAAAAATTCTCTGGAAAATTATATTGTTTAAATATACTTCAACATAGTATTCCTTCCCTCTTTAAATGTTGTCAATTGATGAAATAGACGCCTAATTACATTTATTGCATTGTGAAAAGACTGTTCTACAATCAAATAAATGTAAAGTACAGCAAAACATAAAAGTTACTTAAGAAAACGTATAAAAACAGTATTTGGAGCCAGATTGGTGACGTGCAGATCTCAGAATGACCAGTATATTGTATTAAAATATATAATTATAAAAATAAATAGAGTGCTAATGTTATTTTAACTTTCCATAATACAGGCTGTTGATTTAATGCTGCTATTCCTTCAGGGTGTGTAAGTACTCAAAGTACAGCATTGTAGAATTTTATAATTTATCAATATGTTATTCTTTAAATTTTCTATGGAAAACAACATTTTATAGATATGGAGCCCGTAACTGGGAGGTGATATTCAATGAACAGCCTGTATGTATACGATTAGCGATTCAGTTACGTTAATTTGAGTAAATAAAATTATAATAAAAATATTAATTAGTTGATACGAATTTATATAATTTAATGAGACGTAATGTAATTTGTATAACGCACTTATACGTAACTCGTAATGCTTGTTAGAACGCGTTCGGCCTATTCATATAATTTAAGAGAAAAACATATTTATTTTGTGTTGCTTGCCTAAATTATTAATATAGGGTGTCACTGAAAGGTTGTCCAATTTTGATTGTAAAAGATTATAAACCCCTAAAGGGGTTTAAGTTTATTTATATCCCTTTCAAACACGCCTTGTATTTTGAAAATAGTGTAGTCCTAACCTAATCATTGTATCATTCGTTTTGGAGTTGTGTTAATAACGCACTTTATCGCGATATTCGGAGTATTTCGGTCGTGGAAGTGTGCGCTGACCTTTAGATTTAAAACAACAACAATTAGTGCCATAATATCAAGGGGTTGGCATGTAACAGAACACTTAGTACTATCTCCCATATCTTATTAAAAATGTGTTCAAAAAAGTTTTTAGGAGTTATTATACCGTACATAATGTTAGTTGTGTGTATATAATTATATAGTTAGGTACTTGGAAGTGTAACGAGATGTATAACGTTTATATACTACTTATATTATCTTCGATTGAGATGCGCGCAGGCTTGGTATATATGACTCATACTTTGTCTAACGGGTGTGAGACGGGGTCTAGGAATGAAACGATGAAATATTTTGAAATGATATACTCTGGCTAGGATGTAGCTTGTATATATAAGACCTGTTTAGATTGTTGTTTATTCCATAATAATAAGTCGTATTGAGAGCTGTCCTCTCCCCTGGGTCTACAACGCCAAATGTGGCCTTTTAAATCGGCGATTCTTAACTACCAAGTCTCATACAATTTTGGACAGAGTATAGTCGGTATTTTTTCTTTTATAAGTTTTAATTGCAATTCGTGATGAAAATCAGATCTCAGAAAAAAGTACAAGATGTTTACGAAAATGAGAAAATTTGCCTATGAATAATTGACCCTTTCTATGTTTTAGTTTGTGTATTCTCATATAATTCGTTCGAAATTTAACATTCCTTCTTAATCGAAATTAAACAAAATATATTTATTTTTAATTATTTAAATCAGTATTTATTCACTTATATCTTTTTATTTACATCTGATTTCTTTTTAAAAATGTACTAAAATAATTATTTTTATGTGAACATGGTGCATAATTTTAGTTGCCATCATTTTGTTTGATAGTATTTATTATTTACTGTGATAATGGTTTTTTTTTAATTAAAACATTGTACATTAGTACATACTTAATATTTTTAAAAGGTGACATTTATTTCGTGTTAATCACAAAAACTCTTACGATTTATAAAAAAACATTAATAAAACGACTGGTATATCTAATCAGCAATATTATGTTTCACGCTTAGAAGATCGTGTTTGTGTAACGATATTTTATATAGAATTTCAAAATATGATTTACTAGCAGTTTGACCGTGAGGAAATCCTTTCTTACTGACTTTACCTGTCAATGAGTTGTAGGGATCTGTACTGTTGTACAGATAGACCATATACACATTTAAAGATTTGCACGAAGTAATGCATCTAGGGTAAAAATCAAGATGAACATTAATGATGGAATTTGTATATTTTGCGTGTACTTGGTCACTCACTCCGCCTAAACGATATTAGCGGCCCCGGATATGTTTTATTTACTTGTAATCGAAGTTAGCCGTTTACTCGTAAGTGTAGGATGTTCTACCTCTAAACAAATAGTTGATGTACAATATATTATAAACTTTTAACATAAATACTGTATTTTTATTTTCGGTCCTCGTGAATTTGGCCCAAATGGTCCTGATATTGAGATAAACGCTTACTGAGCTCGACGCTGTTCCCTGCTAACTTGACAGACCTATCATGGCCGGCAGTGGCAGAGCTGTTATCACACTCGGTGTACTTACTAGGGCAAAACTGTTTGTTTGTTTGTTACCTCTTAGTGCCTTAACGGCACAATCAATCATATTGAAATTTGGACCTGTCCCATCTATATTTCGATCCCAGAGATCGATGTATTTTTTCCACTCTGGGATCGGATAGATCGAAATTTGAGTATTAACCATGCAAAGTTTTGAATACTTTAGTTAGAACAAAATTGCCATGGAATGTTATTAGTGCTTATTTCATTCACAATTATCAATAGAAGCATTTCTGAATAAGGTAATAAACATAAAACAACTAGAAATCTGAAATATCAACAACTTTAATGATTGAAATATATACAAGAACAATAATTATAGATACAATCGTCAACAAAGATCCGACGCAGTGACCGATAGATCGCCACTTTACAACTTTAGACGAAACTAACAAACGCGCATACGAAATTATATTTACGAATATCGAAACAATAAGCCCTTGTAAAACAATGAAAATGTATACAGAGTGCGATAAAAACCATTATCGAGGAATCTGATAAGTTAAATATTCCGATAGCCAAATAAAAAAATCGATATAGCGACTGAATACTTTTGTAAACTTGATTTTTATCGCAAGTCTTTGTCACAAAATTAGTATTACTGGTAATATGAATTAAATGTTATGACGGTAAAGCCTGACTAGGATTACAATAATAAGGTCTGTCAATAGGAAGCTACTGTGAAAAAATGATAAGAATCAAAACTGTTGCCATTACATACAAGTATCAGAAATTAATTCCAACGAAATTCCGCAACATGTCGGCACCTCATATATTCCTGCCGTGGTAGCATGACAGAGCGGGTAATATATCATCGTCAAATCGTATATCTAAAATTTAACCCACTCTCATGCCACCCCGGTTGGTCAGGCTTTAAATTAATCCGTATCTTACTAATCTGAGGACTGGAGGACATTACAAACCCCTCACTCGCACGCTCCATCGCCTTTCGACGCTAAGGCACGAGAAACTGCACTTACGTGACTCATAAGTCCTCAATTAATAACTAAAAATAATATATATAAAAACAATGGTTGAACACAACTTTCTAATGAAATATATAAATGTATCTCAAATATGGTGTATTTTACATTATAATACATTAAAATTTTGTCCTCTTACTTAATAATATTTATATAAGGGTTTTTATAAGCTTTGCTTCAACTTTAATAATATTTTTCGTTGTATCCGTGTAAACTGAACAACATCAGAATTTCTAAAATCAAAACGCTAATATCAACTGGCTAAGAAATTTAAAAAGTGTACTTTTAAATTTAATTAATTATACTGTATATAAAGTGTAAAGCGAAGGCCTCCGAATTGCACATGATTATAATATTTTGTAATTTTCATATCCGTATTTAACTCAGATCTTAACTAAAACCATATTGGCATTGCTTATTGTCTTTCGAAGCAAGATGAAACTGTATAAAACTTGAAGTCTACGGGGTTGTATGTAAAAATGCAGACTATGTAAAACAAACAAATTGTCTATAAGTTAATATTAAAGAAAGCTGAAGGGTTTAAGATATTGTTCAACAGTTTTACAAACACCATGGCTAAGTTATAGCGTATCATCATAACATTATTGCTATTTTCTATATTTTAACAATGACAATAGCTATTTGGTATGGTCCAAAAGCGGAATTACTGGCTAAAATCGCACGTATTCTATACAAAAAATAACACAATAATTATGAAAAAATAAAATAATAATTTAATATAAGCTAAAAAAAATCGCCACCGACAGTTCGCGGGGAAGTAAAAAATTTACATATTCACAGCCCTAACGACACCCATTGGACACTTCTAGTGTGAATTGACAGATATATATACTATACATGCAGGCTATAGACGACCGACCAAACATAGCGGGAATTCCTCTGACGGTTCAGGCTTATTTACTGGAGCGCTGTCGCTATATTTCAAGGAATCCCTGCGCTGGATTACACTGCGCATTTGTGAGGGTTAACAATACGACGTGAGATAAGGACCTATGGAGTAGTTCCTATTTGTTCATCGAGGCTGTGACGTCATAGAACCGTTAAATATTCGAACTGATACAGTACTCGCACACTATGTTTGCCCCTCTGAAGTTAGCTACAAAAGGCTGCGAAGTATCAATTTATTAAAGTATAAATGGGAGGCAAGTTATCGGGAGGAAATAAGTGTTCTAGTGTTGTAAATCATCTAGGGATAGTTATCGAAAATAATACGCATACATTCCGACTGTACATGTGCGATATTATGTAGAACCTAACTTCAGAGGGGCAAACGTAGCGTGCGAGTCTTTCTTTAGTCTTAGTCTCTTCCCGAAATGTTCTATAAAATATATAAGAAATTACTGAAAGATATGTTAATTCATAGAACAAGGTAAAAAGTGGTTCTATTTAGTCACAGAATAAACGGGAAGCGCTTAAAATCGCAGCTAGCAAAATGGTGTGAGAGATCCGTCGCTTTTTAGCTTGCAATGAAAGCTTGATTGATAATACAATAGACTTTCATCAACCAATATGCAAAGTTTAAAATAACTAGTGTTGAATCCTATATCTTCGTCTCTCATGGTCTATACTGACAGTTTCAATTATTTATTGACTTTCTTAAGTTTTAATTCGTCGTCTGTCGAATAAAATACACAATGGCGATTTGGCACCAGTTATTTTAAACATTATTTACAAGCCCCTAAAATTACACATGTTTTTGCGTAATCCTTTCCTTCAAATTTAGAAATAACATCAATGGTGACTTCATGACTTTGTAACATTCCATTCATGATAAAACGTAATTTTGGTTGCATATAAGCAATTAATTCACATATATAACGATACACTCGTTTTATACAAACAGTGACACTAGCGTAAACAAACAACAAATTTTTAAATTTATTTTTCCATGAGCAAAATTACATTTAATTTTTTTTAAACAATTTTGTTATTAATTCTTATGCCTGAAATGTTGACAATCAGGAAAGCTTTATTTAGGCTATGATGTTAATTTCATATTTTTCTATGTTTAAATCCCTATTTTATTTAACTATGTTTTCCGCTACATCATCGCAAATTTAACGATTTTGAATCGATTGGAGTTCCTTCTTGCATATTTCACTCCATGTTTTATTTCGATATCCTGTAACAAATAGTAAATTATTTCAGGAGCTATGAGGCTTTTAAACAATGTACATTTAATCAAATACGTTAATTGCCTATAATTGTACACAACTTACTATAACGTCCTTAATTACCTAGAATATTTAAGTATGCCTCTTCCAAATAATTTTTACTAGGCCCAAGTTCTGATACATTATAACATTTTTAAATAGTTGTTACTTGCCCTTTATCAAGCTAATGAGGCGTTAGGTCGGTAGCCTTTCATATCGAAACACAAGTGCTGTCAACACTGCTGTTTAGCGGCAGACTTAAGTAGCATGGAGGTAGCTAGCCAGGGGGACATAGAAAATGCCCTACGAGCAAACAGTACCGATGGGGATACTGGGGATCGAATGTAGAACCTCCATTTTGTTAGTACAACAAAAAAATTCCTATATGATTTAGCTTATTTTGAATGATTTGCCACTAAATTCAAACTAAGTCATATAGCGGCATATTATTGGAAAGTCTGACGTGGCGATATACTATAGCTGATTAAAAACGTTCTAAATGCGAAAGTAACTCTGTCTCTCCATCTGTTGGTTGTCTTTCACGACTGAACGGCTGGACCGATTGTGACTAAATTTGTAATACACGTATCTTATGTGATGGAGAGGGACATGAAACACGTTTTACCCCGCGGAGGCTAACAAACCTGTGTCTGGTGGTTCAGAGAGAGTCGCGGTGCCACACCCACGTGCGCTTGGTGTGGTCGAACCTGTGCGCGAGCCACTGCGCCTGCAGCAGCTCCAGGCGGTCCTGGCTCAGGTACAGAGGCTTGCCGCGTCTGAAAATAAAAACAACGTCAGCTACCTGTTCACGGCTAGGTTATTATATATGTGCAGTATTTGGTGTAAAATACACACTTACAATCTACAGCATCATTGTCAAATTATAAACCCTTAGCACATTTTAAAAATGGAAGTATAATTTCCACCGTCAAACAGCAGCGACAAAAATAACATAGTATTTAATAATGAAGTTTCCATTTATTAAATCACATTCATACAAAGCTTTAAATAGTTTTCTTTTCTTTCAATAATTATGTTATTATCTTCCTAAATAACAAAATTAATTACGATACAATTTCCTTCAGTTATCAAATTGTTGTAGCGTGACGTCACAAGTATCGCCGGTTCTAATGGAACCGTCTCACTCCCACACAGCGGGCTGCGAAACTTATGATGTGACACCCCGCAGCGGCAACAATTCTTAGTTCTTGTGTCACTGGAAACTTCCTTATTACATACGCCCCCTACGCCCATATTGTTACTTTTATGCCCATATTGTTTAATGTAGATTTGATGCCAAGCTATGCAAGAAATGGTGTGTAAAAAAACCATTCATTGACCAATATAAAATATCTAGTATGTATGTTGTTGGTTGTTACTTACTTGAGGTCTCGGTCCTCTTCGTCGTAGTCGTCCAGATACAGGGAGCCCCACAGACACGCGCGACGACCGCGGATTACGATTATGTACGTCGACGTCACAACGAGGAATATACCCGTCCCGCCGCCGCACTCCATCGCGTGCTGAACACAACATACAATCAACGGTTAACTAGATTATTATAAAAAATATATATTTAAAATTGTTTTAAAATAATTCATCAAAGACGGCAAAAGTCTACAGGGACATGAGTTTCCCCCATAAAGCGCCACATCGCACTTTTTATGAGATTTTTATTGCCACCGTAGCCATGTGACATCAGCTTTAGAATGTCATCCCGCGGGTGCCGTAAAAGGCGACTAATGATTTTTTAAAGAATATGGTCAGCAGCCCAACTAATGTATCAATACTATGTTATGCCGAACATCAATCTACCTGCCTAATGTGTTGCATTAGCAAATCTCTGCATAGAAAGTTCGACGTGGCGATCTGTGAGCGAGGCTCATTGAGGGTAGTTAATCTGTGAATACAGGATTTTCAAAAATAGATAAAGTTGATTAAAACGTGAACGAAACTTCTCTAAAATAATGTGTAACTGGAAATTATTTATTATATTATATGTACTAGTATTTGATTTTTTTTTAAAACTACGCAACTGCGAATCGATTTTTACCGCATCAAAAATCGGTCCATCCGTTGTTATGTGTTGTTTGTTACCTGTACAGCCTCGGCGACCTGGTGCTGCCTGCAGCACGGCTGCTTGAGACACACGAGCGTGCCGCACAAGAGGCACACGGAGGCCTCCTTGGGCACGGCGCCGCACTGCAGGCATACGCGCTCGTGGTAGTACGTGAACAGGCGGTCGTAGTCGCGGGGCAGGGCGAGCAGCGCCGGCTGGGACCACTCCACGTGCAACGAACGGAGCAGGCGACGCACCTGAACAACAGCATTATACGAGGGTCAAGTAAAAAATAAGGTTCCCACATTTTTTCTGGTGTAACGCATTTTTTATTATAATCGAGGAGTACACCATCTGAAAGCTTGTACTTTAAACTATTTTTCTACATAGTCGCCAGATTTTTCTATACATTTTTGCTGACGAGTTATCCACTTTTGAAAACCCTCTTCGAAGAACTCCGCCGCCAGGCCGTTGAGGAAGTTTGTGACCGCTTCCTGTACCTCTTCGTCCGATCTGAAGCGACCTTGCGATAACCCAGTTTTTCCGTCAAAACGTTGTCAATTGTTTTTTCACAGACTTCAGGAACAGGAAGCCAGCTCCCGAAGCGTTACTCGCCGATCCTCGAGGAGAATGCGCTCGATCTTCGCCACGACTTCGTCGGATACCGATGGCCTCCCGCTCCTTTCCTCGTCGTGGACGTCTGTGCGTCCTTCGGAGAACTCCCTACACCATTTGCGGACGTGTTGAACGCTGATGCAAGCTTCGCCATACACTTCTTGCAACTGCCTATGAATTTCAATAGGTTTTACCTTTTTTGCGTGTAAAAAACGGATAACTGATCGAATCTCACACCTGGCGGTGACAGCGATTGGGGGCTTCATCTCGGATGGCTGTCAGGCCGGCACTGAGCGTCGTACTGACTTCGTCCGGGTGGGAGAATAAAGCTCGGGAACCAAGGAACACGGCGGTGTTGCCAGATTTCTCATAGCATGTCGCGCGGCGAGTGTACAGCGTTGGGAACCTTTTTTTTTACTTGACCCTCGTATTATACAACTATACACGAGCAAGTTTTCTTTATCGATCTCAAAAATAGCTCTCATGACTTTGAAAATGGGGTCGAAGAATCGATTCCTTATAACGAGCAATAATCCTAGCGCTTATCGCAATTATCGGCACATTCCGCGCCAATTTTAAGCCCAGCCCTAAGCCGAGATCGAGCTCGAGCGGACGACCTTAAGCTAGTCGCTCATTAAATCTTGAGATAGCTGAGCGCCATCCGCGCTCGACAAATGGTCCGGGTGAAGCTGTAGTGGTCGCAGGACCAACAGCATAAGTTCATGAGAAGAAGAAAGAATGGATTGGTCATGGTCTCATCTCTGGGAACTTCGACTTTTCATTTTGTATAGGTCCATGGTCTAGCAACTAACCCATACTCAATTTTTAACCGACTTCCAAAAAGGAGGAGGTGATCAATTCGACGGGTATGTTATTTTTTATGTTTGTTACCTCAGAACTTTTGACTGGGTGAACCGCGATTTGAATGATTTTTTTATTGTCTGAAAGGTGGTGCTTCCCGTGTGGTCCCATTTCAATTTGGTCCAGTTCTGACAACGGCATCGATGAGACAACGATATTAATCTTAAATTTGCCTTAATAAAAGTAGACTAGGATAAAAGACGAATAAAAGTAGTAGTAGAAAAGTAGGCAATGTAAGTCGGTTACCGCAGTTCTTTTTAAACGCAATTACTTGTGTTCGCTACGATCGAAGCTCGGCCACCGAAATATTACGTTCCGTATTGTATAACAAGACCCCTAGGTATAACATACCACCGTTAATAAAAGCATACAATCAATTCTAATATTATAAATACGAATGCGTGCTTGTTGGTTGGTTGTTTTCTTTCTTTCACTCAGCAAATGGATCGAGGTGTTATTTTACACGGCGATAGTTTATCAATGGGAGAGTTACATAAGCTTCTCTCTCTATCGGTTAGTTGTTCTCTCTATATATAAAGCTTCAATGACTGACATCAAAGTCCAGCCCTAATCAGCTGAGCTAGCTAGTCCTGACTGACCTCATTTTTGGTCGAGAAATTATTTTTCGAAATTCCGTCTCTAAGGATATGTGTTTCAAGACCCTTAAGCTAAAACCTCAAAATGCAAAAACAACCGATTTTTTATATCTAGTCCTGAATGAAATCTCAAACTCACAGCCAGTTGCCCCCTCGCTGCCGCTTGCCCCAGCTCCCTGGCCCACCCCCTAGCGGCTGCAGTTGCCTCGGCGGGCAGGGCTCGTCCCGCGGACCACTCGCTCCACTCCATGCCGTCGGTGACCAGCTCCAGGTAGTACGCCAGACGGACAAACTCCTGCCGCGGCGACTGGATCTCGGGGAGCTCGCTGCCGTACAGGTGGTGCCGGAGGAGAGCTGCGATCCGAACAAAGGGCAGCAGGAGCTCTTGCAGCTGCGGAGTATACAGTTACATTTTTAACAGGTTTTCTTAACAAGGGATCCGCGAGTATACATGTGTATGAGGGTGCTCAGTCTTATCTCCGGACTAGACGAAATGATTAAACATCAACGCGCATTGAGGTCTACGTTTCATTAGAGATCATATATATGCTTACGCATTTTTTATGTATAATGGGTATGCACTTGGCCTTCATCTCACCTGATGGTATAAGATAAGACTGTTGGATGGAAAGCGTGTGCACCCAGAAGCCTCAACCTAACGAGACGCTGGCTCTGCTACCTTTCATACGGGAACACAACAGTGCTATTAACACTGCGGTTTGGCGGCTGACTTAGGTAACATGGTGGTCTAGCCAGATGGACTTAGAAAAAATGTCCAACAAACAAACAAACCGAGTACCGATATGTACTCCCACTGGGAATCGAACCCGAGACCTCCGGATTGTGAATCCAACATTTAGCCATTATGCCCCGGAGGCGATTATAATAACGAAAACAAAATACGTATTTTATATAAAAATACCTTTTTTATTTGGAGTACGAAAATAAATGGCCCAGAATTGATTGCTATTCTTATACTAAGGGAACCTTGAAAAATGCACTTCATTTCTTTGGAGTATGTGACTGAAAAAGGTTAATAAGCGCTGCTGTAGACAGTTATTGTTGGTAGTGACCTGGTTCTCCATGAGAGCGATGTCTGGCTCTGTCTCTACGGCGGCTGCCGGCGGCGGTCCGTCCTCCGTGAACAGGTCGGACCCGGCGAGCGCAGACAGCAAGAGCCGCGCCGCCTGACGCAGCCCCTGCGGCTCCCCGGGGCGCGGCGCAGACGCGAGCGCCGCGCGGCCCTCGGCGCTCGCGCACGCGCAGAACTGGCACACGATCTGGTAGTACGTCAGCGCGTACAGCGTGCGAACTATACACGTGAAGTGCTCTGAGAAACAATAACACAAATTATCCTATTGATTCTGCTCAGAAATGTTGACGTGCTTATTCTAAACTAGCTTTTTCTTGCGGCTCCACATCTGTTGACTTAGAAAACTCCTATATTGCCAAAATTCACTTACATTTGTTCAGTTGATTATGCGCAACAGAGACACAATAAATCCAAACCTTCACATATCGAGCTCCTTTTGAATCCTTCGGGTTCGGAACCATGTATGCGAGGAGTACTATCTCGGTCAATCAATCGCAGCAGAGTATGCCTTCATAAGAATTTATTTAGTAAAAGTCTATTTTATGGCGATATTTAGTATCGCATTGCATTCTTACATTGCGATTCTCTTTATTTTGTTTTATAAAAATGTGTTTACGACTGTTTGTTTATTCGTTAATAAATAAATAAACAACGCATACTATCGTGTTTACTTATCAGGTGAAATAGTGGCCAAGTATTGTTTCATTTTAAATAATAATATAAAATATACTCACGCATATCTAAATACGGTGGATTGGCCGGCGCTAGCAGCAGGAAGTGCATGAGCAACGCCAGCGGATCACGCAGCAGCAGCGGCACGGGCTTGGTCGGTGGTGAAAGTAGGGGCACGGGGGGCGATGCGGCGCCGGGGACGGGTGCGGGCGTGCGGGGCGGGCACAGTGCGCGCCACGCCTCCGCCGCGCCGAGACCTGCGCCCGCCGAGCGCAGCACGCGCCCGTGAGCCGCTGACACCACGATGAGGGGCACTGCAAACATAATTCATTGTCATCCATCATGTCATCATTTTTGTAGATCAAAAATGGCCACACAAAATGAGATCTAAATCGATTGGTAATCGTGGCAAAATTCTAGCAACACAAACGTTCGTAATCGATTCGTTTTGTTTTCAGGTAAATTTTGCTACTGTTGTTGTTTCTTCATCTGCCTTTTCTTCTATGCAAATCACTATTCCAAAAGTGTTGGTAGATTCTTTTATGTTTGTAACAACTTTAACTAAAAAAGTGATGGTCAAACTGTTTTTATTCGATCGATCAATTATTATTATTTTTACCAATGTAAGTTTACACAATATATTCTATGACCCTGAAAGGTGTGCAACATTTTAATGACAGCAGGGTGATTACAGCGGTACAGATCGGTACGCTGCGATGTCACCGCCCGTCTCTTAGAATCTGCCCTAAATCGCCTTCAGTTCGATGGGGTTCATAGTCGAGTAAAACATATTACAAGAAATTTTCTTTATATCAACTAACCGGACCGCCATGGCAGTATTAATTCCATGTGTAACTCACCTATACACTCGTTTCTGGGCTTGTACCGCGGCGCGGGATGTGCCTGCAGCGTGCCCCCTCTCTGAACTAGTTCACACTCGAGGTTGGTCCGCACCAGCGAAGCAACGAAAGTAAAGATAGCGGCCGGTGAAGACCCGTAGCGTTGCTTTAGTTTACCGCCCGCCGTGGCCGTCATGTCTTCCATTGCTTTACCCATCTCTTCCGATAACCGACTCGCGGGCTGAAAATAATTAATATTTTTTTGTTAAGATATGTATGTAACAAAACGATTCTTCTTATAACAGTTTGTAGTTTCATTCTATTGACATTTGATAGTTTTTCATTGGAATACATACATACATATAAATACGAAAGTCAGTTTCTTTTTTGTCCCTTCGAGTCAGAATGATATTTTTCTGTATAAGGCTAGTTGAGGGACCCCGAAAAGGACATACACACGTTATTAATTGTCGTAAAAAAAATTTAACAAATTTATTAATTGTAAAATAAATAATTTCCTATGCTATCTCACCGGGGACGGATGCTCCTTCTCCAGCATGTCCTGGACCTGTGATGAGAGCACGTCGTGCGGCGTGGGCGGCGCGGGCCGCTGAGATCTGCCGCCAGACGGGGCTAACGGTAGCACGCTGGAAACACACGTAACATTGCTTCGGTCAGATATCTACACTGAATAATATGAGATATATACATTTATCGATTTAAATAATTAAATATAAATATTTTTAATACATTAAATATATTTTCTGAAATAAGTACAGTGGACTTAATTAATATCTGTACGTTGGTACTATCAACACACTGAATAAGAGTGAGCGTAACATGGTTGTGAAGTCGTTAGTCGTGAACATTGAGCGTCTAAACATAGCCAAAATTAGTTATTACGACTTGACGTGGCCATCAACAGTTGCCGCTCACCTGTTAGCGAGCTGCCGGCACACGGGACACAGGAACTCGCCGCGGTCGACGTGCAGGTTGTGGGGGCGCTGGGGCGCGGCCAGCGAGCGCAGGTACGCCTGCAGACAGCGCAGGTGCAGGTGGTGGCCGCACGACTGCACGTGCACGCCCCCCTCCCAGCCCACGTTCACGCTCACCAGCCACGACTCCTGACACATGCACATGAACAGTTGTCAATTACAGAATACAATATTATTTGCCAAATTGTTCGATTTCTAAAAGAATACTGCTGATTGGGGCAAAGATTGTCTCTGATCTCTTTTCAACCAACTTCAAAAAAGGAGGAGGTTCTCAATTCAACTGTATGTTTTTTGTATGTATGTTACGCGATAACTTCGCCAATTGCGAACCGATTTTGATGATTTTTGTTTGTTTGGTAGAGCATACTTCAGATATACATGTCCCATATACATGTTATCGAAATTGATAGAGCGCTTTTTGAGAAACTTAAGAAAAACCCAATTTTTAAGGAATTTGAAGTCGGTTTTTAGTTCTTTTTGAACGCATTTCTTTTACTTCGTTATTACAATTTAATAAACAGGCGGTTTTGACGTTGAGATTAATTTAAAGTTAATTGGCCAACTGATACTACGAGTATCTTAGTTTGTTGTTTGGATGTAAGTGTGGCTGTTGATTATCATAATATATAATATTACATCTAGCTACACATAATACTACACTATCTGTATTACACAACATACCTGATCGAAGTGTTGATGCAGATCGTCATGTAGTCGGTAGTGGTGTGCGGCGGCGGTGGTGTCATGCTGGGCCGCGAGCCGCGCCCGCTCCGCCTCCGACAGCGCGAGCCGCGCGTCCCCGCTGCCAGCCCGTCGACGGTGACCAAGAACTGACGTAGACTGTACACAGACAAAACAAACGAGTTGCAAACAATGATTTTCATAACGAAGACGTTAAGTTTGAGTTAGTTTTCAGCTAAGAAAGGACCGTCAAATATGAAGTAATTCATATAATAATTTGGTAGATTTTTCCCACCATTACTCTCATGGATGATAAGTCATCATCATCATCAGCCTGGAAACTTCCACAGCTGGACATAGGTCTCCTGCATGCTATGCCACAATGACTGATCCCGAACCACTTGCACCTAGCGACTCCCAGTGATCTTTACTAGGTCGTTGGGCCATCTAGCCGGGGGGCTGCCTGGTACACGTTTTCCGGTATGAGGTAATCGGTTATTCGTTCTTAGAGCGATGTGGATTACCACTTAAACTCACTGAGTTGTCGAGGATGATAAGTACAACAAAAATACTATAATATATTTTAACCGACTTCAAAAAAGGAGGAGGACATTAATTCGACGGGTATGTTTTTGTTACCTCAGAACTTTTGACTGGGTGAACCGATTTGGATGATTCTTTTTTTGTTTGAAAGGTGGTGCTTCCCGTGTGGTTCAGTTCTGACAACAGCATCCATGAGAAAACGATATAAATTTTAAATTTGCCTTAGTAAAAGTAGACTTTTTAGGGCAATTAAATTCGGTTTCCAGTTCTTTTTGAACGCATTTACTTGGTTTAAGTTTGATAACAAGTCACACATTATAATATATGTCCGCACCTGTAGTAGTACGACGAGTCCTATGGGGTCCTGCGGGGAGGTGGGCGCGGTGGTGTTACATATGACACAGTCGTAGTCCCTCTCGACGGCCTCCTCCTCCTCCCACTCCATGCCCACCCCCTCGCTGCCCTCCATGCTCTGCATGGCAGACAGGAACTGTTGCTGGCGCCGTTGAAACTCACGCATCAGTTGTTGTTGTCGTTCGCGCGCTCGACGTGATCGTTCTTCTTTTTCTCGGCGTTCCCTGACATGGTGAAACATATAGCTTAATGATAAGTAAACAATGCAGTTGGTTTTTGATGGACTATCCATATATTCCTCACAGCTTGACGAAGAATTCGTCATATTTTATTACAACATGTGTCAGCACATTTAATACATCAAACGTTAAATTGAATATCTATAGTGTGAACTATAAAACGTAATTGAAATTAGAACTAATTTTAAAATGCTGATTATCAAAGCTCGCCTCAAATCGAGATAATTTGTGTTGAGAACTCCAAAGACAACATGTTTCCACTTGTATTTATGCACCATACGAATATTATAAATGCTAAGTGTTCATTGGTTAGTAAACTTAGTCCCAAATTATTTCAAAACAAATTGTATGAAACATGGTAAAGCATCAAAGGCGCTACTATCGCATTGTTGGCGCCACTGTCCCTACATTATGTATGGTAGAGAATGGATGTAGAATGGTGTAAACACATAATACCTCTTTTTTTTAAATCGCGGACAAAAGCTTGCTGTAGTACAACGGGATATAAACTCATTGCATCGGTTTACCAATGGCGGATAAACTAAAACATTGTCTATTACTCCACCAACAATCTACCAATACTGGTTTCAATAAATTTACGCATCACACCTGGCTCGTTGCTCCGCCTGTCTCTCCCGTTGGTGTGGCCACAGCGACTGCCTCACCCTGCCCACGGCGGCCGCACAGCGCGCGTCCAGCCGCGCCAGCTTGCGAAGCACCGCCCCGATGAAATGTGGACCGTCACCTACGTATGCATAACAATTTCATCATCACCGTCAGCTGAACACGTCCACAGCTGGACGTGGATCCATAGTGGGAGACACGTGTAACTTTCTATGATTATGTTCGATATAACCATCACGCTTAGATGAATTTCGAAAATGCTGCCATTATTCCTTTGCCAACTTTCCGGCACACCTCGGACATTGCATAGAAATGTCGTGACATCGGCTGTTATACACCATGCGAGCGAGACAGTTGCAAAATAATATTGCATACATGAAAATAAAAATATATTGTGTTTAAATATTAAAACTATGTGTATTTAAATAGTTCAGAAGAAGCTTGGCCTATAGTAGAATTATTTTGTCCGTGCTGTTGGAGTCATAAATCATATATCGGCCTCAGCCCGGCTAGGGCGGTGAGCATGTTGCGCGGGCGCAACGCCATTATCGATAAAAACAAATGAGTCATCGAAGGCAGGTAGTAGTGTCAGAAAGGGCCCCAAGGCCGACCCCTGTTTGGCGGGGTGATCGAGTAGAGGGGCGGTGAACCATCGTTCTGTTCGTAGTAACTATATCAATTCTGTGACTCACGAGAAATATACTATAGTTTTACGCTAAAACCTAAACTAAGATATATTAATAGACATAGGTGATACGATGCTCTGTGATTGCTTTTGGATTTAGCATTAATTTTTGTTAAAACTCTTTGCATGAATGACGTTCACGATGTAAAATAAAAAAGCACAGATCAATCTTATCATTATTCAATGGACCTACTATGGTTATCTCTTTCTTTCTAAATAGTTCGGTCGCGAGTAGAACAAGAATCTAACCTGTTGTGAGAGTTCATATTTACAGGTTCCATCTACCTTACAGAAAAAGTACAAATTACTATAACCGCCCTTACCAATCGGCTCTGTCGTGAGTGGCGCTGGTTCATCTAGTGAGAACGAATCTAATCTTCCAGACAGTTGCGAGTGTAGCTTCAACAGCAACGATATTATAGATTCGTTCACTGGTATCGTTTCGTCCGTCTGTTGCGTATGCAGTTGAACCTGTAACAAGAGTAAAGAGTGACTTATTATTCATGAAAGTTGCGAGATTATAATATAAGTCTCATCAGAAAAATCTAAACACCGTGCAAGTTTATATTTTGTAAGCATTACAACAACATACTATAGGGCTTATCTGAAAACCAGCGCTATGGCTACTGCCATAGCAGATGCTGAGATCAGTCCTTTTTGACGACACATTACAACACAATGCCTATGTACATCAATAATGTACTATTTGTAATTGTACGTAATGTATGTATTAATTGTATTTTTGTATTGTGTTGTGTGTGTTTTAGTTAAATAAATATTTTTCTGTTTCTGTTTCATTATCAGAAGGTGTTTCGATTTTTCTGATGAGAAGTATATTTTAAAATTAAACTTGTTTATTGCAACAAAATTTCAACTAAGTATATGTAGATCCCTTTTTCTTTATTTTATTTAAATGTGCGCCTGGGTTGCTCTTGCTCACCGCTAGTTCGAGCAAGACAAGTGTCAGGAGATACATCATCCACCCTAGCGTCTTGAAACTAATTTTATCAGAAGAATCGTATGATTACATTCGATATCATTTACATTGTAACATTCAATTGCTTTATACATGGATAGCGCCGTGTGAAGGTTGGTACAGTCAGGAGCAAAAATATCAACGCAACTTTGTACAAAAATATAGTACCATGGGAAATTATTATTTTTCTCCTATGCACTGCGTTGAATGAAACGTCAATTAAAAGTTAAAGTAACATGGAAAAGGAGTGTCAATATTTTTGCCCACGACCGTACCATGTTATTAATTGAATCTTGATATTTTTGAGCGTACTAAAGGAATGTCTAACATAATATGACACGGTACAAATTCGTAGATATTTATGGTCCACTGCCATGTTAGGTTAGGTTACTATTTTATGTGGGGATATAATACCCCCTGTATATAATACAGGGGGTATTATATGGAGGGGCGTGTAAGTACCTGTGTGTCGGTAGAGGGCTCGCCGGTCTTGAGGGGCGGTGCGGGGAGCGCGGGGGTCCGCGACGGGGACTGTTGTAGGGACTCTTGTCGCAGTGTCACAGCCCACACCGGTGGTTCCATGTCTTAAATTAAGAAAACATTCCATGAAGCGACACAAACTTTAACTTTTGTAAATTTAATTTTCTAATATTAAAAATTTAACATTCTAAATGCTAGTAAACGGTAAGTACTGACAAGGGAACATCATATCAATATAATGGTATAAGAAATGTAGTAGACCATTCATTCTTTGCCGACAGAGAGTGGCAAAACATGACTGTTCAATTCTTACTGAGCGACAGTGACTTCAAGAATCAGCCATATGGGGTTGATATGTCCTTTAAGATGATGGTGCCCTAAGCTAAGCCAAAATTTTAACACTTTTTCGATCTGCGAACTACAGCGAACTATACCTTGATAAACTAAAGTATATTATTAATTTTCAATGTTTAACATTTTCATTTAAGTACTCAACGAGTAATAATTCTGAAACTGATGGTGGCACTAGTTAATTGCAGGAAGGCCCTTTAGTTATTCGGTTGACAGTCCTAGTAAAGGTCGCGGGGAGTCGCTGGATTCAAGTGGCCTCGAGACTGGGCATTGTGGCATACCATAGAGGAAGCGTATGTCCAGCAATGGTCATTTCCCAGCTGATGATGATGATTCAGTTGCCAGAGAACTGTAAGTATATGCGAGCCATTCCCCAGCAGGGTGACGGAGTGCTAATAACTTACCGTATTCAATGGGCGCGGGCGGCGTGATCGGCACGGTGACGGAGGAGGCCAACGCTATCGTCATCTGCGTGTCATCCATGTCTGTGTCGGGGATCCCCTGTATGGCCAGCGCTTGGCTCTCACCGCTCTGACGACAACACACACACCACGTCATTTACACATATACATAACTAGAAAGTTGGCAGGGATGAATGAAAAAGTATTATCGAATAGGCTGTCAAGGTGTCAGAA
This sequence comes from Carcina quercana, assembly GCA_910589575.2. Classification (NCBI taxonomy): domain Eukaryota; kingdom Metazoa; phylum Arthropoda; class Insecta; order Lepidoptera; family Depressariidae; genus Carcina; species Carcina quercana. Next base: position 9,380,898 of record OU342439.1, read on the forward strand.
AGAAACATAAGTCGCGTGGTTAGTTATTTACCTCAAGAGCACGAATTTGTGGCGCGTCTCCGCCGGCATCCGACTGGTCATCCGGCACTGAGTCACCTCGCACCATCTGTACAAAGAGCAATAATGATTTAGTTATCTATGAAACTCACCGTTTCAACTACATACGTATAAAAGATAAATCAATTCAGTACGGGGCCGTAAATATTTCACATCGTCCTTTGTAAAGAGATAATCGGCTATTTTCAATTTCGTAAAGCGTTATCCATGTCGCACACAACCTATATGACGTTTGTTAATCTTGGTTCAAATGCGATACAGTGCAGTCGCCTCCAGATCAAAATATATAGAGTTGTTAAAACCCCCACACTTCAAATAATTTAAAGTTGTACGATGGCATCTATAGGAAGAAAAGGGAAACTTTAGAAGATTTTAGCATAGTGATTGGCCGCCATCTTGTTTTGTTTTTTCAAGTCGGCCGCGCACAAATCTTCGTATGAACATCGACAGTAAACTATTGTATAAACAAGAAATGTAATCATAAGTGGCCTAAAGCGGCACGTTTCCCAGATATTTCTAAGTAAATATATTATCACTTCAATATTAAGTACTACTAGTACTCGATATCTTGTTTTCTGCAAAGTTTTCTTTATAACCAATGTTCCTGAGTATGTTACCTGCTAAGACCTGTCATAATAACGTGGGTACCTTATATATTCATAAGTATATACCTGTAAAGGTGGTGGTACAGCTAGCGCCGTGCTGGGAGCACCCATGGACACAGGTTGTGCGGCGTGCAGACGTCCGGTCTCTTGTTCAGACGGCTCCCATTCTGTGTCACCTGGTGTAACGAAACTCAATTTATTATTATATAACCAAGCGTCGGTGGCGCAATGGATAAGGCGCGGACTCTCAATCTGAGGGTACCGGGTTCGAATCCAGCCGTGTACCTATGAGTTGTTTTTCAATTCAAGTACATTATCCGATTGCTTAACGGTGAAGGAAAACATCGTGAGGAAACCTGCATGTCTTGAACAGGCATGTGAAGTCCGCCGATCCGCACTGGGCCCGCGTGGTGGACTATGGCCCATACACTCTCAGTAGGAGAGTAGGCCTGAGCCCCTCCAGTGGGGACATATATAGGCTGTTGATGATGAAACTCAATATTATAGTCATCGGTTTACACAACCCTCTTGCATATTCATCTACACGCTAGTTATGGGATTTATTCGGTGGTCGGGCATTCAAAGATTGCTATTGTCAAACTGGGCCAAAATTCCTTCAACACGACCGTACTGTAATTAATTTTATGTCCTAAACTCCTCTGTCCATATATTTTTGGTGTAAAATAAAGCAGTATTGATTGATTGTAATATTTATGTATGAACTCGGAATTTATCAACGTGATAAAGTCCGAAGTGAAAACATACGTAGGGTCCAAACTAGGGTCATCGACACAGCTCGACGAGTCAGTGAGCTGAAGTGGCAAGAAAGGATAACCGATGGAAAGTAAGAGTTCTCAAGTGACGAAGTCGCAGGGAACGCTGGATGAAAGTGTCTCGGGACCGGTCAATGTCGCATACTATAGAGGAGGCATTTGCCCAGCAGTGGACCTTTCCTGGCTGACGATGATGATGTATTTATGTGTGTTCTCACTGTCAGAGTGGTAGTGTGAGGGGTAGACGTGCTGATGCTGTAGCTTGGGTCGATGCGGCGCCACGCTGGCGACGAAGGTGCGCGCGTTGTCGCACACCGCCGCACCAGCGAACGCGCTCAGCAGCGGCGAGCCGGACACGCACGGTGCGCGCGACGGGCCCTCACCCCCGGCCACGCACACGTCACGCTGAACACACAAATAAACAGCACGACATGAACAAAACTGGCTGTAAATAATATACCGTAATGTGGCGACACAAAGTATGATTCTAGAATAGTCTCGCAAACAGTAAAAAATATCAATATACCTTCAATAAAAAATAGCTTAAAAACTTATTATTAATTATATCTAAAAATACAGATAGTGTAACCAATTCATTAAAGACTTAGCGCTGATTTAAAAAAATATCAATATCAAAATTCTTAATCAAGACCAAAGTAGCCTACGTACTTCTCCATGGCATAGCCACGATGAAATTCGGCGGCAAATTTTCTCCCGGTCTATTATATGGTTACCATGGCATAGTCCCGCGACTTTAGGGAGTAGGTCAATAGATACTTAGTTTATATAATAAGTATGTTTGTTGTAGTATCACTAACGTTGTGTCTCTGCGCATGTTCTGATGCTAGGTCCGCCGCCACGTCTAGCAGGTATACGGCTAGTGCGAGCACGTGGTCCGGGGGCGCGTGGGGCGCGTTACCGTCCGGCTGGCGGCGGTGCACGCCCCGGTGAAGCACCGCGAGCAGAGCGCCGTGCAGCACACCTGCAACGATAAAACATATGTATAACACGTTTAGTTAAAGATTGGACATTGCTGGAATGTGACGCTCTCCCGTTCCCCGCTCACGTTAGTCCTGTCGCCTCAACACGGTTCGCACACCGTATCCATGCGTCGCAGTGACGTCGTCGACGGACGGATTGTATGTCCGTTCGTAATACAAAAACGTGTATTAAATACTGCGTATACTCGAGTTTAGGGTGGAAAAATATAATTTAATCGACCACAAAATTTGTACACATCTCTTAGTATCTCACTGCGATGCCTGGATATAAAATGCCAAATTCACCCGCAGGTACACTTTAGCGGCATCTTTTGAGTTCGAAATATAAATCCTTTGATTAGAGGCGGCGTTTGCCCGTCGGCATGTTTGTATTTAAATAATTCGTGTATTAATAACTAACAATAACTGCATCCCAACTCTACTCCAGTCGACTTCGACTTTTACGAGTAAGGAAACTTCTGTGGAGAAATTTACCAGCAGTCCAGTCGCGGGATAGTGGGCCTACTGGGAATACATGAAGTAGTATTTTCAAAAATTTGTTATAAATCTTTTATAAACTATTAGTATTACCTGAAGCACATATCACCCTAGGATCACCGGCACCGTCTGGTGGTAGGCCGGCTGGTCTGAGTGGCGGCCAGAGAGCGCCCGCTCCGTTCTCGGAGCCCGTGCCGTCGCTGCCACCGGCCGGACTCCCGCACTCCACTTTCTGCTTCTCGCGCACACTGTAATGTGACAGTGGGTTTAAACTGAATTCCAACTCCGTAAAAAAGAAAGGAATCAACTCAATTTTTGTAATACCTCATATTATGATATTGTATATGTCTCCGCACACCACCCTTTTATCTTTCTCCTCGCCCTGGTTGACTGGAAGAGATCCCTATATAGGGATAAGTCCGCCAATTCAACTTTTGTTATTGTTTTTAAAATGTAATTATTTAAGTTAACATATGAATGAATAAAGAGTATTCAAACAAACAAACAAACAAACCTTTTTTGAGGATTCTTTTTTATCGACAAATTTGGGGGTAAATGTTGTGATGTGATGAATACTTTCGCAATTGTGAACAGATTTAACAGAATATTTTATAAATAGGAAATATATTAAATATACTTCGTGGGCAGGTCAGGTACTGTTTGTCCCGTCTCAATAATGTCCAGTAGTAGTAGTACTATGTTTGACAGCGTGCATTATAACAAAAAGCAAGAGTCATCATCAACAGCCTATATAGCCCCACTTCAGGGGATCAGGCCCACTCTCATACAGAGAGGGTATGGGCCATAAGCCACCACGATTGGTAGACTTCACAGCACCTTTGAATTTCTTCTCAGGAGCGTGTAGGATTCCTTACGATGTTTTCCTTCACCTAAAAGCCAATTGTAATGATTTTTATCATTCGTACATAAATAACAAATTGGAACTCATTAGTACCATCCAGGATCGAACCCGAACCTCGATTGTTCAGACTGACGCTCTATCCAACTGTGCTACCATGGATTTTTTTTAAAGGAGAAAATACCTTACACTTTTCTATGTCCGCCTGGCTAGCTACCGCCATGTTAATTAATTATGTCGCCAAACAGCAGTGTTAATAGCACTGTTGTGTTCCGGTACGAAAAGTAGCACAGCCAGGGTCTGAGAGGCTTCTGAGTGTGCACGCTTAATATATCATCCAATACGGCCTTATCGTCACTTACCCTCAGATGAGATGCGATGAAGGTCAAATGCAAGCCCATCATTTTTTTTTAAAATTAGCTCTGTGATTCCGACTATAGTATATATATACTTACTAAGTAGTAAACCTCTCCATGGAAGCGTGGAAGTCTCTCCTGTGCACGGCCCGCCTCAGCACGTGCAGCGGGTCGTAGTACTGCTGCCACACTATCGGCTTAGGCACGAAGAGGCCCTGCTCTAAATTCTCAGAGCCTTTCGGAGGCGGACGGTACGTTGACAGCTGGCAAAATACATAACGACAAAGTTGTTAGTGATTTTACTAAGTAGTAAGTACAGTTACAAAGTTTGGTATCAGTTATTACATGGTTACAGTTACGGTATAAGTGTAATTGAGAAACAACCCCTAGCGGTCATGGTCCAAGGGAGCGCTTTCTAATAGTCTATTCTTGAACACCAGATTTAATTTTTGCTGTTCTCCTTACACAATTTCCACAACAGATTCGTAACGCCGGGATGTTATGTATGTATGTAACATGAAAAGAAACATTGTAAAATTAATTATTTGCGTTGATAGTTAATGTTTCAATCTCTTGAATGAATAGAGTAGTATTAATTTTAGTTAATTAATTTTATAAGATTGAGAACAGCATGTAAAATAAGGAGTATATTGAAGCACAACTAAAAGTTACTGGTATTCAATCCAATTCATTTAAGTACTTGGAACACATTACCGGGATGAAAAGCATTTCCATTCCTTTGGCTACGTGTATGTCAAATTTTATTACTATTAGTTGAGGCGCAAAGAAGTAACAAACAAACAAACTCAGCATGTACTGTAAACATCGGTTTGAACTGCCGCCAGAAATGAGTTCCACTCCTACCTAGCTGTACGCACGGAGTGTCTTTCTTCTTAATCCGCAGTATTCTCACGTTCGTGAGAGATGAGTTACGAGTGACTTTATAAACTAAGTCTTACCTCTTTGAGCACAGTTTCAAAGTTCCTAGTGTGCGCGTTACCAGATCGCTCCGGCATCAGTTCCAGTAGTTGTGAGTGTGTCTTGTCACCGGCTGCTAGCAACGTGCTCACTTCCAAACGGGACTGAGTCAACTCGTCGTTACCTACAGATAATTGTTCAAACAATTGTGAGCATGTCTCATTGTACAAAATGGACTTAAAATTTATTGTTCAAAAAACTAAACAAGTTTTTGTCAGTAATGCACTAAAAAAAGAAATGAAAATATCCTGTAATGACTATTTATAATTTTTGAATGTTACAATTGACTCTAAATCTGAGGGTTCCGGGTTCGAATCCAGCCGTGTGTTGTTTGACCTATGAGTTTTTTTTTTCTTCAATTCAAGTACATTATCCCTTTGCTTAACGGTGAAGGAAAACATCGTGAGGAAACCTGCATGTTTTGAACAGGCATGTGAAGTCTTGAAGTGAAGTCATAAGTCTGTATGAGGGTAGGCCTGAGCCCCTGCAGTGGTGACATATATAGGCGGTGGATGACTATTTCAGCCGTCAGTTTCAGAAATGACTATTACACAATTTTGGAATGCCTTTGAAAAGCTTATTTTTCATGGAATTTTATACAGTTCATGTGATAATTGAAGAAAAAACACGGATTTTTCTCTAAATGTTCTTTAAATACGCTCGAAATAGAAGTTCTATAGAGCGACACATTTTTATTATTATATGAACAGACATCGGAATTAAAATAATGATAATTGTGTGACCCTCTCCAAACTGTTTAAACATAATAAGTAGTGTTATTGGTAGCTAGCACTGGAAAATTATAATAAAACATATGCATACTCATTTAGATTCTTATTCTATCTGGAACAATCTTTACCAGGTTTAAGTTTTTTCCCGTTTTCCCTTTAAAAATTATAACGAGAGGAAAATCCAATCTTAGTAATTACTGTTGAACTTCGACTACAGATACGACGAATGAACTTTCTACGAACAAATAGCCATAACTATTTAGTAGCTGTAGTGGTGATCGTTGACATGTTGGTGATACAAAGGCTGGGTTAAATGTGTTCCCTAGCCACCTTATTCGAGACCCATGGGAGAATAAATGCAGTGATATTAATCTACAGCCAGGGACCCTAAGGCCAACACACAACGTATGAAAGTTTGAAGAGATTGGAAACAGCGTCTTCCTATGTGTAGTGTATACGCTATAGCACACTCACCCTAGCTCGTGTGGTTTGCTAAACGTGTCAGTGTCAATAACTGAGTGTCACGAAAGCCGTGGGCGAGTATGTGGGCATTGCCGAGCCAGTCAAGTAATGGTTAAATGTATGGACCAACTACTAAAACAAGCATTCTTTGATCACCAATCACCAGACAACTATCTATTATTATTTCCCATATATAGCGTTGTTTGTGTGACATATTCTTACCTAGGTTAGTTCTAGACGAGACTAGGATAGCTAGGAAGGTCAACAGTCCTTCCACCATGGCATCTTGTTCAGCGGCTTGGACAGGAGACATCGGTGACATACTCAGCCATTCTCTAACTCCAAACCTGGAAGACAACAATGATTTATTATTTACACGTCTGTTGTATAAATATATAATTATAGTAGCACCACATGTTATGTACTGTTTGCATAATTTTCAGTGACTTTGGGACCCTTAACAAAATCCCGTAAATATATTTTTCGGGTTTTCTGTCCGAAAAGCCAATTATCATAGTCTTACAAAATAACGAGCTTTAATAATAACTCTTGTTTAAATATTTACAAATTACAGATACATGACAAATTCAATTAATAATACAAAAATATTTGTAAATCTAACAACTATTAGATTTAATCCTTATCATTTTGTTTGTTAAAGTCAAAAGATCAAGTTCCATCTTTTATCATCATTAAATACATAACATCACATATATATAAGCAAAGGCCCGTTAATTGTGACTCGTTGCGATCTTGGATGGCCTAGCACTAGGATAGAAGCGTGTTCACAGAAAAGTATATATGTAATATACAGGCTGGCTATGTGATTTGTCAGTAGCAGGACACTAAAGTGCTTACAACACTGTGTTTTGGTGGCAGAATCAAACAAAGTGCCCAAAATGAAAGACCACCTAATAGAGTAAAAAGGTCACAGCTAGAATTAATATGCGCCCTGCTAAGGGATGGACTTCCCTGTCGAGCACCGTGCTTCTTATCACAAATCCCTTCACATAAAGTAAGGAGTATGGATCATGGCCAACAGTGGACTTTTAGGTCTGTTGATGATGTCTACTCACATATCAATGCACATATCCAGGAACTGGTCTGAGGGCAGGTGGGCCGCGCAGACCTGCAGCCAATATATGTCCATGTCCACCATGGAGTTGCAGAAGTTGGCCTGGATGTACGTCATCGCTTGACCCTTGATCTGGAGGCCATTGCGAACCCATATACCGGCAAGTATCTCGTAGAACAGGCTCTGTGGAGAGAAATGTACGAGGTTATTCAAGGTTGGGCAAAATAGATTAAAATTGACTTTTTTAAATATGCATTTTAGGTATGTCAAGTCCAAAATCGAGTACATTTATTTAACGGTCATAAGGCTTCCATGCATTGAGCAATTCACAATAAACTATCTCAAGTATTTGACATAATTTCTTTTTAATCTAGTTCAGACAATACTGACATAAGTTGCGGTTCAACAAGGAAATTGTCAATTTGTTGATTGTTTTACGAACAAAGACAAGTTTCACGTCATGCTATAAGCAACTATAAGTTTCATTTTGAAACAGGCTGCAACAAATGGCGACATGAAAAGTGTTCAATTTGTCCACAGTTTGGGGTACATACGCAAATGAGTTTAAAGTAATGAGTCATATAAAATTTATAAATATATAGCTCATTAATTAACTAGATACTAGTAGGTTTAATCCTATTATAAACCCTATCCCCTCGTTCTGAAGCTTAAGTTTACAACTATGGTTTTTATTATCATTTACTTTTCGTAGTGCACATAAAAGTATGTGCATTTGGAAAGATCCATTATATATAGACCCTTTCCAGATGCATACTAGGATTCCCCTATTGTCATAGATTACTTTGTATTTGTTACCTGCTCTAGTATTATGGTTTAAATTACAGTTGGAAATGACAATTATTTACCTCTCATTGTATTTTCCGTGCGTCATGTAAATAACGACCGTATAATAGACACGAGAGTGCCATAAAACATCATCGTATACCCGACGCAGTAAAAATTCTTAATAGAGTCAACCTTTCATGATGTCATAAAAGAGTTTGATAAAAAATTTGGATACCGACGAATTGAAACAGAAAGTATGACAAAGAGGTTCGTATTGATAAATACAAGGGAGATGGAGTAGGGTGCGGAGTGTTGCCGGGTTGAAAATTTTACCAACAAATTGGCACTCGATCGAAGGTGCGACTTTCGTCTGTCCCTCCGTATCTGATAGCACTTTCGCACTTTTTTCTTTTAAAATAATTTAAAAACTATTTTCACTTCACAAGTGGTAGAAATTCAAAAGTGCGGTTCCAAAATGAACCTTTACGCGTAATTTATGTTCCAACAAATATTCATAGAGTAAATGTAATTTAAGTAACAGATCGATGATTAGATAGATTGATCGATTCTGTATAATGAGAGTATTAGCATTAACACACGTGCGTTAGAGAAAATCTATACAATGTTAAGTATCTGTAAACTCTTGCAGCGAACGTGACTAAGAAACCGGTCAGAACAGTTATATGGTTTCGTTGAATAACAACTCATGAATGCGGAATGAACGAGTCCCAACTAAGCTGACTTGGGTACACAAGGCTCAATTTACAAGGTACTTACTTTCCTAAACACACAAATATTTTAATTAAATAAGTAATCTGACAAATATATGTACAATGTTTCCCGGGTATTTGTTGATGATTGGTAGATTGTAATACAAGTGCTGGCCACCCCACGACCTCGAGCGCAACAAAGGCAGTGGGTGTGCGTCCTCCGCCATGTCCGTTCGACGCGCGCGCACCTTTCTCGCGATACTCGCTCTCGCGGGCTGCGCGCACGCCTTCATCGACGACGCGATAGACGTTCTCAAGTTCGGGAAAGAAATCGGCGAGGAGGTACTGGCCTCATGGGACTTACTCGGCAAGCCGTTCAACGCCACAGGTGGCGTGGAGCTCCCCCTAGTCAAACGAAGAGAACGAGAAGTTTTAGCGAGACTGGCACAAATCTCCCGCTCGATTGAAAGACTGGAACTTGGTATAGAGAAGAATGGAGCCATCGCGACGTTACTCGCATACAATGTTGGCAGAGGAGCCAGGTTAGAGCTGAGGCTGCATGAGATGTCAGATTTGTTGGGGCGAGTAGCATCATCTGATCGACACATGAGGGAGTATGTCCGGCTTCAAAATGAGTTGGAGAGGGTCACGTTGGAAGATTTTGCTGAATGGTGCGTTTCCCATGACCCTGGTGCGTTGCCAGGGTTATTGGAACGGGTGCATTCTTTGGTAGTTCCGCCGCATAAGAACCTCCTTGGACGGGGCTTACTTCAGTTAGTGATAGAAGATTTACAGGTTGGTACCTTTACAAACCCAAGAGAAAGCTGTGAGTCATATTTTTCTTGTGCAAAGTTTATTTTTACTGTGAAGTTTTTGTATGTTACCAAAACGTGTGCCGATAATTTCGGTCGGGCGTCATTACCAGACTTTTTTAACGCCAAATTAATATACATTTGATTTTGAATTTTACATGAATAAACATAGGTGTAGGATGTACAGATAAACTTGCAAGTGGGTAGAAATTGGGCATTTATAGGAAGCAAAGAGAGTATCGCTATAGTGGTATAATTCATTGCGTGTTCCAAACTCAATATTTATTACGCGAGGGAGATGTTTTAACAACATTACTGAATACGAATTTGTTTCACATTTTTGACACTACGATACTGTCATATACACCGGATGACGTTTACAAAATATTGTTTGTTTACACATAGTTGCATTATACGCTTTGTTTATATCTGATGGCACATGTTTTCGGCTTTATGAACAGTTCACATTTGATTTTCGAATTAGAAGAACTGAAAGAAAAATATAACGTCGTTAATTCGGAAGGTTTATTTAAAGAAGCTGAAAACACAGAACATTTGAAAATAAACGCATAATTGTAAGCATCAATAATATTAATCAATATAATATTAAACTATGAATCACCATAGTCCGTTCCAAAATACTTTGCTGAATTTTCAGGACTAAAATTCGATTAGAATAATTAATATTATTATAGACCTAATATACATTTAAGACTTAAAAAAAGATAAGCAAGTATTTCTATTACACCCGTTGTCATGTACCTACCTACATCGCCGCTTATATTTTCACACGTGACAGTGAAACCTGCTTCAGACGCCAGGTATTGGGTCAACAATAACCCCAACTTAACAAAAGACAGATCAACCGACCAGACCCATAAATTAACATGACAATGAACCTAATAACAGAACGGATCCAACAAAAGATCGGACTGTGTGTGCCTTTGATTTGTCAGAGGCAAACCAAAACGTCACAGAGTAACTGTTCGCGATGAATCATTGACACTGGCTCCATTAGCAGCCTCTTGTTAATTAACCAGAGATAGTAAAAGCTATCAAACATTCTGGATAAAACTTCGTGCTTTGGTTCTGTAAATAAGGCAACCATGATTGGACCCAAGTAATCATAATTTAACGTATTTTTTCTTTATAAGTTGAAAAGTCAACTGTTAAATATGAACCTAACGATACATCACTACCACGAACGAGAATACAACGCATTTCTACTCCTTGGCAAGCGGGTTGGTGATCACAGTAAGATATAGGAGGTACTAAATTCAGTTTTAGAAGAAAAAACGTGCTACTTCCTCCATCTCACTAATCTAATAAAACTATAGTATTTGCATAGAGAATAGACGTGTTTTATGGTCTTTAACCCTCATGACGTCAGCAATTAAGTTTGATACACTGTAATACAACTGACCAGTTACCAGAGCGAATAATAAAACAGAGATAAATTATGAGGCCAGGCAAGGTTTTGCAATTTCATTCTGTTGATTCGATGTTTTTCAATGTGTGAGCTTCGCGCTCCATGAGATTACAAAGTATCTATTGAAGGACATCAAATCCTACTAATACAATATTACTTTTTAAACACACGATATTTCACAAAAACTCGTAACGGAAAAAAATGCACACGTATAAACAGAAAAGAATTAAAAGCTACTTCAATTGCCTTAAAAATTTGGTTTTTGTTGATTTTCTCAAAGAGCGATCAATCAATTTCGATAAAATTTATATGGGACCACCTCTGAAGTATTATATATCAATCAAAAAAAGAATTATCAAAATCGGTTCACTATTGGCGGAGTCATCGCGTAACACACATAAAAAACATACGCGACGAAGTAAGAACCTCCTCCTTTTTTGAAGTAGGTTGAAAATGGTCTGGAAAACTTTCAAATATACTGTTTTCCTAGATCATACCGTCTTTGTAATACGGTAAGTGAACTCTATCAACATTTACTGACAGATTACATCACCTGTGTGAACGAGGCCGACCTGCCATTGATTGACGCTGGTTACACCAATGAGAAATAATAGGAAGAAACGTACTAAAGTATATGGAACGATACCTTTTGCTTAATTTTTTAAAGGCAGTAATAATTTATATGCGACATGGAACACCTTCAAAAATCTTTCTAAATCGAAATATTTTCACCCCAAAATTAGGATGTATGATATTCCATAAAAGATATTCATCCCCTAATTTTTCACCCTCTATGCTGTTGAAATATTGTTTAAATGTTGTAAATAATACAAGGATAATTGAAACCGGTTCACGATCGGCGAACATATTGATGTTACTCACAGCAAACAACCAAAATCGAATTGAGAAACTCCTCCCTTTTTAGTCGGTTAATAAGAAACGCTTCTGTGACGCATGGAGCTATAAAAATAAATCAATATAACGTTGTTACTAGATAAATATAATGGATGCACTGGGAATTACGTTAGAATCCTTTAAAGCACCGTTAGAACGGATATTGTAAATGGTTTGACCCAAATACTTCAAGGGCAATTGTACGATAAGTTACATTACATCTAATGAAACTCAGACACGTTAAAAGGGATGTCAAATGTGTAATTTTAGGTTGGGCATGAAGTTACAAGCGGAGCGGAGCGAAACAGAGGTACACTCGAGTACAAAAATATGTATCCACTTTTGAACCTTGTCAAATTCACCTTTAATTGACATTTGCTCAACACACTGCATAGAAACAAGCAAGAGTGAATGTAACATGGTACATATTTTTGAACTCGAGTGTGCAGTTTTTTCTTTGTTTGTTTTCATTTGATGTAGCGCTAGTAGCACAGTTTTAAGTGAGTTTAACTGAATTGTGATGTGAAGCTAATAATTAACGCTTTCAAAAAGAACTAGAAACCAACTTCTACTGTCCTAAAAGTCTATAGGATTAATCTTCTAAAATGTTCGCCGTTAGAGGTCGAATTGAATTATCTGGGGACATATTTGGTTTATATTTAATTTCTCAAAAAGTTTCGATAAAATTTATATTAAGTATGTTCTAGCAAACAAAAAAGGAATCATCAACATCGATTCAGGCGGAGTTATCGTGTAACATACATAAAATACATATATATTATAGTCGAATTGAGAACCATCTCCTTTCTTGACGTCGGTTGAAAAGTAGCAATAAGGCGTTGGGTACTTTACACACAAATTCGGGTTAAATTGTATTCCATACCATAACAGACATTATGAAACTCTCAGAAAAATAACATTAGCCCATAATTATACATTTTTCAAATGCAAATTCTAAATATTATCTTTCTATGAGGCACTATGAAGAATGACTGCTCAAGAATGGAACTAAATTCATTCAACCAGGAGTCTCAAAAGCCAATGAGGCGCTGGCTCGGATAGCTTTGATATAAAGGTAAAATGAACACTATTAACTGTGCTCTTTGTCCACAGATTCAGGTAACAAGGTGGTAGCTAGCCATATAGTACATACAAAATGTTCTACCAAACCGAGTACAGATAGAAACCTAGCTAGGAATCGAACCCAGGGCCAACAGATAGTGAGTGCAACTGTGTAGCCACTAATAATATACAAATGGATACTATTAAAGGTGAATAGAGTTTGGATAACACGGCCATATTTACTCGCTACGATCTACTCGTAAAACCACAGCCCAACTGTAACAAGTGAGTCATACCCAGAGAGAGGGTCAAGCAACTTTGATTGATAACTGTAGACGTGAGGATGTGCGACATCAATTCCAACCTTTTGTTTCAATTATCGCCACAATGTTCACTATTGTACGGCGGTTCTTGGAATCGTGTCGTTTATAATAACTTTTATAAAGTGTTGCGGAAATGATGAATTTTGACAATCTAGAAATAGACCTTGTTATCAACAGCTTTGTGCGTTTCATGTGAATACAATTCGTAATAAACTGACAAATGTGATGTCATTTTCGCCAATAGCGCCCGTTGATTGGTCGAGAAGTTGAAAATGGCAGACATTTGTCAGTTTATTACGAATTGTATTTTTATGAATTAAAATATGTCCGGTCCCATGGGAACATGTAACCGGTATAAAAGTCAGGCTATATCACTATCCAGACTACACCAAAGCCCCCGTCAAATAAAGAAGTACAAACCAACCAACAAACACACTTCGCATTCACATTATTAGTGCTAGTTCTAATTAATTCGTATTATACTTAATTATTTGTCGCGGTGATAATTCCGGATCAATAATGTCACATCATTAATATAGATATTCAACTTACTTTACTGTCATAACATAACATCAATAGATAAAACTCTAATGTTATGTATTTTATAGCAATCAGTAATAAAATAGTATGGATTTATTGTTTATACTGATATTGATTTTTAATTATTACAGTGTTATTTAAACTGAAATTTATGGATTTAGCAACGAGAGAAAAAATATGTCAATATCACTTATTTGATTCGTGTATTTTCGGGTTGATTTAACTGATTTCGACCAATCATGAATAGCTTACCACAAAAATAATCTTTGAATTTATTTTTGGATAACTTGATTGGCTTATTTTCTATCCTACTCTAATACGCGGTATTGTTATTATATGGCGAACAAATTAACAATGAATGGTTGAATAAAGCTACCCAAAATAGATTGTAATTGATTTTGTCTTGGCTTATAATAACTTTGCGATAGTTAAGATTTTACAGCTTTCATAAATGGCAATAAAATATTATAATAGGTCAAAACCAAGCAACCAGTGGCCGCCGTTCTCTGTTTAGCGTAGCTATATTATTGGTAAAACGGAAATTCTGCGCTGTAACCCAAAGTTATTTAAGCCTTTCAGTTTTTTTGTGTGTGTATGTTATAAAAACGTGTCAGTAATTATTTAAAGCAAACAAAAAGAAAAAATTGGAGTCAAGATAATGACTAAGCTTCGTGAGTCATTTGAGATCATAGACATATTTTAAACAATATAAAAAATCATGAGCATGTTGACTCAGCTCAGAATGTTTATTATAAAGACAATATTGGAAACCGCGCCTCGTCTGAGTTACGTTACGTGGTAAAAGCTTGAAACCTGTTCGGAAGTTGTCAAGTACATTGCCACTGGATCGTTGAGTCACTTACATCTATCTTGATGATAGGTATCACGATTGGGTAGCTATTCGTAAAATTATGCTCATTGACAATTAACTTTGACTAATCTTTTCTCAGATATGTATGATGGATAAACAGTTTTTTCTTTTCACGATAAAATAACATCAAAAAACGAGAACATTGCGCTTTTCTGTTGCTACCGATGTACCTATTTAAGGTTTTTACGTACCAAGGAAGATTTTTTCGATATATTTCATTTTCATAAAAATAAAGCAGTGTTTTTTAAGTCTTTGCGTATACTCGATGCAGAATTAAAATAATGTGTGTGATTAGTTCATCGATTGTTTGTCAACTTGGTTTAAAAAAGAACTTTCTACCCGCACTCGTTACGTTCGTAAAAAGTTCGAATTTAAAGTTACATCTTTTAAATGTCCTGCAGCGCAACTTATTACCACTGTGTTCGAGAGCATTATTGATTTGTACAGGACGTCCGCCGGTTGCTAGGGGGTTGCTATGGATGCAGACGATAAAGGAAGCACGTCTATGCGTTATATCTATGTCAACTTATTTACAGGGACATTCAAGGCATGTTAGATTTGTTGGAGGATAAGGACTCGATGATCACAATCATTTCAGGAAAATAATCCTATCCTACTAATATTATAAGTGTGAAAGTTTGGATGTTCGGATGTTTGGATGTTTAGATGTTTGGATGTTTGTGACGCTTTCACGGAAAAACTACTGAATGGATTTGAATGAAACTTTACAATAATATAGCTTATACGTCAGAATAACATATAGGCTATAATTTATAAAGACATATTGTGTAAACTGTACTAAATCACACTTATAATATTAGTGGGATTACATGGGCAATTTGGGCATAACAAAAACGCGTTGCCTAGCAACCGACCATAGAATATGTAATTCGTATATACAAACTTTCGCGTTTATAATATTAGTGTGAAGACTTTTTGAATGTACTACGTCAGATATTGAAATTTCTTTTGTTTCTTTAAACTATTAGCCTACGTAACAGAATAAACACTATTTTGTACCTTATGCTGGAAATGGAGATAGATGCCTTCTATGCCTATCGAACAAGTAGAATAAGTACACGCGGACAAAGTCGCGGGCGGAAGCTAGTATCTAATAATAGCGTTTTGGTGCAGACAACATAGTTTTATTTTAACCTCGTAGTTACTGACTTATAAACAATTCGAGACAAAATAACAAGAAATATAAAAATAATGCCGTATGGAAAATTTAAGGTGCGACGTAGCTAAGCTGTTATGCAGAGATATCTTAATAAGTACATAATGTTTGTCTTGATCTCATAAGAAATAAGTTCCTTTTGTAGATATTTTTCTGTGCTCTTTGTAATCATTTCCTGTGTACAATAAAATCTTCAAATAAAATAAAAATTACGAAGTTACAGTATAGCAAGTTGAGGCTTATCGATTCCAGGAAAACATTAATCACCCTATAAAATTACCACAACGCTAAGCTTTGGCTAGCTTTGTTTTTCTAATGTATCCATTCTCTTATCGCTAAGCCAATAAAGAAATCACCACGGCCAATAGCGATTAGCGGTAAGCTACGATACATAAACAATGAAATATTGCAGATAAGTTCGAATCCAAAGTTAGATTGAAGCACGTCCCACAGCAGCTAAATGTTATGTTGATTTCTGTCCACGGTCGTTTAGATAGAGACTAAAACGAGACTAGAGACTTTGTATCATAACACAATGAAAAATTATGAAAAAATATTTGCGAATAGGGGTCAGTGTGGTATTTAATTATTTTTTTAACCTACGCAGTAATTTTATGCCGAAAATGCCTCACATCAGCTGATACTTTTCAAATTGCTGAATATATTTTTACCAAATATATATAGTTAAGAAAAACCACAAGGTAAAAACAACTCTTCTTCACATCTTTCACGAAAAAAAAGCCACAGCCACAGCCAGACATTGTCAAACTTAAAGCGCCCCAATTTTTGCGTCACAAGTTACTATTAACAATTTATAGAAACCTGTTTTCTGACAATATTTTTTTACTCAAAACTCCAAAAATGAAATACATATGTGATTAATTTTTACGGGTTTCGGATATATGACCTATGTGAATTTTCTTAGTTTTATCCAGTGAATTTCACATATAACTGTTCAACAGCAAAATATACACTATTTTAACATGCTAATTATAACTTTAACATTACAACAAGCATAAAGTAGGTCATTATGAACTTCTTGTACATCGCCTAGTTAACGATACTCTTAAAAGAAAGAAGATTCCAATTAATTATTATCATGTACCATTATGTATTCTGTGATGTAGCTTAGGAACAGAACACATTATACAACAAAAAAACTGTGGTTAGGTAAACCCCACTAATATTACCAATGATACTTTTTATACCAGAAAAGTGCAAACAAACTAATCCGCGGGCTAGAATTAGTAATAGAGATACATGTTAATGTATTACATCACAGCATTTTACTGCTTTCGGAGTTGACGTTGCAAAATTTTACTTATCGGTTACACTTGGTGTTTTCTCTTCTTAGTAATTCCACAAGCGAATTAAGTATGCATTTTTAATTCGCACTCTCCCCAAAAAATTAACTTTTCGTTTTCCTCGTTGATCGATCAAAAGAATGCAATTCATGAAGTATGTCACGAAAAGAAATAAATATTACAGTAAACGGTGTTTCCACATCCTCATATTTTCCATTATTTTGGTCAAACCGTTAGTTAAATCAATAGATCTGATAATATTATATAAAAGAAATAACATCAAATTAATTTCACACCCAAATCCATGTTACACACTATACTACTATATGGTCCCAGCATGAGGCAGATTGCGCGGGAGTCGACGTCAGCTGACACTCAGCCGTAATGAGCAAATAATAATAACAATCCACCCACAATTGTTGCATTATAAGCCTTAAATATACCACGGTACGAGTCACAACAATCGTACAGTTAAACTTGCAGATGTTAACTGTATTAATATGCGGGTATAGTGATGAGCGGAACAAATCTATATCGATATGGTCTTACTGTGTGGAGTTACGTCATATTTTTTGTCGATCGAATTTGTTTCCGTGTGTTACGTTAGGTTAGTATGTGTAGATTTTAGTAAAATTGTTATAAAAATCAATATTTATAAATCTCACAAATATTATAAATTTTAACGTAACTCTATGTGTATGTTGCCTTTTCACGTCTAACCGGTTGAATTTGGTCTTGATGAAATTCGGCACGCATATTGCACGTAGCCTTGGGTTTAGAGAACATAGGATATTTTCAGCTCAGTCAAAGGTTCCATGGCATGATTTTTGAAATTAACGCAACTGAAGTCACGGACCAAAAGCTTGTTATTGGATAAAAACACAGAAAGTACACAATTTTCTACAAACAAAGAGTTCAGAAAAAAAAACATTAAAAATCGACAAATTGTGCCATAAAAACCGCGACGCATATAAGACATTCGTAAAATTAACACACTTCAAACGATGAACAATCGAAGAGTTTCCCTTTCCTAAAGGAAACGTCATCGAGAACTAAACAATGCAATTTCATTTAAACCGAGAAAGGTTACTTCGAGGTCGACGCTCTTGTATGCAATAAGTTAGGTGTAAACCGGCCTCTTTCTTCCAGTCTTTGCTCAGTCGTCAGTCGATAGAAACGTGTGTGTGTAAAATGATAGCAAAAGTGAACACTCTTTTGTGACGATTATTTTAGAATATGGATCCAGCGAAATAACGACATACAGTAAAATATTATGCATTATTTTAAAAATTCAATAAATTTCATTGATTTCGTGTCTACGAAGTGAAATATAATGACTGTTCTGATACGTGTGATTATTGTTGTATCGATATTTGCACAATCGTGAGTATCGCATCACTAAATCGACCCCACTCGCTCCAGCGAGCGCGGGCTGGTTCCCTCGCCTCGCACACAGTCAGTCACAGTCAGTACATATCGAACCGCGACCGTGCGGTGTACATTTCACTTTCGACTCGTGTCACAATGAGATCCGCGGCGCTGTTTGCGCTGCTAACCATCGCTCTAGCGGGAGACCCGGCCCCAGTAGACTACATCAGAAATAAGTTCTTCAATCTAGAAGAAGAACTGTGGAAGAACGTGACA
Source organism: Carcina quercana (assembly GCA_910589575.2). Lineage (NCBI taxonomy): Eukaryota > Metazoa > Arthropoda > Insecta > Lepidoptera > Depressariidae > Carcina > Carcina quercana. Next base: position 9,399,824 of record OU342439.1, read on the forward strand.
GACCCATCGTGGAGAGAAACTGGACTCGGTGGTGATGTCGAGTTAACAAAGGCGTTCGTCGCTTTGGACGAGCAAATTGAAGCCGTGCCGAGGACTCCGCGACCTGCTTTGACGTTCTGGCTTTGGACGAAGGCGACGGAGAAGCTTTCGGTCATCGATGGCTTCTACAAAAACTTCGTGGAATTCGTCAGGAGGCAATCCGTTCCGGGAGCCGTGCCCGCCCCGGTCAGGGAATGGCTGGACCTGGCCGAGCAAGTCCTAATGGATCCGAACACGTCAGTGGCTTTATCTGTGCGAAAACTACACGATCTATTGGAGCACGGGGACATGTTCCGGACAGCTTTGCAGGTAATAAAGAGGAAATGATCCATTGCCGGGTTAGTACGCGTATCGAATGAGTAACGCGATGTTTACGGTTCATCGTATGCTGTATATTCGTATTCGAGGAGAAGGACAAAGAAATCCACCTGATCCGTTTTCGCGTTTATGTCAGTGACCCACCCGCACGCCGGGGTGTTTGTTAAACAATCCCTGTTTAAATCTGATTTCGAATAACATTCATTCACAGAAATAATACATGACATAAGCATAATCCTCATTGTGATCATCGCATCGGTGCGATATTACCAACAACACAAAACTTTTCATTATATTACAACACTGTTGAAAATTCAATTAATACAATAATAGTAAACAAAAATAGAATAGCATTTTTATCAGTAAAAATAACAATAAAATTTATTACGGCAATGCAAATCGCAATTACGGTTCAACAGGGTTGGAGATTCATAATTAGCGCATGACTTTTCAGCAATAATTATGAATCGTGTCAAAATTAAAAATGTCATAAATAGGCTGTGGTTTATAAGTACAATTTAAAATTGTATGCTATCAGCAAATCATAAAGCAACAAATAAATGTCTGTAGCTTCAATATACATTTATAACTACAAAATCCACTTTCGTGTCATTTTCAACCGACTTCAAAAAAGGAGCAGGTACTCAATTCGACTGTATGTTTTTTCGTATGTATGTTACTTACATACTTCAGATGTGGTCCCATATACATTTTATCGAAATTGAGCACTTTTTGAGAAAACTAACAAATATTCTACCTCTACGGGTGAATATTTATACGGCAGTTGAAGTCGGTTTTTATTTATTTTTGAACGCGTTAATTATTATGGATACTTTTTTTGAATCTTTCCGACAAACATTGGTCGATAAAAATTAAAAACTACATGAATTAATGAAAATAATAATAATAATCAACGTAAATAGTTAGATACGAATAATAAGCTCAAGTACTTACATTATGCAATCTAATGGAGCTGCAATTCTAAAGTCAATCCTAGGTTAGTGACAAATATACGTATTTACAACTGATGCAAATTAATTAAAACAAACTCTCATAGATAATATGATATGACTGTGCTGATCACGCGAAATGACAATTAATTAAAACAATGGTCTGCCTCCGTAATTAACCACTTGAAACTTATTTGTCCAAATGACAGAATTGTAAAATAAACTATGGACAATGACAAACTAGCTTTGTTTGTGAGATAAATAAGGCGTGCAACTGACTCATATATGACACTAAGATTTACCTGACTGATACATATAATTAATATCTTGAAGTTTGAAAAAATATTGTTTTTCATCAGGATAACATAAATAAAATACATTAATATTACAATAAAAAATGACACGCTCATTTTTTTTCTTCATAAAAAGGATTTATTTGAAATTTGATGACTGACTTGATGAACCATATGAGTAGAAAGTTAAGACGAGTTTATACGTATTAAAAGAATACTTGAAATCATACTTAATTTTTTTCTATTAAATATAACATCTTCATTCGATCTAGTCATAAAAGCAAAGATGGTATAATCTACTTTGCTGCTGAGAACAGAGACAGTCTCACTTTTTTAATATTTTTGAAGTAACTCTTTAAAGCAAAAGACTTTACATAAATAATTTGTTTTTCGACTTAAAGAAATTTTAAAAGTTGTTCCAAAAATATATATATTTGATAATGTGACTACTCAGTCACGCGAACCGAAATTAATGTAATATCTGTGTCCCCCCAGCAACATCCGGACCTCTGCGAGTTCCAAATGTCCCAACACCAGCTCATATACGACATGTACAACACTATATCGCTGACTGAGATCAAGGGATACGCCATGATGCAATTCTCTTGGATGCTACTAAGGATATATGGGAAAGGTAAGTTTTATATAGACAACCTTATTTATTACTGTAATTATTAATTAGTTGGGGCAGATTAACGGCTACCATGACATGAAGATTATGAGATTATTTGAATGCATATGGAAATACATTTATTGACGAGACTGTTTGTTTTGTTGCCTTCTAAAGACTGAACGGCTGAACCGATCTACATATAAGAGAAACAGTCGAATGCAAGGTAGAAGATTAGGAAAGAATAATTTAAAGACAAGGAAAGGTATAGCACATCTAAAAGCATAAACAGCATATGATGTCCAGTAGTTTCCTTTCAAACGTAAAATATCATAAAACGCAACCATGTTACTTTAGTTTCAGTGAACAATTCTTAACCGAACAATTTGCTACATTTCTCACGATGCCATTTTTCAGAGAACTAACTCCACATAAAAAACAATGTCATTAAGAGCAGTCAATGTGTCCGAAAAAGACGTACGGCCATTACGTCTTCCTTTACAACGTTGTTGACAAAGCTTAGTTGCTGTAATTCTGAGAAACCAAACGGCAACGTGATACGTACTTGAAACGTGTTCTTAAATGAGTTCAATGTTTTAGCATCAGCGTTTTAGCGCGTGCGCGTTGGTGTTGAGATTCTTTATGTGACAGAGACAAACAACACTGATTGAAGTAGCTCCATAGTGATCTGTGATGACAATGAGTAGTACAATACTCTGTAAACAAAGCAACGATTCTATGATTGTCTAATCACACTAATATAAATGGAAAGCGACCTATCGGTATAATATTTGGAGAGGTGCATATGTTACTTTTATTCAGGTAACGTGTTCCGGTGAAATAATTACAGATGTTCACTGGAATACGAAATAATGAGCAATATATCATGAATATCTGTTGTGATTATATCGAAATGGTTATATAATGTAATCCAAGCGATAAATGGTCATTCAAAAGTCGAGGCGGCGTGTTTCGTTAGCCCATGGATAAATCTTAATTGATTGTTGAAACAGCTGTGGTAACTATCAATGCGTTCATTTATTTAGGTCCTTTAATCATATGGTAGTTGTATAAAGCACATCTGTATTTTATATTATTTGTAAAATTTCGATAGATGGCATCAAAATAATTTTATTTTAAATCCGAGAGAGGTTGCGAAAACCTACTTACGTGATACATTTTTGTCTAAATTATTTGTGGAATCATGTATTACGTTGAAATGTAAAATTTATAGAAATAGACAAATCAGAACACAACACAGAGTGATGCAAACAAATACTTTTAGCTTCATTGTTTTAGAAATTTTTAAAGCTAAGTCACATTAGAGATAATAAAAAATTTAAAAATAAAGTATAGCAAGATGAAATAATAATCAGAGATTGACTTAAATTCTAACCAAATTCAGTGTAGTACATAGAGCAATCGGTCGTAAATCCTACCAATCGGCATGTCAACAGGCAAGTTTGTTGGTTGGCCTATTTGCCTATTGATCGACAGGGGGCCCTATCGACCGGCCCTACTGATCGTAAGCCAAATTTTGTCGTTCGTAGAGACCTCTCAATCTGGTTATAATTCATCTACAACCGATATATTGTATTTGTTTGTTGTATAGAATAGGCACGCTGTCACATCCGCTATTACAAAACAAACAGTCAATGTTATTGTTAAATTACAAACGCATCGGCTTACTTCCAAGAAGGATTTGATCACTCAACGCGCTGAGTATGATGAACACCTGGGTCAATCCATAATGTAAATAAACTGATCAACAATTGTACGCATTGCAAATAGATGAGTAAACACATTTATTTTATAGGATTAGCTTCCCTTTATTAACTGCGTTATCTTAAAAAACTGATTTCAGGTTTAAAGGCAGCATTAATTTAATTTTGTTTACGTAGTTAAATCAGTGATAAGGACGCATTTTCATGGACTTCTTAGCTAGGCGAAACGGTGAAAGTATTGTGAAATTGCATCGTCATTTTCTATTATTTCGAACATGCTTCGTATGCGTTATTGGACATTGGACCTGACCTCCTTTAAACTTTCTATTTTAACCCTAAATGTAAACAAATTAGTCGAGTAGAGGACAAAACAAAAATATTAAAACACAAAATTTAACACACGTCAAAATTGAAACCAACTTTTTACAAATGACTTTTTCTGCGTCATGAGCTAAACGTCCCGTCATTGTGCATGCATGCCATAAGGTATGTAACACATGTGTGCCAAATTTCAACAAGATTAGTTCAACTGTTTAGTCATGAAAACACAACAAGCAGACACCGGAACAGATTCACTTTCGAATTAAATATATAATAATTATTTTTATTTGATAATGAAGTGTAGGAAGAGAGTACAAAAACTGTACAAAGAATAATTTCATGGCATTGAATTGACTAACTTATTATTAGCGACATCGACACAAATACGAAATACGTAAGAAAAACACAGTTTGTGAAAACAGGAAAATAAACATCTCTCTAATGAAGTAATGATAAATACTGTGAATCTAAGATTTGAGTTCAAATATACAGTATGTGAGTCCAATATTAAGACTGGAGTAGTGTACTCGTATAGAAGTAGTATATTTAAATGTCACATCAAATTTTTGCAGGGAACTTCACTCAAGAGGCGAGCCTAACAAGACAGAGATACGGGGAGAGGACGCAGCAAACAGCATCTGCGGCCAGAGCTGCTTTAGCAATGGCCAAGCGTGATGTTAACAGATGCGATCCACCGGTACATAAGGAAGGTGAGTCGTTGGATGGGGAAACATCATGTCATCAGCAACAGTCCACGCTGATCATAGGTCAAAATTAGTTGGGAATGCAATCTGGATTTTACTGTACTGTTGCGAAAGAAGTGGAGGATGTTTTTGGGGTAGATGTGTAACTAAATTGTTGCACTAAAGAAGTCGCAGGGAAACCCAAGACAGAGAAAATGATAAAACATTGTTAATGGGAAACGGGAATGGAAATTCTCAAAAAAAACTCGATTGTAATCTGTCTTGTATTCTAAATTTGACAATGAACAGCCGACGACGCGGTGGCGACAATTCTGTCTCAAGGACAATTGCGAATGACAAAAACGCAGTGTAACACTGTTTACATTGATTCACGAAACATAGAATGCATTTAGAACAAGGATAAATACGGTTACCGATCAAATAACTGTTTTCTCATCGAAACATGTATCATGTGAATTTACTACTCACTTTTCAAGTCAGACTCGTATACTGTTTCTTTAAAATAATATGTAGGCTGTTGGTGATTACGGTAGTTGCCACTTAAACATTAAGAGTTGAATATTATTCATATTCTAGCATTACCCGATTAACGAAAATATACTGTAACACGCTTCCAAGAGCTTAGATACTTTACTCTCTTCAAACCTATTGATACCTCATATTCACAATTGCAGGAGAGACCTACGCCCAGGTTACCCGATTGCTCCAAGGCTACATAGAGAACGAAGTGGACATGAACACAGATGGTACCTGCAGGGACAACTGCGCCTACTACACGCTGGCAGAGAACCACGGCTGCTTCAAGGACCAGTTCTGTGCCAAACAGAGAACCTGCAATGGCAGAATCATCGATTGCCAGTATATCGATTCTGATATGTGGATATGTCCTGCGGTAAGCAATTGGTTGTTCTTATACATACCCTCCACAAATTATAACTATGATAAATACGTCAAATATATGGCCAGTGTCATTAATTTTCATGTTCTATTCAATTTAGGGTTATTTTGGTCAAAAAAAACTTTATTTATTTACCATACGTTATATATTTTAAGTACTTATATACCATGTGACTGAATTAATCAATACATTGGTACCACAGTTAGGGTAGCTGTAATATTAGCTTATTAAATAAGGCTGCTCAAAACCGGATTGACAACAAATAACTGTTGATAAACATTCGTGAAACTGGTGCAGTTTTATGCAAGTTTGATAAAATTGTAGGAGCCTCAATTACATGACATGATATCATGCATACTGTGCATTCATTCAACGTTGCAGGTATGCTATGACATACTTAAGTTTGCACAATCAAGATCAGCACAATATCACGACTTCGAATACGTATCTAGCGTAATTACACTAGGCAACAAGTATCATTAAAGCCGATGGCCGGACAGCCTTACATTCTGCTTGAAACCCATAACCGTCTAATCATACCGATGTATTATTATATTATACGCCGTGAATTTACAGCGCGATGAAAAACTATAGCCCTACAACGTACAATCATATAAGCTGATATAGACGTCTTGCATTAGCTGCAGAAATGCATATTTATTTTATCCTATAACTTTAAAGCCTAACATCCGCTGAAAAACCTTAGCCGTCTAACCTTATAATGTGATATCGGTGTCTTGCAACAGCTGCAACAACATTTATCATTGTTGTAAATAATTCCAGGGCCGCAACAGTAATCGTCGATACGAGTGGATAGAGTACGAGAATGGCAGGACGTTCGGCCGAGTCGGCAGTTGTATGAGGGGAACTACCAAGGTGAGAGACAATTTGTTTTATAGTGCACGGTTAACTTTATGACAGTCAGCGCATAAATAGATCATGGATATGGAACCATACAAAATTAAATTAAGAATCGCTAAAGAATGTTGTTAAAAGATGTTCGAATTTAAAATTCGAATAAAGCTGTAGCAGCAGTTACAGCTACCAAGTGCCTTATTGAGAATAAAAAATAAAAGTACTAGGTAATACAGCTTCCCAACAGAATATGAAGCGTTTTACGAGTAGATTTATAGTAAAATCTGTCAGTTTATCACGACACTGTTTGCTTTGGCTTATCTTGAGTCAGACATGCTCGGGGTCAGTAGATCAAACAGACACAAATACGATGTTTGCAAACGGTTTTACATTAACGATACATTTTTCCTTACAAATGTAACGCACAAAAATAACATTGTAAAGGTCATATACGAGTGCACAATGTGACAACACATTCAGTATTGATTTTTCGTTATTAATTTTTCATAATACAAAAGTTTGGTCAACAAAAGGTTTTTTCAGTTCAGTATTAAAAATTAAAGCACCTTTGAGGTTTGGGAAATATGGACTGTCTTTACCAACATTGACCAGAGCTAAGTGCAGGTGGACTCGTGGTGGCGCTGGGTGTTCTGGCACTGTTCCTACTGCATGTGCCTCTGTGACGACGCGAGCGAAGACTCAGACAGATACTTCAGTCTATGGGACACCACTTCAGACGTGAAGAATAACAAGTCAGTGTCTCTTTATGGGACACCCGCACACCTATAGGCATGTTAGGATGGATTGGCATTACTGGCTCGCGAACAGCTACAGGGGACTTTCAATTTAGAGTCCAACAATTAACGAGATTGTTTTAAAGGTTGACTTTGACATTGAAGAAGAATCGAATCGTAACAGTAAATAATCCTGGTATCAAAGTCTATATTATTGACTTATTGCAAAGTGAAACCTTTTTTCTGATTTCGAAATATAACCTCTAAAAAAACTAATTGTTGTTTCGCGACGCCTTCATTTTAATCAAAATCTAGATTGTGTCCCTCGCATGGTTCCTGCGCAGAATGTTTTAATAATATAATTTTGGTCCCAAGGTCGACTCCTGGTGGAGATGGAATCTCCTCCACTGTTCGTACTGCATGTGCCTTTGCGAGGACGAGGTCAACGATAGTGAGCGTTTCTTCAGCTTGAAAGAGGCCGTTGCTGACTTTGAGAAGAACAAGTCAGTATTTACGACTGACTCGGCTACTGTGGGACTTTACTAATTTATTCCATAGAAGATCGAGCTAATTAAAAACAAAAAACCCGACTGTAAAAAAGAAAATGGGGTTAAGCATAGCCATATGCCGTGAAGACACAAAATTGGGACTAACCTAAACCAATCTGATTAATCGAAACCAAGGCAGTATGGGAGTTAAAAGGGATGGAATACTAACATATTACCTTCATAAAAACGCCTTAAGCATTTTACTCTCCTCTTTCTTTCCCAGCAGTCGGGCTAATATCGAGCGGAAATAAACTGGGCTCAGAATACAGCTTCGCTTTACATCTGGGATCGCTTTTAAACCTCTGTAAATACTCGCACCATAATTTCAAGAAACCTGTAAGATATCTTCAATGTCCGTATAGCTGTTGGCCAAATCACCTGGCCTTTTGACATAAGGTATTCCATTTCCAAATTATATTTCCAGGTGAAAATTGTCTGTCCCAACTTGCAAAGCACAAATGGTACATCATAACATCTATATTTAGCAAGTTGTCATCGTTTGAAATTATTTCATTTTTGTAAATAACGTCTAGGGAGTTACTATTCTGTACGTCTTACTTTGTAACTTATACTTTCAGCTCGCTTTCGGGTTCTTTAATTCCAGATTCTTAGTCTATAACAGCATGTACATATGGTGTGCGGGTGTCCGTAATTTATAACCCATTTCAAAACCGTTCTAAATTCAAACAATACCCTTTATAAATTTCAGGGTAGTAACTGGCCTGCGTCTAATCAAGCTCGGTAGAGTGTTCCATTTGCAAATATCAGAAGGATTCCTCGGTGAGCGAGGGTCGATAGTACCCGGATCATGGGTGCCGGTGCAGAAGTTTGACCCTAACGACGCGGGCATGAGGGACGGAACTGACTATCATATGCTGACCTACGAACGGAGGGCTATCGATTTGGACGAGCTGGATTCGCCTATGGGAAGCGTATTGACCGGCGTTAGGTAAGTCATTTTATTTGTTTGGAGTCTCAGAAAAATCGAGATATTTTTAAAGCGAATAATAGATTTGTGTTAGGCAGCACTTGGTTTTAAGTGAAGATAAAGGGCGGAGTTCATGCTCAGCAGTGTGTATCCAACATAACTTTATTTTCATGATGAGGGAAAGGTTCGTATCATGTACCTAAAAGTAGACTATTGAATATGCATTTGCAAGCAAAGATGCATTGAGTTACTAAAACATTTATTTGTCTAATAAACAACTATTTTTATAAATAAATAAAAAAGAAAACATTTGATCAAATTTGGTACGCTGTAGTTTTTTGTTAATATATAAAGGAATAATGTTTGAATAGCTGTGTTTTAGATTATTGTATAAAATTTGACACTGAATTATTATTGTATAAAATCTGACTTATACATTTTGATATGTCCTGACAGGTTTCATGTACTTAGATCCTAATACTATTGAAACTATAATGCCTCTACGTACATGAATGCAAATAATCTGTTTTGATTTGATATGACCAGAAGTTGACTTTTTCATCTAACAACAAATGATTTGTCTATTACAGATTCCGCATGCTGGGCTCTCATTTGCACTTCGAGATCAGATCGACACCGTTCAACTACACGACGGGGCGGCTCTGGCCTGACCGAAGCGAGTGGGTGAGCAACGATAACACTGACGGCGCTGAGAAGCCCAGGTGAGACTTAGCAGTGTTCGGCAATTTTATAAATAAGGTTTCTATGTATGCACAAGCTCAACATACATATATATGGATAAGTTAAATGTTATCTGACAGTTGATAGGTTGTAACAGTATCTCAAAGAATGAGTTGCTATTTGAATGTTTTTTTAATAACCGGTTATTCCCCTGGACAGTCATGAGTCATGACTCTAGCAGTAATAGTTGCCTACTCTGTGGCGCCTGTAGCAATACAATTAAATATTGAATTGAACATCAGTAAACAATAGTTCATGGATGAAGAAGAAACGCATGATAAAAAATTGTCACTACACAGCCCGCCATATTAAACTGATACTTTATTCACTTTGTTGATTTAATATATTATTCAGATATTCAATTGGGTATATTTAAAGCCTGTTAAGTATCATGGCCCCACGGATGCACGGAACCGATCATTATGGTGTATCATGAGGTTGCTATATGATCAGCAACGGATGTTTTACAACTGCAGATGACACTGTGTGCGAATATTGTTCAATTATTCGTTCCAGGTCGCTACTAGAATTGCACCGTCCCGACATACCGACGCGCAGCCCTACACAGCTGTCAGTGGACTCGAAACACGACCAATACGTCGAGTTCACGAACAGCGACATGGAAGCCGACGCGGCACAGAGCACCGTGCCCTTCGTTGACATACAGCCCGTCATGCCCATGAAAGGTAACATTCGACGTGACATTTGATACCAGAACATTTACATATATGTAGATTGTCGCTAAACTCGAGCCTATTTTTCAATAATAAAAAAAGGGTATAATGGGTAAAACAACTATGCTTCATTCCAGAGAGATTACATAACTTTTGATATGGTGTTTTAATAATAAATGTGGTAACGAAATGCATCTAACTTTCAACCGACTTCAAAAAAGAGGAGGTTCTCAATTTGACTGTATGTTTTTTGGATGTATGTTACGCGATAACTCCGTCAATTGAGAACCGATTTTGATGATTCTTTTTTGTTTGGTAGAGCATACTTCATAGGTGGCCCCATATACATTTTATCGAAATTGATGTAGCACTTTTTGAGAAAATCAGCAAAAACTAAACATATACATATTCTACCTCTAAAGGTGAAAATTTTAGGGAATGAATGCTGTAGACTCTTATAGCAGTTGAAGTCGGTTTTTAGTTGTTTTTGAACGCGTTAATTATTTTTTACTGAACGTGTTTATCAATGTATTTCAAATAAGATGTTGAATTAATGAATTCCAAATGTTATCGAATATATCATACATGACTAAATCAATTCGGTAATTTTACATACCTAGATACGAAAAATACACATTTATAGAAATTATTTTCCCTCTAGGATCAGCCTTATCAAGCGGCGCAGGCATAATCCACCGCGGCGCACGCGGCTCCGGCGGTTTCATCGGAGTCAAACTATTCACCTACGACTATTCCCGTCACATTCACGCAGACCCGCCACCCAACACGTACGAGGAGGACGGCGCCGAAACGACAGAGTTCGTGCCAATAGTCAACTAGAACAACGCTTTCCTAGCTTTACATGTAGTTTATACTCATTTTCTAATGCTAAAACTAATTAAGGTACTTCGTAAATAAATTTTTATATGTAATTTTATTGTGTAGGAGTGTTTTATTTCGTGTAATAATTTTAAAGCTATATGAAACTAAACCAAAAATTTAAGTCTTACTAAAGCAATTCAGCAACAACTAGAAATTGAATGCAGTAGTAGTTCATTTTAAGTATTCCAAATATCAGGAACCCTTATAATCTCACTCTGGTGGCCGACTGTGCGTCCAACCATCACAGCTGATTATTTCAGAAACTATTGCTGCTATCTATTCTTTATTAATATATATGAGAAACAGTGATAGCAAGAAAGAAAAATAACTGACAAAATATTTTCAAACTTAACTTGACGTAAAAAACTGCAGTTCTGCTGGAGTTCCTAGTTGTTCACTCTCGATGCAAATAAAAAATATATGTCAGCCCTAAGTGTTAACGCTCCACGTTCTATAATGTATTTTTGGATCGATATATTCAATGTTATTAAAATGTAAAGAAGACTCACCTGAACCCTAAGCGGGTGGACAGCCAGCAGTGCGAGGAGGTCAGCCGGCGGCAGCACGTCAGCGGCATTGAGGCCCATGGAGCGAACTCCGGCGCATAGGAACGCCGCCAGGTACCGGTGCAGCGGGAAGTGGAACGACGCGTGCATTATCTCAGACTGGCGACAAACATTTTTTTTGAAGGGTATTTCACAGGTTTTTAAAAAACTGCTTAACGTTAATCACTGATGTCTAAGGACTATTGGAATTATATATTTTACGTTACATTATAAATTTAAATATCCCGCGAAAACGCTTCTGACAATATGGCGCCTGTCATAGTGACGTCACCTGCTTGTAAACTTTGTTTGTTGACTACTGTTTACACGAAATTGTTTACAAGTAGTTGTCGTCATAAACCATTCGGCCAAACACAGTCGTTTTCGAGCACGTGACTAAAGTAGACAAAAAAACATTTTTTGACAATTTTCTGTACAATACAGTATTTTTCTTAACTGACTAAATATATGGTTTTCAAAGTTATATACAAACAACAAAACAACAAAGATAACATTGCCCCAGTAAAGTTCATATTTGAGCACTTTTATACAAATAGATATTTAGAGACAAACGGCAAGTGCGAACCTATCGCGTGATGTCTTTAAAAAATTTATGGATGGGTTTGGACTTGGCCTTCATCGCACTTGATGGTAAGTGATTAAAAGGCCCTTGAATAGTAAGCGTGCGCACCCAAAAGCCATAAGATAATGAGGCGCTGGCTCATCTAACTTTCATACTGTAACACATCAGTGCTATTAACACTGGTGTTTGGCGGAAGACATGGCGGGCGCTAGGCCGGCCGACATAGAAAATGCCGTCTACCATTGTCATAATATTCTACCGATAGACAAGAACGTTCATAGTAAAAATTTGTTCAACTACTGGTAAGAAATAAAGTACGCTGCCGTGCTAAAACAAATTATATCGTCAAACCAAACTATTAAAATCATACAGCGCTAGATCGCTTATAGAGCTCGAATGAATGTCAGAGCTACACTGAAGTAAGCAGTGTGGATAGCAGTTTGAACAAAGTTAATGTTCACATCGCGAAACCTAGTACGTAGTACATATATATGCCTTCCACCAACCAAATCGATAGGTACCACTGGGAATCGATCCCGAGACCTCCAGATTGTTGGTGAAACATTCATCCAATAGGCCACGGAAGCGGTTTTGCGGTAGATTTATTAAAGTAAAAAAGATTTAATTGTGGTTATAATTACCCGCTCCATGTTCGGCTGTGTGAAGTGCACGGCGTCCAGCCATTCCTGCAGGTACGTGAGCGCGGCTGCGATGATGCGCCGCGCTAGAGGCGCCTGCGCTGGCTCCGCGAGGTGACTCAGCACCGACCACATGGGGTACGCGGCCGCCTCCAGCTCGCACGAGAACGCTGCGTAGTACGACGACGGCTCAAACTCGATGTGACCCCCAACTTCGCGAACGTTCACGTTCATGCCTGAAACGATTCAAATTATGAAGTTATTTAATATTTTGCAAAAAACAAAAACCGCAACGGTACTGGAAAGCGACACCAGGTCAAGACCACTCGAAAGCGCTTCTAGCAGGCTACAACGCAAAGTTTGCAAGAGAAGCACTTTACTTAGGCAGAAATCCGTTAAGGATTCTGTCACAAACTCTCACAGGGCACTGCAAACTTAACAAGTACCTGACCTACATGCGTCTAGGAGACGATAAAATTTACAGATCCTGTAAGAGGAAGAGGAGACACCTATCCACATCCTCTATCACTGCGATTCACTCCATCACAGTAGGCAAAAGTACCTTAGAGGCCATATCGTCACTACAAGACGATATGAAGGTCTGCACCCCTAGAGATATCGTCCGATATATGATCGTAGTGGGCCTCGAGGAAGTGCTTTAACCACATAGGCGTCACAATAGATGTCAAGGTCGCAGCCCCTTGTCTCAAATAATATTTAATCAACTTTCCAATTCTTAATCAAAATGAGCAATGGGTTCATATTTGCCCATCATATCGTTGATAGGTCATCTTAAGCCAGAAGTGTATACAAGTGGTACCACTGCTATTTAACGGCAAACGTAACATGGTGGTAAATAGCCAACCGTGGTAGCTCAGTTGGGCAGAGCGTCAGTCCTTGAACAATCAAGGTCTGGGTTCGATCCTAGCTCGTACCAATAAATCCCAATTTGTTATTTGGAATTTATGTGCGAATGATAAAAATGATTAACATGGTGAAGGAAAACATCGTGAGGAAACCTGCACACTCCTGAGAAGAAATTCAAAGGTGTGAAATCTACCAATGCGCACTGGGTGCGCGTGGTGGAATATGACCCATACACTTTCTGTAGTAAAGTAGGCCTGAGCCTCTCCAGTGGGAAAAAGTATAAGCTGTTGATGAAATAGACAACAGGTTAAAATACTAAATATTTTTATTTATTAAATATAATGTTTCAAACAACTTACCTTGCAACATTGACAAAAACTCGAACCACATGTCAACGAGCGCGTCATCTTGCAGAAACAAGAGCGCGACACTTTTGTGAGACAGCACGTTATTGAAGTCCGACACGAGCGGCCAATAGCAGTGCTCCTTCATCACCCGCCGCGTACAGTCAATCACGTAATGAAAATTCTTCTCCGGATCGTGCAACGTGTTCTGTACTAGGATCTTCCCCATCATGAGTCGTAACGATAGCACCATCACGTGTAGAAGATGTAATTGTTGGACGCATCGCAGAGCCAGGGCTTCGTTGGAGAAGAGTTGAACCGACATGTGCACGACTCGGTTGGACAGTGTGTCCGGATCGGCGGCCGCTTCCAGCACTAGTGGGATTCGGGCGTAGTGCATCACAAATGTGCGGGTCAGATGTTCCTGTAATATTAAATGACATATATTATTAATGTAATATTTTATTTCTTCCAATGATATTTATGTATTACACCTTTAGGACACAAAATCAGCCTCATGTCTACTATTGGATGTGAAGCTCTCTCATATATTGCTACTATCGGACTTTCCGTGAGAGGATGGTAATCACAGTAAGATGTTGCTACAAAGGTAAATGTTGCTGCTTTTACGCTAATGGGTTGAAATGGGTTGGGCCTATTTTAAAGCCAGGATCACACACCATTCATTATTTCATTAAACGCAAATATTTGACTGTGCCTTTTTAAATTTTACATAAAGTCGGGGGAGGTAACCAATCTACCGATCGCTTCTTAAAATAAATAACTTCTTCTAGTTTCAGAAAGTATTTTAAAAACATTTGGTTCAAAACTTACATATAGTTTATTGTTTCGTCACCTTATTTTGTAATTCATTGGTCATCATATCTTAACCAGTGAATACAGTCAAATACCCACTTAAAACCAAATTCAATTTGTGGCAGACAACTGTACCTTGTAATCTTGATCCGGCAGCATGTTGAGCAGGAAACACACAACGTTCTGCGGGAACTCATATTTAAAGGTCCAGAATATGAACTCGTCCAGGAGCGTATTGTGTTGAAGACGAGGCGCCAAAGCCGGTAGATGTCGATATCTGTAAAGATACACAACATCAATTTTAATAGCCTGTTTCCAACTTGAACTAGCATTAACATCATAGTGTTAAACAACTAGTTAATTATTTTGTTATTGGGTATTGCTAGTGGCAATCTGGAAGTCCTGATACTCTTAGCCAACTATTGTGTAGGCGGTCTTTCGGCTTTATGGGGCAGAGAGTGGGCGTGGACGCGGTTTTGTTCAATACAAAACTTGTCGATTTACGGTGGGAGGCGAGGTAAGTTTCGACAGCAAAAATATACATTATCAGTGTATCAGAAAGGGACATCATCAAAAACATCTTAAAAATTAAAAAATAGAACATTTTGTCATATATAAAATTTTATACCATACTAGCTTCCACCCGCGACTTTGTCCGCGTGTACTTCAGGATTTATTCTACTTGTTCGATAGGCATAGATGGCATCTATCTCCATTTCCAGCATAAGGTACAAAGTAGTGTTTATTCTGTTACGTAGGCTAATAGTTTAAAGAAACAAAAGAAATTTCAATATCTGACGTAGTACATTCAAATAGTCTTCACACTAATATTATAAACGCAACAGTTTGTATATACGAATTACATATTCTATGGTCGGTTGCTAGGCCACGCGTTTTTGTTATGCCCAAATTGCCCATGTAATCCCACTAATATTATAAGTGTGATTTTGTACAATTTACACAATATGTCTATAAATTATAGCCTATATGTTATTCTGATGTATAAGCTATATTATTGTAAAGTTTCATTCAAATCCATTCAGTAGTTTTTCCGTGAAAGCGTCACAAACATCCAAACATCTAAACATCCAAACTTTCACACTTATAATATTAGTAGGAAGTAGGATTTCACACCATTCAATATTGTATATTGCTTTTAATAATAGCGCATACTTTTACTTTTAGGATTAATTTCCTCGCGTAAGATCGAAAGCGCATACGGTTGATGATTGCGGGGGTTCCCTCACGCGCTCTCCGCTGGTTAATACTGCATGCATATACAAAATATTTACAATAAACGAGTGATACTTACTCATCAGGGGGCTCGGGCGCGGGGAACGACTCGATCGCCTTCTCGTACATCTTGTTTGACTCTGCCATATAGCACCCGTACTCCGTGTCAGGGAATGGCGGCTCAACCAGGTTGCGGTACATCTGAAGGTACATTACAAAATATTGAAACTATAATATGATGTACAGGATGTCTTGAAGTTTAGAGAACATACTTTTATTATCACAAATAACGATATAAATAATTGTGGAATATTTCGTATGCTATATTTTAGTTCAGATTCAAAGACTACAAGTTCCTTGAATCTCCATGAGTTACTGAAACAGTGTACTATTTTTAAAAACCGAAAGACGAATGGATGCCTTGAAAATTTTAAATAACATCATAGATTGTTGTGGACATCACAAACACCTCATGTGAAGACGGTTCTTATGCTGTACTATAAGCGATAGTAATGTTTTAGCTAACAATGAATGAAATAATTATTTTTTAACGGCTTCATTTCCAATAAAGCTTTTAAACTACATATCAAAGTGTACATGGCAAAGTGAACATATCTCGAAAAGTAAGGTGAAATAGCCATGGGCAGGGCACATCACTAGAAGAACGGATAATCGCTTGGGAGTAAGAGTTTTCGAGTGACGATCACCGGGAAACGTGTACCTTGACCTCCCCCTGAACCGACGACCTGGTAAAGGTCGTGGGGAGACGCTGGATGCAAGCATAAGACCGGTCACTGTGGCGTGGCATGGGGGTAGCAGTGTACGTTTCCCGGGTCATGATGATGATGACCATACCTGTGGGTTGATAAGAGCCTTGGTCATGGCGGACCTCATGAGATCGCCCATGTTGTTGAACTCCATTAACATCTGCACGAAGCCCTCGCATTCTTGCACCGCAATCCTGTACGTGTCGGAGTTGGCTTGTGGACCGAAACTGAAAACAATAACAAAATATATTGTGGAAATCATTTACATATGAAATCACGCAAATCCATGGACGAATTAAAAGTAGTCTAAATCGCTCTCCAGGCATAGGCTAAATGCGTGCCAAATAACAAACATACTCATTTTATGGCGTGCGTGTTCACCCAAAAGCCTTAAGTAAACTAGGCGCTGTGATACTCTTCATCTCTAAAACAAAACAGTGTTATTATCACTCAAGTTTGGTGGCAGAAAGATAAATACCACCAACCAAAGCGAATATCAGAGATACCTCGCACTGAAAATCGAACCCGTTACCAACGGATTGTGAGTTCAGCTGTATTAGAGCGAGGATAGACTAGACAAGGATATAGTACGGAGACGGATGAAATTATTGTTAAAGTTGCAGATGAAATCATTAAGATTTGACTTATTACATATTTTAATAATTATCAATACACCTTTCGAGTATTGTCGTCTAGTTCGTTACGTGCATACATTTATACGAGGAAATTGCATGTTGATTATACAACGCGGGTTAAATAAAACCCGGTCAAGTACGAGTCGGACTCGCACACGAAGGGTTCTGTACCTATTAAAATGGCAAAAAATCGTGTCTGTTGTATGGGACCACCTTAAATATTTGTTTTATTTTAATTTCGTTATAAATATATTATTGAAGTCAATATATAACTAAATATTCTGTGAATATTTCAAGCGTCCACCTGTTGACGTTATCAATAGAGCAAAAATGAGCAAAAAAATCTCGTTTGTTGTATTGGAGCCCCCTTAAATATTTATTTTATTTTGTTAGCTTTTTATTATTTGTTATTATAGCGGCAACAGAAATACATCATCTGTGAAAATTTCAACTGTCTAACTATCACGGTTCATGAGATACAGCCTGGCGACAGACGGGCGGAGTCTTAGTAATAGGGTCCCGTTTTTACCCTTTGGGTACGGAACCTTAACAAGTGGAACAATTACGAGTTAACGATAGAAACCTTCGCAACACTTGTACGGCCTCTACACCGATAATTTATACTAAGGTTAAAAGATATTTCCCAAGATTGTATAAACGTATTAACCCGATTAGAAAGATACTATATTATATACTGTATATGTACTATACTACGTAATGCTAACGAAAGACGGGACTCCAGTCTCTCTCTAAATCACCATTCAACCGCCTAACATTATAGCGCCAACATCGCTACTATCGTTTAGCCACGTTTCATAGAATTTGACGTCGGAACTAAGTTTCCACAGACTGGCGGATTATTCCCGGGTACGGATAGTTATGTGCTTCCGGCTAAAGTATAACTTCACCACCCCATATCATCCCGTGGGTGTCGTAAAAGGAAACTAAGGAATATTTCTGGGAGAGCAGTGTCTATTTAATACCAGCACCTTCCTTCCTTCCAACATTACCAACCAGCTCTGCCTATCATGGTGATTACAGAAAAGCCGCTCGTGAAAGGCACATTAATCGCGGCTATCTACGAGGTTTTTTTGATCATATTTTTTGCATCAACATGAATCTGATGATGAATCTACCTGCAATAAAGTAACAGCTTTTCAGGTAAGTATATGAAAATAAAAGGAATGTGACAGACGAACTAGATTGAATTATATGGGTTCCTTGTTCGAGTACGGAACTCTAAAAAACAGGAGGCCAAACTTTTTTGATTACTTTTATGCGCAAAGGTAACCGAGGAAAATATCGGACAATATCGTAACTGTTTCAAAGCCATAAATTGAGTAGAATGAGACCAAACAACGGCATTTTAGTGACCCAGATAGTCATACTACCAACCGTTTACATTACACATATTGAAGTACACAAAGATACATTCCTATTTCATCATCGAAACCGATACAACGTGGAACTCCATTGGCTCCCGTTTGTATTTTCATGTAAGAATATCTAATTTTCATATTCATAAATGCTGCAGTAACGAACACAGCAATGCTGACGAAATACGGGGAAGTATAACAGCGTACGAGCGGAAAAAACGAATGATGATCCACCAATGAGAAACTGTATTTTTGCTAGAAACCATATTAATAATAGGATTGCGACTATTTTCTATTTTCTCGTTCTTAGAGATCGAAGAGAAAGCAATCGCAATAAATTGAATACATTGGTCCTTCAAACCGTCAATTGCAGATTGGTTTTCCATCACAAGACAGGCATATACGCATTTTATTCGCGAAGTCATAAGATAAATTATGTAAGTAAGGTAGATAGTGATGTCTCGGGCAGGAAATGTCAATGTATGCTAGTGACAGGTTTCATGGAAAAATACATGCGACCAATTATACTTACATACATTCGCTATACATATATACTACCCCCACGTTTCAAGGTATTGGGATAATCTACATATGGGTATATGCATGGTTACAGATGTAAAAATGTAAATAAAAACCAGATACATTGGAACCTAATTTTAACATTACAGTTTGTTATCTTATTGAGTTAACGTACACTCGAGTACAAAAATATGTATCCACTTTTGAACCATGTCATATTCACTTTAGCTTGTTCCTATCGTGTGTTGAAGGAAATGTCAATTCAAGGTGAATGTGACATGGTTCAAAAGTGGATACATGTTTTTGTACTCGAGTTTACAAGATAAATGTAACAGTGCTACTAATTGAATTTTGAACTTTTTTGCAGTAAACAATTTAATTTAAACATAAAAAAGTTAATTTTCTGAACCTCCTGACTTTGCCAGTTGGCCAGTTACCATCAAAATCGTTCTTCTATTATCGACACGGGATTGGCCTACCGCGTCTGCCACCAACGTTGGCTGTAAACCAATTAGTTACGCGACATTGGTTGACTATCAAGTATGTTCATTTTCCCAACCTATAAACTAGTATATATAGTTTAAGGGTATGTTACCTGTTCTCTCTAAAGTGCTGCAGTAGCCGCAGTATGAGCCTCGGCATCATGGCCTCAGCGACGCACATCAGCTCTGCGGGCGCAGTGCCTGGGCGGGGACACTTGTTGCCATGGTTACTGCAGAACCTGGAAAAGGAAAACGATTCATTATCATCACTGATAACAATTGTGTAAACAGGCGATATATCAGAATCATCGTATATTTTAGCGAGTACATGCGATGATCATTAAATACAGGATAAACAGAAGAACGGCAGGCCTACATCCGTAAATTATTGAAATTCCTATAACTTGCACCGATCGTTTCTCTTCAACTTTTGCCATGGTACAACTATGATAAAGAATCAATACGCTTGACCAAGACTTGTTTACATTTATCTGCGATGCACTCCATCACAGTACCTTGGAGGCCATATCGTCAAACCGGACGATATGAAGGTCTCCACCCTTAGAGATATCGTCCGATATATGATCGGAGTGAGTCTAGGGGAAGTGCTTTAACCACATAGGAATCATAACAGATACATCAGGGTCACAATGAGTGGTTGAGCCTGCTGGACCACCCCCTTGTCTGAAATACTATGCCCTTCTTTTTGTCTGTAGGGCAGATTTTTCGTGTTTGTGCACTGCATGCCATGATTTATTCTTTTTAAACCAGGTCACTGCCATATGTCTAGGGCCTCTCCTTTTCTGAGTTCATCTATTTCTTTGTTATATAGAATATTATTACTACCTATACTTATTGAAAGTTATTCATTTAATGTTTCAATAGTTTATGCGACAAATTATACAGTGTACCAATTATTTTTATAGTGGCAAAATGGCAAAAAACGGTCCACCTGCCGAGTCCAGCGTCCACACCTTTTGGGGATTGTCCTCGCTCACCTTGAGTGTAAGACAACGAGTTGGCACGCGCGCAAACGATATGCATCTTTTGTGTTCTATAAATTATACGCTCGTTGCTATTTTACAATATATGTAAATTACTTATGAACTGTTTTACCGGGTTATTAAAATAACTATTATTGAATAAGCATTTAGTTATTAAGTTAAATGTAAATTTGGTATGAATAAACCCACAGATACTGGGAATAATACTCCAGTCTAAAAGGTCACGTTGAAAATACGCATGGGTAGTAAGCACCACTATAAGCTGATCTCTTATTGTACGGAAAGCCTATACAATGCGAGGTCATTAAACGAGAAATGTAACCGTGTGTACATTGCTCGGACCACTATTCCTAATTTATATCAATTTGTTATTCGTGGTAAAGGTCGCGGGGAGCCTCAGGACCGGTCATTGTTGAGGCATCTGTTCAGCAGTGGACGTTTCCTTTCCCGGGTGATTGTTATAATATTTTAGCCAACTACTGTAAAAGTGCGTTAACTAAGACGCATTACGGCACTCGTATTATTTGTGACTGTCTTCGTAGGTTATCGTAGTTGGCTTGTTTTGCCCGTATAAAATAATTATTTTCCCTAATATGAGCGCTTGACTCCGGAATATCCCAGAATCCGTTTTTATCCAAATAGAGCCGTTTTCGCGTTCATCATGGCATATTTAGAGTATAGGCTATACATTTATTGCATATCGTCTAAAGTAAAGTGATGGATAACGCTCATTTAAAAGAAGTGTAGGCTATTTCGCTATTCTAGTATTTTATATTTATTTCATGTAAACTAAATTTAGCTTCTGCAGTGACGTCACGAGTCGGAGCACGAGACAAGGTCGCCGCGGAGGTCTAGTTCAACTCATGTTACCAGGGAAGGTCAATTACATTTTATCTCCCTCTTTTGCATAAGCTCGTTTAAATAGAAGAAGGACGGAGATACTTTGCAGTTATAGCGAGCTTCGGTAAAAGGGCAGAGGGGGCAGACAATAACCAATGAGAACGTTTGCTACAAACGACTTAATAGAGACTATATTGTCATTTTACTTTGTTATACATACTATACAATACGTGTGACGAGCATGGTGATTGTGTCAAATCCCTAAATGAAGAGACGGTTTCTCTATTTTATAGGTGGCCTTGAAATTTTCATACAAAAAGTTTTTTCCCTGTGTTGGTAATGTTAAAACAATTCTAAGGACGATTCGGACGACATTCATCCAGCCCTATTGAGAATTACAAGTTAATAAAGAATCAACATATTCTGTAACACCTATTTCCAAAGTCGTGCATATCTTGAAGCTCACAATCGCGGCACCACAAGTCATACCCCATCCCATATCTCCCACGCACGAATTTTCGAATGATAAAGATAGAGTTTAAGGTCTCGGCCAAGGCAACAGCCACGGTCAAGATCGTTGTGTAATCTATTGTTTTGGGTAGCGCATGCGTCGACGCGTCGGCGACACAATGGCTGTGCGTGAGTGGCGCGCAGAATAGTAGTGGGTGCTCGGGTATTAGGATACCCCGATATGATTTACTTCTATTATCAAATGTAAATAGAAGAATAGGACATATGCAAACGTATCTTCATCTTACTTTTAAACTACACTGAACTATTTTCTTCGGTATTTTTGTCATTGAGGTTTCGGCTCTACACACAATTACACATAGACTACTAGCTTTTGCACGAGACTTCGTCAGTGAAGACAAAAATAGCCTGTGTCCTTTTCCAGCTCTTCTTTCATTCTGATTCCTGACTCTCCGCTATGGCTAAACTCACTTTCGCATTTATAATATTCGTATGTATAAGCTGTTCTAACGATAGTCTAGAACGAAAAATATCATATTCGTATCTTCCCGTTGATGTACTTGTAGGACACTTTGGTAGAATTTCCGGCAACGACACGTGGACAACTGCTTACTGCGAACCTGGCAAGATCGACAAGTTCCATCACGGAAAGCCTGTTGTAGTAGCGGTGTATACAAAAAAAGACGACAAAAGAAATGTTCCCGTAATAAGCTATCTGCAAAAATAGTAGAGAGATAGGCTCATTTTCACCTCGATAATTCAAAGCGTCAGACATTCCTTTTTTAAATTAAAAAGCTATGCCTATTCTACGGTACATATATAGTTATATGGGCCTAATAAAGACAACTTTACTACAAAACGCATCACATTAACAAAATATCATTTACCTAATACTACACGTGTAAGATAAGCTGAGTGACATCACCGATTAAATATATACCTATTGTACTATAAGGTGAAGAGTTGAAGAATATGGAAATCGTTCGCTTATCGTCTTTTTAAAATTGAACAGTAAATACCTACAGGTTTTATCTAAATCAGTCACAAGTGAAAAATGCTGAACAATGTAGATGGAATCGCACTCATTCAGACTCATCTCACTATTGAGGTTATTTACTACCCAAAACCAAACAATTTTGTTATCAGTTTATAATACTGACTAATAGGGAAGGTCTGCAACGAATCACGACAAGAGGGCAGCGCATTGATTGAATGCACAAACATTTGAATTTATTCACAAAGCCTCTGTTATGGGACTCAATCATACAAAATTTTCTTCTGAAGATGGTATTGTTATAAGTCAATTTCTTTGAACTAAATTAAAACAAAATAAATACAACACATCGTGAGGAAACCTGCATGTCTTGAACATGCATGTGAAGTCCGCCGATCCGCACTGGGCCCGCGTGGTGGACTATGGCCCATACACTCTCTGTAGGAGGGTAGGCCTGAGCCCCAGCAGTGGGGACGTATATAGGCTGTTGATGATGATGAAATACAACATGTCAATTCAAGTTAAATTAAATATAAAATTTCAAATACATATTTCCTAACGCTACCCAGTGCGCACCCAGATGGCTCAAGCTTATGAAGCGCTGTCTCTTTCATACCGGAACACAACAGTGCTATTAACACTGCTGTTTGGCGGCCGTCTTAGGAAATATGGTGGTAGCTAGCCAGGCAGACATAGAAAATGCCTCACCACCAACCAAACCAAGTACCGATAGATACTCCGACTGGAAATCGAACTCGGGATCTCCGGATTGCGAATCCAACATTTAGCCATTAGGCCACGGAGGCGGTTAAAACTTGAGGCACTAAGGCAGGATTTTCCATGAGGGCAAAGACAAGGGGGACCTACTAGTATCCTATATTTTTAATTGGTTTCCCCAATCATGTAAACAATAAATTACACGCATGTTCATACCTTTTAACTACTACCTCATAGGCCTCTAATCGTAAGTCTAATGCTCGAGCGACCGGTCACGATAGAGGTCAAGATTTACTTAATAAATTCCGTCTCAAACGTTTTAGCGACGACTGAGTATACACTAGAAATATGAAAGGAGTAATTATCTTGATTAAGAGCAAGTCGATCGCAAGTATTCATGTCAATTGTCATTGATTTACTTTCAACTGCCGTACCGTTGGCAAACTATCTAATAAATAATTGATCTTGGAACTAGAACAGGCAGACTGGTTGACCCCAAAATGTCAGCTCACAGATAACATCTTGGTTAAACAAACAAATTTATTTTCCTCATTGGTCATAAAAACTAGATTGTTTGAAGCGGTGCAACTGAGTTTAATTATAAAGCAATAAACATCAAAGTTAGCTAACGAGTGGCCTGTCATGTCAAGTCTGTATTTCCAGAACCTATAGTGAATCTAACAAATAATGACATCATCAACAATTATAACGACCAAAAGAAGTTAGCACACAAAATCGCAATTTTTTTGGCTATAATAACTTAGTCAAGCGACTTCTATTTTGACTGCAAATTGATCGACCGCTTTAAAAGAGATGTTTCGACCTGCACTTGTACATTATTTAAAAAATCAAGGAATAATCTAAATATGTTTCGAAAAATACTAGAGTTACATTTTTGCATTTATTTTAATTGTACAAAATCATTCTTTTTGTACTAAGTGACAGCGTCAAAAGTCATTTTATTGACGCCATCTTTGTTTTCAACGTTAAGTCCTGCCTGTTTCGTGCATTTTATATGTTTTGTACAAAACTAAACCAAAATATACAAAAATTGTAACCAAATCACTTTTATTTTATAATGTCCTTTTAAAATTATAAGTGTACAAGACTAGGCCTTGGCGCCATACATTCGCGGAACGTGATTTGTGATTTAGGATTAAGATACACGATCCTCTGCCCCTGTGATGCACTACATCACAGCAGACAAGCAACTTAGCCTATAGTCTCTCCAGACGATATTTAAGCCTCACATATGATCGGAGTGGGCCTAGGGGGTGTGCTTCAACTACATAGTCAAGCCAATGAACCTACGAGTATATCGCCTAAATTTATTTGAGCTAGGACCTTTAGTAACATCATGATTTAATTTAATAAACCCTGTCAAAAATATAGAATTTCTAAAGTTTATGTTTTATACAACATTTCATCAAGTGCTTCACGTGCTTTGGGCTCTACCAGCGAAATAAATTACATATTAAGGAACATAAATAAAACAAGTATTAATAAAGTACTTGGATCCAATTCGCGTGTCTCCTACCCGTTCCATATTTAACATGCGCGTAGGCAAACCTTCCTGTTTGCCGCGGACCATAGTACAAATAAACTATCAGTTCGCTAACTTAGGATTGGGTAAAGGTAGCGAGCAGATACGGGAATCTAACGGATCGGGGCTGGTCGTTGCCGTATCATGAGGTACCATAAAATCTAATTTAGCATCAACCTGCGTCTGTAAAACTATCCTGCTTTCGCACACGTAACCCGCCGAATGTAAAAATAAGACTGCAACATTTTTATTAGGTACGTCGCAGCATACAGCATTTTTGATATAATCTCCCGGGCCTCATGACTTTTCAGACACCTTCAACAATCATCGTCATATTTCAACAAATTTACACAAAACCTTACATATTATACACCTTGACCTTCCTCAGGAATAACTCTGTTGATAGATGAAAACCGCAGGAAAATTCGTTTAAAAATATATTTTTTACCATAAGTTTGGTTACAAATAAAAGTTGGGGTTATACTTAAAAAGTATAGAAAAATTCAGTAGTAATTGAGATCATCTATATATTGATTGGTCTATCTAAGTCAAATTTAATTTTCTCTATCTATGGTCTCGGCGGTAGCAGCATTCCGGTCTCAACGTAATTCTTATAAATTCTAACAGATGACGCTAATTTTTCTAGTGTGCCGAGCTCTCGATTCAAATGTTCGCACGAATACATCCTTCGTATTTAAATCCATTTAAATCTATGATAAAATGTATTATAAGATATTTTATTGATCTGATCTAAAGGAAAAAGTGGGGTGCAAAGTTTGGCTGCGATGTTCAAAAAGCGTATGCTATGAGACGTATCCTTCTCGATTCTTCGTGATGCATAATCAATAACAAGTGATATACAGAACCCGTTCTCTTGAATCTATCTACTTTAAATACTGTTCTACTGTTTCACGTGCACTGTGACCCAATTCCATGAGATATGCGACGAGATCTCCATGACGTCAGCACTTGCCCACGCGCACTAATCCGAGTGACTAAGCAGATGAATCTATAGCACGCTGAGATTATCGGCGTCAGTTTTATGAATAACGTCCGTTTACCCGACTGCTTTGACTGACGAAAGGGCGAATGAGAGTTTGAGTGAGTATTTTTTAAGTATAAAGGGTTTGCAATTGGCCTTAATTTCAACGGTGATATTAACACTGTTGTTTGGCTTCAGACTGACTTACAGGTAGCTAACCCGCTGGGAAACGAACCCGGGACCTCCGGATTGTGAGACTAACTATATAACCACTCGGCTACTGAGACGGTTAAACACACATGTTGGACCGAAGACCTAGTAATTATAGCAGGGAGCCGCTGGGTACAATTCCAATGTACAAGACCACAGGAAAAGCTAATATACGTTTTACTCAGTGATTGCAAAAATTGCTAGCTACCAGGATTCCATATTACTTAAAGATAGCAGTGGAGGTAGCCTGAGACGTAAGCGACAAACGCACAATCGCATGGACGTTTTGCTTAGAGGAAACAGACGTTTAAACATTACAAATCTCACTCTCACACGTCTACTGCTAGGCCTTAGGAAAGTTTTATAATTAAATAATAATAATAGCTCAGTTAATCGTTCGAATCTACATTTCAAAGACTTATACTATACGTATGTCTATCTTATCTCATAAACTCTAATCTTTTTAAATTCTGTCGTTTCTGAATTTTGCTAAAACCACTTTCATGAATCTATAAGGAAAATACAAGAAATATAATTAAAAGAAATACGTATGCTGAAGCAGTCGTTACTATAAAGCCATTCCAAGCAGCCATCCCAGCACGAAACGCATTCTTATTTATAAGCAATGAATATGATAACGCAGCGTTGCCTCGGGAGTTGGTGCGTAATATTTCAATGTCGTATCCAGACACCCTGCGGCGACGTGTAAGAGACTTTAGGATTTAAACACATTGCTTTTTGCTTCCCAGCACTCGTTTGTACTCCCAAAGAGGAAATAAGTGACGAATCAACGCTGTAGGTACGTTGGCGGTAGTACCTGTTACTTATCATACTGTTTTAATGTTCGCGTGCTGTTAAATATTTAGTTCCACTGAAGTTCCCAGCGCTCCTCGACTTAGGCTAAGGATAGCCGCCGAAGGAGTTTTTTTTTAAATTAGATAAAATATCAGTAAAAACTGCTGCCCCTCAAACAGATATTTGTCCCCATGTAAGAACATTCCTCATGCATCTATTAATGCTGTTCCTATTAATATAAATTAAATACAAATGTAAATTCCACATCAGCCGGCTTCTCTCTAGGTGTCGGGTACACTAAGAAAGTAACGATAGGGCCAGGCCATTAATTGGTAAGTGCGCCCTCAGAAGCCTTCAGCCAATGGGCGCTGGTTCTGATTTCACGACAAAATAGAATCACCCAATGTATTTCAGTGGGCGTCATAATTTCAAAGCGACTGGCAGCGTTAGCGTGGTGATTTCGTCAAATTCCCACATGTAAAGATTTCAATTTATGAAGAACGTGCAGTGGGGCTTATTGGGCTGATGATGGTGATGAAATGACTTATGATGGTCGTGTTTATGGTATACGTTGGAAAATCATCTGTATTTACCAACGTCAGGTTGTATGTCATGCATGTGGACAGTTTTGATTCAACATTCCGTCACACCTAGCAGTACATACCGAACCATTCCATCAAAAGCTATCGAGACTTCCTAAACTATACTTCTCATCAGAAGAATCGAAACACCTTGAAAGTTTATGTTATGTAAGGATTATTAGAAAAATATGTGTGTGACAGGAATATATATCAAATGTCGTTTAATAGTTAATAATATGAGGTTTTAAAATCTTAATGTTAATGTTCTAAATTCAAGTTAAATTTTCATAGTTTTTTTTCGGATAATCCATACAAAACATAAACTGCAAGGTGTTTCGATTTTTCTGATGAGAAGTATATTTCCAACAGAAGTTTTGTCATGAAGTAGATAGACCTTCAGTATTTTTATAGTTTTGTAGTCCCGATTCGCGTCATTGAATTTCAAAGAGGAGTCGCTCAAACATAATTACGAAATGAATTTTGGCACATTTTGACTGAAGTACCCAAAAAAACTTTTAGCCTCACCAACATTTAAATTCAACACAAACGAGTGATAATGATAATCTATACGCACGAAGGTGATATACTAAGGGGTCTTTGTTACCTGATAATAAAAGCTCAATCCCCTTTATAATGACGTTTTTCCTACACAAATCCCGGTTGCATCAGCAGCCAATTGTCTACATTTTAACAGCCTACTTCTTAGTTGTTTTCATTTTGTTTCTCATTTTGCATTGTATCCACGGAAAAGGTAAAAAGGTTGAAGCGGTAATGTGAGCGTCAGAGGCTTCGCCGCAAAGTTCGAGAATGATTCGAGAAACATACTTTCATAGAATCACGCATTCATTGCTTTAGTCACTTTCGGGGTTTGTGTTATAAATTGAGCTTGAATTGCTTTAAAATATCTGGTTGTACGATTTCCATACCAGTAAATTGTGGGAGACAAGCAAAGACACTTGTTATCAAACATATCAAAATACGGCGAGTGTTGGTAATATACTAATAGATTTATCTACATGACATTACCCCTAGTAATAATGCTATGGGACCAATTTTTACCACTCACCCGTCCTCCTTCATGACAGAGTTATCCCCGCAGTCGCACGCCCCTCCAGCCTGGCTGAGGAACATGTTGAAGTCGTGTGTGGAGTGGTCGCCTCGATGGAAGCACTCGCGACATATCGACATGCACGGCGATATGCCGCAGGTGCGACACCGGTACGCGACCACGCGCGGTATCCACACGAGGCCACATTTGTCGTGCTTGTCGTAGCTCCGGACTGTGGACAAAGAAGCATACTTAGTTTTGTCACCATCAATCATTATTCACAAGTCTACTACATATCAGGCCTCCTTCACTGATCGCCGAGCCGAACGAGCTGAACGTCAAACTATTTATCAATAATCATCGTGATTGTTGGGTTGGTAATTGAAAGAAATATTAGTTTATTCGACATAAATACAGTACATACAACAGTTCTTAAACTATGTTTATATTTATGTAGGTATAGCACAACATTACCGGTTATGACCTTCCTTTGAAACTTAAAGAAATTCCAAGGATTACAAGGAAAAATCAGGTCTATAAAATGAAATGTGTTACTAAAGATAAAAGTCTAGTTAAATCATTAGGATGTCTGTTTTTATTCCGATCTTAATTTGAGCAACACGGTATAATCGAAACAGTTTGTTCAAAATACCGAATTAATCTAAAGCAATATTTATTTGCAATGGGGAAATAGATTTCTCCAAAAGATGCAGTTATGCTGCAATCGATTAGAGAGCTGACAATGGTTGGTCAATCACGTCCCAGCACCCATCAATTACTTACACTATGGTCTCGCCGATCAACAGCTTGAGAATAATATTTTTTACCTAGTCATTGTACCGCCATCAAAATTAATGGTTTCCTTTGATAAGTTCACACTTTAGTATTGCGTGGCTGTCAGTTCAAAGACAATCACACACAAACTTGAATCAATCACACCGGCTTGTAATTAAAACCACATCAAACACGATATGATAATGACTCATAGCAAATTGCACGGGGAATTTGGCACAAGACAAGCTCGGTTCAGATCGCTCAGGTGGATGATTAACAAAGCGACAGTGACGATTCGTGGTCCTCGACGGAACCGAACTCGATCAGTCATCCCCTATAATTGCTGTTGTTATATCTATTTATATATACACGTTCTATACAGGTCTGCCGCTAAACAGCAATGTTAATATCACTGTCGTGTTCTTGTATGAAAGGTAGAAGATTATTAAAAAAACTCAAAATTAGGGCATTGTTTTAAAACCTGTCTTGTATATAAAGCTAAGCTTGTACATAAGTATATCAGTTATGTGCAGAGGGTTTTTAAACAGTTAAGAGTCTGCAGTAAGCAGCGCTTCAAAATGTTGTTATTTCACCTAGAGACAGGGCGCTAGAAAAAAAACAAAGACAAATGGTAGCCCCTACCGCCCTTCCACCCCTACCTTTCCCCGCGCTAAAGTGTTCGGCTGCAAATTCGCATCATAATGTTGTAGCGTTTAAACTGATTTTCGTAGTTACGTTTTGATTTGAAAACCACAAAATCAATTTCAAAAAATCCTTTTTCGAGTTAAACTACATAGTTTATTCAATATCTAGAATAGGGTCTGACTGAAATCTAAACCATATTTTGGCCTTAATATTCAGCCGAACTGAACAGGGTTTTGGTGGTCTAAAATGCAAAGCTTATACTCGTTCTATTTTCTTTATAATAACATTTCAAGAGACATAAACTAATTGAAGACTAAGATATATCTCATCTTATTACATTTACCAAATTTTATGATAATGCATCGTGTTATTCATAAAATAAGGACGTAACCGCTTTTATATGGAGACTCGAGCTTACTGCAGACTCCTAACATCGATTGTATCATATCTCAAAAGGTCGAACTCTAACATGATACACGTACTGTATCTGTACACTTGACTGGAACGTCTAATTATAAACTTAAATGAGGTACTGACGCTGACTGCGGTGGTGGTTGAAAAAGGAGAAAG
This sequence comes from Carcina quercana, assembly GCA_910589575.2. Classification (NCBI taxonomy): domain Eukaryota; kingdom Metazoa; phylum Arthropoda; class Insecta; order Lepidoptera; family Depressariidae; genus Carcina; species Carcina quercana. Next base: position 9,431,022 of record OU342439.1, read on the forward strand.
CATCGCAGCGGAACAGATTACAGTTTTTGTGCACCTATCTCGCTTGCTACCGTGACGTATGGTCTCTAGCTAAGGTCACGAGGTGCATGGATGGCGTTGATGAAGAGGTGCCATTGCCAGAGAAAAGGTTCAAGATTCCACGAATATTGATACAAAATAACACATTCAAAATTTAAGTCTCTAACATTAAACCTATTAGAGGCACATAATAATTAAACTTACGAGTAGTATAAGGAAGAAAACTACGGGTACAAAAGTTACATAATAAAGAATAAGTTTTACAATCTATTGACTATTCCAATTGCTTTAAATTTATCCTAGAGCAAGTCTCTCGGCAGTTCTCTGATGTTCTGGAAACCTTGGTGTAAACCTCCAAGGAACCATTAAAGAGACTACTGATGACAAAGGGTCTAAGTAGTTTCTATAGTACATTTTAAGGAACCACTGAGCTTTTTGTTTCTTAGTAGTTCCACAAATGAAATTTTCAGGCAATCACCCGCTGCATCTACCATGTATCGCCAAGCATTGTAATTATGGCAAATTATGCAACTGCAAATGGAAAGCATCGTGGCGATCCACTAGGAAGGCTTATGTTTAGCAGTGAACATTTATGACTGGTAAAAAAGGGTAGAATATGTAGAAGTGTAAATTGAGAATAGACTTCCTAAGAGAAAGACGTCAGTAGTTTTTAAGAAGCTTCTCAGGCAGAGACAAAGTCAATGTCGGCTAGACAGTTTACTACTAAAATCTAGACAGTAGACAGCATTAAACGACGAAAGCATCCATAGACAAATTGCAGATATTGCTATAGCCAAAAGACATAAAATAATGACTAGATCAAATAAATCATGCTGTGTTACGTCGAAAAGTAGGCATGGTGGCACTAAACGGAATTGGCTTCAGATCAAAAAGAATTGGCCAAGGGCTGGTTATGTTTGTAGCGGTGAAAGAAATTGTCTAGAGGTTTAATATCTTTGTTCAATTCTTCTGAATGACTGATGAAGATATACCGACCTTTATTTATCATCTGCAGAAGTCAACTGTTAGGCATGACTTTCCATGAAGGGAAAAATCATAATTACGCTTGGCATACAGGCGGATTTGAGATCGTTGCTCATCTCAAGCAAATATCACTTATTCGCCGACACGCCCGGGATGACATAGGCTCCTACGAGGGGCATACCGAAAAGATCGGTAATCGAGTACTTTCGATTTAATTAGATTAAAAACTCTTTTTGATGAATAAACACTGGTTAGTTGAAAATCGAATACAATTGACAGAATTAAAAAAAATTTTTTTTTTAAAGAACAATATCAGTTTGAAATTGATAGGTCGATAAAAAAATGGAGCTTACAAGAGAAAGTTTCCGTGCCATAATTTTTTACAACTTTCGACGAGGATTATCTCAGGGACAATGTCTCGCTGAGCTTATATCTATATTCAAGAGTGAAGCGCCTAGCCAGACGACAATATATCGCTGGTATTCTGAATTCCGGCGTGGACGTGCTTCTCTTGGCACCGTACCTTCCACAGGCCGGCCAAAAACAGCGGTTACACCAGAAAATGTCGCTGTTGTGCGCCGAATGATACAGGATGACCGACATATTACATATGAGCAGATTCGGGCTACTTTAGGGATAGGTATGACTGCGATACAAACTGTTTTACATGGTGAACTGGGAGTGAGAAAGCTAGTTTCCCGCTGGGTGCCCCATAATTTGTCCGAAGAGCAAAAGGCGGCTCGTGTCAATTGGTGCCGGTCTACTCTGCAACGCTTCAACGGAGGAAAGTCAAAAGCAGTTTATAACATTGTCTCTGGTGATGAATCATGGATCTATTCATATGAGCCAGAAAGAAAGCATCAGTCGTCTGTCTGGGTCTTCGCAGGTGAGATCAAGCCAACAAAAGTTGTCCGCTCTCGCAGCGTATCGAAGAAAATGGTCGCTTCGTTTGTCGCGAAAACAGGACATGTAGTCACAGTTCCCTTAGAGGAACGGAGAACGGTTACCGCTGATTGGTATACAACGGTTTGTTTGCCACAGATGATATCCGAACTCCGTAGAGGTAACCCGAAACGACGCATAATCCTCCATCACGATAATGCGAGCTCTCACACCGCTCAGAAAACAAGCGAGTTTTTGAAGCAGGAAAACGTTGAATTAATGGATCATCCTCCATACAGCCCTGATCTGAGTCCCAATGATTACTTTACATTCCCTAGAATCAAAGATTTATTGCGTGGTCAGCGGTTTCAAGGTCCAGAAGAAGCAGTGGAAGCATACAAATCGACGATTTTGACCATGTCAACTTCGGACTGGAATTGCTGCTATAATAATTGGTTCGAACGAATGCAAAAGTGCATTAACTGCAACGGAGAATACTTCGAAAAGCAATAAAAATAAATTTAGTTATTTCCTGTATGTATTGTTTTATATTCCCGATCATTTCGGTATGCCCCTCGTATTCTAAACTTAGATCCAATTGGTTAGAAAGTTCAAAGAGATACGTCCAATGTAATGGTATCCTCGCTGTTATGTACTGTTTTTTTCTTCTTCTAGTCTACGCTGTTTCGAAAGTTATAGAATTTATCTTACAAAAAGCGAAGCAAGCGAACAAAACAATTACGCAACGTGATCCAAGCAGCGACGCATCAATAATTAGGGGTCGCGTGCGCAGGCGGTTATCAAACGTTCATTGTACGTCGTGGTTGCTGAACGCAGCGGTTACCGTTTGTGGCATTCACTGACAACTTCTCTAGGCTCGTCAATGGAACAGAAGGCGCGAACTTAATCCTTAAGACGTAGTACCTAAATATTTATTCATCCTTAAAAGTTGTAGCTCTAGTTTAAGGTTTAGAAACCATATCATAGACAGCTTGAGTGATAGGTTATGTACGGCCCATGTTTAATTCGATATGCATGTCTCACATAAAGTCAATTTTAACCTACTTTGTAACCAGAGAGATTTAAATATAGTAATAGGTAGAACGGGCATTGGAAAACTTTTCACAGAATTTGATATCGAAAGTCAATGGTACGTCAAGTGTCTTGTACGGGTGAGTGAAGCAATCTGATACTAAACTGAGTGACTTATTACCAATGGGTAACAAGCTTAGGGTCAAAGTTTCGTATGCTCTGTCCGGTCTATCACTATGTCTTTTATATTCATTTTATTTTTCAAATGCATGTACATACACGTACACTCTTCATGTGATTCTGTCATTAATTTTAACTGTACATACGAGAGGCATACCGAAAAGATCGGTAATCGAGTACTTTCGATTTAATTAGATTAAAAACTCTTTTTGATGAATAAACACTGGTTAGTTGAAAATCGAATACAATTGACAGAATTAAAAAAAAAAATTTTTTTAAAGAACAATATCAGTTTGAAATTGATAGGTCGATAAAAAAATGGAGCTTACAAGAGAAAGTTTCCGTGCCATAATTTTTTACAACTTTCGACGAGGATTATCTCAGGGACAATGTCTCGCTGAGCTTATATCTATATTCAAGAGTGAAGCGCCTAGCCAGACGACAATATATCGCTGGTATTCTGAATTCCGGCGTGGACGTGCTTCTCTTGGCACCGTACCTTCCACAGGCCGGCCAAAAACAGCGGTTACACCAGAAAATGTCGCTGTTGTGCGCCGAATGATACAGGATGACCGACATATTACATATGAGCAGATTCGGGCTACTTTAGGGATAGGTATGACTGCGATACAAACTGTTTTACATGGTGAACTGGGAGTGAGAAAGCTAGTTTCCCGCTGGGTGCCCCATAATTTGTCCGAAGAGCAAAAGGCGGCTCGTGTCAATTGGTGCCGGTCTACTCTGCAACGCTTCAACGGAGGAAAGTCAAAAGCAGTTTATAACATTGTCTCTGGTGATGAATCATGGATCTATTCATATGAGCCAGAAAGAAAGCATCAGTCGGCTGTCTGGGTCTTCGCAGGTGAGATCAAGCCAACAAAAGTTGTCCGCTCTCGCAGCGTATCGAAGAAAATGGTCGCTTCGTTTGTCGCGAAAACAGGACATGTAGTCACAGTTCCCTTAGAGGAACGGAGAACGGTTACCGCTGATTGGTATACAACGGTTTGTTTGCCACAGATGATATCCGAACTCCGTAGAGGTAACCCGAAACGACGCATAATCCTCCATCACGATAATGCGAGCTCTCACACCGCTCAGAAAACAAGCGAGTTTTTGAAGCAGGAAAACGTTGAATTAATGGATCATCCTCCATACAGCCCTGATCTGAGTCCCAATGATTACTTTACATTCCCTAGAATCAAAGATTTATTGCGTGGTCAGCGGTTTCAAGGTCCAGAAGAAGCAGTGGAAGCATACAAATCGACGATTTTGACCATGTCAACTTCGGACTGGAATTGCTGCTATAATAATTGGTTCGAACGAATGCAAAAGTGCATTAACTGCAACGGAGAATACTTCGAAAAGCAATAAAAATAAATTTAGTTATTTCCTGTATGTATTGTTTTATATTCCCGATCATTTCGGTATGCCCCTCGTATTACAATAATATTAAAAACATTAAAGTGTAATCGTTGATCAACGCAAAATCAATAAAAACATCACGTGTCAGATTCGCCAGCGTTAGGCAGTACAATCAGCATAACGATTCAATTTTTCCTCAATTGACTCATATTGTCCAATCATATTTGACACACGAGAATGCCGATGTCACGGCGAGGCGCAAAAAATACCAATTTTGACAGAGGGTATCAAGATTTTTCGGAGCGGGACCGCATTGGCGAACCATCTTTATTTAAGGTTGATATGTCGTAGAAACTAGATCGTTACTGCCAAGTTACTGCAATCACCAACGCATCTAAGATTGGCGACGATAACCAATCAGCTAATTGAAACACGCGGCTTATTTTCAGCACAGCGCTTTTAAAAACTCTAATGATGAATCACAAATCACGATCGAACAATCGGTGTACAGTTTCTGGGCAGCTCCGGCCTGCTTCAGGAGAAAGTATTACTTCTGCAGAAGTTTATAGAATATCATCTGCTTTACACTTTGTGAAGAGATATCGGATGACCTTCTAAATCATGTACAATAGACGGTACTCGTTATAATTACTGAATTCGGAAACTGCACTTCAACAGGTCTATGCGACCTGGACACTACAGAAGTTGAGTGGCTTTGTAACGGACGAATCGATGGTCATCAAATGGAAGTCAACGCTCGCAGTTTAATGAGAACTGGTTCCCTGATGAGATTCATTGACGTTTGACGGCGAAGGGTGATGCGCGTTTTTGCACTTTTCGATAAAGCTTGCTTGATAGATTTAAAGATCGATAAAGCCTTCAAATAAATCGACAAAGAATCCAATCTACCTACATATATATTTCTTTTGCATGTTACGAAAACCATTTTTTTGGTGTTCAGTACGTTCATCAAATTAAAACTTTTTTCAAAGTATTTTGATCAACATAATTTTGAATTTAACATTAACTATTATAGAGATCTGTGATAAGGAACCTGACCTTTCACATAGTTTCACATCTCGATCAACAAACTTGTTACGAAAAGAAAGTTTCTACATTTTCTGACAGCATATTTCCACACTTTAGTTCCAATTTCAAATTAATTGATCTATTGCTTTTTCAAGGCTTCATCAGAACTTGATCAATCGGGGTTTAATTATTCATTAATTATTCGCCAACTACTTCCTTCCATTAACTAATTTTAAATAATAACCGCCAAAAAACGCAAGATCGTCACTTCATTAATCAGCCATCCGTGCGTGAAAACTTTTTGTCTCGAGGAAGCCCCGTGGAGTCACAGAGTAGTGGAGTGGAGGAAGGAGATTCGGTACATTTGCCGCCGGCGACGATGGGGCGTGGAATCATGTGATGCCACCATATAAATCTTGTAAACGCCAATATATAAAACGAGGACATTGTCCTCTGAGCAGATACGTAATGTGTGATAGTCCACAATTGAGGTCATTTTTAAAAGCTTTTTTAATGTTATCGTTACTGAATTACCATGGAGAAGAATTAAATCAAAATGATTATTCGGATATCAGTACTTTCATAGGTTAGAGTCAAGTAGTATGGGTGGAGAGCGTGAACACGGTTTTGTTATAAACAAAACTCACCGATTTACGGTGGGAGGCGAGGTAAGCTGACACATCGACAAGGTACTTTCACATAAGCGTGTCAAAAAAGGACAAAAGGAGAGAGCCACGAGCGTGTCTTAAAAATTAAAGCATTTTGTTTTGTTAAATTATATGTAACTATGAAATATTATATATATTACAAGACACACAATATGATTCACCCAAGAAACATAAATTATAACTTAATGATACATCGATCAAGACGTTTAATAATAACAGTAATTGTTTAAAGTAATTGTGTGGCACGTGCTCAAATATCAATAACAAATTATAGTTTTCTAGCTTCGGATCAAAACGGAAATCACAAATACGAACACAATAAGATCCTGTAATAGAACTGCCAGTCAACTAAACGGCAATCAACATTGTCAGCTTCCGCGATGCCGCTTCTAAAGAAGTTCTACAGGTATTATAGACTGTTAATGTACGTATCTGTGGATGCCACCAAGAATTTCCACAGTTTGTGTGGAACCTAGACCTGTGATCCTAGATCTGGCTGTGGGACTTTGATGTCTGATGATTCAAGGCTCCCGTATCACTTTGTAAGACGCCTTGGTCGATATGTATACAATGGGGTCGTTCATGATTGCTCAATAAGTATCTGTCATTATATTAACTCATTTCTGAATATTTGTATAAAGCTCAAAGAAGACATACAAAGAAGAATTTATGAAATAACGCCCACTAAGCAGCAATGAGACATCAGGTCCAGAACTCCAGATACCTGTCTATATTTTCTTTAGATCGGCTGACGCCTGCAAACAATAGTCTTGTAAGCAAAGATCATTTCAGTAAAGACGATTACGAGCTGCCGAAAACTCCGTGTTAGTTTTATAGCGTTCTATGATTAATTTAAATCTCTTTCTCATTGTATCAGCTCAAGTGCAAGTACATACTCGTAGCACTAAACTTTTTAAAGTTTTTTTTAACATTTAATTGTAAAGTATGTAAAAATACCAGGCGCGACAAGACAAAAAAGTCGCTAGGTGGACCAAAAACGCCTGGAGGAGTTTTGGGTGAAATGAAAGAGCAAATGAAGGGCGATCTTCTTCTGTAAATCAAGCGGAGACTCATGGATACGTCCGTTCTTCCAACCTTCTCCTATCGTGCTCAGACTTGGTCTATAACGGATGCTCAGAAGTCCAAATTCAAAAGTTTGCCATGGAGGGCAGTATACTCGGTCACACGCCGGACAAATGTCGTGATATTGGCACACATCGAACGGATGACGTTTGTAAATATGCCCATATGTGAGTGAATAGCAGGCGCCATACATAATGGTCATTTTCTGAGTCAGTCTCTTGCAGGGGAAGTGAGATATCGCTGATTGGCGGGAGGCGGTGAACATCCGTTCTGTACGTCACTGACCGACTCAGAAATACCATTCTGCGCTAAAAACTCAAATAGACGCCGTTGCCCAATCGACCGCAAACCTGAAATGTGCCTGGGCGGGTCATGTCAGCCGCATGTCTAAGAAAAATACAAAAAAGCCCACTTTTTATCTATTTTTAAAATATAAACGTGAAGCAACAATTTCCATTGGACTTGAGCCCTGTAAGTACAATGGAGTGATTCAACCACTAAACGATTTGCGAGTGGTTGAACTGAGACCACAAACACCAGGATGAAGGGTACGCCACATCCTATTGACGTTGCATTCCTAGGAAATTATTTTACGACGTTTCCTGGACACGAGAAACTCAAGCGCAACAAGATACTTTATTATCGTACAAAATTCTAACAATGTTTTACTGTAGGCCGGAATAAGATTTCTCATTTAAATAGCATGCCAATTATATGTACAATAAAGACTTTAGTGTAGGGCCTATGTTCCAAAGTACAAATTGTACTGATGGACGTTTATGAGAAAATAAATCTTTTGATTATTTTCATCACATGACAATCTGGGCTACAAATGTTTTAGTCCATTTCTATTTCTAAATTGAAGCTTCACAAAAAAAAATGTATCCCTGATTGTCGATAGGTAATAATTACACTTTAAACCTAGCTACACTTCATTTCAAATCTTTTTTTGTAAATATACATCTTGGATGCGCGCCTTATATATAAGCTAAGGATGGCTGGTATGATGTCATGAGAGCTGGAAGTGTGAAAAAGAATTATACGAAGACAAAGCCACAGGAAAGATTGAATTATACTATAGGTATATTTAGTGTTACTTTTCTGAGCAATGGTTATTATTTTGAACGCTCCCTAAGCAATTTATGAGTCAGTCTGCAATAAAATCAAACGCAGTGTATCTGTCAACACCGAGGCGCCTGCTCACCACTCAGCCATGAAATTCACCAAGGGGGTGTAGCCGGGAGCCCGTCACGGCACGTGGCCGCCGGATCAGCTGACGCAGGTCAACGACCCACCACCCGGTGAACAACACCGCCGAGTGCGAAACGACCCGAGTCAATGCACTGCGTTGTAAACTTAACGACTGTTGTATGGGGACGGGTTATTTTGGCGAAAATTGGAGGTCATGTTTAGATAGGTTAGTTAAATAGACAATGTTTGTTGAAAGGCGTGTGAGGTTCGAAGGAATTAGCTGATTGCAATACTGAATGGCAGGTCAATGCACTTTTGTGAACTGGAAACGTTCATTTGTGCGGCGCGGTGTCATCGACGAGGAAGACTACCTTGTTGCAATTTGAAGAAGGCTATTTATTTAAGCCTTCCGAGCACCCGATCCACAACCCATGCAGACAGGTTTGCTTCGTTTTGGATTTCGTTAGTATTCGATCGGATGTTTTCCCAAGCCCCATAAGTTAATATGATCTATTGTAGCCAATCTTTATGATATGTTAAGATATAAAGGAAATCGAACAATGGCCCAGATAAGCCAATAAATATACGTTGATAAGAATGTAGATGAGTTACATTGCAAAGCAAACGTAAGATGCATTTAGACATAACTTCTAGGAAACAATAGCCTCAATAGTTTAGTTAGATCTATTTAGCGCTAAACCGATATTGACATTTAAACAATGACGGTATTAGCTTTTTGGGGTACGAAAAAATGGAATGTGGAACTTAAATAAAAACACTTATTGAGTTTACTACAAGTATGGATATTTAATTAGAAGTTTTAACATAATATGGTACTTCAGATTTTTTAAATCATGCCGTTTCCGAAAGAGAATATCTTCGCTAGTTTTATCTCAATTGCATTTACACATTATATTTAAATTGAACGGCGCTTGATTGACCACGATCTCACCTGATGGATCTAGAAAATATCTGTTCACTCTCGATTTGAACACTTCGAGATTATAGCTTTGGATAAATACAGGCAGTGTAATCAACTCCTGGACTTTACTCATAGTACAATTTGAAACTATTAGCACAGGTCGGACATTGCAAACAAATGTCCTGCATTCCTACAACTCGCACTAAGCGTTTCGATTCTACATTTATCATGCGTATAGCTAAAATATGGAATGCACTACCGGTTTCCGTGTTCCCCGAAAACTACAACTTTACCTTCTTGATCAAGGCGTAACATCGTCGACCTCATCATCACTTAACATCGGGTGAGATTGAAGTGAAGCGTTGATCTATCTTCTATTTAAAAAATTGTGTGATATGGGTTCCTATTTCCATACAAATAACGGAAGACGGTTTTATACACGCGCATGTATGAGGGGTTGCGCGCGCGATACTATCGGCCCATGAGTCGACCACTTTCTTGCGGGGAGAAAAGAGGTATCACGGATCGGTGGGGGTGCGGTGAACGTCCGTTCTGTACTTCGTAATATATTAATTATGTGCTATTAGGGCGAGTCATAGGGATGGAAAGGGCCATGGACCGGAGGCAGCCTGAGTGGGGGCTCCGGCTGTCCTGCTCCGATCCCGAGAGGGCAGTGGAAATGGCGTGGCCCCTTTTCCACTGCGGAGTCCGCTCTGAGAGAGTGCAAGGGCTGGCACATCAGCCCGGGAAGAGCATAATGCATCGCGCGAGGGTAACACTGGCGACGTTCCTTTGAAGGACCCAGAGCTCCCTGATATGCGCAGCGGATGGTAGTGAGTTAGTGAGTAAGAATGTTACATAACCCGACTCTTCCCCTAAGGAGTCGGGAATCTTTTGAAGATTCCCCTTCGTAAAAAAGGGGGTGTCACTGTCAACCGCCATCTATTTAGTTAGCCCTACACATACCTTGAATCTATCGATAAAATACGCAACGATATAGAAAGGTGCAGCCTACTGCTATTCCAAAAACGTCGCGGCGTTTATTGTCAGCATCGTGAAATAGCATAAGAATGTCAATTGCCTGGCCCTAATTGTGCGCCGTAAGGTCACGGTTGTGTGCGCCAGTAGATATAACGTACTTCTCACTGTTTAACTAATTGGCACAACTAGTTAGCGGAGGGAACTTTTTATCGGGATAAAAAGTCAAACTTCATTAACACCGAAAAGGCAATAAACAAACAGAGAGACAGAAGAGTTACTTTCGTGTAATTTTACAATGAGAATACCTCGGGTTTAATTTACAATATAATTCGAAATATTAATTGGGGAAAGTCTATCTTTCGTTTGCCCCATAGATCACCGCAAAAGGTTTTCCTATAATGCTCTTGATCATTCGCATATTCAACACCAGGGCGATGTCGGTGGTACCGGTTCCATAGTCGCCATAAGAGATACCCAGACAGCCAGAAAATATCTACTGTGGACCATGCAAGCTCCAATTTTAGGTTTACGTTATTATAGAATTGGTTGATCTGCACAGGGAGGTAAAAATTTCTCGGTCTAACATTGATTGGCGCTTTGATTAGACAGACAGATATGTACGCGGATACGGACGTTCACCGCATCCCCACCGATCCGTGATACCTCACCTCTCCCCACAAGAAAGTAACCCGCTCAAGGAACGGTAATATAGAGTTTTAGGGCAGTTGATGTCGGTTTCTAGTTCTTTTTGAACGCATTAACTTTTTTATATCTGGCAATCTTTTGAAGCAAAAAAATTCAATTGTGTAAATAAATATTAGAATATGGATAAATTGTAGTAACATGAAGTTATTGACCGAACTAATAAGACAATATTAGTCTGAGCAGTCATCTGGTCCCGAAGTAAACAACCGAACTGCTGAGACTGGGCAGAATGATCATATGTCAAAGCCGAAATCTAGCGGCTTTATGACAAAATGAATATTAATTGAATCATAGCCAAACTTCAGATGGAAGAAACGGCCAATCAGAGATCATAAAAATCGTGTCATCCGCCATTTAAATGACAATAAAACTCTCAAAACTTATTGAAAAGTGTCATTGAACTCAATTCAAAGCAGGATTTCTTGGTAGAGCCTTTAATATGAAGATGATGCTATGTCCGAATCAAAAGCTATAACATCATTACATACATTCGTACTTGTCTAGGCACTTAAAAAACTATAAAGTTTGCCACAATTTTTTGCTATCATTAAGTTTTTGTTAGGATTCCGTCAGTTGATTAGATCTTAGTTGCATCTCAAATCATCAAAATCCAGCAATGCAAAATATTTTTTTTGTGATCTAGATGAAGGGTAAAATTGTTTCATTAATTTAAGATTGTTTAAGGATTCTATTACATACCAAATACAATTTACCTATACCACAGGTTGGACACTTCGAACAAATGTCGTGATATCGGCACACATCGAACAGATGACGTTTGTATACACGCGCCATATGCAGCGATTATTTTCTGAGCCAGTTTCTTGCCGGGAGAGGTGAGGCATCGCGGATCGGTGGGAGGCGATGAACCTTCTTGTATGTAGTACCCCCAATTCAACATTACATTAATACAGTTGATAATGATGATCTCGAGACCAATCAACGTAGCATCATCAACATTAACAATGAAATGTTTATTGAATTCGTTAGCCAAGATTGTGGTCAAGCATTGAACTATTTTCATTTTAAATAAGAACGGCCTTCGCACCAAGTGACTCATGACCTGACAACTTTCACATCTAGGTCAAGAGAAGCCTCTTGTGTCCAACAACTTTGTATACCGATTTTGGTGCATTGCCAGATAAGATCCATAAAAATACAATAATAAATAACGATCTTGACATGTCAAACACCAAGTCTTGATGTCTCAGGCATCAGCAAGAACTGGATAATTGCACTCAATTTGAGTTATAACTTTTATCATTATACAATTTTTAAGAGAAAAAAAAACCGAATATAAAATGGAAGTCTGATCAATACCAGTCATTTCATACAACGAACGCGATATGCTTGTTCTATATTCTATTCACATAATAGTGATTAAATAAAAAAATCCAAATCAGTGACTCAGAAAATGAAATTTTAGAATCAAAATAAAATAACCAGAAAAATATCTGAGTGAGAGAACTTGATACTGAGTATCATTAAGAGCCAAAAAACTTTATAGAGATGGCCATATACAATGGCCAGTTTTCCATATAAGAAAAATATATCACAGTGTTAAACTGATGTACCTGAAAACACTCAATTTTAATGCTAAATTACCCATAATTAAACTTACATGTATTTAACATGAAAAATGTTATAATAACCTTGATAGCAATTCTTAAATTTTAAAGTGTAATCAAGAAACCTTATAAAATGCAAATTAGGTATTCCTTAATTATTTTTGTTAGTGGATTTAAATACATTGTGTGAAAAACCAATCATGAATAATCAAATGCCTTTGGAATATAACTTTGCTTCGACACATGTAGGATAAAATACAAATTTCACTTGGTCATGGAAACATCCAATGAACGTGACTTAATGTTGTGTAATCTCACAAATGTATTTAAAAATTATTGTGAAGTAGCTCAAGCCAAAGAATTGCAACTTACAACCTGCTACACTTCCTTGGAGATTGAATTTCGAAAAATCTTTTTTTACATTCAATAAGCAACTATTGCCTGTTTATTAGTTCTAATTTACGCTCAAGACATATCCATCCTAATATTATAAAAGCTAAAGTGAGTTTTATATCCTTTCTTCACATACAGGAAAGTCATAATGTTTTAGTATATGGATAGTTGCAAGGTTGGAAAATGATATAGCCTACTTTTCCCCAATCAACAAGCAGTTCCTATAGGATAACTTCTGAAGTCCAAGCAGACAAAATCACAGGCAAATAGTGTGTATAATATAATTATTTCATACTTATATTAATTTAATACTTTATGTATGTTATTAATAAATAAACTAGTTAATAAATAAATGCAGATAAAATATCCAAGATAAAACTTAAGATGGTGTTGTTCAGCAAACAAGTGCAGGATGAATCATATCCACATGCAAGGTAAAAACATCAGTTGACATTGAAACAACTAAATATGCAAAGGTGGTGGTCATTTCTTGAATATACTTCACTTAACTGACAGTTTATACAGCCGGTGATTGTCATTGACATTGTGATTCATATATTACAATGGTGAGCTAGCATTTATATTTATACTGTGAACCACAGATGAAGAAGATATATATACTGCCTATAGATTTAACAAAATCGAACACAGGACATTTTAGGACATGATAATTTGGGCCTGAAGACATCATTTTTATCAATGAATGAATACTTACACCAAATAGTCACAAGCTCTTTATTGTCAAAAATCAATATTATGAAAAATAGCTTCTGGATTCCTCTGCTTTTGAAAAATCTTTAGATTGATGAGTTCCAGCTCTACAAATGATGTTTGAGGTCACTAACTGCAGATTAGCAGTATGCTAGCAGAGGAGTAAAAAGAGATATATTTCTGGAGCTTCGCATAGCACATAGCTCTGGTGAAGAGACATTATAATAATAACATCAACCTGTACATTATTTTATAGTATTTATTCCAAAACTTGCTGAGTACCTTACCACACTGCATAGTACTTTTTGAGTGAAATTAAAATAATTGTTATTAGCTAGAAGACAAACAAATACATGTAGTTTTTATTTTTGCCAACATAACTTTTTTTATTATGCTATTTTGTATTTTTTGACATTGGTATATTAATTTTGTATTTTTATTTTATCGGTTCGGATGACCAACAGTGTTAAATGATGATAGACCAGTACTAAATAATGTAAAAATGACAATTTCAAAAGTGGAGACAACATCAATATGTTTTTGTAGCATGTTAAATGGTAATAAAGAATATTAAACAAAACGAAATGACTCCTGTAAAAATTGTTTACTCAGGTGTGTATGTGGTGGGGTATTATTAACATTGCATGTTTGTGAACTACGATGGAATGAAAGTATTTCGCACAATGCAGCCAATTTAGAAGTATTTTCCATTCCAGTTACTTAGGAATGTCTAGTGTTCAATACATAATTGGACTTGTAGGGAATGTATTTTGCAATCATGCAGAGAAGGAATTTCATTATTTTCTGACCTTATAATTGCATCTACAGGTAACAAACTTATATGGTAAGATCACATAATGTCAAGATAGCTTTTCAAAGATGATGTTAGGTTCAACGATGTAACTTCCAAGCTTGGTGCATAGACATAGATTAGATACATAGATATATCAGATTGGATTTTTGAATTACATAAAAGTTTAAAAATATATATACTGTCCTGATACAATAGGAAATCAATAAATACAGTTAAAGAATTAGATGGTGAGGCTGACTCCGGAAAAACAGAAAATGGATTTCGTTTAAATATTCAGTAGCAGGTAGGTTTTTCCAATTGAATGTATTAATTTTAAGATATTAAATGGCTACAAAAATCTATAGCATTTTAATTTGGCATCTAAACATGACAGAAATATAAATTTGAGATTAGATTTAAAAGTCTACACAACATCTATTCCTTACAGGCCTCACAAAGTCCTAAATTATCTACAGAGTTGTTAAGAAGCCAGTACCAGAATAGAATATAACATCATTTAAGAGTAGACTGCACAAATATACCTACAGCAATCAAATACCAAATGAATAGAGCATAGTATTTTATCCATCAGAGAAGCTTGGTAATTAATACAAATCCATATAAATTACAAAATTGATGGTAATGAATAGAGGGAGTTCTGTACTTTTGAAAAATATGTAATATATTTACAACTCAAGACTTACCATCGCCAATGCCATGTGCTTGTACTAAAATTCATGGTTTATGTCTCTTAGATAACAACTCATATTGGTTGATAAAAGTAATAGATAAAACTACTTACTTGCATAACAGAATTAATGCAATTTGTTAAACAAATAGATAAGAATAGATAACATTTCATTTTTTTTCTTTAGTTGACTTGATTTTCAATAAAAATTAGGATATGTTAAAATATAGCTACTTCATGGATTTTTAATGGTTGGATGGATGGTTAACAACATGATGGTTGCTTTTTTGTCAAAGAAATGTTTAGAATGCAGCCTAATTTTGAATTTAAAATTGAAATTGAAGTTAGTATGTACCGGTCATGGAATTTTTTTGAACAGATATATCCTTTACATCATTTCATCCCGGACATTTATTAGTCTTAAGATATAAATGGCCTGAATTAAATAAAGTACTCCCATGAAAGAAAGAAGGGTGAAGATTACAAAATATTATTATTGTGGTACACAAAAAGGGGCCAGGACTTTTAGGACTTTTATTATTAGGAATAGGAAAGTTAAATTTCATGCAAAGACATGAGAGACATTATGGAGTACATCCTAACCACAGTAAAATTAATGCTTAACTTACAATTGATAAAAAAATTGTGACAGATAAAGTATTCAGGTGATAATATGAACCCAGTTTGTAATTAATTGGTTATTACTTTGAACTAATGGACTTTTGATTCAATAACATTTCACATTAAGAAATGTGTTTTATTAATAATCAAATTACGATTAAAAAATTGTTAAAGTCTTACACCTAATTAGATTGTTATTCAACCAGTTTTTTAAATTATACTACAGGCTGAAAACCTTGATAAACAAACGGAGATGAATAATGTGTGTCAACAAGACAATAGAAGGTCATCTGCACCACACTGTACCATTTATTCATAAAAACTTAAAGCAAGATGAATCGGCTGTTACAACGATACAATACTTAAATTAACGTAATTCGTTGCTCTTTATAACCTAGAAACGAATAGAGAGGCGCAAATCGAAGAGTACAGTTATGAAAGACGTACCAACTGTAGCGAACTCGTCAGGCGTTCTCCCGCCTGCCAGCAGCCATCGGCACCAGTCGATGGTCTCCCACTCATCGATATTCTTGCTAGGGTTCAGGAGCACATCCAGCAACGGGCCCAGGTGCTGCGGGGACCCACTGGCGCAATCCGCATGAATGTACGCAGCGGCACCTCTCTTCCCCTTTTTCATCAATACTTGTGCCGTCGAATTAGACATATTTTACTTCAATAATATCACCACAAATTGTTAAAACACTGGCACATTATACAGTCACCGTATAATTCGGTCACTCACGGAAGAAGAAACACCATTTCGAGTTTTACATAAGGCAATGAACCCGTAACGCACTCGCGGCGTAACATATTGAAATAGCGTAAAAACGAAATGATTTACTAAAATCTTATTAGCCCAACTGATAAAATAAATTTACAGACGTTCAAACAGGCTAAAAATAAGATTATTTTATTTTACAATCGAAAATAATGCAATGCGAAACAACTCGGCCATTCAATTTAGGGTTCTCAATAAGAAAAATGCCAATTAAAATTGATTCTTGCTGTATAAATTTAGCAGCCATTAATAAGTCAGAAAGAGAGAAAAAATATGTTTGCATACACTTATTATATAAAATAAAATTTTAACTGATGTTGTTTCTGTACAAGAAAAAGTATTTCTAACAATGTTCAACATTTTTTACAGCGGCAACACTATGAGCAATAGAGATGCTACGTTAGTGGATTCAGTTCAAAGAAAATGTGAGATGTATCAGGTATCTTTATGAAATTACAATCTGACTCCACTTAAGTCACGGCTACCCCAATTTTGACCGCTTCCGTGGCCTAACCTCTACACGGATGGACTAACCACCTGAAGGCACTTTGTTCGATTTCCAGTAGGGGTTCCTATCGGTACTTGGTTTGGTTGGTGATAGAGCATTTCTATGTCCGTTTCGCTAGCTCCCACCATGTTATATCTATTTCTACCGCCAAACAGCAGTGTTTAAAGCACTGTTGTGTGCTGGTATTAAATGTACCAGAGCCACCGCCTTATTGTATTGAGGTTTCTGGGTGTGCACATTTATCATACAAAAACCTTATCGCAACTTACCACCACGTGATATGAAGGTCAAGTGCAAACCCATCATCCTTTTTAAAAATAATCATCGAGCCAAGCGAATATACATTTCACGACAAATCGTAAAATAGTTTGACAAACTGTGTTCAACTTGATACAAAATAAAACATCCAAGATACGACACCAAAAAGACCATCTATAGAGATGCTTCATGCATGCATATTGCTGTCACCCATTTCATACAGGTCAGTCACCACCATCATTCGGGAATGACCACTGCTGAACATAAGCGTCCTTCATTTGTAGTCGGTACTCCACTGTAATCGGTCCCGAGCCACATGCACGCAGCGTATCGCTTCGACGCTATAAACAGTTTGTCAATTCTTCTACTAGGGGAATGGCCCGAGATAAGTTTCTCGGTACGTTGTCGTCCCTTGAGAATTCTCACTGCTAATTGGTTATATTCATTCTTCCAGCGATGTGGCCGACTCATGACTTCTGCTCACTGACTCGTTGAACTATGTCGGTGACGTAGGAAATGCCAAGCATAGTTCGTTCCATAGCTGGCTGAGCGACTTTGAGTTTGTTTATTAGACCAAATACAGTAAATGATATTCTGGAGTATAGGATTATTGATGAGTATGATCCGAAAATATATACGTTAGATAGCTTATCAATCTTAATTTTAATAATTGAGAATCTATTCACTTTTATGACTCAGCTAGTAAGAACATCTCAATCTTAAAAATTTTAATTTAAAAAAAAATTAAAAAAATGTCGGACATGTCGCATGTTATTTTCTGTAAATAGAGAATTATATGTACGCAAAACTTAAGATATAATGCCTGTAAATGTCGATATTCTGTACGTTTAATGCAGTTCGATTATTTTACATGCAATCGAGTGTTTAATTGGTTGGTCAAGCGTGTTTTTCTAATAAAAAGTAAAGGTAACAAAAATGGGCGATGAGAAAAAGGTTATGTTTCATGAAATGGAGCTGGATGACCGAATTTTGAAGGTAAAAGGGACTAATATCCTAAATGTAGTTTTTTAACAGTACTCCAATCAGTTATTTGTAATGAAATATGAAAATACGTTGTTTTTAGGCTATTTCACAGTTGGCATGGCCTGAGCCCACGTTGATCCAAGAAACTGCAATTCCATTACTACTTGAAGGTAAAGATGTCCTTATGAGGGCTAGAACAGGCTCCGGTAAGACAGCAGCATTTACCATTCCAGTAATACAGAAATTATTGAATTTGAAGAACACAAGTACACATCAAAGTATAAAGGCTCTTATACTATCGCCTAGTAAAGAGTTATGCGGACAAGTAAGTGGTTATATTATATTAATTTGCTAATTGTGATTGCCTTTTAAATTAATGAATACAGAATTGTTTAGTTCCACTGGCATTGGCAGGACCATAGTCACATGCACTTATTTTATTGTTGTAGCTCATTTTAAGAAGTAGTATACAAGTATAATCTAACAGATAGCTTATGTCTACAACTTTGCTTGGACTTCAGAATTTAATTATCTGTATGTCACTCTTTGGCCTCTAAATTATATGCAAAAATTACATTCTTCTTATCGTGTAGGTTGTAAGGTCGATGACTGAGCTCACAAACCCCAGTGTTAGAGTTGTTGAGCAGCTACTACCGTAGATAGTCAATGGCTTAATGTTCCTTCTGAAGCATAGAATCATCTTTTCAGACAATCAGGTAATTCAGCCTGCAATGTTCTAACCTAACTAGGGAAATTCTCACAGAGTGATATTTGGCAAAGTCCCCACTGGGAATCGAATCCGGGACCTGCAATTATTGCACGTCTGAATCTAACGCTCAGCCAACTGTGCCAAGGAGGACGTTTACATTGAACTGTTGCACCATTGCTGCGTAAAAGAAGGACATTACTATTTAACACACTTTTTGTTGTTAGCTCAGACTGTAGTGTTTTAGATACTATCAAAGTTCCGCAATTTATAGGTTGAAATATAGGGGCGTTAAACTAACAATGAAGTTTTGAAAATTATCAATGAAGATTAATTAATTCCTAATTTCACTTAAGTAATTTTAAACAATGGTCTGTTAAATATCACACTCAAAAACATATTTTATTCATTTGATTTGATTTTCAGATAACCTCTGTAATAGCGGACCTCACAATTAAATGTGCCAGAGAGGTACGCTGCATAGATATCTCATCAACCAGCGACATGCAGACTCAAAAGTCACTGCTATCGGACAAACCAGACATTGTTGTGTCAACACCATCTCGAGCACTTGCACATTTGAAGGCTGGTAATATGAAACTGAAACAGGATTTAGCAGTGCTGGTAGTGGATGAAGCTGATTTAATTTTTTCATTTGGATATGAGGATGAAATTAAGGAGTTATTAGGGTTAGTGATAATTTAAAATATGATATGTTGAGGAAGTGATATAGCTTTAAATATTTAACCCTAAACTGGTCTGCTGGTGACCATGAACTTCTCTCTAGAATCACCATGATGAACGAGCATTATTAATGTTATACAACCTTGCTTGTGTGCCTGTATATCAAATTTTGAATGTAATAATATGTAATGCTTTTATCTGTAACTACTTCTGCCTAGATTTCAGAAATTAACCCTGAGGAACTATTCAATCAATATTACTAGCTTATGTCCAACCCTTCAACTATGCCTATACAAAAAATAATGTCATTCTGACCTTCCATTGTCATGAAGGAATTAGAAAGAAACACAAACACTTTAATAATTATAATATTTATACTATATAGTATATGTTTAACAATAATATTAGTGCTTTTATCTTCATCTGTTGGCTTCAGAAATTATGCCTCTTGAACCACTGAATCAACTATGTGTACGCCAAATTTAATCATGTTTGTTGTGCTTGCAAAAACAAACTCATTTTTGCATTCATTATAATGGCAGAGTAGTCTTACATTATTTTCTAACTCAACAGGTATCTTCCAAAGATTTACCAAGCAGTGCTTGCTTCAGCCACACTCTCAGATGACGTTCTTAGCCTAAAGAAGATTGTACTCCGCAACCCTGTGACCCTCAAGCTAGAGGAACCCGAACTGGCTCCCTCGTCACAGCTGCAGCATTACCACCTCTTTGCAGAAGAAGATGATAAAGCTGCAATTTTGTATGCATTGCTAAAGTTGAATCTAATTAGAGGGAAGAGCATTATTTTTGTTAGAACAGTTGATAGGTGTTACAAGTAAGCATGGAACAATTATTTCCTCTTTGAATTCTGTTTATATCTAATTTTAAAATAATTTAATCCAGTATGTGGTTTTTATATTCTTAAGGTTTCCATTTTATCTGTCTTGTGACTCAACACCAAGAAAGCTAGTAAAAGTTCTTTGCCGAAATTCTATTATAGGGTTTTAGTAGGGGTTGGGCTCCGTTTATCTGTTTGATTAACACCTGCAAAAGTCAACTGTTGGACTCGAGCATGTCATATATACCTACATTGGGTTTTCCATGAGGGAATTTTCCAAAACCACCATGCTTGCAATACAGAATTGCAATCTCCATATGAAGTTGTTGACAAAGATAGATGCTGCTGCCTATCTACTTAAAATTATCCCTTACTGGAATTTTGTGACACCTGCGGGATGACTTGAGGTTATCTTGGAAATGGATGTAAAAATTAGTTGATAATTAGGTTAAATTCAGCTTAATAGGCATGCACATTAGAAAAAACTTAATAAGCCACCTGTCTGTTTTTGTAATAACATTGACAAAGTCTATATGTAATTGATTTACAGATCCTATCAAAAGTAAGACTTCACAGATGCATAAAATCTAAAGAAACAGCCAAGTGCGATTCGAGTTACATTCGTGCATGAAGGGTTCCAACCCACGGAAATAAGTAAAGATTTATGACCTTAAAATAAGCTTAAGTTTGTTAGTCCATGGTTTCTCAAAACTGTTCTTGTCATATTTACATAAAGGCCTGTCTAATTTTGCTCCTTCAAAAAAAAATTTTTAAATTTTGCGGCAACTATTGGTTACCATTTCCCATAACTCTCATATCATACTCAACTAATAAAACCACCGCTGTTCCAGATTGAAACTGTACCTAGAACAATTCAAGATAGGCTCATGTGTACTCAACTCTGAGTTACCGGCTGCAGTGAGATGTCTCTCTGTGGACCAGTTCAACAGAGGACGGTACCAGATCATTATAGCATCAGATGAGAAAGCCCTGGAGAAACCTGATGGTGGGCTCTTGGAAGGTGAGGAGATTGTGAAGAAGAGAAAGAAAAAGGTAATGCTGCGTATTGAATATCTGTACTTTATACTCATACTAAAATATCATACTTAACAAGCTCAAAGTCACTCAGCTAGCTATGGAATAAGCTATGCTCGTAATTTCTATACATTTTAAATTCCGGAATGACGAAATTCGTAGCTGAACGAAGGTCACCGACATAGATCGACGAGTCAGTGAGCTAAAGTGGAAATTTTCAAGCCATATCGCTCGAATAACTGTTGAGGGGTAAAAGTTCTCGAGTGGCGACCACATACTGGTAAACGTGTACTGGGACATCTCCCTTCCAAATCAACCGACTTAATAAAGATAAAGAACATACTGTGATCTCCAGTAATATTCAATCCAAGCATAGTGAGGTTATGTCAAATTCCGTCATGGGAATGACGTGCTGTTCGACATATCGGTCTATACCGCAAACCCAACTTAATAAGCTGTTGATGAATGTAAGGGTGCATTTACACTTGACGCAGATCTGACATACAAATAATTATCTGTTAGCATTCACCTTCAAACTTTATGTTTTTTTACAGCAAGCATCAAAGCGCAAGAGAGACAAAGAATCAGGTGTTTCTCGGGGCATAGATTTCCAGCATGTGTCTAACGTAGTGAACTTCGACTTCCCTCTGGACATCAACTCCTATGTGCATCGTGCAGGACGCACTGCTCGAGGGAACAATCAGGTAAATATTATTTACGTATGTATTCTTCTAATTCAAAAAAGTATATTTTATTTATCTTATTTAAAATTACTTATAATTTTCGATACTTCTTTAGTCTTATATTTACACTAAATAACTTACACAAAACAAAGTTCGGAATAACATTCAATCACATAAAACAATGCCACATCTAGTTGAGCTTGATCTATGTATTGCGTTCGTTCCAACGAACAGCCGATACTGGTTTTAGTTAAATAGTGACTTACCATCACTTAAAATTGATTTTATTTTATTTTTACTATATGCACGATGTCATCTAAGACACCCTAACGATTAAGTATATGTATACACTTATCATGTAAGTGAAATGTAATTTCTTTGTGAGAAATAAAGTTCTTTGACCACTAGATAGCAAATCGAATATCTTAAAATGGCATTACACGAACACCAAGACACATTTTTGTGTGGAAATGGCATGAGAGGTACATGCAGTGAACATTCACTGCTTACCCAAATCGTCTAACCTCTCAAGATTTTCTGGATGTTCTCATATGTTAAAAGAGGCAGTGATCTACTAACCTTCATGTCTCGAAATCGATCTAATTGAGGTGTCGAATGATATTATTTATCCTTAGGTCTTTCTGAAAGTAGTTTTTATTATTATAGAGTAAACTAGGGTTTGGGAGGCGGCATACGGCGGAGGTTTAGCGGTGAAGGATACCAATTCTGATATCTTACTTGTATGCTTTGCCATATATTTTTCATTTCACCATTTTCATTTTTGTAACTGATTTCAGGGCTCAGTTTTATCTTTCGTGTCGATACGCGAAAAACCTTTAATGGATTCCGTAGAAGAACATTTATCAAAAGGATTCAATGGGCAAAGAGTTTTACAGTAAGTTGAAGACTACACGTCTATAACGCATAACTGTGGCTGTTCCATATATGCATAAATGTGTCGTTTAACGTTCGAAACAGACTCAGTTATGCGTTAGACCTGTAGAGGTAAGAAAACTGAATACATGGAAAACTGAACATAAACTTGGATTTATTGGAGTAGATGGAGTTTCTTAGTGATTATTAGATTGAGCATGTTAAACCATGGTCCTCCATGGCCAAGGCCTATAGTCATCACTAGAACTTTACCTGCTAATGATAAACAAAGACAGGTCTTTGGCATCTATACTCTGTCTTTTTTATATATAAAAATAGTGCATTGTTTACCTAGAGAAGAAAGTGACCGATTACCGACGAGTTTAAGGCACGAGGTTAGACTTTATATGAGACACCTATGATAAAAAACAGCGTCATCTAATCTTAACTATTACTACTAGACGACATTTTAAGCATCTTGTAATTTTACACACAAATTAGATAAAACAAGCGACAGTATCATTTTGTTGATTTCGAAAATAAATCGTTGTATTTAGGCAGTTACTGACATTATCAATTAAAAGAACCCAGCAAGTTAACAATGGCGGTGTATTTATCCACTTTTTCTATTCCCTCTGCACGTTAACAATGGGTTTTATACACTTTTCCGCCTTAATGTTTACACGACAGTAATGACGTATATTGTACCTTGTTTTAAAATAAATACTTTCGGAACATGTGTATTATAAAACTTGTATGTAATAACTTGCAGAAAATACGAGTTTGCATTAGAAGAAGTGGAAGGCTTCAGGTATAGATCGCGGGACGCATGGCGCGCGGTCACTAGGATAGCTGTGCGCGAGGCGCGCTTGAAAGAAATCAAACAAGAGCTGCTCAACTGTAAGAAGTTGCAGGTTGGTGAAATTCACATCCTATAGTGCAGGCAGGACTTCGCAAATTGGTGTAATTAACGTTGCTGACTTTGCAAATATTACATGAATTGCATGCTAATTCGTCATCAGTTGCGTAAGTCGATTGTTGGACATGAGCGTTCCTTATAGATCGCCACGTCGGACTTTCTACGAGGGAATTGGCTATAATCACCACGCTTGGCAATCGTATTGGTGATCGCTGTAAGATGTTGTTTTTCATAGATAGATCTTGCTGCCTGTCTCCTGAATATTTTCCCTTGGTCGTCTATATTGACACACACGGGAGACATTGGGTGGTTCTGCACAAAGTATTTTAAAAATGTTAAAAAAACTGACGATATTTTTTGAGGCATATAATACCTAGTAAAGGTCGCGGGGAGTCGCTAGATGCACGTGGCTCGGGACCGTCTGTTGTAGCATACCATGAAGGAGGCATGTGTCCAGCAGTGGATGTTTCCCGGATGATGATGCATATTGAAACTATTTACAATACCAATTTACTAGATAATTGTTACTTATTCCACATGATGACCAAATTATAACATATCACCCTGATGAATGACTAATCTTCTCTCTGAAAACACTCTCTCACTGTAAAAACGTATAAATAAATGAGCCCTTCTAAAATAGCTTCAAATTTCAGGGCTATTTCGAAGAAAATCCCACAGACCTGGCGGCACTGAGGCGAGACAAAGCGTTGCACACAGTTAAGGTCCAACAACACTTATCACACGTTCCCGAGTACCTGCTGCCAGCTGCTTTGAGGAACGAGGAAGCTACGGAGGTAGAGCAAGATGCGCCAGCGCCGAAAAAGAAGAAAAAGGAACATTACGGGAGCGCTAAGAGGCATAAGTATCAGGTAAGACTACCAGACAGCACCCAATTTACTCATATGTTTTGTAAATCAATTATTTACAACAAATAGTACTAAAATAATATGTCTTCAAAGCTAACGTTTTAAAGAAAATTAAATTGAATTGTGGACTTATATTTCTTACTTATATATAGAACAATTTTTTTTACTTTAATTCGAACATCTGAGAGTATACTTTACAAAAGCGTCCATATGCCAAAAAATACCAAAACTATATGAAAGGAATGCCTGTACCCCACCTCAACTCCCCGCGCTTCTCCTAGAATAGTCCTATGCATACGTATTATTCAATTCATATTACACTTGTTTAGAGAAAATTCTTTCGCACTTTTGTTTTTTACAGTTAACTTTTGTATATGTATTGATAACTTTATCATTTTCGTTTGCAGGCCCGCCAAAGCGACCCTCTCAAGAGTTTCGACCTGAAGAACATGAAAAAAACAGCTAAAGCTGACACGTAGCATTGCCCTGTTAGTATCTTTGAAGATTCAGAACGAAAACAAATAAATATTTTTGTACAAATTTATGTTTTTATATAATGATGTTGTTTAGAAATAAATAGTGATTGACCAGTTGTTTTTCTTTTACACAGTGCCAGAGCATCGCGGTAGCAGGGCTTAGATTTTCAGGACCAAAGTGGTTAGTTTTTCAGGAAATCGGTTAGTACGTGTGTTAAGTGTTGAATGTTATATATAAATAAAATTATGACTAGAATAAAATGTTTTTGAGTTTTTTTATGCGTAGAGTAGAGCATTTTTTCTTGAAAATATAAACACCTAAAGAAATTCTACAGTTCTGAGATAGTGTAGAGTTTTCTCAGAAGCCGCCAATTTGAATGCGTAGCGGCAGCTTGTAAAAGATTGGGTCTTGCGCCAGAACTTCTTGTAAAATGTTTGCACGTTGTTTTTTTGCTTTAAACAATTTCTACACAAGGTCGAATCCTTATGGGGTGCCTAATACCTAAAATTGGCGTTTTCTAATGTTGACCACTTTGAAGAGAAATGTCTTGAGTTTGTTTATAATTTTATTTTCATGTTTATGTTAAATTAAATATATTATTCGTTGCAGCAAAAGTAATTTTCCGTTCCGTACCTCAAAAGGATAAAAAGGAACTCTTATAGAATAAGGGTGGTCTGTCTATCAATACTCATTTTCTCAGAAACGCGTGGAGGTATCAAATTGAAATTAGTATCAAATACTTTACAAACTGTTCCGCCTGTCGTTATATAATACATAACGCTAACAATTTTTAACAATCGCTTGTTGATTTCGTCAGTCGCATTTTTCGGTTCATATTCCCTTTCTTATATATGATTTTCAGTATGTAAATTATTCATATTCTGTACGGAACCCTCGGTGCGGTCTGACTCGTATTTGTTTTTCTCTTGGTATTTGGTGAAGATTCTTTTTGAGGGTCAAATATAACTGATAAGGCTGTATGAGACTTTAAATCAACGTATTAGTGTCGTCGACGACATAACAAGATGCTAAAGTATTTTATATAGGACCGCGCAGTACGCTAGTCCTAACTACCAAAAATTACACGTACGACGTATCCCGATTTGGGATAGTCACAAACTAGCTTATTCCAGTCAAGGTGCAATGACTGGCGCCAGTCCGGGGCAACCGCCTACTTGATCACGGTACACCCTACGCAAGGTTAGTATGACAGCAGTGAGCCCGAGAACCCTTATATACTCGCAAGCAGAAATCTCAACATCGCCATTTAGAATTAGACACTCAATATGCCAGTGACATCTATTGTTCAAGACTGTTTTAATTTCGAGATTGCTAGATGTAAAAATTTAAGTAAAATTTTTTTTTTGTAAAAATGTTTTATGAAAAAATGTGATTTTTTTTTCATAATTTAAATATTTTTCCAGTAATAAAGCAGTAGAAAGGAACAGAATAAAATAGTCATTTCGCGTCGATTTCATAGATATTATATGTATTGATTTTATTACGGAGTACAGTGGTGTAAATGCTCGATATGTCTAACTTTTTATATATATTGAAAAATAATATTTAAATTATTTACAATGCCAAAATATTTAAGGAGTCAGGTCATTAACATCAAATTAAAGTCATTATCTCGATGTAATAAGTAATGACACAGATAACGTAATGTGGGTTTAGTTCATCATTAACGCGGACGACGTGGATCAGAACTCAAGTTTTACCATTATTATTAAAAATAGTGCGTATAAAGGTAAATTATGATTCACTATAAAGTTGTATGATACTAATTTTGCGACATTACAATCCGATGTCCTATTTTTAGATAATTACTGCACAAATAATAACACTATTCTATTTTAAAAGATTATGATACCTATCGTACCTTAAGAAACAGATTAAAAGAAACAACAAAGGTCAGTCTTAAACATGTATATATTTGTTTTATCTACGAATAAAGTTTTATATAAAAATCACGAATTTCAGTTTCTAAACCGACTTGGAGTAACGTTTCTTCTTGACAGTCTCCTTGATAATGACCTTGGAGTCGCTGAACGCCCTGCGCATGGTCAGCACCTGCTTCCGAATCGACAGGTTGGTGGATGACTGCAGAGCTGAGAGGGGGCGGTTGAGGTAGTACCCGTACGGGCCCATCTCGCGTCTCTGCCAAGGACTTGTCGTTATCCTGTAAATAATATATATCTGTTAAAACTGAGCTTGACGTATTGGAATAGTTCGCGCCAAACTGTAAGACGTGCCAGAAGTTAGGCAGGTATAGCGTTGAATTTGGCATTGGCATTTGGCATAGTTGACATAGGCCTCCTTCATGGTATGCCATATTGACGGGTCCCGAGCCACTTGTATCCAGCGACACTCTGCGACCTTAACTAGGTCGTCGGTCCACCTAATAGAGAGACGGCCTGGTACACGTTTCCCGGTACGTGGTCGCTACTCGTGAACTCTTACACCCCATCGGTTATCCGTTCTTCGAGTGATGTGGCCTGCCCATTGCCACTTCAGCTCCATACACCGTCGAGCTATATCGGTGACCCTAGTACGTCTACGGATTACCTCAACGGATTCAATCACGTAGAGCAATTCCGAGCCTAGCTCGTTCCATTGCTCGCTGAGTAACTTTGAGCTTGTTTATTCGGCTCACAGTAAAGGACCACGTTACGGTTTCGTATGTCATAATTGGCAACACGCTCTGATTAAAATACTTTAGTCTTTAGATTCTGGGGTATTTTGGACGAGAAGATATGCCGTAATTTCAACCGTAACAATATGAGTGTATCGAAAATGTTCAAGGACACTAAACAGCAGGCTAGCATTGGAAGCAAATGGTTTCTGTACGTATAATGTATTACCATATCATGAGCGGTGAGTTTTCTGGTCGAGGTCTGGTCTTCAAGTAGTACGCTAGCGGCAAAAGCGCCATCATCCAAATGACCCACTGTTTTATCACCTTCTTGCTGCTCTCCGGATCATCCAAGTACGCCCTCTCCTCCTGGAATGAGTGAAGCTTTTTTGAGTGAGAGTTTCAAAGTGAAGAATGTAAAATGTTCATTGGAATTGAATAGGTTTTATACTTACATCCTCGTAACAATAGTTGACGAGGAATTTTATGAGCTTCACCATCATCATCCAGAAGTGAAGGCTGTATATCACCAACCACAAAAAAAGTAGGTACTGAAACATAATAAGAATAAAGAGAATTATTGTTTAGAGCATTTACATTAAATAATATTTATGTGCTAAAATCTAGAACATTTCCTCGTTTTCAGTAATTTATTGTTGACAATACAAAGTGGAGACAACTTTAACCTAAAAAGCTCATACACTGTAGATGAAAACTATACTATATTTTGAATATCAGAGAGTGCAATCATGCCCGTCTTGCTACGGATCGAGACCCTCTACATTTTCCTAATGAATTCAGAAAAAAGAGCAAAGTCCATAATGTTTCGACGTTGTCTACAGTGTACAAGAGAAGTGCAGATAACTGCTACTGCTAAAGAACATATTAGGAAATATCCATCTCAATGAGCAACATGTGTGATAATATCGTTCATAATAAGTCATATTACCTGCAGAATGACCTCCCAGAGAGGTATTCTTCGGAAGAGGAAGCGCCTGAAGAGTGCCGTCAGTATCCTCTGTGCTAGGAACACGGTACCGACTGCCCAGAGTACAGTCGGTACTACAGACATCGGTGACTCCCCACATTTTGCCCATTCTATCAGCTGAAACAGTTTTCATATCAATTACGTCTGATCATGTTCTTACAGCAGGTAAACTGGAAACCATAGTCGGGGGCGGACACTTCAAACAAATGTCGTGATATCTGTTGTATTCCCATAAATCGAACGGTTGACGCATGCGCATGTGTATGCGGATTTGAACGGATGACGCACCTTTTCCTGAATCGGTTACTTTCTTGCAAGGAGAGGTGAGGTATCGCGGATCGGTGGGAGGCGGTGAACGTATGTTCTGTACGTAGTACTATATTAATTATGTGCCATAGCATAGGTTGGCAAAGTTGTCCTGATGAACTTTTGCACTTGTCCTTTATCCCACGTTGTAAGTAACGATAAATCGGAAATTGAATTGGGTAAGAAGTATGCTCAACCGAAGCCTGGAGCTTGTCGGACACGACAGTGATATTAAAACTGTTGTTTGGCGTCAAACTTAGGTAACATGGTGGTAGCCAGCCAGGCGGGTTTAGAAAATATATCTTACCACCAAGTAAACCGAGAACAGAACCCGGGACCTCCAACGATCCCATTAAGGCGGGATCACTAGGGCTTCATCCTTAGTCGCTACACAGACTAGTTGGTACACAACCCGGAGATCGCAGTTTCCCTGTGCCACCGTACTATCTCTATCTCTGTTAGGTACTCGATTTGGTGTGTGTTGAGCATTTTACTTTGTCCATCTGGCTGTGTATGTCAGCCTATCTGTTACGATAATGATACAACAGGCAAATACTTAGCCAGCTACTCATGAACAAGCAGTTAAAGATGTACAAAGAGCTTTAAAATAGTCCGGACCCAAAGACATTTATCCGGACCACTTTTTCATTTCTGTTTGAGTGAAAAAGAAGTTTTACTAATATTACCTCAACAAAATTGGTCTGGATGTGATTCCAGAGTCTGCCCAACATTCCACTTCGTCTCACGACGGATTTTGATCATTTGGCCAAACTATTTTTCAAAAATGAATTTATAAACTTATGTCACCATGATCACCCGCTTGCAAAATCTCAAGAACTGTCAGTTTTTCAAGGGATAGTTTTTTTCGATCTAGTAACACAAGATGTAAAAGTGTAAAACCTTTTTTGTTATAAAATTAGTGTATAAGATCGACTACGCCACTGCTACGCCAAGTGGGTGCATGCGCTGAGCAAGTACGCTACATGGTGCATGGTTGGTGCAAACAGATTATCTATAGAGGGTGCAGTGCACAGATCACTATATATGTGCAGTGTCTTATCAAAACGTAGTGATTAAATGCTCCTAGGTCTTATCCTCTTACGCTTAGGCAGCACTGATTAGGTGATTTGTTAGACCTCTTTACTGAAATATTTACTTCCTTGTATACTTGTTATGCAGCAGTTCCATTCCGGAGCTGATAGCAAGTGCTAGACTGTTTATCTCTAATCGATCTGAATAACCGATATTACAAACATTTGGGACAAAGTAGCGTTCGGCAACTAACTGTCCTTTAGATTGTCTTTTACCAGTCGTAATGTCTTTATTTCATGGAATTTAAATTTCATATACCACAATAATAAAACAGCAATGCTTGCTTGTAATATTTGTATTAGGATTGATGATGCCAGTGCCTCAGTTCGTTAGTTAGCAGTTGACACGCAAGCGCTGTCTGGGCGGGCGTCCGGTGAACCTGTGCAGGAGCATTTCGCCTTCTGAAAATAACATCAAGATTAGGTACACATATCTATATGTGCTATACTTGCAGCTACCAGACTTCTGTCAGAATTCGGTATTTGGTGCAAAGTAACGACCGTGCTACGTATTGGAGCTTTGTAGGTTCACCAAAATATTTCAGTGCTCAGGTAGCGTTCTATCCTTTTTAGCTTCTTGATTGTAGCGAGCGGTCACTGGTTTATGGTAATATTTTAAAACCCTAAATCAAGCTATCTGGCCAGTGGGACATACCACGCTTATCTAAATGGAGCTACTTTTGAGATAAACATAGTATAAAATGCAGTATGTACGCGTCAGAAATTGATTTGGCAACTGTGGCGTGACCTCAGCTATTTCTCAGAGACATCAGTTATGCTTTACGTTTTATCCTGACAAAAGTATACTCCAGGGAGATACTCACAGATATGTACGCGCGAAGTTTTTCAATTGCGTCTGCGGTGTTGTGACTCGACTGCTCCGCGATGGGAGCGGGAGTCTCACCGGTTCTGCGTCCGTCTTGTGCTGGCAGCTCACAGTGTCTCCTAACGCGGTCGGGGTCGCCCCACGATATTCTGCTTGTGGCACAGCTGACAAGAAGCCTGGACGCAGTGCTCCCACTCTAGTTAACAATAATATCTATAGGGTACCGGCAACCATTAACCCGTAAATATAAGTAGCATTTTGACATCGGATAAACATGGTATATTTTGCATACGTGTTTACATTTCATGTTTGTGTACAATGTAGTGTATTGTTCATGATCATTTGGGAATCAAAATGTAAAATGAATATTTCGGTGTGATCAGGTGCAACTTAAAATGGATCATACGACTTGATGGTATTGCCATCATATCACAAGAGTATATTCAGTTATTGACGTATGGGTCTTGTTGGTTTATGGGTATGGAGAGTTCCATTAGATGTGACCTTATCCAACGGTGGCCTCTTCCTATCGTGGGCTGTTTAAGATGAAGGAGTAACATACCATTAGATAGATACATATGTACAAAATTATCTGAATACTTTGAAAATCTAGTTTACTAGAATGAGAAAATCCGTAGGCGAACTAAGGTCACCGGTATAGCTCGACGAGATGAGCTGAAGTAGCAATGGGCAAGCCACATCGCTCGAGGAACGGATAACCGATGGGAGGTAAGAGTTCTCGAGTGGCGACCCTGGGGAGTCGCTGGATACAAGTGTCTCGGGACCGGTCAATGTGGCGTACTATGTCCACCAGTGGACGTATCCTGTCTGATGATGATGTTCACTGAAGATAGGCGCTCGGAATCAGAAGATCGCAGCCTCAACTAAGCCCATTAGTTTCCTTATTTCTTACTCATATAAACTGATCGAAATTGTAGATTCAAGTGATGATTATGTCCTCCACGACGTATCCGTCGACGGCGACACCCCGACGTTACCTCCTGGCATGTGCGCGGCAGTGACTTACGAAACCAAATTTGTTTTTAAATGCATTCGCAAGTAGTGCAATACAGTTGCCCGTCGTCGTTGAATGTGTTGAATGTTGCGAGGCATGTTTCTAGTAATAGTAACAGATAACAAATACATGCTCCTTCTTACGTGTTGTCGTCACTGCCTTGAATTTGCCTCGTGATGCCCCGAACTCGCTGATGAACGCCTTCGACGAAGTTGTTGACCCTCGCTATGGCATGATTGAGACCGCGAGACGCGCGGTCGTGCAGCTCCGCTTGCCTGGCGCCACCAGTGGGATGAAACATTACATAGGTCCCTTCGACTCTTTACACATTTACAACGAAATACAAATATACAATAAAACCTACTTGTAAAGTAGAAGGTGGTGATGGTTTATACCTACGCATATTTGCCAAATCCTCGGCAACGGTACTAAAACACCGAGGCAGCGGGAACGCTAAAACTTGAAGAGCAATAATGAATAAATGCAGATTATCGCCTAGCTATGTACTTCAGGCCATGCAGCTGGTTAATAACATGGACTCACATGGCACCATTTGTATGGCGGTCAAATAAGGATCAACTTCTTAAAACTATCAAATCTGACAGACCACTGGTATATTCGTTTCTAGATAGTGTCCAAAAATGGAATGACTTTTATTGATACTTAAAATAGGACAACATGTTTGTATGGAGCGGTCTAGAGGAAACTTCTCTTAACGGTTTGAGCTAATAACTTATATTCATATACAATTATACATAGATACAAAAGCACTTGAAGGCGTGACAATATAAACTATTTTACGCAACCCGGGCTACACCCATCCATTCCATAAACGACTTTGAACGTGATTATCGCCTGTATATAAGCGTGATGGTGGGCCACTCGTTCCTCGCTGTAAATAAACTTGTAAAGACTACCAACCACTCTTCCAAGTAAGGCATGTTGAATCTCAGACAGTAATTCTTCCTGACGTAATCGGCGTAGCAGAGTGAGATGAACCAGCAGATGGTTATGTGGATCTGGGGCTGTTGCTGACGGAGGAACTTGGTTAGAGGACCCAGGGCTCCTAGGTCCTGACTACCTCCGAGAAGACCAGCCGTTGTCATCTCGAGGAGAATCGTTGGGCTCTGCCGAAATGTTACATCTTAATATTCTGCAAACTAAAACGTATTACGCACAAAGGGCTTACACGGCTTTCATCACCTGATGGTAAGTGACGATAAGGCCTTAGGATGGAAGCGTGTTCACCCAGAACCCTCAAATTAACGAGGCACTGGCTATGTGCTACCTCATTACAGACATATGAAAATGATCTAATACCACAAATCACACCTTGACCCAGGTATCCTGACTGGGAATCGATCCCGCGATCTCGGGATAGTGAGTCCATCTGTGCAGCTACTAGTTCGTGGTGTATGGACAAACATATTTTTTATAAACTCATAGTTGACAGCAAGTAAAACTGTATGATCGATTTATTATTATTTCTTCCTTACTAATTTATTACTACGATTATACGCGACTTGTCTGCGTAGAGTTTAAAAAGTATCCAACAGGAATACATGAACGGGATAAAGGGCATCCTTTCTATTGATCTAGAACAAAGATCTAGAACATGTTCTATATTTCATTCGAAGCTGTAAAGCCGTTTACGTGTATTGAGTCAAATACATCTTCTTTCACATTTATAACATATGTAGGCTTACATCTCTAATCAAAGTATCCAGATAGTATTGGAAGAAGCGCATCGAACACACCCACAAGTGTATCATCAGGGATAGCACGCCGAGCAACATTGTCGACTGGAAAACAAAAACATGAAGTTCACCGACTGTACCATTGGTTCTCAAAGTCTAAAATTTTTCTTTATCGCCTTTTACTATACCTATGAGATGATAAGTCTGTGGTGGTCCTAATAAAACAAGACCAGGTGCAAACTTTTTAAAGTGAATAATAATGTGTTAATAATCCGATCAAACATAATCCTGTGAAACGATACTTGATACTCTGATGTTCCAAAAGTGTGACCAACAATGCTCATGGCAAAAGTCAAATCGGTCGGTTTTCGGGCAATTTAAATTCGGCCAAATCATTTCGGAATGTGGTAGGATATCTGGAGGTCTCTAGATAGACTGCGCTGGTGTTTTTGGGTTCCATACCCAAAGTGTGTCCAACGGGGTCCGTCCATCTGTCACAGGGCTGTAATATTGTATGGTGGTTCAGGTTGTGTTCGTTGGATTTATCTTTTTATCGGTAAACTGATTTTACAATTTACGTGGTACCAATCTGATCATTCGTGGTGATGAAGCCTGTAATTATTTTTTTCACACTTTTCTTATGGGTACAAGAAGGATGTTGCCCCTTGTGAAGGTTCATTAAACTTTGATGAATACTTAGGCTGGAAGTCTTAGAGTATACTACCACTAGTGCTTTTTCCAGGAATGTTGCTTGAAGGTGGTCTCCGTCGACGAAGAACGTTGCCTGGAGCTCGTGGTACAGGAAGAGGGCGGCGGCGCTCGCGAAGACTGCCGTCGGGCCCACGCCCCAGATTTCTCCGTTGCAGCTCAGCCATCGTGCTATGTCTTCTGCGTAGTTCTCACCGATTCTCTGGTTATATTATAATCCTACTAGCTTTTGCTCGTGACTTTGTCTACGTGTAATTCAGACAGACACAAAACTTTACTGGGATTTTAAGTATTCTATTACACTTTAAGGACCTTAAAATATACTAAGAACAAAAAAATGAAACGAGGTCTGGGTTCGATCCTGGCTCGTAACAATGAGTTCCAATTAGTTGTTTGGAATTTATGTACGAATGATTTTTGATGAAATGGTATAACCATTGACTTTTCGGTCAAGGAAAAGATCGTGAGGAAACCTGCACACTCCTGAGAAGAAATTCAAAGGTGTATGTGTGAAGTCTACCAATTCGCACTGGGCCTCTGTAGGAGAGTAGTCCTGAGCCCCTGTAATCGGGACATATATAGGCTATTGATGTTGATTCAAGTGAAACCTACTCACACTTTGTACATTGAAACTGTTCACGGTCTTGGTAGCCATATAAATTAGTTCGAAGGTTAAATGAGCTGAATTTGCCTTCTTGCGGGTACATCTTCAACAGTCTGTCTCATGTATAATAAAATTAACGTCATGAAGGGCGTCGCACACAAATAATTTAACGTTACATTGTTTCAAGTTTCAACAAGGATCTCGAATCGTCGTGTGCCTTTTAGAAACTTCACTTTTTTGATTGATTGGTGCTTTGACAGGAACTGACATCGTCGTTACCAAATTATATACAGAACGGTTGAAGGTGGAACTATTGACAATATTATGAAAATGCCGAGGGAAATAAGAAATCAAACGTTAAGTAGCGCTAGGCTCTATTCTAAACATAGTTTTGTGACACAGGAAATCCTAGAGCGACCAATCCAGTTGGTTTAAAAGTTTTTGAATTTTTATTTCGGTGTTGCGTAAAATAATTTAAAAGCGTGGTTCTCTATACTTAAATATACCCCCATAACTGTTGGAAAGCAATTTAAAAAAATAGTTACATAATTTATTTATCGTATTCGGACTGTTTCAGATGTATATAAAATAAATAGAAAGAAAAGTTTAAGGGGTCTAAATCGTTGCTACTTTTCTTGAACGTCAGAACTACGCAGTCAACAAAGGTCTATGGGCGAGCATGCATTCCATAATAAGGCCTTATCGCCACTTAAGCCATAACGTGAGATGAAGGGCAATTTCAAACCCATTGTACCCATATAAACCAACTCAATCTTATTCATTTATATATTTAGTAGGCCAATTTTTAGAGACACCTTTCCTTATTCCTTAATTAGTAACATTTATTATGTATTGATTTGATATAATCTATTTACGTTTGTATTGTGATCTTTATACAATTTATTAAACCATTTAAAATTTTCTTCAAAGCAGCTGGACTGCGTGAAATAAGTTTACCCATATTTTATATACGTAATGAGTGAGTTTACCTAATTTTTCCAACAACAGTGGGAAAAGCGACGATTTGCATAATGACAATTTCTCAGACATTCGTTTTACAAACTATGGAAGGGGTATTTTTGTTGGTCATGCAAGTAATAGGTACGATGTGTTCTTTTGTGATGGTATGGTAATTAGCGGCATTCTTCGCAGAGAGTAAGTGTAGCTAGATGTTAGCGAAGTCATATTATGCAGAAACCACGGATTTGTAAAGAATATACGTATCCAACTTTTTTTAATAATGCGGGAGGTCACAAATATACAAACTCTTGTGACTGACACTCATTATATCCTCTTTGGTGACACTGACGTGCACTCGGTGGCATATTTATGGCCGATCGTCTAATGTTTGGTGTACTTTTGTTTATGTGTATCGTGTGTCTAACGAATAAAAGTGTCAGTTTTAGGCGCTCCGTACGTGTTCAGTGGAACGAGACGGTCTGATTGTTGATTTTTGTGGTAGATACCATATTATCATTGTGATACTTAAGACGACTCACTGATTATTTTCTCGTTGGCCCACGAGGGAGCAATAGCGATACTTACTTCCTTGGCGGCAGAAAGAGATACGTATAGCATCACATTGTCTCAAGAAAATCAACGTAAGAGACAAATCATTCATTGCTCGAAAACTAGAAGATCAATTAAAAAATTATTTGTGCTTAACTTAGAAACCATAATTTCCTTCATAATTGTATAAAAATAAGCTGATGATCTTAAGTAGATTCCTAAAACAAACAATTTAAGTGCTTTAGAAGAGCAGACCTTGAAGAATAAATCTATCGAGAAAATTTTCACAGATCGTGTTTCTGGCTGTGGTATTCCTTGCAGATGTCCTCGAGATATCAATGATATAATATCAAGTCTCTATCTGCTACCGTTAGTGCAGAGAGATTTAAATATAGTAATAGGTTATAGAGCGGTCATTGGGAAACGTTTCATATAAACATTTTGATCTCAAAAGTTAATGGTATGTCAAATGTCTTGTACGGCCGCGTGAAGTGACGTGACACTAGATTGAGTAACTTATTACCAATTGTTAATTTTCTTAAGAGTAATATTCGGAAAATAAAACGATTCAGTTTTAAAACAAATGTCTAGGCGGACCTGCAATGGCTGACACAGGCTAGCACTAAACATTTGTTGCTTTTATTCTAATCTAATACACTTAGTAATCATTGATTAAGTATTACATAGATAATAGCTACCACGTAACAACATGAAATATATGGTATATCACGTGCAGTAAGAACTGACAAATCAAAATTGCTGCATTCGCTGGGCAGAAAATTGATGTGCCTCTTGGTTTTTTAGTGTATTTTTTATATAATTTTCAACGTGTTCTTTGTCTGAATGTTTTAAACCATGATGTTTTTAACAGATCTAACTGCACGTGTTTTTTATTGCTAATAAATACATTTCCAGTATATATTTATTAATCTATACACGAGAGATAAATGCGAAAATGAATCAACAGCAAAATCTTTTAAAAAACACAGTTATCAATAATATTTTGTGGGTATATGAACTATGTTTTTTATAACTCTTTCTTTATAAAAACACTTAGCATTTATCTACGGTACACAATATGCTTTTTAACATTATTTTTGGAATACGCTAATTTTGAATTAGGAATTGTAATTTAAATAAGTTTTACAATTCATTTTATAACTAGCTTCTGCCCGCAGCTTCTGCCCGCAGCTTCGCCCGCGTAGACTTTAGAATGTTATCAAACTGCTCGTTCGATCGGGATAAAATATAGCATAATGTCCATTCCATTTTCCTTTCCTATGGCTTTTACACTATGCCTCTACAAAAAATCGAGTAATTTAAAATTCTATTCACTTTTTTGTGAATTTATCCCACATTTTGTTACCTATTCCCGACAAAGACAAATCCAAAAACACCAAAATCATAAAAATCCGTTCAGCCGTTCTCGAGTTATAAATGATTTAACTAACACTACTTTGTTTTATATATATATAGTTCTTCTGTTTGAATAATCTTTTAATTAGCCTAAAAGTCGTAAAATAAAATTGAAAATATTAGTATTTATTTACTACGAAATACGTGACATTTTGTGTTTAGACATGATTAGCTACTTAGCTTAGAAATTCACAACTTTTGTGAAATTTTTTATATGCACCTAATTTAAGAAAATGAAGCAGCTCAGGGTTTATATAGCGAGATATAATAAAGCTTTAATAATAATTAATACACTATAATATCACTAGTAATAAAGTTCATTGTTTTATAAAAGGAACAATTATAATCTAGTTGATATTATTATTATACACTATTCTTTTAATATTAGTATCATCTATGAGGTATGCATAATATATGCATTTTGCAATTGATGACTAGATATTTAACTACTCATATAAACTACTAATATTATGTTATATTATGAATGCTTCTTCACACGCTTCAATTCTGACTATGTCATGAATTACTACTGTATAATATGGAACATATTACGCATAATATTATTATAAACTACCTGTATACTTTTATACAGCACTATTATAAATTATATAACATTTCTGTATTCATTGCCCCCGAATATAGAAATGTTAAACATTAAGCTGCTATATTTTTTGAGTTTTCTTTATTTTATTATAAAAATTTTTAAGCATATATACATGGGGTTTGCAGTTTCTGGATTTGTATACGGGAATTAGATAAAATCTGAAATTTAATATAGATTAGCTTCATACACATCATTTACTTTATAGTCTGTCCAGCATTCTTAATATTTACATTAATCTACTTATGTAATAATATGAATTTCGTTGTTTATTAAATTACAATAAGTATATGAAAAATGACTTTATATCTAGGTATTTATGAGTATTTATATAACGGTAACTTAAGAGATATGAGAGTATTATATATGAGTATAAGTAGCAAAATATCTTGAATAATGAGATCGTTTCGCTTACATATTTTTAGATTATATCGTATGGTCCAAATACAACCAATAAAATAAATGACGATATCTACAACACGCTACATTCATAAATGTAAAAAGTCCGACTGTTTCCACTGTTATTCTTAACTTTATAAGAAATATTGAAATAAATTTACATATGATACAAGTGTTTAAAATAAAATAAGAATTACACTGTCATTTTTATTCCAAATCAGAAGTGGGATAACTTGAGTTCGGACCTTGAATTTTCAAATTCAATTTAAGACGTTATCTAATCACATACCCTTTTCTTTAAAATAGGAAATTTTTCGCATATTTTGATCCTAATTCTCATTTTACAACCACCATTGCTTTTTTATTTGCCGCATTAAGGCGGTGGTGATCAGGTGCAAATGATCAAATTGTTAATACTAACGACATTGTATTAATATTGAACGCGTTCTGCGATCCAGCGATGCGATCGCAACAGTGACCGCCGCCGTCTCAGCGCAGCAGACTTTCCGCTCCATAAATAAACAATAAACTAAACCAGCCACTCGACTGCTGGTGGCTTGGTTTGTGGAGGAGTGTTGAAGCTCTCATCAGGTCACAGGCTGCAGAGGGCTGGGTCTGATGGCGGTATTGACGTCTCCACTGGCCGCTTGATGGTTTTGATGCGCTGATAAAATCAAATAAGACATATTTAATTTGGGTATGCCATTAAACTTTCACATCTGCAATAAATAATGTATGGAGATGGTAGATGGATTTAAAGTTTCACGTAAACAGAATGGAGTTTCGTAATTACGTACATGTCAATAATTAACGCGTTCCAAAAAAAATAAAAACTGACTTCAATTGCCTTAAAAATTTGTTTTTTGTTGATTTTTTCAAAGAGCGATCAATCAATTAAGATAAATTTTTTATTTGGAACCACTTATGAAGTATGCTCTACCCAAAAAAAGAATTATCAAAATCGGTTCACTATTGGCGGAGTTATCGCGTAACACACATACAATAAAACATACACGTCGAATTGAGAACCACCTCCTTTTTTGAAGTCGTTTGAAAAGGATTGTCATCCCAACACTGCATCTTATCTTGAAATGGTTTTGAATGAAAAAATAAGGAAAAATAGTCAGAAGATGGGTAATAACATCTACCTACGAGTATGTAAAAATAACACCCTTCTGCGATCATTAATTCTAGTGGAAATATCGGAAGCGTCAATCTAAGGGGAGGCTGATGTTCCACAGTGGTCTTATGTGGCCGATTGTGGTAACCGAAAATAGATATCGAAGAGAATAATAATGTATTATCAATTCTACAATACATTAAATCGTGAGAAACGTGATCAACTATTATCATCAAATGCAATGTCTAAGTAACTAACTACGTGATTGACTTTAATAATAAATTAAGTTTGTCGATGCACAGTACCCTCATGCCACAATCCTACTAGAATTTGCACAGCCAGTGCTTTATTAAATCGATGCTTCTGGGTGAGCATGCTTCCAACCAACGGCCTTTTCACCTTCCATAAAGTGAGATGAAATCCAGATATGATTTACCTATTGCACATAAAATATTTCTTATGAAATCTTAAACATAAGTCCCTTCTCTATCCTTCTCACCTGAATGAAGCTCCCCGGTGTAATGATCATTTTATACACTATGTATAGAGGTATGCAGGAGACGGTTGTGCCAGTCATCACCCAGCCCACCGTGATGGACCACGCTGGGTACACGTACTCTCCTCCCAGCATCTCCTGATGTCCCAGCACCGAGAACACGAACAGCACCAGCAGGAACACAGGGCTGCGAGGGAATACCAATCAATATGAGTCAGTGTCTATTATATACTTTTGAAACGATGTCTTAATTGACCCGTAAATTGACACTCAACCCAAACGCAGGGATGGTTTGCTTATAAACTTCACTTCGATTCCACTTTCATCATGCGTTGTGTTGCCTGAAGCCAAGTGAAGAATATAACTTGAATATGTCGTTAGTCGCGGCAGAAGGGAGTTATGCGTAAGAAAAAAGAGTCTACTGTTACCGAGTATTTGCGAAGCAATGATCATTACGTCTAACTTGAATCGCACTAATAAGTAACTAAATCAATTCGCACCCTCAAATCGACTTCTCTAGAACCTTCTCTTCCATGGAAATCAATAAACTAATTTTTTTAAACGCTTTCTAAATCCAACAAGCATAAAATCTTGCGAGGAATCTCCAGCAAAAATCTGTTTTTAATCTACACTTACATATATCAATACCAGTAAAATAGGCCGTCTGTTCCACTGTGGATACTGTGGGTGTTTTTCCACTTTTCTCCTCAGAGAAGGAGAAGAAGTAAGAAGAATAATCGTGTCTACTCCTCCGGTAACAGGACAATTAATTTAACGGACCTAATTCCAATCAGCCATTTGTGAACAAAAAAAAGCAATGTAATAAACAACATCTTATCGGACCACTAAAAAAACGTAACTCGAGACTCACCTGATGTAAGACCAGCAGGCGCGCCAGAACCACCCCGGCGTGTGTCCCAGCATGCTCCTCACATCCTCTGAGAATCTGTTGACCCCGTACACCCAGCACACGCCTGCTGCTTCAGCGAACACCACAAACAGTATCGCCAGACCTGGCCCGTACACGTTCAGCAGATCCACGAGGTACACCCCACCCTGATTACAAAATTCACACTTCAATTCCATTTTACATATTAGGGTCACCCAATAACCGGGCTCCTTGATGAGAAGAGTTCGTTATTTACTGAGGTGAGATGAAGGCCAAGAGAAAACCCATTGAAAAGCCGTTTGCATCAAGTGACTCATAGATCGACATGTTGCTTAGAAGGCGGATTGGTGATCGCAGTAATGTCTTGTCGATACGAGTACATGCGGTATGTCAGTAGATTTTGCTGTCCACCTGAAGGCAAAGATGCCATGGTCTGTGATTCAGAATGCCTCAATCCGGACTTGGCTGCCGTTTGTGTAAGCGCACAAGTTCGGCTCATTTCACAAAATATGACTTTGTAAATACGTCCTGGTCACATTTAGGTAATTTACTTTACGTAATAATCTTATGAAGTTTTTCAACATTATAGACTTTGGCAGAACAACTGAAGCCTTTTGCCTCAATTCGTTTGACAGTTAGTCGTCTTTCAACCATCAACGGCGTCTAGGTCGTTGACTAATAGCTCGAATAGCTCTCGGAAACTCTGCCATTAATATATTTCACGTGAATATCCAGCTGCCTAAATTAAACTTGCTTATGCTTGCTGACCACAGTTATGATGCTTAGCACCTAAGTACCACGAGTACCTATGAAAAGCCCATGAAAAGAAGTGAAACATTTAACAATCAATCCTCAATTCATTCGAGTCACAGTGCCTGTACAAACAGGGCCGGTCATCCCGCTAAGTGGCGGGAATGGTCATGAATTATGCAGTTGAATACATTCGCACGGGCGAGAGATAACGCGTAATTTATCTAGTAATGTGC
This sequence comes from Carcina quercana, assembly GCA_910589575.2. Taxonomy (NCBI): domain Eukaryota; kingdom Metazoa; phylum Arthropoda; class Insecta; order Lepidoptera; family Depressariidae; genus Carcina; species Carcina quercana. Next base: position 9,473,730 of record OU342439.1, read on the forward strand.
CACAGTGGCTGAGCTTTGTTTGTTTTGATTGGAAGAGAATTGAGAACGAAATTACTGTTGGCTCAGCAATTCAAAGCGCGAAGCTTGCCCGCCGACATAAATACAATTACATGCCATTACAGCCATGGTATATGGCCTTGAGAGGATTTGCGAATCCGTTAATGATATTTGTCATTCTGTAAAGAATGTCAGTAATATTTACTATGTTAATATAATTATGGAAGTATTTGTACATGATGTCTTTCATGTTTCGAAAATTTAAATTCAGAAAAATGACGTCGACTAGTTTATAAAAACTGTAGAATCCTTCGTTTCTCTCTGCATTCAATGGCTGTGGGGTAAGATCAGACAAGACAGAGGAAATCGAAGTACTAAATAACAAACAATTCAAAAACGTGATAAAACGATTCCTCTGTCAGAATAAGTCCAACGCGGCGGTGGATGCGCCCCCAGACACTTGATCGAAATAGCTACATAAATGTGCAAAACAATTTTTTTGTAATAAAGTTTTAAAATTCAAAAAATAACTTTATTGAAACTAAAAACTATTATTTGTAATTTTATTAGATTTTAGTATTAGTTATGTAGTAGTGTTTCCTCAATTGAACACCCAAACACATAACTTCGCGATCTTCCTTATATTTATATATCTGTATGGTTTAAGGTAAGCCATCGATTTTTTACCACAATGAGGTACGACAATAAATCCGAACAACATTTGTGCTGAGTGTACGTATCGTATCATAATAATACGATACAGTAAAGACCCCATTGTTTCCCTTAATCCTCAAGATCTTCGAGACGAATTTCGTACCCAATCGTATTTGCGAGCTTTTGATGTACTAGCCCGTTTGAAATAATAATAATATGGTTCATATTTTTAAATAATTTTATAAATTCAAAATGCTAGTTTCGTATAAGGAAATATTGCGTAGTCTCGTTTCCGGAATAAGATTAACCAATATAATTTCTAAATAATTTATCTGGTGTAGTCTTCCACTACCGTCACATTTCTCGGGTGAAGTTGTCGTAAAAAGTTCATAAAAAACAAGCCTCAGAAGGTGACTTACATAGGTCGTAGTAGGTAGAGCGCAGATGTATATGAACAACAGCAGTCCAGCCACGAAGAGCTCTCGGTGTCTGCCCAGGGCGCGGGGGTACTCGTCACACAATGCCGTTGTTACTGCCTCCAGTCCTACACATTATTACTATATCACATACGTGTCTGACAACAGTGTCTGACTATGGAATTCTATCCCTGAACCCATCAGACGAGTCTCGTCCTTATAATCAGTCAGAACTAATGTAAAAAAAAATTTCCTTCCTGAATCCTCTGATTTCCTTTTACTTTTGTTTAACCATTATATGTACCTTATAACATGTTTTATATAAGTATTAGAAATGTAGTGTATTATTTAATTATCTTTATTCTTCTACCTCAAAGTTGCCTGGAAGAGATCGCTTTAAGCGATCATGCCACTTGTATCAATTTTTTATGTTTATTTCTCTATCCTGTTTTTATTATTCCTGGTGTCAAATAAAGTTGAATTGAATTGAACATTGGCCCAGGCCAAGTGTAGTATACTACACTTCATAGACACAATAGTGATCTGTGGTACTAAAACAATCTTAATAAAAACATATAGCACCGAACATTTTCGGACTAATATATTTTACGCTTTCTTCTTTTTACACTGACCTCCAAAAGTGCTGTCCAGGCCCAATGTGATCAGCATTAGAAAGAATATAATCGCCCAGAAAACGGAGCCTGTCATAGTAGCTATGGCTTCAGGGTACACGATGAACACCAAGCCAGGTCCTTCGAGGCCTACCTCTTCAATACTCTTGTTTTGGACGTGCGCCATGTACCTGAGACACAGTGTTTTGTTATAGAGAAACACATGAGCGTAGAAAAATGAATAGTATTTGGAGAGCAAAAACAATCGTTAATTACTGAACTTACTGTAAGAAAGCGTTGACTAACATTTGAATGTAATTTTGTTCAACTATTTATTGATAAAGGAACAAAAGTTTAAGTTAACATCGTTTAAAAACAATGGTGCGTGAAAATAATTTATTTATGCGCTGGCAATTTGTGTAAACTTACCCTAAAACGGAGAATATAACGAAGCCAGCAAGGAAACTCGTCAAACAATTGATGGAAGACGTGATGAGAGCGTCCCTGTAGCAGTTGTTGTTAAACTTATTGTAACTGGAGAGAGCTAGGAGAGTTCCAAAGCCAGGTCCAAGGGAGAAAAAGATTTGAGAGGCAGCATCGATCCATACCTGTAGTAAACAGACAAATAGTATTTGGACTAATTTGTTTGAAGATTGAAAACCTTGAAAATGAAAAATATTCCATAAGATTTGATGAGAGCGAACGTGCACAAGAAAACGCATGGCGTTGATCAAATTGTTATTATTACTTGAGAAAGGGAATAACAAAGTGAAACCACGTCTACAACTACAGTGGTTAGTAAAATAAATACCTTGGAGTTTTGTAGCTTATGCCATTCAGGAGTTAAGTAATACTTGATGCCTTCTGCCGCCCCAGGCAGAGTAACTCCTCTAGCGAAAAGTATCAGTAGGACCACGTACGGAGCTATAGCTGTTACCCACACCACCTTTAATACCAACAAAGTATTATAGCTGAAGTAAAAAGTAAGGAAAACTCTAAATTGAATAGTTCTTACCTTCCCTGCGCTCCTTACGCCTTTCCAAAGCGAGAAATAGACCAGAACGAACACGCCAAAAACGCATAGTGCCAAAGACGGTTTGATTGGACCCATGTAATTTAAGCCGTCCGACTTATGCTGTTCCAAGACACTGCGTCTGTACAAAATTTAAAAACATTTTGATATTAACACGTAAATGAAGAATTTTACAGAAGCTGAGTATCTTTCCAATTCATACTTGAAATAGCTGTAAAATCTGATTATACTGGGCATTCAAAGCTTTCAATCCAAACACACTGTAATCTTAATGTAGCTACTTACTCAAAAAACTCTTTCGCCGGCGTACTTGAGTTGGCATTGATCTGGGGCGAAGTGACGGGATTACACAATGGCGTATTCCATTCGTTGTTGCAGCTGGTCCACGGAAGTACGGAGTTGATGGATGCAATGGAAGCAATGAGGTAGTACACCGCCCAGCCAATGATCGTGTTGTAGTACATGCCCATGTAGATGTCGATCATGCAGATTGCGTAGCCGACCCCTGCGTTGCGGCAAACATTGCAATTATAATATGTACTAAATGAAGATCAAAAAGTCATTGACTGGAGTAAAAGGATTGTATAATAGCAACCGCATGAAACAGTATTCAGTAGTAGGACCAATCAAATTAACGTGAATACAGCTTCTATTTCGATTAAAAATATTATTCGATCTAAAAGAGTTTAAACGAAATTTCAACTACCTGTCAGACAACACTTATTACACGATTGATGAATTTCTCAATAAAGTGCAGCATAAATAACAAGAATATGTTTGTTGTTATTAGTTTTTAGTTTAGTTTATAAAATTGAATTTGACTCTATTATTATTTGATTTGTATTTAATTTAATATTATTTTTTGACATATAATTTTTTATGTTATTATGTATATATTTGTACGCCGCAAGGCTCCACATAGCGGCCGTTGTTTAATATAAGATCTTCAATACCTATGTTGGACAAATAAAATGATTTGATTTGAGCTCTATGTTTACGGTACGTTACTTTTAATTAGTTGAGGCAAAAATTTCAAAAGCCAAACAGGGTAAGTTGATGGTGACGAATGTTGAATAGTAATAAGATGTATAGTGATAAAAAGTAATGGTCCCTTATGAACGCCTGGAACTACCCAAAATTACCTTAATCCACCTCCATCAAAGTTTCATACAACATTTCTGTTGCCATAATCTTTTAAAATATAATAGCTGGATAATAGTAGTAACTATCTAAAATAGTACATCAGATTGTGATGTCGCGAAATGAGTACCATTAACATACAACTTCACATTGAATCAAAATTTTCATTTTATACACTTTTTTTCGATTATTGTTAAAAGCACCATCTGTGAACAATTAGCTGCGTAACTGCTATTGTAGCTAACTATAATGTTGTAAATTAGTGATATTTATTTCGCGACACTATAATTTCGTCTCCTATTTTTAGGGGAATTATCAGATAACTTATCCAGGCCAGCTATTTTATTTTAAAAGATTATGTCAACAGAAATTTAGTATGGAAGCATTAGGAGAGGGATAACGTTAATACAGTCTGATTGTAAGACACTTGTACATTGTGATTTAAAAAAAAATTCAAAACTGTAAAACATTCTATATCTAAAGCTTATCTTGGAAACTTGTATAACATCGTCAAATTTTAATTCACAACATCCTGAAAACGAATAAACGAATACATCGGATTTATCTAGTGACAATAAATCTCTCAAAACAGCTGAAATTCAATTAATTGCCGTCGCAGCGTCAATTTTCGCAAGCGTAAACTTGTCGCGGAGTTGTGATGTCACAGGCGTCATGTCCTCAATCGAATCAGCGACATCTGTTGGTAATCTAATGATATCGCAACGCTCCCTAATTGATTTAGGAGTTGCAAAATGGTGGGTTTATTTTGATTATACAAATGTTTGAGTTGATTGCACGGTTTATGGAGACACAGTTTCGCATGAGGGACCGCCTCCGCTTTACTTTACACTATTGTAGTTAACGAAGCATTGCGGATATTATCTTTCATTATCGGAACAATAATTAACATAAAAAATTTGAAATCACATTTTCCTTTGTTTTTTCTTCGAATAGACGATTCTGTTGGTTATGTGACAGAAGGCGCTAAGCCCTAGGCTTAGGATCGATGATATCACATTTTCCATGTAAACGAACACTTCATATTTATTTGCTGTTGCAAAAAACAACAACTCCACACTTGTATGCATTGATACTCGTATATTACGTACGTGAGCTTTCAGACCTTTCATCATACGGAAAGTCTATTTAATGCGAGCTCATCTTAAACTGGAACAAGCGTAGCATCAATCTTCCCCATTGCGTGTTTAAGGCCCTCTACAATACGTATGTACGATTCCACATCAATTCGAGATAAAATACGCAAGTACGTAAATAAATATGTACGAATGAGAGGCACTTATGCTCAGATAACGCTAACACATTTTTTATGATGTAGAATCAATGATTTACTTCTTATTATCATTTGGGGTTGTGTTTTATTGTTCGCCAATAATTTTTCAACTCGTTTACTTACAAATAATGGTTTTCAGAATCATTACAAAAGCTCTTCGTTTAGTCGAAACTGGGTGTATGTTTGTTTGGATATAAATGAGGATAATCCTTTTCGTAAATGTCGTAAAAGGCTGCTTAAAATAGAATAGCTGGCTTTGATAAGCAATTGCCTAAAAATAGGGGATCGTATTATAGTGTTGCGAAATGAATATCATGAACATACAACTTTATTGTCAGCCACAATAGCCGTTTCGCAGCTAATGGTCGCGTCGGTAAATGGTGAAGTCGGTTGAAAATGAAAATCGTGATATACTATGAAGTCGTATGCTAATAATACTTATTTCACGACGTCACAATCCGATGTTTTATTTTTAGATAATAACTGCAAAAAGCCAGTTAACCATTTTTTTTAAAAAGATAACAGTAAAATAAATTCCGTATGAAACTGTTATTATCAGAAAATTTCAACTGTCTACCTAGTGTCTACCTATTACGGAACAGCCCGCTGACAGCCAGACTGACGGACGGAGGGTCATGTTGGTGATCCTTCGGGAACGGAATCTTAAAAAGTGTCAAGCTTTATCACATAATCCGTTTGGATTGCTATTACCTCTATGGACACACTGTACTTTTAGAAAATTTTGTCCTTACAAGCGTAAGTTAAACTATTTCTGCATAGAAACATAATGTAACCTTTTAAATGTATTTCCCTCTCTCTGATAGAAAGTCAGGAACTGCAATCGCTCAGCAAATATTTGGATTGCCCTTCATTCGCTGCAGACGACGCAAATACTATAAGACAGTTCATTTGATTTCAACTGGAGGATAATAAATATAGAGTTGCTTTTAAAGTGTTACTGTGAAAAGATTAGATGACGTGATACAAACGAAAATCACCCATACAAATATTATAATTAATTATTATAGTCAAAATCAGGTTGTACAGTACATGGTAGTAGGTAACAGTTATGGATCTGCTAAAATTCGTCCTTACCGGACATACGATGTTGTACTAAAAAAATTGGAATATAATTTGTCAAAAGTAAGTAAGTTTGTTTTGTTTGTTCTTGCCTTGTAACGGAGAGTCAGAATGGCTTGATTTTAGTCAGAATTAGTTGAAGTTACCCGCACCTTAAACTGACATTGAATCAAGAAAGAGATGGAAAAGTTTGGAACGGAAATGTGAGCGTCACAAACGCTATGACATGATAATCATACTGCCATTCAATCACACGTGCATTGCTTTGATCTCTTTGTAACTATGACATATTAAGGTGCAAGTCTTTTGTGCATATAAATGATATAGGTTTGAGGGAAATGTTACGTGGTATTAGCAGTAGAAAAGACATCAACGAGAGAAGCAAATTTTCCGGTTTGCACCTAATAAATTACTTAAATATAATTTGTGCTGCAACAAAGAACTGGACAATGTCAAACAGTCTTTCAGAAATTCATTAAAAGCTTTATATGAATAAAAAGTGTGGCATGGCTTGGCTTGGACTTATAGTCCGTGGGTCTCAGATTCGGTTCCCAGTTGAATTACCGATCGGTATTCGGGCATCGGGAAGCGTCGGTGGCGCAGTGGATAAGGCGCGGACTCTCAATCTGAGGGTACCGGGTTCGAATCCAGCCGTGTACCTATGAGTTGTTTTTCAATTCAAGTACATTATCCGATTGCTTAACGGTGAAGGAAAACATCGTGAGGAAACCTGCATGTCTTGAACAGGCATGTGAAGTCCGCCGATCCGCACTGGGCCCGCGTGGTGGACTATGGCCCATACACTCTCTGTAAGAGAGTAGGTCTGAGCCCCTCCAGTGGGGACGTATATAGGCTGTTGATGATGATGATGATTCGGGCATTTTATTTGTTCGTCTGGCTGGCTAACAACCACGTTACCTAAATCTGACACAAATCAGCAGTATTAATAGCAATGTTGTGTTCCAGTATGAAAGGTAGCAAAGCAAGCACCTCATTGAGTCTTCTGGGTGAAAACTTTTCTTTCAATCGGCACTGCTTGTTTTCCAATTCCATATCTGCGTTATCGTCACTTACCATCATGTAAAATGAAGGTGCAGTGGTAGCATTATTACACTAAAAATGGATTCACTAAGCTTTTAGTAAGTTCTTTAAGTTCATCTTCTCGGTGGGTTGGCTTCTTCTTCTTCATTGGTGGGTTGTCTTTTAATTCTCTCTGTCTTATATTATCCGTTTATTTTTGAGCTTGGTACTGTATGGCTACATATAATTTCTAAACATCATCATCAGACGGAAAACGTCTACTGCTGGACATAGGCCTCCTCCATGATATACCACATTGACAGGTCCCAAGCCACTTGCAGCCAGTGACTCCCCGCGAGCTTAACTAGGTCATCAGTCCGTCTAGTAGGGCCTAGAGAACTTTTACTACCAATCGGTTACCCGTTCTTCAAGTGATGTTGCCTGCCCTAGCAATTTCTCTGCGTGATAAGATCCGGAATGAGGAAATCTGTATACGAACTTGAGTCACCGACATAGCTCGATGAGTCAGTAAGCTGAAGTGGATTTCAGATACCATGCTTAAAAGAAAATAAATCGACGCAACTATAAAATAATGCAGATGTGAATAGAGTATAACTCTCACCACTGCATAGTCATATATCTCATCACATCAACAGCCTATAAATTTTCCCACTGAACTCTAGTGCGGATTGGTAGACTTCACACACACGTTTGAATTTTTTCTCAGGAGTGTGCAGGTTGCCTCACGATATTTTCCTTCACCGAAAAGTAAATGATAATTATTATTATCATTCGTAAATAAATTCCAAATAACAAATTGGAACACATTGGTACGAGCTAGGATGGAACTGACCTTGATTGTTCAAGGACTGCCGCTCTACCCAACTGAGCTACCATTCAAGGACTGACCACTGATAGTCATATATATTGGCTATTTAAATAGCACGATAAAACTTTATTTCACCATTACCTAGTCAATCTCGCCCAAATAGTAACGGATACCTCACTTGTCATTTCCTACAAATGACAAGGGTAGGGGAGCTCACACTTTTTCTCAATCCGTGATCTATTACCCTTATCAATCTAAGCGGCACCTCGGTGATATAATTTGACCAATCAGAGTTCGTGATCAAACTTGTTCTTTCGTAATTTGGAACCTAACAAGTTACAGATTTGTGAACTTTTGAGACGGAGCTTTTAAAGCCATAAAAGTTTTTAATGCGCAACTTAGTACACTCTTAGTATCAAAGCTAGAATATACAATTCTACGCGCGAACAAAAATGAATTTCGGGTGAAGCATACTGCGACTCTTATGATATGACTTCATAATATGACTATAGATGTCGATATCATCGATCATAAAACAGAAATCATTGATACAGGGGTCAAATTCACCCCTTCCGCGCAGAATGTACAAATCGCAAAAGTAAATTTTGCGAAGACGGCCCATGTTCAAAACCTCTTCTGAAACTCCTAAAACCTACCACCAACCAAACCGAGTACCGACAGTGGGAACCGAACCCGGACCTGTAAGTTCAAGCCTGAAGCCACTAGGCCATGGAGGTGGTAAAAATGACTCTCATGAAAAGCCTGTTTACTTGTAGATCTATGTGACTTTATGCAGCTGAAAATATAAAGTTAAGACAGTATAAAGATTTGCTAAAACGTCAGCTAAAACTGATGCTTCTACTAAACCTTTTCACCCGCACCTCCAAAAGTCTGTTCATCATGAGGATACATTAGGAAGGCTCATATTCAGCGATAGACATGAATCCTATAGTAAAAAATCATATAATACGAGTATCATCTACGTATATACGTCATTCCATAGTACCTCCATTTACTCATCCTCAGAGCCAACTTATGAAACTTGGTATATATGAATTCGTAGCTAAACAAATGAACACTTGACCCCCTTCGATGGCGCGCGGGCAGTTTCATACATTTTAACAAGGCCCATCGCCACTCACCGTCCTCAGCCATTTGTCTTCGCGTAAAAGCATTGCCTCCTGTATATTTATAAAGGTGTAATGTGAACGACTGTACAAGTACAGGGTGCGCCGAGATTGTGGCACCTTAGAAAGAGTTGTCATTTAAACGGTACTATTATTACTGGCTTTATATCGCCTTGGTTTCAACAGGGGGGACGGATTGCCAAGCTGCAGGACAGGAACGTGCCACACGCGTGGATGTCCACAAGCATAAGTTTTTACCACTTCAGATTAAGTATTTTTTTCTGAGAAATATATTATTGAGAACTTATCCTAGTAAGATATGTAATCTTTCTGAGTTTATTATTTCATTTGGTATTATAGAGGTATAAAAAGGAATAAACAAAAAAATTGGCCAAGTGCGAGTCGCACTCGCGCACGAAGGGTTCCGTACAGAATATGGATATTTAACATACGGAAAACCAATCTAAAGAATGGGCCTTGATTTTTTAGTTATCAATTTCGTTTTGTAGTACCACTAGTAGACGAGTACGATACTAAATGGCGCTCGTAGTATGTTACATCGAACGTCTCAAAAAGTCAGTTTGTTGTATGAGATCCCCCTTAAACATTTGTTATATTCTGGTTTTTAGTATTTGTTGTTATAGGGGCGACAAAAATACATCATCTGTGAAAATTTCAACTCTCTAACTATCACGGTTCATGAGATACAGCCTGGTGACAGACGGACGGACAGCGAAGTCTCAGTAATAGGGTCCCGTTTTTAACCTTTGGGCACGGAACCCTAAAAAATGATTTTTAATAAAAAGAGATTTTACTATTAAGCCGTTGATTTTATCATCTTTTAATTTAAAATTTGTAGTAAAATAATTAATCAAAATTATATCTTTTAAAAATTAAAACATATTTAACAGAAAGTATGAAGGTTTCAGAGTAATAAATGTTGTGGAAAGAGCTCGAATATTTTGAATTTGAAACAGTTACAGCCCGTGACTATGTCTGCGTGGATTACAGGAATTTTCCGACGGGTGCCATTTTAATCCACATTTGTTCAGCTGTTGCAATGTGACAGAGTCACAAATATTCAAAGTTTGACATTTATAACATATGTTCATAGTAACATCCAATTCAATTCAACTGAATGAACTTTTGTGTGTATGTCTGTCTGTTCACAGTATTTCATGAAGGGCGAGCCTCTTTGACCTTATTGCCCGGATAAGGCCGGAAGGGGGCCTTTTGACGCTTTCATACCAACATGTGGGCATTGAAACGAATATCAGATTAAAAGGGTTACATTCAAATAGTGTATCTACTAGAATTGTTTGAGGGAGGATATCACTCTATTTTATTTGTTGACCGGGCTTGATGTCTGTTGAAGAGACCGTATTTAATACTTATATTTTTATTTTCGTTATTTTGTTACAATCAGGACTTCACCAGTGCTGCGGAGGCTGTGAGATATATTTAAAAATGCAGATTATTAACATATAAGTACTTTTAAAAATCAAATCATCGGGCGTTTTCTTTGTGTTCTGTACGAGTACTACATTTACAAACCATATTTATGAAAATAAATTTCTTCCAATCGCAAGTCTAAGGCTGGGCGCACACGAGCCATCGGCCAAGGCGAGTGGCAAGATGTTCACATGATTTTTGATCGCTCGTCTCGCCGCACGCGTGTGGCCGGTGGAGGCCACTCTTATAAATTCTGGCGGCCACCTAACACGGGTGGCTGTGACCGGTGACTATTTTGGGTACAAACGAGCCACCAAGGATTTCAGTACACACGGAGCTACACATCAACTATTTTCAGGATCTTGCATTGTATAAGCTTCCCGTAAAATAAAAGTAAGATAACCGGTTTATCTGAAAATATATGTAGTTATTTGTAAGTTAATAATTACACTGATAAATTTATAGCTACATTTACTTCGCTATCTTCTGGATTTCAGAAAGTATCCCACGGGAACGTTTGATAGGGATGAAAAATTGTCTTTACCTATTTCCAACCATTTTCAGAACCTTAACAAAATAAAGTCATCCTGACTCTCAATTACTTCGTCAAGGAAACTTGAGAACTTAGAAATTTAAGAAAAAATAAAACAAAATAAAAGTTAAATGTTTTTGATGCACATTTTAAACACGTACTAACTAAACATTCCGGACACAAGATATTACCAACATTATCGGAACGACGGTAAGAGCAACTAAAACTAAAACTGCCGATTTCAAAGCGCAGATAACATATTACTCAGTAGATCACTAAAATACCTCCACAGACTTTCAATACATCTAAATATTTAGAAACGTAAAGACATAATGGATCTGATGCAAGAAGCGCAAACAACTGAGGCAGTAGCAGCCTCTAGGGACCGCCACAATCACTTAGCATTCGAATACAAAACACTTATAATATTTATTGGTATCTTTGAAGTATTACGAGTTATTCGCTGTTTTTGTTTATTTTTTGTCACAGCACCTTGTTTGCTTTTAAGGATCCATTTCAATAGATGATAGCTCCTGAGTCAGGCCGGTAAAAATTTAACGGCATGTTTAGCCGTTATTCTTACATTGTTTTCAATCGTACGACTATCTGCTGACTCCACTTGAGAGTTTATAAAGTAAAAAGAAAGAAGCTTTCATAGTTTGCTTTTAATTTTTTTACTTTAGAATATTTTCTTCTAACATAAATGAGACCACCTTTCTTATAAAATACTCTTTATAATATTATTCATAAATCATTCAAATTGTATTAGATTATATAAGACGTAATCTACACAAAAAACCATACATTACAATCGAGGACCTCCTACTTTTTTTTGAGTCGGTTGATTTTGTTGATTTTAGGTTGATTCATGTATTAACCATCTCGGCCTTTTGTAAAGACTCCCAAGGCTTTGTTTCTTGATCAATATTACCTGATGCACACTTCATCAATCATCGACAGCCTAAATACGTCCCCACTGCAGGGGCTCAGGCCTACCCTCATACAGAGAACGTATGGGCCGTAGTCCAACACGCGGGCCCAGTGCGGATTGGCGGACTTAACATGTTTGTTCAAGACATGCAGGTTTCCTCACGATGTTTTCCTTCACCGTTAAGCAATTGGATAATGTACTTGAATTGGAAAACAACTCATAGGTACACGGCTGGATCCGAACCCGGAACCCTCTGTTAGAGAGTCCGCGTCTTATCCACTGCGCCACCGACGCTTCCGCACACTTATTACCTGTAAACATAAAATACTTACTCAGAGCTATGTCTTGCGTCTTTGGGATAGACAGAAGACCGAATAGCACTCTGTTGTCCGATTTAGGGCACAAGGACAGTAGACTGACCTGGCGTGATTATTGTCGACACTTAAATGAACAAACCATGAACAATGCTAATACTCATGTTTGGGTTAGTTAGTCTTTGCTGGACTTCGAGTTCTAACCTTTGAGCGCTGGGCAGATCCTCTTCCACAGCGTGAGGCAGCCGCAGCGGTGGTACTGTCCAAGTGCCAGCTCCATGAAGAAGAGTGGAAGACCTCCAAACAGCAACATCACGCAGTACGGGATCAGGAACGCACCTGGCGATGAGGTATGATTGAAGCGCTTATCATATGGGTAATTAAGACATTAGCACCATCCTTCTCGGCTTCTATCATACCTGACACAGGTGTGTTTAAATTCTGACAAGCGATATGATTTAATTGTAACTTGTTGGACGGATGGGCACTATTAGCCTCGGAAAATACAGTTCTGGTCTTCACAGAATTGATTGCTGAAAGGATGTGGCAGATCATGTTAAAAACCTATTTGTAATTCATTTGCCTTTCATTCCTAGTTTTGGGCATCATAAAGATGTGGCCTGTTTTTGAGGCTACCGAATAGCTTATCTTGAAATTTGTTCGCGGAAAACTTATGAAAACGGAGTTTTTTCGGTTAGCATGAAATCGTCAATAGCTTTGTGAAAGGTTAAGTTCAAACGTTGCCATTTTGTAAAAAATATCGAGCTTATATGTGAAGATAATGTTGGCCGTTTCAACTGACTTACCGCCGCCGTTTTGGTAACAGATGTAAGGAAACCGCCAGACATTGCCGAGATCTACCGCGAAACCGACGACTGCTAGCAGGAACTCTGCCTTCTTCGCCCAGGTCTCACGCTCGCGAGCTGGTGTAAGCGAGACCACCACAGCCCGGGTCTTCTGGGCTGGTAGCTAATGGGAAAATTCATAATACAATTTAGCTTGGCCGTTGAACTTGTGAACTAGAAGATGAGTTTGAACCCTATCTTCAATGGTACTCAGTTGGTTTTTTTATATACAGATAATTTTCGCTACAAGGGATATATACTCGTAGCAATGGTGTGTTTCTAAATAAGTTGAAACAATTCAGTGTATTTTTCATTTAATTTAGTGAGCGGGGCTTTGGTCAAGAGAGTTTTAGCTACATAATAGGCCAAAAGGCTATTCTAATTTCGAAATTTATATTCGTTAGTGACCTTTGCCCTGTAGAATATATATATTTATATGATACTCACGGTGTTGGTGTTAGTTGCAGGTGGCGGGGGGTCATTGGGTGGGTGCAGTTCGCGGGGGTGGGGCGGGGGGGTGTCGGAGGGTGACATGTCCCCCGCCGGCTCGCACTCGCCGTTCCGAAGGTCCGGCCCTGGACTCTCCCCCTGCGCGTGAGCGGACACTAGTATAATTACAAGTTAGAACACATATAGTTCCGTCACTTCTTCCGACCCCTAGTACACTCGAGTACAATAATGTACCCACTTTTGTACCATGTCTTATTCGCCTTTAATTGACATTTCGCTCAACATAATGTGGGATTGCAACACAATTAATAACAAGAAAGGGTGAATGTGACAGGGTATAAATATATTTTATATATTTGTGTGTACCAACCTCAAGAGAAGAACAATGATTTATAGAAATTGAAAAAATATATGTTTATACATGGATATGCTGCGTGTATAGATCGTAGTTGGACAAGAGTCTTATACATGTATATCCAAAATAGTCTTCATATAAGAGGATTTGACATAAACATCAAGCTCTCCAAACTCCAGAGACAGCTCGTGTATGTACATAACTATATGATGCTGCCCATCTATTGAATCCTTCCCTTAGTTGCCTTTTACAATACCCATGCGATGTCAACAGGATGCAGGATAACAAAGTCGGTGTATTTTATTATCAAGGATATGTTACGGGTTTCAAAAGTTGGACATTTCCCATTGTAAAGTCAGTTTAAACCGTGTTCGGTCACCACCGCTCTGTCGCTCAATTTGTTCCTGTTTGAGGAACGGCGAAGCAAACAAAACAAACAGCCGGGACACAGACTTGACAAAATGATAAGACGGAGCCAAGCACCATCACTAACTATTCAGTTGTCATAAAGGCATATTACATGATAAATCAACTCTGTCCCTCTGTATGTTTGTTGTCTTTTAACGGTTAATTGGCTCTACTGACCTTGATTAAATAATGCACGTAGTCTATGGCATGGAGAAGGATATAAGCTAAATTTTATTTCGATGATGATTTCTCAAGTCCACGCAGACAAAGTAGCGGCAAAAGCTTTTACTTAATTTTATCTGTAAGTATTGGTTGAATCAAAGATTATTATTTAAAACAAAAATGTACGCGTCATTACACCTACTTACACACACCTTCTCATGCCGCCTTAGAAATATTTAAATACCAGTTCTTTCATAATCATAATTATCTTTTGTTTTATTTATAGATAAGATGTGTCTGTAGATTTTTGATTTAAAAAAAAAATATTTGTGCAACAGGAAGGTAGACCTCTGTGACACAGGCTTTGCCTACAACAGAGGCCGTTGAGTATTTAGTGATGTATAAATTATTTTTGTTCGATCTAAGTTGAAATATGTATAAGATGATTAGTAAATAAATGTATTATTTAAAAAAATTACAATAAAAGTTATTATAATAATATATGTAGATTGTAGATATAGTATAGAGAAGGTATGTACCAACGAGTTTAGTTAAGAAGATCTGACCTTCCGATAAGTTGCTTATTTAACTTTGTAGATTAAATATAGGTACACGCACAGCACCTACAAATTTTCAGGGACGGTTTTGTGAATCGTGTCACAAAACACTGAGATTAATTTTCGTGTCGGTGGAAATATGTGATAGTTCTGTTTTAGATCCATCCCATGCAGCTTTTAGCTGCTAGCATATTTAAATTAAAGGAGTAAAGGTTCTCGAGTTGCGACCACGTACCGGGAAACATCTAACGGGCCGTCCCCCTATTAGGTGGTCCGACGGCCTGGTTAAGGTCGCGGGCAGTCGCTGGATGCAGGTGGTTTAGGATCGGTTGATTTGGCATACCATGAAGGAGGCCTATGTCCAGCAGTGGACGTTTCCTGGGTGATGATGATATTTCAATTTGTATGGAGTCCTCAGGGTTTAAGTCCTATTCACCCAGGTGGGTCTATCATATTACAAGACACGCCTATTTTCCGTTAGTCACAATTGGCGACAAACATCGCGCGCCGCGAAACAGATTGCTTTGCAAATAAAAATAATGGAGAGTGACCCTCCCGGCTTTGTAACTTACGTAGTTTGGAATGGAACGGAATCTTTACGGATCTCTTGAAGCCCTCACAAGAAAACTTCGTTATATTGTTTGTCTTATTGATTACAACTGTCCCGAAATTAATTCTTGACTCTTGATTTTTTTATGGATGGTGGGTTTGAACACTATCCACCCTTAGAAATTTCCCGTCGCGTCTAAGACACATACGAAGACATGGGGTAGTTCTGTTATAAACCCGAAACGACATGACGTCATTGGTTTTTAAAGAATCCATTATTTAGTGAACGTCTGCATCGCGTCAAGGTCGCGGAGCAAAAAGAATTTCATGTCACTTCACTACATGTCTGTTGTTCGCGCACAAATGTATTGCGCCGTCGCGCTCGATAAGATTTTCCGTAGCTTTAGGCACAAGTTTGTAGATCTAGCTGAATTCGTAAGGAGAGGAGATGCTTCACTTATACTTCTAGACGTGGAAACCTCGCCCCCGTCCCCGTCAGTTTTCATTACGTCCGTCTCACATGGATCCCATTACAGTTAAATAGATCTTAAACGTAGAGGGCGCTTTATCGCTGATTAGCTGACTAACCGAGAGTTAATTGTAGTTAATCACGGGCTAATCTCAGCAATAAAGCTGTTTTAATGAGGCTCCAGATTGAAATGGGTGATAATAATGCTTTTCTACGTTGAATAGGTATACGGATCTATGGTACGATTTCCTATGTAACCGTTAGAGGCACAATCATTGTGATGCCTCAATGCCCCGCGTTAGATCTGAACCGAGGACGGGACAGGTGCATTGGTGGTCTGAAACCATAGCACAGCTGCGCGAGGCCTGTTTGCGTGACAGGCGCCAGTACCAGAGGACCCGAAGACGACGGAGAGCCACGTCAGAGGAGCGAGATTTGGCATATCGGGAGTACCGGAATGCGACGGTGGCGCTACAAGCGTGTATATCTGAGGCCCGATTGGAGTCACAGCGTGAGCTCCTGGAAGGGCTGGACAGGGATCCATGGGGACGCCCGTACAAAACCGTAATGGGCAAACTCCGGCCATGGGTCCCACCACTAACCATGACTCTCAATGCCGAACTGGTGGAAAGGGTAGTTGACGGACTCTTTCCTCGGAACAGTGGGAGGATTGGGAGGCCTGCACCTAACCAAGACTCATCAGGCTGGCACGACGGGCTAGCAGTGTCAGAAGCGGAGCTTAGGATAGCCGTCAAACGTCTTGCCGCGCGGAACACTGCCCCGGGACCCGACGGCATTCCAGGCCGCGCTTGGGTAGTTGCCCTGGCCGTCTTAGGGGACCGCTTAAGACGTCTGTTCGATGCATGCTTTAAGGGTGGCTGCTTCCCGTCGTCATGGAAGGAAGCAAAGCTGGTTCTCATAAAGAAGGTTGGAAGACCTGCAGACTCTCCCTCTGCATACCGTCCTATCTGTCTGCTAGACGAGGTAGGCAAGCTATTCGAGCGGGTCATTGCCTTCCGGATCGGCAGGCACCTGATGCAGGATGGCCCGGACCTGTCTGACAGACAGTTCGGATTTCGACAGGGTCGTTCGACAGTGGACGCAATCCTTCACGTTCGAGCGCTAACGCAGCGGGCTGTGTCCCGGGGCAGCGTTGTCTTGGCTGTAAGCCTGGATATAGTCAACGCGTTTAACTCACTGCCCTGGGACGCAATAAGAGAGGCAATGATCTATCATCAGATGCCTTATTATCTTAAGAACGTGATCGGAGCCTATCTGTCGGACAGGCGCATCCGGTATCCGGGACGAGACGGTATCATTCACCAGAGGGAGGTCGTGTGCGGGGTGCCACAGGGGTCAGTGTTGGGCCCCCTTTTGTGGAACCTCGCATACGATAGTGTCCTGAGGGCGGAACTCCCCAGCGGCGTCAGTGTCGTTTGCTACGCGGATGATACCCTGGTGCTGGCTGAAGGGGAGAACTTCGAGACCGCCAGGGAGCTCGCTGAACTGGGGGTGGCCTGCGTTGTGCAGAAGATCTGTGGGCTGGGCCTTAATGTGGCACCTCAGAAAACTGAGGCTCTGTGGTTCCACAACCTACGGCGGGGTGTAGAGCCGCCTAGCACGTCAGTGCAGGTGGGTGGTATTGGTGTACAGGTGGGGCGGAGCCTTAAGTATCTTGGTCTCACTCTGGACAGCCGCTGGAGCTTTGAGGAGCACTTCAAACTCCTTGTCCCCCGGATTCACAGAGTGGCTGGTGCTATGCACAGTCTGCTGCCAAATCTCGGGGGACCTCGGGAAGAAGTACGCCGCCTCTATGCAGGTGTCGTAAGGTCTGTTGCGCTCTATGGCGCGCCCGTTTGGTCGGACAGGCTTACGAGCGCCCGGCGCCGTATGGTGCTAAACGCCGTACAGCGTCAGATCTCAATCCGGATCGCACGAGGATACCGGACGATCTCGTACGAGGCGGCTACTGTCCTAGCGAGATTCCCGCCCCTGGACATTCTGGCGGTCATGGATACGCAGGTCTATGACCGGATTCGTATCCTACGCGAGGAGGGTGGGGTGGCCCCGAGGGAGGTGGAAGTGCTAAGAAGGAGAGCGCGGCGACGTGCTCTGGAGCAGTGGCACGAGCGACTCACAGAACCACGAAATGTGCGCCAGCGAGTCGTCAGCGCAATCCTGCCAAGCTTCCAGGCTTGGTTGGAAAGGGAGGGGCGTGTTACTTACAGGCTCACTCAGGTGCTCACCGGACATGGCTGCTTCGGTGAGTACCTTAACAGGATTGGGAGGGAACCCACACCACAGTGCCATCATTGCGGGGATAGCCGGGATTCTGCGCAGCACACGCTCGAAGACTGCCCAGCGTGGCAGGATGAGCGGCAGATCCTGGTAAATGAAGTGGGGGGAGATCTCTCTCTGGCTACCGTCATATCGGTGATGCTGGAGAGGGAATCTGCATGGGGAGCAATGGTCTCCTTCTGTGAGACAGTAATGTTGCAGAAGGAGACCGCAGAGCGGGAGCGGGAAAGGGCCGACCCCGCTCGGAGGAGGAGGCGAAGGGGCAACGGAAACGTTCGCCCTGCAGTCCTACCACCATAGCCCCGGTTGTACAGGGCTGGGGACCGAAGACAGACAGAGTTGGGGCTCTGGATGTCTTTCCTCGATCCCGAGAGGGCGGCGGAAACGGTGTGGCCCCGTTTCCGTTGCGAATAGATTTTTAAGGGCTGGCACATCAACCCAGGAAGTGCGATATGCATAGCGCTAGGGGAGCACTGGAGACGTTCCATTGGAGGACCCAGAGCTCTCCGACATGCGCAGCAGATGGCCACCGGAGGGGTTTAGTAGGTAGAAATCCTACATAACCCGGCTCCTCCCCTAAAGAGCCGGGTATCTTTGGAAGATTCCCCTCCGTAAAAAAAAAAAAAAAAAAAAAAAAAAAGAGGCACAATCATAGTATGAATATGTTTGACGGTGTTATTTGTTTTTGTGATTCAAATAATTTATATATCAAGTCAAAAGCATTGGTTCTCAACCATACCTTGCCAAAAAGTTATTTTCTTAATTTTTGTAACACTCGTAAAAATGAATTACGTTTCGGTATGGTTTCGGTATATAGTTTTTATTTCTCTTTGTTTACGTTTTTGTAACCTATTTCAAGCCTAGGCGGCTCACAGAAGCTTCATGGAATAAAAATAAAAGAGACGTAAAATCTAGCGAATTCGACGAAAAAATGTTTCTGTAAGACTAAGACGCAAGCTTTTAAGAGTGCACATAAAATCTATTTCAGCTCAAAATTGAAGAATTGTTTCTTTTCTAGGTGTGTGTGACTTTATAGAATTTTTCCCTTCTAACCTTTAATTTCACTGACCGAAGTGAGCGCGAAGCGCCTCTGTTTTAGCTTGGCTGGATTTCATCTCATGAAATTTGGTGAGCAGGTTTGTTAACTAATGGATTTTTTTTCGATTCAGTTGTTCGAATATTTTCAAAAAGTTGTAGGTATGTGTTTAAAAATATAATAAAGACTAATTAATATTACGAAAATTAATAAAACAAAACAAAATCACATAGCTATTTTGTTACCCTAAAAACTTTAAGGATTAGGGTGAGGGGTTGAAAAATAATAATAGAGGTAGAATTTTGTTTGTTTCAATGAACGTTTTTTTTAATTCAAAGACAGACTCGTGAGGTCTACAGCTCACAGAACCCTAGCACTTATGTATACAGTTTTGTTTATGAATTCTGTTTTTGCCCATCTCTAGTACCGTCTCACCGTCGCGTCGCTAGCCTCCTTGTCGTCCAATGAATAACAGCGCCGGCTCATTTTATTGGCCATAACGTTTGAACGCCTATAAAGTGGATACAAAAGGGTGGAGAATACCCTTACGTTGCTGTTTTGCATTTTATTTTTATCTAAGAGGTCTTAACGACAAATTCAAAAATATTTGTAAGTTGATGCGTTGCGGTATACTCGTGTATCGCGGGACCTTGAAAAAGAAAATAAGTACATGCCAAGTGCCATCTTCAACGTCACATGTACTGTGTAAAGAGCTTGAATCAAAATATATTACTTGTAATCGTAAATATCTTTGGATAATGAATTTTCCTTTAGCACTGCGGTCTATTTCACATTTTCTATTTTTCACCTTTGTACAATTTTTGTGTGTGCAATAGTTAATGGAGCGGCAGCCCCGTTATTATTTTTTATGGAGTAAAGTATAATTAATGTTTTACGGAATGTGATCATGAGTGCTGGCTATGTCTCCATGGTCAGTAAAAACGTATTTCATCTTAAACATGTTTAATCAAATTGGTGAAGTGTTTAACCAAATGGGATTTCTTTACTTTAGCGGCCTTAGAAAACGTCCTGGAAGATTCATCTCTGAATATTCATATAACTCATTCAAATTGACAAAACGTCTTAATTTAAATATTTGGCAATATAATTGGATTGTCTTTTGTTTAAATTTATCTGGAAGTTACTGATTTATTACAGGTTAGGGTACCTTTTAGTCGATTTGTTGTCAAACTCTGTTTGACTTTGTTTTGATTGTTTTAAAATGGCGCGACGTTTTGTGATGACTTTACAAAAAAGGTATGGAAGGCTTTATTAAATACTTTCTTCAATAAAACACCTTAGCTAACAAAACGAAAAGCCGTGTAAATAAACTTAACCGCAAGTAGTTGTGTAAACTTCATTTCAACAAGTTTAGTGATGGGCTACAAAGTTTAGCAAACATTCCTAAACGTTCCGTCGTTCCAATTATAAGGTGCTTTTAGTAGTTAGATATTGCTTTTTAATTGTGCGCAGGCGTTTTTTGTATTGCTTTTTAATTGCGCACAGGCGTTTCTTGTAGTAATGTTTTGAGCGTATAAAAGTTAATAGTACATTAATGATATGTGGAAAGGATTTTTGAAAGGTAAGCCGGTGGGAATCGGCTTGTATGGACCCTTCGCCACTGGTAGTTTGTACTGAACACAGACCTCGCCATTGATGAACTGAAAGATTTATGAAAGAAACAGAGAAAGAGAAATTAGTGACTGTAGAATAAATGCATCCAAATAGTTTTATTATCTGTTTGTGCATATTTTAAGAATATATGTACTATATAGAGCAACATAATAAATAAATACCTATCCCTATACAGATACACAAATAAATGAAATGGGTATCACATTAATATTGTGAATGTTACTTTGTTTGTATGGAAAAGAATATGGCTACTTTTTATCCACGTGAAGTGTTCCCGCATGATAACATCTGATCAAAAAATCTAGTAAATATATAATTTACTGCACTGAAAAACGTTTTAGTTTACTGCGAAGTAGATTTACAATGTGATAAACGCAGGTAAGTTTCACCGCGAAATGAGAAACGACGAGATGTGTGGGACAAGGCATAAGATGCAGACATGAATATTAAACAAGTTAAATAAAAGCTTTTAAAATATATTGTTTTTAGCTTCTCTGTTTATTTGACCACCAGAAAACTCCACGTAAGCGGGAGCTTACCACACATAGCCACGATCATGATTGGAAAAATGTTTCAGTGCCTCGAAACGGTAAAATCGTTTTAGCTTCATGATAGCACTAGCTTTCTATAAGCAGATTGCGCACTTCACACGTGGTTTCATAATTGCAGATAATAGTTTTTAGGCTGAATTTTAACAAGAACAGTAATTTTGTATTGCTACCGTTCGATTCTGTGGCTATGAACCGGTTTCTAGTTTAATCCTTTTCTGATTTATTTTTATTTCTGACTAGCTCCTGCCCGCAACTTCGCATGCATGGACTTTAGGAGAACTACTTGTTCGATCGGCATAAAAAGTAGCTTATTTCCTTTTCCAGCCTTTCAACTACCCCACAACACTAACTAACTTAGTTTTGGTCGTGAATGGATGAGAATTTTTAGTGAATTTATCCAATGTTATCCAATCCAATAGTTATTCTGTTATTTGAGGCGGCGACAAATTCAAAAAAATCTAAGGTTTTAAAAATCGGTTTAGCCATTCTTTAGCTATAAATAAATGGTGTACCTAACCATACTTTGTTTTATTTGTACCTATAGAAGATACGAAATAATGTTAATTATGACAAATAATACTTTAATTATTACATTAAACATGTGAAAGTTTGGATGTGTAAATGTTTGCTGTTGCCTTTTATCCCGATAAATGTTATTAATTAAACGTAGATAAAGTCCTATGGGTAAAAGGCATGTCATACTTTACAACCACGCCAGAGAGTCTACGTATTTCTAAGAGTAAACTCATAAAAACGTATTTCTTGGATGACAACAATCGTGTTTGGTTTATCACTTAAGGCGGTGTAGTGTAGAGCCCCGTGGCATCGCGGACCTTCAAGCTTCAAGGTCACCGGTGGAATGCAAGCTGCATTCCTCGGGAAGTATGCGGCGTCGTTACACAAGGTCCGCACTAAAACTACGCGTTTCTGCTTTGAGAGGCCGTGGCCTGTAAACTACTCCTACAAGGGTCATCCGCATTTACACGCTTTCGTAAATTTTGCTTTCGGTGTGCGGTTCCGGCTTTACATTAAAATATAGTAGTAGATTTTTAGCCTTTGGTGTGGTGCACTCGTAGTCCGCTTTGCCAACTTTAGCTGACCAATTACTTCCTTTATCAACAGCATATATATGTCTCCTCTGCAAGGGCTCAGGCCTACTCTACTACAGAGAATGTATGGGCCAGTACGGATTTGGTAGACTTCACACACACCTTTGAATTTCTTGTCAAGAGTATGCAGGTTTTCCCACGATGTTTTCCTTCACCGAAACGCCAATGGTAATGATTTTATCATCCATACATAAATTTAAATAACAAATTGGAAGTCATTGGTACGAGCCAGGATCGAACCCAGACCTTGAATGTTCAATCACTGGCGCTCTACCCAACTGAGCTACCATGGTTTCTATAACTCGTCAAACATATCTATCTCTAGTGGTTTCCCCGTAAAATTAGCCCCCTCCCCCTTTGAATTCAAATTACCCCAACGCAGGGCGTTGATAAGTCAATCAGTCTGTACTAGTACAGTACAGACTGATTGACTTATCAATATCATTGAATGGTTTCCGAAATTATTAAAAGTTTGTCTAAGACTCAAAGGCATAAACAATCTTATGGCCGGTATTTTACTGCTGTGATCTCAACTAAAATCATACGTCATATGACTACGAATATTATAGATAATATTTTCATCATTACAACATTATGTTCACAACTACCACAGCAACTAATAAATAAATATGCAAACTTCTCGAGGTAAAGCTATTATACGAGTATTCTAAAACTAGGAAAAAGAAGGGCCTCCTAAAACAAGTTGTAAGAACTTAAAAAGAGCTCCTGATAATCTAAGCCTATTTAAAAACAATGAACAATTTTAATTTATAAAAAAAAACATTGCAAATCACCATTGCTCTTTATAATTGTGATTTAACATATTAATCACTGTTGGGAAGTAATTTTAATGCTACCAACTTGATATTTACTACAACACAAATTATCGTAAACATCTTATATAACAGCTACGCCAAAGCGCGTAGCAGTTAGCTACGCGGCGGCGTAGTAAGACAGCGTAGTATGTAGGTATGTAACCCTAAATGGTTTCCGCTTTGAATGTTGAGGCAGTTTCCTCCACTGGCCCATACATCCGATTCCGGCTGCTTCAGCTTTGTGGCACAACATTCTTTCTTAAAGTTTAAGACTTGAAATTTAAGTTTAAACAAAACATATTATCAAGTTTTAAATGATGCTAGCGTAGCAAGATTTGTAAGATGTCATTTTGTGTTACACGTTCATCATATTCCTCCCAAATTTGGAATATGCAAAGATGCTGTTTAAAATTATAATGTGTAGTTTTTATTTACTTCACTTTTTACCTTTTTCGTTAACGTTTTGATAGAACATACTTTTCAGTATGAAAAAGGGATTCACATTTTAAAGTACATATATAATAATTGCAGCTTTAAAGTTTAACAAAAATAGTATTTTAATATATTCGGAAAACATACAGCTTTGATTGATATCAGTACAAAAAAGAAATGTACAACTAGTAACCATTTTAACGTTTTCACATTTTACATACATAAAGAGCTATTTAGAAAATGACAAATAAATGTTACGCGATGGGATTAGAGTCACCTGTAAAAGATTCTTTATATATCGTTGTGTAGTGTTGAAAAGGTCTACTTCAGAGTGAGTTAACTAATTGTTAGGTTGATTTTGTCATCATGTTGTGTCCATAGAGTAAATATTTTAGTTATTTTAGTTATTTTATTTCAGATCCGAATGAATATGTACCAAATTTTAACAGTGTATAACTGTCGAAATAAACGATAGGCGTAAGCACCAAGTGTATTTTTGCCAGAGGTCAGTTGAAGTTATGTCAATATTTAAAAAAATGGCAAGAGTGAGTCGGACTCACGCACCGAGGATTCCGTTCACTAAATATGATGATAATATAACCAAAATGAAAACCGATTGACTCGTAATGAAGCGATTATAATGTGATGTAGAAAATTCTGGTTTCCATATTAATTCCTATACTTGTGATGTAAGCTTTTTAATATTTTCTAAATTTCAGGATTCTAGGTCAATGGGAAGTAGCCAATACGTTTTGATTCCTTATTTGTCGAAAAATGCAGTTAAACAGTTGTATCTTTTAATGAGTTGACCTAGAAGCTACATTTTTGCGTATTCGATATTTATTACGAGTTTAACTTATTATCTCCACGCGTTCCTGAGAAAAATAGTCTTGACAGGCAGACAGACGGTCGCATACCAAAATGATCTTACAAGAGTTCCTTTTCAACCGATTTCAAAAAAGGAGGAGGTTCTCCATTCGTCGCGTATGTTTTTTGTATGTGTGTTACGCGATAACTCCGCCAATAGTGAACCGATTTTGAGATTTGATTAATTCTTTTTTGTTTGGTAAAACATACTTCAGAATATTTTATCAAAATTGATCGATCGCTCTTTGAGAAAATCAGCAAAAAAACAAATTTTTAAGGCAATTGAAGGCGGTTTTTAGTTCTTTTTGAACTCGTAAATTTTGAAGTACGGAACCCTAAAAATGAAAAAAATGCCTTTTAACAGCTTAGCAGTAGGGTCTGTTTCTTAGTTGTTCCTTTAGTCGTGCCGGAGTACATATTGTATAATCGATGTGATTCTCGTATCAAGATTACGGTTGTATCTGTACTCCGCTCTACTGAGCACATCGCATCTTGATAACTTATCACACGTGACGTCTCATTTTTTTTTATGAATTAGATTTTTGATCTAAATTTAGGGCCAAACCCGTTTAGATGGGACGGTGTGTTGACAAATTCAATTTTACTGCTTTTAAAAGTATAATTAACTGCTATATATTGTCATTAAAATTTAGTTAAAGATAGACTTTTCGTCTTTATGGAGTTCAATACAAGATTCGAAAAACTTTGCTTTATTTTAAAAAATCTCGAAAATCCACATTGGTTTTGAGCATTGTCTGGGAGATTAAAAATAATTTGCTGTTATTCCTCATGTACGATATTACAGTGTTAGGAATGCTTTTCTCCAATAATGTACATGTGCATGAAATAAACACATACTAAATGATTGTCTACGATGACTTCGGGCGGAATAGCTAATTGCAATATCATACTTGTAAGAGTGAGACCTGAAATATGAATACTGGGCCAGGACAAATGGAAACATAATTTGTTATTCGTATTTTGTGTACCATGTAGTCTTGGCTTTAGAATAGGACCATTTCATACCGCGGTAGTCGTAAAAAGCGACTAAAGGAAAATTAATCTGGAGATAGCGGCAGCATCTTATGTGACAACATCTTACTAAATCACCAATCCGCCTGTCAGGGAAAGTTTGTAGTAGGAATCTGTGGGAAGGCTCATGTCCAACAGTGGACTTAAGTAACCGGTAACGAAGATGTTTTGTGTAAATCCGTGTGACCTCAGATTACGATCGCCCTATGTTATGTAGGGAGTCGTAAATAGGCAACTAGGGATAAATATACAGCCGTCCACCAGCTTTACTGTGCCGGCAACATCTCACTGCGAGCACAAAGTCACATGTCTACAGTTCTTATCCTACAGAGTTCACGCGGGAAAGTTTTGAAGAAATAGCGGATGAAGTCGTGGTCCTTAAATTTGTTTATAATACTATTCGGATGCCAATATCAATTCAATTGGTAAACCACTACCGGAGTTACTTATCCATTAATCTCTCCACAAGGTTTCGATTCTATACAAGTCCGGGTATCTATAGGTGAGGATGAGGATATCCCATCATACTAAACTGACAACAGATAACCGAGTTGCGTGGAGTTGCGATGAGCTTCTGACTTTGACCCCGCCACGGTCGCCTAGCACACCTAAATAGATACTTCACCAGCAATACTTATACCGATACATCTCACCTTGCAACCGACTACAGAAGCAACTTTCCTGCACTAAATTTTACACTGAATTGACAACTTTTCAAAATAAATAATTGCAAATTTTTTATTTATGTTTGCTTTTTTTGCTGTAAAATATAGTGATTTCACAGATGGTTGGAGTTGATATTACAATGGCGTGTTGTTTTATTTTATTCGGCTTAATCGACACACACGGGAATACATGGGTTTCTAAAGCCAGAATCACATGGAAAATTAAAATGTATCTATAAAGTACGTAAAATGTAAAAGGACTGTAAGCTCACGAAACAATTCAGAAGATCAGTATCCGCTACAAAAAGTTGGAATGTCTCAAACGGAGGCGGTTTCGCGGCCAAATACTTTATACTTTGTTTGTACATAAATACAGTGTCTTTGAATGTTTCCCCTTTTGTTTGCTATTCCTCGGAGCATTATTTTCTGAACCACTACAAACCGCTGGCTGTATTCAGTGTTATCTTTATTCTCATAAAGGTATAAGGTCTCCAAAAACAGTATAAGTGAAATGTAAAGCCTACAAACTTGAAATTTGGCAGACTCCTTAGACACAGAATCACGGCGATAGTCTCTCCGCGCACAAAAATTGATACAAACGCTATGTGGCTGTCTCCACAGGGCGATATGCCGAGTAACTCTGGGTGAGTATAACCTCACAGACGCAACGTTCCAATAAATGTCTTTCTGTTCTTTTGTTCTGTTCTGTTCAAAGAGGCGTTGCGGACACGTGGAGTTAGTCCATCTAAATATTGCTCCTGGAACATATCTCCCAGGGGTAATTTATATCCATTTATTGCTACTATTTCAAAATATGCTTTATACATAGAAATATAGAGTTATTAAATAATCTAAGGGCAATATATGAATATAAATTACACCCGGGGGAAATGTTTCAAGAACAGTAGATGAACTAACCGGACACGCGGCGGTTTAAGGTTCGGTCTTGGGTCGTACCCATGCCGTTGCAACTCGCGACGATACGCAGACGGAAATATCGTTGTGCCGTGGAGAAAACCCGACGATAGTTGGAAGGACTCGTTGCTATATTCTCGCCCGTGAAGACCACGCCTTATGGTTGCAGGTTTTATTCAAGATTTTACTTTGTCGCTTTATCGTCGTGAATGTATATATATATATAAATGCCACAGAACTGCTTTCTAATACTAGGAGTCGTTGAGGCAACTCGTAGACATACAGACGGACGTACGTACATGGCGAAATTGTTAGGGTTCTTTGTTGGCTAAAACCCTGAAAAGCGGCCAAATGCGAACAGTGTAAGGATGCGCTAAGGGCCCGTACCTGAAGAAATATTTTCTTTTGGGTACATACAAAACCAAAATAAATAATGTGGTCGTACAGAAATCTGTACCTCTAGTGTGAGTTTTTAACCGATACTATCGCGTTAAGTTACGTCACATATGTATGAAGAATTGTGCAGCGCCTCTAGCGGCACATTTACGAAACTGTGATTATTCATAAAAATCTGACGTACACGCAAACGTGATAGTATTGTTTAAAAAACTCACACTAGAGGTACTGGGTGCGTGAGTTCGATTGGCACTTGGCCGATTGGTTGTAGTGCTAGGGGGTGATTTCTCAAGTGAATACAGCCTGGCCATTACACTTTTTATTTAAGCCAGGCGATGGCGTTTTGAAATACTCGTATATAATAAC
This sequence comes from Carcina quercana, assembly GCA_910589575.2. Lineage (NCBI taxonomy): Eukaryota > Metazoa > Arthropoda > Insecta > Lepidoptera > Depressariidae > Carcina > Carcina quercana. Next base: position 9,502,069 of record OU342439.1, read on the forward strand.
ATTCTTTCCAATCATCTTGACGTAGATCATAATAATGATACTATCTATATACATTAATAAATTAATAAAAACTGTGTACCCCTTTTTACGAAAATTGTGCGGATGGAGGAGTATGAAATTTCGCACACTTATAGTTTATATAGAGGTAGAAACGGAGTGCAGAAACGTATTTTTTTTAAAAATTTAAAATGAATTATGGTCGAATTTCGACCACTAGTTATAATGAATACGAAAAGTTTAGTTACCAGTTAGAGCCTCAATGTCAAATCCAATAGTAATGTAATTTGGTATGCAGGTAGCCTAGGGCAAGGATAGGCTACTTTTTCCTGGTCTCAGTGAGTTAGTTGTTCATGTGGGATAGTTCTTGGAGTGAACTCAGACGCAGTCTCAGGCTAAAATGATATTCTAAAAATATTTGAGGCCCGAGAAGTCAACCCGTTTAATTTTTTGTGATTTTGTGTGTATTGGGTTTCTCTCATTATCCCGCAGAAAGTGCGTAATCGATTGATGGAGTAATCGAAATGTCCGGAAACCAACAACTTTTCATACAATAGAAAATATTGTAAAGTTTATGAGTAGCAATTTCAGACGAGATTTTTTTCCATACTTTTTTAACCATGATATTACAATAGTCAGGTGTTGGTTTTTGAACTTATTTTTTCTACGTCATGGTTAAAAATAATTTTAGTTGGTTAATACTCGTATGCGAGTAGTGGCGTGTATGTATCAGTCCAAAACGAGACGTCAGTCATCATCATAATCGTTTGCTGTGGAACTGGATGATACAATGTGGGTAGCTGATAAATTAGTACATAGATTCTAGATCGAATACACGAAGGCGTACAACTGACTTGGCGTTGATGGTCCCGATTGAAGAAAGACATTAAGGTAGCTGCACAGGATCTCATGTTCAAGAAATACACATATTTGGACACACTTACGCTTAGTACATTTGTGATTTGTCATTAGTTGATGATAAGTGACGAGTGATGCAAGGAAAAAAATATCGTTAAAGTCCTACCTTATGTTTGAGCAATCGTCAGCGTTCCGGGGAGAGAAATCTCAAATCGAACCGGAGTAGACTTCCCATGGTGACGTGTGGACTGGAGGGCGCGTGGTGTGGAACTGGTATAGTCCACCACGAGGGCTCGTGCTGGTACGGTGGGCGTGGCCTGTGCCGCAGACACGCCCACTCCGCAACAAGTTGCTTCTGCAAGACGGATGGACAAGTTTGCTGTTTTTCTATGCTCGGGTATTAGGGTCGGTGCTGACTGATGTTTGATTTAAAAAAAAGGCTTTGCATAAAATTTATGCATTTTAAAATAACGACAAAAACGCAAAATGGTTTAATTTATTTATTTTCATTTATTATTTGTTTTAGAATACATAATTCCATACCTTGTTAGTATAAATCTAAAATCTATGTTAGTTTAAATCAAATTACAAAACCTATAATATTACAAATAAAATGTCACAAATTACTTAGTTATAGAGTCTGCAGCGAATAAGTGCAATTCTGTCCAGGCCTCGGCCTTCTATTCAGGAGGCAGCTACTGCCAGTGCTGCTTTTGACACGAAGCGTTGAATGTCTGATAAAACATAGGATAAAAAGGGACAGCACTGGTAGCTGACCTAGCCAACTAGACGCTTGGAAGGAATGTGGCGTGGCGGTATTCCCCCCTCTCTGAACCACCTCATATACTACGTTCGTCCTAACATCGTTTTCAGCATCGATAAATTCGAACGTGTTTCTTTACATTTTCATACTATATACATTCGTATTTGATATCCGTTTCCAAAACCAGAATTGGTGACGTCACATTTCCACGGGCTATGCTCGGAGTCTCTCTGATGGACCGCATTTGAAACGAAGTGATCCGTCAGAGAACTTTGACCGACATAGCTCACCGTATTAGCAAACTGAAGTGGCAGTGGGCCGGTCATATTTGCTGAAAGTGTAGGACGTCACGTGGCTAGGTGGAAAGAATGGGTGTGGAGATCAGAGTACTACATCGATTGACGCACTCTGGGAGATGATTATGTCCAACTGTGGACTACTGCAGGCTGTACTTGATGATGATGACTTGGCTTGTTCAGGTAGTATCTCCTTAATTCTGTATCATCATGTTCAGCCTGCGGCAGTCCACTGCTGGACATAGGCCTCTTTCAGAGTGCATCTCCGCATCCATTCACGTCCTAGCCTACTTTCCACCTAGCCTATCAATACCGTATATTTTATCTGAATACTAGATCTGGTCATCATCAGCCAGGAAACCTACATTGCTGGACATAGGCTTCCGTCATTGTATACCACATCGACAGGTCCCGAGCCGCTTGCATCCAGCGACTCCCCGCGACCTTAACCAGGGCGTCGGTCCATCTAGTAGGGAGACGGCCCGGTAGACCCTTCCCGGTACGTGGTCGCGTTACTCGATGCAATACTCTATTATCAATGTGCACCAAGCACTATAAGATAGAAAAACGTTGTAGTGAGACCCGCCCTCGGATGAGTCTGTGATCTTCCCAGATTTGACCAATCAAGCGAGGCGGGTTTTCTGCCGACTGTACGTACAGCTCGCTATCAGCGGCAGAGGTGATGGATTGCGAGAAAACGCTATTTACACCACTTGTTGATTGTATTCGTTTATCACAGTAGTCTGTCTACCTGTGGATTCACATGGCGTGCGATTTAACTTAGGCCAAAGTGTTGCTAATGTTGAATGTATTCGACTTCGGCACTTAAGAGAGGGCACTTAATCATATTTTATTTTATTTTTATTTTATAGGTTGCCAACGCAGCATACATCATTCAAAGCAATTACACACACATACACACAAATTCAGTACTAAATGCTGCCGCAATTACAGGCAACTACGGCTTACACAAAAAAAGCATCTGAATTTTAATATTAAAATAACATCTAAAAAATGTGCCTCCAATTACAAACCGTAGGCACGCCTAACAGAGTTTTTAAACCTATCGATGTTGTCATCAAAAATATCTATATCTATCTCTTTGCTCTTTACAATTATTCTAAATTGTCGTGAGGTCTCGGCTATACAATAAAACACCGCCTTCCTATGGGTGTCGTAAAAGCCGATTAAGGGAAATATTGGACTAGCATCAGCGTCTACATATGTATCAGCAACATCTTCATACGATCCCGCCTGCCGAGGTTATGGAAATTAGAAAGCTCGTTCGTAGTGGAAGGTTTTAATAAAAATATATGCACTTGATCATCATACTCGTATCTCTTGATGGTAAGTGACAGACCGTTGAATGGAAGCCATGCTCAGGCTCATCCAGAAGTCTCGTGATAATTAGACGCTGTCTGTTACTATGTCCCTTATTCTTCACTACAGGAACTCTGATGTTTTGCGGCCGATTTAGATAATAAGGTTATAACTAGCCAGGCGGACATAAAATTGCACTGAGAATTGAACCCGTTTGTGAATCATCTGTTTACCGACCATTAAGTACATAGACGGTGAATGTGAAACTATACACTACCACAATATAAATACAACGGAAACCCACAACTATGGGACAAAGTCAAGTTAGGAATTAACGAAAACATTAAACAAGGGAAGAGTTTCAAACGTTCCTCAAACTTTATGGAGCAGATCTCAATGTTGCTTGCAATATCGTTGAGTGAAACAAAACTTTTTTAAATTCTATTATTGAGATCAACAGGGTAGTTTACACCAAATTAGATTCAAATACAAATACAAAAATATTTATTGACAAAAACAGTTGTAATAATATGGTGTAGCCATACAGGCTGTCATCAGCCCTGTGCGACAGATGTAGGCTCTCTTTCAATACGGATAACATTTTATATACATATATTGATTGGGGTTAAACTACGTCACCATAGGTGACTCTGTGTTAAAGCTAGCATCATTGAGTCTATTAGCGAAGACATATACTATGCTATCTGTTTACTAGTTAAATTACGTTACACTTGTATTAATAGCTGTTGGTTTTCCGAACCGATAAATTAAATTAAAATCAAACGTTCAACTAGTACGATACGTATGTGTTTCTAATATATTAACAGTCCTTGGTGCAGATTGTAATAGAGATATGTCACAAGGCCAGTGATGCGGGTATTATCTTAATTCACCCTGCAATTCTATATAGTAGTACGTACAGTCTGCACTGCCCTAAATGAGCTAGTACATTTCTGAAATTTCAAAATGGTTTTAGGCCTTTTACATCAAGTACTCTTTACGAATTTCTTCTGTAACATGTATACGTCTAATCTAAGTTAAATAAATACAGCCTATTCCACGGCTGGATTGTTTTAGTTTTATTTCTAAAGACATTATCCACCCACTATTAGGTAGGACTCAGGATTTATATGTGGTCTAACTAAAGGGCGTAACGGAGACTATCGGGATAGATACTCGTCTTGTCCACTATTCTGTGTTTTATCCGTGTAAGTTATTAACTGGGGGAAAGGTGTTTTGAAAACGCACCGTGGACTAGTTGCTACATCGTTCTCGGTCCCGGGTTCGATTCACAATAGGTTTCAGTTCATATCGGTAATAAGTTTGGTTGATGGTAGAGCATTTTCTATGTCCGCCTGGCTAGCTACCACCATGTTACCTAAGTCTCCCGCCAGTCTCTAGTACGAAAGGTAGCAGTCTTGAGGCCTTATCGCTATTTACCATCAGGTGAGATGAAGGCCGAGTGTGTGAGTGAGTTTGTACATTAAATAAAACCCACATAATTTATTTTATACAAGTCAAGGACTACTTTCTAAAAAGAAAGTTTCTTTGTGCGATTGTTCAATAAATCAGAGTAAGCCTCCGCTTTTCTAAAGTGCTGTTTACTATAATAACTGCTAATAACATAATGTTGTTGTCTGTGCGGACTCCTACCTGACAATTAAAGGAATTGTATAATTATCGACCACTTTCAGAGGTCGTTAACATTTTTAACTTTATTAATTCATCAAACAAAACTGGTATAGTGGTAGAACTTGGTCATCCATATAATCAGGAGGCCCCGGGCTCGATACCCAGTGAGGGAGATCTGTGATCTCAGTTTAATTAGGTACATGTTATTTTTCTATGTCCGCCTAGTTTTCAACAGCATATTACTATAATATTAATGGGGACGTAGTTCAAAGATCGATCAAATCAAGAGAACTAAATACTAATAAGAATACTTATAATGATATATAACTGAACAGTATATGTTATACAGTAGTGGCTTCGCAGGCCAGTCGGCGACAGGGATTCTTATAAATAACTACTAATAAGCACTTTAATGGTGGACTTACGTATGTGTGCCTCGGCTATGCCTCGGCCCACTTTTAATGTTCTATTTCAATAAAAATTAAGTAAAATAGAATATCCGAGAATGTAACAAAATAATATTACTAGTATTTTTTAAATTAGTGGACGAAATACAAGTAAATGCGTTCAAAAAAAACTGGAAACCCACTTCAATTGGCCTAAAGTTAACTTTTATTAAGGTTTTACAAATTTAAGATTTATATAGTTTTCTCATGGATTCAATTGTAAGAACTAGACCAAATTGAAATGGGGCCACACGGGAAGCACCAGCTTTCACATAAAAATAGAATAATCTAAATCAGTTCACCCAGTCAACAGTTCCGACGTAACAAACATAAAGAAAAACTTAAAAAAGAACATTCCCGTCGAATTGATAACCTCCTCCTTTTTTGAAGTCGGTTAAAAATCTACAAATTTTATTCAAAGTTTATCACCCCTGAACTCTGCAATTAAACAATTTTCTCGGCAACTTACGATTTGATTTAGGCTTCGAATTTTCACCACATTTGATTGTATTGTACCTAAAAGCGGTCAAGTTTATATTCTCTTGTCATATAATCATAAAAACTGAAAAAAACTAAGCGATGAAAATAATAATCAGAAACGCTAATTTATCTATTAGTTTATCGTTAACTATGTTAAGAGTGGCTGGGTTTTGGACACCTGATAATCTGACACACTCCAGGAAGCTTCTATATAACTGTTACACGGTTTTTTCTTTTACTTTTCTTCTGGGTATTTTTGTTTATAAATTAACTTTTTGTGTGATAAACATATATAATCTAACCAATGTTTTATGTGGACCTTATTTTCTATTATTAGTAGGCTATCAGTAAATCGACGAATATTCAACTCTACTTTTTAAATTTAATATTTTTCTTTTGAGCGGAGAATCAAATTGGCCTGCTTCCAAAGATCACTATAGTGAATTTCCTTCCCATGAGAAGATTTGCCTAATTGCCACGCTGTGTAGGTTAGTGGTTGCAGTAAGATTTCAGAGGTAGGCAGGTGGTGACGGCTCTTGCTCGTTTGTTGGAACCTGGTCTCGGTTGTCTTCTTCGATAACAACGGCAAGCATTGTGCACGTTCTATTAAGCAATTGTAACGCACTGCCAGCGTCTATATTCCCAGAAACTACATCTCAAGAGTGAACAGGCACCTTCTATACCAACGCGCACCATCGTAGGCCACATCGTCGCTTACCATCAGATGAGATCGTGGACAATCGTTGATATATCTACAGTATTTAAAAAAAACCTATTTGTATGGACTTACACTTTGCATCTCTCCAGGTGGTAGGTGACAATTAAGGCGTATTTTATAAGAGTGTTCACCTAAAAGTCTCAAGTAAATAAGGTACACCCACCAGACAAAACAATCTAGAAAATAGCTTGAGTATTTTTCGAGCTCCTGTATTTTTTATTATTATTATTTGATTTGATTAAATATATAACTGATCATTTATTTCGCAGGCACCTACCTGATAGCCCAAGTGGTTGATCTCTTCATGATTTGGGGCAACATCCCACTTATGACTGGCACTGCTTTCGTTCTCTTCACCAACTTGGCACAGACTACTAAAATTGTTAATATTCTGTACAAGAAAACAATGATCCAGGCAATTATATCTGAAGCTGATGAAGTACTGAGGGGAGAAGAAAGAAAGGAGGGACAGGCTATTGTTAAGAGGTACGCTAAAATAAGTTTTTGCATTTTAAAACACCTAATTTCGTATTCGATTGAAACTCCTCTAACCAATTCAGAAACGGTGGTGCATTGTTGTACCGGAAAACAACAAAATAAGTTGTGGTCCTTTGTCACTTGTCCCTATCCACGACATTCATGCATGCCAAATTTCATCAAGATCGGCTCAGCCGTATAGTCGTGGATAACCAACAAACAGACAGACGTCATTATCTCCCTGAAAGAGTGGAATTACTTGCCGGCTTCTGTGTTTCCCAAGCGCTACCACTTGTATGGCCAGAGTGAATTTCTCTAGGCAGCCGTGTAACATCCTAGACCACATCATAACTATAGATTGTATATATATCTACACTAATATTATAAAGAAGAAAGATTTGTAACTATTTTTGTATGTTTGTATGTTTGTAATGAGTAGGCTCGAAAAGTACTGGGCCGATTTAAAAAATTCTTTCACCAATAGAATGCTACATTCTTCCAATTTGACATAGGCTACATTTCATTTGGAAAAAAATTAGGGATCCTTGGTAAAATTTGAACAATGTAACCGAAGGTGTAGAAAAATGAGTCTTAAAATGTCTTTCGTCGAATGCGCTGCCGAAACTATTAGCGATAGAACAAAATAATGTACAACAATATTGAAGAACATCATAATGTCTACAAAAAACTCCGCGGTAGCATATGTCCAACTATTGTAGTTATGTCACTACAACAACTTTTTTCATTTTAAACATTAATGAAAATGCTAACCAAATTCAAACCATGCTATTTATGTGTTTATATTAATCCTTATCCAAATAAATTATTTTATGGTCAAGACCATTTAACTACCTATAAAATAGTTTTTAAATTATTTAAATTGGACTTTCCATTCAAAAGATATTACGAATTAAAAAATTCAAACAGTAAACAAAACCGCCATAGCGCCGTGGCCGTTGTTTGCGATGCAGTCTGAAAAGCGCGCCGGGCATCGCGGCGGGCGGGGTGGAGGGGGCACTGAAATAACTTTTTAAATATATAATTAATAAATAATAATTTTTTAATAAATAAAAATATTTGTGAAAAAAAGTGTTTTATATCCAAATTTCCAAAAATAAATAATTGTCTACCCCGTGCGAAGCCGGGACGGGCTGCTAGTATTATATATAGTCATGATATAATCTATATATTAATAATACGTGCAGCAATAATTTTGTACCCATTTTTACGAAAATTGCGCGGACGGAGGAGTATGAAATTTCGCACACTTATAGTTTATAGACTACGACGATTAGTATATATAAATCGTCAATCTCCTTTTTTTGAAGTCGTATAAGGAAAGAATTATCTGTCCCCGACTTTATCCGAGTTGAATTAAAAAAACATTCCACGGGAACTCTTTATCGGAATAAGTAGTAGCTTATGTCCCTCTATATTAGAATATTAGACAGGCTACCTGCGTGTCAAATTTCATCTAGACCGGTTCCGCTGTTCACACACCATTTATCTCCAAGTCCTGGTAAGTTTTTGTTTTAATATTTCTTCACCAAATCTGGCATAACAGCCACCAGGTGACGCTGGTGCCTGGTTCGATCAGAGACTATGGCTACTAAAACAACAAATAACGATAAAAAGTTAAAAATTTAAATTTTATTTTTATATATTTATTTAATTTTAAATTTAAAAAAAAATTAAAAAAAATTACTCCAAACCCCATAGAAGAAACGTGTTTGTTTTGTTTTCGATTTTTTACTCGATCGTGTGTTATTAAGTACGAAACATTTAAGCGTGCGAGCGAATTTGACTCGCGCTTGTCAGAGTTTTAAAATTCGTGTTTCGTAGATGTGATCGGGAGACGACTCTACAACAGCTGGTGTACGGCTCACTGACCACCATCACGTTGCTGGGATGGGCGAGCAGCGCTGAGAGCAACGAGCTACCTCTGCGCGCCTGGTGAGGCTCAAAGAGCGTTTCTAAAGCTTCAACTCATCCGTGTGTTGCTTTAATGCAAGATAATTTGACCTCAATTTCTTTTTGTTGTCGCCTTTCCTCACTCGAGTTAAGATACTGTCATCATGTGCTGAAGCCGTTTCCTGACTTAGCTCTACAATAAATCTGGAATCAGGTGGTCAACCGGTGAGACAAACTATCCTTTCACTTCATTGTTAGCCTACAAAGTTTTTAAAGCAAAATATACTATAATATTGGGTAAGGTAGGGTAGATAGATAGTAAAATGTCCAGGCGGAAATTCGGAAATGCCCTTCCAATCACCAATCAGTATTGTTATTTTAAGATCCACAAGCCATAAGGTCACTGAGCTTCATAGTAGCCTCCGTTACTAGTTGGTGAAAATTTCGGAAGAAAAATTGACCGACCATGGAAGAGAAGATGTTTAAAGTATCCCCTGCTTCCTCAGGTACCCTTACAACACTTCGAAGTCCCCCGCCTACGAGCTGACATACGCTCACCAGGTGGGCGCCATCTTCGTGGCGGCAAGTCTCAACGTGAGCAAGGACACGCTGGTGACGGCCCTGATGGCACAGTGCCGGTGCAGGGTGAGGCTGCTCGGAGTATCGCTCAGAAATCTATGCGATCACCTCCGGATATCCGACAAGGTTTTTAAATACTAAGTAACTGATTATACTTTTTTTCTTTAGCCTTCTTCCTAGTCCTGATAGAAGCGTCATCTGTAGAAATCAGAACTCAATCTTATGATAATGAGGTATAGCTAGCTAGCTATGTTGGCTTTGACTACAGGAGAGTTTTATGCGTTTAGTCCAAACTGCTTTTCGTCATAACCAAATTTTTGTCAATGGTGTGTTTTGTCAAATCCATAGTAGTCAAAACAGTTTTTCCTCAAAATGCCGTTTTGTTAAAGGCGCGTGCAGTCAAATAGTCTTGGTCAATCATAAAATCTATAACGAATGCTTTTAAATTATTTATAAGTATTATCTGTGGTATTCTGGTCTATTTTACTGGATAAAATCGTATAGATTGCAGCGTCCTCTCTCAATAACATATAAAAGCTTTTATTCAGCAAGAATTTTACTGCTTACGACCTGAAGCAAATGCCAATACGTATTCAGAGATGGCGCTTATTTCAATATAAGCTCGATTTTTAACATCACGTTCAAGATGAAAATAATTCTGATAATTTTTTAAATTTGTTTTACAAGGATTTTGGTGTGAAGACTTAAAAATTCATTTTCTATTCGGAAAATGAATTTTTAAGTCTTCACTTCACGTTATTGTTTCAGGGCCGCTTAACCCCTGAACAAGACAATGTAGTGCGGTCTCGGCTCCGTGCTTGCGTCATCAAGCACCAGGCAGCCCTGGACGCAGCTGTGGAGCTGCAGAGATGCTTCTCCGGACCTACCTTCGCGCAGTTCACCGTGTCTCTCGTCATCATCTGCGTCACTGCGTTTCAGATGGTGTCTGTAAGACCTGGCTTTTAAAAAGAACTAGTGTCAGGGACAAATACCTCTACACAGTCATTAAAATCCACTGTTAGAGATGAGCCTCCCTTATAGTTGTCCAGTTATTTCATGATGGTGGTTTCGACGGTAAAAGTTTCATACTTAATTTCTTTTACCATAATATTTTAAATTTAAATAGGATAGCTGGCTTTAAGCAGTAATTAGTGAAACGGAGAGAGAGCATTGTAATGCTATAAAATGAATATCATTAACATACAACTTTATGGCGAATCACAATTTTCACTTTTACTCACAATTTTTAATATTATTTACTGTTCAAAACGCCAGCTATGTTACGGCTGTTCTAACTTACGAGTACACTAAAGTTCATATTCATTTCGCGAAACTATAATCCTATCTCCCTTTTTTAGTTTTTTTCTATTCTAAGAAAAATCGCGGCACAGTAAAATCTGTTTAGATTCATGTACGACATCTTTTAAATATTTATTTATTGTAGCTACTATTGAATTCATTTTCTATGAAACTATATTTTTTGAATTGAATTTGATCCAAGATTCATTTTATTCCAGCAAACTGGCAACTTAGTTCGTCTTATGTCGATGGGCACTTATCTCCTAAACATGATGTTTCAAGTATTCATTTACTGCTATCAAGGACACCATCTGTCTGAAGAGGTACTTTATTTAGTAACATCACTCATTTCGTGTCATATGTGTTTATGAATACATTTAGCAAAGTCATATCTTAATGCGCAAAATAAAATGATACTGCGTATTTTGACGAGTGCGAGAAATTGTGAAAAACTGGCAAAAAAAGTTCTCATATTTTCATTTAAACACTTTATAATAATTTGAGCCACTTTTAAGAAGATAATTTTTGTGTGTAAGCCGTAGTTGCCTGTAATTGCGGTAGCATGTCTGTGTTTTTGATTTGTAATAATGTTTACTGTGTTGGCAACCTATAAAATAAAATAAATAATTTAAAACATGTAATTTTAAAAATTACCAAAATATTTCGCAAACATGAATGTTCGATAGACAACTCATATACTCGTATTTATGTCATTTATAAAGCTTAGTCATGCATATCTCACTCGATAATATCTGACAATGCATGTGATAATAACCTACAATGATATGCATTGCTACAGTTGGCGCCTGTTCACTCTTTTTTTTTTTTCACTGAATATTATTTTACATATTTACAGAGTCTGGAGGTAGCAGGAGCTGCGTACGAATGTCCATGGTACGCATGCTCAGTGTCCATTCGAAGAATGATACTGGTGGTCATGTCGCGGACTATGCGACCAGCGAAGATCACAGCGGGAGGGTTCACTAGGCTGTCTCTGGCTTCTTTCATGGCGGTATACAGTATTGCACTATCTCTCTTAGCATGCTTAATATTTGTGGGACGGATGATACCCGTGATCACATCTGGGACTCTGCGACGAGCGAAGATAACATTGGGAGGGCTCAAGTGGTCTCTCTGAATTATTTTGAAGTACAAATTCTCTTTTGTTGCTTCTACATATATTTTTTTATACAGAGTATAGATCAACGCTTGTCCACGATCTCACCTGATGGTAAGCGACGATGTGGCCTACGATGGTGCGCGTTGGTCTAGAAGGTGCCTGTTCACCCTCGACTTGAAGACACCCAAGTTATAGTTTTCAGGGAATACAGACGCTTATGGATTCTTACAAGCTAACTTTTGTAAGCATCTAATTTTTTTATTATTTTTTTCAGATCATCAAAGCATCGTATTCACTTTTTACTCTTCTACAACAAGTAGAGGAAAAGAAGTAATCAAAGACACTACATTAAATGACGAATACGCATAAAAAACACGCACCCATTTGCTCGATATATTTAATATTATAGTCATGCAGTCGATCTACGACCTCTTGTTCAGCAGTGGATTTATAGGACTGATAACGAAATTATGCCATACATATATCATTACAGCTAACAGGCACACACAAAGTATCGTTATACACTATAGAGTGGACAGTATTATTTAACGAAGTTAACAGTGAGTCTCAAAGTTGGAAATGCTAATTATTGAAGTGGCAATCTTTTCTGAAGAGTTGATTGAATTTTCAATGTTTGAAGTTCTCAATTCGACGCGTATGTTTTTTTTGTGTGTTACGCAATAACTCCGCCAATAATGAATCTTTTTTGTCTTTGTTTGGTAAAGCATACTTCAGATATGGTTCCATAGAAATTTTATCGAAATTGATTGATCGCTTTTTGAGAAAATAAACAAAAACAAAATTTTTAAGGCAAGTGAAGTCGTTTTTTAGTTTGTATATTTTGCGGGAAATCTATGTCCATAAGTGGGTGTATAACGGATGATAGCTATGTCAAAAATTCCTGACAACTATGTGCTACCATTTTTAGCGCAAGCAAAATAAAAACATGATTCGATAATGGTTCATGAAGAATTTAGCTGTCGATCGTGCCATAATTTCATGCTATGTCAGATAAAAAGTCATTGAGATTGTTAATCAATCGCTTTTTTTTGTATTAATATAATACTGATATGCGAATACAACCGCAATAAATTAAATCAAGAAAGTATTTATTGTGCCAAAATAACCTACAGAACATAGTAAATATTTAATCTGAATATGATAGTATAATTAGTAGCTTTACCCTATATTATACAGTCAGCGCGGCGGCGGGGGGCCTAATTGTTAAAAGTCGAATAGATTGAGAGCCACTGCTTCAAAATATCACAAAGTATACTTTATCTCTTCCGGTAGACGGAGCCGGTTATCACGAGCACTTTGATGTTTTTTTATTGAATTAACAGTGAATTTTCAATCATTTTATATCAGTAGGCTGTAACTCAGAGGACTATACTGTGATAAAGTTAATTGTCTATAAAATTTGGTATTGTAACTGTCATACATCGGAGGCGTGTGCCTGACGTTATTTATAATATGATTAAAGTCATTTAAATCACACATCGGATACATGTGGTCCGTGTAACAATAGATTTTGAACCAAAATGATGTAATAATGAACGAAAGTGAGCGTGCAATTCTGATGGAACTGTCTAGATTACGAATTGAGTAAATTGAAATAAAGCACATATAAATTAATGTGAAGATGTCTAATTTTATACAATTTTCGAACAAATCAGTAGCACCATTTAACGATCATAACGATGATTTGTTAATGAAGCGCATATTTCCATTCGCCTCCGTGGCGTAATGGCTAAATGTTGGACTGACAATCAGAATGTCTGAGGTTCGATTCCCAGTGGGGTAACCTATCGGTACTTGCTTTGGTTGGTGGTAGGGCATTTTCTATATCCGCCTGGCTAGCTACCGTGTTACATAAGTCTGCCGCCAAACAGCAGTGTTAATAGCACCGTTGTGTTCCGATATGAAAGGTAGCAGAGCCAGCACTTCATTAGCTTGATGGTTCTGGGTGCGCACGCGTCATCCAACAGCCGTATCCTCTTACTTACCAATAGGTAAGAAAGATGAAGGTCAAGTGCCATGTTAAATAAAAAATCCTTTTTTTTATAAACATTTAAAAAAACTCTGTTTAGTTATTTCGTCGAATAGATTGAGAAAAATAATTTGAAAATTATTACTTTTGACTATTTGACTATTTTTTGCTAACGCTCGAACGGATAAAACTTCGACTCACACTTGGTTAATTATTTGGGTAAGTTCGAGTTTATATCTGACGATAGCGCGCTAGAGCCTGCCCACTTTTTAAATGGGTACAATAAACGAATATAAAACTAGAACAATGAAAAACGGTGCTTACAGTATCGTTTCCTATTATGTCACGAGAATGATCAAGCAAAGATACCGCTATCTGTGAACCAGTAGAATCTGATATATATACAGTCGCGTTCAGGTAATTTGTGTAAAGGCTAGTGCACATTGCAACTAATCAAACAAAAATTGTAAAGCTTATTACACATTTTTTACAATCGAAATATATAAAACAATGTCGGGTTAGTTACACTGTTTATAACTCAAGAACGGATGACCTGATTTTTATCATCCCGGATTTTTTTAATTTGTCGCCATCCCGAATAGTAGAATAACTATTAAAACATATGATAATATTTAAAAAAATCATTTTCTCGTAAATACACGACCTAACAACAAGTAAATGCGTTCAAAAAGAACTGGAAACCGACTTCAATTGCCCTAAAAGTTTATGTTTACTAAGGCAAATTTAAGATTTATATAGTTTTCTCATGGGTGCCGTTGTCAGAATTAGACCAAATTGAAATGGAATCATACGAGAAACACCACCCAGTCAAAAGTTCTGAGGTAACAAACATAAAAAACGTCTAATTGAGAACCTCCTCCTTTTTTGAAGTCGGTTGAAAGTCAGAATGCCTTTATTTTTGGTAGAGGGATAGTTAAAAATCTAAGTAATAACATAGGCTAGCTAGTGCAATATATAAAAGACTGTACAATATATCTCTCGTTATACATTAAGATGTTCATACAGCGTTACTTGTTAAAGTCTTCTTAAACGTAAGTATATATCTAACCCTAATGTTCTGTAGAGCGATATTGTTTTAAATTGCCAGGCAATTCGTCTTTAACGTTAGACTAATAAAACAAAAGGACACTACTTAATTTACATAACAATAGAACTCGTATACATATCTAGAATCAGTATATTGTTTCGGAGACGTTGCCAAGAATTTGAACAATGAATCGCAAGAAATAGAATGTGGGATTGGAACATTCATCGTAATGCAACATAAGATAATATAGACATGGCGAGCACTGAAAATGTCATTACAAACTAACCCTAACTAACCAAAGAAAAACTTGTGTCACATTGACCTCTTTGATACCCACTTCCTCACTTCCTTGACCTCATTTCTAGAAATCCGAGATAAATAGTTATGACTTCAGGAAGATTACGTAAGTTTAGCTTTACTTTTGGACCTTAGACCACTTTGTGTAACCACGATGTATCTTACAAGCAGACATGCTGCTGAAGTAAGCTTTTAACATTCCTTCCTTAATATTTGTATAGGATTTTCCTCAATGCCAATGGCAGTGATATCGATAAAAAACATACATTTTTTTATTGCGTCTGAAAATAATATACATAACATAACATAACATAATAGTTCTTGAATTTTAGTGTTGAAACACATAAAAAATATTTCTTCGTCGAAAAATCTTTTTTCTTCTTCTTCAGCAGCAGTATATGACTGCCATAGTTTGCTAGATTGAACAAATGGATTTCCATAAAGCCATAAAGGTGGATTGATACTCGTAATTAGGTAATAAAATGATTTTAGTTAATAGATGTGTGAGCGTTCTCCATCTCACCTGATGATAAGTGACGATGGAAATCCTGCTCACCCAATAGCCTCAACCTAATGAGGTAGCTGCGTTATATACATATGGCACTGTTTTCAAAGAACATGGCGTCAGTTAGCCTCGCGGATAGAGAAAAGCCGGGTAACGTCCTGGCCTGCCGCAGTACGCTACGATGACCGGTTACGAGCCACTTGTATTCATCTACCAGCATGAGGACGACACGGTACGGCTGCCACTCGAGATATCATCATATCATCGGTTAATGACTCATCGAGCTATGTCGGTTTTTAGTTCATCTACGAATTTTTTCATTCCGGATAAAAAAAGTACTCTACCAACCCTATAAATTGCAAGTGTAACCAACAGGTTAATGAAGCGGTTGGCAGCTATATATATATATAGTTTATTTGTCCGTGAGTTGACTGCTGCCTCTAACCCGCTGTGCTCCAGTGCAGGCATTTGTTTTCTAGTGGCCTTGACACATGCAGTGCATTGACTCCTCCACACATACGCAGTACATTTGAACCTCGTGTGCAAGAAATATAATTGACGTGTCTTAAACAAATTAAAATCCGGTTTGGTACCCAGATTCCCTTATTATAACGATGATTCTACTGACCTCCGATTTAAACGGGGATTTAAAAAGTAAAGTATTCATGTTTTAAAGGTATAAAGATTAGGTATGCATTGTCAGTTACCTTTTGTTACAAAATGATCGAAACCTTCGTTCGTTTTTAAACTTCTAAACTGCGATTTAGTGTCGAAAACATGGTGCACGTAGCGTACGTACGTAAATACACACATTTTTAAGTTTTGCAATAAACAAGTAGACGTAGCGTATATCTTGTAAGAATAAAATAATAAAAATTATTTACATTTTCCTCTACAAAATGAAAGATTCATTCAGTAACTTTTCGTAGTTCCTTCAAGATGAAGCAATTATTTTGGTGTACCATGGGAAAGTTATATTCAGAAGTCATCGTTTCCCGGATGATTATGATGATAAATTAAAGTAACGCTTTCGAAAAGGAAAGGTAAGGCAGAATAGGAATACACGAGATCTGTAAAGTGGGAGCTACTGTGAAAACTACGACAAGGATCAAATTTGTTACCTGAGAATTTCAGTTATGAATTGCAACGAAATTCCATAACATGCTGAAATATATTTCTCATAGAAACCTGATAGATGTTATTTTAATCTAGTAATCAATAAGTTTCTGAACTCTTTTTTCAATCGACATTTTAATTGAGATTTCAATGTTTGATTTTTTTGCAATAAAACATCACTCGCATGTGTTACGTCTATACTGTTATTCTCATAGTCGAAAAACGGTTAAGCATAAATTGTCTACAGCAGATAGTTTCACACTCATACACTTTTGCACGCACGTGTTTAGTTTGTTAAAAAGTAATAAAAACTAAAATAGTGAACAAATAAATATTCTTATTAAACTTTCATAGCATTCTAAGTTCTGTGATGAGATAAGAAAACATATTTAGCAAATAGCTTGGAATAATAATAATTAATAATGTTGTCACGAGTGATAATAGTTTTAGCTGTAGTAAGTGTTGCTGTGACAGAGTACACATGTTATTACAACAGGGAATGCCCCTATCCATTTTATTCGTCCAAAACGCCGTACGATCCAATCAGAGGCGATATCAGAGATCATCCTGTTCCACAAAGTGAGTACACATACATGAAGTTATTTTTTATTGTACAATTGTCACTGTTTTCGTTCGTTATATAACTACGAGTACATCCATGACATGTTGTACAGTTTTTTGTAGGTTTATTTTTTACACGCTCAAAAAAAACCATGTGTTTCTATGTGTGCTTGTTTAGGTCGAATCTTGCAAGTTAAATTAAAACCACTTTCTGGTAACCCATTGAGCTCAGATACAGTTACTTAGGTGTGGTGACACTGCAATGCTATGATACTATCGAGCTGGTCTGATGAGACGAAAGGTTGTCATAGGTACTCCTTAACAAAAGATGATAAACCCGTCGTGTTTGGATTCGTTGGTTTTGTCTTGACGGGTACTAGGCAGGTCCGATGACTGAAACCGTCAAAAATGAAGACTTTAAAGTTGACTGTAAAGTAAATTTGAGTAGCGAGCTAAAATGTTATCTGTCGAGTGCTGAACATCGCTGCATTAGTCGACTTTCCATTAGGGGATTTACCGTAATCACGACACTCTGTAGACGAATTGGCTAAGTGTAGTTAGATGTTATAGTTACCTACCGGTAATATCTCCAAAATATGATTCCTATCATTCGCATTTTACGACACCCGCTTAGGGATGTCGATCGATATTTAAAAAAAATCAATATTGGCATTGATATATCGCCGAATAATTATCGATATATCGATATATCGGCAAAATTTTAAAAAAATATTGTGGTTTTAAAATAACAGTGTATTTAGCTTAGCCTAGCGCAATAATATCAATAGTAATTTTTATGCAAAATGTAAATTATTTTAATGTACAAATATCTCAATAGAAACGAAGGTATTTTTATAGTTATTCTTTTTTATTAGACAAAATAACATACATATCAGACACTTCCAAGCCAAGATCCATAAATACAATAAAAATATCGTTTTTGATACAATTTTCGATATTGGATATTTTATATCGATATATCGATTTATTGGTTAACAATATATCGGCAAAAAATATCGATTTATCGAATTAAAAATATCGAATATATCGATGTATCGATATTTTTTCAACAAGCCTACACCCGCTAGTGAAATGTGGTAATATTATAAAGCTGAGACCACACAGATCAAGAGCAGGTGTGACATAATTTCAGATTGCGAGGCGGTCAGTCTCTGGTCGATACACAGGCATGGTAACAGGAACCCTGGCACCAGTGTCACAGCTGCCATCAAAGTCATAGCTGAACTGAAGGACGAGATCATCGCCAGTCACGAGGCGGGCAGGGGGATGCTGTGTACTCAGGTGATTATAAAATGCGGTTTGATCTCGATCAGAGAGTATTAGGCTACAATATCTTTGGTCGTAAGGGTGGTCTGTTTCTGCGAGGTTCCTGAAATGCAAAATGCCCAGTAGGCAGCGGTGCTGAAGGAAGGGCAGCAAGAGTGGTACCTACTCGTACCAACACCCTTGAAACATTACGTACGCTCTCGTCTAATGTTCGCCATCGGGGCTGGTCGCGGACGGTGGCGGCTGACCATACTCATGTTTACCGTATAGTCTGTGGTATAGTGTCCAACATAGCTGTCATTTTCTAGGACTCGTTGCCGAGCCACGTTAGTGAAATCTGGTGGTAACTAAAGCTCGAAGCATAGTCTAATAATTGACGAATAATTACATATTAGGTGTATGTTAGTTTAAGATGTCTATGTAATAAAAATCTATAGAAAACTACGTGTATAATAAACTACAAAACTTATTGCCCATCATAGGCCTAATGGCTACGTGCTTGGAGTAACAATCCAGAGGTCCAGAGGTCCATTCCCAGCGATTACCTAACGGTAATAGGTTTGGCTGGCGGTAGGGCATTTTCTATGTCAGCTTGGCTAGCTGCGAGTAACACAATGTTACCGAGGTCTGCCGCCAAAGATAACTGTTAATGGCACTGTTGTGTTCTGGTATGAAAGGTAACAGAGCCTCATTAGCTTGTGGGTCTGGGTGCGCACGCTTAGCATCCAACGTTTTTATCGTCACTTACCATCAGGTGAGATTGCGACGAAGTGCAATTCAAATGATTGTTTTCATTCTTTATATCTTTAGAAAAATGATCAATTTATTACTTCGTTATTTTATCATGTGGCGAATAAAAACTTGATTAAAACGAACCATGCATTGTGGCAATATTAAACCGGTTTAGTGAATACCAAAGAAAACTAAAAGGTAACTAGCAAAAAAAATTAACAAAAAATAACAAGAAACGACTTCTGCACTGTAAAGAATAAAATAGTTTTTAAATTTACGATCTGATATTTTAGAACGTCAAACACATGCTATGGCTATACATACAGACTTTCTGTATTAGCTTAGGCACATTATCGGCAACCAGATATTGAAAAAAGTTCAATATGTTCAAATAAACACAACGTCAAGCGTCGGTGGCGCAATGGATAAGGCGCGGACTCTCAATCTGAGGGTACCGGGTTCGAATCCAGCCATGTACCTATGAGTTGTTTTTCAATTCAAGTACATTATCCGATTGCTTAACGGTGAAGGAAAACATCGTGAGGAAACCTGCATGTCTTGAACAGGCATGTGAAGTCCGCCGATCCGCACTGGGCCCGCGTGGTGGACTATGGCCCATACACTCTCTGTAGGAGAGTAGGCCTGAGCCCCTCCAGTGGGGACATATATAGGCTGTTGATGATGAAACACAACGATTCTACATTTTTGTTATAATATATCCATCCATGGTAATACTGTAAATGCGAAAATGAGTTTGTTTCTCATCCTTCCCTTTGTTACGGAGAGTCAGAAAGGGACGGAAAAGGACGAAGGCTATTTACCCATGTGGGATTCTTCCCGAAGTCCACGCGGAAGAAGACGCGGGCAAAATTTTGTAATCCTGTAATAATTAATTTTTAAAAGGACATTGAAGACTTCAAGAGATGGACCTGGAACGAGACCCTTGAAGTCTCACAATCCTTCCTCACCGCTTTCGGGTACGAGGAGCTGTATGACATCGCCAAGCGGATTAGAGAGAAATACCCTCAGCTTCTTAATGGAGTTGTAGCAGACTACTACTTCAGACCTACTAATGAGCAGAGGACCATTACTAGTGCCATCGCCTTTGTGCAAGGGCTGACAGACGGCACTACCTTGGCACTGGAACCTGATAATGCCAGGGAGAGAGACGACACCATTCGGGTATGTTTTGAATCTTTTTTATCTTATTAAGGAAACTCGTATTTCATTGCTGCCTAAAAGATCCCCGGTCAATACATCACTCGTCCAATTTCATTCTGAAAGGAAGGACCTTGTTTATTGAGACGCTAACTGTGATGTTTTAAATAGGCCACTTACTTACGCTTATTTGTAGAAAATTAAACTTTAGTCGTTATTGATGCCATAGGCGTCGGTGGGGCAATGGATAAGGCCCGGGACTCTCAATCTGAGGGTTTTTCAATACAAGTACATTATCCGATTACTTAACGGTGAAGGAAAACATCGTGAGGAAACCTGCATGTCTTGAACAGGCATGTGAAGTCCGCTAATCCGCACTGGTCTCGCGTGGTGGACTATGGCCTATACACTGTCTGTAAGAAAGTAAGCCTGAGCCTCTGCAGTGGGGCCGTATATAGGCTGTTGATGATAATGCCAATAAGTCTTTCCAAGTGTCCGCTTTCAAAACTGATATTCTCATCTCATTTGGCAACAGCTGTAAATGAAATGCATCTATGGAATGATTTCGAGGTCGAACCTAGTTATCAAGAACGGCTTATTGCGGTCAACATTTCGCCTGCTAAGGGTGCAGGCTGCGGCCTATGAGGGAGACACATATATCCAACAGTGGTCTTCGCAACTGATGAACTTGTCTTAAGTATTTAAATTCTATTCCTACAGCCTTACGAGAACTGTGACAAATATCAACAAGATGTGAAGAATAGCCCAGCAGTCGAAGGTGCAGTGCAGGCCTTCGCTAGTACATCAGATTACATTACCGTAAGTACTGGCTACGTCATCAACTTCATATCCAATATTATTAGGTGTGTAGTATCGGCTTTAGAATAAGACTACCCATTGGCATCCCACGGGTGTCGTAAAAGAAGACTAAGGAGCTTTTCAGGAGATGAGCAGCAGTATTTACCAATGTAACAATATAATCCACTTGCCAGGCGTAGTGGTTAAGGAAATTCCCAGGAAGTCAACTTTAAATTGAATTTTTAATTCGAACTCATGCTGCTGATTATAATTAGTCTACCTTTGACATATTATGGTATAACCGAATTCTCTTTCCTGTCAACCTCCAGGTTCAAACCGCTGTCCAGCAGCGACTGGGTATATCGTATCAACTTACTGTTGAGGATATTTACTCCATCTATGAAATTTGCCGTTTCTATCGTTCGTGGACGGAAACCAAGCAGTCTCCATGGTGTGCAGCCTTTACCAACGAGGACCTGGTAGTGCTGGAGTATAGGGATGATGTTAGACATTATCATAGGAACGGGTATGGATCTTGGGTAAGTGGAAAGAAATAGTTTTTTTTTGTTCAAAGACAATAGAATAAAGGTTACGATGGGTTCGTTCAGCAGCACAATATTGGTCTTAAATGAGCACTGCTGGTTTGAAGGCACACTTACTAGTATAATGAATAGTACTAATAATCAAAATTTGGTTTGATTTAATTAATCGAATCACACCTGTGACTTTCGTATTATGATACCAACTGTTTAGCTACTATGCTACCGCGATAGTTTTCAATGAAGGTTCATATCTGTGAGAGTCTATAAGGAAATATGGTTCAAGGATTCAGAAAAGTTTGGTCTAGTCTGCGCTTTACAATAGAATCTCCACAGACCTTGACAGGGAATCATAAAAAGCGACTTAGGAATTTTTTTTAGTACAGGCAGCAGCTATCTGTGTACCATATCTGGGTACAACTACCTACTATTGAAGCCTTGTTTTGATTTCCCAGGTCAATGTCAATCTTGGTGGTCCACCAATGAGGGATCTGTACGAGACCATAGAAGCGGCAGTCCAAGGTCGAGGCAGAAAAATAACTTCCTACTTCACTCACGATACCATGATGGAAATGATATACTGCGCTCTGGGACTGTATAAAGATGACATCGAACTGACTGGAGAAACAAGGAACGCGAGCAGATTGTGGCGCTCAAGTTACATGGGTGCCATGGCTGTCAATGTCATGGCTGTGTTGAACAGGTGGGCAAAAGCTCTTAAATACGATAAAATGGGAATACATAGTTGTTGAATTCCGCATTTCTATGGTTTGCACTCGGTTTTGCCTTAGTCTCACCTGATGATAAGTGACGATAAGCCGTCGCCCGGCAAGCATGCTTACACAGAAGCCTCGAGATAATGAAGCGCTGGCTAAAAATGCGTATTAAACTAATGCTATTAAAAACCTGTTATTTTTTTAACATGTTATTTGTTATCTCGTGCCAGGTGTATGTCCAGAAATATGTCTTACACTGTCTCTTCCCAAACTGAAATACATTTTAGGGTTTCGATAACATTTCTCGTATTTACGAACCGGTAATAAATGTGAGTTAATGGCATTAGTTGCCAGATTGTTTTATAATAATTATTATATGGCTTTAGTAAGCCCACGATTGAAACAATCTAATCGTAATATCGATATATTGTCAACTATAAAGTGAGATAGCACCTGTATAGAACTTATCTTTATAGTTTGTCTGGACGGGCGTGATCTGTGAGTGTCAGTGGGGGTATTATATCGTGATTAAAGTGGGCGTCATTTACTAATAGATTTCATGATAAAATGCTGGGATTTTTGACTCATCAATTCGATAATTCAACGGCGCTTCTCCTAAATTATTGTTGTGACAGAATTTCATTAATTTATGAAGCCGTTATCATGGCCGTGTGGTTATAGAATATGATCAACCCTTTTCATTCTTTGTCCTAAAAGGCGACCAAGGGACAAAATATTCGGTAGAAGCATCGCCCCATGTAAAATCAACATCTTACTGTGATAACTGAACCACAAGTCAAGCGTACTGAATTCCTTTATGGAAAATCCAACGAGGCGCTGTGTAAGACATAGACATAACTTTATTTAAGTAAGGGAAGCTTTTGTTCAACAGTGAAGCCGATTATGATTATGTATGATGGCCACAGCTATTTTTACTATTATATGGAACGTAATTATGTCTTTGACTTCGAATAGGAATCTTCAGAGTAATATTTCTAACTTAACTGTTGTTTTTCTATTACTTTCCAGGTGTCAAGAATCAGGAACCCAAACCTACAGAGTTCAAATATTTAACAACGAGAAAGTTACGGAAATTTGCCCAGAGTCTGGTTGCACCTGGGAAGAGTTTCAGGCGAAATTTCAGCCGTTCACTGCCTCTAACCTGTCCTTTTGTGATTTGGATTACCCTGCGCCCGATACTAGCTATGAAAGTAATGCGGTTTCAAAAGATTTAAATTTGGGACTACTTTTCCCCTTGATATTTCTATTTTGGAGAAGTTGATTAAACGTTTCAGATTTATTAGATAATCGAGTTCATCACCTGTGAATGTTACTCAGTCAGTTTACTAAGTCAATTTTTTAATAGATTGATGAAAATTCGGTGTATGTTTTTATTTCCTTTCAGTTTTAGTTTTTTTGTAATTGTTTTAATTTTAAGCTATTTCAATTACGTATCTATACTTATGCCAGGAATTTATCTAGTTCTAGGCTTCAGTCGTGTGTTTTGGGTGAGTATTGTAAAAGGAAACTTCAAGCATAATATTTTATGAGAACGATATCGCTTTATTGAATGCGTCTGGAGTAGCGTCGGGGGGCGTGCGCGCACCGGTGCGGGGGTGGAGGGCGTGTCTCGTAGGATCGCGGTGCGCACGCGCTGCCTCCGTCACGCTCCAGCAGCACTCGATACATACTCCACGGTAATAAATAATATAAATTAATAAATATCAACAAATTACAAAATAGCCTTTCGTAAAAAGATTACTAGTGTATAAACTTTTTTTGGTTGATTAAAAAAATTACAGTTTCTCGTTTCACGTTTTCGTAACACGTATTCCGACTGCTATGTATAAAAAAATTGAGTTACATTTTCAACGAAAAATCTGTACAGTCCGTTTTTGTTTTTTGTAGTGGAACGTTTAGAAATCTTCAGGCGCCAAGTCGAACCTTGGTGGGAAGGTACCGAAGCCGTCGAAGGCGTTGCGCGGGCGCTGGGGCTGTAATATAAATCGAGGCATTACAATTGGATTCGTTAGATCTATTTATCCTTTATTTACATGCAGCATTCTTTGAGAAACTCCTTTTACCCAATTAACCAAAAATTATAGTATTTACAATATTCAAGCTGTTATTGTTTCAAACTAAAATACTATTATAATTTATAAATAGGAGGTCTTTCCTCAAAGAATATCCCTTTCAGGCTCATGCCGGATTCTAACTATGTTATTAGAGGAGGGTAGAGAAGGTCTACGCTAGTGGAGTGAGCACTGTTCACGGTGCTGTGGGGACGTGCAACACTTGTTGCCAACTTACATCGTACTCCAGTGTTGATTTAGACACGCCCTTTAACGGACGCCTGAATGACAAGACAAACAGTTTAGTTTATAGAAGAATCGTAGAAAATGTGCAAGTTTTAGAATAGCAGGTAGCCCTATTTATTCTAACTTAGTATCTACGTCAGCCAAGCTATGTAAACGACTAATGATGTGCCTACAATTCGTAAATTAATAAATAGTATATTGAACTCACCGCCGGACTGACTCCTCTCGCGGCGGATCCCGCGCGTCCCTTTCCACGGAATTTGCTGATGGCCTGCTCAGCAAGGTCTGCCCTCTCCTCGGCCTCTTCCAGCTCCTGCTGTGCTTTACGGAACTTGGCCAAGTTGAGTGCAGCGATCTCTTCTGCCTCCTCAATCTGCCTCTTGTATGTCTTAATCTTCTGCTGTAGTTTGTCAACAAGGTCCTGCATGCGCTCGTGGTTCTTGCGGTCCTCGTCGGCTTGGAACGTAAGTTCCTTGATACGCCTCTCAGCCTTGCGCAGGTTCTTCTGTGCATCGGCGTGTCTCCTCTGTTCACCGTCAAGCTCGTTCTCGAGCTCTCGTACCCTCTGTTCGAGTTTCTGGATAGCCTTCTTGCCACCCTTGAGTGCGTTGGCCTCGGCCTCATCCAGCCTGACTTGCAGCTCCTTGATCTGTTGCTCAAGTGCCTTGCGGAGTTTCTCCTGTGTTTGGGCATGCTCTTGTTCAGCGCGGAGTTCGTCAGCCAGGCGAGCGGCATCAACCATCGCCTTCTTGGCCTTCTCTTCGGAGTTCTTAGCCTCGTTGAGGAGCTCGTCGAGGTCGGAGTGCAGGGTCTGCAGCTCGGACTCCAGCTTCCTCTTAGCGGCAGACAGAGAGCCGTTCTGGGCGGAAAGTTCGTTGAGGTGCTCATGCGCGTCACTAAGCTCCTGTTCGGCCTGGCGACGGGCGCGGTCAGCCTGTTCCAGGAGAGTGCGGGACTCCTCCAACTCGTTCTGGAGAGCGTTAGCGCGACGCTCAGAGATGCCAAGCTGTTCACGGGCATCATCACGAGCACGCTGTTCCTCTTCTAGGGCGGTCTGGAGGTCCTTGATCTGTTGCTGGTAGCGCTTAATGTTCTTTTGGGCCTCAGCGTTAGCTTTGTTAGCGTGGTCGAGAGCGATCTCGAGCTCATTGATGTCAGCCTCAAGCTTCTTCTTCATGCGGAGGGCCTCAGCCTTGCCCTTGGCCTCAGCTTCGAGAGATGCCTGCATGGAGTCGAGGGCTCGCTGGTGGTTCTTGCGTGTATTCTCGAATTCCTCTTCCTTCTCCTGGATACGCCTGTCGATCTCCTGTCTGACCTGAGACAGCTCAAGCTGAGCACGGAGAACCTTGTTCTCCTCCTGTTCAAGAGCGGATTCAGCCTCCTCGAGAGCAGCCTGGAGCTCGTCCTTTTCGGCTTCAAGGCGTTTCCTGGCCTTCTCAATCTCGTGGATGTTGCGCCCGCCCTCTCCAATCTGGTCGAGCAAGTCCTTGACTTCATCGGCGAGGTTCTTGTTTTCACGGCGGACGGCTTCGAGCTGCTCCTGACCTTCCTCGTAGGCACCCTTGAGACGGAACAGTTCAGTGGAGTAGTTGCGGCATTCTTTTTGGCTGGCATCGAGCTCGGCGGCAAGGTCGTCAACCTTGAGTTTCCATTCTCCGATGATTTTGTCGAAGGCCTTCTGTTTCTTCTCAGCGGCGTTGGCGATGGCAGTAGCACGGTCAACCTCAAGCTGCAGATCCTCGACTTCGGTGGTAAGGCGCTGCTTGGTCTTCTCGAGGGCGACAACCTTCTGGTTGAGGGACTCAATAGTCTCTTCAGCCTCGGCAAGACGGGCCTGGAGCTTGCGCTTGGCCTCCTCGAGTTCCTCGGAGCGAGCGACGCCCTCGGACTCGTACTTGGAGCGCCAAAGCTGAGACTCGGCGTTGGCCTTGGAAAGCTGCCGCTGAAGATCAGCCTTGCCTTCGGCCTCCTCCTCCACTTGTTCGCGGATGTTGTCCAAGTCGTGCTCCAGGTTGCGGAACTTGCCAAGCAGAGTGGCACGTTCCTGTCAAATATACATGTAGCAATTAGTTATGTGCGGTGTTTCATTAGGAGAGAAATATTTACAGTTAAAAGATAATGTATACTAACCCTGGCCTCCTCGTCGGCGAGCCTCTTGGTGTCCTCGAGCTGAGTGGTGAGCGACACCTTGATCTTGGAGAGCTGAGACACCTGGGACTCGGCCTCCTCAAGTTGGCGCAGCAGGTCAGAGTTCTCAATGGACAGCTTCTTCTTAGCGGCATCCAGGTCGTTGAGGGTACGGTTAGCTTCATCAGCCTTGTTCTGGACCTCGTTGAGCTGGTGTTGCAGCTGCTTGACAACCTTTTCTTGCGCGGCCTGATTACAAATGTTATGTTTAGTAAAAATGACGTGATTTGACACAATTAATAAATTTATGCTTGTGAGTCAATTTGCTAATGTAATCAGAATTTTGTTTTCCACTGATGATACAGAAAGTGTGAAACATATTTTATGTTTATATAATTTTCAACTTCTGTAACGTCATGCATGAGAGATACTACGAGTGTGTGTTAAAAACATTCATCGTAATAATGAACTTGAAACGTTAGTAGTTATGCATTTAAAATTTACATCTTATGGTTTAATCTTTTTATTAATCATGGTTAAAATAACTTACGTAACTCTATCACAGGTTATTTATTAATTGTTATGTAAGCTAGCTTTTGTGCTATTGTTTGTCTGTAGAGGTGATTAAATATTATTTGTTACGGGACAGTTAACCATTAAGAAAATAAATGTATATTTATCGTGTGTGTGTGTTGTACATGTTTGCATGTAACTATTTTTGACTTTTGCTAAATCAGAAGCTGCTAAGCGATATATGTCCAGCGAATGCTTGATGCCAACTGATGCCATAACATTAATTGTCGCCATTGTTTTTGTACCTTTTCGTTGGACAAGTGGTCGAGACCGGCACGTAGGTCATTGACTTCGCTAAAGTACTGTGACCTTTCTTTCTCAGCCCTGGATAGATAGAATGTACACAAGTTTTAGTATATCGTATGTAATAGTATCGTGAGGAGGGAAAGTAATCCGTTGCTTAGGACCTCGTATGTGTTGTGAGTCTAGAGGTTCCATGCAAGGTTCACCACAGACGGTAAAATGCCTAAGAGGCGACGTTTACCTTCTCCCTAGAGACTTGGTCAATAGCAGCGCGCGTGTTGTTGAGCTCGTTGTAGCAAGACGCACGGTCATGCTCAGCCCTACACAGCAAAGTTGAGTAAATATTTGCTGCATTTCATGAAGACGGAACAGCTAAACTTGATGTTTCAACCACGTCTGGTTTGACTAGATCTTCTAATTACATAAAATTTATGGTTTTGTAAACAGAACAGTTAAATAAAATAATATTTTTATTACTCCGAAATCCGGCCTTCCATCCCATTTGGTTTGCACATGTACTACTAGAATAAATTTCAGTGGGATATTTTGTAGGACATAAAATAAGGTAACAACGTGCGTTTCTGATACTCACTTGGCCTTGAGCTTGTTGAGCTGGTCGAGTTGCTCACCCATCTCGGCAACGGCATCGTTGTGCTTCTTGCGGAGGTTGGCGAGGGTGGACTCGTGCTGGATGTTGGCCTCCTCGAGGTCGCGGCGCAGCTTGCTGAGCTCAGCCTCACGCTTCTTGTTGAGCTCGATCTGAGCGGAGGTGGCACCACCGGCCTCCTCAAGACGCTCACCGAGTTCTTCAAGTTCGCGGGCGAGGTCGGCGCGCTGCTTTTCAGCCTTTGCGCGCGCCTGGCGCTCGGATTCCACCTCCTCCTCGAGTTCTTCAATGCGGGCCTGCAGTTCCTTGATCTGTTTCTGCAGCTTGCTGACAAGCGACTGCTCGTCTTCAAGTTTGGCGGTGAGGGACGAGATCTCCTTGTCCTTGCGCTGGATGGTCTGCTCGAGCTCCTTCTTGTTGCGCTCGAGATCAGCGACAGCCTCCTGGGTGAGCTTAAGGTCACCTTCGACCTTCCTCCTGTTCTTCTCGACGTCAGCGCGCAGCTTCTTCTCGCGCTCCAGAGAGTCTTCCAGCTCGTCGAGGGTCTGCTCGAGCTTTTGCTTGACCTTGTTGAGGTGGTTGACCTTGTCCTCGGCAGCTTGAAGCTCTTCAGCGGTCTTCTGGTTGCTCTCACCCTGCATTTTCTTCTCCTTGTTGAGCTTGTTGATAAGCTCGTCCTGGTGGGCGATCTCATCGTTCAAGTTGCGGATCTGGTGGTCCTTGGTGGCTTTGTCCTGTTCGGACTTCTGGACGGACAGTTCGAGGTCTTCGACATCCTTCTTGAGTCCCGAGACCTCCTGTTCCAACTTCTTCTTGGCTTGGAACAGTTGGTTGCGGGCATCCTCCTCCTGGGTAAGTCGGTCTTGGGTGTCCTACAACAGAAAACTGCTAAGTTAGTTTCGCAAATATTTATTCCTAATTGATCCGCTTCTGACAGATTCGAGGTAAGTATGTCTGGTTCTTGTCTGTCCGCACATAATAGCGGTTTAGTAATAGTTTGCAATAAAACCGTGCAGCCTGCAGACGTGCAATTTATTTTTAACACTGAACTATTTCCCGTATAAACAAATCAATAGTGTTTATTTAAAGAAACACGCAGCGCTAGCACGTATACATTTGCAACACTGTACGCCTCTACTTATTTGGATTGGTGTTAATGTGAAAACGTTTTAGCGGCAGGTGGTCTAGCTGATCCCAATTAATTGACTTGACAGGTGCGCTAAGTTCTAACGACCTAATTCGCGGTTGCTATTTCAGTTCACTCGCAACCACAATATCAACTTGTTTATATCCGCATCTAATTTTAATTATAGGCTTAAACGCTGCTTTTCCTATACTCGTATTTGGGGTAATTTAACATCCGCTACATTATCGTTACTTTTAGAGGTAAGAAAATAACTAAGTTTTTTAAGACTACAAATTAATTTTTTTAACTTACCCTGAGCTGTGACTCGAGGTCGTTCTTCTGAGCCTGGAGCTTGTTGGCACGCTCCTGGAACTCAGACAGAGAGCCTTTCTCGCCCTCAAGGTTGGCCAGCAGAGCGGTCTTCTCCTCGAGCAGCTTGGCGTTAAGGGCTTCAACCTCCTTGCGGAGCTTCTCTTCCTTTTCGAAGGCCTCCTGTGCCTTTGCTGCCTTCTCCTCAAGTTTCTGTAATATTTCACTGCTTTTATCAACGCCGTCCCATTCCGATACAAAAACCGACGACATTCTCAATAACACCATTAATTAAATATCAGGGGAATGCAAAAGTGTTTCGGTTCGTTCGTTAGGGTGCGCGCGCCGCCGACCGCCCCGCGCAACTGAGAGCCCGCGCGCTGGAAAACTCCAGCGGCGCCGGCGCTTGCTCGCCCCCGCACGACTCTACAGTGCTGGAGAAAAGTGCGCGGGAGTGCGGGGGGAGGGTGTAATCCAGAAATGGACGCAGCAGGTGTACCGGTGTCACGTAACCGTCAGGTGGGTGCGGCCTCAACTATTTTCGGTCCTGATTCACGCGTGTGTAATACTCTCCAATATTTAATGGGTCAGAGTGCTCAATCATTTTTAATCAGGTAAGTGTTGTTGATTGATACTCACCGCGATCTCATCCTCGACGCGGGTGACGTTGAGGAGGGGCTTGACCTTCTGCCACAACTTCCACCAGGGCCAGGTGCGGAGCTGCAGGTACTTGCGCAAGTTGCGCTGGACAACTTGGAGAGCGATCCTAAATAATTAGACCCGTTATTATCACTAAAGACAACCAAAAAGCTATCTGCTATGTTTGTGATTGTCACCAACGAACCTCTGGTCCTGCAGCTTCTTGTACTCCTTACGGGACAAGTAACCACGGATGTAGGCCTGGAGCCATGAGCAGATCTTGGAGAGCCTGTCGTCACGCAACTCCTCCATCTGACCCAGGACACCAGCGCGGAAGAATACCTGTTTGCGTACATAAGTGTTAGTGTGACAGAGAGCAACGTCGAGCTCATTAGTTAATAGGAATTTAAAAAAAAAATGGCGACACATGACAGAGTCAAAGCCAATTATGCAACAAATGTTTTTAAATAAATTATATATTATATATAAATATGGAAAATAATATATATACTCTTAGGTTCATAAATAAGCCTAAAGAGTTGCACATTTACTTAACAAAAAGTAAATTGCAGTAAAAGCATTCAACTATTAATGTTATAACAAGAAATAGTTTTTTTTACTCACATTTAATACGAAGAAAAGATAGCAAGAAATGATACAATAAAAGAAGCGTTCAATATTTGTAAAAACACAAACCAAATATAATGTTAAAACATGCATAGAAAGTAAGAAGATATTAAAGTGTAAGTGTCGTGGTGTTCATGCTAGTTGCTCTACCTTCGTCCTTCCGAGCCTGAAGGACTCTGAATCCAAGCCGGTATGCTCGAGAATTTTCTCGGTGGCTTTCTCAGCGGTAATGGGCTCTTTTATCTGGGCCGGGCACAGAATTTTGTATCTGCGTTCAGATAGGAGCACACAAGAATTGATAACAACTGTGAACAGTGTATGTAGGATAAAGAGGAAAGAGGTCAAAAAACAAACATGAGCCATAGTAGTTTTGGCTCAAAAAGGCAAGCGGCCACTGTTCTAAAGGTTTGGGTGGTCAAATTATCACACCAGTCTCAAAAGGTGCTGAATTTGACAAGCGTGTAAGCGTCGCAACGTTGCTGAGCGGGGTCTGCTCGCTCGCAGCATTGCTCAAGCCATTAACTACACAACCAGGACATGCCTTGGTGTGACCGAGACGGTAGGACTCGACATCGAGACCGGTGGCTTCCAGGATGATTTGGGCGATCTTCTTAGGATCGGATTCCTTGTCCACAGCTTGAGGGGCCAGGATCTTGTAGCTACATTACCAAAATAACATGGGCACACAATGAGGGAAAAGTAAAACATGGGTTATTCGTTCATAAATAGGGCGTACTGGAGGTTAGGAGAAATACCAGGGTTCAAATATAATATTGAAATTCTTAAAACAAGTATAACGTTCATTGTCATGTTTTAAAATTTTCAAGGAAAGTAAAAGGTTTTCATCTCCTAACATACATTTCTATATGTACATAAAGGTATAGACAAACTACGGGTGCATTCAAAATTATGGACAAGAGTAAGGGGGTACCGTCGACTCTATTCTATAGAGTTTACATTTGGTAAACTATATTCATGCTAACTCCATACTGGGATGGTTTCAGAATATCTTGCCTTGGTGTGACCGATACGATAGCTTTCAGGGTCAAGCTCGACTGATTCCAGACACTTCCTAGCGGCCTCTTTGGGATCTTTTTCTGAGGTCATGATGGCTGGTGCAAGAATCATGTAACTGTTCATTAAATAAACCGGTTAATATATAATATGCAATGCTGATTCTTCATTTAGGACACGAGCTTTTCCATTAATATCGCATACGAGTCGAGGTGTGAAATCTTGAAGTGGCCAATCCATTTAAACAAATTTAGAAGTGTTGCTCAGTACCTATGACTAAATCGATGACGTCAACAGGAGTCAGCTGCGGTACAAGAATAAAATAGCTGTTCCAGTTCAAAGGAATGTTCCAGAGTTTAAATAATTTTGTTTAGACTTGGCAAAAATATTCTTGTATGAAAATAAATTGCTAATCCTTTCATATATAAAACAAGATAAATATCACTTGATGATCTGAGATTTTTGAATATCGGATTATTAAAGATGACATCATCGGAGATATTTCTAGAGCGTTAGGGTTCTTACCGGAGCTTGAAGTCAGGGTAGACCATCCTGTTGGGGAAACCTTTACGGCAAATACGGATACCCTCAAGCACACCGTTACAGGTCAGCTGGTGCATCACAAGGTGAGAGTCGATGAGACCTGCGGGACAAAGTTGTACGGTGCAAAAATATACGTAACCAATAAACTATGCTGACATTGAATTCATAATCAAATAGTTATATTCTACGAGTAGGGAAATTTTCAAGTAAGTAGGAAGTTTTTTACCAGCAAAATATTATAGAAAAGTGATATAACTTACCAGGCTGCTTCAACTCGTTGGGGATGATACAACGTACGAAGTGAGGCTGGGTAGACCTCAGAGTGGTCATCAGGTTGTTAAGTTGTTCCTGTAGGTGTCACAGTACGTTAGAATCGTTGAAAATACTGTATTTTTATTAGTAACCTTTTTTATTAAGCGTTAGATATTTACCTGGACATTTTGAAACTTATATTTTGATGCAAATTTGACTCTCGCCTCATACTTTGAGTGCGATTCATTCATAACCAATATGGTTTGCGAAAATTATTAAAAATAACGCAGTTTCACGATAAAAGCACATATAAATGACATGAAAAGAAGTAGGTTTTTGATGGTATATTGTGAAAAATTGCACACAAAACAAGTACTTAATGTTAAACTAAAACACACACACACAAATCACACTTTAATCAGCGGCAAACGTAGCGATGTACGTTTTCGGGATAACTACTTTGCAGCTGGTGATTATTTACACAGTACCTAAGACACACACACTGTGAGTCTTGTGCGTCATTAAATGGTAGTGCTCATTTAAATAAACCAAATAAATTAATGAATTAAACAAATCAAGGAGATGTGGTGAGGTGATTTCTATATTACCTTTGTACATCTACCTATGGTAAATAATACAAGTACAGTAAAACTGACGTAGATCTACATGTAAGTAGGGGTCTATGTCAAGAAGGTGATGGAAAACTCAAACAAGTAACTTGAAATAATTATGAACCTTGTAAGCGGAGGAGACAGTGGCGAAACCACCACCCTTCTTACCGCGACCGCCTATGGACGTACATCAATAAGCAAATATTAGTACCACAAAGACGGACACAAGGACGTAACAACTAGACACTGTCGAAGACACGATGACAGACACCTGCGAGACACTTGCGTGGCGGCGACATGAGCTGCTTTAAACATATACGGACGTATTAATGTGAAAGCGTGTGGTGCTGGCGCCTCAGTACTCGGTTATAACGTCAGTTTTGTTCAAAGTGACAATGACAGAATGGTACGTATGCAATGCAATGAATAATGAGGCATAGTAGTAGGTCTGCTAGCATGAGTAAAAAATTGAACGAGGACGAGATGCTATTGTTTAGACTGACGGTATAAACTATTTTTGGCGCCAGCTATAAGCTTGCTTGACGAAGACAGTGAAGCCACAGAAGGCACAGAAGCTTATCATAGCATACTCCTGTTTACCCTGTATAGTGATGATACGGTCTGGAAGGCAGAACCCTTAGCGCGCTTGCCACCAGCGCCTATTTAGGTCAGAACAAGTGTTAGAGAAAACAATGAGGAGAGATGAAATTAAAAACTGTTTAGCTGACAGTTGTAATGTATTGGAAGTAGATATGTGTTGAGATGTCATGGACCAAGTTTCTCAGAGTATTGTTGAGAAACATGGCTTTGGTACCACAGTGAGAGATTAGTATATGTCGGAACATCGGCTAGTATACGAGTCAGGAGCCGACACGTTACACAGTTTTAGTTTCATCCAATCTGGTGGACGTGAAATAACTCAAAGTTTAGTTGTAATGTGTAGATGTTGTATGTCCACGAAGTGTCCCAACAGCTCATGTATTTGGTCTCTGCCAATGCCATATTGCCATATTTTTTTACATATGCTTCTTCATTACTGAAGCTTGACTGTTCATACAAAATATAATTATCAATTGCTGCGAATATAAAAGGTAGTCGAGTATCTTTTATAACGATGTTTTGAATAAATTAAAAGAAATTGATATCAAATTAGGAACGTACCCTTGCCGCCACCAGCATCAGCACCACCAGACTGACCAGGATGGTCAGCAAAGATCTCAATAAGCAGTTTGTTCTGACCCTTCTTGAACTGGTCAACGACAGTGTCGTTAAGGGGGTCCTTGTTCTTCTCAAGCCATCCGGTGATGTTGTAGCCGACCTGTTTGGTATAGGTAAATACGATTAAGACGCTGTCATTGAAATAATAAAGCATGTGTTGTAAGAATCATCGAAGAATGATACTTACGTTACCGGCGTAGTGCCCAATGGCGAAGTGAGCGGCTTGGCAACCAGGCTTGGGGGGCTTGGGCTTCAAGAACGGCGGTGACTTGCCCATGTGGTTGTTGTTCAACTTCTCAACGAAGGTCTGATCGGTGGCTTTCGGGAACATAGACTCTTCCTCAAGGATGGAGAGGATACCCATAGGCTGGAAACGGACCGTTAAGGTTAGATCACGAACAGATGTCTCGGGCCATCGAGCTGGAATCAAGACTAGTGTCACAAAAAGTTTAAAATTTCTTTTTTTGTTGCAAGATTAAACGAAAACACTACGCTAATAAATTAACTGAAAATAAATTAGAACTGAAAAATAAATTAGATTAGGGTTAATTCATTCTTAACGATTTCTTTATTACATGAAATATAGATACATATATCACTGAAAATAATAATAAAACTTTACGGGGATTTTTTTTCTTATAAAATAATACGACTTTGTGTAATGTTATTGCGTTAAACATTTGTATAAAGCGCATGCGAATAGAAAGTGAATTGTGTATTTTGTTGCACATGTGTGTTGGTCAGTATGTGTAAAGCTAGTTCAAAGTAGAGTCAATTACAATATAGACAAAGCTTCTTCAGTTAATGGTGCAGTTAACAATAACATTCAAAGTATTTTTATCTCAATTTTACATTAACAAAAAAAACTTTTTTTCATCTGGTAAGTATGTATAAAACTAGATCTTAATAAAGTAAGAACATAATACAAAAATTGGTGTAAATTACAATATAGACAAAGCTTCTTCAGTTAATTGTGCAGTTAACAATAAATAACATTCAAAGAATGTTTATCTCAATTTTACATTAACCAAGAAAACAACATACTTTGCATCTCCAGTTTAGGTTAGGATAGCATTCCGTGTCGTATTTGAATGATCTATGCGTATGACCAGTGCAACTGCCATTGTGCATTTCTACTACTCTTTATTGTGAAAGCGAGATTTTATCGCCTACTTTTTCGACTGCTGCAGCGTAATTTGTACAGCCGGCAAGTACTTCTGCATTTACAGGTGATTTACTTCAATCTGAAGCTGGCTATATCGCTCTTTGCAAGCATTTCAAAGAAAAATCTAATACCTTT
Source organism: Carcina quercana (assembly GCA_910589575.2). Lineage (NCBI taxonomy): Eukaryota > Metazoa > Arthropoda > Insecta > Lepidoptera > Depressariidae > Carcina > Carcina quercana. The sequence goes on from OU342439.1 coordinate 9,538,219, forward strand.
TCGATCAAATTTATAGTTGGTTGGAGATCCATACCAAAATCAATAAAGGTCCATTGGATCTCTTCTCGCTCATATTCCTCCTGTTCTAATATGAACATAAAATGGTTAAAGTACTGCTGTAATTTTTCGTTGGTGAAATTAACACAAAGTTGATTGAATCCGTTTGACTGGATACAGGCATGGAAAACAAAAAGTGTTGATGTTGTAAGAGTGCAAGTTGGTGTCGTTGAATAGTTAATGTACTTGTATGACGATAGTTACGATAAATTAAAAAGAAAAACACACGATAGGAAACACACAACGTTGTGAGCGGGTAGCATTGATAAGGTCATCGAATAAACTCAGCAATGCCGCCAATTAGAAACTTTTTTAATACTGCTATAAGATCCAATGGTAATTGAAAGTGAGTCGAGTTTATTCGTTGACCAACGTGGCGTTGCAAGCGTTCATTGCTGCGTTACCGCCAACTACCTTTTCAATAAGGTCAATGCAATTTTGGAGGTCCATGCCAAAATCAATGAATGTCCATTCAATGCCCTCGCGCTGGTATTCTTCTTGCTCCAGCACGAACATGTGATGGTTAAAGAATTGCTGGAGTTTCTCGTTGGTGAAGTTAATGCAGAGTTGTTCAAAACCGTTGAACTGTTGGGAGATAAACGGTGTGGAAAGTTAAGTAAAGGGTTAAGTAAACTACGGATTTCATTCCGCAGCTAAAAGGAGGCCCTACTGAAGAAAAAGGATAGAAAGACCTGAAAATGAAAGAGTCCACCTAGCCGGTCTTCAAAGGCTTTGTGGTCGAACCGACAAACACAACTTCGCTGCTCGAACGCCGCCGACTAATTACCTTCTCGATCAGATCGATACAAGCGAGCAAGTCCATTCCGAAATCGATGAAGGCCCAGTTGATGCCTTCCTTTTGGTACTCTTCTTGCTCAAGTACGAACATGTGATGGTTAAAGAACTGCTGCAGTTTCTCGTTGGTGAAGTTAATGCAGAGTTGCTCAAAACCGTTGAACTTTTATGAACAATAGGAAAACCACATAAATGGAAAGGTAAACACAGTTAAGTACAGACACTATTCTATTATAACCACTATTAGTTTGTGGGGGACTACACTAATACTAATAAAATTCTATTCTATGTTCTAGACACTTAGTTGGATCTATAGGGTGTCTAGTTGAGACCACTTCCAACCGAGGGTGATGCACTCTCGGTGTACCTTTTCAATCAGATCTATGCAGGCCAACAAGTCCATCCCAAAGTCAATAAATTCCCAGTGAATGCCTTCCCTGGTGTACTCTTCTTGCTCCAACACAAACATGTGGTGATTGAAGAATTGTTGGAGTTTTTCATTGGTGAAATTAATACAAAGTTGCTCGAACCCATTGTACTAAGAAATTAAAACAGGATTAACATCAATTTATAAACAAATAAATTGAAAATTGACTACTCTACAATTTATTCTTCCATCTAGTTTATTCATGAAGTAATCTTCTCTTCCTGATGTAGAAAACCATTCTTGATGAGACATATGTTCGAAATATTACTTTAGACTATTACGTTTCTAGATTTAAAATGTAATTTTTATTTTAAGTTCCCTCTCCTACACCCCCGATACTCACGTCGAAGATCTCAAAACCGGCGATATCCAGTACACCGATGAAGTGCTGCCTCTTCTGCTTGGTGTCAAGAGTCTCGTTACACTTCTTGACGAGCCACTTGAACAGCCTGTCGAAGACACCCTTGCAAAGGGCACCGACGGAGTTCGTGACCTGGTCCTTGTTACGACCCTGGGTGACGAACTCGTTACCGACTTTGATGCGGGGCTTCAACAAGTTCTTGTACAAGTCCTGGCAGTCAACACCAAGGAGCTTGGCGACTCTCTCACCCTCCTGTAAGGTAAACACAATAGATTACTCAAAAGTTTTAGAAAATTTGTCTTGAAACGAATCAGATCACCAGGTCATTTAAAACATGGGTAATTAACGTGAACTAGATGTGAACAATTTCATCATCATCGTCATCCCCCATGGTACGCTACCATGACCGGACTCAAGATGCTTGTATCTAGCGATTTCCCGCAACTTTATCCAGGCATCGGTCATCTTGTAGGGAGATGGCCCGGTATCCGTTTCCCGGTGCGTGGTCGCCACCCGATATTGCGCAATTTATCGGATATTACATATGTGGCTTGAGACGGGTCAATGTGTCATACCATGGAGGAGGCCCATGTCCAGTTGTTGAAGTTTCCTGATGATAATGATGAAATATATTGAATACATAATATTCCTGAAATTTATAGAAATCTGAAAGGTGGTAGTCATAACTGTTACATAAGAGTGCTGTGATTGTTTAAGATACTTGCCTCGGTACCGTCGGCCTCAGCCTGCTCCTCGCGACCCCTCTGCTTGAACTTCATGCCACCCATGTGCATGACGGCGGCGGTGATCTTGTAAACGTTGTCCTTCTCTTCTTGGGTGAAACCCAGAATGTCGAAGGCCTCCTACAGTGTCAACCAAACTTATTAATATTATATACAGACAGATAGACGGTACAGACCCCCGACCAGTGTTATATTTTCACAAAAATCCCACCACATTATCTTATCAAGTTCTTAATTTCAAGTTATAATATACGATTACAAAAATACACAAATAGGAATACGTTAACATTAATTTTGTTACAATCTTATTAATGAAAATAAGAATAGTGAAACTTAATTATTTACATTTTATTATTATTTATTATTTAACATTATATACTTACTCAATTTATGGTAGGTTAGTGGTCTATCAAAAGCTTTAGTTTGCAAGCGATTTTATACGTAGTTTGAGGACCGACGTATGGGGTACTCATAACTATATATATTTTAGGGTCTAGTCTATGGGATTACAGATTTGGAATAAATTTCGCAAGTTTCTGTGACACGATGCTCGGGCTTATGGATTTTGAAAAACTTATTGGCAAACTCTATGTCTAGAGAAAGCACCCAACCAAAAAGTGGGTACCAATAAATGCTTATGGAAATATTGTAATGGAATGTTTCAGGGTCCGAGTTCATGGACTTTAGAAAGGGTAGCGCCGTAGTGTTCACAATTGCGGCTTGAGGACATCTATCGTAAAATAACCAGTGCAATCTTCGTTTGTATTTCCAAGATGTCACTGCAGGCACCTGTGCCTCCTTAGTATGGATTGACTTACGTCGGTGAGCTGGAACTCAGCGCCGTCATCCATCCCGGGGATAGAGATCTTACCCTGGGAGACGTTGTAGTAGTCGTAGATGTCGTTACTCAAGAGACACTTCTCTGAGGGTGAAATGTGAACAATAGTTAAAGCTCGACTACATGTTTATAACGCAGGACCCTGTGGAACACCATCAATACTCGTAACCTAACCTGTTCGTGTCATGTTGTGTCTACCGCAAGTTAGTCAACGGGGTTGTGCTGGTGCGTCGGATCGTCGGATTGCTCAAACCGTGTACAAGGTGCAAAAATTCTTTCGCTGAACTTTTGCAGGGAGCGAGCATGTCGTGTGTATGTCAGGAATTTAGGATCAAAGTGCCAATCCGCGGATATCTGTATCGCACCGCACGCTCCATGCTCAGTTCGAGACTTACGACTGTCAGTTCGAACTGTTCGCTATCGTTGACGCCAGGTATCCGCGTCTTCCCTTGACTTATGAGGGGATAGTCGGCGATACGGTCGCTAAGCATCGTCATCTCTGTGAAATATAAATTGCTGACATACACGCGCACAACTAAGTCACAGCCAGTGACAAGCGAAGCAAGCAAACGAAAGATGAAATTGATAGGTAGATAGAAGAATGAGAGATGAGCCGATAGTTGTCACGGAACTCACGTCGGTAAGCTTAAACTCTTCGCCGTCATCGAGTCCAGGGATTGTGGTTTTCCCCTGGGACACGATGTGGTAGTCCATGATGTCGTTGGACAAAAAGCAGATGTCTACAAATACAACACCAATTTCAGTCATTTGAATCGGTGTGATAATAAAGGGCAAGTTGCAGCACACACAAGAAAGTTGGCAGACTGACAATCTTGGAGCACTATTGCTAAAAGTATAATGATGATAAATAGAGGTGGAATCTCATGCCGGTTCCAAGGCGAGATAAGAGTGCGTTGTCCGGTAGCTGGCCGGTTTTATGCGGCGCAACGGTCGAGCAGTTTCACAAACAATACACAATTGTGATTTTCTCCATTTCTGCCTTTGGTAGACTAACAACTTACATCAGTTAGCTTAAACTCTTCGCCATCATCTACATTTGGGATGGTAGTTTTTCCTTGCGATATGATGAAATAGTCATATATGTCGTTGGACAGCATACACATTTCTAAATATCGAAATCAAGGTTAGTCATTCATACACATATCATTATTCTAGTGTTTGAGTCGTGTGTTGTGTGCATGTCAAAGGTTTGAATTTTGTATTGTACTAGTATTGGTTTCTTATAGAGTAAATTTAAAAAGTCATTCAGGCTGGAAAGAGATTTTCTTGCCAGCAAGTTATACCAGTATAGTCTAGTCATCATATAAATTCATCGGGTCAATCATCTGGGTCATCTAGCAATCAGTTGGATTAACCGATTGGGCTAGCCCAAATAGTCTAAAAATGATTAAACTGTAGGTAAATAATAAAAATTAAGTTAAAAAAACCTCTAAACTCATACGCACCCTTTACTCCAGCAACGGCACCAGACATCATCTGGTAGAAGATGTGGTAAGAACGCTCAAGGGACTGCTGGGAGATGACACGAGCCTTCTCAAGTAGATCTAGGGAAAAATATAAGCTTTAGGAACAATTCTAAAGTGAGGATAAGGAATGTAAGTTACACTTTAAATACAACAACGTTGACAAAATTGATGATGTTAAAATTCATATAGAAAAAAAAACTTTGATAAAATTTAAATTGCACACCAAAAAGGTAGAAATGTTTAAGAGCTGTAAATGAATTTGTATTTGTGTTCGCATGCAATGCGCATGCTTTTGTTATTATTGATTTGTGCTAGATAGTGAAAATTTTCTTTATAGATCAAAAGCTATTTGAAATACTTACAAGTCTCAATGTCAGCACCAGCCAGTTTACCAGAGGGGCCGAAGTGAATACGGATGAATTTACCCTGAAGAAGAACGAAATAAGATTTTAAGGCATTTGTGTTTATTATGTTTATACTGTCACTTTACTCATGGACTAGATTAGATTAAGGGAAATATGAAATGATGAACTCAAGAAGAGTACGATAACTTTCTAAAGTCTTCAGATGAATTTAGAAATTTTCATTTTCTTAAAGTAGATAAAATAAAATAATACTTACGAAACGAGAGGAGTTGTCGTTACGCACAGTCTTGGCGTTACCGAAGGCTTCAAGTACAGGGTTAGTTTGTACAACCTGGTCCTCAAGAGAGCCCTTCTTCTCCTGGTTAGGGTCTTTCTTTTGCGACGCACCGACCGTCGCGAAGTACGCAATTACCTTCTTCGTGTTCTCAGTCTTTCCGGCACCAGACTCACCGCTGAGGATTAAAGATGATTTTTTAAGTATCATAAAACTCTAGCCTCTAGTGAAACGGTTGGGAATCGATGGAAACAAATAATCTAGGCTTTGATAGAAAATATACTGTGATAAGGAATACTGCACATTTTTATATGTGTAGTGGATTTGCACGCTGATGAATTAACTAAGCTTTCATAATGTTTAAGTTATTATGCAAACAAAATTATCTCTGACCATGACCATATAGTTGTGCAACAATTACCTACATTTTTAAAATTTTTGTGGTGGTGCAGAAAAGTTATTTTATGTTTACTTATAAGGTGGAATACATTATTATTGTTATTGTCAATTTTTCCAAGTAAAATAACTTACGTAATCAACATAGATTGATTCTCGTGGTTGGTAAGCATGTTGACGTAGGCACCGTCGGAAATGGCGAAGATGTGGGGTGGCACTTCCGACCGACGCTTGCCACGGTACAGTTTGGCACAACGGAAGGTGTACACGGGGAATCTCTTGTACGGGTTGATAGCCACGCAGAAAAGACCCGAGTAAGTCTGTATGAAGGGCAGAACATTAATTGTATGATAGTGATAATGGGAATGACGAAAAAATTAGGATGGGTGGCGTAACAAGTCTGTCATATTAATGATAAGAATTTTTGAGGGTTTTTCATATAAAATTTATCGGGTTTGATTTTGAATACTTTTTTGAGATGGTAATTATTTCAATGCAAACTATAGAATATGAGATTTAAGAGAGGTTTCTTTAGATAGGTTTTGTAAAAGCCAAAAGAAGGTAGAAAGTTGAAAGGAGTGCAAAAAATGATGAGATTCTCATGAAAGAGATCATGTTACATGAAAATGACTATTTTGAGATATAAAGACAAATCAAAACACACTTGCGCAGAGAGAGTATTGTATTGATACTTTTATCTCTGCGCTTAAATTGATGACAAAATTCTCTACCGAAATCATTCCACGTGTAGGTTTAAGAGAATTTTGACATAAACACAAATATAGCGGAAGAAATTAACGTTAAAACTAAAGATGTAGTCCTGTTTGGAGACAAAATGTAGAGCGAGGGTACAGTAGCGGTACCTTTTTGCTCTATCACAATAAAATTGAACTTCTTTTACTCTTTTATTTAAAATATCAAATCATCGTTAAACAATTCGATTTTACGAGTTGTTGTTAAATTTGTTTTAAGAGTATAAGATGTTCTCTGGAAACACAACACTGAAAAATTCTAGTCTATAAAACACGATCCTCTGGACGTCGTTGAGCCCTGTTGCACCGACTTGTCCTGTCTGCAGGTGTCAAGATCGGTCTCGAAGGAAATGGATTAGTCACAAGGAGAAAGGATTTCTGGGATTATCGACTAATTTTTTTCCATTTCTGTGGCATTATATAAGTACCTCTTTTTACCGTCGTGGGAACATTTAATGATATGAATTCATATGTGTTTTTCATTTTGAAAACAGATTCACAAAAAGAACAATGAAATATGTTAATTCCACTGTTTTACTTTCGGACTGTTCACAACCGTAAACAATATTATCATTAGCAGATAATGATTGATCAAACCAAAATAGCAAATTGACAAATCGTATTCTGAAATAGATACAGTTGGCATCGCTTCTCTATTTATAGGTTTCAAAACTGAACGTCAATCCAAGATTAATTACGTCGTTCATGGACAGCTATTGATCTTTAAAACTTGATGCCAGTCCAATACCACATACGTCTGTTATCACTTCATCAAAGACATGTGCGGTAAGTAACTACAGGTTAAAACATTTGTGGAGTACTACCACTTCACCACTATCATTTTCATGTATGGTCATTACTTGCTCAGTGGTATGGTCCATGGCATGGTCCACGTTTACAGAAATGAAGTCTAATTTTTCTTTTAAAATGTGTGGTATTTCAGGAAAGGTACATTTTGTGGGGTGATGGTTCATGCACTGCACTGCACACTCTTGCCGATCGTTGGCTCCTGACTTACGTAAATAAGCTTATGATAATATCTCTGCTTCAGGTTATACAAAACCGAAGCGTCGTTGAGGTATGTCAAATTGGACATGTCCTCGCATTTTTCGTACTTCGGTGGGTTGACTTGTCCTACAAGATCCTTCTTGAAGTCTTTTGTCTGTGGGATAAATGGTTATATTAGCGCTATAGTAGTAGTAAAGGCGCCCATGGCGCCGACTTACATAAATTAGTTTCGCGTAATATCGTTGTCGGAGGTTGTGGAGTACGGCCGCATCGTTTAGGTATGTCAGGTCAGCCATGTCCTCAACTTTCTCGAATTTCGGCGGGTTCACTTGTGAGAGGAGTTCCTTTTTAATTGTCTTTTCCTGCTCATTTAATAAAATGTTAAAGTATTTGTTCATGTTGTTGAGTAACTTATGGACTTCAGTATGAGGGTACACAAATAAGAAGTAAAAATGTTGAAGACAAAAAGTTAAGTATAAAAGAGATGCACTATCTCATCTCAAAGCCATAGGATGTTCATGTTCAAGTTGAACTTGGATTTATTTAACTTACACCTAAGTAACTTATGACTTAACCGCTACATGAGTTTGAATCATTTTGATTTCATTCATGATTTCCATTTCATAAGCATAATAGCAGACAGGTGTGCCATCGTCTTCTATTACTACAAAGACCCTTCAATTTTATATGAAGGGTCAAGGCCTGGCCTTGAACTCATCAGCTGCTTTGTAGGTCCTTAAGTCCTTGAGGTGCTTCATCAATTTCATTAATCATTAATTTTTATGAGAAAATAGCTCACCTCGCCTCCTGGGAGGATGACGGTCACCAGATCGCCCTTGGTCGCCTTAATCTCGCCCTGAAGGAAGCCCTCCTTCTCATCAGGCACCCAGCAAGCCTTCTTACCATCGTAGGGCTTGCTTTGGTCGATACGCTTTTGTTCGAGTGAGACGAACAGGTACGGGGTTGGATCGGGGTCCTCGCCCTCTTGTGCAGCAGGCCTCGGCATTTCGGAGGGCTAACGAGACTTTAGGGCTAGTCGAGACACGAGAACAGAGCCCTGGAGCCTTCCTGCGAACACACGGCACGCGTTAGTGGACGGGTGGACGCGAGAAGCAGCAGCGACAGACCCCGGCGCGTGCGTCTATTTGTGGCTGTAACCCGAGTAGTGGCCGCTCGGGAACGGTGCCAGGCACGACGTTTGCGTAACGCTCGAGTTTTATGCGCGCGCGCGTTTTTATTAGCGTATCCCGAACGGCCCTTCGCGGATGTTACGTCACAGGAATGCGAGCCTGGAGCGACGCCAACCGATTTATCCGATAGTGGATTGTTGTTATACTCTTTTATGGTGTTGGTTGATCGGGCTTCCCATTCAATCGGTTTTCTTCAAAAGTTATCGTTTATAGGATTGCGTTTAATTAATTCTGTTCACCAAATTGTCATTAAACTTTTTAAAGTTTTGTTACATTAATTTACTCATTTAGTTTAAACCAATTTCTTACTGGGTTTTTTAAATTTATCTTTTGTGAAGCTACTACGAATTAATCAAAATTTTACTAATTGTAAATTTCTATAAACAAATCGTTTAATTGACTGAATGTCTATTCAACATCACAATTTTTTGCCATGCTGCAGAAAATTTATAAATTTCAAAAATCAATCAATCAATCCAGTTTCGATCACTTGGAACTAAAAAACCAGTCGATAAATTGAATAAATTGTCCGCGAACCAATAACCAAACACCATGTATCGCCGGCACAGAGTAAACCACTGACACAATCCACCAGGTAACAATCCAATCGGTAAATCAGGTGTAGCGTCCTTGAGGTCACTTTCGATTGCACTAGCACTGCACTAGACGCTCGCGCAGGCGACTGACATGCGCGCGTACTCACGTTTGAAGCCGTTCTGACCGGCGGCGGGGCGTCCAGTTCCCTTTTATACGAGCAATACGATACCACCGCTCGCGATCACCCCATTTTAGGCGGATGCCAGCCTGGGCTAGCTGCTACACTTTCAGACGATCTTGGCTTTCACTTGGGCGGCTGCGCCCGCGTCGCTCGCTCTACGATAATTCAAAAATGCACAGTGCATGCTTCTAGCGGCATTCGGAACTCCAAGCTCCAGGCAATCACTACTGGAGCAATGTTTACAAAATAAAACATGGAGGTGCGGTTACGGCTGTATGTCGGATGCGGATAGCTATTTATCTGTCTGTATAGTCTAAAGTGGTAGCGATTCAATCGCTCTGCTGTAAATACACGAGAGCAGGAAGTGAAGATGTTGATGTCGAGTGATGTGGCAATGACGGAATGAAGGGAAGATGCAATTCCGAAGTGTACAAGTTACGTGTGTATTCACTATTTCTGAGGATAATTGAAATAGGTTAATTGAAAAATAAATGTAGCAATACTTTTAAAGCTGTAAATTAGTATCCAAATATTTAATATTACATTATTATACAAGTCTAGGGGTTCAATTTCCTAATATGACAAATGTCAAATAAATTTTTGAGTTAAAAAATAGTGAATGTAGTGAAATATTAATTTTGTGTGAAAACTATGACAGGTAGTTTTTTGAAGATAAATTAGGAAATTTTGGTATAATTTTATGAGTAAAAATACCTAAAGGTCAGTGAACTTATCTCTCCTAATCCCGCGGTCTCAAATTGTCCGAAGCACGTGTTTCAAAGCCAAAGTATCTATCATAAATGTAACTGGAATTACACCATTTTTCACGCGGTTACGCTCCAGTACGATCGTATATTAACGATATCACTTCTAGTCTAATTTAATAAAGCTCTGCGGATTTGTACCTTGTCATAACAATTTAAACACAAGTTGAGGTACATTACGTTATGGTTTCGTAGGATTTAATGCGACTGCGCTTTTTAACGAAATTGACTTATTTTCAACTCTAAGCTCTATGACAATTTAGATTTTAGAACTTTTAAAATTCTCTTTGGTGTTTAGTTTGGTATAGGCACGGCACATTCAAAATATTTTTATAACATAAAATAGTTTTAGTGATCTAAATATTAGACTAGTACTAAATATAATAAAATTTACCATAATAAAACAAGCCCTTCGAATTAAATTTTAACACACTTGTATTGACGAGCTTCGAAATTGTTGTTTAGTCGATTCCTATGATTTGACAGTAATCAGTATAATTTCCAATGAAACTGTTTAACTTATAATACCTGTAGCTAAGTCGTCTTTCGTTTGTTATATGATTTGTAAAACATGTTAGGCTATTTTCTTTAAGCGAGCTTTACAGACACTTGGCCAATTGTATTATTACAGTAAGAATAATTTATTTTTAAGAATAAACTTTTGTTATTATAGATCCTTAACCTGTTTTACGAGCAATAGAAAAAGGGCAGGTCCAAGTACACTGCCCTGAGGGACCCCATGCTTTGCAGGCAGATCTGCGCTAATTTTCGAACTTTCAAATTATTGAGCTGCTGAGTTGCTCTATTTAAGTTTTAATACCAAAATGTTTGACTTGTGATCTGGAAGTTATGAGGAAGAAGTTCAATAAAAAAGGTACTCGTACCTTTCATCGCTTCATCCTCATGTCTAGACTGTCACTTAAAATCTTCCGTCAATCTATGATTCATTACTTATAATCAGTCAGTGTCTATACTACACACAGGTGACAAGGAAGAGTTAAGTGCAAGCCCATTTTAAATTTAGAATCGTAATCATCAGCTTCGTTTCGACTTCTCTTATCATTAGATGCGATAAATTGTCTTACTGTCTAAAAACACTGTCATCCATTGAATAGAACGCGTCATTTTTTCCGGTACACCTCGGTAGCCTGCCCTTTAGCACTTCATCATACTATTTCTTCGAGTTACGTCGGTGACTTTAGCAAGAGATCCTTTGAAAACAACGGATTGAAGACAGCGGATCTTATTTAAATATTGAATTGGGTCATATAGGTATTTGAAAAATTTACTTATCAAAAACCTGTATCTAGTAAGGTTGCCAACACTCGGTCTTAATTCTGGAGCGCGTACTTAAAAATATACAGCGGTATTTATAAATGTAAGGAGTGAAATAGCCCCGCCTGATTCACCACGCAAGCATTGTGTTAATCATTAAGATTATTAATAACAACAAACTACAAGTGCTGCTGATACTCTTGGGAGCATTTAAACAAATTAGAACTCTACAGTGGTAGACCGAGGACTATATTTGGATAGAACTATGCCTGGTTCTTGAATGATAATCGAGATACTCCTTGACTGTTGGGATTAGACTCGCTAGTCAATGGCTTTAAGATTTGATGTTTACTGTTTACCGACGAGGGGATCGGTGATAGGCTTATGTCCAGCATTGGATGTATGAAGAAGATGATTATTATTTCAGATTATTGGGAATCAGATTCTTGCAAAGCATTCGATATAATGTTTGATAGCTTTTAAATGTGTATGGTTAAGAATGTTTTGAAAAATACGAACGCCCCCTACCTTACAAGTTTGTTACCCGAATAAACTAAAACAATTTGGGTTCATAGAATTACCTACTCTTCGTTTGAAGATTCCTGAGTAAAATAGAACAATGTATCTAACTTACATTTTGCTTCTAAATATAAACCTCTCATAGATTGCCACAAAAAAAAAAAGGTTTACTATGAAAAAATCAACCATAACCGCCAATCTTGGCAGATGGATTAGTGGGCAATGATAAGTTGATCATGAATAAAGTACATAATCCTATGGAATAAATTCTTAGTCGCCCTTGACGACACTAAACGGAAGATTATATGGGTTAGTTATTTTAAAGTTTATTAAGTTTAAAAGTTTTTATTTAACTTGCAATATAATATTCGTATGTATGTTCGGGTCAAATCTAACCATTTCCTCTTATCTTACGGAGTTGAATTTTTACATGCTGGTTTAGTTTCGATGATGATACAATTTATGTTACCATCGAGCTGGTCTGATGCAGAAGACGGAAGGTTTCCATAGGAACTCTTAAATAACAAACGATAAATCCGTCGTTTTTGAACTCATTTGAGTTGTCCTGATAGGTACGTAATATTTACACACTTCTTATGACAATGCATTACGTAATTAGATACCAGAAAAAAGCTTAAAAGCATGAAAAATGGATTTTTTTCTTCAAAGTTTATTGTGTTACGAAAGTTATTGGTTTTACTTAATTCCGTCACTTGTGTTTTTCGTCATAATGACAAAGTCAAAGAGTTTTCGTATCCAAATTCGAAATAGCTGTGGCAATGTTCACATTACTTCTCTAAAATGTATTGGTTGTTTAAAAAGTATTTCTCAGGATCATAGCGTAGACTCGAGCATGCGGGCTTTGGTGTTTTATATGATTTCTTAATCGCTGTTCGTATAGATTTTGCACTTGAAAATTAGTGACATCAATGAATGCCGTCTAAAAATCATCTGCGCTGACAAGGAATACTAACTGCGAGATGTGTTTTCCACATACATACTACACGATCGATGAATTCCTCAGTAAAGTGCAGCGGTAAATTAAAATGTAATGTGACAATCTGTTTATTTATTGTAAATAGTTTCAATTTACATTGACTTTATTATTATTTAGTTTGTTTTTAATTTATTCGACTATTTTAAATTCCTTATTTTTGACATACATGTGAATATTTGCCGCAAGGCTCAACATAGCGACCGATGTTTCATATACAAAGATCTGTAATACCTATGTTGCACAAATTAATTAAGCCATTTTCCTCATTTATTTTATTTCCTTGCAAAATACATAGAAAAATGAAAGCGTGCCTTTGAATTATTTTCAAAGCTAGAGCTTTATAATATATTTTTGGCACTTAAAAGAAGACTTACGATAACTGCAATGAAAAATAAATTAGTTACAAATATTTTGAAGTATAGTGCACTCTTATTTTACCTAATGTCTACTACCATTTGCGAGGTAATTCTGCTATAATCGCGTGTACGAACAGGCAGCATGTAAAAGAAAATAATCTATGATATCGTTGTATTCATTTAAAGCAAATTATTTGTATGTTTTTCTTCATTCCGTGGTATCATTCTCTTAAAATTTGAACTTTATTGCACAAATAGAATGCCCGTCCAGCTGATTCTAAAGGCGACAAATTTACGAATACTAAAGTAACTGTCAAATTAAATGCAAAATAAAAAGCGTGTTAATGCCAACCTAAATGTACGTGTGTTGAAATGAATATACAATTTTACATTTTATTTAAGAAACAGAGGTGAGTTTTGCAAGAAAGATTATTTTTGGGCGCTACATCAGTTCTGAATGTAAAAAACACGAGCTGTCGATATTATATGCACAGTATATACATATTATACTAGTTTTTACCCATGACTGTGTCTGCTTATAGTATAGAATGTATCCCACTGGAAATAGGATCGGGAAATTCCCTGTCCCACCCTAACTATCCCCTTGAGACCGCGTGGTCCGAGTGCTTATATCTCTAGACAAAAAATATCGCGATTTTCCGTTACGACGTGAAAATAAGACAAGCAAAGAAACAAACTTATAAAAAAATTTTAAATTAATATAACAGCATATACGATTTAGGGCGTTCAAAAAGAACTAGAAAACGTCTTCAATAGCCCTACAAAGTTATGACTCATATGGTTTTCTCCTGGATGCTATTGTCAGAACTGGACTATTTAAATGGAACCACAAGGGAAGCACCAGCTTTCAAATATATAAAAAAAGAATCATCAAAATCGGTTCACCTAGTCAAAAGTTCTGAGGTAACCAACATTTAAAAAAAAGTTAAAACATTTGAGATACTCCTCCTTTTTGAAGTCGGTTGCAAAAGAGGAGCACAGTGTTTACACAATTAATTTAAAGTGATTTTATCATATTTTGCATTGTGATAAAGAGAGCTGCTGAAAATTAATCTCACTCTAACCCATTAATTTATATTTAAATCACTTTGCTGAACAACGATCCAACTGTTAGTTATCCGATGTGAGAATTCTATTTGAAAACTATTGTATTACCATACTTGTACATACTTGAACCATACCACGACAATAATTATTTCGTGTTTGCACATCAAAGAGTGTTCTAAGTAAGATAAATATAATTTCTGACGCTCGTTGAAAACTAAATTTTATACATACAATTTTAGTTTTATTAATGATTGCAAACATCATTGGGTATCTCGTGCGAAATTTGTCTGAGTGTGTTAAAATATATACTGAAGCCATTGGGGCAAAGATTAAAATCTCATGTACGTTTGCTTCTTATACGAACAGCAAAACTTTTAAGATACGTAATATATTTTATTTGTAATTTTTATGGTTCTCTATTCAACACTGATGATACTCGTATTCACTACGTAGATTATAGTTTCTTTTCATAAGTACAAATAAATCAAATAAGTTAACGAAGTAATGTAACAGAAGGTGTACAATTAGTGCAAGAAACACCACTCTAGGCAAAGCCTTTCTCGTAGTTACCAATGCATGTTTAGCATAATATAATTAAAAACAATTTTCTCGAATTAGTAGTAAATTATGATTTCGACTAAATACTACTATTTTATGTAGAAATTGATCTTTGAGGCGTCTGACACTTTTATTAGTATATAAGATATAAAGTCAACGTAAAAATAGCGTATTCAAAATAAATTTGACGAAAAAAATATTTTTCTGAGTCAGTCAATACACCCTTTCGCAGAAGCGTTTTGTAGAGATGAAAGAGCGAAAGAATATCTAGCACCTCGATAGATTTGTAAATTCCTTATTTAGATTTTTATATGTGTAAAAGTATACCGTATTTTATAAGTTTTTTTGTTTGTTTGTTTTTTAAATTAGAACGTTCAAATGTCTACGCTCCAAGCAAAAACATTGCAAATATCCTGTTGTAATGTAATGATGACAATGAAACTAGAGCCGCTTTACCTTACATACTTTTATCGAGTGCACCACCCACTGATATAAAGGCGGCTCAAACATCTGATTTAGAAGCCACTTTTTTTCGTCTCTCTTGAAGCTGCCACAGAACTTTGGATGATGCCCGCATTTAGATGTCAGTGGATAAGGTGATAATGCCAACTCCCTTCAATAGAAGCTCGTTCAACTAGGCGTTCTATTAGAGGTAAAAATGTTCAGCAATGACCTTGTGGCAAGGCATGCCTTACTGATATGTTCATCTCAATTTGTCGATCGATTCCCTATTGATTTATTTAACTTCCATATTTATATATCTATACCTTCTAACAAGTATCCCGTCTTCTATTATTTGAACTCTGTGTCTGTGTAAATGACACATCGGCCGCGTTTGCATCTGGCTGGTCGCCAATCTGTCTCTGCCTTCATTAAGGTCTTAGATTAAGGTATGGATTACGGCTGATATACAGTATCGATCTGTTTATAGATCTACCTGATCTACCAGGTTATATCAACAGATAATCGCTATGTTGGCAGTAAACATTTCACAAGCCTGAAGTTATACAGTATATACAGGTCTGTATATACAAGTATATACAGAGCTAGCTTTTAGGCGTCAACGCGGCTTTGTACGATAGGTAAAGGTTTTTTGCGATGTGCTAAGGATTTCAGATGTACATGATATTAATTTCAACTTGATATCTCCACGAGTTCCTGAGAATGATTTTGGTTTGTTAAGGACTCCTTGTTCCTTTTGAGGTACGGGACCTTAAAATGTACCTTCTAACACTCACGCGCATGTGTGAATACGGAGGCACACAATCCACGTGGTCGCTTTCAATAGGAAGAAATGATTTGGTCCTATTGTAACGCCGACACCTTATGACAACACTTAGCTACTTTAGCGATAGCATTTTCTATGCGCGATGACTTATTTTTATGTTCAATTTCTGGAGAAACAACAACAATCTAATCTTACAGTTTCACGATCTACACATTTCATGTTGACTTTTACATCCAGCCCGCGTAATAAATTAATGTTTAATGATACATGATGAGCACTAGGAACGATTAAATCGCTCTTACTCATCACTACACATCTTGCTGTGATGTAGGTTAAGGATTTCCGTTTCAACACATCATTAGGTTTCTTAACGTCATCATTAATTTTCTATATTCCAATGTTTTGGTATCTCCTCATGATTATCAGGCTGTGTGTATGTCCACGTAACGTATCTGTGGTATATAAATGCTTTTTAACTGTTGTTAGCTTTAGAAAAGGATCACACGTTCTCATCTGGTGGGGTAGCAACATCTATCTCTGTTTTGACCGTCGTCATGGCTTATTGTGAACACTGGTATACAATAGGACTTACAAACTAGAGGTACCGAGTTCGGTTCCTACTGGGGGAGCACTTATCAGTGCACGGTTTAGTTGGTGGTAGGGCATTTTTCGATGTCCTCCTGACTAGCTACCACCATGCCGCCAACAAACATATACTTGGCCCTATCTCACCTGTAGACAAGTGACGATGACACCTCTGCTACCTTTCAAATTGGAACAGAACCATGCTACTAACACTGCTGTTTGGCGGGAGACTTAGATAACGTGTTGGTAATATAAAATTTATGTCCTACCATCAACCAACCAATTATTCTTTTTTTAAATTGTTCACGAATCTTTATAAATTAGTCTACGGGATTCATCCCCTAATTTTTTTTCCCTTAGAGGGAGACTTATCTGGGTATACATACATACTCGTATATGTTTTTGTTTTTTCTTCATTTCCTCCAAAATCGCTGTAGTTTGTAATAATGGAGGAAATAAAAATATAGTTTTTATATAAGATTGAAGATAATCTTCTGGACATCGAATATATTTGGAATTCTTAATGAATGACGATTTTAGAATGTACAATGTAATGTAAACATTTGGGTCTATTTCGAGAATGGCTTCGGTTTCACAATTCAACCTGCTCTGTCTGGTCTCATGCTGCTCTCCTTTTACTAACTTTGTTTGTAATAATTCAAATAAATTCATTTTTTTAGGAAATTCTAAAGTTAAAAATATATTATTTTAAGGATTAGTAACATTTAAATGAATAAAACACTTTTCATTGAACAAGATATACATATATCTATAAGTTACAATTTCGGTATTTATGAAATTTATATGTAAATTAACGTCCGAAAAAGGCTGAGATTGTGCTTTAGACCAGTGGTTCCCAAACTTTTAAGGCCACACAAGAACACTCAAAAAATTACCTTTACCTACTTTAAGGTATCCCCACACCTGATGTTGTACCATAACTTCAAATGTAACCGATTTGCGGAATCCTGGTTACTTTTCTACAGAACCCTTAAGAACTGACGCACTTTAAGAAACCCTGCCTTAGACGATTGTCTCTTCCAATTACATTTAAAACGTTATAAGTGTATTAAAATTTTCATTCTATTTATGTCCACTTGAGTGGAACAAAAATAACATGTCACATTCATGCTTTCTTGTTTCTATGTAGTGTATTGAGGGAAATGTCAATTGAAGGTGAATGTGACGTGGTGAAAAATGGGTACATATTTTGTACTGCAATAATAAATTGCAATAATTGATAGCTTCATGTACTCGAAAGTTAACATATAGAATTGCTGTAATAAGTATGAGGCTCACAAAATATTGTAAAGCTCTAAAATCATTTTCGGACCACGAAATCCATTTTACGGCAAGCCGATGCCAAGAATGTCCGATTGTTCAGCTCTCCGCGGCGATTGTGGTATTTCTGTACAGTACGAGATACATAAATTCTGTTTCTTCACGGACGGTGTTGTCGATTCAATTATATTGTTTGGGTGTACCTTACGGATACGATACGTAAATCTTTCAATAAGTTTATGCGAGTTCGTGAGATATAACGCTTGTTGCAATTGGTGTGAATTGGTTTTTCGGAGGTAAGGAGTTTTGTAAAACAAAACAGTGACCGATAAATCTATCAATAAAGGGCCATGAGTTTTAACAGATATGGTTGAGTAAAGGAGAAGCCATAGCCTGTTTAGGCTTGATACAAATATATAGCATTTAAAGGTTTACAGAAAGCAATAAAAAGTCGACTATTTCTTGTTAACCTGTAAAGCCTCTTAGCCGTGATAGTTTTCCTTTTAACTTCAGTATATAAGCTACTACTGTTAATTTTTGCAGATTTTTAAAAGCAACATTTTAGCAGATAGAGGAAAAGTTTCACTGTAAAGCTTTATACTTCGTAAACGGATACCTGAATCGAAAAGTTATGCTCCTCTATGTTTTTAAAAGTTCATTCAATGATATGCCACGCAATGAGTACGACGCGAAAAAAATATTTTATCCTCAACTGACGTGTATGGGACTTTTGCCACTGGCCACTCTTTAAATTTTTAAAGATTTTTAGTATGAATGGTCTCTGAGCTAAGCAGCGTACAAACAGACGGACAGAGCGAAACTATAAGGGTTCCTTGTTTGACTAGGGATTCATAAAATTAGAAATATACGAAATACCGAGTGATTTTTTCCCTCCTAGAGAAGATTTTCTACATAATGTGGATCTGAAAGATAAATTGGTGGTCTGAGAAAAGTCCAAATGTTAGCATATAACAACAGTGTAGAATATAACTGAAAGTATAAAATATATATTCATGAAAATATAAATAATAAGAAAAGAAATGCAAAAATAGTACCATTGTACATGTATGAAAAATTCGTATCCGGTTCATGTTTGCGGGGTGCGATAAAGCGTGACTTATGTACGTTGGTGTATTATTGCAAAGTGTGCAATAAACTTTTATTATTATCGTGATATTGGAAAAATCACTATGAAAGAAACGGATAATATAATTTACAAACGTCCGAAATAAAAGCGGCTCGGTGCTTCTATACCTGTAACTTGCTAAGAAGAAAACGAGCTATTATAAAACAGGTGAACAAAAGATGTACGGACACCTTAGAACCGATATTACGCAAATAGAAAACCGTGGTGCCCATTGTAGAGGAAACCAAAAGGAATCTCGACCCACATAGCCGTCGGACGATCTTTGTGGACGACTATTTATATCACGCTGCTGAAATAACGGGCAGGGCACGGGACAGAATTAGCACATGTTGGCTTGTCAGATCTCGATTGTCGCTAACCGTGGCGCCTGAGATTATTGTACATACGATTCTTGCATTTTATATTATACTTACAAAAGATAATCTTCAAGTAGTGAATTGTTAATCTGTCGTATTCCATATCAGCTAAGTAGTGATAGTTTTTGAAGTAAATTTTTAGGTTATCTGCGAGTTTAGTCTCGCTACGCATTTTTAGAACCACTTTCGGTATGTTTTGTTATACAGCTTCAACAGATAGGCGATTTTCAATTCACTGGTAGGATTTGGGTAGGATACCTCGGATTTAGAAACGCTGGCGATAATACTTTGTTTCCAAGAAGGTTGGAAGAATGCCTTAAAGAATATAGTAACAACCGGTTAGTCCAAGCGTGGTCCGATTGAGCAGTCGGACCACGCGGTCTCAGGGCAACTATTGCTAACGAAACATTTTCCCCAGATATAATTTATGTCAATCTATTGCTCCTAGATTATTTTAACATACTTTATTGCTGTAGCTATAAAGCAATTGTGTACTGAAATGAAACAATAAATGTATATGAAACAGGGCGAAATGTTTCAGGAGCAATAGCTTTTTTAATTTTGTCATCTCAAAAGCAGCGCAGTAGTCTGTCTCAGTTGAAGTAGCGCTAATAACTGAGGAGCTAAAGATGTTCGCTAATGAAATAGATTTACATAGACTGCGGATTCTAGAGTTTGGCAGAGAAAATGCATACTGTTTTATTTTTATTTACTCGCATTACAGATATAAATCAAACAGTTTGATATGGTAAATCCAACTATTTTAATTTTACAAAAGTAATGTAGACCCATACAAAATTTAATGAATCAGATTTCTTTGAATAGTTTTTGTATGACTTTGTTCACATTATCCCATTTTACACTCGGACGGAACATAAAAGTGTCAGTTTGCGTGAAATAGCCGACCTCGATAAATAAAATCTTCCGTAAGGCGATATCCGCCCACCGAAGTCTGAAATCAAAGCAGAATGTTCCTGTACAGTATAGATCTACTCTGGTTCGAGCGGGATAAGTCGTTAGGCAGAGTTAGAGAACGAAAAGCAAAGCATGTCCCTAGTGCAAATATGAATATCGTAATCTGTACATGTACATGCGGAAACTACACAGTTATTCTGTGTATGTATAAAAAGAAAATCCCGAAAGTAAGCAGCTCGCGAAAATCATATTTTAATGGTACTCAACATTATCAAAGGCTTTGCTGTAGAGATCAAAGCAAACACTTTGGAGCCAATCTTCAATCAATCGAAGTTGCTGGAAGCGACTCAAAGTAAGAGTTCGTATGACAAACTTTGAGCTTAGACCACACCTGTAGTTTTCAAGAAGCTGATTTAGCAGTCATTGTTATTAACAGCTGCTGGATGCATCCAGAGCGTTCAGATAGGTCTAGTCAACTGACCTGTCACCCGTGTGACTCAGAGCTGGCCAACCACGTCAGAAATCCAATCGCCAGCCCCGAACTCCGGTAACACGTTGCCAAGTCTATTCTTATTTATACCATCGCTTTTTAAACTACATTTTCAACTCTATCGCCAGCATCACTAGTTTCAGTATCACTTACTTCATTATCTCTTTCGACAACAATAGATTTTAAAGTTTAAGCCTGAATTTTTAGAGTGCAATTCGGACTGTCGTCAATTTCTCTAACGACACCGTCGATCCTCATTTTATAGTCTATAGAAATTAACAGAATGTCAACGATGTGTCTGGAACATTCTAATTTACCTGTATTTGTCGGCGATTTAGCCAGAACCCTCAATAACACTTACGTAATGGCATGTAACATTGATGCTGCCAAGATTTGAATACTATGTTGAATTAAAACTTTTTAGTATCCTTTATTACGGTTTGTTTTATTGTCAGGCTATTAAATATCGTTTAAATTTAGTTTAGTGTGACGCTGGTATAAGAAATGCATTCGTTACTTCGTTCGTTTTCTGTTAATCGTTTTCGTTTGATTTCTTTCTCTCCGCGCTACATAGTTTTGTTTGTCGGTTTCCGTTTATTTTTGGTTTCGTGTTATTTCTGAAATTTTTCTGTGTTTTTGGCAGTTTCCGCTCATGATGGTTAATGATTTACCAGAAATAAAATTTAGAATAACATGTAACTCCATGTTTCTATTAGTAAGTGTAGCTGGAAATTTATGGAAGTTCAACTGACTTCAACTGTTTTTCTTACGTAAAAACGTAACAAAACTTTTTAACCGACATCAAAAACAATACACAGTCATTTTTTGGGTTTTGTATGTACTGATCAAGGGCAGTGAGGAAAAAAAACATTCATTTAAAAAATGCAGAGGATAGTGTGTGTGTACAAAGATTGCGCCAAGAGAATGACAAAGCTATATGAGCAATTCCCGTATCAATGGACGCAGGACGATGGCGAAAAGCTATTTCTGGCTATTTCTTCCACACATCAAGTGAAATGTAGTAGATAGGAAGGACTCTAGTTGATAAATCGAAGGACGTTTAGTTATTCATGGTCCTAGCGAAAGTTCATCGACATAAGGCCACAAATCATGCACACTCCATTATTCATCTGAGCATGTCTCGTGAATGAGCAACGGGTAAACACCAGCGCTGGAGTCAATCCAGCTGGCCGGGAACAGTCAGCTCAGTGGCCTTCCGCAGACATCGAGCTGCTTGGCTAGATGGATGGAAGGGCTTAACAGGTTTTAGTGTCATCTTAGAAAGAAACAACAGCAAGCATATACACTACAGGTAGTTTTTTTAAAAAAAGTGGCATATATATTGAAAGTAAAGAACTTAATTTAATTCAATTTCAAACCAAGTGTCAATGTCAAGTCTTTACATGTGATCATATATATTTCCGTGGATTTGTAAAATGCGATGAAAGAACAACATCATGACACTGGATTGGAGCGTCTTACACCGACGTCTGCCAAGCATAGTGATTATGTAAAAAATGTGATCCATAGGAAAATCATGTGCAATGGAGTTATGCAGCTGAAAATGCAAATGCAAAAATTCTTTACAAAAACTTACCACCCCAACCTTGGCTGACGATATCTCTAGTTTTCTAGGCAACATGGGTCAAAATAAAATGACGTCAGCAAACACATTAGTTAATGCACCCCTAGAATTTACTGTTGCTATTTAAAAGGCGTTATGAAAAGGAGAAATAGAGACAAAATCATAAGCATAATAAATATGATAGGTATCCTTGAGTTTGAAAAAAGTCATGAAAAAAGTATTTGGCCTCTATAAATAGACAGTATTATTGGTAAGAACTTAAGTAAAGGTAGTATTTAACTAACTACCTTTATATTTGTGAACAGTATGGGAAAAATAAATTTCTAATATCGAACGTCAATCCGAACACTTCACTACTATGTAGTAGGAAAGATTTCTGTAACCATTACTTAGAAATCTTCTTTCTAGTGTCAGCTAATTCTATTACCAAAATGCTTCTAAATATATCGTGCAGTGGAATTGTGTGGAAGTTGAATATGGCACCCAGCATCCGCACACACTATTTTCGAAGATAATTCAAACGCGATTGAACAACTGAAAAACAAAACTTGTATGTAATTTTCATTTGTGACGTGTTTATTTTGTCTTGAATAATTGTCGTTTTCATAAATAATGAACGCTTCGAATCTGAATGACATATGCTTTTCTACAAATACATCAAGATTTTTTGGTTAGTGCTTATTTCGTGATTCACATACATTTTGTGAGACAAATGATTTGTGAGTCATGTCGAGCACACAACACAATAGTTAAATTTAATAAGAATAAGCACCTGGTGCAAAATCACGAGCAATTGTTAATTTATACATTAAAATTAAAATAACGCCGGCGCTGGAACAGTTTGTAATAAGATATAATTAAGAAAATATATTTTTCAGATTTATTCCTATACTAGTGCTGAAAGACCTTGCTTCTTGCCAAATTTCATGATTTTAGGTCAATGGAATGTGTATGTCTATATATACCCTACCCCTATACGTTTTTATTCCTTATTCGTCGACATATGCTGAATAATTGGCTGTATATTTTTATTGCGTTGTAGAAGCTTGATTTTTTTGGATCTTGATCACATGTCTAAGAAACTGCACCCTTGGAGTATTTGGTATTAATTTTGATTTTGTAGTGATTCAATTAATATCTCCACGCGTTCTTAAGAAAAAAGGTATTGACACACAGATTGACAGACGGACGACAAAGTTATCCTAAAATGTTTTTTGTGCCTTGAGGTTAAAGCTCGAATTCCATTCTCACAACTTTTTTTTTAATTACAGTTATTTTTTTAATTTTCGATGTAGAAATTGCATTAATTTTCCAATAATTTGTACATTTAAAATTGTAAATTTTTAACTTGAACAAAAACTAGAATATTTTTTATTATTATTTTACTTATTAGACTATATCATGAATGAAACAAAAATATACTTAATTGAACAAATTAATTTTATAATAGGATATAGTTTAAAAAACATTTGATTTGCACTCAAGGCACCCTAAAAAGGTTTAGTATGGTATGCACGGAAAATGGCTTAAAATTATAAAAAGGCAAGTTTTAATTGCTAGTAAAAATTCTAACGTACGCAGAGAGTCTTTAATGTTTTTGTTATTAGCACCCAGAGAGATTGGTTATAGAGCGGTCATTGGGAAACGTTTCATATAAACATTTTGATCTCAAAAGTCAATGGTACGAGTATGTCAAATGTCTTGTACGGCCGCGTGACGTGATGTGACACTAGATTGAGTAACTTATTACCATTTGGTAATAAGTTTAAGATCAAAATGTTTGTTTGCTTTGTCCGGTCTATTAATATTAAATGTCTTTGTTAGCACCTTTATGTAATTTATTTGTTTCTGCTGAGAGTGCTGGAGGCAGACATGCTCTGGCGCTGATTAATGCCCAGCAGATAAAATGACGAATGGTCCCTAATCTTGTATTTAACGGACGCGAATTCGTTCAGGGTAATATCTAGCAAAAGCGATTTAAATGTGTCCAATGTGCAGGGGAAAACTCGTCCGAAGTACTACAGTCTAACACATAACTGAGTCTTTTCCTGAGGTACGGGAGCAGTACGGGAGGGTGTGTTTACGGAACGTCAAACGACGCCCGACTGAAGTTATGCGTTAGACCTATACATACTTGTCCGTAGACAAACGAAGGTCACTGACAGCTCGACGAGTCAGAGAGCTGAAGTGGCAATGGGCAGACATGGGCAGACCACATCGCTCGAAGAACCGATAACCGGTGGGGAGTAAAGGTTCTCGAGTGGCGACCACGTTCCGGGAAACGTCTACCAGGCCGTCCCGCTACTAGGTGGACCGACGACCTGGCTAGAGTCGCAGGGAGTCGCTGGATGCAGGTAGCTCGGGACCGGTCGATGTGGCGTACCATGAAGGAGGCCTATGTCCAGCAGTGGACGTTTCCCGGGTGATGATAATTATACTTATCCATCATCCTCTCCTTTATTACCAGCGTGATCAAGTTACTGTCCGAAGCGCAAGTGAAGCGCAAGCGAAGCGTCTCCGCTTCAGCTCGGGCCAAGTTTCTTTCATATGTCTGACGATATCCAGCTGTTCTCAACTGATTCCCGTGAGCATGTTCGATAATTATATGTATTTTTGTCAAAATGGTGGAGATTTTCAGCCGTTAGGGAAAGGGCTTACGTCTGGTCTCGCTGAGCACGACAGCAGGATGTGCCTAGGGCACCGTCGTCCTTACAGGAGGATCTGACCTGTAAATCTGATGTCAAATTGTGATAGTAGAATCAAATAATATTTAGTACAACTGTTGTTAAAAATGTCAAAATCTTATTTTTCATTTACGCGTTTTGAGTACGATATCGAGAAAAAGTTACACAGATCATTCGATTAGACTCCTCCGATAATAATAGGATTTTTAGTGTTAACAGAGCAATGAGTAACGAAATGGATCGTTAACCAAGATTCATTGGTACAGAGGCGTGAGAACTTCAACCGGTATTTAAGAGGGTATGCTGGTGTCAAAGCGCCCATACAAACGTAGTCCAGTCATATTTTGAGTATTAAGCTATGAAAATCTATGAAATTTTCAAGACACAATCTAGAAACAAATATATGTGTCGGTGGTGAGTCAGATTTTCGTATAAATATATACTTCCAGAGTTACAGGGCGTCAAAGTATTGTATCTTTCGGTAATAAAAAGCCCCAACTTTGAACCTGATTTACAAGAGTATGAATCAATTTAGAACAATTTGGAAAAACCACCGACATCTGAAATTTTATTAGTATACTGTATTGAATAAATGGTTACATAATATACTGTATCCTTCAAATGATCACTGGACTACGAAACATCCAAATAACGGGTGGATAACTTCGCGTAGTGTATGCTGTCTCATCGTACGCGCTCGGGTAGGATAGGGCTCGGATAGGGACAGCTACAAAACAATGCAACCTTGAACGCGGCCACGTGCTCTAAACAGACAATCCTCTTAATTTTGCTTCCCCGTTACAAAGCTTTGCATTTGTAATCAATACTTGAAACATTGATTTTTTATTGTATGATGGATTAGCAATTTGCCTTCATTTCACCTGGCCGTTGGATTGTAAGCGTTAGCACCCAGAAGCCTCATACTAATGAGGCGCTGGCTATGTAGCCTTTCATACCGGAACACAACAGTGCTATTAGTACTGCCGTTTCGCGGCAGACTTATGTAACATTGTGGTAGCTGGCCAGGCGAACATAGAAAATGCCCTGCCACCAATCAAACCGAGTACCGATAGGTACACTGAGAATCGAACCCGGGAATTCAGGATGGTGGATCCAACATTTAGCCATAACGCCACGGAGGCGGAATGTCATATTTCTTAGGTCCTAAATTCAATACGTGAATCGATGATTTTGTGTCGTTTTTGTGTAAATACATTGAATTGGACGTATAAAGCACAAGAGGGTATACTTTGTAGACTTGGCGCAGAACGAATCCCTCAGACTCATCGACGACGGACACAAAACTTCTGCCATAACTTGATCGTTAATCACCGCTCTATCTAGGTGGGGCAAGGCCGAGTCTCCCGAAATATTTCATTCTTGGCTTCACCGGCGCTATATGAAACTTCCTAATTTTATTTTCGATGTAAGCCATCGATACGAAAGGAATTGTCAAACATCTACAGATCATTCAGATCTTTTGTCAAGGTTACAGTTACTGATGAAAGTTATACGAACTAGAAGCTTTTTAGGGTTCCGAATCCGATGAAAACTGATCTCCGGAGGAATTGTTTTCATGGGTAATGGTGACCCACAGGTGCCGCAACCGAAATAATTTCACGAATATTATTATTTAACTAAACGCATACCTTCTTCGTTTCATCGTGCGTAAAAATAGTCAAAAATAGGAAGGCAAAATTTTCAAAATGAATCATAAGATCAAATGGAGTATCGTTTGAAAAAACTTGACTTATTGTTAAAATAAATGTTTTAAAAAAATAATGAGAATCGGTAAGCGATAACAAGCCCTTAGGACAAAAGTTAGACACAAATTTACGTTTTACGTATAAATACGTTTTCTGAAGAAAACTTAAAAAAATAATTGTTATGTGAATTTTTTGGAATTGAAATAGAATATAGATTTTGCAGTGGGTTGTATGAAACTGTACATGTCCGATTTTGTTACTATTCATAGATCTCGAGAATTGCATTTTTATTCGCCGCCAGCTGTAGACGATGTGAAATAACTCGAGGATACTTTGTTTCTTTCGCTTTTATATTCGCTTGCTTCTATTTACATACATTGTTAATAGCTTTTGTGGTAGGGACAATGTCAAATATTTGTTCAGATTTAGTTGAAACGTGGCAAAAAATACAGTAAAGCTGGGGAACAACTTGGGGAAATATCTGTACAAAAGATTTCTCTGGGCCACTCAAGTTCCGAAAATAAAGGAGGTTAGCTATGCAGTTTAGTTAGTGTCACAAATTGCGACCAAAATTGACATCGAGCTTTTCGTTTGATATGTACGTACTATGTATTTTCAGCATTTCGGCCATGTATTTGATAATTTTTAGTTATTATATAAAAAAAATATCAGATGTTTGAGCTAGTGTTGGCTTGTTTGAGGAGTTGCAACGTTATACAACAACGGTAGACTAATGTAAACGAAAAATCTGGATGAATATGTCCGTCACATCCATGCGGGGAGACATGCTAAGCTTCTATATGGAACCAGTGATAATCCGTGAGGTCGTATACATAATAATTCTCTTACACACCATCTGTTCGTGGTACTAGTGATACACAAAAACTACACACCGGTTTTTGGTTTCGCATCTTACACACGCCTGCCATTCAGTCACTCTTCGTCATTTTGTGAGTGTCACAAAAACAACCAAAGAAAAACTTATACATCTTACCCCAGTCATTCTGTGCGTGTCTCAAAAACAGCCAAGGAAAGCTACAGCTGTATCTACGTCCCAATAAAACTTTCCTGCTTTCACGAATCCGCCTGAAAAACGCGGTGAATATATCTAATTCTCTTTCGGAAAACTAATGCCTCGTGGCAATGAATGAGGATCATGTCCAGCAGTGGACTTATGAGGCTCATGCCAACATAATGATTCTGCTACCGATCTGCGCCCTCAACAACAACAGTGACTCATACCCAGACAAGATACTTACTCTAAATATACTCGTCTGCCGTCAGCTGTACCATATCGAGACAAAAACGAGACTGCTCACGCTTTACGGAATTAGCTCTGACCTATATATAGACAAACAAGACGTAAGGACATGTCATTGATCAGCCGAAGGACGTTCCTTGCCGACCATGTGCGTACAAATAGCAGTGAATTTATTTGTAGAATACGCCAACGTTACCGATGACAATTTAATTGTTTCGTAACTAGTGTCTTCCTGTGGCTTTCATTTGTCTATTTGAGTTAGGACTATCATTTCACTTGAACACTGGAGTACAAAATAACCATCCTCTTTTGAACCACGTCACATTTACCTTTATTTGACATTTCCTTCAACACGCTGTATAGGAATAAACAGTGAATATGACATGGTACAGAAGTGTATAGATATTTTTGTACTCAAGTGTACCTCGCAATATTTTAAAAAAATATATGGCAACTGTCCACTACACACTAACCAACATGATGCAACCTGTGCCGAGGGTGCATGTCCGCTGAGGAAACTCCCACCTATGTGCTCATGACCTGCAGCAGTGTGGTGGACGAAGGTCTACGATCCTAGACAATGCAGGACCACTCTAGGAGGCATTCAGGGATACCAAGTGACTCGCGTACTTCTGCAAGGAGATCAGCTGGCTGGACTACCTGGCTCCACTTCCACTCAGGCACACTGACGAAAATGTGCGAAGAGTCTTGGCAGTTCAACTTCAAGAATCAAATAAATCATATCAAAAATAAATGCAGCCGAACAAAAAGCTGCGAGAGCCACGACTCATGGCGCTGGAAGTAAAATAAATATTCCTCCTATAAATACATTGTTGAGCCAGCGAATACTGGGCGGTATATCAATGTATAAAATGACAGGGGAAACAAGTAAAGGTTAACACTAGGTAAAGGTAAACACTTGTAAATTCATTCACATTCATTTCATGTTACCTAACATAGGCTTGCTTTTAGTATTCCTTACGTAGCATTTAAAATAAAATATGATAGGATAACATTGAACACTTACGAAAAAAATTCGAAAATCAAAATTGAGGATCCTATAATTAGACAATCATAATTTTTTTATCATTTTCACAGAAAAATCTTTTTACATGGACAATGATATGACAATTTTTTTGGTCAAACACCCAATTCCACCGAAAACACCCACGTCAGTTCCATGAGACAACACCCCGAAAAATTGTAATACCCCAGCGACACACATAGTGTTCCTTTAAATAGATATCGACTCACGCGACCCGCCGGCGACTATTACAGGCGAAATACGAGTGCTTCTACGTAAACACGCTTGACGATATATTGCTGTGACGTGGTTCTTAGTAATCATTACCCAGTAACTACACAGTACATATTTACTGGATTGTTTAATGCTTATGAATATATCCCAAGGAGTATAAGCAGTACGTTCCCCCGATCAAGACTTGCGCAGCAGAGACATGGACGCTCACATTGGGTCTTGTCTGCCTCTTCAAAGTTGCACAGCGAACGATGGCGAGGGCTATGCTTGGAATATACTTGTCCGTGGAACATCTGTCGATGAACAAACGGTTGCTGGAGCAGAAAGGTTCCTGAGTGGAAACGTCGGACCAGGAGACACAGGGTGGGACGGCCTCCAGCCCGCTGGTCGAAGATAGCAGGGAGTGGATGAGGAGGACTGTGGATCGGAAGGAGTGTCGCACGTTGGGAGAGACCTATCTTCAGCGGTGGATAGACACGGGCTGATCAGTCATAAGGCCTTACAATATCTTAACGGTGTGGTAATGGTGTGTCTAGAGCTATTTTCCAGCGATATATTATCGATAGCACAACTGTCGATAGTTCTGCAACCCATCGAATTGCACTACAAACCTCAGGAGCATAAGACGGAACACGTGGCTTAATATGTCGATCGTCCATGATATCGAAAACATGAAGCAGAAATGTAACAAATCGAGCGATTATGAGATCGAAGTATTGTCGGTTATCAATTTGAACATTTTACATCATCTGAACTAACTAATCATACTTTTTCTGGCCGCATTTGTATTATTATTGTATTTGTATCTTTTTAATGCGTTGACCTTAATTTTAACAGCTTGAAGGAACTGAAGGCTTGCGTATTCGATATTAATTTCAAATAGGTAATAATTGATAGCTCTACGCGGACTTGAGAAAAAGGGTTTTGATAGACAGACGGACAACAAAGCGATACTATCATTCCTTTTGAGGTATGAGTACTGAACCCCCAAAAATACCTTACAGTTGTAATGTTCCTAACTCTAACATAATAGTAAATATGAGATGAGACAAGAATAGAGCATCATTGCGTCGTGGTGAAAGAGGCCTTAGTCCTTTTTGTACATTTTGCGTTTTGTACATTCTGCTCCTGGGAATGAGTTGAAGTGACGACAGTGTCGAGAGAAGCAGCTTTTAATCATGAGTTGGCTAAATGGGCTGTCATTTATTTAGGTTATCGACACGACTGCACGGTGACTAATGCTAGTGTTGAGACTACTGTGCTTTGAGAGAAGCGTTCGTGAGAATATCTGACCGAAAACTGACGCACCTTTGTTACTCCGTAGCTGGACCGACAAACGTTTTTCTGTCCATCCATTATTTAGGACATCTTTACTAACGGCCCTAAAACTTTAATATTACTTACTACTTCCCTATTACAAACATTTTAAATAAAACCAAATCGGTCTATCTATCAAAGCTGTCTACGAGTTTTTGCGAGACTTAATGCACGGTTTGATATTTAAATATTTTACAACGATGTATGTGTTTAGCTGCAGTAAATGTCAGTAATATTTTTATTGCCAGGCTAGGATGTAATTTACTAAGTGCAAATCTCCTTCCAAATGTCTTTGCAGACGTCATTCAATGTTGGTCCTTGTTGCCTAGGATACTACAGATATCATCAGCAAAGAAATAGCAGAGATCTTTGTCCTAGTCCGATTAGTAGGACCAACGACCTGGTAAAGGTCGTTGGGAGCCGCTTGATGCAAGCAGCTAGGGATCGGATATTCTGGCATACCATGGTATACGGAAAAGTCGCGGTAAAAGCAGAACTGTTACAGAACTATTCGACCTGTAAAACTTGCTAAATAATTTGCCAAATATACACATATGAAGAATTTTTGTCACGTGTTCGGGATAGGTCTCATGCCCAGCAGTTGTTTCTTGCTCAGCTGTGATTAACTATGAGCGTGTATTTGCGAGAGAGAAATGCACGACAAGTTATTCTCCGCTCCGCTCGTGCAATAAGGTCTCAGTGACAAATGCGTCACAGGTGATCTTCAGGCTATGCAATTGATCGACATGTGCCAAGAGGTGCAATTCTAGTGTAATATTAACTACAATGTAATTATTTATAATGGATTGAGCTATAAAATAAATTACTCGTCTGTTGTGTTACTATTGTTGCAACGAAGAGGGTCCTAGTAGAGTCATGATACTAATCTATTGAGATGTTTACATACAAAGATTAGGTAGAATATCCATTGACGTATAAAAGCTATGGAGTGACGTACTCGTAGCACGAACCGCATGACGTGAATCTCCTTCCAACCTGTAACATTATTAATAGTAGCGGAAGTTATACCTTGTAGATTTATATATCTGATCTTTAGTTTATCAGTGGGCGCTGGAATGCAATAGGATCTAACTAGTGAATTGGTAGCTAGATTTACGGACGTTGCGTCAGTGTTTTGCTAATCGGACGATTGATCGTACGTGTAGCTTCTGTAATTCATGGGTTGCTTTGATCTTATGATCTGGATAAAACTGTAAAACCACGATGTTCTATCAACAAACTTGCTTGCATACTCGGATGCACAGTAAATTGAGCACACCGATGGAAGAGTTCTCGAGTGGTGTCCAGGTTCCGGGGAACTTGTTCCGGGACTTAGATTTGGACCGACGAATGATTGACGTGGTTAAAGGTCGCGGGTAATAGCTGGATTCAAGCGTCTCGGGTGGCGTACAATGGGGTATATGTATGTTCAGTCTTATTTTCCAGGCAGTATGTGTGAGGGTTCCGGGTTCGAATCCAGCCGTGTACCTATGAGTTGTTTTTCAATACAAGTACATTATCCGATTGGTTAACGGTGAAGGAAAACATCGTGAGGAGACCTGCATGTCTTGAACACTTGAACAGGCATGTGAAGTCCGCCAATCCGCACTGGGCCCGCGTGGTGGACTACGGCCCATACACGCTCTGAGGTATGAGGGTAGGCCTGCGCCCCTGCAGTGGGGACGTATTATTTACTATAATGATCTTTATCAAGTCTGCCTCCGTCATCATGCGGATTAGATTAAACGAACCAGTGTAAAATGTCTAGTTCACTCTGTTACTATATATTTGGCAACACTATGTCATATTTTGATGACGCTTTTTTGCTCTTATTGGTATGTTAACGTAACAAACACTATAGATTAAGACGTTGAACATCAATATTCCAAGGTACCGGTTCCAATATTGTTCGATGGGCGTAAAAATCCTCCGTCCTTCACCAACCCTTCAACTGCAAAAACCTACTACAAATTTATGCGTCGATACCAAATCAAGTCATTGAAAGGACCAACAAACTCACATGAGTAAGTAATTGTATCAATTCAATTTCAAAAATATTTATTGACAAAAACAGTTGACAGAATATGGTGTAGCCATACAGTCGGTCATATGGGGAGCCCTGTGCGACAGGTGTAGGCTCTCTTTCAATACGGATAACATTTTATTTACAATTGTGTACAATATTGTAACATAATAGATTTTTAAAATATGTTGGGGTTTCTAAGTTGGGTGAGGGTGAGTGCGAATTACATAGTGTGCGTGTGTGTGTGTGTGACCTAGTGACAGCTTCCACTTAACATTCATGTGTGAGGTGAGAGATTTATCGGATTAGTAATTTGATTAAATAACTTTTCGCACGTTTGATGACATTGAAAGTGCACTTGCTTTTGAACTTATCATAGCAATTCTTTCAAGATGGCGGCATTGTCTAGTGCCTATTTTTGCTACGTGCCAAAAGTACCTAGTCGGTCTATACGCATGGATTGATTGGCCTTAAGGATATATATTACTAATAATTTCTTCTTAATATTAGATAATGATATATTTTTGAAGGAAACAAACATAATGTTTCTTAATTAAGTAGGTATAACAATATTAATATGTCACAGTATACGTTAATTAGCATCACTTGTTATTATTTTTGACATTCCAAATGTTACATTTCGTGAAAAAATCCTTGTCTTTGGCCGCATTGGAGCCTTTCCCTTGCTTCTTGGTCTTCAGGTCTGTCGTGGAGTTGCTGGTGATGCTGTCCGTATCGTTCTTGCTCTTCGGGTGGATGAACGGCTTGATCAGAATTGACCAGATCTTGCCGACGATGGCCATTAAGCCGATTACAGAGAGTCCGAGAAGGAATCCCTGGAAATGAAACAGCTTTTGTAACGTATGCTTGCACTTGCCTTCATCTCACTTGGTGGTAAGTCTGTTGGATAGAAAGCGCCGGCTCTGCTACCTTTCATATCGGAACACAATAGTACTATTAACACTGCTGTTTCGCGGAAGATCTATGTGTCAAGGTGCCCACCTTGTCATCATCATCAGCCAAGCAAACGTTCACTGCTGGACATAGGCCTTCTCCGTCCCGAGCCACTTGCATCCAGCGACTCCCTGTGACCTTCACTAGGTCATCGGTCAGTCTAGTCTAGTCTATAAGCAAAATTTCAACACAGGCATAATCACAACTAATGCAACGTGGAATTACTCACAACGCTACCGCCCAGATCCGAAATGAAGAGGTTCCAGTCGTAGTTGTAACGTTCTTCGTACACCGACACCATCATCGAATTGAAGTGGAGGTATATCTGGAAACAAGGGGAAGGAAAGGGGGGACCCCTAGTCATGATGAAGTCACAGGTAGGCTATTGAAGGTATTCTATTTGTAGGTATTGAACTTGAGATGTAATAACAGACAAATCAAACACAATCTTTGCAGTTTTTGTAAGCTCAATCAATTCTAGGGAATGTTGAAACTAAAATCAGGAGTGCTGTTCACTCAGGAGAAAACATCCTTACATCCTCAACATTAGCTGATATCTCTAGTTTGCTAGGCATCAAGTCATATCAAGTATCAATATCGAATGACGTCAGCAAATACATCTCGCGCCGTGAGAATGTAAGTATGTTTGTCCTTAGTGAATGCACTCGTAAATTATACCTAAGCACAGCGCAGTCTCATGACTAGGTTCTTACTCCTAGGTCATCATCAACAGCCAAGAAACTTGCACTGCTGGACATAGGCCTTCTTAATGGTACGCCACTTGCATCTCTCTCCCTGCGACCTTAACTAGGTCGTCGGTCCATCTAGTAAAGGGACGGCCCGGTAAGTGGTTGCCACTCGAGAACTTTTACTCCCTATCCGTTCTTAGATTCTTCTCTTACACCCAGGCAAGTCTGATGAAAATAGGACTATTAAGCATAAAGGTTTGTACTCAACTCCGAACATCACCCGATACGACATCTACGCCTATCAGTGAGTATTAGGTTGATGCTTTGTTATCAGAGAGGGAATAGTCCTGGTAGAGTGTAGTTTGTTACCTGTGACTGGAGTGCCGCGGTGCCGGTCTTCACAGACCACGTGAGCAGCGTCATGTCCCACGTGTACATGATCTGTCTGTCCGTCACGAACGCGTTGTAAAGGTACGAGTGACAGAACCGCGGGCAGCTAGCGCACTCGTGCTGCTCGTACGTGCTGGAAGGACCATGCGTGCAAACATAACGATATCATTCAACTTACAGCTCTATTTCAATCACGAGACGGAACTGCTATCAAAAATTGACATGATTGTATTGGTCTTGCGACCATTACAGCTTCACACAAGCTTTGTAGAGCGCGGAGAGCGTTCAATCAAACGGTTATGATTTTACTAGCAACTGGCCTGAGTGCCGGGAAATTTATGGAGTGACTCAAGACCAACGAGAAGGAGACTCACTTGATATAAGCGGAGATGAGATCCCTCATGCCGGTGTAGTTGTCGCAGCGTGGAAGTGGACTGTCAATCATCCACGGTCCGGAGCAGCCTGCCTCCTCCCCGACTTTGCTCCACACACATTGAGATGTGCACTATAGAATGTAGATGATAAATTATTATGATTACTTTAAGAGTACAATTATTTTTTCCTACTCACAACACAACAAATACGAAAACCGAAAACTGCATTGGGAGATGTACTGTATACTCTAAAGAGTATTAAGGTATGCTAAAAATTGAATATTGGCTTTAATAATCAGTTTCATATAAAACCTTCATGGAGACGCCTCGGTTAGTCTGGTCCAAAATATGTACGCACTTTTTGTACCATGTCACATTCACCCTATTTCTTTCTTCTTCATACACATCCTTGTTCTTATGCAGTGTGTCGAGGGAAATATGATGTGGTAAAAGAGGGCTACATTTTTTTGGTACTTGAGTGTACTATAGACGTCAGGTGGCAATGGACACTAGGGCAGGCCTCATCCCTAAAGGATATATTAATAAATCAATTAGTAGTTTAGAATTCTCGAATGGTAAACATGTTCGGTCATTACGGCTTACCATGAGGAAGTCTTGATGATGGCCTATTGCTTTTCAAATTTGCAACAGATTTAAAATTATTCATAAAAAGTTACGTGAGTTATGATGCTAAAAATAGAAAAATCGACATAAATAACACAATAAGTTAAACTTGGTCTACGATGAATGAATATCTTAAGTTACTCGTAGTTTCATATTTTCTAAATCAGCAACAAGAATGGACTGAGCAACGGCATTGTTTCCTTGAAACAACTCTATGTTTACGATATTCAGTTCCTCAATAACTAGAGTTTATTATGTTGAACAGTTATTAATAAATCCGCTTGGAATCCTGGAATCTCCTATTTTTAAATAATTAATGGACAA
Source organism: Carcina quercana (assembly GCA_910589575.2). Classification (NCBI taxonomy): domain Eukaryota; kingdom Metazoa; phylum Arthropoda; class Insecta; order Lepidoptera; family Depressariidae; genus Carcina; species Carcina quercana. The sequence continues at coordinate 9,574,358 of OU342439.1, forward strand.
ATTCAGTCCTCCTAATTTAAAAGTTTATGGTAAAAAAAAATTTATGAAACAGGATCAGTTACGTGTTTCTTTTTCTAGGATATATAGTATAGTGTAGTATAGTTTTAGTTGGTATATAGTGTACTCACAATGTTTGCGCTGTACTTCTCCCTGTTGTTCTCTATGCATGGGTCCTCGTGTTCGTTTATCATTATGTATTCATCCACCGTGAGCTTCACATCCATAGTTTCACCAGTATTCAGATACAGGTAATCTACCAAGCCGCCGTTGTAGACTTCCACTTCTGTTGGGTTAATATATACTATATTACATTACAATCTACAACAGACTTTCTGTCGTGGTAAAATAACTTGAGTCACGTAAATAGTTCGAGGAGTCCAGTAAGCTAATGAAGCCGGATGTAACGATCCAAAATACTACTCTTTTACAAAATTGCGAGGCTAATTAGGCCTCTCCCAGAGTGCACCACTCAATTCGGTCCTCTGCTCTCCGCTTCCATTCTCGTCCGACTACGCTACGTAAGTCGTATTTCTATCTAGCCAGGGCACGTCCTACACTACGTTTGCCTAGACGTGGTCTTCACTCATCTACTCCAGCGATTGTCCGTTCTTCAGAAAAAATGACTAGCCCACTGCCACTTCAGCTTGCTAATATGCTATGGCGGAAATTTTAGCTAACGGATCACTTCGTTTCGAATGCGTTCCATCAGAGAGACTCCGAGCGTAGCCCATTAGCGACTTTACATTCGTGGATCAGTCGTACCGTGAATGTATTCTAATTATAAATAATATTAAAATGTAATTTGGTAATGTAAAAATATATTTTGATGTGAAACTTATTTAAAAGGTCAATTGTTCTCGTTATATACTAACACCCAAACATCACCTACCTGTGTATGGTTCCCTGGTGTAGTGAACGAACACGTGGTACCCTGGCGGATGCACGCTGGTGCTGGTGGCAGCATCCTCGGCGCTGTGCTGCAGCGTCACGGAGTAGCCGGTCGTCCTCGAGGCCTGCATGCTCAGGACCTTAGGGGTCAGGGTGTAGCAGCGGCCGTTCATGAAGCCCACCGTAGCATGCACCTCTACGTCTGTCGGGAAATGTCATTCTGACAATTCGACTGAAATCTTATTCATCAGTCTAAATCAGTCTGTGTAAACTGTGCAGTTAAGTAATGCTAATTGTGTTAGAATAGTAATTAATTTTTGTGCCTGTGCACATGCCTTAGAATCAGATTAGAATCAAGTTATTATAAATCGTAATTTCGAGTCAAAGTTTAATTAAAGTAGTTTTAAATCAATTTTTATAGAACCTCTAGCAGAAGCCTTTTTAATTATACTATTATTATTCCCATTTTGTTTGTATTATACGAGATTAAAACCTCCTAGAGCTTTGAATAAATAATCCTTCCGAATCTTTATTGATACCATCTACCAGCTATAGCGACTTAAAAGACAACTGTAGTTTCTATTACAAATTTATACTATCTGTATCCGGATAATAACAATTTTTATAAACGTAACTTATTACTTGTATAATATTGCATTCAACCATTTGACATCCGACGAAAGTTGACGGAAATTATTTGTGACGTTGAAGAAAGAAAGAAGACTAAAACAAAACTATTATTTCTATGACATGGTGAAGTGGAAGCATTTTCAAACGATTTTGTAGAGTGTCAGTATCTTTTCATCGAGGAGTATCTGGAACACTTTCTTTGACATTTTGAAGCCGAGCCAAGTGTCCCACTGACCAAATTGACAGCGAAGCCAATGTAAGCCACACTCTCAGAACAATTACGTAAAGATTGCATCAAGAAGCTCGCGTTTTTACATATTTACTATAAGTTAATACATATTAGTCTAATAACTAAAAATAGTTTTACCAGTAATGAAAAAAAATTATTAATGTTTATTAAAGAAATAGTGACTCCATTCCTTTTGCAATGAAAACAGAAACATTTTAATATTAATTTATTTTTTTCTTCGAAATCTGCGATCAGTCCTTAAACTATAAACAGGTGCGTTGCTCGGAGAATATCTGCTTAGAGGATCCGGCCATTGCCACGTCTCCCTTCTGTATCAAAGGATATTATTCCTTTTCTGGATACATTTAAAAGTCTGGCAACGACGGATTCGGGTGAGTTTCGAGTCGTTATCGGTGCTTGCCTCTGCGAAGGGCGATTTCCTCAGCAACGATATATTAATTTTGAAATATTTTATTCGTAATAAAAATGGGTCGTTTAGAAGAAAAACTAAATATAAAAAACTAAAATATTCTTAAAAATTAAAGCAAAATATGCGATATTCGAACAGTGGCAGATTTACGAAGAAAAGCATCTCAATCTGATTTCTCTTGCATCAAAATTCTGGAAATTGTTTTGATAAAGATGCATTCGCAGTTTGCAAGTATTGTACGAACACTTTGAACAAGTTGACTTCTAGTAAAAATATACTTGCACCTTACGACATGCGTAAATGCTACGTGAAATGTCCTTACTGGTCATCAAGCCATTCAATCCGTACTGAGCGAAGAACTCCTCTTCGGTGTATGTGATGTCCTCCCACAGCTTGTCAAGGGTGACCGCTGAGAAGTTGAACCTGGTCCAGACCGAGGTGAAGCGGGGGTGAGCGTACAAACCGTACTCCTGAACATAATTAAACAGGGTGACTTGCAAATGAACGTATCTATGGATTTGGGATGAAGGGATTATTTTAATGATACTTTGTCAGAAGTCACAAAAGATGTTGATAATACATGTCTGTATATGAATTGAGAAAATAATTGAATGTGTAAACAATCTATATATCTCATTTATTAGCCCGCATAAGAAAAATGCATCAACATGTTATTGGTTAACATAATTACACACGTAAGTCTGTCACAAATATAAACCTCGAAAAGACTTTCCATCACGTACTTTGAATCACCGCACTTGGCGGACAGATTGGTGATTGCAGTAAGATATTGTTGATAAAAATACAGATGCACACCTTCTTATACTTTCCCATTATCGTTTTCTACCCTTTATCCGCCATTATGTATTTTATTTTAACTGCCTCCTGGACTAACATTATTGAGGTCTCGAGCTCGATTCCCAGGGTTCGGTTTGGTTGGTGGTAGACCATTTTATATGTCCGCTTGGCTTGCTACCGCCACGTTACCTAAGTCTGTCGACAACAGTGTTAATAGCACTGTTGTGTTCCGGTATGAAAGGTAACAGAGCCCTTCATTAGCTTGATACTTCTTGGTGCACACGTACTTATCAAGTGGACTTAGAAACGTAACGACGAACCATTCGCTTCGTCGCAGAATGCCCCTTTTTACCAATAAATGTCCTGGATTTAGATTAGGTAGATTTTTTCCAACAATACTGTCTCACCACTTACCAACATCTTGTCAAATTTGTATGGAGGCTCTCTACAAAACGTTATGCTCGGATACATTATAGTCTTGTTGAAATCAAAGTGCGTGTACGTTGTTATAGGTGCGTCTATCAGTTTCCGAATACACACTGTGATCTGCAGAAAAACATAAAAGTTGAGAGTGGTATCATTTGGGGAGTTATTGTCAGAAAATGTTATATGCGGTATCAACACAAGAGAGTATATTTTCCTTTACAATTTTAGTGCCGCATTTACGAGTATATGCCAAAAATTCACTTCCTCCTCTTCGAGAATCCAATACCGGAGTTCTAATGTTGTAAGTAGGTACTTACTTGTTGAACTACAACGGCTGTGCAGACAATAATTACGATTGTTTTTATTAGGTTTGGTCCCTTCAGGCATTTTACACATTGCTGCTTTATATTGGTCACAGGTTCTTCCACCTAAAATAAAATGAAGGCTACATTCACTACGACAAATATATTAAACTTCTTGGTCGCAAACTATTTTCTCTACGAACACACAATTATTGCCCTTCTATTTTAATGACTATCTATGTCACATTTTCCATTACAAGAGTACGTTCTAGAATCATCACAGCTATTCTAACTGGATACTGCACCTTTTAGAGATAGCCAAATAGTCTTACCTTCTCTTCTATTTTCACAGACATCTCCTGATAGTTTTCTGAACTAAATTGTTATCATCTTCATCGCGTCAAGTGAAACGTCCAATTTCCCTAGCAGTCTGATTATATGTGGCATAAGGACATACACATTAATGTCCAGTAACAATATTTATGGCTTTCATAACGTTTTACACCATGAAATATCCAAAGATTATGAATAGATAATACTTTATTAAATAGTGGTCCCAATGGTTTACCCTGGAGTGCCCCATTGAAAGTACAAAGTTTTTAGAATCCAACCGTCCGACGAAAAACCCTTATAAAATCACTCTGTTGTATGTATGTCTGTCCGTCCTTATGTCACAGCTGATTATGCTGGGAAAATGAATTCTATTTCAAGGGTATATCTGTACGTTTGTTTCCATATTTCGGGACCGTTGGCACAATTCCGACTCGCACTTGACCCTGTTTTCAATCAAAGTTACAGTTATCATAACATTTCACTACACTTTTGAGTAGGTAATGAAGATTAAGGCAGTTCAATGATGTCAAACGCTTATTTAAAAAACCTTTTGCTCAATTTCCCAACGTTATATTATAGCGATTGATTGCACGCCTCGTGAGCTTTCTGACGCGAATCAATAAAGCATGTAATTTCATTAACACTCGTGTTTGCGCAGAGCTTAGCATTTGAAGTGGTCGGTGATATCAAACACGCTACATTATTCATTATATAGCATATTCGCGGCACAATGACAACTCACAGGCAAATAGGAAATAATTTTTGAAAGTAACTTCGATTTATCTTTAAGCACTCATCAAAATAATTTTACGTAAATGTAAATAAAAGTAATCTTGTACGGCTAATGTACTCATCATAATCAGCCAGGAAACGTCCACTGCTGGACATAGGCCTCCTTCATGTGAATGATGAATGTAATCGATAGATTTCAAATGTAGACAATTTTCAAAGTAGCTTTTCATTGGGGTTCCGTACCCAAACGGTAAAAACGGGACCCTACTACGAGTACTAAGACTCCACTGTCCGTCAGTCTGTCTGTCCGTCTATCACCAGTCTGTATCTCATGAACCGTGATAGGCAGTTGAAATTTTCACAGATGATTTATTTTTGTTGCCGCTATAACAATAAATACTAACAAACAGGTTAAAATAAATATTTAAGGGGGCTGACATACAACATACATGCTTTTTTGCCGTTTCTATAGAGAATAGTACACGGAACCTTTCGTGCGCGAGTCCGACTCGCACTTGGCCTAATTTAAACTTTATTTGTTGCCTTGTGGTATTAAAAACCTGTTTTTTTTAAAATTAGGATACAAATATAATCAAAACTATTTTAATCACAATTGAGAATGCGGCTAACGTGCCGCGAGCAATTATACACAATTATTCTATTTTTTCATCATGATCCGGTGGAAAAATTCAGATTCTAAACATAGGCCTGGGCCATTGTACGTCACAGGGACCGGTGAATCACAGATCTTGGCTATATATTAAAGTATTGCTAATGCAATAAATACATATTATTCATCAGGTACAAAAGTCCACTACTGTACTGCACATTAGTCTGCCTCCCCATAGATGCCTCGCCACATCATTTTCATGAAAATTCTCTCATTGGATAAATTGGATGATCCTATTCTAAAGTCGGTAATATGTAGGCACTAATCATTTTTGCTCCACTCATACTGGCCGACTACATCGTCACTTCAATAGAAATGAGTAAAAATATTTTCAAATTTGAGACAGGAAATGTCAGTGAGCGCCATCTGTGATTTTACGTCTTAACGACTAACTTCCATCATGGTTTAAGTTCAGTTAATGATTTCTTTCGTGTGAGATATTGGTTCGGTAGATCGTCGATAGATGGATGGATAGATGGAGGTGACGCTGTGGTTGCTCAAATATAAATAGTCATAAAATAAGCTCATAGCGTTTAATTCCTAAATCGATAATATTTACAAGAGTGTATAAGCTAATCTTAAGGATAAATAATTATCACTTGTTTAAAGGCACAAACAAATTAACGTAAGTACATGACATACGAATCACAATAAATATATGGAACGGTAACGCGTATTCTTTTATTATTACGTGTATTGTCTGTCCTATGGTTTTTAAAATCACAGGAACTCACATTTAGATGAAGATAAATTTAGAAATATTTTTACACTTTCTCCTTGACGTAAAATGTATCAACTTTACACACCAGTTGTCTCTTCATCGATGTACACATATATATTAAATTCCCGCATTCACTAAAGCTGATTACTTGAGTAATGCAGCGAATAAACTCACTAACACTAAGGAAACAATAGAAATAGGTTGGAAATGTCCACTGCCACCGGTACCGGACTTGTTAATCTTTGAAACAATCTTATTTGTTACATTCTTCACTTTATTTACGAACTTGTCCAATATGTCTGATCTAGCAGTAATATCACAAGCTGTATGGCTGATAGCATCAACTACGGGAGCAGAAAAGACCCTAAAGTTGACCTCCTCAGGGTTTAATTTGTTGTACATCCAAATGGGCAGTCTGTTTGATAGTATCCAAAGATTCTGATTGTAGTCTACTTTAATGTCGGTAGGGTAAATCATTGTTTCGTCGTTCATGAAGATCCTTCCTTGATTCTTCATGTTGTATTCTTTGTTTGATGTTCTCCAACATGCAACTGCGTTGAGATTCACAAGAGAATAAAATAATACCCCCGTCGTGGGGTCCAGGAATGAGATACTGGACTGGGCATTAGGGCCTCGACTCCCCAACAGTTTGAACGCGTTGAAGTTGTCTTCTGCGAGGGTTTTGTTTCTTAAGTACTCTGTTGATATCTCGAATTCGTTGTAACTTGACATTGGATGGAAGTATAGAGTGCTGAAGTTGTCAGTGTTGGGAGCGGACAGACCCATACCGAAAATGGCGTCAGTCCAACTGAAGTTCAATCCTTTTACACTGTAGTCGCAAGCTAATGGATCCGGGTGGAAATAGTGGTGCGTGATCCTCCATGACTCGTTCTTATCCCAGGAATACACGACGATGGCAGCTTTTCCTACGTCTCCGGCATAAGCGAAAGTGTTGTCACAATCCATGTCTTCGACAGCAATGGTGGCGAAGCCTGAGTCTTGCATGACTTGATCATCAGGGAATATGTACTTTCTCAATAAATTATCTGTTTTTAAATCGTAGACTATCAAAGCTGGTGGATATTTAGTAACGTTGTTCTCAAGCTTTCCTATCCTGCCGCTGTCCAGGACCCAGAGACGTCCACAACGATCAGCTCGGATCCGGAGAGGAGCGATGATTTCTGGTCTTCCATCCACCATGGAATGAGCTGCCCAGCTCGGGTAAGGAATAAGTTTCGGTGATGTTGTTGTGTTATCTGAAAATAATAATATACATCATATAAATGTAAATTCTACATTTTTAAATCTAAATATTTAAATAGGTCATTGACTTGACACCACATGAGGCACACACATGACTCAGACACGTGACAAATAAATTCACTTCAGTTTGTGTAGCATTCATTAATGATGTCATTGTGGTGGTAAAATGAAAACAACGTCCCTCAACATTTGGCGTTGTTTTTTGAACTTCTACGTACGTATGTATATACTATATACATTACGTTTTTATTACGTCAGTTTTCAAACATTTTGTAACAAATCTCATATCCTATATTGGGCTGGTATCTATAAACTAATGAGGAAAATAAAGCAAGGAACGAAAAGAGAACCAAAAACTTTATTTGTAAGTTTGAAAAGTCTTCTCCGCTAAAAATGAGATCATATGCATCGATGTCGTTTTTAATTATTAAATTACTTCATAGACTATAATTACGCCATTACGCTTAAATCGTTCAGCCTAAAAACATCGCTTTAGAAATGTCAGAAGCTTTTACCAGTTTACCATAGTAGGTAGTATTTCACTTCACAACTACATTTACGAAGCTAAGAAAATATATGCTATGTAATCAGCTATTATGCCTTTGTAAAGTATATATGTTTACTTGTATATTTGAGTAGTTTGTCGTTTACTAGAATACTGTTTAATATTCTTTCTTACGCCGAACAAAACAAAATGACGCACCCGATTTCAATTTCTAATAAATTTTACGAGTCACTGCTGTTAGAATAAATAAAGAGTTGTTTTACTTTCGCTTTTCACTTGACTGTTGAAGTTGTAAATGACAGTTCTTGTTACTTGACTGTGTTTAAGAGAATTTCCACAAACTTAGTGATTTGGCAATTTTCTATTGCCCGCCTAGTTCCAAGCGGCAGTTCTAATGCTAGTGCCTCATTAAATTGGGTATGCCCAAAAATTATTCGCGTTTTTATTATAACATATTTTGGATGAAAACACAAATGTAAGAAAAACAATCTTTGAATATTTTATTTCTAAGATCACTAGATATAAGATTTATTCATTGGTTTTAGATCTACCTTGATCACGATTCACGTCACCGCGTGAACTTATGACGTCATAAGTCCATACACTATGAAGCAACCCACGTGTTAGATTAAAAATAATAAAAACCATGAAATGAATAATGTGTCCTTAGTATGTCAAGAAAAGTGTCAACTATCAATATTAATCATATTTTGCAAGTTTGAGTATTTAGAAATCTGTTTCAATACGAAATTTATGAATGTGGGGTCAAATGAATGTCCATTTGATTTTTTATTTTCATGCCTTATAAAAATATTTACATACCCAATTCTATTACACAGCATGAAAAGGTAGAATAACATTGTAACCGAGCCATATTGTTATCATGAGTCATATTTTTTCCCTCAATACCAAAGGTGTTTCTTATTAAGAGGGATATGAAGCAAAGTCTCTGTAGAATAGTAGGTATTTCAATATTTTATTGCTGTCGCGATTCGGTACGCACACATACAGCCTTTCACATGCTTTCACTCACACAAATAACGCTGCATTCACTCCCAACGCGGCCTCCCTCCCCCGCGCTGCGCATAGTCGCTACCCCTCGCCTCGTCAGTCATCGCTCTACGCTTGGCTAGAGTGTATTTTTCAAAATTATAATAAACTTGACGTGAGCGTGCGTCAACCCTTTTTTCACGTTTTGAGCAATTATTGGGCGCATATTGGTTTAGTCTCGACACACTGTGGTTGTATTTGATATAATTGACTAGTAAGTACCTATCACATATAAATATAACATAAATTATGACTTTGCCATTTTAGGGGTCTACAGTCAACAAGAAAACCTTTTAGTTTCGCCATATCCGAACGTTCGTCTTCCAACAATACTTTAGGTGACCTAGAGGTGTTTTAGTACTGTAGGGGCGCATACGTCACAGTATGCTGACTTGACGTTTTGGACTCGGGGCTCGCCAGTCGTTCCCCGCGCCCCTAGCCAACCACGCGCGCACAGCGCTATATTATTGCGTCATACATTATTCTCGTCTAATCTAAGACAAATGTGTAATATCTGAATAAATAACGTATTGTTTCGTGAACTGAGTATCGTGGTTTGTTTTGATCATCTCCTCTCAAAACACAGACTAATTTGTGCAGTTAAAGAACACGTGACAACTAAATAATCAGACTTTATAGTACATAGAGTGCTAGAGTCTAAGGACTAACAAGTTAAAGCGTTCAAAAAGAACTAGAAACCAACTTTAACTGTCGTATAAGTCTACTTTTATTAAGGATGTATATCGTTTTCTCATGGATTCCATTCTACAAACCGGACCAAATTGAAATGGGGACCACACGGGAAGCACCAGCTTTCAAATAAAAAAGAATCATCCAAATCGGTTCACCCAGTCAAGTCAAAAGTTCTGAGGTAACAAACATTTAACTAATACACACTTAACATTCCCTTTCTCAAAAACTACTGAACCGATTTTGATGAAACTTGCAGTCTTTCCTAAGTTTAATAATACAAACAAAAAAGGGATTATTTAAATCGAACTTGTAGTTCCGGATATATGCGAGGACAAACATACATACATACACTTTAGAAATTTGGCACACTTATTTAGAAGCTGATATAGACTAACATATATGAAAACTGGGCAGTTCTGGAAATATTACATACATACAGGTCGCATTGATAACCTCTTTTTTTGAAGTCGGTTAAAAAGCTGTAATTTCACGACACTTCACACAATGGAATAGACGAGTTAAAAATCCCGTTGTAAGTGTATGAGATGTATAACTGGGAAAAAATATTTCAATACAAATATAATATATATAATAAAATACTACTATATATTACAGGTTTTAGTACTACGAGTCTCTGATTTAAAAACGGTTGAAACAGCTTCCGAAGGACTAAAGTACCGTGTTACAACCATTTTCAATAGCACTGTTGTAACTCCGTTATTTTTAGGGTTCCGTACCTCAGAAGGGAAAAAAGGAACCCGTATACTCGTAGGATCACTTTGTTATCCGTCTGTCTGTCAAGATCCTTTTGCTCAGTAACGCGTACAGATATCAAGTTGAAATTGATATCGAATACTCAAGTCTGCTGTCCTTTACATCTGTGAAATAATGAAACTTATAGGTCAACACAATAAAAAGATATAGCTGTATTTTAGACCATTTCCGTACGAAATGCAATGGAACCAAAACCTATAGGGTATTTCCCGTTGACCTAATATCTTGAAATTTGGCAAGAAGAAAGGTTTTACAGCACAACCATAGGAATAAATCTGAATTTTTTAATTGTAGCACAGTAAAATTGATTTTTTAATGTTTACAAACTTAACTTCGTAATATGTAATTTAGCTTAGAATTTCATTTTCGGTAGAGCATTGTTGGGTGCATATTACCGTACCTATTATTTATGATTTTCAGTATGCCATTAATTCATATTCTGTACGGAATCCTCGGTGCACGAGTCCGACTTGCTCTTGACCGGTTTTTGAGTTGTTGGAGAGCCATTTCAAGCTCTTTCTGGCTGATCTCCGGGATATCTGTGTCGGGTCATATAGTCTCCGTAGCGATTTGTACATGCGATGTCCATATAACTTCTCGTTCTCTCTCAAGACTTTCAATAATAATAAATAACAAAAAATAATATAAAAAAGCTTTTAAAAAAGTTATAAATAAACGGATGTCCATGCAATAAATGTTATGTTTTTTCTGTGTTTTTTTTCTGTTTAGATATTTTACAGTGGTACGGAACCCTTTGTATGCGAGTCCGACTCGAACTTTAACATTAAAAAAATATTTGAAACATAAGTCACTTATTCATAAATCATATTTAATTATTTACACGTAACAAAACGTAACAACAACTAAGAATTTCAGGGAAAATGTTCTGTTCTAGAGATAAAATAAATTTCCTTAGAATTATTTGTCTTTATATTTGTTTATTTAGATCAATCTAAACATTAAAACTAACAGGTAAAACCATTATAGCTCGAGAAAGGGTATCTATCGATATATTTTTCCCACCACTATTAGTCGAAAAAATCGATAAAGCTTATTGACATCACTAATGCATGCTTACTTTATTTTTATACATATAATACACAGTATATAGTTGTGATATAGTGTACCCTGCCTCCCGAACCGAACTGTGCGAGAAGGACAGTTGAAGCTTTTTTTGGTATTTGCCTAGTTTTGCCGTGAAATTAAGGGTTTGGGATATAGCTGTTTTCTCAACGAAACGTTAGCCAAATTCAATCATTTTGATCTTATTCTCTTTATCAAAGAATAATCTAGGCCCGTTGGTTTTGCTTTTTCTGAAAATGTTACGTTTACTCTAAATAATGAGTACCATAAGTTGAAAGTAATTCTCATCAACGTGAATCTCCGGTGAATTTACTATCATTATAAATTCGAAAGTACTTGACACTCTGTATCTCTTTTTTTGGTTAGTCATGACCCGAGCCGATCTTGATGAAACTTGATGAGAGTGACATAGACTGCTTTTTATCCCGGTAACGGCTTCCCGTGGTATACTTTTTGAAGTCAGCTCAGACGAAAGTGCGGGCAATAAGCTTGTACTTTCATATTCATTAGGCACGTGAAATCGATCGGATCTGAGCAAAAATTCGGTGAAAACTATGGTGGCGAAACTGACTTTCTAGATCAGGGAATGGTTATCAGTTACCTGTGTAACATCAACGTTATTCCGATATCCAAACCACCTGCAAAGCGTGGTTATTCAGGCAACTTATGCGGCGGATGACAGCATATTTCATTGATTAGTTTTAAAATGAAAAAATTAATGAATATAAATGCCTATTATTGGTAAGGTTCTGTTGCTGAATTTGAATCTAATTTTAGGGTGAGTTGTAATTTGTCGCGTGAATAAAGAATGACGTATTTTAACTATGGGATACGAGACATAACAAATTGAAAATTAAAATCCGACTGATGTTTATGACTTTCAAACTGGCAACGTTTGATTGCAATTTCATTTTACGATTTCCTCGTTCTGTACTCGTTCATTTTCACACGTGCCCTTGGTAATTATTTTGAAAGTAAATAAAATAATTTGTAAAGCAATATGCTCTATTGCACACCTCGAAATTGTTTGTCTAGTGGTGTGTCGGTTTGTTCCTGTTTCACGCGGTAACGTATACTGTGACGTAGCGGCGGATGGATGTGACATTTTACACAGCTATACTCGTAGTTTATTTATGATCTAAAAGTGTCATAGGTTACATTTTTATGTAAGTAGAGTGTTCTCGTGTAATTGTTTCTGAAATCGCGGAAAAAGCTGTCACCTACAATGTTACAATGAATGTGAAATGTAATTTTAAATGTCTTTGTCTATGACTTTTTACTGACGTCAAAAACGTAGGAGAGTCTCAATTCGTATGTTTTTGTGTGTGTATGGCATGTTACTCGATTTTGCCGATTCCTTTTTTATATGTATCTCGAGCGTGATCCCATTTAAATTCAAAAGAAATTTCTCTTACGATGGAAAATTAGGGTTTGAATGCCGTGTATTAAAATTAAAGCACATTAATTGATTATATTAAACCCTCACCTTTCATATTGATATATGTCAAACTGGCCGGCACTCCGGACTTCCACCTCGAGATGGTCATAAACAATCTGTCTTCATATATCTCCAGGCCCATCGGGATATTGTTTTCAGGTATGAAACTCTTTGAGTCCAACGCTTGCTGTCGTGCTTCAGGGGAGGGGTATTGGATGTCGAGTTGCTTCCACTCGTAGATGACGTGCAGCTGGTCCATGCAGCTAGTGATGTACACCAGCTGGAGGACGATGAGGGTTTTGAGGCCCCCCATTGTGGACACCTGGAATTAGAGAATAGAATTTTTGAATTACCGAGTTTATGTTTGAATTTCTCGCTCAGCGAACGGTAACTCTAGTATAGTCGACGTTTTGGTACGGCACTAGGTCAGCGAGGATTGGACTGATATTTTCCCGTAAGATACACTTAAAAAAAGATAAAAGTAGCCTAAGTATTTTCTTTTCCATGTCTCATTGGCATTCCAAGAGTCAACAGACCAACTACTTTCGCATTTGTTATACGTATTGTGAAAGTAATTAGACGGGAATTCTTTTTCTGTTTTTGGCTTATCAAAACGCTAACAGGCGATTTAAATAACAATGTCATACAACGCGATGTTTTTGGTTTTATTGTTTAACGTTGGCCTTGTTTTGTTTTCTTCGTATCAATGCTTTGTTTGACATTATTTTACATATTATGCATATTCTGCAGTTGTTGTTTTCAATTATTCTACCCTGGGAGTTTCTGAGGTATTACTTGGGTATTAAGTGCTCAACAAACCTTTTATTTTATTTTTAAATATGTCAACATTTGACCTCGTTCTCGACTATATAAGTGACCATGTAGATTGCGTCAAGCAGGCTAATCTAACAGACTTCGATTGTCTACCGGCGGAATCCACCGTAAAAAATTTCCCACCCATTATATTCTCCGCGGATTCATACTAATTTGTACTAAGGCGCGAACCAGGTTGATGGGCGGGGCAAAAATTTGTAAATATCAAATAGTTATAGTTCCTGTATCCACAATCTGGCTCCATCATCAGATAATCTCCATTAATCTTAATGTGTTGGACTCGTCAAACCAAACCAAATGATCCCAATTTCGAGGTGCTTCCCTTGAAAAATGCCTCTAATTCCTCAATTGCCTCTAGACCCTTATTTTTATTTTATTTTTTATATTTTTTTTCGGAAGACCAACAGCCAAAATAACAGTATAACACAATAAATAGTTTACAGAAAGCCAATTACAGGTCCTCACTATTAAACAATTGAAAATTTCAAAGAAAAGCGAAGCACTTACTTAACAGAAGGTTAAACTTGAGTAAATAACGTATACAGTTTTATTTTTCTAACTTGTCGCCAATTGTAGCACTAGTAATGTGTTAAACTCGTCAAACCAAATGAAATAAGCTCAATGAGGGGTTTACTAATATACCTATTAAATTAAATACCTATTAAGTTAAAGTAAAGTATTTTTAGTAGAAGTAATTTTGGTAAACAAAAATTAACTGATTCAACCATCAAGGCGCGGTGCAAGTCTCTACAGCCAATACTACGAGAATTAGGTCAAGTGACAACTTAGTACAAATACAATTCCAATGTTGATATCATTATTATTAACTATGAGTTATATATTTATTCTGTATCATTTTTTGTATCAACCTTGAAAAAATATATACTAAACAAGCTTTTGACTGTGTCTTCACTTGCGTGGAGGAGGATATGAGGAGAATATTTTTCAGAACGTAAAAATGACTGTCATGTGGATGTCAACGATCGGCTCAGTTCCACATGTAAGTCGATGATGTAGGCGTACTACGCACGTAACTCGCATTTCGTGAGTTTTAACCTCTAACGAAACGATCAAGGTCGTCCACTGATTGATCTTATTACAAGTGCAACCAATACAAGGTATAACCAGTTCCATTGACATTTTCGATCCCCAATTTATTTTTGGACAAAAAGCCGCTGCCGAAAATAAATTGGTTTTGTTTCATTTCCTTGTGCATATACAATGATGACGCCATCACAGTTGTTGCTTTCAATTAATTCGATTGCTCTCGATTGAAAACAATTGCTGATTTAGAAAGTTCGAATCATCTTGATTGTAAGTTGATGGGAAAAGAAAATGAAGAGGTATGGGAGCCGTACGGGAGGGTGTGTTTACGGAACGTCACACGACGCATAACTTCAGTCCGGTGTCGTTTGACGTTCCGTAAACACACGCTCCCGTACCGCTTCTATACTTTAGGAACAGGCTGAGTTATGTGCGAGACCTGTAATAAATAACCGAACGAAAAAAAGAGTTCGAAAGAGTTTCCGGTCTATCTATAAGCTAAGGTTGAAGATGACCAAAAAGCTTACTTATAAATACCGAAAAGAAAAAGGCATTGCAATAATGCCTTCAGTTTTCCCACGCGACCGCTTCAACTCATTCTACAGTGTCGTCATCATAATAACAATTCTGATTCGCAAATAACCATTGATTGTGAAACAAAGGACTTCCATTTCCGTATAACATTCACTTGAGCGCGTTAATTTCCACTGCTGGTTTTTACTTGACCAATGTGAGAATCGCAATATTAAGAACGTATTTATCATCAAGAGGAACACAAATATCAACCTTGTACAGTTATGTTGTTTAAATTGCATTAAATATCCTACATCACACCATTTTTCTTGAAATTCCATCATTGTTTTGGCATCCATTCGTCTTATATTAGGACTCCGTACCTCACAAAGAACCCTTTTATGAATACTTTGTTATCTGTCTATCTGTCTGTTTTTATCAGGAAAGCGCGGAGATAATTATAACACACTAAAAATCTTTTTTTATGTTTACAGACTTAACTTTGTAGTTGAAAGCCAAACATCGGGTATGTAATTTAACTGCAAAATAAAGTTGAGTTTTCGATTATAATTATCTATAGAGCATTGTTGGGTACATATTACCGTACCTATTATTTATTATTTTCAGTATGTTAACTATTCATATTCTGTACGAACCCTCGGTGCGCGAGTCTGACTCGCACTTGACGGTCTTTTATTTTTTTCTAAAATATCGACTCACAAGGGCCAATTAAAATTTTATTTTATGTATAGATAGATACATTGCTTGTCTTTGATATTTGTCATTTTCAGTAAGACATTGTTGCGAAATATTGATACATTTAAAGGTATCATTTATATTTTATTTGTATATGTAAAAACATTTGATCCTCACAATCCCGAATTCTACTCGCCCGTGAATGACGACTACTGGGACTGTTCAATTTGAAACATATAATTGTAATTTTCAATAATTAGTTCGAACTAATATTATAATTCATTCTTTATGTAAAATTGTACAAGTATTTAGGTCTGCTTTGATAGCTCCAGTTTATTTTGAAAACTCCAATGTGAATACCGGCAGTGATCTCTCTTTAGGGATAGACATATCAAATTGTACATTAATTTCATCATTATCATCAACAGTCTCTTACTGAGAGTGGCCTGTTCAATACATGCAGGTTTCCTCACGATGTTTTCCTTCACCGTAGCAATCGAATAATGTACTTGAATTGAAAAACAACTCATAGGTACACGGCTGGAGTCGACCCAGAACTCTCAGATTGAGACTCCGCGCCTTATCCACTACGCCCCTATTTATGTCTATACATGTGCAATGAACAATAATAATCATCAGTTCAGACTAATAATAAATGAGCAAGTAGCTCCCGTCTTTCTGTCTGTCCGTATTTCGGATTGTTAATCGAATTTTCACAGCTAAAAGGCTCAACCGATTTAGATGTTATATAACAAGTACGCTACACATGTAACTTATAGCATTTAATTATTATTGTATTCAAGGGTGCAATTCACTATGCACAAATTCTTACAACCTCAAGGCCCAAGGATGTCTGTGCTGACGATATCTCTAGCTTCCTAAGCAACCGAAGATCAAGATCGAAAGACATCAGCGAAGACCGACGGAGTGATCCGTGAAGTTGTAAATCCTTAGTGAATTGCACCTCTGATAAAATATGTAACCATAAGAACCACCCGTGAAAAAACGGCGCGTCAACTAAATATTATCTCGACAAAAGATCAATGCGTGTTTTAAAAATTAGTCATTCCCACTAGCGACCTCTACTCATACATGACGACAATTACATAACAATTCACTTTCGCCTGTTGTACGAGTTACATTGCGGCACCTGTGCAGTGCCTCCGCCCACTTCGACCCAACGGTCACAACATGAATCTAAGGTCACAGAGCTGACGGGCATTGAGGGAGTACACAATGAAAATTAACATATTGTATGAAAACAAGCTTGCCTAATTCTTTGTTGCTACTATTATGTCACCACAGCGGTGATAGCTCAGTTGGGCAGAGCATGTACCCACCTCATGGCTCGAGGATGTCTTTGCTGACGCCATTCAATATTAATTCTTGTTGCCTAGGAACTAGAGATATCCGCAGCCAAAGTTAGCGAATTGTACTCCAGAGCGTCAGCCTTCAGGGAGTGATCCTGGCTCGTACCAGTGAGTTCTCAGAGTGAGGAAGCCTGTACACTTCTGAGAAGAAATCCAATGGTGTGTGTTAAGCCCACCTCACCGCGCTGAACCCGTGTCCTAGGATGGTGATCGTAGGAGTTGATGTCAGCTCCCTGCACGTGTACCATGGGTGCAGCTGAGTGAGCATCAGCCTTTGGCAAACAAAAGCTACCGTACTGTCGCTTGCGACCTCACAACACAAATAAATTTTACGAGAGCAATTTTAATAGCGGTAGTTAACCGAGCATCAGGCATGATACTATAGGCACTAACAAGCCACGAATATATCTACTGCCACACGACCACCCGGGGTGGTTTTACTATGTCAGAAACCCCGTCTGAAAAGAAATATAAGGTGCATTTGACGAGTAGCTATAAGAGTTTTTTATAATTTAAATGTATTTCTGATGCTTCTGTAGCCCTTTTAAGTATTCTTTACCCAAACACAACCTGCGTTTTATAACTTTCTGAGGCACCACCGTGAAATACCAGCTTGATAATATGATCAGATCACCCCAATGACTTCCCATGCGTAGTATAGGGGAAATTCCCGGAGATGGGCAGTAACATATACCTGCCAATGATACAAAAAAATTGCTGCGATCAGAAATATAGTATACGCCAAGTGTGGTGATTTTGTCAAATCGCCACGTAGTTAGGCCGTTAGTAGTGTCGTGTTGATATACGAATGATGCTCATGTTCGACAATGTGTAATGATGATGACTATGACACGATTACGCATTTAGTACTTACAATTTGACATACGTATATGTAGGGGAAGGTCGGTAGTTGATGGTATTTAGCTATCAAGCAATAAAAATGAAATATTACTCCTACTTTTTGATACGGCTAGCTGAGTAGGTCAAATGGTGTATTCAAGGGTAAGCACTAACTGGCACCTTCTATCTATACCAATGTATTTCATCTGGCACATAATAGAGTACTACGTGCTCTACCTCCCACCGATCTGCGATATCTGTCACCTCTCCCCGCAAGAAAGTGACCCGCTCAAGAATTGGTACTATAGCACGCGCGAATTCACTCACACATGCGTGTGTTGTGTATACAAGCGTCATCATTTCGATGTATGGGAATCATATGGGAATAAGAACCGATATCAAGCAATTTTTACAAGTGTCCGGCCTGTGCATCAGTTTAGGTCGTGACACAAATAAATATTGTACCCGTGGCCTGTGGCAACGAAAGAACGAAGGAAACACCGCTTGGCCACGATCTGACGAGATGGTAAGTGGCGATGTTGCCGAAGTGTATGTGATTCACATCGAACGGTCACAACGCGAACCTAAGGTCACATAGCTGGCACGCGGTGTTGCGCGAGCGCAGAGGCTTCGACCGCGCCCGAGGCCGGCGCATAGCCTCGGAAGCAGGAAGTTTCACTGATACATTTCTTATCTTAAATTTGAATTTTTAATTACGAAATGTAGGTTAAGTGTTTTTGGTTCTTTTCAGAACTGATTACTTGGGGAATTGTCGCTTCCTGTATATGCTATTTTGCTAGTAAAAACTTACAATGACATAATTTAATTTTTTTAACACATGTATTCCGATGTGATCCGACCGACGAAAGTCACTCTTAAAAATGTAGCAATAATAAAAACAACTATTCTACGTAGAGCGCGGCATATACTTTGTTTGCACATTTACGGTTTAATAGTTGTTAAAAATATGTATTTAAATAATTCTGGTCTTTCAACGTAAGGTCTACGAGTAAATATCTATTGTTTGTAAAGTAATCGACACTCTTATCTACTCTCCGATATTGATTTAACAAACATTAAAATATTTAACGTTTAGAAAGCAATGTTACGTTCCAAGTACAATAACCTAAAAAACGTCGCGTAGACTGCCCGGCTGCTAGCAGCATTATGATATAATTTAAGTAAATAAATCTTACGAGAAGCCCTTCACATAACAATTAATTTCCTGGTGTGTCGTATCGAATCAAAACAACTTTTATTACATTTTATCGGCGTACGCGCATTCAACTCAACCTCACTCAACACTTGCCGCAAGATATGTTTAACACTAGGAAAATATACTAGATGGAGCGTTTGGTCTTAGTGGTTTGGTGTATAGCTTCTAACTATATAATACTGTGCGTATGGCAGGAGTGGATGATGGTAGTTTATTTTATTATTTTGAGAAACTTAGATGAATTAGAGATGTCGATATGTCGACCAATACCAAATTCAAACCGTACTTTGAGCAAAAAAATTGCTTAGCCAAACATCACTTTAAAACTGCAAGTTCACAACGAGGTAAATCGAAATACATTTTAGCTGTGTTTTGACTCTGAAAAGTTTCGAAATATTTAAACAAATTTCTTTATTTTAATAGCTAGAGTAGCCAAGTCGTTGAGTCATTGCTTTCTAGACACAACTAAAACATATTATAGCTCTGTAACAAATTAATCGCATGCTCCGTCTTCTCTAAAATCTTAAACGTCAACGATCGAGACGAATCGTCCAGCGACATATTTCAGCGCCATCAACTTCCTTATTTCCTTACCCGTAAAGGTAATTAAAGAACAATAGGTCGGAGAACACAGACCTACCGTGCGCATACATAAAATACTTACATTATAAAATGACTATAAATGAGTGTTATGTTTTATTACAGTACAGTATAACAAAAGAACTTCTAAGAATTTTAATTAGTAACTTCTCGCATGCAACTTCGTCCATATTGATTATTTGATGATGAAGTCCGCACCCTACTCACTCACTCACTCTCATACTCACGCAGTAAACTCAAGCCAAGCGCTTCCTAACTATTTTAAATATCTAAAAAGATGAAACGAAATTAATAATATTCAGACATGTAAAAACTGTTATTTCTACGAATATACGTACTAAAATACGTACGCGTGTGTTTATTTCACGCTTTATATTATGTCCTAAATAAACAATAACATCATTTCACTTGTCTAGAATCTATTTTACCTAGTTTCAAAGCTAAATCATGCCTATGAATTGTCTTCCTAAATACAGTCCATGCAAATTAATAATTTGCTGGTAGCTCGTCCTTTTTTACCTACCGACCGTTCCTCATAAGACCTAGCAGTTATATCAAACCTGTATGTAGCTAGGGGACTTTAGTAGATGGACAGTTTGCAAATAAAAACGTCACTTGCGCTCCTTGAGCAAACTTAGAATTATTTCCAACGCACGTCGCAGATAGATTAGATTAGATTAGATTAGATTATTTATTTCATTGTACCAATGTCAAGATTACAAAAAAATATATATAAAAATGTCAGAGTGTACAATGATCGTCAAAAATATTTAAAATGTCAAAAATTATATAAAATAAATGTCAAACAGTAAATTTAATGTCAAAAGAAATAATAAAATAAATCTATAATATTATAGATACTCAAAATTTATCCAGTATAAAATCTTTTACATTGTAGTATTCTTTATCCAACAAAAGGTTTTTTAGTCGTCGATAAAACGTTTCGTCATTTGTTTCACCTTTTAGATCGCTGGGTAGACGCTCGTAATACGTGGGTCCGATCACTCGCGGGTTTTTAGTGGCGAGATTTGTGCGCCGCGGTACCACCGCTAGCCGGCCCGCGCTACGCAGCTCTCGACCACCCCCCGCCCCGCCACCCGTGCGACGGGCAAATGACGTTTGGTTGCGTCGGACGTAAGAGATTACCTCGAACAAATATAGGGACGACAATGTCATAATATGGTGGGTCGAGAAGAGTGTGCGACATGACTCTCTAGGTTTTAATCCTATCAATGTTCTGAGCGCACGCTTTTGAAGGACGAAAACGCGACCGGAATCCGTCGAATTACCCCATAACATGACTCCATATGAGAGTAGGGATTGAAAGTAGGCAAAATATGTTTGCCTCAGCACAGCACTAGACACTAACGGGCGTAATTTTCTAAGAGCATAGGCTGCACTTCCAAGCTTTTCACACAGTGATTGAATATGTAACTTCCAGCTCACATTTGAGTCGAGAGTGAATCCCAAGAACTTGCACTCGTGACAAAATGGAACCGGAGAATCAATGCTCAGTGGTTTCTCGATGGGGCGGCCGGAGAAGAGCATTACATTTGACTTGGTTGCGTTCAGTACTAGGCCGTTTGATGAAAACCAATCGCACAGTTGTTCATAAGTTCTTCTTATTTTTATATTGAGCTGCTCATATGTTTTAGCACTTAATATGACTGTGGTATCGTCTGCAAACAATACCACCAATCCGTCTGTGATGAACCGGGGGAGATCGTTTATGAAGGTCAAGAACAGGGTGTTCCCTAAGGCAGACCCTTGAGGAATGCCAACCTGGACTTCACCTGCTTGTGACCTGTACTTTTTCCCGTCAGAAACGATCTCCACGGTCTGTTTTCGGTTCGTCATAAATGAGTTCAGTAGTTGATGAGCTTTACCCTTTATTCCGTAGAAACTCAACTTATCTAAGAGTATCTTGTTTTCGATAACATCAAACGCTTTCGTTAAGTCACAAAATATCCCGGCAGTCTTATATTTGTCATCTACACTGGTGATAATGGAATCTATTATTTGGTGCGCTGCTGCTGTGGTGGATTTATGTTTCCTATATGCGTATTGTCTGTCCGTTAGTAAGTCGTTGGATTCTAAGTGTTCCATTAGACTGGTCGACACCACAGATTCAATTATTTTTGAAATATTTGGAACGATCGTAATGGGCCGGTGACTGTCCACTTGTGACTTATCGCCTTTTCCTTTATATACTGGACACACCCGAGTGCTTTTTAAGGCATCTGGGTATAGTCCAGTAGCAAACATGTCGTTGATCAGTATTACTAGTACGTCTGCTATAGCGGGCCATACGGACAGCAGTATGTTCACTGAGATGTCGTAGACGTCTAAAGTACTGGCTGTGTGAAGCATGCGTTTTAAAACTTTACTTATAGTGTCGCGTGTGACGCTCGGCAAAATGAAGTCTGGTGGGTCTATGCCAGGCGAGTTTTTAATGAGGTACTGGATAGCTTTCTCTTTATTACTTTGCAATGGTAAATGTTTAGTTGCTGTGAGGAAATGTGTATTGAATCTATCCGGTATATTTTTCGCATTTACTAAGGAACCTTTTTCTAACAAGCACATGTTTTGGGAACGACTTTTCGCAGATATTTCGTCATTTACTATACGCCACATTTCTCTGGAAAAGTTTTTCGCGGATTTAAGCTTTTCGTCTGTGTACTTACGGCGATCGCGTAAGCTTATAGACTTTATTAATTCCGAGTAATATTTGACACAGTCGTTTATGATTACATCATTTGGATATTGATGTTTCATTTCGCAAAATCGATCGAATTTATGAATATAGTTAGCTAGTTCATCACTTAGCCAAGGAGTGTTATTTTTCTTTTTTAATAACAACTTTTTAATGGGGAAATGAATATCTAAATAATACGTCAATACTCTAATTAGAGTGCTAAATTTGTCATTTATGTCAACGTCGTCTTTATATACAAAACTCCAATTATATTTTGTTATGTCAATATAAAATGCGTGTATGGAATCCTCGTTAAAAATCCGTCGCTCGACGAACCTATTTACTGATCTGCCAGCATGTGAGGAGTTAATAAGGAACATTTGTGCGTTGTGATCACTTATCGGCGTGCGGCGTATCGATAGAGGTCAGTGTGTGCAAGCGCGGATCCAGCCCTCAAAAAAGGTTGTGGTCACAGCTACTAGAAAATCGGCTAAGTACGAGTCGGAGCATGAACATGCTCATTAACAATCATGCAAGTCGTTTATGAACTTTTGAATTAGATTATTTCCTTTTTTCTGAGCATGATGCTCAGAGTATCAGGACTTTGGCCTTAGGAATGGATATAAACTTAGGAGGAAGTCGGACCCGATTTCTTCAAATTAAATAGTCAGTTTCGATCCAAACCTATTTCAATCAATATCTTATATTTTTTTTTCTTTTTTTCTAGTAGCCTGTAAGCCAATATCGGGTCACTAGACTGGGTAAATAGTTGTATCAGAAGTAATGTAAGTGAGATCAGCAAGTGAAATCCACCAGGCGAGATTTTGATTATTTTTTACATTTTCTACGAATATCAAATTAAATTAAATGCTGGGTACATTTTACATTAAATAACTTTATTTAGGTAGTTACTAAAACGATCTACGTAAAAAATCAGCTGTTCCATACGTTTCGGCGATGTAGGTATTGAAGTTTTGTTTGGATATTTTCAAGTACCTAGGGTTTGCCGGATTGGTTTTGTAACAACGTATATAATATATTAGAATTTAGATGCATAGCTGCAAAAGTAGATGTAGGAATTAATTTAATAGATAGATACTTAGTTATCTTTTAGTAAACGCTAAAAAAACCTCCCCAACCAAGAAAACAAACTTTTTCGTACCCACAGCCAGCCACACACAAAAAATCAATATACAATGCAATAAATTACATTCTTTGTTACTTCTTTTTACTATAAAACAAAGTTACAAATAATGAAACATAGCGTAAGGCTTTGCAGTAGAATAGAAATCGTGGCAAAACCAAGAGTGCACACCCCTATGGCCGTTATTTCTACTACGGAATTTTCAACGAATAGAAACATTATGGGATAACAGGATCATTAGTCGAAAAATTAACATATGTAGCAACCATAGAAATGTGTCTCTTCAGTCTTGTTACGATTTGTAATTTATCCAATTTCATATTCATATATATGACACTTTCTTTTAATAACATTACACTTGAAACTGCTTTAAATTTATAAGATAAGCGATTTTTATTTCTTAGTATAATCACTCACAAATAAAGATTATAACAATGATTTATCATATGATAATGCGTTATCACCTTTTTCTCTAACAAACTTTTATATCATTACATTAGAAAATAACCTAACCAAATTAAAACAAATTCCGAGTAGATATTATGAAGCGTCAATCTTTAATTGACATAAGCAATCTCAGGGAATTGACTGTCACATTTTTCGATTATTTCATTGATTAATAAAACTTCATAACAAATATCGTTAGATCACAATTTATAATAATTTTAAAATACAGTTTTTGGGTTATGTTATTATTGAATTGACGTTTTTAACGGCTGTCGGTAAATATTACAATGATTTACATTCGAACTGATAGAGGGCAGCAGTGCAAGATTCCACGCCTAATATATATATTTATGGACGTTTAGATGATTCCATGTAAAAAAGTTGTCAATTTCGTCTAAAAATTAAATAATTACATTGAAACGAGTGAAGTAGTGATATCCATCTTCGAACTTAGCCGAGAAATATGGATTGTGAATATTTTGGATACACGATCAAGTTGATAAACCCTCAACTTCGTTCATAAATCGCGTTACAAGCAAGTGAAGATTTTCGATTAGCCCTTTTTTTAATTTAATTAATTGTTTTCTAAGGGATAACCGGTCGAAAAAAATTAATTCACAGTGAAATTGGAAAGCCACACCCTTCCCATTAACAAAGATGTATGGATATTAACATTTTAAGGTGACAGAATGACAGAAAAAAAATCTTTTTTGTTGTCAAAACTGCTCTGGAAAATATTCTGATAATAAGGCACACCCCGCGGGGTGTGCAATAATTTCATTAAAATAACTTACCATGATACAACAATATATATTATGTTCAAAAAATAATCAAAGTAATTTACTCTTTATAAGTAATCTTTTTTAGGTTATGCTAGGTTGCTTACGTTTCACAGCACAAACAAAAGTAGGTACTAAGTAAAGTCGGCCAGCGCCAGTTAAGTAGCGCCACGCACCCCTTGCTACGCGGCTCGGAAGTTTTGGCGGCACGGCAATAAGTTGTCAAAAATGTGACATAAGCCATAACATGTCAGCGTATCGTCTATGGCTCTTTGCTGCGTTCCGAATCACGCACGTATCATGATTGATTGTGTTTTTAAAATTTTAATAAGGCATATCGTTTATTATCATCAGTCTATCGATATCAATAGTCCATAAAAGTTTGACGTTACAAGTCTATTAAGGTTGTGGGCATGCCCATCGTGCCCACAACGGTGGATCCGCCCTTGAGTGTGTGATTCAGAGCGACAAACCGATATAAAATTGATCGCATCGCCAATTGTCAATATAAATCAATTTTGTGAAACTCCGCCATTGTAATAACAAACAAAAGAATAACATACGACAGTCCTTGTACATACGATAAGTAATTAAATGAACGAGGTCGTCATTAAAGAGCCTTCGAGTCATTATGATATCATGCTAATTTATTGGGTTAAATGACAATTAATCGCGTCGTGATTACTTCTCATTACAAGCTATTTAATTGGAGAATCTTTGTCAAGGATCGTTTCGGCTATTAACAAGTTTTATTAATGCTTAGTATCAACCTTTAGTATATAAAGGAGGATGCGCGGGGATAATTATACACTGACACAGCGGTTAACAAAGATTTAAGTCCTCGAAACACTCAATTTGTTATAATGTAAGAAACCCCTCACATAAATGTCATCCCATAACTTCAATTGTTTAATGACCAATGAAACCTATTCGCGGAACCCTTAGGACTTTTCTACGGAATCCGTTCTTTTGAGAACCCAGAGCTCTCTAATATGTTCTAGGAGTTGAGTATCTTTGCAATTTTAGTGAACTGCACTGACAGATATGTTGGCTCTGAAAGCGTAATTTCATTGTCCATTCATAGTACGGACATGTGTGTGGTACTAGATTATGAATAAGATCATCCCATGCCTTCTGAGGGGTATCGTAATATCCATCTAATTCAGGAGACAGGGTCAAATAATGTTTAACAATACAGGGGTACCGACGAATCGCTTTGCGATGCGATGCAATAAAAAGGTTTCCACAGTTCTGCAGCCCTATATGCAGCCTGTTTTTCTATCACGTAGCTCTATTTCTTCTAACCCAGCCTCCAACAGGGTGAAGACCGGGTATTGCTAATCAAATGATTTTTCTCATAGTTAACTTTTACGAACCCTATACGGTACCCTATTCTAAAGCCTAAACCACAAGGCTAATTAAATGATCTAGGTCCAATGCATAATAACAAAGTGAGCTTAGTCTTTTTAGTTTCCAAGCAAACTCGTATAATGATGTAATTCCAATTAAGTCAACCAGATATATTAGCAATGCAAATTGAATGTAAGACTTGAGCCTAATGCCAACTAAGACATACACTAGCACCTGTGCGGTCACAATTTACATAGGGAAAACATTTTCTTCGAAAAGAAAACGCAGCAGGATTTCATTTTCACGGGAAGTGTACATGTGCGTGCCGCTAAAATTCAGAAATGAGTCCCGGTGAGATCAAGGGAGTTAGATAGTGTGGTAGCTCTACATGTCCCGTCAATGAAGAAGGATCCCGTTTTTACCTGAAGGGCGTGCATTTGAAGATATAAGGGCTGGAATTTTCGACCCCTAAAAATTTCTAGAACAGTCCAAAACACTTGAGAGCATTCCACACCATTCCAATTCCAATTGTTGATAAGTAAGATTGCTTAAACAATTTGTTTGCAGACAGTTTTATAACTTGAAGTTAAGTAAAGTTATCTTCACCAAATAAGCACCCAAACCTATAAATAACCGAAAACCGCGAACGATAAATACGCAAGAACGTAGTATGTTAGTACCTTTATATGTAACTGACTCCAAAAAAGGTCTGCAATAATTGGAACCATAACGTCGTGTCACGGATTTCGCCCTCGAAAGAAGCAGTATATCTCTTAATTCAAGGTTGAATTGTAATTCCAAATGAGTTGAACCTGTTAATTAAATGACGTTATGAATGATCGATTCGCTTTGGCAAATCGAAGGCTTCTGTGAGGTCAACGTTGTTTGAACATTCAAGTAAACATGCTTAATTAAGGGAATGGATTAAGAATACTTGAACATACACATATTTTCAAGAAACAAATAAGATATTGAGAAAGTTTTTAGACAGTTAATTTGCTACTGATATTGATACGATCAGATCTAAAGCAAATAAACATTTTAAAAATTAAACAGCTGTAGCACAGAACAAACACGTCTGTTAATTCCTATATAGAAAGGAAACTAACGAAAAATATTATATGCAAGAAATTTCCATCGTCAGAATGAAATATATTTATTTTTACAGTTTATCCTCGAGTTTTTTAAACAATTTCCCGATTAGCGTCGAGTGGCGCGAATCCGCGTCTGCGAGGCGGAGATTGGAGTAAAACGAAGAAAAAAATGTGATGCGTACAAGGTTATTAGGTGTTATATATGTATAGGGACCCAGGCGTTGACTGAAATAATAATAATGTGGTATGGAATTTGTCCATTAACCAAGACAGTAAAATTTATTTAAAAA
The DNA here is from genome assembly GCA_910589575.2 of Carcina quercana. Classification (NCBI taxonomy): domain Eukaryota; kingdom Metazoa; phylum Arthropoda; class Insecta; order Lepidoptera; family Depressariidae; genus Carcina; species Carcina quercana. Next base: position 9,602,235 of record OU342439.1, read on the forward strand.
AAAAAAACATTCTTAATTTGTTAATTAATCATACTCTGCACTGAAATTTTTTAGCCAACCCATTTGCAATTTATTTATTGACATATTAAATTTGATATAAAATACTTTTCATACATTAACCAGATCGGAGAAGGTCGTTGTATGGCGGGATCCTACAGTAATAGGCATCCTAAGGTAAGAGAAATAAGAAGAAGTGAAAAAGGTAAAATTTACCCAAGCACATAGCAGTCAATACCAACACCGAATTTGTAGGTCAGGGCGTTCAAGCCGCACCCTACCATGCCATAGCACCACGATAGGTGCGCGTGCGACGAAATGTCACAGTGCGCGTACGCACTCGCCTGCCTTAAATTGTTACTCGGCTTGTGTGGTCAAGTATTAAACTTTCCGTTGCGATTAATTAAATCAATTCATTAGTTCCATGATGGCGCTTGTTATCGCGAGTTCCATATTATTAATGTCTTCCATATAATTAATCTGCTACAGCTATTTTCTGTTGGGAAGAGCCTCCACGTAAAATATTTATGTAACGGTTTGTAAATGAAATAAACATTTTTTATTTCGATTTAATGTTTTATTTTTCCTTAGAAAGTCAACGGTTTATAGAAGAAAATATGTGTAGTTATAAAAATAGTATATAAAAATTAATGTACATACATCTTGCTAGGTCTAAAGGTTTACGATCTATAAAAAGAAATGGTGTAATTCCTCTATAATTAACGGTTAACTAAGTGTATACAAAGATATCCCTGAGTGATATCGGTATATTGTTGTATATATAATAATAATATAATAAAGCCTTTTATTTCCGAAATTCACAATTAGTTGAACACAAAATAAAATAAATTTAAATTCATTTAGGATATCCTTGTCAATAAAGGCAAGTAGTAAATGCATAATATAGTGTATTATTGCTTATAAGAGCTGTAACTATTTTAGTATCCATAAATGCCCTTCACTTTTGCGTATAAAACTGTTATAACTTAATCACAATACAAGAGAAAACTTCTGGAAACGACAGACAAAAAATATATTTACATGCCTGCAATTAAGGTCTTAAAAATGATTGTATTCTTTTTTGTTATAATTTAGTTACTGCATATTTGTTAGCCAGAGCGTAAATAACTGCGTGATTACGTAGCGTAGTTAATTTAAAAGATATATAAAATGGGTGTGTGCATTAAAAATTGATTCAAATAAGAATTGGGACTGTGACTCACTTCTTACCATTTGTGTAAGCATTAATTTAGTTGTGTGGGATTAACATCAAACATTGAATTATTATAATGGTTTAAACTAATAATTTGTATAAGGATATAGCTACAAAACTTTAGCCTTATTGGCCTTCAAGACATTTCAGAACACATTTCAATGTTTCGTTAAAAAAATTCCTTCATTTGTTGATCTCAAATGAAACTAAGTATTTGTGAACTGAATGCATTATAGTTTGAAGATGATCACTCACTTAGAGTAAGGGTCTGTTTTTGTTACCATCATCTATAATGTAATATAGCTATTTGTTTACGGTTTTCTTTTTTATTGAAATGAAAAGAACCATACGTAATCTGTATAAAGATTTCACGGGTGATTGACGTACTCGTATCAACTCTCGGCACTATCAGTCTGGGTTAAAACTTGGGATTTGATACATTGCTCACTTTGATGGTGTACAAAATGTACCACTAATGAATAGGAATTTCCACGCGACCGAAGGCGCGGCTGATTTCTTGGCAAAAATAAATAAAAGAGAAGACGTTGATAACAATTTCCTTTTTTTTAAAGTGCATTCATGAAAATATTTCTGAAATTACTCAGCTAAAAATAGCTCAGACAATGTTTTAAAATCAATACATTTAATTTTAACAATTGTTTTCAACCGTATTCTAATTGCACCTACTGAAATTTTATCATCATTCAAACATTATAACATTTTCATTCACAATCCACGCGTCTCTCTACTATAACAAAACAACCTTGTAAAACAGAAGCAAATCATAAATCTAAAGAATCGTCCTATTCTTCCATTGTTTCATTATAGAAGGAGACAATTCCTCATGATTCCTCGTTACACATTCCACGGTCAGTAATCCATTACTTAGGTAATGATTACAATTTCTTTGATTCACTCGTTTACGGCCATTATCTTTGTAGTGTTCCTACAATGTCATTATCGCATCTACCCAAGGCTATAATTTTACAAATGAATTTATTTTAAACTAGTTAGGGTTTCGTCCTAAACTGTTCTTGGTAACGACTTATCTTGATGGTCTCCATCGAGATAAAAAATATAATCTTCTGCCTAGGTTATTGTCGATTCCATGAATAAATCCGTGACTTTGTTTTTAGGGTTACGAATTCACACAATAAGAACCGTATAACTTGATCCAGTCCGTGTGTTCGTTTGTCTGTCACATCACAACAGTTACAGACTTATAAGATATTTTCAGGGAGATGCATTATAGAGGTATCGATAACTTCTGTAATATGTGCCTGATGCCTATTGATGACTATTTTAAACACATAATGATGACTATATTTCAGTCTGTAAAATGTATCTTAGTGAATGCTTATTTTGGAAACAACATGACACGACACTGAAATATTACGTCCTTTAGTACAGTGTAAGGGTTGGACCTCACCTGCCCAACCGGTACGAGTATCTCATTTTTCCGCAGCTCTATCCCGTCCGTCACACATGAACATCGTTCGCAAAAGCAAAAACCTTCCAAGCTCGAGTTGAACTCGCGCACCGAGGATTCCGTACTGAATATAAATTACATATAAGAACATGTTAGTTCAGTTGTATCGTAAAAAAGTTATTATAATGTGATATGATGAAAAATTATCGTTTTCAGATTGATTCCTATATTTGTGCGGTAAGGCCTTCATCAATCATCAACAGCCTATATACGTACCCACTGCAGGGGCTCAGGCCTACTCTCTTACAGAGAGTGTAAGGCCTTGCTCCTTGCCAAATTGCATGATTCTGGGTCAACGGGAAGTATTCTATATGTTTTGATTCCCTGCGCTCGCAAGGGGCAAGGGAAATCGTCAGAATATGCTGTATATTTTAATTGCGTTGACCTATAAGTTTTATTTTTACAGATCAAAGGGAATGCAGACTTGAATACATACTTGATATTAATTTCAACTTGATACCTCCACGCGTTTCTGAAAAAAGGGCTCTTGGCAGACAGACCAACGGACAACAAAGTGATCCTATACGGGTTCCTTTTTCCCTTTTTGAGGTATGGAACCCTAAAGAGACGATAGTCCGGACGAAGCATGCGGCCGGCACGCTATATTCTTGCTCTATAAAGAGTGAGCTACGGGAAAATGTAGTGTAGTTTGAGCAGATGCGGTCCAGCCCTAAGCCCGCCCGTCACTGGCGAAGTGACGCACACGCAGAAGTTCCAAACTTCGCCAGTGATGGCAGTTACTATGTACCATACAAATAGCAAAGAAACACCTGTAAATTGAAATCATATGATGTAACTGCAAATAAGATCATGCGAGCCTGAGCCTAGGTCATGTGACTGCTGCGTGACTTCAAGTGATAATCTTTGTTTTAAATAACGGCCAAAGAGATTTGAATTGTGAATTGTAGGTTAATAACGGCTAAACGTGACGATATTTATGACGCACATTAATTGAATAAGTCATATTGTGAGTTTAATGCTATATTAATTGCGTACAGATTTGGAAAATTGCTGTGTATTATAAAGGTATTAAATGCTCGTTTTACTATTATCAACGTGATATTCCAGCCTTAGTAAAAGCTGACTTATGGAAAATTTCAGGACATGGCCATCAACCTCTACAAGAGCGTTCGCCACCCATAAATCCTGACATAGTGGTTATGGCGAATCCTTTCATGTAAATAACTTTAATTGTGGCGGCATATAGGTGAGACCACCGACCCTAGGGTAGAGCGAGAGGAGCGGTCACTGCGGTAAAAGCCTAGCGCCAAAATTCTAAATTTAAATTTAGACGCCTTTTGAATGGTGTTTAGATAATATTATTAACCGCTTCCATGGCCTAATGGCTAAATGTTGGATTCACAATCCGGAGGGCCCGGGTTCGATTCCCAGTGGGAGTACTTATCCGTATTCAGTTTGGTTGGTGTTTTCTATGTCCGCCTGGCTAGCTGCCACCATGTTACCTAAGTCTACCGCCAAACAGCAGTGTTAATAGCACTGTCGTGTTCCAGTATGAAAGGAAGCATAGCCAGCAAGCACCTCATTAGGTTGAGGCTTCGGCCTTATAGTCACTTACCATAAGGTGAGATGAAGGCCAAGTGAAAACCCATCATATATATAAAAATATAAACTATAATACGATAGTACAATTTATGCGATGTTACAGAATCAACCAAAGGACGCCGAAAGACAACCTCGCTCTACCCTGATCAATAGCCAGAACCGGCGTTGAGTGAGTGAAGTGAGTCTCATGTTTATCAGTGGATCTAGCATCTGATGATGGTTCGACTTTGAATTAGGAACTTTCATTCATCGAAAAAGATCAAAACATACCTACTGTTTCGATTAATCACAATGTGTTTCCACCCGTACTTGCTAATGGGATTTACATGTAATGTTGATGAAACATATCAAATGCTTCGAACAAATCTGAAGTAACCAGTTCGCAAGCAAACCGTTTGAAATCGATTCAACTCAGAAAATACGCAATTTAATTATGAAATGCATTAACCGACACGCGCACGCCTGTAACATAGCTCAGTAATGCGTACTGCAGATCGGACTTCTTAGAGTTGATTACGAAGAAAATAGGACTCGATGAACAAATAATGTCAGACAGAGAGTATTTGATATTTATTTCACTGCAACAAATCCTGTCCACAACTTAGACTAGGGATACCATCCGTTCGAGTTTCCAAGGATTTATCCTACTTTTCAGAAGAGCGTTCGCCCGTTCGAACATAACTTTTCGTACAATTCGATTTTCCTCTCAACTTCTTTTAATCAAAACTTCTAAGCATTGAAACGCAACAGCGTTTATTATTTCCCCTTTAGATGACATTACATTAGAATTAACTAACCGAAAAATAACATGTAAGGGATGAGTTCACCGAAATGGGTCTCTATGATAGCGAAATATTAGATAAAAAACATAATCCGTATAAAATAATTGACATAATTTTTTTCGATTGAGAACATAAAAGTATTCAGCATTTTTATTTACTAAGAAATAGCGTAATAAGGTCTTGTAAACTAAAACACAGGGATTTCTTGTTTAAGCATAAGAACTTATTGACAGTCAACAAGATGCCATAACAACTTGATAAGATAAATAAAGATCACTAACACCACCGTAAATTATACAATTGCAATTTTCCACATGATTTGAAAAGAATTTGAAGTATACTAAAAACTAGAGAAAGAAAAACCTAGCAATTTTATCTCTGTATGACTGCTTAACGTCTCAAAAACTTTTTCGGTCTAAATTAAAATGGAATATGGACCGATTTAGCCCGAAAATAGGAAACTATTAGATAAAGTCCGTACGGAGGCCACGAATTTGAATTAGTCCACACAATTTGAACAGGATACCAAAATTTAAGTAATAAACTGACCTCAAAATCTGCCGACAGCCAGAACGGAAAACCGTTACCCGACGCCGACGATGAAAAACTTCAAAAATTAAAAAAATAGAACTAACCTTATTCAAATCTCCAAATAGAGGTGCACCGCACGCGTCTGCAAACACGCTAGGAATGTATTTATTTGGTAAAATTTCGTTTTTGTGTTACGTTAAAGCACACACTAGCTGCTCGCTGTGAGATCAGACGTAAACTGAGGTAACAGGCGGACCGGCTTCTTGATTACCGATAGTTTGAACGCTAGGGATACCATTACTAAGGAAGTCAAAGACCTCAGTGAGAGTTCCAGTGACAAACTTATGACAAAATTTGAAGCATAAGATGATTTTATATCAAGACGTATAACAAATTCTATATAATCGTACATAAAATTAAAATTGCGGTGCGGCTACATCATGGCGGAAAAATAAAATCGTCCCGATACACATTCGCTCGGTACCAAAATAAGAAACTAAGTGGGGTTAATTGTAAGTGGGAATAATAATAGGTGTATAAAACTACTTTGTCCATAATTAATTTTTAAATCTTTATGGACGTTCATGAATATTGAAACTGATTATTCTACGGATTTCATTATTGATGGTTTTTTATCGTAAAGTTAAAAACTACGTTATATGTTATCCAAAACTGTGTTAAAAATAAATTATGAATTTTAAACGCATTTTGTTTACTTTCTACTAATCGAACCTACTCTTGAAAACCTGCTCCTTAAGCGTGAAAATTTAATGAGTTTTAACAGTAGCTGGCTGAGAGTCGCATACCGAATCGACTCATGCAACGATGAATTTGAAAATATTTGGAAATCCACTTTCTGAAAATCTGTGCTGCAGTTGGTGATGAGACAGGTCCATGTCGGCTTTACAGTACAACAGAGATAATCGCAAATATATGAATGTAAATTAAGAAGTAAGTAATTACTCTTTATTTATATCGAAAAACTATTTCTATTTTATAATTATTTGTTGTGTTCGGATTCGGCTAGCAGAAAAATACGAGATATTGAAAGAGTTTGTAGTATTAAATAGTTCACGAGCCGTGTGGTCACGGCTTTAAAATAGGAACATCCCATGTCATCCCATGGGTGTCGATAAAGGCGACAATGATGAAATTCCAAGAGACGGGTAGATCTGCGTCTAGCTATGTTTTATTTATTTATCATCATCATCAGCCGGGAAACGTCCACTGCTGGACATAGGCCTCCCTCATGGTACGCCACATCGACCGGTCCCGAGCCACCTGCATCCAGCGACTCCCCGCGACTCTAACCAGGTCGTCGGTCCATCTAGTAAGGGGACGGCCTGGTAGACGTTTCCCGGAACGTGGTCGCCACTCGAGAACCTTTACTCCCCACCGGTTATCGGTTCTTCGAGCGATGTGGCCTGCCCATTGCCACTTCAACTATTTATTTATACACGTAGCAAATTAATTTCAAATTACTTAATGACGAGTACAAGATAGAAAAACAGATATGACTGACAACCACCAACATCTAATTGCTATCACACTAACCACTCTGTTAAGCTTGGTAATAATGATATGACGTATCCCCCTTGTGGAAAGACAGAGAGACAGAAATAAATTCATGAACTATTTTTGACTAACGTTTACATGACAAACAAATATGGACATAAAACGTGACCATTTGTATAAATGATAGTCTATCTTGTTCCATAATGAGTGAAATATTTTCACGATGTTACTGTAGCATTGTACGAAAGCAACAGAGTACACACTAGTTCTAGTCTACGGACTAAGTCTAAGTCTAAATGTGCAGTAAATATTTAAAATGTTCATAACTGTAGAAAACATTTACGGCTACATGTCTACTAATCATTTCCAGTATAAGCTGGCATCCCATTACGCTCTACATTCAATTTTTTTAATTTAAAAATATACATAGAGATTGGTATGTAAGCATTGTCACCCTACTGTGTTGTCAATGACTCAAGGTGGGTCCAGACTCGTCGACTGTCTGTCTGTTCATTACCTCATTTGCAGTACAAGTGCGTACACGCAACTGACGACTCAGCTACACACATCTGAACTTTAACATGACAAACTGTTTAAGTGAAGTAAGCAATAAGGAAAAGCGTCATTTTTGGGGGAAATAAATTTTAAAGAACTGTCGCATACAAATTTCGATCGCGATATAACATGGGATCTCTGTTGAGCTTTTCGCTACTCGGGCACCATAAGGTCAAAATACATTTACGATGTTAAACATTTTAGGGAAATCCCTACAACCACAATTGTTTTCATTGATGTATATAGAGAATTGTCTGAAATTCGAGTAAATTCGGTAATGTTCAAATAATATTACACTTAGAATCATGTAAATAACCCTGCACTCTAAACAATCCTTTTTTAAAAGAAAATTTGGAATCTTGTAAAAATGTTTTCACTCCTGAGTTTAGAATAGTTATGGTTAAAGGTGCCGCAGCAGCTAAAATAATTGACAAATTATTTTTAATTCTATTTATAAAAGAGCTCAAAACGAAAATTAAATCAGGATCGAAATTTAAAAGTGCAGTCACAGTGTCAATTTGGGTACCATATGAAAGGTCTTCATATACATTTTTCTCCGCTACATAGTTTTTGACTTATCATGAAAATATAAGTAAATTTAACTGACAGTAACATTTGGATATTAAAAATACTCTGATAATCGAATAATTTAGTTCTGTATAATTTATTCTATTGCAAAAACACAGAATAAAATTTTTGTACTACGTAGACAATAATCCATTGACTCCCTAATAACAGTATTTAAAAAATTAAATTTGTTTGTTACCTCTTATCGCCTCAACAGCACAACCACTCATGACGAAATTAAGAACATAGCTTGTGTGGGAGTGACATCTAGGCTACTTTTTTCCCAGCAAATTGTAACTGTGGTATAATTTCTCAATAACAGATGAAATCAAAGGTATCATGTATAGCTAGTCTAACAAGATCTAAATAGCATTGGATATTTTAAAATTACTTCAGCAGTATAGTATTGACATGCTATATTTAAGAATACTCTTGAATGTGTAAATTGGGTCTAACACATATCTTTCACTAAAGATAGCCAGGTCTACCAGCCTTTCCTTTATAAAGAATCAAGCCCAAACTAAAAAGGGACTCCCTATGTAAAAAAGTATTTTAGAACACAAATTGAACATCATGATCAGAATCCAATCTAAGGTAAAAGTTCAAACCTAGGACTTTACGTCAAAATGTCATTGTTGTCTTGTCCTGTAGAAATCAATTAGAAGTCATTATTTATACTTTTGGTTGTTGCCTAAAAATATAAGCTTGTTGACTTGACACCGCTTTATGTTAGACGATGGTATCTTTACAGCATTTGCCGTCAGCAATTCTCAATTTGACTCCAAATGCAGTTTGATGATCAAAAATGGATACCTCCATCAAGGTGTGTTTTCAATTATTTTTATTCTTCAATTTAACAGATGTGCCTGGTATATTTTGTTTGACAATCTCCAATAAGTGTGACTTAGTCATCTCCGGTGAATAATAAATACCATTTTGAGTCAGCCATTCATGAATTTCAGGTTTGTTGAAATTAGTATTTGGTATTCTCTTTACAGCATCACTGGAAGATGAATTATTGCCCATTATAGACACCAGATTGTCTGTAGCTGACTTTGTTGTCAGGATTTCTTCATAGTAGACAGTGTTGGTGTTTTGGAATTCTTGTGGTGTATGTTCAACTATGATTCTATCACTTTCGGCCCTAGCTATGATGACTGGCTGTGGTGTTAATTCGAGATTAGGTTCATTTGTTTGTTTTTGTGAGACTTCATTTTTCCTTAATTCTTGCAAATATTTAGCTCTGATTACAGAGCTATCATTGCGTTCAGTTAGAACCTTACGATTCTTTACTGTTTTCTCAAAAGTGAAGCCAATTTTTAACAATAGTTTGCGAAGGGTCTCGCGTCCACCTTTAAAATTAATTTCTTGTCTCAAAGCTAATAAGAGTTTGTTAATTGAAGGCTCTTCTTTAAGTGCATAATACTCATAAACTTTTCGCCTGATTACTCCGATAGCATAATCATCCACATCTATTTTCCCTTTGGTCCGTATTCTTTTTTTCCCTGGTGTGACTAGCTTGGTGCCTGTTTCTGAAGCCAAATTGCCTTCTTTTACGATTTTAGCGATGGTTGATACACCAAAACCTGAAAGTGGAAATAGGTAGTTAAATAAAATTAGTTGATTAATCTCAATTTATATCATAAAACTATGATAATCATACGAAAAACTGACTTCATGAACATATTTTCACTGCATCCGAGAAACATATAACCACATAAATAAAAAAAAAAGAGGAACACTCGCCTGTAGCAGCCGCAACACGTTTGTAAACATTTCCAAACGGTACTACTGGAGCGTTGAGCTGCTTTTCTACTTCGAAAAAAGATTTTATTTGGAGAACCAGTTCACGAACTTCGCCCGTGATAGCTTTCGGCATGATTTTCAATTAAAATACAAAGTACTTATAAATGTTTAAGTCCTTCCTTATTTTTTTATAACAATCTGTACACGAAATAAAACGAAAATATCGAATTAATTATCTATTTAGTTTGTGAATAAATGCGAATTACGATTGCGAACAAACAATCAAGTAAATCCTCTTTGAAACAAACGTCAACGTCAATCAGCCAGCAGAAAAAAATAAGTGACAGAATGGCAGACGTTTTCAGAATGAGCTTGTATCGTAAGAACATTGAGAAAAAGTATCGTAAGAGCCTCACTGTGACCTCAATCCTTTCTGCCTACAGACTATTTCTGCCCTCTTTCTGCAAATATGGCAGAAATCATATACAGCAATTCCAATTTTCATTGGTCAAATATGATCCACAGATTTTTTGTAGCTTGATGTGTAGCCGTCTGCCGTATGTACTTTGGATGTGCATTTTTTCTAAAGTAAGGCCAACGAGACGAGATAAAATATGTAAACAATCGGACCGTTACCGAGTAACATTGCGATAGCGTGCGATTACTATCTCTGTCTTTATCTCTCATATGCAATAATGGCATCAGTTTGTCGACGACCGCTGTCGTTGCGTGATTCGTGGGCATTCAGTCAGTACCGCAGTGTCCGCAGTTGTCAACTTTTGGTTCGCCATTTTGTGAACAAGTTAATTCCTGTTTGTATTGTGTTCGAAGTGATACGTATTTTTCGTTTCCGTATTTGCTTAGTCTTCTGTTATTATTAATCCGTTAAAGCTGATTCGGACTCTTCCGACGAATCGTCTTTACGACAAATACAGACGACAACGATTAGAATAGGGAGTTTATGTATATAATTTATTCAAATAAAAAATGTTTTAACTCCTGACAGTTTGTTCACAGTCTTTATCTCGTATCGTTGGCCTTACTTTAATGGTACACTTCCTTTAATTCAAGAATTAATACCACTATAAAAGCTAAAGAACTATTTGTAAAGTTAACGGCCATGGCCTATCCTTACAGAAAAAAAAAGGATAACATAAACACCAAGCAAATGTCAAACTCTCTATGTCAAATATTATCAAATATTATTTTCAACTTTCTTGCTTTCTGTAAAATTGAATTGAATTTCGTCTACTTACTTGCAATGAAACTTTACACTCGTCAGGGAATAACGTATTTAACCAGAAACAGCGCACGTGAATTTTCTTATCGTTATGTTTTATATTGAAACTATGGTGATAAATAGCGCAGTATACGCTTGGAGCTGTTTATTGTTATTTTTATGTTTTACGAACAGTATCGCATCAAGTCTCTGTAATTACAATGTAAAAATGACACAAAACCTTCTAGATATAGGTTTTCACAGGTAAACTCAGCTTCAATTTTAAATTTTTGGGATATAACCCCAGGGGTCAATTTGTTCGCAAGTTGTTTAATTTATGCCCTTGTTAATTATGCAGCAATTATGAAAACTAAAAATTTATTTCAGTTTGTAAAACATAACTTTTTTCCTATATTTGGTAGTGTTAGTAATCAAAGAATTGTATTTTTATAATATTATGTAGACTTCCGTTTGACCAAAATATCACCTTATGAAAGGAAAATGTATATACTTATGATAAAGATATATAAAATTTATTTATCAGATACTTCTCTTTCATGCCCTAACCTGTACTTAACATAGAATTAGTGAAAGTCGTCTTTAAGACATAGTTATGAAGTTAAGCTGCTTTTTGTAAAGTCTCTATGTGAGTTTCAATATTGTAATGTTTAACTACTTTTGGATCGCCTGCCTTCCCCTTTGTATTGATAAGCTGAAGGATCTGAGTTAATTAGTAATACATTGTTCAGTGCTCATATTAAAGTCTCACTTGGGTACTATAAATATATATCTTAGTCTGTTTCAGTAACAAAAGATTACATAGGCAATGCCTTAACTGGAGGTTTAAGTGTTAGTGCATGAGCACACAGCAAAGAATGAAGGCAAAAAAAGGGAAAAAATATTAAATAAAATATTAATTTCAGGAATCTAACCTATGGGATAGTATTTGGTTCTGATAAAGCTACAGAGGGATGGCTTTATAACAATTGTTTAGTAAGTTTGGACCAGACCTTGCCTGCAGGAGTTTTTGCTAATCCAGATGAGCTGGTAGACTTGAGAAGAACTGTTAAGGTATGCTTGATTGAGCAATCATATTTAATAACTGATAATAAATAAATGTAAAAGAAAAAAAAGCATCAACATTGATCAATCAATGTATCTGATGGATAAGAGCCATCATCAACACACAGACAGATTGATTATCAAGACTAAGATGTGGTTGATACGTAGAAAGATGCTGTGGTCCATCTACCAACATTTATCTAGTCGACTTTTTCACCCAACTATCCTGTAGGTAGACAATGTCTCTGAATGTCTAAATTTCATATGAATGGATAATAAACTACAGAATTCTGATTTTATTTTCACCTCAGGGAACATACTACGTGACCTGTTTAGGGGGTCTTCAAAATACCTCGCTTTGTCACAGGGGTGAGGTATAGGTCTTCGTCACGAGCTGTTTTCAAAGTATGGCGCGCAACGTTTTGCAACACTGACGCATACTTGTAGTAAAATATCGGTAGGGTGTTTTTTATTATTGTAGTTCAAATTTGTCTGCTCATTCCTTCAAAGCTTTCTATAAATTCACTTATAAATTGTAACATTCAGTTTGCAATAAAACTGATTTGTCATTTTTAAGTTAATTCGTGAAAACTAGAGGGTTGAGGAGGTGGTTCTTGGCATATACTACAGGTGGTCACCAAGGGGACCATTGTTGTATCCATTCTATGACCATTTTATACCATTCTGTACCACAAGGTGAAATAACAGGCAAGTATAATCACATTTTACAAAAATAATTATGTTTACAGGTAAATGCAATACCAAAGAACAGAATTAACATTGAGCTACCTGCAGAACAATCTAGTCCAAGCGGTGTGTATGTGATTGGTCGAATATTTGAGAACAAAGCATACTTGTGGCTGCCAGTCCATGCAAGATATCATATGGCTGTCAGTGGTGGAGGGTATGTAAAAATTTCTAAATTAGCCATTTTAATTATAACAGCTGTCATCCAAACTGAAGACACCAAAATTTCACAGAATAATTTGACAGTGCATCAGACATGAATCCTGTCACAGTTCACCCAGTGTGGTTCTTATCGATGCAAAATTTCATTTAATAAGCCTATAATAAATGAAATATTATCTTAGGTTCATCACTATTTAAAATAAACCCATTTTTGCAACAATTTTTTACACTCACTTATTATGTAAAATTCTGGCGTCGACGTTAAATCTTTCATTTTAGTAATGATACCACTAGTCTAACTAAACTAATTGAAATAACGATCTCATCAATACCTTTTATTTTGGTACACCACTACTATAAGACTAGTTTTTGCCTAGCTGTGAATGCCCTTGAACATTTTCTGAAAAATGTTATGCCTCTGAAATTCTGAATCCACTTAATTCATCCCTTTTAAGGGCAAAACAAATATCTTAAGTAGGCAACCTAGCACTTTTTTGCAACACTATTTTTTGCTAGCTTGCTATATTTTCCTGTAATTGCAGTGGCATTTAGATTAAAGTTTTTTTAATGATAATTTGTCAATTTATCAATGCTTACTTTGATGGCAACCAATAAATAAAAGTCGGACTATTAATAGTTGTATTTTACAGCTATGTATATGATATACTTTGAATGTTTTGTGTGACCTGTGTCTTATTTATTTACAGACAAGCACACAATGTGATAGGTCCACCGAAGCTCTACTTGCGCTGTCCAGATGAACGTCTGACCATGTGTGACAAGACATCGTCGCCGGTTGTCACTTTCCTGTGCAACGGGAGCTCCAAGGAGAAGTGTAGCTGGATAGAAGTACCTTATACTATGGTAAGGGCTAAGACTTCTGTACTGTCCTGCTTTAGATATCACCACAATTTGTACAACTTTACGCCTGACGGCTGGCGTGGTATGCAGATAGATGCATGATGTAGAAAACTCATATAAAATAAATTAAAATTGCTTAAAAATAAAATAAAAGAATGTTCCTAAAATGTATGTTATTCTTAAGACTGAAGTGTTTTTGAAACATTATTTAGTCTTCAGTTATGCAAAGAGACTTGCGAGGTCTGCAGCTCACAGATTCACTAGTTTGACTATTTAATAGGGAGTTTCGGTTAAAATTACAAATGAGCCCATGTTTGAAAACCGTAATTTTTTAGAAGTTTTAGAAGTATTACACATTTTATTTTAATACCTAATCTAGCCACGCGGCAGCGTGTCAAGCCAAGTTCGACTCAGCGCCGTGTGTATATTTACACGAACCATTTCGAGCGACTTTTGTCCCCTCCATAATTATTCTATATATGAAATACCTAACCCGACTTTATTTAATAATTATTTTCCTTGTGTTCCAGATGACAACAACTGTTACTTGGGATGTCCCCGTTGGCAACGTTGATCACTATTACATGGTTTCCATTGTTAGTACATTCGTAATTGTCTTCGGGTCTCTTTACTTGCTGAAAACCATCCATGAACACAAAGTTAGCGTAAAGGTAAAGAAACAGAATTAAACATATTTCATCTGTTTAGAAAGGTACAAGAATGCATTTTTTTATTTCTAGTCGGCTGTGAACAAAAGTTTTGTTGATTTATCCTGTATTATATAATTAAGATAATAAAATTATCTTTTAGTAATGTAGATTTTTATTCATAATCCAAAACTGATTTACAAATTACGATATTTACATATTAAGATATAGCGATAGCAGAGCTTCTTTTGTCCTTTCTTCTCTGCAAAACACTTATATATAGTAGGTATATTACTCATTATAATGTTAGTATTCACCGGTATATGTCCGATTCAACTTGATTCAAGTATAAATTCAAAACCATTTCGGAGTTACAACATCGAAATTAGTGAATGTCGATATACGCCGGTGTATCTTGGGATTCACTTATATCGGACATTTACAGTAACATATATACACTTGCGGTGTTTTGGGTAGTTGAAAGAATTTAGACATTGCATTTCAAAAATCGAAGAAATAAAAGCGATTTTGGGTAATAGAAATTTTTCGAAAATAACTAACGCAAGCTAAAAAACAAGCTGCTTTTACAACTGCTTAATTTTCTTATTCATTACATAGGTACATATATTAGTCTGTGTTTATTGTAGAAGTAGTAATGCTTTCAAATATTCTGTGACATTTTGTTACTTATCTACTCTTCTAATGATTTTAAGCAACATTCTTTAGATGATGCCATCTGCGTCTTAAGGTCATAAACAACGTCTTTGACTCAACATTGCTCATAATGATTTGGTTTGTGTTTGTTGCACGGGCGTACACGGGTGTCGGTTGACAGTGGCATCTGTCGAGTTCTTCTAGAACCACCATGCAACAGCCGTGAACAGGCCGGGGCCCACCGACCGGCGACTGCAACCGATCGTGTGCTTCCTCCTAGTGAATTATTTCTGAGTTTTTATAGAGGTCAGCACATACATTACTGTAATGTTGATTCAGTCAATGTAAATATTGTACAAATGTTTGGTATACATTATTTAACGTGTGACATATATTTCATTTTTCGGTTGTTATTTGGTATACCTACTCGGTTAATGCTCAGCTACAACTGCAGGTTAATTTACCCTCGCACTGTAAACTGGTAACTTCCTGTTGTGATCGGTTCTGCCCATTGAAACCCTTTGAAGTGCGTATGTTATTGTCACAGATTCGGTTAGCGAGGGGGACTGGTCGCTGGACCGCAAAGCGCAGACACCCCCCGGGGTGACGGGGAGAGGCATCCATATGCTATTGTGATCGAACCAATTACCTACGGTCTAGTGCGGCAGTTAACGAGATACGTTTATGAAGGCAAATACATTTGTAACACTATCATAGGTCGGGGGTAGTTGCGCGCGGGTAGGTGAGTTGAAGGTGAAGCTGAGACCCGCCAGCCAGGAACAGGAAGCAGGGCCGGGTCCAGGGGGGCGTGCCGAGCGCCGGGCGAACGTCCCGAGCGTACGCGGGCGCCACAGATATGGATTTAAGATTAACGAGGCCACGTCAGCCTGGCTCGGGGGGCTAGAGGCGCGGGGGGCGGCGTGTTTACATGCGGGTGCAGGCGGCGCGGTGCACCGCGGGGCGGGTATCGATCGCTGGGCGGGGCGCGGCGCGCGGCGCGGCCGGCGCGGCGGCGGCGGCGTCCGGGGGAGGGGGGCGCGGCGCGCCGGGCGGCAGTCCGCCTTGGAGCCGCGTCCGCGCGGTCGTGGTAGTCCCGGTGTGCGGCGCGCCGGAGTGTGTTCGCGGGCGCCAGGCGGCGGCGGCGAGCCTCGCGCCGCCCGCCCCCGCGCCGATGCCCGCGCCAGCAGCGCCCCCCCGCGCCCCTTGCCCTCACAGCCGCGCCGCCGCGCGCGCAGCCTGCCCGAGCGACACCGCGCCGCAGCCGCGAAGCCTGCGCCCGTCCGGCGGCCGCGCCTCCGACCCGTGTTCCTCTGGGCGCGCCAGCTCGACGGCACAGTGCAGGAGGTCCGCTGCGAGGACTACGACTCTCGGAACCGTATTCGTATAGCGCGCACCGCTGACGGCTGGCGTGTCATCCCGCGCACCGAGATATACAACTCCATCCGCGTGCCTCCACCGCCGCGCGAGCGCAGGGAGCGGCGTCGGCGCCGACGATACGGCAAGTCCAAGCGCCGCCGACCCGAGCCCGCGCCGCCTGCTTCCTGGCTGGCGCCCGATCTCGAGTCTCACATACCCTCGCACACGATAGCGGTGCCGCGTCCGTCGCGAGTGTCACCATCTCCGCCGCACGACACGCCGTCCCCGGCGCTGGGCTCGCCCGCGCCTGCCCCCTCAGCTCCAGCCCTGGAGCCCACTCCTTTGGACAACCTGCTCGCGGTAGCGGAGCTCGAGTTCAACCAGCAACGTGGCTCGGAACTGCTCGAGCTGGACGCAAACAGTGCACAGTACAGCTTTCTTCCAGAAGAGGAAGTCGCCCGAGGCGTCATGTCTTTTGAGCTCGACGAACCGAAAACGTCGGAGGAGATGTTTTTTGAAAGGAAATCTCACGTGCCGATCGAAAGATCGGAAGAAGAGTTTCAAGCTGATATGGGTGTTCATAAAGATCTCTTCGAAACCATTAGTGAAGCGCATTACCTGCCTGACCTTAGCGGGCCTCATGATGAGGCTCTCCTGGAGTCTCTTGTCGAGAAAGGTTGTGAGGACAACCAAATCCTCGGCCAAGCACTAGACAAGCTCGCCCACTTGGTGCACAGCTCTGGCGACTACGCCGAAGAAGAGGACGACATGCTACTAGGCAATGCTCCGGTAGCCGACATCATTGATCGTCTGGAACAGTCGCTCGAGTCCCCTAGTCGGAGCAGTATAACGGCTGCTCAAGGTCTGTTACATCTACATCATATAGGAGATCATATGCAAGCTACTGAACATCAACAGAACATTGACCAAACGTACATCACAGATACCGATCAAATCTACCCACAACAAACGCAAGCAGAGTGCACTATGGAGGCATTGACCTCTCAGTCGGAGACGAATGAAGTAAACCACATTACTTACGACGAGAGTGCCGAAAAGAGGCTACAAAATGGCGTTGACATCGCCGATACTATGTATACTGAACCAGTACCTGATACGCACGAGACTTATGAAGATTCGGCACCATTACCTGAACAAAACTGTATTGCGGTAACCAGTGAAATACCCGTTGTCAGTGAGGAAATAAGTGAAAAAGTTGTAATTAAGTCTGAAGAGGATATTGCCAAAATTAACAGTCCCGAACCTACGATACCGGTAGAAACAGTGGATTTTAACGAGCTAGAAGAAAGAAATAATAATATGCAATTAGGGCCGACAGATTTGACTGTCAAGCATGTCGAAAGTAACGTGTCGCCGTTAGTAGTCGCCAGTATTGCAGAGACCACGAACACTATCGAAGATAACTTATCGGACAAGAGCGATGAACAACCTAAAGATTTAAGTGTACACAGAAGGCTGCCCACCCCGCATGCGTCGCCGAGAAGGACAGATATACCGCGAGCGCCTTCGAGGGAATCGGACGCGATGCAATCGCCACAACCGAGCGGCATACCAGCTGTACCCTCCTCGCCGGAGATATTCACCATGCCACTCACAAAGAGCAAACAAACTTTGTTCTTAGAAACTTTACTGTCGTCGCCCTCGCCAAAGATGTACACGTCAGAGGTGACGATCACTAAACAGCAATGTGAACCGTTAAATTTAGGCAAACACAGGAAATCTGCGAGTCCAACGGTTTCTAGTTGCTCGGATGAAATCAGAAAGCTAAATAAAGATTATGGTGAACCTCAAGAGAAGAGAATAAAACGTGAATCAACTGAAGAATTAGCTAAAATAAGTAAAGTATTCAGCAAATGTGATGATCAAATATCCGAGTCGAAACAGAAGAAGCCAGAGAGGCCTGTCCATAAATCGAGTGACGAAGCTAGTCCACTGAAACAATTACAAGTTTTAAAAACCAGTCCAGATTTTAACATTCCAGACCCGTTACTAGTTCCAAAAGACAAATTAAATCACATACTTGCTGCTCCGGGGAGAGAAATACCGGCGCTGTTGATACAAAGGCCTGAGCTTAGATTACCGGAGGCCTTTGCATTCCCAGCCATCTTGCAAGATCCAGATATCCTTGTCATATCATTATCACAACTAGAAAATATATTAGAAAATGATGCCAAAAAATTGACATCTCCTAAGCCAAAGGAGTCTAAATCGGCAATGTCCAAAACTGCGTCAAGTACAGAGCACACGAGTACATCGCAAGCAGACCAGACGGGTCAACCCAAACCGATACCGTCAATGGATGCTTTAGCGGGCGATATAGATGCAGCAACGTCAGCTGCACTAAATCAGATGCTTTGGTTGCCGTACCTGAGTCAACTAGAAGCTATGGCCGCTTGTTCTCAAAATATGGATTTCTTAAAAGCTTTAAACTCATCCGGATATACAGGGCCAAACTACCCAGATCTATCACAAATGTTTAACCCTTCATCCAGGTTCCCCATGGCACCATCTGGGTTCTCTATGATGCCCCCTATGGATTACGACAATCGGTTGCAATTCGCTATGTGGCAAGAAGCGATGAATCACGCGAACGCATCGCAAAGATCAAAACCTAGTACGTTGGAAGCACAAATGAAAGAACTAACTTCAAAATCCAGCGATGTACAAAACCCTTACGTACATTCCACGAAAAACCATCAAAGTAAAACACATTCGTCGGCACGAACGAGTCCCATAGCGCACAATTACAATAGCAACCAGAGGTCGATGCCCCACAATCCATTCCTTCAGGGCATGTACCCCGGGATGAACCCGAACATGCGACCGAACATGCCTTTGCCTGGATTACAAATACCGTATTTTAACCCTAGCTTGATGGGTAGTCAGCGATCTCCGAGAACCGGACAGCAGAAGAGTCCGACTTCTCCTTATTACCCGAATAACAATTATCTGCAGTCTGTGAAGCAATCAGAGAGTCATTCGCGTCAGAGGACTAGCAGTACGAGCTCTCAAGAGTCACCTCGACCTCGGATAAGTGTTAAGTCGCTGCAGAATTTATTGGAGCCTACAGCAGCAGCGTCGAGTTCCAGGCGAGGCCCAAACCCCTCGGCATCGATGGGTCGGCGGCGCGACGAGCCAGAAGTCGGCAGCACAACGCCGCTGGGCGAGCCTCCGACACACCTGCCGCCGCATCCGCACGATCCCTCATCGTTCCACTTGTGGCATCCGCTGTTCGGCAAGTGAGTTACCTTTTATTCTTATTACTTTTCGTTAGTTTTTGTTAATCTTGTTAATCTCACTCCATTTATCTTCATCTACTAGGGAGCGAAATAGGTATAACCTCTATAAAACGTTAGATTAGAATTTTAGGTCGTATATTTGTACTATATCATTTCTCAAACTAAATGAGATCTTAACTAGAATTGTGCCTTAAGTATGTGCAACATTTTATCTGAACGCAGTGAAAATTTGCCTACAGATATATAAAAAAATACCTTTAAAATCGTTCGTTGCAGCCATTGTAACCTGTTTATTTTTTAGCACACGATATCAGTCAGTAAATTCTGTGTAATGTTTATTTATGCAACATTTATTAGGTCAGACAGTAAGGCCGGGACTCGTTGGGGGAAAATCAATGCGTTCTCAAAATACCCCACCGAGTCACAGGGTTGGAAGGTTCCGCCGCCAAATAAGGAATATTGAGAGCATTATTTTTACACTGTCCCCGTTCCGAATAGGTCTGATAGAAATAAAATAGCTTCGTCTTTATGTCTCGGCTTAATAACTTTAGATTGGATAGGTCACAGTATGGAAATAGAGAAGAGGTGACCTTTACAAGTACCACTTGGTTAGAAAGGGATCTGTGGATTGGAATCTCTATTTTTAGTTCATCTTCCATTTGGTTTGACCTATATACAAACTTAGCAACCTTGACTTTTGAATGAATCTTTTGACTCTATGAGAAGCCGAGTACTTATTTGTTTTCTAAACATGTTTAAGAGATATTGCCAATGTACTTTTAATATTTACTTCAAACATTTTATATCCATTCCCCACTTGCTTTTGAAGTAGGAAGAATATGCGATCGACTCAGGAATTATTTTCAACCAGTTAACTATACATTCCCATAGGCTGTCGATGTCGCTAACAATAATTTGATGGATGAAGATCTGTCCTACAATGTTACCATGTTATTTACATCACTCGGGGACTTTGTTGAAATTTTCACGCTCCACTGAACAACGGGTGGGCTTCGACGGAAAATAGAGGGAGAAGGACATTGTGTTGATAAGGGTTACAAAATATCTGACAGGATATTGGCTTATGTGAAAGAAGAAAATGGTACTAAATACAGCTTGTATACATTTTAGGATAGAAAATGTATTATGTAATCAATGTTATAGACCAAAATTTTGTAGGTATAAATTTTACAAATTACACCAAAGTCTGGAGTTGTTCAGTCTTGATTACATTTCGATGTCTGTCGATCATCATCAGCCATTCATTGCCAAGAACCCAAATATTATTACGGGATATAATTTTATATGTATAAATATTGAGTTAATTTTTCAGTTTTACCCCTTTTATAATTACGTATACCCCTGTTACTGAAATGATAATCACGATTGCGTTCTGGGCACAAGTGTGTTTTACGAATGTTATCCACTTATTCCTATCTATAGACAAAACGTTCATCTCTATTAGTGGCGATACTTTTATTTATCTATATAGATCCATCCAAATCTGAGATGTCCTTACTTAACTAAAAATATTATGTTCATAACTCAATTAGGAATGTCCAAAGATTGAACTCCAAACGAATGTTTGTCATGATGATGTAATGTTTGGCGCAGATTGTTTCATCTAGATATATGTATAAACTGCATATGTCCACTGACTGTTAGACTGGCTAGTCGTAGAAAGATGTTATATGTGAGTGTTCTTAAAATCAGTAATGTAGATAACCATAAAGCAATTGTCAATAATTCAGTCATTATTCACACGTCATGAGTGTCTCATTTAGCTCCGCTATAAATCTAAATACTACAATAATGGCAGCCGTAAAAAATTTAAACATTTCCTAATGACTATGATGAATCGTAGAATCACGAGAATCTATAAGAATTGTTTGTTCCTAAAACAAGAGATGTGATGCAGCATCTGGAAGAATCCCACTGACTCGATGACAACACTGTTGGGAAGACAAAAGTCCGAGAGCGCTACCTCAAGATATCCTTTTTAAACCATGACTGGCTCAGAATCTAGGACAGAGCTAGGTGAGCTAGGCAGTAGACGCAGTATGTACCAAGGTGTCGGCCTACATTCAAGTCTTATAATTTGCAGTATTCATTAGACTAAATTAGCCACACAACTCGGCACTTAGTAATTTCCCCGGCTTTTAACGGTCGAACAACGCTTTATCTTTAAGTTGTACATGAAAATTGCTGGCGTAGACTACAAGGCTTTTGAGCTTCGTTGTATAAATTTGAATACATTCATTGTGGTGCTCATAACTACAATTTGTACTTATGTAGGTTTTTGCAATGTCATGTTTTAAGAAAAGAAAAAGCGATTTCACTCGTTATTAAAAGACCAGGATAGCAGGGTATGATCCGTGCAGTGCATGTCTTTAAAAATGGTTGCTTTTGCCCCTAAGTAGTCAAGGCAAGAGGAAACAAATTTGGAAAAAGTAACAATGACTTTTTTGCACTTTCTACCAGTAACTAAACTGACCTTCGTTCACGGACCTTAATTTTGTGCCCTTGGACCAAGATACCAGTTGGAAACCACTGATATAGATAGTATTGATCTATTTCATGACAAATACTTCCTTCTTTTTCAAAAGTAAATCCCTGAGAAGCTTAGTTTAGTAAGTGAACGAAGATAAGCTTTGTAATTAGTATCTAAAAGGGTTAAATCAAATTAAAAAATACACAAAGCCCTACCGTGGGAACTGGATGTCCTACATCCGTGATAAATTACACCGACTGACGTGGCATGCTCTATGTGGAAGATCTCAAATTATCTACAATATTGATCTACGTCAGGACATTAAATATGTAGAGAAAAGGCAACTTCGCAAATTACAACCTGACGTGGCCTGGCCTAGTCTACATTTAGACCTAATTTTATATAAGTTTTCCGTAACAGTCAGCCTGTAATTGCAAGTTGCATATTGCCTCTTTCCCAAGTCCACACATATTTAATGTCTGACCCCGATCGATAAATGTAATATATTTAGATGCTAGTTGAGTAAGTCGTGCCATAGCTTTGTGTTATGACTCATATCTCATATCGATTGACATCTTTTCCTGAACTCTTTTAAGCACTGAAACCCTTAATCGGCTTTAGCACTTTGAAAGAATAGTTGAAGGTCTTGAAACTCTAGTTTTTGGGGGTGAAAATATGTACCCTTACTGGTTGTCCCCGGCCATGTCATACTGAAGGAAAGTATTCGTCTCAGTCTGGAGATAAAATGAAGTTTTATTTCAGTAAAATTGCCTACCTTTGATATTTCAAGTACTTTTCTCTCCGTGGCAGTTCAAAGAAACTCCCTGTAATTATAACGCATAGGTTACAACGGGATCGACAGGCGTACTCAAAATAAATTGGTTACAACTTTTTTTAGCTTTATAACTTGTAACGTGTGTACGTAACTTACTTTTTCTCCCCTCAATTAGGGTTAGGGGAGAAAAGATTTTTCTGACGCTAGCAACCATAGCAAATTCTTGTCAATACACAGTAGTTCCCCATTGACAGATCTAAACCGTATTATTATTAGCGTGGAGAAGTGAGATGGGATGATTTAATTCGACTGTGGTCAAGGAATAAAAATGGATTGGAATAAGATGTCTTTAATAACTCAGCACAGGCCAGGCAAAAGCTTACGTCGTATCTCAATCAGAAAGTTTTACCGAAAAAGTTTTCACGAATACTAGTCTTTCCCGGCTCCAGTTCCACGATCAATACATGTTTAGGTGCTCGTGGATTGTTTGTAGAACAAAGCACTTATAGTATAAATTATTTAGTAAATGAGAGCTTGGATTCGATGTAATGATATACGTGGCAGACGGCCTTCGAAGGGCCAAGGTCGGAAAAGGAAGGCGTAGCTACGTCGTCAAATTATATTAGTTACATGAAGTAAGCATAATCAGGAATCTTATACTCTAGTTTGCTCTCTCACTCTAAAGATACTCTATACAACAACAAATAAATTTTAAAATATTCCAAATTTCGTAGCTACGACACTGAAGTTCCCAAATCAAATAGTTTAGTTGTTTGATCATAAATCTGTGAGCTATTATAATCGTATATTGAAGTAGAACTAGACAAGCTCATAGTACTTTATATTTTGAGGACGGGATCCGAATTTTGTTTTAGGTATATAAAGACGCTATGAATCTGAATTTCGAATTTCGAACGAAAAGACATTCGCAATATTGCGTCGAGTCCAAAATAAACTACTCAGTAGTGTGTTTGTTGCTTATTACTGCTTATATGTATTGTAACAAGTGAATGAAAAGCAAATTTTTAAAAACCTGACTGCGTAATTTGGTTTTATTTTCTATTATTTTGATATACCCAGTGTCACTCTCACAGTAAATACGAATCTAACGACACCTCTCAAGCTAAAATCCCAATTATATTACAAGCCCA
This sequence comes from Carcina quercana, assembly GCA_910589575.2. NCBI lineage: Eukaryota > Metazoa > Arthropoda > Insecta > Lepidoptera > Depressariidae > Carcina > Carcina quercana. Next base: position 9,626,578 of record OU342439.1, read on the forward strand.
AAAAGATGACTGATATGTTTTGTTTCTATTCACATTTAAGACATTAAAATTTCTTTTTTATTATTATTTATTTATACAGAACACAAACAGTCATTTACAAAAAATTATATTAACATTTTTATACACAAAAAGACCTGGAGGCTAATTTTTTAGATACGTTTGATTTACTCGGTACAAGCGTTGATACATAATATTCAGTCTACTACTTTATTAAAATTGCTATTTTATACAACGAACACATACAGTTTGTTATTATGAGTTATATAATACAAATTAAAAAGTACTACATTTCTTATTTTAAAAGATACACTGTCTGGACGTATGTCCTATTCTGCACTGCGCACACAATTTCATTTTGCTGAAACATTCATCTTACAAAGTAAAATCGTTCAGGCGTTCATTACGACCGGAGCAAGCTAATGAAATGACGTCACTGTCGTATTCCGCTCTGATTGGTTGACGTCACCGTCCCGGCATCCGATTGGCCGATAACAGCTTAATCTCTCTTCTAATTGGCTGTTTGTGCAATTTAACAGTGAAATTGTTAAAATAAGTATTAAATTGTGTGAATTAGATTTTTTATTTGTAACAGTATAAAGTTCTAGTTGCATTACACCTTACCGAAAACAATGAACCTGTTCACCAATAAATAATTAATTTTGTTCAGTTCTATGATGCTAACTCAATTCAGCCTAAATTGAGCTTAGCTTTCTTATGAAACTTCTCTTAGATTCTAGACTGACTAGGCTGACTGAGGAGAGGGCTAAATGCTCCTCCTATGAGTTCCTAGGGCTCCTAAGGAGCGACCTAAGGAGTCGGGTTTGAGAAGATTTCCCTCTCGAAAAAAGTTTGTCTAAAATTTCAACTCATTCTTAGCTTCCAGAAATGGTAATCGAGAAACTATTCCGCCATAATTACATAACATACCTAATACTCTTATCGAAGAATTGAGAAGTCCCATTTTCAACTGATTGTTTTTAATATCAAGAATATTATAAAACCACTTCGACATCAAAAACGATTCCTTTGCAAATTCAAAAACAAAAAGAGAAATAACACTTGTTCTCAACCAATTCTCAACAATCACGTGCGCAAATTAAATGGCTTCCTTCCTTTTAATTGGTCGCCGTAATCATTGGGCACGTGTTAGTATTGGCCTTTTTATTGTTGTGATCGGTTTACGACGATGTAAAGTTCAATATTGCGACAGAAAGGCCTGAAAAAGCAATTGAAAAGGTATGTAGAGTTTCAATACAATGTCATTTTTGTAAATTATTAAAATATAAAAACAAACATTCTTACTATAATTTAAACTAATTTAAAACTTAATTCTAGACATTAAGTTTCCTATTTTGAATATAAGATTGTCGACATAAACAATACAACAGTGGACTCATGTAGCCAGCAGATTGATGATAATAACACTACAATATTACAAGCTTAACTGTAATTTCTGTTATCTACATATTCCGAATTATGTTCAGCTGTGGACGGTTCTTGAATAGTGATGACGAAGTGTGCTATGCTAGCATACTTAATTAACAGCCACTGTACTGTACAGTCCTATGTACCGACAAAGTTCCCGCCTGACCACCATTAGGGCCAGTTTCGCATACAGTCGTGGCTCGGGTTGCTCCGCCTTGCTAGTTTTTTTGGATAGATCATAAAACTATAAAAAACAAGAAAGCATTGTTGTATTCGTGAAAGTCCCGCAAGTTGTACGCCACAATGATGCATGATAAAATGACCCTAAACTATAGCGAATTACTACAATGGTCATAAAAACTCAAACAAAAGCGTTTTCGTCTCTCCTTATTGAACAAAAAAGGCGGGTCTAGCTAAGATCGCCACATGCAAGCAACTTGGTTTTGAAACTGATCAGGCGGGAGCTTTGTCGATATTACATTGTTGGTTAAGAATTTATAATTTGCTGCTGATCAAACACCGGTCTCTCTCCCTCTCAAGTTCTGTTTGATCAGTCATTCAGAAACTACATCGACAGAAATACTACAGCCGTACATTCCGCCTCAATGCTCTAAAAAAGATTTTAAAAAACTCGAAAGTGCCGTTGATTGGACCCCTGAAATCGCAGACGACTTTTAAATTTATTTTTCACTCCGTACGCTTTTAAACCCATTAGCCGCCCCCTAGCGCGCCATCGCCACTTTAATTTTTGATGGGAGCATGTGTCCCTGTTTATCTGAAATTGCTTTCAGTGACGTTTATTGAACTAATTGCTCATGCTTTCATTAGTTTTTAAATATTTAATTCGAATTGAAGTTATCGTAAAGAGGGATTGTATTGTGTAGCCGATAGTCAGTAATAGTACATGTAACCATTGCCAGCATTCTTTCTCCATTTATGTACTAGCTTTTGCTCGTGGCTCCGTTTGCGTAGACTTAAGAATTATCCCACGAGAACTACTTGTTCGATCGGTAGAAATAAGAGATCATTTTCTGCCCCTTTAACTATTGCTATTCGCTATACAAAAATCCAGCCATTCTGACTCCGTAACGAAGTAAAGGAAATATTTAGAAACTCTTTAACTACTTTCGTATTTATAACATTAGTATGGATTTCGTTTTGTAATATAAATCTAATCATATTTCACATTATTATGTTTAGGTGTAAAGATGCCGTTTTCCTTCGGGCATGGTGCTAAAATTCAAAGATTCTTTAAAAAGTCTACTGTGTATGACTTGAAAAACCCCTATCAAGTGTGGCCAAACCCCTCATAGAAAGTTCGTTTGACGTGGCGATGTATAAGGAGAAACTAATCTACAGCTGCGGACGAAGCATTCGATAATTATAATAATGGTTGGATTTATAAAACAGTAAACGTATAAATGAAAACTAAGAGCCTCTACTGACCGAGCCCAAAGTAACCCAAACGGTAACTCGGCTACCCCCTAATACATTATTTAGAAGTCGTGACTATCGACCCGTGAATTGGAGGTCACGGGTTCAATCCCGGCTGTGAATTCGGTAGGTCATTCACCTCTCTTATGTAATCTTTGAGGAAACAAACCTTTTATGCGTAAAATGATTCAATTATTATATACACATTTTGGGTTTAACAGCACTTGTGAGTAGGTGAAAAGGTTTTTGACATGTTTTCGGAACTTTAACACAACACTCTTTGCTAAATGGAATTTTCTTGCATGTACTCGTATACAACATTAGTTGGTCATAAATGTCAGATAGGCAGCCTAGCCTACCTAGGGTTGTACTGAAGTCAAATCTGTAATGCTTATATGTATGTTAATGATATTTCAAAAAGGCATACTTCAGGCATCTATTTTAAGAAAGTTTAAGAAACTTAACGAATTTCGCTAGTCAAAATCTTGAATCGAATGTCTGTGTTAGGTTGGACAGTTATTTAAAAAATTATCTCTTTTTTCATAAACACCTGGTATTTTGCTCGTGACATCGGCTGCGTGGAATTCAGAATGTATCCTACGGGATCTATTTGTTCCACCGAGATCAAAAGTAGCCTTTTTCCTTATAAATAAAATGATACATTCTCTCACTCTTCAGCAAACACACTTTTTTGTTTTTTGATTTGTGCGTTTTTCTTCGCAACAAAAGTAATTGAGTCCTTGTAATTTTGTAAAGTTAAATAAATCACAAATTCTGATATTATTTTCTAGATCGTGTCTATATAGGGTTGTTTCATTAACTTTGATTGGCTGATGTTCAAAATGGGAGCAGACTAAGCTTGTATGAAGAGCATGTAGCACCTACCGCGGGGCTTCCTTTGGGGGAATATATTCTTAAGGGTGCAGGGGCTCGATTACGTGTTTGCTAACATCATTCGATATTGATCCTGGTTGCCTAGGAAACTAGAGATATCACCAGTCAAGGTTGAGGTTGAGTAAGTCCTTGATTTTGTCCTCAATGTTGAATGAGGCCGAATAAAAATTCCAAATGATTGTGGGGTTAAAAATATACTTTATTGAATAAAGCGTGTATTGTATGAGCGGTTACGGCGGCGAGACTCTTCAAAATACATTTAGGATGCGTTCCATTTTCAAAATATTAAATTTCGCGTGTTCAGTTGGGCAGGTTATCCCGTTATAACAATATGTTTAGGATTTATGCCCAACAGTGTCCATTGCCGGCTAACGAAGAAAAAGGATACATATATTCTTACGCTCAAAAACGTTGAGCAATAGATACCATCAACGTTGCCTAGCTACGATCTCGCTAACTGTACATTGTTAGATATACATGTACATTTGTCAAATGTCGAGAACATGAAATGGGCCGGCGACGATGTCGGTGCACTCACGCCTTTTACCAATATCGAGGACACTATCTTCACTTACCTTCGCTCTAAGATCTAAACCTCATGAGTTTATATAGCATTTTTCCTACTTGACCTAAGTTTGATATTTATTGTAACTTAATCCCATCTCATTTTACTCTATTTCTTTCTTTACATTGAAATGCTAAACTAGCATGTCGTGTTGATAGATACGTAATCTGTGACCGGGGATTTTGTGAAATTACTATTTTTTTAGATTCCAGTGAGATAATATTCATCATCATCATCAGCCTATATATGTCCCCACGGCAGGGTATCGTGCCTACTCTCCTGCAGAGAGTGCATGGGCCATAGTCCACCACGCGGGTCCATTGCGGATCGGTAGACTTCACACACACCTTTGAATTTCTTCTCAGGAGTGTGCAGGTTTCCGCACGATGTTTTCCTTCAAAGAAAAATGGTAATGATTTTAATTAGTAACGTAAGTAGAAGTATAGTAGAACTCGGTTGTTCAAGGACTGATGCTCCACCCAACTGAGCTGCCATGGCATCAATTTGTTCAATTTATTTTTATCTCTGTACATTAACTTTTATATGTGCAATAAACAATAAACATACTTTAACAAATTAATAATGAATTCCAAAAGAAATAAGGAACCACTTGAATTTCTATGAAGTCTTTTTGAGGAGTCATGTGGTCTAGTCCCTGTTAGCACTGAGTTATAAATAGTACTCTGATAGCGACTTAATAATACAAGCCTCAGGTAAGACTGTTTATTTTTAATATCAATTGGCTCTGTCCCGTAGCTCCGCTGGGCCGTACAGTTATTCACGCCTTTTATCGCATTACATGGGAACAAGTTAACATTGCCGTGACGCCTTTGAAACTTTATAAGACCTCACGACCAAAGAGATTAGAACATCCAGAGACCGTGATCCACTGAACACGTATGAAGGAACTAGGTTAGACACTTTAGATTGTTATACACAAGGTGCACACAACAAAAGTACACCAAACGTCAGACACTCGGCCGTCAATATGCAGCGCACGTCATTTACATGTGTGTGTGTATTTTTGTTAACCTCACGCATTATTAGACGAGGTGGAATCCGTGTATTCCTTACACATCCATGCTCACGACTTTGCTTGCATGCTTCCTTTAATGAAAACATCTGAAAATACTCAAACCTTTAACTGTTATAAGCTGTCTCCAGCTGAGTTCACAGACCTCGCACTGTATGAGCAGTGAGTGCCCGCGTGTAGCCCTCTGGGTGACAATGAATATGTATGACTTGACATAAAGGCCTGTTTTGTATAACTAATTACAGCCACTTCCATTCAGTTACGAAGCAGAAAACACGAATGTTTATACTTTCTTCCAATTCAATGGTAATCTTTATTTATAGCTTTTGTGGCAGTACAAAAAATACAATAGTTGGGATATAGAATGTATGAATAAACCACCGATACCCAAACCAACTAATAACAGAACGATCTCTACTTCACTCTTATCGTCTCTCTCCCACCTGCCCAACAAGTTAATACGTTCAAAAAGAACTAGAAACCGACTTCAACTTCTAAGTCTTCAGCAAATTTAAAACTTATATGTTTTTCAATGGATGCCATTGTCAGAACTGGACCAACTTGGGACCACACAAGAAGCACCACATTTGAAATAAAAAAATAATCATCTAAATCGGTTTACCCAGCAAAAGTTCTGAGGTAACAAACATATAATTAATACACACTTAACATTCCCTATCTCAAAAACTACTGAACTGATTTTGATGAAACTTGCAGTCTTCCCTAAGTTGAATAATACCTAGTTCAACAAAAAAGTATTATTTAAAGCAAAACTGTAGTTTCGGAGATATGCGAGGGCAAATATACAAATATAAATATTGCATACACTTTTGAAATTTGGCACACTTGTTTAGAAGCTAATATAGACTAACATATACGAAAACTGGGCAGTTCTGGAAATATGGACATACATACAGGTCTAGTTGATAACCTCCTTTTTTGAAGTCGGTTAAAACATACCCGTCCAATTGAGAACCTCCTCCTCTTTGGAAGTCGGTTAAAAAGAGACGTTTCATTAATGTACTCGTATTGGCAGAGAGTTTGTACATTTCTGTTTTCATAAAGCCATTTTTCCAGTTCAGTTTCTTCAGTTTTTAAACTTTTATCGGCAAAATCACATCAATAAATAAGAATGCTTTTGTAAAAACAACTATAAAATTGCTAGCTTTCTATATGTATTCTATTGATTTTTGCTGGATTTAGTTAATAATCTAGACCGTGCAAGACACATTTGGAAGATATTTAGTATTACTGGAAAAATATTTACCATCAGTTTTACCATTTACAAATAAAATATTATTTTTCCTTAACATCTCGTGTCACATCAATTAGCCATCGGTAATACAAAGTTTATATATTGAAGACGTGTCGTTAGGTGATCAAAGGCGCCTCTTGACTGAAGACATAAAAATGTGAACTATTAATAGATTTAACGACATGGCGACTGTTGCTTCTTGTTGAAAGGTCACAGTGACTGATGTGTTTTCAAGGCATTACATGTAAAGACGATGTTTAGAGTACCGCAGTTAAACAAGGAATTTTTATAAATTTATTTAGTATTTTTCCGCTCTATTGTCACTGACACACGGTGTCTGTAGTTGCGCACAGTCTCCATCGTTGCAAATAGATGATTTTCTTTTTAAACACAATGGGTTTTCACTTGGTTATCTCACCTCATGAAAAGGTGCAATGAAGCCAGAGAATTGAAGCTCACTCTGCTCCCCCATAGGCACTGTCTTCCCTATGTAATCAGGCAGATTTCAACAACTTGATTATGATATGATTTTCTATATAAATAACTAATACTTGAGTGTTTTTCTCTCGCCTGCAATGATGGTATGTGGCGGTTTCATGGGAAAGTTAGCGGTCATACCTAAGAGACTCAAGTTAATGAGGCGCTGGCTTTGCGACCCTTCATACCAGTATACAACAGTGCTATTAACACTGCTGTTTTGCGGCAGACTTAGGTATCATGGTGGCAGCTAGCCAGGCGGATATAGAAAATGCCCTACCTACTTATACAACCAATTACCAATTAGAAATCGAAATGAGCTCCAGGTTTTTAGTCCAAGCGTGTAGCAATTTTTAATCCATTAATTTACCCACACAATTTATTGTAATTTTCAAAAAACTCAGGACTCATTTAATTGTCCTTGTTGATGTTTAATCGGGTGTCCTCGGGGTAAGTAGGGTGTGTATGTGTGTGAGACAGGGAGGGAGGTACAGAGGGAGTGACGTTGTCTCTATCTGTACAGCTACTCGTACGTTCTCCGTTTATCACGGTCTGGCGCACCTACGATATGTAGTGACGTGGTCACAGTCTGCCGCCTTTGTGATATCTACCATCGTCGGACATCCCGACTGACACATGTACTGTTTTCAATGTTTTACAATGTACATCTTATGATTACCCGAAACCGTGTCATACAGTTATGTTGCACTGTGCCATGTCAGTGCATCTACCATGAGTTTACGCAGTCGATAACGTGTATCGTTTAATATCGCTCTGTCCTTGTCACGCGCATCTCGACTGAGCAGCATTTCCGATAGTATTCGATATACGTTATCGACTACGTAAATTCATGGTAGACGCACAGCTCAGTGGGGTAGAGCGTCACTCCTTGAACAATCGAGGTCTGGGTTCGATCATGTCTCGTACCAATGACTTTCAATTTGTTATTTATGTACGTATGATAAAAATCATTACCATTGGCTTTTCGGTGAAGGAAAACTTCGCGAGGAAACCTGCACACTCCTGAAAAGAAATTCAAAGGTGCGTGTGAAGTATACCAATCCGCACTGGGCCTGTGGTCTATGGCCCATACACTCTCTGTAGGAGAGTAGGCTTGAGCCCCTGCAGTGGGGACATATATAGGCTGTTCATGATGTCTATCGCTCGCGAATCGTTAGAGGCATCGTTGTTCTAAATTTCAATTTTCTAACCGTCGTCGGTCAGTCGGTTGAAAACTGAAACCTTACAACTTAGTACTTATTGTTATTATAACCCTGAACTTCTGGGCAGATACCTCTACAATCATTCCCAAAAGAACGCTTTACATACCCCTATTTAAGTTTTCATATGTTCTTCTCATCAGAGACACTTGGGTGAAGTCTATGTGACTCAAGTTCTGATCATATACTTTGATATAAAATATTTTAAGCTTATTTCGGAAATGGGCAGGTCACATCGCGCGAAGAACCGATATCCTATATGGAGTCGAAGTTCTCGAGTGGCGACCACGTATTGGGAAGCCGTCCCCCTTCTAGATGGACTGACGACCTGGGAGTCGCTGATGTGAGTGGCTCGAGACCAGTCAATGAGGCATACCATGGAAGAGGCCTATCTATATCAGTGGACGTATCCCGGATGATGATGATTTCCTATTCACAATTTCTTGGGGGATTTACTAGCCCAAAGAATATTGTACTGTACTGCATGTAAGAAGCACTTAACAGTCTTGAACCTCAGTCAGGCGTGAAGGCCTTTCACGTCATACGGCGTATGAATTTTTCCTTAAACAAACTATGTAGGTACATACGCGTATTACCTGCTTGGTTTATGTATCGTAAGCGGATCAAAGTATTAAAAGTCTAACAATGAGGCTCCGCTCTCCATACCGAACAAACAATAGATCATGTACAGAGATACAATTTAGATATACAGATCTACATACAAACGGAAACAAAGGCGTATTTACGAGTCCCGGTAAAAGTGTGCCGGGAAAAATTAGCCAAGCTCCTCGCTACAAATAAACTCGTGTTGTTAGGGAAACATTAAAATTATTTATCGTAATTCGGAGATTAGAGGAAAATGTTTGTTTTTGTATCAAAATAAATCTGCCTAAAAATTATAAAAATAAAAGTATTAAACACCCATTAATTATGCCTATACTTGTTTGAATCTGCGTCAACACTAGATGAAATGGAATCTTTGTTGTATGCATAGAAATCTTAAGTACAACTAGAAAGCGAACTCTTACCAATAACGCGAAACAAAAGAGATGCTCAAACTTTTTGTGCGTCTTTTTCTAGAAATTTTTATATGGCAATTGTGCTAAAAGGACAGAGTGAAGACAAAGTAAGTCTGACAGACCGTTTCTTTCTTCTTTAAGAAATGATTTCCAAGCTGTGCGTCTGTTTAATCAGCTCTCCGCAGATATGAAGAGTATAGAGAGTGACACGCTCTTCAAATCGGGACTCCGGAGTCTATTGTTGGAGAAGTGTTACTACAGTATAGGTGAATTTGTATACGACAAAACAAAGTGAAACGATTTTTAATGGCTCCAATTGTTTGTTTTTAAATATGATATTATTCCACTCCTTTTTTGTGTGCGTCTTGACATATTATTCTTTTGTAACAAATTGACATTAATTAATCTTATCTTATTTTATGTTAGACATAGGTATGTCACATACATTTTTGTTGAAGACAAAATTAACTATGATTTAATTATAAACAACGTTGTATATGAGTTTGGGTACATTTATAGATAGTAAATACATAAAATACATTTCAGACCAAACCCTACCTCATCATATGTACACACATGACCATATTTTACATTAGAAAATTGACACATATAATTTACTAACAAATAACTGACGCGTTCAAAAGGAGCTAAAAAAACCGCCTTCAACTGCCCTAAAAGTCTTAAGCATTCATCCCCTAATCCCCTTAGAGGTAGAATTATGTTGGGTTTATTTGGTTATTGTTGATTTTATCAAAAAGCGCTCAATCAATTTCGATAAAATTTATATGGGAACCATATCTGAAGTATACTCTACCAAACCAAAAAAGAATAGTCAAAATCGATTCATAATTGGCTGAGCTATCGTGTAACATACAAAAAACATACAGTTAAATTGAAAACCTCTTACTTTTTAAAGTCGGCTGAAAATGGATTTTTTCTTCTTCAAAAACTAACAATGGTGGAAAATCTATATATACACAAGTTTTGACTTTTTTATATATACTAAAATCGACCTAATCGAATATTTTTAAACTGGCACATGCATGAATAGAATTTCCTTACAAAAGACATCAACGAGACTGACAAACGCTTAGAAATGATTAAGTTATTGCGGTATATCGCACTAATTTATAAATGCTATACTGGCTGTGGCTGTCTGTTTGTTTGTCCTTAGCTTATTCAATACTAAACGGCTTAATTGGTCTCAATGTGATTTGTCACGTAAGTAGCCCATGGCATGGAGTACCGTCGAGGAAGTTACCACCTTACCTAAGTAAAATGACACTTGGCATCAGCTATTTGATCCCGTGAGCATATTAACTGCACAATTAAAGTGTAACGAATTCGCTAGTGGTTAGCGGCTAACCAAATTATTTCTTTGACCGCACACCTACGAATAAATTATAAATTATTCGTAGCCGTATAATTAATATTCGCAGTCAATACAGTACAGTTTTTGTACAATAGGTTTCCACGTGGCCTTCATCTGAGGGTAAGTGGCGCTAGGCCAGGAGGCCCCAAACTACCCAGAAGCCTAAAAGTTAAGGCGTTGTCTACGTTATTGTCACTGACGGAAAAGAAAGGATTAAAAACATTACACACTTTTTGGATTATTGTTGATGGGTAAATTCCTTCCTATTCAAGAATGTTTGTCTACTTCGTGAAGCATTAGCTTAGGCATAATTGTGAAACAAAGACTTCACGTGTTTCTGTAAAACGTGCTGTGTAAAATGAGTCACGTTGCAACATGAAAATAAACCGAAGACGATGTTAAAGTTTGCTAAAGAAAAGAGTTTTTATTTTACTTACAATGTTGGATTCTAAAGTATCTAAGGCCTTAGTAACTGCACAGAATAAAGAACCCTACAGGTAAATAATAATGGTAGCAATACCGTCATGATTTCGGTATGGACCCCAGAAAAAATTTAAACATAATATATACTTAATGGAACTTTTTGCCGATAGCTACGAGTACGTGTACAGTCAATTACGGAATGAGAAGGTGTGTCACTCTAAAATTTATTTATTTTCTTGTGAAAGACATCAAATATTTACAGTAAAACTTTAACCGTGGTGTACAAAATACATTGAAAACTGTCGAACTTTTTCGTTTGGTTTTTTTATTTTATAAGTTAACAATACTTAAAATATTTCGTCTATAAAATTGACGAACTTTAGTAGCTCCATTCTCATGGGCATAGCATCAACTTGGTGTTAGCTCAAGGCAACAAATACTAACTATTGTGACAGCTGTCAATATCAATCAAATTTTTATTTCAAAATATATAAGTTTTTGTCGTCACGGTATCTACTGTCAATATTATGACTAGGTACATCGATTAATAAAAATATGTAGTTTCTTTCGGTAATTAAAATGATTTCATGACAAGATTTGGTAACTTTTAAAATTCAATTCAAAAGTTTCAATGTTTGTGACTCAATCACTATTAAACGGCTGTACGGATTAAGAAATTTGACTATGGTCTAGTCTAGATTAACATATGTGGTAATTTTTATCTCGATAATCCCGTGGGATAAATACTGAAATCAACTCAGACGAAGCCTTAGTCGTAATAGTTTAATATATTTAAAAAAATATATGTACACCCTGAACAAACATAAACTACAAATTACAAAACGTGTTTCGCGGACTTGCAGTATTCTCTAATCCTTACCAATCTGACACTTTAGAATTCATCCGCAAATATAGCGAATGTTAATTGTTTTTTAGTTCAGCTTATTTGAACTTGGCTGTTAAACAACCATGCCCCCATTCGGTCTCTATGAAGCTAGCTCACTATTATTATGTAAATAGTATGTAAATTCGCGAAACAGGCCTTGTCAAAATTCTAATTCAATGTTGACTTGGGGACGCCGTTTTATTGAACCTTTTTTAACACGGCACGTTCATATTAGCTAGTTTAGCAACGGAGACAAATTTTGAGTAAATTAAATCGAAACGTAGCTCATTTAATTAGTTTTTAATACACACAACAGGAAGGATTTATGAGTGATTTTGATTATTCGACCTAACAATGTTAGGCTAACATACTCGTATAAACTGTTCTGTTGATGTTCTGTTATTAATAAACTTGATTACGAATGTTGGATTCGTAATTTTTGCTCCAAGTGAGTCGTAGAAACATAAAGATAAATATTATTAATATATTATTAACACGCAATAAAGTCTATTTTAAGACCACATAACTAAGTTTCATACTAAGCGATAAACTTCCAACTGAAAATGTAAGGGTTTTAAGTCACGTTATGCCTTTTATTTATAACATTTTTGATAAACAAAAAATAAGAATAATAGTATTTCGTTTTAACCATTTAACATAACATAAAATAGAATCTCTAACTATTATTATACAAACTACCCGTTTCGGATTTTCTACTTCCATTTGTTTTCCTTCTACAGCCTTCTTTATAATCGCATCACATCTCATATGGCTAACAATGCACCCGCTATGTTAACATTTTCATCTTGCCTTTTGTAAAGTGATCCGTTTGGAACTGGATACGGCTGAAACCGTATACGTTTTGGTCGTCCTAAATCACCAACGGGTCCGAAATCCGAATGCAACAGAGTAGAATTGGTGAGCGTTTAGGAATTATTTGGTTGTGAACTTATATACTGACTTAGCTTTTTGATCAACTAACGCTTAAACGACTTCATAGATGGCTTATTTATGCACGTAAACCCATATTTAATTTGATTATAGTACTCGCACACTATGTTTGCCCCTCTGAAGTTAGCTCTCCGGAATTTCTAACATGTACAGACGGAATGTGTGAGTATTATTTTCGATAATAATTATCACTAGGTGACAAACAAGACTAGGACATTTCTTTCCAACCGCTAACTTGCCTTGCGTCCCATTTATACGTTAATATTTGATACTTCGCCGCCTTTTGTGCCTAACTTCAGAGGGGCAAACTTAGAGAGCGAGTACTGTACTACCAATTGTTTATAATAATAATGAATTGTGTGGAAAGGAACACAAGTGGCATGTGCCCATAATTTGTATGGTCATAGTAATTCATAATGATAACATTTATTTCATACCAATCATCGGTCTACTAGGATTTAGGATAAATCCTAAAGTCCACGTGGGTAGAAGCCGCGAGCAAAAGCTAGTTTGATATAGAACAATCAACACACCTACTTATTTATACTCCTGTGGCCTTATCGTCTAATTCCAACACCGATCACGATCCCTTTGAATTTGACGTTTGAAGATGATTCACGAACTTCACACCGCTCAAACGCGACTGCTTAATGTCATTGAAAGGTATAGCGATTAATCATGAGTTTGAAAGATTATGAATGAACGAAATCGTAATTTTGACATAAAATTGGTATCGTGTAACTTTTTGACAACTAGAAATTGCTTTCAAAGCGACTCGCAAGTTTCAAATGAAAGTTTCAACACTAGCCTCGAATCTTTCAAAGGTTTTTCGCAAGTTTATCATGGTTTTATAACTTTAATGATTGATTTAGTTTCAATGTCGTTATATCAATTGAATTAGCAGCAAGAACTATTTTGATAGCTCGCGTAGAAGAAGAAATTCAGCCTCACAATATAATAAATTGATGTTTTATTTATAACTCTCGATAATTTCAGATTGTTTTTATTATTTGCCTAAATCAGTAATAAAATCAACAAAATAAAATAATATAAGTTACGTAAGTAAATAATTAATTTTTATTAATTTCGAGTATTATGGTATGTCTTCAAAATTAGCTATGATGTGTGACTGTAGGTGACTACTGTTGAATAGATAATAAATAATAATTTGTGCTGCGTGTTTACGGTGCTATGTGCGAATGGATGAGAACCCACAAAATAATATTTGTATATAATTTATATTATATATACTTTGAAAGGGATTTCTAGTTGTCAAAAAGTTACACGGTACCAATTTTATGTCAAAATTACGATTTCGTCCATTCATAATCTTTCAAACTCGTGATTAATCGCTATACTCGTACCTTTCAATGACAGTAGTAGTAGTTTAATTCTCCCGAATGGGAAGGCAAAGGAACAGCCTACTCTTAACATATCTTTTCTTCAGTTTTCTCAATAAAATGTATAATGTGTACATTTTATCGCTTGTTTTGACGATTCTTGTCGAGAATTTCAAAGGCCAGCCTTGATTTCAACATAATTCGAAAGAATCCATATGCCAAATGTACTCGACATGGTAAACCCTTTCTATCGCTTCGAAACCCTCGCGATTTTTCGTAATTGATACTATAACACCGTCCATGACACCTTTTGCACTATATCACACCATTATAACACAAAAAACACACATAACAGTATTATTAACGAATTACGAAAAATTGCAATAAACCACCATTATTCAAGTTCGCGCCAAGAATCCTTTTCAATGACATTAAGCAGTCGCGTCTGAGCGGTGTGAAGTTCGTAAATCATCTTCAAACGTCAAATTCAAAGGGATCGTGATCGGTGTTGGAGTTAGACGATAAGGCCGCTGGTCTAAAGGATCTCCATTGCCATCCAACGTGGCAACGCAGCAAGTGTAACGGGACCAGATCCACGAGAGTTCTTAGGTTAGGTTACGTTTTTTCTTTATATTTCATTATTAATCTAGGCTAAGTTTTCTAACAAATCTAGTTTATATGTATATTTTTTTTGTAATTTTTGTAATTTTTAATTTGTAATATTGATATTTTGTATTTTATGGGAATAAAACATTCATATTCGTTACTATTCCTGCTTCTTATCAATGGTACCCGCGCTGTTGTTTTTTGCCGTGTTAATCAAACAGCATCCTCTTTCGACAGTAACATTAAAATGGCGCTGACATAACATCTGGGATATAAAACACCGTCAGCGATTCTAGGCATGCGTGCAGAGATCGTTGTGATCGATTGGTAGTACGTACATACACACAGACACAAGTGTGTGTGCTGTGGGTATGTAGAGCATTGCCTTATCGAGATGGACGCGCGGGTATTGCTACATGGATGCTGAATTCCTGATATATTATGCTCTAGTTACAATTTAATTTGCTGAAACTTGTATGTTATAGGATTTCTAAATCAGTAGGGAATTGTAGTAATTTAACGGTTATAATTTACTGTACCGTACTTTAATAAAATTCGAATTATGAGCTCAGCCATGACACTTTCCGAATCTATAGACACAATTTTTTTTAAAAAAATTGGACTAGCTGCTTTCATATAATAATCACTACTCACGATTTTCGAGTATTTCCTCATATTTTCTAGAATTTTCAGACTACATTATTTCGTCAAAATGTTTATTTAAACGTAACATTTGCAGTTACAAATTTATTACGTATCCGGGCAAGAGTTCGATAACAAAATCCTTTCAAACTTGTCTGTGAAGTTTCTACTGTCAGAAATTTTATTTCAAAAATTGTTTTTGGTTTAAACAATATCAATGAAAACCCTCTGAAGTTTAAAACGTGAAAAACATTAGTTACGTGATCGTTGACGTGACGTAAAGGTTGTATCTTCAAAACAATATTACCTTCTCGGAGTTCTTACTTTCTCGGGATCGAGAGACGTGGAAACCCTCCGGATACTGTGTTTGAAACTTGTCTGTAGACTTACAATTGAAAGAAATTTAATTTCAAAATTTGTTTTCTTTTTCTTGTTTAAGAAACCCCAGAAAAACCTATAGAGTTTAAAATGTGACTTTATGAATAATATTGGTTTACGTTACGTGACATATAACCAAAAAACCTACTTGTCTGATTACTTTCTATTGTCATAATTTACATTTCAAAATTTGTTTTTATTGTAAAAGATACTACAGAAAAACGTCTGAAGTCACGTGATTCTCCATCAAACAAAGTTTTGAACGTTAATTTTGCACTTTTAGGATTTCTTTGGGCCTGAGTTCAACAAGGAAACCCTTCATACTATATTAAAATACTTGTCTGTTTGTTGGAATTCCTTATTCGTTTTTCCCTCGACCGAAATTTCAAGATTTGCTTTTTCTCCCGCTAACCGCTCAAGGTTAAAATGTTTTAATCTGACATTGGACAACAAAGTTGAGATATTCATTTCACGACACTATAATCCCAGCTCCTATTTTTAGACAATTAATAGTCAAAGCCAGCTTCTCTACTGTAAAAGATTGCAAAAGAAATATTTATTGAAGCTTTCTAAGCGAATTCCCGAGAAAAATATTGCCTTTGAATTTTTACTTTAATATAAAACCAGAAAATAAGTGGCTCCAATTATATGTATATTGTAACCGTGCATTAGTTCCCAAACAAACAAACTCATTATGGGACCGATCGGTCGCGTGACTGTGGCCAATCGGAACGAGCTACGAGATTATTGAAATCGGTGAAGTGGTTTCTTCAAACGCATAGCTTCGATATAAATGCCGACCAAATTCTCAGTTTTATGGCCATAATAATATCATAATATGTACTATGTTTTTCTTCTTCAAGGACGTATATTTATATATATCTAAATAAATACAAGTACGTAGAATTTAAGCTTGAAGCCCTTTCAAGGAATGGTTTGGCATAATTACCACGCTTGGCAGATGGATAGGTGAACGCAGTTAAATACTGTTGTTACATTTGTAGATGCTGCCGCCCACAACCTGGATATTTTCCCTTAGTCGCCTTTTACGGCGCTCGCGGTGTAACAAGGGGTAGTCCTGTTGTAAACAGAGACTACAAGATAACAGAGTCAATGAGAATGATATAATTGCTACATATTATACAGCTATGGTAGCTCAATTGGGACAGCCAATGGTAGCTCAGTTGGGAAGAGCGTCAATCCTTGAATCCGTGTTCAATTCTGGTTCGTACCAATCTATTCGATTTGAAATTTATTTACGAAAGATAAAAAGTTTTTCGTGAAAAACATCGTGAAGAACCCTGCACACTCCTGAGAAGAAATTCAAAGGTGTGTGAATTCTACCAATCCGCACTAGGCCCGCGTGGTGGAACTCTCTGTAGAAGAGTATAATGTGCAAAGGAGTTTTTCTTGTTTGTTATCTCAAGACTCCGATCGTGATAAGATTTTCCAGGCACGTGGGCTATGGTATTCTAATGCACTCGTATCCCGGTAAAATGTTGGATATTTACTTCGGGAGGGTGCTATAATTTCGGTACAAAATTCAGCTACACAAATCTCGTGTAAAAGCATTACAGTATATCTTCATTTTAGTATCATATGAACAACCAATGTTCACTTGGGAGTTCTAGCTTTTGCCCAAAGCGGTCTTACTAATATTATGACTGTAAAAGTTTGGATGTTTGTTACTCTTTCACGCATAAACGTCTGAATAGATCGGCAATAAATTTTGCACGCAGGTATAATAATATGTTCTCGATCAACATATAAGATAATGTTATCCCAGGAAGTCACGCGGACGAAGTGGTCGGCAAAATAACTTAATAAAAGTTATTATTAACTAAAACTTAAATCTGGCCAGCAAGAAAGGTTAGACTTGTCTCGTTTCTCAAAAACTCTTTTCCGCATCGAGTTAAGGGACGTCTCTTTAGTGCAAGGCGTCGGTTCACACGAGGCTATAATTCACAGCAATGGCACGTAGCTATATATTTTAATAACTGGAAGCGCCGCCGCCGCCGTAATGGAGATGCTCATCATCATCAACCGGGAAACTGCCTTATTATTGCACTTATATCCTTAGTAACAAAGACTAACGTTTGCCCGCGACTCCGTCTGCGTGGATTCCGGAAAATATCCATTATTTCCAAATAAAAGTTTTCTCATTGGTTTTGCAATCATCACAGCTTCACCAGAACAATTAGGCGAGCTAGAGAGGCGTTATAATTGTCCCTCTCCACACTGTGGTAAAATAGGTTCCTTAGTTTTATCGTAAAAGGGGGAAAAACACGCAGATGTACAGGTTACGCAAAATTACCGTACATGTAGAGAATGCACAAGACTGACAACGGTGGGACTGATTATAAATATTTGTCAAATTTCTTTAAAAAGAGTTCGAATTTGTGTCTACTTCCGTCGACAGCGGTAAATAAGGATCCCGAACAATTCCCTCATCATCAGAAAAATCATCACACAGTGTAATCAACCAACTTCAAAAAAGAGAAGATTCTCAATTCTACTTTTTTATTCTTTTTTTAGATGTATTACGCGCTGACTCCGACAATTATGAATCGATTTTGATGATTCTTTTATTTAGATAGAGAATATTTCGGAAGTGGTCTCGTGGTAAATTTATCGAAATTAGTTTAGCTATTTTTAAGAAAACCTACCAAACCAAATATGTGCCCCGATAATTCTATCTCTAAGGGTGTACATTTTAGGGGATGAACGCTGTAGAATTTTAGAGCAGTTGAAGGTCGGTTTCTATATAGTTCTTTTTGAACGCGTTACTTGTTTATGATTTCGCCTCGTGTGAACAGGCCAACAGCTCAGTATAGATACAGTTAGTACTTATCTCGGAAAGGTCTCCCTGGAGACAAGTTAATGGGTGCTCAGCATCGATCGTTACGGAACATTAGCTAGATGGAGTATGTACACACAAACTTACTATGTGCTCCAGGAGTGTACTCCTATATGTTTAGTTATGCTTAGATATTAGAAAATAGAGAGAGTTAATATGACGTAGAGATAGGATAGGATAGATAGACGGATAGATAGTGTATTTTCTAGATGGTTTCCCCGATTCAATTTTCTTCTTATTATTATTATTATTTACATTGAATTGGGTACTATATACTCAAAAGAGACAGATCGATGCAAATAAAACTCGCGAAATTCATTTTTAATCATGTTCGGCGTATAATGTTCATCTTTACTTCGAAATATCTGGGAAACGTGCCGTTTTAGGCAACTATGTTTCATAACTATTTTTGTTTATATAATGGTTTTCTATCGATATACATCAGCAGAATTGTGTGCTGCTGACTTGAAGAAATAACAAGATGGCGGCCGGTCACTTAGACCAAAATATTCAAACATTATCGCAAACATTTAAAAAATTTGAATCATTTACCTTGTACACCGCCAATTCACCGGTATCTATGTATAGTTGCTTTGAAGTTCTAATCACATTGCCTTGTGTGTAAGTCCGCGTCATCATTACGCCAGCCCCTCGTCGTCGTTGTGGTTTGGCCCTAATCCGACCTCACTTCCTTCACGTTAGGTTAACTTGTTATTCTTCATTGGCTGCACCGTTATGCAGCTATCTCTAAATTGACATTTGTGATTATTTCTAATTTTGTTAATATCTTCAACTCGTCAAATAGTTCCACTGGTCAATGTAATTAGAATGGCCAGTTTCATCATCTGTCCACTGTTGGACATAGGCCTGTCTCAGAGTGCGCCCCTCATTTCGGTCGTCTGTTCTCCGCATCTATTCACGTCCGGCTACTCTACGTAAATCGTCTTTCCACCAAGCCGAAGGACGCGTCCTACATAACGTTTACCTAGTGGTCTCCACTCGGTGGTCGGTCTTTCGGCAAATATGACCAGCCTACTGCCACTTCAGCTTGCTAATACGGTGAGCTGTCCATCAAAGAGACAACGGGCGTAATACTTTCCTGAGTTCGCTGAGCAACTTTAAATTTGTGGATCAGTCGTGCCGTGAATGTCCAAGTATCCTCGACAGGAAGAATAGCCAGTTTCATCGACTTGTAATTTTATAAATGGAATTTTTTCGTGGTTGAAACGTGATCACTTCAAGAAGCTTCTGTTTCAAAAGTTACTGATTATGGCCATGACATCATTCAACTGGTAAGTAATCACTAAATGATCGGCTTTATCTAGACATCAATTTGGCCAATTTTCACCGACTGGGGCCAGTTTTTCGTTATCTATGAATTCAATCAGGTTAAATCTATTTGAAATACGACTTCAGACTGACCAAGCTGCAGAAAATGTTGATCAAAGTAAAATGAATCGATATGAAACCCACAATAAGTCCTCTATCATCCAGCCACGACGATGTTGCAAGCTGTGGCCTGAGAAAGCGGACCATTTACCACTGATGCAGTCACGTCAGATACGGACGTTGCACTTTAGATACAGATCGCTGCAGCGAATGTAAGTACATAGGTACTTACCGGTTACTTTGTGTCTAGAGATGCTTATGTCAACTTCTAACTCATTATAATAGATATAAACTTTTGCTTAATATTTCCTAGTTATAATGCTAATGTTTCCTATATTAATTGTCTTCCGCCAAATCTACATAAAATATCGAAGATCGTATAAATACCACCTATTCAAATACATTTAAATGAAGTACTTTACCTGACCATGGAAGTGCTTTCGACAAACTGCAATGTGCCAAACTTATAACAAATTTAACAGCTGCAAAATTCACTATTGATTATGAGTCGAACTCAGTAGCTATTTTAAATTTTATTGGCAATTTTTTAATAATTGTACAAGCAGACGCTGTCTTTCTTTAATGCTAAATTTAGACATTCATATGACCAAATAAGATATTTAAGTTGTTAAAATAAAATAGGTAACCCATACCAAAATGATCTCGTTGCCATCTAAAAATGTCAGCCAAATGGTATTTCTGATTATGATCCCACCTATCGATGCATCCTAGTAAACGATACCCTGTCCTGAAATAGCTATCAAAATTCTGATCATTTTTGTTCTAAATTGAAGATATAAGGTTTTATATAGCACGAAGGCAAATATCAAACCTGTCCATCCTTCGAAAATAAAGCAAGATTGATTTGTCTCACGATCTGCTACAAATGACAAAGACAATCAATCTCTGAAATATTTGATTTCTCCAAATATTCTATTTCATTTTCATTTCTACACCACAATACTACGAACCCCTGAGGTGAAATGTGAAAACGATTACTTCGTTAGTGGTAAAATGAACCTTACGTTGGAGAAAATACTGCTACGCTTTATAAGTATAGCATCAAATTCCTATAACCGGCAGATATTGCTGACTCTCTGTACATATTACGCAAGCGTTTCAGTTCTCTACCTAACAAGTCAATCACTCCACCGAACTAAGCCAAGGTAACACCCTAACCTTATTCGCAATCCCCATGACATTACCTTACGAAATACAGCCGAAATGAGGGTATACACAAGGTATATACTGGGTACAAATACCTCACAACTTTGGTACAAAACTACGAACTATTTCTGAAAGCCTCAGAGAAATGAGGTGGGGAGGGGAGGGATGCCGGTCGATCGCCTTTGCTGTAGGCATGGGCGTTATTTCACGTCACTAGATACAATAACTAGCTACGCGGCATGTAACCGAATCACTAGCTTCGAGTCAAGTTACAAGTAGTGATGGTGATTTTTGTATATGCGTTATTTCTGTTAACTGTGGTGATTGTTGGGTGTGAGTGAATAGGGTAGTCGAGCGCTACTTTACTTACTTACGGTTATTTTTCTTTCATATCACGCCTACCAGCCGGCCTAGCCAGCGAGATGGCAGATCGAATATTAGTGTGAACTGGTGAACGAATAAATCCGAAGTAATCCGAAAGAGCGAAACAGTGTATACCTTTAATTTTCGTAATTATTGACATAGATAATAAAACAGAGTGATCTATGTTTGTAAATAATTTCAACGGCTGGCGATTCCGGGAAGCGAGCTTCTCTTTGAAAATAGTTTATTTTGATTTTGTTCGTTGTACTTGTGTATAATTTTTAGTACTTTCTTCTAAAAATTCATATTTATTCAGATCAGGCATAAATACATTATTAAATTATGAAGGGAAGTTAATTTATTGATTATAACTGTATATCATATGCTACAAAAACTTAATTTGTGATTTGAGTTGAGCTTGTAACGTAGCCACTAAGCATTATCGTTTCGTAAGTAGCTGTAACACATGCCAGCATATAGTAACTACATTATGAGAAAATAACTAGCTACTGAAATCACTAGCTATCGAAACAGGTGACGCCTTCCATGAAACTAGTTACGTTACGTTTCTCGGAAATCAAGTAACGACCCATGGCTACTTTGCTGAGACCGGGCATGCACGTAGCGGCAACGTCGCCTCGCGGGGGAGGAGGCGAGCTCGCAACGTCGCAATCAGCTGTTGCTCCTTTATAAATTCAAAACAGGCGGCAAAAACGTGACGCTGAGCCCGCGGGGACGCGCGTAAATAGGTTGACGCTAAAACAAGCGATTTGAGCATTTACGTGGGCGGGAAGTGGTTATTTTAGCCTTTATTTACATGGCGATGTGACACGGGGAAATCGTAAAAGTATTAAGGATTTTGCTTTTTAACGAGATTGTATAGGGATGTGTTTGTTCGGTCCTGCCATTAAAAGTAAGTTTAGAAATACGGACTCGTAAACGAAATAATACAAGGACGTACTGAAGTACGTACTACTACTACGTACTACCAACATATTTATACATTAATAGTTATAAATTGCATTAGATAAACATACGGACAGCAGTTTCAAAGGAAGTCATAACAGCAATTTATTTCTGAGGTGAAAAAAAAATCGCTAACGTATAATGTATTGAATTTTATGCCTTAATGATTGACAACTCTTCAAATCGATTCAAAATACCATCATCAAATGAAAACCTGTAACATTCTCTCTCTCATTCACACTTTCCTGATTTCTGCTTTTCCATTTCACCTTTCCTGACAAACCATGCAATAAGTGATAAATAGCTTTTTATACGCTCGGAAGCCTTTAGCAAACGTACTCTAAGCACAATTTAGCTTTCAAGTATCCCAACGCATTATTTTATTATCTCGTACTAAACGTGAGACTCGTGCAAGCAATTTTAACCTTAAATGTTAGACCATCAGTATTAAGTCACTAGTACTTGATACATGAGATTGACCTCCAGTTGACCCCTTCTTTGACAATAAACACTTAGAAAGTAATATTTTCCGGTTTTTTTAAAAAAAATATCGCCTTGGGAATCCTTTGAGATTGTCTATTCTATGGCTTGGGAGGACTATGTTCACTAGTGGACGTTTCCCAGTTGACGATGAGGAAATCTACAACGTTTGACACTTAAATAATTTGTAAGAAATAGCGAAAGAAACATTTAAAGAATCCCAAATGTAATTTAATAAGAATCAGAAACCGGAAGGGGTACACTGTTGCTTAGCTGTGTGTGCGCATGATTGAAGTGGAAACGAAGCGAGCTATGAAGTGAGCTATGAAGGAATATCAACTGTGAAAGGATGTAATAATGTTCAGTTTTATTCTAGTCTACTAAGTAAACACAACATGCTATGACAACTAATTGTGATGTAAGCTACTCTAGGAAATTCAACACTATTGTTGACCACATAAATCTCTTTTCTGTTTACATTTATGACTGATCTGTCCAAGTTCGCGATCTGTATCGGTCTCATGAAAACAGATCGATTATTTCCCGTCTTCTAAAAACTTCTAATGAAAAGGAAGGATGACATCTATTGCTCCGAGAAGCATTGACCGATTTCAGTAACTTACAGTAAGGGTTCCGTACCTCAAAAGAAAAAAAGGAACCCTTATAGGATGACTTTATTGTCCGTCTGTCTGTCTGTCTGTCAATACCCTCAGACCCTCAATTTTCTCAGAAACGCGTGGAGATATCCAGTTGAAATTAATATCGTCGACCGAAATATCGGAAACTCAGGAAACATCAAACCGTAGTAAGATCCCGATAAAGTGAATCAATAGAAATACTCAGGTGTTGAAACAATAAGAAATTAGTCAAGTGAACTGATTTTCTTTGAGCGAATATTTATTTAACATTTTTATTTTTCTAATCATCATACTTTTAACTACATAGGTATACATTAAAAGCGATAGTGATCGTCAATCGTGGTGGAATTCGGCAAGTTTATGGCATGGAAAAAACGCTACTTTTATCGGTTCCCGTGAGATAATTTCTGGACCAAGCAGACGAAGTTGCACACAAATGTGGCATAAACCTCATTTTTCAATAGAATAACATAATCCATTCATATTCCTTATCGAAAACCGTGTCTCACAGTTCAAAACTGAAGTTGATGAATCGTACGAACTCAAAATAGAATTGAAAAGTCTACACTATGATTTCTGCCGTCGAGCGTAACATGGTTGTGTTGTGACAGAAACGGTTAGAAATATGGAGTTTTAAAAATAATAAAAAGATATATTCTGAAAGTTTGATAACTACGAGTACTAAATAAGATGATTTAAGAATAACTTGTCTATTATGTAATATCTCAAAATATATATCTCAGAAAATGAACCATCAAAATATGTTCACAAATGTTAAAGATGTGAAGAAGACTTGAAATCCCCTTCCTTTTTATGTTTACGAGTATCTCTAAATTTTATGAGAAGTTAGCTACAGCAGCTTCTTTCACGAATATTTTAAAATGCAGTACAGTGTGTGGGTCATATCTTTTATCCTAAACTGTGAAACTCATAACGTTTAGGCTAATCTAAACACGCCTCATTTATCGTTCCGGTCCATCCACACAATCATTTGGGAGTTATAAAGGATTGCGGAAGACTGAAGAATGATTTCGTGGTTCACCACTGAAGCACAATAGGTAACAACACCACTGAACTCGGCGATCGGGCTCATCAGAAACACAAGAAAATATCCCCGACCACTTTCGCTTCAAACAAAACGCTATCTCAATGTTATACCAATGTACCTAGCTCTCAAACCAAATCATAACCTCGCCCAACCTCGAGTGAAACTAAAATCCCGGGCGAGCTCCCCCCTCCCCCCGCACAGGAAGGAAGTGCACCCGGGTAGGGGGAAGTGGGGACCGGCTCAATAATTTGCGTGTGAGAGCTGCGGGGGAGTGAGAGGGGGCGAGGGGACGTCAGAGCGCGTGCGGTGCAATAGCCTGGCCTGGCCCACTCGAGTGCCCGCAAGGTCACTGCCGATGTGCACGCGACTCTCATTCATAAGCACCACCAATTATTTTTTTGAAAATGGAATGACTGGGGAAGTGATTTGACAGTTCGGGTCGATTATTGGCCATGGTTGGCTTGCGGTTGGCACCTGTCGACTTTATTTATTGTTAAGTTTTCGCTTCACAAAACAGGATGACATTTACGAGTTTACCTCATTTTCTTTTTTTAACTTTTGCTATGAAGGCTGAATTTTAAATCAGATAGGTAACTACTTACCCATTCCGTATTTTATGTAAGAGTTTGAGAGCTGTTCAGTTAAGGCTGCTCTTGTTATGACTATTGATACCTATTTTAACAAGGACAACTACTAAGGCATAAAGTTCTAGATCAATTGGAGAAAATCAATAAATCGTAGTATCTTAACTTGTGTTGTCTTCCGTACGAGCTAAAAGAGCCAATATAGAGATCGAAAGGGAAAATATTTTCTTGTGGCTAGTGGCTACCCTAAATCTGGCGACGAGAAATGCAACAAAATAAAGCACTACTATATACAATAGTCGTATTGCACACATAACTCCATGGTTACTCCGTCTCTCGTCGACTAAACATTTTCAACTTTCCACAGTCAGTCGATTCAATGGAAAAGCTACTAGTTTCTATTGACTATAGTCTTAGAGTTCAACTTTCATTATTTATGTTATATTGTTAGAGGCAATGCCTTCAATAATAATTTTATGATCACTTCTAAGCGCATTCGCCACGGTATCTACAAATGACAGTCTTTATTTTGGACAGACACAACAAATCCCTTCTATTCTAACCATTAGCTTTTGGGAAAAGCAAAAACTGATTGGGTAAACATGGGCAATGGATGGATTGAAAACATGCAATGCAAAATGTAATTCTGTGGAGAATCAAATGACAGTCCCAGTTTTTTTAACGGAGTTGCGGACCCTCCCTCAGTACAAAATTTAAGGGCTAACCTGAGCTCAGGGACTGTATATACGAATTTTACTAATTCTTTTTCAAACTAGTAAAAATGTTGGGCACAGAAGTGCCTCCGCCAAGTCGATCTCCGCCCATATTGAAACACCATTTATATTCCATGATATGACCAAGGAACATCGTGATGTGGTTGACAGATCGTGTAATATTTTATGAAATGCTACCATGAGAGCAATTCTAAGACCAGAACGAGATATTTATATTTATAACTCGCAAATTTTCATTTAACTATTAAATGTGTTCTTCTGTACAATATACGTATTTATCGACTACAAAAAAAACATGAACTAAACATGATTTTAATGAAAATACCAAAGAAATGAGACACTAGCTTTATTTTATTTTTTGTGTTATATAAAATTAGATAGAAAATGTTTTTATTGGAATAGCGTCAGGCAAACAAGCAGGCCGTCTGCTCTGCGTCTAATTAGTGGGCTGTCAGTGTGTCACGGGAACGAACGTGTGACAGACGTGCTTCTTCTTTAGTCTAAGAATATTATGTTTACCTATATTTATGTTTCGAGAGAAAAAATGCCGTGCCGACCCAAAAAAAATTCTCTGTTGGTAAATGTTTATTTAGCTCACACTCGTTTTGTTCTCTAAAAATACCTAAAATAGTAATTGTTCTGAAAAAACATGATTATTGACTTTTATTATATATTAGCGTCTACCCGCAGCTTCGTCCGCGTGGACTTTGATACCGTGAGCACTGCTCGTTCGATCGGAATAAAATGTAGCTTATGTCCTTTGGCCTTCCAACTATCTCAATTTAAAACTTTCTGTCAGGTTGTAAATGTATAAATGTATGAAATTTTTGGTCTGATTTTATCCCATGTTTTAATAGTTATTCTGCTATTTGGGACGGAGACAAATATAACAAATCAAAAACCATGAAAAACGGTCCATGTGTTCTCGAGTTAAAAGTTCGTTTATTATTTAAGCAAACCCGACTTTGTTTTATATACTTTTTTTTTTTTAATCAAACATATTTTTTTACAAAATTGGCTTAAAGTGTACTTAATCCTAGAAAAGGTTTGTCTGTACACCATGTGACTCGTCTATTTTATTTTACAATACTCACATTCTATCGCATTTTAATGCAGTTCTCTTCTCACCAGAAAAATGGAAACACCTTGCAAGTTTATGTTTTGTAAGGATTATCACATTTAATTTGAATTTAGAACATTATCATTAGGATTTGAAAACCTCATATTGTTCACTATAAAACTACATTTGACATATATTCCTAAATATACACAATTTTATGATAATCCTTACAAAACATAAACTTTGCAAGGTGTTTCGATGAGAAGTATATATTAAGAGTGGGATTGTTAGAGTGATGTAAGAGCAAATACCTATCCCTTTTTACACACAATGAGTTTGCACCTCTTTATCTTATCTGATGGTAAAGTGTCGATACGTAGTACGTAGGAGTAGTATGTATACACGCTCATATGAGTACCAAAATTGACCTGACACTTCATTATATGTATACTCTTATAAATACACTTCTAATGTTCGCATACTCATTATAAAAATAACCGGAGAGGCATAGAGTAATAGAGAAACGAAAGGTGACCATAATCGTGATGATGTATCAAGGTTGCCTGGAAGAGATCGCCCTTAGCGATAAGGCCGCCTTCCTGTACCTTTTTCTTTGCATTCTTTTATGTATTCTGCTTTTTTATGTGTGTACACTAAAGTTTATTTGACTTTGAATGAATAAAATGCTATAATGAAGTAGCATTTTATATACTTGAAGAAGACTAACTATTCCATTTTTCCACAGTAAACAGACCATGATTCAAATTGCTTCTATTATATTCCGAGAATGAAACGTTTGGTATAAAGTTTAATTTATTCAAAGAAATGTACAAATTCTTTCCACAAAAAAATCAGGTTGTGATCCCCTCACACTTGGCATATTTCGTGCGAAGAATCTCAAGTTTTCCAATTTGGTAAACAGCCGTGGAATTCTTATTACTTTTCGGGCACCCTACTCATTTAAATACTTACATATTTAAAAGGGGTCTATACAAACTAAACTATACCCATAGTGAGAGACAAGATGTTAGTTATCTTTTCAACGCCTTCGTTTTGATTAAATACACGAAATTATGTAAACGAGACGTTCAATGTAACGTTAAAAATATTCATTTATAAATAACGTCTTATAAATCGATAATAATATAATATCGATATAATCGAACGCCGGCTGCACGCATGAAAAAGTGTCACGTTCCGCCTGAGCCGAACGTGCAAGTGAGAGCGCGGTACAAGCGGGACAGAGGCACGATCGGCCTAAGCGTTCGCCTTGTGACACATCTCTTCTTATGACATTGTCTCGTAATATTATAATTGATTTTGTAAGGAAGTTACAGTTACAAAGATACATTGTCAAAAATGTACGACGTCACCACTCTGTTTAATATATATATTTAAGCTATGATAATCCGAGTAGTTATTCCTTGAAACTGATTTTTAAGAGGCCAATGAAGCAAAGTCTCCGTAGAA
Source organism: Carcina quercana (assembly GCA_910589575.2). Taxonomy (NCBI): domain Eukaryota; kingdom Metazoa; phylum Arthropoda; class Insecta; order Lepidoptera; family Depressariidae; genus Carcina; species Carcina quercana. The sequence continues at coordinate 9,655,254 of OU342439.1, forward strand.
TAGTAGGTATTTGAATATGTTATTGCTGTCGCGATTCGGTACGCACACATACAGCCTTTCACATGCTTTCACTCACACAAATAACGCTGCATAACATCCCAAAGAGGCCCCTGCGCGCCGCGCATAGTCGCTACCCCTCCGCCTGGGCTAGAGTGTATTTTTCAAAATTATAATAAACTTGACGTGAGCGTGCGTCAACCCTTGTTTTACGTTTTGAGAAATTATTGTTCGCATATTGGTTTAGTCTCGACATACTGTGGTTGTATTTGATATAATTGACTAGTAAGTACCTATCACATATAAATACAATATAAATTATGGCGTTGCTATTTTAGGGTTCTACGGTCAACAAAGAAACCTTTTAGTTTCACCATATCCGAACGTTCATCTTCCAACGATACTTTAGGTGACCTAGAGGTGTTTTAGTACCTAGAGTGCTAGAGTCTAAGGACTAACAAGTTAAAGCGTTCAAAAAGAACTAGAAACCGACTTCAACTGCCCTAAAAGTATACTTTTATTAAAGAAAATTTAAGATGTATATTGTTTTCTCATGGATTCCATTCTAAGAACCGGACCAAATTGAAATGGGACCACATGGAAAGCATCAGCTTTCAAATAATAAAGAATCATCCAAATCGGTTCACCCAGTGAAAAGCTCTGAGGTAACAAACATTTAACTAATAGAATAGAATAGAAATAATTTATTCGGCATACAGATTACAGTACAGTTAAAACATTAATTTTAAATTTGCTCTGCTGCACTGCAACGCCGAAATACACACTTAACATTCCCAGTCTCAAAAACTACTGAACCGATTTTGATGAAACTTGCAGTCTTCCCTAAGTTTTACAATACCTAGGTAAACAAAAAAGGGATTATTTAAATCGAACTTGTAGTTCCGGATATATAAAAAATAAATTAAATAAAATAGCCTTTATTGCTGAACTAATTTTTTGTTACAATTTTCTTAAAAATATGCTTACTTTATACGTTACTTATCTTTTTATATTCAGTATCAGTAACCGGTCGTTCCTACATTTCAGCTTGTCTTTCGACATAGGCCTCCTCTAAGGATTTCCACTCTATTCTATCTTTCGCTATGCGGGTCCATGTTGGACCCGCCACTTGTCTGATGTCGTCCTCCCATCTTCTAGTCTGTCTGCCTCTTTTTCTTTTGCTATCTCGTGGTTGCCATTCAGTTATTAGTCTTGTCCATTTCTACATACTCTATTTCTCCATTATTTACTGTTATGGGCTCTGTTTGTGAGGAATTTGACATTACTTTTGTTTTCGTTAAGTTCGTTGACAGGCCTGCTTTCTCGCTCTCTTCCGCTAACTGTTGGAACATTGTCTGTAGGGTTTTCGGGTTTTCCGAAAGTAAGATCAGGTTGTCTGCAAAGCGTAGGTGACTCAGCTTTTTGCCATTTATATTTAGTCCTTTATTCGTCCAATCCAGATTTGTGAATATCATTTCCAGGATAGCTGAAAATATTTTTGGTAAAATTGGGTCTCCCTGGCGTACCCCTCTCTCAATCGAAAATTCTTCGCCTGTAGATTCTAGCTTCACTTGTGCGGTGCTTTTTGTGTATATGTTTTTCAGTATTCTTATGTATTTTGCATGTACGCCTTGTTTTTCCAGTGCGTCCCAGATAAATCTATGTTCGAGTGTGTCGAATGCTTTGTTGAAATCCACGAACCCTATGTGTGTTTTTCTTTTGTGTGTGTGTTCCGGATATATGCGAGGACAAATAAACATACACTTTAGAAATTTGGCACACTTCTTTAGAAGCTGGTATAGACTAACATATATGAAAACTGGGCAGTTCTGGAAATATTACATACATACAGGTCGCATTGATAACCTCTTTTTTTGAAGTCGGTTAAAAAACTGTAATTTCACGACACCTCACACAATAGAATAGACGAGTTAAAAATCCCGTCTTAAGTGTATGAGATGTATAACTGGGAAAAAATATTTCAAGTTTTTATTTGTCGACATGAATAATAATATCGTCGAAATCTATCGTATTTCCTACTGTCATACTTCATATTATACTATTATATTTTAAGTACCTCAAAAGGAAAAAAGGAATCCTTATAGGATCACTGTGATATCGAATACTCCAGTCTGCTGTCCCTTAGATCTGTCAAATAATGAAACTTATAGGTCAACGCAATAAAAAGATATAGCTGTATTTTAGACCATTTCCGTACAAAATGCAATGAACCCAAAATCTATACGGTATTTCCCGTTGACCTAATGTCTTGAAATTTGGCAAGAAGAAAGGTTTTACAGCACAACCATAGGAATAAATCTGAATTTTTTAATTGTAACACAGTAAAATTGATTTTTTAATGTTTACAAACTTAACTTCGTAATATGTAATTTAGCTTAGAATTTCATTTTCGGTAGAGCATTGTTGGGTGCATATTACCGTACCTATTATTTATGATTTTCAGTATGTCATTAATTCATATTCTGTACGGAATCCTCGGTGCACGAGTCCGACTTGCTCTTGACCGGTTTTTGAGTTGTTGGAGAGCCATTTCAAGCTCTTGCTGGCTGATCTCCGGGATATCTGTGTCGGGTCATATAGTCTCCGTAGCGATTTGTACATGCGATGTCCATATAACTTCTCGTTCTCTCTCAAGACTTTCAATAATAATAAATAACAAAAAATAATATAAAAAAGCTTTTAAAAAAGTTATAAATAAACGGATGTCCATGCAATAAATGTTATGTTTTTTCTGTGTTTTTTTTCTGTTTAGATATTTTACAGTGGTACGGAACCCTTTGTATGCGAGTCCGACTCGAACTTTAACATTAAAAAAATATTTGAAACATAAGTCACTTATTCATAAATCATATTTAATTATTTACACGTAACAAAACGTAACAACAACTAAGAATTTCAGGGAAAATGTTCTGTTCTAGAGATAAAATAAATTTCCTTAGAATTATTTGTCTTTATATTTGATTATATTTATTTAGATCAATCTAAACATTAAAACTAACAGGTAAAACCATTATAGCTCGAGAAAGGGTATCTATCGATATATTTTTCCCACCACTATTAGTCGAAAAAATCGATAAAGCTTATTGACATCACTAATGCATGCTTACTTTATTTTTATACATATAATACACAGTATATAGTTGTGATATAGTGTACCCTGCCTCCCGAACCGAACTGTGCGAGAAGGACAGTTGAAGCTTTTTTTGGTATTTGCCTAGATTTGCCGTGAAATTAAGGGTTTGGGATATAGCTGTTTTCTCAACGAAACGTTAGCCAAATTCAATCATTTTGATCTTATTCTCTTTATCAAAGAATAATCTAGGCCCGTTGGTTTTGCTTTTTCTGAAAATGTTACGTTTACTCTAAATAATGAGTACCATAAGTTGAAAGAAATTTTTTCTGAAATTTTGAGTTTTGAGATGCCCATAATTCTAATTGTAGACAAAATATTGAAAAAAGCAAAACCAACGGGCCTAGATTATTCTTTGATAAAGAGAATAAGATCAAAATGATTGAATTTGGCTAACGTTTCGTTGAGAAAACAGCTATATCCCAAACCCTTAATTTCATATGAAATTTTTTATCTGCTGTTCCCTCTTAACCAAAATAGAAATTCATAAAATGAAAAATATCTATTAACCACTGGACACTATTCATTAAACCCTTCTTATAATTTCACAATTTGTTGCTACTTTTCCCGTAAAACATTTACCTTGATTAAATATGATAATTTACGTTTCTTTTGTGTATTGCGGACGGACAAAATTCATATATAGAGGTAGAAGGTTTTACCCAGATATAATATATTTCACAAGTGCATGTTTTAAATACATCCTGTAATTCAATTGAATACTGCATGAATAATAAAATAATTACAATTGTAATTCCACACCTGTAATTTTCTTACGGAATCCGTCCTTGGTAACAGTACGTACGTAATTATTGTAATATCAACCAATTATTCTTTTATTTCTTTTTTTAAATCCAGACTAAGACAAAACGGCAGACTGCAACTAAAAGGCAACGAAAATGTTGTTCTATAGTTGAAGGTTTTAAAATAATACCGTAATATGAAATTTCATTGTCACCCTCCACTTCTTATGCAATCGTATTGAGTACCTATAGCTATCTAGAATTAGTTCAGCAAAAATTTATGTAACAATTATAAAGATTCTCAAATGTAAGTTGAATGCTACGTAAAAACAGACCGAAATTCATACATACACGTAAAAAATCCAAATGTTATAGCTGATTAACGCGTTCAAAAAGAACTAGAAACCGACTTCAATTGTCCTAAAAGTCTACAGCAATCTTAAGACTTACATATGTGGTTTTCTCATGGATTTCACTGTCGAAACTGGACCAAATTGAAATGTTCTGGAAATAAAAAAAGAATCAGCCAAATCAGTTCACCCAGTCAAAAGTTCTGAGGATAGACAAACATTTATTTAAAAAAAACATTCCTGTAGAATTGATAACCTCCTTCTTTTTTGAAGTCGGTTAAAAAAGAATTTTTGTAAGCAGCAGTTAAAGTTGATTTCTAGTTCTTTTTTAACGCGTTAACTTGTTCGTTCCCAAAAATAACTTCCAGTCTATTACTTTTATTATTGCTTTTAATTGTAATTGTAGTACTGTCTAATACTTATTCATTCTTATAAAGGGTGACTGTGAAAAATAGCTCTGTCAATTCTGTAATTACGGCCAATAAAAGAATGTGGCCGGTAATTTCATAGTATTCATAATTGACATCGGGAATGTTCATCTTATAATTTTTAGAATTTATTAATAAAACAATGACAGATTAAAAGCTTTTTCTGTCTTATAGGCACGGTTAAAGAATAATGTTAAAGTATAATGTAGAAGAATTAACCTTTATTAATCTTTATGTCTTTTTCATCTTAAAATGATTAATTTTCGAACTATCATTCTATTACAGAAAGTAAATATTTTGTAATACCTGAAACACACTAATATGTCATAATTCCTAGTTTACATAAATAAATATTTATTGAGTAATTACTAAAATTGTCTGTACACTCGAGTACAAAAATATGTATCCACTTTTGAACCATGTCACATTCACACTTGCTTGTTCCTATCGTGTGTTGAAGGAAATGTCAATTCAAGGTGAATGTGACATGGTTCGAAAGTGGATACATATTTTTGTACTCGAGTGTACAAATACAAAACCATTTACACCCTAACTTTGGGATCAAATCGGAATCTAAATATGATTCAGTTGCAATTGAGCAATTTGTACTGTGATCGTAATAATATAAATCGTTGAAGTTGCTCGCATGCTTTGTTGGAACGACAGAGCGTGGTGTTCGGTGGAGTACGCAGTACACAGGTATGTACTGGGCCGTCAAGAATTTAGCTGAAATTGCTCTCGTTATGGCTCCATCAAATAAAAATAATAGTCCACTAACAACGTCCGGTAGCTGGCAATCACCAGTTTTTGCCTGTCGCAGACTAACGAAATTATTCCAATAAACGGAGCGTATGTTCATGTTCATCTCCTTGCAGGAAAATGTTGAGACAAATACTGTCAAATCATTTGTAAATCGTCTTTCTCATTTTCTGACTGTTATTATAAATGAAAAAGTAATCGAACCCACATTAACGTGTAGATATTTTTATTTTATTTTAGTTAATAATGAGCATCAATAGTATCTCGTACTCAATCTCTAAATTTACACAATAATAAAGTTTTAAATATGACACGAGAATTAATTACAGATGCACACAACGTTCGATATAACACGCTATCACGACGTACTAACAATTTATAACCTAATATTATTGTAAAATATTAATGACTAGAAAAGATGGAGACTAAATTAATTAAAATTGAAATTCACAGAAAATATAGCGCAAGATGAGTGTGAGAGATAATCTGCTTGACAAACATTTTTTATATCTTTTCTACCAAAAATGCTAATTAACCAAGCAGATTTGCACATGGGCAAAGGGCTTTGTTTGTAAATTCTAAAACAGATTTTCTTTATTTTAACTTATCATTAAAAATATACATATATCTCTCTATATCCGTAGTTTCCGAAGTGAAATAATCATTGTACAGTCCACAGGACTTTGTGTAAATATGTACAGGATAATCTAATCGAGGTTGCTATCTTGTATATTTGAGAAATCCTCAAAAAACCTTGAAAAACTAACTTAGTTATGCGGTCGAGATTAACCTTATTTTAAGGTTAACCATATATGTACCTTTCTTTCTATGGCCGGGGCCCTTGGTACACTTGGGGTGAGTTTTTTAACGAATGCAGAATAGAATAAATTAATTAAGAAGAGAGTTGTTTATGTTAGCATCGCAGGCGTTTGGCGCTGTATCTTCTTTCTCCGCTAGTGTATGTGGTTCGTTTTTCATACTGCCGCGGTTTCGCGATGATAAGGATGATGACCCGCATCGCCATCGCCACCGCACGCCTTTCGTAACTTAAGACTTTTTATAAAATATAAAATCATGGTTTTTTGTATTGCATAATCATAATAACTTGATTCCCGGCCGCCACGCCCGCCGCGGGGTTCTAACCCTCCACTTTTTATTTTATTTTGTACGTAAAAATGCGGACAAGACTTCCCTGTACGAAATAAATTAAGTGTTTCTGGTGTCTTTGATATTTTTAACCGTCTTCAAAGAAGGAGGAGGTTCTCAATTAGACGGGTATGTTTTTTTAAATGATTTAGCGTTGTTAACAAACAATTTTGTGTGTTATTATTATCCATAAAATATTGTTCAAATACAGTAAATAATACACGAGAATCTAAAACAAAGTCGTAGTATTTTATTTGACTTACTACCCGACTGCGCCAGAAGAAGGATTACGTTTTTCGAGAGTAGATATGTATGTGAGATATTAGTGCAGATGTGAATTGTTTGGCACGCTTTGTGACCTGAACGGCTCAATGGCTCTGATTTGAGAGGTGTCGTTAGATTCGTATTTACTGTGAGAGTGACACTGGGTTTATAAAAATCATAAAAAGTTAAAAAATACGCAGTGGGGTTTTTAAAATTTACTTTTCATTCACTTGTTTGGTCTTCATAAATTAGAGATGAAAGAAGAGAAAGATATTTTTAAATCAACTGATTTATTTAATTCATGGCTTATATTCCGTCTGATTTTGTTATTCCTCATTTTGTTTCAATTCATAATATATCACATAAATAAATAAACAAACGTCTTAACGTCTCTCAAAAGATACAAAATCCACGCACCAACAATACTTGGTATTCTTTGATCTAAACATATTATAACATCACAACACAAACTTACTTCGCAGGGCCAGATATCCAAAGAGGATCTTAGCACCAGACGCCACTCGCCTGTTTTCTGTGGAGGTTTATGCAATTCTGGTTTTTGGAGAGCCCAGTTCCTTCTAAAGTTCGTGACTCGCACACCAAGTTTGCCCCTCTATAGTTACCCACAAAATACCGCGAAGTATAAATTATTAACATATAAAGGGGAGGCAAGGCAAGTTAGCTGGTGGAAAAAAATGTCCTAGTGTTTTATGTTATCTAGCGATAGTTATTATCGAAAACATAACACACACATTCCATCTGTACATGTTGGAAATTGCGGAGAGCTAACTTCAGAGGGACAAATCTAGCATGGGAGTACTCAGTGGCGTAGCGTGGCTTTCTGCCGCCCGGGGCGTAAGTCAAATTTGCCGCCCCCCTAATTATGATATTTAAATGAAGAAAAAAAAACTACATTCAGATGAACTTATCGGCAATAGAAAATTTGTTATTGTGGTAAAAAAAGTCCTATTTGTATTTGACATACATACATACATACGCAATAAATAAAATATACAAATAATATCCTACCCTACCCTAGCACGGGTATTATTCCTATTTTTCAGGCTCTAGTTTCGCACTTGATCTAGTCCACAAGTCATTCGTTCTATAGGTGCAAACTGTAGTCATCTTTGTCTCACCTAAGAGGCTACTCTGCTTGTCATACAATACAGCAATTCCATACAGACCATTTAAATTCAAAATTATTTAAATGTATCTTCAATATGAATTACAGCAATATCAAAACAATATAGCTAGTTACAAAACATGGTTACAAACGTGGACGAAGACGAATAACTAATTCTATAAATTACAATATTTTATGGATGGATGTATATATGAAATAAAGAATTTTTATTATTAATACACTACAACCTATATAAGAATAACATGATCTATATAAAAGTTTTTAAGAAATAAGAGTTTTTAAGAAATAAGATTTTATAGTTGTTGGGTTAAAATAACTGATTTTCGAATTTTTGATATCTAGAATTAGAAGAAAAAATAAACTATCTGTCTTTAATTAAAGCTTAACTCGTCTACTTTTTCTAAGTGCGAAGTCTTTTAATGCACTATCCATGTCTATTGCATCACGAACTTCTTGCTCAATAGACAAAATAGCCAGATCGGTAAGACGGAACGCACCATTGTTGATCTCAATTTTTTATTTATCAATTTCAATTTTTAGAATCTTCTCTCACAGCTAGCATTGCTTATAACCATTGTGAGGAATATTCGGAGCATTAGTATAATGTTGGGCAAAGTATCTTCCAGCTTAGATTTCACAATAAATTGTATCAATCCAAGTGGACCCGCGTTGATCAAATTTTTTTCATTACCTGTGGCAGCTACGAAAGCTCGCAGTCTAACTCGTTCTAGCTTAAATTCCTGTACATCTATTTCGGTGGATGCGTAGTCTAAATAGCATTCTGTGTCGTTAGAATCTAGCAGTACAGCCGGCGCTAGATATGCAAACTTATCCACCAAATTCCTTAACTGCTGGAACCTCTCCTCGATTTGCCACTATTATTCTATCTAACGACGAAAACAGCTTGCGTCTTAAGAGGGTATGCTGTTGTCAAAGCGCCCATACAAACGTAGTCCAGTCATATTTTGAGTATTAAGCTATGAAATATATGAAATTTTCAAGACACAATCTAGAAACAAATATCTGTGTCGGTGGTGAGTCAGATTTTCGTTTAAATATATACTTCCAGAGTTACAGGGCGTCAAGAAATTTTACGGTAGTAAAAAGCCTCAACTTTGAACCTGATTTACAAGAGTATGAATCAATTTAGAACAATTTGGAAAAACCACCGACATCTGAAATTTCATTAGGATACTGTATTAAAAAAATGGTTACATAATGTACTGTATCCTTCAAATGATCCCTGGACTACGAAACATCCAAATAACGGGTGGATAACATCGCGTAGTGTATGCTGTCTCACCGTACGCGCTTGGGTAGGATAGGGCTCGGATAGGGACAGCTATAAAACAATCCAAATTTGAACGCGGCCACGTGGTCTAACCAACATAGCCTCTTAACTCATTTTAGATAGAGCACAATAAACAAACATCCAAGCGCAGGTCTAACTCCCAAGCACAAGGTTTCGTACAATATTATTGTATAAAAAAATCTAGTTATGAAGGTAATTTAATTGAAGCTAATTTAATCAATATTTGTAAATGTTTGCTTTTATGGAGGGGAAAAAAGATACTAGACTCCTTTGGAGAGAAGTTGGGCTATGTGGAATTTCCATCTACTGAACCCTCTCATTCTCGGCGCAAGTCGAGGAGCCCTGGGAACTACAGATGAACAAACCAGTGCTCCTAAATGCCGCCCCTATACTTGTCTTAGTGTTTTTGCGTATTTCATATATGTGAGAAATCATTCATACCTACATATATGTCAATAAATTTTAACTTTACATATCTATCAATTTAAGCTAAGCTATAAGCTATATACAAACAAAAACAATGCCGCCGTGTGGTTCCGGCTTAGAATGTAACCACCCCATCTCTTCCCGTGGGTGTCGTAAGAGGCGACTAAGGGAAAACCTACACCGGGGGGAGGGGCAGCAGCCTCCTCCTGAAAGAACTAAATCGAATACTGCGATCACCAACCCGTCTAGCAAGCGTGGTGATTACGCTAAAACCCCTATGGCAGTACGCCCATTACTACGGCCCCCAGTCCCCGGCGGCCCCGCTATTCCTGACTACGGTAGCGGTCACGGTTACGGCGGGGCAGGGGGTGCGAAGAATCTCCGGAAGAGATTCGGCTACCACCAACGACGACTCGACCTGGCGACATATAACGCACGGACGCTGAGGACTGACGAGAAGATCGTGGAGCTGGAGGAAGAAGTAGACAAGTTGCGATGGGACGTTATTGGATTATCAGAAGTCCGAAGAGAGGGAGAGGACACGATAATCCTCAAGTCTGGCAACTTGTTCTACTACCGGGAAGGCGACAAAACGTCACAGGGCGGTGTCGGGTTTATCGTCCGGAAGTCCCTGGTCAACAATGTAGTGAAGGTGGAGAGTGTCTCGACGAGGGTAGCGTACCTTATACTCAGAATAACCAAACGGTATTCGCTGAAGGTTATACAGGTTTACGCACCCACCTCGTCACATCCAGATGACGAGGTAGAGGCCATGTATGAGGACATCTCTAGAGCCATACACTCCACAAAGACACACTACACTGTGGTCATGGGGGACTTTAACGCAAAACTAGGCAGAAGGAACGGCGATGAGCTGAGAGTGGGGAAATTTGGGGTTGGGCAACGGAACCCTAGGGGGCAGAGGCTGGCTGACTTTATGGAGAAGGAGGGACTCTTTGCGATGAACTCCTTCTTTGAAAAGCGGCCGCACAGGAAGTGGACCTGGATCAGCCCCGATGGTTCCACGAGAAACGAGATAGACTTCATCTTGAGTACCAAGCGGCAGACCTTCAGTGATGTCTCAGTGATCAACAGGGTGAAAACCGGTAGTGATCACCGAATGGTTCGAGGCACACTGAAGCTTAATACCAAACTGGAAAGAGCTCGACTGATGAAGTCTACGCTCCGGCCTCATAATGCTTACATCTCAAACCCCGAAAGCTTTCAGCTCGAACTACACAATCGCTTCCAATGCTTAGATGCTATCGAAACCGTTGACGATATTAACGATCGGCTCGTGGAAACTGTCCATGCGGTAGGGTCTAAATTCTTTAAGGCCCGCCCCGCAAATAGAACCCAGAAACTCTCTGATCATACTCTCAAACTCATGCGGGATAGACGCGACATATGCTTGCAGTCTCCAGCTGATTCGTCAGAGTATAGGCAGCTTAATAGACAGATCTCTAAATCGATGCGACACGATATTCGCCACTTTAATACATCACGTATTAAAGACGCGATAGAGCGGAACAAAGGCTCCAAGGTGTTTGCAAAAGATCTGTCTATAGGGCAGAGCCAACTGACGAGGCTGAAGACCGATACGGGCGGCATTGTTTCGTCAAAACCGGAAGTTTTGAGAGAGATCGAGAAGTTCTATGGACAGCTGTACACATCTTCACAGAGACCAGGCGCAAGCCCGGTGAGTGACCGAAGAGCCAAACTGACCCGACACTATACCGAAGATATCCCGGACGTCAGCCTGTATGAGATTCGAATGGCTCTCAAACAACTCAAAAATAACAAGGCGGCAGGTGAAGACGGAATCACATCAGAGCTTCTGAAAGCGGGTGGAAAACCGATACTTGTAGTCCTTCAGAAGCTCTTTCAGTCCGTCATACACGAAGGCTGCACGCCAGAAGCGTGGAGTAGAAGCGTGGTGGTGCTCTTCTTTAAGAAAGGCGATAATGCCTTACTGAAGAACTACCGACCGATATCCCTTCTGAGCCACGTTTATAAGTTATTTTCGAGAGTCATTACGAACCGACTAGCGCGCAGGTTTGACGACTTCCAACCTCCCGAACAAGCCGGTTTCCGAAAAGGCTTCAGCACCGTAGACCACATACATACGCTCCGGCAGATTATACAGAAGACCGAGGAGTATAATCGGCCATTATGTCTGGCGTTTGTGGACTACGAGAAAGCCTTTGATTCAATCGAGACTTGGGCAGTGCTTCAGTCTCTCCAAAGGTGCCACATTGACTATCGCTATATCGAAGTGTTGAAATGTTTATACAATAAAGCCACAATGTCCGTCCGAGTACAGGATGAATGCACGAAACCGATCCAAGTGCAGAAAGGTGTAAGACAGGGTGACGTTATATCCCCGAAACTCTTCACCACTGCACTGGAAGATGTTTTCAAGCTTCTGAACTGGAAAGGACTGGGCATCAACATCAACGGCGACTACATAACTCACCTTCGATTTGCCGATGACATAGTCATAACGGCAGAATCCTTGGAGGATCTGAACGCAATGCTCAATGACCTCAACAGAGTTTCCCAACAGGTAGGTTTGAAAATGAACATGGACAAGACGAAAATCATGTCAAATGTCCATGTTGCACCTATGCCGGTAGTGGTTGGGAACACTACAATCGAAGTTGTAGACGAGTATGTATACCTGGGACAGATCGTTCAACTAGGTAGGTCCAACTTCGACAAAGAGGTCAACCGAAGAATCCAACTCGGCTGGGCAGCGTTCGGGAAATTACGGCATATCTTCTCGTCCAAAATACCTCAGCGTCTAAAGACAAAAGTCTTTGATCAGTGCGTGTTGCCAGTGATGACATACGGAACCGAAACGTGGTCTTTTACTGTGGGCCGAATAAACAAGCTCAAAGTCACTCAGCGAGCAATGGAACGAGCTATGCTCGGAATTTCTCTACGTGATAAGGTCCGGAATGAGGAAATCCGTAGACGAACGAAGGTCACCGACATAGCTCGACGAGTTAGTGAGCTGAAGTGGCAATGGGCAGGCCACATCGCTCGAAGAACCGATAACCGTTGGGGAGTAAAGGTTCTCGAGTGGCGACCACGTACCGGGAAACGTCTACCAGGCCGTCCCCCCACTAGATGGACCGACGACCTGGTTAGAGTCGCGGGAAGTCGCTGGATGCAGGTGGCTCGGGACCGGTCAATGTGGCGTACCATGAGGGAGGCCTATGTCCAGCAGTGGACGTTTCCCGGCTGATGATGATGATGATGATGAAACAAAAACAATAACAAAAAAGGTATACTTACAAGGTGACCACTTTATCTAGGGCGCTCTTCCCTCACTGAAATATTACAGCTTACCTTTTATCATTAATGTACGTTATCATTTGTTGCGGTTAATAACTTCTACTCAACTTACCCGAACTATCAATAATTTCAGTTTAAGCACAGCCATAAAACGATTTGGGCACCATTGATAGAAGTCCGTTCGTACATTCGATGCTACCGAACCCTAAAATTGCACGTCTCATTCGTCAACATGTGGTCAGCGAATGGTCCTTGTTTTTAGTTTATTGTCCGTCCGATAGACTACTCAACCCGGGCCAACGGTATTGTTTTGGTATCAACGGGACAGGGTCTCAATATTGTCCTTTGTTTAATTTAGAAAGTTGACAAAAAACTAACGTCTTTGTCTACTACATGTATTGTTGTCGTCGTAATTTTATCTTTGGGTAGCCTGTCTTGTTAACTTAAAGTGATATATTGCAAATCTATTTAGTAGGAAGTAAGCTGTTGAAATTTTGCCGCCCCCTAAAAGTGCCGCCCGGGGCCCGGGGCACCCATAGCCCCCCCCCCCCCCCCCCCCCACGCTACGCTACTGGGAGTACTGTATCTTTTGGTGGTCCCAAAGACTCCATCTTGACCTCAAAATCCTCTCCCATTCTCTACATGGCCGGGCAAGTTCCGCGGACTTAGTGTCTCTGATTGTCACACGTCAGCGACAACCTATATACTCGTACAAGTAGTTTCTATCTTTTGTTGCTGCCTCTTTGAACTTAAATAAAGCTCCCTTTGTCGTTCAACACTTTTATAACTAATACTGGAGAGAAAACCCTCGCCGGACCCTTATGAGGATCTTTACGACCCACACAAAGTTCATCTATTGTATGTAAGTACGTTGAACAATAACATTAAAGTGGCTCGATTGTCTGTCCGTTTGTCACCAAATGCGGGAACAAAGGAAATTGCTCGCCCTCGGCGGACGTGTTGTCTCGATTCCTGTGTGTACGACAATATATATATATATATAGATTCATAATCTAATAAACAATAATAAAAACAAGTATTTATATAGTATACAGAAATAAATGATACAAATTGTATTCCGTAACTCTATGCTACTTTGTACATGCAAAGAAAACTCGTTCTTAAAATAGATCTGGTTTCTGAAAAATATGATGATGGTGATACCCTAAGGAATCGTAGCAGGAGATGAGAAGTAGCGTCTACCACCGGCATCTCACTAGATAGGTAGTCAACAGATGATTACGACAGAAAAAGATGAATATAATATCCGTAAACATCTATTGAAAATTGGTTGGTTGCCATAACGGGATTTACCACAAGCTTGGTGTGACGTTTTTCATCTCTTGTGTTTTTCTATAGTATGGCCTTATATGTTTTGAATAGACTTGATGTTTTTGGTGCTGCGACCTTTACAGCGTCACCCGAGCAGTTTGTCGAGCGAGGAAGGCGCTCAGACGATTATGATTTTAGTAGCAGCTGGCCGCAGAGCGCCCGCTTGGACTTAGCTTCGGCTGTTGATTTGTGGTGAAAGGATCGGAGAGAAATGGGGTTGTCATTAGACTTACTTACTGTTAAATTCAGTTTGCAAAATTTGGTGCAAATCTGTCATTCGCACAATGAAATTGAATGTTTGCAATAATTTCTTGCTTTGCTTTAATTCTCCCTCATAAATCGCCGGATCAAACTTTTGAATTAAAAATTACTTAGGGAGATACTGATCCCCATCTCTTGAATATTTTTACCTTAGTCGCCTTGGACTATGTGGTATTAGCTTTAGAATAGAATGATATACCGCGGGCGTCAACCGATAGACAAGGTAGTTCCAACTCAGACTTACATATCAATATAAATCAGGAATCCTTTAACCATTATCAAATAGCGCCATCAAACCACAGTTAGTTTGTAATTATCTAAATCGTCGCAGTTCTCACCCTCACCGCGTATTTTAATATCAACCCCACGTATAAATCTCAGGATCAAAGCGGCTATATCTCAATAACCACGTCACCCCAGCCCACCGAGCCGTTTGTGATTTTATCTTCGATGCACTTGTGAGGTGGCGATGCTTGCGTGACGGACTGCGACGAGGGGACGAAGGGGACGCATGAGTTTCCTATAATACAGTACAAAGTCCAATAATTAATTGCACCGCATAAAATGTTAGTGCGACATGGCATTTCATTTTTACCAACAGTTCCAGCGCCTGTTGTTATAATCTTAGTGCTATTTTGTACAGAATTGCTCGTTGTTTTCGGTAGGTGCATTCGTTAAAGTTTTGTTCGGTTATTACGAGTACCTATTAGGAATAAATGTAAAGATATATTTTTTAATTATATCTCATAAAAATCGCTTTTAGGATTACAAACTGTTCCAGCGCCTGTCGTAATTTGTATTTTAATATGAAAATTAAGAATGGCTCGCGTTCAATCAGGACATTGAATTTTGTATGTATAGATGTAAATTCTTAGGGCAGTCTTCGATTTGGAGTCAGCTTAGTGACGGTGAAATATTTTCTTTAAAAATGTGCATTTTCACAAAATAAAGAAATACAAGAACAAATCATACAAAGTCAACTAAACCATGTTACTAGAACTTGTACAACAAAAAACCAACATAACCTGCTCAAGTATTTATAGAACAACCGGGCGCACCCCTTGTTTTTATCAATTACAATGTGGGTCCCCCTGGCGTTGCACACTGTAGGAATGCACTTTACATCACATTACACATCACACAAGGGACTTCCTACTTTATCACCAAGACTTACGTTGTGCATCAACCGCAAATTGCAACGTTGTCTACTGTATAACTGAGCTAACTTCCTCGGCAGTTGGGGTAATGAAATTTAAGCTTTATTGCCTAAGTATTAGAAACTAATTGTTCGGAAATACTAATTGGTAGAGGTGTGCAGTGTACGCGTGTCCATTGTGCGTGACAACAGCAGACTCCGACGGGATTTGATCGTATTTTTGTTGTTTTTGTTATTGTTTATTTTTTCGCTCTTCCGAATTAATTCGTGAGCGCCATAACGAAAAAACATTTTTTCGCTGGCGCTTAACTTGTTCATGAATTGCTCAGTTCTGTATTATTAGCGTTTTATTTAACTTCAGAAATTATCCGACGGAAAGTCTGATCGTGATAGAAAGTAGGCTATACGTATACAAAAAATCGCAATTCAATCTCATTAAGTGAAATGTAATTTCTTTTGAGAATAAATATATTTAACCACAATTCTGACTCTGCGTATCGGCGACGTTAAAGAAGGACAAACATACATACAACTCACATACATACATCTGCTGAAGTATGTTATTCGTTTCATCGAAAGATATTTTATTTCAATTTTTTGTTAATACGAATATAATATAATATATAAATAACAATCTTTATCAATATACATACTAGAGTACACCAACACTTGCCACGACACAACGATTTCTTATCGTTTATCGAATTATACTGTAATTTAATTATCAAAAAAGACAAAGTCATCGCAAGGTAACCCAGACTATTGTGATAAAAATAGTAGTGAATAGAGATGTTTATTTTTTTTTGGGTCGGCACGTGGATGAGAAAAAAGTGTTAACCGAAAAGATGGCTGATAACAGAAGACTTCTTTTTGTTCTACAAAATTTTGGGGTCATTCGTTACCGTTTTTATAAAAACTGTATCCGTAAAACATCTGTCCTCGCAAAATCAACCCCAGTTTTATTGGCATCAAGGAAACTTTTATACTAAACTCTTTCATTTTAAATGATTTAACATTAATACGATGAATAAATGTGACTATTTATTAAGATATAATTTCATCTACTTTTAATTTTGCCAACGATATTAATACTATTAAAATAATATGTTGATAATATCCTAAAAATCCGAAGAGAATATTGACTTCTACATAATAGCAATAAATCTTTGGACTTTTGGCAATTTTCAAACATCATTGCGGATCTGTCACTTCCTTCACCTTAAATGGCAGCGGTTAAAGACCTCAAATCAGATTAATCTCAACCACGACAGTCTGAGAGGCCTAACTTTTTTTCTCCAATGACTTCCCAGAGGCTTTTCTTTTTACACGAGTCATTTGATGACGGCGCACCTTTCGGTACGTAATCTCACTAATGCGTTTCACATAAAAGGAAAGTTATTTCAACGTTAAGTATGAAACCTCCAGCTTTTCTCTTGTTGCTGAGCTTGAGTCTTATTCTGTTTCGTTTTGCTGTATTTTGTCGCAAGAAATGACATTGTTGCTGAGGCCTATAATTTTGCTACTCGGAAAAAATTCACAGTTGTGTTGTAGGCAAAAACGGCGGCTGTATACTTTCCTAAAATAACATGATTGTAAAATTATATTAAGTCTAGTTACATTTAAAAAAAATTAAATCTCCAAAAAGATTTCAGTTTAAATATTTTTATTACTCACTATGAATAATTCGTCTCTTACGTGAGTACCTTCATTAATGCAAGTATAAACATTTTTTTAAAAATCTTCGTCGTTAACTGTTACAGGACAAAACGTAAAATAGTATTTCAGTTCTAATTTAAAAGCCTTTGGGTTATAATAACATACTTTTTCGCTTTCGCTTCAAATGACTCAGTATGTCTTATTTTATATATATTTTTATTATACAGTTGTGCTCCCTCCTATGTTTTAGAGTTTAAAAGAAATCTTGTAATTAAATACACTCTCTAAAGCCCGTAAAGCTAAAACAGACTAATACAATGCTCGCACTGATATCGCTCCAAGAACTAAACGTGCCACCGACTATTTCTGATACAAACCACTCCTCGGCCTAAATTGAAACATAAAAATGCTGGACATATTGACACAGAGTATTGCCATTTAGAAAAACCTTGCTGTACCGTGTCAGTGGGCGTGCAGCCCAGCGCACCTTAGCGACAGCCTTGAGTGGTCCCGTTGAACCCGGCCGGCCGGCCCATGTGGCCGACGAACATAAATAATGTATGTGTGGTCGTTTGCCACCAAATACAGACATGTCAAGAACGCACTTCAATTACTGCACGTTTTGCATTGGTCCAACTGAACGCGCCGTTTGTGTTCAATTTGCTTCTGTGATGGTGTTCATCCAACGATGATGATGGTCCAAGTCAACGCACCGTTTTAGTTTTATTAGCGTGTAGCGTACAGTTATGATTGTTACAAAATTCTGAGGTCTTAGTAGGTAGGTACATAAATAAATACTAGTCTCCAAATGAATAAATAAGTCCAAGGTGGTCTAACACCTTGGATTTGCCACGTGTCACGTGGAATTGACTATTCTAAAGCCGAAACCTCGTGACCACTGCGCACGCGAACTCTCCTAATGTACAATTATTTGAGCAACAACTGTCACACAATAACAATTTGCTACAATTTACTTAGAAAATTGTCTGTCAACAACAACTATTTAAGTATACATAGTCAACATCGGCGCTAATACTAAATGACGTGAATGATCAATATGTAACTTAATATATTATGATAAAAGATGCTCTTGGGAATTACGGGAAAAACGAGCAAAAAATCTCGTTTGTTGTATGGAAGCTCCCTTAAATAGTTTTTTTATTCAGTTTTTTTAGTATTTGTTATCATAGCGGCAACAGAAATACATCATCTGTGAAAATTTTAACTGTCTATCACGGTTCATGAGATACAGCCTAGTGACAGACAGACGG
Organism: Carcina quercana; assembly: GCA_910589575.2. Lineage (NCBI taxonomy): Eukaryota > Metazoa > Arthropoda > Insecta > Lepidoptera > Depressariidae > Carcina > Carcina quercana. The sequence goes on from OU342439.1 coordinate 9,673,953, forward strand.
ACGGACAGTCAAGTCTTAGTAATAGGGTCCCGCTTTTTACCCTCGCGGAACGGAACCCTATAAATTGGAGGGAAAATGTTTTTGACTGTCGTGTATGTTCAATCTCTTATATTTACTTGCCGCGAACACGTTTTCAAATTCAGCAGATATTTTGTCCTAACAAAAATTTGTTCTAATAACACTGTCAAGGGCAGCTTCAGTCACTATCTGATATAAATAAGCATATTCTTTAAGTACAGACATAACACCATGGATGTGACATAATTTGTTTCTCGTGTAACGAATCCTGTTACCCACTCGTTTCGTCAATTATAGTCGTAATCATCGAACCAGCAGAACCTACGCCACTGAATCCCTCCCGGCGGCGGCGCGGCGCGGTGTACAGGTAGCCCTTAAAAAGGGTGCATGAGTGATTACCTTGGCAACTGGACCCTCCCTATGCCGCCTCACCAATTTGTCTCTGCCAACCAATTGTCATCGATCAATTCATTAACGTTGATTAGTTAATCCCAAATAGGTACTATTCCTGATAGCACTTCATATTTCGTTATAGTGAATAGTCACTTCAATTCAAAAATAGTGAATAAAGCTTATACGACATAATTAAATAATGCACGAGTAAATCTCCAATTACTACTATAGCATGTACTATCTATTGTTATAATTTAAAAAAAGAAAACTTATAACACTTCAATTTAATTAATAATTTATTTTTCATGTTAATACATTTCTAACTAAACAAAGAGTTTTTAATGGCAGGATTTTAAGATGTGGAATAATTCGCATAAGATGTCCAAACTTATGCGATTTATTTCACATCTTAAAATAGGCTTAACCAGATCCAGAACTGATACTCGATCCGTGCAAGTAAATGCGAATCCTTACATTTAAAAGCATAATAACTATAGGTATTTACTCTTTAAATTCAATTACTTATAATCGCAACTATACCCACACAAATTAATGTGGAACTCTAAAAGCATGCAAATTTAATTACTTAACGTGATTTACACGTAAATCGACTCCGTCTCATGCGAACCTGGTTTCGCTGAAAACATTGCACATTTCAAAGTGAGGTCTTCGACCTGTAACCTAGATACGTGATCAACCCATGCCATCTGGGAAATATGTACTCACATACGTTTAAATACAAGATCATATCATTCACACATGAGTTTATAAGTTATTAGGAGTTTATATAATTGAAATAAGTATAAGTACATGTATTTTAAAACAATAAGCAACAACATCAAAGCAATAAGTGTCGGTTAGGCTGACTGACGAAAGCAATAGGTGTGGATGTTGACAGTATACATAGTTGTTATTGGCAGTATACATAGTTGTTGTGCACAGTATACATAGTTGTTGTGGACGGTCAATTTTGAGTAAAACTTGTTGTTGACTTTCCGACGACCTTTCTTCTCTGCAGAACCCAAAGGGTAGTAGATTAGATGCATTGGTCAGGTCAGGTCAATATTGGTGAGAAGTAAAATCGTTGGTTTCAATAATATTTATTTGTATTTTCAGTCGAAAAGGTTCTCAATTCGACTGTGTTTTTTCCGTTTGTTACCTCAGAACGTTCGATTGGGTGAACCGATTTTGATGATTCGTTTTTTATTTGCAAGCTGGTGCTTCTTGTGTGGTCCCATTTCAATTTGGTCCAGTCCTGACAATGGCATCCTTTTACGGCATTTGAAGTCAGTTAAATTTCTTTTTGAACTCGTTAATTATTCGCATTTATAATACTACTTTGCACATATTTGTTGTAACACAAAGCGTAAGCTAATTGGAAATCGGTCTATGCGCGACCGGCTGTCGTCACTTGTGTGTTTACTTGCCTTCGTATGAAACGATTCCCCCTAGGACAAATTCATATACTCTTAAACAAACAAATAATCGTGTAGTCGCTTTTCAATCAGGGGGATTCCCTAACGTTGCAAAAAAGATTCTAATTTTGAAAATATGTAGCGTTATACCACAATAAAAGCGCAAAATAATTCAGTAGCTAATAAAAAGTGAACCTTGACAGTTGACAGTGTAAAAATTATTTGACAACTGGAAACATACAGTGCTAAAAAACAATTATACTCGATATATGCTCAGTGCCAGTTATCGATTATGTCGGAACTAGTTTTTTTATAAAACGTCGTCGTAGCACCTTTGAATGAAACCCCCTCATTAGGAAGACGCCAGTCCTCACCAATATCGTAATAGGAAACAGTGACACGTGTCATGTGACGTAATCAAGGCACCGCGCTGCGCTTGCCAGAGCTGCAGTGACGCAAATAATACAAAATAAGAACAGTCAGGGGTGAACAGTCGTAGTCATAACACGGGCTTGCATAACGTAATATAAGGTCCTCGCCTTCGCGTGTAGTAGCTGTTTGTACGGACACTGTTTCCAAAGCACGACCACACCCGGCGAATGTAACGAAACAGCAACTGGTGATTCTCGGACCTAGCGTTACTTTGGATATGAGCCTCACGTATGCATCGACACTGCAAATGATTACATAAAACAAGAAACTATTTCTCAATTATACAAAACATTGTTTGCATACAATATACTTACCACTTTTGTAATGATTTTCTAATTGTATTTTCGTAAAACAAACTGAAAACTATTGCACACTTATTTTTTTTTACAACTTTTACAACACGTAAAATGTGCTCCACATTTTTTATCTCTTTGTACCTAATTTTTGAAACAGTTACATTCATATACATACAAACTAAAAATGTATATGTATTAAATATAGCTAGACATATGAAGTATACTTTTGATGGAAATTTTGCTCAATCACGTGTGAAAGGTTTAAATTATTCCTACCAAAAATAGTTACATAGAAACACATATATACCAGACATTCATTATGCCAATGCATTGTTGGGATCCATGTGAAAGTCTGATCACATAATATATTTTTAAACACGAGGGCGAATAATGTTACTTTTGCCCTCGACTCGTAATATTACTAATACCAAATAGCAGTACATTTGTTGATTATACTGGTAATGAACAAAATAATGACACTGCGACAGTATTCGATTACATTGTACATGCAAACAGAGCGGCGAGGCAATAAAATATCAATTCTGCCGACTAAACGATCGTAAAACACAATTTATGTTAATAGATCGGAGTAACAACAATATGAAATGCGTATTGAATACCAATGTTGCAGAAAAGCTTAAAATACGTGAAAAAATACGTGATAGCTTGATTTGAAAAGGAATATTAGAAAATTGATTCCATATAACCATTAAAATAATAAAAGCAAAGCATTCTGTTATACTTCTAAAATTTCGGGATATACGAAATCTTCGCAATATTTTGTATAAAAATCATTCCATATTAAATCCGGGTCTCAATAGTACCACTGATTTGAGTTGCCCCTATACGAGTAACTGCAATAACTGCATAGTTGAATACTGATTAAAATCTGAGGTAAAAATGACGAAATCTAGAAATAATAGCGATCGAAAATGAATGCTGTTTGTTATTGACATTCGACCTCCAATTTAAATTTATTCCACCCTAAGTTTATAGCCTACTATACATTCATAATACGTGTATCTACTTGTTTTAATTAGCACTAGCTCACGAATGTATTCACACCTCTAGCTCAGTCGAACTAAAGAACGTGTTGTTAGCATTTATTTTCAAGGAGGTTTGGTAATAGATTTTGATATTCAGCGTTAATTCTATGTGGTTAATACTGTCTATGCTACGTGCGGCTAGTTCCAGTAAACTTTATATCTGTAATGAAATCTGTTCATGTAATTATTTTCACTAAGTGCTACCCTGCATTTAATTATCATAGCTAATGTTAAATTTTTTGTACCATGCAGTTTGCTATAAAATTACTGCTACTATTTTATAAATTAAATGCTGTTTGTATTATGAAACACTGTAGAGCGTTTTATTTAATTTAGTTTATTTATTTAACTAGTTTTAGACCGCGATTGAATACCTGCATGGATTTCTAAATTTACCTAGTAATAACACTTTCTCAGGATACAATTTAATATCATGTATGGTTTCATAAATTTCATCCAAATAGATCCAGCTGTTCACATGTGACTGAATGACTTACATCCTAACAAAGGTTTAAACTTTCACTTTTATTATATTCTTCGCTTGAATTTTCCTGTCAATTCATTTTTTTTTATTGAAATAGACACACCATCGCCATAAACACTAATATTACATAAAAATCTCACATTACACTTATTCTAGGTTACACGTATAGGTATATAGAGGTACAACATTTAAATTCGATTCATTAGAAATTTATCAAGAACTAGCATAACTTTCTGCTTGCGAAACACTTTTCCGGGATACATAGAAGCTTATTGTCTGTCAAATTTCATCACTATTTCAACAGAAACAAACAAATAAATATTTAGCGTTGCAAAGTCAACTAAAAGTTTTGCTAAAAGTATTGCATTGTTACATTTATAACCAAAACACCATACTAGCCGCTGTCTTATACGTAAAGTTGTCAAATTATAGTACAACCCGTTACTATACAAGGGAAAAACTGAATCCTATTTCCACAATATCCCGAGCGCCCCCGGCCGCCGCGCGATGTCGGCTTGCCCATAAAACCAAAAACAGAGTACGTCCTACTAACGCCACCGCAACGGGCCCAGCCACAGGCGGCTGCGGCAGACACAATGTACTAAATAATAAACTCGAAATGTGGTCGTTGCACTGCTGGGTATGGACAAGTGGAATTTAACATTATACTCTTTATTATACTCATTCTTCTGGCGTGAATTGAGTATGCTTCCGCATTTGTGTTGGCAATAAATCTACTGTTCGATGTTGTGGTTATAGAATGATAAATTTATTGTTTCGAAACTATGTAGCCATGATTACATAGAGAGATTATCCATACTCCATACTAATATTACTAATGAGAAAGTGAATTGGTTTGTTTGTATAATATGTGTGTGAAAAGTATTAGCGTGGATGTTATTTCTTTGTATGTAGGTCGAGGCCTGTTAAAAGCGGGATATTATACGATAGCGACTATATTGCAAATTCATGTTACAGGGCGTACTTACCTTTTTAAGAGCCATTTGACACCGCTTCCGCACACTCAGAAGCACTTAGCCAAAATCTTGTACTCACGTACTTTGAAATATGTACTTGACTTGTGAGTGTGAAATATAACCGACCTACTTATTTATAATATAAATTTAATTTTACTGATTATAGTTAAAATACAAACTCTTTTAAATGTTCACATTTTATTTATATTCTAAGGTTATGATAAAGCTCTTATTTTTATACACAGTGAACTTATGCTTGCATTTTTATCTAAACTTATGTTACGAGACCATAGTGTGACGATTAAGATAGGAACTTACTTACCCAGAAGCCGAGAAGAATCGAATGAAGCATTGGAGGTATTCTTAATACGCCGATAAATATTTGTTACAACATCGACGTGACTGGGTTAGATGTCGATGCCGTGCCGTGACGCACGCGGTTGTGGAGACGCGCAGTCTCGGCCGCGGTCGTTGACCTCAACCGCGCGCGGCGATTCATCGTGCCGAGGAATTCTCAGTTATAAAGTTTTCTCGTCCTCTTCGCTTCAAAGTAGCCAGTAATAATAATAACTAAGTGCAAGTACCGACGAAGGAAAACTTCCAGGAATCCTTTGTATTATTTACATCGTACTGCGATCACTCGCCAGAAAAGCTTGTTGATTATGATTACTATTTCAATTGTCGTCTCATGAAATGTGCAATTAAGAGCAAAATGAAATTCAAGGCAGTTGGATAGTCTTAAAAGAAAGTCATTAATGAGTCGATGCCAAGATAACTCACTAATTTCAATAGAAAAGAGTGTCTCTCAAAATAACTCATCGGTATTGAAACAAAATATTTATTCAATCTAAATGTGATTCGTTGGGAACATATTCCCAAGCAGCACTGTGGCATGTTGGCACTACTTTCTTTTCCAGACAGTAACACCATTGGAAACACTTGACTATCAACAGGGCCACTCACTGAGAACAAAGGAAAATAGCGGAAAGCGTCGGCGATCATAAAGCGTTTGCTGGTCACTAGACCGTGACATTCACGACATTGGGACGAATGTATCGACACATCGAAACAAATCCACACATTCGGGACTTTCAAGGGAACACCTATTCTCACATATATCCACATAATTGACTCTTTATATACGTAGAAAAAGATACAAAAATCTGATCAACTTTGGATCAACTTTATTGTGTTGTTGTTGTTGATTTCGTTTAATTATTGTTTTTCACTTTAGTGCTGGGTCGATATATATTTTTTATATTTATACCGTTATTTATCAATTAATATTTTGATATCATCTGAACTAGTTTAGGATACTGATTTTTACACTGGCAACTTCCTGCTGCTAGCCACTAAAGATAACATAACAGTTGTTTTGCTAAGCGTTGATTAAAATTAATTGTTTTATGATATTCTTTAAAAAACAAAAACATTCCTTTTTTAAATTAAATAAACAAACAACAAATAATCAAGCTCAAATTTTATTACATTAACATTTTAAACAATTAAAACTGCTAACAGAACGAAAATTGCTTCTTTTTATTGTACATGATAAATAAACAGCAGATATTTAATATTTATTATAAACTGTTACTATTTTTACATCGCCCTCAATTAGTTTTAGGTAAATATATTCAATGTACAGACACACTGGTTTTACTCTTTTATTATTGTATAGATATCGGACTTTTGCGTACCCTGCACAGAATAAGTACGGTGAACGCACGAATTAAACTCATATTCATGTTACCGCCAACATTTTACGAGTAGACAGATAAATTAATTCGACATGATCTCTAATCGCGCGGAGTAGACCCCCGGAGTCGAGTCTCATTCATTACGACAACTACGGTGGTCTACTCTACACTCTACACGCCATGCTTGACAGGTTTGTATGATTATTTGATCAGTGAACACAGTATGGCAGGTTATAAAATTTTTCTATTTGTCCATCTAACCTACCTAGATTTGTCTGCTTCCTTACGGATACATTTTATATCGATTCCTACAATAATCTCTCGTTAGATAGGCGTTAGATAGACATAGGCAACTCTAATTGTATGTACAATTTTAGATGTAATTATCTTTGTAATTTTTTTAAATATGTACAATAAGCAATAAACAATATCACTGTGTATAGTTACAGTACCATAACATAACATAACAATACAACAGAAAAAAAACGGTCAAGTGCGAGTCGAACTCACACGGCCACGAACTCACGACTATTTCACCAAAGATCGATTAAAAAGTAACGAAAAAAGTTTCCTTTATAAGTACTCCTTTATTTTTAACTTTTTTTGATGTTAATATATATTATTTGTTGTTATAACACACACAAACACACACACATGAGCATAGCAAACTTAAAATAGGAACTAAGATTAAAAGAAAACCATAACATTCAAAACAGGTTAATTTTTACTAACATAATAATAAGTCTTTTCCTTAAATAATACTCTGTAAATCCGTCTGGAAGACGCGGTGCACTTCCAACACAAGTGTCAAAAGACTACTTTCTGGAAGGCCCCTGCAAAACTCTGTAAAAGTTATTTAAGAAATAAACACTTTTTACTTTTACTTTTTTTATAACAGCTATAGACACACTCTGTGAAATTTTAAAGTTTGAAGACCAGAAAGGAGTCATCAGTTATATAATAGACCTGTGACAGACGGATGCACGGATAGCGAAGCTATAGGGTTCTTTTAGGCACGCTTTGGGTCCGGAACCCTAAAACGATAGGTATCCAGTGTTACTTACGTCACTTATCCTAGTTATATGTACTATAAGGCTTCCCTAACTAATTGACATGATCACTTAAATACCTTAGCCTTTTTTCAACCGATTTCAAAAAAGGAGGGTTCGCTTCGACTTTTGTATGTTTTATTTATTTATTTAGAAGCTAATGTTTTCAATTTGGTCTAGTTCTGACAATGGCATCCATGAGAAAACCATATAAGTCTTAAATTTGCATTAAGTAGGGAATGAATGATGTAGGTGTAGATTATTAGGGCAATTGAAGTCGGTGTCTTGATTTATTTTCGAAGTATGGAGTCCCGTCTCTTATTTTCTTTACTCGTCCACGATTCTGGTAAACTGTCACTCATTGACACTGACACACAAGACAGTGTGTGTATGCTATCCCGCATACACCACATATTCTGTTACAGTTTTATTTTAAAACAGATATAATAATCCAAATATTAACCGTTAAAATGCTTTTCGATAGATCGATTTACAACTGGACCAATAATAACGGATATACGCCGAAACAAGCCGTTTGGCGTACGCGCACGTTTCCTACACAATTTTCCGGCACCATTCATCTTTTATCAGATAAGTTAACGAGGTCTACGACACTATTGAACTCCACTATCGCAAATCAACGAGTTTGAACTGAACCGAATTAGCTTAACCTCGTTTAAAGTGCGGTTAAGCCTCAATACGCCGTAAGACGGATATTAACTGAAGATTACAGTTATAACTACCAACTGCGACTACGTACTGTTAGCGGGAAGATCGCTTTAGTTTGTTGCTTCTGTTTATATTATAGTTTCATCAAAATATGTAAAACAAATCATTTACAACTGGAGATAGACCAATACAGTTGTACTTATAGAACGTAGTCAAAACTGAGAACAACTCAAGCCAAAATAAAAGATTTCATTCCATTGGTAGTTCGATCTTCAAATGAAATATACCATCATAAGCCCGGAAACGTCCACAGCAGGACACAGGTCTCCTCCATAGTATGCCATAATGACCAGTCCGGAGCCGCTTATCCAGCGACACCCCGCGACCTTTACAAAGACGTCGGTCCATCTAGTAGGGGTACGGCCCGGTACACGTTTTCCGGTACGTGGTCGCCACTCGAGAACTTTTACTCCCCATCGGTTATCCATTCTTCGAGCGATGTGGTCTGCCTGTTTATTTCAAATACACATAGTACAAAAGGAAACAGATAAAGAAGGTATCCAAATAAGGTTGCTTTGTAGAGTTTCGTGGTCTAGTGGCTACACAGTTAGACTAACTATCCAGAGGTGTAGGATTTGATTCCCAGTGGGGGTTTTCTATATCCGCCTCACTAGCTACCACCATGTTGATCAAGTCTGCTGCCAGAGAGAGCAAAAGAGACGCTGCTAAGAGAAACATTTTTTTATTACTGGAACACAGCAGTGCCATTAACTCTGCTGTTTGACGGCAGACTTAGATTAAATAGTGGTACGAGGGCAGAGTAACATATGTAGCAAACCCGCTACAGACTAATTATGAGTCAAATTGTGTTGTCAACTTAAACCTTATTTTTTTAATCATCTTTAAAAGCTACTGATGTTGATAAAATATTTACACAATAACGTTCATAAAATTACTATTTTTACTACGTATAAATACGAGATGACAAATTACTGCTATACTTAAATACAGAGCATAAAACGTGACTACAGAAATAATTTGTAAAAATTCAACAACGACTATTGTTAACACCTCACGTTTTTTTCTAACGTTTTTCGCGCAGTCGGCATTGTTATTTGCGAAAGAAAATTGTTTATAACGTACAGTGAAACAAGTGCTACACAATAGGTTACCTGCATGCGTCATCTGAGCTAAGAGCTATTTGTTGCGATTATCAAGCTATAACAATAGGGAGTAGCGTTGCGTAGCGAAAATATGACATTGTTTCAAGTTATTTCGAAGCGGAAATATTTTTATCGCACTATATAATCGAAATTGAGCAGTGAATGCAATAGAACGAAATCAGAAAGATCTGGAACAATAAATAAAACCGTAGATATGTTCGTATTTAGATCAGTTGTCTCAGATAATCAAAGCTTTGTCAAAGAACAAAAACAAGCAGAAATGACATCTAAAATAATTGCGAAAGGGATATATTTGTTTTTCTCTTGAACCCTCGACGACGACGATTTTACGTGGTCTAACTAATGAATCGTCATGTAATCGAGCTATGGCATAAAGGTACCAACATAGGCTGCAATGTCGTCGCTAGCTAGTATAAATAAGTTTCTAATAATGATCACTTACGGTCAAATGTATAAGGAAGAAAACCGGTACCTAGTCAAATGAAAAACAGATATGTTTGTATTTTTGCACATTGATGGAGGGTGCCACAAGCCCTCAAGTTGTCAAATATGTGTACACCCATTGTATGAGTTTTGAGAGTAGTAGTAGAGTATGAGAGAGCGCAAAAGAGTGGCATGTCGTCTTGTCCGGTATACTGTGGTTATACAGAGCTTAATATGGTTTTTTAAAACCTTCGTAGTAACTGACCAGGTATAAGTTCCGAGTCCTAATATTGGGGTGCCTTAAATCCAGAGCGATTTAAATATAGTAATAGGTTATAGAGCCGTGAATTTTTTTATCTTAAAAGTCAACGGTACGTCAAATGTCTTGTGTCTAGTGATCTATTACCAATTGGTAACAAGTTAAGGATCAAAAATTTGTTTGCTTTGTCCAGTCTATCACTATAATTGTTAAATGTCTTTACTTAAATCCTTGTTATTTCTTTCTGTCACTGCAGAATATAAATTAGGTTTTGTATAGGTTAGGATATTACAGATTAAAGTTTTAAATCCGTTTTAATTCTCTATGAAATCAACTTTATTTTGCAAGAGAAATTCATAGTTTTAAACAAAGTTATAGCACATTTAAGGCAAAGAAAAGTAAACTTTTCATAGACAAGCTTACTAGACAACCATACCAATGGTTGACAATACCAATTGAAGTTACAAAAGAGTTTCATCATCGTAAGGTCAGGACCATAAACACCATTTGTACCGTGCCATACTAACTTTTAAATGGCATTTCTCTTGATTCGCTCAATAAATATCAAGTCATGATGAATGTGACATGGTACAAACCTGCGTAGATATTATTACTTATCTTTACCATTAATATTATTTAGTCATTTGTAAGAAAAGTATGTATTTGTCTCTAACAAAATCTATTATATTCCAGAGCAATATCATTATAGAAATTGTATAGTCGAGTAACACTAAGAAAAACATAAACATTCCTGGAACTGATCCGTTTTGTTTCTCTAGAAACTTTAGTAGATATTTACTTTCGTCCCGTACTAATTGCCTGCTCATTATTTCTTAGAATCTCTTTTGTTTAGTAATTAGAAACAGAACAACCGGTAAACAAAATTATTATCGTTTCAGATAGAGTAAGAGAGAAAGACGTAAGTACCTTTTCCATCTCTTCCAATCTTATTTGGTAGATAAGGTAAAAGAGACGTTCCGCTAATGTACGTGGCACTTTGTACACTAATAATTTTAAAACATCATTTATTACCAAATGCTTTAATTTAAAATATAAAATGTTTTGGTCTAGCTTTGTACAAAAACATTAAATGTGCACAAAATAGGAAACACTTAACTCCAAAAAATAAAGATGGCGTTAATGAAATTATATATGAGGTAAGTTCTACTTAGTACAAAAAATACTATACAAATGTTTTTATTTAAAATGTTTTAGTCTAGCTTTGTAAAAAACATTAAATGCGCACAAATTTGGAAATACTTAACCAAAATAAAGATGGCGTCAATGAAATAACATTTGAGGTAATTTCCACTTAGTACAAAAAATATTAAACAAATGTTTTTTTTATTTAAAATGTTTTAGCCCAGCTTTGTACAAAAACATTAAATGCGCACAAATTCTGCAACACAACCAAAATATGGCGTCAATGAATTTACATTTGAGGTAATTTCCACTTAGAAAAATTATTGGACAAACAAAATGCTACCAAAAATCGAAGTATAGTGTTTTTCTTACAATGTCTAGATTTTTCCTTAACTTTTAATAGTGTACTTAGTGCAGGCCGCATTTGAAACATCTCTTTTTAGTTTGCTTTGTGCCCGATGCGGGAAACAAACGACTCATAGAATTCTTTTGAATCCCGGGACGGTATGAAAGCGATTAGACACTGTATAATAAGCTTTTTTCTTGTTTCTTTTGAATGGCAATTTTATTAATTTGCATGAAACACGGTCACACTTTATCAGATTGATAAAAAATTTACTGTTGAATATGAATCTGACAAGTTCGTGTGCGACCCTCCCTAGGGGACATACATTGGGAGAGGAGAGGTATCCGTACCATCGCAGTTGCGTGCGCTTCCCTACCCTGCACGCACCACCCGCCCCCGCTGTCGTCCAGGTACTCAGCCTCCCCCAACGTCTCCCCCCTAGGGAGGGTCGCGCACGATCTTGTCGGACTATAGATTGCCACAACGACTAGTCTTTCCATAATTAGCGCTGGTGGATTAATAATCGCAGTAACATATCAGTGATACCTGTTGCGCCTTCCTTAGGTTGGCTTCTTAAACAGGAGATTTTATGTTGTAAATGTTAAAGTGGAGGCTTGTGATTGTTATTTAGCTGTAGTATTTTTGTATGGATTTTCGTCTACACTGTGAAAAATGTTGTAATCTCTCTAAGTACGTGTATTTATTTAAAAATTGATATGAAAAATTGTCATCTTTTATAATGAAATAAACGTATTAAAAAAGGCGAAAAACTATACAAATATTTTTGTGACAATAGAATACTCAATAAGATAACGCTATACTACTTACAGCATTTCTGTTACACACGTTCACAATGAGGGCCGCCCACGAACTTGTCAGATTATAGGAGCAACTTGTATTTTATTCTCTGCTAATAACGTACAATTTTGGGGAATGGATGAGTGTGCAACTGCGACACACTTGTACCTATTATATATCTTTGTTAAAGACACTTGCTACAAGTACGAGTAGAGTAGTTGCGCACGAATTTGTCAGATTATAGGAGCAACTTGTATTTTATTCTCTGCTAATAACGTACAATATCGGGGAATGGAAGCGTGTGCAAGTGCGACACACTTGTATCTATTATATATCTTTGTTAAAGACACTTGCTACAAGTACGAGTAGAGTAGTTGCGCACGAATTTGTCAGATTATAGGAGCAACTTGTATTTTATTCTCTGCTAATAACGTACAATATCGGGGAATGGAAGCGTGTGCAAGTGCGACACACTTGTACCTATATATCTTTGTGCAAGACACTTGCTACGAGTAGAGTAGTTGCGCACGAATTTGTCAGATTATAATATCTCGTTTCCTTCAACGTATCTCTCTTAGAAAGGTTCGCGCACGAACTTGTCAGATTGTAGGAGCAGTTTTTCGACGAAGATGACGCTACGTGTCTGCTGGACAGTCTAGTCTGGTTTTGAGCGCGCGGTTGCTTAGATCAGGAACCTAAACGTTGTTAGTGGTAGATTGAATACAAATTGAGCGCGACCTATGTGGAATAAGACGATGTTGATATAAGAGTTCGATGTCCTGATGAGGGTGGCTAATGTCCAGCAATGGACTTATTTCGATGATGATGGTTGTCAGTTAGCTATCTTTCTAAAACTAAAGCAAAAAACGGTTATCTTTTTTAGAGTATTCATAAAAGACATTTATTGTCAATTCGAGATTCAATCAATATGAAAAGCTGAAGCCGTTTCAATATAATTGTGTTTGCTCCCATTAATTGCATTAAGTTCGAAGGCAAACAGTCGAGCACCTAGGGGTGTCGATTACAAAATCATTAGACTTCTCTGAAAGTGTTTTTATAATCATTAGATCATTGCTTACTTGAGAAACACCATCGCTATAGCTACGAAGCACATCGCTGGGGCGAAGGGTAACTTGCACTCACCAAACGTACGCCAATTCAAGCTGACGCGTAAAAAAATATTCTAAAGTTTTTAATTTCAAGTGGCACGCGTTTATTTCTTTGATCTGTCTGATGAGTACACTACTATTTACATGTACTTACAAATAATCTCGTCGCCGCAACAACCAAAGTCTGCCGCCAAAAAGCAGTGTTAATAGCACCGTTGTATTTCGGTGTAACAGTGACAGGTAGAAAAGCCAGCCCTCATTATCTTGGGGCTTCTGGGTACTTACTATCAGAGGAGATGAAGGCCAATGTAAATCCATTGGATTTTTTTTAAGATATCTCTCCCCATAGTAAATTATAGTTATTAGAAGATTATTAGAAGCCGTGGCCACGGGTGGCCATACCATAAGTCTTTGCATAGAACAGTCATTACCTCTTGCAATTTCTCACAATTACAACGCTTTGTAGCTAGGTTAGTGCTTACAATAAGATGTGGCCGTCTGTTCCCACAGTTGCCGTCTGCGATACCGACTGTAGGAACGGGACGTACTGATCCTTTTCTACATTCAAATTTAAAATGTCCGTAGACCGTGTGATCTCAGTTATAGGGTAGCTTCATTGTCTTCCCGACGACGTCTTAGATCATCAATCAACCTCTTCTGTCCAAAGTGTTAATAGCCAATTCCTTCATGAGAAACATGTTCGTGATAATATAGTGGCGACTTTTTCAGATAACTATAATGTTTCTGCAATAACTATGGGATAGGTAGACGGATGGGGTTGTCAGTTAGGGGGAGGGGTTTTAATTGGTGGAATTGAGGTAACCAAAAAAGAAGAGGTCCGACTGTGTGGACTTCAAAATTTACTCCATAGGAAATCTTTGTTTGATCGGGATTAAAATTATCTCACGTCCTTTTTCAACCCTTCAGTTATCCCTATACAAAAAATCAAATCAAAAGACAAACTGACACAAACAAACCTACTTTCATATTTATAACATTAAAGTTTGGATTATCTGGATAAAGTCTTCCTTAATTATCATTAGCATTCATTTCATGTCGTTCTGTCACTCTTGTATACTCGAGTAGAAAAATATAGACCTACCCACTTTTGTAACATGTTACAATCACCCTTTCTTGTTCCAGCAGTGTGTTGATGGAAATGTCAGTTAAATGTGAATATGGCTCGAGTGTACTACGTGTATATCACGTTGAACTATAACTACTACCCTTGGATAGAAGTCTTTAGTTAGAACTTCACCCCTTAAAATAATCGTTTCCTATCTTCTCATCTCATATGTGTATAAGACAACTAAGGGTGAACACTTGCACATGACTAGCATTTTCCTACG
Source organism: Carcina quercana (assembly GCA_910589575.2). NCBI lineage: Eukaryota > Metazoa > Arthropoda > Insecta > Lepidoptera > Depressariidae > Carcina > Carcina quercana. The sequence continues at coordinate 9,689,040 of OU342439.1, forward strand.
ATCACCGAAAATCGACATAAAGTCAAGTGAACGAAGCTGAAGAAACGTCTGCCTTCCATTTTTAAACAAGTTGCTCAATTGCATCGTTTTATCCTCCATCCTTCCAGAATCAATATCTGCGGTTCGATGCCGCGAGGTCTAGCAGCCCTGCGAAACGGCCCGAATTCGTCCGTGCCGACAATAAAAATAAAACATTTATGTTATCTTTATGTTAGGCTGTTAGAATTTACGCGACCTAATTCTGCTGGAGGCACTAAAATTGTTTTCGTCTCTCGCAATTTATTGGTTAGGTATTACACATTACAGTCCATTCCAATCAAAGTTCAACATGAACGAGTAGGAACTCGAATTGGACATTTAAATATTTAACACTTCAAATGCACACATTTGTCCATTACATGTAAATGAAGAAGAAATGTACTACAGAAATTTAAAAATTAAAATTTCTATTACGAAAGAATTGTATTGTACGCAAAAGTTTGTTCAATAAATAAACATCTATAGTTGTGATCACGAGTATAGAATTTGACCATTTTCATTCAACGGACATCGTATTAAATGTGTTACTAAATCCTTTACGAATCAACATTGTAATAAAGATAAATTCGCATAAGACATTGAGCGCAGTTTTTTCAAGACCATCTCTTTATGTAAGGTTAATCGACTAGAAAAGCAATAAATTTTATCAAAACGGGTCAAGTCGCGCACCAAGTGAAAATTCGATGGAGCTGAGGTCCATTAATTTCTGTTTCTTTTACTCCTTTTTTGTTCGAGAATTTGTACCGTACAGCTTCTGCGAGCTTTTGATATTTGGCATGACAATGGCTGGTCTTATTCTCCCACTCATCGGGAGTCTATGAGTTTCCCAATAATAAGGCTCAAGAAAACGAACTGTACGTTTGGCCTCAAAATTTCACAAGTAGCCTGTTGATTAAGGTAAGGAGCCACTGAATGCAAACAGCTTAGCACTCTTGTTTGTCCATTTTGGTGGTAGATGATGACTATAAAACACTTTTGTTAAATCGCGGCGCAATTTCTTTCATGTTTTAGGGCTCGTAAAGTTCAGAAGATTTGATGCTAGCGTTGATGTATTTCATATGGTAAAAAGGAACCGAATGAAAAATGACTTGTTTATTTATACTTTAAAATTTGAAGCGGATATCTTAATAGACAGGGAGTCTAAACATCTTGGAGGTGTTAAAAAAAGGATTTGTGAAATTCACAATTTTAACATTATTCAATTGTTCGGCAAACATAACTTCAGGCTTAAGTTAGTATTAACAATTTAGTTATATAACTTCGTACATTTCTATGTTTCTCTAAAGAGCATATTTATACAATAAAAAAACCGTGGTAGTTCAGATGAGTAGAGCGTCAGTCCTTGAGCAATCGAGGTCGGGGTACATCCTGGCTAGCACCAATGAGTTTTAATTTGCTATTTGGAATTTATGTACGAATGATACAAATCAAATCAATCAAAAAATTCTATCTTTTCGGTGAAGGAAAACATCGCGAGGAAGCCTGCACCAGGAGTGTGCATAAGAAATTCAAAGGTGTGTGTGAAGTTTACCAAACCGCACTGGGCCCGCGTAGTCCTATGGCCCATACATTCTCTGTAGAGAGGCTGTTGTTGATGATACAATAATTCAAACGTAGAATGATTGAGTATACTAGAGCCCAGATATCGTCTGGTATGGTTTAGATTCAAAAATTGGTCATTTAAAATTTAAATCAATTTTTGAAACCTATACAACCAATGGCAGTAATACTGCGAGTGCCAATCAACGGAAACCAAAAAAGTAGCAGCTTTACCGTCCCGTCCCCGCACTAACCAATCTCTCGTTCCCGCGCCGGGGACCCGGGGAAATCCCCCGGGATCTATAGCTCCGGGATTCCACAGCTTTCTCAATTTATTCGGATCGAATGTAATCCGTTTTGTAGTAATAAAATTCCTGCGTGTACATAATTTAATGTGGTAACCACAATGTAAGGGAACGTTTGGAGGAATTTCCAACAACAAGGTGTAATAATGTAGACCAGGTGGGGTCACGGGGAAGGTGAAAGGGGTCACAGGGATCATGACCCCTAAAATGCTAGTCTGTGACTGACTGATCTGGACCGCGCCAATTCGAGCAAAGCATGCAAATAAAGCTAAAAGCCACTTGTGGCTCGTCCGGGATCTCGCCCGTACGATGATACTTTTCAGTAGATTTCGAGTAATATTGCAGTACAACAGGTGTCCTGTGCGTGCAGTGGGGGGAGCAAACACTGAGAAGTAGGTCCCAGATTTATAGTTGTTTTGTGTAATTTTTACAGATTAACATTAGCTACGAATATTATGATTTGATACGCATGCATGAATTCTACTTCCAGTGAGTTGAGTGTATCACTCCGTCAGGTCATTTTTGGTCTAAGTACCTGGCGGTTCGATCGGTTCTTGCTCTAGGCTAGCGTGACATATCAATAAATTCAACAGTCAACGGTGACATTTCGCTTAGCTAAATTACACATTCAGGTTCACATGTAATCATTGCCTGTTTTTATCTTCTAGTCGTCTGCATGAGTCCACTATTGGACAGATCTCCACATCGGACATATGTTGAGGGGATTTGCCATAATCACTACGCTTGTCTACTTAGTCATTAGACAAAGGGTAGTATTATTCCAAAGCTTAGATGAGATGACCATGTTTTATAATTATAAGTAACATCAAAGCTGAAATCGACAGGATTTCATATGTCGGAATGTTCATTAAGTATCATAAAACGTTAGTTAAGACGATCCACCTCCATCAAAGTTTCATACTAAATTTCTGTTGCCATAATCTTTTAAAATATAATAGCTGGATTTGTGTATTAAATATCTAAAAATAGGACATCAGATTGTGATGTCTCTGTACAATAACTGCGTAACTGCTATTGTAGCTAACTATAAAGTAGTAAATTTTTATTTATATAAATAAATATTATAACTATAACTATATATATTATATTATAATATTATAACTAATATATAATAAATATTTATTTCGCGACACTATAATTTCATCTACTATTTTTAGGTAATTACTTATCAAAGCCAGCTATTTTATTTCAAAAGATTATGGCAACAGAAATTTAGTATGGAAGCATTAGGAGAGGGATAACGTTAAACAATAAACATAACTATATATATAAAACATACCCACTCATCCTCGTACAAACATGCGGTATATATGTTCATAAGTATATATATTTACTAAGTGTATGTTGGAGCCATTATCTTGGCACACAGGAAAGATGGTGCTATTAAAAGCGGTGGTCGTTTCCCGCACAACTCGTCTTATGTCGTATACAATTGATGGTACGAAACAATATGACGAAAGACTGGGGCAGCGTTTAGCTGAGTAATAATGGTTAACAATTAACTTTCCTCGTGATGATTAACTATTGTATTTTTGGTCAGAGATTTTCAGCAGTGATCGTTTTTAGATGAACAAGTATTTTTGCTACGAGTAAGACCTGGATCTTATCCGTAGCATGCATAGCTTCTTACTGAACTTACAGTTTAATTATATTTTTGGGTAAGGGACTGGGTAAAGGAATAAAAATAAAACTACTTTTTATTATGTACAATATACGGTTTAAGACATTTATTTCACAAAAAAAGAATACAATTCACTTGTATTATGAAATACAAGATACAGTGGGTATTATTGTAATTATTTTACACACAACTAACCTAATTTCTTTTAAAAAATGTATAATTTGTTTACGAGTATAACTTATACTATTAATTTTTACTGCACTACTGTATTATCCCCTATGTATTTGTATTCCTAAATAACTAGCGGAAGAGCGGGGCCTCCTAATACAAGTTTTTTTTAACTTAAAAGGAGTGTCCCAAAAAACTTTAATTTAATGTTAATGTGAAAGGAAATAAATATTTTTTCATTTTTCATTTTAACTAGTGGGTAGGTTGGATATTGAAATGCACCTATCTTATATAGAAAAACAAATCACAAGACAAAATGCTACACTATTAAATATCAAAACAATGAGTCGACGACCATAGAGATTTAATAGACATCAGGAGCCCGATTCTACTATTTTAAAAAAGCTTTAGTTCTATATTCGTTTCGTAGCAATTCGGTATACGTTACGTTTGTATTGTTCTAGAAAATCGTATTCTACTAACCTATAATACCGAACGAAAACAAAACGAAAGCCGAAAGGTAGCTGTTAGCAGACGAAAGCCAGTTTAGCACACCACCACCACTGTTGTAATAAACTCGATTCTCGATTATGCAAAACTATCACGGGATGTCATTTTTTTGACAGATTAAAAACATTTTTACTCTGTATACTTCAAATTTTGAAGCTAAACAAAATAATAGAGGTTAGTTTTTATCCAAACATTTATCTTAAAGAAAGGCTTTTATATAGTGAATCTGTGTTTGAAAAGTTTGTAAAATTTAAATACCAGAAGGGAAGGCTAAAGAGAAGGTGGTAAGTAGAAATTAATTTTGTATTTCAAGTGTTTTGTTTGAGTGACATTATTGTAAACAACATGGAAAAAAATCTCTAGAAAAGATGGAAGACTCCAAGACCCGCCGAATCAATACTGTCCGGCAGTTAGAGCTTCTATTGGAATTTCTCGAAACCCACCGAGAGTTGGCGCTAGGGCGCTTGCAATCTAAGGAGGGACGGGCGCTCTCAGCAAGATTATGGGACGAGTGTGCCAATATTTTAAATGTCGAGGGTGCCTACCGTACTGCCAAGGAGTGGTCACGGGTAAGTATCATGACACATATCTCCAAAACAATGTTAACATATTATAAACTACAGATGAGCAGGAATTGACCTAGGTGGTTGATCTTAATTGTGCTTAATTACTAATGTTCTACCAGTGTACCATGTCACATTCAACTTGCTTGTTTCTATGTAGTGTGTTGAAGGAAATACCAATTAAAAGTGAATGTGACATGGTTCAAAAGTGGATACATATTTTAGTACTCGAGTGTACACTGCAGTTGAACAAAGTGAGTGTTCAGATAACGAAATCTAGTATGTAGTACCTACATATCGATGGCAAAAGCTATGTGATATCACATGATTTATAGGATCACTATGTAGTATGTCAAGACCCTTATTCTCAAGCAGGCATGGAGATATCAAGTTGAAATTAATATCTTATACTGAAGTCAACAAAACCTATAGGGTACTTCCCGTTGACCTAGAATTGTGAAGTTTGGCAAGAAACATAAGTATAGGAATAAATTTGAATTTTTTATTATTCGGTGACCTTACCTATTATTTATGATTTTCTTTCTTTACACTCGGTGCAAAGTCTTACTAGCACTTGGTCATTATAATACTTTTTTTAAGTTCTGGAATGACTTGAAATGCCGTGTGCGGAGGCGACTTATCATAAAAAAAAGAGAGCAAGCTGCCACTGGAGGTGGGCATTCCACCGCAATGGAATTGACTGCTATTGAGGACAGAGTAGCTGCCATTATTGGCAGAGATGTCGGCTCAATAGCTGGTGTACGGCAAGACCCTTTTCAAGGGATTGAAGTAAGTAACCCTGAAACCTGCTTCTGAGGATTATGATATTTATAGTTTTCTGTTTGATTTCATTTTATCATTTGCATTACTAAACTTCAGATTTCACTTCACTCTTTGTTTGAACTGGTTTTATATTTACTTTAATTTTGTGTTTTGATTTATTTACTTACTAAATTGCTTGCTTTGGGTGTGGCCTAACATAGTGCAATATTGATGATGTGGGAGATCAACAGACATTTAATGTCATAGTGGAACCATTAGAGTCATCAGAAATGTAAGTAATGCATGTCCCTATGAAAAATTGACAGGTATCTTTGTAAATGTTTATCAAGTGTGTTTTTAAATGATTACCTGAAATCAGTCTGAAATCAATCCATCTGTATTGGAAAGAGGCATCATCATCTCCCTAGAAACATTCACTAGAGACCTCTATTCAGACCTCCCCCATGGTATGACCCAATGCTTGAATCCAGCAACTGACCTTACGCCTGCGCACTCTATTGTTTTAAAATACCTCCTCGTGCGCATGTCACCCCATATCTAAACTTAGCTGGTGTCCTGAAAATGTCGCTACATAGAGAGCTGCATCTAGCGTCCCCTTTAAAAATCGGAATACCTATTCGAGAAACTTAATTGGCGTAGAAGAAATGAATATCAAGACACACGTATTGTTAGCTGTCCTCTTAGGATCCCACAATACCACACTGCTGCGTTTCATGGTAGTTTTAGATACGCTGCCAGTAAATGTTGGAATAACCTGCCACCTCCAATACGTAATTTAAACAACATTAGGTCTTTCAAAGATAAATACAAAAATAACTTACTTCTGTATCAAAATTCTATACCACCTGGCAGGCGGGTTATTCCATGTGCAAAGAGTAATATATATATATATATATTATATTGCAGAGCCATGGAAGAACTGGAGCAAGATGAGCCCTCTACTTCTAGATGGTCGAATGCCAGTCAACTGTCAGGTGCCATGGAGCCTACACCTACTGAGCTACATATTTTTACCCGACCACTGACAATACTTGACCAAGTCAATAATAATTGTAGGTGTCAAAAAAAATTATTTTAAAATTTTAACTGCCTTTGTGACTGCCTATTGTCTACATGCTTTTATTTACAATCCAGAGGTTCAGGTTCAATTCCCAGTGGGGTGGTGGAAGGACATTTTCTCGTCATGTCCACCTGGCTGGCTACCACCACATGAACTAAGTCTGCTGCCAAACAACAGTGTTAATAGCACTGTCGTGTTCTGGTATAAAAAATAGCTAAATGAGAGCCCATAGAACCAGTCATGTTCAAATTGTTCAAAGCTCAACAACTGTAAATGTAAGTTCGTAATCATAGAAAAGCTATTTTTACTGTAATGTGGTTTTAAAAAATCTGGTTCTCAAATTTCTTGCCAAAATGTACGGTTCTAGATCAACAGGAAGTCATCAAGATCAACAAGAAGGAACAACTTGAACCACAAAAGACTTGAGTATTAGGTTTAAAGAGATTCCTCAAAAATAACATTACGTCTCACTTAGATGAAAAATGATAACTAATGACATTTAAAAAAATCTAGGTATGTATTAAAATTGTCAACTTGACACCTCTACATGTTCCTGAGAAAAAGTTTCTTGACAGACAGGCAACAAAGGCATCCTCTAAGGTTTCCTTTTGAGTTACAGAAATAAAAAACACAAGATAATCTCAAACTACATATTGGCTCATTGTGTTTCAAACAGAGAAATGAAAATCTACATGCTAATAAATAATTTCATAAATTTCAGCTCAGAACAGACCAAGGGGGAACCATCGCTCTAATCCTCCCACTCAGCCTGCTCAGCTAACTCAGCCCACTCAGCCCACACACCAACAAAGTAAATATAATTTTAATTGATTCTACTTATGCCACAGTACACACACAAGGTGCTGACCAAGGCTGACAAGTGATTCTGTTATAGATATATATTCCCGGCAGTGTATATTATTCTGTTTGATTACAGCTAACAGACAAGCTCTAGAAGAATCCCGCTCTGCAATAGCAAGAATTGAAGTAATGCGCGCCCGGACAGATGAAATGATTGCAGAGTCCATGTTGAGGCAAGCAGAGGCTAATGCTTCACATGCTGAAACGATGAAAAGCATGGCACAGTCGATACAAGTGGTCGCAGAGGCCATTGACAGAATTTCTCGCGGGCGGAGGGACATAGTCCGGTCTTCAGAAGAGTAACTAGAAGATATCTTTTTTTTTTTCGTTTTTAAAACAATCATACAGGTTTACTGGGAATATGACGTATTCCTGTTAAGGGGTTACCATCATCTTTACTAGGAAACGTCGACTGCTGGCTATAGGTGTCCTTCATGGTATACCACGCCACATTAACCGGTCCTGAGTCACCTGTATCCAGCAACTCTCCACGACATTAATCAGGTCGTTGGTCGATCTAGTAGGGGGACGGCCCGATAGACGTTTCCCAGTACGTGGTCGCCACTCTAGAACCTTTACTCCCCACCGGTTCTTAAAGCTTTCGTCCAAAATATGTCAGCGTCTATAGACAAAAGTCTTTAATCAGTGCGTCTTTATAGGACAAAATCGATTGCTTATGATCTCATCTATAACCCCTTAACAGGAATGCGTCGCGTCATATTTCAAGTAACCCTGTATTACAATTTACAACAATCACAAAATCAAATAAAAAAGGCTCATTTGGATCTACACATTTAAAAAAAGTTGGATGTATTTGCACTTGGCCTTCATGTCACCTGATGCTAAGCACATACAGAATCCTCAACCTATTGAGGCTCTTGCTCTGCTACCTTTCATACCGAAAAACAACAGTGCTATTAATACTGCTAATTGGCGGCCGACTTAGTCACATGCGGACATAGTAATGAAAGTGATTTCTATGATGATTTCACATGCGCGTTAGTAATCGCACTATATGTTGACATTATGCATATGAACGCTTCTACTCCTCCCTTATTGTTCGATAAAAAAGATGTATCGCAAATAAAAAATTTGAATGTAATATCTAATTATAAGATCCGTAATATGGTATTTAATAAGTGACGGTAGATTCATTGACTTCGAAGAAGACCGTTTAAGTTAAAAGTAAAAACATAAGTAGTATACAGTAAAAATATATTTCTTAATTCAGTTTTTAATTTCTCCTTCCCCTCCTCTCGTACCACATTCTATCTACCAAGCCCTGTCGGTACTCTCTGCCTTGCTGAAGTTCTTCGCCTACGCGGCGGCGACGCTGTCTGGCTGTTTCCGCGGCGGCATCTGCCAGTGCGTCGTTAGAGCTTACACGACGTTCCTCCTCTAGCTCCGCGCGCTCCACGTCCGTCATTGGGGGCAGTTCAACTGCAGCCCCGTGTGAGATGTTGTGTAAAACACAACATGCGTTGACGATCCGGGCTGCGGTTGTGGGATCGTAATGCAGGGTACGGGCTACCAATAAACACCTGTAAAATTAATATTTCGAATAAATTATGTGTTCGATGTTTTAATAGGCCCTAATAAACAGATACTTGCCTAAATCTTTCCTTAAGGACTCCTATGCATCTTTCAATCACATTCCTTGTTGACACGTGCGTCTTGTAGTAATGGGCCTCTGGCCCTGGCGCTGCATTTAGAATTGGAGTCATTACAGCCCTCCTTAACGGATATCCGGAATCTCCTATAGACAAGAATAAAAACAAGATGAAGATTTGGTATATTCAAGAATAGAATGAGAATCATATTACTAACATGGTATATACTCGTAGTTAGCTACTCACCCAGCAAGAAGAAATCCTCTCCAGTTGCTATGACCCTATTTAAGTATGGTTTCAATGGGTGATCATTCCATACAGAACTATCATGTGCAGACCCGGGTTGACTAGAATCTACACATAATATTTGTAAATCCGCATCACAAATCTGAAATTAACAATAGGAACGTTAAAATCTAAAACCCGACTACGACAAAAAACGTATATGCTGCAGCTCTCGCTTAATGCAGTTACTCCCGTCCGCTCTCCACCACCGTCGCCTAATGTTTGTTTCTGTATTTGTTTGTCCTTCCACGTCGCAACGGAGAGTCAGAATGATTTGATGTTTTGTATAAGAGCATTTGAAAGGCCGAAAAAGGAGGCAGGCTACTTTCTATCCCGATCGAACAAGTAGTTCCCGTGGGATACTTTCTGACGCTCACGCAGATGAAGTCGCGGGCAAACCTAGCGTTTGATTAAGATTAATATATAATTTAAAAATTAAAACTTGTTTTGGGGGTTGTGTATGTATGCATAAGTTTATAGGTTACCTGTATATTGCTTTCATTTGATACCGGATACGATATATTATTAATTTTATGGGACCGTACCCCAAAAGGAAAAAAGGTACCTATAGGTAATCGTAATCATATTACTTTGTTGTCCGTCTGTCTGTCAAGACCATTTTTCTCAGGAACGAGTAGAGGTATGAAGTTTACATTAATATCGATTACGCAAATATGCAGTCCCTTGGATCTGTGAAAAAATTAAATTTCTAGGTGAACACGATACAAAGATACGACAGTTTAAGTCGTATTTTTCGATGTAGAAGGAATCCAAACCTATTGGGTACTTCCAATTAACCTATAATAATGAAACTTGTCGAGAAGCAATGTCTTACAAGTACATAAATAAATTTGAAAAGTATAACTATTGTAAATGGAGCAGGATTCAATTCACGTATGGTGGTACAGGTGGCTGGCAGGAATTACTGCATAGAGAATAATATTCTACAGCATTAAAAGTCAGCAAAAAGTAAAAAGCGTCGGTGGCGCATTGGATAAGGCGCGTTCCGGGTTCGAATCCAGTCGTGTACCTATGAGTTGTTTTTCAATTCAAGTACATTATCCGATTGCTTAACGGTGAAGGAAAACATCGTGAGGAAACCTGCATGTCTTGAACAGGCATGGTGGACTACGGCCCATACACTCTGGCCTGAGCCCCAGTAGTGGGGATGTATATATAGGCTGTTGATGATGATTTATTTTTTATTACTAGAGCGGTTTCCGCACTTAACCATATGTTGGCCATTGTACGTGAGTGGGATGGAAGTGGTGGCGGCTATTCCAGCCAGCCGAAGAAGTGCGCGAGACGCTTGATGTCGCTGCACGCCTCCTAGAGTGATCCTGGATTGTCTAGAATCGATAGTTTCTTATCTTCTTTTCGTGTAGTTTGTAAGGTCACACACACCCTAGCGTCGGTGGCGTAGTGGATAAGGCGCGGACTCTCAATCTGAGGGTTCGAATCCAGCCGTGTACCTATGAGTTGTTTTTCAATTCAAGTACATTATCCGATTGCTTAACGGTGAAGGAAAACATCGTGAGGAAACCTGCATGTCTTGAACAGGCATGTGAAGTCCGCCGATCCGCACTGGGCCCGCGTGGTGGACTATGGCCCATACACTCTCTGTAAGGTCTGAGCCCCTCCAGTGGGGACATATATTATAGGCTGTTGATGACACACCCTAGTGTCAGAGTTGATCCGCCATAGTCCTCTGACATGTCTCATGTAGCTATTACCTGTCGTAGATGCAGTGGGGACGTATATAGGCTGTTGATGATAATTAAAAGTCAATAAATTGAATAAAAAATATTTTAATACTTACGAGAAGCACATTAAGGGAATGATACCCCTTACGGCTAAAAAAGCGTTCTTCGTGATGTATCGGACGAATTATGGATACATGAGTGCCATCCATGCACCCCAATACCCCCGGGATTCCATGCCTTGAGTAGAAACTGTAAATCAATCAAACTATTCATGAACATATACATGGGTACCAGTTTCATTATAGTTTAGACCAATCACGAGTCCAAGCTATACGTAGGTATGTACAAAATGAATAAAATTACTTACTCTCTTTTAATGCGTTCCCTGTGATCACGTGTTAGTGGGAAAACCACGTACTTGTTCAAGATTGCAGGGTGGTTCAATGCTTTGGTCACTTGTTGCACAGCTCTCGACACACTAGGCTGTGATATACTGTGCACCCGGCATTGTCCTACTAGCGTTTGGTAGGACCCTACCGCGTAAAACGCGAGGGCCACTAGTACCTAGAAAAATAATAACATTGTAGAATAGTAAATATTTTTTTACAAAATAATAAATCAATTTTATTAGATATATATATATCCATACCTTTGTTTCAGTGTCAATGCCGTCTTGTCGAAGCATTGAGGGCATAAGCGGGCTCAATTCTATGATGAGATTTAGCACAAGATCCTTCGTAAGACGATATGTCTTGATAAACTCTATATCCGTCATGTCGAAGGCATCATTGGCTAATCTCGTCCTAAGATTTCGGCTACGCACAGCGCCTATGTCTACGGCATAAGCCCTTTCTACAAAGTCGAGGTTAAATTGCATTCTGTTTTAATATTTCTTTGCAATAAACACGCAACACGTCCAAGATCGATCGTGAAAAAGTACCTCTGAGCTAACTTATTCCGTATTGTTAATTGTGACGTCTGGGACCCCGTGTTCTCGTAGGGGTTTCGTTAGAATAGAAGTCAAATTGTTAGTGGAATACGATTTTAAGCTCTCAGCGAAATGGCGATCGAACCGCTACGTCAGCCGAACAGTTACGTCGTTTAGGCTTTAGTAGAATACCAATGACGTCATTTCGTGTAGTTTACGTTACGTTTTCGTTTACGTTTCTTTACAATAACTTAGTAGAATCGGTGTGGGTTCACATGTCAGAAAAATCTTTAGAAATGTGATGTTTCACAACAATATTACTTTTGAACAAAACTAGTCGTACAAACAAAGCTTTTACTGGTTCCTACAGCTTCACATGAAAAAACGCGATAGTGCGTGCAGTAACTTATAGGAGATTTACAGACGGTATAAATAAAAAATATAATCAACATATTCATTTCCCTGGTATATGGAAGAAATATAACCACTTTAGTTAGTTCAACTTACTTTTTCCCTGGGCCACAACAGAAATATCGCCCTGCTTTACCAAATCTGGAAAATTCATCTTGTAGTTTTACTGGGCTAGGAAAGTATTCATTCGGCACGCTGCTGCCCGCTCCCAAGGATTTCCCTGGTCCTCCAAGGCACTCTCGGAGGGACATGTGCACTGTACAGATTCTATAGCCGAAACTACACCCACGAATAGAAATAAAAACCACTAACGTCACCCGCAAACCCGAACTCTAATCTAACTAGTCTAATCTGGACGAACTCATTCGTCTACCTATCCTGCCGTGGCTCGTGGGTAGAACGGCGGAATTTAATTAATGGGTACATTGCGGGCTTATCTGTCACGTAGGTAATCCGGTTACAATGAGACCCGGCGTTGGATAACGTGACGTGATGCTGGTTAGGTGGCGTGCACACTGCATGCCGTCAAACATATTTTTGTTCAACGACAAAATAAGAGAGTCTTCTTATGATTTAATACCAGTATTTTTTCCCGTTACTTCGTCTGCGTGGACTTCGGAAACGATCCCACGGGAACCACTTAATATAAAGGTATAAAAATTGTTATATATCCTTCTCCATATTATAAGCTATGTTCATGCCAAATTTCATTATGATTGGTTGTACCGTTCAAGTGACAAGTGATTACAAACTTTAAAAACTAAAAAAAAAAAAGAGTGTACCTGCCCTATTGAATCGAATCAATATGTTGAAGACCATTTTTAGAACTATACTTACTCATACACATGTTTTGAAGCAGAAAACTACCCTATAACATGATACAAGACTCGAAGAGTATGTTTCCGTGATAAATAAGGATAAATAGCACTGAGATTCTGTGATGTCATCAAGTATCGTGAGGATGTATTTGTGTCAGTCACCAGCATAAGTACTCGTATTATGTTTAGTAAAATAACTAATAATTTGTTATTATAGATAACTGTCAATATACTGTATAATTTGATACGAATTTCACCTGAACAAGGCACCAGATACGCAAGATTGAAATCTGCTCAAAATCCGAAATTCGAATACATACACCCACCCAATCCGAAAAAAATTCGGAACGAAACAAATCTTGTAGTAATACGAACTAAGAATTTATAGTGTAAGGGTTACTTTTTTCTTAGGTAAATAACCATAAAATATCCCATCAATGTATCCCTTGCCTTACCGTATTTAAATTAATATAAAACGTTTAGGTTACACCACATTAGTTTCATATTTCAGAGTTACACCAATTTTCGTCGAGTTTATTTTATTTTAATTAAGACCATGACTGGAAATTCACGTGTAATGAAACACCGAACAAAATTGAGGAAAAAGGTGTTCCGTTGTATACCTACGTAGATATGTATTAACAGATATTTGTTCTGTAATAAGCCTTTGCTTCAACTTTTTTTCTTACATACTCCGGTTTTTCAAAATTCGGTCCTATATAAGCTTTTTTTTCATGAGCAAGCGCATTAAAATTTAATTTGCAGGTAAGTCTAACTCGTCTATTATAACACAAGACAATGTTATGCGAAAATTTCATATATTATTTCTTGATATATAATGGATGTGCACTTGGCCTTCATCTCACATAATGGTAAAGTGACGAAGCCAAACCGGACCAGAATCCTCAAGCTAATGGGGCGATGGCTCTGATATGTTCTATACTTGAAGTGCTATTAACGTTGCTGTTTGACGGCAGACATTAGGTGCCATGGTCTAGGCCACGGAGGCGGAAACAATAGTGTTAATGCAACCGTTGTAAAGAAGATACAATAAGTTTAATTGATAACTAAAGAAAAACATTACGCCCAAATCACGCCTATATAAATCTTATCAAAATCGATACGGCCTTTTCCAATCAGTAATCACATTAATTATAACCGACTCATTATAGTTACAGAGACGCAAAGTGCTACAATTATAATGTATAATGTGGCAGACACATTTTCGTTCGTGAAATTCAAAACAGTGTGTCTAATTTCAACTAATTTGTTAGCATTTCGTGAATATTTATAAGAGCTTAACTTTCGTACGACGAAAAAACCAGTAGGTATTCTGTTGTAGTCTAGAATTTTTTACTTACGGAACTTTTTAATTGGTTCGCTAGGCATTCGGTTCCGTTCAGCTTTCCGATAAGATAACAAGGAACGAGTGCAGTTTTCGCATTTTTAAAGAAAGTTCCTGAGGCAGTTGTTTTCATTTTAAACTCAGATATTAAGGCTATTGTAAAACTGTAGGAAACGACACATATATAAATTTACAAACTCAAAATCTCTGAAAATCATTTGTACACACACTCCAATTATGCACAGTGTGATACACAATCATGTAACAGAGACATAGTTTTAAGGCGATCCAGAAGGTAAAGTTTCGCACTATATTTCTGAAGTTTTAATTTACTTGACACTTTCATCCATTAAACTATTAAATCAATGGCTATGTCATTTAATACTGACAGAGCGATTCTCGATAGGATATTTCGTTACCTTTCAGGCGGCTGTGAATAGATAATAATACAGAGGCATAGTCATATCATATAAGAAGAGCTAAACAAGTAATTCCTTTTATGAAACAATAAACTATTTCAAGCGAGAATGAATGAACGAGAAGAGCAATGAATATTCTGAAAGACAATTTTAAATACTTAAATTAAACTTCCAACCATTCATCAAGCCGATCAAAACCTCTCCGTACACATCGTCTCGTATTATTGGGGAAGTGTGCACCGCGCCTAAAATAGGGTACGCACAGGGTGGTTACTGGGTCAGTGGGTGGGGGTGGGGGACGGGACCCTCCCTGGGGTGGGTACACCCCTCGTTAGCGGGCAACACCCCCTGCGCGTACAGATACAGTTGCTTTTCGTTATCCATTTACATGTTGTGTTTTCGTGTACTGTAATATATTTTATTTTCAAATATTTTCAATATCTTGTTTATAAAAAATTGTACCTTTTTTTATTCTAAATCGTCGGGTTCTGTAGTACAGGTTACATTGATCAGGAATATTTTAGTTCCTATATATGTGCGCATCTATCAGCTTTTGTTTTAAAGACAAACATCAGTGTGATGAAAAAGGTACCTCCTTTATTTTATTTGTTGGAAAATTAACAGCTTACAGACAATACAGACAAATATAGACAAATATAGAGCACAAAATATAAAGTCTTTACAAATTTTTTCGAATAGTACAATTAAGTAGATCTAGTTTTACGAGTTAAAAATTGAAATGAATATAAGTAAAAAAGTATTTCATTTAGGAGCGGCATACATTGTAGGTTATAAATATTAATGCTAATAGTCTTGTTATTCCATTTTATTAAAACTAAGACGGGGAAAATGAAGATGCGTTGTACGGTAAGCTTTGAAAAATAGAAACGAGAACTTATCTGATACACGCATAACAAAATCATCATCAATTCCGCGAATGCTGTAAGACTTTAACAACGTCTCAAAAACTTGCATAGAACATTACAACTACATGGTAAATGAATTTTATTATTTCAGAAGTTGGACCCATTTTATTGCTGTCAAGTACCAAAAATAGTACCTACTTCGTCAGCTGAAAAAGTCCACAGCTGAACATGGTCCTTTCGGGGAGTTATTTGATGAGGTGATCTACCATAATCACCGTGCCAGTTAGGCCGGTTTGACGCAGTAGGTTCTGTCGCTCCCCTCAAATCAACACAAAATCTTGTACAAACACAGATGTGTAATTTGTATATTTATCCAACTTTAGCGCCAGCGATTTGAAAAAGTGCGTATAAATAGCGAGACGGTATCTACTCGTACTAGCACAAACTTATTTCAAGGACACATACGACTCAACAGGACCATAAATATTGTTCGTACGAATTGTGTCGCGAAATTGCGAATTCCCATTCCAAACACGCGTATTTGTTTTATTGCTGAACATTTGTTTCAGTTTACGCCTTTAATCTTGAAAAATATCCCTCATAACTTAACTTCATGAGCCGAAATTCCGAACAAAGTTGTCTAAATGCGAACGTACATTTTCACTTACTACCCCTCTTCCCCTTCCATTTGTTGTAAACCCCCCTTGTAACACGGAACACCCTGTAGAACTTCTGGCACTCAGAAAAGTAAAAGGAAAAATTCCCTGACCATTTTACTTTTTTTTGCTTGTAATTTTGAAAGCACCCCTGCATTTTGACGTTCGAAAAAAGTGAATCCGAAAATTTTCTTTTGAACAGTGTGTAGGGAGCCACAAGTGCTGCAGTAGACTTTTTCTACGAGTAGTTTTACATTTATACATCAAAACATGTAAAAATTAATTCTACCCAAATTAAACTTTAATTTATGGACAGGATCGTAATATTTAGTTTCTGATAAAAATTGTTATGTATTATCTAGGGAATCAACTTATAGAGCATTGGCAACTGTTCAAAATTTTCATAAATGGGTGACCTTAAAGTTTCGTGATAGTACATAGCTCTGTTCTTCCGGGTAGGTCTAGATGCCAATCTTAAAGCCAAATTGGGGGCCTGGCGGCGGCCCGTTAACTTATCGGAAATGGTAATGGTCCATCCCTTTTGGTCGGAAACCTTCAACAGCAGACCTTTTGTTTCTGTACACCCACTCTGCCCTCACGTTTACGCCGAGAGCCCTTTGCCTCGAAATTACACTTAGTCATACTTCAGAGGGAAACCCCAAGATGCAAGTAGAAAATGTTCGTGTAGGCATTTTATTCTCATTCCAAAATTTTATATCCATAAAAAAGGCTTGAACTTGGCCTTCATGTCACTTGATGGTAAGTTAAGTTGAGGCCTTTGGATGGAATGCGTGCTCGCCCAGAAGCTTCAAGCCAATGAGGCGCTGGCTCTGCTACCTTTTAACACCGAAAAACAACAGTGCTATTAACATTGCTGCAGCAGACTTAGCTAGCTAGCCAGGCGGACATAAGAAATACCCTATTACCAAACAAACCGAGTACCGATAGATACAGGTATAGGTACTGGGAATCGAACTCGGGGCCTCCGGAGTTGTAAGTCCAAGTGTGTAGCCATTAGGCCACGGAGGCGGTTTAGCCGTGACAACGCAACAAACAGAGCGACAGAAATACTTTCACATTTACTTATTCTGTAATAATAATGAGGTGTTATGTCGATGTAACTTTAAATAAATAATTTATACTTGAAGTGTGCTGTGTGGTCAGAATAAGACACTTCATTCAGGAGATGGGCAGCAGCATCTACCTTTGTAGTAACAACATCTTGCTGCGATCAATAGCCCGCCTGCTATAAGCCTGGTGATTATGGCAAATCCCCTCACAGAAAGTCCAATGTGGCGATCTATGAGGGAGTCTTGTGTCCAACTGAATCGATGATAATGTAAACAGTAACATAGCTTTATTAACAAAACATAAGGTTTTCTAGATATACGTTTATAGATAAAACTTGTACAGAACCTACATAAAATGCATTTAATCATTGATCAGATACATAAATGCTGGCGGGTCAATCAACATCACATCAAGGATCTAAACGGCACCGGCAGCTGGCCTGACCTCAGGGTCAACCCAGCTACCAATTACCGACAATTACCATGAGACCCAATGCCTCTTACCTATGTAGTGTACAATGTATTACGCTTCTAAAGGAATTTATGAGCGACAAAGCCAGAGGCGTAGCTATGTAACCGAGGGCCCCTAGGCAAAATTACAGTGGGGCCCTTAAACTACTAAATACGTTAAAGGTGCAAGGCTACTTCATCATCATTTTGAAGTAATCCACTTAAAACCTCAAATTATATTTGAAATTATTGATTTTAACAATAGAAAAGTTTTTTTGGGATACATCAATGGAACCGCCCAAGACATCTGAGTGGATGGAGTTAACATTTTTAGGTTCAACTAGGATATTAAAAAAAAAATTCAAACGTCATTCATGGAGGCCGAAGGGCCCCTTGAACATGTGGGCCCGGGGCACTGCCCCGCCAAACCCTACGGTAGCTATACCACTGGACAAAGCGACGCTCGTCAAAAACACCTCGGACAAAACACAATTATATCTTTGATAATGATATTCTTGAATGATATCTTAGAATTTTAAGGTTATAAAAACAAGGACATTTCTTCAGTTTTATTTTAATGTATAATGTGTACATTTTATCGCTTGTTTTCACGATTCTTGACGAGAATTTCAAAGGTCAGCCTTGGTTCCAAGATAATTCGAAAGAATCCATATGCCGAATATACTCGACATGGTAAACCCTTTCGATCGCGTCGAAACCCTCACAATTTTGCGTAATTAATACTATAACACCGTCCGTGACACTTTTTGCACTATATCACACAAACACACATAACAGCGTTATTAACGAATTACTAAAACTGCAATGAACCACCATTTTTCATGTTCGCGCCAAGAATCCGTATTTTCTTTTGTTATAAAGCGCTCTGTCAAAACATAGTTACTATTTCGACTATAACCGCTACACTTCTACATTATTGAGATGGGACAAAGAGTACCAAAAGAAAAGCAAAAAATATGTAGCATATTCCTGGGATGGGTTGGGTTTTCAAACCCTCATTGACATTTCTTTCAACACGGATTCCAGGATTCGATTCCCAGAGGATCGGTGTGGTTGGTGGTAGGGCGTTTTCTGTGTCGGCTTGGCTAGCCATCATGCGCCAAACAGCAGTGTTAATAGCACTGTTGTGTTCCGATGTGAAAAGTAACATCATCATCAGCTGGGAAAAGTCTACTGCTGGACATAGGCCTTCGTCATGGTACGCCACATCGACCGGTCCCGAGCCACCGTCATTTGCGTCGTCGATATGGTCAATGCAAAAGCCGAATGTCTAAATCGGCCTTATATAGTTGACCCCCCAAGCTGTTTATATACTTATGTATAATACTTTGAAGGTTTTTTTCTGCTCTGTAGTATCCTGGTAGTATTGTTTGTAAAAATACCCTCGGCCATGGGCTACGGAAGTCCCCTAACGAAATATTTCTATTTCTGCCGGGTCTCGGTCCCCTGTCGCACTTCCGTCGCCCCACTAGCGCTAGTGGATGCGGGATTTTTTTCCTGACACGCGCTTGTATGAATTTTCCCTCTTGACAAAAAGTGGTGTACTTTTTGCTCGTCTTTAATGTTACAATCGATCGATTTGGGCATTTTTTGTTCATCTTCAGTTTTTCACTTCGTCCGATTGGCCCTACCGACCCTGCTATATCCTCCATAGGCTTAAGGCGATTCCGATGATAAAAGTTTTATATATAAATCTTTTAAAATAGGACAGCTGGCTTGGTGCAGTAATTATTTTAAAAAAGGAACCGGAATCAAAATGTCTGGAAATGAGTATCATTAACATACATTTTCTATCACTATAAGTTCATAAGTTAATATATAATTATAGTATGTAAATTATGTATGTATTATTATTGATATATATTAGTTTGTTTTGTATCTCGTATTTATGTAATCATTTATTATATTTATTATATCGACACGCCTAACTGCCCTCCTTTCTTTAATATTTCTCCTTAACCTAGGACTGCTGGAAGAAATTTCTTTTAGAAATAAGCTGTTCCTTTTGTATATATTTTTTCTGTTTTTGTGTTATGTAATGTTTCCGTGTACAATAAACTGTTTAAATAAAATAAATAAAATATACATCTTCATAGTGAATCACAATTCTCATTTTACACACATTTTATTATTATTGTACAAAACGCCATCTATTTAAGTAACGGCTATTGTAAGTTACTTGAAAGTTAGTCCTGAGCATACTGAGAATTGCCGTTAAAAGTTGAATTTCGAAGCATACGATATAGTTTTTGTGCGTGATAACACTTTACTGGGATAAAAATGAAGCCTAGGGTCATCTCCATGTCGGTAAAAAAATATTTCAAAAATATACTACAATATTTCGTACATATTTAAAATCGGTCAAGATCCAAGAATTTTCGAATAGCGTTATTTTTTGCACCTGCAATATACCGCAAAGCTTTTTATTCAGTATACATTTTTATAAAACCTTTTGACAGACAGAAAGACGCACAAAAAGCGATTATGCGACGGATACATTTTTTGTTTATTATGTACTGAACCCTAAAAATTATAATTTATGTACCTACCCGCTAAGAACACCCTAGCCATGTAACGAACCTAGCTCATAACCATAAGCCTATGAACTAATGACTTTATTATGACATTCGCGTGAAATGCCACAAGTCTGACCTTCTAACTCCAGCTGCTGAATTAGGTGCAGGGAACTTTTAACACGATATAATAATAAAAGTCACTTTAAGTGGATACATAAATCACATGCTGCCCCAGACTCACTCCTGCTCTTTTGCGCATACTCGTACGATTAGATAATTATACTTTAACCGAATGAATCACAAGATTTGTCTTTGTACAAGGTTTACGACACTTATGGAATCTCAATAAATATCAATTTTTTGGATGTAATTAACGGCATTAATTATTTATGTATTTGTATCAAATTTCAACAGGAGCGTGCCCTGTTCAAGCATCGTGCTAACCTAAATATGTAATTATGCATAATAGTAGTGACTTTAATTTTCAAAAATTCCTGCAGTAACTTCTAAGGATTGTTCGCTCGATAAAAGTTTCATACTTAATTTCTTTTATCATAATCTTTCAAATTACGTAGCTGGCCTTGTAAAATAATTATCGGACTGACCTATTTCGGAAAATGAGTATCATGAATATCCAACTTCATAGTGAATTACAATTTTCATCTTACATACTTTTTTACGCGACTGCGACAGAGTTCCATATGTATTTATGTCCGACTCTGTGTTCTCTCCTAACTACTAAACGGCTAAACCGATTTTAATAAATTTTACGTGGTTAGATTCGTCTTAACCATTAAAGTGTCATAGGCTATATTAAAATTATTGGAAATCAAAATGGCGGATTTTGGCACCAAATTGCGCAGCATGAAAAATGATTTTTTTCAAACCCTATCGAGTGACCTATCAGAATGGTTTACAAAAATACATACAAAGTATGTACGAGTATATGCTTAAATGTAACCTACGCAGTCGTTTTTTTAGTTTACTTGTCATTAACTTGTTTCGATTATTGTTCAAAACGCCATCTAGGGACCATTAGCTACGTAAAGGTAACACTATAATCCGATCTCATATTTTAAGGTAATAATTACGTAATAATTACGATTTGATAATCCAGCTATTTTATTTTAAAGGATTATGTCAAAAGCAATTTAGTGGTTTAGTGGTTTGGTTTAGTGGTGGTGACAAATTCTGCAAGTGTTTTGAAGGGTCTTTCTCGGAATAGGAATCCTGCATATTTTTAGTTTGTATGCACAACGTTGTATTGGCTTTTAGTATCCCCAAAACAGGTAAGGGTGATTTGTTCGAAGGTAGAATACATTTGTAGAGCTAACACTCGAGAGTTTTATTTGGGTCCGATGTTTGCTTCTCATCAGACGCGGGAAGGGAAACTTTTCGATATTTGTTGGCTTTACCTTGTAATGTTTTGCTCGTGATTTCGCGAAGGCGCGTTTAGAATAAAACTTTTATCAGTCAATTGTTTTTTCTCCTTATTTCTTAGTATCCTACAGGTATTTTGAATACGGGAGAGGTGGTTAACCTCAGTCTCTGATTCATAATTAGAACATAACTGAATGGAGACCGTTAAAAACTGTGTCTAGTGACTCCTATAGCCCCCGATACTACTTCTAGCAGTCATACAACATAGGGCAAGGATTTATTAGGCATTAAGCAGCAGAAATAGAAAGGTTGGATAGAATCGACTCCGGCCAAATGCTACCAATATATCATGCGTATTTGACACATTCGGGACGGAGCAGTGGTAACTTTGTAGCACGTTTGTAAAGGTAATAAGTTGCACAACATATTTTGTAAGTGCTAGGTTGTTGACTGTTGTATTCGTAAAAGGCGATTTAGTCGACTAGAGATTATTTGTTCATTTTAGGATCCTTTTAGGGTTCTTTACCTCAAAAGGAAAAAGGAACCCTACAAGGGTTCGAGGGGACGGATCACTTTCTTATCCATCCCTTTTTCTCAGGAACGCGTGGAGGTATAAAATATTAATACTTGAAGCAAAATCTTTGTACCCATTTTACGAAAATTGTGCGGAAGGAGTAGTATGAAATTTCGCACACTTATTATATAGAGAAGGAGTGCAGAATGCTAATATTTAAAAAAAATTAATTTTGGCCGAATTTCGACCACTGGGCTAGTTGTGGGACTAGTTGAAATTAATATCTAATACTCAAGTCTGCAATCTATTTAAATTTCCAATGTCCACAAAATCTAGCAAAAGCATATTATGTGGCATCGGGCCCTAAGTTTCCGGGGCAGTCAACCTTATCGGCTATCGTGTGATCGTATGATAGCCCCAGCACACTAGACAACGAGTACCACCTACTCCCCTCCACCTCAATGCACTAAGTTATGCCTGCACACGTTGCGTGCAGAACTCTAAATTCACCGAGTAAATAATTCATAAGAGCAAGTGGGTCAAGTTCGCGTTGTCTCCGCCGTAATGTAATGAGAAGTGATGCGGAACAACGAGACGACCACGGTGCTATGTACCGTTGGACAAATGTTTACTTATGGAAGTGAGTTTACGTGTTGTTTGATAGGTGTTTTCGTGTTAATTATAGGATTTTAAAAAATCTTCTCACTAGCTCGCAAACAAGAAGGTTGTTTGATAATGATTGATGACTATGATGAACCTAACTTGACTTTTTATTTTCGAGGTATTGTACCTAAATGAACAAAAAATATGAATAATTATAAACGTATTTGTTATGCTTCAACTGTTTCCCTTTAATCTACTATTTTCCTCGCTGTAGTGAGATAAAAAGTAGTGTTTTTCGCTCGACAGCAAAGTTGTTTTGCATCTCGTGCCTTGAAACCCTCGCTACGCTCAGGATTCTATTTTTGAACCAACTCATAGTTCAATCCTAGAATCCTTCGCTAGCTCGGATTTCAATATGAGAACTCGCGCCAAACAACAACGTTGCAGCCTTGCATAACAAATTACTATTAAGTATATTAAGGTGATTTTATATTGACAATTGGTAGTTGTTTTTAGGGTACCGCACATCTGACGTAAAAACGGAACCCTTCTAATCTCACTCTAGTGTACGTCTGTCCGTCCGTCTTACCAACTACTGTAGCTATGGACTTGAAATTTTGAATAATGGTGACCCATAGGTGACAAAAGTAAATTAATAAAATCTTGCGTCGCTCACGTTTGGAGGCCGACTTAGATAACATGGTGGTAGCTAACCAAGCTGACATAGGAAATGCCTTTCCACCAAGCAAACCGAGGCACCTCCACTGGGAATCGAACCTGGGATCTCTGGATTCTTAGTCCAAGAGTGTAGACATATAGTACAGGGTCGCAAGCGACGAGCACAGAATAAATTCCTATCATCAACCAAGTACAGATATCCCTGTCTGGGAATCGAACCCGTATTCACCGTATTCTGACCAACTGTGTATAGCCACTAGAAAAATCTATGGCGGCAATTATACCACCCCGTTCTTTATGTTAAGAATAACCAACTTTCCCGAAATGCTCAAATGAAAAGCGACAAATCTTAATGAAAATTAATGAACAGAGACTTGTTACATCCCCAAACCGTTCCCCGAAATATTTTTCCCCGTTAGCTTTCAAGATAATGAAACGGGATCCCTTGGGACTTAGACCGAACGTTTCATTAATATTTGGAAAATTAAAAGCGGCCTTAATTACATTAATGAATTTTTACGCAGCTTTGTATCGATTGCGGATGCGTATCGAATTTAAAATACAACCTTAGGGTCAAACATACTTGCAAGTTCCTGTTTACGGTTGGAACCTTCTATACTTAGATACAATAGATTTAAACTTTCAGGACTTTGACTTGAATTCAATTATACAACTCTAACACAGACCTAGATCCAAAAATAGACGCAAGTACCGTGGCCTGTATGAAAACCAAGCGTCCCACATTTCTTCTATCAACTATAACGTCACAAGCAATTCCTATCGTATCCTAGGCACGTGTCTAGAAGGTGCACTTGCGTATTTTATTTGGGTAGTCCATTGTTGGAGATAAGCCTCCCCATAGATTACCTATTTGATTTTCCAAACAATTGTAATGTGATTTAACAAAATCACCACGCCAAACGGATTGAAGATCTCAGTAAAATTATGCTCGTACATTGATCTTACTATTAAGACGAAACCATTACGGTTCTATGAACTCTACGATTTCCCTAACCTCTTCTTTGTGCAATTCTGACCATGAGTTCTTTGAATTTCCCACAATAACCACGCTTATAAGGCGAGTTAATATTCGCTTTTTTGTTACACATCTGGATGCTGCCTGCCTGTCCTCAAAAATTCCTCCTACAAAATGCATTCTACCGTTACTTCTTACGTTCTATCATCAGACTAACCATGTGTTTTTCCTCTTTTCAGTCAGAAAGGCTACGCGTCGCCGTGGAGTTGGACGACGGTGACAGCGACGGGGGACTGACCGCGGGCCCCGCGCGGGCCGCCGCCTGCGCACCCGTAGTGAGCGCGACCGGGGGAGGGGGGAGCTGAGGAACGGAGGGTGGGAGGGAGTGAGAGTTAAAGACATGACAACTTATTCAGGACGAGAATACTATGTAAATTATAGTCGATAAGTTTACAACTAATACTCATTCCAGATAAAGATTTACGGATGGTCGGCTTCGTAAATATCCATGCAGTTTTGTAAGATTAGGGAAAATGGTTGTCCAGCAGTTTGGGTTAAACAACACTGATATGTAATTTAAAACTACTAAACTACTTGTTTCAGTAACTGTGCGTGCCATGTCACATTCCCTCTTACTTGCTCTTATTTAGTTTGTCGGCGGAAGAGTCAATCAAAAGTGAATATGACACGGTACAAAGGTGCGTAGATTTGAAGGACAAGTCTACAGACTGTTCATCATCAATGATTAGTCCCATGCTGGCATACAATATTTTATGTAGTCAAGGGCATTCGTATATTGAATACTATGTAAGCTTTCCAGGCAAAATAAATTCAAATCCTTGATTGCTCATTTAATACAATGAGACTAAAGTTACTAGTGGCCTAATCTAAGAATCCAGGCCCCAATCTGGAATGAGTTACGCTGACCTAAATGGAAATCATTGTCAAACTAGTAGAGACTTCACTATCCCTTATTTGTTTCATTAATTTTGTCTGATGAAGATGTAATGGTAAAGGAAGTTTTTACTCGTTTAGACTCTGGTTGTAAACGAAATTCACAGACACGACTGGCCGGACATAGGAAGGACCTGATTTTAAAGTAATTTTAATTGCATAACGAAACTTTGTAGTGTTACATATTAGTAGTTCATATTTTCATTTTAAAATGGGATTCGTAATTATGATATGATTTTTTACATATCATTGCCTATTTCGGTAATTTGTTTAAGAAGGGCCTTTGTCAGGTATGGACAAATAAATTAACATGAATTGTAACAATTTACATTTCAAATAAGATAGCTGATATTGAAAGTTTTTTTCTTTTAAAATCCCGATAATTAGTGTTAACAACGTAAAACTTCATGGTAAATTATTTAGATGGCGCTACATCCATATTTTAACCAATTTATGTGAAAATGGAGATACATTATGAAGTTTTATGTTGATGATATTCATTTCTCGGGCTGTTGGTTCTGTTATTTAATCCATAAAAAATCTCAAACTTTTAAATTAAATGTATCAATTTTTTATATTTTTGTATGAAACTATTTCGTTACAATTTGCTGTAATTTACCATTTTTCATCAGATCGGTGGTTATAATTATAAGGTATAGTCATATCCCTTCCGATGCTGGGCCGTAGTCGGTTAAATGTCTGTAAGTCTCACTCCCCTCTACTCTGGACCTCAAACAGGTGAATGAAACGATCCGTCCGAAGATGTTGGACCCTGCGTCGCGACTCGCTGTGGCTGTCCCATGTCCCATGTGGACTACATTTGTCAAGTTATCTACATTTACTCGAATTATAGAAAGGAGACTTTAATCAATGCATACTGTATACTCGTACAGAGTTGGAAATAAACACTCTTTGCTGTTAATTCAACACTGGCCAAGTTTCTCTTGAGTGTTTCTGTCTATTGGGAGTAGCAATTTATCAAATCAATGAATAAAATTGCAATAAAGTTTAATTTTAAAGGAATACAATTATGTTTAAACACATGCGTTTTGTTAGTTGTTGAAGACATCGACTTTCTCATCTCATAAATAAATAGCTTGGTTGTAAAAATCACTGATAT
Organism: Carcina quercana; assembly: GCA_910589575.2. NCBI lineage: Eukaryota > Metazoa > Arthropoda > Insecta > Lepidoptera > Depressariidae > Carcina > Carcina quercana. The sequence goes on from OU342439.1 coordinate 9,715,833, forward strand.
TTTACAGTTGGACAGCAAAAACATATTTGTATTGTTTTAGAAAATTGATTATCAAAATTAAATGTATAAATTACAATAAGAGAAAACACACCGTTAATTCCGATATAACGAACATTCCTGACTAACGTGGACTAATTTGTACGATATGCCCATTAAAATAGTTTTAAAAACAATACTTTACATTAAAACGATACATACAGCTATAATTGCGTGTAAGTACAGATAACTTCACACTGTGTGTGTGTTTAATTACTGGAACGGTTACGGAATTGCTAATTAAAATAAATTGAAAAACACATCTAGCTGAGCATCTACTATGTTGAAATAAGTTTCTTTCTATAGAAGATTTAGTCCTTTTCAACGTTATTTTTTATTAAACTCTTCACTTAGAGTTAAAATGTTAAGGTAGCGATACCTTTGAAATAGAATACACAGGGTGTTATAAGAACTATTAAAAATAAACGCAGGTATCTGTATTCAGAACAATGACGTTTTTTGCGAACAGTAAATTAAGCTATAGTGCTCAAAAGTGAAACATATTTTTAAGAAAATCAACAGATCAATTTTAGACGCGGCGTTATAAATACTTCTTGTTTCACCTTGTAGATGGCATTGTACTAAATATCTGTATAGTCAATGACAAAAGTACATTATTACATAGATGCTCCTAATACCATATCCTTAAACTAAGGTGTGTCGGGTACAGTGGCGGAGTAAAGTGCATAGAGCATAATTTTTATTAATTATTTAGTTGTGATATTTATGACAAGCGCGCTTGTGGCGCGACATCTAGTTCCAAATGAGTGCAATCCAAGTTGGACTGTATTAATGTATATGGTAGTTAGAAAAGTGGCGGTGCGTTGCATTTAATTTATGTATTGGACGGAATGCAGGTTGAATTTGAAATTTTAATTATTTTATACTTTGGTTTTGAAAGCGTGTATTTATGCATGAAAATTTCCAATCAAGCAGTGCCAGATACGTCATTAGTATGTTCTGTCACGCATTACATTATTGCACGCTCACATTATTCAAACTAATATGCAGAGCTGACAATATGACACGCTGTGTGTATTTTTACTATACATACTCGAATAACACAGCAGCCGTGATTGCCGTAATATAACTTGACCTTTATCAAGTGTTTTATGAGTTCAGTATAACGGCACTATTAATAAATAAGCCGCATTTAGAAGGTTAGACATAAATTTTAACATAAATATTTTACTGTGGCATGCTATGTAACAATTTAATATATTGTAAAAGCAAATTAGATTGATAAATGAATTAAGTCATTCGATTTCTGATCGGAACTAGTTTTTCATACGTTTAGAGGCATTTGACCTACTTAAAGTGTATTTATAATGAATAAATACTTTGGAATACTTAAAATAATTAAGTGGAACGGAATGAAATTATTCCATACTGACATGCCAGCGACGCAGCGGCTGGATCACTTTACCAGGTGGCTGCGTTTAACATAAACAAAGCACAGTAAAGTTTTCAGATTCAACCTGGCAATTCTCCCTTAATTTTAATATCGACGTGTTACTAGTACGAAACTTTTAGTGTAACTATTGTATATAGCTGAAAGTTTCTGATATTCAAGATTGGCGAGGGTTTATCCAAATACCTGTCTAAAATCACTTAAATAAAATAAGAACACAGACGACCAAACCTATTCTGAAGAGCTTTACATTTTCTAAAAGATTTTATCACTGACTATCACTATTAAAAACTCTAATTCATTATTTAATTTCCTAATGGCGCCACTAGCGTTTTCTGATTGGTCACCTTTAGAGCCATGTTGGTTCAAAAGGTTCCGTTTGTTGCCACATACATTGTTAGCGCCACTAGTTTCTCGGTAAATAAAGTTTAAATCTTTGGTCGATTACTCCGTAGTTTTAATCTTCAGTACTTATCTAACTTATCACAACCAACCGCTTTTTATCAAAATACGAATAAACCACAAAATTGCTTTAAAAATATTCATTTTAGTCATAATTCAAAAACTGTGAAATGTATGAAAAAGTGACTCAGGCATTCTGGATAAGCCCTAATCAGTATTGTAGTAACATAATCATACCTGGATAAAATGGTGTTAGACAACTGTGGATCTCTCATTCGCGTATACATATAATAAATAGTATCACATATGACACATAGATAGTGTTGTCACACTCATTTTAGTCAGTTCTGTGTTAGTTATAGTCGTTCGATTCAGGTTCTTATGACTTCTTGAATTATAATTTTTTCAATATAAGTATTATTTTTGTAACATAAAGTTAGGTTTCAAATGAGGGAGGAAATAAGTGACATCTGTTGTTGACGTCGAGACAACTTTTTAAAGTAAGCGACCTCTATTATCGAAAGTCAAGTAGTTGTTGTGACAAATAGTATAATATACGGCGTGTATTTTTATAATAAACTAATTTCCGAATGTTGTTCGACACGATGTAAATTCAGAATTAACTTTACTATAAATGTAAGTTAAATATAAAACATATTTTAAGAAACAAAATTGTATAAAGCCATTATAAAAGCAATATTACGTTGTACTTTACGGTACGAATAGACAGACTCGTCTCTCTATTAATGGTAAACTTCTAAATGTTGTAAAAAAATTAGTAACAAAAGTTAAACAATAACTTACGATCGCTTTGTCTCTACTAATCTTTGGTATCTTAATAATTATGCGAAACAACTCCAACATGTGACATCTGCTTGTTCATGGGTTTTTGTACATCTCAATATTCTTAGTAAATACGCAATAATAATTTTGAATTGAAATAAATCAACTCGTAACATCATATATTTACTCTCAAGTCATAAGAACGTGTACTCGATATTTTTTACATTGAAGAATCTATTTATTTCGTTATTTTTTAAGTTTTCGATGATTTTTTAATTGTTCTCGTTGCTGTCCTTGGGAAACTTTATCGAATTAGGTGTAAGTTCAATTTTCGAGCAGTTAGTAAAACGGAGACAGGAGGCCGCATATCACAATATTAAATGAATCGTTCCGGAATTGAATAATAGATGGCGCTGAAATAAAACAAAATGTTATTTATTTGCGTATCTAACTTTAATTATATTGAGCGGACCTACAAAAACGATCGGTGGAGGACGAAATGATTTTGTCGTTATTTAAAATATCAACGGAGTGCGAGTATTATTTTAGTGTGAAGTATACATCAGCGCTGTCTGTAATTAAACTATGCTGTACGGGAAAGCACATTTATGAAGTACAATTTCACTTTTTCTATACTAAAGGACACCGTTTAAAAAGGTGGCGGTTGAAGCCCCTCCTGTCTCCTTCCGAGTACGTTGTTGGTTATTTAGTACTCATTATTCCAAAAGTTTCCTGAATATAATTTATTGACTTGAATAAATGAAATTACGCTTTTAAAGTGTACTATTACTATAAAGTTATGTATGTAAATATAGGACGAACTAATACCTACTTAAAATAGTGAATGTTGTAACTTGTATATAAGTACCTAATGAAAAATTAAATTTTAAATACATAGATACAATTGTGCGTATTTCTTTTGCTTTTATTTTACCTCCTCCTTCTCGGAAACTAGTCATTAAAAGTTTGAAGCGTCAATAGTAAAATAAAACGACGCGAGCATTAAACTAATCAATATTCAACACAATATTATGATTATGATTTATGAGCTTTTGTTATCTAACAACATCGACGAAAATATAGACATGTCAATACTTGCATAGTCTGCGAATATCAACTTTAAATAAGGTTTCCATAACGATCAATGTTTGTAGTTGGTTGTACGAAATGAAACACAATGTTACAAATTATTATACATAAATATATTAATATTGTAAAAAATGACATACACAATTATTAGGTTGTCCATTAAAATCTCAATAACATTGGTACAGCTATATACACAATGTTTTCATTAAAATATCTTATTGCTTTGGCTTCTCAACTGACTTCAAGAAAATATGTTATCAACTTGATGATTTTGTTACATGTTGATGAACATGATTTTCGTCAAAAATTCAAACTAATAGTTTAATTATTTTATTTTGTATGAGCCGAGAAAGAAATACATTGTTATTTTTAACAATGGTAAATAATTTCATATACCACGATACCTGACCTAATCCAGCTCTATTTTATGGTTTAAAATGCATTATAAAACCAAAAATTAACGGTTTTATGCTTTGGTTTATACAAATACATTAAACTCTCAAGTTAAACTAGTCAATAAAACCACACCCTGTGCAAGAAGTGTGCAACGAGCTAATCAATGAATTCCTTGCACGCCTCGGCATGTAAGTCTACGAGATAGAATATTTTTCTCTTCTGACGGTCAGTGGCGCCATCTGTGGAATGGTCGTGAATTAAAATAAACTATGCTAAAGACTTTGTGATGTTAGTTCCTGCTCTCGGAGAGAGGTCGTGTTGTATTTAGTTATACATTTTCATTCCATAGAAATTAAGTTTATTTCGCAACAACAGATCAAGATTTCATTCCATTTCGAGTAGAATCTTGTTTTCATACAAAATATGACATTGCAAAAGTATCCCGTTTCATTATACATAATTTGTATAAATATATAAAGTCGTATTTATAATATACATTACAAGTCTTTATACATTTGTTTTGTAGCAGTTCATTGCATTAAATATGGTAAAAATAACGCTAGTTGTCCAATTTTCGAACATTTTTCTATAGACATGGACCGTGCCCATTTAAACTTTCTGGATTTTAATACAAAATACGTTTGAAAGTAAAAAGCTAATTTAATAAAGCGAACATTTAAATAATTTATCACAATTTCATCTATTTTTATTAAAATACTGATTCATTTTTAAAGTTTTAATTCAAGATGGCCGCCCTTTTATAGCTACAAAACCAGAAGCACGGTCCCTACAGAGTAAAGATCACAAAAACAATACTGTTTCACATCAAACTCTCACTCATGCTTTACAAATAGCGATTTAAGGTAATTTACATACATTACATTGTTTATTTAAGACATAAATAGCATCAGGTCGATTACTTATCAGCCATCGTCTAAATATAAAGATTTATATAAATATAATAGGTACTAAGTACTTATAAATTACAGATTTAGGAATATTATTTACATGGAGGACGCTTCATACTTCTTGTATTAATTGAGATCTGTAAAGCAAAAAATAGTAGGTTTTAGAGTTGGTATTTTAAAATTGGGGTTTTAATAATGGCTTCTACTTGACTATTAAAGCTCCATAGAGCTACAGTGGAACCCTCGTTCGCTCTTTTCTACATTTCGCAGTTATTCAATAATTTCAAAAAGTATGCCTGACTTTTGTAGTTATTGCTGGTTTACGGTTTATTAATGCATCGTGAATTGATATACCGATTGGTGCAGTTACTATCAATAAAACAGTTAAAAGTGACCACGTTAGGATGTTCAAGGACAGAATTGTAACTGTATTCTGACAAAGACATTGCATTGAATTCAAATTAAGTGTTTCATACAAAATTCAAAAATTTATTCTCCTCTGAATATTAATAGAATGAATAGATTACATCGATAAACTAATTTTTAAGTTTATGTGTCATGTAAGTACGTGTATATATGTATAGTGTAAATACATAGATAATTTTAAAGCTTTTATTAAAAATCTGACAGATTAGTTATACGTTGACACCAACTTAAATTTGAGTTTTAATTGCATTGTATACCATAAAGGAGATTACAAACTCTTTAAAAAATCAAAAATGACGCAATACTTGTCAACTATCCTAGTTTAGTATTGACTTACCGGTCACTTATCCAGCAAGGAAAGCCGTAGCGCTTCGTCCAACGCTCGCTGCTCGGCCGCTAGCTGCTGGTCTATCTGCGCTTGCTCCTTAGCGCTGAGTGCCAGAGCGGCTTGCAGCTCCTGGTCTATGTCCACCTCCGGCTGCGCGGGCGCCGGGGTCGGCGTGGTTGTGCTCAGGGAGGCGAGAGACGCCTCTATCGCTCTGTGGACGTACTACCTGTGTGAGACTAGCTGATACCAGTGCAGCAGATGTATAGCTCGCGGAAATAAACTATGGTTTATAAAGATACATGAACCCTTATAGCATAACCTTTGTGTCGGTCTGTCCGTCTGTCACAGCTAATAATCTCAGGAACTTATTATATGGGAATTTGGAATTGTTGTAGTTACAAAAAATACTTGCCCGTTTTTATTAAAAGTTGAAAAATTCATTCAAATGAAAAGTGGGCAAAATGAGGTTTTTAATATCTAGAATCATTTTAATTATAGATTTTAATATAATATTTTTTTTGTAAATTATCAAGAATTAGTTAGATTTATTTCCTTTAAGTTTATGTTGATTTTCTTTTAAATCCTAAAACAAGTGTTTCTTTTTTGTCATGCTTCCTGCATAGTTAAATAGTGAGAAATGTCTAAAACATTTGTTTCCTCGTTATCTCAGAAAACTATAAAAACTACAACTCCTTACAAAAAACCCTTACCAACTGGGGGGGAAAAATTACCCACGAAACGATTTGTATTTTGCATTTTTTTAAATCTTTTTGCCTGTGAGTAGTGTGAAGTATAAAGAGTCCGTCCGTCCGTCATATCATGTTATACATCACAGAGATATTATATAGTAGTCTGTCTGTCTGCAAGTCTGTGGGCAAATTAAACAAAGTTCTTTTTTAATTTGTCAGTCCCTATTGCATGTACCCTCGAGTTCAAAAAGATGTATCCACTTTTGTACCATTTCACATTCACCTTTAATTGACATTTCCTTCAACACACTGCATAGGAACAAGAAATGTGAATGTGACATGGTTCAAAAGTGGATACATATTTTTGTACTTGAGTGTACAAGAAACTTAACTCAGTGCATTCATTCGAAAATAAACAAACTTTTATTTGTATTTCTATATTTAGCCTTGATGAACACTATCAGTAAAAACTCTTATTAAAATCTACTTACTTTAATGAGAAATATATAAAAATCGCACACAGTATGTAAAAAATCTAACCGTAAAAAATAGCATACACACTCAAACCAAAAATTAGCTAGTGAAACTAAAATCTCCAACGTCTGCAAAAATAATGTAATTATCAATGACAAAATGTTCATTATATACATGCGTAATAGACAAACAAAGATCCTAAGACTGTTCCTAAATTCCGTTTCATCATCATCATCAGCTGGGAAACGTCCACTGCTTGACCGCGCCCGAGCCACTTGCACTCAGAGACTCCCGTTTAACCTATCTAGATCGTTCTAGTAGGCAGCAAAATACAGTAATATTTACGTTATCCCTCTCCTAATGCTTCCATACTAAATGTATGTTGCCATAATATTTTAAATAGAATAGGCTTAGAGAAGGCTTTCATAAATAATAATTAACTTAAAATAGGAGATGAAATTATAGTGTCGCGAAATAAATATTAATTTACAACTTCATAGTTACGAGTAGCTACAATCACAGTTACGCAGCTAATTGTTCATAGATGGCGCTTTGAACAATAATAGAAAAAAAGTGTTTAAAATGAAAATTGTGATTCACTGTGAAGTTGTGTGTTAATGATACTCATTTCGCGACATCACAATCTGATGTCCTATTTTTAGATAGTCCAGTCAAATCCAGCTATCATATTTTAAAAGATTATGGCAACATAAATTTAGTATGAGACTTTGATGGAGGTGGGATCGCCTTAAAAAGATTTCAAGTTTTTAGAATAAATTTACTGCAAAAATTGACCAGACGTTGTTTCAACATTTTAACATTCCATCTAGTAAATGTCAATACATGTAGTACATACCTTTGCAGCTGTCTCTCCTCGTGCGTGGACAGATCTATGGGGGAAGCTCGGTCGCGCTGCAGGGCCGCCGGCGCCGGCGACACCGGCCTCGCACCGCGCAGCGCTTCCCAAACGTCCACCTGTAGATACATACGAAGAGACCGAGTTATAAGAAAGAAAGAGAGGGCGTTATAATTTTAGACACGCAGCGCTCTGCGAGCTGAATTGCTCTTTATTCTCTCGTACCAAGAGTCACTATTGATGTAAATACTAGGTTTTGTCTGCGACTTTGTTCGAGTGGACTTCAGAAAGTCATGGAAACTACTGGCTTGAACGGGATTTTTAATGTCTCACGTGATGGTAAGTGACGATAAGGCCGTTGGATGGTAAGAGTGCGCACCCAGAAGCCTCAAGATGTTGAGGCCCTGGCTCTGCTACCTTACATACGGGAACACAACAGTGCTGTTTGGCGGCAGACTTAGGTGACATGGTGGTAGCTAGCCAGGCGGACATAGAATGAACTACCACCAACCGGATAAAACCGAGATAATAAGTTGCCAATATCCTTCTCCAACCCATCAACTATCTCAAAAAAATCAAGTCTTTATGACGACATAACGACGTGATCGAAGGAGAAACAAACCACTTTCGCATTTATAATATTAAGTATTGGGTAGAGCGTCAGTCCTTGAACAATCGAGGTCTGGGTTCGATCCTGGCTCGTACCAATGAGTTCCAATTTGTTATTTGGAATTTATACACGAATGATAAAAATCATTACCATTGGCTTTTCGGTGAAGGAAAACATCGCGAAGAAACCTGCACATTCCTGAGAAGAAATTCAAATGTGTGTGTGAAGTCTACCAATTCACACTGGGCCCGCGTGGTGGAGTCTTTAGGAGAGCAGGCCTGAGCCCCTGCAGTGGGGAGATATGTAGGCTGTTGATGATGATGAATATTAAGTATGGACATTGCAGTGACCTGTTCATCATGTGTGCCTGCCTCCATGAGGCTCTGCTGTATAGCATATTGTAGCAGGCTCTCCTCGTCATCAGCTCCGCAGCCGTAGAGCCTCTCGTCAGTGGCGCCGGTGTCTCTGTACCCCCGGCCCACGTTGAAGCAGAGGTCGTCCACCACGCACGACAACCGCTCGCCTTCGTGTATGCAGTCGATGTGAGGGACCGGGGACTCAGTAGCGAATATGTTGCCGAACGTTATCCGAGCGTTTAGCACATGGAAGAGAGGGATTTCTGGAAAGATACATTGTAAACCCTTATTCATTTCATCATTAGCCGGGAAACGTCCACTGCTGGACATAGGCCTCCTTTATGGCACGCCACGCCGACCGGTCTCGAGCTACCTGCATCCAGCGACTCCCCGCGACCTTGACCAGGTCGTCGGTCCACCTAGTAGGGGGACAGCCCGGTAGACGTTTCCCGGTACGCGGTCGCCACTCGAGAATGTTTACTCCCCACCGGTTGTTCATTTACGGAAGCGTAATAACAAGTTAAGAAGTAATTTTTAAACCTGACTGCGTTCGTTACATTTGAACACATTTGTATGTATAGTTACAAACAACTTGAACAATGAATGACCTTTACTGCGCAGTAAACGATTGTCTGGTCTCTTTGGCGGGGCTCGGGAGGGGAATGTCATTTCGGACGCGTTGAGGCGCGCGATTGGCCGAACAGAGGGACTGACTGACTTGCGCCCCTCTGTCACCCGGGATGCGTGAACTCTTCCCCACTATGCCCATTATTGTTCAAGTGGTTTGCCGGGAACTATACGTTGTATATATTTTTGTAAGCCCTTTATTTTGATACTCCACTCGATAGATGTGAAGGAAAACAATATAAAGAAGAAAGAGAAAATTATCACATGGTAACACTGTGGCGGGATAAAAATAAGCCTTTATCACCCATAAGATATCTCTATGCAATATTGTCGATCCGTCGCTGCGTTGTTGCGTGAAGGAAGGACAAACCAACAAACAAACATGGAATGTCAGCCACCAACCTCCCGTAATTATGGAAAATCCTTTCACGCGATGGCAGGCTAATGGGACCACACGTCTGGATCCGCTTTCAAATGCAAATATTGTCATCGCTCACCAATTTTAACGGGGAATCCTGAAGGCAGCTGCATCTGTACGAAGTCTTTTAATTTGGCGAAGTGTGGTGATGAAATCGCCGCCATCAAGTCCAATATCGGCATTATTTGTTCTTGTAACTGTAAACATAATGGATGTATTATTTTCTGACTGATCAAACAACAAGTAAATGCGTAAAAAAAGAACTAGAAACCGACTTCAATTTCCCTAAAAGTCTACTTTTATTAAGGCAAATTTAAGATTTATTCAGTTTTCTCATGGATTCCATTGTCAGAACTGGACCAAATTGAAATGGGACCACACGGAAAGCACCACCTTTCCAATAAATAAATAAATACAAATCGGTTCACCCTGTCAAAAGTTCTAAGGCAACAAACATAAAATACTAAAAAAACATACTCGTCGAATTGATAACTGCCTCCTTTTTTGAAGTCGGTTAAAAATACAAATCTTTCCTGTTTATAATATAAGTTAAGATGACATGTGGCAGCCATATTCAGAAGCCTTGTTTACACAGAGCCAAAAGTGCAACTTTTGTAACTCAAAACACAGCCAGCTGTATACACAGGCGGCTAGTAGTTATTATCTACAAGCACAGATGGCGCTAATTGTGATTGGAGCTTCGTGCACGATCGGCGCATGTGCAAGGAGACAGTCTCGTATGCTTGAGAACTCGTGGCCGACGTTGATACTTTCCGCGCTTCCCCCGCACTTCTCCGCAGATTGGATGAAGAATTCGTTCAAAGAGCGCGCGAGAGTTTTATGTCTGTCTGGGCTTTGATATATAATTGTACCGAAATATAATGGTGTTTAAAATACTTGCCTCTAGAGGATAGTCCTCGCATAGCCACAACGTCGCCTTGAACTTCTGCACCTTGGTGGCGACGTCCTTGGGCCGGCCGATGTCTCCATCTAGCGGCGCGTCTGAGAAGTACTCCTCCCACGTCACCGGACGGAGGTCCTCCTTCGATACGCTGGACGTCGGCGTGTCTTCCTGTCACAACAACATACAGTAGTTTATATTATCTAAAATGTCAAATTACAACAATTATATATACATAATTAATAGTAACCATAGCCTAGATTAGTAATAAACTTATAACATAAAACATACCCTAAACCCTATCCAAAGGTATCCATATTGCGGCATTGCCACGTTGGATGGCGATGGAGATTCTTTGGACCAGAAAATTATCTATTCACATATTATCTATGGAGATAAACACCAACTACTGATTTATATTTCACTATACATGGTTTTATGTATTTTTTATTTATAATAATAATAATTTTTTATTTCGGGCAATAAACCCATAGTCACAAATATAAACAAAAAATGCATAAAAAACTAAATAACAACACACAGAAACCACAATAACAATACAATATACAACATAAACAACACCGTGCGTAGTGAGCACTTGTTCTACTTGTGGTTCGGTTCGCGCTGCACAGAAACCCAATGGCGGAAGATTGTACTGTCCAGGCGCTCACAAATCGTACTGATGATCTCGTTATTAGACGACCGCAAGCGATCCCAGAATGATGCTACTCGGGATCGCATTACAGCGAAGAAATCAGGTATTCTGGATGCGGCAAACATGCCCGACGCGCTACAGAAACGTGGCAGTTTCATCAGGATACGGTATGCATCATTATACTGGACCCTGATGGTACTGTAGGAACGCTTTGTGTACTTGACCCACAGCTGGCACGTATAAAAACATTGACAGTATGTTTTATACAGCAGGTTCTTGACGTCATCGTTACACTTGGCGAACCTACGCGCGAGCATGTTGCACCGCACGGCCAGAGCCCTGCGCTCCCGCTCTATGTCCCGCTTTATATATATTGATGCATTTAAATTCGTGTACACAACTCTTGCAAAACATATTACATTTTAATATTAAAACATTCAATTTAAAATATAATACGCTTTTTACCATTAAGTAATTTTAAGACGTTTTTGAGACGTGTAAAATTCTTGTAAAACCCAAGCTTTTGCCCGTGACTTTGTCCGCGTGGACTTAGGAAAGTATCCCACGGGAACTACATGCTGGATCGGGATAAAAAGTGGCCTATGTTCTTTTCCGGTAAAGGTAGGTATTTGGTAAACGAATAATGTATATACCTTATCAGGCGTCAGTAGGGGTGAGGTGGTGTCAGGATCCTTGTCCGCGAGTGCCAGCAGTCCCGCCAGCGGCGCCCGGGGGCTGTGGCGGCCTCGCTCGCTCTTGGGCAGGTGCTCCGACCGCGTCTTGGACACCAGCTCCACGTTGTTCGCACTGAACACCTTGCATTCGTAGCCGTTAACATTCTCGGTCTTGTCTTGACGCCAGCCCCAGATGCCGCTTTTGTTCCTGTAACGGTAACAGCTGTTATTATTATCGTATACTTGAAGCAGCACTGTCATTTTTAACCGACTTCAAAAAAGGAGGAGGTTATAAATTCGACGTATGTTTATTATTATTTTATGTTTGTTACCTCAGAACTTTTGACTGGGTGAACCAACTTGGATGATTCTTTTTTTATTTGAATGCTGGTGCTTTCCGTGTGGTCCCATTTCAATTTGGTCCAGTTCTGACAACGGCATCCATGAGAAAACGATATACGAACGAAAGTAGACTTTTAAGGTAATTGAAGTCGGTTTCCAGTTCCTTTTGAACGCATTTACTTGTATTATTACTCTTCAAAACCATAAACAACATTATTATTATATACAGACAACAAGAAGCTGTTCGCAAACATGGATCCCACTTCTGACACCAATGAAGAAACTGCGACTTTGTGTCACACTGTCATTTTATTATACTATATAAAAACCATAAACAACATTATGTATTCTCGATCGACGTGGATCGTCCGGTGTAGCTTTGATCGAAGGAACGATCGATGACGTATTGATCGAGATCGAATTGAATGAATAACAAATCGAGCAAATCCCTCATTAGCTTGAGTTATCTGAGTGAGTGTGTACGCTTACCATTCAAAGGCCGTTATAGGAGCTTACATTTTTAAAAATATTATACGATTTGATGTACTAAAAACTATCGATCTACGTTGATATCGATGGGTTTTATTCGACCACTCACCTCTCAAAACTAATCTTCTCCGTGTCTAGATAGTTGATGGCTATGGGCGCGGCCATTCTCTGTTCGATGGCGTGTTTAGGGGGCGCGGGCCACTCGAGGTTGCTCTCGACAGGCTCCAGATACTCCGTCCACGATGTACCTAGCTCGTGATCCAACTCCACCAGGCTGGCTGTACGGCCTGAAATGTACGAAAATGATTATGAAGGTATGATATAGATGACTAGCTATATATATGAAATCCAAGTGGGATTCATTTTTGCGACCTACTATTCAACTACTATTTGCTAGTACTTCACAAATGATATTTATTTAATTTATTTAAACAATTAAAGTACATATAGTACAACGTACCTTGCCCTCTAAATATGTAAGTGCGGTCCCCTCGCTGCCAGCGGTTGTTCTCGAAGCCGACGAGGGTGGTGTCCACGCGGACATTGGCGCCACGCTTGTACACCTTGTAAGTGTCGAACGGACATATGCGTGACACTAGTGGAACTGCAATCATTAAATAATGACTCTCTGACTGAAAGAAAACTCTGAAAGGTCGACGATCTCGGACTCTCATATCCGAAAATTCTTTGGCCGACTCCACAATTAAAGGACTATATTAACAGTCAATCAAGTCTTAATTCCGTATTAACAGATCTTACTCCATATCGACCGATATAGCTCGACGAGTCAGTAAGCCGAAGTGGCAATGGGCAGGCCATCGCTCGAATAACGAATAATTGATGGGGAGAAAGTTCTCGAGTAGCGACCAAGTACCGGGAAACGTGTGATTGGCCGTCCCCCTACTAGATGGACCGACGATCTAGAAAACGTCGCGGGAATGCATGTGGCTCGGGACCGGTCATTGACATACCATGGAGGAATTATATGTCCAGTACTAGACATTTCCCGGCTGATGATGAGATCAAATTCGTTATTTACGAATATTGAAATATTGAAATTGACCTTTGATGAATCATTTCGTTAACTCAATCTTGCATGAGCCATTACTGGCTTAAGACTATAATACGAACTAAAGTACAATATGGCGTCTCGCAACTCACCCCAACTAGTGAACTCCCACTTCATCTCCACATAGAAGTCAGGTGCGAGACTGAGTCTCGTCAGAAGGTCTGGTATACCACCAGCTCGCACCACGTGGCGCTGGTAGTCGCGACGCGAGAGTACCAAGGAGAGTAGCTCAGGGTCGCCTGATGCCGTCGCTTCTTGAACCGCTGAAAACATATACTCGTATGTCGTTTCAAATTTTCAATACACATTCTGAAAAGTAAATAAGTGCCCTTTGGAAATTTCTTGATATAGTAAAATAATTAATGTACCCGTCCAGCCATCTCTCTCGCAGTTGACATCGGCGCCCGCGTCTATTAACGCACGCACCGCGTCCAAATGCCCGAGCGTCACGGCCAGTAGGAGCGGCGTGCGTCCGCGCGGGTCCCGCTGTTCTAGATCCTCTGTCGAGTACTGTAAGATAAACATTGTATTAATTCAAAATTCCATATTTGATATATTTAAGGTCTAAAAAATCATATCCTACTAATATTGTTGTTAGGGTTTGATACCTCAAAAAGAGGAAAAAACTGAACCTTTATATGACCCTTTGTTTTTATTGTGTTTGTGACTCAATAACGCATAAACGGCAAATAAATAGTCTAGATAGATACTTTTTGTATCGGTATTTCGTTCCCGTAAAAATAGTGAGCTAAAATCTATTTTGCTAAAAAAATCTTTTTTGGTTTTGATTTAAAAGTTTAAATGATTTATGTTTTATTAGTTGACTGATACATTCATACTTCGTTAAGGTCATGAAAAGTTTTAAGATTCGTAAGAAAACTTAAAAATCAAAGATAATAATAGTTATGGTATTGTTATCACACGTCAAGATTTTGTTGGAAGTTTGAATGCCACAATTTCGTCTGTCAATTCGTTCGTAAACTACTTTTGTACTACATTTCATCAAATTTAGATAATACCTAGCACAAAAATCAATAAAAAATATTTCATTATACAAGCCATGTTTCCTTGTTTATCATTGTTTGTGTCTACCAAACAATCACAGATTATAATACTATCTGCTCTGTAACAAGCAATTCGGCAGGTAAATTCCTTCTCAACCTTGGAACACTGTATAGGTTTCGTTTAATATGATTATTTCAGCGCGATTATGTATCGCGGCTTCGCTCCCAGTGACCTTCGACCTTTGCCTACATTGCTTCCATTCACCCTGGCTGGTTGCTTTTGTTATTACATTGCCTCGATTGTTACAGTGATTTTCGTTTCCAATTCGTAAAAATGGCGCTTGTCTAAAGATGAGTTGAACTTTTCATAGCATGGTTCTTCAAACTTTTAATGACCTTAAAACATAACCCTTTTTTTTTTAAATATTACTTTTTTGTGTCGTATTTTAATTGCTCTTACAACATTAGACATTATTATTGAAAAGATCATAAGCACATTATCGTCATCAGAATAATAATTCTAATTGTTAAAGCTTGCTAAAATTTTTATAAAGTCAAATGTAGTAAATAATCTTAAGGCACATTATAGCCACAGGCTGCTGTTGTAGTCACCAGTGAACGTCACATGGTCAATCAGTCGACTTCACTTGGTTAACCTATGAGCCTCGCTAGTTCAACAAGTGGACATAGCGTGGTCTACGAAGTGGTCTATCAGCGATTGGCATTTGAATTTTTTGTATAGAGATAGTTGAAGTGCCAGAAAAAGGACAAAGTATCCTGATCGAGCAGATAGTTCCAGTGAGCTGATTTCTGCTATCCAGATGAAGTTACATATATACATATTACATATATGTGTAAAATAAATACAACAATTGACAACGCTAACTCAATACATATTTTCTACAACAATTATTAGTCAGAACTATGGTATTTCCAATCAATAAAGCTTACACAGGAAATCACCTATTGTGTTTAGACATTGATTGATAAGGCTGGCAGATAAGAAATCACAGTGCATTTGTGAATAAATACATTAAAGTGACAATACTGATAACCGCTAATTACATGAATTCTGTTAAAGGTTTATTTTTACCAGTTTTAAAACAAGAATAGAACTTTCGGTTATTGAATAGTGACTTCTAGGTCACTACCATAGATGTGATATTGTTTTAACAGAAATCATTATTTAACAAGAGAGCAAACATAGTGATTGCTCCTCAGTGTAAGGGCCAAAAAAGCAGACTGCAAAAATGCAGCCAGAGTGTGATTTCATTGCAGTTTCAAAGCATCTGTATTAAAATCATTGGAAGGCAGGATTTGAACCACAATTTTGCAGCTGGCTTGCAGACAAAATGCAGACTGTAATAGCTTGGTTATTTATGCAAATAAAAACCTTCCCTCAACAAAAAGTTCAGGTGCATCTGCAGAGGTTTCAGCATCAAGAGTATCAAGTCAATTTGAAGAAGAAAAAAAACAAGTTCCTCAATGACTGGCCACGTATAAATCTTAAGAAACATTAACATACTAATCTTAAGAAAAGTTATTAGATTTAGTTTAAAAATATTTTTCTGTGTGTTTGTTGCTGTGTGTGTCGTGTTTTGAATATCGAATAAATTTATGTCTATGTCAAATTAGATGGATACAACTTTAGTCTAGCATTGAAACAAACACAGATTATTTGCAGTTAGGTTATAGTTAGTATTTTAAAATAATATATGATTACATAAATACGATATACAAAATATTAATATAGTAATACATACATACAATATTTTAGTAGCTTATGAATTATTAATAGGACACAGAAACAATGGCAACAAATTTCCTGTCACTTACAGTTTGAATCAATGAGTTCTACAGTCTGGCTGCATGAACCGTACAGGGTTGTTCAATGGGATGTAAATATACAAATATCTCACTTTGATAACTAATCTTAATCTAAAATCTATTTTTTGTCTAGATACAGCAACATCTCCTTTGTTAATACTCCCTACTTCATAGTCTGTTTTCTATCCCAATTATAACAATTGCTTAGATATTAATTGTTAAATACTTAATAGGGTATTACACCATTTTTCAAAAACTGTTTTAAATTAATCCTGAGATCGTAATGAACTAGTAGAAATTTTGTTAATTTTTTTTAAAACCGAAAAGCGCCTTAAAATCTGTTTTTTATTTATGATTTTGAATTTTCGCGCGGAAACGCTAGCCGCCATGCTTTTTCATCTCGTGACGTCACTCGGTTAGTAAACAATACGACTGCGAAAGACCAAGTATTAAGATTCGTGAAAATAATGAGTTATCATTGGTGTCTTGTGCCTGAATGCAAAAATACAAGTGTAAAAACGCCACAAAAATTATGGATTCAAGTGCCAAGTGATGTAAAAATGAGAAATACTTGGTTGAAACTGGCAAGAAGAGATCCAAAGTCATTGTCCACAAAGACTAGACTGTATTTCTGTGAAGACCACTTTGATGTAAGTATGCGCTATAAATGGTAAATTAACTATCAAATAAACAAAAGAAAACTTCTTGTTAATATTACAAAACAAATGTCATCTTTTGTAATGTATTTATAGGTTATATTATGTAGGTAGGTACCTAGGATAAGTAATGAGTTAAAAACTTCATAAATATTATAATCCATATTTCAGCTGGAAAATGACATGGAAAATTATACAGAGTATAAGATAATGGGTTCTGTTAAACGAATTCGGATCAAACCAAACACCGTACCAACTAGATTTGATTGCCAAGCAAAAAGGAAACACAAGTCCACTTCAAGTGAACCTCGGCATGCCTTTATTAAAAGGCAAAGAATGTCTACAATTAAAGAGATTGAGGACACCATACAAAATGAGAATTATGCTATATCATTACCATCTCGTCAAGGTAAGTTATTTTATTTGTAGTTTATGCAATTGTCATAAATTATCATTAGTATCACTAGGACAGATAAATAATCATACTATTTTACTGTTATTTTCAGATATTTTGACACCTGAAATTAAGAAGTGTCATGATAAAGCAGTCCAAGTAGTACAAGCCCAGGAACACAAAGCAATTCAAGTCTGTTGGATGACACACTACAGAAGTAGATATGTGCAAACTAAAATAAAAACAAAAAACAGCATGACATCACCATTGAAGACAACTGTGTGTACTGCAACATCACCCTTTAAAGTACCTCAGGGAAAGATGCGCAAGCTATGTCTATCAGCCACTAAAAGAAAACTGAATTTTTCTGAAGATAAAAATGAGAGTGATGGATCATACACACCATCAATAGCAGGTTCGATAGTCGAATACGATTCCTCTCCATATAAAATATCTAGTCAATCAAAAATTACTTCTGATGGTAGTAGCTCACTAGAGGAATACAAAAAAATTGAAAAAGTAAATTTACAGAGTACTTTGTCAAAGATAAAAAGTAAGCCCCGATTATATATTGGTATACCAAAGGAACTGTATTTTCTAATACATTTGATTGAAAAACACACTATCGTTTCTGAAAAAAATATTTTATTATGTTTAATGCGAATAAAATTAAATAGAACATTTGCACAACTTGCGGATGATTTTGATATATCAGTCACTCGAGCTAGCAATGTATTTTTTAACACAATGCCAGAAATTGTAAAAGTTCTTTCGCCATTTGTTAAACAGTTTTCAAGTTACACAATCAAGAAGAACTTACCTATAGCTTTCAGACATAAATATAATAAAGTTACATGTATAATAGACTGCTTGGAAATTGAAATTCAGAAACCAAAAAAAGCCATGCACCAAGCATTAACCTGGTCAGAATACAAAAAAGCTAATACTATTAAATATTTAATATCATGTACACCTGATGGTCTTGTAAATTTTGTGTCTACTGGATATGGAGGAAGAATAAGTGACATAAACTTAGTGGAACACTGCAAATTTTTAGATAGTTTGCCATCTAACACATGCATTTTAGCTGATAGAGGGTTTAAGCACCTTGAACATTTTTTATCTCAAAAAGGTTTTACTTTGCTGAGGCCTCCGAGTGTTCCTGCGGGTTCCAAATTAACAAAAGCTGAAGCAAGGCAAACCAAACAAATAGTTAGTCTTAGGATTCACGTTGAGAGGGTCATTCGAAGATTAAGAGAGTTTGCAATGTTAAAAATGCATTCAGTCATAAATTTAAATATAATTTGCATGTTAGATTTGTGTATTAGAACAGCTTGTGCCTTGATTAATTTACAAGATGCCCTTATTAAGTAACTGGTGACCTGTTTCAAGTGGTTTTGAAAGATAAAATGCAACTATGGATTTATACTGTTGTATGTGTTGTATGGTGTAATCTCAGATAATATATCATCATCATAATCATCAGCCCATCGCAGTCCACTGCTGGACATAGGCTTCAATAATATAGGCCATAATATACTACTTACTATATACTTCTTTGTTATTAATTTAGATCTGTTTGGTGTGTTTATTTTTTATGTTTATATTTCGAATGCCAATATTATTTTCATGTATTTTGATGTGACATTTTTATATTATTCTGTTTTGAGTACTTGAAATTATTAAAACATGTATTTTTCTTTGAAATAACTCTTGTGATTATGTAACCAACATATAAAATAATGTTATTCTAGTCTAGACTAGCAAAAATAAATCCAAATTTTTCAAAGTTCAATTTAATAGATTCTGTGTTCATTTATAAGTGTCTTTTGAGTTTAAAAATGTTTCATATTAGTCACATTAACCATTCAAGATATACAAAGTATATTGTAATAAGTATAGTTTCATTATTTCCATGGTGTTCTTTATAAAGACGATGTTGGTCAACATAAGACAGTTAATTTCAAGGATGGATCACTATTGTGAGTCTACTGCACTCAATACAACTTTTAATATATAAAATTAATTTAATAAAACAATCATTATATCTTTATAAAATGGATGTATTTTTTATTATAAAAACCTACAAAGATAAAAAAAATATTCAAAGTCAAAGTATTTTTATTTCATTGGTAACAAAATATTACTCTTGAAATTGTCAATTATAAACTACTGCTCATTCGCAAGGCAGACTCCCTTTTGAAAAGAACGAGCAAGAAACTCAAAGGGTTGCTCTTTTAAATGCCAACAATAATTTACATCAAATTTGTATGGAGATTGGAGCAACGCCTGTCCAAGCGTCTTTGATATGTACTCTTCAATATTGTAATATGCCTTTTTAATTAAGGTATTCTTGACGACCATTTTAAAGTTGGATAAAGGTAGATCCGAAATAGGAATTTTATGATAAAAGAATAAATCTTAGTACAAAAATTATAAATTATGAGCAGCTGATTCCATTGACAGCCAGTGCTGCCATTAGTTACACATATAAAGTATATTCCTGAAAAGTATATTTTCAGACTTTAACACTTTTATATAAAATTGGAAAAATGTTATTCTTCCAAAAAGCAACTACACTATTTAATAACTTCATGACATATTCATGTTCATATTCAACAGGGATTATAGTGACCTGATTGTTTTTCTTAAAATCACTGCTAGCGACACAGAAATAGCTTTTGTTTCCTTTAGCACAATACATCTGCATTTGAACTTGTGCAAAATATTTCTTTGATATTGAACCATTCTTATCTATATAGTTTTGTGTATTTTTTTCACTAGACGGACACTTAATTTCAAAAGTAGTCTTGTTATTAATCCCATCAGGCGAGCCAGCAACCATTGGGAATGCCTCAGAAATATATAGACCACATTTTGCTATCTTTATTCCCATTTTCTTTTCCACTGCTATCCTGACTTCATCCTCCAGTTTTTTACCTCTTGATATTGCTGGAGTTTCAGGAACTTTTGCACCAAAAATCATAGCAACCAGAGCACCATCCACAGTTTTGCACTGGCTCACTTCATAGCATTTTGAGGCTGTGATTCTGCCATATCTTAGTTCATGCCACAAGCCACTTGTATGTTGATCTCTAGTTCTACTCTCCAGGGATGATATGGTTTTTTGATTAAAAAGATGAGAAATTTTAGTTAAAAAAATGTCACAGTCTTCATCATTGTATTTCATTATTAGATGATGCAGTGATAAAGTTGCTTTACTGTCAAAATCAGGTTCATGCCTCAAAAACTGGCATTTGTCAATTATTATTTTTTTACATTCTAAAAGAAATTCATTTAAGACACTGCTATCTTGAACCATCTCCTTTGGTTTTCTTTTTGAGATTTCTTTAGCACACAAAATTTTTATTGATGATCCAACCTTAGCCAGATTCGATTTCCTCCAATAGCATTCAACCGAAGTACACGACGGGGCTTCGGTTCGACGATGTAACCACATTAAAAATGCAATGCTTACAGCCGCCTTCTGAAGATGGGCAATCGTGGCACTTGACACTAGTCACAGTCTCTTCTTGTTCGTTTACAACAAGTGTCACTGCATAGGGCTTGGTACGCACTTTATGTTCCGGGCATACCGTACACTTAACCACGCATGTATTTTGAACACGCTTCAGCTGCACATAGCCTATTGCGTCGTCTCCGTAAGATTCCCTTCCCGACCTGATGACAAAAAATAGGTTAGGTTGGAGTGTAACATGAAGGACCCGTTTTATTGTATTGTGTATTGTTATTGTACTTATTATTAGACAAAACTTGATACAATGGTTACTTACATTGCTGTTTTAACATTTCTCAACTCCGCAGAACAGAAATCGGGATTGGAGGCAAAAAATTTCGCCACCATTAAAGTATTAACCATTGGCAGATTTGTACTTTCTGCTTTCACAAAACCGTCTTCCATAGTGAAATAAAGGCTAGAAGTCCACAAACGTGTTAATAACTCGTAAATTTATCAAAATAACAGCGCACAACTTATTTTCAGTAGATTGTTTACTATCGGAATGACGTCACGGCGGGATCCAACATGGCGAATGGCGTTCTAGACATTTCAAAAACAGATTATAAAAGACGATTTTTAAAATGGAATTATAAAATTAAAATTGCAATTTTATGAATAAATATCGACGTTTCTTGTTTACTTTTTTCGAAATCTATTATGAACAAACATTTTTATATTTTTCCTTACATAGTGTAAAATACCCTATTGTGGAAAGAAAAGTTTTGGGGTGCCCAAAGGCGCTAAGGCGGGCTTGAATCATGAGGATGTTTTAGAAAACCCTAACCTAAAGTTTCCATCAAATTGTGGATTTATCATGTAGATGATGATTTTGTCAGTGTCAAATTTATAGGAGACTGCACAATGCTAAATTGAGGATGATGAAAACTGGGAAGGAGGTGGGAATTACTTGTAGAATATAGTTTATTTAAAACGTCTTTAGTGTATCTAGATATCACAAACATTAACCTAAAAATAAAATATTTGCATATTCAATTAATAACAAACTTTTTACTTATAGGATTACATATGACCTACCTTTTTAACATCCAAAGCATTTTTCAGGGCTTCGTGTTGATTATTCCACACTAACCAGTGTATAGGAAATCGGCGTTGAACCTCCTCGGCTGTTGTGCCCATATCGTCAATACATCGGAGTTTCTCACAAAAAAATATACGGCTAATTACTAAGTAACCACATACAGTAAGTAAAACTATTAAAACTAGAGCTTACGCTACATACAGTAAATAAGAATCTGTGATGAGATACAATGAAAAATCTACTCCAATTTCTCTGCTGCTGGCCGTGTAATGTCAAATGAATGAGCTAGCTAGAGCTAGGAGCATTGGCTAGGAGCATTGAATGAGGTCTGTCATCTGTGAATGAGGTGAGGCCAAAGAATATAATACTCACACACAAGGAGGTGAGGCTTGCTTGCTATTTGACTTTGACGTTTTGTCAAGAGTTAAGAGTTGTACCTATGTCGACGAGCGTAATGCCGCAATCACACTATAGTGGCGTGGCGTGGCGCGGCAGAAGCATATCGGTTTCATACATTTAGTATGGGTAGAAGAGACACACTAAATGTATGAAACCGATATGCTTCTAGCGCGCCACGCCACGCGTGCTTCTTACATAAGCATATAGTGTATTAAATCCTCTTTGGCCATAATTGACCACTGCCCATTACCATTTCCATCCCATCATGGCTCCTTTACATAATGGGCAGCCCAAAGAATACCTCATCAGCGCTGGCCCAGTGAGGTGGCCATGTGATGACCCATTTTTTTTACGGAGTGGAAATCTTCAAAAAATACCCGTTACTTCGGGGAAAGTAGCCGGGTTATGCTGGATTCTTACCAGCTAAAACCACTCCGGTATCCCTCTCTCGCCTCTTTTTGCCGAGTCACGGGAACGTACTACTCATCCGCAACTCGGCAGGCATGTGATGACCCAAACGCAACTACACGAATAACATCAAGCGCTACGGTCTGTCGTGTGATTTGTTGCATATAAATTCATACCATTTTAAAGGCAGCGCGCATAAGGTCAACCTATCATTTTAAAGAATTTTCGTAGAAGTAAAAGATAAAGTGCGATTTTTTTTTAAATCTCTTTGTTTAGCACTTATGTATACTATGCCACTCTATCAAGGTCACAGTGAGTGGTAGGGCCCAGCGGACCATCCCCCTTGTCTCAAATAATAAAAACGCCCACCATATGCTGATACATTCTAGTGGCCAACTAGGAGCATATAATCACGTGGCCCATTGGCCTATTGTATTGTGGCAGCATCACAGTGACTGTCAATGTCAAATTTCATGCAATTTTTCTTTAAAAATAATAAATATTTGTTTACGTAATTATGTGGTAATTATCACCAAATTATCACAGACTATATACAGAATATATGTATGGTAATTATTACTATAACGTAGTGATTAAATCATTGGAATAAATGCTCCTAGATTATTACGTAGACTGATACAAATACAAAAAATGAATAGTGCATTTAATTTATTATGTTTGAGAAGAATCAATTTACCAGTGTGTTCCATCGGGAAATCGAGAAAGATAACCGTTGTTACACTAGACAAGAAAGTAAAAGTAAGTTTTTGAATCAGAAATTCAGCTCGCAAAACCTCATTGACGGCTATTGTGCTACAGTACAAAAAATAAAGATAATTATTTATTTTTGATAGGAATCATACAAACTCCTAAACATACCGGAAAATTCAAAACAAAAAGATGTTCACGAGGCTTTCCTTGAGTTAGCCAAGAAGTACCATCCAGACTCAGGCTCACCAGAAGCAAACATAGACCAATTTGTGGCGATAGAGAATGCATTCAGAATACTTACCAAGCACAATACAGGTGTCAGTAGCAAAGAGGACGTGGAGAAGATTGTTTACGATATCAAGGTACTTTCGGTTAAGGTTTAGCGTCCACTTTTGTACACCCCAGCTGTACTTTCTAAATCTCTCTTTGTTGTATTTCCCAAAGTAGGCAAAAAAACTTGCCGCTTATGTCAATCGACACATATGAGTGGTTATACAAAAAGGGACCTGAAGGGATTGAAATGGTTATTTTTTTCCCGAATTTCGATCATGCGGTCATTCTGCTTTATTTTAATCTGATCAGAACATTTTTGGGTGCCATAGTGTTTTTTATAACTACAGCTGGAGATGAAACTCATAGCGACCCAAAACTTCAAATGTGATTTACTTGAAATCAATTCTTTTCCCTTGAGGTGAGACCACTCACATATTATATTGCTTTGAAATTAATGTTCATCATTACCCATTAAATTACATAAAAAGGTCAAAACTAACATATTTTTACTTAGGTGGTGTTAGAACTCCAATGATATGCAATTTTCTGAATAGTAAAAAGTAACTTCATTTAATAATGGTGCCATGACCTTCCCCAGACTGTTTAAGTAAAATTTACTTGACAAAAATATCACATTTATTTGGGTTTGATATCACCTGATTCAAATAAAACTAGATGGTAGAAATGTGCTTCCCACTGTGATTCCCTAAATAATAGAGACAAGTATACATTTTCAGCATAAAGCCCCTCAACACCGACAATACTTGAGTTTTGAAGGTGTCGGCCACGGCACTCCATTCCAACGTCAGAAACAATGGCAACAAAGTAGAGCACAAAGAGCAGCTACCAATGTTATGGAACATCGCATATCTAAAGCTGTGGCTTCAGACAAGGCATTAATGAAGAAAGGCCAACAGTACAGCAAGAAACATGATATTAAAACAAAGTACGGTTTTGACAGATTAGTGGAAGATTTAATTCAAGAATCTATGTCAAAAGGCGAGTTTGAGAATCTGAGTGGGAAAGGGAAGCCATTGCAAGATAGAAATACTAATCCATATGTAGATTTTACTACGCATAAATTGAACGAGGTAATTTTAAAAAAATTAGTTTTATTACTGCTGGCTTTATCTGGTAGTCTGGGACAGTAAATACTTAGCAATGCACATAATGACACAAATATTATAAATGTGCAAGTTTGTTAGTTATGAATTCAATGAAGTTATTCAAACAATGGAACAACCAATTGTGATGAAATTTGGTTTGCAAACATCCTAAGGCCATGGAAAAGGGTTAGGTAACTTTTGTCCCAGTAAATTGATACCATGGGCTGCCCTATAAAATGAAAACTGCAACTTTCTTGAAGAACCTTGAATAATTGGTTCCTTGAAACCAATTAATCTGAATTTGAAATTCATCAAAATATCTTAAGTCCATTGGCTATAAAAAGAGTTAAGACTACTGTTTCCCCCATTTTTCGAGCATGTAGTTCCCGTGGGATAATTTCTGAAAGCCGCATGGACGAAGTCACAGGCAAAACACTAGTTTATATAAACTATTAATATACACATATAAAGTAATTAAGTTAAAGCTTCCAGAAAAACATTGGTATGACCAATAAATTCATAGTATATATATAATATGCCATACAAGCCATGCCATGAAATATAAATTTTGAGTAACTAATGTTCATAAATTTTTTTCAGGTCCTTATAAACAATGGGTTCACACCAGAATGGATAACAATGAGCAAAGATATAGAACAAGAAATAGAACTTTTAAAGGAGGAAATTAGAGCAGACAGAATGTATTTAGGACCATACCCTTTATCTGAAGAATACAAAGCTAGATGGGACCGCATATATGAAAGCAATAGAGAATTAGCTGGTTCTATAAATACTAAAATTAATACCTATAATTTAATAGTTCCTTTGTTGAATAAACAGAAGTTTCATGTAGAGTTTGATAGCATATGTGAAGATATATTGAAGAATGGGAAACATTCAGTTACCAAAGAAGGAAATAGTCAAAAGCCAGTTGAATCAAAAAATGATGTTTACAAAGAAAGTGACGATATATTTCGAATACTTTTTAAAGCTATTGGTGAGCTTTTGACTTTTAGTAATGAAAAAAAGAAATATTGAAATATATTTTAATCAATGTTATATACAAGCTATCTGATTATTTTTTCATTCAAAACGAAAATATATAAAAATTAGAAATATGTTTTAAACTAAAGAAATTCTATAAACTATGTGTGATATGTTTAGTTTATTTAATTAATTTATAACAAATGACTGTGATAAATTTAGTAGATAACATTTTGAATAAAAGATTCAACCATTGATACAAAACATTTTATTTCAAACAATCTGAATACAAATAATTGCTCATTAATAATAATTGATAAATGCTCTAAACAAAATTAAATTGCTTAACTTAATAGCTCAAAATATACAACATACAGACTATCATTATTCGAGACTTGTAAAAAATTGTTATTTTGTAATTTATTAGCAATGGAAGACAAATTCTGGCACTTTTTAGAAGGCACTGGAATGTTAAATAATATTCTTACTTTGGCACTAAATTCACAACTCGGAATTATCCCTAAATTTTAAAACATTTACATTTTGCAACATTAATGGAAGCTTACATAGTGTATTCTCAGTAGTTCCGCTGACGTTGTCCTGAGTCTGGTCTTCTGGTAATTTTCTTCCCACAAGATCCGTTACCCATACAATTGGTCGAGTGCAGTAGTATGAGTAACGGAACTTTTGGGAACTAACTTTTCCTATCATTCTTTTAGATCTGACCTAAGTATAGAGACCCACAAAAACTCCATCTCCATCATAAACAGAAGTTTATTATGATTGCCACTTGAAGGCATTTGAGCGAAGTTCATAATTCTAATGCTTTTTTAAATTAGCAATTTTATTTGCTAAAATTTCTTCGAAACTTCATTCAGTGGAGTACTTGAAGTCAAAACAAGCAACATACCCTCAAATTAAAATATATATTTAATATCATTTTCAGCTCACTCTTTTAAGCTCACATTTGAATTATATCGAAGTGATAACATATTATAGTTCCACAGGAATAAGTTATTCAACATTTTAAATAAAGATACAGAAATCTGAGAATTTTTCGTAACCCGTCATAAAACAAATTAACACTTTTTGTAACTGATTATTATATGATAATAAGCGTAGTGCAAGTACACACAAGGAGTTTGGAGGATTTACAATATAATATATTGGGATGAAAACTCAACGATGTGGGCAAAGTAATTTCTGATTTCTGAAGGAAAAGATACGATATCTTTAAATATAACCAGTTACGAAACAGTGATGAAATTGGCATAGAGAAGTTTTATTTCACGGGATGTCCTAGCTACACTATTATAAGCCTTATGATGACCACATCAAGGTGCCTTGATTGCTCAACCTGACTCGGCCCGTGGCCAGGAGTCTTAAAGCGCGGGGGTAAGCTCTGTGCTCGGCTTCGTGGATCCTTAGCGTGAGGGTTTCTACGGTGTCATCTTTTAAAACTGGTACTCTTTCTTGGACTATGATCGGACCGGTGTCCACACCTTCCTGCAAGAACAATAAGAATTTTACGTCATTTTCTGAAATGTGAGATAGGATTTATCATGTTAGGAGGACAGGCTAAAAACAAATTCATGTCATTAAGCCGGAAAACACTGTCGAACTCCGTAAAGCCACTACGTCGAGCGAGATTTGTCAAAATCGCACTGGCAGGCGGTATGTTCACTTCTATTGAGGAGCCTCTCCGAAATGCGGTCCGGGTAGTCACCGGATGGGTTTAGTGGGAAAGAATCCCACATAACCCAGCTCTTCCCTTAAGGAGTCGAGTATATTTTGAAGATTTCCCTTTGTTAAAAAAGGCGGTATTTTCATAGCAGCCCGTCTCTTTCCCTCTAGTCACAGAATAGTACTACAAAGCGTACGGGGGTGGCCGGTCGGTAGTAGATACATCCGCGTGTTGTATATGGCTAGCGAAACAAGCCTTCCCCTAGTGACTTTCTACCACTGAGCACACTAGTTGCTTGCGGGGCCTCCGCAGTTGCCAACCTTATGCGCTTTTGATATTACCTGAGAAATGTTATCCTATAACTCAATTATGTGTCATTAATACAAGTAAATGCATTAAAAAAGAACTGGAGACCGACTTCATTTGCCCTAAAAGTCTACTTGTACTAAGGCAAATTTAAGATTTATATCGTTTTCTCATGGATGCAATTGTCAGAACTGGACCAAATTGAAATGGGAAGCACCAGCTTTCCAATAAAAAAAGAATCATCCAAATCGATACACCCAGTCAACAGTTCTGAGGTAACAAACATTTAAAAAAGCAACAACAAAAACATATCCGTAGAATTGATAACCTCCTCCTTTTTTGAAGTCGGTTAAAAGCTAAATAAAAAATTACATGGCGTGGAATGTGTATTATAACCATTTATAACTTCAAGTTACACAGAAGAAGAGGTAACATTTCACATATAAAAAATTTAATGCAACAAAATGTTCTAATTTTTGATTTCTAAAATACGCGTCCCTTTCTGAAACACGGATATATACTCGTTCGTACATTGCACAGTTGAGTTTTATATAGAACAAAACCGGGTTCACGCTCTCTCCACTAATACTCCTTGCGTTCTTGTTCTTCTCGACATGATAACTAATATTAAATCAATAATTATTTGTATAGGTTCTTTTTGAGTACCACTGCTGGAAAGGTGTTAAAGGGAAAAAAATCGAAGTACTTACGTCAACAAAATGTACGGTACATCCGCTTTCCTTGTCGCCGGAGTCCAAACACTGCTGCTGGGCGTTGAGGCCCGGATGACGCGGTAGGAGGGATGGATGGATGTTGATCAGGCGTCCTTTCCATCTACACAATCATCATTATAAGGACAACGCACATGGTAAAGACTTATAATAGCTTACAGACATTGGCTGGTTGGGTTCTGAACGGTTTGAGAATGGTTACTGTGTAGAAAGACATTGGCCGTTATAGAAACATGCTCGTTCTGAAAAGTACCGCTTTCGCGATGGTTTTTAAATGTATGATGGGTTTGCACTTGGCTTTCATCTCACCTGATGATAAGACCGCTAATGAGGCGCTGGCCGTTAACCTGGATAACGTGACGTCAGATATGTAGAACGTTCTCGAAGAGGTAACGAAACAAAAGAGCAAATGAGCGTGGGAACAAAAAGGAAGCAAAGGAAACCAACCAAAAATGAATATATATTTAGATGATGATGCCTGTCTCTTAAAGTAATTTTTCACCTAAACCTAAGACTATATGCCTAATTTTGAGCGATAATTCGTTGTGATAATACTTACTTCTGCACGAATTCCGGTGACAGGATCCTCATGTACCCCGCTAGACACACAATGTCGATTCTGTTAGCTTCCAGGGCGGCGGAGACGGCGCGGTCGAACTCCTCGCGAGAACCGTAGTCTTTGTAGTTGAAAACCTGAACAATACAGTTCACATTCAATACCAAGGCACATAATTAATATAGCACTGCGTTCAGAACGGACGTTCATCGCCTCCATGAATTTCAAAATGTAAACTCCAATTTTAAGACAGGAACAAAAGCCCACTTACGAGTGCCGGCACGTGGGCCTTCTCAGCCCGCTGTAGCGCGAACGCATCCTTCTTGTTGCTGATCACTAGGGCCACCTCCGCGCACATACACTGCGTCACGTCCCTCGTTGCGTCTACTAGCGCTTGGAAGTTGCTGCCGTTGCCAGACACCAGTACCCCGACCTGGAGTAGACAGAGTGAGTGAAAGAGGGAGATTAGAATAGTCAGAGAGGAGAATTACGAACATAGTGAGGCGAGAGAGTTGAGCAGCGGTTCTCAATATTTTAGGACATGGAGCTCTGCATCCCAAAAAACTAATTATCAACATATTAGTATTAAGTTTCACTTTTAACCTGTACTTTGTCTTTCATTCGGTCTAGTATCAAAAGTAGTTTAATGCAGGTAAGCTGAGTGTCATCTCATTTTTGACTATCATGTGACAATAGTTGTTCTTGGTCTTTATGTTGATTTTTTGGCGGAGCACTCGCGGAGGTTTACGGAGCCCCAGGGCTCCGCGGAGCACACTTTGAGAATAGCGGTAGTAGAGTCAAATATTCAACAACAGAGGAATTGTTTATCAAAAACATTTAAATATATAGCGACTTTCTACCATATATTTATCAATTTCATGCTCCTTCTCTTTCTATAGCGATACATAGTAAAACCGCCACAGGTCGTCACGCGGTATTAGGTATATTTTGTGCGTCATCATTGCCTAGGGGATAATGGAGTTAAGAAACAATAAGAAATTGCATACTTTAACAAAATATTAATACAACATCGCGTTCAATACAACAATGCGTTTAGGGCTCTGCTGCGGCTGCCTCGCTTCTGCAGCGCTTCGGGGATGTTCGCTGAGGCACGTGTAGACTGCTTCTACAGCACGATGCGCAAGAGGGCAGCCTCGAGCGCGTGCAGGGTGCGGGGCAGCCGCAGCAGTCTACTAGCTGTCGTCGCGCAACGCACCGACGGACTGATGCTGCGACACTGGCTGTCATTACATGCCCCAGTGTCGCAGTATCATGTCTGACGTTATAAGTTAAATTACTAACATAGACCTAAGATTACTAACACTATGGATGTATATCTGACTTAAATAAATAATAATAGTAATTATTCCCTTTCCTATACGATATTGGCCAGATTCACGAAGTCTAAATTGCTTTGAAATAATTTAATGGTAATGTATTAATTATATTATTTACCTTCTTCTTGGGCAAGAGTGGCATTCTTCGGGTGAAGTTCAATGCGGAGGCGAAGTTGTCAACGACGACGCGCGCGCCGGCCGGCGGGCGAGCCTGTATACTGCCGATCACCATGGCGCCGTACGCCCGGGTTATGTTCATCACCTACCCATTTCACATAACAACACATTTAGACATACATACATATTTATTTAGCATTACATTCAAAGTTACACAGTGAAGGTACAGTTTACCGGAAATCCGCTCAGAATGCTTCCATAAAAAATTTCTTTTGCCATAATCTTTCAAGATAGAATAGCTTTGATAAGTAATTACCTAAAAATAGGAGACCGGATTATAGTGTGGCGAAATGAATATCAATGTACTATTTAATCTTTAGCAACAATAACCGTTACGCAGCTAATGCTCCATAGATGGCGCTTCGAACAATCAATAATAAAAAATAGTATAATAATAAAAAATAGAAAACTGTGACTCATTATGTTCTACGCCAGCTATCATATTTGAAAAGATCATGGTAAAAGAAATTTAGTACAAAACTCTTACCATCAGCAGCTTAATTGTAGTACGAGTTAATACAAATAAACATGATTAGCATCCATAATGTCTCTATAAAATGTAAACTCGCAATGACTACAAAATTTCTGGCTTGGTTTTGAGAATGAGATATGTGTATCCTTCCTTTACTACTTAGCGGAGTCAGAAAGGGACAGTAAAAGGTCTGGAATAGGACATAGGCTTGTTTTTATCACGATTAAACAAGTAGTCCCCATGGGACAACACCTAAAGTCCATGTGGACGAAGTCACGGACAAAAGGTAATTATTGTGTAATTGTTGAGAAATTTGGCAAAAAAACGAATGAGGCCGCCACGGGTGCTCTTTGGAGTCTTGAGTCACGATCAATTCCACGATATCATCTATGGTTGTCATTCATATGACATACTAACATCATATTTTGTTCTGTGGGTTAATATTCCAAGCCACTCACCTCAGCCTGGTCCTCCGGAGACACGATCAGGACCATCCCGATCCCGCAGTTGAAGGTGCGTAGCATTTCATCGTCTTTAACCGAACCCGCGTCCGCTATCCACGCGAACACCTGGAAAGAAAGACGATTCGTAGAAGAGAGATCATCTAGAAGCCAAGTCAAGGTAACGAGGCTATGGTGTATTTTATTATTTTATCATAACACTGCTTAACACGACTCGACTGACTTAGGACACGATTAAAAGATGTATAGTAAAAGAATATTGAAGGAAAATTGGCACTTATAAAATGTTTTTATTTCTTCCAATGTTAGCCTTCAGCTCTAGCAACTCAAACCTTGCATTGGATGATCAGCTGCCCGGCCTCTTTATAGCTACAAAAAGTATATGACATCTTACCGGATGCACATTCCACCAATGAGCGTTGAGCCTGGCCCTCACACCCTCGGGAATGACCCTCGGAATGTTCTCCATCAGTCCGCCGCCGGTTATATGAGCGACCGCCTTCACGCAACCACGTTGTAGCGCCGGAAGAACGCTCTTAACGTAGATACGAGTCGGTTTTATTAGTTCTTCACCTGAAAAACATTTTGTCATTTCAATAATTTGGCCTTTTGATAATTTGGTACGAGTATTATGGGAACTAGCCATTTGTAGGCTCGTTTGTCATTTTGATAATTGGCCCTGATGCGCCTGAACTTACGCCCAAACTTGCCAGTTACGTATGATTAGATTGTATTCTCTATGTAAGTATACTCTACTCAAAATTGAGACGGTCTCAAGTAAGTCAACTTAGATTTTGTGAGTAATCTTGAGTACCGGATATGTAGAAAATAACGTCAGAAAAAGTTGACAGCTATTTTTGCATAACAATGTTATCTCATGGTTGAATTCTTACCTAAATTGAGCCCCTCTTTACTGAACGGCGCCTTGTCCTGAAGAGTGAGACCAGCTTTCTTCACCAATTTGTGTATTAAGCTGAACCCGTTGCTGTGTACTCCATTTGATGGCAATCCTATTATTATGTCCCCGATCTGAGGACAGAAATAACTAACTTCAGATTTTAAATTCATGATAATTATAATTTTAAATCTACCATGTTGAAAAAGTAAGCCAGGGTGCGAATGAAATAATAGGGTCATCCGAGACATAAAGATAAGTTATTGCTAAGTTACACTTGAACATTGCTACTACACATTTCAACGTTGCGGTTAAAGGTTTAGCTTAATCTTTTATGACGCGTTTTTCTAAAAGTATGTTAAGGTTATACATACATTTTGTTCATAGAAACTAAATATTTTATGTAATAAATGCGGTAAGAAAAAGTCACCGTACACTATACAACGTGTACAAAAAAGGAGTGATAAAACTTAAGTGCGGTATATGTTAGATAAGGTTTTACCTTTGAAGCGGTAGTAGACATCTGTAAACCGTACGAATCTGGAGAAAAACGAATTTAAAATATTGACTAAAAATTTTGAATTTCATCCCTATCCTAGTTCTACATGTGTCAATAACCCCTGAAACCAAAGATAAGATCATTCATCATTGACCCCAGTGCTCGCGTTGGTAAACAAACATTAAGGGTTGTCAAAAATTACGACGTTACACCTATGAAATAAAAATGTATGGAAATTTAAACTCACCTTTACAACGCTGCTACTTTCACAGTGTATTCTATACAAGGGATATATTAAGTATTATCACTCATTTTTTGTACACGTTGTATATCTCGCGTAGTAGCATTTATGTGTCAAAATATAACGGCGACTACCAATCCGTCGGCCAAGCGTGTGAGGGAGAAGGAAGAACGTGAGATGGTCTGCGTGATTGGCCGGGCAGTTCCTCCAGGCCACCCACGCTGCACCACCATGTACATACTCATGACCATCACGCATAATTTAGTACTAATTATTATGCCGAATTTTTTGTGTACTTACAGTGATGTCGTTAATTTTGGGCAGTATGTGTGATCTCTCAACGACGCCGAGCGCGAAGCCGGCGATGTCGTAGATCCCCGCGTCATACATGCCCGGCATTTCCGCTGTCTCACCACCTGCAAAAAGCAATGTTGGTTCAATTAAACGATGCACATATTTCCCTGGCCCACTAGATATTCAGTTTTAGGCCTCACTTACACACTACCCATAACACGCAAGAGTGAAAGGGAAAGCAACAGCGCGCCACACCGAGCCCCAACAGAGTTTGCGATAGCTTTTTGTATTGGTGGATGTCTTATCGAAGAGAATTTCATCAACATTCATATTGTGGGGTATCTGGCTCAGGGAACCGAATTACAGAGATTTAAAAGGTAATAGGTTTCATACTCTTACCATAACAACCAAGTTTCTTTTACCATAATCTTTTCAGTGTAGATAGTATAGGATTACAATAGCTGGTAGGAATAACAGGTAGTGTATGAACAAGTTCGCTTGCTTGCCACTAGATGGCGCTGATAGCTAATGCACACCAAAGAGAATATAACATACTACGTAATAAGAGAAGGGACTCCATACAGCGAAAACAAACCTACCAAATGTTAAACAGGGCTAAATCAAGATAAATTCCCTACCATACATAATATAGGTACAGTGGCGCAAGCCATGCGCTAGTAGCGCCTTTGACGTTTAGCCTATTTCATATAATTTGTCGTGAACTAATTCGGAGCTAAGTTGCGTCACAATGATGATATGATGATGATACTAACCTATGAGAGCAGCGCTGGCTTGCCTGCACCCCTCGGCGACCCCGGACACCACGTTCCTGGCAACGTTCACGTCGAGCGCTCCGCACGCGAAGTAGTCGAGGAACGTGATCGGCGCCGCCCCGTTGCACAGGATGTCGTTCACGCACATGGCCACCAAGTCTATGCCGATGGTGCTGTGCTGGTTCATTTTTTGTGCGATCCTGAGTTTAGTGCCGACGCCGTCCGCTGCTAGCACTAGGACTGGGTCCTGGGAAGAAAATTAGAATTATTATTACTCAGTCTCATTTATCCACTGAGGACAACATCAGTGGACAGCGCAGCGCTTAGACACGCCTCTGTTATAAATGCAATGATACACGGAGGTAGGTGGTAAGCTGCGACAAGGCCAGTGTCAAATCAGTGCATCAAAATGGACAACATAAAAGACACATTGCGTCCCTGATATTCAAAATTTAAGAGGTGTTTCAAATTCGGCCTGCACCTGCACTTGTACAGTCTTTAAAAAATCAAGTAATAATCTATGTATAGAAAAATATTAGAATTACTATTGTGTATTTATTTAAATTGAACAAAATCATTCTTTTGTACTAAGTGACAACGTCAAATGTCATTTTATTGACGCTATCTTTGTTTTCAACGTTAAGTCTTACCCGATTCGTGCGTTTTATATGTTTTTGTACAAAAAAACTAAACCAAAATATACAACAATGGTAGCTAAATCACTTTTACTTGATAATGGCCTTTTAAAATTCGCGGAACGTGTCATTTACACATTTGAAATGTCCAAGCCCATAATTAGCCTTTGACAACAGTAACCGCCATTTTAGCCGGAAACTGTATATCTTGTAAGTTAATGTATTAAATATCGTCCAGGGAAAGTAATTTTGTAATTTTGTGGCAAAATTACCATAAATTACCTTGTATTCTTGCTCAATAGCTTTCAGTTGGAAGCATCCTCCAAAACCTCCTAGTCCGCCTAAAACACCGGCACGTGACGTTGACCTAGAACAGATATCACGGTAAAGTACAACATAAAATGTAACAGTTGAAACAAGAAATCTAAGGCAGATATACTATATACCAGTATACTTTATTGGTCGTGCCTGTCAAAGTAGTCGGCCTCGTGTCAATATCCTCATAAGGATCGTTTTTTAATGATTTTTTTTAAAACTGCAAATAGAACAACGCTGTGGCCCACTATGGTACACATCGGTCTAGAAAATGTTCACTCTTGACTTAAATACACTTTGTGGGAATACACAGCAGTGGGTTCAACTACCACAGTAAAATTAACCACTAATCAGAATATCAATCTTTAAAAGGCTTTTAGCACTGGCTAGTGACAGCAAATAAATGTTTTTAAATATTTATTTTAATTTATAAAAACTATGCTACAGGTCAAGGGTTGTTCTGTGTCCTTATCTAGACTATATAATGTATATAACGTAAATGAGTCTTAATATGTAATATAACTTAAGTTTACGAATTTGATTCATTTGGTCGAATAGCCCTTATAGTATAGACTTCCATGACAGTTTTTAATTTTTTTTAGTTTCAATGTTTATTAGTCTGAAGTTGAATTAAAATAAATAATTATGAAATGGTTCTCTAGTTTCCGAACATGCCCCACCTGGCTAGAGGCTTGATCAGCGAGATGAGTGAGTCTCCGGCCTCTATATCCACTCCGCTGTCCTTGTATGAGAGCGGCTTCACGGGTATTTCAGCTGCCATGTAGGGGGCCGTCAAAGGGGTCATAGCTTCCTTGAAGTTTTCTACTTGCACTTGGTGGCCACCTGAATGAAGAATATTAAATTTAGCTTACGGTTTTTGTATAGAAAAACTAGCTTCAGTCCGTGACTTCGTGGACTTTAGGATTTTACTTCTCTCTCTCCTCTCCTCCTTGTTCAATCGGCATAAAAAGTAGCCTATCCTTTTCCAGCCTTTAATTATCCCTTACAAAAAAATCGAGTCATTCAAACTTTTTTTAGGTCGTGAATGTATGAAAAAATGAAATTTTTAAAGTGAATTTATCCCATGTTTTAAAAGTTATTGTTATTCGAGCCGGAAACTAATTTAAAAAAATCAATCAATCAAAGATCATACAAATCAGTTCAGCAGTTCTTGAGTTATACATAGTGCCTTTGACGTTTACCCTATTTCATATAATTTGTCGTGAACTAATTCGGAGCTAAGTTGTGTCACAATGATGATATGATGATGATGATGCTACTAACCTATGAGCGAATTCAAAAAATCAATCAATGAAAGATTATACAAATCATTTCGGACGTTATTGAGTTATAAATGGTGTAACTGACCCGACATTGTTTCATATTAGAAAACGGGTCGTGTAATACCACAATCGCCCATTGTATGAAACAACTAATCTAGGATGGCTTACACGAAATATTTTTATTCAGAATGACTTGCGACATGTAAATAAAATATACATCCCAGGTTCTGGTTCATACATTATAACCGACATGATCTTTTCAACCGCCTTCAAAAAAGGAGGAGGTTCGCAATTCGACGGGTATGTGTTTTTTCTTTTTATGTTTGTTACCTCATAACTTTCGGCTGGTTTTAGTGTCACGCGTACCGTCAGTACGGATCGCTCCGCACAGGCTGATTTATAGGAGCTTCTATGGAGCGTTTTAGAGTAATACGGAGGGGTCCGTACGGACGACCGTCCGCGCGGATAGTTCCGCAGCCATCCGCATAGCGCGTCCGTGCCGCGGAGCTATCCGCGCGGACCGCCGCTTGCGCGCCTCTGGCTTCAGTGAGCGTTTTAGTATCGTGCGGAGCGCACGCGTCACCTCAGTACAGTCATGGCGAGGCGTGATCATCCCAATGTGGACACGAGCCGAGTGATCGACGAAGTTCGGCTGAGAAGATGTTTGTGGGATGCTTCTGATCTGGAATATAAAAACTTAGACGCTAGAAATAAAGCTTGGGAGGATGTTGCTGTTGTACTCTTCGAAAATACTACGGAAGAAAGCAAAGCACAAAATGGTAAGTACCTACTTATGTTTTTCCCCTGCGCATTACATCCGTGACTATAGTTAGATAAATATGTAATGCATGTAATATTACGCTAGGATTAAAGTGGATTATGTAAATAAATAGACATAATAACTTATTTTTTTTATTTTTTTTTATTTTACATTTAAATTTGTTTTAACAAAGCAATTAAAATATACACGAGTCTTGCCAGGGCACCCTGCCTGCTGGGCTTAAAAAGTAGTCCGCAAAATGGTCACGCAAAGCGTTTCCAGACCTGATTGTAGGTATATTATTTGATATATCTGCCATACCTTCAATTGTTAGTGTATCGTCAATATTGTACCCGTCGCGAACTCTTATATAATTATTTAATACGCAGCATGCTTTTACAATGTTCTTTGCTACATTAAAACTCACATTAATAGGTGTATGAAACACTCTGAATTTGTTTGACATAATACCAAATGTCGATTCTATGTAGCGTCTACTACGGCTCAATCTGTAATTAAAAATTTTTTTCTTGTGAGTCATATTACTTCTCACATATGGCCTCATAACTTTTTGAGATATTCCAAAAGCACCATCGGCTACAATCACATATGGAACTGGATCATTCGTTCCGGGCAATGGCCTTGGTACTGGGATATTTAGATCGTTATTTTCTAATTTCCTGAAGAGTGTGCTATCACGAAATATAGATGAGTCAGAGTTTTTGCCATATGATCCCACGTTTATGTACGTAAAACAATAGTTTGCATCGCACATAGCTAAGAGGACTATGGAATAAAAATGTTTATAGTTATAGAACATTGAGCCACCACCAACTGGATTTACTAATCGTATATGTTTGCCGTCCAGAGCTCCTATACAATTTGGAAAATTAGTATTTTGAAGAAATGTATCACTTATATCTTGCCACATATCAGGGGTTCTTGTTGGTATGCATTCATCGTGTAGTGTTTCCCATATTACCATACACACTTCATTCACGATTTGACTAATTGTTGCAATTCCCATTCTGAATGAATAGTGCAAGTCTGTATATGTTCGACCCGTAGCCAGGAATCTGAAAAAAAAATCATTGTTTGTTTAATTTTTCTTTACAGTTAAAATACTTCAGCAACGATGGAGAACAGCCAGAGACGCATTCTTCAAAACAAAGGCTGCTATGAAAAATCAACCTTCGGGAAGTTCTGCTAAGAAGTTTAAGAAATATATTTATTATAATGAACTAATGTTCCTAAGTCCTTCAACTGAAAATGATTTCGACGAGTCAATGGCATCATCACCCCTAGTTAATGTAACGTCTCCAGAAAGTGCAAATTCAACAGAAAATATTTTATCTCCTGAAAATGTAACGTCTCCAGGAACTTTATCAGAGAATATTGCATCACCAGAAAACACAGTAACTTCAGAAAATACACAGCGTGCTAGTAATTCTGGATCACAAAATCCATGGACCCAAAAAAGAAAATATAAACGGCAACAAACATCTTCGAAACAAACAAATATAGAAACTTCACCGTTTGAAAAAGAGTTATTAACTTTGCTGTCCAACCAAACACCTGATCTTGCCGCTGATGATCTGGCTTTTTTTTCCTCCTTGGGCCCAATTTTGAGCAGTTTTGATATTGAACAAAAGTTGGAATTTCGGTCAAGAGTACTACGGGAGGCAACGGCAATCAAAAATATTC
Organism: Carcina quercana; assembly: GCA_910589575.2. NCBI lineage: Eukaryota > Metazoa > Arthropoda > Insecta > Lepidoptera > Depressariidae > Carcina > Carcina quercana. Next base: position 9,755,216 of record OU342439.1, read on the forward strand.
GTAATAGCCCTAGCAGCTCTGCATCAACCTCAAGATTTTCACCGCGATATGATCCTTATGCTGCTGGCACATCGTCAGGATACAACTATTCTATATATGAAACTCCAACAGGTTATCAAACAACAGGGTAGCAATCATCAGATAATAATAATAATTAAATGTTCGTTAAGAAATATTGTCTGTTGATATTTTGTGTTTGTTAAAAAACAAAGATAAATATTACCTTACATATTAATTTTTACTTTTTTCTTATCTTTATCTTTAATTTCATACCTACTGAATACAAAATTATTTTACCTATTTCAATATTTTTTTATTCTTACCTCAAAGTAACCATCAGGCGTTCAATCGGTGGTATAGGCAGACGTCGTAAGCTGCAACAAACCAGTTTGTTTCTTGTTTTTGACAGTAGTTCGTCAAAACTTCTGGTCGACATACGAAAGTAGTTGAAGAACTTTATTTCGTCAGCCCTCAAACTGCCGTATAATGTCACGAATTCCCCCGCGACGGCTCTCTGCTCCATTAAAGGGTGGACATGTAGTCTCGTCCTTCGTTTTATTTTATTTTTCCTAGTGTAATATAGAGCAATAATTAAAATAGCCCGCCTTGGAAGCATTGCGCCCGTCTGTACACCGCGGCAGTCAGGGCGATACTAAAACGACACACGCGGATGATCAGCATGTGCGGAGCGATCCGGACTGACGGTACGCGTGACGTACGCGTGACACTAAAACCAGCCTTCCACTGGGTAAACCAATCTGTGTGCTGCCCATTTGCATTCTGACAATTGCATCAATGGGACTAGATTATAAGTCTTAAATTTGCTGTAGACTTTTAGGGCAGTTGAAGTCGTTTTCTAGTTCTTTTTGAACGCGTTGACTTGCCCAAAGAGAATATTCGTTTACATTTGTGTTGTGTTATCTATCACTTACCTTCCTTGCCCAAAGCTTCAACTGTCCCAATGATGTCGATAGGGCCCTCCACGACGGACAGCAGCTCCTTCACACAGACTGGGTCGACGATTGCAACCATGCCCACGCCGCAGTTGAAGGTGCGAAGCATCTCGAAGTCGGTCACCATTCCTATACAATATTTACCAAATATTTTAATTATTGAAACTTTCGTGATACATTATATAATAACTGTTGGAAAACGTCTAACTCACGTCCAATCGGTGAAGTGTCGAATAGTTTCGGATCTATCAGAGGTCCTTCTTCGGGGTGAGTCAGACTAGAGACTAGAGGGGTTTGAAGTAAGTTCGTTTTTAGGGTTCCGTAGCCAAATGGTTAAAAACGGAACCCTTATGTATTCGTCATGTCTGTCCGTCCGTATGTCACAGACACTTTTTTCCGAGACTATACGAACTTGTTGAAACTTAGTAAGTAGATGTATTCTGTGAACCGCATTAAGATTTTCACACAAAAATAGAAGAAAAAACACACAATAAATACGTCATAAATCGTAAACCGCAATTTAACTTTCATTCAATCAACTCAAATATGTATATATAAAAAATACACTATTATTAAAAGATCAATTAAAGTTACAACAAACTACAAGAACTTTTATATTATGTTACTTGTTGCTACGGAACCCGTCATGGGCGATTCCAACTCGCACTTGGCCGCTTTTATAAATCAAATTTAAAATTGTAAAATCAAACCGTTATCAAATATTTATCAAAACATTGTACATATTCCTGTCAAGAAGTAATTATACGTTTCCAGACACCTTTGTCAGTCGAATATTAAAAGGTGTCCCACTTTTGCTGTCTGTAACTACAGCAAACTATATAATTTTTTTATTTTTCTTCTTCTAAATCATCTGTACTTAATATCATCGGTTTACATTTCGATTGAAATATGTACTCAGCAAGTAATTAGTTTGATCTTATGATGACGCTAGTGAGCTCCTCTTTAATCGTAGCCGACTGCATATAGGTCCGCTGTCAGACATGAGCCTTTTGAAACCGTCAAAATATCTGCATCTAAATTGTAAGCACAGCAAATTATCAAAACATAGCTCCAAATCCACGCACCTTTAGCCTGCAACCACCCGAAAAGCGGCTTTATCGTGAACTTGGTTGCGTCCAGTTTGACCTTGACTCCTTGCGGCAGTATCCTGGGGATGTTTTCCAGGAGCCCTCCTCCGGTGATGTGCGCCAAGCCCTTCACGAGTTCCTTCTTGACTGCAGGTAGAAGCGTCTGCACGTACAGACCGGTGGGAGTCAGGAATTCTTCACCGAACGATTTGTTGCTGTCCGAGAATGGGGCCTTTTCGTGGAAACTGAAAACGTTAGTCGCTTTAGAAATTGTATAAAAGCGTTACTTTACTGTTTGTGATTTGTCTTTGAATGATTTTAGAAGCAAAATTACATCGCATGGGGCCTTTTCGTGGAAACTGAAAACGTTAGTCGCTTTAGAAATTGTATAAAAGCGTTACTTTACTGTTTGTGATTTGTCTTTGAATGATTTTAGAAGCAAAATTACATCGCAATCTGCCGTCAAGGTAAAATATCATATAATAGGGAAGGTGCACGATTCTATCCTACGGCTTTTTTGTATAATTTGCTTGCACTCGCTTGGTCTTTATCTCAACTGAGGAGTTGAGTTAAGGAGAGAATTAAGGATAAATGTCAAGTGTGCTTTAAAAACTAAAACAATATATCAAAATAAGTACAATAGGTAAACCACTTAAATGAGTCCTCGCCCGCACGGTACAGGGCCGCATACGTCGACAAAGGGGATCGAGAGAGAAGCGGGCGGCAGGACACTATGCGCACTTGCCGCCCACTCCCTTTTGTCGCCATATCCCCGCGCCCCAGGACCGCGCAGGCTTCGGTCTATACATATGGGTGGATGTATTTACATATAGGTAGGTTTTTGTATAATTCTTGCAATAGTTTTCTGACGTAACTATAAACTCAAAATGGTCGACGCCAAACGACATTCTTTAACGTTTGAGTCCTCTATAAGACTTTTAATATTTAGCCATTAGGCCACGGAGGCGATTAAACTCAATAATTTTAGTAATATAGTACTGCATCGGTCGCTAGTGTACCTGTGCCCACTCTGCAACATAATCTTCTGCACCAAGCTGTACCCGTTGCTGTGGACGCCAGTAGATGGCAGCCCGAGAACCACGTCGCCAGCTCGGATCTCCTTGCTCCTCGGCAACTGTTTCAGGTTGTCCACAACGCCGACCGCGAACCCAGCCAGGTCGTATTTGCCGACGTCGTACATAGATGGCATCTCTGCTGTCTCACCACCTAGAGGAAAAAAATCATTGCTGATTTATATTATTTGTTCAGGACTTGTCATCTTCCTGAATGTGTTCTGGTAAAAGCAAACCTGTTGTGTAGCTCCCGCTCTGAATGAATAAGGTCCGGAGGATGATGAGAGGGACAGTGGTCCCATCACTCGATGTTTTTTAAATTTCACTCCTTCATTCAATATAAAATATTTTGCCTATATCTATACCAACAAAAATACTTATTCAATAAATAAAAATTTCAATTTTATGAGCAAAAATGAATTACAAATTAGTCGAATCGAGCCAAAAGGATATAAGAATGAAAACATTTAAATATATACGATACGGTAAAAAGCTAGAAAACAGGACTGTATAATCTATAATATGGGTATAGATTTAAAATATCACTGGGTAGATATAACAAAGGTCCATACCAAGAAGCGCGCATCCAGACTTGATGCAAGCGTCAGCAATCCCCTTAACAATGGTGGTAGCCACATCGACCTGCAGACGCCCGCACGCCATGTAGTCCAGGAACGCGAAGGGCTCTGCGCCCGCGCACAGGATGTCGTTCACGCACATAGCCACGAGGTCCTGCCCTATCGTGTCGTATTTATTCATCGTTTCTGCTATCTGTAATGGGAGAAAATGTACCATTAAATAGGAAAGCTCATACTAATGTTATCAGTGAAAAGTGAGTTTGTTTGTACTTCCTACACGTCCTAACGGAGGGTTAGAATGGCTTGATTTTTGTATAGGAATAGTTGAAGGGCTGGAAAAGTACATAGGCTACTTTTTATTGCGATCTAGCATATAGTTCCCGTAGGATACTTTCCCAAGTCCACGCGGACGAAGTGTGTTTGTTTGTTACCACTTAGCGCCTCAACAGCATAACCAATCGCGATGAAATTTGGCATGCAGGTAGCTTAGGACAAGGTCATTCTGAAGTTTACGTAGACAAGACACGGGCAAAAGTACTAGTTTATATAAGTATATTTATTTTTTATATCAGATATTGTCATGACATTAGACATGGGCAAAACAGTGCTTCTTAAAGTAATGCGATATGTCATTACATTTTGTAACGTGTAATATTACATCGTACCATTACATCTTACTCTAAAACATCACCTAAAATACTTGCCGTTTTTTTTTGCTCCATAGTAAAAACGGTACTGCATACAGCGCTTCAAATATATTTGATTATAGTTCCATCTTTTTGATCTAGTATTAAAAGTTACCTTGACTTTCGTGCCGACACCATCAGTCCCCTGCACAAGTACTGGGTCCTTGAGCCTGGGATCCATGGCAGACAGCTGGAACAAGCCACTGAAGCACCCCAGCCGCCCAAGCACGCCGCGCCGGTGTGTCGCCGTCGCTATGGGCTCGATGAGGCGGACCAACGTTGCCGCTGCGTCGATATCCACACCGCTTTGAAGGTACGATAACCCGTTCAATCTGAAATTAATTCATTGTTTTTTTTTGCACCGTGTAATATTTCTTCAACTCGCGATGTATTATAGGAACAAGATAGGGCGAGTGTGACATGATACAAAAGTGGGTACATATTTATGTACTCGATTGATGATTTTGATGCAATATTTTTCCAAGCAGCATTTTTTTTATTTTTCTGTACGCAAGATTCCTACCTATAGTTCTTACCTATAGTTGGTAAAATTCGATTCAGCAATTTGAAGAGTATCAGCCGATGTTACGCATTTTTTACATAAAATGGACTAATGTTTTTTATTTATTTTTCGTATAATATTGAAGTATATATATATATTGAGTATAATTATTGAATAGGGATTTTTAATTTAATTAACTTGTAAAAAAAATATGGTCCCAAAAATTCGTATAAATTTTTCTCCGGAATCGACATGATGAATGGAACAGACAGATTCTATCTATACACTTGTCAGGTTCTTTTTTGATCAGATTGTAGAATCTGTTACTGTACGTCAGTTAACACATGCTCACCTAGAAGCTTCAACTTATTAAGACACTGACTTCTTTAATTAAGCTTTAGTTAACGGAACATAACAGTGCTATTGACACTGCTGTTTGGCGACAGACTTAGGTAACATGGTGGGGGAGAACCAAATAAGCATATAATTGCTTTTAATTTTATGTAATGTTAATGTTTTTATTACAAAGCAAGATGCCATATTTATTAAATTTGGATATATATCTACCTATATGTTATCATTTATGGTATGTCTTATACAATCCAGCGGATCAAGACTCGACATGAAATGAAAGCAAGCAGGGAAACAGGAAATAAACCCAAACAATTAGTATCAAAACTTTATTGCAAAAATGCATGAGATTCAACATTACGAAAAAAAGTTGTCCAAGTTTATGATGAAATGAACATATATTTGTGAAAAATCACGAAAATAAGAATAATTTGGCAACCCTATCAACACTGTTATCAAGCCAGTTATTTATTTCAATTGGTAAGATTATATAAATTAGTATTACTATTTACTACTCATATATTTACAACCTCGACTACAGGTATACAAATGTAGAATATCGAAATATATTTTTGACGTGATAAAGTCTTATAAATCTGCCGCCTTATGAATGCCGGCTGCACGCACGAAAAAGTGTCACGTTCCGCCTGAGCCGAGTGTGCAAGCGAGAACGCGGAACAAGCAATAGAGAGGCACGATCGGCCTCGGGATAGCATATTATCGTTCGTAAACCGACTTTACAGACAACAATTTTTTTCGTGTACAATTATAGTTTACGTAAAATGTAAATTTCATTCAATCCAATAAAATTTAAATGGAATGTGTTTCAATTAGCAGCTAGTTACAAAACTAAAGTCTGTAAATTTTATTGAACCAACATAAAGTGTTTCATATTTCATCAAAACAAGGAAAATTTTCAAACTACACCGGTGATTAAATGCAAGAAACAAAATTACAAAGTCAACTCTCAAAGTCGTTAATGAATGATGTGATAATTACAAGGTCATTTGATAGTGTAATTTATTCAAAGAGAACTTTGCAACAATGGCATCAGAATTACGTCATAACCCGATCATTGCTCCGTGTTTTCCATGCTGAAACAAATGGATAAACATACCATGAAGACAAGCCCAACCATGTGAAAGGAACAAAGCCACACAAGATTATAATAATGCATAGCAAACTGCCAAAATTTTTAATCATGTGACTTTAATTTTTTTATAATAAATTTAACTTTTTCTTCAATTTTATTCTAGATATAGAATCCGTTATTAACTAAAGTTCAGTATTATTTCGAATCCTTTTTCTATGTTGTACTTGTTTCAGAACCCGACGCGATTTTTATGTAAAAATAATGTTATTAAAAAGTAGAACGGGAAGCAGGTTAAATGTTGCTTCTGAATATGATGGCCTATAAAAGTATAATGGTCAAAAGTAAAGCGAACTCTGAATCAAATTACCTAAATATGGTTTTGAATTAAAGTAACAGTATTAGTCCAGTCATTTTAATTCCCAATCTTGTCGCTTTCCGTTTTAATTGAAATATTCCGTTTTAATTTCAATAAGAGGTACGTTGATCGTATACCTTTCTGATTTGTCAGTTAAAGCTGCACACTACAGTAAAAATCCAATCGAAAATAATCGAAATGAAATATTTATCTTAGACATCAGCATCAGCCAGGAAACGTCCACTGCTGGACATAGGTCTCCTTTATGGTACGCCACATCGACCGGTCTTGAGCCACCTGCATCCAGCAACTCCCCGCGATCTTAACCAGGACGTCGGTCCACCTAGTAGGGGAACGGCCCGATAGACGTTTTCCCGTACTTGGTTGCCACTCGAGAACCTTTTACTCCCCACCGGTTATCGGTTCTTCGAGCAATGTGGCCTGCCCATTGCCACTTCAGCTCAACTTAGACATTACAGACAACAAATGCTAGAGACTGCTGTTTTAGTTTCTATACAATACATTTTAACCGCAGGTTTGTTCGAGTGTTGTATGATTCTGATTAAAGATAGTAATAAAAATTTATACAAGTAGATGTTGAGGTTTAATCTAACAGACAGAGACGTTGCATCGTATATACATAGGCCAACAACAACCATGGCTGGGTTTTCAATAATCCTATTAAAATTACAGACGTAAAAGTTTGGATGTTTATAATTCTATCACGCATAAACGTATTTGGATTAAGGTTAGCATACAAAACATGTTTCCTATTAAAACATATATACATATCATACTTTTTTATCCCGGTAAGCTATACTAAGGGATAGCTTCTGAAAAACAGTCAAGTCACCAGAAAAAACAAATGTTCAATAAACGCCGTTAACACATTAATACGCATGAAAAATGAGGTCAAATAAGAATCTATGTGATTTTACATAAGCAATCACTTGACATGCAAATAATATCGAAATACGTACTTGGAAAAAGCTCTTCGCGCGATATCCTTCCTGTACTGAGCGCCGGGGAAATCAATGACAGAAGCGGCTGCGGTTGCGGCGGAAGCGGCAGCACGTAGCGACCCCGCGCGGGCGCACACTAAAAGTACTCTACCGCCCCATGTCACTAGAGAGCCGTTAGCGCCCCTGGCGACCCCGCTGTGGAATACCACGAGGCCTGGGTTTGACTGGACTTGTGAGAGACCTGAATAGATTCGTGTTTTGCATTAGTATAAAGCAAAGATATAAAATATCTATGGTAAAAGCCACACAAGTACCTTTAAATAGATCATTTCAAGTTAAACCATTCTATCGATATTGGATACTCGTCATTTTAACAATAAAAAGAGATGACAATAGCCACATTTGCACGTCTTTTTAACCCAGTGCCCCAATCTTTTGTAGTAGTTAGTTATGGTATTTGTACTGAAGGTAATGCAGTACTAAAGAATAGCTTTTCTTCCGAAAAGTGTCATTCGCTTAATTTTGACATATCATTGACGCGACGGAGCATGTATATTTATCTCATTCTGTATTATGTCAACTCAATGATGTTAGAAAGGCTAAAATATGTTCACTTGGATCCTGATTCATATAATCTATCTATGACATATGGTATAAATAATCTACTAGTGACGCCTTCACCTACCGCCTCCATGGCCTAGAGGCTACATGTTGGTATTCACAATCGGTAGGTCGAGAGTTCGAGCCCCTGTGTGTATTATATCTGATATTAAGTATATATTTAAGTAGAATAGGTTTGCACTTGATCTTAATCTCACCTGATGGTGAAGAACGTTTTTAAAAACTATTATTGATATTTATTGTGCAAAACGCCATCTAGGGACCATTAGCTGCGTAACCGCTATTGTAACTGACAAAGTTTTACTATAATGACATTCTTTTCGCAATACTCTAATTTGATGTCCTATTGTTAGGTAATACTAATTAATTATCTAAGCCAGCTATACTATTTTAAACGATTATGGCAAAAAAATTCTTTTATGGAAACATTCTGAGCGAATTTCCTTTAACTTTTTTTAAGCATCAGTAAGTGTATACTGACCGCTGATGACACATCCTTTAGTGGAGGTCTCTGGGTATCCCTTCGATGCGATGACGACACCCACCGACGAGAGCTTGGTGTTCCAGGTCACCTGATGCTGCTTCAATGTGCCATCGACACACGCCTGAGAACGAATCAAGATATTATTTATTTTAACTCACATAGCATGTTATGTAAGCATCATAATTGAAGATATCTAGATACATAACAACTATGTGAGAGCCTGGTGTCCGAAATATGATTTCCCTGAGTTTCAGATCAACATATTCTCTCCGATTGGATCTGGTTATTAATATATTTAAATAATACATTTAGTTCAGTCAATAATATAGTTGTAGAGTGCGTGAGCGAGATCGTAAGCAATTTCTTCAGAAACGTATTCAGGGTGCTTAGGGAGATACTAAAAGTCCTGACGACTAGGCGAGCCTCCCACCTCACAGGTCTCAATTTTAAGTATTTATCACCAATATCTCAAAAACGATGCGTTGTAGCGAAAAATGTTCTAACATGAAACAAAAGAGTACTAAGAAGTCTATTACTTTGATTCTATACAGTTTTTTTTCATATTCCCAACCGTTTACACGTAAAAATTGAAGATATTCAACCTGATGCGAAAATTATCTTAAAATCTATTGTAACATAATCTGGGACCTCGTGGTAAAGGCGGTAACAGTATGAAATCGCGGCTTTTTACATGTTTATATTAGGTGCACTTGTATGTAACTAACTATGTATGTAAAGACAACTGCTACCGCCTTAACTGCCTCCGTGAACTAATGGCTACAAGCTTGGATTAACAATCGGAAGTCCGGGTTCGATTTCCAGTGGTCTCTTTTTTACGGAGAGGAATCTTCAAAATATACCTGACTCTTTAGGAGAAGTCGCGGAACACAACACTGCTGTTTGGCGGCAGACTTAGATAACATGGTGGTAGCTCGCCAGCCAGACATATAAAATGCGCTACCACTAACCAACCCGAGTACCGATAGGTACCCCCACTGGGAATCGAACCCGGGACCTCCGGATGGTAAGGCCAAGCTTACAGGCATTAGGTTCCAGAGGCGGTTTAAAGGACTGCACTGGTATTTGAGCAGCAACGCAAACCAACCTTCATGACAGTATATAGATCTGACTCTAGGAGCGTCATGAGCACTTGAGTCTCCGGGTCTCCGAAGCGGCAGTTGAACTCCAGCACCATGGGACCGGCCTTGGTCACCATCAAGCCCGCGTACAGTACACCTACAAAACAATTACGAGATATTGTATAACAAAAGCACGTGGACTTGTCATAGACCCTTTTCGATGCGGAGTACCTCTAACGACAGTGCAAGGCTTGCTCTTGCTCTCCGATACATAAGATAAGAAAAACTTATACTTGCGATTAGTTGCGATAAATGTGGTACATTTGTGATGTTAAAAAAATTACAGATCACTGCATTTATTTATTTATTGATTGATATCATACAACAATTCTATATACATCAACATCATTAATAGTTAGTAAACTTAGCTTAGATTAGTGATACCGTAACCTAATATAAGAAAGGAAAATCCGGAATATGCAGGCCACATCGCTCAAAGAACAGATAATCGAGGGGGGGCAGTGGACATTTCCAACTCACCGCGACTTTTAACTGGTCGTCGGTATATCTAGGAGACGACCCGGTACACGTTTCCCGGTACTGAGAACTTGAACACCGAACAATGCTGATATCCTAAACAGCACACGTAAGTTTGTTATTTAAAAAATGTCTCAGCTTTAGAATAGGATAAGCAGCGACGTCTACCAATATATCACCAGCATCTTACAGCGATCACCAACCCAGCTGTCAAGCGTGGTGAGCAAATCTAAATCGACTCAAGAGCTGGCGATTCCGGTTTTCAAAAAAAAACTAATATATCTAGGGCTTGCTCAGAGCATCATATAAATAAGCTTAAGAGTCCGCAGTAAGCAGCGCTCAACTCCGCGCTGAGATCACGCACCTAACCAATGCACCTAACGCTTCAAAATGTTGTTGTTTCACCTAGAGTAAGACAGGGCACTAGAAAGAAAATCAAGGACAAATGAGGGCCCTACAGTCCTTTCCCCATACCGTTCCCCCCGCTAGAGTGTTCGGCTGCAAATTCGTATCATAATTTTGTAGTTATTTAAATGATTTTCGTAGTTTCGTTTTCATTTGAAAACCATAAAATCAATTTCGAAAAATCCTTTTTCGTGTGAAAACTAGTTTAGTCAATAGGTTTTGACTTAAATTTAAACCATATTTTGGCTGTAATATTCAGCCTTACTGAACAGAGTTTTGGTGTGTGGTGGTCTAAAATGCAAAACTTATACTCGTTCTATTTTCTTTATTCATTTTAAGAGTTCAGACATTTCAAGAGTCATAAACTAATTGAAGGCTTAGATATATCTCATCTTATTATATTTGCCAAATTTTATGATGATGCAACGTGTTATTCAAAAATAAGGTCGTAACTGCGTTTGTATGGAGACTCGAGCTTGCGAGACTCTTGAAATCCAATACGTAAATTATTATGTATTGAAACAATGACACGCAACCATCCCGTACGATTACAAGCAATCGTTACGCAAACGAAAAACAACTTTATCGCATAACAACAACATCCATTGTCGCGCAACAATCGCTCTTTATTAGCTGAAAACTGTTTACGTCTCGATTTATCAGAAGTTATCATCTGGAGCTTGTTTGTGATAAACATAGACTAAACAAAAGGAGGAAAGAAGTTTTATCAAAGGGGAATTGCTGCGAATAGTAATCGATGAACGCAATATCGCTAGTAGCAACGAAACTTAACACATCTCAAACTGTTTCCGAGGTAACATTTAGGACATACGTTTATAGCTCTGGAGGTTACTGACACTTTTCTAAAGGCGTTTTATTTATATCTCATGCTTTGTAATTATTTTTAAACATGTTGTTGCCAAGTCAGATTGGTGCTGATGTAATCATGAACATGCAATTCTTAACATTTCAGTTGCCATGCCATAAAATACTATCGCCTAAATGTGGAATAGGGTATCTCAGTAACAAACACAGTTTACTACTAACAATGCGATATGAGGTCATTCAATTCATCGCGTGTAAAACTTTAGCAGATATAAAAGTTTTATTAGCTTTACGTGTACTTTCAACTTGTAGTCAAGGTGATAAAAATAAAACCCAACAGCTGATATCCTGAATACCGCCTAAATTGTCAATGTTTTACTGATTGCAACAAAAGGTGCTTGCCCTACACACTGACACGTGGATGCTGATATTATGTCTACACCCACCGTACGATCACCCCGTCTCTAATTATAAATTGTTTCGATTTCTGTGCCTCTGACACTTTAAACATTTTAGAACAAAAGGTGACACGATCCCCGGCTTCATTTCGCTAAAGATTCCATCTAGATCGGTTGCAAATCTACGACTGGAAATAAGTAAATACACGTAAATAACTATAGGTCAGGGGGCAATGACATACGTAAGTGCGGCCAAACGTGACGTAATACGACTTTGAGAGTCATAGAGAATGGAGATAAGGATGAAAAGCGGACTTCGTCTTTGTAAGTCTTCTACAACTGGAAATTACTAGCGCGTTATCAACCACCACGTTCGTTGATTGTCGTTAAGCGCAAGCAATCACCTGATACAATCTCTTCTTCGTCTTATTTAATTAATCTTATCATCCGCGTACGTAAAAAATAGTTCTTGCGACCCTTCCTAGGGGTTACAGACGTTCGGTGGGGAAGCAAAATGCAAAGATGGCAGCGGGGGCCGGGGGGCGTAGTGGGGTGGAGAAACGCCTGCAACTGCGATGCACTGATGAGGCATATCAGCCAGACAAGATTTTAAATTGCAACTCGCGTAAGGGCGCCTTGGGTTCGGACTCGACTTAGGGCCGTTGCTTTGTAGAGAGAGGATAGAAGAATAAAGCGGCGGAAAGCGCCTCAGATATTATTAGGAACGTATTTTTTTGCCGTCTCCGCCGGCAGAGACCTTTGGAATGTTTTGATAACGGATCGTTTGTGGAACAGTTCGGGAAGGTTACGAATGAGATTTTATACTCGGTTCATTACTGGTTGGTTACTGATATAAAAACTTAACGCTGCGCTAGTCAGGTAGGACAAGTCATTTAGCTAATCCGATGTCCTATTTTTAGATAATTACTGCAAAAAGTCAGCTTTCATATTTTAAAAGATTATGGTAAAATAAATTTAGTATGGAACTTTTATCGAGCGAATATATAACCTTAAGGAATTTTTGAAGTTTAATTCAGGCACAAATTTCAATCTACAGTTTGCACTATGAAAAATAATGTTTGCACATGCCAAAACGATACCTAAGTGCCTTTACTTATAAGTACGATAGATAAGTAAATAATGATATCTAAGTTAGCTAAGTACATAGACACAGACTAGAAGCGTGTAGGTGATAGTTACTTTGTTGCCAGGGAAGATAAAATTATATTATCATAATTTAATACCGAAGGCAGTTAATATCGATGATTTGTTAGGAGCAACGTTCAACTGTTCCTCAATAACTCGATGTGACGGGTCCGATGGCCGTCCGAGAAAATAGGAAAGACAATAAACCTACAAAATAACTACAGATATACTATATGAATTGGTTGGTCACCATGTTATCTAAGTCTGCCGCAAAACATCGGTGTTACTAGCCCTGCCGTTTTCCAGTACGAAAGGTAGTGCGCCAGTAGGCCAGCGCGTTGAGGTTGAGGCTCCTAGGTGCGCACGCTTACTCTCCATATTTTACTTTTTTAAATATTCAAAGTAAGCCTGCCTGTCCGTTCTTTTGTCTGTTTGTCGCCGTTTCATGACGATTTGAACCGATCTTGACGAAATATGGAACGCCATGTAAAGATAATTTCTTAAGTCCACGCAAGTGAATTTTAATCCGTGGCCTAATGGATAAATGTTGAATTCACAATCCGGATGTCCAGGGTTCGATTCCAAGTGGGTGTACCTACCGGTACTTGGTTTGGTTGGTGGTAGGGCATTTTCTATGTCAGCCTGGCTAGCTACTACCCTGTTACAGTGTTAATAGCACAGTTGTGTTCCGGTATGAAAAGTAGCAGAGCCAACGCCTCATTAGGTTGAGGCTTCTGTGTGCGCACGCTTACCATCCAACGGCCTTACCGTCACTTACCATCAGGTGAGATGAAGGCCAAGAGCAAACCCATCATACATAATAATAAAATGAAGTCGCGAGCACATAACATTAAATAAAATATCAACTCACCAACATACTTGATCCCCTCAGCCCTCAAGCCATCCACGGCCCTCTGCAGGATCTGCTCCTTGACGTCAGCGAGCTGGTCGGGGGTGATGAGCGGGCAGGGGGAGTATGCCCCCATGCCCCCGGTGTTGGGACCCGTGTCGTCATCACCTATGCGCTTGTGGTCCTGCGCGGGCGGCATCATTGACACCGTTTCCCCGTCGGTGAAAGCAAGAACCTGGTGGACAAAACCATGATCATCATCAGCTGGGAAATATCTAAGTTTTATTGACAAGGGTTTGCATCTTAACTCATGGTGGCGATAAGGAGGGTGTATCATGTCAGGTCAGTTTCATTATCGGTGCACAACATTCCTAATTCTTTTACAATCTACTTTTTTAAAGGGTTTTTGTACGATGTACATGGCAACCCTATCGTACCCAATTTTGTTATATTATTATAACTTAGACTATGTATTATCTAGAGGGCCCCTCTGACGAGAAGCGTCGACCAACTTGTACAGAGCTACTGCTACGTCAGAAGTAGGATCACACAAATTACTTTGTGAAACCCCAACATTCAAACATTGCTATTAACACCGCTGTTTGGCGGCAGTCTTATATGTAATAGTGTTAGTTAGACAGTCGGACTTAAAAATGCCCTAACAACAACCGAACAGCGTATACTTGCGTACGAAAATATGTATCCACTTTTAGTGATTTTCATTTTGTAGTCGAGTGTACCGGGTCAGGCCTACTCTCCCAAAGACTATGTAATATGCGTATACTTCGCAATCAGAGACGGGACTCGTAAATAAACGATATTTATTACTTGGGACGATAAACGTACCAAATCTCAAACGGGGTAAAATCATCCATTCTCTACCATACATAATGTAGGGATGCCTTTGGTGCTTTGCCATGTTTCATACAATTCAGGAGTGTGCAGGTTTCCTCACGATGTTTTCCTTCACCGAAAAGATAAAATTATTTTTATGAGCCAGGATCGAACCCAGACCTCGATTGTTCAAGGACGGACGCTCTACCCAACTGAGCTACCATTGCTTATTTCATATTATTTTATCATCGAGTTCAGTCAAAGAGTCAAATTTTCCCAATAAATCTATTGGTGTCAAACTTGATAAACAATAGGTCAAATTTAACTTGGCGCTAACAATATTCACTGGGGTCCAAAGATAAGATACATTACATTACTAATTAATGGATTTTGACTTAAAAAATGTTTTTTGTAAATAACATACAGCGTTTAAAAAACAACAATTATTATCTAAATGGAAGAGGTCACGGTTCGAGAATGACGAAAGGATTCTTGTTGATTGATGAGGTTTGGCTGACTTTATGTAGACTGTAAATTGTTCTGAAAAATTATATTTTAATTATGTATAATTAACAAAACAGAAGCGACGTCAGGCTAAGTCTGCGTAAGGCTACCCTAATATTATGTAGTATATATCTTCGACTTTAATTCGACCGAATGTAATGGATGGATGGATGTCAAAATAGCATAGTTATTTAATGTATAATATTGGATGACAATGGGATTAAACGAATAATTTTATTCGATTTTCCATTTAAAATTAATCGCCGCATATTTTTTGCATTCAAATAATTTGTGGCTGATCGAACGCATTCGATTTGGATTCGATATTAAAGTATTAAATGTGAATGCTTTGTTTGAGTACTTGAATGTTTGCTTTTATTTAACTTGCAATGTTTGTATGTATGTTCGGGTCAAATCTAGCAAGACGAATTAGAAGCACTTCCTCTTATCCTAGGGAGTTGGAATTGGTTAAAGTATAAACTGAAGGCGAACTTCGTGTATTTTTCATCTGTTTTACATACTGAATATATAAAATAAAAAAGGTAAAGTGCGCGTCACTCACTCTCACGCATCTAGGGTTCCGTACTGTACACCAAACAATAAAACAGTTAATCTACGTTTTTTTTTATATAAATCTATAACCAATCGAATCTGTGATATATAATAGAATATTTTGGAGATATAAACCAGGATTGGACTAATGCCGCCTAGTGAATGTACCGTTCGTTTCAATCCAATAGTAAAAGACGTCAACAAACAGAAACACCATAAATCATAATAACACAGACAATAATAGCCCCACAGCCAAGAATCCGACACTAACGATAAAATTATACATTTTATTAAGAAACTGAAGAAATGGCGTCAGATTGTTACTTTATAACCTTAAAATTCAATTTTAAAAGTATCAAAGATTTGGCTGTATGGCAGCGTTGCCAGACGTCCCGATTTGGGCGGGACGTCCCGATTTTCAAATCAAAATTAAATGTCCCGCGCGGGACAGGCTCAGTCCCGCTTTTCGGGAATAACTCGACGGTGCGTGCAGCGTACTGAGAAAACGCGGGGGGAAAATTGCAAAGACACCACTGCCACCACCGCACAGAAATGGCACCAGCTCTTTCAACAGTTTCCAAAAAAATATACTAGGAATATGTTTAAACTAGTGTCTTTCATATTAAGTATTCCAACATCAAACTGCTGCAAAATGGTCGGATGCTAGAAATAAGTGTTCCGTAAATTTAATAAAAGCAGAATTACTCATCTATCCTGTGAAGAGTTCTTCATCTTTATTAAAGAGAAAAAGGATACTTTAAAAGAAGTTAAATCTTCACAGAAATATCATGAATAAGTTATTCTTATAAATAATTATTCTCTTATTGTAAGTTGCAATTTGTTACTCACTTCTCAGAGTTTGAAACGCCATATTTTTCTAATGAACAAAACTTTTTTGATTTTAATTTCTGTTTTTTTTTGTATTCAGAAGACGAAAAAGACTTAACTATTTAACGATAGGGTAAATCTGATTTAAAATATCATATTTTTATTAAAATACATTTTCTATGGATATTTTTGCTATCTATTGTCAACTCAAATAAAAAGTAAAATATTCAAAAACTTTTGGTTATATACGTTTTTTTACTATGTCCCGCTTTCGACGATAGAATCCTGCTTTTTCACTTTTCACTGAAAATGTTCCTAAATCCCGACTTGGCAAAAAAAATCTGGCAACGCTGCTGTATGGTGTTTTGCCTTTGCAAAAAAATGTTTATGGTTTATTTATATTTCAGTGAAACGAACTGACTGATGTACTTACAGAAACTTCTTCACCTTCCAACAGCTCTTCAATAACGACCGTCTCCCCGGCGGCCCCGTATTTAGCATCCGTCAGGATGTCGTCGACCGCTTGGCAAGCTTCTTCTTTGGAAGCCGCGACCACCACACCTTTGCCAGCAGCCAAGCCTGATGCCTTCACTACCAGAGCTGGGTAGGGTGCGCTAGAATAGAAACAATTGCTATTATTTTAATATACTAGCACACTAACAGGTTTTCACTTGACCTTGAAGTCACTTGTTGATAAGTGATGATAAAGCCGTTCGATAGGAAGTATATATAAGTCAAGTGGACATAGAAAAGTGGCCTACCACCATCGAATCCGATACCTCTATATTGACATTCCAAATATTCTACTAAGTGAAAGTGTTTAATTTTTTAAACTACATTTTATTCTACATGTCGTATTAAGAGGGAACAGCAGGTAAAAAATTTCATACAAAAAGGCATAGCTATTTGCTACCTCTAAACCTCGACCATTTGTGACGATTTTTGGACACATGCAAGATCTTACCGAAAACTAAGTCCGTTGGTTTTGCTTTTTTCAATATTTTGTCTACAATTAGAATTATGGGCATCTCAAAACTCAAAATTTCAGAAAAAATTTCTTTCAAGTTATGGTACTCATTATTTAGAGTAAACGTAACATTTTCTGAAAAAGCAAAACCAACGGACCTAGATTATTCTTTGATAAAGAGAATAAGATCAAAATGATTGAATTTGGCTAACGTTTCGTTGAGAAAACAGCTATATCCCAAACCCTTAATTTCACGGCAAAACTAGGCAAATACCAAAAAAAAGCTTCAACTGTCCTTCTCGCACAGTTCGGTTCGGGAGGCAGGGTACACTATATCACAACTATATACTGTGTATTATATGTATAATAATAAAGTCAGCATGCATTAGTGATGTCAATAAGCTTTATCGATTTTTTCGACTAATTGTGGTGGGAAAAATATATCGATAGTAACCTTTTTATCGACATATAATGGTTTTACCTGTTAGTTTTTATGTTTAGATTGATTTAAATAAACAAATATAAAGACAAATAATTCTAAGGAAATTTATATTATCTCTAGAACAGAATATTTTTCCTTGAAATTCTTAGAGATGTTGCGGTAAACACTAAAATTAAAATGATTTCAAGTTTTGTTACGTTTGAATAATTAAATATGATTTATGAATAAGTGACTTATTTTTCAAATATTTTTTTAAATGTTAAAGTTCGAGTCGGACTCGCATACAAATGGTTCCGTACCACTGTCAAATATCTAAACAGAAAAAACACCGAAAAAACATAACATTTATTGCATGGACAAACGTTTATTTAGAACTTTTTTATTATTATTTGTATTTATTAGTATTGAAAGTTTTGAGAGAGAACTAGAAGTTATATGGACAGCTGTACAAATTGCTACGGAGACTATATGACCCGACACTTTACTGAAGATATCCCGGAGATCAGCCAGCAAGAGCATGAAATGGCTCTCCAACAACTCAAAAACCGGTCAGGTGCAAGTCGGACTCGTGCACCGAGGATTCCGTACAGAATATGAATTAATGACATACTGAAAATCATAAATAATAGGTACGGTAATATGCACCCAACAATGCTCTACCGAAAATGAAATTCTAAGCTGAATTACATACTACGAAGTTAAGTTTATAAACATTAAAAAATCAATTTTACTGTGTTACAAGTAAAAAATTCAGATTTATTCCTATGGTTGTGCTGTAAAACCTTTATTCTTGCCAAATTTCAAGACATTAGGTCAACGGGAAATACCGTATAGATTTTGGGTTCATTGCATTTTGTACGGAAATGGTCTAAAATACAGCTATATCTTTTTATTGCGTTGACCTATAAGTTTCATTATTTGACAGATCTAAGGGACAGCAGACTGGAGTATTCGATATCACAGTGATCCTATAAGGATTCCTTTTTTCCTTTTGAGGTACTTAAAATATAATAGTATAATATGAAGTATGACAGTAGGAAATACGATAGATTTCGACGATATTACTATTCATGTCGACAAATAAAAACTTGAAATATTTTTTCCCAGTTATACATCTCATACACTTAAGACGGGATTTTTAACTCGTCTATTCTATTGTGTGAGGTGTCGTGAAATTACAGTTTTTTAACCGACTTCAAAAAAAGAGGTTATCAATGCGACCTGTATGTATGTAATATTTCCAGAACTGCCCAGTTTTCATATATGTTAGTCTATACCAGCTTCTAAAGAAGTGTGCCAAATTTCTAAAGTGTATGTTTGTTTGTCCTCGCATATATCCGGAACACACACACAAAAGAAAAACACACATAGGGTTCGTGGATTTCAACAAAGCATTCGACACACTCGAACATAGATTTATCTGGGACGCACTGGAAAAACAAGGCGTACATGCAAAATACATAAGAATACTGAAAAACATATACACAAAAAGCACCGCACAAGTGAAGCTAGAATCTACAGGCGAAGAATTTTCGATTGAGAGAGGGGTACGCCAGGGAGACCCAATTTTACCAAAAATATTTTCAGCTATCCTGGAAATGATATTCAGAAATCTGGATTGGACGAATAAAGGACTAAATATAAATGGCAAAAAGCTGAGTCACCTACGCTTTGCAGACGACCTGATCTTACTTTCGGAAAACCCGAAAACCCTACAGACAATGTTCCAACAGTTGGCGGAAGAGAGCGAGAAAGCAGGCCTGTCAACGAACTTAACGAAAACAAAAGTAATGTCAAATTCCTCACAAACAGAGCCCATAACAGTAAATAATGGAGAAATAGAGTATGTAGAAATGGACAAGACTAATAACTGAATGGCAACCACGAGATAGCAAAAGAAAAAGAGGCAGATAGACTAGAAGATGGGAGGACGACATCAGACAAGTGGCGGGTCCAACATGGACCCGCATAGCGAAAGATAGAATAGAGTGGAAATCCTTAGAGGAGGCCTATGTCGAAAGACAAGCTGAAATGTAGGAACGACCGGTTACTGATACTTAATATAAAAAGATAAGTAACGTATAAAGTAAGCATATTTTTAAGAAAATTGTAACAAAAAATTAGTTCAGCAATAAAGGCTATTTTATTTAATTTATTTTTTATATATCCGGAACTACAAGTTCGATTTAAATAATCCCTTTTTTGTTTACCTAGGTATTGTAAAACTTAGGGAAGACTGCAAGTTTCATCAAAATCGGTTCAGTAGTTTTTGAGACTGGGAATGTTAAGTGTGTATTTCGGCGTTGCAGTGCAGCAGAGCAAATTTAAAATTAATGTTTTAACTGTACTGTAATCTGTATGCCGAATAAATTATTTCTATTCTATTAGTTAAATGTTTGTTATACCTCAGAGCTTTTCACTGGGTGAACCGATTTGGATGATTCTTTATTATTTGAAAGCTGATGCTTTCCATGTGGTCCCATTTCAATTTGGTCCGGTTCTTAGAATGGAATCCATGAGAAAACTATATACATCTTAAATTTTCCTTAATAAAAGTAGACTTTTAGGGCAGTTGAAGTCGGTTTCTAGTTCTTTTTGAACGCTTTAACTTTTTAGTCCTTAGACTCTAGCACTCTAGGTACTAAAACACCTCTAGGTCACCTAAAGTATCGTTGGAAGACGAACGTTCGGATATGGTGAAACTAAAAGGTTTCTTTGTTGACTGTAGAACCCTAAAATGGCAATGCCATAATTTATATTGTATTTATATGTGATAGGTACTTACTAGTCAATTATATCAAATACAACCACAGTATGTCGAGACTAAACCAATATGCGAACAATAATTTCTCAAAAAGTTAAAAAAAGGGTTAACGCACGCTCACGTCAAGTTTATTATAATTTTGAAAAATACACTCTAGCCCAGGCGGAGGGGTAGCGACTATGCGCGGCGCGGCAGGGGCCTCTTTGGGATGTTATGCAGCGTTATTTGTGTGAGTGAAAGCATGTGAAAGGCTGTATGTGTGCGTACCGAATCGCGACAGCAATAACACATTCAAATACCTACTATTCTACGGAGAGTTTGCCTCATTGGCCTCTTAAGTGGAAAGTCCTATGTGACGATCTAGAGGGAGGCTCACGTCCAACAGTGGGGCTATGCAGCAGATTATGATATGTGATGGTACTTGTAGTTGGTCCCTGCATTTAAATATCACTTCACTGGCTCAACAAAGCCCACGTGTTTGGTACTACTAAACGCGGCCACGGCTCTTGTGACACTTTCAGTCATTGGCACTGACGCTTAGCGAACCACACAGTGACACACGAGACAGTGTGAGTATGTAATAGCGAATAAACTATAGTACGTGTTTAAAAGTTCATAGTATTGGACCTTGTTCATCCCAGTTGCTTCACTTTGGTGCAGCACTGGACATTTTATCTTTGCTAGCCCAAGCACAATAATTCAACAATGTTGTTTACTGGCAGATAGCTTCCAAGACTGTCTTATGATGGATGTATTGTTTCTAATTGAGATTGGAAACCAATGGATTATTCCAAGGTAAGGGTCACTAGTAAGAAAATGGGTTTAAAACACATCCGAAGTCCGATTTTGTGTTACATTTAAAAATATACTTCCAATCGCATTTCCGTGACCTGACTTCGTCCATATCTGTCATCCAGAACGACTGTGCTCAAAGAAATGTAGATCAATGTCAATTGTCGTTTATTTTTAATTAATGTGACACTTTTCACTTATCGTTTATGTACTCTTATATACACGTACGTAGGTAAATAAGAGTCAGGAATGTTGCAATTCTTACGCATTTTCCTTAAGTCTAGGATCACCCTATGTCAAGCCGTGGGAGTGTCGCAAAATGCAAAAAGGGGAAATTTATGAAGATGGGCAGCAGCATCTACCTACATATAACATCTTACGACGATCACCAATCCGCCTGCCAAGCCAAGCCAAGAGGGAGGGTAATGTTCAACAGGTGGGCTTTTGCAGTTGGTAATGGTTGACGTTTTACGAGCTCCCATACCCAAAGAACTCGACGAGCTTTACCTGATGGTAAGTGACGATTATGCCATACGATGGAAGCGTGCTTGAGCTTTATGCCTCAAGAGGCACTGGTTATAATATCTTTAATTTCGCTACATTAAAAGATTTGAATCCTTTTAGGAGATTTCATCCACGTAAAGATGGAGATATCCTATTCTAAACCCGCTACTGATTAGAAGTAGACCTGAAAAGAGTTTCATCTTCGTCAACTGGAAATACTTCCACTCTGGATACTATTGAAAATCTGGAAAAGTATTATAAAACAACTAGCCTGTTAATGAAGTCCTTCGCTGCTGCTGCGTCAGTGAAAGACTGGTATCTCGCTGTTGGCAGCTGGTACTTCATCATGAACTGCTTGGACCAATCCTTGTTGGCTTCGATCTGGGCGCCAGCTTTGGTAGGGCCGAAGCATGCGAGACCGAATGCCGTCAGACCGTCGACGATACCGTTCGCAAGTGGATCTTCTGGGCCGACGACGACCAAGTCGATCTTGTGTTCCTTGCACCATTTCGCGACGGCCTGTTGGAAAAAATAAGCAAATTTGTGGAAATTCCCAGACTAATGACTTAGATTTACTTAATAGTTGTTGGAGATAGGCTAAGCTTTGCCCTGTAATGGGCGTACGAAAGTTTTATTTTACAGAACAAAGTGAAAGTTTACATAACAAAATAAACAATGACAAAGTATTTTATGCGAAAAAATTACGAACGTAACATAATCGGTTTATTATTTACGGCATATGAATAAAATATGCAATTAATTTGATCTAAACAGTACATAGCATATACAATAGATTTTATCTCTAAAGTATTATAAATGGAGAAAGTGAGTTTGTCTTTACGTCGTAACAGAAACTCAGTATGACTTTATTTTTTTATATGGGAATAGTAGAAGGGCTGGAAAAGGATATGTGTTTTATCCCTAGCGACAGTTCCCGGGGGATAATTTATTAGGCCGTCGCGGCCAAAAGCTAGTAAGGTGTATAAATTTAAAGCTTTTTTGTCGTGACCGACTTCGTCTGAATCGTCTTCAAAAATTATTTAACGGAAAAGGGACAAAAGTAACCTGTCCTAATTTCCATACTATATTTTATGTTCATACCAAATCTTATTACGATTGTGCCGCCAGTGAGTTAAGGCGCCAAAGTATATATTAAACAAACTTATATTCGTATGGTATTGGTAATGTAAAATTATATCGCAATATGGGGTTTGTGATAAATCCTAAGGAACCCTGAATTGCGATATAAATACACAATTAAATTGCACTTGATCTAACAGACTACAAAATACCACAATGATAAATAAATACATATATTATACATTGTTTCAACGGATCACGGTTTGTCATTTATTAGTTCAATGTTGGCCGTGGACGAGAAGTGTTTTACAAAATTAACACAGTAAAATTCATCAAGGATTATATAATATATAAGTAATTCAGTTTATTGACTCAAGTGGGCAGATATAGCTATTCAATACAGTTGACAAATATGTAGTTGTATCAGAAAGTTTTAGAACACTGTGTTTCATGTCGACTTAAATAATTATTAAATGTTTTTAGAAATTAAACATGACAACATCGAAAAGTCGATTCACGCCGTTTTTTAAACAAGTAAGTTATTTTCTATATAAACTTTTTCTATTTTTTACTGTTATTTGATCGTCAAAGATAAAACATCTTGAACGATGAAATTCGGAATAAGCAACTTATCGATGCCCCAAGAAACCAATACACTCTTTTTTCCCCTACGGCTGATTAAACCCGTATCTTAATTATTATGAACGAGGAATGTCTGTATGTATTTTTATAGCTATTTTAAAGTGACGTAAGCGATGGGATGTTAGGAAAGGAATACAACATGTAGTTTAACCAAGCCAGAAAATCTCTTTTTGATGAAAATATTTATACCCATAGTCCATCTATTGCTCCTGTTACATTTCCCCCAGGAGTATTGCTCTTATTTTTAAAACATACTTTACAGCTAGAGCTATAGAGTTGTCAAAAGATCTAGGAGCAATAGAATGACTAGCCGAATTTTGAGGTTTAAATTTAAGAGGCCCCCCTAAAACACATTTTTTAAAGAGAAACCCTCTTTCAATAGATATAAATACATCGTTAGTTTTGCTTTTCCCCAGTGTTTCGTCACAGCGGCAGTTTGTAGTGACGTTATTGGCCACGGGTGTACCATCGGCTTCCCAGCGATATTGCTGCCACAACTCAGGCAACAAGACACCACCATCAAGATAACGGAGGGGCAAGCGTCGTGGATCGGTCAGATTTATGTAATGTTCATTGTCAAGGGGTTGTTCGGCATAAAGATATTCAGACCACGGTGTTAGAGGTGACGGACGGACGACTCTGTTTGAGACTGAGAGCAGCTGTTGACGATAATAGATGTTTGGAAAATGATAGAAAAGGCCTTGGTCGTGTCGAAGGATAAAATATTTATTATAATATTTTATATTGCCCTGGAATGTATTTCGTCTGTTTTTATAAAATTATGTAATCAAATTTTAAAATTTGTCAAATAAAGACAAACATAGATAGTAATTCAACGAATGCCTCTTAATTCAAATTAGAGGTGTTAAAAAAATGATTATGGGTTACAGAAATAGTAAGTGGGCAACCGATTGATACTGTGAGAGACTAAGCGCCATAACATTGACAATAAACTGTATTTCCGTTACCAACTGTATGAAACGAAAACCGTAATAATATTTGAATAACTTTATTTCTGTCAGATATTGATATCAGTGACAACACACAATTAAATTTAAAGTTTGGTACATCATTTACTGCAATAAAGGTACATTGAACTGCAATTTTTATATATAAAAACTTAACTGGAAAACTACAAAAAAATCGCTGAATTTACAATAGGGTATCCTCGAATACACCTGGGTATGAGGGATTCAGATATATTCGCACGAGTTCTCTTCGTGTTCTTTTCGTGACGATGTTAACCTCCTTAGTTTATAGTATTTGTAATTAATTCTACCTCACGACACCCTCATCTGAACCCTACTACATAACCGGCTTAAATTCCATTTTGATTTCAGCATCAACACTGGGTTTATCGTTATTAATAGGCGGTATCTTGGCGCCTGCTATGATGGGTCGATTCGGACGCAAACCAGCGCATTATGTGGTCATTTTGTGCTTAATTCTGGCATGGTTCACATGTGCCATGTCCGCCAGTGTCACGGTAAGAAATCGAGGCTAATAACGCCATTTTTGTCAGCTGGTACTACCGGGACAGAATATTAGAGACATACTTAGATATCATGGTATTAGATGGCCAGGCTAGGTACTCTGCTGGGAGCCGAACCCGCGACCTTCGGATTATGAGATCCATTATGCAAACGTTAGGCTAAATAATACATGAGATTTTTTTTATAGTTATCTCTATATTTATAGTGGTCCTATTTCTAAAGTCGAAACCACGCGCCATTCAAACAAATAGAAAGGTTTAAGAGTAGGTTTACGTTAGTACCAAATGCTTAGTTCTAATGAATGGAACCAATTTTGTTGTTGGCCGACCGGCTCTTTCTGTTAAGGCCAAAAATGTATGGAACCTGAATGATCTCTGTTTACTCAAAATTAATTTTTATAAAACCAGTTCAACTACGGAACCCTCTACTGCGCGTGGCCCGACACGCACTTGACCGTTTTTAAAATATTATTATTGACTTTTGACCACTAAAAGGCTGAACCAATCTAGATGAAATTCGCCAGACAGACTGCGGCAAGCAGAATGTTCCTATCAGAAAAAAGTTTCTTTCTCATTTCTTAATGGAATGTCTAACCTTACGTATTCTAGCTAGAGTGGTTGCAACTAAATATTCATATTACACGAAATGCTATTGCTAACATTGGTAACAATTAAAATAACCTTTCCAGGTCCTGATTGTCGGGAGGGTATTCCAAGGACTTTCACTTGGTATCTTTATGCCCCTACGGTCCGTGCTACTCGGAGAATATACGAGCCCAAAAAACCGAGCCGCATTCCTTGCAGTCATTTCACTGGCCCAGGGCTTCGGTATTTTATGGGTTCATTTAATAGGCTCCCTTCTAACCTGGCAATGGACTTGTATCTGCTGTCTTATATTCCCTTTCGCCAGTTTAATAATGACGATGTACACGCCCGAATCGCCTAGTTGGTTGGCGGCTAAGGGAAATTATAGGGAATGTAGGCAAGTATTCCATTGGCTACGAGGCGACACAGAGGAACATGAATTGGAAGAAATGATTGAAGCACGAAAACACTCCACAGGTGGCAAGAATAAAAAGGGTTTGCTGAAGACGATAACAAAGAAGGAATTTTACAAGCCCATATTGATTATGCTGCACCTGTACTGCATGCTGTCATTCTCCGGCAGCATGACACTATCGAACTATTCAATACGGATACTCTCAATATTAATGGGTCCAAATGCAAATCCACATTTCTGGATGGTTTTCTTAGATGTACAGAGATTCATAACAAATTCAATGGCAGTTTACGTAATAAACAGATTAAAAAGACGTGTAATGATATTTGCTACATTATCACTGTGTATTGCTAGTCACTTAGCCGTAGCTGTTTATGTATATGCAAAGCATGAAGGATATTTCAACTATAATTCGATTTGGTTACCAGCAGTGCTAATTAACTTACAATATTTAAGCATTTCAACGGGTATGGTACCAATACCAAATGTAGTAGCTGGAGAGATATTCCCGCTAGCTTACAGAAGCATTTCGGGCTGTATAAGCATATGCTTTTACGCTGGTACTACATTTTTAGCTTTAGGTTCTTTTAACATATTACTTGAAACTGTTGGTTTCCACGGAGCTTCTTTAGTCTATGCAGGTATATTGTCGTACACTTTAATTTTCATTTGGTTTTCCCTGCCGGAAACGAAAGGGAAGACTCTCCAGCAAATTGAAAATGAATTTAAAGGAAGCTCATTACGCTCTGATGAACTTTGCAATCTTCAAGGTGATGAAATGAAAACACAAGCTCCTTGTCGACTATACTAAATCAAATAAATAACTGTGATTTTATATTTGAATTATTAAACTACTTCTGCTTGGAACCAAACAGAAGTAGTTTTCCAAACATCTATTTTATATCAATAACAGTTAAGAGGCTCAATTTTGAAAATGTTAGAATGATATTGCTCTTAGGTCGTGTATTTAATAATAATAAAAATCATTATTATAACTTTACCCTAGTTTTATTAAAATATATTTTCTTTCTACCTTGAATAGTAAAACTGGAAAACATTTTTTAGCATTTTATCTTATTGTTACTATGACTATTAGATAATAACAGTAATAACATAATTTATTTACAATTATAGTGTTTTTAACGAATAAACTGGCCCCAAATGAAATGAACTCTATAGATATGAATGAGTTCAAATAATAAAAGGTTATCAATAGCTATTATTTTATAATTTATTGCAAATATTTATGAGTTTTAGCAAATTAAAGTGTAATTATTAAGTGAATGTTGAAGAAAACAATAAAGTTTTTATATATATAAATAAATTTTAAAATGTTTAAAGTCATCAGTCAAAATGATTGCCTTGAATTCTTTTTTCCTACTTTTTATGTCCTTTATTTTCTATCTAGATAATCTAGAAAAAGGCGGCAATTATGATATTTAAAAAAGTATATTTATTATTATTTAAATGATTGTATTGTATGATTGTCAGTCTAACAATAATTGGATCAATATGTCTATAACTGTAGTCTGGGCTTTTAATCAAGGGCTTTAGAACTTTTTGTCTTTTACCTTCAAATTATTATTTGTTTTATTAATTTAATTAGTGCTGCTCTTTAGGCCTGAGTTCAATTAACAATACTTCTTACTAATCTTATGACAGAGCTCTTGCATTAACTCTAAATAGGTTTAATATTTAGGCATATAGTATAGGCACATACAATAGAAATTGAGTTTCAAATAATTGAGTCCATAAACATTATGAATTTTGTGCCATTTCACGGTTGGGGTGCACGAAAGGGGGCGCTATGGCGGGACTTATAAATGTCATGATTTTTTGAAATTTCGCGTAGGGGCGTTATGGTGTACAAAAGAGGGTGCCAAAAATTTAAAAATATTGGGACTTGGACAAAATGTGGTGCCATAATAACACCCCTTTTTATAGCAAATTCTTATAGAGGAAATTAAAATGGGAGCAACGTTTGTATGGGCCTTTTTTCTCTGCACCCCAATTGAGGCCCTAGGGACCAAAGATAAAAATAAAAATTTCAAACCTAAATTTGTGTTGTTACATTTTTATATATATTCATTTAAAACACAATAATAAATATTTAACTAAAATAATAAATTCTAGTTCACTAGCTTTGGTCGGAGACATCGTCAGCATCACACTGACAAAAGTTAGCCTAAGTCAATCTTCAGCCCATAAACTACCTCTATGAAAAATTGAAAATAATAACGATGATCCGATAATCGATTAGTCTATGTAAAAAAGACAAACTAACCAATAAAAACACTAGGATTATTATGAGATATGTTATGTTATTATTTTAAATTAAATTACCCAATTAAATTGCACCAATGAAACTAACTCGAAAATTATTAGAGAATATAGTTCTAATAGGAAACTTACCGGATAGTCTTTGAGATCCAAATCGACACTCTGAACCTTGTGTGTGGACGATATACCGACGCTGCCGGGTGCACAGTATATTTCTTTGACAAAAGGCGAATCTGACAGCTTCCAGCACAGAGCGTGTTCCCGTCCGCCGCCCCCGATCACTAGGACACGTCCCTCGGCCATTTTAATAACCGTAAATTCAAAAAATCACCAATTTAATATGTAAAAGTATGTATCATGTGCACACAGTGTTTTCGTGTGGTATTAATTATTTAAGTTGTCTAAGCTATGTCAATCTGTAGTTAGATAACTTATGGTATGTTATTTATCTAACTTAAGCAGCAAAATTGTCGATTTATTAATTATAAAACGTTCAGCCACAACTGCACACAACATGCGTAAACTTTTAAATGACGTTTGATTTCAATGAATGAACCTCAAAGAGGATATAATTTTAAGATGAGATTTAGGCTGGCACTGGCAAGTAATCACGTTTGACGTTTCACAAAGAGGCGAGCCAGTGTTGTAATTGGGTCGATATTAAAATCGATAACAATTCCCAATAAAAGACTTCCACCGTGCCGACTATTTATAAAAACCTCATTATACGAGGGGCATACCGAAAAGATCGGTAATCGAGTACTTTCGATTTAATTAGATTAAAAACTCTTTTTGATGAATAAACACTGGTTAGTTGAAAATCGAATACAATTGACAGAATTAAAAAAAAATTTTTTTTTAAAGAACAATATCAGTTTGAAATTGATAGGTCGATAAAAAAATGGAGCTTACAAGAGAAAGTTTCCGTGCCATAATTTTTTACAACTTTCGACGAGGATTATCTCAGGGACAATGTCTCGCTGAGCTTATATCTATATTCAAGAGTGAAGCGCCTAGCCAGACGACAATATATCGCTGGTATTCTGAATTCCGGCGTGGACGTGCTTCTCTTGGCACCGTACCTTCCACAGGCCGGCCAAAAACAGCGGTTACACCAGAAAATGTCGCTGTTGTGCGCCGAATGATACAGGATGACCGACATATTACATATGAGCAGATTCGGGCTACTTTAGGGATAGGTATGACTGCGATACAAACTGTTTTACATGGTGAACTGGGAGTGAGAAAGCTAGTTTCCCGCTGGGTGCCCCATAATTTGTCCGAAGAGCAAAAGGCGGCTCGTGTCAATTGGTGCCGGTCTACTCTGCAACGCTTCAACGGAGGAAAGTCAAAAGCAGTTTATAACATTGTCTCTGGTGATGAATCATGGATCTATTCATATGAGCCAGAAAGAAAGCATCAGTCGGCTGTCTGGGTCTTCGCAGGTGAGATCAAGCCAACAAAAGTTGTCCGCTCTCGCAGCGTATCGAAGAAAATGGTCGCTTCGTTTGTCGCGAAAACAGGACATGTAGTCACAGTTCCCTTAGAGGAACGGAGAACGGTTACCGCTGATTGGTATACAACGGTTTGTTTGCCACAGATGATATCCGAACTCCGTAGAGGTAACCCGAAACGACGCATAATCCTCCATCACGATAATGCGAGCTCTCACACCGCTCAGAAAACAAGCGAGTTTTTGAAGCAGGAAAACGTTGAATTAATGGATCATCCTCCATACAGCCCTGATCTGAGTCCCAATGATTACTTTACATTCCCTAGAATCAAAGATTTATTGCGTGGTCAGCGGTTTCAAGGTCCAGAAGAAGCAGTGGAAGCATACAAATCGACGATTTTGACCATGTCAACTTCGGACTGGAATTGCTGCTATAATAATTGGTTCGAACGAATGCAAAAGTGCATTAACTGCAACGGAGAATACTTCGAAAAGCAATAAAAATGAATTTAGTTATTTCCTGTATGTATTGTTTTATATTCCCGATCATTTCGGTATGCCCCTCGTATGTATACTTACTGCTTACTCCCTAGAGTAAAAGTTCTCGAAAGGCGACCACGTAGTAGGAAACGTCTACCGGGTCGTCTCCCTATTAGGTGGACTGACGACCTGCTTAAAGTCGCGGGGAAACACTGGATGCAGGTGGATCGGGACCTGTCGATGTGGCGTACCATGAAGAAGGCCTATGTCCAGCAGTGGACATTTCCTGGCTGATGATGATCTTAACATTTTCTTAGGGATTCAGTGTCGAAAATCTTATATAGACTGGCTGTTTTATGTCTACGTCGCTAATTCGCAGGCTTATAGTTTCAGAGATTTATTGTGATGAGTGAGAACGAGGTGAGAGGTCATATCGCATAAGTTTATGTTTTATTGATAAATCCATACTTCCATACTAATTTTATAAAGGTAAAAAAGACTTTTTAACTGACTTCAAAAAAGAAGGAGATTGTGATGTAATGTTTGTTACCTCAGAACTTTTGACTGGATGAACCGGTTTGGATGATATTTTATTATTTGAAAGCTGGTGCTTCCCGTGTGGTCCCAATTTGGTCACACAGACAGTGTGTGTATACTATACCCTCTGACCCAATTTGAACAGACCAGAGGTTATACTAGATATACTTCACTACACACCATATGTATGAATCTCAAGTTTATATCTATTTTTAGTTTAGGGGCTAGAAGCCACTAGAAGCCTTTGACTGACAGACAGATGGACGGACGGAGTTGCCTCAACAATAATAGTGGTTTCACTCGATATATGTACTCTTTGGTCTGGATTCTTCGGATTCGAACGGAAACCTTTGTTATGTTTGTGTTTTAAGTAACATAATTAAACCATAAAACGAATACACCTTTAACGTAACTATTAGACGGTTCTATATATGCAGAATCATTACGAATAATTTGGTTTTCAATTTGAACATCAAACAAGTTTATGGCACCAATAGCAAAAAACTAATAAAAGTAGATTTAGTAAGTTAACTAGCATGAACTTATTACTTTTATTTATTTATTTTAAAGCTTTTTAGTATCTTACTTACAATATCAGAAATAACAATATCAGAATTAAGGTATACGGAACGACGTTGTTAAATATGGCGAATTTATTCGTTCTTGTCATTTTACTGTGATGCTTGCTCGTTGTGTAAAAACTTGTGTTTTGTTGCTTTAAAATGGCTGACACCGGTCTACGTATGAATTTCGCCGCATTAAAAAGGGCAGATCCATATGCAAGAGAAATAATCGACAGCGCTACTCACGTTGCGCTCTATACTTTTGAAGAGAACGAATGGGAGAAAACGAACATCGAGGGCGCTTTGTTTGTGTACAGTAGGAATGGTGAACCGTATCATAGTTTGGTGATTATGAATCGGTTGAACACGAACAACCTCATAGAACCTGTGTCGAAAGGAATTGAGTTGCAGTTAAAGGAGCCCTTCCTTTTGTATCGTAACGCGAAGTCTCGTATCTACGGCATATGGTTTTACGACAAAGACGAATGTGTCAGAGTGGCTACAAAGTTGAATTCTTTGCTGAAAGATTCTATGAAGCATGCTCCGCAGGAAAATATGGTGCATAACCCAATGTATAACACACCATCCACGCAAACGAATGCTGCTGTCGACATATTTAGTATGCTTAGCAAGGCGCAAGACGATTTCAACTCGAATAAAGGTCTAGCCACTAAACAAGCAGAGTCGACGCCGTCGCGAGCTCCCGATATGGCATCTCAGAGTGTGATGGACTTCTTTGCCAAAGCAGGTAGCGGGGCGGCCGTGCAAATGCCAGCCGTTACTTCACTTCCTTCCCCAGGGATCTTCGGTCCGCGGCCATCGGACGCTCGAGACGCACCGTTGCTTCTCCAAAGAATCATGAGTAACCCGGCTCACTCTGTAGAACATATAGAGAAGCAGCAGCGCTCAGTAACACCTCAGGAGGCACATAGTTCCAATGGAAATACCTCCTTAGACCATCAAATGCGACAAAATAGTGGATTCCCATTGAAATCCACTCCAATTGATAAGCAATGCCAACAGAGGTTAACAGGGATGAATAAAATGATGGATGCAGCTGAGACGAATGGACCTAACCCATTAGAGAATGAATTGAATTTGATGCATATATCATCACCTAAGCCAAATTCGCCTCTGGCTACATATTTGAATCAATCTCAAGATGTGAACCATCCGGTAAGCTCTTTTAATGGTTGTAAGGTAGAAGATAGGGGGATTTTCTCTATCATTAACAATGTGACTCCACAGCAGAAGCCGGCATTGATGCCTCCTACAATGTTTACTACAAGTACAGGTGGTGATGTGCAGCAAGCTCCAGAGCCACTTACTAGGAATCAACTTCTGCAGGCATTCAACTACTTACTGAAAAATGATGCCGACTTTGTCAATAAGCTGCATGAAGCTTATGTCAAATCGTTTTCAGAAAAGGCTTTCTCTGTGTCATAAAATTCATTATATTGGACATGTGACTGATGTTGCCAGTCACTATCAATGTACAGTTGTAATTTGAAGTTTAAAAATCCACAAAAATGTTGTGTAGACCCTCTAGTTTTTTAGTAACCCATTGTTTGGACAGAGTATTTTTAAATAAGTTTTAAACCTTTGACTGTCTGTCTAGAGAAAATCTGTATAGAGAATGAATTTTAGTGACTACCCTTTTAGACCAGACATGTCTTGTAAATGTTTAATTGGGAAGCCGTTTTGTGATATTTGTATTGGCTAAGATTTACTAAATCTCATATCACTCTGTCTCATAGATTTGATTTTCTGTCTAAGTTTAGTTGTAACTATTTGTTCATTGCAATATGAGATAATTTTGACTAAAACTGTGAATTTTAATTGAAATTATTTTGTTGTTTCTTTTTTAATTAATTATCTCATGGAGATAAAGATATATTTATATATCTTGGTGTTTTATGGATGTGTATAGTTGCAATGAACTTTTTGAATAAGGACATAATTTTGAAAATAGACATTTGTTTGTATTTTGTTATAAGGACTGCATAAATTTGCTATTTCTTTACATTATTTTTTTGTATCCACTATGCATTATTAGTAGGCTACGAAACCAGTTTTTTTAGTTTATTGTATATGTTAATATAACTTGTAAAATTTGTCGGTATAGTCACATGAAAGCTAAGATTCCTCTTATTTGTATGTGTATTTATCAATGGTTTTCATTTTATCAGTTGTAAATTTTTTGTGAAATTCATTACAGATCATATGACTAATTTAATTGTTGTAAAAACCTTTATCCTAATTTAATTTGGTTGTATACTGTTTAGGGTGAAAAACTATAATTTTATAAGTTCAATTTCTCCTAAGAATCAATTATTGCTACCTGTCTGGAGATATTATATTTTTACACTTTTGTGGTATTCAAGAGTGCAGAAGAAATAAAGTTTTATGACTTCAACAATATTTCTTCCAAAAATATGATCTAAAGTCATTAAATTATTTACTATGAAAGACATAGGGATCTTTCCAGTGGTCTCTAACAACTTTAAAACAATATTTGAAAATTGTTAAATCATTAAGAACAAAAAAATGTGACAACATTGTTGTTTTCTATGTAGATGTTGGTTTTGCGAAAGGGAGTTTGTGAAAATTTTCTTATTTGTAATTTGGCCTAATATACAAGTGTTTCGTAATTGTTATCCTACAGGGAATTGTTTTATATTGGTGCTCCCACTAAAATTCTATTTTTTTCATACATTCATTGTAATTCTGTCAATATTAAATTGAATTTTTGGACAATTGTGGGTTGAAAAATCATCAAAATAGTCTCAAATTAAAGGGTTCATGAAGCATTAGTGTATTTTATTTGCAGTATTTTTATCTATTCCTTAAGACTTCCCATGAAAATGAGATGTTCCACAAGCCCTGCCATGTCATTAGCAAATAAAAGTTGTATTATCAAATTAGCCATTTCAGACTAAATTTGCTAGGTTTTATATGATAAAAAGAGTAACTTTTAAAAAAGCCATTTCGTCTATATACTCTTTGGTTTCACCATCAAAAAATATTTGAAGGAATCCCTCATGTTCAGTAATATATTTATGCAGATGATAATGAAGTAAAATGTCTATGACAAAAAAGAGGCATATGATTGGCACCTGACCCTCCAACCAAGAGGGGAAACAGACCCTATTTCTATGGGGATTAGGTTGTCAAAAATGAAAAAGACCTCTTGTCTTAACGACTACTGTCAGAGACAACCGGGACTTGCTCCACACTTGCTAAGTGAACCAGGATACAAAGCATGCCTTTCAAAGTGTGTGTCGTAGGAAAAAATAATATTGGATAGATAGGCAGTAGCAACTACCTATGTAACATCTTACTGCAGCCACTTGAACTAGGAACGTGATTATGGCATTCGATATGGATATCTGTGAGGGAGACTATAGAAAGTCAGGTGGTACTATTAAATAAATGGGTTTTTGGATACCTGTTATTGACTGAATGGTACTATTGAGAATTAGTTGTTCCTTCACACTTTATCGATACTGGATAGTGCTAGTATAGGAACTAGTGCCAAAATAAAGTCGCAGTAGGAACTAATTTTTACATTTGATAGGCTTCCGTTTGACCACAATTTCACCTGATGTAAAGCGACGATGTGGTCTAGGATGGTTCGGTTCTCACTGAACTTTTGCAGCTGATGTTAGTACGGTATGGTTTCGGGTTTAGAATAGGAGACCCTATATCATCCCGCGGGTGTTGTAAAGACGACTACGGGGAGAAAATATTCAGGAGATGGGCTGTATATACTAATGACATAACATCTTACTGCGATCGCCTCATCCGCTTGCTAAGATTATGGCAAATCTCAGAAAGTTCGCCACTTTGAAGGCGTCTAATGTGCAGCGGTGGACACAGCCGATTATGATATTTACTTCGGCCGTGGTGTTCTGCTCCCGCCTTTATAATAGAATCACCTCGTTAGCCCCGTGTCAATTACTGGTGACAGGCAGCACGGCAGTAGCATTATCTCCTCATGAAAATCCCTTCCAACGCGGCAGTATGTAAGAATGGACGACGATGTATAATTGGCAAAGGAAATAAAACACTTGTTTTTCGAAATCCGATTTAATATTTGCTATATTACAAATCGCATGTTTGAACTTTGAACAACCAGTTGAGACCACAATATTAAACAATCCTGTTTAAGGCCACTTAAAGTGGCAGGTCAGTCGTATTAAGTTTGTATTTATCATTATACAGTATCATACTTCTAAGAAACCAAGCCAGTATAACTGGAGTCAAATCGTATCGGGAAGAAACTTTGCCACATTCACTTACTGACACTAAGCTCCGTTACAGATATATTTAATCTATCTAGGTAGAACAGAATTGAAACCGGAAGGTTAGAATGCAATAAGAAATGTACAGGAGCCCGATTCTACTATTTTAAAAAAGCTTTAGTTCTATATTCGTTTCGTAGCAATTAGGTATACGTTACGTTTATATTGTTCTAGAAAACCGTATTCTACTAACCTATAATACCGAACGTAAACGAAACGAAAGCCGAACGGTAGCTGTAAGCCCACCTAGCAAACAACTTATTCTCGATTACGAATAATCGTAGTATAATCGAGTCGACTCGTTAAAAATTTTGGGTACTCTGTGGTTGATACATTTTTCGGGTTGCCAACATAGTGATTCTACCCCTAAATTGAAGGAAGAATTTAGATTTTGGGGGCCGAAATATTTTTAAACTAATTCTATATTATTTAGCATTTACCATATAATAGCTTTTGTCCTTAACTTAATCTGCGTGGATTTTTTCTATGCAATAAATCAAGTCATTCTAACTCTCCGGTACGTCGTCAAGGATGGACAAATAAACAAAATCTTTTGCAATTACAATATTAATATTAATTAAGTATGGGTTCATGTTATATTAGTCGTCACATTCATTTCAAATTTCTGAGGTTCTATTATTAATATATTTGAGTATTAATTATTTTGACTAGTTTTTAAGGGTAAACCTCTTTTGAGAGTTGGCAATTATATTAAGTTCATACATACGGAAAATTATGTAAAATTGTTTAAAAACATAGAAATATCTACATACTAAAGTAGAACTGAAGTCTCAAGAACTTGCCCTCACTTTAGCTCACTATGCTGCGTTGGGGTGCACAAAAAGGAGCACGAAAGATAACAAAAATGAATCCTAACCTAACCAACAATTGTTTACAAACAACGTCGTACTTCAATATAATTAAAATAGCGCAGAGATTATCTTTCATGCAGAGATTTCCTTTGGGATTGTAGATGCTTTCTGAGGCAGTGGTGGCACCGTCCCTCAGCGTCTTTCAGTGCAGTGAACTGTGTTCAAGGTACACAACAAGATGTGGGTTTTACAATTATTATGGTCCAATGCAGACTGACTGGATGCCTGCCAAGACCGGACTGGGACCAAAAATCGGCCCGGGCATTATAGAGATAATCGGCCCTTTCCGTTTCCAAGCTATATAATAAAACTACAATAGACTTTTTTTAATGGAATGGAAATTGATGTCTGAATCACCATGAAGCATCCTTTATTGATAGAGATAAAAGGGCAAACTGCTTTCGTTTGTGTTCGAGGCTTTGGAGTTTTTTTGCGACGACAGTCTACTAGTTCAGAACACCCCACAAGTAAATACAGCTAACCCAGTGGTGATAGAGGTACTGTAAACACGATCAAACAAAGGTGATTCATCGGCGCAGACTGCTCTATGACTCGGGAACCGACCAGCCTACTGGCCCACCAGGGGATCGGCCCATCAGGCATTTGCCTGATCTGCCCTGGGGCCAGTCCGGACCTGATGCCCACACTGTGTTAAACCTACATGAAGTCAGCGATCAAGAGTAAAGAATGATGAATTATTACCCTCGTAGAGCGAGAAATCCATCAATTCTATAAAAATAATAGACTAACCTAACTGCCCGATCCACACTTAAAAAATAAATACTTTATCAGTGTATCAAATAAGTGCTACTAAATACTTCATGGAACCATTAGGAATATTCACTTTTTTATTATATAAAATCAATATCCACGTTGGTTCTAAATCTCTGCTGGTAAAATAACTTTCATAGTTCCTAGAACCTGCTCAAGTGCTCACATTCTGTATAATATGAAGTAACTTCATATTCCATCTTATAGCTCTAATTACAAACAAAAATACATTTATGAGACAATCCTGTCATCATTAGATTAGAGGTATTGATGTATGTACGTACTAGTTTTTATCGCAGTGACTGCCATCGATCCTATTTTTGGGTAAGGCTTTTGTTGAGTTCAACTTAACTGTTAGACGTTCATCAATCTTATAAAAAGAAATGTAGCATTAACTTCCTTCTAGCAAACCAATATGCAATAATAAAAAAATACTGTAAATGAGTTCAACATTTAAATATTATAGTTTTAATAGGTTAAGGTTGTGCATTTCCTTGTGCATTTTAATTACATTTACTAGTAATAAGTAATGAATTGAAGTATATTTGTATATCTTTTTTGTATGATATGTGACTGTGACTGTTTCTTCTTTAATAAATACAATTACCTATGTAAAAATAAAATGTGTAAATAATAAAATATAGTTTTTACTTGTGTATTTCTTTATAAATCCACATGATAAATGATTTTTTAAATGTATTATGGGTTTACTTGGCCTTCTACTTACCTGATAATTAAGTGATGTTAAGGCCGTTGGGTGGTAAGAGTGCACACCCAGAAGCCCCTCAAAGCTAATAAGGCACTGGCTCTGCTACCTTTCATACTTGAACACAACAGTGCTATTAACATTGCTGTTTGGCGGCAGACTTGGGTAACATTGTCGGGAGCTAACCAGGCAAACATACAATGCCCTACCTCCAGCTAAACCGAGTGTAGGTAGGTAGGCCCAATGGGAATCGAACCCTGGACCTCTGAATTGTGAGTCCAAGAAGTAGCCATTAGGCCACGGAGGCAGAAAATCCTCCCCCTATACTGCTATAATAAATGCAAAACTGGTGTCAATGAAAGAGAACTAGCATCTAAGCTACAGGCTCGGCCTAGTTTAGATGCTAGTGTAGATTGTATTGATTGTGCAAGGCCATTGTAAACATTTTTGTGGCAATAAACACTTTAATAATTTTTTATTATTTATTTGTCTTTAATTAATGTAAGGGTATGAGACCCAGAATGACTACATTTGATGTATTGGAATATTTGAAGGATAGGAAAAAACATGATCTACATTATCTGATTGCTTAACGGTGAAGGAAAACATTGTGAGGAAACCTGCATGTCTTGAACAATCATTTGAAGTCTGAAGAAGAATGAGATTGTGATCACAGTACGATGAGAGTGGTACACATGATCACAGTTGGCGTGGACTTTCCACGAGGCGTTGTTGTTGTTACATAGGTAGACACTGCTGCCCATCTCTTGAATATTTTTTCCCTTATTCACATTTTATTACACCCATGGAGTGGTCTTAGTCTCACGCCGAGAGTACACGGTGGTTTATATTTACAGAATATATAAATCCTGGGCACAATCCATCCTCTTAGAATTTCATTTCAACCAAAAATAAACAAACGTAGGACATCGATCGTGAAAAAGTACCTCTGAGCTAACTTATTCCGCATTGTTAATTGTGACGTCTGGGACCCCGTGTTCTCGTAGGGGTTTCGTTAGAATAGAAGTCAAATTGTTAGTGGAATACGATTTTAAGCTCTCAGCGAAATGGCGATCGAACCGCTACGTCAGCCGAACAGTTACGTCGTTTAGGCTTTAGTAGAATACCAATGACGTCATTTCGTGTAGTTTACGTTACGTTTTCGTTTACGTTTCTTTACAATAACTTAGTAGAATCGGGCCCCAGCTCATCACATGCATGCCGATCCGAACCGGCAAAAGATGTGTCTGAAGAGGCTTAAAACACACGATATTGGGCCACCTGTCCAGAGACCATTGCCAGCAATACAACTGAAATCTGCGTCTAATTTCGTGTTCGTTTTTGCGTGATGCGCGAATAAACATATACAAAAATTATAAAGATAATTGTTTTGGCTTATAAAGACACCACATTAATTATCTCCAATGTACAAAAATCTGCCATTTACAATTGTATTTACAGATTATTGGGAACAATTATTGATAATGTAAGTGTAAGTTCAATTTCCATGCCTTCAGGAGGACCGTAAGGACGAATGTGACATTAAGACCCTCATTGACTCTAGCTATACTGCTGGTACTGTGCGATTTAATTTTTATGATAATTTTTAAAATAATTAAAAATAAAATCAAAATTTCTGTACTAACTCACAATAAGAATTTTGTATTAAAAACAGGAAAAAGATGATAAAGTGAGAGTGGGCTGATAGAAGAAAATTTATTCCCATCAATGCACCATGATTATATTTTCTAGAACTTACAATTTTCTGAGTGGTGTTGATTCTTTGCATGCATTTTCTAAAATTAGATTTCAAATCAGAGTGAAATCTCTCTATTTCAATTACATATTGGACCAATAAAATGTACGAGTTGTCCTTTGGACAGAATAAAAGAAGTCCCGATTCTTGGCGCGAACTTGTAAAATGGTGGTTCATTGCAATTTTAGTAATTCGTTAATAATACTGTTATGTGTGTTTTTTGTGTTATAATGGTGTGATATAGTGCAAAAAGTGTCACGGACAGTGTTATAGTATCAATTACGCAAAATTGCGAGGGTTTCGACGCGATCCGAAGAGTTTATCATGTCGAGTACATTCGGCATATGGATTCTTTCGGATAATGTTGAAACCAAGGCTGGCCTTTGAAGTTCTCGTCAAGAATCCAAATTAAGCGATAAAATGTACACATTATACATTTTATTGAGAAAGCTGAAGAAATGGCTTCGGCATAGTTTATAACCTCAAAATTTGTTCACCTAATTTTACTCGTCATTGGCTAGATAACCACTGGTTAAAGCCATTATTTAA
Organism: Carcina quercana; assembly: GCA_910589575.2. Lineage (NCBI taxonomy): Eukaryota > Metazoa > Arthropoda > Insecta > Lepidoptera > Depressariidae > Carcina > Carcina quercana. The sequence goes on from OU342439.1 coordinate 9,795,874, forward strand.
AAAAAAGTCCCAACGGCTTTTATACCTTTTTCTCGTTCTCTCCAGCACCAATGAAGAGCGAGCACCGGTATATTTATTATTTTAGATAACTTCTATAATTTTAATTGACTGATAACTATTAATAAATATAAAAACTATTAAATCCAGTTTATCACAAAAAGACAACATTTTGTAAATCGTTTAAATAAAAAACGCTGCAGAGCAAAGCAACTACACTGGAGTGAAATAATCTAAATAAATAAAATTGGATTAGAATCAACACCACTCTAAGTATCATTGGTCACGATTCTAACAAAAGCTTTTAATTTTTCAAGATTCATAAAAGGACAACCAAGATCCTGCTTTATCAAGGGATGACTATAATTAAGTTCATTTAGAATTTGTATGTGGTTTCGGCTTTATTATAGACCGATAAAACACCAAGTCTTTTCGTAAGGTTCTTTGACGCCGACGGGAAAAATTCAGGGAACGGGCATGTGCGTCCACCTGTATTCCGCCGAGAACTTACTGCGATCACCAACCCACCTGCCAAGCGTGTTACGATAAAGTATCACTTCGCGGAGTTTTGTAACATTTTCACAAACTTTTAATACCCATCCCTTTCAGACTGAAATAAGAAATAAAAGTAAAATATAGTTTAGAATCATGGTCATTATTAATGTCTGATCGTGTTACATATAAACTTCAGTATTTACATAGATGGTAATAACTTTATTTACCCACTTCGCGCTAAGATACTGATATAGTCTAATATATTATGATATGGGACATCATCTCTTAAACAGCGACGGAAAATACTGATTTCATTGAAACTAAATTAAGTATACATCAATATTTCCCGATTCTTAAGACGGATGTGGAACCTTTGAGATTAATCGAAATTAAACACAAAAAAGTAACCGCAGAAAAAACAAAACACCAACGTTCTCAAAATATTTTTTCAACATTTCTCATTTAACTTTCCAAGTATATTCAACTTCTAAATAAGAAAATAAGATAGTGGTACTTACATATCGTTAATAAAAATGACATTGATTTCAAGATAACAAAAATTTCCATTAATTATTTAATCTCACTTTATATAAAAAAGAAATCACCCTGTGAATTCACATGAAACTCGATATGCTACAGGTAATGGCGCGCTCAGAAGTTAATTGCCAATGACTCATTTCACGGGTCATGCTCATCATCATCATGCTGATTACTGAGGACATAAAGTTCTATGATGGTCCCGCGTCCCAGTGGCGCCATCAATCGTTTTCCTAAAAATTTATCTGCAATTATAAGTACATACAATATTTCTAAAAACCTGGAACGTCACGTCACACTGTATTCAGTTAAAATTTTGATGTCATACTTCCCAGAATCGAAATTTCAATTTATTAATTCTGGTTACGTTTTTAAATACCAATGAATACAAGTTGATGACCGCTTCGTTTTTTGAAATATTGCTAAGATTTGTTTTCAACGTATCTAATTATTCTAAAATAGTTATCAATCAAAAAACGATTGAGGGCGACAATAGGTCCGGTTGATCCTTAAAATCAATGTCCATGTTCTTGATAAGCAAACAGTGCTAAGTACGTTGTTTGATATGATTCAACACATAGTTCAACCAAGTGGTGTGAAATAATTTCTAGCAAGCACTTTTGCGTTTGACTCTGTAATATTTTGCTTGTCAAGCAAATCATACAGCTTCTCCAATCTGAATACAGTAGCCGGATAATATACTGAAAAATGACCTTCTCCAAAGACACTTTTCGGGTATCATTGGACGATGGGCAAGGAGAAACGGTCGCTCTCCCGTCACTTGCGCTGCGCCCCGACGCGCGAACTCATCCTCACTTGCTCGGGTTTATATTCAGATTATTTGCCGGGAATGTATTACTCCTTGAATCTAATTTCACTTTGCCTGGAATGGTTGACCATGAGTTTACATCAACAAGAAACATGAATAATACTTGTCTAGCACGTGAAAGCTAGGCGAGCAATTTTTGGAAAGCAACTTTTAAAATCAGAAGAGGAGAGGTGTGCAAAAAAAAATGTATGATATGAAATCTTACTACGACAAAAGTTTATAATAATTACGATTGTAGACTGATAAGCTATTATAATTAAAATAACTATCACAAATTCTAGTTGTGAGTTTTCTGTTTCACTCTGATTTTATATAACGCAATATGGTTGGAAAGTCGATGTTTGCGGGGTTTTTTTAGAGCCAAAGGAAAACGCACTAAGCATTAACCTAAGTCTGTACGCACCTTAAACTATTTTAACTATGTACAAAAAGGGAAAATTAATATTTGCTCCTACTGTTTTAGGGGGACACAAATATTTAAATATAAAAAATTAAAATATTTGTACAAAATAATATTGTGTAAAAATATTGTAGGCTATACAATATTTATTATTAGGAACCTAAAAATTACAAACTTTATACACTGGAGTTACCTTATGGGGTGGATAGGTTTTCAAGTATACATTATCCTATTGTCATATTTATTTTTCACAGCGCGTGCATACTTAACATATTCGTGATAGATTACACGGTGATTTGCCGATTTTCAAATTTTTATAAAAAAGAATTAAAAGTTTTGCCCAAAAAAGAATTTAATTTTATCATCAAAATTGTTGGTACCTACTTAAAAATAAGAGATCAAATTGTTTATTCGAAAACTGGCAAACCACTTTAGTTACAGACTGTCCGAAAAGTAACATACAGGTATCAAGTTTTACCATTCCAAATGTTTTATTCACTATTTTTCAAGATTTAGAATTTAAATAAAACTATCCGCGTATAATTCGATCCAATAAGACACCCTTAAAATGTTATTACCTGATTGTATGCATCCATTTCTGATACAGTTACTTTACAAATTCAACATTTTCACACTGAAAGTTGCAGTTTGGGTGGGCGTCGAGGGATTTACCTAAAACACGAACCGAAATCACAATCCATTCATACATATACAAAAATACCAGATTTAAAATGAGGTTCGATCGTACTAAACTATTTGTCGAGAAGCCACTTATGTCCCACAGCTTTCTAACCGCTCCCCATTTCCCCTCACTATCTTTGGAAATGATCTTATGTTTTTTTTGTGTCCAGTCATGATTAGAAAAAAAAGTTACTGAAAAGAGACATTCCGCGAATATACGAAGGCCAGGCATGGACTTTACAGTTTTTTTTTATAAACGTCATTGTATAATTTTTAAATATTTTGGTCTAGTGTTTTTGTAAAAAAAATCATCAAATATGCCAAAATAGGCAACACTTAGCAAAATAATAAATATGGCGTCGATTAGATGACTTTTGGCGTTTTTTACTTGGTTTCAAAAACAGAATAATTTTTTACAAACAAAATACTATAAAATGCACTATTTGTATTTAAAAAATCTTGATATATTTCCTAGACTTTTTGAAAAACACGACAATCTCACTATAAATTCGAAAGCAAATTCCTGAATGTGTTACTTGCCTTTTCACAGCTTAGCCGACGTAGATGAAATTTGCACGCACGTAGCATTTATCCGAAAAAAGGCAGTGTCGATTTTAAGACTAAACCGTTCCAATTAGGCGATGGCCATAAAAGTGAAACAGCTTATGATTTATATTGTATTAATTTTAGTTTTTTGACTTATGATAATTGAGTTTATGCATAATGTGTAAACAATGTCTATATGCTTGCTATATTTTGGCATGTCTCTCGTAGTATGAATATAAAAGTAAAATGTTAAAATTAAACGTAATTCAAGCCAAATTTCAATAAAATTTCAGTCCGTCGTTATTAGTACTAGTTTCTCCCTTTATTTATAAATGCAAAGTGATTTCAGGACCATGTCTATAAATCAATGTTTGCCTAGTGAAGTTAAAACATCAAAGTTATTTTATAACTAAAAAGAAAATGATGTTCAGTTATACATTTATAAATAGGGGTCTTGGTTATAATATGTGACTGATGGAAATTATGTGAAGCTAAACTTCATCAATCTTATTAACCTGTTCTGTCCCGCTTCTGAAACTGTCTTTCAACAGCGTAAAAGTTTATGATGATAAGAAAGTGTATTTAGCATGTTATTATCATTTAGTCTGTCTAGTCTAGTTTGTTTTTGAACTTTGGTTTTGGTATTTTACTGTTGATAGATTTTTTATAAATTACGATGCATCTCTTGTTCTGTGTTTCGGAATGAACAACGATAATTTTGTTTATCGTTAACTTTTCAAAAATATAATTGGGGAATCATAAAGGCGGTTACAGAAAAAAACAGGTTTGTTTGTGAAAGAACTGACGATTATAATTTATTTAACAACTTTAAAATAAAATTATTTTATTTCTCTTTTTTCGAGCAATCTATTTCATTCAGGGATCACCCGTCTCCCAGGTCCAAAAGAAGTTCTAAAAAAAGGGATGAACACTCGAGTACACAATTATGTATCCACTTTTGTACCCTGTCACATTCGCCATTCTTGTTCCTATACATTGGATTGAGGGAAACGGTTCAAAAGTGGATACATATTTTTGTAGTCGAGTGTACCTCCCCCTAAATCATATCCCAGGCGCCTTAGGTGTTACTACTGTTGGGGAAACTTTTTGACTAGTTATAAAAACTACAACATTAAAAACCCTTAGCAAACTTATCACGATGTTTTAAATTCACTTCGACATTCCTTGCACTTAACTATTCATAAACGAAGCATTTCAAAAACGCTTCAAACACCTACACACGTAGGAAATATACACGTAATTTAGCTTTTCATTTAAGAAAAACTAAACTTAAAAAAAACTATTTCACTATATTTTTAATCTATATTTGAATAGAAGCGCTGAACGGCTTAACGAGTGAAAATAATAATAATAAATTAGTTCAGGAGGCCTCTGGCATCCGTCATTTGTACAAAAGCTGGTTTCTAATCTGTAAATAAATAAACAAACGTGTTAGCTTTCTGCTTGATTTTTAGCTTAATGGGTTTCCACTCAGAATGCTTCCATACTAAATTTCGTTTGCCATAATCTTTTAAAATAGAATAGCTGGCTTTGATAAGTAATTACTTAAAAGTAGGATGTGGCTTTATAGTATCGCGAAATGAATATCATTAACTTATAACTTTATAGTAAGATACAATAGCCGTTACACAGCTAATAGTCACTAGATAGCGCTTTGAATAATAATCGCTAAATAGTGTGTAAAAATTCTTTAGGAAGTTGGCTGTTAATGATACTCATTTCGCGACATTATAAACCGATGTACTATTTTTTAGATAATTACTGCACAAAGTCATCTATTCTATTTTAAAACATTATGGCATCAGAAATTTAGTATGAAACTGTTATCGAGCGAATAACCTTAAGCTTGCCTCAATAGTCAATATATAATAATAAAGCTCATACCTTTTGCGGTATTATTTATCAGGCAATTCTGTTTTCCTAAGACCCATCTAACTTAAAAATACTGATTGGTAAAGCATGATATTCAACAATATTAATTTGGAATTTGTTATAAATCGTATTTTTCAACGTTAATGAATGTAGCAATTATTGTTCTCCAAAGAATGAGCGGAATGAATAGATAAAGCCAACCTATCCAAGTGTATCAAAGTCGGTCTAGTAGTTTCGAAGTTTGTCCCGAACATATTGTACTTTCAGTTGTTTTCAAATAATTATGCCAAAAAATACTTGTAAATAACTCACAGTGTATTGGCTACCAGAGCCGGTGCAGGTGTAGGTTGCGAGAAAGCACCGACCGCACGTCGTGCGTGAATCGCAGCGCGTCCAGAACCGGCAGTAGGTTCAACAGCGCCACGTCCATAGGGTCCGAGAACCACGACTTTATTGGTATTGCGTTATCTGAAAACAGTTTGGAAGAATTGATCGTTATTAATTCACAACGTACTCGTAATTGTAATGATGATTTAAAAAATCGGCCACGTGCGAGTCAGACTCGCGCACCGAGGGTTCCGTACAGACTGTGTATCATTAACATACTGAAAATCACATTTTATAAGAATTAGTTGTGACTGGCGAAAACCACGAGCAATCGTTGTTCGTTTACACAATGAAATACAGATAGCGACAGGCGCTTGAACAGTTTGTAATCATAACATTTTAATGAGATATCATTTTAAAATTTTACTTTTCAGATGTATTCCTACTAGTTATATGAATAATATTTTTTTAATTAAAAAAATATATATTAGCATTCTTCACTCTTTCTCTTTTTAAATTATGAGTGTGCGAAGTTTCATACTCCTCCGGTACAAAGCTTTTGCTTATATATACTGTACTTGTGCTGTAACACCTTGCTTCTTACCAAATTTCAAGATTCTAGGTAAATGGGAAGAAAATTAACATACAACTTCACAGTGAATCAAAATTTTCATTTTAAACACTTTTTTCGATTATTTTTTCAAAGCGCCATCTATGAACCATTAGCTGCGTAACGGCTATTGTAGCTCACTATAAAGTTGTTAATTAATGATATTTATTTCGCGCCACTATATTTTCATCTTCTATTTTTAGGTAATTACTTATCAAAGCCAGCTATTCTATTTAAAAAGATTATGGCAACAGAAATTTAGTATGGAAGCATTAGGAGAGGGATAACGTTAAGTTCGAAATCGCTAAATGAAACTTCTTAGTACAGTTGGGATCGAATCCAGACTTCGCTTGTTAAACCCAACTGAGCTAGCACCGCTGCTTCTTATTATACATTTAAAAGACAAACCTGGGAAGTCCCGGTAGGCGCCGGGCGAGTTGTCTAGTATGAACACGCGGTTCAAGTCATCGCATATCGATGACAGGTTTTTAGTATAGGACCCGTGTTCCGAAGTGCAGTGTTGTCTGTAAATTACACATATGTATTGTTTTATTAAATTGAACAGGCAACTCAAAGTGAGTGACTAATATACTAATCAGTAAAAGTAAAAAAAAAAAACTAAACACATAAAATACATTTAAACATATAAGCTGTATATGTTTTTGAAAGCTATTGATAAACCTCTATACTAGAATACCATATTCGATAAGTTTTGAGGAAAAAAGTATTCGAATAATCAACCATTTTAATTTTTATATATATATTTTTATATACCCAGTGAACAACACCTATCAAGCTAAAATCCATCAAGCTTTTTAGACTACCCTCATCAGCCGGGAGTCCACCGCTCGACATATCCTCCATGGTATGCGATTATGACCGGTCCCGACCTACTTGCATGCAGCGGAACCCTCAACCTTTACTAGGTCGTCAGTCAATGGATTAGGGGGACGGCCCAGTACACGTTTCCCGGTACGTGGTCGCCACTTGAGAACTTTTACTCCCCGTCCGTTCTTCAAGTGAAGTGGCCGTTTAGGCGTTAAAAAGTGCCAAAGAAATATACATAGATTCGAAAAATCTAACTCGTTACTAACTCTCTAACTCTCGTTCTGTCGAAGTCGGGTAACAAGTTAACTGATACGAAAGTCAGACGATTTCAAATGAGGTTATTAAAATGTTATGCGTTATGTTTGTTGTACATAAAAACTAAATTATTTATATTAAAAATTATTTAGTTATTCATTTACCTGTAGAAACGCCGCCGCAGTATCCCCCGATTGTTGTCAAGTTTGTCAGCTACAGCAGCGCCGTAAATTTCCATCGAAGCTGTGAACACTACTAGCTCGTACCACTGTGATACCTAAAAGTTACATAGATTGTTCATTATTTTATTTTATATTCAATTGGACTATCAACCAAGAGTTACAATAAATTATGCTTATTTTTAAATTAATTATTTTTATTCTATCGTGTCTCGAATTATGGACATCTTAGTTTGATCTTCAATCTGCCTGCCAAGTTTCGTGATTCACTTCATGGAAAAAAACATTTTTCATTGGCAGACTCTGGTTATCAGTGAGCTAAAACTTAGGCAACTGATAATGAATGAAATGGCATATGTTTTACATACAAGTTTAACTGTTTTGTGTATCAATGGAGTGTTTTTTATCCGACTGCGCCAGAGGATGTATGTATATGTCTATTTGTTTGGCACGGCCCATAGCCCAAACAGCTCGATGGATTTTAGCTTGTGAGGTAAATCTCTTTGTTGAGAGGTGTCTTTAGATTCGTATTTATTGTGAGAGTGACACTGGGTATATCAAAACCATAAAAAATAAAACCGAAAAAACACCACAGCATTCCATGGTATCCGTTCTAACTATAATTCTATTTACATTAAGATTGGACCAATATTATGAAGATGAATGAATAATGTAAGCAGCTCCACACATGGCATGCACATGTTCAAATACACCTTCAGCTAAACAAATACCCACAGATTAAGTTTATAGCAATACAGAACTTATTTCTAAGAGATAAAGGTGTAATATACAGAGACTGTGCCTATAGTAACTTATAGTATGTTTAATGATTTATAGAGTCAACATATCCCATCTGTATTTCCCTTATTACTCTTGATCAAAAAGTAATGATTTCATCTAGAGTTTCTGTCGTTATAAAGCAAAATTAATCCTCTCACAGAAAGTCCGATGTGGTGACTTAATCCAGGCTGATACTAAGCAGAGGAATTATGCAGCTGTTGATATTCTAAGTAAAAGTTTGTTCCTGTGTGGCTTTTGATTCTCACTGTCTAACCAGACTCAAGAAAAAGAGATGGGCAACTTTTAACTCCTTCTTAATATGATTATCATTCTGCCAAGCAAGGTGAATATGGAAACTCTTTTGATGAAAAGCCAATTTCACACACTGATCTCTGATCTAATATCAAGCAGCTGAGGTCATCAGCACCTCAGGCTCAGGCAGAGTGATGAGGTTCAAATGGACAAAATCTTTGGAGCTAGTGTAGTCATTTTCTAAAAATATAGTGATAGTGCCTTATCGAAAGAGCAGATGAACAAAGAGTCCTTGCCATAACAAGAATCGTCAATGAACTGCTTTTTTGGTATAATTTTCTTTAGAAGTTAAATTACTCATTAGTTATGTAAGCTACATTGTAATAAATGATTTATGCTAAATGATGCAATTTATGATGAATGATGAAATGAAGAGGTACAGATTAAATTATTTAATCTCACTCTCAAATTATTCAGTATACCACTTTAATGACATTTTCATACTACAATTTTGTGATCAAAATTTTTGCCTGCTAAGTCTAGTGACATTATGGCATATCCCTTAATAGAAAGATACTGTGGTAATCTGCAAGGGAGTCTTACATCCAGCAGTGGACAAATGTAGATGTTACGATGATAAGAGTAATTGTGCAGCAAGTCTTTTTTATGTATTATAGGCCTGCCCTTGGCCTTCATCTCACCTGATATGGTACATGATAAGTGAGGATATTAGTTTATTACTTAGTAAATTATAAATGAAAAATAAATGAATAGGAAACAATAGACAACTTACCACACTCAAAAAGTAGTCGACATGTGGCCGTTTATGCACAAAGAATCTGACTGGATGTTTGTCTATGGTAACTTTCAGCACAAAGTCAGGAGGGGTGCCTGGCTTTACTGTAGGCCTCAACATCGCATCATGGTGCGAATGTATTAGTGTCTCATCCAGGTCAAGGACAAGCATTTTTCTTTTGACTAGACCTGAAAAATTAAAAGGTTATCAGTTTTTTAACACAATCAGCAAAATATGTCTGTGACACTACCTTTACAAACAGAATCAAGGCTTCTAAACATGTATAAGAGAAAAAACCTCCTGTTTGCAAGGATTTTAGCTTATAATTTATCACCTGAAAACTAATTGGAGGGAATAAAGTCCCGCTACATCCCTAAAACTTCATATGAATGAATTTCTTTAATATATATGAAGACAGAGTAAGAGATAACTTATATATTCGTAAGTATGCAGCTCTGTTACCTTTTCTTTATGTAAAATAGTTGGTGAAATGTCCAGAATGATGTTTCAATACTTCTCTTGTTCTCAAAGTTATCTTTTGTTTTATCAAGGAATTATAAAATAGCAAGAAGTAGTTTTGAACATTTATTATTTTGATATCACCTTAACTGGAGTAATGAAAAAATATTGTGTTTTTAGATTAGAATTGGACTAGTTTATCACACAACTGTCAATTAACATCAGGGTGCAAGGAAGAGATGATGAAAAGAAAGCCACAATCAAGGTCTTTAATCTACAATTATAAATTAAAGGGAAAGTTAAGTTAGTTATCAATAGGTTCATAAACTAAGAAGATTCATGATAAAGCTTTAATTACTATTCATTACTTGTATTGTGCAGAATCACAAATTATAGTTGTCTAATCTGTATGCAGTTATATAAAACATGTGTATTTAATAATATTTTTTTTTATGTTGAATGAAATTATTGCTATCCATACTATTATAAATGTAAAAGGGAGTTTGTTTGTCGATTGTCTTTCCTTAGTGAAATGGAGAGCCAGAATAAGTAGATTTTTTGTATTCGAAATAATTTAAAGGATGGAATAGATGTAGACCGTACAATAATTCTAAAGTCCATGTGGATAAATTCTCATAATAAAGAAATTTAATAATTTCATTTAAGTCCATCAAGATAGTTTCCCTATATTGTTATTTTATCTTTCCAGCTTGTGTGATTTATTTGCATTAGACATATACACATTTACAATCAAACAGTTAAATTTTAATTACATTTAAGGTATTTGGGGTATTCTTGATATTTAAAAAACACCAGTTTACCTTTGCACCTTTAATTTTAATCTTTATGGTTACCATTTTCAAGTTTAAAAACTTGTTTCATTGATGCCAACAAAACTCATATAGTTTCAGCTTAAAATTACAAACAGTTCAAGAACTGTGCCATTCATTTTCGTCTTTAAAGTAGTAAAGAGTATTTTATTTATTCTTGTAGCACTATAAATGGTTTCATAATTTATCGAAAAAGTTAGAGAGTAAAACATAAAATAGTAGAGTATGTTCAAGTGTTAATGGAATATTCTACAAGTAGTCAGGGATCAATAATTGGAAATTCTATTGGTGTGTAACATAAACGGGATATCATATTACTAGTAATAGCTTGTTTACTGATCTCCAAAGGAACAGGACATGAGAAAGCTTTTATCAATATCTCCTATGGGTACACAGATAAACATGCGGACATAGTTTTTGATAAGAGCAGCCACTGTGGTTACTCCGACGGTGAATCGCAGACAATACTGATAATAAAATAATGTGTACTCACTTAGCCTGTGTCGAGATACGGGCGAAAGGGGATATATTTCATACTTGACAGATTGATACTGAGCCAACTGAAAAATCAAACACCAAATGAATCACATATATAACACCACATAAACAAACAACATCCTACGCATATTAATCTATATTTACCGCTCGATATTGCTTCTTAAACATATAACAAATACAACTCCATACTTTAGATGCGAGGAGCATGAACGCGCGAAGGCCCATTTGCAATTGTTTCAGCATTTGAATTGATTAAAAAACGGTCACTATTATATAAATACGCTTAGTCTTAAACAACAAGGGTTGAAACGAGATCATTGACGGCGTAATTCAAAACAAATTCAATAAAACCTAGTGCCGAAAACATCTAACCCGCCATGACATAATCGACCCAAATCTGAATCATAGACAAATAAATGTATTTTTTTGCTTTCATTTTTTGTCTATGAAATATAGAGCGGTCCTTGATGTTACATTTAGACTTACTTTTTAACAGCCTTCAAAAAAGGAGGTTATCAATTCGACCTTATATGTAATATTTCCAGAACTGCCCAGTTTTCGTATATGTTAGCTTCTAAACAAGTGCGGCAAATTTCAAAAGTGTATGTATGTATTTGTATGTTTGTCCTCGCATATCTCTGGGACTACAAGTTCGATTTAAATAATTCTTTTTTTTGTATACTAGGTATTGTTCAATTTAGGGAAGACTACAAGTTTTATCAAAATCGGTTCAGTCTCTTTTTGAGATAGGGAATGTTAAGTGTGTATCAGACGGCTGACTTACTTACAAGCATTGCCCTAATAAAAATAGCCTTTTAGGGCAGTTGAAGTAGGTTTGTAGTTCTTTTGAACGCGTTTACTTGGCTCATTTCCAGAGCCAACCATAAATAAAATACTTTTCTTTTCTATCGTATCTTGCTCTGCCTGTCTATATATAATGATCTGTGCCTGTCTGTCTATGATGTCTGCTATTGACTGTGGCTCTGTGGCTATTGACGTTTCATAGGGGGCGGGTTTCGTCTTTATTTTATCGAATTTATTGTAAAGATGCGACTTTTTAACGTTGTACGCTGATTTCAATTTCGTCGTAATACTAATTGGCATCAATGTTTCTCTTGTAAAAGTATCAAGTAAGTACATTTTGTATAAATTAAATCATATCAATGTAGCATCAAATTTGACTATTGGCAATTTCCTGTTGGATTGATTCACATGAAATGTTTCTTGTTTTCAAAACTCCTCTGAAAACCTTCTAGCCCACAAAAGAGTGATGTTCTGTGTTAACATTTGTTAATAGTCCATAAAATTACCCATTCGAAATGTATCATACTACCTTCAATTTTACCTAATTTTATTGTCATCAGCGGGCCTAAGTTACAATGATCGGGGGCCTGTTCGTATACAACCACAAAGGGGAGGTGCTGATATCGCGGGTGTACCGCGATGATATCGGACGGAATGCCGTGGACGCGTTCAGGGTGAATGTAATACACGCCAGACAGCAGGTCCGCTCTCCCGTCACCAACATCGCGAGAACGTCGTTCTTTCATATCAAGGTATCACATTTGATATATTTTAATCCAAACATATGGGGTAGTCATCATATAGAAATATGGGTTAGGGTATACAAAGGTACCATGCAAGGTACAAAAGTCCCGTCTTAGTGCACTCCAACTGAAATATATCGTATCTGAAAGTTATGTTCCCAATGAAAACCTTGGTTAATACTACAGTTAGACTCATAACTTGTCTTGCATAGACTAGGGTTAATATTGGGACTTCATTGATGTGATATGAATTACTAACAAGTAAGACTGATGGCAACTAAGCACAACAAAAAAGTGATGGCTACAAAATAATATTAAATGATGAATGTAGAATAGTGTTTCCTTACAATGAAAGAGTGTGAAGCATAAGTCATCCATGTAGTGTTAGAAAAGGGGGTGGTTACTCACAGTAAATTTGGTCATTGCGTAAATATCAAACTTTTAGTCATTGTAATATTAAATGTATGTATTGATGTAATATGTTGCAACATAATAAATAAATAAAACCTATAGATCATCAGACTTGAATATCAATGATCATGGATCAACATTTTCTTTCTATTTCTAGCGAGCCAATATTTGGTTGGCAGCTGTTACGAAGCAGAATGTGAATGCTGCAATGGTATTTGAGTTCCTGCTCAAGATCATTGATGTCATGCAGTCATACTTTGGAAAGATCTCTGAAGAGAACATCAAGAATAACTTCGTACTCATCTATGAACTTCTTGACGGTATGTTCAGATAATCCTCCATAATTTTCATACTGAAGATCTATTTGTAACAAGTATTATTGGTTAAAATTTTTGATATCATATAAAACGCAAAACCTGCCTCCATGGCCTGGTGCTTACCCGTTTGGATTCACAATCTTCAAGTTCCAGTGGTAGGGGAATTTCAAGCACTGGCACATTGTTAGATTGAGGATTAAGGCTTTCCATTAAACAGCCTTATAGTAGCCATCAGGAGATGAAAGAAGGCCAAGTGAAAACCCATTTTACTTAAAAATTAAACATTACAGTTATAATAACATATTTGTTAATATAATGCAATGATTTCATCATTCAAAAACTTTGTATGGTATTTATTTTCTTTGTTTTGCACTTCTGTTCTAATAAAATATGTCATTATCAGACTCACTGTTATTTAAAAAATAAAGTCTGTGGAATTACAATAGATATAATATCATAAAATTTTATAATATATAAAAAACAGTAATAAGAATAATAATTTTTTCTCAAGTCTACCAAAATGTAATTAAAATGTTTTACATTTTTTTATATTTCTAATCTAATTTTATGCCAACTGTTGCTTCCCAAAATTTCCTTTTTTTGCTTGTTTCAATTTCAATCGAACTAATCAATTTGAACAGTCAAATGTTTAAATTGAGTAGTTCTATATTACTCTGCTGTTCTATGCATGTTTGAAAGTAATGTCTAGAACTTTTTACAGTTATTAAAAAAATGTTATGATGATTATTATTATCAGTTTGTACTGTCCTACTGATGGGCAAAGGCCTCCCTAATATCCCTCCAGTTCTCTTTCTCAAGAGCCTGACAGTAATTCTAGAACAAGCCCAGTTCATCCCGACATCTCTTTCAAATACAATACTCTGCATTGTACCAAATGGTATACAACATTAATTTGTGGTCTGCCGCGACACCAAATGAGAAAACAAAGACAAACATGGGATAGGCCCTTTTTTAGTTCTGGAAACCGTAATTGGATTATGATAAAGAGAGAACTCGAGCAAGAAAGCGTCACGGCCGTACCATCCTTTTCTCGAAGCAATTCAGACCATTTTCGACCCCCTGTACCTTCGTTGTGGATAAAACTAGAAGACTGAAATTTTCAGTAACCATGCAGGCTTGTAAAGACACGGTATATTACAAATTTCATTCAATTTGAACCAGTATTTTAAGAATTATAACGGGTCAAAGTTTACAGTTTTGTCACTCACTGACTGACTGACTGACTGACTGACCGATCATCAAAAGTCTAAGGCACTTCTAGCAGACCTAGAAGCTTCAAATTTGGAATATAAGTAGTGTTTGGTGTATGAATCAAGGAAAAACTAAAAAATCTAGAAAATACCGCAGAAAATTAAAATTAAAATTAATTCAGTAAAAAAGACGCTAGATGTCGCTATTGACGGAACATTTTGTGCATCGCTCTTTGAATTTTAATTAAATTAAAATATAAAAACATCGTTTTGTGTGCTGATTTGTGTGTGATGTGCTGGGACTTGTACTAAACTATGTTATTCAAGCACTATTTATGAATATTTGAATCAGATTTTACGAAAATACGGAAGTTTACCCTCCACCGAATTTTAATTCATGAATGGGGCTTTTGTTGAGTAATTTATGGAAATTGTGAAGAAATCACTGAAGAGGAATTCAAAAATTAGCATACTACATGAAATGTGAGTTAATTCAGTACAATTATTTAATTGAATCATCGACGACAGCGCCATCTAACTGAAACTGCAAAACAATCAACGATCGTTGCGCGCCATCTATTAGTTCTGCTCGGAGCTACTGTGATTCTTAGGGCACTCAAATCAACGTACGATTTAGTTCCACCTACTATCATCAACAGAGGGAGCTGTACATATGATTCGCAATGAATGCGACTTGCGACTCGCGTTTTTGACCATTCTTGTTCTTGTTGGAAGTGTTAAAGCGCAGGAATCGTCAATTTGTGAATACAACAGACTAAGAAGCATTTACCGTCCAGATTTGTCAAAAATTGAAACATCAAAGCCTCCCAGAAAAACGCATAGAGACAGGGAGTGGGCTCTTAGAAAAACTGTAGCTGAAGCTCAAGAAGTAGTACCGGAAAAGAGAAAACGGAAGGCTACCTACAAAAATAAGAAAAGTTCATAAGTCAGAGAGAGGGCTTTAAGAAAATTCGTTGCTGGTAGATATACATATATACAATAAGTAGAAGGTACCGAAAAGGAAAAAATTAGAACTGTCTACAAAATACAAAAAGAAATGAGATCCTATCAAAAACAATACTTGTCAAAAAAACAAGTCTCGCAACTCAGTTGTTCTGCGGTAAAAAGTTGTGAGATCCATGTAATACGAGGGGCATACCGAAAAGATCGGTAATCGAGTACTTTCGATTTAATTAGATTAAAAACTCTTTTTGATGAATAAACACTGGTTAGTTGAAAATCGAATACAATTGACAGAATTAAAAAAAAAAATTTTTTTTAAAGAACAATATCAGTTTGAAATTGATAGGTCGATAAAAAAATGGAGCTTACAAGAGAAAGTTTCCGTGCCATAATTTTTTACAACTTTCGACGAGGATTATCTCAGGGACAATGTCTCGCTGAGCTTATATCTATATTCAAGAGTGAAGCGCCTAGCCAGACGACAATATATCGCTGGTATTCTGAATTCCGGCGTGGACGTGCTTCTCTTGGCACCGTACCTTCCACAGGCCGGCCAAAAACAGCGGTTACACCAGAAAATGTCGCTGTTGTGCGCCGAATGATACAGGATGACCGACATATTACATATGAGCAGATTCGGGCTACTTTAGGGATAGGTATGACTGCGATACAAACTGTTTTACATGGTGAACTGGGAGTGAGAAAGCTAGTTTCCCGCTGGGTGCCCCATAATTTGTCCGAAGAGCAAAAGGCGGCTCGTGTCAATTGGTGCCGGTCTACTCTGCAACGCTTCAACGGAGGAAAGTCAAAAGCAGTTTATAACATTGTCTCTGGTGATGAATCATGGATCTATTCATATGAGCCAGAAAGAAAGCATCAGTCGGCTGTCTGGGTCTTCGCAGGTGAGATCAAGCCAACAAAAGTTGTCCGCTCTCGCAGCGTATCGAAGAAAATGGTCGCTTCGTTTGTCGCGAAAACAGGACATGTAATCACAGTTCCCTTAGAGGAACGGAGAACGGTTACCGCTGATTGGTATACAACGGTTTGTTTGCCACAGATGATATCCGAACTCCGTAGAGGTAACCCGAAACGACGCATAATCCTCCATCACGATAATGCGAGCTCTCACACCGCTCAGAAAACAAGCGAGTTTTTGAAGCAGGAAAACGTTGAATTAATGGATCATCCTCCATACAGCCCTGATCTGAGTCCCAATGATTACTTTACATTCCCTAGAATCAAAGATTTATTGCGTGGTCAGCGGTTTCAAGGTCCAGAAGAAGCAGTGGAAGCATACAAATCGACGATTTTGACCATGTCAACTTCGGACTGGAATTGCTGCTATAATAATTGGTTCGAACGAATGCAAAAGTGCATTAACTGCAACGGAGAATACTTCGAAAAGCAATAAAAATAAATTTAGTTATTTCCTGTATGTATTGTTTTATATTCCCGATCATTTCGGTATGCCCCTCGTACCAAGTCGGTTATTAATTTATTCAGTCTCTACTTAAGCGACTTTCTGTCTTAATACGTTCAGTCTCTAAGACCACGATCGTGGTCTATAACAATTGAAAATCAATTGTGTCTGGAATCTCCGTACTCGAAGCATTAAGTTGTTACTTAATAATTAACAGCATCTTATAGTGACGCATATCAATATTAAAATTCTTTAATGTTTTATATAAATATGTTGAGACTTGGCCATCGCCTGAAAACACGTGTTAATTCAATCGCCTGAAAACACTTGTAAATTCAATTATTTAGTGCGATGGCCAAGTCTCAATATATTTATATAAAACATTAAAGAATTTTAATATTGATATGCGTCACTATAAGATGCTGTTAATTATTACGTAACAACTTAATGCTTCGAGTACGGAGATTCCAGACACAATTGATTTTCAATTGTTATAGACCACGATCGTGGTCTTAGAGACTGAACGTATTAAGACAGAAAGTCGCTTAAGTAGAGACTGAATAAATTAATAACCGACTTGGTATTACATGGATCTCACAACTTTTTACCGCAGAACAACTGAGTTGCGAGACTTGTTTTTTTGACAAGTATTGTTTTTGATAGGATCTCATTTCTTTTTGTATTTTGTAGACAGTTCTAATTTTTTCCTTTTCGGTACCTTCTACTTATTGTATATATGTATATCTACCAGCAACGAATTTTCTTAAAGCCCTCTCTCTGACTTATGAACTTTTCTTATTTTTGTAGGTAGCCTTCCGTTTTCTCTTTTCCGGTACTACTTCTTGAGCTTCAGCTACAGTTTTTCTAAGAGCCCACTCCCTGTCTCTATGCGTTTTTCTGGGAGGCTTTGATGTTTCAATTTTTGACAAATCTGGACGGTAAATGCTTCTTAGTCTGTTGTATTCACAAATTGACGATTCCTGCGCTTTAACACTTCCAACAAGAACAAGAATGGTCAAAAACGCGAGTCGCAAGTCGCATTCATTGCGAATCATATGTACAGCTCCCTCTGTTGATGATAGTAGGTGGAACTAAATCGTACGTTGATTTGAGTGCCCTAAGAATCACAGTAGCTCCGAGCAGAACTAATAGATGGCGCGCAACGATCGTTGATTGTTTTGCAGTTTCAGTTAGATGGCGCTGTCGTCGATGATTCAATTAAATAATTGTACTGAATTAACTCACATTTCATGTAGTATGCTAATTTTTGAATTCCTCTTCAGTGATTTCTTCACAATTTCCATAAATTACTCAACAAAAGCCCCATTCATGAATTAAAATTCGGTGGAGGGTAAACTTCCGTATTTTCGTAAAATCTGATTCAAATATTCATAAATAGTGCTTGAATAACATAGTTTAGTACAAGTCCCAGCACATCACACACAAATCAGCACACAAAACGATGTTTTTATATTTTAATTTAATTAAAATTCAAAGAGCGATGCACAAAATGTTCCGTCAATAGCGACATCTAGCGTCTTTTTTACTGAATTAATTTTAATTTTAATTTTCTGCGGTATTTTCTAGATTTTTTAGTTTTTCCTTGATTCATACACCAAACACTACTTATATTCCAAATTTGAAGCTTCTAGGTCTGCTAGAAGTGCCTTAGACTTTTGATGATCGGTCAGTCAGTCAGTCAGTCAGTCAGTGAGTGACAAAACTGTAAACTTTGACCCGTTATAATTCTTAAAATACTGGTTCAAATTGAATGAAATTTGTAATATACCGTGTCTTTACAAGCCTGCATGGTTACTGAAAATTTCAGTCTTCTAGTTTTATCCACAACGAAGTTACAGGGGGTCGAAAATGGTCTGAATTGCTTCGAGAAAAGGATGGTACGGCCGTGACGCTTTCTTGCTCGACTTGTGGGGGCACTGCCGTGCCCCCAGATTATGATAAAGAGAGAACTACGGTTGAGAAACATAACTAGTTTAAGGTTTCCAAATATTGTTACGTTGCCAATTTTAGTCAAATGCGTTGGTATAAGAATAAAACAATTGGGCAAGCTCTCAGATTTAACGGTTGATGTGATGTACACTTGGTGTAGCCATAGCTAAGCTGACTATTTTAACTTGATAAAAATGATTAAAATCCAACCAACTTATACCTTAATATATTACAGAGATCCTTGACTTCGGTTACCCACAGAACTCCGACACTGGAGTGCTGAAGACCTTCATCACGCAGCAGGGCATCAAGTCTGCTTCTAAGGAGGAGCAGGCACAAATCACATCACAGGTTAATATTTGATTTCAAGGGCCATGAACCCAAGTCTAAATGTTCCATAAATTTTTGGAGATATCAAGAAAAATAAGGACTTAAAGTTACTGATAAAGGCTGTAGGAGAATTAAATATGGATGATCATTGTCATGCAACAAATAATTAAATTTATTTCTAATTAATATTATGTTTTATAAAATTAAATGTTTAAGTTGCTTGGATTCAGTTAGTCTCTCCTACTTAAATGTATGTCCAGTGTCTGATTGACTTGATCACAATATCACTTGATGTTAAGTGACTATCAGATGCCAAAAACACTTATAGATACATAATAGTGAATTGTTTATATATCAGGTGACCGGACAGATAGGCTGGCGACGAGAAGGCATCAAATACAGACGCAATGAGCTGTTCCTGGATGTTTTGGAATACGTCAACTTGCTGATGTCTCCTCAAGGTAACTTCTATGCTATCCCTCTTAGCATTTATAGTTTTCAAATTATTAAAAATAGTCATCATTAAATGTTTATTTATATTAACGAATATTGTATTTATTGACCTGATGTCATGGTAAGGTCGTAATATGGAATTCTGGTCATCCAGAAACCTCAAATCAGTGATGTTGTTCTGTAATTTCAGGTCAAGTGCTGTCAGCCCACGTGGCTGGAAAAGTCGTCATGAAGTCGTATCTTTCCGGCATGCCGGAATGCAAGTTTGGCATCAATGACAAGATCGTTATGGAAGCTAAAGGAAAAGGCAACGGTGAGCATACAGATTATATTTTTCATACATATTTATCTAAACTATGTCTCCCTAAATAGTTTAATTAACGTCAGTTAAATGATTTAAACTTATGTTTTGTGAAGTTGCAATTGGGGCTTATTTCTGTTAGTTAATGGGAAAACAGTTCAACAATCGGAATTAATACTCAAAAACGAATCTAGTAAACGAATGAGATAAAAATGAACATACATAAAAAATCCTTTAGATTACAAAATTCATGTGGAGTTAAAGAAAAAATATATACCCCAGCGTTTTTGGTCTGATCAATGTCAAACTGTTTTACTATTCAACAATTTGTTAAAAGAAAGAAAAACGTTATTTTATCACAGTTATATACATGGATGGATTTTTTACATGAAAAACCTTGTTGGAATAACGGTTTCTGTCTCGCCTGTGGGAACGATACACTTATGTAATTTAAGGTGGCAACTGTATCAGGAGTTTATTCTGCTTAGACTATATTTTGTTTATAATATCTTGCTGCCTATGATGATCCTCGGGGAAGACTTAGGTAGGTTGATTTTATTATAGTCTGAAAACTTTATTACATGAATATTGAAATTTCCACAAGCATGATTCTGTTCTGAAAGGTGTCAACAGTAACGAACCAAAGTATTCCTTGTTGACTTTAATCACATATATTTTGCATGTTAATTATTTTTCAATTATTTTTTAATTATTTCATTCATAGGTTGTATCTTCAGATCACCAAATGAATCATAACTTCATGTAATATGAATATAAATACTAGTTTTTTGTATCTACATTTAGCTCTTCACACTCCATAATTTGTTTTCAGTTGTGTATAATCATTACTTTACATGCTGCCTACAAATGGTTTCGGGATCCACATTCGTTCTCGTCCTTTCACCATAAGTTATTTGCCAGATTAGCCTAGCTAGAGGCTATAATTATAAGTAGATAAAGTAAGCGAGGGCATCACGTCTCGAGGGTTGAAAATCTGAGTGTAAATAAATATGCTTCTGAATATTTTCATAATGATTTCTATTTTTAGGTACATTCTAATCAAAACATAATTCTTCTTGAAAGAATTTGTGATGACTTCTTGTAGGTTATTATTGAAAATGAAATGAAAAAAAGTTATTGTATCTGGGTCTGGGTCTTGTATATGAGTCTGGTGTCTGAGATAAGATTTCCCTATCTAAAGCATTTCGGTATAAATTCCTTCTTTTAAAACGTTGATAACTACTTTTAACTACAATTCGGTTAAATTATGTAATCCCTCGATTTTTGGGGATGGCTTGTTAAAATGCTCATTAAAATTAAAATTTTTGAAAATAATAATTGAATTCTTAGATTTTCACTGTAATATTTATCAAATTATCAAATTAAATAGAATATTTAGGACAGAGTAAAAGTTATGCTTTTTCTTACCCGGAAGGAAGCTAAGCTATAAGAATGACCTTGACTGCGCGGTAAACTATTTTTGGGTCTCTTAGCGGGGTACGGGGGAATGACATTTCGAACGCGTTGAGGCGCGTGATTGGCCAGAACAGTCCCCCTTGCACCCCCTCGTCATCCGGTATGCGCGAACTCATCCTCACTATGCCGATTTTAGTTCAAGTTGTTTGTCGGGAACTAATAGTAGTGGAAAAATATTTTTAGGACGATACTTAAATCAGATCATATACGCATGGTATACTTAAAGGTCATTGAATATGTAGTTTGATTTGGGTACCGTTTGACTCCCGGGTTACTGACTAAGATTGACCATGTGTGACCAGGAGGCATATCCGGGAACACTGACAGCGACCCGGCGCGCTCCGGCAAGCCGGTGGTAGTGATCGATGACTGCCAGTTCCACCAGTGCGTCAAACTCAGCAAGTTCGAGACTGAGCACTCCATCTCCTTCATACCACCCGACGGGGAATTCGAGCTCATGAGGTAATCACTATATATATTTAAATAACTAGGCGAACCTATCGCATTGGGGACAGGCGCGGTACACGTCAGCCACTTGGAACAAATGTTGTGATATCGGCACTCATCGAACGGGTGATGTTTGTATACGCGCGTGTGTGTGTAGTCCGCGCGGGCTATACCTACTGGCCATTTTCTGCGGCAATCTTTTGCGGGGGAAGTGAGGTATCGCAGATCGG
The DNA here is from genome assembly GCA_910589575.2 of Carcina quercana. Lineage (NCBI taxonomy): Eukaryota > Metazoa > Arthropoda > Insecta > Lepidoptera > Depressariidae > Carcina > Carcina quercana. Next base: position 9,818,122 of record OU342439.1, read on the forward strand.
CGGGAGGCGGTGAACTTTCGTTCTGTACGTAGTATTATATTAATTAGTGGTGCAGGGTGAAAAGGGACAATTGACCTATCAACATGCTGTAAAATTGGTGCTCTATTTAGCAGACCATAAAAAAGAGGAGGTCTCATGTTCGATGCTTTTGTTTGGTAACTAAAGTAGCATGCATGCCATGGTTATTTAAGTTAGGAAACATTCCATTTCCATTTAAAAAAAACTTGTATGTTAAGGATATTATCATTGGCTTTTTGGTGAAGGAAAACATCGTGAGGAAACCTGCACACTACTGAGAAGAAATTCAAAGGTGTGTGTGAAGTCTATCAATACGCAGTGGGCCCGCGTGTTGGACTATGTCCTATACATTCTCTATAGGAGAGTAGGCCTGAGCCCCTGCAGTGAATACATATATAGGCTGTTGATGAAGGATACTAAATTAATTTAAAATAATATACTATCAAATAACTGTATATGAAAATATGTACCAACTGTGTATGTATGTATGGTCAGATACCGCACCACGAAAGACATCTCGCTGCCGTTCCGTGTGATCCCGCTGGTGCGCGAGGTGGGACGCACCAAGATGGAAGTGAAGGTGGTGCTCAAGAGCAACTTCAAGCCCTCCCTCCTAGGACAGAAGATCGAAGTGAAGATCCCGACTCCGCTCAACACGAGCGGCGTACAGCTCATATGTTTGAAGGGCAAGGCCAAGTACAAGGCCTCGGAGAATGCTATTGTTTGGAAGTGAGTCTTTTTTCTTCTTCTTTTTTACCCGACTACGCCGTAGTCAAAAGGAAGATTATGCTTTTAGCAAACTTATGTTTGCTCTTCTAGTCCCCCTATCTCGTAAACTACTCGTCTAGTTTACACATGGAATATTTTATAAGCAGTCTTTACATAAAATCCAACAGGGCTTGGAACGGAAAAATTGCTGCCAAAAATAAATAAGATTAAAATGTTGAGTTTGGTATCCAATATAAGGCAGTGTTACAGCTCAAAAGGCCGTTTTTTGTCGTAGTCTAGTCTAAGTTTTTTATCTTTTTGTTAGCTAACTGTGTAATAAGGAAATTCCATCCCTAAGCATGAGGAGATAAAAAAGGGTGAATTGTTTTATTTGGATAATCACTAGAGCTAAGAGTACAGTCTTAAAATTTGAAACATCAACTCGTTAGAAACTGAATTAGCAACTATGGATGGAATTTCCATGTACTCGTATACGAGTATATCTATATTTCCAGAATCAAGCGCATGGCCGGTATGAAGGAGACCCAGCTCTCGGCTGAGATCGAGCTGTTGGAGACTGATACCAAAAAGAAGTGGACTCGCCCGCCCATCTCCATGGGATTCGAGGTGCCTTTCGCGCCCTCAGGATTCAAGGTAACTCATACGCTTAATTTATCGAAGTCAACCCTCGTTTTTGAAAATAGAAGACAATTTTTACCGGTATGTATCTTTAAACTGATGATGGTAGCTTAGTCATCAATAAGTTCCAAATTATTGTCGTGGCTTTACACTGCTTTTTATAGACGGGTTTGCACTTGGCCTTCATCTTACTTGATGGTAAGGCCGTTGAATGGTTATCGTGCTCGCCAGAAAGCCTCAACCTAACGAGGCGCCGGCTCTGATACCTTTCAATCCGAAACACAAAAGTGCTATTAACATTGCCGTTTGGTGGCAGACTTATATGGTGGTAGTTTTATTTATATGTATGATGGGTTTGCACTTGGCCTTCCATCCCAAACCATGTGCTTTAGTTAATACTTGAGTTTTTTTGTTATGATGCTGCGTGTTTATGAGACTCAAACTAAAGAGTTTCAACTATTTTAGAATAAATATTTATTTGAATTGTCAGGTCCGTTATTTGAAAGTGTTCGAGCCTAAACTGAACTACTCGGACCATGACGTCATCAAATGGGTGAGATACATCGGACGATCCGGACTATACGAGACCAGGTGCTAAGGCGACACTGACTTTGTGAGTTGACATGCATTGTTTAATATTTTCTACACTTATGAACCTAAACCTTGCTTGGCTATCGCAGAAAGATGTCAATTCGTAAGCGATACAGTCCGACGTTGCTACCAATGTCCTATTGTATTTACGGAACTGGATCACAGCAGTGCTGTTTTTTGGTTGGTTGGCGGCAGAGTTAGATGACATATACATAGAGAAATATACTAGCTTTTTCAGGGTTCCGTTCCTCAAGGTTCCCTTTATAGGATCACTTTGTTGTCCGTCTGTCTGTCTGTCAAGGCCCTAATTTTCAGAAACGCGTAGAGATATCAAGATGAAATTAATACCGAATACTCCAGTCTGCTGTCCTTTGGATCTGTGAAAAAATCAAACTTATAGGTTAACGCAATAAAAAGTTATAGCTGTATTTTAGACTATTTCCATACCAAATGTAAGTGAAGCAAAACCTATAGAGTACTTTTCGTTGACCTAGATTCCTGGCCTAAATTTGGCAAGAAACAAGGTCTTACAGCGCAGCGCAACCATAGAAATGAATTTTAAAAACCAGGATTTTTGAATTTACTAACTTACCTTTGTAGTTGAAAGCCATACATAGGGTATGTAATTCAGCTACAAAGTTAAGTTGGTTTTTCAATAAGAATTACATTTTCGGTAGAGCATTTTTGGGTGCCTATTATTTATGATTTTCAGTATATCATTAATTCATATTCTGTACGGAACCCTCGGTGCGCGAGTCCGACTCGCACTTGACCGTTTTTTTCTCGATTGGACTTGAAGCTGTTGGTTCTGTGACCTGGGCAAAATGGCGAGTGCGGAAGGCACTCTGACGGATAATTTATTACTTGCAACTGACCTAAGGGGTGCGGGCTCGGCTTAGGGCGTTGCTCTGAGAGAAGAGGATTGAAGCGGTAACAACTGTGTATCTCCTCTACCACCAACCCGACAGAGTGCTACAAATTATAGAAAAACTTTTAAAAAATTACGTTGGGTTTGCGCTTGGCCTTCATCTTACCTGATGGTAAGTGACAATAAGGCCGTTGGATCGTAAGGCGGTCATAGAAAATACCCTACCGCCAACCAAACCCAGTTCCGATTGGTGCGATTTTGAGAATATGCAATTAATATTCATTACTACAGTGTTTAGTATTATTATTACATTTTAATAAATATGAAATCGGTAATTATTCTATCGTATTATTCATTTTAATTTCAGGTATTTGCTGAGTGAAATGGGTGTATTCGTCAAGGCGTGTTACATAAATACAAATTTTGTATATAATTTGAACAGTATATCAGGCATCGAGAAGAGATTCTTCAATGTTTTATGTTTTACTTTAAAAATATTTCTATTTTTTTACAACACTGAGTTATAATTTTGTTACTTCTACGTTGATTAATTATTACATTTTAGAGTGTCCCTACATTTTTAGTGCGGCGTACATTGAGTATTCAAAGTGGCGCACATTTCTTTTCTTATGCATTGTTCGAAGATTAATTATTCTCTGCTGATAAATGTAGTAATGCCCTATTCTATTTTTATTCTAGCGATCATTTACGTGTGTGAGCCAAGTGGAATCTCAAATTTGTATTTAAGTTGTATTGTCAACAAATTGGGTGCACAAAAAATCGCTGACAGAATGTTAAAAGTTCCATTTTACTTTGCTCCCTGGAATTTGCTTGCAAAAATATATTTATGTGTATTGATTGGTGTTTACAGAATATAAAATGGTCAGGAGTGTCAGCTTAAAACGATTATGATATTTAATTGGTAAGGTCCCATGCCACTCATTCTTTATTTTCGAAAAAATTATTTGTCCAATGCCACTTGTCGAATATATTTGTCATAGTCATAATATTTGATTAGCTTGTTAGCTAAAATAAGTGAGAAGTAGTATAATAATGTTCAGTGAATAATTTTTTTTGAATGCCACCGAAAATACGATAACAGTAACTGGTCTGGTTTTTGGTCCTCACCCGGTATAAAACTTTAAACAAGAACAATTAAAAGTTATATTATTTTTAAATTGTGTGACTAGTGATGTACTGAAACTTGATAATATGCACAAACAGCAAAAAATATGTATACCAAATGTAAATATGTGAGAAAGAGCTGGCTTTAAATTTGAACAATCTATGCCTATTTTAATAATATGTTTCTTGGAGCCATTCCCTAACTAGTATTTTTATCTGCGACTTTCTCTGCGTGGGCTACATATTACATAACCCCATAGGACGTATCGTGTTCGTATGATGGCATACGGTTGGTGCGTAAGTGCCACGTCAATGCTGGATGCTATAGGCTAGTATAGGAGTCCCGTCTCTTAAGATCGTAGTGGTTTATATTCTCTTGGATCAGAGTTGCTAGACAACACATAATAGATAACACTTTGGTCAAAGAGGAGTGGCATGGGGGCTCGAAGTTTTTAGAACCCTGACAATATTGCTGTTAGTTTTAGTCCAAAACCATTCCTTAAGTTTGAAACATTTATTATTATTTTCTGCCTTTAGTAAGTAAATGTAGATACACAATATCAATATAATATAATACTGCAATAATTAATTTATCACTGTTAAAAATATAAGACCAATGTAAGAACCGTTTTAATATTATGCTATTGGATAAAATGTTACATGAGAACGGTTTAAAATTATGAATTCGTGTATATGGTTTTAGTAGAATAAAATGCTTTCAGTATGGAATTTATATGCGCCTTTAGCACACAGATTGTTGGCCGATTTTGATATCAATGAAAAGTCGAATGTTGGTCATTTTGAATGTCGGTCAAAATCTGAAGTGCCAAACAAGCGTTAGATTTCGGAATTTAGATGAATTTTGAAATGTATGGTCGTTTAAAAAAATGTATTGCATGTTATATTAAATGCTTATGTTGTAGCATGTTAATTAAATGATAATGTACAATAAAGTAAGAAAACAATATTTTCTGTTTCATTTATATCCGTTCACATTAAAAAGCCTCCACTGGCTCATGGGAAGGATCAGTGTCCTGCACACTGACAACAAACTTCTCATACAAATTCTAAAGCCAGTATAAAGCTAGTCTGAACGTATCGCATCGAATTATGGGATAGTGCCAGCAATACTAAATCTATCTTGTAAAAGATGCAAAACATGACCTTCGAAGCCTGTACCTTCCATGGTTCGCAACCAACAAAGAAATCCATGACTACCAAATAAACACAGTAAAAGATGAAATTCTGTAATGCACACAAAAATACCAAGGGAGACTAGAACGACACCCTAACTAACTGCCTGCAAAGTTAACTGCATCGTGCTACCTAAAGAGTTTTAAACGCAAGAATATTCTGGGCATGGATCAAGGAGTATGCCTGGAGAGAGCGTGAACGCGGGTTTGTTTTGAACAAAATGTGCCGGTGAGGTAAGCTGCGACAACACTAATGTTCATGTTAGTGTATCAGAGAGGGACAACATGAAAATACATCAACGCGCGTGCTGAGAAATTTACAATGAAAATATTTTGTTTTATTAAATTGTATTTCTGTGAAATATTATTCCACCTTTTGTGTAACTTAAAGTTGTAGTACACATTCTACGCCATTAAACTTTACAATTTAAATAAAGCGTAATTTGACTTTCAGTATAAAATTCCTTCCAAAATCGGCATACGGTTGGCAACTGCATTCACACTCCGGTTATTCTGCCTCGTGGCATGGATATATCATGAACGAGTGTCCTCGGTGGAGATCGCACATTAAAAAAAAAGAAGTTTAAGAGCACTGTCGGAAAAGAGCCTTCATAGATTGGGAGCTTCTATGAGAGGATTTTTCAAATTCACCACGATTGGCAGGTGGAATGGTGATCGCATAAAGATGTAATACAGGTGCTATCTCCTAAATGTTTACCTTAGTCACTTGTTATACGACACCTACTGGATGATATGGGGTGGGAGAGACCCTAAACCTGAGACATCACCGACATCAAGTGGCAAAACAGATCTTGATGTATTGACACGAACGTATATTTCTGTTCTAAACATTTATTTTACAGTTATTACTGATTGTTCTAGCACAATAGAACTATCTGGAATATTCTACGGTGGCATGGAGCTAAGGCATTGGCTACTTTTTATCCTAGATTATGTATGCTGTTTTCAACTGACTTCAAAAAAGGAGGAGGTTTTCAATTCGACGCGTATGTTTTTTTTGTACGTATGTTACCACATAACTTTTGACTGGGTGAATCGATTTTGACGATCCTTTTTTGTTTAATCGAGAATACTTCAGACGTGGTCCCATATTTTTTTTTATCGAAACTGATTGAGCCCTTTTTGAGAAAATCAACAAAACCCAAATTTTTAAAGCAATTAAAGTTGAGTTTTTAGTTCTTTTTGAATACGTTAATTATTTACTGTTTTAATCAACGAAAGCAATGGATAAATCGTTTAAGTAGGTATGTAAGAAATAACAAGGAATGCTTTTAATCTTTCCATTATTGTAAACAAACAATTTCAATCTGGATCTACGTAAGTAATGGGGCAAATAAGAAAATCAGCTTAGTTGGCAATAAGACAAACAAGACACAAGACCTCGCTTATTCCAGACGTCTATAAGCTAGAAAAAATATATGAAATTTTAGGAAAAAATCTTAGCCAAGCGTGAGCACGCAGAATTGTAGGGGGTTCCGTGCACTAGGCTAATTTGCAACCGCCTTCTTTCTCAATTCGCCTGTATGTTTGTATGTATGTTACGCGATTACTCCGCCAATTGTGACCCGATTTTTATGATTCTTTTTTGTTTGGTAGAGCATACTTCAGAAGTGGTCCCATATAAATTTTATCGAAATTGATTTAACGCTTTTTAAGAAAATATGAACAGTTTTATGGCAGTTGATGTCTGGTTTTAGTTCTTTTTGAATGCGCTAATTATCTATTGTCTTATTAGGTGGCTCGTTCGTTACCTGATGCTTAAGTCTGCGGGACATGAGCCGAATTTTAGACGTTACCTAATCGGAGTTTCCATGAGGCGTTTGGCCACAATCACCTCGCTTGGAAAGCTTATTGGTGAGATGTTTGAAATAGGTAGAAGCTGTTGCCTAACTACTATTCGCCTTTTTACGACACCCGCATGTACGAGTACATGAAAGAATTTAAGTTAACCAAAAATAAAGTCTAACAATACGGATACCAATAATACCGCGTAATTGTAGCTCTTCCTCTAGTCTTAGTATAGAAGATATTTACGTCCGTCTCTAGCTATTTTCAAAGAGCAGGTGAGGTGAATCTGATCAGAAACTCAAGTTTACACCGATATTCTGTCTTCTACGGAAATAGATTAGTGATTTGCACTATCCAATTTAAGTTGTAAAACAGGACAGACCTTTCAAAAAGTTTTAATTAAGTCTGCAGTGTTGCAATATTCGATTGGCTTAGGTTTGACTACAATCTCTCCTAATGTTAAGCGACGATGTTGATGGATGGATGGATGGTTCACGATTGCCCAGAAGTAGCCTTTTCTCTCTGGCCTTGAAGACATCCAGGTTATTGCGCTCGGGAAACATAGAAGCCTTCAGGGAATTCCACTTCTTAGCTGTACGCTTAATAAATTAAGAAGCGAAACGCTTCGTGCGAAACTGGAATGTCAGCCAAGTAGGGGTGGGTGGAACCCAGCCGATCTTGTGGTTGACTCTTTGTAAAAAGGGAACGGTGGAATCAAGTCGTGTAATTCGATCGCACACTCTCCGAATGAAGCTTGTAGAAGACTGGCTATTTTGCGCCGGTGTTTCAGGCTTAGTAGCTTAGGTACCACTCACCAGTGAGCTATCACTGTCACCAATGAGTCTTGTGGCACGACGTTCTATCGACGACTTTCCGGACGTTCGACGTCTTGGACGACGATCTTTACTAGATGGAATTAATCATATTGGCCGTAAGATAGAAATAGACGGTAAACTCGTCATTTTACCAAGCTGAACTAGAATCAGCTGGAAGAGGATCTCGCTGCATTTATCAGTGGAACCCTACAGAATATGCAATCGGGGCACTCCATCATGTTGCAATCTCCACAATAATGGGATCCAGTTTTAATCTTCGGTCTGCGGCCCGACCGACTCGAGGGGCTGACTGGGCGTCTTACGTTTTAAGTACTAGTGATGCGCGGATATTATGTCGATAAATCACACATTAGAAATTACACAGCCTATGTCAGAATATTATGTAACACTTTTGATGCAAAGTTGAAAATGAAAGTTAGTCTCTAAACATCTCTAAAACACATATTTCATTTGGTTATCATGGAATTCTAGAGGAAGATATCTAGAAAGTTTGTAAAGGTAGTGAGGTAAGAATAAGCGTGTAGCATCCTCGTCCAACATCTGAGATTATGGTCTTCTTACAAAAAGTTTTCATAGCTAATAATTAGTTTACATTTGGACTGCTACACGAGGTGTAATTTTTATTTTAAACTGGTGCATCACTTGGGACGAAATGGGGTGATGTTATTGAAAATCAACATCACAAGGTCAATTAGTACTAACTCCTCTTAGAAAGCAAGCTCATCAATCAAAATTAGCGAGTAATAGGTAAACCATTGCTTTTCCCGCATGACAATGTATCAAAGAGGTCGATGTTGATTGGTTGTTGATTGATGTGTCTCTGACGATGACATTTCAATTATTTAGGAAAAATTAAATTAAAATTCAACTTAAGTTTTGATTTAAATATTAAATTCAAAAGCCACAGCTGTAGGAACGGTACAGCTTATAACTGAATACTATATTTGAAAACGTTTGTCGACGTATGAGTAATTGATTGACATTTCATCGATAAAACCTCAACGAAAATCATCGATACTCGCCCAACACTATCGAATAACCAGCAGAATCCGATGATCGGACACCTGTTAAGAGCCCTGGCATTCTATCGACTTATTCCCTCTGCTCTCCAAGTGCCGTCGCGTCGACTGCAGGTCTCGAGATCTTAAGATTTGCTAGGAATGTGTTTGCAAACCGATTTCGGTATGAGAGGGTTCGAGTTAGCTTGGGCTGGGATTAAAGAAACCCAATGGGTATTAGAATTAACTGTTTAAAGGAACTAACTGTTGGTCTCTAGACGGGGTAATTATTTTATTATGAAACTGCAGGCTTTTGCCCACGAATTCGTTCGCGTGAAATTCAGAAATTATTCCACGGGAAGTATCAATCGGGATAAAAAGCAGCCTATGTCCTTTAGTGGCACTTCAACTGTTTACTCGGTTTGGTTCGTGTTAGGACATCGCTTGGCTAACTACCACCATGTTACCTAAGTCTGCCGCCAAACAGCACTGTTGTGTTCTGGTATGAAAGGTAGCAAGCCAGCGCGTATAGGTTGAGGCTTCTGGGTGCGCACGCTTACCATCCAACGGCCTTATTGTCACTTACCATCAGGTGAGATGATGCCAAGTGCAAAGCCATCATACATATAAAAAAGGTAATAGGTTCAGGGTAGGTTCAAGTGGCGAAGATGCTGTTGGGTGGAAAGCATGCTCACTCAGAAGTATTTTATCTTCACTACTAAACTAAATAGTATAAAACAAAGTCGCTGCCCGCTGTCTGTATGTATGTATGTATGTATGTATGTATGCTTAAATCTTTAAAACTACGCAACGGATTTTGATGCGGTTTTTTTTAATAGATAGAGTGATTCAAGAGGAAGGTTTATATATATAATACATGCATAATATAGTAGAGCAACACCGATAATTTTAGGGGTTTCTAATGTGATGTCGTAAATAAACACATCTTTTTGCGCTTACATTGCAAACGCTGGCTAAACCCTACCAGATAGATCAAAATAATGTACTACTGTATTGTACACCTTAGAAAGATCAACAAAAAAGTCCGCGATGGTATATGTCTAACTATTGTATTTATGTCACTATAACTACTTTTATCAATTTTTTAAGTTGATAGAAATGCCGACCAAAATCAGACCATGTTATCCATACCTTTATATTAACCCTTATCAAAATAAATCATTTCATATTCAAGACTGCTTCAATAGCTGTATATAGCTTCTTAAATTATTGAAATAGGACATTCCATTCAAAAGATATAACGAATTTAAAAAACCAAATACACACAGAAAAATAAACGCCGGGCCCCGTTCACCAAACATGACCAAACTGAAGCATTCAAATAATGTAGTATTGACCGAAGTGCGAAAGAGAGGCTTAGCGATGCTATTTAGCTGTGTATGAAATGAAAAAAATTACAGAAGAAAAAATTAAACTCCTTAAAAATAAAATACATAAAACAAAGTAGTCAAGTGCGAGACGGACTCGCGCACCGAGGGCTCCGTGAAGAATATGATTAATAAACATACTGAAAATCACTATCACTAAATAGTATAATACCTCAGCGTCTAAAGACAAAAGTCTTGATCAGTGCGTGTTGCCAGTGATGACATACGGAACCGAAACGTGGTCCTTTACTGTGGGCCGAATAAACAAGCTCAAAGTCACTCAGCGAGCAATGGAACGAGCTATGCTCTTCTAACTTCTATACGTGATATGGTCCGGAATTTGGAAATTCATCGACGAACGAAGGTCACCGACATAGCTCGACGAGTCAGTGAGCTTAAGTGGCAATGGGCAGGCCACATCGCTCGAAGAACCGATCACCGGTGGGGAGTAAAGGTTCTCGACCACGTACCGGGAAACGTCTACCAGGCCGTCCCCCTATTAGATGGACCGACGACCCGGTCAGAGTCGCAGGGAGTCGCTGGATGCAAGTACCTCGGGACCGGTCGATGTGGCGTACCATGAGGGAGGCCTATGTCCAGCAGTGGACGTTTCCCGGCTGATAATGAAATAGTATAAAACAAAGTCACTTCCCGCTGTCTATATGTATGTATGCTTAATTCTTTAAACTACACAACGGATTTTGATGCGTTTTATTTAATAGATAGAACTATTCAAGAGGAAGGATTATTTTAGGGATTTCTAACGTGATGTCGTTAATAAACACATCTTTTTGCGCTTACATTGCAAACGCTGGCTAAGCCCTACCAGATAGATCAAAATAATGTACTACTGTATTGTACACCTTAAAAAGATCAACAAAAAAGTCTACGATGGTATATGTTTATCTCTTGAGGATAACCCACAGTAACCATTTTTATCCTTTACTTTTTCCGAGAAAAAACGGCTTTTTTTGCAGCGATCTTAGGCAATATACAGCATTAATCCTTATCCATGTAAGTACCTTAGACACATTGTGCGTTTAATATAGATCAATATGGACCATTACAGAGAGTAATTTAAATGAATATTTTCGAAGATATTACAGATCGCCTTCCTGAGAAAAAGGGTCTTGAAAGACACACAGACGGACAACAAAGTAAACCAATAAATAAGGGTCCCTTTTTTCCTTTTGAGTTACGAATCCCTAAAAATGTACAAAAATGTAAATATAGAAATGAAAAACTTTAGATTAAGTAAAAAAATTGAAACTCTAAAAATATAAATAGTAATTTAATCAGAAAAAACTACTTATGTCTTGCAAAAAGATACATTTACTTTTTTCCCAAAATGTTTAAAAGATAAATGTCCACCCGTGCGAAGCCGGGGCGGGCCGCTAGTCATCAATAAAAATCAATATATTTAATAACTTTCGTCATATGACAACATTCACAGCCAGGTACACTAAAGTACTGACGCAATATGATTCATACATTATCAATTAATTCATTCTAAAAAATCATGAATGCTGTAAAACGCTTGCCATTGCCATTTTTTAAGTTGATTTTTAAATATTGCGGAGTTCGGAGCGTTTACATACGTTCAGTGGAAGTCGATTATACACCGATGGACCCATCATATGGATAGACTTCGAGCTTTTCGTCAGTCTGTGAGGAACAGCGCGAAGCCTACCCGCATGGGGGGTGTTGTGGGAATGGCAGTCACCGAGTCGCATGTAGCTGTTAATGTCATCTCGTACGTAAATTGCAATTTTATATATAAGGATGCTGGGGAGGGTCAGTAGGCCGAGTTCCATGAAATGTGCCTTGGCTGGCTCGTCCTTCTGTATAGAATTCAAAAATTATCTGACGGAGCGAGTTGCCAATATGTTGATGTTGATTGATTGATCCATGAAAATGTTAACCCTATTTAATGCTGATTTGAATATTCAACAATCGGTAAAAAAATTAATTTGTTTACGATAATGGTATAGATCGGTTCGGTGAAGTTTTGCCCTGTAATGGGCGTACGAAATATGTTTTTACAGTACAAAGTTTACATAACACAATAAATAATAATCAATAGAATAATTAACGTGTTCAAAAAGAACTAGAAACCGACTTCAATTACCCTAAAAGATTACAGGAAATTTAAGACTTATATGGTTTCATCATAGATGCTATTGTCAGAACTGGTACCACACGGGAAGCACCAGCTTTGAAATAAAGAAGAATCATCAAAATCGGTTCACCCAGTCGAAAGTTCTGAGGTAACAAACATTTAAAAAAGATAAAGTCGAATTGAGAACCTCCTCCTTTTTTGGAGCCGGTTGAAAATACAAATAAAACAACAAAATTAAAACAAATAACATAAAAATTTCAATGTCAAATCAGTACTGATAGTATCATTATCAAAATACTAAGAATTATTTACATGTCATTTAAAAAATATTTTATTAATTTTTTGAATGCCGTTTAAATTCCTGCTCACATGAAATCTTAATATATATATTGAGAGTTTGACAATATTCTACGAGAACGACTTTTTAGATTGGGATGCAAAATAACATTTAAACTTCTCCGACCCTATAGCTACCCTTATAAAAAATCATGTTATTAGAATGTGATGGAGGGACTGTCACAAAACCACTTTCCCATTAATTTAAAATAGTAGTCTTACATTACCGTTTGGCAGTAGGCTTAGATAACATGGTGGTAGATAGCCAGACTGCTGACATAGAACAATGGTGTACCACCAGTCGAACCGAGTTTCAAAGATTGAATTTAACTCGCAACGCTCGAGGTTAGTCCTATATATATCCTATATCACTATACAAACTTTTATGAAAAGTGGTAAAGGATACAATTAATCGAATAAATGGCTTGAAATCTTCCGTTCGTCAAATAATCACAGTTATATGTTCCTCTTGAATTTCAACTTCTTCTGAAACTATATTCAAAAGCCTTCGAAATACATGTCATGAAAGATTTTCTTGTCTATTTTATTATAATAATTTCTTCTGAAACTGTGCTGAAAAGCTCACCTACAACTCTTTCAAAAGTTGGAATACTCTGTAAATTACGAAATCTCATAGAGTTTTCCAAAAGCGAGATACAAAAAATTCTGTTCTAATTAATTTTATAATTTCCCATAACATTGTACCTAATGAACAGCGCACCATAAGACTTTGGAAGTGGAAACTCAGTTGATTATAATCAAATTAAAAGTAAAAACCGAACTTCTATATTGTCGTCAATGTAATGAACATATCCTCTCTTAGAAACGTAATTTCTTCTGAAACTGTACCTCACCTTCAACCCTTGGAGGAAGTGCAAAACTCAGTTAATTATATGTATCAATTAATCTGAAACTTCAGCACCCTTTTCATAGCAGATTGAAACGTTCAAACAAACTTGACCTAGATAGCGAACGAAGGCGAGGAAGGGAATGATTATAAATCACCAAGACGAATTTTTATTTTGGGCCGCCTTAAGTTTTAGAGTTTGAAAATTATAGCTTAAGGCGATCCACCTCCATCAATGTTTCATACAAAATTTCTGTTGCCATAATCTTTTAAAAAAGCTGGATTTGTGTAGTAACTATCTAAAAATAAGAAATGAGTATCATTAACACACAACTTCACAGTGAATCACAATTTTCATTTTAAACACTTTTTTTCGATTATTGTTCAAAGCGTCTACGAACCATTAGCTGCGTAACTGCTATTGTAAAGTATAAGTTTAAATAAGTAAAGTTTTAAATTAATAGTATTTATTTCGCGACACGATAATTTCATCTCCTATTTTTAGGTAATTACTTATTAAAGCCAGCTAGCTATTCTATTTTAAAAGATTATGGCATTAAGAAACCTGCCTGTCTTAAACAGGCATGTGAAGTCCACCAATCCGCACTGGGCCCGCGTGGTGGACTATGGCCCATACACACTCTGTAGGAGAGTAGGCCTGAGCCCCTGCAGTGGGGACGGTATATAGGCTGTTAATGAATTATTCATATTCTGTACGGAACCCTCGGTGCGCGAGTCTGACTCGCACTTGGCTTGTTTATTGACAATGTCCTCACCGAGAATAGAACCCTGGACCTTCCGCGTGTGTTGCGTGTCTGTGTCTAAAGCTCATAAAGTTGCGCCACGGATGCATTTGGATAGTGTAGCCGTAGAATAAGATTACAACTAAGGACTAGGGAAGGACTAAGGAAAAAAGTTAGGAGCTGGGCAGCAGCCTATTATGAGTCAGTAACATCTTACAGTGATCACCAACCCGATTGCATGCATAGTGTTTTTGCACAAATTGCACTCTTTGAGAGTGTTGTTCTAAAATGGAATGCAGCAGTTGTTCATAGTTTTTATGTATTAAAGGCATGTATTTTAGGAATTTTAAAATACTTGTACAAAATTAGTAGGTAAAACAGGTCCCTTTGATAAAATCTAATCAAGCATTTGTTTCGCTGATACTTGATAGGACTTCAATCTCATTAATTTTAAACCGGCATCATCTTTTTTCCGTAATTGTGGAGTTGGGAAGTTGTAAGTGGGATATTTGAAGTTGTTCGAGATTTGATTTTATATGAAATTGCCTTGAACTGTTTACTCCCATGATAAGTATCGATACGGGTCAAGTTTTACCAGGAATGTTTCCACGAATTTTTACGCAAACTTTACCTTGAATATGGAAGGCTATTTTAGTCGGAGATTTGTGTAGTTTTAAAGCAGTAATTTGAAGAAAAAAAGTCAATTCAGGCATCTTCGTTCGGCGCCTAGCAGTCTGCGTGCTCAAGACAAAGGCTGGATACAGGGTGTTGTTGTCCCAACATTGGTTCTCGCAGACGTCCCAGTGACCGAGTGTGCGATCGACCGGTGCCGCGCAGGCGCGAACGAGCCTCTACATCTACAACTCGCAGTCGTGTATCAACCCGCGCCCCGTACGCGCGTCTCAACTACCCCCTGACGCGCTCTAACCACTAATGCGATTTGAACGTTGTAAACAATCACGTGTCCATCATGGCGGATATTTAAAGTCACTGTCACGTGACTCGCTGCGCTGTCAAACAATAAATTTATTGTTTTTTTGGTGAGTACAAGTCTTTAATATTGATTGTATCTGTTTCCGCGTGCCCGGCGCCTATGATGTGTGTGGTACTCTGTTCTAGTTCCAGCTGAAATTCAGGGACCCCTTTCGTTGTAAACGCTCTGTTTTTCAATAAATCCTTACTTTTTGGCACAATTTCTTACTTTAAATAATATTTCTCTATATGTTTCCCCTTTTAGCTTTTAGTTCATCCTATATCTTATAAATTTACGAGAATTATTCGACACTACATAGGTTTCTTAATAAGGTTTCTTATCATTTGACTATCTCTGCATAAATTGTCGACATCGAGGCATCTGTACATATTTTATCTTATTACTTGCACTTGAAAGTGTTTCTACACAAGTCTGAAAGTGAGGTTATATCTAAATATCTTCTGCAAGGAAATGGCTTGTCTCCTTTTATTGTAGATATCGATTGATCAATACTAAGCGAACAGCTTTAAATGGTTAATTTTTATAAAGTCTATTCATTTTAAAGTAATTATTTTCGCTTGAACGTATTATAAAATGGTATTTTAGGAAATCTATGCATAAAGTAAAACGTAAGTATAAAGCAAAGTTCCAACAATGATAATAGGAAAATACAGTGAGGAAATATGGTAAACCTTCAAAGATTTTCCTCAATGAAACCTTTATTTCCTCGCCGGTTTCACGTGCTATCAACAACGTTATCACTACAACAGTTAAAATGAATTTTTATCAAGTTAATCACGACTTTTTATCAATATTTACATGAGGATCTGATAGTGAAGCGCCTCGCACGTTTATTTACGTCAAACATGGTTTTATTGCGCCAAAAATAAATTATGAAATCATACTAACCTACTGTTTTGTGTTAAACAAAATTTATGTCTCGATTTTGGAGATTATCCAAAAAAACCTCTGTTTTTCATAGTTTTGTGGAACTACACGAATGCCTCGATAAAAGAAAATGGAATTCAGGGCCGAATTTCAAATTTTGCAAATGGTTTACAAAGTTAAAATGTCATGCAATTTTTATTTACTTACATATGTATTGAAATATTCTATTTGTCACTGTAGGTAAAAATGAACAAAACATTTACAAGGTAGTTTAAAAAAATCGAACATAAAAAAAGTATGAAAAAAGTTAGCAACCAAATATTGAAATTGTTTGCGTGAAAGATTTGGAAAATTTTGGATGACATTTTGGATTTATTTCATAATTGTACATTTGTTTCATGGTTTTACAGTTTTTTGGGTCAATGGTTATGAAATGCAAACGAATTTTAAAATTTATTGTTATGGGGTTTGAATGTAGCAAGTGTTGACAATAGAATGAGCATTCCGGAAGCTTAGCATAAAACTATTGATGACTATATAGTTATATAATATATGTAGTTAGCTTCATAGACATTGTATGTAATAAATCGGGAAAAAAATGTGGTACGTTTTCAGCCTGTAGTACGGAACCCTACAAACTCTTTTCGTTCCTTTTTCTTTCCATTGAGAAACGATGAGAGTCACTGATCTTCCTCATAGCACTTTTCTGCACGGATTCGTTTGTCCTAAAAACCATCCTATTGTGAATAAACAGAACTCTTATTTATTAACTGAAAGCAGTTTTCACGGAGCTATAAAAATACAATAATCCGACTAAATTAAGAAGGTTTGAACTCTCGTTAAGTACCATACACAAAAGAGGGTCAGTGAATATTAGTGACCCGCCCCTGACCCCCAAACAAACTACTTCTGTTTTGCGTGTTTTACTAATAGTTTTGTCGCTAAATTGGCTTTTTTTCTTTGACTGTTTCCATATGATTATTATAAGTTTTCCCCATAAGGGGATTGTTGGTTTATTTTTGTTGAGAATTACTTATTCACTACATTTGTCAGTTAGATTAGTAATTTGTATTTATTAGGGGAAGCAACCAGGGGTATAACAATTAATGACACTATATTTTAAAATATTCATAGTAATTGAACTCCTACTCACTAAGCATTACATTCATTGTATAGTCGTGATATCTATTCCAGAGGTCCCGGGTTCGATTCCCAGTGAAACATTAAAAAAAGAGGAAGAATTTTACCTAAATACCGTACATGTATGTTTTACTAACGTTTGTTTGGTGATGTCTAACACTGCCTCTTTAAAGTTTATGAATACACATTTTTGTGCATGGTCCGCATGAATCTTAAATTCCATCGTAAACTCCTGGCGTTTTATCTTCACCTGGTCGCCCAGGTTTGAAATTTCACACAAAAGTCACGGAAAACACTTAAAAGGTTTAATGACTGCACTTATTTTCACACGCTAGTTGATGAAGTTTTGCTGAAACTTTTAACAACAAACACTTAAGAGAATACTGTACAGAACAAAGTTTGACCGTATTTGGAACATTAACAATCCAAGCTTCGAAATAAAAGTTCCGCGAATGTATGCCCTGTATGTATGCGGCCTCGACTTTGAACACGATTTATTTTATAACGTCATTATCAAATAAAACTGTTTTAATTTATCATTTTTGAATATTTTTGTCCAGTTTCTTTGTACAAAAACACATGACATACTTCTATTTTTTTCGTTCGTGTTAGCGTTTGCCCCAGACTGGCGAGAGACGCAGGTTCGAATCCCGTTCGTATCGAATTTTTTTTCACGATTTCCAAAATGTTTGTGGCAAACTGCGCCTTAAAGCAGTATATACAAAAACCAAAAAAGGACACTTCTATTATTGAAATTCTAGTATTTTCTAACTCTCTTAAGATTTTACCTTGGTTTTTAGGGTTCCGTAGTCAAACC
The DNA here is from genome assembly GCA_910589575.2 of Carcina quercana. Classification (NCBI taxonomy): domain Eukaryota; kingdom Metazoa; phylum Arthropoda; class Insecta; order Lepidoptera; family Depressariidae; genus Carcina; species Carcina quercana. The sequence goes on from OU342439.1 coordinate 9,836,158, forward strand.
AGGAACCCTTATAGTTTCGCTCTGTCCGTCTGTCCGTCCGCGCCTTAGCGCAGAGACCCTTACTACTAGAAAGCTGTAATTTGGTAAGGGTATACATGTTAATTACGCCAACAAAGTAGTAGAATAAAATCTTGAAAAATATTTTCTTCAGGGTGGCTCGCGTACACGTAACTTGGGGGTGAAATATTTTTTTCGCGTCTACCCCATTGTATGGGGTATCATTGAATACGTCTCGAAAAACATTGAGGGTTTGGGAGCACCACGTTTTGATTGAGGGATCCATTTCCGAGATAGTAAGCTTTAAAATGATATTTTTTGTCAGCATAGAGCATCTCATCCTCTACCTGCTAAACTATTGCTTTTAAAAATTAGGAAAAATTCGCAGTAGTAGTACATATGCTGAACTTTAAAGGAAAATTATCACGACTACGGTGTCTCCACAAGTTAACGAGTAATAGGTGATCAAATATAAAAGTTTCTTGGAGTGGTCAAAATGAAATTTTCGTACAAATTTCACTCAAAATTACTTTCTATAAAACCAGTTCGGCTACGGAACCTTACCCTGCGCGTGGCCAGATTCGCACTTGACCGTTTTTTCAAATAGTGTTCAAGTGCACGCCGAATTTGAAAGGAAAAAATAAAATTTGCAAACAGAGAGAGAGAAGAAAAAAGAAGAAACTAGAGCTACAAACATGTACCTACACACTAAATACGTATCTAAAAGCATGCTCAATACCATTTCAGTCATGAATAGTCAAATTAAATCCCAAAAATCATAACTCCCGACTAATTTACAGCAATTTAACAGTTTTGAGCCTCGCACGCAACTTCCTTTGATCGTCGGATACGGCTTAAGGCTCTAATTTGACGATTTCGGCTTAATTTTAAGCTTTATTAAATCAAAACCACTCATTACTCTAAATTAACGTTAATATTTAAACGTCTTTGTTGGAATAGCAAACGAAAATTAAGTCTGTGAGGTGACTTAACTTGAACTTTTGCACAAGGAGGTTGAGGCCTGAGGGTGGCCTCTTTTTAAGACAAGTGCTGAACAGAAAATGGCTGAAACAAAGGAGGTCGGATGATCCTCTCGATAAAGATTATACTGAATTATTTGTGTATTGGTATAAATATCTGTACAAACACACATAAAGGAAGCTTCCTGGTGCAAATGATTTCTATAGCAATACAGCACGGCAATGCTGCGAGCATCATGGGAACAGTTGCACCAAGAAGGACAGAGAGTGGACTGGGCTATTTTAATGACAAGTGCATATAATTATTTATTTATAACGCCCTTTATATTTTTTGACAAGAAATAAAATCAAACCTAAAGGTATCATGAGTACAGTATCAGGGAGTGTAAATAATTGTCGCTGTATTTCCCCAAAGATATGAATTTCCAAATCTATGGTGAGCACTTGAGCAGGAATCTTCCTTAGCATGTTATCTACACACTTTCATATGGATCGTCACGAAACGTTTTTAGGAATAGAAGAAAAAAAACAACGAAAAAAATAATTAAAACAATAATAATGGTTTTCAAATTCTTTGCTAATTTGACTGAAAGAATGGCAATCAGTAAGTATGATATTTTCTTATAGATATATTAGTCTTCTTTTTAAATTAATAAATACAAGGTTTCGTTGAATAGCATTGTAGTACGGAATCCTAAAAGACTAGTCCATAAAAATAGAGTTAATCCATTAGAATAAAAATCGTACTTTAAAAAAAATTATAAATTTTTACTTTGACTCTTAAACTCAAATAACATACAATCTTCTTTTTAAAAAGCCGGGGGCCGAAAGTAAAAAAAACACACTCAATTACATTAGCGTGCCCGCGCCCATTACGCGAAATGCGAAACGTCCCGAATGTGCGGAGCTGAATGCTAGCTAGTAAGTAGCGCAGAAGTCGGCTCGGAAAATCTTTCATGCTTGTGCAAAAGATGCCTTTTATGAGATCCTTTATGGCACGAAATATGTACTAGTTTTTTGAGTAAAAAACGTATTAATTTCAAAAAATTTCATCTCTATTGAAAGTGTATGCTACTCAGAGTTTTCCGCAAGTAATTTGTTGAGTGCAACATACCATTATGCTGTCTATTAGCTCTTAGTACCATTTCAAACATATATTTTATCTACGTAAATGTCAGACAAATCGCATTCTTGGTTTACAAAACCAACTGAATGTGAGAAACTTAAATCTTTTGACTGTCATCATTTGTACCGTCTATCTAACTTCATCTATTAGTTTTAATGACTTTGATACGAATCTCCTACGAGTACAATAATATGGTATATAATCATCATAATCGGTTTCAATAACTAGAGACTCCTTCAAATATATGTACATATAACTTTGAACAGGCTTTCGGGAGAAAATTAGCTTCGCTGGACAGGCAGATTAGTGACAATAAATGCTGCTACCCATTTCCCTTAGTTGTCTTTTACGTCACGTATGTGATGATATAGGATCATTATAAAGCTGCTTACAATATACTGTGCACAATATACAGTGTACAATATATAGTGCACTAAAAGCACTTCGTGAATGTACTTGTTTTAACTTATAGTCAAGGTGTTACATTTTACAATGAGTGCACATTGACAGCCTGATGACACAACATTTTATGCAACCATTTTTTTAGCTGTGGTAGCTCAGTTGGGTAGAGTGTTAGTCCTTGAAGAGAGAGAAAGAAAAGCATCACGACGGTCTGTTTTTTGATATGCTATGTACTCCATATTGATATATGGAACAATGTCATTAAAACCGTATCTGTCAGATTACACCCGTCAGGTAGTTTTGAGAAGGGTGAAAGTCTGCTCTTTCCTTGTTAAAGTAGAACTTGAGTAGAACCAACTGTTTAAAGGGGGTCGTCTTATCGTTTCGATGTCAAAACGTACGTGGTTTTACGAGGGCGGTAAGAACAGACTTTTGGGTCAATGCAAAAACATACCTTCTTTTTTAACCGACTTTAAAAAAGGAGGAGGTTATCAATTCGACGAGTATGTTTATTACCTCAGAACTTTCGATTGGGTTTTCGATTTGGATGATTCTTTTTTTATTTGAAATCTGGTGCATCCCGTGTGGTCCCATTTCAATTTGGTCCAGTTCTGAGAATGGCATCCATGAGAAAACGATATAAATCTTAAATTTGCCTTAGTAAAAGTAACCTTTTAGGGCAATTGAAGTCCGTTTCCAGTTCTTTTTGAACGCATTTACTTGTTTGAAATGGTGTTTATTGTGATTCTTTTTACGAATATTACTTATACTAAAGGTGTAGAATGACAGTTTGTTGGTGGGAGTGTTTCCTACACACTCATCGCCGAACGAATTTTAATGACAATTCTTCTCTTATTTCTGAAATCTACGCAGAATGGCGAACAGAACTAGTGTTGATATGTTTATTTTTTGTTTGCTTGTTGATGTTTCAATCAAAGTAGCCAGTACCAGTATAATTTAATGAAAAAAATATCATTTAATACAATGAGATGACTTCGTACCAAACCCACAATCAGTAATCGTGTTTACAATGAAACCGTCAAAGCACTGAATTTATTGTAAATTGTTACAGTCATTGTAAATTTTTTCAATAACCTAGTAGCATTTAGAGCGATTTTTTCAATCTCGATTCTCGCACTACAGCCCTATCACCACAATAAGAGAAAAATATTCTATGAGGAAATGAAAACCAAATCATAAACCGACTTGGAATTTGACAAAAGAGGTCGATTATGACTAACTATATACCTTTTGAGGTGTCACCCTTATTACCCTTGTCGCCCTTCAAGAAATGAGGGTGGGTTTGGGAATGTCGGACAAGTGTGATGACTTAAAACCTTTTAGTGTTGACGAGGGACTTTTATGTAATTCTTATTAAATGGCAATATTTTCAAAATGAAATCTAAATCCTTCTCTGTAATTGAGACCTTGTGATTCATTAGAAAGTTTGATTTTTAATAATGGAGGTAAAACTCAACAGTGCACTGTACTACTCTCTCTGTATACTGTAGAACTCTCTGACAGTTTTATAATGAAAAACTTTTTGGCTTTCTCACAAACGTAAATTCTTCTTGTTGTATTGTTGAAATCTTCTTCTTCTATCTATCTTCTTCTTCTATTCTTCTTCTATACTATAATAAATCTGTAGAATCGATGTGTCTGTACATTGACTTTTTTTGCCTAAAACTGATTGAGGGTGATGTAAGAAGTGTAACAGAACACAATAAGACAATTTTTAAACATTTTGTCTGTCTGTCTGTCTGTTTGTCTGAACCGGCTAATCTCCGAAATTACAAAACCAAATTTGATGCGGTTTTCACAATTAAATTAGGCGTAGGTCAAGGCAACATCTAAGCTTTATTTCATCAAAATCGGTTCACGCAATAAAAAGATATTTTCAAAAAACCTGTAGAATCGACTTACCTGTATATGGAGAATCGACGCATTTATCTGTACATTGAAAATACTTGCCAAAAATGGTTTAAGGGTATACAGAATACAAAAAAACAGCCAAGTGCGAGTCGGACTCGAGCACCGTGGGTTCTGTACAGAATAACTACAATGCCTGATTAATTTCAAATAGCAAAGACAAAAGAAAGTGCTTTAGTGGTTAATGTTTAAAAGTGATTTTAAAACATTACCTCAGTGTTTGAAGTGACTGATTGATTTACACGTGTTTTTTTACCATAATCTTACCTGATGTTAAGCGACGATGATGTCTAGGATAATTCACGGTTGCCTATAAATAGTCTATTCACTGTGGCCTTGAAGTTATCTTAATGGTATCGCTTAGGAAACACAAAAGCCGGCAGGGAATTCCACTGCTTAGCTGTAAGCACGTGGTAAGTGACAATAAGATAGAAATTATGTTTAGCCAGGAGACTCAAACTAATAGAGGTACTCAGGTGCTCTGCTACCTCACACCTGTAGAATCAACGTGTCTATCTGTACATTGAGAAGGTTTGCCAAAAATTGTTTGAGGGTGATATAGGTAGTATAACAGAATACAAAAACCAGTTTAGTGGGTTCTGTACAGAATGGCTACAATGCCTGACTAATTCCAAATAGCAAATACAAAAGAAAGTGCTTCAGTGGTTAATGTTTTAAAGTGTTTTTGAAACATTTCCTCAGCGTTAGAAGTGACTGACTGACAGACGAAACCATGTATTGTAATGAGATTTTGCAAATATTTTCTTTTTATGATAGTTCCGCAAAAAGAATATGTGATGCAAGTTTGTGTTAAAGTTTGCGATTGCCGTGTAACTACACATTAAACTATGATTGGATTTGCAACAAGCACCACTGTTGGTAGGCGGATTGGTGATCGCAGTAAGATTTTGTAGTTACATAGCACCTATACAACTAAGACCTAACGGAATGTGAGGTAAAATTAGCGATGTAAGTTTGTATAAAAAGTTCGTAAATAGTTGTTTTTGTATGGGTTTGTATTTGACCTTCATCTAACATGTTTTTTTTACATTCGATAGGCTTCCGTTTTATTACAATCTCACCTGATGTTAAGCGACGATGGGGTCTAGGATCGTTCACGGTTGCATAGAAATAGTCTATTCACTCTGGACTTAAAGTTATCTAGGTTGTATCGCATGGGAAACACAGCCGGCAGGGAATTCCACTGCTTAGTTGTACGCACGTGGTACGTGACAATAAGGCCGTTGGATAGAAATCATGCTTATCAGACTTAGGTAACATGGTAGTAGCGAGCCAGGCAGACAAAAAATGGCTTACCACCAACCAAACTGAGTTCCGATAGATACTGGGAATCGAACCCTAGACCTCCGGGTTGTGAATCGAACATTTAGCAATTAGGTCACTACTCTAATTTTAACGAATAACTGAACATTTTAATATACAAAACAAACTGTTATAGACAAAACAATACATTTTGAACAATTTATTTATTTTTATTTATTATTTATTCAGAATACAAACAGTCGTTTACAAAAAATTATATAAACATTTTATACACAAAAAGACCTGGAGGTTCATTTTTCGATACGTTTGATCTACTCGGTACAATATTCACATAACAGACTAACTATAATAAAATCCAGATGGGCATAGAAAATGCCTTCACCATCATCATCATTAGCCAGGAAACGTTCACTGCTAGACATAGGCCTCTTTAGTGGTACGACACACCGACAGGTCCCGAGAAAATGCCTTACCGCCTTCCAAACCAAGTACCGATAGGTACTGGGACTTATGGTCAAAACTGTATGTACAAAAACAAAAAATCAATTAAAACATGGGACCTCAAGGTTGTTAGTACAAACATGTTGCCATTTTTAAGACACGGAGGCAGATAATTTTTATTAAAAAAAGGTATTATTATTAGGTACACATTTTGATTTAAATCTTATATAAAATTAAAAGTCCTGACTAACTAACTTATCAGACAGCTTAATCCTATGGCCATGAAATTTGGAGTATGCGTTCTTTGTAAAGTGAAAGTATTCGCTAAAAAAGGATTTCTCGAAATTCCACCCCTAACAGGGTAAAATAAGGGATGTAAGTTTGTACGAAAGTCCGTCATTTTTGAAGATAAGTTTGTATAGGAACTCTGTTGTTTTTGAAGTCAATATATCATCAATATCATGAAAATTGATACTAAGTAAGTGGCTACATTTGAAACAAAGAAATACGTGTTCCACAGGTTATTAATTCATTGGTTAATAGTTCATTTTGTAAGATAACTCTGATGTTTTGTTAGAGAGTGGAAACAGATAAATACGTGTTTCCGCATATTTTTAATGGGGGTGAATATAAAAATATTCACATAACAGACTAACTATAATAAAATCCAGATGGGCATAGAAAATGCCTTCACCATCATCATCATTAGCCAGGAAACGTTCACTGCTAGACATAGGCCTCTTTAGTGGTACGACACACCGACAGGTCCCGAGAAAATGCCTTACCGCCATCCAAACCAAGTACCGATAGGTACTGGGACTTATGGTCAAAACTGTATGTACAAAAACAAAAAATCAATTAAAACATGGGACCTCAAGGTTGTTAGTACAAACATGTTGCCATTTTTAAGACACGGAGGCAGATAATTTTTATTAAAAAAAGGTATTATTATTAGGTACACATTTTGATTTAAATCTTATATAAAATTAAAAGTCCTGACTAACTAACTTATCAGACAGCTTAATCCTATGGCCATGAAATTTGGAGTATGCGTTCTTTGTAAAGTGAAAGTATTCGCTAAAAAAGGATTTCTCGAAATTCCACCCCTAACAGGGTAAAATAAGGGATGTAAGTTTGTACGAAAGTCCGTCATTTTTGAAGATAAGTTTGTATAGGAACTCTGTTGTTTTTGAAGTCAATATATCATAAATATCATGAAAATTGATACTAAGTAAGTGGCTACATTTGAAACAAAGAAATACGTGTTCCACAGGTTATTAATTCATTGGTTAATAGTTCATTTTGTATGATAACTCTGATGTTTTGTTAGAGAGTGGAAACAGATAAATACGTGTTTCCGCATATTTTTAATGGGGGTGAATATAAAAATGTATGGGTTTTTCTGGTCGCACTTCTGCGAAACGGCTTGACCAATTTTTGTATGTGAATCTTGCACCCTCTTACCCCCCACCTCTTACCCATATTTTATGTCGATTTTAAAATTGTAGTATGAATAATATCCAAATAATTATTCGTTGCCGGAAAGCGTCACGTCAGTTTCATATTTGTTATGTAATTGATTTATCCAATGGGATAAATCCTAAAGTCCACGCGGGCAAAGCCGCGGGCAGAAGCTAGTAATGAAATAAAATTTTCACAACAGCTTTGTTATAAAGATGGTTGTGTTCAATGTAGGTGCTAAAATGTAACTGAATGGAAATATACACTTTAATAAATTAATATAAAAATTTTCATAAAGAAGCTTTTATTTAAATGCTCTAAAAAAACTTTAAAACTTTCAATTAAATAAGACCCATCAATTGATTACATTGAACAATTTATATGCTATAAAAGCTTGTCGCGTGATTTTACTTGATGTCGATGTCAATGAATATAGATAAAATAGAATACAATAATTATGTAAACTGATCTAGAGAAAAAAGTATTTATTTTATAAAATAGGCAAATCCACACACATCTACACTAGTACATAATAAATAAATAATAGCTTGTAAAAAGTGCTACTAGTTCAAACCTACATTCGGCACCAATTCTCAACCCTCCCTATACAAACCAGACTGACACTTGTATCACACTATATCATATGTATAGATAGGTTAATACCGTATATGTATTTGCGTAAAATTGAAGCTCAAAACAAAATAAAAGATATCACACCAGCCACTTCGGCTAGCCCATGCTATCCGACGCTGTATTTTGAAATATGGATACTCGTATTTCGACGCTTTTCTGTACGCCGCCCGTGCGAAAATAGAGTCGCTCTCTCGATATGGCAAATAGTCGATTTTGAGATAACATCGACAGTAAAAGCACCCGGAGAACTTAATAAGTTTTTCGTCCAATGCTGTCAAAGTAACAATGTTGGGGATGAATGTACATTGTAAAGTATCATTTCTAAATTGACTAGTAGATCGCTCGCGGCATTGCCCGCGTGATAAATCTTTAGTAGCAGTAGTAGTACATACAAATATTTAGTGTAGACTGTGTACACTTGAGTAAAAAAAATTGAATTTGTATATTTTGTATTTTTTATGGATTTTTATCCTGTCAATAAAAAACATTTTATTTATTTTATTATTTATTTTTGTTTAAATGGATTGATGTCCAAAATCAAAAATATCCAAAGGCAACAACCAATTTTTAAATTGGTCAAGTAAATAAAACTATTGTTTCAACGAAATATTACCGAAAATACAATCCTAGTGTTTTTGTAACAATATTGAGATTTTTTATTTAATTTTTTTAACTTGCTACAATTTACAGGCTGGATTTGAAACGTCTATCTAGATGGTTTTCCAATTACATAGTAACTAAAATTTTATTTTTACGTACAGGCTAGCAACCAACCTAACAAAAAATAACAGATACACTACTATAAGTCTCGTTCATATAATAAAGAACTGCACTCCGCTATTCAAAATCCATCTCATCGCTGAGGCTCTAGCTAGGGTTAGTCAGAGCCGATGTATACAAATATTAGATAGAGGGCAGTAGTGTCGTTGCTAGCTAGACGCTAAATCCCAGGACTAAGGTATACAAATAGTAGCTAGATATAAGCTTTTGCTTCACAATAGGAAATGGATTCGGCCTCAGCCACTTTGACCTAGAATCCTGAATTGTGAAGGATGCTGTAGGTTATGGCTTAACTTCATCAAATATAGCTTTTTGTGTAGGAGGAGGTGGACATTTTTTGATTTCACGCATCTGAGGAATATAAGTGTATATATACGGATTCAACCTCGTCTAATAATGCGTGACGTCAACAAAATACACACATACACGCACACGTGAAACGCTGACATACGCTGCATACTGACGGCAGAGTGTCTGACCTTGTTTGGTGTACGTTTGTCTGACCTAGTTACTTCATACGTATTCAGTGAAACACTCTGGATGTTCTGATATCTGCGTTCATAGTTGTGTACTGTTTTGTTGTAACTATAGATGTAATGTAAATATATTCGTATAGGTTGGTTAAAAAAACGCTGTCATGCTCGGCAACGGATTCTTCGCTGTCAAAAATTCAGTTTGAGTCGGTATCATACATTTTAGTTTAGATATTCTATTCTCAATACTGATAGATCCTGTTGGTATCGTAAAAAGTGTTTGCGGGAGAAATCAATCTCCTGATTTTGATATTTGATGATAGTAATGATTTTGATTGATTATATGATTAGCGCAAGTAATAACAATTTCATATAAATCTTTACAAAGATTTACTGCATTTCATTTATGCTGTTTTCCGGGATTTTTAGAATTGAATTTCAAAGTATTTTCAAGATCGTTTTGTAAGTAAACCATACAATCAGATTAATTAATAAAGCTAGCATTAACTAGTTCCTAACTGTATTGCTCTTTCTCACTCATTCACTTTATCTTTACAATGCGTAGCTTATAATTTCATTTGTTCTTTATGACTGCCATTTATCAACTCAGGAACTAGATAAGATTTACATGATTTCATTGAATAGAAAGATGGTATATAAAATTTTCTTGTTTATTTGCTACCTAATCATGACTCAAGGGCATGACGGATACAGTTGTATTTGTAAATAGATAAATTCTTGGTGCAGATAATTTTTTTCTTCGGTCGAACAGTTTTGCGGAATTTTAGTTAAGGATTTTATTTGAATGTAATTCGAGTCAAGTACGCGATGTATATTTAAGAGGATACTACCAAAGTATGATTCTATTTTGGATATTGATTCTGAACCATTTGGTGGTAAATATGTACGATGTCTGGCTTTGAAAAGTAAAATTACATCGCAGCCTAAAGCTCTGGTTTCCTAGGACAACGGTGCCGTCACACAGCGGCCGTATTATTACGGACGCAAAAAGACGGCCGTATTTACGGTGACGACACGTGGAAAGTACCACGGTCGTTATAACACACCGTCGGCCACCTGCCAGTTGGAGTTGGAACTCATTTTGTATATAAATAGCTTCACCGCTATCAATAAAAACGTTCACAAACTATCCAACACTGTCAAGACGGCCGTCATGCAAATGTCGGTACCGCTTTCTGACGTTACGGTGTCAAATACAGCTTTATAGGAAACCGCGCCATTTCATTCAACGCTGTATTACGGCCGCTATATGACGGCACCGCTATCCTAGGAAACAAGAGCTTAATTCTCTCTCCATAAAACGAATTTCACTTATGACTAACTTCTGGTTGCAAGTCAACCTTGCAACTCGCGGTCTTCTGGACAGAGTGCATCCCTGTTTTGACACTGAGTTCGTGTCACTCTGTCACTCTGATCTGCTAAGAATCGAACTTTATAATATAATCGTATTCCAGCTTGTTTGGAATTGCTTTGCTTGATGCGGATCGCTTGTTGTTTTGAGTGTGGAGTGTCAAATTACGATAGCTTGCCAACTGGCAAGTCTAAGTGAAAAAAAAAAGGTCATGTGCGAGTCGGACTCGCGCACCGAGGGTTCCATACAGAACATGAATAATTAACATACTTAAAATCATAAATGATATGTACGGTAATATGCAACCAACAATGCTATACCGAAAATGTAATTCTGATCGAAAAACAAACTTTACTTTGCAGTTAAATGACATATCCGATGTATGGCTTTCAATTACAAAGTTACGTTTGTAAACATAAAATAATAATTAAAAATCCTGGTTTTCAGATTGATTTCTATGGTTGTGTTGTAAGATCTTCCTTCTTGATAAATTTCAGAATTCGAGGGCCACGGGAAGTACTCTATAGGTTTTGGTTCCCTTGCATTTGGTATGAAAATGGTCTAAAATACAGATATATCTTTTCATTGCGTCGACTTATACGTTTAATTTTTTTCACAGTTCCACAGGACGGCAAATTTGTGTATTCGATATTAATTTCAATTCGATATCTCAATGCATTCCTGAGAAAAGGGGTCTTGACAGACAAACATACAGACGGACGGAGAACAAAGTAGTCCCTTTTTTCTTTTGAGGTACGAAGCCCTAAAAAGCAAAAGATTTTAAAAAGAATTTTTTTATTGATAAAACTTTCCATTTTGAAGTTTATTAGATTTGTGAAGTACCCATAGACAGTGGTTGATAAAGTTATTGCTCCGAAGTCCCTAAATAATGGTGTATTAACTTAAACTTAAAGTTCCATACGTCTTTAACCTACATTGGAACTACATACAAAATTTAATAATGACTATCTAAATCCATCAATAGTTGTGTATAACTCACTAGTTAATGCCTGCTACTTCCTCTGCGCGGATTATAGGATTTATCCCGCGGGAATCTGTATTACCAAAGAAATATTCTAAATTCGGTTTGCAATTGGTACACTTTTACAAAATAAAAGAAAAATCCAAGCTCTGACGTCTGAACTGATTTTTATGACCTTTTTAATTTCTCTTCGTTCCAAATAGCAGAATAACTATTAAATCATGGGATAAATTCCATATAAATTCATTTTCTTATACATTCACGACTATTTTTTAAATCCAAATTTAACAAGTAATTCCTAAGGGGTAAATCTAAAAGTTAACGTGGGTGAAGCTGGTACTATATAATTTGTAATTATGTATTAGTATTTTGTTTGTACAAAAACATTATTTTCTTTATTAAACTAAACGCACACGTCCTCGAAGGTACAATGATTATCGCCCGCCCTATATTACACAGTAGTATCTTTTTAGCTTCATGAAAACGACAAATTTTTAAGATTTTCAAAAGAAATTTATATTTTTAATAAAAATATGATGAGATAGTCAGTATGCATCTATGTAACAACATGTAACTGTTATCACAGTTACACTCCACCTGACAAGTGTGGTGATTATAGCAAATCCACTCATGGAAAGTATGACGAGACTATCTACGAGGGGAGCACATGTCCAACAGTGGACATAACAGGCCGATTATGATATCGTATTTTGGAATTGCCTATCGATTACGTTCGTGGTTGAATTGATAAAATATAACTAGTAACAACATAAAATATTGCCTAGTTTAATACATTTCTTAGAATCTGAACCCTTTTACTAACCAAAATATATTCAGAGCTGAACTTAATTTTATAGCCCCGGCCGACACTGAAAGAATCTCGCTTACTGCCGGTGTATTACCTCACGAATGTCTAAATAGCTTCATAAAACGCATTCCGTTGCGAATAACGTGTAACGTTAAAAAAACGTTGAATAACGCCGCCCGGAAAGTGGAACAAAAACTTCGAATTTTTCTTGGCTCCTGGACTAAAATGTAATGTTAAAGTCGCTGATTCAATAGACGTGGTTTTAAAAGAGCTGTAATTGGGTAATAAATTTAGGAATAATTTGTTCGAGTCTTTATTTGTGTGGACTTCAGTAAGTTAATATAATAATATTCTGTAAAGCACACAACATAAATGGAGGTATTGTTGCATGCATATAGACTAGAGTGTGAAATTTCTTGATTAAATACTGACCAATCGTGTACTATATTGGAATAGTGTATCCACTAAAAAATTCGCCTGTTTTAGGGTTCCATCCACAAGGGTGTCCAACCAGACCAAATTACTATGGCTTCGATGTCCGTCCGTCTGACACAGGGCATCACCTTTATTCGCTAATAAATGTATACCCACTTAGATATATTTTTGATTATGAAAGCAAAACATGAATGTAAATATTAATATTGACTTTGTTCTTATTTAATTTTAGTTGGCATATTTTATTTACACTTATTTTGTCATCATTTTCCTGCCCTTATCCCACTCGGAGCGGGGTCGGCACAACATGTTTTCTTCTTCTTCCACTTCTTCTTCCTCCACTCGTCTCTATCAATCCTCATCTTAGTACTCACACCTTTCACACACATATGCATACACTTAACACAATCCATCCATACCTTCTTAGGTCTTCCTCTACCCCTATATCCATCAACCTTCATGCACATCACTTTTCTTGTAACATTTATTTCATCTCTCCTCATAACATGCCACCATACCACGATAATTTATTACTTCTCAACTTTTTATTCACTGGTGCAACTTTTAAACTTCCTCCTATATACACATTTTGTATTAAATGCCTTTTAATCTTCTATATATTAATACTTGAAGCAAAAACTTTGCACCCCTTTTTACGAAAATTGCGCGGACGGAGGAGTATGAAATTTCGCACACTTATAGTTTATGTAAAAGAGAGCAGAATGATAATACTTTTTAAAGTTTTTTAAAATTAATTATAGTCGAATTTCGACCATTAGTACATTGTGATAACATTAAATTCTTCGTTATTAATAATTTTATGTTATTAACGAAAAAGTTAATGGATTATTATGTTATCGAGGCTATCAAAAAGATAATTGAATTTATATCGCATTTGCGACACTTGAAGATAAATCAAGATGAGGGCGTGGCGTGGTTTTTGTTTGATTCCTTAACGATTGAGGAAAAATGGAGTCAATTATTTTATCATTTATAATTTTGAAAAATACACTGAGCTCCAGTTATAGATATACATTGCTCGCAACGATGGCTCGTACAATACTCGTAATTACCACGCATTGGAGGCGGTTTGGTAGTGGCAGCTTCAAACAAACAGACAAATTCGATAATTCGATTAAATTCACTGAACAAACTAAATCCCGGCCCGAAACTTCTTTAGCCTTTTTCTAAATCTGGCTATCAATCGAATCGCTCTGATCGCTCAAGGACCCCGTATTTCTTATCTGTCCGCCGCCGGCGTGTCGTCTCGACTATTTCCGCGTATGATCATTTATCAAACCCGGACTAATGTCTCGATATTGTAACGACTATCCCATTCAATACACCATAAACCTTTAAATAAATACAAAATAACATATATTTCATAACTATACTATTGGCTCATGATATCGTCTAGTGGATAAACTAGGATCCACGAAGTGCTTCATAACCCAGAGTTCTTTTAGAGGCATGCAGGTTCTGTTCCTATATCTCTATCTTAATAACTAACACACTGTAATGTAATTTTTAACTAAATTTTAAAAGAACCAGTCAATAAAAAATGGAATGTCTAAATTAAACACACATATTCTTAATTGGCTGTAGAAATGTTAAGCAATAATTATACTCGCTCAGGCTTAATAAACAAAATCATATTAAATTTATTTAATCCTTTAAATAGCATCTCTCCTAACAGTAATGGCCGCCCTTCTCCCCAACTACGGTCCCAGTTAGGTAAATACTTGAATAAGATAAAACTTAGGCGATAATTATCATGATATTTTATAATACAATTATGAGAGCAAACGTATTTAACTTGTAATAGCGTGAATATATTTAGTGAATATAATCATTTTACTATCGAAGATTATTTAATAACATAAGCATTGACCTCAACTGAATTCGTAGTGCCATTACCCTAACCTCCAGATATTAAATTTGGTTTGTTTGTTGGGGTGGTCAGAGCTCCCCTAGCTCAATATTAGAAGTCTTCTGCTTCATTCATATTAAAAGAAGTAAATTCACATTAAAATCCAAAATGGTCATTAATCCAATGTCAGGTATATGAAAATCCTGTAATGGCTGACAATACAGCTTGTTGCGAATTATAATGGTAACTCATTTGTCCCTTATTGCAAAAGCAGGTGGCGTGGGCAAGACGTCGTAATGATCCATGCAAAAGCTCTATTTGGCGTGTGCAGAGGGATTATATATATATACTTTTAGGCCAAAGCTCACCGCGTGTGTCAGGGAACAAAGAGATGGTTTTAGTACTCAAAGAAAAGTTGTACAGTTCAGCCATGTCAGGCTATGTCAATTTAAAGCGCTCCAGCGCAGACAGTAGATACAATATTTCAATAATTCCAAAATCTGATGTTATTGTATAATAGATATAATATGAGTGAATGTAGTAAGCCTCCTCAAGGCGTAAGTCACTACGACCACCTTTCCTTGATTCATCAATACCACCAGAAGACATCGAATACTTCAGTCTGTCCAATGTCATGGTGGTTAGTCAGTAATTTGAATTTAAAGACTCTTGAACCAAGCAGTTATAACATACTAGGGACTTGATATAATGTCAATTAGGTTCATAGTAAAAGTGGCTAGGAAGTACATTATTATGGTCAAAATTGGAAAAATACCACGCCTAGGAACGAGGACGTCCCTAGGCAGTTATAAACGTAGATTTGGTAATATCTGAGATGACGCTCTGCCATAGTAAACCTTGCTCCTGGAATTTCTGAGCATACGATGAGCTCACTGAGTCCACTCCAAGCTTGATGGGGTTCATGAGGCGGATTTATACGCAACCCGTACTGACCACGTTAAAACTCTAGCACGACATTCTATCAAGAAAGATATGCGGCTCGCAATCAGTATGGGCACTACCCTCTTACTCATGTCCTACACATAAACACCAGGAACACGAATGGCTAGGTAGTGACCTCTCGCACACCACTGAATCCATACAGTTAAATAATTTCCCTAAGCTCGGTTCAATTCTCTCTGGATATTTAAACAAAGGCATCGTCAGTCGGGACAGGATCTAAATATATTTTAATTTTATAAAGATAAAAGGAACCTGTTAATAATATTTTGTTTGTAAGTCAATGTTGAATTTAATAATTGTACACCCTTTTGTTTTCTTGTATTTTATTTAGGGTAGGTACATCAAATAACCTGAATTATGCTAACTGCATATTCAGTCTAGAATTTTCTAGAATTCATAGATATTCAATACAATGAAACATATCGACTATTGTTAATATCACTTCCTTAGAGATTGTGGGATTACATATTTATCCCATATATCAGTTCAAAATTTTGCTCATAAATTTATATACTGTAAGAATATAAAAATGATTTGAAATATTAAACCAAAGCCAAGTAATTTTGAATATGGAATTCTATACTCAAATAAATTTTCAAAACTATGGAAAGATGGAAAATTACTATTAAAGTGTTATACCTCATCATATAATAATATAAACATACTATAACAGAAACCATGTTTCAGCCTGTGGCGCTTTCGTTAATATTTATCTAAAATACACCAGTCCAACCCTCAACAATGATATTAATCATAGTAGGTTTATCACCTTTACATCACTGACTATGCTATCATGATCTGATACCAAACTTTAATCATTTATGTAAAATCAAACTCATCTTACATAGTTAAAAATCTAAGTTCATTGACAATACAATGATCTGATTCCTTTGTCAACTCTTGGTGCCATATCAACAACATTTTATAGATAACATTTTTAATAGGATATCTGGGACTATCCACAATAAAACATGTCAATTCCATTGTGAATTTACAGACCCCACGCAACCACTGCGTTCAATAAATCCTCTCCTACGAGTAATATCACATTCATAACCTAGAAAAATCTCCATAGTACTTGATGTGAATCATATGCAAAAGTCATCAGACCAATGATAGCCGAATTAAGATGATTTGGCAAAATCAAAATACATACAATTTATTCTCTTCATATAAGTTGAGTTGCTTCGAATAAACAACAAGTCAAATGTGAAGTTATCTACAAAACCTCACCAAAGACACAAAGTTGTTTAACCTATTCACTCAGGTATGTCCATTCTGGTGGATATTATCCCTACATGCCTTCAAAAGAACTCACACATAAATTAATTTAACATTACTAAAGTTACACATTAAATTTTAGCCAGAGCCATTTATTTCAATTTCTTGCCCGCTTACTTTTATTCCCTGACTTAGATTTTACATACTCTCAACAAGGATTATGGTGACTATCACTCATGAACACAGATCCCAATCAAGTCCACAAATATAGATGGGTACAAATTGCTTGGAATTTTCCTAAAATTGTTTCTCTATTTAATGATAGGTTATCATTAAATAAAATTAATTAAAATCAATCAAACTTGGTTAATGTACAATTAAATTCCAACACTACCATAGCTGACTATAGACTAAAGAATAATTAATTCTCGCTTCAACCGACTTTCAATAAAGAAACGTGCTTATTCAAAGTTCAATATCACATTCACTGATCATCAAGTCAAGTACACACGCTGATCTAGTATATACTCGTCCAACTTTATTCCTTGATTGCTTAAAACAGACTTAGATTGAATTCCTAGATTAATTGTTATGACAATAAAACAGTTCAACCAGTTTTAGCAAATGACAATAATACAGTTATGCTTTACTGTCACATGAATTAATGTAGATTAAAACATAAGTCCTATAATTGGAGTTAAATACTAATAGATATCCCTTGTATACCTAGACAGACCTAAATATTAACAAATTCTAGTTAATATGCATCTAACACCTCAGCCATTTTAGCCTTTAATATAAATCAAAAGTTTATAATTCACGAGCTAATTTCGTTCCATATCACACAGATGAAAGTTAAATTAGTACAACTGAACTCAATTGTTATTAAGAAATTTAGGTCATATAGTTAATCTAGATCTAGGACAAGTTAGGTTTAAATATAAAATCATACGACCAATTGTCAACAAACAAAACTTACATAAATTCAATCCCTCACAGTTTACATCAAAATCATTCTTACAACATAACCTTTTCGTTAAAACAGTGCATATACTGGCAATCTAGGGTATAAATGTTCCTAGATCTAGGGTTCCTAAACAGATCCACTCGTTAGCTTATTAGAATCAGCTTTAGCATAAAAACCACTTACCGAACTATCACCAATCCTTACATACAGACATTATGCAATCAAATACACTGTATGAATTTTAATAAGTTAGTTCTACACTTCCAATGAATCAATTAGTGTTATTAAACTCGAGAATGCTTTTACACCAGGTTTTAAAACATCCATCTTTATTAACTAGAATCTTCTAGGAATTTATGTAAAGGCAAGCCACCATTCTTAACTTAACTTGGTGGCTCCCTAGAGCTTACTCAAAACCTAGCACCATCTAGATGAATTCGGACATAGTATAATCTAATACACAGTCAATAACCTGAATTACTCAAAACTCTCAGCCTATAACCTAAGTTCCAGCCTGTGACACAGTTATAATTATTTATGCAAATCCTTTTAACCTAGAATGTAACAAACAAAAGTTCTTTGATCGTAGCGATCAGTAGATGACTTATTTTAATATAATACCAATAAAAGACTGAGAAGTACATACACGCATTTCACAAAACTCAAGCCAACCACCGATGTGAAAATGTAGAGGCTATGAAATTCCAGCTCTGACTAATAAGATTCACACCCGAATGTTAATGATTTAGCTCTGGCCTAGAGTTACCCTTAGCCTCCTTTTAATTTTCTCTCATGATGCAGTGAGAACCAGCATATTATGTATCAAATAATTGCAAAATTCGACTATAAGCTTATTCTTGTAAATTTAAGTTACTGAAGGTTGAATTGAAATAATTTTACAACATTTCATTAAAACAAAATTCAAATGCCGCTAAATCACAATTTATCAGCTACCATGTCAATTATGTTTTACAACATAAAATAGGAATTTTAAGTTAAAATCTCTCACGTTCTAGATTCTTGAAAATAGCTACTAGCTCCAAATATTATGACTACAAATTCCCTACCAATACATACACACTGTGCACACAAATCCTATTCAAATCTACTTCAAATTTATCAGGAAAAAAAAATAAAGATATAATACTCACAGATATTGTTAGGTTAGATTACCTATCGTAGTCAGACGAGTTCTTTCTGCTTCGTGAAGGAATTTAGGACTGAAGACCTAAATTAGCCGTCACTAAAATATTAAGAAAATTTTAATGCGCACTTTTCATTTTTTTTTAATTTTACAAAACCACTTCAAAACACATTTGCAGAAACTTTACGACTGAAACTATAAAATAAATTAAATTTTCCGCGGACAAGCAGAGATTCCCTTATTTTACAACTTAAATTTTTATTTTAAACTTTTTAGCTATTAAAAAAAATAATATTCTATCTATTTATCTCCTTTTATTTTCGCGTTGGGGCCTAGCCAAAGGGCGCGAAGTCCCTGGCTGGCCCCACCCCATTTTATTTCACGTCCGACCTCTCTCGTGTCCCGTCCCGAACTGACTCGTCAACGCCCCGAATTCCACATCCACTCTCCTGTTGTGTAGGACCCTGGACATACATTGATTAATCATAACAACAATTTGTGTAATTTTCTTGTATGAAAATTGCAAAATCTAAAAACATAAAATTTTTTAGTTATTTTTTTCATTGATTAAAATCCCTTAGGATTCCTCTTTCATCTAGCTTATTTACATTTTACTAATAGTTTAAACTTAAAACTTGTTAATTAATAGCAGAGCTTACCCAACAACATGATTCTTATTTCATCCTTTCTTTAGCTAACCTCTTGTGAGAACTCAAAACAATACTCAATTTACATGACTAGCACTCTAAATCCCTTCTAAACATAACTAGCATACACTCTCATACATAACAAAACTCTTAAATCTTAACATCTCCAGTTGGGTTCTATTTCTTTTAATCTTCATTTACTATTTTATGAACAATTCATTCTTTGCTCTAAGTTCTGATTTAAGTGAAGACCCTCCTATTTTCAAAGTGGGCTAACTTTTGGGCTCCCGCCTCCGCATTGTATGACATCGATGGTGATCACCTCCTTTTTTTTCCCGCCAAAACATTACGCGGTCCGTAACATTGTAATTTCTTAAAATATAGATGATTTAATCATTATTCAATACACAAATCTGTTGTTAAATTACATAACCTTCCCTACATATATAATTTGCAGCTCTAAACATCCGTATTTTACTTAATAAAACGAAATAACTATCTCATCATAGCAAAACTAGCTCCCCTCACCCCGCCAAACCCCTCTTCCTCCATAAGTGGTTTTATAATCTGTGTCTCAACTAGTTAATCTGCTATGACTCTATGGACAAACATCAGAAAACGTCTGTATGAACTTTTATAAAACGTATTTATTATCTGTGCATTTATTGTCTAGTACGCTATGACTCCGCGAATAAACATCAAACAAATGTTCATTTTGATTTCCATACAATTAATTTTCTAAAATCGGAAACGATAACTAAAATTGATAATTTGTTCCTCAGGTAAGACATGTAATTACTTTAAATTGATAATTCACTTAGTATTCTTAATAATAGCATTATGAATAAAAGGTATAACCAATACAATCCCTCTTTTCAGGGCAACGCAAGCGCAACTATCAACCCGGTAGATAGACCATCTTATTTCTCCAAAAGCCTGCACAAAACGCTCATTATATTCCTCAGGCATTGTCCTCAGAAGGGATCCAATGTCTACACATACAGGTATCAGCAGAGAAACACACAATATTGTGCATATAGACGAATGTAAACAACCAAGTGATATTTGTTACTTTCAAACCTTTCAAGAAAACTTTAACCAGAAAGATCACTATTATGTGAAAGAATACTCCTTTTAGGAAAGAGTATGTTTAGTCAAGAGTAAAATGCCACTTCATGAGTGGTGTAGACCTGCAGCGAGTGCACAGTTTCACCCACCTGAGGCACGCTCTATGCAGCGAACTATCTGACATTGACGACATCGAGAAACAGCGCCGAGCGACTAGTGCCCGCGCTCATATGATCGCTTGAAAATTCTACCGATGCAGCGACCGAGTCAAAGACTGCTTTTCATGACTTATTGCACGAATGTGTACACGGCGGAGTTGTGGGCGAACCACACGAAAGCAGCAATGAACACCATACGCGTTCAGCATAACAACGCGTACCGCACGATTTTTAAGTTGCCTACATACTGCAGTGCGAGCGGCATGCATTGTGTGGGCCGCACGCCGACCTCTCTCGTCGTCCTGCATGCGCGCTCCGCCGCTCTCAACACGCGCGTGGGCAGCTCCCGCAACCGGCCAATTCAAAGCGTCGCCGAGTGGCCCCGAAGCCCTGCCATGGAAGTGCGGCGCAACTACCATGTCAATCAATTGATCTAGCTTTATATTATACTGCATGTTTTGTGTGTGTGTAAATATAGCCGTGTGCCGGATTAAATTGATTTTATTTACCTATTATTATTATTATTAACATATGTCAGGCCTCAATTTATTACATTCCTCTCAAACAATCAAATGCCCCATTTAAGTCTCCATGCTACAGTTAATGTGCAACCATCAAATTATGAGACAGTTAAACAAGTATGACCTAAGAACCGTTACAATCACCCCCTAAATTCTTGGTAGTGTAACGAACTAAGAATTTACAACTATATGAGATCGGAATTGATTGTTTGAGTTGATTGTCTGCACTAACTACTTTTCGCAAGCATATTACATGACTCTGCGGTACCTGCTTCCTTCAGTTAAAGAACCTGCCAAATCTTATCCCTGTAGGGCGACTTCAAACTCCGTCGACTGCACCAGTCATCCGTTGCTCGCCAGGTCCTCAACTTCACCA
Source organism: Carcina quercana (assembly GCA_910589575.2). Classification (NCBI taxonomy): domain Eukaryota; kingdom Metazoa; phylum Arthropoda; class Insecta; order Lepidoptera; family Depressariidae; genus Carcina; species Carcina quercana. The sequence goes on from OU342439.1 coordinate 9,858,196, forward strand.
GCTTTCCCCTGGAATATTTTTTTTTAAAAGCTATTTCAGTTGGTGTGAAACAGAAAGAAGGTACATATCCCCCCCTTCTACAACTTACAACCCCCTTTTATTATTATTATTATTATTATTATTTTAACTTATATACAACTAATTTCCCTCCTATTCTCTTCCCAAATTCGAAATTTAAACAAGCTTCATATGTATACCTTTACCTTCCAACTTAATTCCGGCTGGAAAGGGAACAATTTCAGTTATAATGGTGATAGAAAGGTTAGCATGCGCTAATTAAGGATAAGCAATGGAGTGATACTTAAATGTTATTTCACATGGAGGTAAGTGACACGGTGCAGTCTTCCTCCCAGAAGTCCGCCAAGAAGACTGCCTTGATCTCGATGCCAGAGGCCGATGTTGTGACTCAGCTTGCAACTCCGGAGTAGCCATCAGCCGTAGCAGCCTCGCAGACTCCTACTCGCAAGCTGCTCTGTTGCGATTTCACAACACCGCTGAAACAGTTTCGGCATATCCAACTCAGCGAGTGCAAACAATTACTTGAACTAATCTGATCAATTATATACCTAAGTTGAGCCGGCCTTCTAGTCATAAATATGAAGTTCGGCTCGTGTCGTAGAACTTGTGAGATATATTCAACCATCCCTACAACAAGTTCCACAGTAATTCCATAACTAGAGTGATGGATCAGTTAGACGGTTTATAAGTCATCCTCCAGGTGAATTGCAGGCCTGATCTCATCTTTGCAGCATCCAACCTCTCTTCCTAGAATCCCTATATAACCATTAAAATACTTTTAAATGTCTTAGGTAAAATTAACCATTGCCTGTTCTTCACTTGCAACTACAACTTGATGAATGACTGAAGAATCCCAGTTCCACTACCTTAGATGAGGAAGATATAAAATTTAGTAAGCATAATTGTTAATGCACACAGATTAGTACTGTCAATAATTAAATAAAGAAAAGCTACTTAAATTTGTTAGTGAAGGTAGAGATCTTGCAGCAACGCCAACATCCATCCAAAGCCGTCTAGGATGACCATCACCGAATGTAATCAAAGAGCTCTACTCGCAACCCTGCCGCCCAATTAGGTAGCAGACTTGTATGCAACCCTGGAACGTGAAATAAAATTTATGGACAATATGAAGTTCTCAATGACAATAACCATGATTTCCAAAATCTAAATCATTTTAATTGATTATTCAAGGTTTTCCCAGTTGTTTTACAACAAGACTTGGGCCAACCCCCAATTTACAACAAACACTTGTGTGTTTGTTTGATAATGACCGCCCTTCGCCCCAACAACAATGTTCACCAGAGGGATTTGCCTATTAATAATTTCTTATAATTAAAGTTAACTTCAGTCAAAAATGATATGCACCTAATATAATTGCAAAACTAATGATAGGCTCTTTAATCACCCTGATGAAGGTTGTTGTGTCACTATCCTCGACCTCCTTATTTTTTTTTTTTTTTATATTTTTTTTCAAATTTCTTTAATGTTATTATTACATTACAATACTTATACTAAAACCTTAGTCTTACTTGTTATCTTTTAAAATCTATTGGAAAATATAATTGAACTTTTATATATATGTTTAATTTCTTATTTTCATTGCTAGACTACAACTTTGCTGCCACTATTTAGCATTAGTTACATTGTTTAGGCTTTATTTTTTAATTAAATAATTAATATTGTACAAACTGAATTACTAATTTAAAATTTACTTAATATATTTACTGTATGAATCCTATAATTTAAATAACAAAACAATTACATCTTCTTCTTTTCTTACTTAACTCTATTAACATTTAACTAAATCTTCAAACACAAAATACAGACAAAATACAGGAATTAAAACTACTTATAATATCTAGATAGGTGAATGGCATTAAATTTACCCCTAACCTGTTTGGTTACTGGGTCCATTAAAATATATACATTAGTAAAGGGAACCCCTGCTACGACATATGGGCCTTCATATAATAATTCAAATTTTTTTGTTATCTTTAACTTAGCATCAGATTTATTACATTTTCTAATTTTAATGTAATCACCTATTTCGAATTTCACCATTTTATGGGTTCTATTAAATTTAATGCGTCTGTCTTCACTGGCTCTAAGCAAATTTTCTCTCACTTGTTTCCGAACATGTTCTACCTCTTTAGTTATTACGGCAGTGCCCAAACTGTTGTCAATAGTTAACTTAGTTCCAAATCCATACAATATTTCGTTAGGGGTGAATCCAGTGCTTTCATGATAAGTGTTATTATATAATTCCTCCACTTTAGGTAATAATGTAGCCCAGCCTCTATGATTGTTGTGACAGTAGGTTCTGAATATTCTCCCTAGTTCTTTGTTAACTCTTTCCGTAGTATTAGGACGTGGGTTTCGAACAGTGGTGTATATGGGTTTAATTCCCCAATCTTTTAAATTTTTTTTCCACACATCACTAATGAATTGACTTCCGTTATCTGTCATGATGACCTTTGGTTTAATTATTTGTACAAACTGCCGAATCTTAGTCACAACAGCCCTAGAGGTTGCCTTCCGTAAATCATAAAGCTTTACATATTTACTAAATGAATCCTGAACTACCAGAATATACGAGGCTCCAAACCTTCCTGAAGGTAGGGGTCCGTACAAGTCTGCCATCACAATATCACCCACATTACAAGTTACAATTGGTTTACATTCTCCAAAATATTTGACATTATCACTCTTTGACATTTGGCATATATGACAATAACGAATAATTGCTTTTATATCTCTTCTCATATTTTCCCAATAGCATCTACTTTTAATGTACTGTAATATTTTATATGCTCCTTGATGTCCCATTTCGTTATGTACTTGAAGAACCACATCTTCTCTTAATTCTTTTGGCAAATACACTATTTTACTTTGATCAGTAGGTTTCACAAAATACAATATCCCATTTTCAATTTTACAATGACGAGCGATTCGGCCAATCTTGTCCCCATGTTGTTCAATTTCCCCTTTTATTGTTTTTACATCATCATCATTTTCTTGATAATTAGCAATATTTCTTAATTTATTTGTCAAAGATCGATTTTTCCCCAATTCCATGTACATTATTTCTGGGCATTTTGTTTTGTCATCCTGCACGGAACCCCCGTGAGGTGGAAACCTGGACAATATATCAACTGCTATATTGTCTTTTCCCCTTACATGTTCTACTTCATAATTAAATTGCTCAAGATACAAAATCCAACGCGTAATCCGGCTATTATATAGTTTCCAAGTCTTCACGAATGTCAATGCTTTATGATCAGTTCGTATAACAACTGTTGCTCCTCGCAAATACGTTTCAAATTTTCGTAGGCAGTAAATGATTGCCCAAAACTCTTGCTCAGTAACAGTCCATCTCAATTCGGGTCCTTTAAGTGACTTGCTACAGTACCCTAAGATTTTCATTTCTTCTTTATCATCATACTGATACAACACTCCTGCAAGGCCTATACCGGAACTATCTGTCTGCAGATAATAAGATTTACTATTATTTGGGTGATGTAACATAATAGTATTCAAAAATTTCTCTTTCATCTTATCAAATGCTGTCTGTGCTTCTTGATCCCATCTCCAATGTTGTTCCTTTCTCAACAAGTTATATAATGGCACTGCAGTCGTGCTGTAATCAGGGATGAATCTTCGGTAGTAGTTACAAAGTCCGAGGAATGCTCTCAAATGCTTAACCTTCCTGGGTGCTGGGAACTTCTGGATAGCTTCTACTTTTGCAGGATCAGTTTGAATACCTTCCGTGGTTATTATATGCCCTAACATTTTTACCTCTTTGCATATGAATTTACATTTTTGGAAGTTGCACGTGAGACCAGCGTCCTTTAGTTTACCCAAAATGACGTTTATATGCCCTAAATGTTCCTCTAGGGTTCCACTTGTTAAAATAGCGAGATCGTCCAGATAATTGGTACAGAACTCCCGCACATCCGGCCCTAAAATGATATCCATTGCTCTACTGAAACTACCAACAGCTGTCTTTAATCCTTGCGGTAGAACGTTATAAATGTAGGATTTTCCATTAAATGTGAATCCAGTATACATTTTACTATGATCTGAAATGGGCAGCTGAAAATAGGCGTTATTGAGATCGATAATACTAATATACTTAACCCCATGGAATGAATTTAGTATATCTATCTGCATTGGCGGAGCTTCAGCTTCCGCTACCATATACTTATTTATTTCTCTCGCATCCAGCAAAACTCTTATCGTACCATCTGACTTCAAGGTAAACGTTAAAGGACTACTGTATGGTGTGGAGGCCCGTGATATTATTCCTTGCTCTTCCATTTCGTTCAACTTTTCTTCCATCTTTTTACGATATGCATATGGTACTGGGTAAGATCGCTTGATAAATGGTGTGTGCTCTGACATTTTGATATCATGGACATAACAATTAGCTCGTCCCAGCTTACTGGTAAAGACTTCTTTATGGTTTAGTAAGACTTGTTTTAGTTTTTCCAATTGATGTCGTTCTAAAGGCATTCCTAGCTTTACTTCATCTATAACATTAGTATCAATATTAATCTCATTTACGTTTTGGCCTGAATTTAAATTTGAATCCTTAAATTTGATGTAAACCTCTTGACCTTGTTTCTTGATGACCATACCAACAGTGGGTCGTTGAAGTTCTATCATGACCTCATTTTGAATTAACCAATCAAATCCTAATATTACAGGCCTAATCAAGTTGGGCACGATCAAGAACCCAGTATCAACTGTTATCTCCTTAAGTTTTATTGGTAGTAACACCAGCTGTTGCACTTTAGTGCTCTTTTGTCCAACGGCTCCTCGAATCTGTACCGGTTTTACTGGCAATGTCTTCAATTGGTCTTTCTTGACTTTATCCTGCAGTTCTTCCCAGAATGATTCTGATATACAAGTGATGTCACTCCCCGTATCCACCAAGCTCACTATTTCCTCCTCAAAGATTTTAACTATGATTTCAGCTCTCAACACATCGGAATTTTCTTCACCAATAACGTCCTCCTCATCAAACATTGAAGTCACATGCTCTTCTAACAATACTGTGTCCTGTTCTTTTACTTCGGATTCCCATTTAACAACCTGTACAACACTTTGGACCACTTCTTCTTTTGAATGCAGATTTAAATCGCGTTTATCATAAAATCCTAATCCCTCCCTACTCGTTTGCCCTTCCATTACAATAGGTCTAAGTATTCCCTTATCATTACAACCTAAGGATTGTCCAGGCTCCCATCCAGTTTTACAAATTTGCCTTAAAACTTTTACATCTATAGCTAAGTCTCCTTCCCTGTGGATCGCGGTGGAGACAGCTCCGTCGACCCCGATTAGTTTAAATCTACATTTTCAGCAGGACTCGATCTCTCCTCCACAACTTCTGTTACATTTGACTCAATCGCTGGACGTCCCCGTTGATTCGCTTGCGGTAGATGACTGGACGAATTTTGAACAGCATTCCTTCCCCATCCTTGGTTGAAGTTATTGTAACGATTCCTCTGGTTCCATCTTGCACCTACTGCCGGAGCTGTTCCTTGACGACTTGGTTGATCTTGTTGATTTATGTCATCCAAATTCCTCAAAAACTCTGTTGCGGATAATATGGTTTTTTCTCCAACAGTTGACCAGGAATATTGCACCTCTTTTGGATAATGATGAATAATATCATTTATTATTTGCTGCTCCGGGATGGTGAAAGTTAGCATCTTCGCTTCCCCCACTAATCCTAAAAAATACCCAAGCATGGTTCCGGTTCCAGGATTCCATTTGCCACATACGATTTTCCTCCTCAACGCATTTTGCTCAGCTTCTCCCCAATAAGTTTTTAGAAAATCTGCCTTGAAATCTTCAAAATTCATCCATCTTTCCTTGTAAATTCTTGCCCAATTCCTGGCATCACCTTCAAGACACTCTACTATACAGTCTACAACTGGTACATCAGCAGGCAATTTTTTTATATATGCAATCATGTCTTCTATGAACGTAACAGGATGCGGTTTATATTTTCCCGGATACTTAGGTTTCTCATTCATATTTTGAATAGTATAATTAATTCGCTTTTCACCTTCCGGCCTAGACTCACACATGGACTTCGTTTTAATTTCATCTTCTAATTTCTCAAACTTCCCGGTTAGAATAGCAATGTGGCGCCTCAACCGTCTATTTGCCAACCTAATTCCTTCCATAGCACTCTTATTTTGCGACCCTGCTTTCCCTTGTTGGGCATTAGAAGGAAGATTGGGTTGATTTGGATTTTTAGTTTTGCTTGTTACCTTAGGCATTATGCACTAGGTATACGTGTAATAGGCACTCCCGCAATAATTCTGAAATCACAACATAACCAATTTTACCATCCGTATTATGAAGTCCAAAACTGCCCTCACTATAATTATGAGTAAGTCATTCCTGAAAAATATATATAAAATCAAGTGGAAAACATAACATTTTAATTTACCATATAAAATAATGTTAATTTAAAATAAACACAAGGAACCAACCACAAATGGCTGCTTATAAGAAAACATTACATAAATGTTGTTACAACCTTAAATATATAGTTTTCCCACCCCCAATTTTCTTAATGGCACCTTTTACAAGACACTCGGCCACAACCTTAACCTTAATTATTTATCACCCCCAAGACTCTTAACTCCATCTTTCATTTTATATAAACAAATTAGGATATATAAATAGTTTGTCTTAATACAAGGAGTAAATAACAGTTCTCCGCATAAATCCTCTTCCATTTCACGGCAACAAATTGTAGGCTGATCAGCCTATCTTATATGGTTATAGCATAGTTATGAAAATTCACACATACAATCACACACAAATTATCCTGCACATCAATCCTGGTCACGGCCACATCTAAATTGTAACGACTATCCCATTCAATACACCATAAACCTTTAAATAAATACAAAATAACATATATTTCATAACTATACTATTGGCTCATGATATCGTCTAGTGGATAAACTAGGATCCACGAAGTGCTTCATAACCCAGAGTTCTTTTAGAGGCATGCAGGTTCTGTTCCTATATCTCTATCTTAATAACTAACACACTGTAATGTAATTTTTAACTAAATTTTAAAAGAACCAGTCAATAAAAAATGGAATGTCTAAATTAAACACACATATTCTTAATTGGCTGTAGAAATGTTAAGCAATAATTATACTCGCTCAGGCTTAATAAACAAAATCATATTAAATTTATTTAATCCTTTAAATAGCATCTCTCCTAACAGTAATGGCCGCCCTTCTCCCCAACTACGGTCCCAGTTAGGTAAATACTTGAATAAGATAAAACTTAGGCGATAATTATCATGATATTTTATAATACAATTATGAGAGCAAACGTATTTAACTTGTAATAGCGTGAATATATTTAGTGAATATAATCATTTTACTATCGAAGATTATTTAATAACATAAGCATTGACCTCAACTGAATTCGTAGTGCCATTACCCTAACCTCCAGATATTAAATTTGGTTTGTTTGTTGGGGTGGTCAGAGCTCCCCTAGCTCAATATTAGAAGTCTTCTGCTTCATTCATATTAAAAGAAGTAAATTCACATTAAAATCCAAAATGGTCATTAATCCAATGTCAGGTATATGAAAATCCTGTAATGGCTGACAATACAGCTTGTTGCGAATTATAATGGTAACTCATTTGTCCCTTATTGCAAAAGCAGGTGGCGTGGGCAAGACGTCGTAATGATCCATGCAAAAGCTCTATTTGGCGTGTGCAGAGGGATTATATATATATACTTTTAGGCCAAAGCTCACCGCGTGTGTCAGGGAACAAAGAGATGGTTTTAGTACTCAAAGAAAAGTTGTACAGTTCAGCCATGTCAGGCTATGTCAATTTAAAGCGCTCCAGCGCAGACAGTAGATACAATATTTCAATAATTCCAAAATCTGATGTTATTGTATAATAGATATAATATGAGTGAATGTAGTAAGCCTCCTCAAGGCGTAAGTCACTACGACCACCTTTCCTTGATTCATCAATACCACCAGAAGACATCGAATACTTCAGTCTGTCCAATGTCATGGTGGTTAGTCAGTAATTTGAATTTAAAGACTCTTGAACCAAGCAGTTATAACATACTAGGGACTTGATATAATGTCAATTAGGTTCATAGTAAAAGTGGCTAGGAAGTACATTATTATGGTCAAAATTGGAAAAATACCACGCCTAGGAACGAGGACGTCCCTAGGCAGTTATAAACGTAGATTTGGTAATATCTGAGATGACGCTCTGCCATAGTAAACCTTGCTCCTGGAATTTCTGAGCATACGATGAGCTCACTGAGTCCACTCCAAGCTTGATGGGGTTCATGAGGCGGATTTATACGCAACCCGTACTGACCACGTTAAAACTCTAGCACGACATTCTATCAAGAAAGATATGCGGCTCGCAATCAGTATGGGCACTACCCTCTTACTCATGTCCTACACATAAACACCAGGAACACGAATGGCTAGGTAGTGACCTCTCGCACACCACTGAATCCATACAGTTAAATAATTTCCCTAAGCTCGGTTCAATTCTCTCTGGATATTTAAACAAAGGCATCGTCAGTCGGGACAGGATCTAAATATATTTTAATTTTATAAAGATAAAAGGAACCTGTTAATAATATTTTGTTTGTAAGTCAATGTTGAATTTAATAATTGTACACCCTTTTGTTTTCTTGTATTTTATTTAGGGTAGGTACATCAAATAACCTGAATTATGCTAACTGCATATTCAGTCTAGAATTTTCTAGAATTCATAGATATTCAATACAATGAAACATATCGACTATTGTTAATATCACTTCCTTAGAGATTGTGGGATTACATATTTATCCCATATATCAGTTCAAAATTTTGCTCATAAATTTATATACTGTAAGAATATAAAAATGATTTGAAATATTAAACCAAAGCCAAGTAATTTTGAATATGGAATTCTATACTCAAATAAATTTTCAAAACTATGGAAAGATGGAAAATTACTATTAAAGTGTTATACCTCATCATATAATAATATAAACATACTATAACAGAAACCATGTTTCAGCCTGTGGCGCTTTCGTTAATATTTATCTAAAATACACCAGTCCAACCCTCAACAATGATATTAATCATAGTAGGTTTATCACCTTTACATCACTGACTATGCTATCATGATCTGATACCAAACTTTAATCATTTATGTAAAATCAAACTCATCTTACATAGTTAAAAATCTAAGTTCATTGACAATACAATGATCTGATTCCTTTGTCAACTCTTGGTGCCATATCAACAACATTTTATAGATAACATTTTTAATAGGATATCTGGGACTATCCACAATAAAACATGTCAATTCCATTGTGAATTTACAGACCCCACGCAACCACTGCGTTCAATAAATCCTCTCCTACGAGTAATATCACATTCATAACCTAGAAAAATCTCCATAGTACTTGATGTGAATCATATGCAAAAGTCATCAGACCAATGATAGCCGAATTAAGATGATTTGGCAAAATCAAAATACATACAATTTATTCTCTTCATATAAGTTGAGTTGCTTCGAATAAACAACAAGTCAAATGTGAAGTTATCTACAAAACCTCACCAAAGACACAAAGTTGTTTAACCTATTCACTCAGGTATGTCCATTCTGGTGGATATTATCCCTACATGCCTTCAAAAGAACTCACACATAAATTAATTTAACATTACTAAAGTTACACATTAAATTTTAGCCAGAGCCATTTATTTCAATTTCTTGCCCGCTTACTTTTATTCCCTGACTTAGATTTTACATACTCTCAACAAGGATTATGGTGACTATCACTCATGAACACAGATCCCAATCAAGTCCACAAATATAGATGGGTACAAATTGCTTGGAATTTTCCTAAAATTGTTTCTCTATTTAATGATAGGTTATCATTAAATAAAATTAATTAAAATCAATCAAACTTGGTTAATGTACAATTAAATTCCAACACTACCATAGCTGACTATAGACTAAAGAATAATTAATTCTCGCTTCAACCGACTTTCAATAAAGAAACGTGCTTATTCAAAGTTCAATATCACATTCACTGATCATCAAGTCAAGTACACACGCTGATCTAGTATATACTCGTCCAACTTTATTCCTTGATTGCTTAAAACAGACTTAGATTGAATTCCTAGATTAATTGTTATGACAATAAAACAGTTCAACCAGTTTTAGCAAATGACAATAATACAGTTATGCTTTACTGTCACATGAATTAATGTAGATTAAAACATAAGTCCTATAATTGGAGTTAAATACTAATAGATATCCCTTGTATACCTAGACAGACCTAAATATTAACAAATTCTAGTTAATATGCATCTAACACCTCAGCCATTTTAGCCTTTAATATAAATCAAAAGTTTATAATTCACGAGCTAATTTCGTTCCATATCACACAGATGAAAGTTAAATTAGTACAACTGAACTCAATTGTTATTAAGAAATTTAGGTCATATAGTTAATCTAGATCTAGGACAAGTTAGGTTTAAATATAAAATCATACGACCAATTGTCAACAAACAAAACTTACATAAATTCAATCCCTCACAGTTTACATCAAAATCATTCTTACAACATAACCTTTTCGTTAAAACAGTGCATATACTGGCAATCTAGGGTATAAATGTTCCTAGATCTAGGGTTCCTAAACAGATCCACTCGTTAGCTTATTAGAATCAGCTTTAGCATAAAAACCACTTACCGAACTATCACCAATCCTTACATACAGACATTATGCAATCAAATACACTGTATGAATTTTAATAAGTTAGTTCTACACTTCCAATGAATCAATTAGTGTTATTAAACTCGAGAATGCTTTTACACCAGGTTTTAAAACATCCATCTTTATTAACTAGAATCTTCTAGGAATTTATGTAAAGGCAAGCCACCATTCTTAACTTAACTTGGTGGCTCCCTAGAGCTTACTCAAAACCTAGCACCATCTAGATGAATTCGGACATAGTATAATCTAATACACAGTCAATAACCTGAATTACTCAAAACTCTCAGCCTATAACCTAAGTTCCAGCCTGTGACACAGTTATAATTATTTATGCAAATCCTTTTAACCTAGAATGTAACAAACAAAAGTTCTTTGATCGTAGCGATCAGTAGATGACTTATTTTAATATAATACCAATAAAAGACTGAGAAGTACATACACGCATTTCACAAAACTCAAGCCAACCACCGATGTGAAAATGTAGAGGCTATGAAATTCCAGCTCTGACTAATAAGATTCACACCCGAATGTTAATGATTTAGCTCTGGCCTAGAGTTACCCTTAGCCTCCTTTTAATTTTCTCTCATGATGCAGTGAGAACCAGCATATTATGTATCAAATAATTGCAAAATTCGACTATAAGCTTATTCTTGTAAATTTAAGTTACTGAAGGTTGAATTGAAATAATTTTACAACATTTCATTAAAACAAAATTCAAATGCCGCTAAATCACAATTTATCAGCTACCATGTCAATTATGTTTTACAACATAAAATAGGAATTTTAAGTTAAAATCTCTCACGTTCTAGATTCTTGAAAATAGCTACTAGCTCCAAATATTATGACTACAAATTCCCTACCAATACATACACACTGTGCACACAAATCCTATTCAAATCTACTTCAAATTTATCAGGAAAAAAAAATAAAGATATAATACTCACAGATATTGTTAGGTTAGATTACCTATCGTAGTCAGACGAGTTCTTTCTGCTTCGTGAAGGAATTTAGGACTGAAGACCTAAATTAGCCGTCACTAAAATATTAAGAAAATTTTAATGCGCACTTTTCATTTTTTTTTAATTTTACAAAACCACTTCAAAACACATTTGCAGAAACTTTACGACTGAAACTATAAAATAAATTAAATTTTCCGCGGACAAGCAGAGATTCCCTTATTTTACAACTTAAATTTTTATTTTAAACTTTTTAGCTATTAAAAAAAATAATATTCTATCTATTTATCTCCTTTTATTTTCGCGTTGGGGCCTAGCCAAAGGGCGCGAAGTCCCTGGCTGGCCCCACCCCATTTTATTTCACGTCCGACCTCTCTCGTGTCCCGTCCCGAACTGACTCGTCAACGCCCCGAATTCCACATCCACTCTCCTGTTGTGTAGGACCCTGGACATACATTGATTAATCATAACAACAATTTGTGTAATTTTCTTGTATGAAAATTGCAAAATCTAAAAACATAAAATTTTTTAGTTATTTTTTTCATTGATTAAAATCCCTTAGGATTCCTCTTTCATCTAGCTTATTTACATTTTACTAATAGTTTAAACTTAAAACTTGTTAATTAATAGCAGAGCTTACCCAACAACATGATTCTTATTTCATCCTTTCTTTAGCTAACCTCTTGTGAGAACTCAAAACAATACTCAATTTACATGACTAGCACTCTAAATCCCTTCTAAACATAACTAGCATACACTCTCATACATAACAAAACTCTTAAATCTTAACATCTCCAGTTGGGTTCTATTTCTTTTAATCTTCATTTACTATTTTATGAACAATTCATTCTTTGCTCTAAGTTCTGATTTAAGTGAAGACCCTCCTATTTTCAAAGTGGGCTAACTTTTGGGCTCCCGCCTCCGCATTGTATGACATCGATGGTGATCACCTCCTTTTTTTTCCCGCCAAAACATTACGCGGTCCGTAACATTGTAATTTCTTAAAATATAGATGATTTAATCATTATTCAATACACAAATCTGTTGTTAAATTACATAACCTTCCCTACATATATAATTTGCAGCTCTAAACATCCGTATTTTACTTAATAAAACGAAATAACTATCTCATCATAGCAAAACTAGCTCCCCTCACCCCGCCAAACCCCTCTTCCTCCATAAGTGGTTTTATAATCTGTGTCTCAACTAGTTAATCTGCTATGACTCTATGGACAAACATCAGAAAACGTCTGTATGAACTTTTATAAAACGTATTTATTATCTGTGCATTTATTGTCTAGTACGCTATGACTCCGCGAATAAACATCAAACAAATGTTCATTTTGATTTCCATACAATTAATTTTCTAAAATCGGAAACGATAACTAAAATTGATAATTTGTTCCTCAGGTAAGACATGTAATTACTTTAAATTGATAATTCACTTAGTATTCTTAATAATAGCATTATGAATAAAAGGTATAACCAATACAATCCCTCTTTTCAGGGCAACGCAAGCGCAACTATCAACCCGGTAGATAGACCATCTTATTTCTCCAAAAGCCTGCACAAAACGCTCATTATATTCCTCAGGCATTGTCCTCAGAAGGGATCCAATGTCTACACATACAGGTATCAGCAGAGAAACACACAATATTGTGCATATAGACGAATGTAAACAACCAAGTGATATTTGTTACTTTCAAACCTTTCAAGAAAACTTTAACCAGAAAGATCACTATTATGTGAAAGAATACTCCTTTTAGGAAAGAGTATGTTTAGTCAAGAGTAAAATGCCACTTCATGAGTGGTGTAGACCTGCAGCGAGTGCACAGTTTCACCCACCTGAGGCACGCTCTATGCAGCGAACTATCTGACATTGACGACATCGAGAAACAGCGCCGAGCGACTAGTGCCCGCGCTCATATGATCGCTTGAAAATTCTACCGATGCAGCGACCGAGTCAAAGACTGCTTTTCATGACTTATTGCACGAATGTGTACACGGCGGAGTTGTGGGCGAACCACACGAAAGCAGCAATGAACACCATACGCGTTCAGCATAACAACGCGTACCGCACGATTTTTAAGTTGCCTACATACTGCAGTGCGAGCGGCATGCATTGTGTGGGCCGCACGCCGACCTCTCTCGTCGTCCTGCATGCGCGCTCCGCCGCTCTCAACACGCGCGTGGGCAGCTCCCGCAACCGGCCAATTCAAAGCGTCGCCGAGTGGCCCCGAAGCCCTGCCATGGAAGTGCGGCGCAACTACCATGTCAATCAATTGATCTAGCTTTATATTATACTGCATGTTTTGTGTGTGTGTAAATATAGCCGTGTGCCGGATTAAATTGATTTTATTTACCTATTATTATTATTATTAACATATGTCAGGCCTCAATTTATTACATTCCTCTCAAACAATCAAATGCCCCATTTAAGTCTCCATGCTACAGTTAATGTGCAACCATCAAATTATGAGACAGTTAAACAAGTATGACCTAAGAACCGTTACAATATTTTCGACCGAGGGTATCCTGGAGGGCGGGGAGGTGGGGGCATTCGTTGTATGTAATGGCTCGCTCGCCTAAGTTATGCGTGCAGTGGTGGTGGAAAAAACTACAGCTGCAGCCATAGTCTTTTAATGTTAGTAGTCAAAAACTAGACCACTGCTAGTCTTAGCCCTTGATCAGGGTTCAGCGAGATTGTCTTATGGCGTCCTTTGGTCACCGCTCTCTCATCGAATAAATTGTATTTAAGTTTACGTTGACGCCTCTCGAAAGGCACTATCAATATTACGTCTATTTTGCCGTTTTGTCGCCTAGACCGACCGCTTGCTAACCCTAGGGCCGGTGCTGGACTGTTCAAAGCAAACAAAATTTAGATCCTAAATTTGTTACCAATTAGTAACAAGTGAGTCTAGTTTAGTATCATGTCACGTTTCACATCCACGTACGTATTTGGCGTACGATTGATTTCGAAAGGTTTTGCCTGAATTTTTCGCTCGCTCTATACTCTATTACTACGAATAAATTAAAATCTCTACGGCAGCAGCGGATGTTAATGTAATTTTTTAGTAGCATATAGCAAGAATTATCAGGCCCCACGGAACACCAGCGTCGCAGCAGGCTATCGAGTAGGGACCTTTTTTGGCATGTCATAAAAGTGTTTTTTAATCTAGAGTATAAGTTAGTTTTAGTATAACGTGTCGAAGTTTTTTCTTTCTTTCGAAAAGACATTCTGACGTCGTACTATCGTCATGTGATTGTCACAACACGTATTGTTCATTATTGGTTTTAAAGACAAGTTCCATGATAACACAGCTTTCACAGGTTTATAGCGTAGTTTTGCAATATTTAACCAAATTTGAGAAGATGGCGACACTTTAGATCCGTGGTCGGTCTGTTCTGTAGTTGTCAAATACTGGTCAAGTGTCATTGACGTGACGTTTGTACATATACTATAACCGTTTTTTCTGTCATAAGTAAAGCCACAAAATAAAAATTGATTATTGTGTAATGATATCCATCTAGCTGCCATTTATTTGTTTCATGAGTTGCATATGTTTCAGCACCGTTGCAAGCTTTTAAATAACTATTAGTTATATTTAATTCCTAAAGACTGCTTTCGAGTCAAACTGTGAAATATTGCGTTGACCTATAAGTTTGATTTTTTTCACAGACTCAAGGGATCGCAGAGTTGAGTATTCGATATTAATTCAACTTGACATTTCCACGCGTTCCTGAGAAAAAGGGTCTCGACAGATAGCAAAGTGATCGTATTCATTTTTTCCTTTTGTGGTACAGAACCCTAAAACAACTAAAACACGTTTATGAAAGGAAATGTAATCGTTAATCATTCCCTAACTCTGGCCCTGTGTCACTGAACGCACGGTAATTACGACTGTCTAAGTTAGAATTATTCAAGAACGTTCTGTTGTCAAACGATATTGTTTATATTAGTTCAAATTAAGTGGTACATCGTTATTACTGGAGTTTGCTCGACGTTAATTATTACTTATATGTCGTCGTTTTCATCTACAGGGTGGTTCAAATACAAGTTTAGACGTTTAGCTTACAGAGACGAAGTTGCTCAACAAAATGCTTTATATTTTCTGGTTTTATGGTTACGTACCTCAAAAGGAAATAACTGGTTAAGTGCGAGTCAGACTCGCGTACCGAGGGTTCCGTACAGAATATAAATAAATTAATATCCTGCAAGTATGATTTTATAAGAACACGATACACAAGAATAAAATCGATCCTTAAATGCATTTGGAATGTTCACTTTTGTTCAAATCCCACATATAAGTTCTTACTATAAAATTTCTTTAAATGAAAAAATATTTGAAATACTCCTCTTTATATTTTTACAATACGAAGCCTCTTGGTGAGCACGCTTAGGTGCGCATTCACCTTACGGCCTCATCTTCACGATAAGGACAGCCAAGGGAAGGTTCTTTATTTTTAATTGCCATGTAATGAAGCTTAGAAACCTTGCCGAAATATACTAGAAACCTCATGCATTAATTAATTTTCTAATTAACTAAAACAGGAAATAAAAAGCTCCATTCGGAAATGTGTTTTGTTTATACCCAGGAAATCAAAATTTCATCACACACTTTAAGTCGTAACTTAGCCAAATTTTGAGGTGAAAATATGGTCTCCCCACCCGATACACCCCCCTTTTACGACCGGATCGTAAAACTGGGTAGCGACTGAAATTCTATTTTTGAAGTTTATGTAACCCAGCCGAGACGCGTTCGATCTCCCCTTTTGTTTAGAAAACGTTCCGAATTAACTTTGTCCTCGTTTTTTCTTTAGAGCTTCCTTTCTGGGGGTGGATTATCGAATTTTACGGATATTAGATTCGAGACTGTTTCATCCGGAAGCGTGTAGGGTTAAGGGATGAACGTAAATGATTTTTAAAGTGTTTATTTACAGATTAAAGTGAACAGAAGTTTGATCGATTTTCATTCACGCTTCTGTCAGTTGTAATGTGAAGATATTGTTTAAAATTACCATGGCAACTTTCATTCGCCTTCTAAGACATTTTTTATAGGAAGACATGTAGACATTTATGTTAAAGTTGTAACAACGTGATACTAGTTTAATTTGGTTTTAGAAATCCACACGAATCCTTCGTTTACAAACTAAGTTATGCGGTCTCAAAAATAAGTACAAGACAAGCACAAGACTATACTTGGTCGGATTTTAGAAGAAAAGAAAAACTAAACGTCTGCAAAATGTTTGATAGAGTCGGTAGAACTTTTGCACGTTATAAGCTATGATTGGATCAAAGTATGTATCTATTGTTTATTAGAAATTCATAAATACTTCAATAAAACTTAATCTAAACTTACGGCACTTGAAGGAACTAGTTTACCAATCAATTACAATTACTGGAACAATATTTGAATAAATATTTGTTTAACTAATTAACCACTATCTAAAGCCGAATTCTGCGATCAGTTAATTGTTATGCGGAGATCCAATTAATTCTAACTGGGGTTCAGCTGTGACGTACGGTAGAGAACAAAACGAATCACTGTTTAAAACTGTGTTACGGAAACTAGGTTCAAACTTTGACATGAATGGAATATACTTACTGATGCCATTCAAATGTATACAGCGTGTATATTTCATACGGGCATATAAATAATCGAGATATAGTTCACGACCGTACAAATCATATGTTTTTTGTTAAATAGATTAATTAAAAAAGAGTCATTTTATAAAAGTATGACCGAGCAGAAATGTATTGCATCCAAATTGACTTGATAAGGGATAAACAAACGATTCATTGAACTGCTATGAACGTGTAAAAAGAGCCGTCAATCAGTCAATAACTTGAGATGTAATTAATACATTGCGTGCTCAAATATTTTGTATCGAAATTTATGTAAATGTGTTGTTAGGACCAAAACTAATTGCCATCAAAATCTACGCCCGTATAAAATACACACCCTGTATAAAAGTAAAATACCAGTCACTGACTCATGACAAAGTGACATAACTTAATAAGATAGTGTTTGTTGAAATTCTATCTCCATCACCATCAAAGTGATCAAAGGACATTATAAACGAGAAAGAGATAGCTGGAAGTAAGCGGCTTGGGAGCGATCACTGGCGAACCATGGGTGATGTCTATGTATAGCAACAGACGCCTAATAGTTGATGATGATGGAAACTGTAGTTGTTGGTTGGCCTATCCTTTCACACATCACAGAGCACCACGCATAATATATAATATTATAAAATATTAACATACTGAAAATCATAATAACAGGCCCGATAATTCTGATTGAAAACTTTGCAGCAAAATTACATTCCTAATATATGGCTTTCAACTACGAAATTAAGTTGGTAAACATGAAAAAGCCATTTTTACTGTGTAATAATTAAAAATTCTGGTTTTCAGATGTATTCTTATGGTTGTGCTGTAAAACCTTGCTTCTTGACAAATTTCAGGATTCTAGGTCAACGGGAAATAATCTATAAGTTTTGGTTGCTTTGCATTTTGTATGGAATTAGTCTCAATATTTTTATTGCATTGACCTATAAGTTTGATTTTTACAGATCCAAGGGACGGCAGAGTTGAGTATTCGATATTAGTTTCAACATGATATCTCTGAGAAAAATGGTCCTGACAGACAGACAGACAACAAAGTGATCCTATAAGGGTTCCCTTTTTTCCTTATGAGGTACGGAGGCCTAAAAACTACTTTTTATCCCATAATATAAGTATATTTGTTAAGTGTTACAGTTTCTTGTCAGGGGAAAGGCTAGTTGTTCATAAAATCGAGTAAAAGTTTCGTTTTGTTACAAAGAAGGAAGTAAACGTTGCTCTAGAGGGCGCTGTCAGGAAGTAAAGTAAAACTTAAAGCACTATAACTTTCTAAGCTTTTCATACAAAAATAAGGCTGTGCTACTCTATATCACTTGGCGCTATTGGAGGGTTGCCAATGTTTTAAAATAGTTGGCAGTGTGGTCTTAGCTTTAGAATTGGATCACACAGTGTTATGCCGTGGATGCAGTAAAAGACGTTTTTTTAAATATACGATGGGTTTCCACTTGGCCTTCATCTCAGCTGATGGTAAGTGACGATAAGGCCGTTGGATGGTAAGCGTGCGCACTCAGAGTCATTAACCTAATGAGGCGCTGGCTGGCCGGCCGCTGCTACCCTTCATATTAGAACACAACAGTGCTGGTAACAATGCTGTTTGACGGCAGACTTAGGTAACATGGTGGTAGCTAGCCAAGCGGACAAAGAAAATCCCCTGCAGCCAACCAAACCGGGTATCGAAGGTACTGGGAATCGAACCTGGGACCTCCGGATTCTGAATCAAACATTTTTTTGTCATTACATCCCGTTTTAACAGAGGGTGAAAATGACTAGATTTTTAGTATAGGGATAGTTGAAAGGCTGGAAAAGGACTACATTCCGAAGTCCACGCATAAGTTGCGGGCAAAAGCTAGTATTTATATAAAAGTGAATCACCGACCACAGAATCATTACGAAATCTCTAGAAGTAGAGGTATAAAGCCTACAAATTTGAAAGACAGATAGATTCCTCATGTGACATACTAACTCAATAAGGAAGGGTTTGTTGTGATTCCACCTCTATCTCATTCTTTTCATCTGAGTCTGGAGATCAGTAGTTCTACGTTTTTACCCTCGAAACTATACGGTATTATTAAAAATCGGACAAGTGCGAGTCAGACTCACGCACCGAGGGCTTCGTACAGATTATGAATAATAATTAACATACTCAAAAAATTAAATAATTAAAGATATAATTTAAAAATTATACTTTTCAGATTTATTCCTATTCATGTGCTGTAAGACCTATCATTTTACCAAATTTCATGATTCTAGGTCAATGGGAAGTACCCTATAGGTTTTGGGTCCTGCTTCGCCAAAAGCACCAAAAGCTTAACTTTTTCACAGCTCAAGGAACTGCAAACTTGACTATTTGATATTAATTTCAACCTCGACGTGTTCCTGAGAAAAAACGGAGAGACAGACGGACAAAAAGTGATCCTATAAAGGTTCTTTCCCCCCCTATCAGGTAAGGAACCCTAAAATTCATGTTACGTTTATCTGCTTTTTGGTTCTAAAGTGAATTTTATTTGTGTAGAAACAAATTAAGCTACCTTTGAAATCTTGCCAACCTTTACCTCCTTTCATCCGAGGAATACTTTTAATTTCTGGAAAAGCTATCCGTACTACTGGTCCGTTAATTTACTTTGAACTATTCACTGTATTCTTATTTTATAACGATATTGTAGATTTATTAATCTTGTTGAAGATATTGTATATAAAAGTTTTTTATTCCTTAAGATGTAAAATAATTGCCAATTCTCACAGGAAAAATTGAACAAAAACCTTCAATTGTTTAATCATATCGAATGTAGACTATGATAACGAAATGATATCTTCATTAGTTTCTTTATAATCAATAAATGTATTTAATTTGTTATCAGCATCGAGATCTACGACTATTTACTACCAGTGTCGATTTATTTGTGTCATTCACTAGCGTTCACAAGGTCAAACTGTCAAAGAATATTAAGTTAAATATTAAAAAAATTGCCCTATTCTGTCTTACGTTCCAAAGCCATGGAATTTACTTAATTATGCGCCAAAGTACATTTCTGTAATTGACAGTCCATTGAATCGATTATATACTTGACAGAATAATTATACCCTGAGAATAGAAACCATTGCGTGGCGTCCGAGAGGTCCGAGAGAGTCGTAAAACTGAGAAACTTGTGAGTTTCTCTAGTACCGCTGTAAGAGGGTAATGAAAAGATGAGATAGCCACATCGTCCGTTGCATCCCGACGTATAAAGAGCTTTTCATTCTAAAATGGTCTGGCTAAATGTTCTTTCCTGGTTGTTATAACCCCTTTGTGCCCGTTTGGATTTTTGAAATGGTGCCTCCATTTCGTTGTTATGTGTTTGTTTAGGTTTTAGTTTACTCCGATCAATATAGCTCGGATTCCTGGCGTAACATACACTACAGCTGTAATAAAATGACAGTTTGCTGTTATTTAATCACGCGTTTGAGTCAATATGGGTGTTGGGGTTGTTACCAAACGTTTGACACGTGAAGCGAGTTATTTAAATAACGAATTGATGTTATTATGTTGGTAGTATGTCTTCATTTACTCAAGTGTCAAATCAAGAACAAGCTTGTTTAGAAACATATGACGCGTATTGATCAGTAAAATCACTGCTACTAGTTAAATGTGCATCTGTTTGCGGGTTTCAGCAATGCCCACCCAATTTATCCCCTGATTGTTCCCGCAGGCAACTTGAGGAAAAATATGGGGAACAAGCGGCAACAACAAACGTTCCGAATTTAAATTTAAATATTCTGTTCTGAGCGTATGTTTTATTTGGACGGATAAATACCATTTGTATTGTCTAATTTACTTGAATTAAACCTTCTGTCAGGATTATGAACGTGTGGTGTAGAGAGTTACAACCGAGTACGTTGGTTTATTTTATACTTATTTTTATAAATTCACAAAAAACATGGACGACAGGTTTTAATCTCTCTGATTGTCTCGTTGATTAACTTGTAATTGAATATGATAGCGCATTGATCCCGATCATTTTAGGATACTCACTGTGGGATGCTCTCAAAACTCTCCACATATGCGAAGCCCTGGGTAACGCAGCGGAACTCGTAGTGCATGTCCACTTTTCCAGTGTACTGAAGGAAACTTTTGCAAACGTGGACCATAATCCACCACGCGGGCCTAATACGGGTTGATATACCCCATGAAGCATGCATTTCCTTTAGTAGTGATTTTATCATTCCTGTAACGGAGTATCAAAACCAGATCCGACTCGAAAAACTTGCAATCTGAAACTGTAACTATGGACAACATTACAAAATTGTAAAGTGATTTAATTGGAAAACAATTTCAAGATTCAGCTCTAAGAAACCTGGAAAAAAAACCGCATGTCATCGGAACTAGACCAACATTTAAAAATTCACCTTAGGATACGAGGAAGTGGTTCTAATTCAGCTTGCAAGATTTGACCCGAATATACATACGAATATTGCAAGTTAAATATATATAGCTTTTAATAAAAATATGAAGGACGTGAAAACACACATTGAATAAATTCAGCCAATTAGCTGTTCTGTATTCGATAATTGATAACGTTAGCATAGATTAGATCGTTAGTCCCAGTTGTGCCTATTGGGTAGATCTATCCATTGTGGACCGATCCAGTAACTCGGATATCCGTGTAGAAATGGCCGGAACCGGTTGAATGCCGATCCGTTCCTTCCTTCACCTCGGGTTAGACTGTTGATATCTGCATACCGGGTTAAATTCCTGTAACTTTGAATATTTGGCTACCTTTTATCTGGTGTAAAAAAGTATATCAATGTACAGATTTATAAATAAAATAATTTGAATTTCAAACGGTGAGCAGCCTGTTAAGAAAACTATTAGATTGAACAAAATACTTGTTAATAGCGGTAATAACGTTTTTAGCTATATTAGAATGCTTGGAAAGTCTATGGTTCAAATACAAGCGAGCAGCGTTAGTATGAATTAGGAATATATTTAGTAGGCCGAATTAATTAATAACTAGACTCATAAATAACTGTCGTGTTATTCAAAAATGGAACCAACTTATCAAATATTTGATAAGAAAGTCAAACTGGCTCGCACAGGTAAAAGCAACACCTGAAAATATTGACGCAGGTTGTTTTTTCTGATGATCGTTATTGAATCCAGAATTCACCACTTATTTATTTAATTGGACTAAATGAGTTCAGGCGAAGAAAGTTAGTGAGATGAAAATATTTTGACGTCATCTGAAATAAAAGAGTTGCCATCTCTTTTATTTCAGATGACGTCAAAATATTTTCATGCAGTGAAAGAAAACTTGTTGCCACCGAAGTAAAAAAAGCGATTATTGTTTTCAGTGGGATGTTTGGTATATTTAAACTAGCTGTTGCTCTTGACTTCGTCCTTGTGTATTTCAGAAATTCTACCATGAGAATTACCTACTTTTTCGATCATTTTGACAATTCAGTCGGGACAGTACACAAATACTTTGGCCACGACGTCATTCACCATGGAATAAGATGATGGGCAATAGTACAAAAACGAGTAATACTCGTTTTAGGCTAAAATGTATAAATGTACAACCCATTTGTCATTGCGAATTCCACGTGAAAAATACGCATGAAAAACAAATTAAATGTCTTTAATCTTTAGATTTATTGTATGGTACTCTGTCGAGCGCGGCCCGATAGGACTCGTATAAAATGTTTGTTAGCTTGAAAAACAATAGGTCCTTTATCTATTTCCCCTTTCAAAGAACAATTTTTAAACTATAACTGTGTCTCTGTAAAATAAAGAAGCTATTCCAATAATAATAAATAAATTAATGCCGTCGTTATATCAAAATCCTTAATTCGACCTTGAAAAGCTTGTAACGTAGCCGATTAATATGTAGTTTTTACGGTGTGTGAACCTCAAGAATTCACTAAATAAATTATTTTATCAACATGCAAATGAAGGCAGCAATAAATTATCATGTCGTTTGCTTTGAAAAAGTCAAGTTAGGATTGAAAAATGAACAGTGTAAACTAGAAGCTTTTCCATGTCAGTATTACTATTTTCATATAATTATTTTATAAATCCTTGTGATCGCG
This sequence comes from Carcina quercana, assembly GCA_910589575.2. NCBI lineage: Eukaryota > Metazoa > Arthropoda > Insecta > Lepidoptera > Depressariidae > Carcina > Carcina quercana. The sequence continues at coordinate 9,881,649 of OU342439.1, forward strand.
ATTACAATCCCTCCTTGTCTTACCATGCGTGTAGAAGGCATTAGAAATAGTTTTTTTTTAATACATTTGTGGCGATCTTTAATGCGTAATGTTTAGGAGTTGACTTGTACTCATTCAGAATACGATATATCTGCTTTAACAAAGTTATTATGCTACAAGCCAACTAATAATCGCAATAAAAGTTTCAATTATTTACCTCGGTATCGTTGAAGTCCTCTATTCAACTGGTTCCTTTAGAATTTCCATTTTCCTTTTGCCTACTGAACCCTAAAAGAAGGTAAAATTAAAACTAATTGCCGGCAACGGCTCCGGACAGCGTAGTCCGCACTAAGCACCCATTTGTTTACGACATTTTACAACAAAAGAGCAAAGCTGCCTTTACGCCTTTTATTTTTAAAGATTAACTTTGTTCCAATTCTACGTTGTTACAGGATTTGTTGTGTTTTATTTGTCGAAAATTAAGCTGACGTTTTAAATTTTCGCTGTCCGATTAATAATTAAGCTGACCTTTTGATATTTTTTCCTTCAATGGATGGAAATTAGTTGCGTACCTTGTTTTATGAAGGCTTTTAAAATTATCTTGTTTATTTATGAGACGTATGTTTTACTCGAAAGCGAATGTTTGGTAAAAAATATTTTTTTATATAAATGATAGATCAACGCTTGACCTCAATCTCACCTGATGTTAAGTGACGATGAGGTCGACGATGTTACGCATTGATCTAGAAGGTTCCTGTTACTATTCGTTTAAATATTCCAAAGTTGTAGTTGTGAAAACGTTTGGTGCGAGCTTTTGGAATATCCACAGTATACGGGTGAAGGTCTGACGTTCTACTGTTTGACCGGTACTTGAATGGCGAAGGCGGAACCAACAAAAATGGCTCCTACGCACACTTTCCATAACGTATCTTCGCTCTCTAGGTATGGAATTTCGCCTTCATTAGCGTATCGTATGTACAATGTACATATATTTGCTTTTTCTATAGATATAGATTCGTTTCGATAGATACAAATCTCAGCATGCGATCCATCCGCAATTTTCATACAATCGCCACCCGAAAGACATTCACTGCTAAACTTTGTAATGAACAGGATATTTCGTAAATAAAATACATTACCGCATACTTATAGCAGTAAAATATCATTTATGCTTTACACGCAACAATGCATAATGATCCAGGATTTATCTACAGCGCCGTTCCAAGAATAGGCATTCTCAGGTTACCTGAAAGCTTTAGCAAATAAATAGCCGGGCCTTAGCCCACATTATGTAAATGGAACACAGTTTTAATGCAAATCGCAAGGGCAGAGACCTACAAAACAACAGGAATGATAAATCTCATCCCTGCGACTCAGATTATAGAAAGCCTATAGACGGAACTACTCGTTAGTGGAGTGGGTAAAGGTGAAGCCATACAAACAGTAACCGGCTCAAATTCATAGACTTCAGGCTTGAATACATCAAGGGCATGAGTTTGCGTTCAAATTGTTTAGTAAATAATCCAACCTATGGATGAATGTAACATTGAAGCGTTTACTGTAGCAATCTTCATAAAAAGCTTATGTTTTGTATACATAATGGTTATATTCTGTTATATATATTACTAGCTTCCGCCCGCGACTTTGTCCGCGTGTACTTCAGGATGTATTCTACTTGTTTAATAGGCACAGGTGACGTTTATGAGAAATTATTGTACAGCATAAGGTACAAAATAGTGTTCATTCTGTTACGTAGTCTAATAATTTAAAGAAACAAAATAAATTTCAATATCTGACGTAGTACATTCAAATAGTCTTCACACCAATATTATAAACGCGAAAGTTTGTATATATGAATTTACATATTCTATGGTCGGTTGCTAGGCAACGCGTTTTTGTTATGCCAAAATTGCCCATGTAATCCCACTAATATTATATGTGTGATTTTGGACAATTTACACTTTTTACAATTTATAAATTATAGCCTATATGTTATTCTGGTGTATAAGCTATATTATTGTAAAGTTTCATTCAAATCCATTCAGTAGTTTTTCCGTGAAAGCGTCACAAACATCCAAACATCTAAACATCCAAACTTTCACACTTATAATATTAGTAGGATTATTATTACAGCTAAAACGTTTCCTGTAGTGTAAAATTTGAGAATATGACAGTTCACTTTAAGTATCAGTCTGTCGAGTAAGACAGTCTTATTGGATGATTGTTACATGCTTAATCATACTATAATTTAGCTCGATAAATAAGTTTATTAGTTTAGGATTACAAACTTTCACATAGTGATATTTTACTATTACTCCGCAATAAGTAACTGAGGCACAGACAGAGATACAAAGTAACTTTCGAATTTATTATCATAGTGTGATTTTGTCGGGTTCCGTTCATTTTGTTTCCTTTAGTCACAGTTTGACGTATAAAAGCTGTCGTCTTTATCAGGACCGTCTCACAAAGTTGAGGGTTTGTGATAATTCCTGTTTAGGGCTGCTGCAGAAATATCAGGAAACAAATTAATTTTACGCCGTTTCTTGGATTTGTTATACTTTAAAACAACAACTGCAAATGACAAAGTTCGACTTTCAAAAGCGCAGTGACGAGCATTTCTCTAATTTTCCAGCTAATTAGTAGTTCGTCGAACTTTTTCAACTGCTGTTTACTTTTAAATTTAACAAGATTTGTTTATTTAAATGTCTTGCATATTTAGTTTGTATAATATAGTAGATAAGTGAACAAAATGCTTTATGTATGTATACACAAAAACTTTGATGTTTTTTAAAATACATTTCCAGTTGCAATAGTTATTGATTTATTATGCTATGTAATGATTAAAAGTAAATAAAATAATACGATATTTTAAATGTTGATTAAATTGAAGTCAGCACCCCTATTTCGAGTTATATCCGGCGATAACTAGCTAAAACCGGATCGGGCCGGTTCTCGCGGGATCTTCGCGATTACGTGCAGGTGGCGCTTTGCTGCTGATTAACGACACAGCTCGTCCTGCCGGGGGCTAAACTCCTCTTTGGGATATTCTTTTTTCAAAGTTTCCTTTAGGAATAAAACAAAAGAGATTTGGACGTAATTAAGTTAAGATGTTGCCAGTGTGATTTAGGCTTCATAATAGTGTCACCTTGTACTATCAAACAATATCGCAACTGTCAAACAGCTATTTAAGGCGGACATTTTCATTACGTTTTCATGAGAGAATTAAGTGTGGTCATTTAGTGATTTAAGGACGTGTTTTGTACATATGTCAGAAAGTTAGCAAGGATTTTGAAATAATAATTCCTAAAATTGAATTACATAATTAATGTTATTTCGATAAATTATTTTAATCTGCCTAAATGTGAGCATAAAACTGAAGACATTCGTTCACTCATTCAATTACATTCGTTGTAGGTCTCTAAAGATGTGCTAGAGATAGAAGAAAGAAGAAATCATAAATAAAGCTAGTACTTAAGAAGCTGTTCAACGATAAGCAGATATCTAGCGAGATTGTTAAGTTCTAGGTTACGCAGTGTTTATTAATCTACTCTACTACTAATTAATCTTTCTGCATAGATTACAAATTACATTAAACAAACCAGATGTTTCCTGTTTCATTTACTAGACTCAATTAAAAGATAAGCCAGTGAGTCTGTATAGTCAACGAATCCCACTGTCAAATGCCGTAGAATGCTACCCTTACTAACAATTGTTCTATTCATAGCACATTTACTGATGTGGCTCATAAACCCGTGTCTGGCGTACGCAGACGGGATCCAAGGACGATAGTTTTATGGCTTACTGTTGCTAGGCTGGCTGGCGTGGCCGGACATTAAATTGGATGGTTTTATTCGGTTTAGTTGCTTCGAAAAAAGACTTTTTTGATTTCGACATCATCGATTTTTTTCGCATGAGTTTTATTCATCTCACCTGATTGTAGGTGATGATAAGCGTGTGTCCAGAAGCTCAAGCTAATGAAGAGCTGGTTCTGCTAGCTTTTACAGCAATGCTATTAGCACTGGTGTTTAGCGGCATATTTGCTGGACACGGTTGTAGCTAGCCAGGTGTATTGAAATGTCCTACCACCAACCAACCTTGTACCGATAGGTACTCCTACTGGGAGTCGAACTCGGGACCTACGGTGTTTGTCCAAACCAAGTCCTAACGTGTAGCCGTTAGGCCACGGAGGTGGTTAAAGTTTCATCAGAATATCTATACGGCTTTTTCCCATTCAATATAAACATTATATAGCTTAGTAAAAGAAACAGTCGGACCAAAACATGCCAAAAGACTCGCACAGTCTTCAAATTCTAATGTACTCAGTTTAAAAATACTTATATTGACATCGTTATGGTTCCATAGTTGAATCGTTTGTTTCAGTATTTGTTTACATTATATTTATGTTGTATTGAAACCATCCATGTATTGAACCAACCGAACATCTGAGTATCTAATCTGATGAAGAATCGGGACCATTATTAGACCACTCTGCCCGTCTGTCCGATTCTCACATGATTTTTGCAAATTGAAAGACTCAAAGCAATTGTCATTTGCTCAAAGATTCCAAATCACAAAATCCCACTTGTAATCATCAGAAAACGTAAGCCTTTTTGCAATATTGACGTCCGTACCGTAATAAAGTTTGGCCAGGTGTCGTAAACCTTCGGATCGAGAGTTGTAGAGCAAACAAACGGTAAGCGATAGTGTAGGGTCCCCTGTCGACCGTACGTGCTCTTTACGACTATAATTACGTAGTTATCGGCTCGTTTGTTATCTCTAGAGTGTCAGACGAGCCACCGAGCTGTACCCCAGCTCCGGGTGTTGCCAGGGGAAATATTCAGGACGCTCATATGATAGGCTCATATAAGTTTCTATCGTAGAAGTTATCGAGTTGTAGGCAAATTTATAAGCCGTTGCTATTAAAAAATTCGTTGAATGGGAAGGCCTATAAGTTCAACAGGACTTTTCCGGACTGATGATGATGACTGACAATCGGAAGTTGGGAGATTCCACTGGTAGACATGAGCCTCATGAATTGCCACGTCAGAATTACCATGGCTGATTTGCGGTAATACGTGTACCACGCGTGGCGGGTTGGTGATTGCAGTAAGATGTTATTGATACGTAGGTTCATCTGCCCATCTCCTGAACGTTCTCCCTTGTTGCCTTTTACGTTACCCACGGTATGAAATCCAATTCTAAAGCCGAGACCACACGGCCTTGTGATGATGATTTATTATAAAAATGTATGCTTTGATATAAATGATTATGATTTTATTAACTTTTGTTTAGATGTTCCTTCATATTTTACAAAAGCGGTTTCATTGGAAGCGTCGTGTTTGTCCGCAGGTTATAAGGTATATGTCGTCACATGAAGTCCAAAATGGCGACTTGTAAACATATTGCTACCTAAACGATAACCATATCGTGTTTGGTATCAAATGAAAGGTCTTCATGAGAACAAAATTCGTTTTTCGTATCCTACGGTTAAAAAGCTTCTTGCAGTAGTCGAGTTTTTGCTTTCTTATTGTTATTCTTCCAAACGAGGCCATATCATGTACATACATTGAACTTACAACCACACATACAAAAGTACCTTCTTACAAGGTGTCGATTCAAATTCCTTGATTAACCTTTTTACTACTAAAGAAACTCAACAAGGCTGTATAGGAAGCGTTGAGAATGACGTAGCAATTTTTGGTTCTAGGCACAAAGCGTCAATACATTGAATACAACAAGAAAATATGACATTGTCGCAATGGAAAACAGCTGAATAGTAGCGAGTTTCTAACCTCAGACTGGGAAAAGAAAACAGACATAGCTCACTTTTAATTACAAAATTTTTAAAATAGGTGCAACTTTATTTACGAATTTTCTTTACTTTCGATTTTACTCAACTCATGCTGAATCGTCAGAAAGGGTTCGAAGGGAATTTGTAAGCGAGGTTGAGGATATCCAGGATAATTTCGGTGCGCAATAAAATTGTTTAAATACATATAAATAAATACATTGGGAGATTGGGTGTCGGTCCTGGAATTTTGGCCATCGGTCTTTAGCTTCTGATTAAAGCAGAAGTTTAGAAGATTGTCAAGCACGGGAAAATAAGAGTGAGATTGAATTGAGTGAAATTTACTCGGTTATATATGTGAGAAATTATCCAACGGGAATATTTTAAAAGAAAAAAAATGTATGTCCTTCTCCAATCACAATTGGTTGTGTCGTTGAAGTGCCATATAGTAATTAACAAGCTCGAGTTTATGATTTTAATATTAGGGTTACTCAGTTTCATTTAATGTGAAATAGAGTTACATTCAGTTGCTGGAATTGTATAAAAAGTATCGTTGTGCTGAATTTTTTTCGCGCCATCTACCACTTTCACCAAGTCAGCGGCACAAAATAGAAACTCGCTTCACGTAAACACCAAAAGTACAGTTCTCTTAAATAAAACGTGACAAGAACAATGTATCAGGTAGTGGCGGATGCACTCGGCTCAGCAGAAAAAGTGGACGTGCCGCCATCTCGACGGCTAGCTGCCGGCGCTTATCAAGATGGCGGCACTCACTTCGCGTCGCTTGTGTTTATGTAACAAATGTTAGCGTTATTTCTGCACGACTGTACCTTTAAGGAAATGTAGTTTTCGGTGCAAATGAAAATGGTGGCATTGTGTGGTTTTCCAAGGCACGTTGGCGGTGAAAGTTAATTGAGTGTTTTAAATAGTTTTTCGTTGTCGCACAGCCATCGTACAGCAGATTTTTAGGAAATGTAAACGAATGTGATTTTTCATGAAATCTTCAGCTTTATAAGCCCACTGTTGGACATAGGTTTCCTTCATGCATCGCCTACGTCGGCCTTTCCATAAGAGGATTTGCCACCATGCTTAGCAACCCAATTTTAACCTGACGACCAGGCGTCGTGATTTTGACAAATCCCTTTATAAGAATATATGACTGGTGATCTATGTACATAAAGCTTAAGTATTATTTTACAAGCGTGAATTCGTGACTTCTTGGCGAGGAGCCGAGTGATCATGAATTTCTATCGGCGGTAAACCTCATCGGAAAATGAGAAGCCCTGGTATTTTCACTGGAACTGGTCAGCGCTCCTCCATTTTGTTAACATTTTCTGTCTGATGATGATGACAACGTATGAATAAACCTTAAAAGAACACACAAATATTTCACAAGACTTACCGTATTATTACAAAATCCCGAAATCTCGACAAAGACTTCCCTTGCGTCATAAATCTACCAAAAACAAAAGCTGAATAAAACACAAAATTAATGACTTGGAGGACACATAACACGTATGACACCTTATCTAGTAATAAACCATAAATTGTGGCACCTTTGTTTGTTTACATAGCTAATTTAAACTGGGCCTACGGCAGCCATGTTGCTCCAGTCCCATGGGATACGGGAGGACTCGGTCGATATTAAAAGGATGGGACGGATCTAGGTCAAGAGGGTCCACTAGAAAATTTTGTTGGAGCCACTAAGCTTACAAGTGTCGGTTTTGGGTTTCATTTCCTTAATTAATGTCTAGCTTTTTCCTGCGACTTCATCTGAAAGAAAACGCATATACAGCATATAAAAGTACATAAAAATATGTTAACTGATCATACGCTGTGGTGTGGACAGACCACAACCCTGATTTACAGCTGGGTCCGGTGAGTTACACAAAAAAATGAGTAAATACGTGTACACAAATATTTTTGTTGCTTAAATCTGTAATCTGTGTGTCATCTTGTTGTGTCGAATAAACGATCTTGACTGACGGTCGCTTCCCTTATACGAGGGGCATACCGAAATGATCGGGAATATAAAACAATACATACAGGAAATAACTAAATTTATTTTTATTGCTTTTCGAAGTATTCTCCGTTGCAGTTAATGCACTTTTGCATTCGTTCGAACCAATTATTATAGCAGCAATTCCAGTCCGAAGTTGACATGGTCAAAATCGTCGATTTGTATGCTTCCACTGCTTCTTCTGGACCTTGAAACCGCTGACCACGCAATAAATCTTTGATTCTAGGGAATGTAAAGTAATCATTGGGACTCAGATCAGGGCTGTATGGAGGATGATCCATTAATTCAACGTTTTCCTGCTTCAAAAACTCGCTTGTTTTCTGAGCGGTGTGAGAGCTCGCATTATCGTGATGGAGGATTATGCGTCGTTTCGGGTTACCTCTACGGAGTTCGGATATCATCTGTGGCAAACAAACCGTTGTATACCAATCAGCGGTAACCGTTCTCCGTTCCTCTAAGGGAACTGTGACTACATGTCCTGTTTTCGCGACAAACGAAGCGACCATTTTCTTCGATACGCTGCGAGAGCGGACAACTTTTGTTGGCTTGATCTCACCTGCGAAGACCCAGACAGCCGACTGATGCTTTCTTTCTGGCTCATATGAATAGATCCATGATTCATCACCAGAGACAATGTTATAAACTGCTTTTGACTTTCCTCCGTTGAAGCGTTGCAGAGTAGACCGGCACCAATTGACACGAGCCGCCTTTTGCTCTTCGGACAAATTATGGGGCACCCAGCGGGAAACTAGCTTTCTCACTCCCAGTTCACCATGTAAAACAGTTTGTATCGCAGTCATACCTATCCCTAAAGTAGCCCGAATCTGCTCATATGTAATATGTCGGTCATCCTGTATCATTCGGCGCACAACAGCGACATTTTCTGGTGTAACCGCTGTTTTTGGCCGGCCTGTGGAAGGTACGGTGCCAAGAGAAGCACGTCCACGCCGGAATTCAGAATACCAGCGATATATTGTCGTCTGGCTAGGCGCTTCACTCTTGAATATAGATATAAGCTCAGCGAGACATTGTCCCCGAGATAATCCTCGTCGAAAGTTGTAAAAAATTATGGCACGGAAACTTTCTCTTGTAAGCTCCATTTTTTTTATCGACCTATCAATTTCAAACTGATATTGTTCTTTAAAAAAAATTTTTTTTTAATTCTGTCAATTGTACGAGTATTCGATTTTCAACTAACCAGTGTTTATTCATCAAAAAGAGTTTTTAATCTAATTAAATCGAAAGTACTCGATTACCGATCTTTTCGGTATGCCCCTCGTATGTATTTCCGAGTGATTTCCTAGTTCCCTGACATAATATATTTAGTACATTCTTCATTCGTGACGAGGATGGGATACGCATTTGTAGACTATGGACTATCGGCGGGTACCTCGTAAATTACCCCACGTATGAGTTCATTTTAGTGGGATAATAAGTAGCAGATGTCCGGTTCATACAAAGTAGGACAAACCAAAGAACACGTTCATAATATAAGTAGGGTAGTAGTTGAATTTGTGTTGATTTAAGCTATACGTGTGTAAGTTCTTGCATGCAAGAGAGGCCATAAAGTCATAACGTTATTTGATATCATACTCGTAGACGATACAAAGTCGGAAGTTTTGAAGTTTAAGGTTTTGTATAGGCACAGTTGATATAGAAGTTTTGATACTTTAAAATGTTACATAAATTACCAAACAAACAGCGTCAATAAATTTCTACTTAAGTACGTATTTTTATTTTTTAACGGACACACACTTTCATTTCCTGCTGGTATAGTATATATTTGGTAACTTGCAGCTCATTGGTGTTACTACGAATTATTTTGTTACTTACTGGTGATTGATTGATTCCTCGTGGTCAGTGTAAGAGTATTGACGAGTTGTCGTCGCCCCAGTGTCAGTATATGACATGTCTTCCAAAGTAGCCTCCATTCCGAAGGCCACAAATAGCCCTGGGCCCTAATTCTCTCCTGTCGGCAAGGTTTCGTACCCCACGTTCGCAACATGTAGTGGTTTTAGGAGCATTTTGCGGGATGAGCCGCTGTCATAAATTCAAGTTATTTCTTCGCATTAGTTCGCATTTAATGCTCGGGTCACTCTATTAAGATACCGCAATATTGTACGGCTAATTTTATTACCACGGCTTTCTGGGGATTAATGGGGATTAGGTTCACAAATCATTAAACATTGTGAGGAAAGCCGCGTGCCTGACGTTGGTTAGGTTCGGTGACGTTTGTTGATAAGGGTCGTATCCCTCAAAGGATTCTAATTCGTTCTCTCCTTGTTTAGTTTGAAGGAAATTTTCATTCATTTCATTCAGCTCATTTCATTCAGCAGCATATCAGGGTAAGGTCATGCAAACCGGCTAAGTTAAAACAGTATGAGACAGTCTAAGTCTACCTTCCTCTTACTGTAATCACAAATCCACATTTCAATCTTGGTGATTACGATAAATCCTATACGGAAAGTCATTTCGTCTTAGCAATCTCTCAAAGTTCTATGTTCACCATTTTATGCAGCTTGCAGCTTATAACTAACTATAAATGTACGAATCACCTATTCCTATAAAATTTTTTAAAGAAAAAGTCGCGATTTTTCACCCCCAAACACGTGTTCTCGATTCTCCCCGTTCTATTCCGTAGTGGTCTTAGTAATAATTACCTACAAATCAACAAAATCTTATTGCGATCACCAATCCGTCCTCGTGGCGATTACAGTAAATCGTTTCAAGAAAAGCCTTCTATTGAGACTCATGTACAGTCAGGCACAAAACTATGTATACACTTTTGTATCAAGTCACATTCACCCTTTCTTGTTGCTATGCAGTGTCCTGATGATAATTTTAGCCTCCGCCCTTTATCGATTGATCGTAAACTATGCAAACAATACTAAAGACAAACATGTGCCGGATTAGGTCATGTCAATAAGGAATATTGGGTGTAAAGGCGGGTCCACACCAGAGCTTAACTACCAATAGATTGCGTCGAGGATGTAAATTTACTTGGTCGTAAAAGGAATTCATAGATAACATTAACTCATAAAATCTCCATACGACCGTCTATCCGGGATTTGGCATAATCACCGTGCAAGTGGATTAGTAATCACGTGATATTGTTGATCTTATACCTTTAAACGAGCAATTCTTATATATAATCCGGATCTCCAAAACGGCACCAACGATTTCGCTGAAATTTGGTATTAGGGGGTATTCGGGGGCGAAAAATCGATCTAGATTAGTCTTATGTCTGGGAAAACGCGCATTTTCGAGTTTTCATGCGCTTTTTCTTTCGCATTATTCGACGCTAAATATGATGGGAAATTTCACTTAACCATGGCTTTCATTAAACCATGGCGGAGTGGTTACAGCGCTTGCTTTAAAATCACAGGCGTCCAGAGAATCTGAGTTCGTATCCCGATCGCGAAAATATTTATAATTTTTATTTTTTTGGTGTTTCTATTTATTCAAATTTTAAATTATTATTTTTTAGCTCCGAGCAAAGCTCGGTCGCCCAGATATTATTTATAATAGGTGTAATGCTGCCCATATTTTATTAATATTCCCTTTGCATCTATGCGCTGACAAACTTTGGCTATGATCTGTAACATGAACCATGAATGAAGAGCCTAGATTTAGGGAAGGAACAGCTCATAGTGGCCTTCATCTCACCTGATGGTTAGTGATGGTAAGGCCGTTAATGTGGTGCTGGCTTTGCTACCGGAACACAAAAGTGTTATTTACACTGCTGTTCTGTAACATAGGGGTAGCGAACATAGAAAATGACCTACCACCAACCAAACTAATCCCACCTGGAATCAAACTCGGGACTTCCGGAGTCGCGCACGAAGGGTTCCGTCTATAAAAGGTATAAGTCGTATAAGGGTCTATAAAAACGGCAAAAAATGATGTATGTTGTATGGGTGCCCTTAAATATTTGTTTAAGTTTAATTACTTATTTTTAAAGTAAATAAACAACTAAGTATTCTGTGAATATTTCAAGTATCCACCTGTTGCCGTTATCGATATCGAGAAAAAACGAGCCAAAAATCTCGTTTGTTATATGGGAGCCCCTGAAATTTTTTTTATTCTATTTTTTTAGTATTTGTTGTTATAGTGGCAATAGAAATAATTCATCTGTAAAAATTTCAACTGTCTAACTATCACGGTTCATGAGAAACAGCCTGGTGACAGAAGGTATTCAATCAAATTCTTTTCTGTTTTAGGTAGAATTAAAACTGGAAGGCCAGAATGTAATACAAAATGTACCGATCGTCAAATACCTACCGATTCAAGCAATCAAGAATCAGTAGGTGTGTGACGCTTGTTTTATTGAAGTAAGCATGAATCGGTCCAGACCGTTCTAGGTAGAACACAAAAGAACATATAAGTCTGTGTGTCTTCGTATAACTGGTACACACGGCTACAGGTCAAGGTATACATTTCCAATAAGAAGTCAGTGTATACTGGAATAGTACAAGCTCGATGTGTAGCCGTTTGTACTTATGCTATCTCTACGAAAAGTAGTTAATCCAAACGAAAATGTGTTGAATGTTACAACGGCACAGAAGGCTGCTGTTTCTCCGCCATATTGTTTTATTATCTGTGAGATATCTCTCTAGGACAGACGACACACAAATTAAAGCGACCACTAAATACATGGAGCTGACAAATACTCGAGAAGGCCAGGGCTGACACAATTCCGTTTTCACATACTTTAAACTAAGTTTTATTATATTATTGTCAACACGTTTAGTCCTCAGTTGGACATGGACCTTGTCCAATCAAAATCTTGGCAGGAAGATTTATGATCGCAGTGAGATGTCAATTTTACATAGATGGAAGCTGGATTCACGCGATCGATGGGGAACGCGGCCTATTGCAGCTATTTGCATATAAAAGTTCAATTTAAGTATTTCATTAAAATTAATTACATGAAAGCTTTTTTAAACAAACTGTTAGCCAAAATAAGGCTATAAGGCCACTTGTGAAGGGTTAAAACTATTCCATACAAACACGAATCGGTTCTTTGAATTAAGTTTTAAAAAGTTTATCTGAATGTTTAAACCTCCTCCGTGGCCTAAAGGAAGGCCAATGTATTAACAATCCGGATACTCGATACTCGGTTTGGTTAGTTGCATGACATTTTATGTGTCCGCCTGGCTAGCTACCACCATGATACCTAAGTCAGCCATCAAACAGCATTGTTAATAGCACTGTTGTGCCACGGCATGAAAGGCAGCAGAGCCAGCGCCTCATTAGATTGGGCTTCTGGGTGCACACGCTTACGATCCAACTGCCTTAAGTACATGATGAAGGCCAAGCGCAAACCCAACATACATAAAAAAGTTTATTGTACTCCCAGCCAATTTGGAACTAATATTCCTTTTCTTCACAAAAGAAGAATGACAAACAAGCAGCCCTATATTAGAAAATCTTACAAGTAATATCGCGTTTGTGCTTCTCCACTGTTGCCGACACGCCAACCCAAGGCGACGCATTAGTCGACGTCATAATCACTGTTACCACACACAAAATGAACACACGTTACATATTAATGCTCCTTTAAATATTCAAAGGGAGTTAATTGACGTGCTTTTAAGATGTGTACACGTAGACGCAGATTTGACATTTCACAATAAATACCTAAGACATTATCTTTGGATATTGTTTGAGTAGATCTTATATTTTGACCGTGACATTGTCTGCGTGGATTTCAAAATTAATCCTACAGGATATTTACGAAGGTAAAAGATATCCCGTGTAAATTCAGACCATATTCGGTGTGCCAAACTTCATTACACCCTTTCGGCGAATAAAGCGAAAAATCAAACATTAAAATAGATACCTTCACACTTAAAATTTATTATTTTATGTCAATTCTTCATACTTATTATCTTTATCTTGATACGGACCTCAATATCACAATGTATTATTTTATAGTGAATTAGATGAACAGTCTCAAATTTCTCCTTTGTTGAATCGATTAAGTTTATATGTATCGATCTCTTTAGTTACTTTTAAGTCTTCCGTCTCGAAATCTTATCCTTATCGTCAAGTCAAAAAAGGCGAACTAAAACCCATTGTTCAAACCATTTGTTTAGATATTCTTGAACATAACCTGACTGAACAATGCAAGGATTTTATTTTTTAACGATAACTATTCGGTTGCCCAATTAATGTTTTGCAGACAGTTTCGAATCCTGATCTTATTTTGATTATTGCACCCATTATTCCAGCATTAAAAGCACAATCCCTTAAAAACTGTAGCAAGAAACGAAACATTAATTATCTCAACAAAAGACAAATTAATCGTAGGTTCGAAACAATGGCCGTGAATCAAAGATGGCGGGCGCATCTAAGTAATGAATGACGTACCGCTTGTCAGTTGAGTGTATGCTTGTATTGTGCTGTACGTCGAGTTGACAAAAACTGTACCAGTGAAGAAGTGCCTGCGGAAGTCGGTGTGCGTGACTGCTCTTATCTGTAGTGCTAGGATTACATGAGTCGAACACTAATAAATATTTCTACAGCTCGCGCTAAGCGTTTCGGTACCAATTTATCATGCGGACAGCTAAAGTTTGGAATTCGCTACCAGAAAATTAACATTTTGGAATATTGAAAGTAGTAGACATTCATAACTGTTCAGTGACTGTTGACTGATTTGTTTAGACTGATTTAAACAGTATTTAAAATTATCATCATCATCACGTTTGATTGCCTCCGTGGCCTGTGTATGTCCGCTTGGCTACAATCGACCATGTTACCTAAGTCTCACGCCAAATAGCAGTGTTAAAAGCACTGTTGTGTTCCGGTATGATAGGTCACAGAGACAGCCTCATTAGCTTGAGCTTATGTTTGCTTTACTCCCAGCGGCCTTATCGTCACTTACGATCAGATGAAATGGAGGCCAAGTGCAAAAGGTGCACAAGTCACTAGGTGTACTTGAGTTGACGCGTAGCCGTTAGTCGTGTTTTCATGAGGTGTTTGTCATAATGTAATGAGACATTTGGGAGTAGGTATTTTGACCTCAGTAAGATATTGTTGATACCTAAGGTTGCGGTGGCGCAGTGGATAAGGCGCGGACTCTCAATCTGAGGGTTACGGGTTCGAATCCAGCCGTGTACCTATGAGTTGTTTTACAATTCAAGTACATTATCCGATTGCTTAACGGTGAAGGAAAACATCGTGAGGAAACCTGCATTTCTTAAACAGGCATGTGAAGTCCGCCGATCCGCACTGGGCCCGCTTGGTGGACTATGGCTCATACACTCTCCGTAGGAGAGTAGGCTTGAGCCCCTGCAGTGGGGACGCGTATATAGGCTTTTGTTGTTGATGCCATTCAAAGGATGGTACGGTTTATATTCCACATAGCTTATTTGCATATTCACAACCCAAAATTCTAAAGAAACCATAGTCAAGTAACGATTAAATTTAACGAGATTATGTGAACCCAGCTTTATGTCTGTGTATCTGGCTGTGCTATTATTTAAGACAAATGGATATCTCTGTTGTTTGGCCCGTTGAGAAGAGAACGAATTATAAAGGAATTATACGAGTAAGCCAAATAGTCTTGTCTCGTATTCCGCCTCTGCCACAGACTGTGTTTTCCGGTAATTATAAGTTGGGGCTCTTCAGGCAAAGTTTCGGATAGGATAGGATCCTGCCCTACCATAAAACCAAGAACTTTCATGATTTATAGGTACTCAATGTCTTGGGTGCTGTAGTTTGAAACATGGGCTGTATTAATCAAGTCACCACACGATTCAAATGGTCTCAAAATTCCTAATCTTAATTGTCTTTAGGAATGGACATTTGCAAATTATTTAGCTCTATTATTACAATGTCTATTCTAGTACAGGATATTAATTGACAGTTTTGCAGATTAGTGTTTATCTTATTCATAGACAAGTGTAGCGGTTTTAGCAAAACTATGTAATGAATTATTCATCATCATTTATATCAGTGAACATTTCAGGATCATAAAGATGCATCTTTTAGCATGCATCTGTTAATTTGCCTTGAATATAGAACAGTACAGAAAGT
Organism: Carcina quercana; assembly: GCA_910589575.2. Lineage (NCBI taxonomy): Eukaryota > Metazoa > Arthropoda > Insecta > Lepidoptera > Depressariidae > Carcina > Carcina quercana. The sequence goes on from OU342439.1 coordinate 9,897,476, forward strand.
AGAACAGTACATAAATATGAATGTATCCACTTTTGAACCATATCAGATTCACCTTTAACTGGCATTTCCTTCAACACACAACACTACATAGAAACAAGCAAGAGTCAAATAAATGTGATATGGTTCAAAAGTGGATACATATTTTTGTACTCGAGGGAATGACCGTCAGAAAATTTTAGTTTCTCACTTTCCACTATCACTAAAATAAATGTTGGATATGTAATAAAGGTAAATTATCTCGTGTGTAAAACAGCTCCTTTTCCTTCGCTACTCGATTTTACGTCAAAAGTAACGTGAAATAACGTCGATACCCTTTCACGTGTATTACTCTGTTCCCAATACAATAACTTGTTGCTGCCGTCACATCTTACGAGGGAATTTCCTTTGAGACGTTACCATGGCATGTGTAGAGGGAATGGTTTATAGAGATGTGTTACAAAAGGGGTTTTCTCGTACGTTCCCTTTTGTAGGGCGCTTTTCTTAATCTCATCGTTTTTAAGAGAGTTTTGGTGGTCTTAGAGGATATTTTGAAGATGGTATTGGTAGAACTTTTAGGATAACTTTAGGAGCCACTTTGAGAGTCGTGTTGTTGAGAATTTTGTGAAAGTTTGTGGTGGTATTATGAGAAAGTTTTTACAGGCATTTTATAGTTCCACAAAAATAATTGTTAGAATTTCTGGGGTAATATTTAATATATTTGCAAGAGATATATCTGAGGAGTTTCTTTGTAAGAATAAATTCTGGAAAAATTTAACTTTAAAGTTTAATAGAGGAGGATAGAGTAGGGTTTTAGATTTTATGTATAAGCTATTTTTGTAATATGTCGCATTTCTTGATAAGATAGCGTTACATCTTAGTCCTCCGTTGGTCGTTGTTTGCAGTTGGCATTTTACTTCCTATTTGACATCTCACCGAGCATCACGCGGACTTGATTTTCGGTACCGCGTCGGAAAATAATATTGGTGAAAACTTGTGTGAAACGAAAATGACTTTCGTAATGAGAAATGAGAAAAAAATGTTTCTTATGGAATAACACTATAGGTCATTAGATGGTCTATAATTTGACGTTGAAGCTGCCACGCAAAGCTATACTCATCATTCTTATAACGGATGCCTTTTGTTAAAAGGAGACAACTTTATTTTAGGCTCGACATTCGATGTCAAAATTTTCTTCTCTTTGTGCTCTACTCGTATGTGCGTAGTACTGTTTAAATTCAGTTATAAACTAATTAGCTGCTTGCAATGCTATAGGATTTATTGACGACAAACGTTTGCAAACATTGAACACTTCTCGGAGGATAGGCGCAGAGTGCACTGTACACGAAAGTCATAACAATAAGAAATAGGGACGCTTGGCAGCTTGCTAAAAGTTACTGGGATCTACGTTTCTTTAGTCAAACTGGGACATCTACTTTTTTCAATTACACTTAAAAGTAACCTTAATAAAATGCTAGATTTTGTAGAACTCACTATTCAACTAACGTCTGAACAACGAACCAATTTTATTGGACAGCGTTTCAAAAATTCAACAACCAATTGTTTTTATGGCAACATAAACAACTGTACTTGACTTTCAAAACATAAAAAAACACCACTTCTTCATCTAAGAAATAAACACATTTTAAAATGGCATCTTTTAAAATCAATTTTCAAATTAAAAAACCTTGGAGTTGATCTGGAGAATGTATTCTATAACTACAATTTGTTATTTTAGAGGACATTGTGTTTTGTTTTAAATAACCGTAACCACCTTACTTGACACAAGTATTACAAAAACAAAACTCCCTGTACAAGCACAGCCCATGGGAAATTCCCGTTCCCGTTATACTGATCTCCCAAATAAATACGACCAAAGAGATACTTTGCATTCAGCCCATATTTAACTCGAGCCATGGAGCAAATCGCTCATAGTTCCTCTGGGAAACACACGGGAATGTGTTTCGGACGTGACCGCTATACGCAAATACTGTATTTTAGTATTTTGTACTTTCTAGAAGCTTTCAGAGTTCTTCGCAGGGACTAGGTGGCCACGTGCTGTTTCAATTTGCTGTTTTCCACAAGCTAAAAGTATCAACTATCTTATATATAACTGTCGACTTCTTCAACTACTTTTCGTTATTATAGATGTGAATTGAGCTATAGTTACATTTTTATATTTCTGCTGGTTTTAATATAAATTTGGCTTGCATTTAGCCGTCATCTCTGCTGTTATATGACGATAATGATTTAAAAAAAGGAGGAGGTTGTCAATTCAACTGTATGTTTTTTCTATGTATGTGATACTCCGCCAATTGTGAACCCATTTTGATGATTCTTTTTTGTTTGGTAGAGCATACTTCAGAGGTGGTCCCATATAAATTTTATCGCAATTTATTGAGCGCTTTTTGAGAAAATCCTCAGATATGTACCCAGATAATTATACCTCTAAGGGTGACATTTTAAGGCAGTTGAAGTCCGTTTTTAGTTATTTTTGAACGCGTAAATATTTTAGACTATTTCCTTTGCGATGTAATGAAATTAAAACATATAGGGTACGTGCCGTTGACCTTTAATCCTGAAATTTGGCTAGAAACAAGATCTTACAACTTAAGTATAGGTATAAATCTGAAATATATAATTTATAAATTATATTATATAAAAATCGCTACTGTAGATTACAAACTGTCCGCGCCTGTAATAATATAATTCTTTATGTGTAAATTAACAATGGCGCGTATTCATGGGTTAGGCACTTTATATTCGTTAAAGCATTGTTCGGCGCATATTACCTTATTGTTTACCTATTGCTATTTTCAGTATGTTAATGATTCATATTCTGTACCCTATCTGTATTCTAAACCTCGGTGCGACGGCCGTTTTATTATGTCAATGTGGCGATATCGTCATGAACAGCAAAGATAAACAGAAATAAAATGCACCCTTAACTGACTGATATCAACACGCAGCCCAAACCACTTCAGCTAGAAAATTTGGAACGTCGATTCATGATCACGTAATTACCAAGCAAGCAAAGCCCCGGACTAGCTGCTAGTTTTGTATAAACTATTAGTTGGTGAAGGTACAGCATTAGTGTATACAACATTTACACTGTGATTCTAAACTAGCCAGAGAGTTCGTTCACTGAGAATAAACATCCTTAAATTCGAATTTTCTGACATTTGATATTGATCCTTGTTGCTTATGAAACTAGAGATATCGTCAGCCAATATTGAGATTGAGGTTGTAGGGATTATTATTCTTAGCGAATTGCTCTCCTGCAAAATGTGGTGACACCTATAAATATATTATCATGGTACATACGAAGAGGGAGCTAGACTTATTTTGATTACAAGGAAAAGTGCCCGATATAGGTTACTAATTACTTAACTTCAAGCCGAGGAAATCACTGACAAAATAATAAGTTTTGATATAAATCGAACCATTCCTCTGACCGTTCCCAATGAAGCAAAACAATACGTTTCCTTTATCGAGCAAAAAACAGAACTCAATCCCGTGTATTTCCCAATAACACAGCATGCGGCGACCACACGCTTGCCCCGGTATTCGGGACACCGGAAAAGTCGCGGAGTTGCCGGAACGTTACGGAATCCCGGCTATTTCGGCGCTAAAGACATTCCACAGCGGAGCGCGGAGCGTTTTATTACTTTTATATCTCGTTTGTCAGAGAAGATTGAGTGCGAAGTGCTTAATTAATGTGGGCGTGTGTTCAAGTTTAGAGGTCATAAATGTCATGGTGGATTAAGTATAAAATGCGAATGTATGAAAGTGTGAGCACATTCAAGAATAACAAACGCAAAGTATAGTTGTTAGAAACTAGTGAGTAATCTGCACCTTCTTCCATGTAGATGTTCCATGATCATCAAACTAAAATAAAGTTTAAGAATGAGTACATTAGTGTACTTTTTCATACAAAAATTACATTTTATTGTATAGATAGCTTCCTTAGTGAAATACGTAAGTATGGTCACTCTAGTCCATATCTCCGGGTCTATCCCCGGGTCACGTACACCAAGAGCGATGTTCGCAAAAATTGATACTACCCGGGCTGCGATATTTAATTTGACCTACCCTCAAACAACTTACGACGGATTTGGATGTTTACAAATATTGTGAAGATTTCTCTTTTGAGAGCTTGCTTGAGTTTGTTAGTTGTTCAAGATTGATCTGTCTCTACTCTTCTAATAATGTTGGCTTGAATTGTATCTTGTCGGTAAAAGTTTATTTAGCTCTTCTATGCTATGATACGATGTATATGGCTTTATGTGAATCGAAATATCTATATAAGGTAATAAATAAATCACACAAAACAACACAGCACATCCTCATTGGCCCACAAACATATTTTAATAGCGTTGCTGTCATAATATGACATACTTAATTGCTCGGTATCAAGATAGACGAATCTTAACAATCACCAACATAATATGACTCACATACTTACGAGAACATGCAATTTATTTTTTATTAGATAAACGGAACGTGCTTGCGCCGGAGAATGTTTTGATTTAAGACCTGTTCAATTGTATGAAACCAAGACAATATCCTACTAATATTATAAGTGTGAAAGTTTGGACGTTTGGATGTTTGTGACGCTTTCACGGAAAAACTACTAAATGGATTTGAATGAAACTTTACAATAATATAGCTTATACGTCAGAATAACATATAGGCTATAATTTCTAAAGACATATTGTGTAAATTGTCCAAAATCACACTTATAATATTAGTGGGATTACACGGGCAATTTTGGCATAACAAAAACGCGTTGCCTAGCAACCGACCATAGAATATGTAAATTCATATATACAAACTTTCGCGTTTATAATATTGGTGTGAAGACTATTTGAATGTACTACGTCAGATATTGAAATTTATTTTGTTTCTTTAAATTATTAGACTACGTAACAGAATAAACACTATTTTGTACCTTATGCTGTACAATAATTTGTCATAAACGTCACCTGTGCCTATCGAACAAGTACAATACATCCTGAAGTACACGCGGACAAAGTCGCGGGCGGAAGCTAGTATCATATATACCCAAGAATATAACATTACGAGTAGGTCAAAAGCAGCTTTATCCCCGTGGAAATACATTTTCAAAAGTTTATGATGGGTTTGCACTTGGCCTTCATCTCACCTGATGGTAAGTGACGACAAGTTTATGATATAAAGTGTATTTTTGCGTATTACTAGTAGATCATAGGCCTCCTACTTGGTATGCCACATGGACTAGTCCCGAGCTATTTGCACCCAGTGAACTTTGAAGTATGTTCTACCAAACAAACAAAATCTTTAAAATATAATAATTATTGACGGAGTTATCGTGTAATAACATATATACAAAACAACCGCCGAATTGAAAACCTCCTCCTTTTTTGAAGTCGGTTTATCGTACCGTCACGTTTTTACAATTTGTATTGGTAAGTTTTTCGCGTCATTCCCAGCGATAAATACATTTTTCACAGGGAAAAAGTAAAAGCTGTAAACCTGTAACCAACAATTTAAACGCCCTGTATTTTAATCAATTAAGCACCGCCCTTGGTGCGATGACGTCACAAACGTTCTTGTAAAACTGAATAGTGTTGCCATTAAATAAATTGATTACGGCAGTGTTGCCAACTCTCTATTGACGCGCGATAATGAAATGGTAATCTATTGATTTGGTACGCGATAACTGTGTTTGACATCGGATTGGTTACCAAGTTAATTTCGCCGAATGAAATTGGCAGATCTATGTTAATTAATGTTAATTGAAACAGTCTTCGATGGTGAAAGTGTCTAATGAATTGGTATGTTAATATGTATTCATGTAAATGCTTAATTATTATAAGTTTTTTAAATGGAATTTTAAAAATTGTGTTTTAGAATTCTTTTGTAGGCATGAAGAAAAAATAAAGCACAGAAGATCATATTTTTGATAACATAATATTACAAAAAAACATAAATTGTATATAATATAGATTGAAAAAAACAAACAACGAAACAACCTCTGAAATAAATGTAAAAAATTGCACTAAATTGCACTAGGTTAAAATTGACTTTATTTTATTTATTAACATGGATTTTGTCAGATATAAATAATAAATATACAACAACAAACAGCTAAAATATGTATATGTATATATATAGCTTCAATTTTCTGGTATTCATTTTCAATTTCAATATCTCTGTTGACGTCTTTCGATTTAAATAAATTGACGCCGCAGCGCTCTGTAGCTTCTATATTCTCACCTACCAAAAACCGCTTTAAGCGGAATGAAACGCCAGATCATTAACACTAGCAGCCCTCTTATAAATTCTGGCATTTCTATCATTTCGCTGAGTACCCTACACCAATCAATTAAAAGCAGATTACTTTCCAAACGCCTAAACATATTTGCATAATAGAAAGCTAAGCACCGTTCCTATAACAATAATAACAAGTAAATCCGCTCAAAAAGAACTGGAAACTGACTTCAATTGCCCTAAAAGTCTACTTTTACTGAGGCAAATTTAATGTTTATATCGTTTTCTCATAGATGCCGTTGTCAGAACTGGACCAACTGGATCACACAGGAAGCACCAGCTTTCAAATAAAAATAGAACCATCCAAATCGGTTCACCCAGTCCAAAGTTCTGAGGTAACAAACATATAAAAACGTACCCGTCGAATTAATACCCTCCTTCTTTTTTGAAGTCGGTTAAAAATACAGTGAAATAGTGGCATCCGTACGAGCTACGATACCATTAACAAATTCTCAGACAGATAGATAAACTGAGGCTTCAATTTATAATATTTCTCTGTTAGCATCAGCAGCGGTTAGAAATAAAACGAGTTGAATGTATGATTATATTTTGATGGCAGGTGGTGCAAAAGTTTAACACGAGTAACAAGTAAATAAAATAAAGTGAACGAGAAAGTTTGCTTCCATTTGATATCTTTTTGGGATTTTTAGAGCGGATAACGAATGTCGTTACGTGACGTCGACGAGTAATCCAACTTAGACTCGACGCCTGGTTTTCGTAATTTCACTTGACATTAAGTCCCTTAATTTGCAGCTTGCAGCAGTCTTAATGTCCAAATGCTGAAGGTTTGAGATACGTAATGTAGCAGGAAACTCGCGCAAGAAAGGTTTCGTAGATCCGAATTGAAGCTACTGTCATTTTAGAAATAAGTAATTCAAGGAAGGGGTTAATTCTCACTTGCAAAGTTTCCACTGCTAATGAAAGCATATGTTATTTAACTAAACTGTGTTTTTTACCATATGTGTATGAGACACAAGGCATACACCCCATTTTACTTTAAAAGTATGGCCTCCAATAATGCCAACATGATGGCCCGAATTCCCTAAACTAAATTCGGCGGTTGTCGCGCGTACAGTCGCCTACAGTCAGGCAATCACGTAGTGGCAACAAAACACTGTTATCTAATATGCATTTTATTGTCGAGTGTACAGGCGCCGGCGACGGAATACGGTGCCGCTTGGCGTTGCGGTAATGTTAGCAAAAAAGTGTGCAAAAATTGTATACCAGTTTATTTATTTAGGTTTCCAACAAATAAATTATAAGAAAAATAAATTAATGGGTTGACAATGCTAATGAATTAAAGACAACGTTGATGTTTTAAGAATAAAATAATTTTAGCTTATAAAATAATAATAAATTGCATGACTTACAGCATCTTACAGAGAAATGAACAATTTATAAAATTCTTATGAAATGATGTACTTATATTGACATGTTCTATTTTATTTCTTCAGTTGTATTTCAAATATAGAATACAACCGAAGCACGTTTTACTGAACAACCAAGTTTGTTTGCGAACCTTACTAACCAAGTCGCGTAGCGTCGTAGCCACAAGTCGTAGCCGCGTAGAGGCCTACGCGTGCAACTTTGATGAGGCTGTAGCGGCCACATGCCACCGCGAGCTTATTTGTTCTTCCTACGTATAGCACTTACTCTGTGTTTGTTAACACGTTTCTAGGAATTATTGGTGGCGACCATGTCGATTGCAAATTTTATTTGAATAATTTTGGTGTTTCACTTTGAAGTTTACCGTTGTAGAATCTTGTCAGGGATTTAAATAGGAACCAATTATGGCCTGGGTAGTATGTTGTCCACCTGTTTAGCACTGATCGGCAGTCTATAATTGGTTTATGATTAGGGGAAAGCTCATGTCCAGCATGTCACTCCCAAATTAACCCATAATTTACCCATAAATAACCCATTATTTAGGAATGAGTCTCTCTCACACTATTTTTGGTCTGATGTGTCACCAGTTCCATTGAAACGGGTTCCTTATAGCTTAGAGGTCTTCCGAAATATGGCTGATGTGTCCAGGAAATTAATAGATTCATTATTTCACTTTTTATTTTGTTTCGTTTCAGGTAGTCAACAGTGGCTCCGCGTGGCCCTTCGTCCAGTACAGTTGAAGTGTCAGTAACAATGAGTGACGGCCGGTGAGCACGCTGGCGGGCTACGGGCGGCACTCGTACGGCGGGGCGGCGTACCACGCGCGCTCCACCGCCGTACCGCTCAACGCAAGTGAGTACCATTGCCTCGTACAGGTCACCATCGTCGCCAAAGAGAAAGCGAGTATTATAAGCACATGCTATTTCTGAAATGCCTTTTTGGGTTCCGAATCAAATTCGTTTAAAAGGAACTCTAATGTTGGACGAGACATCCGTCTGTCACAACTGGTTATATCAGCAACCACTAAAGATACTGACTTGAAACTTGTTTAGTTAAATTCAATATATTTTTTTACTTTATTTTTACAAAGGTAACAAAGAAGAAATAATGGAAAATTTCTTAAAACTTTTGGAAACCTCGGAGTGCGAGTCAGAGTCGTAGTTGTCCGGATTTTTCTAAAAGTCTTGCTTATTCGTATTTATTACTCCAATCTAGTTTATTTTCGTATTTACATTTCACAACTGGTACTATATTTCATTTCAATTTATAACAATATGCATAATTCCATGCTTCGTTACTCCGCATGTAGAGCAGAGTTACGCTTTCACTTTGCAGACGTTTCAGTTGTTCGAATCGCCCCGTGGTGAGCGTTAGTTTACATATTCAGATATCACACCTTTGTCTTGACGACTGTACCGTCAATCGGAGTTTTCCCAAATGGCTACCGTATTTCATACGAAAGTAGTTTGATACTATTGAAGTCAATGAAAATTATAGAAATACTAAACATGATCTGGAATAAAAATATTGTGTATTCAATTTTTCTTAAATTTTCAGTGAAATTTTTAGTTTGTAAGTTTTTACAAAGTACGTGAAACACAATGGATTCCAATTACAGATTCTGAATGAGATTAATATTTTTTATATGCCGCTCCCTGGCATTCACTATATCGCTATGCTCGCTACACACTATCTTTTGGAAATACTTGATTTTTTAGAGGTTTCGTTGTTAGGGTATCGTTCAAAAGTTGAATACCGTAAGTCCGTACTGTTAGGACATATAGAAACATAAAATGCGGATAAATAACATAACAAAACTATATTCTACCAACATTGTTGCACTACCTGCTATATCCATTTCCTGTTGCATTGAAACATTAAATCGTAAGCCGTCCTATTTGGAATGTGTTTACAAGCTACGTTCAATATTGACCCATATCAATGGCCGCTTAGTGAGTGACATTACAGTGATTATATCAGTATCATAACACTAGATCTGTCACGGCAGTTCAAACTATACCGTGCACGCGTGTCACGACCCACATATTTAAATCTAAACGTTTAGTGAGGAAATACTCAGCTGGTTTAGTTGTGTATATGTGATCGATTCTGGTTATTGGTAGGACTCTATTTCAAAGTTGTTGAGTCTGGTTGTTGGTGGGACTCTACTTCAACGTGAATGACTCCGGTTGTTGTTGGGACTCTATTTCAACGTTATTGATTCTGGTTGTTAAAAGGACTCTATTTCAATGTTGTTGATTATGTGTTGGTAGGACTCTATTTCAAACTGAATGATTCTGGTATGGGAGAATTGATATAATAAATTAATTAACAATAAATTAATATATAATTAATATTAATGCGCCGGGAGCGACCAGGGGAGATTTATTTGCCTAATTTTTTTTATAATCATTGTGATGTTTTTTTGTTATCCTTTTTAAAGTCCCTCTGTTTCGTTATTTTGTAAATAATTTAAGTTTGTTAAAGTTTCCTTTTGTGTACATTTAAATGTACATAAAAAATCTCCCTTCTGGTTGTTGGTGGGACTCTAATTTCAACGTGGCTGAATCTGGTTGTTGTTTCAACTCTATTGTAACGTAATCGATTTTGGTTGGTAGAAGGATTCTATTTCAACGTGATCGATACTGGTTGGTGGTAGGACACGATTTCAACGCGTGCGCCCGTTTCGCTAGCAACCATGTGCGAATCCAGGCGGGACACTCCGTAATTGTCTGCATAAGTTCACAGTTGGTCAATAGGTCATGCTAATGAGCCTGCTCTAATGTGCTATTTCAATCAGTTGTATGAACCTTTGAATTTCCTGGCCATCGCTTCCTGTCAGGGGTAGAGGCATACTGATAGGTCGCGCGACTAGGAGCGCATAAAGGTGGCATAAATGGTTGGCTAAAAACTTAAATTACAAAAAGACTAAAGCATTAAAATCATTCGACACTTAATGCTCAACATACTAATACACTCCACATGCTAATGTTTTGTCTCTGAAATCTCGTACAAGATTGTTCAGCAGATTGCAACAGTAATGCTACATGCTACAACAAACATTTACAATGAATATGTTCCTGTGTATTCATAGACCAATAAATACAAATTAATCAATTAGAAACTAATAAGAAATAAAACGATCGGTTGTAAAACCGCATGCAAATAGTTTCATCGGACAACTGGACAATATTGCCTAAAATTAGGGGTGTCAATTCTCTAAAATCATTTGAATTGCGGATTGATAAAAATATGAAATTTTTTCAATGAAATGATCAAATAGCGCAGGCTGTCCTTTGGGCATCATGCCAAAAATGCTATCAAATCCAGGTTTATATTGGAAAATGAAAATAAATCTTACATATAATTATTTTTCAGAAAATAAATGGATACATTAGTAAAATCCTTTTCCAGATTGTTTGTACTTTTGCTAATAATTATCTTGTTAATGATTATGAAACGTAGAATATTTGAATGTAGAATTTTGCTTAGAAGACCATTGGGTTGGAAGATATATGTGTGTGTGGTGTGAGAGGGTGTGTGGTATGAGAGCTGAGAAGACGAGAATCATTCCCAAGGAAGGAGTAAACCTGAGTTTTGGGTACTCTTCTCGTCTCCCGCTACAGCTTTAGCAGTATCGTTAACCTTTTATAACTGTCATGATAGTGGCAATAACAGCTTGAATGTAGCATACATACATATTTGTTCTTAATAGTTTATACAAAATTGTTGAATACATTTATTTGTCATTAACAATTAATCAATTCAATAACATTTCTCACAATAAAAACTTGCTGCATAAAACACACAATCACTTTAAGATCAGGCCCTGTTTCGATATAGTAACCACATTTTTACACTTTATACAAATGATAATGTCATATTATTTTTCATTTCCTAAATGTATAAACATTAACCAGGCAACCGCGGTATCCGAAACTGTCACACAGCATTCAAATCCGGACGGCCACTCCAGGTCAAATCCGGCGGGTTGTCAGCCCTACCTGAAAGCTGCGACCTAATTACAAATTAGGCGTTAAATTATTCCCCGAATACAACCTATTTGGACGCCAGCGTGCATTAGTGACGGCCGTGATTCCGAGCTATTCCGGATGCGTTGAAAACCGGACATTCCGGAAATAAAACGCGTGTAAAGGTACAGAATAGCCGATTGTACTGCTGAATGTTGCGACCTCCTTTATGTTTGGTGTGAGCTAGTTCGTGCTGGCCTACCTTATATATTAAATACAAACTTTATAAAAGCTGCTCAGCCAGTTAAAATTGTGTTTTAGGTCATTTTATAATAATTACGTTTTGCTTTCATACTGGTATAGTTTTGATCACGGCGTCGTCTGCATGAACTCTAGAACTTGTCCCTCGGGAACTACATACTTGTTTGATTGTGATAAAAGGTTGGCTTTGACATTCTCCTACTACCCAACTAGCCTTCTACAAAAAATCCAATTCCCTTTGTGTCAATAATACATTGGATCCATTCTATTAAGAAGCCTCCGCTGTCCATCCGTCCACCTGTCACAGGGATGCATCTCATGATCCGTAATAGTATACAGTTGCAATTTTCACAGAATGTGTATTTCTGTTGCCGCTGTAACAACTTAAAATATAAAATTTAAGCCATATAACAAAAATAGTACTTTGAAGATATTTTTTGTTTGTTTGGTGTTTATTAAACTCACGTTGTTCACGGAAGGTTAATTATTTATATTCTGTACAGAACCCTCGGTACGCGAGTCAGACTCGCACTTGGCCGATTTTTTAATAGTTAACGATTATATAAGGCACGGGTTTCAGCATACATCCGGTGAAATAATTCAGCCTATGCTCTATTGTTTGGAGTATGCAATGCGCATTATTGCGGTGTTATGTTGGTAATATTTCTGCAATTCGCTGAGGTATGAGGGTAGCGTTCCATTTGTCTGGACAAAGGCAAATATTGCTTAGTACCATCGTATTGTGCGATGGGCCAATAGACTTATTTCCACAGACAGAAATTTCTTTCTGCTCTCTGGCGCATATCTTGTCGGCCTCGACATCGTATTGTAAACTTTCGAGTGTAAACTTGAGTAAAATAGAGATATTATTTTTTGAAGTCGAGAATAATCATAGTCACAATCAGCAGCGTAATATCTCTGTTGGGTATGACCTACGAAAACAATGATATCTTCATGCTAATGATCTTGCAAATGTTGTAGTTTATCGTAGTATAAATACACCTGTTACAAAAAACACGGAGTATCGAGTTGTATCGCTGGCATCTCGGAAGTTTAAAAACTGACAAGTGTTTGACAGAGCGGGAGATATACTCTGTGACTGCATAAAACAGAACAAGAGGAACTAGATTAGATCTAGTATTCGTATCATATTTAAAGGAATAAACAGTTAACTCACAGTTATGGAGTATAATTTCTTTCACATCTAACTTAACTAGTATAATTTAAAAATGGTATGTTTTTCATTTGGCATTCGTCTCCTCCAAAGCCTCAAGCGAATGAGGCATTGGCTCTGCTACCTTTCTTAATGGAACATGCAACCCTTCAGTTTGGCATCAGAGATAACATGGTGGTAGCTAGGTAGGTAGACATAGAAAATGCCGTACCACCAACCAAACCAATTGGTATCCCTACTGGAAATCAAACCTACGTATTGTAAGTACAAGCATGTAGCCTAGGCCACGGAGGCGGTTATAAAGACAAAATGATGTTAAAATGAATTTCTAATCAAATTCACAGACCATGAAAATTTTTCGGCCATATCGTCACTAACTCACAATTTCATCTTCACGCTTTTAATCTTCATTAAAATAAGCGTCCTTAACAATTTTTCATTAAGGTGCAGCCTGCGCCGGGTTTAACATAAATTTGCATCACAACGAGCCGTTCGCTACTAGGAACTAATATCTTGTTATTAAAGCCGTCACATTTTATTATAGGAAGTTACTAACGGAGAATAAAGATGGTGCACACTGTATAGTAGCACGTTTAACGCACAAGTTAAATTATTCGTGTGTACCGATCTTACTAACATTCAGCTGAAATAACTATTATAACGAATATAGAGAGTGTTTCAGGAAATCATTAGCGATGTCTCTGATTGGCATAAGTTTAGATAATTCAGCGAAATATCATTACACACAAACTATATACGCTTCCTCTGATGATAGGAGCCTCGTTGCGTCATTCCGATTCTTGGACGGTTCTTTATAGAATAAACAACCATTTTGATAACAATTTTTAAGTTTTCAACCCAACTCGGTCCCGCATTTCGGTTTCAAAGGGTTTTTGCAATTAAAAATAATAATAATTATGAAATGTTTTCACTTGAAATAAAGGCCTAATACCTATTTAATTTTAAATGTTTTTTGTAGATAGAACGTAAGTAGTATCAAAACACAAACATAGAGATAAAAATATACGCAAAAGGAGCTGCTTATTTCTGACAGCAGTCCTGAGCATGAGAAAACACTTAAAAATTGGCCAAGTGTGTGTTGCATGACGCATAGATGTTGCTATAGCGTAGACAACATACATATTTGTTGATCCTTGTATGCCGTGATAGGGTTTCCTTGTACTTCGCCTAGGAGCACTAGAATGTGGTATTTTTAGATAAATACCGTCTAGGGCAGGGGTTCCCAACATTTCTTTATCAGGCCTCCATCGTTCAAGCAAAAACTTCAATTCTTTTTGATACGGTGGTGGACTGCATTTCAGTTTAGCTAGCAAATACCTTAGGTTCAGCTACACATACAGTTTCAACTATACATGACCCCTTTTGAATGTCATCACGCTCCCTTTGAGGGTGCGCCCCCATTTTGAATACGAATGATATAGGCCAGTGCGTACCATAGTCGACCATACACATCAAGTAATATAGTAGTCAAGTGGAGGTCAACCAGTATGAATTTTCTGTCTGGATTACAAATATTCTGTTCTGTTCAGTTTAGTTTTCCATAATCGTGACAATATTGTTGATAAGTGATAAAAGTAATAAGCGTGAAGGCTCTGCAGGTATATAATATACACTCCGAGCATATAACCATGCTATTTTAACGTTACGTAATTATTATTACGGAGAGAGAACAGTAAGGTATCTGACGCCGCGCATTTACAATGATTTTCAATACGAAGATGACTGCAAAAATAAAAGAGAATTTAAGCAAAAATTAAAAGCATGATTGTTGGATACCTTTAATGATAAAATAATAGATAGATAAATATGATAATAAAACATTTAGTTAGCATAAGAATATACATATAGAATAAGTTATATATAGAGCGCCTATCGCCAACAAACTGTTCCACAGTTTGGCGATTAATATATAAAATAAAAATATGTATTCTTTTATTTATAATGAAATAAACGTATTAAAAAAAACGTTATTATATGTTGGATGATAATCGCGCTGGTTTAAAGATGATAATGTCTTTTTCGATTTGTGTTTTTCGATTGCAGAGATCTAAATAAACATCAGCAGTTAAAAAAGAACTCAATGGTAGCTTTTATCTTAGTATTTAAAATACACCTAATAACTGTTCCTTGTGGTGGTTTAATTACGAAAGAAGATTAAAGATGTTTTCCTCAAGTTATGAAGAAAAAAAAAAGTTGTGGTGGTTAGATAATACATTTTATGGTCTTATAAAAACGAGCCTTACTGCTGTAAAAACTAAGTTTGCCCCTCTGAAGTTAGCCGCAAAAGATCTCGAAGTATCAATATTAACGTATAAGTGGGAGGTAAGTCAAGTTAGCGGGTCAAGAAATGTCCCAGCGTTTTATGTTATTTAGGGATAGTTCTTATTGAGAAAAAAAAAACACACATTCCGTTTGTACATGTTTAAAATTGCGGAGAGCTAACTTCAGAGGGGCAAACAGCGTGCAGTACTGTACCAATGTCTTTTTCGATATGATTAATATTATTCATGAAGTAATTCTAGTTATGTGATGTAAAATTGAAAAACGAAGTGATTACACCTGCTTCTATCCGGTTAAAATGTATAAAACTGCTTTCGATGTTTGAGTTATCTCGTAAAATATAGTTTTTATTTGGTGCGACTCTTATTAGAAAATGTTTAAAATATAACCTAAAAATCTTAAAAATTTGATCTATCTATTTATTTCATTTTCCATACATTTAATTTATGTAAAGTCCCAAAACACTATTTGTTTTTTTTTTCTGTTTCGTAATGCCCTTCATGATGTAAAATACATTTAATTTTTAATTGTGTGTCAATTCGGTACATAATTTTTTGTTCATTCTGATGCGGAAATGGAAAGTCCCGTTTAAAACGAAACGTTTGGTCATTATGGCAAAGTTATCTGCCGCGATCTGGCTATTGTATTATTCTCGCATATTATTAACATGTTCCTCATACAGTTTTCCTTATCGCAGTCGTGTATTGGTTCTGGGTTCGTATAACCCTGTAACAATAGTGTACTCGTATTTAAACTTATTAGCAACTTTTTTGTGTTTAAAATAGATTAGTTTTTAATATTTATTGGTGAAGAGTTCTTGTCCTTTCGAAGTGATCAAATGAGTTGTACATTTATTAACAGCGACAAAATCAATACTAATTTTTTATATCAGAAAATGTGTTGGTTCTGTATTCGTTTGTTTGTCCTAACTTCATGTCGTAACGGCAAGTCTGAATGACTTTTTTATATGATAATATAGGTTACTTTTAGCCTTTTCGAATAAGTGATTCCAGTGGATGAATTACACACAGTGCGTAAAATATTAGTTATAAATAAAAATAATTAATTTTCAGTTCCACTGAAGACTTTGTACGTTTCTAACCCGGATCTTCATATTCAAATACCGAAATTTAGGTCTCCAGAATTTGTATGTAGCTTCTTGTGCTGTGTTTGTTTACTCATATCGATAGAGCTTATTGGCAAATATCAAAAGTATCTCAAATCCAGACACGCTGACATTTTAGTCGTTGTATTCCTGGACGATATGCCCTCATTAATGCTATTGAATCAATACGTTAAATTTGAAAAGAAAAAAAAAAGATTTTTTATTTTTAAATAATTAAAAATATCCGTTAGCTTTAAAGTTTGGGAAACAATAGAGGAAAAAACTATTTAGACGCCGTACTCACGTGCGGTGGCACTTCCAGTGCTACATCACAATGGAAGTCAAAGAGAAAACGCATTTATAAACGGTAAGCTTTTAGTGGAAGTCGAGTGGAAGTATTGGTTCGCGGTCAGTTTCAGATTGAGTTTTTCACAAATGTTTATCTGTTTTTTTTTACATGATAATAAATATATTTACATATTGTGATACTGATACAAAGTCGTCTCGCTTAGCAAATAGAACCACTAAAATTCTGCGTGCATAAGTTTTCTTTAACTACTTACAATTACATGAATAAATAAAAAACTGACGCAGTTTTAAAAGATTCAAATTTTAAATTAAGACAGGAGTAGTATCTGTGACTTTACTAATATTTATTTAATTTGTACAATACATGGACGATTATTCCGAAATCGTATCATTGAAGAAGAAAAAACCTGTTCATCTTTTCAGCGTGTTAGTTTACTGAGATATCCTCTTCGTTTATGAGTCTCCAATTTAAATTGTCCTTGATGTAATTCACAAATTCAATTTGAGTTAACTCGAAGAGGAAAGGAAAAAACGGTAAAAATAACATTTTCCGCTCCGACATACTCGATTAGGCTTCGGCTGCATCGGCGTGTCTCCGAAAGGTCGTAACTCGGAGGCGTCGAGCCGTAATAATTGAATTAGGATGTTACAGCGCGGATGTGACGGCTATGCAACTGGAGTGCACTCGGATTCTACTGGAGAATTCTTTGCGACATACTGTACACGTGTAAAAATTCCACTATCGCACTAAACTTAAACAGTAGGTTTGTTTGTTACCTCTTGACGCATCTAATGCACAACTAATTATTTGAAAAAGAAAAAAGGGGCCAAGTGCGAGACGACTAGCAGCAAAAGTTAATTTGTTCGCTAATGATTTGGTGCGTAAAACTAATCTTTATGAAATCGGCACAAGTACCTTAGGCCCAAGGGTACTTGTGCTGATCCTGTCTGTGATTTGTCATTATTAGTTACAAGGGGAAAATGTCTTTGTTGGTTACTGTTTATCTCGACAATGTCCTGTGAGATGATTTCTAATGTCCGCGTATAAAATTGTTTATTCACCAATTTAGAAGGCTCGATAATTTTATTATTTATTCAGCGAAACCTTTTTTTTAAATATATTTGTCGCCTAATTGACCAATTTATAACTCTCACCGAGTGAACCCTAAATGTATATGCATTGTATCTTGGCTTTATTTTGTACCGGCTTCTTGTTTTTTCACCAATAAAAAAATATATAAACGGTAATAAATAACAAAAAAACTATAGACTCTTTTCATTAATTGTGTACCAAAATGTAACGTTCTCACGTACATAATATCTGGTATGCATTCTAACAGTGAAGTTGCGGTACCTATTATTTTTGTTCAATTTCAGTCTGCCCCTAGCTTTTTCCAACTAAACCCATTAGTTTCGTTATAATGCCGATCACGTGTTAGTTGGGCCGGGTCCAAGCGAGCAGGGCTTGTACTTGTAGACAATATTTATTATTTTAACAATAGACTGTAGTTGATAAATTATTTATGGGTAGGTTTGTACAGGTCTGGCCGGGAAATTTGTACCAAAATGTTTAGTGCAATTTCACTATCATCGTTAAATAATGTCAAACATGTACATATATATAGTTGTTGCCATCCCGAAGCGAGACGATTTTGACTAGGTACCACAATCCATTTATTGAAATGTTTTTTATTATAATTAAAAAACGGCAGACTTACAATCATGAAAAACTAAACGCGCAAGCGACCACGAACTAACACTTCTCTATCCTACAGAATAGTAACCAGTGTATTTTGCAGTATGGTAATATGGCGAAGTTATCGCATAACATACATACCAAAAATACAGTCTAATTGAGAACCTCCTCCTTTTTAAAAGTCGGTTAAAAATAAGCCATTGCATTACTTTACAGGAAACGAATATCATTATGTCCAAAGTTTCTTTCTTTCGTTTATAAAATATCATTTTATTTATTTATGAAAAATAAAATATAGACAACAATACACCGAACAAAGCCCTTATTCAAACCCAAATCGAGGCAATATCCCGGAGCGTAGGGTCTACAAAACTTATCGTAACGATATAAAAACTTATCGTTATATGATAATAAAAATGCGATAAATCTGTTTTATCGCCCGTCCTGCCCGCGCGGTAATATCGGATACGAATTACGGAATATTACAGATGATAAATTACGGTTATATCTCGTTTGATTACCACATACTTGGGAATAAAGGGGTGGGGATGAGGTTTCTGTATTTACCAGAATTAGGGAGGCAACCGTGTGGAATAATACAAATATCAAGGCAGCAGTGAATTTTTTCTAAAAATTTTGAAATTAGAGTAAGAAAAGCTTTAAGTTTTATATGATAGTTATTGTACGATTTTGGTGGGGTTCTTCCAAATATATTTTTATTTATTTTATTTATTTATTATTATTATCTCTTTACAAGAGAACACATTAGAAAATGTTGGAAAAATGCATGAAAAATATGCTTTACACTTAATTTTTTACACTTTTCAATTATTAAAAGTAGGCCGTAGGGGTACTAATAATATTAATTTTAAAGTCTTTGGTTTCTTATACGTAATTAAGATAGATCAACGATTCTATAGTGATTTCTTAATTATCCTGTAGTAGCTATTTGTTATATTGTGGTGCGTCCAATATATAAGTACGACAGCTTATTAATTTAATTGTTTCAAAATATTAAACTAACTCCTGGTTTAAATGACTCGTTCCGCGCTTATAATATTAAATACAAAAAAGTGATTTAGTTACCATTTTTGTATATTTTGGTTTAGTTTATTTTCGTTTCGTTTCGTTATATACAAAATATATAAAACGCACGAAACAGGTGAGACTTAACGTTAAAAATAAAGATGTTGTCAATAAAATGACATTTGACGCTGTTACTTAATACAAAAAGAATGATTTTGTACAATTAAAATAAATGCAAAAATGTAATTCAGTTATTTTTCTATACATATTTAGATTATTACTTGATGTTTTAAAATAGTGTACAAGTGCAGGCCCAATTTGAAACATCCTTTTGCACTTTGAATGGAAAGAGCGCCACGCCACCTATTGTCTTTTATTAAAAGTAAACAAACTGTTTTATCAAAAGCGCGCCCACATTGCGCATGCGTAGGCAGACGAGGCCACGGTCACAACTACAGACGTACGCCGTACACACTGGGTACACACATTGAAGTGTTGCTGCCCGGTCTGTCTGTTGTAATGCACGCACACTAGCGCGGGCCGCCATCCTTGTCAAACGTGTCTGTTTATATTATTGGAATAATGATTTTTATGTGATTTTTCAGTGACTGACTAAATTTTTATGAAGTGTAGCAGGATAACAATAGTAAGTAGTTATACTTTCATTACTTAGATTGTTTTTGTAGAGTCACTAGATGTAATCATAACCTAAGTTTGTAACCTTCGAACGCAATATTTTGCAAAGTTGTGTGAGTTATCGTTTATAAATCTAATTTGACTCAGGAATTTATAATCACCGTAGTTAAATGGTAGTTAATGAAATGAAAATGCAGAATTCATAGTGTAAATGTTAATAATTTTAGTTAACTGACAGTTATAAATTGCTGGCGAACAAAAATTTGAGCCGATATTGCAACATCCGATATGGTCTAGTGGCTAGGATACCTGGCTCTCACCCAGGAGGCTCGGGTTCGATTCCCGGTATCGGAAATCTTTTTTTGTGTAATTTTAGTGGTTAAAATAAGTAAATATTCTTTTTATTTATTTCAGATCCGTAGCAATGAATCCTATGGCGGCTGCGGCCATTACGATGGTCTTTGTTGGATGTTGCTCCAATGTTGTTTTCTTGGAGCTAGTAGTTAAAGAAGACCCTGGCGCTGGTAATCTAGCTACATTCTTACAGTTCGTGTTCATAGCTTCAATCGGATTTTTAACTGTCGGCAAGTTCGGAACTGCAAAGCGGCAAATACCGTTTAAACAGTATTTGATTTTAGTTGGATTTTTCTGGACAAGCAGTGTGGCCAATAATTATGCATTTGCCTTCAACATATCAATGCCACTGCATATGATATTCAGAGCAGGCTCATTAATGGCAAATATGGCTATGGGAGTGTGGATTTTGAAGAAAAAATATGCACCTTTGAAATATCTGGCCATATTTATGATTTCTGCTGGAATAGCGCTTTGCACTATAGTTTCCAGTGGTGATGTGAAAGCTAAAAGAGATACAAGCCCAGATGCAGCCGAAGAAGAAAGATTGTTGTTCATAGACTGGCTTTGGTGGTGCCTGGGTATAGCTATATTGACTTTTGCCCTGTTTGTATCAGCAAGGATGGGTATATTCCAAGAATCATTGTACTCAAAGTATGGAAAACATCCTTGGGAAGCCTTGTACTACACACACTTATTACCTTTAATATTTTGGCTGCCGACTTCAACGAATTTGATTGGACATGTTCAAATGGCTACGGAGACACCAACTATAGAGTTCCTAGGACTGACATTACCAAGGCAAGTGCTATGGTTAACACTTTATGTCCTAACTCAAGGTTTATGTATCAGTGCTGTGTATGTTTTGACCACAGAGTGTGCATCTTTAACTGTTACTTTAACAGTTACTCTGAGAAAGTTTGTGTCACTGTTATTCTCAATTGTGTACTTTAGGAATCCTTTCACATTGGGGCACTGGATTGGTACACTGTTAGTATTTATAGGTACACTTATATTTACTGAGTTACTGCAGAAGTTTATTATGATGTTTGTGCCGAAGAAAGTGGAGGAAGAAACGAAGAAGGTGAAATAGTTTTATTTATTCCATTTTTATTATTTGTTTGCAGTCTTATAGATGTGATGATTCAACGTTACCTCAATTTAATGTTAATGCCATCTAACAATATTTTGATCAAAGTTTTTAGAAGTTTTAGTTCTACCCAAATGCATTCCAATATGGGATTGGTTTTAATTTTGATTTTGGCAGCTTGCCACTTTTATTGAGATTTTCCATTATAAATTAAGCTTTATACGTAATCTTAGTTTCACTTATGTACGTAATTTCTATACAATGCCACTAACAGCTTGCCGCTGTCAATGGAAAATAATTATAATAACAATGTTAACTATTTTGTAGGCCAAGGAAAAACAACAACTTATTCATGTACCATACATTCTTTTAAACTCAAATCAACTAGAAGAAATGTTATGATGGTTATACCTAATCAGTCTCCTCATGTGTGGGCTATAAAAGACTTTAAGTGTCATAGATAATATTGCCTTTTGGGAACAATTTCAAGGATCGAAAAAGATTTTTGTTATGAAGTAAAATATAGGTAATTATACAAGTAAATATACAGTGAAGGAACATACAAATGAACAGAAACACACACAAACACACACATAAGAAGTCACATCAACCGACATTGGTCATGTAAGTGATGCATCCTGTGATCTGTGTTGCCGACGAACTGGTCCAGATTCCATTTGTTAACCATTTGTAATCAAATTCATTTTAATTCTCCCCCGATGGTTATTTTTTGGTAAATGTGCGCACCCAGAAGCCTAAACCTAATAAGGCGTCTAATTTCTTATTTGTTACATAAGCCTTGAAATAAATAGCCAGATCATCATTGAAACTTCTGGGTGAGATGTAGGTCGAGTGTAATTCCATTTATGTATTTAAAATATGTATTTTAATTAATTGAAAACGATCCCTGTTTATTGAGTGGAGAATTGAACTTTGAAATGAATTGCTAATACAACTGTTTGTACAACAACAACTGTTTTCACATTTTGATTGATATATTCAGAGCTCAACTCTGAGTACTATATTGGAATAGTGAATATTGAGATGGTCCCCCCTTCTCCTTTGCCTCCTTACTGCTGCTTGCTGAAGCTGGATGTTGTAACCCTTTAATATGTTGCCCCATGAGTGTCTGCCGCCGTGGCCTGAAGGGCTGGCGTGACCTCTAACTTTTACTTCTCAATTTAAATTGTGATCGTCTAGATAATTTTAGTCAGTCTGGTACTAATATCCTCTAACCTGTCATGTATGGCAATACTGTGAGATATGTTGTAATGTAAAATAGCCCTTCACCTCATTCGAGATAAATCCAGAGGATCTAGATTGCGCCCTAGGCAACCACCTCAGAGCATCCGGGCTAAGCGGTATATGGTCCCATTCAGGCTCAGTAGGTATGCTTGTCTAAGCTCAGCATATATGTTGGCTCCACGTCGATCCTTAGATCGTTTAATGTCGTTATACCCAAGATGTTATGGTTTGTGTAAAGGGTCGCTCAGCCTCCAGCCATACGCCCTGTGGGTTTTGGTATTTATTTGGTTTTGATTATAGTGGCCACTCGTGGAGCCTGTCGATGTGAGTTGTGAATAACTCTATCCCACTGCTAGACACTGGACTGAACTGAATGAGGAGGACTTGCTGTGTCGATCTGACTTAATATGAATAATAACTTCTAGAAGCTTTTATGAGGTGTCTAGGTTTTAATATAGAGTTCCTGCCACATATCTCACAGATAAGATTTATTTGTCTTTTACTTGAACAAAAGGTAAAGAGAAGAGCTTTGGTTAGCGCTATTATCTGATTATTTGTAGCTGGAAGAGCTGTGTAGTTTATGACTTTATCGTGAGTACAAGTGAGGATGTTATCTGAATAAAATCACAGAGATTAGGTATTCAAATCAAGTTATTTAATTTCATTTACCACCCTTTCGGAATTGAGCTCTCAGGAGAAGAAAGGGCGAAAGAAACTCCCGAGTTTGCCTTTTTTGAAATGAATTTAAATTTAAATTAAAATTATATCTAAGTACAAATTATTACTTAAAGGTTTGACCTTTTATTTTATGTTTTAATTTACAAAATTCTCGTGACATTGCATAATCAGCGATATTTGAGAGCGAAATAAACTCTACGATGAAAATTTATATTTAATTATACGTCTAGGGTTTATTTCCTAAACTGATGTAAAAGACATTGTAACACGGCTTGATTGAAGTTATTCGAAACAACACTAATGACACACGTTAAAACACTGACAATACTGAGTTTAATGACGATATTTAAATATTATTACTTCAATAACTTACTCCGCACAAATATGACAAAAGGTCAATTAATCTCACATCTTTACACAATTTGCAAGTACTTTAGCAGAGCTAAACTGTGGTAGAATGCCATAAGGTCAATTTATTCAGTCTTTAGACAAATTATAGATGCTTTTATGAATCGCTTCGATTTTAGTGTGACCGGAGGTCACGTCATGTCGTCTTTAGACAAATCATGACTGCGTAGCGTCGGTAAATCACCCTTGCGCTATACTAACAGAGGGACAATAAATATCGCCATTACACTGATAAGTTATTACAATACAAAAACACAGTTCGGAAAATAATTCTCTTTATGTAAATCATGTGACCTTTAACTGCGGATAACGTTATGTATTCATCCGATGACTAGAGAGTTGATACAAATTAATAAATCTGAATTATTCTGTAGAATATCATTTTCCGACTGCGATACTGAGTTTTGACTTAGCTGGGCATTTTACAGCGAACAGGAACCACTGATATGAATCGACTCTACTATAATATTACAATACAATAGACACTGCACACTTTGGAATCTATGACAAAATTAGGACTAAAAGAGTGGACGTGTGATAAATTCTGCGGGTTCTTCCAGACTATCTCGGGGAATGTCGCGACGCTCCTTCCACCCCCGCGCGCTCCCTGGATCGGTGACGCCCGCGCATCCCCCGGTGGTCACCAATGGTTGTCCGCAGCTCAGGATGAGTCGGTTGCGCCTCATCTGATTGGACGATGATTGAACGCTAAGTTCTCGAAGCTCCACCCTTGAATCAATGAAGTGCGGTATCAGAGTTGATAATTTATGAAACCTAGATATCATCTTGATATCGTAAAAGGTATCTGAAAGAGATATTTATTGGAATGAAATTTAAACCAGCCTAAATCTGTTCGGTTGTGTTTAATAAAAATAGCATAATCGTTTTAAATTACCACGGGCCCTTATGGAAACTTAAAACGTTTGGAAGACCGTTTCTTTATGCACATTTCGGTACTTCATTTTAATCTACTCTTGATTCGCGGTTTTTTGGCAAGTCTATTTAATTGCATAACTTCAATCATGCCCCGCCCCTTGTCTGTCTCTCTCTTCATTAACTGTCTCGTTCTTACTTTACTTTGTTTGTCATTCCAGGAAGATTAACAATAGTTTTCGGCCGACAAAAGCGCACATTTCTTTAACAGATATCTTAATGTGCTAACGGATGCATATTGTCTATTATTTTAACTAGAAGTTTCTAAGCAACAAATGTAGGCGATATTTCCTTTCAAAGTTTATTACGACTTGTTCTTTGTTTGGTTCCAATTACATCTGTATTACTGGTTTTAAGAATTCTCGGCTTTAGAAAATGCACGTGTGCTGCAATATTATCTAATGGCTTTGCTTTGAAAAAATTTAACTACAAGCGCGGCCGACGTTTGAAAATATTTGGTTATGGATTTTATTGCTATGGAGCCGTCCCATTACATCCTCCTCCCTTGGATATTTTTAGTTGCTGAAGCAATCTAAATATATTCAAATAATACTTTCATATATGATTGCCACCTCCTCAAGACATCACGAACCTATGCCACTGAAAGTCTACGTATCAAGTAAATAAACTGTAAGCCAGAAAAAAAAAACTAAAATTCATTCATTTATAACAAATTTATAAATTATAATCATTGTATTTTACTACGAGTATTGAATGAAAAAGAGTTGTATTGTAGTAATTAAATCTCTGTGCCGGTTGTTTGTACCTGCTCACAGTTACACGGTGATGACTGTACAATAGGACACTCTGCCCTTGAGATAATACTCCTTTTGTGATTGGGTTGCACTATGTGCTATGCCTCACAGTTCAGTTAGTAACTGGTCTTTAAACCAAAGCTTGTCAACATTGAAATCAATATTCGTACTCGGAATTACTCCTTTTAATGTCTATATGTTATTTTAATAACTTATCGCTTCTAAGCTATTCGTTATCACAACCCTATACGACTTGGAGTCTAATAAATAAGATACTGTAAAATATTTACTGATAAATAAGATAAAACTTTTTATTTATTACCATCAGGTGAATTTAACAATTCATTAGAAAGTAGGAAAGATAGGCTTTACTCATCAATGACCATCAAGTGTATTCTCCCATTGCGTCACTTATCTATGAATAGTATCCGACTATTATGTCACTGCTTTTCATCATCAGGTGCAATCTATAATCTTGTCACTTATCTATCAATAGTGTCCGACTATTGTGTCGCTGCTTTTCATCATCTGGTGCAATTTACGAGCGTGTCACTTATTTCCTTATATGAGTTACCATCAAGTGTGATACACAACCTTGTCACCCCGTTTCCTATACAAAATACCACCAGGTGTGATAAACCATCGTGTCGCTTATCTTTCTAAGATACCAATAGGTGCTTGTCAACAGGCATCGTATTGCCTAGACATTATACTTTTATAAACCGATGTCAGATGAATATGACCTATGATTGTGACATAATGTCCTTCTATAAGTTTGCCTCTTCACTCAACCAGATATGTCAACATTATTGCGATTTTTTTCCATCTTATGCGACTGGCGTATGTTATTTTTCATGGAAAATGTCTTAAGTTTTCCTCAAAAGCAACTTAATGCTTTACGCATTGTCATCAACCAATGAACCAACCAACGCTGAACGTTACATTCTGGCTATGTCATTAACGTTCTTTTCCCTGCTTAGCGCTTATCTTATTTTACTTACTTAACGAACTTCGTTTTGACGCAATATGCCCTTCATATATATAATATGAATTTCATATATATATAATACGGATTTAATCTCTACTTGCGATTTTAAGACTCTACTTAAACGCTGCGATCATGAATACTGTTCACACACACACAAATATCATATTGTCTACTATCTAATGCCTTCACTCTTTTTACATACAATTTTACTACTTGAATCAATCCCTTGGCTCACCATCACTAACATATTTGAAAGAAAGTAATTATACTTTCTTTCTATGCAATTATAAAATAACTTGGTAAATACAACAAACAAACAAATCCGTAGCACATACAATCACACATTCATAAACACACGTGTTCCTGTTATCTAATAGTTCATCTCACTTACTGGCTGAACTCCGTTATGAGTTAAATGAATCATATCATCCTTACGCTCTTTGTCCTGCGCTTGTTCATTTGCTAAGCAAATACCTATGTTTACAAGCTATTGATGTTTAGCAATTATATTCATCCCTCACGACTACTGTTCTAGGAACTCTCCTAGACATATGCAATCGACCTTGTTTCATCAAGTCTGTTACCATCTGGCACGTCTTTATCAGTGACTTATGCAAATATTATCCAAAATATCATTTTAACCGACAAGTCGATTGGAAAATGAAATTGAAACAAACAAACGAACCCAAACAAACAAACAAACTCGTTTTTGCTGTTTCACTAATTCATGATTAGTGTTCCCTTTTTTCACTAATCCGCTCGTCCAACGTAGTGAACATGGCAAATCTCTTCATTAAAAGCCCAACAAGACGATCTATAATGGAAGCTTAATGTTAACCAGTGAACCTTTGCTGCTTTTTCTGATGATGATGAATTTCCCTTTCTATGTTATCAGTTATCACCATCATTGCATCAGAACTCAATGAATGTTCATTTCAGACTAGCAGACAATAGTTTCCAATGCCTTTTTTGACGGAGACTTCGCCTTAGTTTCCTCCAATAAATAACTACATTTACATTATACCTATTTTTATCACAACTACGTCATCATTGTTACTCGATGTATTTCCAGCGGTTTATAGCCGTTAATAAGGCTTATAAATACATTTCTATCGCCTTTTCAACTATACCTAACGAACTATAGCCTATACCTAACAAGCTCTAGCCTATACCTAACGAACCCTAGCCTATACCTAACAAGCTCTAGCCTATACCTAACAAGCTCTAGCCTATACCTAACAAGCCCTAGCCTATACCTAACGAGCCCTAGCCTATCACTAGTCCTAGCCTTAGTCTATCCCTAGCTATACTTAACCTTAGGTACCTAGCCTATTTCTAAAATCTAAAACTAGCCCTAGAACCCTAACCTGGCCCTAACGAATTATACTAATTCAAGCTAACTAACCTAATCTACAGACCTCATTCCTTTATCTCTGAAATTACACATAAAACAATATTTATTGAAATTTCTCGTTTACTGGATGTGCTACATTATTCAATATCATTTAATGTACAAATGTATTTATTTGGACCTTTTAAAAGTCTGTAGTGGTGGCTCCCGATTGTCTTGTGAAGATTAAGTGGATTTGTATACATAAACTTCATTCCTATACATAATTGACATCTGTTTATTCTTAGAACAATGAAAGTTATTATTTTTGTCCTCTGCGCATGATTTTATTTCTTATTTATTTGATATCGCAGAAAATTATTTGAATTTTATTTTTGTTTCTATTACGCGCTCAAAACATGAATAAACTTGATTATGAATCCGTGCATAGACAACTTTGTCTGTGATAATTATTATTTTATTTTCCTAGGAACGACATGTTACACTTTAACTTGTATCAATTACTGTAAGTTTTTACGTGCTTAGCGACGGATCAGTAAATTAGTTATATTTTGTCACATTAAACAATTTATAGACAATAGTTTTGTGAGTTTCGCATTAATTTATTCTCCCTGGAATGACATGTTACTTTTCAACCTTTTATAGAATTCTTTACAAAGTTATTTCGCTCTCGTTATCTAGTCATATTTGTAAATATTTTATTATAATCATCTTATGACGTCAAAATTGAAAGAAGGCATGAATCAACCGGCTCCTTTTGATTATAAGCGTGGCCTTTAATGACTGGGATCTAGAGTTTAAAAATGGCATTCCTATTGTCATATTTAGATATTATCATCATGAATAAAGTACGAGATTTTATTTCTACCTCTGGTGTATTTCATTTAAATCTGTGGTTTAATAAAAATGTTAAATCATTTTATTGCTTAGCACTCTAACAAAATAACTATTTTCCTCGTGTATTATTTTACTTTATTGCTTAAGCCACTTTAAAGTACCGGTAATAGATCTATCTTAGATATATATGATCAAATTCTGTGATTTAAATGAAATGTTAATTATTTTTTTATGACAAAAGTGATATCAAAATTATGGTATAACGCGTTTACAATTTTATTCTAGTACTTTAGTTAACAAAAGCTCTACTCCTCCCAAAATATAAAACTGTTATCAAATGAGGATTTATTTACTCCTCCCACAATATACAACTGTTATCAAATGAGGATTTAATTTCTCCTCCCAGACTGTCAAATCTTTGGTATTTCTACGTTGTGTTTTAATTCTTTGATCTAGTGGTTACTGTATAGGTCGTAACACTTTAAGACTAGATCCTGGTCTCACGGCATCATGTGAGATGGTCCCCCCTTCTCCTTTGCCTCCTTACTGCTGCTTGCTGAAGCTGGATGTTGTAACCCTTTAATATGTTGCCCCATGAGTGTCTGCCGCCGTGGCCTGAAGGGCTGGCGTGACCTCTAACTTTTACTTCTCAATTTAAATTGTGATCGTCTAGATAATTTTAGTCAGTCTGGTACTAATATCCTCTAACCTGTCATGTATGGCAATACTGTGAGATATGTTGTAATGTAAAATAGCCCTTCACCTCATTCGAGATAAATCCAGAGGATCTAGATTGCGCCCTAGGCAACCACCTCAGAGCATCCGGGCTAAGCGGTATATGGTCCCATTCAGGCTCAGTAGGTATGCTTGTCTAAGCTCAGCATATATGTTGGCTCCACGTCGATCCTTAGATCGTTTAATGTCGTTATACCCAAGATGTTATGGTTTGTGTAAAGGGTCGCTCAGCCTCCAGCCATACGCCCTGTGGGTTTTGGTATTTATTTGGTTTTGATTATAGTGGCCACTCGTGGAGCCTGTCGATGTGAGTTGTGAATAACTCTATCCCACTGCTAGACACTGGACTGAACTGAATGAGGAGGACTTGCTGTGTCGATCTGACTTAATATGAATAATAACTTCTAGAAGCTTTTATGAGGTGTCTAGGTTTTAATATAGAGTTCCTGCCACATATCTCACAGATAAGATTTATTTGTCTTTTACTTGAACAAAAGGTAAAGAGAAGAGCTTTGGTTAGCGCTATTATCTGATTATTTGTAGCTGGAAGAGCTGTGTAGTTTATGACTTTATCGTGAGTACAAGTGAGGATGTTATCTGAATAAAATCACAGAGATTAGGTATTCAAATCAAGTTATTTAATTTCATTTACCACCCTTTCGGAATTGAGCTCTCAGGAGAAGAAAGGGCGAAAGAAACTCCCGAGTTTGCCTTTTTTGAAATGAATTTAAATTTAAATTAAAATTATATCTAAGTACAAATTATTACTTAAAGGTTTGACCTTTTATTTTATGTTTTAATTTACAAAATTCTCGTGACATTGCATAATCAGCGATATTTGAGAGCGAAATAAACTCTACGATGAAAATTTATATTTAATTATACGTCTAGGGTTTATTTCCTAAACTGATGTAAAAGACATTGTAACACGGCTTGATTGAAGTTATTCGAAACAACACTAATGACACACGTTAAAACACTGACAATACTGAGTTTAATGACGATATTTAAATATTATTACTTCAATAACTTACTCCGCACAAATATGACAAAAGGTCAATTAATCTCACATCTTTACACAATTTGCAAGTACTTTAGCAGAGCTAAACTGTGGTAGAATGCCATAAGGTCAATTTATTCAGTCTTTAGACAAATTATAGATGCTTTTATGAATCGCTTCGATTTTAGTGTGACCGGAGGTCACGTCATGTCGTCTTTAGACAAATCATGACTGCGTAGCGTCGGTAAATCACCCTTGCGCTATACTAACAGAGGGACAATAAATATCGCCATTACACTGATAAGTTATTACAATACAAAAACACAGTTCGGAAAATAATTCTCTTTATGTAAATCATGTGACCTTTAACTGCGGATAACGTTATGTATTCATCCGATGACTAGAGAGTTGATACAAATTAATAAATCTGAATTATTCTGTAGAATATCATTTTCCGACTGCGATACTGAGTTTTGACTTAGCTGGGCATTTTACAGCGAACAGGAACCACTGATATGAATCGACTCTACTATAATATTACAATACAATAGACACTGCACACTTTGGAATCTATGACAAAATTAGGACTAAAAGAGTGGACGTGTGATAAATTCTGCGGGTTCTTCCAGACTATCTCGGGGAATGTCGCGACGCTCCTTCCACCCCCGCGCGCTCCCTGGATCGGTGACGCCCGCGCATCCCCCGGTGGTCACCAATGGTTGTCCGCAGCTCAGGATGAGTCGGTTGCGCCTCATCTGATTGGACGATGATTGAACGCTAAGTTCTCGAAGCTCCACCCTTGAATCAATGAAGTGCGGTATCAGAGTTGATAATTTATGAAACCTAGATATCATCTTGATATCGTAAAAGGTATCTGAAAGAGATATTTATTGGAATGAAATTTAAACCAGCCTAAATCTGTTCGGTTGTGTTTAATAAAAATAGCATAATCGTTTTAAATTACCACGGGCCCTTATGGAAACTTAAAACGTTTGGAAGACCGTTTCTTTATGCACATTTCGGTACTTCATTTTAATCTACTCTTGATTCGCGGTTTTTTGGCAAGTCTATTTAATTGCATAACTTCAATCATGCCCCGCCCCTTGTCTGTCTCTCTCTTCATTAACTGTCTCGTTCTTACTTTACTTTGTTTGTCATTCCAGGAAGATTAACAATAGTTTTCGGCCGACAAAAGCGCACATTTCTTTAACAGATATCTTAATGTGCTAACGGATGCATATTGTCTATTATTTTAACTAGAAGTTTCTAAGCAACAAATGTAGGCGATATTTCCTTTCAAAGTTTATTACGACTTGTTCTTTGTTTGGTTCCAATTACATCTGTATTACTGGTTTTAAGAATTCTCGGCTTTAGAAAATGCACGTGTGCTGCAATATTATCTAATGGCTTTGCTTTGAAAAAATTTAACTACAAGCGCGGCCGACGTTTGAAAATATTTGGTTATGGATTTTATTGCTATGGAGCCGTCCCATTACAATATGCAATGCAAATGTATGTAGAAGTAGATATAGATCAAGTATGTGATAAGTATTTAATTTTTGACTGCTCAGTGTGATGCAACTTAGTTCCAAATTATTTCAAGACAAATTGTTGACAAATTGTATGAAACATGGCAAAGCAATGGCAAAGCATCAAAGGCGCTACTAGCGCATTGTTGGCGCCACTGTCTATACATTATGTATGGCAGAGAATGGATGTTGATTTTGCCCTGTTTGAGATTTGATAGGTTTATTTTCGCTGTCCAGTCTCTTATTACGTAGTATAGGTATTACATACTCTTTGGACTGCTCAGCAAATGATAACACCTTCCTTGATTATACCTATGTTATACCTGGTTTGAAAGAAACATTTTTATTTTTTTGAATAACAAACCTTGTTGTGTTTAGCTTATGTTTGGTCTGCATCTATCTAAGGTCTAAAACCAACTGTGGTTGTGTGCTTATATATAATTCATAATAATTATAGTAAATAAGAACTAATGCTTTGTGTGAGTGTGTAATGAAGACCTTACGTTACCCAGTTTTGTTAGACAGTCTGTTATCATAGCTCACATAGTTTCGAAAAATACATTGCTTTGATAACTGTTTCACAATGATTTGTCTTTTTAGGCACCTATCTATACTATACTACGTATCTCGTTATCAATATATTGATCAGGAAAACTGATGTAATTCCAACAAAAATAATGCAATTTCAATCATAAGCTGTGAATATGCTTAAGTATATGAAAATAATATGGAATTTGGTGGAAATAATGAGATTTGTCAACCGGATATTTATAGTATGTTTGCTTGGGTTGTAAAATGCACTGTATGACAAGACAAATGCATCTCAGTTATAAATATACATATATTGTAATGTATAAATAAATATATAATGAGTTAGCTTGTACACTTGTACAATATGTACCCACTTTTGTACCTTGTCACATTCAACCTTTCCTGTTTTTTGCAGTGTGTTGAGAACGTTAATTAAAGGTAAATAAGACATGGGACAAAAGTGGGGATATAGTACTCGAGTTTACATTGTGAGTATGGGAAGACGCATGAAACTGAAATTATTACTCGATTGTTCAAAATATAACAATATGTATAATGTCACTGATAAATCCACTGAAATTTGGTCTTTTTGGCTAGGAGGGTACAATAAAAACATTTTATTCCAGTTTCTAGATTTTAAAATAACCTGATAATGAAACGCATATGGTACATTGACCACATAGTCACCTTAAGATGATATTGTGGTCAACTGTAGAACAACCCTTTAATAAATCTTCTGTGGCAGAGTGTCAGAAAAAGTACTAAGGGTAGATTAGTCATAAATAAATAGATATATATTTAGTTAGTCTAATTTTGTTTTGTTTTTGTTATATTATATACTGCTTAAAGCTTCTTATGACGTCATCAACAGATGAACTTTTGACTTATGAATATTGTTTTAGTTCTAAATGATACATATTTATTTTACGGATGCATTTTAATTCAAAAAACCTTTCCTTAGTAGCGAATCTTATTCTTCGTATTAAAGAAATAGAAACTGTTTATTATTAAACAATTTTTAATTAAAAAAATGTGATTTGTACTATAATTGGTAAATGTTAAATTATATCTGTAATGGTCGAACATTATCAAATGCAATTGTAAATAAAGTACAAAATTGTTGACTGAAAACGTTTTTGATTAAATCTACCTTTTTATACAAACTCCGTATATTTCAGAACACATTTAATTTTGTGCTAATGGATTATGTAACATGATCGAAACCAAATCGAAACAGCTGTTGTTCAACGAAAAAAATGTCGGCTGGTCACCAATGCCAAAATCTTCGAACTCATTTGGTTGCTGTGACTGGTGTCGGCTATAATATAATATTATAGGATCACTTAATTTCATCTGGGGCGACTAAGGGAAAAAAAAACCTGCCAAGTGCGAGTTTGACTCGTGCTCCAAGGGTTCGGAACCATGAAAAGAAACAAAATAAATAATTCATGTAATTTCAATTCCGAACGCATAATTTAAGTCTGTCAAGTTTATCTGATGATTCCTCAATAACTATACTACGTAGAGACCTTGATTTGGTTTTCCTGTAATAATATATTCATAATCAACCAGAAAATGTACACTGCTGGGCATAGGCCTCCTTCATGGTGCGCCACATCGACCGGTCCTGAGCCACCTGCATCCAGCGACCCCGCGACCTTAACTAGGTCGTCGGTCCGTCTGTCTAATAGGGGTTCCTCGAGCGACTCGTAGAGCTATGTCGGTGACCTGAGTTCGTCTACGGATTCCTTCAATCCGGATTTTATCACGTAGAGAAATTCCGAGCGTAGCTGTTCTGAATCAGAAATCCGAGGCCTTATTTCAACAATACATTTTTTCCAGACGAAATCGATGTTCAGTTAGATTATACATAATGCACACCTGTATAAATACATGATGTTACCAAATGAATAATACCTACCTTAAAAATCTTTCGCCGCGTGATCTACTTTGGCATAGTAACTAGTTTTTATTTCTTCTGGCATGTCTTTAGTACCTACCTAACTTGTTTTCGCGTCATCGGTTTCAAGAACCGAGAAAATAATAATAGAGGTTGTAGTTCGAATCCAAGTAATTACTATATTATCAAGGACTGAGAAACGTCCACTGCTGAACATATGCCTCCTCCAACTGTACCATAATCATTGGTCCCGAGCTGTTTGTATGAATTCAGCGATTTTCCGAGACCTTTACCAAGTCGTCGGTCCATTAGTAGGGCCTGGTACACTTTTACCTCAGCGTGGTCGCCACTCGATAACTCTTTAATTACTATATCTGCTTAGTTGTCTGACCGTTTTGAAGAGTGTCACCAACTTAATGTAACTTTTCTTGTAGTTTTATTTTTTGGTATGTGAGAAACCCTTCAGTGCGTCTACCATGAGTTTACGCAGGTAACGTATATCGAATACTATCGGAAATGCTGCTCAGTCGAGATGCGGGTGACAAGGACAGAGCAGAGCGATAGTTAACGATATACGTTATCGCCAGGCGATATACGCACTGTGCGTCTACCATGAGTTTACGCAGGCGATAACGTATATCGAATACTATCGGAAATGCTGCTCAGTCGAGATGCGAATGACAAGGACCGAGCGATATAACGACACACGTTATCGCCTGCGTAAACTCATGGTAGATGAACTGGTCTGTTCAAGTAACATATGGATGCACTTGTCTACAAAGCACTGCACTAAAACAAAGTCGGATTTGTTCAAGCATTCACTCGAAAACGTCTGGACCGACTTTCATGGGTTTTAAATAGATCAATATGCGTGCGTTGCTTTGGGTTAACATGTCGTTTAGTTAAGATAAAGCCTAATCTATTAATATAAAAGATATGAACGGGATATTCGGAGAAGGATAATGAAGTTTCGTTACGATGAGGAATCTATGAATTGAAATTTGAAACGAACAAATCACGTAATGACTTTGATGTTTTGCTCATAAAGTTGGTAATAAAAATCATACACTGTACATCCTACTACAGCTAAGTGCGAGTCATCTTACGTTTCAATATATCAAGGACAAATTTATTAAGCCCAACATCTGATTCTCCATATGTCGATTGTAATAAATATGTTGTTTGCAGACAATCTACCTATATTTGCATTTATCCAACGGCCTTATCGTCACTTACGATTAGGTGAGATGAAGGCCAAGCGCAAAAGCATCTTCTATATAAACAAAGGAAATGCATCACTTGAGAACGACTGGCCCGATTTAGCGTATTTAAAAGAATGGGGGAAAGGAAAATTAGGACAGTTAGCCCCTCAAAAAATATACAAAAAAACAACAACTATTTAGTATGAAAAACCGGGCAAGTGCGAGTCAGACTCGAGCACCGGGGGCTCTGCGCAGAATATGAATCATAGGTACTGAAAATTATATTTTGTAAGAATATGTTTCGCCTGGCGAAAAAACACAAGCAATTCTTATTTTACACATTTAAATAAAAAATACGAAAGGCAATAGAACAGTTTTGTACTCGCAATAGCGATTTTAATGAGACATAATTTAAAAATAATACTTTTCAGTGTTTTCCCCCATACACAAGTATAGGTATAGTATAGCTGAAATACCTTGCTTCTTGCTAAATTTCACGATTATAGGTCAATGGGAAGTACCCTATAGTTTTTGATGCGCTTTCAAGTTAAAGTCAAGTCAAAATAAGCAACATAAACGGCCGTATCTGTTTATTGAGTTGCCTTAGAAGTTTGATTTTTTTCACACATTCAAGTGATAGCAGACTTGATTATTTAATATTAATTTCAACTTGATACCTCCATACGTTCTTGAGAAAAAGGACTCTCTTCATAGACGGACAGACAGACGGAAAACAAAGTGATCCTTTAAGGGTTCCTTTTTTCTTTTTGAGGTACGGAACCCTAAAATATATAAAAGTACTGATCTTTTATGCTCTAAGTACCTTTCCACTGAATAATGTAAGAGACAAATACCGCTGAGCTGCACCGGGTTGTGCAATGTAGGTACGTATACATCTACGAGTATCTCGTACTTTCAATATATTGACATTTTATTAAAATATACGTGATCTGTCGTAAATAGCCGTCATCAAATTCTTTATCTACCAGATGATGATTCTGCAAAATTTTTGCTTAATAATGGAACATGACGTAATTTGAATGATAAAGTATAAAACACTACCGTAACCAGTTATCTACTCAATGATAACAAAGTTCATAGCGACAAAATAATTCGAAGGTGTGGTGAGGTGAAGTATTCATTTCGGGAAGTATTTATTTTTAAACATGTTTTCTCTTTGCATTTACACAGCTGTAAACGCAGACTCTCGGTATTTTAAATTGCGCATAAAATTACTGCAGGCGTTGAATAATTTTTTCCCTGATTACGTACCAAAAAATTCACATAAAACTTGCGTAAACAAGCGGCATGAAAACCGCACCGTAAATTTTGCAGCTGGCGATGTGAAAAAGGCTAAACATAAAATACTTTCGACTTAAACCTAAAAATGTGTCCACCCGTTATTCCTAACCACGATTGGGCAAAATTAGTGAGCGCCCGGGCAGAAGCTTGGCTTGCTAAATTTCCTCCCCAATGCTAGCTTAAAACTACCAACCACTTCACTGAAATTAAAGGAAAACGGACTTAATAGCTGCTGACTACGAGTATAAGCGCTACCCTGCGCTTGCTATTTTGTTGGTCTCTAGAAGCGGACGCCGTCGGAATTCCAACAAGTTGCCTTTGGTAATTTTAGAATGCACATCTTTGGTTGCACTATTCGCTCTTATTCCAAGGGTTTAAGGTATATTTGCTGTGTAAGGATTTAGTAAGTGCACCGCTTGCAGACATCTCTGACGAATGTTGCCAAAACTGGGCAGTTTTCACCTCGTTCTGTTTAATTTATTGTTCTGACTGTTTTTCTCTTAGACTTATTGGACCTTTTAGCAAAATGCTGTTTTCTTCAACTTGTAAGTTATGTTATATGATTTTGTTTTATTCTTAGCATTAAATTCACATGTCAGTGTTTAAATGTTGTTTTAGTAGGATGTACATAATACGTAATAAATAACAGCATCATTTGTCTTCAATTTTCTTGGTCATCCCAAGAAATTCTTATCGCACAGATCGTTTCAAAAATGATTTACATTTCAGGATTGTCACAATAACCACGCTTGGTTGGTGATCGCAATAAAAATTTAGTGGTATCCAGGTGAGCGCTGCCGTGCGTTAGTTATCTTCGCGAAAGTTTGATTGTAGGTTTGTTTGTTCTTCTTTCACGCAGTGGCGGAGCAACAACGAATCGACTTCTTTTTACTCATACATATACAGTTTATGGCTGTAAAGTGTTGCGGAGAGAAAATTTCTGAAGTCCACATGTGGACCTGTGTCCGGACAGATGCGGACGCAGTCGTTCTCAAAAGCTATTTATTATAATATATATAGTTCAAACAACATATCATTTTAAATGTCTGAAATTATTTTCGTTGTATGTACATGCTCGTACATCCACCTTATATAAAATTTTATTTTATTTTGTAGAAGATAGATCAACGTGACGATGAGGTCGACGATGTTACGCGTTGATCAAGAAGGTGCATATTTACTCTTCGTTTGAAGATTCCCAATTTGTAGTTTAGGTACACGGAAACCGTTAGTGCATTCTATATTTTAGCTGTACGCATGATAAATGTATAAGCAAGACGCTTGTGCAAGCTGTAAGAATATTCACAGTATAGGTCTGCCGCTCTTTTGTTTGACCGGTACCTAAGAAGGCGGAATCAACAAAAATGTACTCTCCAAAATGTATCCTATAAAATACCGAAAGGCAGGCAGCCTGACGCCTAAGAGGCTATGTTGGTAAGACCACGTGGCCACGTTCAAGGTTGCATTGTTTTGTAGCTGTCCCTCTCCGAGCCCTATCCTACCCGAGCGCGTACGGTGAGACAGCATACATTACGCGAAGTTATCCACCCGTTCTTTGGATGTTTCGTAGTCCAGGGATCATTTGAAGGATACAGTATATTATGTAACCATTTTTTTAATACAGTATACTAATGAAATTTCAGATGTTGGTGGTTTTTCCAAATTGTTCTAAATTGATTCATACTCTTGTAAATCAGGTTCAAAGTTGGGGCTTTTTATCACCGAAAAATACAATACTTTGACGCCCTGCAACTCTGGAAGTATATATTTAAACGAAAATCTGACTCACCACCGACACAGATATTTGTTTCTAGATTGTGTCTTGAAAATTTCATAGATTTTCATAGCTTAATACTCAAAATATGACTGAACTACGTTTGTATGGGCGCTTTGACAACAGCATACCCTCTTAAGTTCGAGGCTTCGGAATTTCACCTTAAGTGGCGTATCGTTGCCCTACCATTCACATAGATCGACGCTTCACCGAGTCCATAGCAGGTAGTTGATAGCGAGCTGATCCTATCCTAATCCTAAACATTTTAACAATGAATAATATCCAACTGTCGAAGTTTTATATTTCGTATTTGATTCTCTTCTCAATTTCGAACACAGCCTTTTACTATCTCTCTGCGGAATTCCCTCAGCTATTTTTACCCGCTTTCCCCATTCATATCTGCGACTAAGCACGCGAGAAAGGTGCTGAGGTCAGCCAGCCTTTGACACGGTCGTTTGTCTAGCCTTTGGATGGCCTTTGGCGGCTTTGAAAAAAGAATTCTTTGCGCGCATAAAACTGACAATCTGTGGTAGAGGTTTAATGTAAAATTCGATTTCACTGCAGTTAAATTTGCTTTTGTAATCAATAAAATCGTCAGGAAAGAGATAGTAATAGAATATCACGTTTCATGATAAACAATCAATATTTCAGAGAAGTTAAAATGGGTTTGGTTTGGGAGAAAATATGCTAATCGATAATTTTAAAAAGCAGCCAAGTGCATGTCGGGACACGCACAGTGTAGGGTTCCGTAGTTGCAACGTCTAAAAACAGGACGATGTAAAGTGATTTTGGTTGGGATTTGTACGAAATTTTCATTTTGACATCTCCAAGTATATGTTATACTTTGGTTGACTATTACTCGTAAACCTGTAAAGCCACCTTAGCCGTGATAGTTTTTCTTTGAAGTGCAGTATACATACTACCACTGAGAATTTTTTTCAGATTTTTAAAAGCAACAGTTTTGAAGATAGAGGTTGGGGGCGACGCTCGACTCTGACAAAAATTATCATTCTAAAGCCTAATATTTCGCAAATATATCCCTAAAACACAATGGGGTAGACGTGAAAAAATGTTTCATTCCCAAGTTACGTGTATTGGAACCACACTTTAAAAAATTATTTTTCAAGATTTTATTCAACCAATTTGTCCGCGTGATTAATATGTATACCCGTACAAAATTACAGCTTTCTATTAGTAAGGGTATCTGAGATAAGCCGCGAACGGACAGAGCGAAACTATAAGGATTCCTTGCTTGACTGCGGAACCCTAAAAATTAATCACTAGTAGCTTCGATCACTGCTTTTTTAAAATTTTAAGAAAAAAAATACGTCAGTATAGGTATCATGACTAGGAAATAATTAATTTACCTATCAGGATGAAAATAATCAAAACACAATACAAAAAATAAAGCAAAACTTACGATACATAATAATAATCTGGTTTTCTTCAACTGTTTAATAAATTGGTTTTCCTTTTTTGCAGATGGCGAGCCCATCAAGCTACCCGAGAATTTGGAGAGCTTGCCGCGCGCTGAACACTTCGCTGCGCAGAGGCATCGGTGGAACACCAATGAGGTATGTCATAAATCTGTAATTGTTTATCTCATTGTGTTGACTGAATATTCGTAATTTAAAAAAAGTCAAAATATTAGCAGAATTCGGCTAAATTGGGACAGAAAATACGTTATGAAAAATTAGAGAATCTTCTAAGTAACATGCGCTGCCAAGCAGATTACCAATTAACCCATTTTGGTAGCACAAGGCACTATTTGGAGCAGCGATTTCTTTAATATATATAAAGCTAATGTTTTTTTTCTATCACCACCGACTCCGTTGCTTGCCGTTGGGGTAGTGAATACCCCTTGGTCTCCTACTGAAAGTAAGGGAGTTGTTGTGGGTGGCAAAAATCTGAAAAATATATTTTTGTCCATGTCTAGCTTATGTGAACTTCACATGTGTGAAGAAGTTGACATGAGAACTTATGAAAAGTTCTAAAAATTTCTGTAACGACCTAGAAAGATTACATTTACTCTACGTTTATGCTACGAGTAAAATAAATGTCCACCCGTGCGAAGCCGGGGCGGGCCGCTAGTTGATTTTTAAAAGTATTCATTTGTTATAAATTATGCATAGTCACTGAGAACCTGACACTGTCAGGAACTAGTTATCAACTCGTTCCTTTATTTCGTCAAAAGTAGTGTTTTAGAAATCCATAGTACACAGCTTATGTACATTACATAAGACACATATAAATCCAACGAAGTTTCAGTGCACTTTATGTTTATGTCAGTATGATAAATATTTTAATTCTATATATATTTTATTCCATTGAATAACTACTTTAGATAGTTTATATAAATACATATAGAACAATAAAATATTCAATACAGTCAGTTGCTGTTACTTTCAGCACGGATGTGCTAGCACCCGATAACCGATAACGGGTTTTAAAATAACATAATTTATGCGTTCAACAAGTTAACGTGTTCAAAAAGCACTAGAAACCGACTTCAACTGTCCTAAAAGTCTACTTTTATTGAGGCAAATTTAAGTTGTATATCGTTCTCTCATGGATGCCATTCTCAGAACTGGACCAAATTAAAATGGACCACACGGGAGCACCAGCTTTCAAATAAACAAAGAATTATCTAAATTCGTTCACTCACTCAAATGTTCTGAGGTAACAAACATTTAACTAATACACAGTTAATATTCCCTATCTCAAAAACTATTGAACCGATTTTGATGAAACTTGCAGCCTACCCTAAGTTGAAGAATACCTAGTTCAACATAAAAGGATTATTTAAATCGAACATGTAGTTCCGGAGATATGAGAGGGCAAACATACAAATATTCATACATACATACAAACACTTTTGAAATTTGACACACTTGCTTAGAAGCTGATATAGACCAACATATACGAAAACTGTGCAGTTCTGGAAATATAACATACAAACAGGTCGAATTGATAACCTCCTTTTTTTGAAGTCCGTTAAAAAGAACTAAAAGCCGACTTCGATAGACAAAAATACTATTACAAAGTATTAGTGTGAGTAAAGTTAGTCCCCTAAATGATACAATTTATCTAAATATATACAATCGAACAAAAAAGAATAATCAAGACAGTTTCCTTAAGAGGTTTTAAAACGAAAATTTAAAATAAAACATTTTTTCCCCGCAACAGTTGAGTCCTTGGGCTCAACGTTTATAAAGACAATTCGCATATGCGAAAAGCTTTCTTGCATACCTCATACACTATTACCATAATCACCGGCACCGGGGTCAGAGGGGCGAAGGAGGGGTTTAATTTACACCCGACACATTTCATTAGCCGACCTAATCTAAACATAGAAACTTTACTACAAAAACTCGAATATAAAAATGTTATTCGTAGAAATAATCGGATGGATTCGAGAAAAATAAAATCATTTGATGTGGAACGTAAAAGCATCGCGGAATTTAATTAGATATTATGTATATTGTATCTAAGAGACATAAATATATATGTATATGCATATGTATGGGGAAAAACACTAATTCGTTTGCTGTAGCACTAAGATAATATTGCGGTTCCACTAAGATCCCTTTCTGTGACCAAATTTCAACAGGACCGTTTCAGTTACGATAAAAAAACAGACAGAGGGCAAAAATACAAAATGAAACACTATTTTATAATATTAGTGTGGTAACAACCATATAAACATTGATTTTAAACATGAGCAAAGTTCTTAGACGATGAAAAGGTTGTATTACTGCATTCTTATCTTTCTTGTTTTGTCAGTTCACCCTTCTCTGTGTCTACTTCGAATTGATAATCGTATTTGTTTATGAAACTTGAAATTAGAAAACATTGCTAAGTACTCGTATAATTATTTCGGCTTGCAGTGTAAGAACACACAATTTTACTTTTTACTTTACCTCATCCATTTTGCGGCTGATATTTTAAATAGGAGTCTTAATATAGCTATGTTAGGAGAGAATTATTATAGCTACGTTTTTGACGGGAGTAATATTTTCAGGAAGGCCTAGAGAACCGGAAATCGTGGTAGTGGCGCAAAGTTAATCAACACAGCTAAGTAGGCTAAAACAGTGCAGTCGGGACAGGAGACAGCCATGACTGTTTGCATAATATATGAATTGTTCGCGATTTATACCGTGGCAGTTGATGGTGTCCATTACACAAGCACTCACTGTCTGTGTACAGTACTCACCCATGGACCCATCACATTTCGCGAAAGTCCTTCTAAATCAGTTGTTTTTAACCTTAACAGGGACTACTATTACAGGATGAGCCCACCAGATACCTTTTGGCGGGCGGAACCTTTAAAGTACACTACAGATTGTAGGCAATTACAAATCAAAATTAATTTTACCTAATCCAACCAATTTTTCAGAAGTGCGCAGTTTTGTCAATCGGACAATAAGAAGCAGAAGGGATATATCCCGTGGGATAATTACAGAAATCCACGCGGAAGTAGTTGCTGGCAAAAGCTAGTAATTACATAAAAGCAAATCACACATTGTCATTGAACAGTCTTATCTGTGCAATATTTTTTATGTCTGTCAACCCAGCCGGTCCACCACAAATTGTAAAGTCAGTAAATCTTTTAAAAACCCGAGCGGCGAAAGCTTTATCTTTCGTTACAACTGGCCATGTGTCAGGGTGCATGCCCACGGTCCGTTCATCTATTTCCTACCCACATTCAATATAACACATTTAGCCTCGTTTAAATAGCCCTCCTACCCTTTGAATAGTACTATTTTAATTCTGTGCTTTGAGTTATTACTAAAACGTGTTTTAGTATTTTGACCGATAGACCGACTGATATAATTATGATTAGTTGCGTTGTTAGGGCTCCGTACCTAAAAAGAAAAAAGGGACCCTTATCGAATCACTTTGTTGTCCGTCTGTAAATTATGCTCATTAATTGACTTGAACAATTTAACAATATTTTTATGCATCAATTTAAACAACACTTAGCAATAGCACAACGCTTGTCTACGATCTCACCTGATGTTAAACACTTGACGGTACGTGTATTTGAAACAGACAAGCTTCATTGTTTTAACCTGAACAATGTCACAGTCTGTACAAATATAACAATACAATGCACCTAGTCAGTTTAATTTTCTATTATATAAAAGAGGATTCAATTTCAACTAGAATGGTACAGTATTTTCTATAAGTCAACAGACATTGCTTTCAATCTAGTGGCAAAGCAAATACCTGTCTCTGTAGAAAAAGTACATAGCCCACTGGGAGTGAAATCTGGAGCAATGCTGAGAGGGCACGCACGAAGCTAAAGTGAATTTCTATCTTGGCGTTCTAAACTCTACAAATTAAACTTTTTCCAGTTAGAACCGGTTCGGTCTGAATATTTCTGAAGATAGTGGATCTGTGACGCCAATCTTGTTTGACTGACAATAAATAGAGTTTGTCCACGACATTGTCTAGGCGTATCCTACGGTAATTTTCGGAAATATTAAACGGGAGCTTGTATAACGAGATACAAAATGTATCCGTATCTGACCTTTCAGCTATTTTTGTACAATAAATAAATTCTAGAATCTAGAATCATATCCCCACTTAAGGCGATTTGAACATTGACACAAATATTATCAAGTAGATGTGTAAAAATTCCCTGAAAAAAATTCTACCACCTTGATTTTCACAGTACCGTTAAGAGTCATAAAAACACATATTTATTTTAATTCTTACGCTTCACGTGTCATAATTGCAATTTAACGGGAAAACATCGCGACTCGTTACACCTCCCCCCTTAAATGGGAGGTGACTGCCCCCTACCCCACCTTGTT
Organism: Carcina quercana; assembly: GCA_910589575.2. Classification (NCBI taxonomy): domain Eukaryota; kingdom Metazoa; phylum Arthropoda; class Insecta; order Lepidoptera; family Depressariidae; genus Carcina; species Carcina quercana. The sequence goes on from OU342439.1 coordinate 9,942,060, forward strand.
TACACCTTCCGTTAACACGGACCCGCCGAGGTAACGTATATGCAAATGAAACGATTTGCGATCAGATGGGCTGAAATACAACTACAATTGTAATTTTGGATGTTTTCGTTGCTATAGGTGAAAAACTTAAGTTAATGACCTATTAATTTTATTTAGTAGTGTACGTATTCTAGTATTACCTTTGCGTTGGTGAACAGTATGGATAAAAATAAATTTCAAAAATGGAATATCTGTTCGCACACATTGCTCACACATAAAACACGTAATTTACTTAAGTTTTTTTACCCGTCTGCGCCAGAAAGAGGGTTATGTTTTTCGAGAGTATGCTGCCTGAACAGCTCGATAGATTTTAGCTTGAGAAGTGTCGTTAGATAATTATTTACTGTGAGAGTGACACTGGGTATATCGAATCATGAAAGTTTAAAAAAAAATTAAGCATTCGGGTTTTTAAATATTTACTTTTCATTCACTTGTTTACCTATAACTGTTGCTTTTGAGGGACTATACTACACTTCATTACCATCCAATATAAATGACCATATACAAATAAAACAATTTCATGCCTCATTAACCGAACCGAGACCTGCAATTCATTTAAAACTACACAATTTTGTATATTGTAAGTAATTACCCGACTTCAGCGGTGCCAAAGGAGGGTTAGCATCCTATGTGTGTATGTTTAACTGTTCCCTCATATATCCTAAACCAGTAGTTGTATTTTGACAAATGAGGTGTCACTGAAAGCGTCGTGTTTGTCCGCGGGTTATAGGCTATATTTCGATTTCATATCGATAAGTCTTTAGCTGGATTCAAGCGGTTTAGGACTGGGAACTTAGGACGGGTTAGTAGTGCACGTGGAAGTGAAAATACTAAATACAAATAATGTAAATACAAGCTCCGAGGTCGACTTTAGACCTTCAAGGCTTCAAGCTGTGACGTCACACGAGCGTATAGCTGCTTATTAGCATTGCGTGCCTATCGCCAGACAAGTGCTGTAACACAGGTGTTTTATTTTGGAGAAAATTTTAGTATACGTATAGTGGCTGGGCAATGCCTGCATTGTAAGAAAGAAAGGAAGAAAAAGTTTATATTACACATAATATTGAAATGACTAACAAAATATTACTAATCTAGGAAGAAGTACATAGTGAAAAAATTAACAGGTATATGCCAATCAGTCATCTGACTTATAATGTTGATGTCAGTAGAGCATGCAGAGACAGCGCTGTTTTTTAGCGGAGCACTAGCCTAGATATCAGATAGCATCACCAAGTGGGACTTCCCACGAAAAGGATTGCTATATTATAAACCTCGCTTGGCGGGAGTATTGTTGGCCATAGTAAAATGTTACTTAGGTTTATGTAATCTAAGTTTAAATTTTTTACTCATTAAGTCCTTCAATTTGATACAAAACACGACATTTATTCGACTTTTGGGGGAAGAACTTTGTGCCTAGTCTGTAATTCGCATTTCTGAATTTATGGACATCATACAGCCTTATAAGCTGCATAAAAACACGACACTTCTAGTGACACCACATTAGCCAAAATACAATGAGCAAGGGAATATGATGGAACCAGAGAGATTTAAATATAGTAATAGGTTATAGAGCGGGCATTGGGAAACGTTTCATATAAACATTTTGATCTCAAAAGTCAGTGGTATGTCAAATGTCTTGTACGGCCGCGTGACGTGATGTGACACTAGATTTTTGTTTGCTTTGTCCGGTCTATTACTATTAATGTTAAATGTCTTTGGATGGAACAGATGAGTATGACATTTAAATAACTTTGCCGTAGTCGGACAAAATTTTCCCTTAGTCGCTTTTTACTACACCCACAAAAATACAGAGGGTAATTCTTTTCTAAACAGCATCCTTTTCCATGCTACTCTCGTTTGTGATTGGTACACGATTGGAGATTGGTACGAAATTGGCCCATAAAATTGCCTGGTTTTTCATGCCGAGTCCTTACGGCCTTCCCCATATGACCTCTAAAACGGTGCATCCTTACAACTTTACCCTGAATTTTGACTCTACGATAACCATATGACGTCACACACACACACACCACAAGTATATAGCTACGTATTATCATTGCGTGTCTGTCGCGTGGACAAGTCGTAATATACAGCTGTTACATTTGTAGCTGTTTGTTAGCGAGGGAACGGGACATGATGTATATTCATAACTAGCCCCGTCCGGCTTCACATCGATATTGTTTGTATAATATGCAATATCTAAGGGGGTAAATGACTAGATTTGTAATAGATTTGTTAGAAACTGATGTCTTCTTCTTTCTTGCTGTGGTGGTGGAGACTAATGATGAATAGTCTGCTAAGGTCCTAATAAATCGGGTGTGTGACTTTTTATATATATTTTGTATTAAAAATACCGATCCTTAATTTTTTTTGGCCTAAACCTTTGTTTGTTGAATGAAAGTGGCGTTTTTCTCCATTTCTCTTGTTCCACAGTTAAATTTAACATGAATTGAAAAATTCTGCCCAAAATAAAACCTTTGTTATGTACTCGTAATACATCGATTCAATAACACTTGAACAAAACTATACCTTAGTTTCTTCAAAGAAAAACAATGTTTTCCAATTCGAGGCGTATCACCTAATACGATAGCTAAAAATCCTTCTACTGAGAATCTAGTATCTGTACAAAATCCTTTCAGAGCCTCGGATCTCCCACCGCACATTTTCTATTTAGGTCGCAAAACAACTTAGAACGGAGGTTGTATTGAAAAACCATTAGGCGGCCATCAATTTCCCTTCCATTGAGCTGTGGAGCGATAGGGAACCTATAAAATGCGCCTAAAAAATTAACCCCGAGCCGTTTGAAGGATTAGGGTACACACAAACTGTGCGACATGACACACATGCGATTTTTCTTCTTATTTGCATAATAAATTTTATTTATTTATAATTTCTGTAATTGTTGCTGACTATAAAAGACACTTTGAGGATTGAGGAACAGAATTGCTTGGATCTACATTTCCAGAAAACGTAAATACAAACATTAAGTTATTTTTGCTTCTTACGAGTATATCAAAATAATCTCAGCAATTTGAAGTTCAAATTTGATACATTTTTCAGAACTAAGCCAAATTTTCTGAGGTAACAAAAAACCGTTTTATTGAGAACCTCCTCCTTTTTGAAATCGGTAGAAAATAGCAGACGCCTGCCTTAAACAAAGTTCGTGTGAAATAATTTTTATTTGAATTACTGTATTTCGTATTTGTATATTGATTGTATAAAACTGACTGTATAAAACACAGCTGTCGATTCGTATTTGTCGCTTTAATTTCCGGGCTAAATGCTGATAAATTGTTTCACTGTGAATTTACAAAATAAAAAGAACTGTGAGAAGATTTGTCAGTGGTAAAGATAAAAGGTGGTAAAGCCTTGTAAAAGAACAGTTTTTTATTTTATTTGAATAGTATTATTTAATGTCGCTACGTCCACGGCCACCCTAATCCAGCCTTGACACCCGCGTGTAAAAAGTCGGTTTCCTCTAACCGCGTGTTATCGCATACGATTTTGAATGAAAGCGCGCCTCTGTGACGTAACTACCTCCAAACACGAGACTAACTCGTGCGGGTAAAGTTTGCTTTTTACGAGATGTAGGATGAACTAGGTTGTACTTAATTTGTTTTTGAATTGACATATTAGTAAACAAGCATAGCTTTCTTTGTCAACGGCAGAAGTCCACAGCCAGGGAAACTGATATCGCTTGACAAACGAGGTTTCCATTTTATTGTGATATTTTTATAATCATCATGCTTAGGGCGGGTTGGTGACTTTGACAACGGAAGTTATTTTTATATACATCGCTAGTCTGCGTTGGTCTGCGTTTATTTCTGACGGATGGGAGACGAATCAAACCGAGAACCGATAGGTTCACTGGGAATCGATTCCGGGTCCTCCGGATCGTAATTGTGTGTAGCAATTACGCCACATAGGCGGTGTTGTTTCACCTTTAGAATAAGCGACCACCTCCTCATTAGTGTTTTAGAAAGCAACTGCCGAGGGTCCTGAAAAAAATATTTATCTTGATGAACATTATTAATCATACGAGTTTATGCTAATAAAATGGTACTCTAAAAGACAACATAAAATAGCTGACAAGTTTTATGTGTATAAAGACATTTAAAAAGATACAGTGACGACCCCTTTTCTATGCCTCTCTCAACGTTACGAGGTCATGAACACAGTTTCATAATGGTTTGGGCCTACAAACTGTAGGAGGGGCTTACGTTCAGACCCAATTATAGTCAAGTTGTGGGCCCGCATTTCGGACCTTGGGTTCGACATATGTTTACATTTTTAGGGCCCTAAATTCCTTTACATTGTCGGAAGAGCTAGTGAAATTTGGAGGGAAGAAAATAGTACATTTTTACATTTGAGATATATAAAAAATGTAGGGAACTATGCAATGTTAGCTGGAAGCATTTTTGGGTTCCGTACCTAAAATATATTTGTTTGATACCACTTAACGCCTCAGCGGCACAACAAATCGCGACGAAATCTGGCATGCAGGTAGCAGACATGGAAATGACAAGCTACATTATTACAGCCCATAAAGTAGCCCCTATTCCTATGTAAAATCTGATGTCCAGATAGACGAAGTAAGAAAAATACTATTTAAATAAAAAACATGCGTCGAACCTCCTTTTTTTATGTCACAAAAAAATGCAACCGAATGAAAAAGGGATTTTTATTCGTTCAACAATTTATTTAGTGGGTGTAGTTTGCAAGTACAGTATATAAGCTAAAGATTGTTAATTTCATAGGAAAATGACCATGACACTGACGGCAAAACCATTCTTTTTCTTTAGATATATTTTATACAACCGTTTGACTTCCTTTATCGCTGTCAATAGTATGAAGGTTTCCTCTTCATGGTATCTTTCGAAAATACAAATTATAGAGCGATAGTTCAAGGTAGCATTGGAGCTATCTCATATATTTTTTCACAGCGGCTCTGTAGGTCTACGGATATATGTAAATGTACAGTCGGGTCCCAGCTATCTTCATAATATTACCATTACTCTCGAATCACTGGCTTTGTTTTTCCTTCGCATTTGGTTTAAGCTAAATGTGGATGCTTTGTTACATTTTACCTTACCTACGAAATTTGAATAAAAGATGTGAAGGTAAAATAGCTTATTATGAAATACAAATTACTTGTACACTTACTCCTATCCAAGGAAAAGGTAAAGACGTTTATTTAGCTATTACTTTTCTTCAGATACATCGATTAAAATATAAATGTACTATACATTAAGTTTCTTCGTTAGTATTTTTTACGATGTTGTAAATAGTCTGTCTTATGCTCGTGTTTGACATCAACAGTCTAGTAAAGACATAAAGGCCTAATCAAACTAAAAAATAATCCTAGGTATAGTCAAACTTTAGCCATAAAGCCCTAATGGCATAGATTTGCAAAAACAATAGAATGACGGATAACACTTGATAGATGGCGTGCATGGAATCAATTAATCGTGCTTTGGAAAGCGCCAAAACAAATCCGCCATGTTTCCGCCGTGTTTCCCGCGTATTAATGGCCGCTGTCACGAACCGCTGCGAACCGCTTCGTACTGGATACACCGGGAAAGATGTGCGGTGTCATCGTTTGATTTTGTCATGAAATAGGATGAAATAGTAACACGGAAATGTTGGAATGCTCCCTAATGTTTGGCGGAAGGTTTATTTTTATTGTCAAACACGCTTTAGTTGAACTAGTTTCCGCGTGTCCCACTTATATATGTTTTCTTTGCCTTGATGTTGCGAAATAATGGACGGAATGCATTGTAAAAGTAAAGGTTTCAAAGAGCTTTTAACAAGGATTTGTCTCTAGTTTTTTAAATAGCAAAATTTGTTTAGTTTGGTGTGCTGGACCGTACATGGCATACCTAGACTCTACGCGGAGAGATACTACGATTACCAGCTGTGGACGTTTAGTTTCCCAGTCGATAATTATGATGATTAGTTATTAAAATGGAAATCGAGCGAACCATAATAAACAACTTTTCCTTGCACTTTGACATATGGGAAAAAAAACTATTATCATTTAATTTGATTAGAAAAATAAATTATTAAGGCGATCCACCTCCATCAAAGTTTCATACTAAAATTTTATTGCCATAATCTTTTAAAAATTGCTGGATTTGTGTCGTAACTATCTAAAAATAGGACATCAGATTGTGATGTCGCGAAAGGAGTATCATTGACATACAACTTCACAGTGAATCACAATGAATGAATTTTAAACACTTTTCGATTATTGTTCAAAGCGCCATCTATGAACCATTAGCTGCGTAACTGCTATTGTAGCTAACTGTAATGTGGTAAATTAATGATATTTATTTCGCGACACTATAATTTCCTCTTCTATTTTTAGGTAATTACTTATCAAAACCAGATATTCTATTTTGAAATATTATGGCAACAGAAATTTAGTATGGAAGCATTAGGAGAGGAATAACGTTTATAACATTTGAATGCATTAAGCTTGTATGTTTTTTCTTGAAGCGATTGATGTCTCGATTGATGCCCTTATCATGACCCTGGTTCGCTGAAGCGGATTTCGCCGTAGTTAACTTCAGTCGCATCATAAATGTGAAATCATCGAGTATATCGATCTGGCTACCCTCAATGGAACGACAGGAGGCCCAAAAGGAGAACTAAAGCGTGTGTACTTTTTTATTGCATACGGCTCATTAGGCTCGACGTCGGCGCTACGAAAAACCTTTTTGTCAAAGGACACCTGTAAACACTCGAAAACAACTCGGATTACCCTTGGTATAAGGTTGAAATCACCCTCAAACTTGGATACGGCTTAGAGTAGCTCTGAGAATTGGGGCACAATTTTTGTTTAGGTTAAATTCTAACAATGTTTCTGTGAACATTTTTTCCGTTTTGGCTCAACTGTGTCGTTGGATTAAAATGGAATTCGTCTAGTGCCTCTTTTCAGTTCCGTTTCGCAATTTTTTGGAAGTTCGAGGCTAAATTTCAAGGTGAATCATTTTAGCTTTCAAAGCTCATAATTTTATTGGGTGTTAATAAAATCAGTTAACATAAAGTTCGCTATTCAAAGTAATCGAGTTTGGCGAAGACGAATATAAATTTAAGGTTTCGGCACTATTTTGGTATCTTTAAATTGAGAGCAGAAGTTTATTTATAAAGTTTGAGAAGTCGCTTATCAAAAACATTTCCATTTTAATTTAATTTACTATCTCTGAAAGTTCTAATAAATTGTGCCCTTTTTGGATGAATTAAATGCAAATAAAAGCGTTTTCGTTTTTTTTATATGAGCAAATTCGTTGTAGATAAGATCCCAAGTAGCCCTAAGTGGATCTAAAACACGGTCTTTCAGTCCCCTATCAGTGTCTGACCTTGATTTTTATTTCTCACTCAGCTCCTAATTGGGCCCGCGATACCGAAACTGGAATAGGTAAGGGCAATCTTGCGGTCAAGGTGAACCTTTTGGGACATTTTCAGCTTTCTTTTCTATTCATTTAGAGATGCAATAGTCTGCTGTTTGATAAGATCACCTCGTCGGTATTCCTGTTACAGAATTTGCTGTAATTACCACGCTTGATAGGCACACACTATCAGTCGTGGAACTGGAACGCACTGGATTAAAAAAAAATGTAATTATTTTTTGAAATGAATAGTACATTTAATAAATATTTGTCAAACGTTGGATGCTGGTGGAGACATCCGTATATCCTTATGTTTTCTTTGTATATAAGGATATATAATATTTGGAATATAATTTAATTACAAAATTTATTTTGTACATGCCTCTGAGTCAAATTACCTATACGGGTACCACAATAAGAACTTATTATATTCCATACAAACAGTGAACAAATAATTACGAATTCAGATCGTACAGTGTGATAAATTAGCATAGTTTGAGTTTTTCTAAGTTGAAAGTAAATTTACTTTAACTCTTACATTTAATCGCAAGTTTTTGTTGACTCAAATGCATTGTAAAACGCATCTGATGCCATGTAAGAACTACTTTGTAAGCATTTCGTTGGGGAATATATCGTAAACCAGACTTGTTCTACCAGTTTGTTTGTACTTTATATTTTTGATGTTGTGAATAGTATTTTTAGGTACTGGAAAAAGTTTGCCGGGCCTAGTAAAGGTGTGTGGTGTAGTTAGCTGGATGCATGTGTCTCAGGGACGGTAACTGTGTCGAATCCTGGGGAGGCCTATTTTCAGAGATTACGTTTCCCGGATGATGATGAATAAGGACAGCTCCCATTGTCTTGCATGCGTATAATTTTTTTATAGTAACATAAATAGTACCAATAAAATTTGCCAACCTTATGCTAAGTTTGTAGCCTTTTTGCAGTCATGATACGTTGCAGTAAACCATAAATGTAGTATGTCTTAGATAGATTATATGAAGCAGGATCCAAATAACTATATTCTAGCCTTTTTAACATTTTTGAATTGTCATAAGATAGAATGAGATAAATATACAATATCTGTCGTAATCATGCGACAAAATTAAGCGAATGGCACCATTTGAGTTAATTCTTTTTGAAAAAAAAAAAGGTATTCTTTAGTACTGAATTAGTTAGCCTTCAGTCTAACTAACATACATTTCAGTACTTGTGCCACCGTGTGTCAGTTGGGTGGAGCGTCAGTGATTGAACAGTCGAGGTCTGGGTTCGATCCAGCCTCGTAATAATGAGTTCCAATTTGTTATTTGGAATTTATGTCATCATCATCAACAGCCTATATACGTCCCCACTGCAGGGGCTCAGGCCAACTCTCATACAGAGAGTGTATAGGCCGTAGTCTACCACGAGGGCCCAGTGCGTATGGAATGAAATTTATGGACGAATGATAAAAATCATTACAATTGGCTTTTTGGTGAAGGAAAACAACGCGAGGAAATCTGCACACATCCTGTGAAGAAATTCAAAGGTGTGTGTGAAGTCCATACACTTTCAGTGCAGTGTGAACATATACGAGTATAGGCTGTTGATGATGATGATGACTTGTGCCACAGATAGATAATATGTATTTGCAGTAAACTATGTTATTATTGTTCATTTTTTTGACTCTATACTTGTAGTGTGTATGCTTTTTTGGGCATTGATTAAACTTCACAGTTGCCAAGTTAGACTACGTCAACAAAGAAGCGTCCAACTATAAATTATATTTCTGCAAAGTAATCCAAGTTATACTCGTATAACAAACCTCTTTCCGCTTCCCAAAACGACGTCTGCACCGCGAAAGTTATTTAAAACAAAACACCGTTTTAACTACAACAAAAAGCGAAAAGCAGCGCTGAAGTAACACAGAACCCAAGATTACTGAGATAAGAGCAATAACTAAGTCGTTCGAATAAAATACTGGCGAGCAATGCCGAGTGCAAAGTTTGTAGCTACGAAGCTACACTTAGCAAAACTAACACGGTATGGGGTGGTAATAGGCTGTAATTGCATGTCTGTTTTCCATTATCTTGCCCAAGGCCTTTTATATAATTTTAATGATTATTCCAAATGATTGTTTATCTCTTTCACTCGAGAAGATTCTAAGATTGTGCTAGCTTCTCTTAGAATTCCTTCTGCAATATCCTGTAACGACATCCGCGGGCGGAACTCTGTAATAGTGTACTATTATAATAATATTAATAATTCTGAATGTAAACTGTTTCTCTCTTTACCTTTAGTGAATAGTTAACAAGCTCTACAGGCTTTAATATTAACTAGGAGGGGCTTTATATTTCCACTTTATGCTTATTGGAATTCACACTATATAATTTACGAGTAAGTGTTGTTAATTAATTTATTTGAATCCGGTTTATATAACACAACTTTTCTTGCAATTACACTTTTTAGTTAACACGTAGAAAACTGTTAAATAGTAATCCTCGTGAGTTGATCTTTACACAAGTCTTCCTAGTACTACAGATGTAAAAATTTGTACGTTTGTGTATGAGTCACGCTTGAACAACTGACTCAGCTGACAGAACACCTTTATCCGTGTAATATTCCCGTGGGATGATTTCAGGAATCCACACAGACTGTGTGTCAGTAAAAACAAACACATGCTACATAGACAAATGATGTGAAGGTCGCGGGTTCAATCCGCAGCAGCACCAAAACAGGAAAATAACTACAAAAGTAATCCTGTATGATACGGTTCCTTTGGTGGTCATTTTATTTTCTATGCTCGCCTGACTACAACCGTGTTTCCTAAATCTATCGCCAAACTTCAGAGATCATGGCACTGTTGTGTTCCGTAATGAAAGAAAATGTAGTGTCTGATGAACTCCATTATAACATTTATTTTAAGTACTATAATTTAGAACATTAAATTGAATAAGAGGGTGGGAAAGAGACGACGTTACTGCAAGGTTGTGTATTAAGTATTTGCAGTCTTTCACACGGTCGAGTCCTCGAACATATAGTGGCTGTGGTTTCATTTTCCAAACAAGTTCAATATCCCCATAGGTATTATTATCTCAATATCAGTATAGATACGTAGTCGGTTGATAGCAAACCGGCCAATTAGCTGGCTCAGTATGTAGGCCATCTGATTAGACCGGAGCGAGACGTATGAGTTTTGTTAATGTGCCGCCTGCAGGCAACTCGACCTTTAAACAACATACACATTGGGAGCTGACCAATAAATATGGTCTCTTTTGTGGAAGCCAAAAAATTTCGCTTTTGAATTAGAGACACATATTGGATTGCTACGATTTGGTGGGGTATATAGTTGGACGATGTTTATCGTCACTTGGTGTTTTAATTTTTTCTCATTCTGTGATTGAGTTTTATTCGAAACCTGAAACAACACGCTTTTTGTAGATCAAACTAATATTATAAAAATGATTTTGTTTTTTATTATTAAGGGTCTGATAGGCACAACCACTCGTGATGATTTTCAATAGATGTATCCTACGCTTACGGCATGGGAAAAGGACATAAGTATTTTACCTAGATAAGACTCGGTAGAGCACCAGTGGCGCCCTAATTCTCTCTTTTCTACATTTCTCCACAGTTATACTATAATATCAAAAACTCTGCCGTTTTATAACACCAACAATACCAACATGGTACAATTTTACTAAAGAAATACTAACGTAGAATTATTTCTAAATATACCCGTGTATACAGTATATAACCGTGTCATCATTATCAGCAACGTCCAATTCTGAACATGAATATTCCACCCAAAAGTCATAAAACATATAAAACACAACGCTCCCGCTGTGTCCCAAACTTAAACCACAACAATATGAAACCCGCTTCGAGAAAAAGGCGTAAACGTTCCGTAATAAAACTTTAGGTGAGCACCTTCGCCGTTAAATCGGTTATATAAACTAAGATATGCCCGTACTTGTGATTGTAGTAGCTATCTTAATGTTTTGTTTCCATTGGTTGCTAACTTTTGTTTATTGTTATTGGTTTGTTAATAAGGAAGTTATTTGTGAAGGTTTTCTTTTAGAATTCCTTCCTGGTTTGTTTTTACGTTGTTTTAAGGCTTGCGTCAATTGTAACGGACTTTTCTGTCGCGGTAACGGCGGTCACCATATTGAATTTCCATAATAGGGGTTTATATGATTGACCTTACTAACCGTGTAAAGAGATTGGTAATTACCAATGCTTGGAATGTTATTTCAAAGCAGTTTCTGTTAAAATATTTTGTGAATAGTTGTAGTTATAACAGTAGCTTGACCTCTCTGTAGTATGTGTCGTTCATACATAGGTCACTAAGACAGGCCATGTGATAAATAATCATAGAAAAGTAGTGCCGCGGGAGAATGTATGTAAAAAGGCCAGTATTAAAATAATGTAAATGTAATAATTTCTGCTACAACGCGGCGTTTTGACCCGTGACGCCGGCTTCGTAGCAACGTCTACGAAAAATAAAGCACGTCGCCTACGCCGTAGCATGAAGAACTGCGCTACGCTCGCCTACGCTCCGTTGACTTTATATAAAGTGTCACTGTGGGATATGGAATAGTTAAAATTGCTTTAAAATTTTATGATACTTGAAAGGATAGAGTCGTAGACTAGCAGACCTGCCAGTTTCGTGACTTTAATTTTTCCGGCTTAATTATTTCTCCAGGAATTATTTCTGCAGTTCGTGCATTTAATAAAAATAAAATTAAGATTATAAACCACGCCAGGACATAAAGTAAACAAAAACAATAGTGAATGTAAACAAAGGCAAACATTTCAATGTATTATTTATACGATTCGGAACACATGTCGTCGAGGGTTGGTCCGGGACCGAACTGGCAAGCTGGCGGACAGGGGACCACGGTATTCACGTTAGTGATCCCGATTTAGACCGTAGAACTATCCACTAAAATCACAACCAGACTTCCATTACATTGACTATTGTTATCTTGAGATAAAACTTTAGTCCTAAGGTTCTTAGATCTTACACAATATTAGGATAAGAAAAGGGCCAACAATATAATTTATGTCTAGCTTATGTGTAGCTAGAATTAGATTAGGATGTGACTGTGAACCTCTGAATTACAAAATCATGAAAAAGAGTGTCGTTGACATTATTGTAACTAAAAACTATGCAAATAAGTTTGCTGGTTGAATATTTTTCAAAATTATTCACAAGTAATAAATTTATTATAATTTTGTCACCTAATCCATGCAAATAAATTGTTTGCTATTTTTAACAATATGAAAATATAAATCGAGCGACCATTTCTAAAACTAGACGTATATAATAATAAATATTATGAAGAGAGAGCAAAATTTCTCTTTGCGGTATGACTATGAGTAAGACAGATAAAACCATTAAAATGCCTGAAATAAACATGCAAGCATAGGTACTGGTATTTTGCAAAAAAATATACAGGGGAATATTTTACTTGAATCAATTTTCATTCGCAGCAATATCCGAACGAAAGGCAGAACTATCAACGAATTCATCAATCAACATAAAACAGAACAGGGTCAAACTCGACAACAGCAACAGGAAGTTGACCCAGGTCGTATTAAAACGTTTGCCTTTTTACCTGAAGGTGCGTCCCGACTGACCTCGACCCCAGTGGGTCGCGACACCCTAGTTTTGTACCCCCTGATTTATTTATTCGCGGGGTGCCCCCGGAAACCTAGATGAAAGTGAAGGCAGGCAGTTGTTTTTGGGTTAGTGACCCGACTTCTTTGACAGTACTGTGATGGGAAGCCGAATCTTGAAAGGATGTTTTTTGTTTTGTTAGGTGGATATTGAGAGTAAAGGGGAAACGGTTACATTGGATTGTGTTTAATAATTAAGTTTCGTGACAAAAAGGGAACTCCGTTGCTTAATTTTATTTTTAATATCGCAGAAGAATTTTCATGTTTAATTATCATTTTTGTGGTTATGCAATTAGATTATATAGGCATCAAAAGATCCCCCTTTTTATCCGAAGGGAGATAGGGTAATGGTACACATTTTAATTACCATATTACAAGTTAAAATTATGTACATAGTAACTTAACTTTTAAATGAAAGTAAACAAAAATCTGTTTCAGAATATACCAACGAAATTCTTTCATATGACACCCCGTTTGATGTAGTGACTTCACTTAAAATTTCGTCCACTCTATTTCATTGGCCTTTTAAAAATGGTTTGTGTCAATTATTTTATTTGTGCATCTGTGGTTCATTAATTATTTCTCATGAACTGTTTCTCAATTTCAAGTCGATATAATTAGGAGTTGCCGAAATAATCACTACTAGGCTAGACTAGGCATGTAACTATAATTTACCAAATATTACTAGAAAATAAATTTGTGTAAATCTTAGTTTTGTATGATTATTTTGATTTTAAGGTTTGAAAAAACTAAATCTGGAACCACACGACCTGTTAAACGGATAACAGGCATTATATCCAGATTTTTCCGACTAGGCTATTACAAAAGCCTCTCGAATCTCAAGGTCCATCTGGGGGCTAGTTCACAAAGCTAGTAACCCCCTCTAGCGCTAGTATCCAGCCTCTAAGTGGCTTGAGCGTCATCGAGAGCACGGCTTGAACACGCGCCACTGAGGTGACGGACGATTATCGTGCTCCGGTTTAGATGAACGACTGGAGAATGAATGAAATGTTACATTCAAAAGACGGTCGTGCAGGTAGTTAGTTCACTATGAATCCAAAGGCCGTCCTTTAAACCTCCTTAATTAATCGTTTTCAAAAAAGGAGCTTATCAATTCGCCCTGTATGTATGCAATATTTCCAGAACTGTTCAGTCATCGTATATGTTAGTCTTCTAGACAAGTGTTGCAAATTTCAAAAGTGTTTGTATGTATATTTGTATGTTTGTCCTCGCATATCTCCGGAACTAAAAGTTCGATTTAAATAATGCTTTATTGTTAACCTAGGTATTGTTTAACTTAGGGAAAACTGAAAGTTTAATCAAAATCGGTTCAGTAGTTTTGAGAAAACCATATAAGTCTGAAATTTGCCTTAATGAAAGTAGACTTTTAGGGCTGTGAACGTCGGTTTTTAGTTCTTTTGAACGCGTTAACTTGTACCTACAATATCCTATATAGATACTAGCTTTTCGTGTATGGATTTCGAAAAACATCACAGGGTTAATTTTATTGGGATAGGGCCAGAGAGAGATAAAACATATAAATGACTGAAACTTTTATAAATGGATTGTGTGAGTTTTCGTAGTAATTTGTGCCATCTTATTGATAATGAAATTTCCTTCAGAAGAGAATCAAGAGGGCAACTGATTTATGGGGTGTGAATACTCTTACAAATATTTAAATTGTTCTTAGTTTTTGTTTATTGGAATAAAGAAATATTTATTTTAATAGAAATACTGCGTACAAACTAGACAAGAGTCAGCTCTCTGTAAAACTCCTTAATTCCAAAAAAATATTAATTTTTTTCAAACAGAGAAGTTCACCTTTCATATTAGTCTTTTGAAACTGTGTTTATTTTTGTTTCCGTGCAATGTAAGAATGTATGTTTTTACAGTACTAATTTCATAGTGATGTACACTAATATCTGGGTACTGAAAATATCTCAAAATGTTAACCAATTAAATGTCAAACAATACCAACTGAAATCATAAAACACGGCCAGGCGGGGCAACAGGCTAAGTCATAAAATGCACAAACTGCGAGCGAAACATTTCGACCAACCTCTCATTATATGCAAATTCCTTGATATTAATAATGAGCTAGGCGTACCTAACCAACGAAAAGCGACTAAACTCAACCATTCCACGGTACGGCTTGTTATTATAATGACTGGTATATTAAAAGCTGTTATTTTGAAATTCGCATTTCGTGGGTTGTAACGTTTTTCGTTTTGGGTTGTCGGACATGCAATTTTTAGTTTGATAGATGTATGGGCTGGAATTTGAATGGGGGCGATTCGGCAAAGTGTATTAAGTAGTAAGTATGCTGAAATGGCGGTGGGCAGCCTTGCAACCATTATGATTAGAAATTAAGTAGTTGCAAGAAATGCAAATCCACTTCAATGCAGCTTTCTCGATATGTGAACGTTGGGAAACGTATTCTACAATCACCGTTTGAGACTTCAGTTTATATGGAGTCTAAGATAAAAGATTGGTAGTTCTAAACAAAACGAAGAAAATTGAAATTGAAAAACTGCAAAGTCCAATCACTATGCCACCTCCGCGACAGCTTTAAATGATCAGTCATCCAAAAAGCGTTGAGTGAAAAAGTGTTCTTTTCCCACCAGCTTTCAGTTTTATCTCGGTCGTTATCTGGCGAGTTCCCGGCGCCGGGAACTTGGGACTTAAAGTTGGCAACACTCGGGAAGCTTCAGATGTTTTCTTTGAAAGGGAGCCGACGTGACGGACGCCGCGATAATGTTGTTACGAGTTTGTAGGCCTCAAAGTGATGAAGTTTAACGTTCAGTTTAGTTGGGCTTAGTCTATGTTGGTGAGAGGCTCGCGTTTAATCAATATTGACTTAAATTCAAAGAGGGATGATTTGTCTGTGAACAGGTAGTACCGTACGTATTTACTCTGTGTAATTATTTCGTTCTTAGAATAGCCCACAGAAAGTGAGTTTGCGTACTGCAAGTCAAGCGAGTAAAACAAGGCCATTCGAGCTAAGATTGATTAGTGATCTGTCAAGAGAGTTATTCGAACCGCTTCATTGTAACGCGTAGAAAGGATAAACCACCAAAATTACTTTCTCATGTTTAAAAAAATTACAAATGTCAACAATACATTTAGCGTATTGAAGCCTACATGAAAGATGATTCTTACTTACCTTTTTCTAATACATTTGTATATATGTGTCCAAAATTGTGAGAGAAATACATAATTACATATATTATATTGTACTATTAATTTCAGAATTGATTTACAAGTAGTGAATATATTAAGTAACATACACAAAAACTAAACGTTAAATTAAAAACTTTCTCTTTTTAAAATTTGGTTAAAAAAGAAGATAAATCATTATATTCCGTTACTCTAGTACATACTGACAATATAACTCAGTTTCATTTGAGGGTATCATCTTTTGGTATCATCTATGAACTTTAACAAAATTGTTATTCTTATTTTGCCTAGATTGTCACAACAGATTTCAGTTATTTTTCTTTCAATACCTACAAATAGCGAATGGTCAACAAATAACTGAATTACTTGTTCGATTTAGCGATAGAGGGTAGTTTTCCTTAGTAAAAAGTTCACAGTTAACCCCGGTTGACTGGCAGTATATTCGTTTACTAGCTTTAGTACCACTCCTAGTATTTTATCGACAAGTGTTTTCAAGTGGAAACGAATTTATGGATGTATGTTTTTGTTTCGTTCGTGAATATCAAACAAGCTTTGAATTTTTGATGTAGAAGCTAAAGTTAAGAGCGTGGCGCATAGGTATGTCATTGGATATTTTTAATGCCTCCCCGGGTTACATGTACCACCGATACCACACCATAAAACCGTGGTCAATCCAAGATTAAACTTTCAAACGTTATTTTCTCCAAACTTAGTATTCATGCGTCCACATAAAACCCCATTCGACATTCTAAAGATCTCGGGGCAATAATAAAAACGCACCTCTTTTATTAATTCCCGGTTTTACGCGGCTGTAAATCGCGCGATATTCCCGAGCATCGATACTTTTTATCGACACCGCGCAGCACTACGTGTTCAATTCCCCTAATGTTCCGTCACAGCCTCTTTAGTGCCTCTTGACGTGCGGCAGACATCGATGTTTTATTGCTGGGCTGATCTTATAAAAATTGATTAAACTGCTCTGTACTGTTTGTTTCTTTTGGCATCGTTATTTGTGTCCCAGTTAGTACGGAAATAAAAGGGAAAATGATACACTAGGCGCCATTTTCTGAACAATAGCTGACACTGTGGTAACAGTTTGGTGAATTGTCTTTGAGCTTGCTTTGAGGCATCGAAATAGTCGTCTCTACAGCTGAAGTTGTGTGTGTGATTATTTATTTGATAGATGAGGTCTTGAAGTTGAAATACTTCAAATGGTTATGGGCCTTTAGAATATATTTGAAAAAGTATTTGCACTGTTCTACAAGTAACATTAGCTGGCATTGTGTATCACAAATGGCACCATTCCCTTCATTTTGATGCGACAGACAATGTATATTTATCTCATTCTGTCTTATGTCAATACAATAATGTAAGAAGAAAACGACACATCCTCCAACTGTCTCAGACAAACATTAAAAGTTAATGCACATCTCTGAAGCAGCCTTTCATAGTTCCAAAATCCATCGCCAAATATTCACCACATAAAAGACATAATAACCAATATGATCGTACCGGCAGACAACAATGCCAACAAAACCCGAGTACATTACAGTATTTCTTGCACACATCGTTTGTAGTTGTGATTTACGAGTGTAACAATACAAAGTTCGCCCGCGGTACTCTGCGAAAAACCTCGGACTCTGCGTAACATCTGTTTTGTTATGTTTGCCCGCGATTCCTTCTGTTATGTTATTTGGATTTAGTTTTGGAATGTTACACGCTGTTTCTTAAAAGTGTTGTGCATGGCCAGTTGACTATACAGTATAAATAAAATAGTTTTTATTATAGCCAAAAAATTAATCAGTAGTGGAGGCCGAAAATCTCTTTGAAGCTTTGAAGCTTGTAGTAGAGGTTTTCGCTCTTCCGTTAGCATAAAGGGGTTAATTATAAAAAGACAGCTTATTTACTAACAAACAGAAAATGATAATGTTAAACTTATACATCGTACTGCAGTGTGTGAAATGGACAATTTTTTAGTTTAGTATACCATACATAATAAGACCAATCAGGCTTGCTTTGATGGGATCTGGTTGGAAGGCGCGTTGATGACTCCATAAAGATGCCATTTGTTATTGATCTGCATACCCTAACTTCCATACATAACAATACATACATAAGTACGCAGCTAATTATCTGCTTTCTTATCTATGATGGATTATTACTTGGCTTTCATCTCAACTGATGGCGACGATAAGCCATGTGGGTGGTAATCGTGCGAACACACCTCAATCCAACGAGGCGCTGAATCTGCTACCATTCATATCGGACCACAACAGTGCTGGTAACACTGCTGGTGGCAGACTGGTTACATGTCTCTAGTCAGGCCGACATAGATAATACCCTACTTAAATATTTAAATATTCTTCTTTATAGATCACCACGACTAACGGTGGTATGCTCCAAACACTTTCGAAATCAGTCCCTTCTACTCTTTTAACGAATTCATAGAATTACGTCTGACTAATGAAATGTTCATTTCTATTTAAATGTTTAGGTTAATATAATTAGGATAATTAAGTATAGTTTTAATATGCATATATGTAATATTTTGACGTGCCGAGTGTAATGTTCATATTACTAGGTCAATAAAGTGAATCTTGCATCTTTCGCAAAATATAATCTAGACCCGAAGTCGTCCCACAAACGATGTCTCTGAAGAAGGATAATTAAGTTAGCCGACCTTAGTGAAATTGGGAAAGTCCTGGAGAAGAAAGACCACCGTGAGTCGTATTAGTGGTAGTAAGATGGTAATTATTTATAGGTAGATGTTGCTCCTTTTATCTTAAATTTTTCCCCAATCGCCCTGTACGAAGATATATATAGGTTATCTTATGACGTCGTTACTTCATTTTTATTCTAAATAATTTCCGAGTACCCGTAGCGGCGCAAACAAAACGTAATAACGTTAGTAACACTCGCGCCTCATCGCAACTCACGTCACGTGTGAGTCGGCCGAGCTCCAAGCTGCGAATGCACGAAATTATTCCATTTTATTGTGCCTCGCGTGACCGACTAACAAATAAATATTGCCCCTACCATAGGTTATACTCACAGAAAACTCATAACGGGAAGCGCATAGTGGTCAATTTGTCTCTCTTCCAAACGTCGCGTTCACATTGTCCGCGCCCTTTCATACAAACTCATAAACGTGATTCGGGGGACGAAATTGTTGCTGAGAAAAATACATTTCAGATTCAGTTGATTATGAAGTTAATATGATGTTGATTGAGTGGACTATCATAGAAGACACGATTAGTTTAAACAACATATTATATTTACTTTTAAAAGTTTTGACGGTAATTATTAGTATTAAAGTCAATGTGGACGGGTTATTAACACGTTTTGTTTCAGATAATATGTTTCTGAAATCTCTAACGTAGATACGTACTTATTACAGGGTACAAATAGGCGGTCTCGTCATTAAAAAGTGTCAGCAGTCAACGTAAATTTTTTCGAGACAATGCGTGTGTGTTTGTGTATGTCGTGCTACGAGTATCTTACTCATCTAAATGAATTTTAAGGTTAAAGTGCTTGACTATTTAAAAAAAATCCTGGAAAACTGCTCTACAGACGTAACAAAGAACTATCACAATAAAAACGCTTAGATATTCTGTTTCCTAGGGATGTCCTTCATTAAATATAAGTATAGACAGGCAATAAAGCTTAAACGATTCGTCCAAAGCTGTGTGCTTTAAAGTTAAAGTAATGAGCATTAACAAATCAAAATGGAGTACCCGTACAACTCACCGGTTTCTCGTCCCCGCTATCATATTTCGCTAGCCAATGGTAAGGTCTACTCGTCTCCTGAAGCGGTTTAGTGGATTCCTGGGCTGTCAGACGTCACAGCTATTATGTAAAGCCGGTATCACTCCGCTGATATATCGCGTTCTGATGTTCCGAGGGCGTCCCGCTATTCCCGTCTCACTTGAGAACGTTCCGTGATGTATTATGACGGGTGAAGAGAAAGAAATAAGCAATAACAGCCGTAGGTGCTGTTTCGGCGTTATTCCTACGATATTTCATATAATAACATACGCGTAGCCTATTTATCACTTTGGGTAAGTGCCTAATTCGTTACGTTTTTTGATTCCTCGATTACGCACTGCGTGATCAAGACGAGTGCTTTATATTACTAACTGGTCACCTGCGACTTTGGACGCGTATCCTTAGCGGTCTATGTACTGAAATGTATGTATGTCTCTATATATATCACTATGTAGTGAAATTGATCATTTCCATGTGACACGTTTTGCAACTGTATGGAGCCGCGGCCTGGACCTGGCACTTCTAATTTCAAAAGGTCATGGTCAAATAAATGTGATTTAATTATCATTTTTGAATATATTTTTTTACAAATAAACTTATTTGTAAAAAAAACCATTTAAAACGCAAAAAACTAGTAAGAATTAAACTTAAAAAACGGCAACAATGACATGACATTTAACGTTTCACTTAGTACTCAACAGAATGACACACAAATAATGTAATTATTGTAGTTGTCTATATATTTTTAGATTATTCCTTGATTTTCAACCGACTTCGAAAAAGGAGGAAATCATCAATTCGACTGTTTCTTTATATGTATGTTCCGCGATAACTCCTCCAGTTATGATTTGATTTTGATAATTCTTTTTTTTAGATCATACTTGAGAGGTGGTCTCACATAAATCTTATCGTTTTTTGAGAAAATCAACGAAAACAAAATATTTACCCAGATAATCCTACTAATTCTTTTGAGGGTGAACATTTTAGGGGATGAATGCTGTATACTTTTAAGGCAGTTGAAGACAGTTCGTTAGTTCTTTTTGAACGTGTAATTATAAAAATAGTGCGCAAGAGCAGGCTGGATTGCTGGATTTGAAACATCTGGGCATTTCTACGCTAATCTGTGATCAAGACTATATGACTAAGATAGATTGTTTCGTGCATCGTTTTTTATATGATTTCTTTGAAGCCCAGAGAAAAATAACTAAACAAATTATCTGTGTAAGATGTGCAGAGAACATGATGTACGTGTGCTTTATACGAGCTCAATGTTTTGAAATTCACGTCCTAACATGCGTTGTTATGTATGAATCTTCTCGGATAAATCTTCTCGCTGACAGTTCAATGGAAGCTGAAATGGAATGCAATAAAGAACGAACTGTGTCTGTCTGCGTTGAACCCTTCCCTTCTGCCGCTTGCCAAATGTGCCAAATTTAAAACTATATGTGCTTTATGTGGACTCCGCTGAAACGGGGACGAGACAATATGTGAAATAAATTCAGCAATATGCATATTGGGATTTGAGTTTAAACGATTAAGTTATGCCTTTCAGCTTGAAAATAACTGTATATATATAATATGAATGATTGATACATTGACACTGGGGTGCAGCTCAAACCGCTTGAGTTATAAACTTGGAATTTGGAATATTGTTATATTTGAATATGTAGATGTGTGGACCATTATCCGTAGACGAACTAAGTTCACCGACACAGCTCGACAAGTCAGTGAGCTGAAGTGGCAATAGGCAGGGGCAGGCAGGGATGGGGAGTATAAGTTCTTGAGTGGCGGCCACGTACCGGGAAACGTGTAGCAAGCCGTCCCGCTACTAGATGGACCGACGACCTGGTAAAGTTCGCGGGGAGTCGCTGAATGCAAGTGGCTCAGGACCGATTATTGTGGTATACCATGGAGGAGGCCTATGACCAGCAATGGACGTTTCCCAGATGCTAATGATGAGGTACAATTAAGTAAGGAATAATAAATAGCCTAGGCGAAGCAGCGGGTGATCTTTTTCGTTTATAAATTACCTCAGACATTCTTTGGGTGGCGCAAAAGGCGACTATCAAAATATTTTAGTTTAGGTTAGGTTGGGTCATCGATGACTTATTGCTATCGCCGCGGATTGGTGATTGGTGCTACTAAGCTTGCTCAATTTGCTAGTGAAAGAAAAATGCTGTCGCATATGCCGCCAAACTTTTCCTGATGATACTTTTTTTACACAATATAGATCAACGCTTGGCCACGATCTCCCCTGATGATAAACGAAGATGCCTGTCCACCCTCGACTTAAATATATTTTTCTTGATCATGTAAAATGACTGCAAAATCCAATAGTATGACCTACTAGACACCGTTTAGCGTTTGTTACTATAATAAAATAATCAGATGACTAAGGAGTTTAATATCTTTTGACGTCAAGTGATCGGTATCTTAATATAGATAAACTTAGATAAATACCTAGACATAGTTAATATTCCATTTATAGATGCTATCTCGGCCTTTAGATAGTATGACTAAACTAAGTTTGTCCATTAACCCCCAAAAATCGGGTAATAGACGTTCAATATCGAAAGTGGCCCGCTTACGAACTTCGACACCATTAATAAACGTTTGAGATTTTGCCCGTATCTAAACAATACGCCATTAAATTTACATTAATCATGTCTGTGAGGCCGCGCATGGCCCACGGAGCCAGGTGAGAATCTAGGCGGAGGGCGGGTACAGTACATAAAATACGATCTCTTTGTAAAAATGTTTGCGCTTGTGGTTTAAAAAGTAATATTACTGGCCAGTCATGCTAAAACTTATTTTCTTCTTAGAAAAATCTATTCGTGGCTTCGCTTGCAAGTGGTGCAAAAAATCAAGTAGTTTTCTTCCGAATTCTTCCAAAAAAAACTCTCGAGTCGACCCATCATTTTGTGTGTCTGTATCTGTATGCTATCACATATCTGCGACAAGTGGGTATACATAGGACTATTGCTTTTAAAACTTAAATGAAGCGACCTCTTCTATAACCAAACCACCTACGATTATATGGGGAGAGTTAAGTTGTAACAAGTATTATATTAAAAATATTTAAATTCCCCTACGCAATAATCATACGAAAATAAACAATTAATTAATCAAGTTTATGCCGAAAATGTTTAACATCAGCTGATATTCTTCAAACTGCTGAATCGATTTTTACCAAATGTACCTAAGAGCCACCGCGACGAAAATCTGTCCATCCTTTCGAAAGTAACGATGCCATAGACAGATAGTATCACAGACATTGGCGTCAAATCTATAGGTAACCGCACCCCTCTTTTGCGGTGGGGGCTAAAAAGCATTGAAATTAATGTGATTATAACGAGACCCGAGAAACTTAACACTCCACAAAACCAAAAGTTTCCGTGTATGACCCCCTAATCCATCACTAGATCCGTCTCTGTCGTCAATAGGCCCGTGAAGGAAACTTTTAGGTGCTTTCAGGTTAGAGTGACGTTGGCGCGGATATTGTGGGCGTTAGAAAGATTCATTGTTTGCTTTGATTCGCTGATGTTAGCTCTTTGGCTTACAGTTGTGAGTTTGGGATACGAGTTGCCTAAGTTTGCAGCCGCTGCATTGTTTTGGATGTGAATAGTGATTGAAATGACTTATGACGTAGCTTTAAAACTTTTTGACTATATAGTTCAAAAGTAATATTTGTATCTTACGCTAACTATATTAATGTGAAACTCATATCGGTATATGATTGAATGCCGTCATGGAATTCCAAAAACTAGTTCTATTGAAAATAATTTGCATATTCATTTATTTTTTGTTCTTTTTCTTGTTTTGAGCTGTTATATTTTACATTAATTTTTTTATAGAGAAAGCATATTTACATAACTGTTATAAATCAAATTAAAATAAAATGTTGCAGAATGGGTCTTTGGAGACCATTTCAAAAAGTTGGTCAACTCCTATCTCATCTAAAATAGTTTAAAATATGTAAGTAATTAAATGTATTTATCAAAACGTCTCATCGTAATCCTTTCTACCCTCGCAAAAATCGATTTTTTGGGAAGCCATTTTAAGATTCACTTTTGATTTTCAATTTCAATCTCAAAACAGCCGTACAGTGATGCAATACGTACAATAAAATAAATTTATCGCTATTATCTTTATGTGTCGTGTGATACGTAATTTTTGATGATATCGCTATTTTATAGCTCAATAAAAATCATCTTTCTCATTTGTATATTGAAGGTTTAGTAGTTAAACGAAAACATACTGGCATCAAAGATGGCGTCCTATTTTTTTCAACTTTCGAATGTCGTCAGTCATTTTGACGGTGAAGTGGAGAGAAACTTAAAGTTGAATTTCCACGCATGCTCAGAGCGGTGTGCGTTACCCCAGAGGAAAAGTATCAACTTTCTTGATTCATACTTCAAGTACTAGAATAAAATGGTGTAAATTTCAAAACATGTTGCCTGACACTAAACTTGATTTATCAATTTTGAAAGCCTCAACATTAATTTTTAGGGTTCTTTACCTCAAAAGTAAAAACCGAACCTTATAGTATCGCTTTGTTTTCCGTCTGTCTGTCTGTTAAAGCCCCTTTTCTTAGGAACACTTGAAGGTATTAAAGTTGAAATTAATATCAAAGAAAAAAAAAGTAATATTTACGCGAAAATCGTTCAAAATTTAATACGAGATCGAGTTAAAATGGTTTAAGAATAAAACGGTCCAATTTTATCCCGCGCGAGTCGTAAAGGGCGACTAAGAGAAAAAATTATGAAAATAGACTGCGATCACCAATCAACCTGCCAAGCTTGGTGATTATGGCAAATCTCCTCTATGACGGAGGAGGACGGATGATGATGAGTAAGAATTAAAGCTATACAATATAAACTAAAATCTAATGTCTAGATTTGCGACAAGCTAGTCTTTAGATCTAAACCTATCTAGAACCTCCGTGCTTTCCCTGAGCACGACATTAACCACTTCAAACACGGTAATCCACCAACTGCAAACGTTAACTAAGATTAACCTGCACATTATCTAACTCGCAGGTAACCAGTTAGCTAAACTGTTAGTTAACTAATCCGTCGGTTTTGAACTGGCGGGTTAACTGCCGGCTAAAGTTTTAGTTAATTAGCGGAGATCTTCATTCTAACTTTGCTAAGTTGTTGTAAGATAGAATATTAGAATAAGTTTCGTTCTTATTGCACGATATGATTATTCTAAATGTACGTAAGCTGAGACGACGCAAGACGTGTATCTACTTAAGGCTCCGTACCTAACAGTGCTGTTACAAAATTAAGTTACATCGAAAATGGTTTCAATATATTATACATTTCTAGTAGTTTGACCCCTTTATGACTGACCTTTGACTATTTTGTGACTGAAGTGGTTACCTGATTAGAGTCACGTCGTCCGACTATCAGATGACGCTTGTGTAGTTTCGTTTTTGTTTCGCATTGCTTTCGGATCGGATGCATATTGTATGAATCTGAAATTCTATTAAACCAATTTTAAACGGACTTTGACCGGTCGTTTTAATCAAATTTTTTAATATGTGTAAACATGTCATAATTATAAAAGAAATATATAAATTTTAGACATTTGCTTCCTTATAATAGTTAAAATCTACAAAATCACTGAGGACTGAATCTTTAATGATGTGTTACTATTTACCAACACTATCTATGAAAATACAAAATATCACAACAGCAATCAAGTATGTCGCAAAGTTCCCGTTCTTAAATTGAAAATGAAACTTATTGTAAGTAGAACTGAGCGTAAATTGAGTCTAGAAACCAACAAAAGAGCCGAGAAATGAACATAGCTTGGAACTTAAATTAGCTCAAGTTGTATGGCCTAAGTTTGGCCACCACAATTATTGTAGTTCACGCGGCGAGGTGTTCTGGGATCCCAGGACCTTTGTTCTAGTGTCGGGAACTGCGGACTTGACTGCCAAGGGCTCGCCTCGACAGCTGACTAATTAGTTGGGCGATAATGTTTGTGTGGTCGGTGTTTTGTTGTGGTTTGCGAGCAGATGCGAAATGACGGACGCTCGGGGAACTTAGTTCTTGCGATCGGAATAAATACATGTATGAATAGTTTTAAGGTTCATTTAAAAAAGGGTTTCAGATTAGTTTCCAACATTTATTTATGTAGTACTTTCAGACGTCATGGATGGTACTTTTAAACCGAATGATTTCGAACAAACGCTAGTTGAACTATAAAGATGATTCGATGCTATTTGGAAATGTTTAAAGCACCGGAGCTTTAATGTCATGTCTTGTTAATCACATTTAAACTTAAAAAGGCTTTCTGCATAAAGCATGTAACCCGCTACAGTAGTTTAGGAAAGTGTCGAGTAGTTAATCAAAACTTCTTGACCAAGGGAGAAATTTATGCGAGAAAACGAATTCTCTGAAAATATGTATTAATCGAAAAAGATTTTAAAATATTAATAATATAACTTTAAAAATACATTGGGGTTCGTCTTTGGGCTTTATCTCGCCTGATGGTAAGGGATGGTTAATGTTAGTGAGTCGTAATCTGTTGGCGTGGTTACGCCAATGCCCATTTTTGATGAGTTATCTTTCATTTGTTGAAATACAGCGTACTTATTGTTGTAATGTGTGTGTGTGTGTGTGTTTAAAGACAAAAACGTGGACCTTTACTGTGGACCGAATAAACAAGCTCAAAGTCACTCAGCGATGGAACGAGCTATGCTCGGAATTTCTTCGGGTGAGGAAAACCGTAGACGAACGAGGGTTACCGACATAGCTCGAAGTGGAAATGGGCAGGACACATCGCTCAAAGAACTGACAACGGAACGGGAGTAAAAGTTCTCGAGTGGCAACCACGTACCGGGAGGTTTTTACTGTGCCGTGACTCTACGAGATGGACCGACGACCTGGTTAACGTTAAGGACCGCTCAATGAGGCATACCATAAAGGAGGCCTACGTCCAGCAGTGGACGTTTCCCGGCTGAAGATGATGATTTGTGTGTGTGTGTCTTGTATGATACTGATACATTACGAACTCTCTCTTCACTGTGAAACAAGACAAGGATAGCGTGTGACCTAAGTGACCTCAGTTAACTTGCTAATAAGGTTAGTAAATAGGAATTGGTAATTCGACTCGATTTGTAATATACACTGCTAAGGAGCGGTTTTCAATGCCGGCTTCTGTGCTTTCCGAATGCTTGAATCTGGATATTTTAAACGACAGGGATATTTATACGCTTCTTCCACAAGTGCTGCTTATCCTTTATAACATCGCTATCAGGGGAATGTCAAATAGTCAAAAGTCTATATTTTATTTATAAAAGTCTATAGCTTTTGCGTCTTCGCCGTTCGATGTAAAATGAATAACTAAATTTAGTTATTCTGCTATTCAGGGCGGTGGCAGATGCAAAAAATCAAAGTTCATAAAAATCGGTCTAGATGTTCTTGAGTTATACATGGTGTAACTAACTTGAGTTTGTTTTATTTATATAAGAAGGTATAAAACTTATTTAAATCACAACGATGCAACACTCAAAACACACCCTAAACCGCGAGCATTTCCCTCCGCAAACAAACAGTAACAATGATAATTAACGAAACAAAAATTAATTCAATTTCCTCAGTAGACGCTGTAAAGGCAAGCGTCTAAAAGGTCTCGGCTACAAAAAAACCGGTCTACATGTAAAGTGGTCCCATTTTAAGTGGAACAAGTATTCCCTTCTGAATCACTTGAACATAAACTTGTTAATGAGTTCCCCTGCACACTCCTTCGCACTAGAGGGCTTTACTTGCGAATATGAAAGTTTTTTCTTCAGTATGAGTTAGTCTGCTTAGTTACGATACTTGAATATTCAAAGTTTTAAGCGTCAATGTTTGAACAATCGAGGTCTGGGTTCAATCCTGGCTCGTACCAATGAGTTACAATTTGCTATTTGGAGTTTATGTACGAATGATAAAAATCATTACCATTGTCTTTTCGGTGAAGGAAAACATCGTGAGGAAACCTGCACACTCCTGAGAAGAAATTCAAAGGTGTGTGTGAAGTCTACCGATCCGCACTGGTCCCGCGTGGTGGACTATGTACCATACACTCTCTGTAGGAGAGGGGACGTATAAAGGCTGTTGATGTTGTACCGATGGCTTAGCGCAAAATGAATATTCATCAATTGTATAAGCGAATGTCTTACAGTAGCTGAATACCTGTCGATTAGCTTTCGATTCGTTTTTCGCGCAGGAGTAGTTATTAGCGTGGACGAACACGCACACACACTAAAGCCTTCAATTATTTTATATTTAACTAGATTTTCCTCGCGAAATTATCTCACGGCAACTATTTGGGTTAAAAGTGGCGTACAGATAATTTTTTACGTCACTATTACATCGTCATCAGTTTCGGAAATATCCACTGTTAAACATACGCCTCTCCCATGGCGAATTACTGGCTCAATGTATTTTGAAGTATTTTATTTTGCCATATTCTTTCAAAATAGAATAGCTAGCTTAGATAACTATTTAATTACATAAGTTAAGAGATCGGTGGATTAGGAGATTGAGATAGTGTCGCGAAATGAATATCATTGACGTACCACTTTATTGTCAGCTTCATTATGCAGTCAGATAGCGATTGAAACAATAGACAAAAACACTTTTTGTAAAAATAAAAATTGTGATTCACTATGAATTTAAACCGTTACGATTAGATATCCTATCCTTGCCAATTGTTCGGATATTTTTTCGATTCCTAGCTAAAACATGAGAAATTTGACCGTAGTAATATATATGTACACTCTTTGTAGGAGAGTAGGCCTGAGCCCCTGTAGTGGGGACATTATATAGGCTGTTGCTGATGAAATTGTATTAACTTATATCAGATAGGCTTCCGTTTGATCACAATCTCACATGATATTAAGCGTCGATGTGGTCTAAGATAGTTCACGGTTGCCTAGAAATAGCCTATTCACTCTGTCTTTGAATACATCCAGGTTGTAGCGCTTGGGAAACACCGAAGCCGGCAGGGAATTCCATTACTTAGCTGTACGCATAATAAATTAAGTAGTAAAACGATTCGTGCGAAACGGTAGAAGTAGGGCTGGAACCCAGCCGTTCTTCTGGTTGACCGATTGTAAAAGGGGATAGGGATTAACGCCTTTTACGACACCCTGGGAATGACATGGGATGGCTCACCCTACGATATACTCTGCCTACGTTAAATTTGAGATAACAATGTAGTTAAAAACAAAACACCGTGACAGACGTTTGATCTTATAAATATTTAGTGAAATTAACGGTAATTATGACAGCGTGACGTTCTACCCAGCCTTTATGACGTCATTAGCGAACGCCTAAAGCTCCGGCAATAAAAGTTGGAATGAACTCTTTGGGAGTTTCCCTCTGAGAGGCATTCGGGAGGCACGGATAGAGTGATAGGCGAAGCGGGTACGGGTACAGTCGCAAAGAGAACGGTCTAGTAATACTCGTAGTTACACAATTACATATATTTCAAGTGATATGTGTAAAGTTAAATTAAATTAATTTTTAGTAGGTAAATGATGACGTATTCCAACAACAACCTTGGCTAAAATGTAATATGTATTGTGGAGAGATGTTACCACTGTAATAAATATATTCAGTGTTGCCCTACGCCTGTTACTCCAAAAGTATATTTTTTGTAGAAAAATAACATTGACTCATTGTTTCTTGATTACTGATTACTGAGATGTCTAATTATGCACTCGATTGTATGGCTGCCTCTATTTCATCTCATATATTAATCCTGTCTATTCTTTTTGGCAAATGTCGATGTAGCCAAAGCCATAAAAATTAAAAAAGAAGAGGTAAGTATATAATCATATATAGGTGTAAAAATAAGGTCAGCCAAATATCATCGCCATGTGGTTCATGCGCGGCTTTAGAATAAAATCATCGAATGTTTTCGCATTCTATTAGCATTGCTGTTTTGCGTCACACTGAGGTAGCATGGCAGTATCTAGCCAAGCGGACATAGACATAGAGGTACCACTGGGAATCGAATCCTGGATATACGAATTGTTAGCCATTTAGTCAACATTTAGCCTTTAGGTCACGGAGGTGGTTTAAAATCGCTAAAGTCAGAAAATGTCCACAGCTGGACGTCATGTCTGCAAATCCCTTCAATGGTAGCTCGGTCAGACGATGCTGAAAACTTCGGGCCAGAACGTTGACCAAAAAATAAATCTTTGGTACTCATCAAGAGAGAGAGAGAGAGAGAGAATAATACTAGCCACAAGGAAGCTATACGTAGTGGTAGTCAACAAAAAATGTTTTACCTGAGCAATGCTCTGTCAACCCGGTATTGATTGACAAGGGTACACCGCCGGCCAGTAATTGCTCGCTTGTCAGTATCGAATCGGATTGGATCGCATTTAATTTGTTATATATTACTGTACCTACTATTACGTTTATACTTTGCTACGCATATGTACATGTTTCCAGATTCCAGAAGACCCGATGTAAATATTATAATTGTATTTACCTATTGTAACACAGAGGTTAGAAATTCGAAGGTCATTTTTTCTCTTTGTCTGTTTGTTACCTTTTCACGATTAGTACCTGAATCAATCTTTATGAAATTTGATACGCTCATATATAATGAAACAGTCGAGTACAAAGGCTCCTTTTTGATTCAATAAAGAGTACCACTTGAATGATTCTTGAAATTAACGCAGAAAAAGGCTCAAAACACTTGGGAAGCATATACCTACATTATACCAGCCCAATATTAAACACTAAACAACAGCAGATCGCAAAAGTCACAGAACATGTGACTGAATAAACTTTGGTGCTAAATTGATGATTTATGACCAACGAGGTGGTGCCAATATAATTGTTTGATGACACAGTCCATACGCAGTAATATTTCAATTATAATTTTATTGACAAACAATACACAAATAAAGATACAAAAATATTCAAAATAATCAGAAAGATTCAGAGATCCCGTTAGTTTTGGCAATATATGATCATAGCAGACTTTTCATCTGAATAAAACAATCACAAATCAGCCACGAAATGAGACGGTGTAATAAATCCCCCTAAAGCCGGGTTGATTTAGCTTTCATGTAATAATTTTAATTCCTTAAATCTGTTCTCTTCGTGAATGCTAGAATTTAGATAGTTGCTCGTAGATGTAACGTGGACATTGGACAATAATGTCGAGCTACAAACACAGACAAAAAAGGTTTATTACAGCTGCAACTCAATGAAATGCCGAGGGGAAGGGAATTATGTAAAGCTTCGTACATATTGATTTAGGTCAAACCTGTATATATTTAAACCTTTTGAGTCAAACAGTCACATTCTTTTGCTTCCACTGCTGCACGTGGGTTCATATCATAAATTATGAAATTACATTAGATACAACCTTCACAGTGTAAAGCGTACAACCTAAAACGTCAATTTACCTGATTCTTTTTCCCATTCAGTTATTATTATTATTTCCTACTAGCTTCCGCCCGCGACTTTGTCCGCGTGTACTTCAGGATGTATTCTACTTGTTCGATAGGCACAGGTGACGTTTATGACAAATTATTATACAGCATAAGGTACAAAATAGTCTTTATTCTGTTACGTAGTCTAATAATTTATATAAACAAAATAAATTTCAATATCTGACGTAATACATTCAAATAGTATTCACACCAATATTATAAACGCGAAAGTTTGTATATACGAATTTACATATTCTATGGTCAGTTGCTAGGCAACGCGTTTTTGTTATACCAAAATTGCCCATGTAATCCCACTAATATTATGAGTGTGATTTTGTACAATTTACACAATATGTCTTTATAAATTATAGCCATATGTTATTTTGATGTATAAGCTATATTATTGTAAAGTTTCATTCAAATCCATTCAGTAGTTTTTCCGTGAAAGCGTCACAAACATCCAAACATCCAAACATCTAAACATCTAAACATGTTAACATGTTAACATCTTAACATCTTAACATCCAAACTTTCACACTTATAATATTAAGTAGGATTAGTCCTTAGTTTTTAATTTTTGACAGACTGTAATGAAGTATAAATCGACGTAATGATAAAAATGTTGCTGTTTATTCGATTCGCGGATTACGTGTGCAAAAGAAGGATAGATTTACAGACGAAGGTTTATGCTAAATTAGATTATATCTAAAGCGGAGCGGAGTTATTTAAATTATAGCTCATAAACTTGATTCCGACCACTTATGACATGTCCCGACTTTGAACGGGGCAATCAGTGTGAACTTCCCTTCCTGGGTGACAGCGATGACGTGATAACCGTTGTGAGGAAATTGTGTGACACTAGGACATTACGTTATACACCAAATATATCCGTGATGACCCGATAAAAGCTGCGTTGGTGTCTGAGGCACAGGCCAGACACTTCAAACAAATGTCGTGATATCTTACAGATGAATGACAGGTGAATACAGATGATGTTGCACACCATATTACTGATGATTGAAAAGGCCACTTTCTTGCGGGGAGAGGTGAGGTATCGCGGATCGGTATGTGGAACCGTACAGGTTATATAGGTAAAATATTGATTCTTTGGCGTAGGGCTGTGGGGGCGAAAATTTACACCAGTAGATGCTAACTATTGTTTATCGTTTGTCGATCATTAAATGATTAGATTTATTACTTAAGTACACAAACTGGATTCAATTTAAATTTTTCTATAGCCCAAATACTGTAAACTAAACTGTAAAATAAAAGTATATTCATTTTAGCAAACAATGTTACAGAAATATAGTATTTAGATTGTTACAGTAATCAGTATTTAGGTGGAAGCCTAAACTAGCTATACATTGCGTCCTTGGTTATCTGACTGGAACTAATCGATAAAAAGAAATTCCGTAATCTTCTTTCTGGTTAGAAATTAATCTGGTGGAATCATCACTTAAAATTTGAAGAAACGGAATTCCGAACTAATAGAATAGATAAATGTTTCAAAGCCATTACAGTTTTCTTTATTTACCCCTATACCGTCCGTAGTCCGTGATATAAGTAAAGCCATTTGGGTTCAGAATGGATTGTGTGTGATTCAGTGTGCATCCAGCCTAAGGCAAGGAAGTCGCCTATAAATTCAAGTAGGTCCGTCCGTCCCGAATTCACAATGATCGTTTTTGTCCCCATTTGGGTCCCTCCGGCAGAATTATGAAGGTCCCTCATCTTCAATACCGGTTTAATGAGGGACGGGTAATGGTGGTTAACTATGACAAAGTAATTTGTAGTTAACATCGAACGGTTGATTGTTACTGTTCCCTCTTTGGGGCGTTATCGCGATAGTAGAAATACCTTTAAGCTTTAGTTTAGATTGGTTGCGAATCATGACCAGTTACAGTTACAAAACGATATTAAGTCGTTTGTGATGTAGGATAAACATGTCATTTTTAATCAGGTTCACAATACCAGCTTCGTTTATAATAACATAACATAATGATTATTAATTTGTTTATATATATAACAAACTAAACAGAATAAGTAAACGGGTGTTTTAGTCATTTTTGTACTTTCCAACTTATATGTATAAGTCACGTATAAGTACAGCATTTCACAAACTATTACTTTGGGATTAATGTTTTTAACACACATGTAAGTCAGAAAAAGCGCAACGCGGAAAAAACACACTTTTCGAAAACTTCACTTTCGAATTTTGTATTTTCAACCCCAGAGTGAATAGTAATCATCAACCTTAATCATTTACGATCACATTGACATACGGGTAGCTTATTATCAATTTGGATGGCATGATCAGTGTCATTATCAGAAGAGATGCGTCCATTGCTGAACATAGGTCATAACAAAACACATTCGCGTATTGAAATGTTGTGTTTTTTGCAGTCATATTTTTAAAGTGATTTAAAAAATGAATAGTGATAAAGATATATGTTTTTTTGATACGTACTTATTACATAATGATGACAGTCAGAATTCAATATTCTCACATTTCACCTGCAGCGGTATGCTTATATGTAATGTTAATCAATTTAACAACCGTCGCAATTGAAAGGTCGTGGAGAGCCGCTGTGTGCAGGTGGCTCGAGACCGCTCGATTAGTCGTACCATGAAGGAGGCCTATATCCTGGCCGGGCTGATGATGAATTGAACAACAATGTTGAAATGAATGTATGTACAGCTACCAATGGCACTGCTACTTAATACATAGACAGATTATTTTTAGTAGTTTTAAATAGTATGATTAAACAGTCATCTCAAGAGTCTGTGGGGTCGAACTTGTCCTTCCAAAATTGGTTTTTTACTTAAGATCATTTGATGAAAAGCTCACCCAGAAGCAAAAGCAAATGAGGCACTAGTTCTACTTTCTATACTGTGCTGTTAACAATGATGTTTAGCGGTAGACTTAGGTAACATGGTTGTGGCTAGCCAGACGGACAATATATAAAACAATTACTAACACAAACCAAACCGAATAGCGATAGATACTCTCGCTGGATGGCCACGGAGGCGGTTAAAAAATTGTGATTTTCATGTGTAAATTTAATTTAATTATCAAAAGAATCAGCTTTCCTAAACACTAAGGCCGCGCCTTGAAACGTTTAACATCGCCGTCATGAAAGTGAAACCCTCGAGCAGAAATTCCACGGAGTCCTTCCTAATTTTCGTTTATTAAAATTTTCTACATAAATTTGTTTCCAAAGTTGCCCTTTTTATAAGGGTTGTTCAGTGGTTAGGTGCGATTAATGATTCACGCCCCTTTGTTCTATCGATATCACTTTTTAGTACTGTTTTAGATGTAGTTTTTAGTTTAATTTTCATTAAAATTAATATAATCAGTGACTAGATATTATGTGGTATTTGGTGTTTGATTTTTGTTCTTCATAATTTCTCAGATTCTGTTCTATTGTCAGTTTTAATTATTTTGCAATTACAAGAGATACAGAATAAATAATGTAAGCTATTTTACAAACAAAATTTCATCTCTTAAAAGCGTTTGGAAGATGCGATTATACTTGTTGTTTTTCAAGACATACTAATACGAAAATGACAGTGAACCTGTAAAAACTGGAGGTCTCATCTGTTTTCCCCCCTAATAGTAGATTTTTATATAAATGAGCCCACCCGTAAAACATTAAATTTACATCAAAATGGGACCGTAAAAGGGGGTGTTCAATCATACAGGGCCGTACCGAAAATACGCCGCACTAGATATTATTTATACACCCTGTGTTTATTTACAGGGTGATGTTATTTTGTCCCTCCGCGTTTATGTAAAAATTGGGGTGTGCGGAATAAGTGCGGTCCATGTCGAGATGTTTTTCGGGGTGATGTATAAGTATATTATAGTCTCGAGATAGTGATGGTTATAATTGGTTAGATTTATTTCTCGACAGTTTTAATTGTGTTTTTGTACTTTTTTAAGCCCACGTCAAATAACATTTACATCGGCATCGGTAGGATATTTTCGAATTCTTGGACAGTTTGACTACTAAATAACTATCTCAGAGACTGAGGAATTTAAAAGGGTTCTTGAAAATTTAGCCCAGGTTTTAAAAAAAACTATAACTATCTTTTACCCGTAACTTCGTCGTTGTGTAGAAAAGTAGCTTTTGTATTTTTCTGGTCCTTTTACTATCCCTGTACAAAAATCAAGTCATTGATTTTCCGTTACGTTGTTAAGGAAGAAAAAACAAGGTCACTCATACACATGATATTACTGTTGATTACTGATGACTTAATTATCATTTTATGTGATTTAAATCTTTAACTCCCTATGTAATATTATTGGGTTTCCCGACTGATAATGATGAGAGATCAACTTGAATTAGAGAAACTAAAGTTAACTACGGTTCAAACTCGTATTCAATTATATTGTTTACATCTTGTTCTTTTGAGCGTTAGAATTTTCCCTACACAATATAATATTTGGACGTTTGTCTCAGCCTCGAATTATTCTTATTGTTAAAAATAGCTTATTCTTCTTTTTAAAGGGGTCTTATTATTATTAATTTCATATTTTTATACATACATCCAATGCTAGTACTCTTAGGTCTATGTTAGTAATTTAATGTCAGATTCTATGTCTGATATGATGCTGCGACAGTGGTGCATGTAATGACAGCCAGTGTCGCAGCATCGGACCGTCGCCTGCCCCGCACCCCGCGCATTTCGCTGTAGAATGAACGTCTACAGAGATTTTGATGAAATGACATCCATATATAAAATATGCTCAGTATTATCATATAACATACTTTAAACGTCAATGCAGACGATATCGCAGCTAATAGTTAAATATTAAACAAATTGAAATCCCGAAAACAAGGACTAAATTTCATCTATCACTATTTTCACACCTAGAAAAGAAATCCTTCGTATTGTATACAAGTAGAAAAATAATTTGAAAAGGGAATAACGTCTTGTTGTGCTTCAGTGAAACACTGCAACTGTGCGAGAATTATAATGGACTATTCTTGTTTTCCTGTAATTCATATAGCGTGTTATCTTTGTTATGCACTTTGAGCTACAAATTTTAAGCGCAAAGTTTTCTACGACTAAGTGAAGCACTTAAGTTTCATTTCAACGGAATAACTAATGAAACTTGACGTAATTTTAATTCAGTATTTTCAGATCAGCTTAACTAATATTTTTAAATTTGCACATTGCGTTTTTAGCTTAATTTATTCGTAGTTTTTAGCTGAATAAATCAACAACTGCTTACGTTGGATTTTGCTGCAAAACTGATGTTTAAACGTCACCTGCATTATACCGTTACCGGATTGAATGGCCCTCGTAGAATTTAAAAGCTGAATTATCATGTCAATAGTTTTTCATAAATAGCTGCGTAAGACTACCACTGGAATTAATTAGATCGCTTAGACAAATGAACTTTACACGAAGGGATGTGTGATTTTTGGTTGCCGTAAAATCGTGTTGATAAGTAGGTAGAGACTAATCACATATATTGTTCCTTTAGTCGCCTTTTATGACACTCATTGGACTACTAGGGATGACTATATCCTTAAGTGTGAAAAAAATAATATGAAAATTTCAGAACAATGCATTGCTTTATAGCACGTATCACTCTAATTTATTTGTGCTAAAATTGGGTATGGTTGCAAACTCAGTCACTAGATATTCGCTTTAAAAATCAGTGAGCAAATTCGTTGTCGTCTCTCGGACTAGAAAGGCCGATCGACTTATTTATTGGATATTATATTTTATTGGGAAAAGAGACATATTGGTAAACACACAAACAAACTGGAATAAACAATAATAATTTATTGTTTGTTCTGATATGAGGGGAACTTTCCATTTCTTATTTACTTCTACAACAAAGCGTATGAAGGATGATATTGACACTCGAGTACTGTATTCAACTTTGTAAAGTAATAAGGGTAGTTTATAAGGATTCATGGACTGATTTGCGATGGAGTGTGGATACGAGTATTATAGGAAAACTTTTTTAATAAGATCGGAATGTGTTGTCATGGAAGTTTTTTTTTACAATATTTCGTCAAGGCATTCAATCAACTTTTTATTGCGCTTAGATTTCAGTACAAATGTTTGCAGGTCGCAATATATATAACGCATATGTATACTGTAAATCTTGATGCTTGTTCATAAATACGATTGAGATATGTAACTGGTGTGTGTGTATCGTTGTTGTAAATACCTGATATTTGATAAACATCATAATGCAAAATACATTATTTAATATTTTTTATTACATCAATTCTGTTAATAGGAATTTCGTCTGAATGCCTTCATAAAATTATAATAATAATACGACTTAAAATATAATAACTGGCTTTGATAAGTAATTAATTACCTAAAAAAGGTCATCGGATTATTATTATACATTTATTTCAGGTAACAATGACGCATAAGTATACATATATACAATACAATAAAATACATTAAAATAAACTATTACACACTACAATAATATTCTACACACTTATTTACTATGGCACGTTGGTGCCGCTCTGGTGGTGTTGGTCGCTATCTTCCCTCTGAAGCGACGGTACACCACGCCCTTCGACCAGAAGTCCTCCCTCATGAAGGTCTCCAACTTGCAGGTCGGGACTCGCACCACGAACGACTTGAAGGATGTGTTGTGGCGTGACTCCAGCTGATAATCATTTCCCGGCATCCGATGTCCAATTTTCAGACAATTACTGCACAAAGCTAGCGGCCCTATTATAAAAGTTTATGTTATAAGAATTTTAGTATGAGACAGTCATAGTGGAGTCTATACTACGAGTATGCCTGAGTATTTTCCATACACCCTTACATTGATCGTTTAAGGATCTGTTAAATATTTACATATATTGTGAGAATAAATAGAAAATGTTTAGCTGTTCATTAGATACTAGGTATAATACCGTCACTCACCATTACATGGTTCAGTAATGAGGTAAAAAAATAGATCAAAAATTAATTTAAGTATATTTTGCTCGATCGTCAATCATAACGTTAGAGCGAATGTTATTGACAAGCGACTCCCAGCGAAGCCTCCCCAAGACATTAACAATGCAAATAAAACATAAAAACAAACTTCTTTCGGTCCCGTTACCGCTGGCGATTCTCTTTAACGGGACATCTTGGTTGGGACTTTAACTAATTCACGCTACTTAAGTATGCGAGTCTCGACTGGGATTATATTCAGACTATAAATCTACGGTCCGGTCCCACTGTGTTTATAAATTTAACGCAGCTATGCGATCTTGTTTTAGGTACTTTTTTGCCTTGGCTCCGTTTTTATTCGTGGCACAAAAATGAGGCTCGAACGTGACCTGTAGGTTTTCAGATTTCGGCTTTATGATATTTTCATTGTGTTGCCTTCATTCTTCAAAGGTCACGGATTAGAGGAGAGAAAAGGAACTCGAGTTATTGTACAGTTTTCTACGAGTTTTATAAAGATGTTACTTTTGTACTACAGTGCGTTAAGTAAAAAAGCCTTATCGTAAGGTTATTGTTTATTTAATATGATATGTTGATTTAAAAACTTCTTAAGCTATTTTTCATCCAATACTGTCAATCAATAAAGTATTTTCGAAATGTTTGTTTCCTATAAACTGACACATAAAACTGTTTTTATACGGTGCCATAGAGAAACATCAAGTAAATTATCTGACTTTGATGATTGCACCCGTGAATATTTGTGTGTAATCCCATTGCATAATCATTAGACAGGAAATGTCCACAGCTGGACTTAGGCCTCTTACATGGTTTGCCACATTAACCGGTCTTAAACAGGTTGGCGGCCCATGTAGTAGGGGGGGTGGCCGGTACAAGTTTCCCGGCACGTGGCATTACACGGCCCATTGCGTGGGAACCCCAAATATGACTAATAAAATCTATCTTATTTCCTTGAAATAGACTGTTTATAATAATAAATGTAATCTACAGCGTAAAAGATTAGAATAACAACGACATACATTTATGATATTGTAAAGGAAGTAAGGATATGTATTCATTTTCCTTAACTGTTCTTAAAAAAGATCTAAGCGAAAAAGTTTCTCCGTCATTACGCCCGCTTATTATTCAAACCGTACGTTGCCAAGGAACCGTATGATTTATTTACGCGTGTAACATATTCCCCGAAGAGATTCTATCGTGGGTTTTTATTAGCGGAATTTCGTTTTCATTACAAACACCGATCGTCAATTTAGCAAAGTTTCCCGCGCACTCCCCCCCTTAAGGGTTCAAAGTTGTCTTGCGTAAAACGATTTGTTTATGTTATACTTGTTGGTTAGAGTTTCAGAATCGACGACTCCTAAACAGATTCGTTCCAAAAGCATTTTTTATTTTGATATAAAAGTTATGCCAGGAAATTGATTATACAAGTTTTAGTATGAATTAAAAGCCCTACCGCCAGCTGTCTGTTGAGTGATTTGTATGGATATCGCATTCACATTCATTGGGTTCCATTGAACAATCGAGGTCTGGGTTCGATCCTGGCTCGAATCAATGAATTCCAATTTGTTATTTGGAACGTTTAGAGGATCATAGTTAACATTCTAAATGTTAACTTTAGTAAACTATACTTTTCACAGTAGTATTTTATCAATTAACGATTTTAAATATGTTGATGTTTATCTGCAGATATGGCCATATTTGAAGAGACATCTACAGTACCAAGTTTCTTGTCGTCTTATATTTGTTTGGTTGCGCGACTCGCGTAAAACAAACATTGGCCAGGAAATATAGATTCCTCATCTCTATCTCTTGTTTGTTCCCGTCTTTAATCGGTCTGTTTGTTGTGTTTGTTACAGGAAATCGCTGCCATCCTCATCAGTTTCGACAAACACAGCGAATGGCAGTCGAAGGAGGTCAAAATACGGTACGTTTTTTTAACAAATAGTTTTTAAAATTCGATTCCAGAAAGAAAAAGTTTGAATGGTTAACAATATTTTTGAGGTCACGTCAAGTCAGCCAGCAAAAAATATTTAAAGTGAACTTTTTGGCTTTCTGATTACATGGGTGTTACGAAGTTTACATGTAGCATTTGCTAAAAAAATCATCAATTGATAGAATCGTTTTCGAATTGTTTATGGTTTGTTTTATTTCGTTTTTCTAATCCCTTTAATCGACACACTTTTGGAACTTCAGCAGCAATCATTACACTTTTCGGTAAACAAAAATAAACACATTTGAGATCTGAAACAATATACTCTAAAAATATAATCTACAAGTCATTAAGAACATTTATGTTTAGAGCTGGAGTTACAATCCACCTACATTTTAACTAAAAACTCTGCTGATACGATGTGAACTTTTTCGTAAAAATTAAATTTAATATCTGTATTGATAAAAGTTGACTTACACAACTCTATAAACTATACTTTGTCTAAAACTCCAGTTTACACATTGCAAGCCCCGAAACATAAACCCAACGACCAAAACGTTAAACTTTACTACAACTCCGAATTAAATTTTTAACTAACGACACAGTCCGGCCGCGACGCAAGTCCAAAAGTGCCTATACACTGCGCTCTAATAAAGAGTTAATATTTCAACGTGCCAGACAAAGCCAGCAGTAGTCACAGTGCAAGTTTTAATTTGCTTAAACTTGTTAGCAAAGTTTCAACTGGGCCCGTTGGGCGCCAAATTAGGTAGGTATTCGCCCCGTTGTAAGTATTAGAAGTTCTACTACTGATACTTTAATTCGTTTAGTTTTTTCTTACTTATTTGCATGTATTCGGTACGTTTTCTTTCCTAGTCTGGCTCTCTTTAATCTTTCGTGACCTGGTTGAATTTTAACTTACTTTCTTACAGAGTATTACAGTTCGTTTTTGTGAGATATTTAGGTGATGTACACATAATCCTTTACGACTAATAAAGAATCCTTAGACGTCCTTTTATTTTACTCAATAGTTTTTATATTATAAGTTTTATTTACAAATGATCAAGTTTTTTAACGTCTATTTCATCTTTCAATAACGGGTGAAGAAACATTGAAAAATTTATATATCTATAGACGATTTAAAAAATAGAGGTGTTATTATTTAACATACATACATACATATTCATAATATCTGATATGCAGTGAATCAGAATAAAATATATGTCTTGTACGCACATTCTCATACTGTATAGTACTCGCACAATAAGTTGGCCCCTCTGAAGTTAGTCACAAAAGACCGCGAAGTATCAATTATTAACGTATAAGGGGGAGGCAAGGCAAGTTAGCGGGTGCAAATAAATTTCCTAGTGTTGTATGTCATCTAGGGATAGTTATTATCGAAAATAATAAACACACATTCCGTCTATACATGTTTGAAATTGCGGAGAGCTAACTTCAGAGGGGCAAACTTATTGTGCGAGTACTATACAGTGTGTTTAATGACGGAAATGTATTTGAAAGTGTAGCATATTTAGTGAATTGGTTCCTAGGTATGCTTTATTTTGTAATTATTGCGGATTTTTAAAATGTAGGACAAATTTATACTTGTAAATAATTTCAGGCAGTGTAGAGGGCATACACTAGTGCAGCATAAGGTCGTTATTTATCCACTCCAAACTAGGGTAACGTATACTTCCAAAAGCAATAAACGCTGCCAAAAAAACCAGGTCGCGAAATATAAAAATTTCAATTGAATCGTTAAAAATAACAAACTGAAAGTGATTATTCCAACATTGGAGTTATATCCCGTAACCACGAACATAGCACAAAGGGTCAAAGTATCAAAGTAAAGCTATAAATCGAACTGGTAACAGCAATAAAGTCTTGGAGGAGCAGGCGATATAAATGACGTCATAGCTCAGAGTTTTTATTTGGGAATTTTGTTTGTCTTTATTACTTTTGTGTTTTCGTGGTTTTCGAACAAACATTTGCGCGGTTTTGGAGACATCTTTCTTTGTACGAAGTAGATGATTATATACATTGGAACGGAGAAGAAAACTAGCAATAATCTCGGCAGGCCGCGTGGCGCGGGTCTGTTTAAATGAAATGGTAGATACTCTAATGCAAACAAAAGTTTGAAATATATATTTTTCTGCTCGGTGGTTTTTGAGCCCACGCAAAATTGAAACAAAATATTTCAAACCATATGCCATAGTAGCTTCTAGACAGGGATTACATAATTTATTTGAATACTAACTACTTGTGATAATGTCATTTTTCAAGCTCGTAGGCCTAGTATGGAGAGGAACAAAGCTTATTTGGTATGAACTTTGTATCCCGCGAAGACAAATCACGTGTAAACCTAGTGATGGTACGTAGTCCAAAAAAATTGTGAGCATGAGCGTGCTCGTGGCTATTTAAATGTACAACGGGTTTGCATTTTGTTACATATCGAAGCCTCAACCAATTAGGGCGCTGGCTAAGATACATTTCATACAGGAACGCCACACCACATAATAAATTATTTTGATACCAATTTAAAGGACTGTATGACACTTGCAGCATTGCCACGTTGGATGTCAATGGAGACCCGTTGGACCAGGAAAGATCCCGTCCAGGGAACAGTTCCCCTATCGCTCAGGAATACAGTTTGTTTTAGTTTAATGTATTCCGTTGGTAGAATAATTTTATTGATAGAGGCAAAATTATATGATAGAACATTATCTATAGTGTCCAAGATGTAAGGTTTCAACCTGCCTAAAAAGTCTAAAGAAACTTTCTGTGTTAGACTTATTTTATTAGTGAGGATTTATTCCGATCAGACGGCTCTTTAAATTCAAATTAAGTATTAATAATTCATTTTAATTCAAAGCAATACAAACTTATAAAAGTCTTAAATTAGCTATGCCATAAGAAAATCAAGGAACAAGTTCGCAAAGGTAAAAACTAACGGCCTAACTTACATTAATAAAAAAGTATTACTGTACCAAATATTCTCAACTTTGAATTGCTAAGTTTTTAACTTATTTCAGTATCGTTCTTGTTAAATTTATTGCTGAAATTCAAGTATAATGAGTTCGCAATTATGATGATTTATTTAAAACAAAGTTTTGGAGCTATTTTAAAAGGCTCTGTTTGGTATTATAATTACAACTAATAAGGATTGAAAAATGAGTCATTTTTTAGAAATTATCTTAATAAATACCCTAAAATATGACTTATTTATGGTTGTTTCGCAATCCTACCGCAACTGTTAAACGGGTAGACATACACATATAGTTTTTTGTTTAAAAATCTTGGAATATATAGAGGGTATTTTATTCCTACTGGGTAGAAGGTTCCTGTAGGACACATTCAGGGAAACCTGCGGGCCAACGTCTAGTTGTACAACTTTACTCGTAACAACAACAAAACGCATGATTTAACGTATAAGTTCGTGTCAATATAATAGAAACATAATGTAAATAAACACAAACAAAACCAGTAAAGTCTAGAACCATAACGATGACAAAATAAGCATTGAGCACTGAAAAATTTCAGGACGGTGTTGTAGAACTAATATTGTTTTTTTAATACGTTACATCATGTTTCTGTTTGTTTACGATTATATATACATTGGATTGAAACAAACCGTATTCAGCCACAAATTTCGGAAGAATTTATCTGTGTTAGATTTTTCAAAGTAACTCGTTATTACTTCACTCTAAATTGATTCGGATGATTTATGTTTTAAAAGGAGGTTATTCACCAAACAAGTAAAGAATGTGTCAGATTATAGGCGTGTCCTTATCACACACGATTACTCGAGTCAGTAACTTGTACCTTTTCCAATTAATATTAAAACTAACATGAATAGGAGACACCAACAAAACCAAGTACCAGAGTTATTCCACAAGCACCTGCCTCGTTTTTCTCGTCCTTTCTTGTTAAATGAAGCAAATAGACTTGGGGGGTGTTCTAAGCTAAGCGATGAAACCTCACATAAATGTACCAGTCCATCAAAGTCTAGACCGTCTCAAATAAGCTCCAGTCGCTACCGATCGCTTCATACAGCCTCATATTCATCTCGATCGCATTACATCACTGAAGAACTTTGGACGCTTGCCCGCCATTGGGTCTCATTCGTCAGCATTAATTCGATCCTCCACCATCAGGGTAAATCACGTCTATAAATACTAAGCTAGAATCGATTACGGGACGAATCGGAAGGCCTAATCGAGAATTAACTCGTCATGTCCTAGTGCTTCATTCGTTAGGCCCTGAATCGATTGCATTAATCGAGTAATCGCGTATGTAGCAGTAGTTGGTTTACTTTTTCCGTTAGTTGGTTATGGGAGCTGAGATTGTCTTGTTCAGTGATGAGAATTTTTTCGAAATCTGATTATAGATTGACGCTAATTTGTTGTCTATTTAGATTTTTCAACTATTACACTATTGTTTCCTGACTTGGTTTCTATTTCTTGAACTTAGAATAATTAGTTTTTGTAAACAATAATGTGCCGACTTAATTAAGTTTTCTGCTAATTCAGTAGGTAGCGGTAAAAGTTTTAATTAAATCGGCAAACGGGAACTGACCGAAATTTTACTAAACGGCATA
Source organism: Carcina quercana (assembly GCA_910589575.2). Classification (NCBI taxonomy): domain Eukaryota; kingdom Metazoa; phylum Arthropoda; class Insecta; order Lepidoptera; family Depressariidae; genus Carcina; species Carcina quercana. The sequence goes on from OU342439.1 coordinate 9,987,008, forward strand.
TGAGCGTATTCCGGGTGAGCACGCTTTTATTCTAACGGCCTAATCGTTACTTACCGTAAAGTAAGATGGAGGCATTTGGCCTCCATCTTACAAACCCATTATGCATCTAATACCCTCAAACGAGCAACTTTTGTGTACTTTTATAAGTATGTAAGTCTTTTAAGACTTACGTTGTGTATTATTTATACTAAGATAAGGTGTCATTCTGTTAGCAGAAATAAATAAACATTTTATTATTTATTTAATTAAATATATCGGCGATCTCGGAAACGTCTCTAACGATTTCCCTGAAATTTGGTGTGTGGAGGTTTTCGGGGGCGGAATATCGATCTAGATTAATGTAATGTCTGGGAAAACTCGTGTTATTGAGCTTTTATGAAGTTTTCTTCCGCACGCAAAATATGGTCGCTAATTTCACACGCTCGGCCATAAGCATCGTGGTCAAGCGGTCAAGGCGCAAGATTGATAATCGCAGGTGTCCGAGTTCGAATCTCTGTCAGATACAAAGTTTATTATTAAAAAAGAGCCATTACAATCAGTTTGTAGTTGGCGTATACATTAGCTTACAAACACACACAAAACATACATTCAAGTAACGGTCTCCGTTTTTAGCGTCAGTTGAATCATTATCATTATCGGTTGCATAAGTCCACTGTTGGACATGAGCCTCTGAGCCGGGTGAATACTATCTATCATAGTAGTAAAATATAAACTAGATCTATTCAAAGCTAAAGTGAATAGATAGCATTCAATCAAGGCTACCGTGTAGGAAATATTGTGGGCAAACACGAGGCTATCCAAGTATATAAAAACAGTAATAGTGTATTTACCACTAAGATCTTCCTTTCTACAAAATTACACATGACTTCTTTGTGATAGGTAAAGAAGACGTTTAAGTCAGTAAGCAGAGTTTAATCTCACGGGGTGTTTTAAGTTCACCCAGGAATCCTTAACAAAAACTTGATGGCAGGAATATCGCATCAGGAGAGAAACCGCCTGATCACGGCTATAATCTAGGCATTGTAGTGGAACAGCCACGTTTCCGGCACGATGACGGCACCCATCAATCTTCAACACAAACACGGCATTTTTCTTATTGCAACGAGCGAGCTCTTAATGACTCGGATTGTAGGCCAACGAACAAAAGTTTTGTGGGCAATCTCCGCTATGTGTTTGTTTAGAAATTTGATAATCTTTTATAACGAGTTTTCTCTCGAAATCAAAGTTTGACTCAAAATGTTTATAAAATAATGTGTTGTTCGACGGGAACGTGTAATTTGTGCTGATGTTTATTTTGTGAATTTGCCTTATTTTCTACATCTTCTAAAACAGTGGCAGTTTTTTCATTCTTGTCAGACAGTAAAGTCAACTCCCGATCACATTTTTCTGTCTGAATACAAGCCATGGGTTGCCACTTTTGGGATTTTAAAATAGTGGCTACTTTAGCGCAATGTACGCTACCAATATTTAAAATGTGATAATTTTGGTTATTGCAAAGATATACAATAATTTTTGCGTTAAAACATAAGACACGTTTAACCTCATTATGTTCTTGAAGAATTCTGAAGTACATGCTCGAATTAGCAAAAACTAGTTTTAAAATAGAAGTCAAATCTCAATGTTGCAAGAAGGGAAAAAATACGAACCTCCAGAACGATTTCAACTTGAGGTCAAGGGCAAGAAGGTATCAGTTTGAATATAAATCTAATCAATCCGTTCCATTTGCGCTAGCCGGTCCCAGTTTTTATTGCAAATCACGGGGATCAATTGACCGTAACTACCCGGGATTTCCTCAACCGCAATCCGCACTAGCTTGCAATTTGTACGTAGAACGATCAGAGGTCGTATATCAGCTATTGTTGAGTTTTTGAATGGAATCCATGTTCGAACACGCGTGATCCTATGTGTACTGTGAGTCCGCTTTCATATACAAACCCCAACATTGGTCCTTAGATTATTTCTTAAATCTTGGAAAATATCTTAAAGACTGTGAAAGAAATTTAATATCGCGGAATACATTTGCATGTATTGAAAAGAGTAGCTGTGTCGGTCATTGATTCATATTTTACTTTATTTTTATTTACAAACAGTTAATTTGTGTAAGTTTAATATCATGTCGTATTATGTATGGGCACCGGGTAGGTATTTAATTGAACTGTAATTCGTTTAATCACATTTTACTATGTCAATCAATTCCAATTAGCAATGAGAAATGTAAACGAAACGATGTTTCTCTCTCTGTCATCTATTCCATGGCTAAACGGCCATCCGCAATTTCTAAAGTTATCAATGCCGAAGATGGCTGCATCTTGACGAAGTATTAAATGGCTGGTTGTCATGGTGTAAGCTTCAACTTTTGTTCATAAATTTACTGAATCGTTAATAATATTTATAAGCGCCATAGCAAAATCTACTCCAGCTTTTATCTCAACGCATTGTTGTACTTATTACACATTCCTTTTCCCCTTCTTAGTTAATAAAATTGAATAACAAGACTACTACCATTCAAACTTATAACTTACACTGTATAAGGCTCTTCCTTTACTTATATTAATTTCAATTTTGAGCTTGTAAAGAAAATTTGTAAAGGCGTGATATTTTGTACTTTATTTTATTATATTTGTCTGTACGAGTATTACGTATTGTCTGTAAGCTGTTAACTTTCCAACAAATATATAAAAATAATAATAATAATAAAAAGTCGCTGAGCTTTTAAGTAACGCATTCTACAGAGAAAGAAGACATACAAAAACTCATCTCTATTAGGAGTCGTAAATGCAAACATTCCAACACTAGCTGTTTACTTACGGCTACTACGAATTTATTTCGTATCACTTTGGCCCCGAAACGCGGGCGTGATTTAGGCTATTTACATTACCTGATTTATTTAGGTCCAAAAGCAGAGGGGCGAGGTCTAAATTGAAATCTATTAGCAAGTGTGAAGTAAACAAACACTCAAATAGACTCCTAAATTGAATTTTAACGTGCCGTTTGCATTTGTATAAGTGGTCTTGGGAATGTCTGAGTGCCTACTGGAATATTTATCGGCAGAGTGAGAATATATTAATAATTTTCATTCAACAACAAATTGTTAGGTTCCGGGGTAAATTAATTTCGATTGTCAGTGATATATGACATACGGAACCGAAACGTAGTCCTTTACTGTTGGCCGAATAAATAAGCTCAAGTCACTCATTGAGATATGGAACGATCAATGCTTGGAATGTGATAAAATTCGTAATGAGGAAATCCGTAGACGAACTAAGGTCACTGGCATAGCTTGACAAGTCAGAGAGCTGAAGTATCGCCACTTCAGCTTCGTCAGGGCAGGCCACATCGTTCGAAGACGATGGAGAGTAATAGTTCCAGAATTGCGACCACACGCCGGCAAGCGTTTACCGGTGCCGTCCCCCTAATAGATGGACCGCCAACCTAGAAAAGTTCGTGGGGAGTCATGAATGGCTCAAGATCAGTAACTGTAGCATACAATGGAGGATTCATATGTCCAGCGCTGGAGGTTTCTCGATGGTGATGATGACGGGAGATGCTTCTCCTTTTCTTAGAGACTTTATGTATACTGTCTGTCTTACGAGCACATAAATAACGTCTTTTCTGGTGGCCAAATATAGATGTCGACATTGAAAAATTAACCAAAAATTGTATGCAATGCTTAATGAATCACAAAAATCCACAAAAATGTATGCTTAAATCATGGCCAAGTCCACCCGCTGTGTGGCATCGATTACATGCGGACTTTCTGGGGCCATTTTATAACAAAATGTATCTAGTGGTCATTGATAGTTACTCGAAATGGCCAGAGATTTATGAAATGTCAAATATTGGAGCAACACGAACTATTGAAGTATTTAAAGAAATATTTTCCCGTTTTGGATATCCGGCACATCTTGTAACTGACAATGGCCCTACCTTTACAAGCACAGAGTTTGAAATGTTTTGTAAAAACATAAATGTAAAGCATACCTTTTCACCACCGTATCATCCGGCTACCAATGGCGCCGCAGAAAGGTTCGTTGAGACTTTTAAAGTGCATGTCGAAAAAATTAAAACTAGTGGAAATTCATTAAAATCAGCAATAAATTTATTTCTACTTGACTACAGAAACATGCCTCATAATACTACTGGTGTGACACCAGCAAAACTTTTACTGGGCAGAGAACTTAGAAACAGGAACTTAGAACTATTCAGATCACCACCCATAGTTGAAAAATCGTATGAGTTGTTGGAAAAACACTCAAGACTTATGAGGGGAAAGAGACAAGTCGAGTTTAATATTGGTGAAAAGGTAATGGTTCGTGATTATCGTAAGGGCAGTAGTAACTGGACTAAAGGTGTTATTATCGAAGAATCCATACCCAATACCACTTACATAATTGATGTGGATGGTCGCACATGGAAGAGACATGTCGACCAAATGCAAAGTTGTAGTAGTTATTTAGAAGAATAATTAATATATATTAATATTCATAGGTTTTGTATACTGTTAAGCTAAGCATGTACTTAAGGAAAAATTATGTATTCTAATCAAGTAAATCTTTGTAGATTTAAGTTTATGCGGTGGAGAGTTGTCGTGTATTGGAACGACCTCTCGGGCAGCTGTCATAGCTATCTGTCATGTAATGTGGTGTTCGCTAGTGTAAGTCCAATTAAAGTATTAATTAAAACCGGATTAATTAATTACCGCGTTTAATTAATACTTTAATTGCACTTACACTAGCGAACACCACATTATATGACAGATAGCTATGACAGCTGCCCGAGAGGTCGTTCCAATACACGACACTTCCGTCTTCTCATGACTGACAGATCTGGTGGTAATTTAAAGAACGGCAGGAGTTTAAAGAACAGGAAATTTCATTAAAATATCTTGCAAAAGTATTCAAAGCAAAACATACAACCAATAATAATTTTTATTAAACATAAGTGTGATCCAAGTTCATTGGTAATTGATAAAAACAACACTGTCTGAAGCAATTGAAACTATATTGACGAAAAATATATTACGTAACGTGATGCTGCTCGTGCTCAATCACTGTCCAGTGATCCAGGTGACACATCTGTCAAGTCTGTCGCCGCCGGCTACACGTGGCGACACACTTAGTGTAATTCCGTAATTCATGAAAGTCTAGACGTTTTGAGTGACATGTCCCACACACGTGTTCAGTATTTGAACCTACTTATAAGCATCTATATTTTTCTCATCTAAATCTTCTACGGTCCCATTCAACACCTAAACTTGGTTACTATTTTGGTGTTACTACTTTTTAAAAGTGTCATGTGTTTAATTATAAACCTACGCCGGCATTGCGTTCCAGCTCTTATCTATACGGATAATAAAGATTAAGGTGAGACATACTTCTATTATATGAATCATCTATGTAATTTTATTATTTGTTGAGTTGTCTTTCACTACCTCATGATATATTTAGAGGATAATTTTTCGGCTCAAGATTCTGTACTTACTTTTACTACTTACTGTAAAAAAATTGGTTGCATAACTACATTTTCCAACTATTTTTATCTGGGCCATATTAGAATGATTGATTTAATCAATGCGAAATATCTAGGAAGTTTAACATTAGGAATCATTTACGCCATTGCTGAGTGGTTCACAAGTCTGCCAATTGACTGAAAATAAGTGTCCAATGTGAATCACTAATATATTAAGCTTAAATTTATCTCGTGTACTTTTATGTACTCTGCGCCCATGAATCATAGTTCTTGGGAATATTAACAAACTTCTTAAATGCTTTAAGATTGAACTTCTTTTTTAGTGTAGTAATTTCTAATAATATACAAAGCAATTTTTTTTATAAAATAATAATAATCAGCGAGTAATGTCGGCAACTTCAAAAAGGTTGCCAATTTCCAAGATCATTCTACAGAAATGGACCATCCAAAGATGGTTGAACAAGATCGAAGTTTGTTTAAAATGGATTAGGGATTGTACTCTGCCATTCACCGCACATCTTCGAGAACAAAGGTTTTGATATATTAACCCTCATCGCCCTCCACCCGTCCTTTGCTATCTGATGCCGATGACGGGGGACTGCAAATTGGAGGTCTGTTGTTATTACTGTCGGCTATTGCTGGAAGCCGTGGTAGCTCAGTGGAGTAGAGCGTCATTCCTTGAACAATTAGGTCTGAGTTCGATCCTGGCATAAACCAATGAGTTCCAATTTGTTATTTGGAATGCAACGCTTTTGACGTTGCATTTGGAATCCGTTTACCACAGATTATATATACAGCCCATTATCCGGCAGTCCGATCGTTTTAACTCCCCATTCAACGTGGCACTCCAGAGCTCGTAACAAATGCTCTCGAGTTGCATCTGTATGCAGCGAGGGATGCCGTTACAAGCACCGATCGCCTCTAATTGATGGACTCCCCAGTGGTTCCGGGCGTTTGTCGAGATGTTAACGATATATCGGATGCCATATGGATTTTAATGTATCTTCAAATAATTATTATTATCACAATACTAGTATCATGCATATATAAATCACACTGATACGAATATATTGAAAACGGAAATGAGTTCGTTTATCTACTTAACGCCTCAAAGGTACAACGAATCATGATGAAATTTGGCACAAATGCTACGAAAAAGCTTTATCATAATTTGCTATACCTTAATTGAAAACCACGAGCAAAATATTGTTTATATTAATTGACACTATTTAACGAGAAAATATTTTTAAGAGTAAGAGAGAGAGAGGAAGAGAACAGCGTGAATACTTGACTATTACATAGACCATTTCAGGCAATGATATGTTGAAGTTCACTAGTTCAGACATAATGTTCGTAAGACAATCGTGTCCACGATAATAGACCTTTGGCATATACATATAATACATCGATAATAACATTATAAGTGCGGAAGATAGTTTGTTGTTTTGTCCTTCCTTTACATCGTTGTTAAGTCAGAACAGGATTCTTGTTATCCCAGTCTAACAAGTAGTCCCGTACTTCTGAAGTATACACAAACGTACTCTTGGGCAATAGCTAGTGTAAAAATAAGGCCACCCAACGTCTTACCACCAGCGACTTCATCTGCGTGAACTGCAGAAAGCATCCCAAGGGAACTATTTATGGCTCAATCGTGATAAAAAGTAGTCCACATCCTTCTCCGACCATTCAAGTATGCCTATACAAAAAGACAAGTCATTCTGTCTTTCCTTTATATCGTAATAGAAAGGCAAACAAACTCACTTTCTTATTTATAGTATTAGTATAGACAGATGAGTGTAGCAATCTCCTCCTGTAGGAAGAGAAGGAATAGGTATATTTACTACTGATGTCTTACTGCGATGCGCAGTGCCACTAGACCGTCTGGCAAGTTTAGAAGTAAATACTTGTATATCATAGTATTAATTTTCCATTGTAGATACAGTAATATATCCCGAAACTCACACAGGGAAGATGGATAAACTATCACGACAACCTTATAAATAAGAAGAAACGAGACAAATTTTAGAATGAGATCATATTGAAATTCAACACCATCGCTTGGTTGATGGTTTTCATGAACGTGCCAGCGTTTCACTCTAAGAGATTCCTAACAAAAAAATCGTCTCAATGGAAAACAGCGATCGAAACTGGAGCAAAACAATCAAATCGAGCAGCTCTCAAAAACCCGAATTAAAATGCATCTCGCGTTTCACACTTAGACTGGGGGCGCAATTAAATTTGCCGACGCCAGCGCCCCCTCTAATTGATAGCCGATAGCCTCGCATACTCAAGTGGGTTGGGTCAGTGGAATTGAACATTGTATCCACTGGAAGGGAAGCGGCGCAATTAGAAGGACGAAATTGGGACGTTGACATCCTTGTTTGGGCGTTTGTGATTTAAAATTTATTCTTCTGTTGCAAAGCGAGCGTTCGATTGATTTCATTCAGAAAAGAATAGCAGAAATTCCATTCCAGTCCAGTTTTGTCCAGTCATTTCTGATCCTACGTCATAATAAAGAGAGTTCATACATTTAGAGGTTCCACATGTTATTAAAGAGAATAAGATGTATTAGGACAGTAAAGTTCTCAACAGTGTGACACAACTTAATTACAAATTATTTCAAGATAAATTGTATGAAACATGGCATAGCATCGACGGCGCTACGAGCGCATTGTTGGCGCCACTGTCCCTATATTATAATATGTATGGTAGAGAATGGTTGTTGATTTTGCCCCGTTTAAGATTTGGTAGGTTTATTTTCGCTGTATAGAGTCCCGTCTCTTATTACGTAGTGTACATACTCTGTGGTTCTCAAACTTGTTTCTATTCAGATGCTTGTCAATAAAAGTGAATGCAATATGAGAACATAGGTGTAAATTTCGTTCGAGTAGCCATCGTACAACCTGCACGTGTCCACACGTGGCGCTAAACGAGCAACTACCCTTTGTTGTAGAAATGTGGTATGAAACCTCGGGGCAATATTAATTACCATTCGATGAAATCAAAGGGAGTTTTAATAATTTTGGAGTTAACATTTTGATTACTGGTCTTATCAAAATATTTACTACTTATAAAGATTTGAATATTTTAACAAATTATTTCATTTATTTGTAAAATAGGTAAAATATAAGTTGATACTAAAACAACAATTAAAGTGCTATAATTTTACATTGTTACTAATTTCCAAAAGAAATGAATTACGTTTTTTAAAATATTATTTAAAAAATATAATTCATTTTTGTTTTAAATTTAACGACTGCCATTACTCCAAAAAACTATATTTAAAGTCACATTTACACGTACTAAATTTTACTGTCAGTCAAGAAGATATCAATATAGACGTTATTTTACTATACATATATTGTAAAAGAATTGCGAGTCGATTTTCAAAAAGCTGTTACATTCAAATCTCTGTTACATACATAAATGCAAGTCATTCCTCGCTATTCCATTACTTGAAATCATGAAACATGCCAATAAGCTATTATTCAAGTTGGAACTAAACCTTAGGCCTAGTTAACATGAGTTTAATTATTATGTCACTTAGATTAGTTAAGCTATAGCTTAATTACTGTGGTAAGTGCATGTGTTTGCGTGTCAAGGGCGTTTATGCTTAACCAGTTTTTAATGGAGACATATTTCTCAATTCTCAGAGAAACTTGAGGAGGGGGAAGAAAGTTGAGAGAATAAGAGAGAGACGGACTTTAAATAAGAAATAACGTGGTTATTTTAGTAAATTTGTTACTTTTTTCATGTTAATAAACTGGCGCTCTACAGAAAATAAAAGCAACAAGAACTCATTTTTAACAATGAGCAATTTTTTAATACAATAATTCTAGACGTGTATTCCAGAAGCGCCATGAACCTATTATACAATTTATTGATGACAGTTTTACTTTTGGACAAGAGTCTCCCTTATGTAGGTAGGTCACTACCCTAGTTTATATAAGGGGATTCACCACAATTAACAGGATTAGCAGGCTGATTGGTGATCGCAGCGATTGGTGCTACTAAAGAAGTCACTGCTGCTTATATCCTTAAGTATTGCTTGAATCACCTTTTACTACACCCACGGGGACACATGTTATATGCCCACATATCATCACTGCATTGGACGAAATCCGTTGGATCTTTGAAACGTCAAATGGATCGATATTTCAAATTACAAGATCAGAAGTCGTTTGACAAAAAAATTCTACATTTATGAAAATGCCCACTTAGGAACTGAATTTCGAAAAACGCTTTCTTTGTAGTAACATAAAATGTAAAGTAACGTAAAATGTAAAAATGTAAAATATCAACACAATCCAAATTATTTCAAGTTTATGTATCAAGTGGTCTATCGATCATAAATACAGTATTAAAATCCAAGAACATAAAATATTGCTGCTTTAACAGCTTTCAACTTTGACATAATTTGGTTTTGGAACTCAATTAGATAAAAATTCCTAACTTTCCGTTATCTGTGCTACGACGTAGCATTTTCGTAGCACATTGCTACGAATATTTGAAAAAGTTATATTTAAGGTTGAACATTAATCACTCAAATGAACTCAGGATGACATAAGGCGGGCTAGATCAGTTTTTAATTTTAGATATATTCGACTAGACTCGCCTCTTGAATATTCTACGTCATTAGTCAAAGTCGGGGGGCGGTCGTTAGTTCGCACTCACATTTCTATTCAGATGTTATTACTCAGCGTTCTTAGTACTGGATGAATTTTTTAACATATGTTGCTGAGTTTTATTTAAAATAAAGGTAGGAAGTGTGTTTTCACTCATGTTTTCCATATAATATTTAGCACCCTGTATGTGCATAAGGGCGTCGTAAAAGGCTACATACATGTACCACTCAGATTTTATAGCCATCAACAAATCGCCTGCCAAGTGTAGTGATCCCCTAGCAAATTACTTTCTTCCTCGTGGTGAGCTCTGAGGAGCACCCATGTTCAACAGTGAGCTAATGCTGAATACTTTCGATGAACTCATTGCTATTAGGAATCAATTGATTGTCAAAATTGTGATAAGTAATTGCTTAAAAATAGCAGATGAAATTACAGTTTCGCAAAATAAATATCATAAATTTACAACGTTATAGTTAGCTACAATAGCAGTTACGCAGCTATTAATTCATAGATGGCGCTTTGAAAAATAAAAATAAAGAGTGCTTAAAATAAAAATTGTGATTCACTGTGAAGTTGTATGTTCATGATACTCATTTCGCGACATTGCAATCCGATGTCCCATTTTTAGGTAGTTACTATACAATTCCAGCTGTTATATTTTAAAAGATTATGGCAACATAACTTTAGTATGAATCTTTGATGGAGGTGAAATTTGGATGAACTGAAACAAAAACTGACCACTTTTTTGATACATGAACAAGTTTTAGTTTTAGTCCAGCTTAGTACATACTGATATTTAAAAAGTGGTTGTGTTTTTGATGTCGGACTTGTGAGGCGGTTCCAGATATTGATATGTTACGGTTTTATTTGAGGTAATTGTAGTTTTCATTTTATAGGGGTTCGTACCGTAATCAATTAAGATACCTTTATATGCTTCGTTAGGTCTTAGCCTTTGGAAAATAGCGTACCTCTATGAAACTCTGCCGCCCAAATATTTGAAATTCCAAAATTGATGTTTAAACTTAATTGGCCATTTAAAGATGATTTGACGAAAATGAGTTTTTTCCTTCGGAATCCAATCTTTTAATAACGTGTTGCCGTGATAGTTTTACAGAAAACGGTTTAATTAACTATCACGTACTTCTTATACACCTGAAAAACGGTCTTATATAGGATATAATAATAATAACAAATAGTTAACATCCTTATACGTTAAAATCAAAGCCATTTGAAAAGTCTTTGTTAATGTTTTTTTTTAATATTTGTATTTGTATTGTGAAGTATATTTTGATTTGAATAAAAAATTCCGCCAATAATAACACAAACAAATCAACAATATAGGCTAATTACCTTTACAAATTCAGTTATAATAAAAACACAACTCAACTGAACAAACATAAACAACCTTCACCAAACTAAACTCATTAACAACTCCCATGAAATATACCTTTTTTCAACCTTTCTAAATGAAGTTTCGAAAACCTAATAATATTTCGCTTTCACAGTTAGACATCGCATGCAGTTTGATTGCAGCGCTGCAATTAATGCAGGGGTGTATCGGTGTCGGTTCATGCCGGGCAGGCAAGCTTTCCTATTTCGTATTGTATGATTTTGCCATTTTTTTGATGGCACAAGTTACAACATGGCGATATTGAACTAACTAATAGTTACTTTAAAATACTTTGAATGTCAACTCGTTCCGCTAGATTCTTTTGGGGGAGTAAAGATTTTTTGCTTATTTTTGCTTAAGTAATAAATAATATGTTTTTCATTTTTTGGATAGCGGGATATGAATTTGATTATTCATCATTATAGAATGTAGGTCCATGCTGTACACGACTGTATATTGAAGGATTCTTTGATGCAGACATGACATGAACCAATATTTTACAATGCTTGCAACCTGTAAAATAGCGCGTCGGTTATTGCCAAAACTTTACATTTCAACGTGTAACGTGATTGATAACCGTACATCCACACATGCTACGAACTCATTCCTAACAGAATAAACCGTCTATTTATATTCATAAGAATTTCATTTGGACCACGCGACAAAAATTTGAGTTTGCAACAGAGATGCACGCAGGGTGTGATTCTAGGACTAAAACAAAATGTGCATTTATTACTTATTCAAATGTAAAACAATATAATTCATATAATCTACATTTCAAAGATACTTTTTAGGGCCCCGTCCCCAAAGATCAGATCTGTATCTTTTGAAGCGTAACAGGTAGAGACAGGAAATTTTCAACGTATGTATTAATGTGGCTGCTATAATAATAAATAATATTAATCTATGAGATAAAAAGTTTTTTTTTTACATTTCGAATGGATATTGTGTTTAATATAATAAGACAATGTGTGCAAAGTTCATGACTTTAATTCTACGGGAATTAATAAGTGACGTAAATGGCGCGAAATGGATGCATGCTTATTCAGGTAGGTGCCAGCTGAAATGTTTTTTCTCCTCGAAAATTTAACGAAGTTTTCTGAATCCGGGCCAGATTCAAACTTGCTTTCGTGTAAAATTGCAATAACTCTCCCTATATTCGATTGAGATATTTATTTACTATTTTACAAGCTCCAAACGTTTTTCGTTATCGTTTCGTTCAGGTTTTAAACGTGGCCTAAATACCTATTGGCTGAATGTGAGATTTAATGGGAGTTGTGAGATTTATTGGCTGTTGTAACCCAGTTTTAAAGATATCTGATGTGTAAATGTAATAGATTACATCAAAATAATTACATGTTAAAATCAAAACTAAGTCACGCTATTGACTCGTAAGAAGTACAAAGACAGGATGTGAACCTACAAATTAGTCTACCGTTTCTTTTTTACATCATTTTATGACCACTACTTTCTTCATATTTCTTTTTAGAATGTTTTTTACTTGGCTGGAGAATTTCATTGTCGACGCGTAAAGATACTTTTAAAATATTTCAATTTTTTATTCACTTTTGGACACTTTGAAACTTTGCACCATGAATAAGAAGGAGCGTTTTTTAAATTCCAATGAATTTTATTTACAGATGAATCTATATTGTATTTATCTATTGTATACTGTATTTTTACTATATTTTTGTATAAAACTTGTTCAATTAAAAAATACATAACCAATAAACAACGCCCATTACAGAAAACCTCGTGCAAAAATATTCGTATACACATTTTAATTAAGCGGGTGGGTAGGACAATAAAATTAATTTACGTTAGTCGGCTTGGACACGGCGAAGCAGGAATTACTGGTGGCACTGCTTTTTAATCTCCCTGCACCAGACAAATAGTAGGCCATAAACGACGGACTTGGACAGGGCTGTCAGACCACAAACTATTTAAAACTTGCAAACCAAATTAAATTGGGAAATTCGGATACTAAGTACTTCAGATTTATTAGTCTTTAAACAAATCATGTCTATAAAAATATATAATATTATAAAGTAACTTAATTTGCAGTCAGCAAACTAAGCAAAATGACAATTACAAGGGTATGTTCTAGTATTGTTATTAAATATACTTGTTTTTTATCCATTTTTATTCACATTTCATAGGAAAAAAAGGAAGAAATGTCAATAAAAATATTATTTCTAATTAAAATTCTTGATCTCAATTTAATTTTCTAAGAAGTTTTAAAATGCCTTTAACATTTATCTCAGTTTGAAGTGGAATTCAGTATATGAAATTTACTAATCTACGGCTAGTGTTTATTTTAACTTTCAGCCCTGGTGCAAGACATCTAACAAACGCTTGGACAGAAAAATCTGTCGACACCCCTACGCAGTAGACAAATAGTCGACTATAAAGGGTGCTCTACCCGCAAGCGATTTATCAACTAAACGAGCGACGAGCTCTGATTTTCGAAATAATTTCTCGCCAACTCTTTAAGGGAGGCATTTTTGGTATTCGAAAGTGGTTTCTGAATCCCCCTGTGAATTAAAAGGTAAGATTTAGGGTTATAACAGCGATTTGGCATTATGGCATCGTAAAAATTTCAGGGCTGAGGAAGTTCCTTGCTTATGTTGAATAACTTTATGGTTATCGCTTACAGGAAGTGTAACATTATGATCACGGGATAGGTTAGGACATAAAAATGTATCATGAACCAATTTTTAGAATTTGGCTTCAGAAAATATTGCATTCGAAATGTGTTATGGATTCGTGTATTATTTTGTTGGTATCATTTTTTCGTAATTTTTAAAGGCTGCCTTTGCCTGAAATAGCTGTTGTTAATTGATAGTGTATCATGCTAAATAGGGATCTAAAACTTTGTCGTTCAATTTTGGAGATTTACGTTCATAATGAACTTTTTTAGGCGATGATGTTTCAAATCTAGTTACTAGTTGAAGCGCCAATCATGAATAAAATAAAATAAAACAACCCTATCTGTTGACATAACATCGTTAGTTCTGACGGACAACAGATTTCGATAAAAATAAAATATAAAAAAACGTGACTAAACGTCGAGATTTATACGTCGAATTCGCGATTTATTAGTCGCGGTAAAAGTCATGAATTTGATGCCGGATCGCTTTTTTGTCGAATGCCCGTGACGTCACACGAAATACTGCGATGTACGTTTTTATTGCTTGAAATTCGCGAAATAGTTCGATCCGTATATACGACGCAATTAACTAATACAGTGAGAATGGCATAAGGCCTTTAAGTTATTTTCACTAATTTTCCATTAGATTCATTGCCTCACTTTGAGCTCGCATGCAATGTTTGTTGTTTTTATTTTTTTATAATAACGTAAGCAAAGTCACGCACACGTTAGTGTAGAGATGGAAGAAAAATAATTTTTGATGGGACTTAGAGCCTTTTACAGAAAGGATAGAAATTTTTTGTTCAAAAATATTATTACTAGAATATCCTTCTTTTTCTTCTTAATGTATACATCTGAGTGTATACTCGAATAGTCTCGTGAAATACATATTCGTAATTAAGTTAACAGTATAGCACGACATCCGTCACCAATAATAATTCTAGAATTATTTACTACCAGATCACGGATTTGTAGTTTTAGTGTCTGCTAAATAAGCTTCCGTGTGGAATTCAAAATGAAAATTTTAAATTTTAAACTCGTCTCATGGGTGTCATAAGAGGCGACTGAGTGAAAAACCATACAGGGAGAAGGGGCATCAGCCTCCTTCTGAAGAACTAAACCGAATACTGCGATCACCAACCCGTCTGGCAAGCGTGGTGATTATGCCATGAGTCCTTCTAAACATGGAGAAGGCCTATGTCCAGCAGTGGTCGTTTCCCAACTGTAAGTATGTTGGAGTTTTTCTGTTAAATACAACCTTTCATATGTGAGTCTAAGCACTTACATACATTTACTTCCGTCTCACACTTTACCAATTACTCAACTGGCCATTTAAGTTAGATAAATTTAAAAGAAATACCTTTACACTAACGAAATCTTCGATTTTCACAAAACTAATAAGCTCAAAAAATTAGATACATGTATTACAAGAAAATTGATTGTTATTGAATAAAAATTATTGACGTCTTTGGGATTGGAAATTTCTGTTTCTGATCTTGATCATCATTCACCAATTTCCATGTGGAACGGGATTTTCATTATAGTACTTGGTATAATCACCCCGCTAGACTGAAGGATTGTTAATAGCAGCAGTACAACGTTCGTAGCACATTGATATGATCTTATTTTAATGATAGCCCAACGGTCAATGGATATATTTTAAAATAGACAGTGCTACTCATCCCATTGAAAGTTGTCTTTACTTCCGAAACTTATGACAACATCAAGGCAAATAGCAACACATTGGTATCAGCTGCCTGTTATTGGGGACATATATCTTGACGTTTCGTGCCTCCAGATGTGCCCCAGAATCCTCAATTGGCAGCATTATCCATGTCGTATCCGAGATTCGACTCATGACTTTCTAATTCGTTTCTGCATATTCAGACGTATTTTTTACACAGTTTTCTGTGGTGAAACTAGAGAGGAGATGTAAAATGTGACGAAGGAAGATGAGGTAGTTTTATACTCTAAAAGAGCGAGTGGCTTGTTGCATGGAATACGATTTAAAATATAGCTTTTATATTTACATTTCCTTTACCGCAGTAGGCGTGGTATTTCGAAATATCTGACTTCTTGTCGTATGAGGTACATATAGTTACGCAAACTATATAACGAGTGATTTTTTTATGCATATTATTTCAATGAAGTCAGATTTTTTCGAACTGCACATTTATTTGACATAGATTTGTTGGTATCACAAATGTAGGGTTTCTTTTTCAGTAGGTATCTTTTACGTATTCATAATTCGAATTCTCAATTCAAATTATTACATCATGAATATTTTTTAAATAATAATGAACAGTAATTTTTGTGTCAGTTTACTAGCTTATGAGGTGATAAAACTGTTGTTATACACATTTTTGCCTGTATTAGTTCTAAAATAGATTAATACTTTTGTTAATAGCGCTATTGTCCTCGCCTAAGTTTAATGAATTTTAATTTAACCTTGTTTGAAGTGCTTCACTTAGTTCTTACAATTTTTCAATGGTCTATTAGTAAAGACCTATAATTGGCTTTCTGTTTACTAAATAATGTTATACTTATAGTAGTAAATGTTGGTCTTCCAAACCGTTAAAAAATTAAATAAAAGTCTAATTTACCAAATTGATTACCTATTACTTTAAAAAAGTAGTAATTGAAATTAATCAGAATAAGGTACTGCAAAAGATTGTGAAGTGATATCCGGCCAATCTTACATCCCTAGTCATAAAATCTTCGAATACGATAATTTAATCGTAAAACCGTCTCGGTCTACTAAGTAGACGTTTTACTACGCAGCCATAAACTTCTTCAAGTAACCCATTCCTATACAATATTTCGAAATCCTCTTGTATTCTATACCTTATACCAGATCAAGATGGTAATAAACGCTTCGATGGTCTAGTTGCTATACCGCTGCAAGTGTGATTCAGAGTTCGCCGTTTCAATTCCCGGCGAGGTGTTTATTTACGAAAGGTTGGAAATTCAAGCTGTTGTCCTTTTCAAGGCAAGTCGGGAAGAAGTGTGCTGAGTCAGGTCATCTAATTATATTCTCCTTTACTTGTTCTCAGGCCGAAAAGCGGCTCCATGCTGCTTTACAGCCGGAAGAAAGTGAGGTACCGACGCGATGGGTACTGCTGGAAAAAGCGGAAAGACGGAAAGACCACCAGAGAAGACCATATGAAGCTCAAGGTCCAGGGGACTGAGGTAAGACGAATATACTCGTATTTTAAAATGAAAAATGTGTACTCGTTGTAACACTTAGGATTAATCTCGATCAACTTTTCGCAACAAGAAAAAAATGCATGAAAAAATAAGGCATCGGTTGACGAAAAAACAGTTTTAAAATAAATAATTATATTGTTTTTAAGATACTCGTAATTTAACTACACTAGATGCACAAAATTAACAATGTCTAGAAGAGCTAAGTAATAATACAAAATCGATCATTACTATCTTAATAAACTTTTGCTTTTGTGCGATACATTTTTATAAAAATAAGTAATATCTGCTTATATTATAATGTATGAGATGCCTGTATCAATCCATTGCTGGACACTAGCCATCTCACGGCTTACAAATTCATTGTTCGTGCATTTGGAGTAGACGATATTTTGTAATGTCTTTCTTGCATTAGGTTGATACCGTAGGCCGAAGACATTTTAAGGCCGCAGTGGCAAACATCGCGCCTGCAAACTGAGCGATACGAGTATTTGACAGCAAAATTAGGGCAATGAAAATTGCGGTGTGAGCCACTCTCTATAATTTTGTTTCGTATAAATGGTGCAGGAGGTATTCAGGGCTTGACTTGGGGGGTATAATATTTTATATGAAGATGTGCATAGGTTTATTTCTTCTATTTCAGGGACCCGTTTGCGAAATACGTATTAAGCTTTAAAGTAATAATTTTTGTCAGAGTTGAGTATTCCCCCTCGCTATCGGCTAAATTATTGCTTTTAAAAATTTGAAAAAATTGACAGTATGCTATACTAAGCTTAAAACAAAAACTATCACGACTAAGGTGGCTTTACAGGTTAACGAGTAATAATAGTCGGTCAAATTATAGCCAGACACGCACTTGGCAGATTTTTTTAGTTTTCATTGAGAACGAAGCACCAGGTTAGCACATTGTGATTAATTTGTGGATGATTTTTACTTTCAAATTGTAACATTTACTAATAATTTTATTACATAATCATATCTTGCCGTAGCAGTGAGCTGCAGTGAATGTGGGTATATAGTTCAGACGCTGTTGGAATGCGGTGTAACTGTTACTCCTTCACATTCATTCTCATCCGGATTAACGTAATGCCGAACATGGGCCACAACCCGCGACATGCAATACTGAGTAAATTTTGTGTGTGGAATTGCCATAATCGTAGCGCTTAGCAGGCGGGCCGTTCCGGGCTCATTGTCACCATTAGGTGTGATTGAGAAATTGATTCCAAGAAATACTATTTAAAATAAAGTAAAATTAATAGATAGCTAGTTCCATCGACATTCAACCATTTCGCGAGAAGCGTTTCGCTTTGTCATTTATTATGTGTACAGCTGAGGAGTGGAATTCCCTACCGGCTTTTAAGTTTTCCGAGTACTGCAACCTGGTCATCTTTAAGTCCAGAGTATAGGCAGAGAAGAGGCTATTTCTAGGCAACCGTGAACCATGCTTGACCACATCGTCGCTTAACATCAGGTGAGATTGTGGTAAAACGGAATCCTATCGAATGTCAAAAAATGTAACAGTACGAATTATAAAAAAACGACTGTCAAAGTGTTATAAGTTTTCAATTAACGGCTGAGATCACCATTCAAGGGTCGTGCTTATTTCAGGTTTTCTGAACATATTTCAATAAAATTTAGCTAAGTAACATCCCGATCAAACCGACAAAATCGCTCTATAGCTTTTATAGATCAACCAGTATGTACATACTTGGCAGCTCTTTGGCTTGAATTTTAACTTTAACATTAACACAGTATGTTCACAGCGTGAACAGGCACCTTCTAGATGAACGCGTAAAATCGTCCAAGTGTTATTGTACATTCAGAGAAAAGAGACCTGCGATGCCACGAATAAAAAAAGAAATTTGTCTCAAAGCACTTCTTTTCTGCATCTAAGACTAAAAGATTGTAATTTATTCCAATATTACAGACTCGCTGTTATAAAGGGGGTCGCTTCATAATCCGTCTCTGAAGCAACGGTTTCACCTCGAGCTGTTGGTTCCGCTTCAAAATTCACCGCCAATTACTTTCACTTGTTTATTTGGAAGACGTTCTCTTGATGAGAAGGAAATGGTTGCTGTGAGATCCATGTTCTTACAAATTTAATACCATTGTTAAAATTATGCTTTTGTAGTTGAGTTACAAATAAAAAGTCTTTTCACATAAACGGTTAATCATTGTTTATACAAAAGTAAAGTTTGAAATTATTATTCCTAACACAGAGGACTGATCGTAACTCCTAACAAAACATTAGCTTTGAAGTGACTAAAGAGAAAATTGGTGATGAAGGGTGAAGGGTATTGAATATTAAATAGTAAAAACAACAACAACTAATACATAATAATGCACAAAGGGTCAAGAAGGAAGGAATTGTGTCATGACATTATTTTATATTTTATATTTATATATTTCCTAATTTCACGTAAAAGACCAAACAAATCAAAGTACACAAAAATCCGGTACTCAATACCGGAACCATTATTCTTTCAATCCGTCTGAACTTCTATTGGCAACTAAATCTTAAGCAAAATATTATTCAGCTCACTCCATTAGCACTATGGCTTTTGAAAGCGCTTTGCTTTGATATTACAAAAATATAGTGAAACACGAACAATGTAAAACCTTTGGAGGTAGGTATCGTTTGATCTCATCAATCATGCAGATGCTAAAAACGATCGGGTTACAGCTATTCAGCGCCTCGACGGCCTAGAATTGGCTCATTATTTTAGACGAAAAAGCTTGTACTCGTAGGGAATTTGTAAAATGTTTGTGGTATCATTAAAATTCCTATTAAACATTGAAATTTTGATAGGTTATGAATTTGAGAACAACAAAACTTTGTTGTGGCTGTGCCTGTATGGAATTACTTTAAACCGAACAGAATACATTTTCTAAATTAGTGTAGTATATTTTCAACTGACTTCAAAAAAGCAGGAGGTTCTCAATTCGACGCGTATTTTTAATATTTTTTTTGGGTATGTGTGTTACGTGATTACTCCGCCAATAGTGGAACGACTTTAATAATTCTTTTTTGTTTGGTAGAGCATACTTCAGAGGTGGTCCCATATAAATTTTATTGAAATTTGAGAAAATCAACAAAAACCAAATTTATCTAAAAAGTGTGTTCCTTCCCACGTATGATGCCCAATGAATTTAAAAACATAAATTGTATAAAACTTTTTAAGCAAAAAATTAAAACATCATGTTTTGGAAAAGTGCTGTTACAATATTGACGAATGTTAGAATTTAAATTAGTCTATGTTTATTATTTCATTTTGCTATAACTTTATTTCTTAATTTTTACAATATTTAATGTGACTTAGCTTTAAAAATTTCAAACACAATGTAATTGTTATTGAATAAATTTGAATTGAATTGAATTGGTAGTTCCCGTGTGAGAATTTCTGAAGACCACGCAGAAGTCGCGGGCCAAAAAATTAGTTTGTAAAACATTGCATTAATAACTCAAGGACAGTTGACATGAATTATTTTTCTAGCTACTTGTCACTTTATTCAAAACTTGATTTATTAGCATAACGCTTTTGCCAACTAACACATAACAATAACAACAATAAACAAAGCCGTTTCATAAATAAACACACATAACCAATAAAATCAACTGTAGACTTGTCCAAACTACGTTGACCTCAACTCATAGCAAGACAGGGGCGTATTATTTAACTGTTAGAAATATTTGTCGCTGATGCAAAATTCTACACGCATTGGAACGATAACACACTGGTTGACATTGCAGTATATTGCCATCGAGATGTCATAAAGAAATGTCACCGATTTTGGGGTGAAAAAAATATTACATTTAATTATATAAAAAAATATTTTCGTCTCTTACTCAGTCTTGATGATGGTAAACGGTCGCATTGTAAACGACGAGTCACCGAGTCA
The DNA here is from genome assembly GCA_910589575.2 of Carcina quercana. NCBI lineage: Eukaryota > Metazoa > Arthropoda > Insecta > Lepidoptera > Depressariidae > Carcina > Carcina quercana. Next base: position 10,008,246 of record OU342439.1, read on the forward strand.
CAAATGCTACCGCCAAGCTGCGCTCCTATAACTAACAAATCTAATAAAAAACACATTTAATATATATAATCACAAAACAATCCACATCCTTCATTTTGTTAGTTTTTAAATTATCAAGTTTTAGAGTTGAATATCAAGTTATTCGCTTGACGTATGAATTTTGTATTTTTTATCCACTACTTTACCAAGAGCGGTGGTGGCTCAGTTAGGTAGAAAGTCAGTACTCGAACAATTAAAGTCTGTGTTCGATCCTGCCTAATTAATTTCATTCAGTTAATAAGAATTTATGGAATATTGATAAAGATCATTACCATTGGAGTTTCGTACAAGGAAAACATCATGAAGAAACTTGCACACTCCTGAGAAGAAATTTACCTTGTGTTAAGTATACCGCACCGCACTGGATCTGATCTGTCATTAGTTTGAGGCTTCTGGGTGCGCACGCTTACCATCCAACGGCCTTATCGTCACTTACCATCAGGTGAGATGAAGGGCAAGTGCAAACTTATCGTATATAATAAAAGTCCTGGTAGATCACTAGTAAGGTTTACTTACAAGGTGTAAAACACTTTTTACCTGCTGTGACGTCAAAAGTTATTCAAGAAAAATCTACATCATCACAAAACAGTTTGGAATATCAATAGTTGCACAACTACAATTGATTTACTATCACGGAATATACTTATGATATTTTATTTTAAATCAGGGATAGGCAACATAATCCAATAGGTATCTACAACATTTTACTGCGATCAACCATACGACACTGTGGCGATTATGGCAAATACCCTCATATAAAGTCCTACCTTGTGATGAAAAGTAAATTTTTGCAACTGCTGTAGATAATAATTCAAATTCTGGTAGTTTCTACCAATTTAGGAATACTCCCCTGGGTACGACCACTCGTCACGTTTTGATGAATAAATAAACAAATCGCCACCAATTACCCAGTGGAACGCGGGGAATGCTAATTGGGACCATGAGGGGTTTAATACGTAACCTACATGTATTTATAAAGCCGCGCTCAGATTGGTTTCATAGCTTTAAACTTATCTGAAAAACCATTTCTAGTGACGTACCCATCAATTTTTTGCTGAAAATAGTTGAATATTGTAATGATTAGTAACTTCAAATTTTAGAACATACTAGCTTTTGCACGCGACTTCAACCGCGTGTATTTCGGAAAGTATCCCATGCTCGATTTGAATAAAAAGTAGCCCATGTTCTTTTCCAGCCCTTCAATCATCCCTATACTACAAATCTATTTATTGTATCCATCCGATACGATGGGAATGAAGGAGAAACAAACAAATAAAGTCACTTTCGCAGTTATAATTTTACCTCTTGTCGGCCACGTCTTTATCATTTTCAATCTTGAATAATCAATGGTTACGATTTCTAACTTTGTATGCCTACACGAACAAATAACAGTACCTTACCCTACGACTTTCATACTGTTGTTTGTATTTGGTATTTTTCATTATTTTAGATGTGTAGAAGTAAAGTTGTTCGTAGAATATATTCTTGTAACGAAATATTATGAAGATTATATGAAAACATACACATCAGTAGTGCTATTCTAGAAGAAACATTTTTTTATGAATGTTAGATGAACTTACAAAGACGCTGTCAAAAGGATTGTCATCTTATTTTATACATAGAACTGAAATACATATTATATTTGTGACATATTACTTTATTGTTAAGCGTTTGTTCTCGACAAAATATAGAGCGGATTAACGGGATACCTCTCCGAATGTTTTTAAAATAAAATAGCTGGCTTTGATAAGTAATTACGTAAAAATAGGGGATACAATTATATTGTCGTGAAATGAATATCATTAATTTACAACTTTATTGTTAGCTACAATAGCCGTTACGCAGCTAAGGGTCCCTAGATGGTGCTTTGATCAAAAATCGAAAAAAGTGTTCAAAATGAAAATTGTGATTCACTGTCAAGTTGTATGTTAAGGATACTCATTTCACGACATTACGAGTACAATCGGATGTCCTCTTTTTAGATAATTTCTGCACAAAGCCAGCTAGTCTATTTAAAAAGATTATGGCAACAGAATTTTAGTAATGAAACTTCGATGGAGAGGGTTTTCGTTAAAGGACGTTAGATGAACTTACAAAGACGATGTCAAAACTCTTGTTATATTATCTTATACATAGAATGAAAATAAATGTCACTTTTGTATCAGAGTATATCAACCGCAATAAATGTATTTTTTCTGTGTTATTTGTGTGCTACAACAAAGTTAACTTAGCCCAGAGTTTACAAAGTGCACTTTATTTATATAATTAAATGCTACGGCATTAAAACGCCACCATAAAATTTCATTCTCACCCATTAAAAAAGGGATTAAGCACAGGGAAATTCACGAAATAAACAGATATAAGTCCTCCGCACGCCGTTCTAATTCAGCTAGCTTATTCGGAATGATATCAGAGAGTGTGCCATCTACATGTTTTGTTGCCACAATGTTGGAGTCATGCCAGACTTTGCAGAACCAAGTTATTAGCTCAAAGCGGCCTTGAGGAGCTGCTAAGTTGAAGTTATTATTGCAATATGTTACACTCCTGGTTATTCCCTTTAGGTCTGTGAATAAGAGCGCTTTTAATCTGGATTGCTAAGTTTCTAGCGCAAAGTCAAGAATAGAGAAATGCGGAGCAATTTAGGACAATACAATTGCCCATCTTCTAGCTACCTGCGGCATACATTTGTCTCAATTTTCATGTGAAGTTCGAGGTTATAAACACAAGACGTACTAAGATATGTTGAGAATATAATGTATGCCCCAAAACCTACTTGCTTTTAGGAAATGCAACCCTTAATGCATTGACTGGAGAAGAGATGCGCCTGCGCACAAACATAGTTTGATCCTATTTAGCAAACATAACAAAACAACAGACACGTTTTCAAAACAAGTATATCTGTTAGTGTTTCGTCAGTTTTCTAAAGAATATTTTAAATATACTACAATTGAATTTGTGTAGTATCTTAATTGTACAAAATCATTCAATTTGTAATGTAGAATACATCAAATCTCATCTCAATCTCTCTTTCTCTCAGGGGTACAAAACAGTCTCAAAAAATAATTTAAAATGAAACGCTTATTCAATACTTACGATAAGATATTCGCGAAACGTCTATTTTATATATGTAACTAGTAGCTTTCTCATATCAATCATATCATTGGTTTTGTTTGTTATTTGCCTACCGTTGCTATTTTCAACTTGTACCGAGGTAGTACATGCACTCAAGACTGTCACTTGTTTATGGGTAAAGGCCTCAGGTGGTGGCAGACTCTACGGAGCGTGCGGAATCTTGCTTTGGAAGATGTAACGAAGCTTTGCGCCACCGGGCTCTGAGTCCGGGTACTGGATCGTGCAAATACATCGATTTCAATTTTGGCGATTAAGTAAATACGTAATGAAAATAGTTGTGTAACATTTACGAATTAAAAAGTACAACGGGGAAACATAAAAAATGAATCATAAACTTCTTTGTAAATTCAAATAAATCAATAATTAATATTCATGAAAAACTATCACTCAGTGTCACCTTTTATTGCTTTTTGACATAATTTCAAAGGACACAATTTCTTAAATGGATAACAAAGCTACATTTCGAATAAGCTTTCATAAAATTACATAGAATTCAATTAACAGTACGTTTTACATTAATGCTGAGAAAACTAACATGGTTTGTTATTCGAGGAATCCGCATCAAAGAGTACAAACTATTATTTTACTTTTAAACAACTATTAATTTAACTGTATAAAAGGCTACCATTCAGAAATAGTTGACCGGCGATTCGATTCGATTTAAAGCTATATATAACAAAGTTTTATTTCGTGCTCATCCAAAATTAATAGACTTTAGCAAAATAGTCCGATTAATTCGTCTGGTCGTATTTACGCGTTTCGTATTATTGTACTCATATAGTTATATAGCTGATACATAAAACGTACGTGACCACGAATAAATCAAACTGTGTCTTAAGCTGTACTTCAAATATTTGTGCTAGTTTCTTAAAGCTATATGTGTTTGGGCAAAATTTTCAACCAGATATTGAAAACATTGTCATTTTATGTAAAAGGCTAATAAAACATGTATTAGCTTGAATGTCCCCCTAGCAAGCTGACTTTATTTTATTTTATATATGTGGCCCCGCTCAATGTTCTTGTGTGCTGGCATCCAAATAAGAACATAGTCTGTTATATAGATCAATTAAAGCTCCTGAGTGAGCGAGCTTTTATCATAATTAATAGGAATACTTATAACTAAATTTACAATGCAAGTAATCATAAACCATTGGCCAATTACAAGATTTTACATGTAAAAAGTAAGAGAAGAAGATATTACGAAATAAATAAATATTAAACGTATGAAACAAAACAGATATAAAAACCAAGCAAACGTGTAAACTTTATGCGAGAGAACATAGTTTTATGGAGCTTAGATACAAACCAACTGTTAAACCTTTTATAAATACAATGTCATCGCTTTCCTGTGAGAGGAATGACAATAATTATATAATTATAATCTATCCATATCTGTTACACCTCCACCCAAAATATTGTGTCTTATTTCCTCGACCCAAAGGTTGTCTGGTAGAGATCGCTGTAAGCTCGAATGTTTGCTGCTGTAATTTCGAAATATTTAAGTTGTGAAGACTTTCAATCTTCATTACAGATGATGACGCTTATTCATGTATGAGCGTATTGCGTAATATGATGATGATGACGCATTACAGTGCGCTCATATTACACAACTTTTATTAAATAATAATAAAACGACGCTTACATTTATACCTATAATCGGTAAACAAGAAGAATGGCAGTCATTCACCCTTAATTGATATTCTACCGAAGCGTGTACTTCCAGAGTACTATATTTTCTATGCAATCGTGTACTGGACTGTAGGTCAGATTGTGGGCAATTTTACAATAAAAAGCTTATTTTTCATTGTAATAAATATCGTCGCGAAAATAAATGACTATTCAAAACATTCAACAGTAAACATATTTTATGGTGTGAATAAATAAAATATTAAAGGCCAATAACTGGCTGTGGCGGGCCACACAAAGAACAGGCGGGGCCAGATGGGCCATTCCGAATGTTATACACGACCGTCGCTAAACTGTGGTAAGGACAGCATGGAAAATTTTCCCTATTTCTTTATTACCTGAGACTCGTTTTCAGTTTAAACATTTTTTAAAGAGAAAGTATTTGAAAATAAAATGATATGAAGTTTGAAATGTAATAATAGTTTTACTTTGGAAAAATGTGCATACTTAATCTTTAAACGAAATGGGATAGTGTAATGACTTCTGTTGCTAAACTAAGTTAAAAACTAGTAGTTTAGCGTATATCGTCGCACCCCTGGTCATTTATAATCATTTTATAATCTTTCTCATCAAACGTAAGGAACAAACGAAAAATTCATTCGAGAACTACTTAGAATTACTCATTTCATTTCATATAAGAATACTTTACAAAAAATGAGTTTTATTCGTAAAGTTATGATCACTCAAAAATCTGTTTCGAGACGTTATCTGTTAGACGAACTAAAGTCACCGACATAGCTTCACGAGTTAGTGGCAAAGGGCAGGCCACATCGCTTGAAGAATGGATAACCGATGGGGAGTAAGAGTTCCGAGTGGCGTACTGGGAAACGTTTACTGGGCCGTCCCCTTAACATATGGATCGACGACCTGGTGAAGGTTGCAGGTAGTCGCCAGGTGCAAGTGGCTCGGGACTGGTCATTGTGGCATATCATGGAGAAAGACATTTCCCGGCTGCTGCTGATAATGATCTGTAGACTTAACCCTTATCAAACATAATTTAAATTAAAAGTTTTTATGAAGTAGAATGCTATGGCAAACTTAGAAGCACCATTTTCTACCGAATATGCCATATACTTGCTGTTTGAGCACTGTTTTAGTCATGGAATAGATGAAAAGGGTTGGGACGGAAATTGTTCTCGATTGGTCGCCGCTTTCTCTTACTCATTAACTCACTACATAGTGAATTCACCAATCAATACGTACGCATTTATTTTGATATGACAATGATGAGATAATGATGGCATTACACATCATTTTAATAGCTTTTATTGCAACTCATGTACATAAACTTTGAAAGAAAGTATGATTATCTAATCATATTTTACGGCAACGCTTAAGACACTTCAGTCCTTACTTTTTTATCTATGCCGTTGTAATAGCGCATAAAACCTTAGTTGTTTGACGGTAGCCTTGAAAACCTAGCCAGGTGGACGTATAAAATCATTTTCATGGTAAAACGACCTGTAAAATTTAATTAATAGTTTGGAACAACTGTTGTTAGAAAGCAACACACTCTTACATTAATCGTACTTTAATAGTTACCTGGTTAACAAGTCAAATTATAATGCAATTTTACAATTCCCATTGAAAATTGGTCGGCCGTTTTAAAATCAGCCATGCAATCCGCGTGAGGCATAAACACGAGCTGAGATTTGACTTTAGATTGCTTTCAACGTATCCAAGTTTATTGGTCTGCATTTCCGCAAGTCCCGGTCTCGAAACGGTCGAATTAAAACTTTAACCTTAAACTTTATTGAAGTTCACTCATCTGTCTATGAGATGAATCGAAAAGAAAAAGGAAACTTTGGTCACACAAAAGAACAATAGAAATTTGTAAAGATTTCAATAGGAGCGTGTAGCGAAGTGGAAGTAGAGAACAGGTTGTTCGGTTTGAGTAGTTTCTGTATGTATTTTATTATCCACCGAGAACATGTTTCATTACTGAAATTCATTTTTGTGTATTTCAAAATCAAATTGATACAACAATAAGATTTAATATTAAATACTTGTATGTAGCAGCAATTTGGAAATAAAAAAATTCTCGCAGAAAATACTCAACTCAACATCACAAATCACCAGGAATGTTTATCTGGAGTAGAAATAAAGATAATTGATAAATAAAGAGCTTTTACCAAAGGCATGACGTTCCAGCTTTAATTAAAATTTGTTCAGCGGTTCGCGTGATTGATTCACAAAATCCAAACATTTACATTTATTACATTAACGAAATGCTTTGTTTTCAAAATAAACTCGGCATTTAACATAACATTATCCTGTATTAGTATGTAAGCTGTATAATGAAAAACATAAACTAAAATATTTATTAAACGTAGGGTAGTCCAATGGTAACACAGTGTGTACGATTGATACAAAAAGAAGTTGAGGGTATATATTGTACAGTTACTATGTAGAGAACAATGGCGAGTCCAACGGGAATGATATAAGGGTGCATTCACATTGCTTCTTTTTTTTCTTCAAAAATAGAACATACCTATTTAATATTTATTTTCTATTAGGATAGCCTTTTAAAATGGTAATAAAATATTTATTTTTTGCATTGATTTATTAATTAAAATATATGGTAATAAAACTGTATCTGCACAAGAAATTATGATGAACACTCTGGCAGTAGGTATTGTATCTCAATGACTTTTCACGATCAATAGCGAAACCTTTCGGTAGTCAGGTGAAAATATGCATTTCAACTTTTACTACTCATCAAATAAAAGCAGATAAAGTTGCCAGGTTTCCGTTACGATTTGTTTGGGTTCCAATTTCATAGCGAAGCCAGTTTTATTCTTGTTCCTTTGATATCATCAGTCAATTTGCATGTCTCGAGACGGGCAAGGTCAGGTCGCATTGTAACAGTTGGTTTATGTGTTACACTATCTAGGTCGAAAGTAAAAGCACTGGGAAAATGTTCTAGTTTGACTGAGAACTGAGCAGTCTTTTGAGTATCTTCGTTGTTATTTCATTTTTATTGTTGTGATGTTTTTATTACGGTAAAGATTTCTTCTGAACAGTGCAGGTAGTAGAATAAGATAATACTAGATAGTTTTCTTTATTTGAACTTGAATGAAAGTAGAAAGAAATTGTTATCCTGCTGGCATTTGATTTGGCTATTTGAATCGATTTTCAAATTAGTAAAGGTAAGTACACAATTCGTTTAAGCTTTTGGTTCGTTAAGCAAGAAGCAAAGGTTTCGTTCAAATGTTTTAGCTACCACGTTTGTAATCTAAGCTTGGAAAAACTTGCCGACATCGAGACTTTAGACTACAAGATGCAATTTATTGAAGATAAGCATAAATTTTGGTCAAATTGCTGAACAGAAACAGGCATTGCTGATATGATTGGCAAATACATGGTGTCATTGTAAAATTAGACTTCACATAATGTGAAATTTTTCTGTTTCTTCTATAATTTTCTCATTTACTTTTACTGTCGCGGAAACTTTTCTATGGCTCATCTTCAACACCAAATAGCAACAACAAAAGCTCATCCTTGACCGTTTCTAAATGACCTATCAAGCGAGGCCCGGCCTATCAAATGGACGCTCAAATCTAAATCGGGTGGTGGCAGTGGAATCGTATTTTTGGGAGACCATCGGTGCCAATACCCGGCTCTCTAGTATTTTCTAGGGGGAATATCCGGGACCCTGTCGAGAGAACTTGGTTCAAGTTAGTAAGATTCAGTGTAAGGTTTCTTTATTTGCCACGCGGAATAGTCGCATGATTAATGCCTCGATGATGAATGAGAGACTCATGGAAAATGCGATAATTCACACGTTCGATCTGAGGCTTGAACGCAGTTACATGTCGTGTCCCTGCGACATTGTCTATCAATTCACTGGCTCGGCAACATCCATGTATTTGGTACTAGTAAACTTCCACACACGCCCACGGCTCTCGTGACATTGTCATAGACACTTTGACTCTCACCTGTAGCAAACCGACCCATAGACACACGAGACAGTGTGAGTATGCTATGGCGCGCACACTACATCTACCTACTCAGGCAAGCGCAGATGCTTTTCTATGCCTCCAGTGCGGATTGGTAGACTTCACACACACTTTTGAATTTTTTCTCAGGAGTGTGCAGGTTTCTTCACTATGTTTTAATTCACCGAACAGCCAAATTCGTACATAAATTTCAAATAACAAATTGGAACTCATAGGGACGAGCCAGGTTCGAGCTGAAGCTTGGCTTCCATTACCTAGCCGAATCTTCTGTTTGAATAAGTAATTCAATGTAGGTAAACATCAAACCGTAACAGTTATCCGATCCATTTCCAAAACCTTGTTCAACGTGTATTTATCACATTAATTAATAAACACTCTAAATACGACTCTAAATGAATGAGTACAAACAATATTTGCAGCGATATAATCGAGCTGTTGTTCTCTCGTACCTTGTACCATCTCGTAATATCCGGCCGAAAACCGAGTTGTGAGTGAATTAGACTTTTACGACGGGAGCGAATCCGTGCCATGGCTATGGCAGTAATGACGTCGATCGCCATCGCCCGCCATCTTGAAAAGGTATTGTAGTGATAGCGTGATAGCCTTCGAGGACCTTACGATATTTGCTGTGACGGATTGTCGAAGCAGTTGGAGAAAAACAAGTTTATTTGTAGCGTGTAAATTTGTTCGATTTTGTACTAATTAGTGATGACTATGTATTACTACAAGATGCATGAATAAAATGTGAATTTGCTTTTAAACTGAGGCACTGGCTCTACCCACTGTCGTACCCGATCACAGCAATGCTATTAAACGCTGCTGTTTGGCGTTAGACTTAGGTATGGTGGTGGTAGCTAGCTAGATAGACATAGAAAAAACATACCACCAACCAAACCGAGTACCGATAGGGACATTCTCTCCATGACGAGATACCGCCGGAATCAGTATGTTGGTTGGTAAAATATTAGTGATATGTAGTTACACGCTCTCTCAAATTTTTGCGTCTATATAACTATAACCTTTTAAAAACACTACTACTGCACATTAATATTTACTAGAGGTCGCAAAGTGGTCGAAAGTCAACCTTAATTAATTTCAAAATTTCAAAAAAAAATTTTTTTTCTTTCTGCAGTCATTCTCTATATAAACAATAAGTGTGTGAAATTTCATACTCCTCCGTCCGCGCAATTTTCGTAAAAAGAGGTACAAAGTTTTTGCTTCACGTATTGATATATAGAATAGTTATTTTGCGCATTGTCTTTCACTTTGGAAATTCCAGCAACCGACAGACATTCTCACGGGCACTACAAACAAAATATTTTATCCCGAGAAAGTTAGTCAGTCTTGGGAGACAGTCAAGAGGGTCTAACGGACCTCACTTGACCCTCTCTCTCGCAATACATCTTACCAAACACGTACTTAGGCGCCTTACCTGTTCTGTCGAAGACATATCGCCACTTAGACCGGTGGAACTCTGCGGGAATTTTCGATATTCACGCGAAACTCTTTGACTTCTGTTTAAACATATCTAAGCTCACTTTTGTTTCGGTAGGAAACCACCGGTTTCATAGAAGGTGACGAAATATAACTAAAAAAATAGGCGGTAGTGACTGATATATATATAATACCGATCACCAAATGAAAAATCAAATCGTGAAAAATAATGTGTGTGCAAGTTGACGATGAAACAGTTATTCTGTTTCTAGAGATGATTTTTAGACCGTCGTCTGTTGGGAAGGGGTGGTGAGCCCTGTTCCTGGTCGCTAAGTCTCTACATATCTCGTTCAGCACAGTAACATAGCAGTTTGAACAGGTGAGGCGACTTATAGTTATTAGTCTGGTTCCGTCTGTATATATTAATCTAAGGCTGGGACTTAATTGGTCGTAATATAATAATAATAATTTTATTAAGGAACAAATGATTCTCATGGCTCATTTATTACAAATCAAATCAACAAATACTAAATTAAATACGTATTTTATTTTAATAAAATTAATGCAAAAGATCGAAAATTGCAGCAGAACCGGTTCGTGCGGAATTCCCACCGGTTCCTAGTCCCAGTCATAAATCTTTATGCAATAGTTGGAGGCTCCGAATGCTAGTGACATTACGGTCTTAGCTGAGCACGTACCTAATCTCGCTTTATATCTGCTTACGTACGTCTTACGGCTCGGGATGGTAGGTTAACGTCGGTTGCACAGTGGTAAAAAAAAAGTATGTCGAATTCTTGTCGGGCCACGCGCAGTGTAAGGTTCCATAGTTTAACTGGTTTTATAAAAAGTAATTTTGAGTGAGATTTGTACGAAATTTTTATTTTGACAACTCCAAGTATATTTTATAATTTGGTCGCCTATTAGTTTTACTTTGAATAGTAAAAACAATAGATTAGAAGATAGAGAGGGGGAAGGGGGGCTCTAATCTGACAAAAATTATCGCTTTAAAGCTTAATATTTCGCAAACGGATCCCACAATCAAAAAGTGACCAATCATTTCTCATATTCTACCACTTTGTCGGCGTAATTAATATGTATACCCGTACCAAATAACAGCTTTCTAGTAGTAAGGGTCTCGCCACTAAGCCGTGGACGGACAGACGGACAGAGCGGAACTATATGGGTTCCTTGTTTGACTACGGGACCCTAAAAAGTTGCAAAAGTCGTTCAAAATATGTATGCACTTCATTATTAAGATTTAAATCTCTTTTATCCACGGCCTCACAAAGTTCTCTATCAATACCACCAGTTTTTCAAGAATTAGCTTCAGTAGCTCAGGAATGAAGTTAATTTATCCCGGCATTTCCCTCCATTCCATTATCAATCCATTTCCCAAGCGTGGTTATGACATAAGCGGAGCGGCGATCTAATTGGAAGACTCATGTTCAACAGTGAACTTATGATGATTGTTATGGTTTCGTTGAAATGCAGTCCGTTCGTTTTTGGTACACGTCTACTATTATCTCTGCGTGATTTTTCACTAGTCCTCGCTGCCAGTTCCATTTAGAAATAAGTATTCCTTTTGTATGATTATTATTTGAGTGTACAAGATGATGCTATTTATAAACCTAACCAAGTTGGACTAATGCCATGTAGATTCGAATAGATAACTTCAAATTCACTCAGAGAAATAATAAAAATCTAGACGCTTTCCGAGTTTCGACGATGTAAAAAAATTCACAGTCCAATGGCATCGGATACTGATACTAGCTCGGCTCACTACATAATGGATATAGGTGCTTTGGGTGCAGCATATCAAGTCGCTTGCATTTGATGTGGCTATCATAACAGATTAGCCCCCAAGACCCCGTGACAAACAGGTTTACCATGTTGAGGATTTTCAATTTTTATTGCGCTTGATTGATAAATCGCTCATAATGCTTCCATACAAAATTTATTTTGCCATAATCTTTTAAAATAGAATAACTGGCTTTCATAAATAATTACCTATAATGTCGAGAAATGAATATCATTAACGTACAACTGTATTGTCATCTACAATTAGCGTTACGCAGCTAATGGTCCCTAGATGGAGTTTTGAACAACAATAAAACAATATAAAATTGACAATATTGTGAAATTTTAATTTTTTTCAAATGTTGTTAATTGTAATGGTTCCCTATTGTATAATTTTGTAAAATATTAAATTTTAATTTTGTAATTGGATTTCATTAGTTATATGTCTTACCAGTTCGCTGTGCCCTTGCAGGGTGTTACATATAATATTTGTAATATGAATCTGTGAAATAACTGAATGAATGAATGAATAATGTGTAAACATGAAAAGTGTATGTGATGTTTATATACTTTTTTCGCGACATTACAATCTGATGTCCTATCTTATTTTAAAAGATTATGGTAACAGAAATTTAGTATGACACTGTTGTCAGCAAAATCACCTTAATACGAAAGTATACACTGCTGACAGTCTTCTGAAACTTTCACGACGTTTACGGAGTTACATGACGTCATCTTACTCAGAAGCCGAGAAATCGAAATGAGAAGTCTGCAGAGAAGAATGAGTCTTGTCAGTGAAAGTTAACCACCTGCAATTCCTTAGTCTGTGTGTCTGAACAAGTCCGTTGAATAATATATTCCGGACAACTGGCGCCGTCGAGTGCAAGCTTTCAAAGGCATCGAGTCACGGCTCCAAGCTAAGAAATACGGCGATTTCAATATACAGGGAGGTAACGGAAACATCGTGATGCAGATTCGAATAAACTTGTATTTATTTACATTCAGCATCAGTAGGTTTAGCTTTTAAATTATGTTTGAGAGTTAGGTTACGTTAGTCAGGTAGTTATATCAGGTGTTGACAGAACCAAGCGAAAGTAATATACATATTTATCAAAAAGATTTAAATTATTTTATTTGCCTGAATTCTTGGCAAGAATATTATTGTCAACTATATGTATGTATATATGATAGCCGACTTGTTGTCAAGAGGTACTGAAAGGGTTTTATACTATCATTTAAACTACAAGTTAACGTTCAAAAAGAACTAGAAACTGACTTCAAATGCCCTAAAAGTCTGCAGCAAATTTAAGACTTATATGGTTTTCTCATGGGTGCCATTGTCAGAACTGGGTCAAACTGAAATGGGACCACACGGGAAGCACTAGCTTTCAAATTAAAAAAAGAATCATCAACATAGCTAAGGAAATTTCTGAGGTAACAAACATTTTAAAAAAAGTCGAATTTGTAACCTTTTTCCTTTTTTGAAGTCGGTCGAAAATTGAACTAGACACAAATAGGCAAAAACTTGGTTTTTTCCGTATGTCTCTCTATTTTTCTTTACCTACTCGTATGTCTCTCGCTATCTATCTATATTTACCACTACTATTGTCAATTCTGTTGATGATAATTTCTTACGGCTTCTTAAAAATTGTTCTCATTCTGTATATAATTATACTATTGATTTACATGCATCAAAGATAGCAACATAATCACTTGTTTGTTTAAATCTTATTTAGGTGTTAGTTTTATCTAAAGAATATTTATCTTTATTTCCTTATAGACAGCAACTCTAAATCTACCACTAACCTACCATGCCTATACTTCTGAAACGATTGACAGCAAAATCAATCACGCGATTGTCAGAGAATCAATTAACTTTTTACTGGCATTAACCCGTGTCATCAGAGGGTCGGCCCTTGGGGACTTCTGTGGTCACTAGGCTGAGGAAACTTCCAGTTTATTGATTGTATAGTCTTATCAGATTATCACACAGGAAAAATAGAATTTAATGTGACTATCGACTCATTAAAACGAAAACATTATTTAGAACCTTCATAACATCACACGAACGTTACAAATCCAGAACTACATGTAATTCTGTCACTGTGTACTATTTGTTGTATTTTAACCAAGAAACCGATGAAACCGATCTGAAAATTTGACCGGCTTGTTTTTATATCCATAAATGTTTACCCTATGATTATTCCAAAAGACAAGAGGAAATAATCCTAGCGAATGAAATACAATTTTTTAATGTCATTCTGAGTAAAAAATTAAAGCATTTTGTACAAACTTACATACTTTAAAAATGACTTTTAAAAAACTGACGGACTAACTTATTTGCTTAATGGATCACATTCCAATCTGGGGAATTCCATTAACATAGATCTCCTGAGGAATATTTTAAGTATGTTCTATTGAATTGCTTTATGGCCACCGTCCATATTCTATATGACTCAGCATTTTATAACATACATACTCGTATATATTTCAATGACATGTGATTATGGTATAGAATTGTATCAACATTTCTTAGTAATGTGCAGTGAAATTATGCAGCTGATGGGATGGCCTCAAATTGCTTTTCATGGTGATTATGGCTTCAGATGCATTTTATAGTCATGATAAGGCCTTGTTGCACTCCATGATGTTCCTATGGAATGATGATTGCAATTCCTAAAATTGAACTTCATGATAATATAGCAGAATTTACACTTAGTTATGATGAAATGAAATTCAGTTGCCCTTCGTGATGGATTCGTTGAATATCATGATGATAATGGCACAATGAGCCAACCAACTTAATATAGACCTATAGTGAAAACGACAAAAACCAAATTAAAAAAGACGTGTAGCACTCGGGGACTGCCGCGGTAAAGCTATTGCATAGCATTTTGTATCAACTTATGCAATTATAATTATTTATTTATTTTATTTATGATTTTTGATGATTATAATTATAATATTTAGCTAACATAACGGATTTGCTTTGCTATATCAAATTACATACTATTATACTTAATAAATTATAAAACAGTAATACGTCTAATCGCACGCACACAACGCCGTGTCGAAGACTGCCGAACTGAAACGACGTTAGACGATGCACGGCCTTCAAGCCACACCTCCGTGCCCGTCGGAGTGGGGAGCGTGAGGTTTTTTCGTTACGGAATTTCTCGATTCGGTCCCCGCGCTCAAGGCCCGCGATAGAAGCTATGCAATAGCTTAATAAATAAATCATGATGATAATGTGGCCTTAAGATACGCTGAATGATGATGATAAAGCCTGAAGTTGAACATCGTGATGATAATACGACCTAAAGTTGCATTTTATGATGATGATACAGTCTTAAGTTGCAGCAGTATTTCTGGGTTCATATAATTATTCTAACCCGACATTGTTTTGTCCACAGTGCATCTACGGCTGCTACGTGCACTCCGCCATCCTGCCCACCTTCCATCGACGGTGCTACTGGTTATTGCAGGTAATCATCATTTCTACCTTGTTGTAATCATGCTTTTTAACCCTCCTCTGGGTAAAAAGGGGGATCCTCTTGTGGGATACTTTTCGAAGTACACGCCGACGAAAACGCCAGCAAAAGCTAGACTGCAATATCTTCATTGGTGATAGATTTCTGTTCCTTTTATTCATACTAAATCATTCCTTAGCTTGGTCTTGCAGCTTTTAAATCTTTTAAGCTTCTTACATTATTCATTTATCAAAGTAACTTACATGTTGCCGCGAGAGAAAACTCTAAATTGTAAGTTCCCTATTGGATATTTGGGAAATATTTTTCTCTTGGCTCTCCGTAATATTAATGGAATATTACCGTATTTCCGGATTTACTGCGAGCGTCGTACGGAAAAAATTTCTCAAAGAAAACTTCGGGGTACCTTCGTCGCGTAATTAAATTTGTTAATAAAAAAAATCGGCGTTTTTAATAAAATACTGTTTTGATAGGCCCGAGTATCTAATTGTTTTTTCTTTATCTTCGGGCATTGTTTTCATGAAGTAATTCCTTAGTTACTGTTTAATCTGGTCTAATTAGACCTATGTATTTTTAATTTTACTAATTTGGAATAATAAAATTAGATGGCAAGGATATTTAAATTAAATAGCAATAGTCGAGGGTTCATGTGCTATTAAAGGAAACTGCAGTACTCCTATTTCGTCATTTTGTATAACACAAATCCAGCTATTCTATTTTAAAAGATTATGGCAACAGAAATTTAGTAAGGAAGCATTAGGAGAGGGATAACGTTAAGTCATAGAACAGGATATAGACTATTATTATTTTGAAAATTGCTGAAGTCAAATCAGACGAGGTTATTGTTATTTTTGACTGTTGCTATGAAAAAGGTTGAGCCATAAATTCTATCTGCAATTGTAAATGGGGCTTCATAATATTCATAAGCTTGAATAAGAATAAAATAAATTTAAGTAAAATGCTAATTCTGACTTGCAACTAAGCCTTTATTGGCCAGTTTTAGTAACTAAAACTATTATTCTAGTTTGTAACTAGTACTTCCTAATGTCGAGTCCCTGAAGTGTAATATGTTACTTCGAAAAGCAGGTGCCTTCCGTCAGCTCAACAGCAAAATGAAAACTTTAATATTTGATCAGTACTTACTGGTCATTTCTTGGTGCCAGTTTAACAGTACTAAGTCTGTGTTTTGATTCTGTTTGTACGTGTATATTTTGTGTTTTACACGCTTTATATTAGGTTCACTTGTATGTAACTAACTAACTATCTATCTAACTACGTATGTATGTAAACAAATCTAGCAAGTCAATTTAAAGCTACTTTTAAACGTCGTAGCGATTTGAAATTTTGTAATTATATGTAATTCGGATGACAATACAACAATTTGGCACCATCGAGTTGATCTGACCTTGGAATCATGGATGTTGTTGGGTGGAAAAATTCTACCCTGGGACTCTCGATTTTTCTTGTCGTCTGTTGAAAATCTTGAGCATCTAAATTCCAACCGTAGTTTGTTTGAAAGTTATTCGGAGGATGTCGCTGTCACTCGTGTATTTGTCAAACGAGGGAAAAATAACCTACAAATTTACAAGGAACATATGTATTGATAAATTTTTGTTTTTAACATACTAGTTAAAAACTAGAACCGCTTAAAGTACACTAAGCGCTTGAGAAAACAACGCAGAAACCTAGTGTCACGGGAACATCAGTAAAACCACCAAACTCAGCCGACCGTCTCACCCAAAAATTTTAAAATAAGAAGCCGCTATTTGCGGAATTATGCACCAATTTGTGGAATCATGGTAAATAACCATAGGAGAAAGAAATTAATACATGAAAATAGTTCGTAGTTGACGCCTGCAGGTCCGTCCTCCATCTCTACAATAATGCCTGTGTGAATAATAAATACGTACTCGTATAAAAGTTGTTTTAGGATTAAAAAGCTTTTTAGTACGACGTCAAGTGTTTTAGTTTTTAAACTATAATTATTAATGTTTAGGTTTGCACTTGACCATCATATCTTCATAGGTAGTGAAGAATGATGTTAACTAGCCATAGAAAACCACCAACAAAACTGAGTATCGATAGGCCAGTGGGAATCGAAGCCGAGTCCTTCGCATTGTAAATCCGAGCGTGTATCCATTAGGCCACGGAAGAGGTTAAAACATGGAATTCGAAAGCATTGAAAAACGCAATCGTTAATTATAAACAAATTAGGCCGAATATTGTCCACTGGTGTCGGAACCATGAATCCCGCGGGACCCTAAGCGCAGCCGTACTACGACCGATTATCGCGTACATTTATAAAGTGACATTTGTAAATGGCACCAAATCCGCAGCGCCGCGCTGCGCGGAATGCCGGTGATAATTGAATTCCTGATGCGCTGCACAGCTATGTGTAACAGGTGTTGGCTGGCGCTTGCCTGTTACTCACGAGTGTGCTTGTAAGTGCCTTACTATTTCAATATTCAGCCGTGTTGGTTTTAGTATAAATGTTAAGTACAGTCAGTATCATATGTATCCACGCAATTTTGTTTCATGTCACACTTCATACTATTTAGTGTATCAAGAAAACTAACATTTAAAAGTTCATATGACATGGTAAAAATTTGCGTAGATACATATTACGCTGACTGTACCTCCTTAGTCTAGTGGCAACAACTTGACTCTTAGGTAAAGCCGCAGCTAGAGCGCAGGCCTAGAGGTTACAAGTTCGATCCTAACAGATTAAAAATCGATATTTCCTTTGGATAGTAATCGTGCGCACCCAAAAATCTCACGATAGTTAGATCTCTCTATTCGTATCGCATTGGTATGTCCCTCAGATTTTCTCACACAAACTTCACATAGAATTTTCTCGGCAGACCCAAACAATCCCTCTATTTATCCCTCATCCAATTTCGTTCTTTATTTGCTTGCCTCTGTACAAACATTAAATATACACGATGAAACAAATATTGTACCCTAATCACGTCCTCTGTTTTTAGCGTTTCACGGAAATCATTATTTACAAAGTTATTTGGTCTTTGTATTTCTCGCTAGAGTCTATCTGAGGCAGTTCATTTTCAGTATTCTACCTTATAATTTAATAATATTGTAATAACTTTTGTTAGAGGCCGAATAATTAATTCAATAAAATATGTGTTTATTATTTTATATGGTTTTGACATTGACACATAAAAATGATTTGTTGTTCCGCAGTCAAACAAGGAAACCCTAATAGTTTCGCTCAGTCCGTCTGTCCGTCCACAGCGTAGCTCACAGACTCTTGCTACTAGAAAGCTGTAATTTGGTATGGGCATGCCTATTAGTTACGGCATCAAAAAGTAGAATTAAAACTTTAAAAAAAATTGTGGCTCCCATAACTTGAGAATGAAATATTTTTTTGGGCGTTTACCCCCATTGTGTGAGGTATCGTTGAATAGATCTTACAAAACCTTTCAGGGTCTATAAATACAACTTTTCGATTTAAAGATCCGTTAGCGAAATGTAATACTGTTTGACACAGTCGAGCGTCAATCTGCTAAACTTTGCTTTTAAAATTCTGTAAAAATTAACAGTAATAGTACACTGTAATGTATACTGAAGTTAAAAAGAAAACTATCACGACGAAGTAGGCTTTACAGGTTAACTAGTAATAGTCGACCAAATCGTAAAATATACTAGGAGATGTCTTAATGAAAATTTCGTACAAATTCCATTCAAAACTACTTTACATCGTCCGGGTGTGGGCCCAGTTTGAGAAGTTATTAGCGTTCAACCGTAAACTTATTGTTCCGGACATATATATGATTTTCAGTATGTTAATTATCCATATTCTGTACGGAATCCCCGGTGCGCTAGTCCGACTCGCTCTTAACCGTTTTTTAATGATAGGTAACAATAATATTATTGAAGGCAACAATAATATGGAAAGTAAAATGTGATCACGTAACATATTTTAAGCACCCGACGCAAATAGTGGGATAAGTTTGGCGCCAGCGTCTGTGTGTCTGTCGCTTTGTCTGTGGCTTCGTAGCACTCAAACGGATAGAGAAATTTTGATGCTTTTTTATACGTAAAAGTAAGTTTCCCTGCGGTGGTTCTTAGCTATATTTGGTAAAAATCAATTCAGTAGTTTGAAGAGTATCAGCTGACGTTAGGCTAGCTTTGAATTTTTAATATATTTTCGTATTTATTGCGTATTTTTTTAAATTTACATTTTATTAATATAAATAGTAATGATCTTCGCATTAGTTTACATCATTTATGTAAAAAATACGCTCCGCATCAATGGAAACTCAACCTTATAGTCACTTCGTTATCGACTTCGACTTAAATAAGGACTGGATGGACACTGCACGAATTATACATTCAACATTAATTATATTGTCAGCCTAGATACAGCCTCCTTTGTAAACTGTCCCCGGGGAAAGCAAACGTAATTTACTGTGAGAAAATGAAATATGTATGTATTTACTTGTTTAGTCAAAGATATAAACACGATTTGTACATATCTCTAATAAAACAGTTCCGAGATCATTTAAATTTATTGTTGCTCATTACTTTACGCTTCGCAAAGTGAAGCTTGATTGTAATCTCCACTGAGGACCAGCATATAACCTTAATTATGTCTTGTAGACGTTATATCTGGTTTCCCAGTCAAAAGAGGTTCGAAGATTCTATATCGAAGCCTAGTCTTAGTGATCGGCCGCCATCTTGTTTTTTTAATAAGAAAATAAAATATGCAATGATACCTACGAAAAACTATTTATTCGTAGAATTAAACATAACGGCCTAAAGCGGCACGTTTCCCAGATATTTTGAAGTAAAAATGATCATAATCAGTACTACAAACATGATTAAAAACCGGTCAAGTTAGACTTACGAATAATTAACATACCAAAAATCATGAATAATAGGTACGGTATTATGCTAACCTAACAAAGCTCTACCGGAAATTTAATTCTGCTTGAAAAACCAACTTTACTTTGCAGCTAAATTATTTATCTGATGTATGGTTGATGTATGGCTTTCAACTACAAAGTTAAGTTTTTTACATAGCTTCTTGGAGCAGACGGACTTTAGTATTCGATATTAATTTCAATTTGATATCTTCAAGCGTGCCTGAGAAAAAGGGTATTGACAGACAGATATACGAACAATAAAGTGATCCTATAAGGGTTCATTTTTTTCCTTTTGAGGTAAGGAACCCCCAAAACGTTTTCAGTAATACAATTAAAGTCTTCAAATGTTTGTGAACCAAATGTGTTGGTAACACAATGATATATTCAGGTTCCAGTTAAAAGTTCTTGGGAAATTACTTGAAGACATGAAAATTTCAGAGGCACCTATTGGTTGGTTTTCGAAATGATAAATTAGACGCATAAGTGTGAGGGACAGATTTATTGCGGAGAACAGACGGGTTTTCACATTTAATAGCTCTCAACAAGTTTTAGAATAGAATGAACTTGTACCCTTCTGAATGTTCTCCTCTACTCCTTTGATAGGGCTCCTCGACTTGCCCAGACGATGACCACCGAGAAGGTTTCAGTGGGTGAAAATTACACGTAACCCGACTTCTCCCCTAAGAAGTCGGGAATCTTTTACAGATTTCCCCCTCCAAAAAAATACATGAGATAGATAGCTGCGTTTACTTGGGTAGTACCGACATCTTACTATGATTACCATCCCATCAGAAAAGCGTAATGATTATGGCTAACCCTCCAAAGAAAAGCTTGATCTATAGAGGTAACTATTTTCAGGGTATATATAGGTAACAGATCCACTAGTACTACATCGATATCTTTCTGCAATTACAACCTCGTTATTATAGAAAACTCCCTTAGGAAAGCGTGCATATAATATAACAGTATTTGCAGTCTTATCTCGGGTGACAAAGTTTAGTACAGTTGTTTATTCAATTATTCTTTTACATTGTGTTCGAATTACATTTCAAAGTTTCCTAATTTTGATATTAACTATTATCTAACTTTAAAATGTCCATTAATGTCTATACAATGTTAAAGTTATCTATGGAAACGTCAACAATCGAAGAAAACAGCAATGTCATTAAAAAGCAAACAAAGTCCGAATTCATAAATTATAGGCATTGCCCGCATTACTTTTGTTTTTTGAAATTGTAGAAAAAAAAGAACCCGCTGTTGTTTGTTTTGTTGCTATTTCTCTAGGGCTATATATCTCATATAATATTCTCTCCCTTATTAACATACATTTTCAATTCAATAATAAAAAGGTCCAATGTAACGCTAGACGAATATGAAGAAATCAATTCAACTTTTTTCAGCAAATGCTGAAGGGCATCAAGACGAAGGTTGATTTTAAGAAGCATCTGTCACCGACACAGACTAAGAACATAAAACTGATACTATCGACTTTTGACACAAAAGGAAAGCAGTTAGCAGGGTTGTCAGTAAAAGTAGGCCCCGACATTAAAATTAGATACAGCATCTGCCTGTCAATTACGGTAAAATACATACATCGTACAAACTACTAGCCTTTACCTGTGACGTATGCGTGGGCTTCAGAAATAATCTGAAGGGAACATTTTATAGTCTATCTTAATTTTCGAATTTTTTCTTAACACTAAATATCACGACGATCCAAAACTGTTAAAGAAGGCAAAATCAACCAACAGCAAAAAGAAATAATTTTTAATTCGCACAGTAAAGTCACTGTACTCATATAAAGAAAACTATCTACAAGCCTTCTTCTCATAATACTATCTTTGCAGATAAACAAAACATTACGAAGTCGAAGATTTCATTTTTTACTGATTTCAAAAAAGAAGGAGGTTACCAATTCAACGGGTATTAATGGGCCAATCGGCATTTAATCCGACTGGACAACTTCCCTACTGATCTACCGATCAGCCCTTAGCTAACACTTTACTAATACTTATCGTTAGCATGTCTTTCGGTAATTTTGCAAAATATTTTGAGAAATAGCTGTATGAATAAACACTTTATAGTGACCATTATTTTGGTGAATTATGCCCCATAAATATAAAGACAGTTTAAAACAACTATCCTGTCATTGAATCATCATCCAGCGAAAATTTTAGAGGAATTGCATCTGCGGCCGCTCGAGTATGCTAGTGATTATGGCAAACGCCATCATTGAAAGGCTTGTTATCTGTGAGGCTTATATTTAGTAATGGCCTTGTCCAGTTGATAGTAATCACAGTAGTATTAAATCTTTCTCTCGCAATCACGGGCATTATAATAATTTATAACTACTAACTAACTTAAACATGATTAACTGCTTCACTGAATGTCAAAAGTAAATAATTTACTGTTACATTCTATTTAATACTGGTTTGTTATTTATCGCTGTTTGAAAAGTATTTCCGGATCACGGAGGATTTCAAATGAGACCGTATTGAATGATTTATGTTGATTACTCATTCAATACCGTCGTAATGCTTCTGAATTTAAATTTTCTATGCATGAGTAATTTATTCTATTAAATTATGAATAGACAATACACACGTTACTTTCGTATATACATATCAGAATGTGAGTCCGCGCACGACAAGTGAAGCTAATAAAACTAAGCCATTTTGTGCTCAAGGTCGAATGGTAGTGCTTTTAGATTGATTGTTAAACCGTTAGTTTCTACAGTCGAAGAGTGTCACTATTCCCCGAAAAAAAAACATTATTACTTTTAACAGATAAGATTAATATACGGCTATAGTTCTTGTGCGTAATATTCTAAGCTACTTAATTAGTTAATCTAAACTGACTTTTTTAGAATTTTTTTTAAACCAGAACCTAATAAATAATGGCGGGCAAGTTTATTATTACAATAACATGCACTAAGTGAGAATGTGAAATTACCCAAAAATCTATATACATTTTTCTGAGGGTTTTAAATTTTACTTGCAAATGTGAAGTAACAGTAACTTACGCTAGCGCTAAACCACTTATTAAAAAAACAACTCTTGCATATTTTATCCGACACTTTGAAATGGGCTCTTCATAAAACCACAGGGTCATATATACACGCGTTAACAACAGGTTAATGAAAAACCACAATAAACACAATAAAGTGCACGTGCGACACCCCTGTCCGGCGGCCATTACATAAATAATGGCGGCCATGTTTATTGCCGCCATTTTGAAGACAAATGGATAGTTATTACGGCGTACTCCGTTTTACATTTGCTTCTCGCGTTGAAAATTAAAATATTGTGTATTATTTAGTCCTTTTAATTGCGCTTGAGTCGGTTTAGTAGCTCTTAGACCGTTTAGGGCTGTAACATAACGGTAGGTGTCACCATTCGGAAATCAACCAAAAAAAGAGACCTGCCTGAAAAGGTGGAATTGATAATATTTGCTAGCCATGATTGAAAAGATATAATATTTAGTTTACAATAAAACCAACGGCCATAAATACTAACTCACACCCATAAAGTAGCTATTATGTGGCAGCCCTTGGCAATTTCGGCCACGGAAAGTGTTTTATGTTTTTCTGAGTCGACGTCCCCACTCTGTCTGTCTTTTTGCCTTTTTTCTCAACTTTATGGACCCAAGCCGTTTGTTATTCGAGCATTCTTTTAGAACGTCCTTTGGGATACTAAATTTTCACGCGTCAACGAATTCGGCAAGGAATTTAGGCATGTTGGAAAACTTTTGCTTTTTGAAACTATTTAAAACTGAAGTTCCTTGATAAACCACGATAAGGGTTAATTTTAATTTCTTTAGAGATAGCAAAATAAACGATTCTGTCACTATGACTATTTTCAAGGTTAGTTTCAAGAACTGCAAGCTGTGCAAATTGTGCTGTTTTTATACCAAAAATATGGTTTGGAGAAAATTGCGAATGCACCTTTTTTGACAATCTTAAATAGTTACATGAGAAATACAATTTATTTCCTGTGCCCTGTTATTAAGTTCTTAACTTTATGAGTGTTGAAACTCATTTGCACAAATACAACCGTTTATAAATTACATGTTTGATTACATTATGACTTGTGCAATTAGAGTAAAGTTAGAGGCTCGACTTAGCCGTTATTATGTGCAAATTGTTACTGTAATTAATAGTTTACCACTGTTACTTCATCGTAATTTTGTTTGTATTCATAATGCTATTGATCGATCGAAAACCAACGAAATCATTCCGTTTTTTCTCGATGTTGTGTTAAATATTGTACAGTGGTACGAGTACACACCCTTACTGTGCGAGCTCGATTCGAATGAAATATTTTTATTGTAGTCTATTTTTAATAAAAAAGAATTTGGATAGCGAATAATTCAATACTATTTTATTTTAACTTTTTTAAGTCTGTTCTATTCCAGAACCCCGACATAGTCCTCGTCCACTATCTTAACGTCCCGTACCCTGACGACAACAAGCTTGCGACAGTGGCGCCCAGCCTCGCGCTCTGGGCCGACAAGAAGGAGTGGACCAAGGATGAGCTGGTCAGCCAACTGAAACCCATGTGTAAGTAGTTTTAAATCAATATGACACCTTAACAAAATCAAGCTTGAATCAGCGAGCCGAACTAAAAGATACATTCAATATTCAAAAAACGGCGTAAGAATCTCTGTAGCATGTCATATTGCCTCATATTATTATTTTTGGTTCTATGTTGCTATTTAGTAATTGTATTGTTTTTTCATATTACTATGAGTTTATTGCCTTCAATAAAGAATTATTATGTGTATTTTTTAATTTCTCGGGTCACTCTTTTTTAATAAAAACTCGGCTTTTTAGAAGGCTTGAATGGGGACACAGGTCTAACACGTTGAGACCCTTGGTTACTTCATCTCTGGGATTTCCTAATGACGATAGCCCATTTCAAATATTCAAACGTTACGCTTACGCTTAAAGTCATAAATTATGACTAAGCAAACACTCCTCATCTTTGCTATCTCCATAAATTTGAATAAGACTGACGAGGATGGCATATTTTCTATTTGACTCTATTTGATCTATCTGCCACCTCAACCCTTGTTTTCAAGGTGATTTGAGTATAACAGTGTATTCCTTTCAATTCTACGATTGGTGTGTATCTATTTACTAATAGAGATATAGATAGTCCCTTCTTGTGTGATGATGCTGTATGTTTTTTACATTAGATAGGCTTCCGTTTGTACCACAATCTTTCCTGATGATAAGCAACGATGCAGCCTAGCATGGTTCACGGTTGCCTAGAAATAGCCTATTATATATGTGCGTATAGATAGTTCTAATCATTTATGTCTAATGCTAATAATTTCGAGATTTCGTGTGAATGTTGCTGCTTCTGAAATTCTTGTCTGAAACGAAGTAAATAAATAAAACAAAAAGTTCAATTTTAAATCTTATCTAAATTACATGTTGGATACGTCATAATATTATTAAAAACACGGAAGCATTTCAACGCCCAAATATTCGTCACCATAAATAAGCGGTTTTCTGCAGATGATTTTCCATCTGCTGATTCGTTATCGTGTCGACCGATTGTGAGGATGACATTCATGAAATAAATAAATTAAGCCTTCATTCCATAAATGTAAATGATCGGAAACGCAGAAACTCGGCGCCCTTCTTTGAATATTTATGAAATTACCAATAAAATGTTAATTTCATAATAATTTTATTATTTTTAGTTAACCTTGTTCTGTTATTATTCCTCGTCGATAATTATTTCTCTGAAATTGTATGATCTCCTGAAAGCAACTTTCACCTTTTGCTCTTGATATTGTTTTGTATCGAATAATTAAGAAGTTTCGTGTTTCCAGTTTTCAGTGAAGACGAGCCTGACATGAACAACGAATTGGAGATTTCAGTAAGTATCAAATTAATTTAATAGTGAAAATGATAATTCAATCTGAAGATTTCTCATAGATACATTCATGCAAAAGAAAATGAAACAAATTGTCATCATAAAAAACTTGTAGTTTAGTTAATTTCTACGTGTATTTTTTTAAACTAGGTCATTAAAACATGTTAACTGTAAATGGAAAATAATTACCAAGCTACTTTGTTATAAAAACCAATCCGTAGAATTTACTGTTTCCCTCATACCCAAATTTCATAAAAAAAAGTAGAAACAAAGAAACTATCATAAGGCGTAATGTTTTATTACTCTGTGTTATGTAAGAATAGTCAATTTCAAAAGGGCCTCTATAATGAAATATCAGGGCAAAATGTTTCAGACGGCGGAAACAGTTGAAGCCATCGTGGGACAACTGATGGAAAAGCAACGTGCTGCGAGAGCTGCCGCGCTCGCCAGGCAGCTAGAATGTGGCTGTCCTGACTCTACATGCCAAGATTCGAGGACTTGTGCTCACCCGTTACGACGAATCCAAGCTGCCAAGCCACCGCCTTCAGACCACCATGTCTCCTCCACTACTGGTCCATCACCAAGACCCATGTCCCAGCCACCGAGGCAGTATACCAGAGATCATAGACCGACACAACAATCAGCCTCACCCTTGCTGCTATCTTTAGGACAAATACAAGGAGGAGGAGGTCTTTTAATATTAAATGGAGCTGGAAATGCCACGCAGCAGCATTCATCTCTAGTGTCTCCTCTGTCCGTTACATCATTTGTATGTGAAGAACCAAGAGACAGGTATAGGCAGCAGTACAAACCAACCTTCGTGTTGAAAAGGGAAGCACCAGATAGCCAACCGACGTCGTGCCTAAACAATTCAGAAACTACTTATGAAGTCGAAACTCGTATTGAAGAGAAAATAGAGATTAACACGTTTGATAGGAAAATTAAAATGGAACCTCGCAGTAGGAATCATATAATAGCGAGTGCTCCAGCTACCCCGTCTAGGTATCCCGATTTAATAGAGCGATTAGAACATAAAATTACTACGGACTGTGATGATACTCTAGTGTTACTAGGTACAGATGGACATTTAGGGCCTTCTAATGGATTTTTTGATGAGACATTGGAACTATCGCACGAAGATATACAGAAAACGTTGTCAGCAAACATGCCAACCTGTGAACTAGATAGAAGTGGTATTAGATCATCAGAAACTGCTAATGTAATGGTATCGGGTATAGATACTATGGATTTTATTGAGAGTTGTGAGGCTGTAGCGTCACCGACCCACGTCGTGGACGATAATGTGTTCGTCAATTTGGATGCGTTTGATATGCTTGGAGACTTTCCTGAATTAGAAGTTTTAGATCCAAGCACAATATCAACACACCCGTTGGTAAGTAAATTGAATATTAAGAAAATAGTAATACATTCATTAACGTTATTTCAAAAATATAAATCAACAAGATTCACGATTAGACGAAGTCAGATTTCCAGAGTAGTCAAACTCAGTCAATACTGCAAAATATTTTGTGAATCGCAGGATATCTTTTCAAGAGAAGTTTTGAATATATTTAGCAATTGAGTACTTTTGAATACGGATTCTGTTTTTTACATAACTATGTGCAACCCTTCTCTAAACTGTTGATTAAAAAATAAATGTTTCAGCCTATATGCAACAAATCACCTCCACACCAAGATCCCGTAGAAAAGATGCAGACCGACAATGAAGGGGCTCTCAGCATCACTGACTATTCTCCTGAATGGGCCTACCCTGAAGGAGGAGTCAAGGTTCTAGTGGCTGGACCTTGGAATGATACCAGTGATCAATACACCGTGCTGTTTGACAACTTTCCAGTGCCGTCTACTTTGGTGCAGAATGGTTTGCTGAGATGCTATTGTCCAGGTACATTTCAAATGAATGTTTATCAAGTTACTAATTGAAATTGTGTGAGTTTAGATTGTCAATGTCCTAATGTTATTCTATAACTTGAATATAATATGTATTGTTATACAAGCCTTTGGACGAAAAGCCTTCGCCGCTGTTGAGTCGCATTACTGGTATTTAATCTGTATTCAGCAGCAAATATTTAGTACGCTTGTTGTCACTTTGAAAATACCCACTACGAAACATAAACATCACATGGGATCACATCATAGTTTGGCACACAGACAGATCCCGTATCGGTTCGTACCGCGCCAGAGACTCAGCGACCTTTATCTGGATGTTGATATTTAGTGCTATTATTGGTGCGCTGTGTGTATTTATTTTTTCATCAATCTTTAAGTGTGTTAAAGGGTTAAAAAATTCAATTCCAGCCCATGAAGCCGGTCTAGCGGCATTACAAGTGGCTCGCAGTGGTCGAGTAGTATCGGACACCGTAGTGTTCGAGTACAAGGCAGGCCCAGCGCCAACGCCGACATCACCAGCTTCTGCGCCGCTGCCGTCACTAGATCTTAGACGGTTCTCATTGCTGCAACGCTTGCAGCGGCTGCATGGCCGACTTCAAGTGAAGACTGAACCTGTCGATGGGAATGATCAGGTACTATCTCCAATTTTGTATTGAAGATAATGTCGCATTCAGATATGATTTTACATTGGACTCAGTTCGATGGACCAAATTGTACGAGTAAAGATACGAATCGTTTCCATCCACATTTAATTTTACGAGGTTTACACATTAGCCAAATTTATTTTTTTTAAAGTAATTTAAAGTTGAAAGTAGTTCTACGTTTAATGTTCGTGAGTTGGCAGATAAATTGTCTGTGACACCAGTCAGCTTCCCGTGGTCGTGGTCTTAATCTAGGTTATTGCCTAAAATCTAATCGTAATTAGCAAAATGCTGTCATAAAAAGTGTCATTTCAGTAAAATGGAACATTTATTCGACTATAAAGTATATAAAAACTTATTTACTGTACAAAATGATTATTTACAGAAAGGATACTTTAACAAACTAAGATTAATTACAATATTCACAAAGTTAACGAAACCAAGGAACTTAAAAAGCAAGAGCTTATCCATACCATAAACACAAACTTCCAAAATTACGTGAAACGGAGGCTATTTTTACTAGCGTGCCTAAACAAATTCCATATAAATAATCATGAAACATTACAATGAGTAATATAACTGCATGAGCCGAAAATATTAAAAACAATATTATGTTGGCTGTATATAATTAAATCAATTATCACTCAACTTCCAGATCGAAGATGTCCAACTCTACTCCAACCCAAACTTCGAAGAGCGCCTTGTGTCATTCTGTCGATCTTTGAGCTCCCGTTCAATGGGCACCTCGGAAGGGTTCACCACGGAACCTGGCGAGGACGGGTCTACTATCCTGCATTTGACCGCAGCACTTGGTTACACCAAGTTGACGACCGTCTTGTTGAGGTGGAGGCAGGATGATACTAGTTTAGCGTTGGAAAAGGAAGTCAATTTGGGTGCAAGGGACAGCGATAACTGCACGCCTTTGGTAAGTTGAAGTAATAATGAACCACTTCTTGATATACTCGTATTTTTATTATCGCTTATTTTCAACCACCTTCAAAATAAGAGGAGGTTCTCAATTCGACTGTTGTTTTTTGTACGAGTATGTACGTGTATGTTACGCGGTTACTCCGCCAATTATGAATCGATTTTGATTATTTTTAATTTCATAGAGAATACTTCAGAAGTACAATATAAATGTTATCGAAATTGATTCAGCACTGTTTAAGAAAATCAACAAAAATCAAATATTTACTCAGATAATTCTACCTAGGGTGGGTGAGCATTCCAGGGGATGAATGTTGTATAGTTTTAGATCAATTTAAGTGTCGGTTTCTAGTTCTTTTTGAACGCTTTAATTATTGACTTTTTAAAATAAATTCAACAAACAAATGGGAACAAGCTGTTTCAATGGGAACACATTTATTAGTATACATTTAACGTGTAACGTGTAAAAAAATGTTAAGTATAATGTACCGATAAACGCAGAACATCGAGGATTTCAATAAATCCCCTTGTTAGATTAACAGAACAACGAAATTTGTCTATATGATCTATAATTGCTTATCGAAAATGGTCCAGTTCAACATATACATATTGTTATTAACATATTTTCAGATGATAGCGAGTGCAGCTGGCCACGTGGAAACAGCAGTTGTTCTGGCTCGCTGGAGTGCAGGGACGCGGTCCGAAGCCGGCGCCAGACAAGCGGCGGCGGCGGCGAGGCGCGCGGGGCATTCCCGCCTCGCAGCGCTTCTTGACCGGATACACCCGCCCGCCAGGGACGGCGTGTTCCTTAGACCTGATAGGTTGGTATTACCATTGCTTTGAAATTAGAAATAATATCAATTATTTCTAATTGAAATCCAGTTTTGAAAATAAAGAGAAATATGGTTTCATTTGCTTTTAGTGTACTTGTTACCTTTTTAAAGAATGTTGGGTGTGCACTTGGTCTTAATCTCACCTGATGGTAAGTGACGATAAGGCCGTTTGAGGGTTAGCGTGCGCACCCAGTGGCCTCAAGCCAATGAGGCGCTGGTTCTGCACACTCTCCGAAATGAAGTCTGAAGAAAGGCAATCTTACTACTTTTATTTCCATTTTCAGTTTATCTCAGAAGGGGCGTGCAGGGAGTTTAGAAAGTAATCTAGTGAAAAGACCTTCGATAGATAGCGGCATCAACATGGCTGACGCTTTCAGGTCTAGCTCAGCTATCGACAAATCTGACAGCAAATCTACTGCCAGGTAAGAATGTGGTTCAGAATTTTTAAAGCCCTACTTGTATCTTCTTTGTCAGCCAGAAAAATTCACAGCTGAACATGCGCCTCCTTGTGTGACACTGGTGTCACTGGTGCTCTAGAATAGGGACCGAGATCATCCTGTGTCTGAAAAATATCCTCATATGAAATGATTTTAAAGGGAGACCTATTTCCAATGTGGATTACATTGCCATATGCAGCTCTTAATAAAAATATCTTAAGAATTTAAGGAAAGCTGTTGTTACTTCTCTCTTTGATATTATAGCGCACCAGGATTTCTGGTCAGTCTGTTTGAAGCGGAAGTCGCAGATATGCTTGTTGCAATACTGTTTAAAAAATGAATATGGGCATTTTTTCGGTTAGTTAATGTCTGTTAAATTATAACATGAACTCATAACTGTTTCAGATGGGAACGAAGCATGTCATTGCCACTTGACTCCGATAATTCAGAGGATAGTCTTGGGGACTCCAAAATCGGGAGACGTATGGACTTAGCTCTCTGTAAGTAAGCTTAACGAACCACAAGCTTCTCCATAGACAATTCGGTTTTCATTTGCTGATGATTATTTATTTATATCGGCACGGCGCCTAACTTCTTGAATTAAGGTCAAAATTCATGGTTTCGTTCGATCGCGTTGGTCTTGAGCGGTCTGCTATCAGATAAGTTGAGTTCCTCCTCATTTTCCTAATCATTATTTTTTTACTCGGTGCGCTAATATCAAAATATAGAAGTCAAAACACTGAAATAGTGAATTTATTTATTCAAAATAATCTTACCGAATAATGAACAGAATCGAATTTTGGAGATGATATAAGTCTTTCCTCAGAGAAAACTATGATTCTTGAATTAAACTGGCACGATGCTAACGGTTTTTTATAGGTATGATAGATTATGGATATGAGAAGTTAAACAGTTTTACGTAGATCTGTAAAACTTGGTAAATCCTGATCTTATAAGGAATAGAAGGCGGAGTTATTAATTAATATAGTCTATAATAATTGATATGGTATACAATAAAATCCTAATGTAACACACGCACATACGCTGTGTCATTGATTCAAAACAAAGCAACTTTAGACCTGTGGTTTTTACCCTAGTATGTAAAAAAGTCGAAAAGCAACATAAGCAAATTCAGTAAAAGCTTGAACCACAGCGCTGACTTACAGCCGAGTGGTCATAGTGACAAAACCCGAAGAGGTTAACGTTAGTAGTGAGAAGGAACTCAACTGTTGTACCGCGTCAGCGTCACCGCTGGCTGACCGCACGCCCGCCGTTGTCCAGGCGAGACGGCGCCCGGCGCGGCGAGCCCGCTCATAGATGTGGAGGCGCTGTCTGACGCCTCGTCACCCTCCCCGCCGCCGGCGACGCCTTCCGCACAAGGTCAGTGCGCTGCGACCACAGAAACGGTTTAGACAGTCACTACATCCCAGCTAACAACTGTATCCAAACGGTGTGATAATCACCGTACCCAAAACTGTTTTAGGGTTTCAAAATTTGCCAAGTTTGCATAATTTTAAATGAATAAAAACACTGTCTTCCTACTTTTTTGCGACTGGGATGAAAATTAATAAAATTGTTTGAGCAGTAGAACTTTTAATAAACTGCAATTAAAATTCCATTAAAATGCGGTGGCAATTATTACTTAGGGTTTATTATTAGATATCTGTAATATTTTTTCATAATCTGGCCCAAATTGAATTATTTTTCTTTTAATTGGAACTAACTATTAAAATATGAAAATTTTACTGTCCAAAAAGAATTGGTTGTACCAAAAATCTATCAGGCCAGCGCACTGTAGTGTTCGTAAATCATAACTTCATCGACGTAAACTAGAACAGTGACAGTATGTTAAAAAGAATTTACGGTATATATTTTACTGTATTTAATGTGGCAGTAAATATTTCCTTAAAAAGCTATGGATCATCTAAAAAATTTCCATAAGGAGTAACATTGGCTGTCTTGGCGCATCTTAGTCAAAATAATTTAATCTGATTATTTCCGTAATTACAGCCGAATAATAAAATTATTGAAATATTATTTATAAGTATTGGCGTAACGTTCATAAACACGACTGGTCTATACCATTTCAAGTTGCAGCGTTCCCTCCACCCGTCTTACTATCGATGTTGTAAATGTAGTAGCTGCATCGCCGCTCTGGCCGCTCGATCCTCTTCTTCTAACCAATGTCGTCTGTGTATCTGCCCTCTCTGTCGCTAGTCTAGTTCTAAACGTGATCACTGTATTTCGTTAGACCCACTTGTAGTTTCTTCTGTAACTTTCGTATCCTTGTTATGAGCGGAGATTCCTAAGTGTTGGTGTTAGTTGTATTCCCATTTAAGTCAAACCGAATAGCTGATTTTTCCAAGCTGATCAGTGTTTATATTTTGGAAAATGTGTTCGACACTCGGTTTGGCTTTCTCGATGTTGTCATTTCGATGTCGCTTTAGTTAGATGGTTCGTATCGGTCTATCCACTATCACTGTCACTTCAAACACATTCAATCGATTGGCTTTCTATCTTCAATTCCAGTACACTGTTGTCAAAAGTGGTAACACGATTTTCTATTAAATCTAACAAGAATACCTTGACATAACGACACTGCATGAATGCTAAATTCGCTTGCATGATTGATATCTATATTATTGGAAGCTTTTTATGTGTAGAGTTTAAAGTTGCTCATTTAGTAATATCCGAGGTGAGTGCTTTGATTTTGAAGTAGTGTTGTCTAAAATTACCGATTTCAAAGTTCGTGGTGTTTCAGGGAATTCAAAAAACATTCTAGTAATGTAATTCACCGATAGAACCATTAAATACGTGTCGAATGTCTGCACAGAGAATACTATATTCGATGTTATGTTGTTTGCATAAATGTTGTTTTTGTGTGTCAAAATCCCTTTAAGTTGTTTGATCATAAATTTGTAGTGGAATTTCCTTGTTACTTGAAAAAGAAACAATTTTAAACGGGGTTTTGTGACGTAGTTTTTAGATACTTAGTAAGTGCTATGAAGGTTCTACTTCACGATACGATTTCAGGGGAACAGGATGACCGGGTGTTTACGCTTGCCGAGCAGATCATCGCAGCGATGCCGGAGAGGATAAAGGTGAATAGTTATTACATCAAAAACTTATTATTAAATACATGATTTTTCTGCCTCAAGGTTACCTGGAAGAGATCGCTTACAGCTATAAGAGTGCCTTCCTGTACCTAATTGTTTTATTTATTTTTCTACCTACTCTGCCTGTATTCCTGGTGTACGATAAAGTACAGTTTAAAATACAAAAATAGCCTATTCACACTCGCTGTGGCAATATAGTTTACATTTTGACTCTAGAACTCTATCACTCTTCTATGTGAAATGGGACGCGTCTTGTATTTTATTTGTGAATGTCGGTCTCCGCAGTTTCGGAACCGTGTCTGAGCATCATATTCAAATGCGCGTGTGTTACGTACAGATTCCCGGTGGGAACATTTTAAAAAAAAATCAGAGACTATTGCAGGCCACCTGATTGTCTCAAAAGTAAGATTGTTCCTTGCTTCGGAAAGCAAGTTAAGCCGTTAGTCCCGTTTACTATCTATGATAGGTAGTAACTACATGCGCACTGTCAGAGGACTATGGCGGCTTGACAACTCTTACAATTAAAGTTTGTAAATTGGTTATCGACTTTAAACCTACAGGATAAGATGAAGATTTGCGGATGTTACTCATGTTTAATGTTACAGAACGAAAGCTCGTCGCTTTTGTCCGGGTGTGGACTAGAGAGCGGTGGCGGGAGCGAAGACACGCTCATGGCCCCACTCCTAGATGATGCTACTACCTTCAGCAATGAGTTCAGCTTCGAGTTCTGTGACAACACTTATAGGTAACTAGCTTCTGCTCACAACCTCGTTTGCGTGGACTATAGAAATGATGAAACGCTAACCAGTTACGTCCGAGATCATTTTAAACGAGATTAGTTCCAATTTTCGATTAGCCAAGTCTGCAGCTAGAAAATTATGCTGGAATATTAGGGTCAACGATTTAATCTTGTTGTTTACTGTTCTAAGACTTAACGGGTCAGGTAAAATTCATCAGCGTTCACATGTTCAATTCTTTTCTGGTATTTAGCTAACAAATAAATAAAGAACCTCACCATCTAAAATAATAAAAAACAGGACTACGTCATTAGTCGTTGATGTCTAAATTAGAATGAGTTGTTATAAAATAGACCATGGGTAAGAACTCGATCAATGTTTTTTACTGAATATAGAATAGATCAACGCTTAGCCACGATCTCACCGACGATGTGGCCTGCGATGGTGCGCGTTGGTCTAGAAGGTGCATGTTCACCCTCAACTTGAAGACACGCAAGTTATGACGCCGGCAGTGCGTTCCACTAAAACTAGAAGCAAAACTATTAGTGCGAGCCACAGGGATGTCAACTACGTACTGGTGGAGCCCTGCTGTTCGTCTGTTGGATCAATACTTGAATGGAGATGGTGGAATCAAAATGAATAGCTCTTGGCAAAGCTCGTTGCATTCCAATATACTCGTAAATATACGTAAACAAACACCAAAGTACTAAATTACTCTAGATAGAACCTTGACAATGTCAAAGTAATTCATTCTATGTTGCGAAGTTTAGAATTTGCAAACTATAAGTGAGCTTGTTTGTGGCTATAATATTACAGGGATTGGATTCAAATCAACCATATTTTGTTCTGTATTGAAAGTGTTATCAAATTTTGTATCCTTGCTGCAGGTACTGCGGCGGCTCGACGCCCTGCTCCTCAGGCTCCGTGTCACCTGGATCCGTGCTCTCCCCTCCACCGCCCTCTCCACGCCCCGCACTACCCTCCGCACCCTCCGCCACGCTGCAGGAGTTCCTAAACACTACCACCAACTTCTCTAGTCTCACCCTCAACGGTAAGTTGTCTGGTACTCTTCACCATCAGCTTTAAGACTGGCGGTGTTAATATTTTCTGTTTGATTCTGTGTTTATCGTTGCTATACAAGTATTGATTAATGTATATGGTCCAGAAACGTATAATCGTGGTCTTTGTTTACATGTTCTTGACATCTAATGTAAATATCGAACTCCTCATATTTTCCCATCATTTGTTCCTTGAGGGTCTTGAGGAATTTTGGTATAGCTGGTTAGAGATATACGTTGTCTCGTAAAAAAGTTACAAGTTAATGATGAAAAAAATAATTGTTGTCTGTGAATTCGGGGATGAAAATTTTACGAATTTATGTTATTTCTTCAATCACATCATTTTCAATATTTTGTATAATATAAATAAGTATTTAATAAATTTGCACTCTTTAATTTTTATATTTGAGATATTACAATTAAATCGTACCTCTCTATCGCTGTACCGCGCCCTCGCTTGCACGCTCGGCTCAGGCGGAACGTGACAATGAGTCATGCTTTTTCGTGCGTGCGGACAGCGTTCATCGATTTATAAGAAGTTATCACGTCAAAAACTATTTAACAATCGATATTTTTTAAATTAATGCCGACTAATGGTGGTATATAAGCTACATAAATTTTTAATTCTTACTGACACCGCCGCTGAGCGCCTTCCGCGCTCGCTAAATTGTTCAGGTGAAGCTTTACAGCCATTACTGGTAACTAATAATTCATACTGACTTCATCCCGCAGATCGAGAGCAGCGTGAGCTGTACTCGGCAGCTATCACAATACAGAAGGCGTACCGACAATACCGCGGAAGGCAACTACAACGTAGGGCTGCAGCCGCTGCTATCACCATACAAAATTGCTACCGGCGGTATAAACAGGTAAGACAGAATACACCTAATACACTATTGACTTAATAGTCGAGAAAATGTTTGATCTCACTTAACTTGAACGTGTTGTGATTTCGACGCAAAGCTTTCTTGTCTGATTAAGGATTTGTCGTTACGAAAAAAAAAAAACACTTTGACTCACCATCAGAGCGGAAAGCGGATCCACAAATGTGACATAGTAAATTAGAGTTTTTAGAATATAAGTTTATTAATTATAGTAGTTGTTATTTTAGTAGTTTGAAATATTGTATTTGTATTTATTGCATAGTATTGTATGTACCTCTATAAGTATGGGTATTGTTACCGGACAGTATTAAAAAAATTACCACTGTTGTGTGCCGGTATTAAAGGTTTTAGAGCCAGCTTCAGGCTCTGGTGTGAGCACATATTCAAAAATACTCTATTTCATTATAAAAGAATACATTTTTTATCGCCAAACTGTGGAACAGTTTGTTGGCGATAGGGGCTCTATATATTACTTATTCTATATGTATATACTTATGCTAACTAAATCTTTTAATATCATATCTACCTATTATTTTATCATTAAAGGTATCCAACAACCATGATTTAATTTTTTTCTTAAATTACCTTTTATTTTTGCAGTCATCTTCCCAGTCATTCCTTTTTTTAAATTAAAACGATTACTAACATAACTTTGAGTATATTGACTAAATAGTTTCGTTGTTGCAATAAATAGAAAACGAAGCAAACTAATGTATGTTTTCTGGTGTGTCAGTTCGCGTACCTAAAGCAGATGCATGCAGCGGCCACGGTCATACAGCGAGGGTACCGCTCGCATCGAGCCCGACGGATGGCGGCCACACCAGTCAAGTAAGATATCATCACTACATAAGCTCTAACTGACGCTTGCTCTCAGATTCCAGTGAATTGCTGAGTTATTGATAGTTTTTGTTTCCCATCTCCTATAAATTTTACTCTGGGCGTATTTAACGACACCCACGGGTTGACATGGGTGAACATACCTCTATTCTAAAGAAGCGACCACTCGGTCCGGAGACAATCTACAGTGGCCACCTAGCTGGACATAATCTGGGGTTTTATGATTCGATTCCCAGCGATGTATCTATTGACAAGTCCTTTTCTATTCGTGATTGACTTTTTATAAAGGTTTAAAAAGCAGCGATAATAAATAGCCAGCGGTGGTGTTGTAAAATAGTTTTTATCTATCAGTCTTGATGCTGTTGGTCCTGTGACTTGCTGTGCTCTACCCGAACTGGGCTCGACCTCGGCTTAGGGCTGTTGCTTTGTAGTGAGAGGATCTAAGATATAAAGTGAAACCAATTTAAATATGTCTGCATATTATTTCTTAAAGTACAATGAGTATTTTAAAGGAATTGTCTATGTTGATATTTTAAAAAAGTTGAGAATTTGAAAAAATTCCTTTGTTTTTTATTAGGAGAACTTATTCACAACGACGTCAAAATCAGGCAGCGAGGAAAATCCAACAGTTTATGAGGCAATCAAAAATCAAGTGAGTATTCTGTACAACAAAAATCCGAATTTTCATTAATATAAAATTTACAGATCCTTTTATTTATTTATTTGAGATAGATAAATGCTTAACAACATCTTAATAGTTTACTTGCTCATGTTGGCAAGTTCAGTTGTTAAAGCTCGCTTCACCTTTTAGGGATTGTATTTAGAAGAAGAAGAAAAAACATTATCGGTCCGTGTCTTCGTCCTGAGTTTTCATGTTTCACTTAGGCTTATTTCAGATGAGTGAGTGGTATTTCACTTTGCACCTGAGTAAAGCTTATTTGCTTGATTGGCGTACGATACTCAACCCTAACTCATAGTACCACTGAGGAATCGTTAACAAGCTGCGGACAGCTTAATAATCAGAAACTAGGCTTATTCAGTTAAGAGTTATCACATCTGCAAGTAATAAATAATTTGATTAAGTTTTTTTCAAACATATCAGAAGAAGAATATTAGAAAATAAGTTCTCAAAAAGAGATGTTTCAAATTCGGCCTGCACTTGTACACTATTTAAAAAATGAAGTAATAGTATAAATAAGTGCAGTAAAATACTAAAATTACATTTTTGTATTAATTGTAATTGTACAAAATCATTATTTTTGTACTAAGTAACAGCGTCAAATGTCACTTTATTGACGCCATCTTTGTTTTTAACATGTCTTACATGAATGTTTCGTGCGTTTTATATGTTATTGTACAAATAAACTAAACCAAAATATACAAAAATAGTAACTAAATCACTTTTATTTCATAATGACCTTTTAAAATTTCAAATGTACAAGACCAGGCCTTGGCTCCATACATTCGCGGAACGTGTCTTTCCACTCTATCAGTATATAACTGAGTGACTCAAATGTCTTCGAACTCGGAACAAATTTAGTTAATTATACAAACGACACTAGCTAGTGTTCCTGCTACCTTTTGTCTCCAACAGTTCACTTTATAATTCGGGATAATGATCGTTTTTGACCTCTTTGTTCGGAGTTACCCTTAATTTACTGTCGCCACCGCTATTGTCGGGTCCGCGAGAATTCACCCCGGTAGTAATGAAGCACTCCATAACAGAATTGCGAGAATATTCAACGACTTCAAATTCAAGGTCAGACGAAATTGAGGCAAAATTTCGTAGCAAGAAGTTATAAGTATATAATTCAATACTATAACTTGAACGCTCGAATTAAATGATTGAATTAGAATTTTCGATAGCAGCACACAGTTTTAATTGTTTTCGATAGTAACTTTTAGATTTTACGTTCAGGAAATCTCACTTTTCATTGTCGTATTAATTTATAACATAGAATGCACTAACCTATTACAAATAATTTAAAATAAAAACAATATGTAAGTAAGCTTTTTAATACCAGCAGGGAGAATATGCAATCAAAGTTTTAATCATTTTTTCTTCCAAATAATGTTTTTATGTTTTAATTATATTGTTATTTGCTATTATTATTGAGATTGAATGCAGCCTTAATTTTTTATTTACTTTAGGGTGTCTATGTTTGTATCCATATATAGCTCTGCTAAAATATCAGCGTCACTGGTAAATGTGGAGTGACATCTCGGTTGGGGCAGAGACATTTTTTCAGCGTGTCAATTCTTTCCTATTTAGATATTTTGCATCTGATATTTTACACATCTTTTTATTTCTATGATTTTTACTTGTTAGGTGCACAAAGTAGCTACAAAGTTTAAGTAAACAAATAAATATTTTCATTGCTTAAAATTTTATTTTGACTGATTGATTCTTGTTCACAAAAGAAACAATTATTTAAACGAGATACTCGTAATGTACAATCGATTCTCTACAACTCTGAATCAATAGCGTCCCTAACTCTCGTAATCTTCCTAAAACAATTCTAAGCGCCAGAATAAACGTAATGATAATTTGATTCCGGTTGACTACCATTTGTCTCAAACGAAAGATTTTACTGCCTCTTTTTATATTAAAATTTACGATCCCTTCGAATAATATGAATCTTTCATCAAAGGCCGGCCCGTTAAAAGCCCATTCCCACGTCGATACCTATCTTATAATGAACATCGAAAAGGGGACTCTCAACTTTTGGTCTTAGATTTTAATAAGTTGCAAAATTCAACTCGCCTGCGACAAATGATACTTCGTGGGAGACGATTTAAGTTTTATCAGCGTAGTGACTATAATTTCTGTTATATCAAAATTAATTGAAATTCAGTCAACTGTATTCTATCTCTGCGAAGAATTCAGATCGTCTTTGTGCTGTAATCTCTTAGTTGTAAGTCGGTATTGTTTTCAGAAATGATTTTGTAACTTTGCTTTGTGTGTTCTTGCTCGTAGATAAATACAATATTGTTTTCATTTGTACAGGATAATGTAGCAATGATTTTGTTTGAGTAATCCTCTTACTAGTCTGTAATTTCTTTGTGTGTATTTACAATAACTATTGTTAAAATGAATTAACTAAAACCCTTTTCTTTCCACGCTACTAGTACATGGGAGGAGTTCACGACTAACGTAAGTTGCTAGGTGCTATTAGTATCAACATAGATGTGGCACATTAGTGGGTAGCGACTCATCATTGTTGTGTACAACTAACCTTTATTAACAGATAACCGCAACATACATCGTTTTGTTGATAATGTTGTTAAAAATGTTGTTGTCAGGTTGCAGAACGCGCGAGCAGAAAGCGCGAAGGTGGCCCAGCTGTTGCAGGATGTCCACCGAAACTCATCGCCGCGCACCATCAGTACTCCACCCACGCCCAATAGGTACTATTCAGTTCTACTCAGACCGATCAGATCAAAACAACAACATAACACAAAAACAACAAAACATTGTTGAATTCGAAACCTTAACTTACACACATTTGTTACGAAACGAATTTCATATTCTTCTTCTTAATATTTTGTGGTTTTACACACCTTATTTAGAATTAATATATTAAATTTGAAGAGTTTGCAATAAATTTAACGGACTTCATGGGAATTATACGG
The DNA here is from genome assembly GCA_910589575.2 of Carcina quercana. NCBI lineage: Eukaryota > Metazoa > Arthropoda > Insecta > Lepidoptera > Depressariidae > Carcina > Carcina quercana. The sequence goes on from OU342439.1 coordinate 10,049,560, forward strand.
CAGTGTAAAGTCTATTCGCTTAGATGGTGTCGCTGCCGTCTAGTCAATATAAATTAAAGCACGCCAACAGCTGCTTCGTACAGACGCAGGTGAATTTGGCAATTTATATCGAGGCATCGCAGTCTGGTATTTGTGACTTTGTGGTGGGTGACTGCTACGTTATTAGAAAATGTTTTGCGTTTCATTTTATACTCCATCATATTTACAAATTTTTGGTCGGTTAAAATATTTTTGCCGCCTAAATTAAATGCATCAGTTAGTACTCGTACATCGTTCCGTTCGGTTAAACCTACGCTATCTAAGCGAATAGCGTATAGTCCATACGAGGATATTAATTTCGTGTATTCAAAATATAGGTCAAAATTACAGTCAAAAAAACAAAGACAATTCAGTTTTTTGTTTTAGGGTCATCGACTATTTATCGCCGAGGTCATCGATGGATGCTGATGAAGAGCTGCTACTTGAGCTCCTGTTCAAGATGTAAGGAGGCCTCCAAAGACATCACCCGCTATTGTTCATATGACATTGTTGCTGATATTCTTTCGGCCATACGATGCAACGTTATGCCAATATGTTATCATCACTTGACTCTTACACTGTTTTATGTTGTCATTTTATCGTACACCTGCACTTTATACCGCCATTATTAATTTGTAAGAGTGATAATGTCACCTAACGTTTGGATATTTTTATGTTGACTAAAATCTTGCATATTTTATCTTGCATTTTAAAATTATCACCAGTTACTGCCTTGACGTATCAAATATATTTTTTGTAAGGTTTCTGAGTGGAATCGGAGAGCAACAGGCTATTTTAGTGAAGTTGTGACATAGTTCAGGCCTTGTCTTTTTGAATTACGGTAATGCCTCTACATACAACTTAATCTCTAGTCTTTAATAAAAGTTGATTTTAGTAATCGAGTCATTTCTCAAGTACCCACCTTAGTTTTGGCTGTTATTTTATCTTCGAATGACTTGTTCAGAGTTTTCAATTTTATTAATTTAAACTCTTCAGGTCATAGACAGGGTTTTTAGTATAAATTTTATCGTATTTGTATTATATTTTCATAACGTATTTTTGAGAGGTTTGTTTAGGACGTTTATTGGAATCATATTTTTGAAAAGAAGCTCTAAATTGGGTGTAATTTACTTAGATCATCAATGTATTCGAAAATTTCGTAAAAATTGGGAAAATTTATTAATGGATTCCTCGTTTTTATAACGAATCAGTAGCTAATGTTTGGCTTTTGCATTTCGGATTATAATACTGATATTTTCAAAATACTCTATTGATTATGTTGCATATTATAAGTTTAATATTCAGTCGAAACTTTGATTCTAGACTCTATTTCATGGAGATTAATTGTAGGTTAAGTACAAATTCAAATTATTAAAAAAGCCACTGTTCTTATAAAGTAGTTGCACCTAGCGTAATACAATAAACCCGATGAGCTGTGAGTATTTTGAGATTTTATCGTATTTAAGGTTAAAAAGTAATTATGCCGTTAGTTTAACAATTGGTCGATTTAACCGTTTCATTCCAGCCTAAATAGGTTTAGTCTACGCGTAAAAGCCTTAGACATCATCGAAAAGTATCTTATCAACATTCCGTTAGAGTATAATATCTCGTGAAGGCTTTTCTTCGACCGTACAGTCTTTATATTGTTTTCGTTAACCCTCTCCGTTGTTGTATTGTTGACTTCGTTTATGAAGATTTCAAATCTACGCCACGTTGAAGTTACTTTGAATCCCTCTCCATGTAGTTCCTATTTCAATAGACATCCCGAATGGTTTCTATTTTACAGTTTGGCGTTTTTGTTTTAGACTAATAGCAGAAAGCCATACTTATCTAGCGTTCATGAAGAAATAAGGTTGTGCACCACTTAAAATATAGAAAAATAACTATCTAAATATTCCCTTTTCTGATTCTCTGATATTTTAATGTAGTAATAATAGTTCATAGTTAAGATAGGAGTAACCGATAGCTTAACCATAAGACGACGTTGCCGCCGTCGAATATTTTCGATTCGTATTTTTATAAAGCAAAGTTACGAACGATTTAAGAATTGCTTTGCTTGTGCAGGGCCGTGATCAGATGTTTCGGGGATGATTTAAAATGTTTTTCATGTGTTGATTGGAATGTAAGACAATTTGATTCCAATACTAGGTTTGGTGTGTTTTGTTTTTGAAATTTTCTCTCTTGAAACTTATACATTCCTAATATTTTTTTCCTTGTAGGTAGATTTCGACAGGCCCAGTTTTGGCATAAGTAGGCAAATAGCTGGTTTACTCTGAGCAATTTTATAATGTTTGTATTGAGTGATAGTTTTTTTAAACACGACAACACCAGGAATGAATAGGTTAAGTCATGTTGAAAGTAAACCAGCGTTTTTGAAATGAGGATAAAGGATGAAGGACACGCGATGCAGTTTGAGAATAACCGTCCAGTTGTGGCGGCTTTTGCATCCTCTGGTGGCGAAATGGCAAAAGTCGCATTTCGGTAACAAGCGAAATGACCTAAAGAGTCAATCGAATAGCAACGATTCGCTTGCAAGGTACGGGGCTCCCAAGGGCGCACGAATACAACATGTATATTTTATATTTTTGGATCGCTAATTTTAAGATGTTATATTTATATATGTATATGTAGAGATGGCGGATACAAAAACCAGTATTTCGAGAAGTATTGCGCCAAAAGTTTTGATGTATTAATTTTCCATATAACGTTATTCTCTCGAGTTTTATTTCGAAACGGATAAATAGTTCGTTTAGCTAGTGGTCATGCGTATATATTTTTGGAGTAGCGTGCACGATTGCTTCTGGAGAGCAGACGATAGTTATAATTACGGCATTGAAAAAGAGAAAATGATAATAAAAAAATATTTTTAACGATAACGCAAAACCTCTGAAAGCAATAATATTTTTGTGGTGAAAAGACTCTGAGTTATATAAAGAGAGTATTTTATTATCCACGCGATCGTCACAGTACGTATATAGAACGCTTCTTAGAGCCACCGTTAAATATGTCGATGTCACTTGTAAACAAACAAAACTATCTGACACTCACGACCATTGATTGATGTTAACACTAAAATATGTCGAAAATATCCAATACTACTACGACATTGTATCTGTATGTACCTTCTTCTGACACAGATACTGACACACACTATGTATAAATATTATCCATCACCTATAATCAACATTGCATCTGAGCTCATAGTGAAATCGACGTATTCAAGGACAGCCTTAGTACTTGACCACAGCTAAAAGATAGTGCACTAGAAGTAGATTAGTTAGATAAATTACTTCTTATACATGAAATAATATTAAAAAATCTTGAAATTCTATACATAGAATTAAAAATTTAACTAATACTTTTTATTATTATATTATAAGAAGCTTGTTCACACATTTTAACTTCATATTTAGGATGTATCTATTTCTAAGACTATAATAAAAATGTTATTGATCGGGGTATGCGACTACACGGTGGGATTATTAATTTTCCATTAATTTTTTGAACGGGTCATGGTAAATGCCACGTGTAATTTAAATATATAAATTAATCTATGCCAAAGGCGTGTTTTTTCTTGTGATATATAAATGGCGAAGATGATTAATTTTACGCATATGATGATTATTTTTAGAATAGCAATTATTATTTAATTATTCATGAATTTATTGGATAGTAGCTTGCTTGTAATTTTGAAGATTATATTTTTTAAAGAAGATGAGCCTGCCTAAAATATATTGCATATCACTTAGATAATTATAACTTATTAAAACGTTTCGACACTGCGTAGTTTTTAGTTTTTGTTTTAAAATGCTAGTACACTTGCAGTAGTTCATAGCTGCTGAATCGTTTGATAAGGCTGTTACTTGCAATATCTTTTAGTTCATTAAATTTTACACCTTTTATTTATAGATTGTATTAATTAAATTTTATATAATTTGTAAAATTATATTTTGTTTTCTTTATAATTTTTATTGGAAGTATAACTTCTATAATTTAAAGTGGTTTATGTCTCTAATTTTAAATATTAAAATTCTATTTGTAGCTTTAAACATTTATTGCTGAAACTTTTATGAAATTTAACATTTTGATAGCGAAATTTAAGAAAATTTATTTTTTCGTTGTTAGCATTATTTTTACATGCGATAGTGAGCGTTAAATTTAAGTTAATTTCTTAAATGATGTATATTAAGAAATTGTTAAGTACTGCCAGTTTCAAGGTTTCTAAGACACCAAGTGAAAATGTGTGGTTGGTAGGCATGTGATGTGTCCAAAGATACTTATCTATTATAAGTTTTTCTCCTCGTTGGGCTATTCAAATTTAGTAACAGAAAATAGTATTATGTGTTATGAATAAAAACTATTTAATTATTTATTTATGATTATGTTAGCATTTTACAAAGTACTCAAGACGCCATGTTGACGACTAGTAGCACCAAAATGTTTGTAACTGATAACAAAACAATAGAAAACGAATATATTTAAATAAATACTTAAATTGTGATCAAGAAGCAATTAAAATACCAATAAAGTATTGTAAAGTTTACTGATAAGTGTAAGTTTGTTTTAAATATTAATGTTATGCTTTATGTGATTCGAGGAGACATGTTTCAAGTTATTTAGCAACATCAACATTCAACAACAACTCGATGTTTTTGTTTGTGTAGCGAGATTGTTGTTTGTCTATTGGTTCAACAATAATGTTTTCATTATAAATTATAATTATTAAATGCATTAGAACTTACTTACCGCGGTTGATTTAATTAGTTTCTAATCGTTTTCGAGCGATACGATCGCAAAGAAATTCTGTATTGGAAATAATTTCATCGTAATACGAGTATATTACGGAATGCATTTAAATAATTCGAATTTGTAGCATAATACATAAACAACAATCCTCACTACGAAAACCCACTCATTGATAAATAATTCATTGTGAAGCCATTTCAAAAGAATTCTTTTGGTGTTGTTCAGTGACTTCAAACTTTCATTATGTTTGTGTGTTTGTATGTTTTGGATGTCGAATTTGATTGAAGTGATGAGTAAAGCCCACTGGAGAAGTGTACTTTAAAAAAATCTTCCTTTGTAATTATTATAAACTATAAACACTACAAAATTGTGATTCAAAGCAATTTAAAATATTACTGACATTACTGCTGATTAAGTCTTGTGTTTTATTTATATCCTTATCCGATCTACTATTACTAACTAACCCCAATAAAATAACGAACGAATTGCTGGAAATATTTAAAACTTTAATAAAAGCCGTAACAACCTCATCTCATGGTAGATGGGACATGGTACATGGGACATTAAGTCGACAGCAATGGTAATGGTAAAAGCGTCGGTGGCGCAGTGGCTAAGGCGCGGACTCTCAATCTGAGGGTTACGGGTTCGAATCCAGCCGTGTACCTATGAGTTGTTTTTCAATTCAAGGTGAAGGAAAACATCGTGAGGAAACCTGCATGTCTTGAACAGGCATGTGAAGTCCGCCGATCCGCACTGGGCCCGCGTGGTAGACTACGGCCCATACACTCTCTGTAGCAGAGTAGTCCTGAGCCCCTGCAGTGGGGACGTATATAGGCTGTTGATTGATGAATAGTACATGCGTCGGTCTAGACTGGACAGCCTATTCAATTTAGACTGCACTTTGCCGTATCACTTTTTGTTAAGAGACAAATAAGCCATTGTAGATGGAATGCGTGCTCATCTGGAGGCCTCGAGTTAATGATGCGCTGATTCCCCTAATAAACATTTTATTCATAATCAGCTGTATGTCCACCGTTGGACATGAGCCTCCCACATAGATCGCCACAATGAACTTTTCATGAGGGGATTTGCCGTAATCAACACGCTTGGCAGGTGGATTGGTGATCGCAGGAAGATTTTATTGTTAAATAGATATATGCTGCTGCCCATCTTCCGGATTCCCGTAGTTGCCTTGATACTAGGGATCTATTCTTAAGGTGGTCCTATTTTTAAACCGAAACCACACGGCAATGTGTTTTTAGAATCATAATCCACATAGCATGACACTAACTAAATTCTAAACCTAAGTATAAAATGAAAATACTTCATATTGTATAGACACTGTAAATAACAGGCCTTACTCCTACTGACAGATTTTGTATATTGCACTGCGCTTACAAAAACCATACAATACGAGTACGAGTACGTAACCGAAACCCAACGACATACGTGCACAAAAATCTACAGATAGGAATCTATTTCCCCGTCTGGATTAGTAATATATCGAACACGTCTCAGCACTTATAAGAAAATCGCGGCGCCCTAAGGGAGTATTTTCAGTGTAAGCACAGATTGCGTCTTTCGTCCCTCCCATCGAGATATCATATCGACGCCATGGGACTAATTCTTTGGTTACGTGAATAAATTGCTGTACGTGAGGTGTTAAATTTTATGAGACTTTGCAGGTTAAAAAACGCAGCGTTAGCTTGGCAGAGAGGTGTCGATTGCTCCACCAGTGAAATCATAACATTTTGGCGTAATTATAATGTGTATTATTAATACAAAAGCGAAGAGGTTTTCTCACCTCTTCATTATATAGTATACATATTTGGTATGTGTTCATTTTGTTGACCAAGTATCTAGTTAGCAGAGAGATAAAAAGGAAAAAGAAAGATGTGACCTCGTCACACAATTTTACGGGTACCTAATTGTGGTTATTTGTCACTAGCATTGTTTATATAAAAGTCAGATATACGGTTACATCCAATTCTACCGTACTACTCGTATTCGTTTCTCTTCTTAAACAGTTAAACGAATACTAAAAACGAAAACGTTTGTTAGTTTATCTTTCGTTTGTGTAGCTACGACGTGACTTTTTGCATAAATATAGCTTATGTGTCGGAGACATAGTAGTGTCCAAGCATAATGAAGTCTATAGAAAAACAAGTCTTTACTTATAAGTAGTCCTACGCGCAACAGGCATAAATGACACGTTCCGCAAATGTATGGAGCCAAGGCCTGGTTTTGTACACTTATAATTTTAATAGGCCACTATTAAATAAAAGTAATTTAGTTACCATTTATTTGTACAAAACCATATAAAACGCACGAAACAGGGAAGACTTAACGTTGAAAACAAAGATGGCGTCAATAAAATGACATTTGAAGTTGTCACTTAGTACAAAAAGAATGATTTTGTCCAATTAAAATAAATGCAAAAATGAAATTCTAGTATTTTCTATACATAGATTTTTACTTGACTTTCTAAATAGTGTACAAGTGCAGGCCGAATTTGAAACATCACTTTTATGAACTGACCATAAAGTTCTTGGTCTGGCACGCTACAGGAATACTTGGTATGCAATCTTTGTCTCTCAACTGTGTAAATATAAATAATATGTACTGATTATAATAGAGGTCAGACGAAACTGTAAATAGGGTTGGGCACGCGAATCATTTCATTCATCTCTGACCTCTAGCCAAAAACGTAAGGACCCCTTTATAATGTAACTGAATAATTCATATTCTGCCTTTAATATTCTGACCCGGAGGACTGGATGGAAAATAGGCACGCATGAGTACGATTACGGTCCGGGTTCCGTGTATTGAGTTTTGGTTGTGTAAGGTCGATTGATTCTAAAGGTCTCACATTCCCGTTTACACGAAATGTTTGAAAAGAAAAAGAAACTGAAATAAAACGGGATACTTTAAATAAGTTTTCATATATACTGTTTTTAAGTTATTTAATACAGCTGCAGTTCGTTATTAGTTTTATTAATTTAATTTGCCAGGTGACAAGAAATGTAAATATTTAATTTCTAGGTAGATAGAAAAAGAATAATGGCAACAGCAGAGAGCGTAGTTTGCGAAGGGACTAAGAAGGAAAGAGATAGATACGATGTTTTGTTCCTATCGATCTGACGCTTCTTTTGACGGGTATCATGTTGTTAAATTTAGACTACGTCGACTTCAGAATGCACCTCACCAATTACAACGTAAAGGAAGGTTACACCAACATACAACCTGACTCTCGCATCCGACAATAGAAATATTAAAGTTGTGGAGGTGAGTTTGTTTGTTTATCCTTACTTCACGTTATAGCGGAGGGTCAGAATGAGTTGATTTATTTATACAGATATACGTTAAGGGTTGTAAAATGATACAGACAACTTTTCATCCCGATCAAACAATAATTCTGGAGATATAACTTCTGAAGTCCACGCAGACAAAGTCGCAGAGAAAAAATAATTAATAGTATGTACTGGATATTAAGATACATATTTTTGTATTGTGGCACCAGTTTATTGAAGAAATCGACATTTTAAATGAAAGTCTAAAAAAGCCGTTAATGTTATTCATCATCATCAGCTAGGAAACGTCTACTGCTGGACATAGGCCTTCTTTATGGTCCGCAACATCGACCGGGCCCGAGCCGAGCATCAAGCTAGTCCCCGCGACCTTAACCAGGTCGTCGGTCCACCTAGTTGGGGGACGGCTCCGTAGACGTTTCCCAGTACGTGGTCGCCACTCGAGAACTTTTATTACCCACCGTCTATCGGTTCTTCGAGCGATGTGGCCTGCCTATTGCCGTTAATGTTATCTACACTAATATTATAAAGAGGAAAGATTTGTAACTATTTTTGTATGTTTGTATGTTTGTAATGAATAGGCTCAAAAAGTACTGGGCCGATTTAAAAAAATTCTTTCACCAATAGAATGCTACATTCTTCCAATTTGACATAGGCTACATTTCATTTTGAAAAAAATTAGGGATCCTTGGTAAAATTTGAACAATGTAACCGAAGGTGTAGAAAAATGAGTCTTAAAATGTCTTTTGTCGAATGCGCTGCCGAAACTATTAGCGATAGAACAAAATAATGTACAACAATATTAAAGAACATCATAATGTCTACAAAAAACTCCGCGGTAGCATATGTCCAACTATTGTAGTTATGTCACTACAACAACTTTTTTCATTATAAACATTAATGAAAATGCTAACCAAATTCAAACCATGCTATTTATGTGTTTATATTAATCCTTATCCAAATAAATTATTTTATGGTCAAGACCATTTAACTACCTATAAAATAGTTTTTAAATTATTTAAATTGGACTTTCCATTCAAAAGATATTACGAATTAAAAAATTCAAACAGTAAACAAAACCGCCATAGCGCCGTGGCCGTTGTTTGCGATGCAGTCTGAAAAGCGCGCCGGGCATCGCGGCGGGCGGGGTGGAGGGGGCACTGAAATATTTTTTTAATATATAATTAATAAATAATTTTTTAATAAATAAAAATATTTGTGAAAAGAAGTGTTTTATATCCAAATTTCCAAAAATAAATAATTGTCTACCCCGTGCGAAGCCGGGACGGGCTGCTAGTTATTAATATATTTTAATTGAATCTATTACGAATCACTGCTTTTTAAGCTAGAGTGAATCTGTATTATTATGAAAGAACCCAGATTGAGGTTAATTTGCCCACTGACTGGCTAATACTCGCTGGAAATCTTACCCAGAATGGGTCAGTTTTACTATTCGTATTTTCAGTTGTCGCGCGCGGACTCAACTTCTAGGATTTATTATTTTATGGTTTCATGTCCCTTAAAAATATTGTAATAGTTCATGAGTGAGAATAAAGCCAAGGAATGTAGATTCAAAACGAGTCTTTAATCTTAGGTACTTCTTACACAATGTGGAATAAGGTTACTGGTTTCTTCTGAGGATCCCTAGAATAGTCCGATATGTAGATTTTTACATTTTTACCAATGGAGTTCACTTATTATACAAAGTTATTCAGGATGGTCTGTACTTTGATGCGCATAACCTACAAGTACCGAATACTTGCCACGAATCGACTGTTTCAAATTAGCTGTATTTTGGTAACCTTCTATTTATAATTAGCTTCTGCCCACGGCTTCGCCCGCGTTAACTTTAGGATTTACCCCACGGTAACTACGAGTACAACATAAAAAATGACAAACTGGTCGACACTACCTGTCAATGGCTTCACGTCAAAATTCTAAAATCGCGATTGATATATAGGGGGTGAGAGGGTAAATAAATATTATACTTACACCATACGACACCCTTAATTTTTTTGTCCATAACCCTAACTACCAATTTTCATGCCATTGACTACAAAAACAACAGAGTCCCTATAAAAACTTTCATACCTATTTTTACCACTATTGAAAATTTGTAAGACCCGTATTTCTTTGTTTCTAATCTAGCCACTTTCCAATTATTTTCATGGAATTATTATCTTCAAAAAATGACGGACATTCATATAATTTTGCATCCCTATTTCCCTTCCCTATTCCCCTTTTGGGGTTCATTTATTTCCAATAAGGTAATAATAGAAATGTAAGAGGTATACGCGGTTGATGTATTGTTACGTTGTAACTCCGAAAGCAGTTTCAGAATGTAAGGTGTCTAGGTTTAGAATACCATATTAAAATAATAAACGCAAATGGGAATTTCTGTGTGTGTTACCTTTAGCAACTCAACAGCAAATCGTAGGTCATTAAAAGTACATACATACGAGTAGGCTACTTTTACCTGTGGGACAATTTCTATAGTCTACACGGACAGAAGTGAAATAACTCACTGCGAATTCACTGAAGTAGCTTTATCCTATCACAAAAGTGCTAATCTGTTGAGTGGCGAGTTCTTTAAAAAACTTTTCGAAATAGCGCTATCGGTAGCTACTATAAATTATCATTTTAATGGACCGATAAACCGAAACCGACACCGTTGTGAATAACCGAAACATAACCGACAGAGCACGGAATACAGAGTAGTTAATCTGATCGTGGTAGTTAATCGACTGGTAGCGCTGCGTCAGGGAACTTTGGGTTCTATTTTATAATTAAACATTGGCTAATATGCATGATAAATACACCAGCACACCACGTCGTCATGTTCTTCTCTATATTTAATTATTACTTACAAATACTTCTAAAGTACAAAATAGTGAGAATAAAAATGCTTTATTAATATGTAAAATTAGTTTGCACTTGGCCTTCATCTCACCTGATGGTAAGTGATGATAAGGCCGTTGGTGAGTAAGCGTGCGCACTCAGAAGCCTCAATCTAACGAGGCGCTGGCTCTGCTACCTTTCATACCGGAACACAACAGTGATATTAACACTGCTGTTTGGCGGCAGACTTCGGCAGCATGGTGGCAGCTAGCCAGGCGGACGTAGTAAATGCACTACCATCAACCAAACCGAGTACCGATAGGTACCCCCACTGAGAATCGAACCCGTCACCTCCAGAGTCCAACCTTGTAGCCATTATTCGACGCAGGACTTGTTCTTGGCACACAAGGCAATAATATTTTAAAGAAAAACATACCGATGTTTCGTTTTTCTTTGAAATAAGCGGGGCACCCATCGAACCTACGTCTGGCTTACTGGGTCTTTGACTTTGCGACGCAAATTAATTATCCGTATTTTTAATCATTATGGGCAAGCCAAGTTGAACTTTCCGTCAGATTGGACATAATCACCACATTTGACTAGCAGAGTGGTGAGAGAAGTTTTTGTAATGTAAAGTGGGTGCTGCTGCCCATCGACACCCACGGGATGACGTGTGGAGATTCTAAATTCAAAATCACACAACCGAATTGCTATACGGTTCACCTCATAATGTTTAAATATTTTACTCCTACGCGGTACCTCCTGATACAAGTATTTTACACTTGTAATCTTTTTATGTTGTACGTTGAAGGCATATTTTTCACATTTTTTTCTTCAACTTGCATTGAAAATAGGCCAAATGAAATGAAGAAGCAATGTTTTCTTCAATAATCCTGATAACTTAATATAATTTGTATCTCCGCACATACTTTGTTATTAGAAGGTGACATTATCTCAACTCCGCTCTAAGCTTGATTTCTTGGAATTAAGGCAACTCCGGCTGTGAGAGTAATTGTCACCCCAGGGGTTTGTCGAGTCAATTGTTCAATTTAATTGTTTATCCCTCTAATTGTAGAGATTCATTAGTAAGTGATAGGGCTTAATGGATTATTAGCAACGTTGTTTCTGGTAATAATGGATAAGTTAGTGTTGTACATTTAGGGTAATTATTGGTAATTATTTTTATTTAATGTATTACATAGAGCGAGAGTAAGTTATTTATCAACGTGATAAAATACAGGATGAGGAAACCCGTAGAACAGAATAATTTATTTGCCGTTTGTAAACTGACGTTGCCGCTATAGCTCGACAGTTGTCACTAAGCTGAAGAGCTCTATTTTTGATTCGCTCTACGCGCTGCGATCGCTCGATTTCTACTGATTTTCGTTCGACTTATGAAATTCGGTATTTATGAATCGCTCTTCTGCAACGAGTGGTCGGGACCACACTTTTTTTTTAATAATGGCTTTAACCAGTGGTTATCTAGCCAATGACGAGTAAAATTAGGTGAACAAATTTTGAGGTTATAAACTATGCCGAAGCCATTTCTTCAGCTTTCTCAATAAAATGTATAATGTGTACATTTTATCGCTTGATTTGGATTCTTGACGAGAACTTCAAAGGCCAGCCTTGGTTTCAACATTATCCGAAAGAATCCATATGCCGAATGTACTCGACATGATAAACTCTTCGGATCGCGTCGAAACCCTCGCAATTTTGCGTAATTGATACTATAACACTGTCCGTGACACTTTTTGCACTATATCACACCACTATAACACAAAAAACACACATAACAGTATTATTAACGAATTACTAAAATTGCAATGAACCACCATTTTACAAGTTCGCGCCAAGAATCCCCGGGACCACACTTTGCGGAGGCGAGCGATAGACTAAACGTCATCGTCAAACACTGACATTACCACTTATTGACATTGACAGTTGGAACTGTTCTATGAACTTTGCGTTCCGTTTTCCTTGCATGAATTACCGGTTTTATTTTTCTGCGTAAAACGGATAAAATTAAACATTTTAAGTTATATTAGCAACACCTCAGGCGAATGATTCAAAAATACGATCAAATATGTTTTCATGCGACTTGTAGTCGATCGTGACTTAAGTCGTGTGCGACGAAGCTATGTCACACGAGCGAATCAAAAAGAGAGCCCCAAGTCGCTCGCAGAGCGAATAACCGACGGACGTAACAATATACCGCGGGAGACGGTTCTTGGAAAGTGTGTATGTATACCTGTGAATATGTGTAATTGTGTACCGGTTGCCGGTACAGGGCATCTACTACAAGATTTGTTTCGTTTCAGATTTCATTCGGATTTGGTGGTAAGTATATGTATCCGAAATTTGGTGTTTGATCGGATTTAAATCGGTAGTTTCTTGTTGTAGGCGCCGGGGTCTCTCGGTATGTTGACTGGTTATGCTAAAGGACGTGGGGAGACTTCGGATAAGCGGCTTGGAAACGGTCATTGGGTTGCTGTCACTATACCATGTCACATTTAACCGTTCTTGTTTCTATGTAGTGTGCTGAGAGATGACATGGTACAAAAGTAGCCGCTTGCATCCAGCTGCTTCCGAGGTCCGTATCTAGTTGGGGTACACGTTTTCCAGTACGTGGCTACCTCTCAAGAATACTTACTAAAGTGTACCATGCTGGAGGCCTATGTTCAGCCGTGGACATTTTCCGTCTGATAATGATAATCATGAAGGTAAAAAGATTATCGCCCGGCCGGCTCTATATTTGGGGGCGGTCGGCACAGTAACATACAAGCTTCATGATAATAATGAATGTATTATATTGCGGTATATTAGGACTGGTGCTACTTAACTGTTCGTTACTAAATAAACCAAGAATTTACATCTAGCTAGAAAGTCATAGCTAAAACTGTTACATTAATTAGGTTACGAAGATGTTTTTCTATGTTGAGCAAAAAATATCGTACAAATGAAATCCATTGTCAATGTTGTGGAAAAAACATATCTCCAACAATACCGAGTGTGCCAATCTCTCGCCCAACCTCTACCACTATTTACTCAGGAAAATAGCCAATTTGGCCTACGGACCTATTTCTCATCCCATCTTTTATTCCCTAGTAAAGCTCGATATCGCGTAATTCAATCAGTTCAATAAATCCGTCAGTAAGTCCCCAAGGAGATGACCAAAACGAGGCTGTGCCTTCCCGCGGTAATCGCATTAGAAGGGAGCTGTAAGAACGATTTCCAATGCATCAAATTTATTATTCAAGGGCTTTTAAGCCATCCGGAGGAGCGCTAGCAACCTTGGATTTTTAGTAAATAGGTTGAGTTCTGAAGAAATTACGTAGAAGTGAGGTATTTCCAGTGATTGCCACATGCAACGAATTACATTTTACTTGCTGTATGTTGCTTCGTATCCATTGATTTCCGGTTTCAAGATTAGGGTTCCGTCCAAAGAGCGCCCAACGGAATTCTGTTACTAAGCCTTCGATTGCTGTCCGTCCATATGTCACAGGGATGTATATTTGAACTGTAATAGCTAGATGCTGCTGGATCTTGTGTTAGTTTATTGAACGGAACCCTTTCTATGCGATTCTGACTTGCACTTGGCCGGTTTTTCATTTACTTGTGTCTGTAATAAGTTAACGTTAGCATAGTAACGTCAAACTTGTTAGGGTTCCGTACCCAAAGGGTAGAAACGGGACCCTATTACTAAGACTCCGCTGTCTGTCTGTCCGTCTGTCTGTCCGTGTGTCACCAGGCTGTATCTCATGAAACGTGTTAGTTAGAAAGTTGAAATTTTCACAGATGATGTATTTTTGTTGCTGCTAAAAAACAGAATAAAATAAATATTTACGGGGGCTCCCATACAACAAACGTGAATTTTTTCTCGTTTTTTTTCTATATTGATAACGGCACCAGATGAAGCTTGAAATATTCAAAGAATATTTAGTTAGCACTTTAAAAGTAAATATTTAAATAAAATAAAACAAATATTTAAGGGGGGCTCCTAAACAACATACATGATTATTTTGACGTTTTTATAGGTAATGGTAGTCCGAATCACACTTGGCACATTTTTGATTGTTTTAAAATCATTTCCAATAAATAAATAAGTAAAAGAGGTAATCTTGGGGTATAAGGGGTAACATCATATAATTTTGGGAACGATTATTTTAACCAATTCATTATTTCCTATTTCATTGTTTAACGTTGACTTGTAGAATAATATGTTGCTTATATAGGTATTCAAATCCATACTAATACATGCATAATATTGTAAATCCGAAAGTGAGTTTGTTTATTTGTTTGTCTTTACTTTTCGTCGTAATGGATAGTCAGAATGACTTGATGTTTTGTGTAGGTATAGTTGAAGGGACGGAAAAGGACATAGGCTACGAAGCTAGAAGAGAATAACAATACTTTTCAAATTGAATAATGAAACAGCACAAAGAATTTCTATCAAGTACTTATTTTTTTGCCACGCCATGAAAATGTACCATGTTATACTTGTATAACTTCCTCAATATCCCTTAGATAACGCTTTCGCATTCAAGCGTTTTGAGGATTAAGGGCGATTATCCAGTAAAATTATGGCCGGCCTCAGGGGCGGTGTCTCTTAGACGCCTCAATGAATATTACACCTTTTGTTTGTTGAAATATAATAGAAATTTGGAAGCGAGTTCTCTCGTCTCGGCTTTACTATAGCATCATCCTTTTCTTTTTTGAGTAATGGGTATCATTATCATCATGTACAACTTGCGTCAGTACACTGCTGGACATATGTCTCTCCCTGAGTGCGCCACTCAGTTCCGTCCGCAGCTCTCCGAAACGTGGACATTCATGGCGCGACAGATCCACAAATTTAAAGTCGCTCAGCGGGCTATGGAAAGGTCCATGCTTGGAGTCTCTCCGATGGACCGCATTCGAAATGAAGTGATCCGTCAGAGAACTAAAATGAGCGACATAGCTCATCGTATTAGCAAGTGGCAGTGGGATGGTCATACTTGACACTCTAGTGGAGACCACGTCTAGGCAAGTGTCGTGTTGGACGTCCTCCGGCTAGGGGGAAAGATGTAGGGTAGCCGGACGTGAATGGATGCGGAGAGCATCATCATCAACAGACGGGAAAAAGTAAATAGTGTTTCTGAGCACATTTTAATTAGTTTAAGCAGCGTCTTGACTAACCTGTGGACTCTTTCTTAAAGGGCAAAACTCAGGAAACTGGCAACGGCGATGTCTTTCTGTGATTATCAATCCACCTGCTAAGCCTCGTGATTATTGCATCAACATTATCATCATATCGATATCATGGAAATATAGTTCGCTGTGGTTATAGCAGAAACCCAACAGTGAACTAATGCAGAGCTGACGTTCATGAACAACGATCTTTCACCTATCCACCTGCCAAGCCTGGTGATTACAACAAAGTCAACAAACAAACAAGAATTTATATAATAAAAAATCAAACTAAACAGTGTAGAGAAGAGCCAAAAACAGTTTTTTTATCTAACGAAAATTCGAATGTGACCTAAAATAACAAAGTTTATTAAAACCTGATTCTAGGTCAGCCTTCGAAAATCAGAGCCCCGCGTAATCTAACCAGATGTGTGTAAAGTGAGGGCATAGATGTACCACAAACATGTTTGTTAGACAGAGAAGAAAAACAAATTTTTTTAGTTCGCCTTTATTTGGTTGGTCGACAATACATTTTTTTATCGAATTCGGATACTTAGGTATGATTAGTTCCTTCTATAAAATACGCTACGTTTACTATGATCTTTTCTAACTTCTGTGGAGGATTTTAGCATCCGACAAGAGAAGTTACCATTCGTCCCTGTTCCAAGCGGATGAGTGCCATTTGGCTATCCGATTTGTCTTTTTATGAAGAGCAATGTAAGATTTGTGTGGTGATAGTTTTCTATATTTTAAATCCTAGTTTAAAGCTCATAAATAAGTGTTATTATAAATATTTATTACATTTAAAACAACAATTTAATTAAAACATTCTTGTTCATCATTTAAAAACCATCGTAGAAACGAAGTTGACATCGTCCAGACAAGTGGCCGAAATAACTTATTCGATCTTTTCCCTTTAAATTAAACCAACGTCTATGTCGAAGCGAACATCGTCGCCGCACCTAATCCCTAGTCACGTCCGACGTCCGGTCTTGTCTATTTTTGTCCGGATCCGGTAATTTATACCGGACTCCGTACCGGATTAATCTGCACCGGGGCGGAGCACGTGTGAAATCGTCAGAGGACGTTGTAGGCTGAGTTCGTCGTAAAAAACATACGTTGTTTTACGACGCTGCCCTAACTGTCTCTTCGTTGATGGAGATAGGTATATGAGCTGGCATTACGCTGGGGTTAAAGGAAGCCTCTGGCGTGTTTCATGATAAATATAGGACATACAGGGATCGTCCGATAGTCTTCGGTGTTTACTGAGTGCTGAAATTTTATTTTATATTCAGGTCCATAGTGAATAGAATATTTTAGGCAAGTGTGTGACTTCCAAGGCCATATTATCACTTATATTGCCGTCAAATTCTAGCTTATTTATGGGTAAAAAGTCTGGGGGTTAATGTTAATGGGGAGTGGTCAATATCCGAGTAGCGAGGCAATATCAATAGCGAGAGTATTATATTTATAGGGGTAAAATACGACCAAAAGAATTGTGGCGTGGAAAGAAGAGCCCATTTAGCACTGTTTCGCTAGAAGAAGTCCCGCCGAAAGCCATCCACCTACTAGACGGACAGTACAAGTAAAGATTGCGAGGAGAGATTGGATGCAAGACGTACTGGTCATTGTGGCTTACCATGGGGGAGGCCCATGTTCAGCAGTGGACCTTTCCTGGCTGGTGATGATATTAAAAATGAAAAATATGTAAATTTACTCACTGAAACATTTATTGAATTTCGTTGTGTTAAATTTCATTTAGAAATTGATATTTCTATTTTTTTAAAGTAAAAGACACATTTTAAGTAATCTCTCTTTCACCGACCCCAATTACTCCTGACTCTATACGAGTACAAGTAAATGCGTTCAAAAAGAACTGGAAACCAACTTCACTTAACTAAAAGTCTACTTTTATTAAGGCAAATTTAAGATTTATATAGTTTTCTGATGGATTCCATTGTCAGAACTGGACCAAATTGAAATAAGACCACACGGGAAGCACCAGCTTTCAAATAAAAAAAGAATCATCCAAATCGGTTCACCCAGTCAAAAGTTCTGAGGTAACAAACATTTAAAAAAACATACCCATCGATTTGATAACCTCCTCCTTTTTTAAAGTCGGTTAAAAATAGATCGCTAGAGTATCGTCTTAAAATAACATCGCGTCCAGTATCTATCTATCTATTTAGTTGGGGTAGTTCTCCCTTCTCCGTCGCAGTCTGTATTGTAGCGAGTACTTGACCTGCTGGGCATCAATCTTGTCTCGCTATTCATCTATCTCACCTGCCATCCCCGCTGGAGCAACAGATAAATATACCCGAAGGCGGCGCGGCGGCTATTTACTCCAAAGACGGATTTTTATGGCAAATATTTTGGACGTGAACGCGTCTTTAAATTCGTTTAGCGCTATTTGATGGTGCTTTTAGAGTGAGGACGGATGCATGCGAATTTTGGCTTTAGAATGTATTTACGCAATATTTCAACCTTTAATATATAGATGATATTTTCTTTTTATTATTGTAAATTTATTTATTTATAAAAGATTGATTAAGGCTTGATTAAGTCTTTTTTGATGGTAAGAGACTTTGTGTAAATTCAATTATTTTAGTCGATAGCTAAGCGCGTATCGGCTCGTCCAGTTGACCCGTAGCTAAGAAGTGTCCGCCCGCTCCCAGTCGGCAGCTCAACGGCGGCGCGGGGGTCTTGATGCGGTGCGCACTCGCGTACACCCATTGAACTCAACACACACATAGGTGGTTGCGTAAAAAACATTTATAATAGAATGATACCATTGTTATATTTTGGACTTACTTAATTTGGAGGTCCGGATTCGATTACAAGTAGAGCTATTTTGGGTAGTAAGTATCTAGTATCCGTAAAATAATATCGCATTTTTGTGCGACTTGTTGTAGTACACATTCCATGCCATTTAATATTATATTTTGCTTTTAACAATAACAAATAATTTTGCTGCCGAGGAAAAATTCCTCGCGTGAGATCAAAAGCGCCCTCCACTGGTTGTTGTGCTTCGTCGAGG
This sequence comes from Carcina quercana, assembly GCA_910589575.2. Taxonomy (NCBI): domain Eukaryota; kingdom Metazoa; phylum Arthropoda; class Insecta; order Lepidoptera; family Depressariidae; genus Carcina; species Carcina quercana. Next base: position 10,068,676 of record OU342439.1, read on the forward strand.
TATATATTCCTAGTATTTCGGATTTGGCATACTTTACAATTTTTTGTGTGAAAAAGCACGCAATTAGGTCCTTTGTAAAAGACATAATTTCCGGCTAACCGTAATTTGCAGTCCCTTTTCCAACACACAGACAGCCCAAGCCTAAACCTAATGTGATCCTTAAGAGTAGAATTTAGGAGTGACCTTTAAAAACAAAAAGGAAATTGGTCACAGCCTGCCGACCAAAGTACAAAAACAAAGGAGTTTATTTAAGCACAATTTATTTTATTACATAAATTTCATGTTTTTCTTTAAAAAATGTGTTTGGAAATATGTTATATTGTAAAGTATTTACTGATGATAGTGACGTACTATCAAATTTTGAAAAGAAATATTTCCCACCCTAGCGAATCGGCGTCTTACGCCAGTCCGGGCGAACGCTTTGCCAACTAAACTATCGGTCATATACCGTTAGCGCCGAAAATGGTTCACCATTATAAGCATCGCCTGATAGCCAATGAGCCTTCATGGGCCAGACTTTCATTACTTTGTAAAAGCTGAGAGTTTCTCTGCGCATTTGCTCAATACAGGTAAGAACGATCAGAGACTATGTACCTTGGACCGCGGTTACTTTGGCAGGTAGCTGGTAAGAAAGGTGTATAAAATCGTACCTTAAAATCGTTTAAGTGTAAAGCTCGGTTTTTATATATTTTCTTTAGAATAATATTAGAAATCACGTCGTCCATTGCTGGCACACTTAGTATAGTTCAACCCCTTACCAGACACCCCTAAACCTTCGAAAATTACGATTGAACTTTCGTCATTTTGCATAAGCTAATTTTTATATATCTTATTTGGGGGGCTTTTACAAGATGCTATCTCAGTAGCCAGACAGTTTTGATGGTTTTTATATATCGCCAGACACCTTGAAAGTCTGCGCTAGGTGCGAGCGCGGCCACGGTGAGAAAGGCCACGTAAATCCCATTGTCCAAAAAATACATTCCGTTGTCAAAGTATGGCAAACACACTCCTGGAAATACATTTAATAGAGCTCGGCTAGCATTGAGAAATTTTCAATTCGTAAAATTTATTTTTCTTTCTTAAAAAGCATATATTTATAAGCATTTGACGAGATTAGTAACAAGTTTAAGACCAAAACTTTGCTTTGTCCAGTCTATCGCTAAATATAAAACGTATTTTATTTGTGATTACAAATATATCTTATACACTGGCTTTACAACTGTAACTGGTTTCATAGGAGATATCTTATACGGGGCTGGCACTGCAAATGGGAAATAATTGACCGGCACTCTATGGACTGGTGGATAGCACATGGGTTGATGGTGAGCTGGAATGACCGTTGCAGCTGGTTTTGATGGCTGGTTGTCTTTTGGGACCGGTGGGAAGTACTTTTCGTTGGCTTCCAACCACCGGTAGACCTGTAAAGTAAGTAAGTAAAAAGTAAAAAGTGTTTATTTCTTAAATAACTTTTACAGAGTTTTGCAGGGGCCTTCCAGAAAGTAGTCTTTCGACACTTGTGTTGGAAGTGCACCGCGTCTTCCAGACGGATTTACACAGTATTATTTAAAATCTTAGTTCCTATTTTAAGTTTGCTATGCTCATATGTGTGTGTGACCTGTAAGGAGAAACATTTAAATTAGTTTTATTGGCTTTAGGAATCAATGTAGCTTTTGAACTAACAATGAAATCTGGAGGTCTTCGGTTCGATTCCCAGTGGTACTATCGGTATTCGGTTTGCTTGGTGATATGTCTGCCTGACTAGCTTCAACGATGTTACCTGAGTCTTCTGGCTGACTCATTTGATTGAGGCGTCTGGGTGCTCATGCTTGCCATACAGCGGCACTATCTGCATATTCTATCAGTTAAGATGAAGGCCAAAGCAAGAGCAAAACATTATATTAAAAAAAGTCGGGGAAAAATAATAATATTTATGGTTATTAGCAAGTTAACTTATTTTTTTGGAAAGATTTTGTATATATTGGTAATGTCCGTCAGTCAGTCAGACAACGCGTAGCGTATACAGCTTCATACATACATAGATTAGCAAGTAGTAAGTACTGAGCTTATTAAGAGGAAATTTGCTGCAGTCACCGCGCTTGAAAGGGTGACTGGTGATTTTCGATTTTGCGCTATCTCCCATTTACCATGGGGGGGAAGTGGGAACGTCTTTACCACTCCACCCTATTTCTTTATTCTAAACGAGTCTGGGGTCCCAAGATAGCTTTAGAGTCCGTAGGAAATTCATCCACCTTCAGTGGACGCGTTTCAAGTGTACCGCTGTAGATCCTGGCTAAAATAAAAAACAGGAATAACAGTGGGAGCGGAGAGGAGGTGGGAATGGTGATCACAGAGGTCATAAGGTACACGTCACTATTCATAAGCAAATATACTTAATATATTCAAATAAAAATTATTTAACTTACGAATTCATAGCGGCAAGCAGGTGACAAATGTGGAATTGAAGTCATTGGCACAAACAAACACAATTTAAATGTACTTAAAATTAAATATGTGACCTGTTGGAGCTTACGTACATCAATGGGCTTGGAAGACAATATTCCCGCTTTTTGTACATTTTGAACATTGGGTAATTACCAATGGGCCTCAAGCTAATTATTAAAATAACTAATACAAAAGGAGTCTCATTATTTTTCATAAAAGGATAGAATCATTAGCTAATGACCATGATTAAGTAATGATCATAAAATTAATATATATAATTAGCTTATTTTATTTACAAATGGGAGATTTCTCAAGAATTCGTATGTTTGGCAATTTTTTAAAAGTTAATGTTACGGGTTTGGTTATTAAAATACAATTATTTAAGTTTGTTTGGTGAAAAGATTCTCCCACCACTCTACACTGTGGTTTTCTGTGAGAAAATGAACCACTTTATTTAAAGCTGTAAGCTCAGGTACTATTTAATTCACGCTAAAACAGAGATTTGTACTCATGTACGTAGTTTGTATTTCCACTGCATAATTCAATGTTGTCCCTAAAAACATTTCTCCACGGAATTTCAGTGACGATATTAACCTCTACTGTGGTAGCTTTTATAAACAAGGCGTAAGGTTTTACCGCTCTAGTTTTAACGTACATTGAAGGGTGCAAACATACAATCGACAGGTTACCTGTGAAGGTATCAGGCAATGAAAACTAGGTACATAACTTAAATCTACCTTTTGTTTAGAAACATTATGATAGGTCACTTAAGTGTCTCCACCTGCCGACCCGGCGGAAGTTTTATCATTGTTTTGGGACGCATTTTTAATGGAATTGCGGTTTTGTCACGGTAGCAAGTCAGGTGTGGGTATTATTTTTTGGGGAACACGCGTGTTTGTTCGGCAAACTGTTAATTAGATTGTCGCCAACGCCAGTACAGTTGTAGGAAAGTGTAATTGCAATTCTGACTAGGGAATAACAATGCTGTAATATTCAGCACAGGGTTAGGGTTCTGTGTTTATGTTGATTACACATGGAATGAATTTAAAGTAGGTCATAGGCAAACACATTTTAAAATTACTAGTAATATACCGGAAAAAGCAATAAAAATTTTGATCCTAAACTTTTTACCTATTCGTAACAAGTCACTCAGTATAGTGTCAAGTCTTGCTCTCGTAAGACACTTGACGTACCATTGACTTTCGAGATCAAATTGTTTCCTTGCTAAGATTCCCAGTGCCTGCTATACGAGTATAACCTATTACTATATTTAATTATATCTGGCAATATAATTAGAATAATAATGCCTGAAACGATAGAGTCATATCTACCAGATCTGTCAAACGTGAAGCTTAAAAAATCATGTATTACGTAAGGATCACGTCATAATCATCAGCCCCACTTAGCTTAGCTCTCCCACAGAGTTATAGGCCGTAGTCCACCACATGAGCCCAGTGCGGATTTGTAGACTTCACACACACCTTTGAATATCTTCTCAATGGTGTGCAGGTTTCCTCACGATGTTTTCCTTCACTGAAAAGCCAATGATAATGATCATTCGTACATAAATTCCAAATAACAAATTTGAACTCATTGGCAGGAGCCAGGATTGCGTATTTACGGGTTAATTGTATCATATTTCTTTTGATTTTTCCGTTGTACTCGTATTGTGACACTTATTTATCGCAGAAAACAATATTTCAAAATTTAATTTATACTTCTCAAAAAAACAAAGGAGCCGACTAGATTTGCCTACCAAGTTAGAGACAAACTTTTATTAAATATTATTATTATAAATTAAATCAATTAACAGCAGGTGTATTTCTCTTGGATAATTATTCTTCAATTTTAAAAGCAACCACCCTTGTTATAGGTAAAAACTGTTTAGTGATTTTATTCTCGCACTGAGAAAATTTTATGTGTAAATACCATCTGCCAAAAGTCGCGGGTAGTGGCTGAATGCAAGCGGTTCAGAACCGGTCATTATCACGTACCATGGGCATTCCTTCACCGTATTTTACGTTTGAACGTTACCCGGCGGATGATGATGAATCTTCGTGTCTCCCCACCCATAACTTCATTTATTTATTTGGATTTCCAACAAAGAAACACTATAAGTAATCACACACTAACAACAACTTAAAATAACAATAAGTGCTCCTTCAATGACAGGAAACCACCGCATGCAAACAATAAATGAAACAACAACAACAAATTAATAGAAAATATAGCTAAAACAAGTGACTACTACAACTAAGTGGAGGCAATGGCAGAGCAGTGATCACAATATATTTAATCAAGGCAGCTTTAAAAGCTGACATAGAAATAGACAGTATATCGGTCTTTGTTGATTTATATAGTATATTGTGCTCTCGGCAAATTCTCGGAATAACACTATGATGTCCTATATTGGTTCGGTATCCCCTGACAGCAAAACGTACGTGTTTTTCTAGCTTTTATTACAATCTAATTTATTTACCTTGCAATTCAGTAGTTCCGAGTACGTTTATTTGTTTAAGTCAAATCTTGCATGCTGAATTAGACCTACTGTTTTATATCCAATTGAGCTGAAATTTGGCATACTTTACAAGTTTGGTGACAATGCAATGTTATGGTACCATTGAGGTGGTCTGATTATGGAGACGGAAGGCGTTCATAGTAACTCATGACCACATGATACACCCGTCGTGTTTGGGCTCGTTTGTTTTGTCTTGGTGGGTACTGTAGAGAGGGGGAGGTAGCGTAGCTTCGGTAGCGGGATCTTGTCCAGTGAAACAGCGTGGATAAGACAGACAGTTTAATAGATAGCTGATGGAGTGTTACATGTACAACAGATGGGGCGGACACGCGGACCAAACACACCCACTTTAACTATATATTTCTAACTAGATGCGCACTTTTCAACGATACACTCCAGACTTATCTATTGTTTTACTTCATCTGTCGTCCCTGCGACAGATTCTCAAATCAAAATATATATGGAAAGTTCGAGAGATCCTTACTAGCCAGTGCGCATCCACGTAGGCGCCAGCAAGAAGGTTCAACTTCACTACAGTACTATGTAGATTCGACCACAATGTAATAATAAAGTACCATCAACAATTTTTTTGTATTAAATATGTCATTATACCTTTTATTGTCAACCTTCTACATTGAGAAATTACCGGGATATAAATATTAGGAGTATCAACAAAGTACTGAATCCTTGAAAGGTCTTATGTCTTTTTATTTCGAGTACACCGTTAACATAAGTCGCCTATATCAAGTTACAAGGGTCATTAAGGCCGTTAAACGGGGCCCTCACTAAATTAAATATCATTAACATAATGTTAATTAATGAAGTTTTGCTGGTTCCGTCAGGGGCGAGTGTAATCCTGTTAAGACGAGGTAATGCGTTCACTTTTAATGGGTTTTACTTAATGACCTTTAATATTACTGCATTTTATGAGATTAAATGCATTTAAGAGTGGCTTTGGCGGGAGAAGGTAGATTAAAGAAACTGGAGAAGTTTCATTAAGTTATTCGTAGCTTTAGACTGGTAGCCGTCTTAACTGATCATGCTGTGCCATTGATACTCGTACACTACAAGATAAGTTAAGTTTTTTCTTCAATTTCGAGTAGAAGATTTAATAACGTAATTTTTTTAAAAAAATATATCTTAATTTCTTTTGTATGATCTACTTGATCCAAAAAAATTCTGTTGCCATAGTCTTTTAAAATTGAATAGCTGGCTTTGATAAGCCATTACCTAAAAATATGAGATGTAATTATAGTGTCGCGAAGTAAATATCATTAATTTACAATAGCAGTTACGCAGCTAATGATTCATAGATGGCGCTTTGTACAATAATTGAAGAAAAAAAATTTTTATAATGAAAATTGAGGTTTACTGTGAAGTTGTATGTTAATGATACTCATTTGGCGACATCACAATCTGATGTCCTATTTGTAGATAGTTACTACACAAATCCAGCAATTATATTTTAAAAGATTATAGCAACAGAAATTTTGCATGAAACTTTGATGGAGGTGGATCGCCTTAAGTAAAAATTAAGATATGGGCAGTAGAATCTACATATGTGACAACAAAATCTTACTACGATAACCAATCCGCTTGACAATGGTCGTGACTGCCTAACGTGCCAATCTATGATGGAGTCCACTGTTGGACAGACTTACCCAGTCTTTTTCGCGGATATGTGCGGGCATGACTAGCGACCACCATACTAAGCAAAAGACAAACAGCAGTGTTCATAGCGTTCCGGTATGAAACATAACAAAAGTAACATGAGACTTGTAAGTTAGCACGCTTAAATCCCATGACTTTATCGTCGCTTAACAGATGGCTAGATTGAACCCAAGTAAAACCTATAAATGAATCTAGCCAGACATAACTCGAACTGAAGTTTTTCTATTTTCTAGTGACCTTGAATCCAGAAGCAAGTAGATATAAATCAGTGGTTGTGTACACAGTGGTTTCTCGCGGACCTAAACTCGGGTCTTTTATCGGAAAACTCGTGAAATGTGAAAGGAAAGTTTCCCTGGTCAACAGTTCGTGAAAATCTAAAATCATGTTAGAAAGTCATGAAGGCGTTACCCTCCCAGGCCCATATGTTGTCTTTACGCTGTGCCACAAACGATAAACGCTACCGAGTATTGAAACAATGTTATTAAAGCTGTCGAGATGTATGTGCGTGGTTACATACGCGCTAAAATGAGACTAAGTAACAGAGGCTAACTGTTTACTCCTTCACAATATGAACAACACAGTCTATTTTAACGGCACAATATCTTCCGATTCAAAAATTAAATGTTTGATTTTACAACAGCATAAGCTTTACTGTGATTGGTTCCAGGTGAATCGAAACAATATTTTACAAAACTGGTTTTAAAATTTATTTATTTTATATGTTGCAACACAGTAAACATTATTACAGATCAAAAACACAGATACACAAATTTTAATGCTAAATGCTACCGCAATTACAGGCAACTACGGCTTACACACTAAAAAGTATATTCTTAAAAGTGGCTCAAATTATTATAAAGTGTAGGTACGTTTAACAGTGAAAAAAAAAAAAAGAAAAAAAAATGTTTATTGCATTATCTACTTACATTTAATTTACAGGATTTGGGGTACTCCTTTTAAGCTAAGGATAGCTTGTATTAGGAGACCCCGCTCTTCTATAGTGTATACAGATTTCCTAACAGTGTTCCTAAACTTATCGATGCTATCATCAAAAATGACAATATTGACCTATTTGTTTTTACAATTGTGTTGTATTGTCTCATAAGGCGGTTCAATGGTGAATAAAAATAGAATAATATAAAAATAAGAGACTGAACTCAGTTTGTGGAGTTATTATCACATTGTATAAACTCATACGATAAAATATTAATCTCTTGAAATGAATAAACTGTACCATGAAGTAATTTACTTCTAATTTTGATGCACATGATAAAATTTGTCCAAACAACCACTTCAGTCAGTTACTTCCAGCAAACTCTTAAGAGCTATCAACCGAAAAATTCACCTCGACCCTTTTCAGCAGGAACTGCTATTAAAACACGGACTCTGTGCATATGGGACCAGTGTTTAGAATGTCGCTTAATATGAACTGAGAATTTTTAGACTAGAATTTAATGTGGCTTTAGTCATACTGATCTCCGTTTGATATATTTAGGCGACATTACTTTTCCGACAATCTTGTTAACTGCATTGCATTATTAACAGTTCTAATTAAAAGTTTTAGTAGTAAAAAGTAGTAAGAAATATCTACGTACATTTATATTTCTCTAAAAGTTCTTATACAATATAACGTTTGCTCTTGAATATCTTCACCGATGAAGTCTTGCTCCAGGAGGGAATCAATATTATTAAAAGGGCATCACATTGTTCTCTCACAAAGCTGCTTGGATACAATAAATTTGCGGCGCGAGTCTCTTTCGCTATTTAGAGTAAACGCTTTAGCAGATGGCGGTCTGCCCTCTCGTTTCTGCTTGAGGGTTAGATACTTATTCCAACATCCCCGTTCAAATATAGGTACAGATGAATGGAATGGCGTCGCCAGGTACATACATGGTTGAGTTTTTTTTATTTTGAAACATTTCAGTGGAAATAAATTGGGCACGTGACACCAAATTAGATTGGAGATGAATTGTATTTAAAAAATGACAATAAAATAAATCCTCCCATAATAAAAATTCGTAATATTTTTTATTTAGATTTTACAAGAATTTAAAGTCTCACAAAGTGCATTTTGAAGTTTTTTTTATAAGGGTAGTATATACACATAAAACATTATTTTACGAGATCAAATCAAATCATTTTATTTGGTAATTTGGGTATTACATTATGTAGGATCTTAAATATATAAAAGTCTCTCCAAATTAAGCCGTTTAGGCTGTACAATATTTCAGCATAAAGCATATAAATTAATGCATGTCATCATAAAAATATCATTAAAGTACAAACATATTATGCTCATGTCATCTACTCATTCCCGTCATCCGAAAACGGAATCTAATGATATTAATGTAGCCTTATAAATGCTCTTTAATTAAAATAGAAACTATTCAATCGTTATCAAAATATTTTTATTATTATTCTTAGGTCAAATGCTAAATCATTGTTGAGAAGGAGTCTCGTTCTTGGCTACCACGATTGGAGCTTTGAGGGAGAAAATATAGCCAAACATTTGGACTGCAAATTGATAAATGCGCAGCGATAAATAGATTTATATCATGTTTATCGTCGATTATATTCGCTATGTCGAGCTGACGATTGCGTTAATGTGATTCTGAATGGCATAAATAATGCATATAGATGTGATGTATATAGAACGTGTTTGACGGATAGGTACAGTTAGGAGAAAGAACGGAGATTAAAGGACTTCAAGCTAGTTGAGTTGATCTTTTTTCATATAGAATGTGAAGCTAAAATGCAATGTTTGATACATGGTGGGCCAACTTATATTATTTACTCGTACATATTTTCATAGACGCTTTTTTATCAATTAAGTTTTGAGTGTTTTAATGATTTTTTTCAAATCAGTAGACCAAAATATTAGAAATGATAATTAATAAACTTTTTTTGTTAATGCAGGTATAAAAGTGCACGCGCAAGTCTTTATATCACATTCGCGGAACGTGTCATTTAAGCAGATACGAGTATACGCTTTCGTATTATGTTATGGATTAGTAACACATCATCATCAGCTAGGAAACGTCCACTGCTGGACATAGGTAGCCTTCATGGTACGACACAAAGACCGTTCACACACGTTCGTTATTTAATTAAATCTTTTAATATTCACGTAAAACTATTTGTAAATGTTAACAATTTTGTTTTAGTACCAACTCCAGGTGGATAAATACTGTAATTAACTAAGCCGATGGTGCAGTATAAGTAAGTTTTACTAATTCATTATAAATACGTAAGCTCTCTTGGAAAACTTCTCGCTAGCTCTTGATCCAGTTATGTTAGAACAATCTTTTTTTACATAAGCTGGCTATTGGAAATATTTACACTCATTTTTTATATAATTATCCCTAAATTAATCCAATAACTTTAATGCTTTACTACTAACATTATAATTTTAAAGAAAAAATATGGTTTTTGAGAGTAAATGTTTAATCGTTGAACCAATCTCTATGAAATTTGCAAGCAGACTTATATATACTTTTTAAATAAAAATTTGATAAATCTTTTCTAAGCTTGCTAAAATATGGCTAGAATTTTAACTTAATAACAAATATGACTGTCAGATCAAATAGCATTTAGCAAACTAAAAAGATTACGTGAAAAATCCTCCCAGGTGGCAGTGAGTTTCTATTCAAATAGCTAAATCTTGTCAGCCTTTACAGTTACCATGGCAACTGCACGTGTTTCACTAGTCTCTACTTCGGTGTTAAGTCATAAAAGTTCAACAGAGAAAGAATCTAAAATATCAAGAACCATTTATACTTGTCTATGCTGGGTGGCTAGGTACCTCATGCTACCTTTTTTGTTAACGAAGGGTGTTACTTTTTTTTGTTAGTGGCCAAAATATGGTTTTGATAGTCAAACCCTATTGGAGTTTCACGCTAAAAAGAATTTTTAGAGATTGATTTTGTGGTTTTCAAATGAGAACGAAACTACGAATATCTGTTTAAAACTACAAAATTATGATGCGAATTTGCAGCCGAACACTTTCGCGCGGGGCCGCGCCCACCCATTTGTCCTTGGTTTTCTTTCTAGCGCCCTGTCTCACTCCAGGTGAAACAACAACATTTGGAAGCGTTAGGCGCCTGATCTCAGCGCGGATTTGAGCGCTGCTTACTGCAGACTCTTTACATTAACAGTACAAAACTAAACATGTTTAGATACAGTGCTATAAATAGCTACATTAAACTACTTGTTATGGCGCTCGTATTTTGCAAGGACCCGTTAGGGTTTCCAGGTAACTGATTGTCAGTGCCAGACAACTAGCTTCTGAGCTAGAATAGGTCAGCTGAGGTGTCGAGCTTGATGCAACGGGGAAACGTTAAGCGCTTGCGTGCGCGCAGGCGGTGACGCTGGCAGCGGTTGCCGGCGCGGGCGCAAGGCGTACGCAGGGACCGACGGCACGAACAAAGACACTTGCGATCGATCGACACGTCGATCAACATAGTCTTGATAATTTCTCTACCTTTTTCTTCCCCGTGTTAATATCCCTGGTCTGCACTTTACTATTGCAATATTCAATACCGCTGCATCTTTTAAATTATACTCAAATGATTGCATAAACCAGGAGCAAAAGCATTCGGAATAGAACTAGTTCTGCATAAGTTTGCGAGTGTTAGTGTGAAATAGCTTCGTGCAATTTCACGGAAGGGATTCTAATTAAATTAAATTGAAAACTCGATATTTTTTCATGTCCTATTCGATACTTCGATAGTCTCAAGTTTATATATCGTACGTATTCAATGCCTCACTTAAAGGCTTCTGTTTAACTTCCCAAATACTTCCTAATTATTACTTTTCGATGGGTGAGATATAGTAACCCGGTATAATAATTATAAACGAATTGACTTGACTTTTTGCCCGCTAGTATAGGTTTAAAGATGGAACAAAAGCTCAATTAAGCAAGGAGTAATATTTGCAATCTCAGGGGCGTCAAGTTGGTAGAAAATTGCTAGGTAGAGGAAATAACTTTATTCTCAGAGGGCCGTATAGTGCATGAATACTAACAAAGTTCGTTGTTGTTTATAAATATACCGTATACAGTTGCAACCGTAACTTAACTCTGGTTTGAAAATGTTGCCAACAAGCATTTATCAAAAATACTTGTTCGTAAATTGTATTTGGTTACATCACTTGTTTGCTTTTTTATTTTTCTCGCAAAATATTTTATATAAAATGTAGTAAAAAAATTGAGAATGAATAAGTATATTTATTATTTATACTTAAAATTTGATACAAAAACTTTTTTCATACAATGATCAACTATTATCTATTTTATGAGATAAGGCTGTTTGGTGGTTTCGTCAGTGCTGGCAGCAAAAGCTGTTTTCTTTGAAAAAATTCTTTGACAACATGCACAAAGCGAAAATATTTTTTCTTTACAAATATTAGCTAAACTTGTGGATGGTAAAATTAATCAATTCATATATTTACTCGCAAACAGTGTGAAAAATAACATATGAAAAGCGTGAGCAATGTTCATTACACTCTCGGGCCCATTATATCCTCTCACGCGGCTCGGGTTGCAATCAGACTCAATTTAGCCTACTTGTATCATGATGATTTTTAATTGATCAAATACTTTGAAACAATGAAATGGCATAGCAGCGTGCAACTACCCAAAGCATCGCAAATCGCATGTAGACAAGAGCGACCGCGTGGTCCTAGCATAGGAATATACACTGTCACTATTAGAGGACCCGACACAACGTTGGAAAAATAATTTAGAGACAGGTAGGTAAGTTTACCTTCAGCAGCAATACAATATCCTGAACCACTTCTATTTATTTATCAATTAACATTTATCTGCTGAAGTCATTATGTTTGCGGGATATGATTGGTTAATTACTAGTAAGAAGAACAACAGTTTCTGTATAACACAAACATAAACAAACAAGAATTCCCTCAGATGTAATGGTAACCTATACGGACAGGTTAATTGGTTCCCTTCAGAAAGCCTTTCACTTCCACCTGATGTTACACAACGTTTACTTCCTTTAATTAAGTTTCACCCAGTGAAAGCTGTAATGAAATAACACTATGAGATTTTACGAATTGCTAGGAAAACATATATGAAACTGACTTCAAAAAACCTCTAAATATAATTGATGGAAAGCTTGACCACAGTCCTTCTTCTCCTTCTATAGAAAACTTGTATACGTGTATCCCACACGTATGTTAAAGTCGAAAACCACAGCTAATTATATTTTAGCTACCACAATACCGGCTTTAGCAAAAAAGATCTGCAAAATAGTCCGTCCTCACATGACTCACTGATGAATGTTGGGAACTCCCTCCAACATCCATTTATGTAGAAAATGAACAAAGTTTTATAGGTACCCGCACACTGAACCCCTGAGGACCCTAAATGGTTGATTTTAACTTTTTTGTTAGATTAAAGTATAAAAATTTGCATGGAAGTGGACCTTTTTATACGACGAGGTAACCGGTAGGTGTTCTGGTTTGGAATTTGATGAACGGAAACTCCACATAACAGTGAGAAAAAAGGCAGAAAAGTATTTTAGAAATCAAATAAATTCTTCATTTAGAGGTTTTTAGTTTTTACATGGTCTGTCGAGTTAGACAAAAATATTTTTCCATGCATCTTCCCCATTCAAAATTAGTAATGTCAACTAATTCACTGGAAGGGACTAGCATCTTAATACACGTGCTCGGCCTAGTTGCTAGAGTACATTTACAATTTTACAAAAAATATTTATATTACCATAGTAGTTATGATTGAGTTGAATTAAAGGTAGTATTATTATTACCTTATACCTATATTACCTTCATTCTTAAATATTTTCGGTGCTATTATACTTGCATCATTTCAAAAAGAAATAAACTGATGAAATTGGTCGTGTAATTAGCTAAAGGTAAGGAAAAGCACACAGTAGTTTATCTTAGTTCCAAACCTGGTCCTGATGGATCTCATATGATAATTTCTGCAGTCGACTTAGGCGAAGTCACGTGCAAAATACAGTCTCAAATATGCATAATAAATCTGATAAACTCGTTATCAGTCATATATTCTACGTTATACAAAACCATTCTTAAAATATTCTTACGAACTTGGGGACCTATTGGCACCTCAAACGAATCATCCGATCTTGAGTATTTAGATTGTATAACGGACATTGATCTTTTTCGAATAAACAATGAACTTTAGAACAATGAAGTTTAAATTATTTAACAATAAAATATACTGTTCTGAAATTTTGTTGAAAACAGGAATATCTGTACCCAGTAGACTACCACGGGCACATGTACCAAAAATACTTAATGTATCAGTACATAAGTCAAATTTGGGTTTCAACTCTCCATTGTCTAGATCAGTTAGACTGTACAACGCTGTCTTCAAATTTTTAGATTTAGATATTAATCATGATAGTTTGTCAGATTTTAAGAAAAAAATTCCAAATTTCTATTTTAAATCCCAAGTTTAAAAACATAATTCTGTAATTCTATATTTCTGTATTTCCATTTTTGACTGTCATTCTTTTTAACGTTAATTTTTGTGTAAGCTGTGGATACCTATAATTAAGTTAACATTTTTAGTAATTTAGTTATGTAAGTTTGTATTTTGTAAGCATTTGGAATGTAACTTGTTGGTGTCTCTAAATAAATAAAATAAAATAAAAAAACTTCATTTTAAACAAAATTGATAGGGCTCAAAGCTTTGAAAATCTTTTTCAATTCCTATCTAGGCTGAATGGATATACAAGCTCGTGCCGTTCTAAGCTCGCCGAAAAAAGTGGAAAATCCTATGGCTGCCGTCGCGCCAAAACCATTTCAAAATTGGAACTGGCTCGCCTTCCTAAGCTAGGGTTATCTACAGTTTATTTATATGACATTTTAGATTTACGTCGAAGAAAAAAAATGCAAGATACTGAAATTTTATTAGAATAAGACGTAAAATTATGTACTACATATTCGGTTTGTTGGTCGAAATGAGAATAAATCGTGAAAAACATAAATCTTGTAAAAACTCGTTTACACAAATACAGAAATTGAATGATTTATTGATAGGACTTTGTTTAAATAATTAAAATAATGTATTTATTTTCCATTAATTGGTTATAGGGTTTTAATGTGCCAACCCTACCATAAGCGGATTTCTATGTTACGAAAAATGCACATGCACTCTATTCTCACATTATTGCCTTACCATAAGGTCGACATTTCTGCAGGCGACTGCATAACTATATTTGAATTTCGTGCATAGAAAACAGAGATTTGAAATAAGGAAGCCAAGGATCATCCGAACGGAGTGGGATAGGAATCTAATGTGACCCGAGAGGGCGAGATGGGAAAGCACCAGGTGAATGGATGCTACATGCATTTTTGTTGTAATTACATTTGGCATTGATAACAAACACATTGAAAAATTTGCGACGAATACCTTAATTCAAAACTTGATTTAGTATTACAAATACACTCAATAGTTGACGAACTACATAAAATATTTCTTACCGCTCTTAGTTTTTAAATTTCAATTACGTAAGGGTGATGAAATATTGAATCGAAACGTCGTTATTTATATATAGGCCGTTGGTCGATGTGGCGTACCATGAGGGAGGTATGTCCAGCAGTGGACTTTTCCCGGCTGATGATGATGATACAATGTTGCATTCACTCCGGCTTCACCCTAATAAGTTCGTCAATACAAATTTCAATAAAAAACGGATGATAAATTACAGAACAAACAAAACCGGGTAGAAACCACAATTCGGAAAGAGTTATAGGACTAGGTAGATCTATCCAGATTTTGCCTGACTATAAATTATAATATTAGATTGAGTAAATGTGCCTAATGAACACATTTTATTTAGCTTAGCTAAAATTTATATACGATTTTAATTGATACATTTTAAGCTGAAGCTTTATGTAACAAGTTTCCCGCCAGCTGGTTCACACTTCATGGCAAGCTAGAGGTAAGTACATTATTCATCTCAAAGACTGAAGACCTCTGGGTCTCTAATTTTAAATCTCGGAACGTAGCAACTCAGGAATTTCTTTTACTTAAGACGGAACACGGCGCGAATATTCCTTTTTGTTAGGGTTCCCTAGAGAGATTTATTAATATGCGCACAAAATTTTAAGGAATCCCTCCTGTTTTGTCTCTGCTTCAAACCTTTTTACGAAATATTTCAGTTGTTATTCGAGAATTACTACGATACCAGAAATGATTCTTGTGCGTTTTTTTAAATTTTACAAATGATTCGTCCTTTTTTCTGTTAACACATTTTTGATTGTACTTTCTCACTTTGGATTAATATGTTGTTAAATAATTATAACATAAAACTTTTATTTCGTTATCTTTCTGTTTTGATTTTATTGTTTCTGTTTCGAGACTAATAAAAAATATTCAAGACAAGGTATTAACTTTCTCTATTTTTCAATTTAGGAATCATAAACAAACGTAAACACATGACAAAATCCGGAATTAGGAAATCCGTAGACGAACGAAGGTCACCGACATAGCTCGAAGAGTCAGTGAGCTGAAGTGGAAAGGGCAGGCAATAAGAACCGATAACCGATGGGTAGTAAAAATTCTCGAGTGGCAACCACGTACTGGGAGACGTGTACCAGGCCGGTCCCGTACTAGATGGCCCGATGACCTAGTTAAGAGGCTATGTTGGTAAGACCACGTGGTCGGTTTCAAGGTTGCATTGTTTTGTAGCTGTCCCTCTCCGAGCCCTATCCTACCCGAGCGCGTACGGTGAGACAGCATACATTACGCGATGTTATCCACCCGTTATTTGGATGTTTCGTAGTCCAGGGATCATTTGAAGGATACAGTATATTATGTAACCATTTTTTTAATACAGTATACTAATGAAATTTCAGATGTCGGTGGTTTTTCCAAATTGTTTTAAATTGATTCATACTCTTGTAAATCAGGTTCAAAGTTGGGGCTTTTTATTACTGAAAAATACAATACTTTGACGCCCTGTAACTCTGGAAGTATATATTTAAACGAAAATCTGACTCACCACCGACACAGATATTTGTTTCTATATTGTGTCTTGAAAATTTCATAGATTTTCATAGCTTAATACTCAAAATATGACTGGACTACGTTTGTATGGGCGCTTTGACAACAGATCTCTCTCTCGACAACAGACCTCTTAAGGTCACGGGGAGTCGATAGATGGATAGATGAAGTGTCTCGAGACCGGGCATCGTAGCATATCCAGGAGGAGGTCTATGTCCAGCAGTTGACGTTTCCCGTCTAATGAAGAAAAATTACTGTAATTAATGAAGCAATAAAAAACTCATTTTTATTAACCTCACGGGTCCTTTCTTAATCCGTCTACAACCACGCTTTGCTTCATTTAGAGGCCAGAATCTCGTTCCTTAATTTTTAATTTGCCCCAATCTTGGCGGCTTTTGTAATTAAAAATCTGAGATAAAAAAAGGCTTCTTGGTGTTATAAAGTCTGTTAATTTAGTTACTGCGTGTTCTTTAACTGCACAAATTAGTCTGTGTTTTGAGAGGAGATGATCAAAACAAACCACGATACTCAGTTCACGAAACAATACGTTATTTATTCAGATATTACACATTTGTCTTAGATTAGACGAGAATAATGTATGACGCAATAATATAGCGCTGTGCGCGCGTGGTCGGCTAGGGGCGCGGGGAACGACTGGCGAGCCCCGAGTCCAAAACGTCAAGTCAGCATACTGTGACGTATGCGCCAAAACCAAAACAACTTTTCGCCAAGTTGATCGTTATACCAAACCTGTTTAACCGCTCGAAAAGTAGCCGCAGGTGCTCTCGATGCTGTTCCTCGTTGTCACTGGCGATGATGATGTCATCAATATAGCTGAATAGAAAATCTAGCCCTTCTAAAACGGTATGATTCATGAAGCGCTGGAAGGTCTGGGCCGCATTCCGAAGTCCGAAGGTCATCCTCGTGAACTCGAATAATCCGAAGGGCGTGATAATCGCGGTTTTGTCGATATCCGCCGGATTAATTGGAATAAAATGATAGGCCCTGTTGACATCGATTGACGAAAAAATTTTCTTACCTGCCAAAATGTATGTGAAATCGCCTAAACGGGGAATGGGGTACCTGTCTGGTTTGGTTATAGCGTTCAGCTGCCTGTAGTCACCACAAGGACGTATATCTCCATTTTTCTTAGGTACCACGTGCAAAGGACTCGCCCACGAGCTCTTTGATGGTCTGCAGATGCCCATTTCCTGCATATTTTTAAACTCATCTCTAACCTTTTTGTAGCGGTCCGGTGGCAGCGGACGTGCCCGTGCGAACACCGGTGGCCCCGTGGTCTCTATGTGATGTTTCACCGAATGCTGTGGAGTCTCCTTAAACGAAATTGGTTTTGTTATATCTGGAAATTCATTTAGTAATTTACTATATGGGTGGCATTCGTCTACAGTTTTGATTGATGACACAGAACTATTTACGACACTTGCAATTATATTTTTTTTAGTATAATTATCGATAAGCCTTTTTGTTTTAAGATCGACAAGCAAACCATAATGGCTTAGAAAATCCGCTCCGATTATGGGTTGCTTGACGCCTGCAATAATAAACGTCCATTTAAAAATTTTACCTAAACCCAAATCAATATTCATACAAGTTGTACCATAAGTATTTATACGCGTGTCGTTTGCGGCGTATAGATTATACTCGCTTTTGTCGCAACTAGCTTTACGCCTAACTACACCAACAGGTATCACTGACACGTTCGCTCCTGTGTCAATAAGAAAACTTTGACCACTATTATTGTCTTGCACACATAGACGGCGATTAACATTGCCTATGCAGGGTCCCGTCGTCGACTGCACAGCTTCTAGTTTCCCTGGTTGACTTTTCCTTTCCAGCTGCAAGGACTCCTGCACTTAAAAGCCTTTGCTCCGAAACGCTGATGAAAATAACACAGCTTCCTGCCCGGCGGTCGTCCTTGCTGTGTATCGTAGTCCTTGCGGAACTGTGTCCCGACGCGGCGATCCTCGTTCCAGCGTCTTCTCTCTCTACGCAGCTCCGCCACTTCCATGCTGAGCTCTTCCATCTTTGCTGTAACACTGCTCGCTTCGCTACTTCCGGTCGACACGCTAGCTAATTCTACTGGCTTCAGGCTCTCCATAACCCTATCGGCCATCGCTGCCAACTCCGTCAAAGCCGTTACACTGGAGGCTGCTAACGCCGTTCTGACTGCAACCGGTAGGTGGCCTTGCCATAGCGTTCTGAGCGCGTTATCCTGGAAGCTAGTGCCAGCCAGGTTCTGCATACATCTAAGCAACTGAGAAGGCTTCTGCTCACCTAGCTGCATCTCTCCAACGAGCCTCTGTAGTTTTCTATCCTCTGACTCCTGATAGACGCTCAACAACCTTGCTTTGATTGCCTTGTACTTCTCCCTTTCCGGCGGCTTCTGAAGGATGTCCGTTACCTGAGGTAAAACTTGCTTGCCCAATTTCGTGACAAGTAGCTGGAACTGTGCGGCATCACTGGCATGCTGCGGCAAAACAGCAGCTTCGTACTGCAGGAACCACAGCTCCGGTTGATCCGTCCAGAAGTCCGGTACGCGTGCGTCGACGGAGATTCCTTTGACCTCCTTATTCTCTTCCGCCATTTTTACACGCGCGGTGATAAAAAAGGTAGTTATATATCTAAGATAGCCTACCTAGCCAACCGAAAGTGAGTCGCCCCCTAATAGCGTGGAACTGAGTATGTACAACACTGGAACAGTTCACTAAAACGGGTCACCAATATAAAGTCTGTTAATTTAGTTACTGCGTGTTCTTTAACTGCACAAATTAGTCTGTGTTTTGAGAGGAGATGATCAAAACAAACCACGATACTCAGTTCACGAAACAATACGTTATTTATTCAGATATTACACATTTGTCTTAGATTAGACGAGAATAATGTATGACGCAATAATATAGCGCTGTGCGCGCGTGGTCGGCTAGGGGCGCGGGGAACTAGTCTTGTGTAGTACATGTACTAAGAACTAAAAAGACCTAATTCCCAATACTGTACTAGAGCGAACTATTCCGTAAATTTTCTGCTCTTAGTACATTTAGTACACTCGGACATCCGAGCCGCGAGCGAGCGAGCGTCCGAACGAAACGTCAACCAGCCGCCAGCCGAGCCGAAGCGACCGAGACCGAAGTTGACCGAACGTCTCACGCAGTCTCACGGCTCGCGTGAGTGAAAGGTTTCGTTCTTAAACACGGGAGTAAGCGAGATGACGAGTTTTCAGATTTTTACTTCTTTACAAAACGTGATTCGACAGGCAGATCGACTACGAAATTCGCAAAGTCTAGTCTACCGTCAGTAGTCAGTAGTTTCCAAGATATTACTTTTTAGGGTTCCGTTGCCAAATGTCAAAAAAAACGGAACGAAAAATGTGTGCCCCAATGTTACTTCTAAAATAAGAGAATTATTCAATCAACTCAAATACAACGAAATACAAGAACTTTTATATTATGTTACTTGCTGCTACGGAACCCTTCATGGGCGAGTCCAATTTTCGGTGGAAGTTTGCATGGTAATGCACATCATATATTTTGAGTTTCAGCTTTAAGTATGGGGAACCCTAAAAATTTAGGGGTTTTTCTAATTTTTTTTTGAAAATCTTAATTCAGTTCACAGAATATATAGACATAGACATAGACATAGACAGATATTTATTCGACATTTTCACAACACGACACACACAACAACAAACACACAGAAAAATATTATATAGGAAAAATAAACTAATTAAAACGATAATAACAGAACAAGTAATTTAGATAAACAAAAATATACAAACAAAATACATTAATATACAACAACAATAAACAAAAACAAAATACACAAAAATTCAATAAATAAATAGTAAAAATGTGTCGAGTTTGCCGCTGCCCGTGTCGCGCAGTGAGCGCCGAAAAGGACTTCACTCAGCATAAGCTGCACTTCAACCGGGGGTGGATGAAGCGCAGCACTGATTTTCAGTGAAGCCCTGATTCCCGCCGGACACGAATACATATTACTATATATAATATCATATATCGTGGGAAAATATATAAAAAGAATGAGTAAGTATACATACATAGTAGTAGCTGTATTGAAAAGTTTATAAATGTTATTTTATTATTATTATTATATAAATTACAAGAATCAGTGAATAAAAATAATTAAGAATACATAAGTAGAATATATAATACGTTGTACCACAAACGGAGAAGAGAACAGTATTAAATATATATATATAAAGAATATAGGTTGAAGGTTCGGACATTTAGACGTCACTAGTGAGGTGTATATATAGTTCCGCCTTGCTTTTGTATGTTCAAAAGTATACTTTTTAATTTGGTTTTAAAAGAAGCGACCGACGTTAGCGATCGTAGTGGCGGCGGTATATTGTTCCAACACTTCGTAGCATTGTAGCGGAAACTACCTCTACTTACCAAGTTTCAACAGTATAGTCCTTATAGTTTCGGAGAAAAGTGTCTGTGACATACGGACGGACAAACAGACATGACGAATCCGTAAGGGTTCCGTTTTTTGCAATTTGGCTACGGAACCCTAAAAATGTACATCTCGTCGAGATCGATGTTATAGAGACACCACTAGTCAGTAGTAAGCAATATGATTTTGGTATTGATCAATAATCAACCGTTCATCGTGAGAGCTACCCCACTCGGCACAGATTTAATGATACGAGCTCATTCTAGTGTACGATAGTACTTATTACTTCCATGCCTGTCGGTCCTTCCTTCTGAAGATCGAAAACAACAACGGAGCATGAACCGTCGGGACCGGGAACAAGCCATACTATTAAAGAGTTTCCGTGTACTACTGTACTAGTTGTACTAAAAGTCCGAACTAGTACATTTGAGCAATTGTACTAGTACGGAGCGATCCGCTCAGTGAACGAGCACGCACAAGTCTACGGGGAACGACTGGCGAGCCCCGAGTCCAAAACGTCAAGTCAGCATACTGTGACGTATGCGCCCCTACAGTGTGCTTTACCAATCTCCCTTTTGACGGGGATTTAACAGATTCTTATTTGTCTTTGTGTTAATTTCATTTAAATTGTTCGTAGCGCCTAACTCACGCCTACAAATTACAGTTATATAGAATTTGCCAAAAAAACATCAATTCGGTATACTGTTGATTTGTAATGAAACTTTCATTTGTTTTTTGTGTCTATTCTTATATAAAACAGCAAATTTTGACAAAGTCTATTATTTACTAGCTTGATAGCACTTTTGCTTTAGTCTGTGATCATCATCATCGGCCATCAGCATCCACTGCTGGACATATGCCTCCATGGTATGACACATTGACCGGTCCTGAGCCACTTGCATCCAGCGACTCCCCGCGACCTCAACTAGGTCGTCGGTCCATCTAGTAGGGGGACGGCGCGGTATACACTTGCCAGTACGTACGTACTTTAGTCTGTAAATGTAATAAAAGCATTCTAACTATTCAAAAAGGTTTAGATTAACGTGATTCATCTCATTTAATGGCGACTGACTTCTTGTTACCGATTCATCCCGTGATATGAAGACTAACTGCTATTCACTTTCACATACTCCTACAATAGCCTCCTTGTGTTTCATTGTTGTCTTGTAAACATATGACGTTCTCAACACAACATAGTATGCTTTATTCAGACTGATTGTACTGCTCTAAACCTTCCCCAAGAAGATACAAAAATAAATGAAGTGAAATAAAATACGCAAGTAATTTATATTCGTTACAAACAACAGAGGGCTAAGAGATCCCCGGACCAAGAAAGAATTGTGGGCCGTTTACCCTACTTTCTTTGAAGCTGGGTTGTTTCCCAGACAAAAACCTAGGTAGATCTGGACGAGTTGGATCAAGATAAAAAGAGATTTTATATCTGTATGTAAATTTTTGGGAAGCACGTAAATCCATCTGTGCCTCAAAAGAACTTTAGTTCTTAAACGGATAGGATTAGTCATAGCATTTCACTTATATCGTAGATGTTGACATAGTAATATTATCAGTATAAAATCCGTAATGAGGAAATACGTAGACGGACTAAAGTAGTCAGCAAAGCACAACAAGTCAAGGAGCTGAAGTGGAAATGGGCAGGCCACAACGCTGGAAGAACGAATTACCGACGAGGAGTAAAAGTTCTCGACCAGGACCAGAAAATGTCTACCGGGCCGTCCGTCTACTAGATAGATTGACGCCTTAATAAGGTCACGAGAAGTCGCTGGATGCAAGTGGCTCAGGACCGGTCAATGTGGCGTACCATGGAGGAGTTTTATGTCCAGCTGTGGACGTTTCCTGGATGGTGATGATGATCACACTTTCTGGAGTCTAAGTAGACGAAGTCACGGGTAAACGTTGGTACAAAACAAAAATCCTAAATAACTTTCTTTGTTCATAATATGTCCAGCGAGCTTGAATAACAACTTTCTTATTACATGAATGGAAAAGTAGGAAAGCAAAGCAATAAAACTACATCTACGAGTACTTGAATATTGATATAGCATTTCGGCTGCGTACGTCGCTACGATGCCCTGTGAACGACTAACATAATTTTGTTTATTTGTCTTTCACTCAGCAGTAATATGATTTTGTTTGCGTTAGCTGTGTACTTACTTCTCGTTTGCTCAATTTGGGACATACGCGTATTATGTAATGATTTTTATAGCCCAAAGTATGGTTTATTAACTTTATAACTTGAGACGAGGTTTTGTTTTGAATATTGTTAAACGGAAGTATAACCAACAAGCTTCTTTGCTGCTACTTCGTCGGCCGTCGGGTATATGGCTTTCGACATGCCGTAGTCATCAAGAACGTCGTAAGATTTACTTTAGAATTTACTATTTATCAATGTGATGAATGGAAAACGAAGCGAAAGCGGGATAAAAAGCCGGCCAAGTGCGAGTTGGGATTGCGCACTAAGGCCCGTTGAGGAAATCGTAGAGATAATTCACTAATTAATAAACACAACTCAGAATTACTTGATTTTTGTACAGAGATAGTTAAAAGACCGACTGCCAACAAATCAAGAAAAAGGCGAGATATGTCAGTGAAGATATGCACCAGCAAATGTTCAATCTTTATAGAAGTTAATTAAGGTTGAAATAATCTTTTAAGTACACAAATACCTGTGAGAGAAATGTGCAGTCGTGTGGAAATTAGCAGAGATGTTTAGATTGATTCTCAGATTTTGGCTCTCAGCGAGAAGATTTGCCACAAACCACGGCTCGGCTACCTGGCGAATTGATCGGAGTAAGATGTTGGTACATAGATACACGCTACAGACTATATATTAAAACACTAATTTAATATTTACATTTTCGTCAGACAATTCTCACATTAATGAATTCAAACACGAAATCCTTAAAGCACTAAATAGCAATTCATTTTCCAAATGAATAATAAAACAGTCGTAAAACGGTATCTCTCATTAAAAAGTATCATTTTCAGGTTTTATTGCGACTTATTTCAGACGGAATTTCTTCTGGAGGGTTGTGAAATACGCCCAGGTACTTTATGAAACGACAGGGTTTTAATTTACAAGATGCTTTTTTTACTGTAAATTGAAATATCTCTTGTCTCTTCTGTGTTATGGAGTATTTTATCACAGTATCTTTAATTTTATCAGAGACAAATACTATAAGGAGTTAGCTTAATTGGCTTTCTCTAAGTCTGTCTGCCTACCTACTACGATGTTTTACAAATCAGCTGGCATTAACAGATGTTTATAGCACTATTTAGTTCCAGCAAGCAAAGAAAAATATAGACGGAATAATTAATTTTACTACGCATTCGTAGATTTTTTGGCTACCAATCATTACAGTGAACAAATGCTAAGAGAGGAAACCAGAAGAAGTGCAAAAGTGTTAATGTCCTAGTGGTGTCAGTAGTGTCAATGGTGTCGAAGAGCTCTTTGCAGAAAGTCATGGGTGTCTACTAAAAGTTTTGTTTCGTTTCGGATTTCATTAAAAAAAGCTTGTTTCCTGCAACCCCGAACCCTCAGCTCGTAATCATTATCTAATCTTAGCTGGCTAGGATGAGGAAGGAAGTAGCAAAAAATAGTACATTACTGCAGCGGGCAGCAAATGGCATTGACGGGCGATAGTGTAAATGTGGGCCGAGGCGAAGCCGAGGCATGCATACGTAAGTCCATCAATCTTCTTCTTCTATCTTCTTCTTCTATCTTCTTCTTCTATCTTCTTCTATCTATACTATAATAAATCTGTAGAATCGACGTGTCTGTACATTGAATTTTTTTGCCCAAAACTGATTGAGGGTGACATAAGAAGTGTAACAGAACACAATAGGAACATTTTTAAACATTTTGTCTGTCTGTCTGTCTGTTTGTCTGAACCGGCTAATCTCCGAAATTACAAAACCAAATTTGATGCGGTTTTCACAATTAAATTAGGCGTAGGTCAAGGCAACATCTAAGCTTTATTTCATCAAAATCGGTTCACGCAATAAAAAGATATCTTCAAAAAACCTGTAGAATCGACTTACCTGTATATGGAGAATCGACGCGTCTATCTGTACATTGAAAAGGTTTGCCAAAAATTGTTTGAGGGTGATATAGGTAGTATAATAGAATACAAAAACCAATTTAGTGGGTTCTGTCCAGAATTGCTACAATGCCTGACTAATTTCAAATAGTAGCAAATACAAAATAAGGTGCTTCAATGGTTAATGTTTAAAAGTGTTTTTGAAACATTACCTCAGCGTTAGAAGTGACTGAGAGACGAAACCATGTAGGGTTATGAGATTTTGACATTATGTTCCTTTTATGATAGTTCCGCAAAAAGAATATGTGATGCAAGTTTGTGTTAATGTTTGCAATTGCCGTGTAACGTGTATCGGGCCATCCCTCCACAACCTGGTTGGCTGCATGAGTCCACTGTTGGACATGTGCCCCTCTCCCCATATAACGCCACATTAAACTTTATATGATTGGATTTGCAACAAGCACCACTGTTGGTAGGCGGATTGGTGATCGCAGTAAGATGTTGTAGTTACATAGCTAGATTCTGCTACCCATCTTCTTAAAAGGCTTATACAACTAAGACCTAACGGAATGTGAGGTAAAATTAGCGATATAAGTTTGTATAAAAGTTCGGAAATAGTTGTTTTTTGTATGGGTTTGTATTTGACCTTCATCTAACATGATTTTTTTACATTCGATAGGCTTCCGTTTTATTACAATCTCACCTGATGTTAAGCGACGATGTGGTCTAGGATCGTTCACGGTTGCATAGAAATAGTCTATTCACTCTGGCCTTAAAGTTATCTAGGTTGTATCGCTTGGAAAACACAGCCGGCAGGGAATTCCACGGCTTAGCTGTACGCACGCACGCAAGGCCGTTGGATAGAAATCTTGCTTACCCAGGAGCCTAAAACTAATACAGGCACTGGCTCTGCTACCTTTCATACCGGAACACAACAATGCTATTAACAATTCTGGTTGGTGGAAGACTTAGGTAACATGGAGGTAATTTTAACGAAAAACTGAATATTTTAATAGACAAAACAATACATTTCAAACAATATTCACATAACAGACTAAATATAATAAAAGTCAGGTGGGCATAGAAAATGCCTTCATCATCATCATCATTAGAGAGGAAACGTCCACAGCTGGACATAGGCCTCTTTCGTGGTACGCCACATCGACAGGTCTCGAGAAAATGCCTTACCGCCATCCAAACCAAGCACCGATAGGTATGGTCAAAACTGTATGTACAAAAACAAAAAATCAATCAAAATATGGAACCTCAGGGTTGTTAGTACAAACGTGTTGCCATTTTTAAGACACGGAGGCAGATAGTTTTTTAAACAATAGGTATTCAAGTACATTATCCGATTGCTTAACGGTGAAGGAAAACATCGTGAGGAAACCTGCATGTCTTGAACAGGCATGTGAAGTCCGCCGATCCGCACTGGTCCCGCGTGGTGGACTATGAACCATACACTCTGTGTAGGAGAGTAGGCCTGAGCCCCAGCAGTGTGGACGTATATAGGCTGTTGATGATGATGATGAGGTATTATATGGTGTACATGATATGTAATTATTATTTTTTAGGTACACATTGGATTTCAATCTATATAAAATTCAAAGTCCTGACTAACTGACTGACTTATATATCGACGCACAGCCTAAACCACTGGTCCTATAGACATTAAATTTGGAGGCTGTGTTCTTTGTAAAGTGAAAGTATCCGCTAAGAAAGTATTTCTCAAAATTCCACCCCTAACAGGGTAAAATAAGGGATGTAAGTTTGTACGAAAGTCCGTCATTTGTGAAGATAAATCCATGAAAATTTGTACGTAGTTGTTCGGTGTAGTGTTTCACAGTTTTTGGATATTTATCCTCAAAAGGGGTGAAAAGGGGTATGAAAGTTTGTATGTGCACTCTGTTGTTTTTGTACCCCATAACATAAAAAGTGATACTCAGTCTTATGAATTAAAAGTAAGGATAACGTGTTTTAAATTAAACAGGGCAAAATTAGAATTGCTAAATAAAATTTAAGTTCGTCATTTTTGAAGATAACGCCATGAAAATTGATAAGTGTTTAGATTAGAAACAAAGAAGTACAAGTGTCACGGATTTCTAATAGGGTGAAAAGGTGGATGAAAGTTAGTATGGGAACTCTGTTGTTTTTGAAGTCAATATCATGAAAATTGATAATCAGCATTATAAACTAAAATTAATAGTGATTTCCAGAGGGTGAAATCATGGATGCAAGTTTCAATTTAATTTCTTCATTTTTGAAGATAATGCAATGAAATTTGGTAAGTGGTTAGATTAGAAATAAAGAAATACGTGTTTCACGAATTTTTAATGGGAATGAAAGGGGGATGAAAGTTTGTATGGGAACTCTTTTGTATTTGAAGTCAATATCATGAAAATTGATACTTAGTAAGTGGCTAGATTTGAAACAAAGAAATACGTGTTCCACCGTGTGAATGATAACTCTGATGTGTTTGTAGTCATCAGCATGAAAACTCATACTCAGTGTCATGAACTACAGTTAAGGGTGACGTTTTTAGTGTTTTAGAAAAATCAACCTCTAAAGGGTGTAATCAGGGATGCAAATTAAAATTTCAGTTCCTCATTTTTGAAGATAATAACAAGAAAATTGTTAAGTGGTTAGAAAGTGGAAACAGATAAATACGTGTTTCCGCATATTTTTAATGGGGGTTAATAGGGGTTGAAAGTTTGTATGGGAACTCTGTGTTTTCCGAAGTCAGCAGCATGAAAATGGGTAGTTAGCCTTACTGATAAAAATTAAGAGTGACGTAGTTTCACACATAATGAAACAATCTAATATATAAAAATGACACGGTTTTTGTGGTCGCACTTCTACGAAACGGCTAGACCAAATTTTGAGTGTGAATCTTGCACCTTCTTACCCCCATATTTTAATATCGATTTTATAATTGTAGTATGAATAATCTCCAAATAATTATTCGTTGCCGGAAAGCGTTACGTCAGTTTCATATTTGTTATGTAGTTGATTTATCCAATGAGATAAATCCTAAAGTCCACGCGGGCGAAGCCGCGGGCAGAAGCTAGTACAAATATAAAATACTAGCTTCCGCCCGCGACTTTGTCAGCGTGTACTTCAGGATTTATTCTACTTGTTCGATAGGCATAGAAGGGATCTATCTCCATTTCCAGCGTAAGGTACAAAATAGTGTTTATTCTGTTAGTAGGCTAATAGTTTAAAGTTGGTTTAAAGAAACAAAAGAAATTTCAATATCTGACGTAGTAAATTCAAATAGTCTTCACACTAATATTATAAACGCGAAAGTTTGTATATACGAATTACATATTCTATGGTCGGTTGCTAGGCAACGCGTTTTTGTTATGCCCAAATTGCCCATGTAATCCCACTAATATTATAAGTGTGATTTTGTACAATTTACACAATATGTCTTTATAAATTATAGTCTATATGTTATTGTGATGTATAAGCTATATTATTGTAAAGTTTCATTCAATTCCATCCATCCATCCATCCATTCAGTAGTTTTTCCGTGAAAGCGTCACAAACATCCAAACATCTAAACATCCAAACATCCAAACATCCAAACCTTTACACTTATAATATTAGTAGGAAGTAGGATTATAGATATGAAGACGTAATACTATATATAAAATATTATAGATATGAAGACGTAATACTATATAGGTCATATTTTCAAATCATACTTAAGACAGAGCTGACTCAGATATAAAAACAATTAATTTGATTTATCTTGAGATTGTCCTAGTGCAGGTACAGTGTGTGATTTTAGCTTTAAAATGAACAACCCCACATCTTCCAGTGATTGTTGTGAAGTTATGTTAAAGGACAGTTCCAAGAGTCGAGCATTACTGCAACTATTTACCGCACTCAATCTAACTTCTATCTCCTCCAAAGAGTGTTATAATTAAGTAAAATTCCCTCACTGTAACCTCGTTCGTTGTAGCGATCAACGAGGGAGGCACAATCACATATTAAAATTATACAGATGTTAAGCATATATAGATAGCATAGATAGATGAGAAACGAAATAAAGACAGGTAAAAAATTAGTCGATAATCTCTATTTTCATGATGAGGAATATTTTTAAAAGTTTGAATTATCTATTTCAAGCCCCAAAGACGAGAAATATCCAAAATCTGACCCTCATTTAAATTGTGCCATGTCCTAGCTTGTTCAAAGTTATCTTTTATTAAAATCTGTGACGCCACCCGCAGCTGGTTCAAGCTGCATTAACTGCGAAAG
This sequence comes from Carcina quercana, assembly GCA_910589575.2. NCBI lineage: Eukaryota > Metazoa > Arthropoda > Insecta > Lepidoptera > Depressariidae > Carcina > Carcina quercana. Next base: position 10,098,074 of record OU342439.1, read on the forward strand.
CGGGACAAAGCTGGCTGTAGACTATAACTCTCTAGAACGATAAAATATTGTTTTATTTGTAGTAGAATAAACTTTATGTTCAATGAGGAATGGTTTATACAGACAAGTGTTTAAAAAAACCTAATGTAATCATAATTATACGTATATTCCACGGCCTTATCGTCACTTGACATCAGGTGAATTGGAAACCAAGTGCAAACCCATCCCACTCACATAAAAAAGGTTACCTAAGTAATTTATTAGCTATTTCCACGGAAAATTAGAGTTGCATCTGCATTTCTGCAATGATTTAGTTGCGTCGTGAATGTCTACCTTTACGATGCAGTCTGCACTTGACATAGCTGATATTTTAGATTTGGAAAAGATCTTGGAATGAGGCCAGACCTCGACATTCTGGATTTTAGTTATGTTGCTTTAATATTGTTTTTCTGTTGCTTGTTAATGAACGTGCATTGTTTATATCGATTTGTAAGTTTATGTTTCGCCTTTTATAGCCGTTTAGCCTTAATATATCCAAAACTGAACAACGGTACGTCATAATAACTGATTTTGAGCTGCTATCCGTACTCATATCTAGTAGGTGGATGGCCTGGTATATGTGACCCGGTTCGTGGTCGACACTCGAGAACTCTAACTACCCATCGGTTATCGGTTCTTCGAGTGATGTGGCTTGCCACTTGCCACTTCAGCTAACTGACTCGTCAAGCTATGCAGTGACCGTAGTTAGTCTATGGATTTTCTCATTCCGTTTATTCGGCCAACAGTAGACCACGTTTCAGTTCCATATGTCATCACTTGCATCACGTGCTGAACTAAAGTTTTTTAGTCAAAAAGGTCAGGAAATACCAAAGTTCACCCAATACAGCACGTCTATTGGAAAGACGTCTACAGTTTCTAGTAATGTTGTTAACCGAATCCTTTTGCTCGATAAGTTTGACGCTTTGCTTCCGATTTACGAAGTCCTGTCGTTACCAATCATCAAAAGCCTAAGGCTAGATTCCGCTAGAAGAAGACTTCCACAGTGCAGAAACGTTCAACGTGAAATATTTTATTTATAACTGTACAACGTACAAGGAATCCCGTACAAGTATATTGTCACAGATAAAATATTTATTGGTAGGAGGAAGCAGCGTGCCCCATATGAGATGGAGGGTTGACACACAGTATGTTCACAAATAATTTTATCACACGCCCGCCACCTATCACGGGAGATTTATGTCTCAATTTCTTAGGGCTTATAAATGGTGTTCACTCAAAGGCGCGGGTTCGAGTCAGGGAAAAATTACTTGAAAAATGCTGTTTGACGGTTCATTTAGTGTGAAGGAAGGCTGTGTATTTTTTAAAGGAGCTTTGTTATGAAAATGATGAAACGAGCGGTTTTGACGATTCGTTACGGGTTATAATTTAAATTCTCATCACATAAAGAAGTTACGTGATGAGATTTACTAAATAAGGCATACACTTGCCATATCCCTCCAGTTCAGATGTCAAAATGAAAATTTGGTACAAATTCCATTCTTTTCATTAGATTCTTGATTGAAGGACAACTACGGAATCTTACACTACGCGTGGCCCGACAGGCACTTGGCTGCTTTTTATTGAAAATGCGCTATCTAAAAAAAAATATTTTTTATGATTGACCCTTTTGATTGGTTAGAATATTGAGCACATTTTGGGGGGATTCAAATACAGTTCCAGTCTGGTGACTTCAAGTGTAAAATTTAAAAAAAAATGCCTTGTACTTTTTATATATTTCCTATCTACAATGTTTAGTCTACTTTTCCGCCGTGTGGCATAGCCGTGGGACAGCCTGTATAGTTAAAGAAAGAACATACAAAATTTAGTTACCCAGTTACGATACGAGTATAACGAAAAAATAATTGAGGATACTGTTGTTGGATAAAATATGCTGAAGAAACTCAGAAAATATTTCTTTTAAGTCAACACTTATTCAGTCATTTTTTTCCACGCACCATTTTTTTACCATTACTGGTTTAAAGTAATTAATTGACTATTATCGTCATTTGATAACCAAATAAAAATAAGAAGTAATAAAAACGAGTGAGTTGAGTGTTTGATATTAATTTCAATTTGGTACCTCCACGCATTTCTGAGAAAAAGGGTACCTATTGACAGTCGGACGGAAAACAAAGTGATCCTATAAGGGTTACTTTTTCCTGTTAAGGTACGGAAACCTAAAAAGTTTCCGTTTTGAAATAACTAATTGTAAACAGTTGAAGAAAGAAAAAAACTGGATAACGTCACTTTTGTTGCTGTATGACCGATGCTAATAAGCCTCGGTTTTCTCGAAAGATAAATAAAAATATGCAATACACCCATCAGTGTGAAGTCAAAATTACAAACAGATAGAAAAATGCTAAGACGCTATTCTGTGTTTATGACATATGGCATTTTATGACATACTTAAGCATACTTAACATACTTTAATATTCTATCGTTTCGGAAGGTTATGGGGTACATTTTCATGAACGCTAGGAAACACGTAGACATTCATCATCATCAGCCAGGAAACATCCACTGCTGGACATAGGCATATATAGGCATACATACCATCCTTCATGGTACGCCACATCGACTGGTCTCGAACCACGCTTTTCCGATTCCCTGATTCTCAACCCTCAGGAGCTTAACATTTTCATAAAATTGAAATTATTTGAATCGTTCCACAAGCAGCGTACGAGTATACTCGTACATCAAGCAATTCACACCAAAATCTTCGTTTCTAAAACTAGCTAATATTTTTACAATTGAAAGATTTCTCTTTAAATCGATACCTTCCGCATGGTCTAATAATAAAGACAGTCTGTTAATGTATAATGAAATCTATCAGAACCCAGGAAAATAAAAACCCCAGTACATCGAGTCGTTAAGTTGTGCGGCAGTAATAAAACCAGAAACTAAAACGGCTAAGCTAGTTTTAACAGCTTTATTGCCATGGTTTATGAGATGCATCATAACCTAAAGCGAAAGATAAGTCGGTGTCTCAATATCTCGCCATCCCTGTAAAATACATAATTTTAGAAAGTGGCACGTAATGGGCTCTCGTATCTTCACATGACACTTATTTTCCCCGTCCACAGCCTATTTGACTCCAAGCTTATGGATACATACACTTTTCTTGAAAATTGGGAATTTGACTTTAAAAAATCATGCCCTGATTCTAGAGAACGTTATAAAAGATGAATAGCCATGTCAAAGATTTATCAATACGACTATACTTATTCTAACCCAGCCAAAGTAATTCTAGTGACACAAAAACGGTCTCATACAGTCACACGCTATGACGTTACGAAGTAATTATAGCGTAATTTAGTTATCTCTAAAATAAGGTTTTATTTATCCACGACCTCATTTAAAAATGTTACTTAAAATAAAAATTAAATAACATATTTTTTACCATTCGAGGAAGTCGATTTTTCGCTAGGTAACCCTTGTAGGAAGTGTGAATTTTAAGTCCAAATAGCATAGTTTTATAATGTTAGTAAGGCGAATAGTTAGATTATGTTAGCTGATTTCAATTAAGAACTAGAACCATGTTCTTTTGCTAACTAAGTCGCCAGCTGTAGAGAACTAAGGCATTTTCCATCGTTAATATAGATAGACAGGCTTTTAAGCGGAGCTTTTAGCTGTCCATGCACTTACTATGTATACCTGAATGCTTTGTATATAAATAAGGATTAGATACACTCTTACAGTCGCTGGAATCATTTTTAACCGACTTAAAAACAGGAGGAGGGCGTCAATTCAACGGGTATATTTAAAAAAAGTTGACTGGGTGAATTGATTTGGATAATTCTTTATTATTTCAAAGGTGGTGCTTCCCGTGTGGTCTTATTTCAATTTGGTCCAGTTCTGACAATGGCTGGCATTCATGAGAAAACGATACAAATCTTAAACTTGCCGTAATAAAAGTAAACTTTTAGGGCAATTGAAGTTGACTTCCAGTTCTTTTTGAACGCATTTACTTATTGGGGGAGTGAAAACATCAAGGTATTAAGAAAACCATAAGGTAAGTCAATTCAAGTAAGCTTATAAATCCGATCAAACGGTTTTGTTTCGATAGGTGTCACGCAATTGACAAGTGTTTCTTTTCGAAAAGTTTGTGCTTCTCGTAATTCCGACATGAACTCTATTGACAAGGCTTCTTCTTACCATCCCACGTTCTTATCGCCACTTCGCATCATAATATACATAACATTGATTTTTCAGTATAAAATACGTTAACAATAATTTATTTACAGTTTCACCCAAATTGCTTCTATGTGTTTTTGGTGTTCTGTAAAGGATGTCAACCGGGACCTTATTACTAAGACTACACAGTACGTCTACCCGTCTGTCAGACACCCAAAAATACACCAGAAATTGTTAAATAGTGTATTTATAAATATGGCCGCTCTAACAACAAATAATAAAAAGTTAATAATTGAAGGAAGTTATCATACTAGAAGCGTGTTTTTCTTTCCCTAATGATGCTTTTATATGCCAAGCTTTTGGATCGGATTGGATACAAAAGTGTCGAAAATTATACCCATGGGCAAAACGATTATCACATTTTACGTACAGCAGCTCATAGTACTTGATTCTGATATTTGGCGACAGATTTAGACAGATTGGTGGTAGCTAGTTAGTCGGGATTAGAAAAACGTTTGTAAACTGAACCTAGTGCCGGCACCAACTAAATCAGTTCCAACTCTGGTGATTTCAATAGACCAGGACTGTATTCTCTTATTACTTACAAAAGCTGCAGGAAAATATGCCACGATGGTATTCTGAAATCATGATTTACATATTTATATCCGCGCATATCCAAAATAGTCTAAAACTAAAAAAAGCCCTGAGCCTGATAAATTTGTAAACAATACACAGGATATGAAACAAAAACATTATCGTAGCCAAGCTAACCTCACGCACGGTTCAGAGTTATCATTTCATCATCCAGCACAGACGTGAGTGGAAATATTAACCAGACAGGGTTGAGAGCTTGTTATGAACTAGTTCACAGATGAATCATTCCATCGAATAATGGTAACCTCAATTTTTTACAGCCTGGTATAAGCGTATTGATATGACATGACTTATAATGCATTTAAATATGGTTCGGGAAATATTATTAGAAAATATTTTGAGGTGAATAATTTATGAATTGTGAATGTTTTTGGCAATGTCCTAGTCTTCTTGTACACTTTATAGTTGCAGTCAAACTATACCTCTGACTCTAGCAGGACCCTCCACCTCACAATGTACCTGTAACTTAGTCTACTGTACTGTCCTTTTCAGTGCTCATTTCTAATTGAATTAAATAAATTACAGAAAGATTGAGAGATTTTCCGAATATTTCGGATTTTGTAAATCTGTAATTCAATGCTGCAATGTAGAGGAGGAAATTAAATGCTTATTTTAGATTTTGTATAACAAAAGTTCGAGAAACGCACCATGAACTAGTTCAATCATGTCCCACTTCGACGCTAAAGCTAAGGCTTTGCATAAAACGCCTTTATATAATTCTTCCATCTCTTTCTTTTAAACGGGACGCTGAGTAAGCACATTATTCCGTCTTACTCTACGTTACACGCGTGCGATCGACACGTCTTGCCTATTTATTCCGGAAAATCTTACGTCAGGGGAGGGACTCCTCCGTGTTTTGTGTGTAAAAAGAACTAAATTTACATAAAATGTTTGGGAATCCTTTAATATTGAGGTCTAGGCGTCACTAGCTTCGTGGAAGCTGAAGAAAAATAACTTGAATAAAACTGTCCTGTACTACGATCATCATCCTGATAATGTTTCCGTCAAAACATAACTCCGTCTTTTAACCGGCTCCGTGGCCTAGTGGCTAGATTTTGGACTAACGATCCGAGGAGTCATGGAGTGTGACACTGGAATCTCTTGTACTCGGTTTTGTTGATGGTAGGCTATTATTACATGTTTGCCTGTCTGGCTATCACTATGCTATCTTTAAGTACGTAGTGTCAATAGTATTGTTGTGTTCTGATATTGAATGACAGCATACCAAGCATTTTATTAACTTGAGGTGGCAGAGCACACTTTCCATCAAATGGCCTTATCCTTACTCAGTTTAAAAACTTCGAAGTTGTATTTTAATTGAACGTGGAAACTGGTAGTGAATTCAATATTTTAGCTGATGTGTTTGTAAGGCATATATACTGTAGTGCAATCCATTAAGGACACATATCTACATCACTAAAACCTCACGGCTCACGGATGATACATTTCGCACAAATTGATTTGTTTAGAGAATGCGCGATGTCCAATTTTAGTTTTCTACGTAGTAGTGATTTGTGTGCTCTTTTCAGACCATTCAATCTAGTTGTCCAATAAAGAAAAATCTTGTGAATGAAGCTTGAAAAGAAATTGCAAATGGATGGAAAACAGGTGCAAGCTTCGCTTTGATGGCCTTTTTCAACGCTCGAGAAGTGCATCGAAAATTCATGGATACGAATCGCATTTTCGATCAATGCCTTTTGTAAGTAAAGGTTTCTGAAAGCGAGGGGTTTATAAAGATGCAATCTTTTCTAAAAGCGTCTTTTGTAATCTAGTCTAGAGCATTTAGCGTTGAGAATAAATTGTCTCCTTACTTTTGCATTAGCAGGAGACGAGATAATGCTGAAATCAAAGAGTAATCTGTTGATTAAAAGTTATATAAGTTAGATAAAAATTGAAATTTAATCTGTATCGAAATGCTCCATTGTAGGACCTAAATACTGACTGTAAGCCTAAAAACTGGTCAAGTGCGAGTTGTACTCGAGCACCGAGGGTTCCGTACAGAGTATGAAAATTTAACAAACTGGAAATCCCAAACCCAACAATCATCTACTGAAAATGTAAACCCGATTGAAAAACCAACTTTACTTTGCAGCTATATTATAGGCCCGATGTACTTTAAACTCAAAGTTAAGTTTGTAATTATAAAAAAAATATTTTTACTGTGTTAGAATTTAAAAAATCTTGGTTTTAAGGTGTATTCCTATGGTTGTACGTAAGACCTTGCTTCTTGCCCAATTCCAGGATTCTAAATCAACGTAAAATACCCTACAGGTTTTGGTTACGTAGCATTTTATTCTATATTTACAATGTTATTTTGATAACCTTTATAAACCAATATGTAAAATTAATTTTCATGGCTTCAATATTATTTATCAAATGAAGTACTATCAGTTCAAAGCTGCAATTTACGCATGGCTAAAATTTTGGACTTTGAAGAGACTAAAGCCTTAATGAAATTCATTGCATAAATTGATTTGACAACAGACATTTAAAATTGGCTAAAGTTAATGATTTTAAAACTCTCGACCCACAAAACACTAAACTTGTATGTCCATACACATATCCCCTCCCTCTGTTTTTCTCACTACACACACACTCATACAAGCCCTCCAGCCTCCGTGGCGCAGTTGTTTGAGCGTTATACTCACACGCGCAATACACGCGGAAGGTCCCGGGTGCGATTCCCGGATGGAACATTGTCAAAATTCAACGTGAGGGGAATAAGCCGTTGTTCTCTGTTACTACCTACGACATCTAGATCTACTAGATGTCGTAGACATGAGGTGTCGACGCATAATGACAGCTGCTTACAATTTTAGGCATACGTACACTGACACACACGCGAGCCATGTCAGAGGCATATGGTGGCTTGACTATAGGGTTTGTGACGTCGGTAATCGATCAACCGTAAATCGTATAAAATATATTTATGTTAGATAGCTTTAGTTGTAAGCTATGAAATAGTAAAGGTAATAAAATATTTTTCAACTACTTTAACAACAAGGAATCTGGCAGATAACTCTATGACCCAGACTATGTAGATGTGCGCGTGATGCGTTTAGATTCCGAACCATTTTGTTAATATGAACTGCGAAGAGAATGGAATGGGCGAGGGTCATCCCAAGACCGTCTTTAAACAAACTTAGATTTTTCTCGCTCCAGTTTCTAGTTTTCAATCTGAATTTATCCGTGTCAAGGGACCCTTCGAGCCCGCGGTAAATCGAAATAGATGTCATTTGAGGAACGAGTCCAACGGGCGCTTTATTTGGAGAGAAAATGTTTCTTTTACAAGGCTGATAGCTTGGACCGCTTTATATGGCGTCAATATGTTTTTATAGAGTGCTTAGTTATTATTCAAGCTTTATTTTTATGGATGCCACTCGAAGCCAATGCTTCGAAATTAGACTATTAATATCACTCATGTACAATCGTACTTCATTCAGTTACTACTTACTCTTCATTATCGCCTGTCATATTAAGTCCACTGAGACCTAAGTCTTTCCCATAGAACGCCACGCTGGACTTTGTCAGAAGAGAAGTGTTATACCACGCTTGGCAGACGAATTGGCGATCGCAGTAAGATGTTGCTTTTAAGGAGATCATCATCATCAGCCAGGAAACTGCTGGACATAAACCTCCATCATGGTAAGCCACATCGACCGATCCCGAGTCACCTGCATCCTGTGGCATGGGGCAAGCCACATCACTCGAAGAAACGATAACCGATGGGGAGTAAGAGATTTCGAGAGCCGAGTAACAGTTCTCAAATGACGACCAGTACCGGAAAACGTATACCGTCCCCCAACTAAGTGGACTGACGACCTGGTTAAGGTCGCAGGAAGTCGTAGGAAGATGCTGCTGCCCATCTCCTTGAATATGTTTTCACTTAGTCGCCTTTGACGACGCGTTTATATTGTGAGAAATACCACCCGTGGTGGTGTGATAACATTCTTTTAAAGAATTTTTTTTAACTTTGATAGATTTTCTTTTAGCTTTTAAAATTAAGTTAAACACATCGCTAAGTCCATTCCAGATATCTGGAAAAGTAGTTTTCGCAACCTAAATACTTAATCCAAAACCATTCCAACAAAAAAGTTTAAAAGTCAGCAAAGTTGATCAACTGAAAAAATAAAATTCCAGAAATTTCTTGAAATACTCTTTGAAGCGTAGCAGGGGTATTTTTCAGGATTTTTCGCGTCAGAGCTCAAGCCAATCTCAAGTTTCGCTCTTAGTTTTGCTTCACTTTGAACTAAAGGAAACTTTGATGGCCTGTTGCTGACATTAGCAGATTAAGTTTATAATTATTGAGGCAGACACTTAAAATAAGTTTTCATCTGCCTTAGTATTTTATGGGCAAACGATCTAGTTAGATCTTTTGAATGAACTTAATTAATTTTTTATTATTGAAAATCGTAAAATTGGGTTAGGTTGCTATTATTAGCTCTGTTCTCACTACCGGCTTTTTATGACGTGATTTGACATAATCACCTCAGTTGTCAGGTGAATCACTCATTAATAGATTAATGTTACTACTCGTTGCCTGTCTCTGAATTCATTTGCTATTTGCACCCACGGTGAATTTTTCAGGTTGAAGCTAAATTTCACCCAGAACTAGATAAAAGTAACCACAGATATGCTTCCATTTGACCATAATCACACCCTGATGTTAAGCGATGAAGTGCTCTAAGATGGTTCACGATTGTCTGGAAATAGCCTACTGACTCTAGTCCTTAATACATCCAGGTTGTTGCGCTAGGGAAACGGGAAAAATAGGAAGTAAACTTCGTCGTTTGGCTGTACGCTGTAGATATCAAAAAGCCTATAAATTTTACTCTTTTTTTAAGGATTCACCCGTCGTCCCATTTGAATCGTCTCGTGAACAATCCAATTGAAACTTATATCTAGATCAATTTGATAAAAAATTAACACTCATTGTTCGTCTATTACCATCATATATTACATTCTCTACTGAAATATTTGTTCGTGGACTGAATAAGCCCACATCAACCACATTTTCATATTCCATCCCGATTGATCTGGAACTATTACCCCACTATTGTGAACCTTTTCAAATATTGTGAATAAGTAATCGAATGTAGGACTTGATGAGACTATTGTATACATTTGTATAGATAGAATTATGAAATAGTTTGCTGAATAATATTAGACCATAATCGTTTTATTACTCTGTGTAGACACACAAAAAGGTTTATTCAGTGTATACCTGTGAAGAAATAAATAGAAGTGCGGACGTACGTTTAACATTTGACACATTTTAACACATGAAAAACATAAACGGTAGAAGGAAAGATATAGGGAAATGAAATGTTAAACCTAAGTCCGTATACACATTGTTCAAATTTTATGGTCTCAATAAAAAAACACTTTCAATAGAATTGCGTAGGTTTTTGATGCGTTAATAATAATATAAATACATATATTTGTGGGGAAAAATGTTATTATTCACGGTTGTTGTTGTTTTTTCGTGTGTGACTTTATTTAGTTGATATGAAAAAGATATCCCAGTAATATTATAATCAAAGTGCAGACTATATATACAAATTAATATATAAAAGTAGTTTAAAAAGGAAGAAAATCGAGATATTGACCATTCTTAACCACCGACACAAAAAGAGGGGTGTTATAAGTTTGATGCGAATGTATCTGTGTTTGTGTGCGTGTGTCTGTCTCGAACGGCTGGACCAATTTCGATGCGATTTTTTACCTTGAAGGCAAATTTCCTTGCAGTGGTTCTTAGCTGTATTTCATAATCGTATGATTATTGCGAAGGTATTTTTTAAAATTTTTTATTTATTTCGACTACATAACGAGAACAATTCATACTCTAGAACTCCATCACTGGGCACTTGAAGTTTCAAAAAGCTTTGGTTAGTTTTTATGAAGTAATACGATACCAGCAACAATGGAAGACAATTCAAATTGAGTAAAAGCCAAATAGTGAGGCCCCATGCACTATAAAAAGTGTATTATACGTATATTACATTTATAACATAGCATGTGAAATGGTTACTGAATTTTATTATTAATTACTATTACACAATATATCTAAATAAATAAAATAAAATAGCCTTTATTGCTGAACTAATTTTTTGTTACAATTTTCTTAAAAATATGCTTACATGTAACATATAAAGTTACTTATCTTTTTATATTAAGTATCAGTAACCGGTCGTTCCTACATTTCAGCTTGTCTTTCGACATAGGCCTCCTCTAAGGATTTCCACTCTATTCTATCTTTCGCTATGCGGGTCCATATTAGACCCGCCACTTTTCTGATGTCGTCCTCCCATCTTCTAGTCTGTCTGCCTCTTTTTCTTTTGCTATCTCGTGGTTGCCATTCAGTTATTAGTCTTGTCCATTTCTCTTGCGTCTCTCTCATCATATGCCCAGCCCATCTCCACTTTAAGCACCTGTATGTCGTGTATGCATTCTTAAATTTTGTTTTACTTTTGATACATTTCAGTTAGTTAAACACAATATATCTAATAACAAACAAAAAGTCAGTGTCCTTAAGCGGAAAAATCAATCCCTTCCATTTAATATGCATTGAAATCCATCAACCTAATTCCTTAAAAGTCTCGTTCATCGGTAATATTAATACCAATATTAAGTTCTGACAAAAGCCACAAAAAAACACAAAGGCCTTCTCGCTGCACCCGAGAAAACCCGAAAAAAAATTGGCCCCTAAAACAATGGTTTATGCAAACGACCCGTCCCAATCTCGGCTCATTAAATCAGAATTAGGACATCCCGATATCCCGGCGAGCGTCAGAAGTCTTAAAGAGGGCCATTCTGCTGATGGCGTCCCATTCGACCGACGGCGGATGAAATATAAAACCCGCCCAAGTGCTCAAGCGGCGAGCGGCCGTGATTTTTAAACGACTTAAATTGATGAGAGATCTTTTGAGCGTCTGATGTGCTAGTTTACCGTGTGGTCTCGGCTTTAGAATACGATCGATCATCCTATGTCCGTCCGAGGGGGTCGTAAAAGGCGACTAATGGGAAATATTTGAAGAGGCACCTATGCGAGGAAGTAAGTGTCTTCCATTTGCACAAAGCCTCAAATTGACTTATTTTATTAGTACAATCAGATGCTAATTATATGAACGCTGCAATGTGTTGTTCCATATTACGTGTAGTGTATTTATTTAATTTTCCAACAATTATTTCTCGACCCTGTCTATTCTTGTCGTGATAAGACATCACATACGAGAATGATCTTTAAGTTACGAGTATTCATTAGTGGGTCAGCTCTTCTCATTCAAGTCATGGTCATTTTGGAACAATAAACATCCTTAAAAAATAGCAAGTAACATTTTAAAATCTCCGGTAACAAAAATCCCTAAAAACATGCCGCGAAATTCCTCTTGTTTTTTGTTTTCAGTCAATTTGTGGACTTCCGGCGAAAGAAAACAACCACTTTGGTTTTATCAGATGTCTTGAACATTAGATCTGCTATTCTGCTTTCCCTGGATTAGTTTCCGGAAATCTATTTAATTGGTGCATAAATAACCGTAGGCGTAATAATTCAATCACACACTCTCCGAAAGGAAGCTTTAGAAGACCGAAAGTCTCGCTTTTTACGCCCGTGTTCCAGTTTTTGTAGTTTCCCCCTCACCAGTGAGCTGTCACTAATGAGTCTTTTTAATCTTCTAGCTATGTCCTTAATTTATTTTTTAATAAAGAAATACAGACATTTTAGATTGGCAAGTTGCAGGTGGGTGTGGTAATATGATAAAGTGAGTTAGCTCATCGTCACATCCAAACATGTAGCTCACTGGCATTGTTATCCTGCCGGAGCCCTGTTCCCTCTCAAAGGTAATTAGGAGGGCTCGCAATCCGATGGATTCTGTTTGAAAAACCACGCAATTAAGGATTTAAATGCTTATTGCTGCTGACACTTCGCTGTTTGTTTCACGAAATGTCTATTTCAATTTCATCTCTAATTTTTTACGATCCTTTTTTGTTGTTGTTTATTAGCATCAAAATCATACAAGAACATAAAATGGAATGAGTCGATTTATGAAGTATAAGGTCATAGATCATTAATTAGTCAATAGTTGGTTAGTTAGTTAATGTTTGCGTTTTGTAAAGAAAACACAGTGCCAAGAGATTTGGTAACGAGTACAGATGAAGTAGTGGACAGAAGGCGGGATATTTATTATTTGTATCTTCATCAAGGATGATGCCAGAAGCTGAAAAACATGAGTTTAGCCTACTATAAACCACCACAAATAATTCATTGTGCACTGAGTGATTTACCATAATCACCGCGCTTGAAAGGCTACACAGAAGGACAAAAAAATCCACGAGACTATGAACTGACCATATCAATGGGAAGATATGGGGTGTTTCTAATCTAAAGCAGAATCTTACTGTATCTAAGCAGATACATCAAAAGTATATTGGACGGAAATTCTCATTTTCCCACAGCTTTACAATGCAACCCCCAAGCGTGTCCCCTAAGGGCTATCCCTTGGAATCGTGCGTGTAATGTGTCTCCGTCAGATGGCGTTAGATGTTGCCCATTAAGTCGGGTCAGGCCGGATGAGTGCAATCTTCGAGCGGGTGAGATGAATATCAAGTGGTGTCGAGGAAAACTCTAAAGTTTTAAAGTACTAAAGTTTAAGAATGTGAATCGTTAGTCTGTATATTGCTCATACTTTTGCAGTACTTTTTGATGTTTTTGTAGTATTTGCAACCGTTTGTGTTTCTAAAAGTCTCTGTCCTCTAACATAGGCTGAAATATTTGTTGAAGACTGCCATTTTGAGCACCTTTGTTTTGTGTATTTTTGTGCTGTTCATCGTATCGTATCTATTCACGTAATCTAAATTCCCGAGCTTTGTATCTAGTTATTTTTTGATTTTTTTATTGTTTGACTACTGACCCATTTGTATTAAATGTCTGACAAGACCTTGATCAAACGAATCCGAAATCCGAATATGTAGATATCAGAGATGTTTCCGAGATTCCATGTATATTATTTATAGCAGTATATATTGATAGCTCGTTAACGAGTATATTAGATACGATAAATCAATTACGAGGACTGTCGTTGTAAAGATGTCACGACTTTTAAACATAAGTGCTACTATATGCGTTTGATACTTCCATTGTTATATAGAACACAATTTGGAGAATAGAATACTGTTAGAAAGGATTAATTTTGAGAAACCCCATAGAAGACATGTGTGGGTATCCAAGCCATCAATACCGCTCGAACAAAGCTAGCAACTGTAAGCAAGGAAACAGCTCCAACTGTAGTTAAAGTAAAGTTAAGAGACAGTAATCCAACCGCCAAATTGACTTAGCTCTTTAGACGTCAATTGGGCCTCTTTAAACGTCTGTTGGGTCGCCTCAAGACGTTGTCAGGGTTCGAACTTGCTCAGAAGGGTGTGGAACGGAAGAAGCTGCGTAGAATTTGGGTGAGCTTTATGTGTTGGGTTGTTTCACACTGAAATAAATTATCTTTAAGTTTTAGAAAATCTGAGGAAAAAAAACTGAAGAAAAAAACAACGAACCTAAACGTCTTCCTTTACTGTGGGACGAGTAAACAAGCACATTATCACGCAGCAAGCAATGCAACCCTTAATCCGAAATGAGGAAATCGAAATAGCTCGACGAGCCAATGGGCAGGACACATCGCTCGAAGAACATATGACCAATAGGGAGTAAAAGTTCTCGAGTAAAAGTCAATCTATCGGCCTTATCGTCACTTATCATCAGGTCAGATGAAGGCCAAAGACATACCCATCATACATTTAAAAAATATATGTTAGAGCTGTCAGGTTAGAAGTTCTCGTTCTTCGCTTAAACCTCTCTATTTTATCGGTATTCGAGCCATCTGGCCAGTTCATACCACTTAGCTTATCGACTGTTTAAGCCATATTGGCGACTGCAATTCTTTAAACGACTACCCATTGAGGAACTTATCACGTACCTAGAGAAGTTCAAACCGTAGCTCACTCATAAAATACCAAATTAACGTTACTGAACGTTAATGTAGTTGTAGTAAAATTCCACGGGTTTCACCACTTAAAATCACTCTATCTCTATGTTTGGTAGAACATACTTCAGAGGTGGTCGCGTATAAATTTTATCAAAATTGATTGCTCGCTCTTTGAGAAAATCAACAAAAAACAAATTTTTAAGTCAATTAAAGTCGTTTTTTAGTTCTTTTTGAACGCTTTAATTATTAAACAAGCAGAAAAGTCGTGTGGGGCCACGCGCACGATTCCTATAGACCTATTCGACGATACTACACACAATAGGGTAGACGTGTGTTGTGTTCTAATAAAACCAGCACTTTAATTTATAGCACTTATTGTTTATTACAAACAATGTTCACGTACAAGCCACAGTACCGAGAGAGAGAGAGAGAGAGAGCGAGAGGGTGCGAGCGAGATGTAGGTATCACGTCGGATACACGACCTCACACTCTCCCCACTAGTTTTAAATACAATTATTAAAATACCGTAATTAAAACTAAATAAGACTACAAACTAAAATACTAAATTATACCTCACTTCTTGGCATCGTTGTATACAACACAAGACTAGCTTGACATACGAAGTAGAATACCGTATTTAGTAATCAACAGTAAAAATTAAACTAATTACTATTTTTATCTTAAGTTTCTAACAATGGTTCACAAACAATAATCTGATCGACATGACGTTTCCAAACACATCCATTAACATCTACTGTATAAGTTAGACCTGGTATAGATTCCTGAATTATTATTCCTTGTATCCATGGTTTGTATCCTTTCCTATAATCTCTTACCATGACTTTCTGACCAATCGCAAAAGCTGAATCACGATTTCCTTGATTTCTTTGATTTAATTTATCCTGAACCACCTGCTCTATTGGTGGCGGACGCAAGCTAGTGAATCTAGTTCTAATCTCTCTCCCCAACATTAAACGAGCTGGTGTGACACCAGTGGTACGCTGAGGAGAGCCTCTGTAGTCAAACAGAAACAAATTGATAGCCGCACCAAGTGTGAAACCACTTTCTTTTATTTTAGTAACAGAAGATTTGAAAGTCTCTACAAATCGTTCCGCTGCCCCATTGGTGGCTGGATGGTATGGAGGGGAAAATGTATGTTTAACATTTGATTTTTTGCAAAACTCTCGAAATTCAGAGCTAGTGAATGTTGTTTGATTGTCAGTAACTAGGTGAACTGGATAACCAAACCGTGAATACAAGCTTTGGAATACCTCAATCGTGCGGCCTGCAGTCATATTTGACATTTCTGACACTTCTGGCCATTTAGTATAACTATCTACTAAGACTAAAAATACCTTATTATAGAACGGACCTAAAAAATCCGCATGCAATCTGTACCAAGCCGATGGAGGCACCGGCCACGGTTTTTGTGTTTTTGAGGGATTCTTAAAATTACTTAGACAGATTTTACAATTTTTTGTTATTTCATCAATATCACAATCTAAATTAGGCCACCAAAATTTCTTATACACACAATGTTCACGTACAAGCCACAGTACCGAGAGAGAGAGAGAGCGAGAGGGTGCGAGCGAGATGTAGGTATCACGTCGGATACACGACCTCACAACGTGAAAAATCATCCCCATGTTGCGTGTATGGGAGCTACCCTAAAATATGTTTTTAAGATGTTGGCGTGATTAATATGGTTCATCAGCATCCATGAAGCGTCCACTGCTGGACATAGGCCTCCTTCATGGTACACCACATCGATCGGTCCCGAGCCACCGGCATCCAGCGATTCCCCGCGACTCTAACCAGTTCGTCGGTCCACCTAGTAGGGGGACGGCCTGGTAGACGTTTCCCGGTACGAGGTCGCCACTCGAGAAAGGGTCGCCACGCCAAAGACAGACTGCGACATCATATGCTTATATTTTAGTGAAACTTATTTGACTACGGATTTTTAGAGAAAAAAAAATATTGACTAAAGACCCCTAAAATACATATGATGGGTTTGCACTTGTATTGGTCTTCATTTCACTTACTGGTAAGTGACGATAAGGCTGTTGGATGGTAAAAGCGCGCACACAGAAGCCAAGCTAACGAGGCGTATAATTTCACTCGTTTCAAACAAGCGCCAGGAACTCATGTTTATTTCTCTAATAAGGATACCATTTTTTCCCAATTGCCGTGACGTCACAAAGTGCGAACTAACAGTCAGCATCTATCTGGGAATTTATATTTGTCTACTATCTAGTGATGTAAGCGATACAAATTTTAGCGTTTTCATTGTTGTGGTTTCATTTTCAATGTTCCAGGCACGCCCAGAATACAACAAAGGCTTCCTACAATAACAATGATTACGTATTTAAAACTGTCCCCAACAAATGGGCCTCGAAAACTAAACCAGATAGTGAAGCGTGTAATCCGACGATTTAACTTTTAGGTACTTCAGACCCTCAATCCTAAATGGAATCGATATGCACTCGCTTTTAGTTACATTAAATAAATTGTTTAAATTTACTTCTCTAATATATGTATTACTTCTCTAATTTATTACGACATGGTTTTTTTAACGTACGATGGTTTGGCACTTGACCTTCATCTCACCTGATGGTGACAATAAGGCCATTGAATGGTAAGCATACACGCACATAATCCTTAAGCTGATGAGAAACTGACTCTTCTACATTTCATACCGGAGCAGTTTTGTGTCAACTTTAGACATCCTGCATTCGGCTCCAATTCCCCAGTATTGACTATGTGTAAAACTTATAATACCTTTGTAAGGGAGAAAAACAAGAGTTTGGATTTTTTTTGCAATTCTTTGTTTACATTTCAAAACTTCGTTAAAAGTAGTTTTCGAACGGAATTTTCTAATGTAGATTTTTGTCTAAATTTAGTGGGGGCATCGGCGGTCGTGAGATTTCGGTAATGTTCGGCTTGAACGATCTGCAAAGTTTCATTTGCCAATAAATAAATCAGTTAACCAACATTAATGTCACCGTGTAAAAGTAACCGTAAACCACTTTGAAACAGAACCTTAACTCACAGAAGCCAGTGGAGAGAAAAAATAAATGTCAGAGGCTAAGATCGATAGTTTAATTCATTTAGCAAAGTGAGAATAAACGCGGGCGATACTGAATTATGCATCGGGTTCCGTCTACTCGATCCTTTGTATTCCGAATAGGGATCCGCGTCCCACTTTATTGACTTTCAACAATAGATTTAGAACACCAAGGAACAGTTATTAAGGCCCTTTAGTCCTATTGAAAGCGTCACGTTATTACAAGTATGAGATTAGAATTATCCATCGCGCCCGCTATAATTTTAGTTAAAATTTATTGAATGATGATAGCTTTTACCACTTTATAGAGTTTGGTATGTGCCTTAATCTATGTAACTTCAAACTGAATCAAATATATGTACACTCGAGTACAAACATATGTATCCACGTCTGGACCATATCACATCCATCTTTAATCGACATTTCCCTCAAACCCGCTGCATAGAAACCAGCCAGAGTGAATGTGACATGGTACAAAAATGGATACATATTTTTGTACTCGAGTGTAAGAATAAAATGACAATTAATTATTTTTCTACAGTTACATTAAGGCGAGGCCTTGGTGAGCTATAAACCAGGAATCAGTTTTGCAAGACCCAACCCCAAACCAGATCACACCTCGCTATACGCGTTTCGTGAGCAGACGATAGAGATCATCATGGCATAGGCTACGGGTAAAGAGTCTTCCTTGCAATTTTCGATATTTTTGTACATACTTTTTGACGTTGATGAACGCTGGTTGCAAGCATAAAAAGTGTCACGGTCCGCCTAAGCCAAGTGTGCAAGCGAGAACAAGCGATAGAGAGGCACGATTGGTCTAACTTTTCTTCAGAAGTTACAGACATATATTTATTTAAAAACACACAACACAATAACAACTAATTAAACTAAATTAAGAACTAAATTAAACAGTTAATAATACAACTATATACATACAGTTAGTTTGTGTTGTAGTGTGTTGTTAAAATAGACTCATCTCAGAATGTGCTGCAGCGAGGCCACAGAGCTGGTATCCTGACGAGGCCATAGAGTGTGTGACGCCCAAAGAGAGGTTATCACTTAAAATTATCGTCTGTAAACTCACTGTACAGACAAACAATTTTTAAACGACATTTTATACAAAAATTTCAATTTAATGTTTACTATATCTTGCTAAATAACTAGGATCTAGTTGGGGGTGAAAATATATGTATGTATATGTGTATAACAACAATTGTCTTATTTATCTTTTGCCATTCTTGTGTCACAGGATTCTAATCAAAAGTATTGAAGTTGGTTTTGTAGGGGGCTTCGCGCTGGCGTCAAGTCATCTTTATGTAATGGCGCTGATAGTACATCCAATTCTCAGTTCGGTTTATGACTGTGACATTTGTTTGTGAATAAGTCACGTTCAAAAGGAATGTTCACCATTGACATGCATATTGAAATGGCATGTTGTTTCTATAGATGTAATCTGTTCATAAAAATTAGACGTGAGGCGTATTTATTGTAACAGATAAAAATAACAGATATATACATATAACAGTCCCAACCTGTTATGAGCTGTACTAAATACCTGTTGTTCTAAATAACAGGCAGACTGTTACCGCCACCGCGGCACATCTAAAAAATATAATACATTGTTAGCCTACGTTTTCGTGTAAGTGATCCTTTTGTAACAACATTTAATAATTAGAATCTTACGCGGGAGGGGTGGGAGGGAAGGTGTAGGCAAATAGAACCAAAATCGTCCTTATGTAATTTATGATTGACCAATCAATTTCATACCAAGTTGAAATAGCACGTACCACGTGTTCCTGAGAAAAATTGTCGTGATAGATGGACTGATGGAAAATACAGTGATCCTTTATTCTTTTATCATTTTGAGGTACGGAATTACCTCAATATGAAACAAGCTTTTCTAATGCCGCGATTTTTTTAAATCTAGTCGTCCAATTCATTTACGATTATAGCAATAAATCCAAAGAGACCCATTGTTTTGTTAATAACGACAATCCGAGTAAAACAAAACTAGCGCAGTAAGAAAGACCGTAACTAACCTACGCGAGTAGATAATTTGAGCCAAATCCTGCAGGATCAGTGTAAGGCGCGCGCCGGGACCCGGGACTTAGTCGGCTTTAGCAAACTTCACGGGACTTCCACCGTGTAAATTTTTAGGTGGCCTCGAAAAACAAATTGAATTAAATAATGCTAATTTGTTTATTTTTAAAATCTACTCTGGGCCACAAATTCGTATTGACTTCAGAAATTATCCGACTGAACATTTCAAGGCCACGGATTTTTAAAGAACATACATACGGATTACACCTTGTCTAATAATGTATAATGTCAAAAAAATTACACACACGTGTAACTAACAACGACGTGCGCTTCATATTAAGACTACATGGGCAATTAGCTTCCTTGGTTGTTTTTATACAGTTTTTATAAGGTACATACATTTTATACTTGGATACATTTATTAAAAACAGTTACAACCGTCACAAGTTGGAATATCACCTGTTTTTATTCGTTTTGAAACAAAAGAGCAACGCTTATATTGTTTACCAACTCTCAGGAAGCCTAAAGTAACTTTTACCTTTATAAAAGTTTCACCTTCTTTGAGGCGGAACCCAAATTGCCTTTAACGGAACCCGCCAGGGTCTATTAGGGTAAAAGGGTACAGGTAACTTTCGTTGGGCTATGCCGAAACTTTGGAGGTACAAATATGCAACAAATAAAAAACTTGACAGCTGCTCTATGGAATGGATTTTTCGTCATGGTTAGATTTTCAAGCTTCAGTAAAATTAATTATTCGAGTTTGCTCGTGAAAAAATAAAACTATTAAAAACTATATCCATTAAAAATAAAGAATAGGCTTGCTCTTAGCCTTCATATATCCTGATGATAAGTGATGATATGCTTTATGTTATTTTTATAACTGACATTGATACCCAGTAGAAGAATAATAAAATACACAGAATTAGACTTATTTGGCTTATCGAGTTTGGTTCCGACCAATTAGAACATAGCGAGAATTGAACGGGCCAATCAGCGTGCATTACTTTCCCCGTTCCCCGTGATTACTTTGACTAAAATGTATGTATTAGGTATTATGAATATTTTTCGTCTCGAGTGTGTGTGATTGTGAGCGAACTGATACAATTTTTAAAAATAATTATCAATACACGTCTTTTTTTAAATTTCTAAAAGCTTCTAAATTTCTAAAAAGAGATAATGAGACTTATATAATACAGAGTTATTGTGATTTAAGAAATGAAATTTGAAGTCCAAATTATTATAAATAAAAATACTGAGCTACACGTATTTAAGGATTCTTTACTAGCTTTCGTCCGCGTGGATTTCGTAGAATCCCACGGGAACTGCTTGCTGATCGGGATAAAAAGTAGTCTATACTCTTTTACGGTCCTTCAACTGTCTTAATACTAAAATCAAGTCATTCTGACCGTCCTTAAAAAGGGAAACAAGGACAAACAAACGCACCTTTGCATTTATAATATTAGACTAATAAATAAATAAAAATAAACAAAATAAACCTAGTATGAAGTTGATGAATAGGCAGATAGCTCAGCATTGTCTCTGTGGTCGAGTACCTCAGAGACGCTGTTATAGATGACGTTCCTGTGTCAAGTGAAATTAAGCGATATGATACTGATAGAAGGCAAAGATTCTGTACAAAATATTTGTCCTACTGTGTACTATATGTGTGTATGAAGACAATAACATAATATAAATTTTTATGTTGGTTAATTTTGTTTTATTGCATGTACGAGAATACTTCATAAAGTTAGGAATCTATAAATTGAACATGTTGATGGCTATTCATTCCACCTTAAGTTTATTCAAATATGTTGAAGGCAATACACCGAAAGGTTAAGCAAGTATGTTAATGGCCCTGTATCCACTAGCTAAAAGATTGACCTGGTATGTCGAAGTTCAATTGGCCACTAATGCACCTAAAAGTTAATATAAATTATACGTTACAGTGAGTAAAGTATAGCATTATAGTATAGTATATAACATAACTACAACATTATAGTATGTACATGTAAATACTTACTTATAATGTGGACAGGACAGTAACCCATAAGGATCTTGTTTATGTCCATTATTCCACATAAAAATTAATCAAATGTCTTTATGTCCATTCATATCCCTAAAGATAAAGCATAGTCATATTTGCTTCCTCGTTTCGAAATGAGAATGCAAAGTGTAATTGTTTGAAGCAAAATGTTTTACATACCTCTGAGCCAATGACAATGGTTATTGCGGGAAGGATAATAACTGTTATAGGGCGGCCCATTGCGGACTTTACGGCAGTCACATTACGAGTATTAGTAATTTTAGCCAAGAATAACGTAAATAATAATTCTTAAATACATGTATACTGATTTCAACCTGAGAATAAAGCCAACCCATGACGTAACGTGGGTATCTAATACGTGTATACTGATTCCAACCTCAGAATACATCCAACCCATCACTTAATGTGGGTGTCTATTACAGGGATGCGGAAAACATTCACAAGATGGGAATTCGTACGTATAGTACGTTAAAGTTAGCCTTCGTCGTTCAACGTCATTCATTAGACATTGATCCTTTTTGCCTAGGATACTCTTCCGCCAAGGTTGAGTTTGAGATTTGAGGTTGTAAGATATTGGTTCTCCTGAAACCAGCTCTCTGCAAAAAGTTTACGTAAATCTCAACCCAAGTCAACATAGACGCATAGTCACCTAGAAGTCTAGGGGTAGTACAATAACAATGGATAGCTCTCAGCGTGAAGTTGTCAGGCCCGAACCGCAGGCGAACTGCTGGGACTCTCTAATCAACTGTACCTATCCGCACGAGTGATTAGTTTGTCTTTACACCTCACGACTTTTATCGTTCACTACGACCTTGGATTGAACACGAGGCGGCTAAATAGTGAAAATTACTGTAACTTTACATATCTGAACGAGTGATTAGTTTCTCTTTACACTTTACGACTTTTGATAGTAGTAGTAGGTAGTAGTAGTTATAAGGTAGTGATAATTTTGTGTAAAATATTTACAGACTTTTTAACTGAACTTTAATTTAAAGATGTATGGACCTCTCATTGAAAGATCTCATATAAAATTCACACTGAGAACTGTAGATAACGATGCATAATATAACTTCAGAATGATTAAACTGATTGCATCTATTCTTAATTTGTTTTTCGCGAAAAAGAAGATTTGGAATGCTAAAACATTACAACTACGAATAAATTATAAGCCAGGAAATGTAACTAATTAGGCAAGGCTTAAAAGTCGCGTACAACGTGTAATCAGATGGCCATTGTTCTAGCAAGCGAGCACACAACAAATATTCACTTAAGTTTTCTTCATCTAGAATCATCATCCCAGGATGTGTTGTGCAGTGGTGCAGGAGCCATACAATCAACGCGAAGCACGTCGAGAAAACTCGTATAAACATTGAAATTCCATACAATAGACATCAACCCGAGGGCTATCTAGGGCTTAAATAGTCGAAGTCGATTGACAAACGGGATATGGATAATGCAATGATGACGAGTATTGTTTATAAACATTATTTATGAACTAAATAAATTATTACATAAAATCCCTGTATACCTAAATAAGTAAGTTAGGCCATGGGACAAAGAGTGGCATAGTTACTGTCCACTATCTATAAAAATCAATGATTTTGTGTCCGCAGTCCGAACATGAGAAAAATCGACATATGGCATAAAAACAAACCTAAAACGTAGTTTGTTAAAATGACATAAAACGTTCAAGATTTTGTACATGATAAGTGGGCAATATCTAGTGTTCCATTACTGCCATCATAACAAAATGAAGAGGAAGAAATGCTTGAAGACTGTTTGAATATTTTTGACAATGTTCAATACTTTAAAATAACACTTTTAGTATTATTTTTATCGATGCATTTTTATAATAATACAACAGATTGGTAAAGTATAAAGAGTGAAAAAGTAATAACGTGATAAAATAGCAACAACGAATCAATATTAATTTCCAATGTGACTGATTTATAATGCAATATAATACAATAGCAACAGCTAGAAAAATGATTGATGATGTAGATTTTTTTATTAAGAACTAGCTTCTGCCCGCGGCTTCGGCCGCGTGGAGTTTATTTTTCGCATTAAAAAGTAGCCTATGTCCTTTCTCAGGGTCTAAAGATTGTCTGTGCCAAATTTAATCAAAATCGGTTGAGAGGTTTAAGCGGGAAAGCGTAACAGACAGACAGAGTTACTTTCGCATTTATAATATTATAGTAGGGAAGTAGGGATTATTTTGATTCCGTTCCTAAAGGACAACTGAAACACTGATATTTTTTATTTCTTTTCAAGTATATATGTTTGGTATAATGATTTAAATCGGATCTTGAAGTGTAAAACATGTTTTAGAACTTCAGTCACTGCTTAATCCAACTTTATCTAGGAGTTGGGAGCGCGACGGTCGGACACTATTACCGATAGGTCAGCCAAGGCGATTCAGGTTAAACATTGATGATACGAACATTAAATCTTTTATAATTCGTTTATATGCAGACGACAAAAGTCTACTAATCTTGGAAGCCAACATCTATACAGAGAGACAGAGTTTAATAACGGAATGTAAACAAGAAAAATTATTGAACGATTTGTAAGATTGTGGTTTCAACTTCAAGTACATCGCCAGCGAATCGTCTTAAGAAATACCAAATTTGTTAAAACTTTTTTTGGTTTAGTTGTTTTATTATTGGATAGATATTGGAGAAATATGGGAAACATCGTTTTAAATTGAAACGCTAAACTGAAAACTGTGTCCGAATTGCGCAAGACATGTTGTCACAAATTTTTTAGACTCCCCTGTTTGCGTATCGTTAGTGAAATTCACAATTAATTATTTGTGTTGTTTCCGGACAGACCGCTCGCTGCACGGCGACGCTCAATTTTAAATGTAAATGTCTATTTGTGTATTCAGTGGATGCTGTTCCCACACTGGGCTGCGACTCTCTCTGTGATCGATTGTGTTGAGCTAAGAGTAATTAGACGTGCACAATGAGAAAAATTTCTCTGACTGATAAAATCCGGAATGAGGTCCTTAGACGAACTAAGGTCACCGACATAGCTCGACGAATCAGTGAACTGAAGTGGCAATATGCAGGTCACATCGCTAAAAGAACGGATAACCGATGTAAGGTAAGAGTTTTCGAGTAGCGAGCACGTACCGGAAAACGTATACCAGGCCGTCCTCCTACAACATCTTGTAGATGGTTAAGACGTTGGATGCAAGGGGCACCGGGACCGGTCAATGGGGCGGATCATGGAGCCTATGTCGTTTCCTGGCTGATCATGATGAATAAGCCCTCAATCTTTTTAAAAAACATTACAAAAGTTGTTGTATTCGTATGATGTTAGATGTTTGTTTGAATGAAGAAACGAGTATGTTTTCAATTATCTCAAAAAACATAATTTGGACATCGGTGTAGAATATGACAAATAACAAAACCTATGGAGATTAACGATAATTATAACTCAGCAAACCGCCACTTACTGGTTGTAATAAGGTAAAGGACTGACAATTAGCAATGAAAACTTATCTCAAGATTTGATTTTTAATATTTTTCATCAGACATTAATTTAGAAATATTTTGTTACGGGTAAGGTGTAATTGTCCAAGTAAATAATTCTGTTATCTTTTTAAACTTTTGTATAAATACAAATAATTTAGAATTTTAAATTTATTTTAAGGTGTGTTATAAGTTTTAGATGGTTTTAGCACATACTGTTCCTCACTTGAATTCGGAACCCTCGAGTCCGACTCACTCATGGTAATTTTTTAAAATGCTAACAAAGTAATAACATTATTATTTTACTGTTTATACTATTTGTACCTTTTTGTTGGAGAGGAAATATTTATTACCAATACAATGATTTAAATCCTTAGTACCGAAACTCACTGAAATTTTAAATTTGTACGTAGTGCAGCGAGTTTAAAGATGGTTGCCAGTATTTTATGTATAATGGTTTTACACTTGGCCTTCATCTCACCTGATGGTAAGTTAAGAGAAGGCCGTTAGATGGTAAGCGTGCGTACCCCGACGTATCAAGCTATGGGCGCTAGCTCTGCTACCTTTAATACCAAAACACTACAGTGCTATTAAGAGGCTATGCTGTTGTCAAAGCGCCCATACAAACGTAGTCCAGTCATATTTTGAGTATTAAGCTATGAAAATCTATGAAATTTTCAAGACACAATCTAAAAACAAATATCTGTGTCGGTGGTGAGTCAGATTTTCGTTTAAATATATACTTCCAGAGTTACAGGGCGTCAAAGTATTGTATTTTTCGGTAATAAAAAGCCCCAACTTTGAACCTGATTTACAAGAGTATGAATCAATTTAGAACAATTTGGAAAAACCACCGACATCTGAAATTTCATTAGTATACTGTATTAAAAAAATGGTTACATAATATACTGTATCCTTCAAATGATCCCTGGACTACGAAACATCCAAATAACGGGTGGATAACATCGCATAATGTATGCTGTCTCACCGTACGCGCTCGGGTAGGATAGGGCTCGGAGAGGGACAGCTACAAAACAATTTAACCTTGAAACTGACCACATGGTCTTACCAACATAGCCTCTTAACACTACTGTTTGGCGGCAGACTTAAGTAGCATGTTGGTTGCTAGTCAGGCGGACATAGGAAATGCCCTTCTACCAACCAAACCGAATGCCAATATGTACTTCCATTGGGAATCGAACCAGAGACCTCGTTATGCCAATGATTTAAATAGCAACGTTTAAGACAGATGCCATAGAATGTCTCCTGACTCTAGTAGCTAGCAGTGGTCTATATATTCTTAGGTCTACATTTAGCAGCGATACAATTGCTTATAATTGAATTAGTCTCAGGTACAATATTTGTTATCTCTCGGGTACGAGTAACATGCTTGTTTGACGTGTTCTATATAACTTTACATATCCTTGCAGATTGACTTATTAGCATGGTCTAATTTGAAATGAAGAGAATCACATGCAGAATTCAAAGTTGTTAGATTTTTAAATACACCACGTCTAGCTTTGGTTGGATAAATACTTGGAAAGGATATAGTTCTTGTTTTTTGTTTTTATTTAATAAATATGTCACAACGTGTCTACCACTATTTAATTGAACTACAGAGTAAACGCATACATACTAAAGCACTGAATTGATGTTTCGAAAATATGATTCTCTGATCATACTTTTGCTCGGCGCCTCTCACACCCATATGGGCCTAGGCCCCAGTTACCACGAGATACCATAAAAACCACCGATTGCAATCCGTTTAACATTCGAATTTCAGATTGGTTTTTAATTCGGACAACTCATGTGGTAAAATACAAGAGCGAATAATACGAACATTGTTTTGCTTTGTTTAAATTTCAGATTGCTTTCATGGGTGCAAATTGTTTGAATCCGAAATTCGAATTTGAGACGGATTTCCATCAGTCGTTTTTCAAGCTCTGACTCGACGTGTAAATCTTAAATTTGCCGTAGTAAAAGTAGACTTTTAGGGCAATTGAAGTCGGTTTCCAGTTCTTTTTGAACGCATTTACTTGTTCTGTTTATAATCCGCCATCATTTAAACTGCCAATATATGAAGGATACTCTTTCCCAGTAGTAGCCTGACTTTAAATTTTAAACTGATTTTTGAAGAAAAAAAAACACCGATCGTCATTTCTGTTTTTTCAAACTTACTTTTTCCCACGATATCGTCGTCGTGAACTTTACAGATTATCACAAAACGGTCGGATTATATAAATATAAAT
The DNA here is from genome assembly GCA_910589575.2 of Carcina quercana. Classification (NCBI taxonomy): domain Eukaryota; kingdom Metazoa; phylum Arthropoda; class Insecta; order Lepidoptera; family Depressariidae; genus Carcina; species Carcina quercana. The sequence goes on from OU342439.1 coordinate 10,125,724, forward strand.
AATTTTGAACCAAAATATTTGCCCTACAATTTCTTAACAATCATTCCAGACATATTCATTACAGACCTGTCTACAAGTTCCTCGGCGAAATAACTCATTAAGTGTTATTCCCCAAGAGAGACGTGTAGCGGAACAACTAATCGCTACAGGAATCTTTTTGTTTGGAATTCTGCTGGCTCACGTGTATTTATTACATGCTTGAAGAAGCGCGTGAGGTCATCTCCGACACAAGTTACTGCAGGGACTGCTCACTAGTTCGTCTGGGGTTTTTCTTAGAGACAGGAAAAGAAAGTAGACTTGTTGAATTTTGAAAAAAAAAATCGGTTTCTTTGAAGAGCAATTGCTCAACTCAAATGTACCCTCAAAAAGTCATAAACACGACCTTTACAAAAGTTGTGTAAACAACCATTGTTCTGATTATGTTATAGGTTTTATGTGTAATTTAATATGTAATAAATTTCTAAAATACTAGTGTCGACGAAATATTGTATTTTATATAGTTACCTGGTGCCTGACTGTGTCGGGTGCTCAGTGTTTATGTATATTTTATAATCAATAAAGACTTTTAAAAAACAATCAATCAATTGATCAACCGTAAAATAGTATATTTTATACAAATAGTCGTTTTATTAGCCCCCGACGTAAAAAGAGGGGTGTCATAAGTTTGACGCCATTGTTCGTATGTGGCATTGTATCTCTTGCACGGATGGACCGTTTTTGGTGCGTTGTTTTTACGTGAAAGCTTGTCTCCTTGCGGTGGTACTTAGCTTTATTTGGTAATCGAATCAGCAGTTTGAACAGTGTGTGTATGGTTAGGCATTTGGTATAAAATGGTCGTATGATTATTGCGTAGTATTAAATTCTTAATTTAATTCACTTGTGAAAGTAAATCATCCCCGACCTAGAAGACCCTGGCCTGTTACATGGACAGTTGCTATAATAGTATGCCATTGTTATAGGAAAATTGTAAAGCCTACATCACCGACGTAAAACAGCGATGATTTTCTATAGGCTTCATTTGGGACAATAAGTGGTTGAGCTCCATAATTTGACTACACCGACCCTCTTCTGCAACGGCTGGGTTCCACTCACACTTAGTTGATATTACACCATTTCGCAAGAAGCGCTTTGTTTCGCGCTAAGTCTTGAAAGCCCACCGTCTTGAACTTGAAAGTTATCATGGCCAGAGTGACAAGGCTATTTCTATATAAGTAAGCAACAGTTTAGAATACATCGTTACTTAATATCAGATGAGATTAAACATAAACAATATTGTAAAAGAAATATACTGAAAACGTAAATTGTGACCCAGAAACCAGTGGATAGGTTTCTTTATCGCCGTCTCGAGCACGCCTCACAAGGAACGCTAGTAATTGGATGAGCACGACGCATTGAAATCTTATGGGCCCTTGGAAACCATGTACCCGTTCAATTGTTATGGGTACCAATCATATAACTCTTGCCTTCTTTTCAATTGGTACATAATACCTCTGAATTTAATTTAGAAGTTATTATGCTTATTACTTTGACTCAGATTTTACGGCTTCACTAGGGATTAATAAAGCTAATACTCGAATGTTAGACTTGTGTTATTCATAACACGAATGTATAAAACAATGACTGGTTACTTTTCAGAAATAACTACTTGAATCGCGAAAATAGTGTTATTTTGCTCTCGTATTGCTTCGTACAAATTATGACGTTAGTGTAATTTGAAAAAATAGATAATACCTCAAGTTTTAATCAAATCGACTGCTACTTTTCAGAAATAATGAATTTTATACTTGAATGCTGTCTTATTACATTTATTTTTCTGAACTACTATAATTTGTCTATTGTTTATTCATTGTATGTGTGTATTAGTTAGTATTTATTAATTTGTGTAGCACCACTTACCCCTTCTTATTTATAGGATTATTCTGCCCCAAGGAAGGTTGGCTGGAAGAGATCGCTCTTAGCGATAAGGCCGCCTTCATTGTACCTTTTATGTTCTTTTCTGTTCTGTTTTGTTTAGTGTGTATGTGTGTGCAATAAAGTTTATTCGAATTGAATTTATTGTCGTTACGTTGTTTAATTTTAGAAGGTAAGAGTTTTCTGCGTGTCAATACTGTCTCTACCTTTCACCTTCTTTTCAGTTAATAAAACACATCATTCTTTTAGTAATGAAAATCAAACTCCGTGGCCCAATGTCCATACGCTTGGACTAGCCAAAGGTCCCGGGTTCAATTCCCAGGTGGAGGTTCCTATTGGTACACGGTTTGGTTAGCCAGTGTTAGGGCATTTTCCGCTTGGTTAGCTACTATCATGGTGATGTGTTCCGGTAAGAAAGGTAGCAGAGCCTGCGCTTCATTAGCTTAAGGCTTCTGGATGCGCACGCGCCATCCAGGTGAAATTAAGGCCAAGTGCAGAACCCATCATACATTTTTTTAAATAACGAAAAGAAATGGTGGTTACTTTTCAAAAACAATCGCTATTCTCCCGACAGAATTTGATAATGATGGACTTTAACCTACTGTAATTTTCTAGTATGTTTTTTATGAATACATTTTTTAAAGCTTTATATAAAAACAATTTAGTCCAAATACAACGATTTGCTTCACGACGAGTGTCACATTTCAAAGGAAGAGAAAGCTACGGTGGGCCTACATTTTAAAAGAAAGAAATGAGCTTTAGTATTAGGAGTTTTATTACATACACAGAAACATAAATTTATTATAAAGTAAATAAATTAAAATACGTACCGGAATTAAAATTAATCTGCGTGTGTTTTACCAGATTACACTGCGCTAATTTCAGTAACTCCATTTTGTTTTATGACCACAAGCTGTTATTAATTTATTTAATTTATTGTTGTGGGTGATATCGAGCTGCCACTTAATCCATCCATACTTATATTATAAATGCGGAACTGGTTTGTTTATTTGTTTGAGGGTCAAAATATCTTTAGTTGGACCTTAAAAGGACATAGGTTGCTTTTTATCCAGATTGAACAAGTAGTTTCAATTGAAGTCCGCGCAGACAAACTCGTTCAATGAGTTCAATTATTGGAGACAGAAATGGTCCACAATAACGATTTCTTGTTGGCAATTTCTTTTTAACTCATATACATAATACACCGTGTATATTTAATAGGGGCGTATAATTTATCCAGATATCGTTTATGGCCGTACAAATCATATGTAAAAGCAATTTTGTGAAATAGTTTAATTAATAAACAGTTAATAATTTTTAAAAGTGCGACCGAGCAGCAATGTATCGCGTCAAAATTGACTTGATTTGACAAAGGATAAACGGTTTATTGAACTGTCATGATATGACGTGTAAAAAGAACCGTCAATCAGTGGCTATCTTCAGAAATAATTAATACATCGCGTGCTCATTTATTTTGTATGGAAAAAAATCACAATTAATTAACGAAGTTTATAGTAGTTATGAAAGTTGTTTAGGACCAACACTAATTGCCATCAAAATATTAGCCCGTATGAAATATACACGCTGTTTAAACACTAATGTACTTTTATTTTTGAAAACCCTCGAAAAATGTAGCGTACGTAGACCAATTCCAAAGTTTTTATCTCAACGATAAAGCGTAACATAATGTACTTAAAGGACATAATAATATTTGCTGCTGAATTTTTGTTAAGCTTTTTGCGAAGCCCATCCCATGTCGTATCTTTAGTAATTAATTAGAGGATTTAAATGGCGGCCAATGGGGCGGCGTGACTATGAATAAAACATGTGACAACCGAGCCGAGCAATAAAGGACGCGTTCTGGACAATCAATGCTGCCGGACATTCTAGTACAGCTGCGCTATCTCTTGAAACATTTTTAAATAACCTTGTATTTAGCTACTATAGAACAAATTGTGCTATTTTTTAATACACTGATGGCAACTATGCTTGGATTTACCTATGTGACTTAAGCCATGCACATCTGAATATGTTTTTGTTTTTCATAATTTCAAAACACAGTTTTATTGTTTACATCGATATTTAATTGTAACCCAAATAATTTTAAATGTTTATCATATCATATCAACAACCTAAATATGTCCCCACTGCAGGGGCTCAGGCTTACTCTCCTACAGAGAGTGTAGTTTTAAATGTTTATATATATTTAATCTAAGCTTTTGGATGGTGATTTTACAGACGAGATTGGCACGAAATCGACCGATCAAATTGGCCCGTGTATGGCGCTTATATCTTTGCGTTTGTATGTTGATCTTGAGTGGTATATAATCGCCATACACTGGGCAATTTATCTATTGAATACATTGGGCAAGGAGACTAGCGTGGCCATAATAGAAAATTACGGATGGAAATTTGTTTGTTATGGTGATCTGCTAGCAAAATTTATCTTCACTTACTGATACACACTATTAAAAGACATCCGTTGAACAAATACTGCTACCATCAATTACACATATGGCAATAGGACTGTATAATAAATTGCCGAATTACTCGTACAAGAATAGATGACTAATACGTAAATTACTGGTGGGAAATGTGTATTATACCCATTTTCGTAAATTTAAATCTACTACAACATTAATGTGGTTTCAGCTTTATAATAAGGGTGGGGTGGGGACCCCATGTCATTCCATGTGTGTTGTAAAATGCAACAAAGGGAAACTTCAGGAGATGGGCAGTAGCAACTACCTCTGTAACATCTTTCTGCGGTCACCAAATAGCCTTGCCATGTGGGGTGGGGTGATCGTGGAAAATTTCCTAAGAAATTCCGAAGTGGTGATCTATGAGGGAGGCTCATGTTCAACAGTGGACTTACGGAACTGATGACGACAGCATTGTTACAATAATCTGACAGGCCTTTTATAGTGATCCTTTCTACTAATAGTATAAAAAAATTCACATTTTATAGTGTTTTTTTTTTGGGCAATGGGCAATAAAAAAATGAAAACACACAACTGCTTTAGATTACCTACTAAAGATTCATGGCGCGTAAGAAACGAAGAACCTGCAAACCCTACGAAACTCGAAGAACTAGTTCTTACCGGTACAAACTAGTTTGAGAAGAGTCAGAGTGGAGGCACGTACGGAAACTTGGTATTGTTAAAACGATCCTCCTAAAAGTTAGTAGAGTTTTTAAGAAGTAAAATAGTTGAGAAATGAACTGCTAAGCGAACGGGGGAAAGGTTGTTTGAATGTTTTGTGCTGAGGTTGATCTATATATACGTACGTATTACTATACAGATAAATTAGTACGTTTGTATGTGATTGTTCCAACATACCTACAAGACTCAATACGAGTAAACTTCACACATTTGTTTTAGAGCCATCGTCAAATTATAAATTATTGCACAATTTCTTATCACACACACTTCTATATCCCTACCTCTAGCATAAATACCAACCTCTAACACATTTACAAACATAACATTAATCTTTTACTTACATTACATTTACTTACATTACATTTACTTACATTAATATTCATAAATATATAGAATTTATCTAACTGCATCTCATTCATCATCACTCATGCATCAACTAAAAATTAGTTTTTATTTAATTAATATAACAGTGTTACTGAATATTTCTGGGCCTGTCTGAAAATCAGCGCTGCAGCTACTGCTGCCGCATATGCTGAGACAGGTCCATTTCGGCGTTGCAGTGCAGCACAGCAAATTGAAAATATATGTATGAACTGTACTGTAATCTGTATGTATGCCGAATAAACTTTTTCTATTCTATTCTATTCTTGATTTTGTCTTTGTGGCCTTTAGTATTCAGAGCCGTGCATTCACGGCCGCCTTACTTTTTTATATATAAAAAAAAACCTTTTTTATTTTTGACCGCATTTTTGGGGCGGACTTGAAAAATTGTGGTTTATTTGCAATTTGTATTGCTTTACTATATTATACATTTTATTTCATTAATATTCTTTTTATACATTACATATACACACATTATAGATTTAATTGAGAACCAATATTTTCCATAACCAAAATTCAAAGATAAGACTTAGCTGTATGGTAACTTGCCTTTGCCTACTGGCAGTGGAAAAAAATACCAAAAGAATCGTCCAATCGCCTTTTTTGTGTTTTTCCGCTATACTCAAATCAAATCAAATCAAATCTGTTTATTTGCAGTCATGTACATAGAGTCATTACAATATTATTCGGATCTATATACATGAACCCTGTCAGGGCATAGCAAAATAAATATGTCAAATTTTATACAATAATAGTAGATGTCAAATTTTATACAAAAATAATAATAAATGTCAAATTTTATACAGTAATAGTTCAATGTCAAGTTTTATACAATAATAATTCCATGTCAAATTTTATACTACAATCTAAAATAAGCATAGTCAAACTTTATACATTTTTATCGTCCATAAATTCCTTAATTGTATAATATGACTTTCTAATTAGGAGCGACCTTAATTTATTCTTAAATTGTTTATCTGTGTCTTGTTTCAAAATATCTGGAATATTATTGTATACCTGGATAGACCTGTAATATGGACCGTTTTTAAATATTTCCAATTTAGGTTCAGGAAGTTGAAGTTTGTGCTGAAGGCGCGCTCGAGGGTTATATTTGTATAGGTTCATATGTTTTCTTACAAACATTGCTGTTTCTATTATGTATATAGAAGGGAGCGTTAGAATGTTTTCTTTAATAAAATGTGGCCTACAGCTGTCCATCGGTTTTATGTTCACCAGTATACGTATCATTTTTTTCTGTAATATGAAGACATCGTGAGCGTCAGTGCTGTGTCCCCACAGCATCACACCGTAACGCAGCCATGAGTACGCATATGCGTAGTACGCACTCAGTGCTGCCTCGTAGTGAGTGTTCGATTTTAATATGCTAAGAGCAAATATGAACTGAGACAATTTAGTTTTTAATTTTCCAACATGTTGTTTCCAGGTCATGTGGGAGTCGATAGTGATACCTAACAATGTGAATTCATTTACTAAAAGTACTACGCACCTAATTTTTTAATATTTTATTTAAAACCCATTTATTCATCCAATTACACATTTAATCACAACACGCAACACGTTTTTGCTTTGATTTAATACTTCTAGTTCGAAATTTGAATTTTAAAAATATGGTACCAATCCTGGGGCCTGGCTTGATCACCTAAGGTATAAAATACCATATGTTCTTCTTCATGCCATAGGCTACGTTCAAGAATTTTTCTATTACGATTGGTCGTGGGGTTGAGGCACCAAAAGGTTACAAACAAATATCATACCTTACATACATAAATCATAACTCTCATGCTGGCTTTGCCGTAGTCGGGCCCATCGAAACACTATATAATGACAAATATGACTGGTATACAGAGGTTTTACTAACGTTTTACGTTGAAACTGTTACTGTAATACCACTGAAATTCAGCGTACCTCGACGTAACTTTTTGAGCTCAGTTTTCTCAATGCGCCGCGCCGCGAACGCACCAATTAGAGCTGCAAGCTTTGACTAATGACGCCGTTAAACACTACATTACTAATGAGTGCGCCTGTATTCGGTTACAGCTCCAAAGTTTTATGGTTCGTTAAATGTTAACGAATAATTAAGAGATTTTCTATCCATTTGTTTTCGGCTTCAATTTTCCGGAAATGTAAATATTCGACTTCTTAGACATATTAAAAGTACGATGTACTAATGAGCTTTGGTCAATCGTTTATTCATCTACCGTAATTTGCAAGGATAATTTAAAAAGAAACTAAGTTTAATGACACTTTTTATGGAACATATCACAATTGATAGTTTAATTTAATTCAAATCAACTTTATAGCACATATAAAAAACAGATCAGAGCGAGCTGTTCCAAGCAACCAATCTTCTGCGATGAGGCAGAAGAATCGTATAATTAAATGGGGTAAATGGTGCTACATAAATATGATACTATATAATTCTAATAAATGTAGTTATTAAATATCTTATAATTTTGTGATAAAATAACTTTTTTAAATGTATTTACTGGGAATAAAAATAGTTGGTTCGCTTTTCGAAAGAATTTGAGAAAGAAATTGAGTTTTTAATATTAATAATGGGTTTGGACCTTCATCTCACGAGATATGAAGTAGCGATAAGGCCGTAGTGTGGAAACATGTTAGGAAAACGTTATCAAATTTTAATTACATAAGAGTTTTGAATAATTCATATATCTACCTTTATATAAATACAAAACAATTATATTGTATGTATGAAAGATTGTAACTTGAAAGTGGCTCGACTAATAAGGCTTATTTTCGTGGTGTCAATAATTTTAAAGATAAAGTTTTTCTGAAGATATTTTTGTTTTCAATTTCCTGGAAAGGCGAAGCAGGGGTGGGTCGCTGGTAATAAACATGCTTTTAGTGTGTACAAATCACCATTTTCAGCCTTGTAACTTTAACGGACTATTATTACCATTTGCCTTCTGTGGTTGAAAGCTTTGAATTTGAAAATTTTACCCTGACTGCCTGATTTGTGATATGATAAACATCATCAGATATGATAGATATCATCATCATTTGTTTGATAAAGCGTATTCAAAACATTAGGAAATAGGAAGTAAAAGCTTCGGATATTTTAAAAGTTTAGTACAGTTCTGAAACCTCATTAAGTTTATCAGATCTGAACCCATTTCGAGGATGTCATGTCAAAATGCGCATCTATCATCTTCTACTGGCCCACAGAGATGGATTTAGTGTAAGTATTGTTTAAACGAAATAGAATTGGGAAATTGTCGTCCAAAGCTCTTGTTGCGGTTGCTTATCAGCTGAAAACGACTGATCAATGCAAACCTGCCTCCGTAGCATGAGACGCGTGAGAGCGGTAAGAGTGAGATATGTCATATTTGAACATCAAATGATTTGATTAGATATGACAATATCTCATTCTCACCGCTCTTACGAGTCTCGTGCTACGCAGGCGGAACTATTTAGGCACGTGCGCGCTGTATCATGTGTCACTTCTGGTTTGCTAAACGTCAATGTCAAAGAGTCACCGACAGTGTGACGAGCCAGTGAAGTGATGTAGAAAACAACTATGAGTATTACAGATCTTTAGTGTGATTTATGAATATGATACAAGCTGTAGTTTCTTTTCCCTGTCTTGTCTGCAGGACGCTTATCTAAAATTGGCGGTCGTTTTATTGCCTTCAATTCTTATTAACCGACTCGAAAAAATGAGGAGGTTATTAATTCGACGGGTTTTTTAAAATGTTTGTTACCTCAGAACTTTCAACTGGGTGAACCGATTTGATTTGAATTTGGTCTAGTTCTGACAACGACATCCATGAGAAAACGATATAAATCTTAAACTTACCTCAGTAACAGTAGACTTTTAGGGCAATTGAAGTCGGTTTTCAGTTCTTTTTGAACGCATTTACTTGTTAAAATAAAAGTTTACATGTCACTTAAAAATAATACCTTGCTGCAGCAATTGATTAGATGCAATTAATTTTTTCACCTTCAATATTAACATTACGTTATGTATACCAATTCGTTCATATTTGTGTATTACACAATATGAGTTTGTGCCAAATAGATTTTCACATAATGTTAAACACTCACTCAAACATCTGGCATGTTTGAGAGTGGCAAGACCGCGGAACATGGGAGAGTAGGTACTGAGATTATATACCCTTCTCACTAGATCCGTATCTGCTCAGTCCCTATTCGAGTTCAGAACGCCACAAAGTTAATCGCAGTTTAATGTACCATTGCTAATGTGGTTATCACTGTATCTGGGAGTTGTGAAACGTAAGTCCTTGAAATTCTGAGTACGGTTACGGTACGCCAACCCTGAAATACTTGTGACCATAATAATATTCGCTTTAGATGGACGCATTTCAGATTATTATTTCTTAGAATAGCGTGTCCGTGTGGGTTAATTTTGATTTTTGTAACAGAGTTATTGCGATTTTTTAATGGTTCCGTACCCAAAGGGTAACTGCCCTATTACTAAGACTCCGCTGTCCGTCTATCAGCAGGCATCTCATGAACCGTGATAGTTAGACAGTAAAAAATTTCACAGATGATGTATTTCTGTTGCCACTATAACAACAAATACTAAAACACAGAAATAAATAAATATTCGAGGGGGCTCACATACAACATACGTGATTTATTTGAGACGTGCGTTTTAAAGTATTAATAGCGCCATATAGTGACGAGTAGCAAAACTAAATCGAGGCGCATTCGTTAGAGGATTGTTCGGTGCATATTATCTATGGTTCCCTGTATTGTAAATATCCATATATAGGTTCGCGTGTCCAACTCGCACTTGGCCGGTTTTTTGTAGATATACGAGTATTTTCCCTACTTTTGACTTTCCTATATTAAATTTTAACATTTATGGACTATCTATAATACTTAATTTATTTAAAAATCATATTAGAACAGAATGTAATCCTGTGTGTATATACCTGAATAAAACAACTGTAAACTCAATCCGCTATTTTTGGGTGAAAATAGATCGTTTTATTTATCCAAAGTTGTCTCATTTCCTTATAAACTGATTATTTATTTAATATGGTAGAAACTTTATAACATACAGGGTGCAATGAAAAAAAAAACACCACAACCTCACGGCTCACTAAAGTCTTTGATGACGTCAGTCGATATCGGTCCTTGTTGCCTATTTTATTTCCTAATAAAATACAGATGTAATTTTCACGAAAAACAACTCACCAAACCTATAATTTGATAAGTCTCCCAGGTAAGTCGGAGGAAGTGCTAGCACTTGCATGGGACATTTGCTCTTGTCATGACGAAGTCAAACTTTATCTAGCACTACGGTGCACTTTAAAAAGTACTTCCCGGCCATTCCTAACATCAACAGCATTGGAGTGAACATGTTAGGGCCCGTTCACGGTGTTGGAATCCTATTGGCCGTAATATCATCATATACATTAGTAATCTTACGAACAAATATCATTATAATGTTAAATTTAATGTGTTTTTTTTAATATTTGCGAAGTTTGAAAAATATTTTTGTGGTTAAAGATATTTATTTTCAAAAGAAAAAAAGACATTTCACTTAATGAGAAAACTTAGAACTAGAGCAAAAAGATAGCAAATAAATTAACAGTAGATAATATTCTTTATATTAGTGGGTAGGTTACAACAAAATAAACAAGGCGCAAAATAAAACAGTCGGCGGGTATTAGCGCGGGCATTGCATAGCAGCGGCCAGTTGAACAGGGTCGGATTAGGAGCTATGAATGTAAGTTTTAAGTTGTTTTTTTGAAAATATTTAACTTTTTCGATATTTTTAATTATTTCATCTGTTTGTTTAGTCAAAAATTTCGGAATTTTCAAAAATTTGGTTTCAATCGTTTTAAATTTTGAAGAAAAAAACATATAAAATTTTAAATTAATATAAAACATTATTTGTTGAAATTAGTGTTGTTATTAACGTGGACAGGTAGTCATTGGCTTTATATGAAGGTATTTGTTATTCTCACCTTTTACTAGAATCACCACACACACACCGTAGTAACCTGAAGCCAAACCCTCAGATTCAAATAAAAATTCCAAGCGTTATGAATTCACATATAACTAGCGACCCACTCTTCTCCTCTGCCGACTCATCTTCTAGGCAGAGAATCTAGATGAAACTTAAACTATACTTAACTCTGTAAATACATCGGTGAAAAAATTCTAAAAATTGTTCTTTTGGCTTCTATAGCTTCTTATAGAGTCCTACATATTAGTTACTTCACAATTTTTCGATTGAATTTTTATTACATGTAATAGATATCAGAGCAACGCTTGGACACGAAATTATACCAATGCATAGGCCATGAGATGGTTATGTTAAGTCAAATGTAAACGATACACTTACCTTTCTCTAGATAAAGATAATTGGTGTTGTAACGTACGCGTATAGTGAAGCAAATTCATATCAATTCAATCATTTTATTGCTTCACGTCATAGATATATACAAATGTCAGTCCAGACATGAACCCTGGTAGAGCACTACAATATAAAATATTAATATTATATATTACTTATGTCACAATCAAACACAAAAATTGAAAATTTGATTACATTTACATGTCATGTTAATATCAATATTGTCGAGTGCCGCACGCCACGCGTGCGTTTGAGCGCCGCCTAACGTTTTCGATGGCCAATGCGAGGCGTGAAGTGGCAAGCAAACACATTACCCGGGCAGTGTTGGCACGTCCCAACCGACCCTTAACCGTATGGAAATTCGAGTAATGTCACCAGCATGATGGAAGTGACAAAAGACATTGAGTGGACAGTATTTTTGGAATGGAGGTCGATGGGGCCCTCGAGGAATGGTCGAAATGTATCACAGGGCTGGAATTTACGGGAATTTCGTGCAAGCATTATGTACGTGTGTGTTGGGGTGATTCGCTATAATCGCCACGATTGTCAATTTGATTGACAATCGCAATCGATCTCTTGATGTTCTTATTGAAGTCACTTTTTACGACACACGACATGGGGCGCTCATACCCTGCAATCAAAAAAAAATGGCCGACGCTTTTTAGATTAGTCTTTACAAAAATGTATGATGGATTTTGCACTTGGCCTTCATTTCGTATGGAAGGTGAACATAAAGCCGTTGGGTGGTAAGCCACCCAGAAGCCACAACACTATTAACACTGCTGTCTGCGGCTTAGGTGACGTGGTGGTAGCTAACAAAACCCAGTACCGATAGGTACCCTCACTGGGAATCGAAATCGGGACCTTCGGATTGTTAGTACAACATTTAGCCATGAGCCACGGAGTCTAGAGGTATTTTATTATTAGTAGTAAAATCAATTGTAAGTTATTTGTAACAAAGTTGAACATCAAATACATCGAAGTCTAAATAAAAATAGAATTATGCAATACCTGTTAAGAGGGATATGAAGCAAAGTCTCCGTAGAATAGTAGGTATTTCAATATGTTATTGCTGTCGCGATTCGGTACGCACACATACAGCCTTTCACATGCTTTCACTCACACAAATAACGCTGCGTAACCTCCCAAAGAGGCCCCTGCCGCGACGCGCATAGACGCTACCCCTCCGCCTGGGCTAGAGTGTATTTTTCAAAATTATAATAAACTTGACGTGAGCGTGCGTCAACCCTTTTTTTACGTTTTGAGAAATTATTGTTCGCATATTGGATTAGTCTCGACATACTGTGGTTGTATTTGATATAATTGACTAGTAAGTACCTATCACATATAAATACAACATAAATTATGACTTTGCCATTTTAGGGTTCTACAGTCAACAAAGAAACCTTTTAGTTTCACCATATCCGAACGTTCGTCTTCCAACGATACTCTAGGTGACCTAGATGTGTTTTAGTACCTAAACTGCTAGAGTCTAAGACCTAACAAGTTAAAGCGTTCAAAAAGAACTAGAAACCGACTTCAACTGCCCTAAAAGTCTACTTTTATTAAGGAAAATTTAAGATGTATATCGTTTTCTTATGGATTCCATTCTAAGAACCGGACCAAATTGAAATGGGACCACACGGAAAGCATCAACTTTCAAATAAGAAAGAATTATCCAAATCGGTTCACCCTGTCAAACGTTCTGAGGTAACAAACATTTAACTAATACACACTTAACATTCCCAGTCTCAAAAACCGACTGAACCGATTTTGATGAAACTTGCGGTCTTCCCTAAGTTTAACAATACTTAGGTAAGTTCCGGATATATGCAAGGATAAACATACATACACTTTAGAAATTTGGCACACTTCTTTAGAAGCTGGTATAGACTAACATATATGAAAACTGGGCAGTTCTGGAAATATTATACATACAGGTCGCATTGATAACCTCTTTTTTTGAAGTCGGTTAAAAACTGTAATTTCACGACACTTCACACAATAGAATAGACGAGTTAAAAATCCCGTTGTAAGTGTATGAGATGTATAACTGGGAAAAAATATTTCAAGTTTTTATTTGTCGACATGAATAATAATAAAATACTACTATATATTACAGGTTTTAGTACTACGAGTCTCTGATTTAAACCGAAAATAGAGGGGCAAAGCGAAACTACAAGACTATAAGGGTTTCTTGTTAAACACGGGACTATAAAAATGGCAACCGGCATACTTTCAAGTACTATATTTTTTCGTTTTGTTTGAATTTCAGATTTTGTTTAATATGGAAATAAGGAAATAAGAAAAGGTTGAGGTTATCTACAAAACGAAAAATAATTACTTATTAAATCAAATAGGTGGCCAGAGTAAACAAATATCAGGTAAATCTATCGTATTTCCTATTGTCATGCTTCATATCTTCATATACTATATTTTATATTTTAAGTACCTCAAAAGGAAAAAAGGAATCCTTAGAGGATCACTTTGATATCGAATACTGAAGTCTGCTGTCCCTTAGATCTGTGAAATAATGAAACTTATAGGTCAACGCAATTATCTCTCAAAACTTTCAATAATAATAAATAATAATAATAAAAGTTATAAATAAACGTATGTCCATGCAATAAATGTTATGTTTTTTCTGTGTTTTTCTGTTTAGATATTTTACAGTGGTACGGAACCCTTTGTATGCGAGTACGACTCGAAATTTAACATTTTAAAAAATATTTGAAAAATAAGTCACTTATTCATAAATCATATTTAATTATTCAAACGTAACATAACTTGAAATCATTTTAATGTTTACCGTAACAACTTTTAGAATTTCAGGGAAAAATATTCTGTTCTAGAGATAATATAAATTTCCTTAGAATTATTTGTCTTTATATTTGTTTATTTAGATTAGTCTAAACATTAAAACTAACAGGTAAAACCATGATAGGTCGATAAAGAGGTAACTATCGATATATTTTTCCCACCACTATTAGTCGAAAAAATCGATAAAGCTTATTGACATCACTAATGCATGCTTACTTTATTTTTATACATATAATACACAGTATATAGTTGTGATATAGTGTACCCTGCCTCCCGAACCGAACTGTGCGAGAAGGACAGTTGAAGCTTTTTTTGGTATTTGCCTAGTTTTGCCGTGAAATTAAGGGTTTGGGATATAGCTGTTTTCTCAACGAAACGTTAGCCAAATTCAATCATTTTGATCTTATTCTCTTTATCAAAGAATAATCTAGGCCCGTTGGTTTTGCTTTTTCTGAAAATGTTACGTTTACTCTAAATAATGAGTACCATAAGTTGAAAGAAATTTTTTCTGAAATTTTGAGTTTTGAGATGCCCATAATTCTAATTGTAGACAAAATATTGAAAAAAGCAAAACCAACGGTCTTAGTTTTCGGTAAGATCTTGCATGTGTCCAAAAATCGTCACAAATGGTGGAGGTTTAGGGGTAGCAAACAGCTATGCCTTGTTGTATGAAATTTTTTACCTGCTGTTCCCTCTTAACATTCATAAGCTTGTAAATGTTTCAAGCAGAATTGGCGATATTCCTCTAACAGATTCGCATTCCATTTTTAGACTCACCTTGCATGACCGAGCGTTGGTATTTCTATAAATACCACCTTAGAATAGTGCTACATGTCTGGATTGTAAACATACGATTTTAATATTTCAGCGGTTGTAGCTACTCTGTATACATATCTTATACTATATACATGCTTACGTACGTACTATATGAAATGTAGTAAAATAGCTTTTACATGAATTTTAGACTATCACTGAATGGCTTTATTTTTAAATATTCGTAAATATTATCATTTGTTTAAACGATGATAGGCCATGATCATCAGACAGGAATTGCCAACTGCTGAACATAGACATCCCCCAAGGATACCCCACAATGACCGGTCTCAAGACGCCGACATCAAGCGACTCCCCACGACCTTTACCAGGTCGTCAGTGATAATATGGTATTGATAAGTGATGGGCCGTAGTTAGGAAGTATATTATTCTCGTGTGAACATTGACGGCAAGTGAAGATGTGATTGTGACAATAAATTATGCTCACACAACATTCTCAATGTTATCAGGTTTGATTTAAGAACCTGCCTAACATTATGAAGGAGCCTGGTGGTGAGTGATGACTTGATAAATTAATTTTATATGTCAAATGAGGAACTCACATTCCTTTTTAGTGTATAATGTGTTTTCACTTGGCATTCTTCTCATCTGATGGTAAGGAATGATAAGGTTGTTTGGTAGAAAACTTGCTCACCCAAAAGATTCATACCGAAGCACAACAGTGCTATTAACACTGCTGTTTGGAGGGAGCCTTCGGTAACATGATGGTAGCTAGTCAGACAGAAACTGCCCTACCACCAACTGAACCAAATGTCTATAGATAACGATTACCAGCAGGGGAATCGAACCCAAGACCTGTGGAATGTGTCCAATGGTATAGCCACTGAGGTATATCTGGAGGAATACAACAACAATATTCTCTTCTGTCTAAGAAACTTTTAAATTTATTGTTTATTTTCTTTTTATGGCTTTTTATATCCACATGGCCACAGGGGAAATTAATTGTACATTTCCAATTGCAATTTTTGATGAGAAACAGAGAAGTTATATTTCATACCGAAAGATGCGCTTTCAAAACAACGCCTCTAGGTCCATTGACTTCTGACCATTATCTAATTTGAACAGTAAATTGTAAAAGTTTTGAAATTTAATCCAACATAGTGTTTCGTTTCGAGTTGTTAGAATCGAAATGAACAAACTTTCCGAGAAGCTTCAACTCCGCTTGAATTCAATTTGAGCTTCATTCAATTCTAACAGAATAACTGAATCAAATGCGATAATTATACAAGAAAAAATATTTATTATTTTTAGTAATTTTGTCTACGTGGTCTTCAGAAATCATCCCACGGAATACTAGTTCTATCACGATGAAAATTAGCATGTATTCTTCTATGACCCGTCAATATTTCTTTTACAAAAATAAAGGCATTCTGACTCTAAGGTTGCTGACTACGATGCTAAGGAAGTACAAACAGACACACACGCACAGATACCGTACACTTTCGCAGTTATAACATCAGTATGAATTCTAAAACTACAAACTGGCTTCTAATATAACAAAAATAAAATGCAAGGGAACTTATATTGAAAACTTACGGGTACGAAATAATTATTTAGTATTCACAATATTTGTTACGATTTGTTGGACCCTTTCAACTGACAAGTTTTCGGCAGTTAGTGGTCAAAAATATAAAAGGCGTAGATTCATTTAAATTTTTTTTTGGTATTATACCACCAAATAACCGAACTAATCTTGATCCCATTTTGAGGCGGCTTCACGACATTTTGCTTGAGTCAAGCAGATTGCTATTAAAAATGCTTATAAAAATTACTTATCCTTCCAAATATATTTTTTTGCAGTGTTTGTGTTTTATTATTATTTTCTGTGTACAATAAACTGTGTAACAGATAAAATGAATAACAAAAAGTATCTACTTTTTTGTCCACAACTAAACTGTTTTCATTGGCAATTATTTTTATCTTATTTAGTATCAGTTGAAAAATTATACTCTGCCGTACATGTTTTGCCTCTTAGAAATTGAATAAAATCCAGGGCGAGTTTTGAACAAAACACGCGCAAAACACAGTTCATGGTTCCTTATCTCTTTAATATAAATATCACTATAAAAATGCAGTGAAACTCTTTATCTCTCATAAAAAGCCCTGGAAAGATATGAGGAAAGTTGGGCGGTGTTTAGATAGACATAACCCCAGGCTGTAAACGTTTGGTTCAGACAAAAATGGGGATGATAAAGATAAGAGATTTATGTGAAACTAAAGGTCGAGAATGTGAATTTTGATGCTATCGTCGGCCTTTAAGTCTACATCAAGTTTACGACTGATAACAATGACAAGTAATCATGGTTCTTCGGTCAGATAGCAGAGCTTAAGCTGGCCATACGATCACACAAATTTTATACATTTGTAAGAAAATCTTTACCTCTGTCTGAACTGAAATATGACATAAAGTATTACTGTAGTAGTACACACTATATTCATTACTGCGATAAAGAATTCCCTTGGGATATTTTTTGATGTCAACGCAAGCCAAGCAGCTGGCAAAAAACTTGTTTCATATAAAGAAAATATCATCATCATAATCATCTTAGATATTTTCGACACAAGGCAAGTGTCTTTTTTCGAAACCCTCATGGACTATCATAAAACTAAACGAGAGGCGATTTGTTATAATTACAATGATTTGCATGTAGGTCAGCTGATCACAGTAAAATGATGCTACTCGTATTATTAGTTAGAATCATCATCGTCAACCGGGAAACGTCCACTGCTGGACATAGACCTCCATCATGGTACGCCACATCGACCGGTCCCGAGACACCTGCATCCAGCGACTCCCCGCGACCCTAACCAGGTCATTGGTCCATCTAGTAGGGGGACGGCCCGGTAGACGTTTTCCGGTACCTCACTCGAGAACTTTTACTCCCCACCGGTTACTGGGACTTCGAGCGATGTGGCCTGCCCATTGCTGCTTCATCTCAGTGACTCGTCGAGCTATGTAGGTGACCTTAGTTCGTCTACGGATTTATTAGTTAGAATAATCTCCTCGCTTTTTCTCATAACCAAACTGCTTAAGTGGAGAGACTGGAAATAGTCTGCAGACAATACAAACACCCAGAATCCTGAGAACTCTTTGCAGTAAACTTGTGATCATTTAGGTTTATTGGGCTCCTTAATTCATGCAAGGCAGTGTGTCCAACTATTTCCATATGTCTTCTGTGAAAATGTCCTCACCATTTGCAATGTTTATCGTTATGGCAATAATGGGACATAAATTGGAAAACACGCTGATCCCACAATCACCATTTTGTATTTCCTAGTACACTGGTAATCAGTGGAGATGTAAAAGTTTAAAGTAGCCTTTAATAGAGAGAAATGAGCCACTGGTTCACCAGAGAGTGCGCATTGTAATAAAATTCAGTGATAGGTGACCACTAGCCACAGTGGCGCCAAATAGCGGCTAAATTATTTGTGAATACCTTCATTACAGATGTGTTTATAACAATTCATATACCATAATACCAGTTCTTGTGACCTTCCATTTCTTGAATTTGTCGCCGCCCAGAATTGCAGAATTATTAATTGGGATAGATTCACTAAAAATATTCCTTTTCTCATACATTCACTACTACAAAGAAAGTAAGAATGATTTGATTTTTTCTGGGAACATAGTCTACTTTTATGCCGATCGAACAAGATGGAATAAATCTTAAAGTTCACGCAGACGAAGTCTTGAGCAGAAGCTAGTAATATAAATATATGAGTGCCTTCACGTTGATGAATTTTTTTGGAACTAATTTTTTAACCATAAAACATAATATTATTTTGTAACTTTGTCACTGTCGCTCTGTCAGACAAAGTTGATAATAAATAAGTTATGACTGTCTATTCCTCAATCAAAGAAAGAAAGAAGAACGAAAACAACTACAACAATTTGTTCTCATAATTATATGCAATGTCAAAATGGATTCGTGAAATGTACTTGTACTGCCAAAACACGACCGTGATAACCCACACTAGGTTTCAAAATATCAAGTATGATTTATGCATCCATAAAAATACACATACTCCCACATAAATTTCTTCTGTCAGACGTCACAGAATCACGAGCGGGAACTACGTCACGTGGAATCGAAAAAAGGCTAGCGGTGAAATTGAAAAATGTGGAATTGCCTGATAAAATATAGGTGCAGGTATATCAAAAGACTATTTTTTGCCACATATTCGAAGCCTACGGAAGCTGGCAGTTTCGGAATTGAAATGGGTTGGTGTTTAAATTTATTCAAAATTCCGTATATTTAGCATTTCCCCGAGAATTCGTCTGTGAGGGGTTCAGAAATCAAGCCGATGGAACACTTATAGGGAACACGTAGGGATTATAGGTAATTGCATAGGTCGATCTTGATACCAAAGCCTACTCGCGTGATAAATTTCTATATGATCAGATCAAGCAACAGATAGAATTATTAATAATATTGAATAATGATTAACAGTCCACCTGCATATTTATTAGATATCATGATTTCTTCTGAAAATGCTTAAGAATCAAACGTGCCTTCTTCAAGGCTCAAACACATGCTTATAACACGAAGGTTCTGTATTATTGAAATAAATGAATTACATACTATTACTATACATATATATATACTATTACATAAAAAGAAACATACACACTAACATAATATAAAACGATATGGTAAAGATAGGCGGATATATCGATACAAGCTATTTCTTCCAGGCAACACTAAGGTAGAAGATGTAGTAAATATATAAACAAAACAAGTCATAAACGCAGCAAAAAGATACAAAATAAACTATTGATATTGTACCGTTACGAATTCATATTTCTAGACATGAATAGTATCACAGTAAAATTATATATGAGAAAGTAAAAAAGGTCATCCTTTCCCTTTGTCTGTTTGGTGTCTTTTCACGGGAAACCACCCTATGGTACATTAAGACTACTTTTATGTCAAAAAAGCACTCCTGTAGTTAATTTATACATAAGTTGAAGTTCACACTGAAGAAATCACAAGAAAACCTGTTTTTAAATTTAAGTATAAATAAACAAATTTTATTTTTGAAATCTTCATAATATTGATAAAGATTGTTTTGAAATCCAGTCTCTGTAACAAAACGATTCAAGCCACGCTTTTACTATATCATTTCCTTCCCCGCGGTACTCTAAAGGAGTTAGGAATCCCAACAAAAGCATGAATCAATCCGACCGTGAATGGATTTTACTCATTCGTCCCACGTTCAGTAAACTATGTAGCGAATTGTGCCGAGACTTTTTGTTCAGCCATTTTGTGTGGTTCGGCTCGAAAATGAATGTACGAATTTTCAAAAAGTTACTCAGAAAAATTATATCGAGGTAGAAATATTATTTTTACGCAACAATGCTCTAGCGAAGTTCAAAACATTTTTTATTTTGTGTAGTCTATAACAATTTTTTTAAAACTGCATCATTCAATGGAATTCAAAGCCTGAGAGGAACACTGGTATGCTCCACTGGAGTTGGGAGGGCTCTTCGACTTGCGCTGAGGTTGAGGGTTGCTAGAGGTTTTAGTGGATGGAAATTCCACATCACCCAGCTTGTCTCTTCTGTTTAGTTAGTTAGGTATCTTAAAAAAAGATCAAACCAAACCGACTACTGATAGCGAGAGAATCCACTGGGAATCGAACCTGACAACCCTCTAGTTGTGTGTCTAACTCTGTAGCCATTAGTCAACCGAGATTTAAATTTATATGTCTGGTTACACGACCATAAAAACATTATCTTAATAGTATTTAAATCTTAATAGTAATTCTTTTCTAATAATTTATTTCTAACACTTCGTCAGTGTTAGTGTAAAAAAATTATCTAACGTTAACACTTTTTCGGGATGAAAAATAACATTTTCCACCACCAACAAAGTTTCATACTACATTTCTGTTGCCATAATCTTTTAAAATATAATAGTTGGATTTGTGTATTAACTATTTAAAAATAGGACATCAGATTAAGATGTCGCGAAATGAGTATCATTAACATACCCCTTCACAGTTAGTAACGCCAAACTTCAATATGAGCGGCCGGTGTCCAGAGCCGTGAAATGCCCGTTACAGATAAAAAAAATCTTCTACTACTGACAGTCTGACTGACACTTCAATTTTTCCAAATTAATGTACACCCAACCATTTATACATTCAATTACACACCTTTAGTACACCACGCACACTACAATATATATACTATTAGTTTATGTTTATGAGTGAGTGCGAATAAGTGGTCTAGTTCGTCTCGGTAAGTTATTTTTATCATTTAAATAATCTCCCGCCAAATCTAGCAAACAGCCACCAGGTGAAGCTGGTGCCTGGCTCGATTAACAGTGAATCACAATTTTTTATTTTAAACACTTTTTCTATTATTGTGCAAAGCGCCATCTATGAACCATTAGCTGCGTAACTGCTATTGTAACTAGCTGTAAAGTTGTAAATTAACGATATTTATTTCGCGACACTATAGTTTCATCGGAATTTCTCTACGTGATAAGGTCCGGAATGAGGAAATCCGTAGACGAACGAAGGTCACCGACATAGCTCGACGAGTCAGTGAGCTGAAGTGGCAATGGGCAGGCCACATCGCTCGAAGAACCGATAACCGGTGGGGAGTAAAGGTTCTCGAGTGGCGACCACGTACCGGGAAACGTCCACCAGGCCGTCTCCCTACTAGATGGACCGACGACCTGGTTAGAGTCTCGGGGAGTCGCTGGATGCAGGTGGCTCGGGACCGGTCAATGTGGCGTACCATGAGGGAGGCCTATGTCCAGCAGTGGACGTTTCCCGGCTGATGATGATGATAGTTTCATCTCCTATTTTTCGGTAATTACATACTCGTATCAAGGCCAGCGATTCTATTTTAAAAGATTATAGCAACGGGAATTTAGTGTGGAAGCATTATGAGAGGGGTTAAGATGGTAATGTTGAGGCGTTCAGAGGTAACAATTAAACCAGCATCTTTTATATAAAACGTAGTATTCGTTTTATGATTTTTCCCATTTTGAATTACTGTGCTGTAATATATTATTATGTGTAATATAGAATATTGAATAAACACTTGATACCTTATACTGACATGAGCGTCATAGGTTTGTCATCCCTGCCCCAATAATATCAATTTTAAAAACAAAAATCACTGCCCCAGAATGTTCTCTGTAAAGAGTAAACAAGAAGTTGCAGAGACACATAGCGACTTTTAAACAGTTCCATACCGTTTGCGATTCCACTGCACTGGCTTTAAAGATCCTTTGACTTCGAAGTTAGCTAGTTAAACTGAGAATCGTCGAAGCGCTAGACTTTTATCGTGAACGAAGGAATGTGTACAATATCCATTAAAGGAATAAATTGTTTATGCGACTGCTTATTTCAAAAGGACCTTCCACTTATACTTCTGAGTTGATAATCAGAGTAAGATGTATATGTGTATATGCATAAGATTTTTAAGATGTATATGAATCAGAGTAATGGTACATTGATGGATGGTTCTATTTTCCTTAGCCGAAAGTTGTCAATCGTACTGAGTTTTCGTTTTAGATTCGTTGTCCACATCCGTGAAGTGGTCTGTATAAAAACTTTTCCTAACTGATTGATTTACATATCAATCTTCGCTGCCCAAAGTAATTGAGCTTTAAATTTGTCTTTTGGATTATAGGAACAGAAAACTTCCTCAAATTTCCACTGCTAAAAGGGTAAAAAAGCAGAGACTTTTATGGTAAAACTAAATCAGCTACGGGGGACGACTCATTAGAAGATTTTGGGAAGCATTGCAGAATTTCCATCTGCTCTGCGATCTGATTAGCGGGTATACGATGGATTAAACTGGTCCATCAACGGTGGCTGTGGTTACTAAGGAAGGACGCCTATGTTTAATCACCTTCGTGGCATAATGGCTACACGCTCATACAAGCAATCCGGAGGCCCCGAGTTCGATTCCCTGTCAGTACTCGCTTTGACTGATGGTAGGACATTTTCTATGTCTGCCTGGCTAGCTACCACCGTGTTACCTCAGTATGCCGATAGTGTTAATAGCCCCATGTTCCGGTTTGGAAGGTAGTAGAGTAAATGGACGCTTACCATCCAAAAGCCTTCTCATTACTTACCATGCCATACCATGAAGTGAAGGCCAAGTGCAAACAACACGTTACGTGGATGAACTAGTCATAAATACCTTACATAAATCTCGTGGGTGACCTTGGCTATCACGTGTTTCTTGACAGAAATAAATTGATATACAATTACGTAAGATTTTACTAAGCCCACCACACAGCGTTTTCTATAAAAACATTTTAGTAACTTCCTTAAATTGTATACGGAGCGTAGGTTCACAATCTTTCTAGTCACCGTTCTGTCTGTAGTTGGAGCACTCTTTTTACCTCTAAAAGCGGATTCCATTGAACCTTCCACAGATTGCTTAAAAAGTCGCCGCTTTGCTCTGCTCGCTGTTTGCTGAACTGTCTTCGATGCTTTCAGTGTTATTACAACTGATGTTGATGGAGTTTCTAGGAACTTAGCTCAGCAATAGGATATTTATGCGAGGAGGAAATGAACTGATAAATGTATTTGTAAGGAAGGAGAGTGCTTAGTTTGATGGTGAGATTAGAGATGATTTTATTAGTAGGTTTATTATTGTCTCGGACAACCTTTGATGACTTTGACTTTTTCTTTTTTCAAAAGTGGTGATGGATTTCAAATTAATATAGGAACTTTCATAAGTATACAGTACGACAAAATGGTTTTTTGGCACGCGGGTGATATTGAAAGAGGAGTTGAATTCTGTCTTGTGTTAAAATAAAAATATTACAATTTTAGTTAGTGGTTTTTGTGTGTGTGTTCTGATATTAAAGGTAACACAGCCAGTGCCACTTAGGTTTAGCCATCTAGATGAGAACGCTTTCCTTACGACGGCTTTCTCACTTATAGAATACCATTATACCTCTACATAAAATACAGCATTCACAGCATATTTTATAGCAAAAACTAAATTTTACAAGATGACGGCACAATACTTTCGTTTTTTGCCACCTACCAATAGATCTTTACCAGTCTGTGGTAGTGGCTAAAGATCTGGACCACACCCCAATGTGTAATGTTTAAATTACATTAAATATTCGGGAAGAGTCAATACTTATTTTGGAACGAACAAGTCTCAATTGGACTACTTTTGTCAGATAAGAAACAGCGTAAACTTCACATACGAACTTATACAACTTAACATTAGTTTAACTTGAGCCTGAGAGGCCTTTATCTCACCTGATAGTAAATAGCTAATGGTGAGATCGTAGTACAGGGGCCTACTGTGCTAGTTTGATATAATGCTATACAAACTTCGGATTAATGTCAGACTTACCATCACATCAACATCATATATACGTCCCCACTGCAGGGGCTCAGGCCTACTCTTCTACAAATAGTGTATTCGCCATAGTCCACCACGCGGGCCCAATGTGGATTGGCGAACTTCACATGCCTGTTTAAGACATGCAGGTTTCTTCACGATGTTTTCCTTCACCGTTAAGAGGGTATGCTGATGACAAAGCGCCGATACAAACGTAGTCCAGTCATATTTTGAGTATTAAGCTATGAAAATCTATGAAATTTTCAAGATACAATCTAGAAACAAATATCTGTGTCGGTGGTGAGTCAGATTTTCGTTTAAATATATACTTCCAGAGTTACAAGGCATCAAAGAATTGTATTTTACGGTAATAAAAGCCCCAACTTTGAACCTGATTTACAAGAGTATGAATCAATTTAGAACAATTTGGAAAAACCACCGACATCTGAAATTTCATTATTATACTGTATTAAAAAAATGGTTACATAATATACTGTATCCTTCAAATGATCCCTGGACTACGAAACATCCAAATAACGGGTGGATAACTTCGCGTAGTGGATGCTGTCTCACCGTACGCGCTCGGGTAGGATAGGGCTCGGATAGGGTCAGCTACAAAACAATGCAACCTTGAACGCGACCACGTGGTCTACCCAAACATAGCCTCTTAAGCAATCAGAATTGAAAAACTTGAATTGAAAAACAACTCATAAGACCTATGAGTTGTTTTTCAATACGTATGACATAGGTACATGGTTGGATTCGAACCCGGAACCCTCATATTGAGAGTCCGCGCCACCGACGCTTATTACCTTAGTGTATCTAATCAGATGAGAAGAGTAAAATGGTGGTGACTTACTACCAAGAACACACGCTAGGAATTTAACTGCATCTAAAGTTGAATTTGCTGTACCGTTCATCATGTAAGGGATGGCTCCTTTTATCTCTGCCTCTCTGTAGCACTAAACAACACTCGTGTTCTGAAATCTCGCAAATGCACAAACTGGGTCGCCTTTTCAGTTCGTTTCAAACCGGATCCCGCTTGGTTCGCGCGATTCGAAACAGATTTGTATCCGGTAAATACAGGACGTTGCCAGATTTATCATCCATATACGTGTATAGAAGCATGTAGCCACCCGGGTGGACGTGATAGAAATCCTTTGAAGTAAAGCCTGCTGGTTTTTTGAAGTACTTTGTTTTAGTTTTTGAAAGAATAATTTAAAAAATATTACGTAAACCAAACTTTTAACTCTGACGGCGTAAAATTATTTTAGTTTAAAAGTGAAATGTTTTAGTTTTGTTTGACTAATGTTTTAAGTTTTTCAAATATACATTTAGCAATATTTATTAGCTGCATAAGTCCACTGTTGGATATGTCTCCCTCATAGATTGCTATGTTGGATTCACTATGATCTGCCGTAATCACCACGCTTGTCAGGCAGATTGGTGATCGCAGTAAGATGTTTTGTGACATAGGTAGACGCTGCTGGCCATCTCTTGAATATTTCTTCTGTAGTCGCCTTTTACTACACCCGCGGGATGACATGGGATGGTCCTATTCTAAAGCCAAGAGCACACAGCCTTGACCTTTTAGCAACGTTAGTAACACATTGGTTCTTATGTATTTTGATATGTTTTCCACCTATGATACCCATAGGTAGAAACTTGTAATTAGTAATAGTTTTAGTTAGTTTGTAATTTCTATTTTTGTTATTAGCCTGTAAGTTTTCCAAAAAAAAGTCCAGGTTATCAGAAAATATTTTTTTATTAATTTTTTTATATGTGTAATATGGACTGAACCATATAATATGCGTAAATGTTATAGAGTTTAGTCACATCGTCATCACTATGACTTTTCATGAGATTTTTTTTTTATAATTACCACTCCTGAAAGATTCATCGTACATATATTGCTGTTACACAGGTAGATGCTGGATGGCCGCTTCCTGAAAACTTTTCCCTTAAGCCAGAAACTGGAGACGGGGCAGAAAGATAAAACATCCAACAAAGAATTAAAACATCCAACATAGAATTAAAACATCCAACAAATTCAGTAACTCTAAACAATGTTTTACTTTTTACATCGGGAACGAAAACCTAAAACATTGATCCAGAAAAAAACTACGACCGGCGACTTACGTACGACGAGTTCATGTGATGGAAAAATCATTGGTATTACTGAATTTGTTTTTGTTGTTGGACGTTTTCCTAAAACTTTCGCAGAAAACCCAGCTTCAGCCGCTCTTTGCATGTCATAGGTTGAACCTATCAACAATTAAGTACTTTTCCAAAGCATGCTAGGCCAGGTGCATGACAAAATTCATCATAAATGGTTGGGCCGATAAGTCTCCAAAAGTGTTTCCGTATTTTAGGAGTACATTAGTTTAATATTGTATCTGCCCGCTTCTTCGCTCGCGTTGTCTTTAGGATTTACAATGAGAACTACTTGATTGATCGGGATAAAAGTAGCCTATGTCCTTCCTTGGCCTTGCAACTATCCCTCTACAAAAATCTTGTAATTCTGATTTTTTGTTAGTTCGTGGATTTATGAGAAAATGTTTTGTGTGTGTGTGTGAATTTATCCCATGTTGATAGTTATTCCAGTATGGTGGGCGGAGACAAAATCAACAAATTAAAGATCATCAAAATCGGTCCAGCCGTTCTTGAGTTGTGTATGGTGTAACTAACCCAAATTTGTTTTATATATAGTGATATTTATATGATATATTAATTGACTTTATATTGTTACAAAGAAACGGAATTCGCTAAACATTGCTCTCTGTAAAAAAACAAAATAATTGTAGCCCATCTAAATCTCCGTTTGCTGGCGAGTTGCAAACGTAATTGACCCACTGAGAACCCTATTTGTCTCATTCCAGTTGCCTTTCTCACTGCAATTAGACCTGTCAATTTGTAGAACGGGATTTGTTAAGACGGCTTAACAATGGAAATAGTATTTCTGCAGAGGGATTTAAGTAACAAATTCTTTGTCCAATTTAACGATTACTTTTACAATAATTACTACAATAATAAAATAGTTTGCGGCCGCGTCTTCATCAGTTTACCATGGAAACTATGTGTAGAGACAAAAATTAACTATTTTTGTGTATTTTAACAAAATCAGTCAAGACACTTTTACGTGACAGAGTCACAAACATCCAAGCATTCACATTTATAATATTAATAGGAGGACACACCTAATGATTGATAATGTTCATTATGTTCAATACGAACCATTCAGTAAAAGCAATGAGGTGTGAAGGGAGAAGTGAAGTGAATCCACGCTGATTGGCTACTTGACAAACATAGTTATGCGGTCGGGACAATAAACCTTAACCCAAGTTATATTATCTGTACCTACTTTTTCTTTTCATGATTTGTAACCCTTTGTGCTCGAGTCCAATTCGCGCTTGGCCGGTTTTAATTTATTTGAAGTTGAAGAAGCTATTTTTGGGCGTTGAACCAAAAATATCGTATCGTGGTTTATAAAATTATTTACTACTTTTCTATGCAAGATACATTTCCTTTTGTGGTGTGGTGGTCAATAGTTGATCTCTTCAATTAAAGAACTACGCTCCGCTAGCATATTTAAGGTTGATCTATCACACTTAACAGTAAAATTATAAATTTAAATGCATACTATTTTGTATATCTTTGTTTAAAAGCAAACTGTCTCTCTGTTTACTCTGTTGTTTCATTAGATATTCACAATCAATATTTCTTAACTTTAATACTGACGATAATAGTTTTTAGACTTACTTATTTTCTATATAAATCAGCAGATAAACCTAATAATTTGGAAACCATCGCATGAAATGACTTTGACACACGGGTCATAATTTTTTCTCTGCATGCTGTCCGAATCTCTCAGCAGCTTAGTTCAGTCATCATCAAATGAATATCGAATCATTTCCGTTCGCCAAGCTTCAAATTTGAGTACGTGATTATTTGCTGCAGAAACCTCGTAGATGTTATTTTATATCCCGCCTCCAGCATCGCTTCTGTTTCTCTGCCAAGTTTCGATCACTTATTGCCATTAAATAAATTTCAAACAAGTGTTTCTACGAATTTCTGTTTTCTTTCAAATATCTAGTTTTGTTTCGATAGCGAAACATACTGATTACATTCATGATTGTGTATCAAGGTTACTGTGACATTTGCTGTGTGTATAAAGTAGAATTTTCGATATATATTATCATTTATAATGTTACGTAACTACATATAAGTAAGGCAAAACTCTCTTTTAAAACAGACATGACCAGGCTCGTATTGATTAGGCTAGGGCATCAATTCCCTGTCGTGTTCTGTTCCCCGGGCGCTTCAACTTGGATGTGTTCAAGGCCAGAGTAAATAATCTATTTCTAGCCAACCGTGAACCAATCAAACGGAACTGATTGCATGGCCCTGGTCACTCGGAAACTTATCAAATATATATTGTAAAACAGGTCTTTGAGTTACAACGCTTCAATATGACTGCCTTATTGTTACCACTAACTTTTTTTGAAGGATAAATGAAATCGAATTTATATTACTGATTTGTTGGAAAATATATCGTACCGTTTACGTGTTAGGTGCAATTTTTCCTTCACACTTTGGTTCATGCGTGGTCTTACCATTATCAGAAAAAGGATATCTATGTTTAGATCCAAGTCTAGAAAGAAACTCCACAAGTTCAAAGGGTGAATGAAACTTCTTCAAATCTTCAACATCAAACAACAAATAAAAATCTGATAAAATTTACAGTAGCATTATGTACACTGAACTTAAAAGGAAAACTATAACGACTAAGCTGGCTTTACAGGTTACGGATAATAATTGATCGAATTATAAAATATGCTGTGAGATGTCAAAGTGACAGTTTCGTACAAATTCCATTCAAAATTACTTTACATCGTCCCGTTTGCAGACGTTGTTAGCCTTCGATCAATTTTTGATCGCTATTATTAGCGTTAAACCGTGAACTTGATGTTCCGGGTAACTAAGGAGCCCTACTACACTCCATTCTTATCTGCCCCCACCTTTATATATGAAACCAATACACAGAGATATTTTGTCCCTGATCTACTAACCCCAGTACAATTTTCTACTATTGAAAAAGTGAATGACACACTGACACTTTTTTATAGCAGTGTTAACAAGTGTCTCTAAAAATGTTCTGCCACGATCTTAGTAGATGAGTGTGTGTTCTTTTTTTAGATTTCAGCCATCGAATAATGCGATCTGAGACAGTATCGTTCGGTTAGGCGCGCGCACTACAGTAAGTCCTCATTAAAAAGTTATTCCTGAAAAAAACTTCTCAAAAACTGTCTCATGTGTTTTAAAAAGTTTGCAACTTAGCCGTCCGTAACCAGCCTCACCTGGAACAAAGAAAATAACGAAGGTGATGTTAAACATCATGGCGGGATACACTTGAAAAAGTTTTTGCGTGGTTTTTTTTTTCGTTTTGTACAAGGAGTTTTAATTTAGTAATTGTGAATGGCCAGTGACAGTGGAAAAGTGATGGATGGTGTGTCGAAAAAGGAACAAGGTCTTTTTTCAAAGTGAAATGTGAGAACATGTTGTTTTGGTTCCCGGGTGCCGAAGAGTTATATTTAAAGAGCTTGTTTAGATTTGTTTTCGCGAATTACATAGTGAAAAAGTTTGTACCACAAAGCTTATACAAAAATAGCGGACTAGAATTTTTTTTAAAAAGTTGAAACAATTTATTAGTAAATACTAAGCATACATACACAGGATAAGGGTTTTGTTTTTTCTCAAAAAATGTTTGTATAACTTTAAAAGTAATATAAATAATCATTACAGAATTCAAACTTTGTTATTAATTTTTAAAACCAAAGTGTTTTTGTGAGTTTTTCAGTTAGCTCATTCTTTACCTTTTTCGCGTTATTGGTGATGAAGAGTTCTAAGACTGATATACATATTGTTTCGAAGAAATCATTTTAAGCAAGTAATTTGGAAGCTAATATTTTAATATGTACATGATTGGGTTGTTACGTACATCGTATAAAACCCCTTAAATAAATAGATTCAAAAATATTTTTTTATAAAAAGCGTAAGGGTGGACGTATAGATTCTCAATACCCATTGACCTTGCATTATTCAAATTACAACTCGAGCAAATTGCCACTTGTCTATTCTTACAAAAAACTTTTTATATCTCCCGGCACTGAATACTTAGACAATCAAAATAACATTTATCACGCCACTATTACGCTCTAGATCGTTTACATAGCTCTGCGAATAGATCGCTCGGTTGTAGCTGTAATAAATTGCACTTTTGCACGCTTAAACTGTGGAGTTAATGAAAACAACAACGGTTTACGTGAATAATACGGTTGTAAATCGAACGGCAACGCTACCGCGTGCTGTTGAACGTTTCCACCAACCAAATATTTGCACTGGAATGTCGTAGGTTTTTAGAAAGGCTCTCATTACGACTTGAATCAAATTTTAAAGTGGCGTAATTCGTCCACAAGTTTCTCATGTGTAGCTTACGAGTTTCTTGTTGTTGAATAGCAATTTAAACATTTTTTATACGAAATCAAGGTGACTCTGAAACAACTCTGAAGAATAGTATATTCAAACATACACATGTCATGCTGAATACTACATGCCAGGTTGTTTTAAATTATTCACGTCATTAAAAAAAATTCAAACCTTTTTTTTTTCGTTTCAATATTTTTGAGTTACTATTAATTGCCAGCGTTTGCCCGCGATTTCGTTGAATAATTCAACGGGAACCACTTATTCCATCGGGGAAAAAATAACCCTAATAATTTTCCGGCCCTTCAACTATCACGATATCAAATTCAAGTAAATCAATTACTAGTTTAAAATGAGTTTTAAATCTATAGGTACTTTGGATGCGGAAACGTACGCATGTTCCAAGTTTACACAATGTAACCATGAAGGGCCTTCGCGATAATCTCTTCAAGGCGCGAGGCAGACATAAAGACACACCTACACGTTTTAATTACATTAACAACTAGCTGTAATCGTATTTCACCGGATCAGTTTGAAGGCGGGATTTAGCTAAGTCACTGTGCTTTACACGCCGTCCGATTTCATTGCGAGTGCATGAATGATTTTGAATCACGGGTTGCTTTATCGCATAGGACAGGTTCTAGAGTTACATTCATTGAAATAAACCAAGTACTGCCGTCTGAGATAGTCTGATAATGCATTTAGATTAATTTCGTTTAGATTTCAAAATGCAATGCCAGCTGCAATGAAGACTCATTGGGATTAAAAACGACAAGAAGGAGTTTAATACAAACACTTTAAAAAAAATTTAAGATGCTGTCACAATAACATTTTCCGCTATGTTGCTCCTAAATATAGTATGCCATAGCCATTGTGAATTTGGAGTCAAATAACTATATTATAGCCTTTCTATAGATAAATATAAGTACATTATCTGGCGAAAATTATTAGTCAAAATTACAAAATTAAGCAACAACAATTTTCTAACTGATTTTCGTTGTTTCGTTCTCATTTGAAAACCACTTTCAAAATCAGTTTCTAAAAATCCTTTTTCGTGTTAAACTAGATAGTTTAATCACTGTCTAAAATAGGGTTTGACTTAAATCTAAACCATATTTTGGCCGTAATATTCAGCCGAACTAAACAGGGTTTTGGTGATCTAGAATGCAAAACTTATACTCGTTCTATTTTCTTTATTATTAAGTTTTAGTAAGTTATTAGTAAGTTACTAGTTTAAGTAATTTATTATAAAAAAACATTTCAAGAGACAAACTAATTGAAGACTAAGATATATCTCATCTTATTATATTTGCCAAATGTGATTATAATGCAACATGTTATTCAAAAATAACCACGTAACTGCGTTTATATGGAGACTCTTAAAGTAAAAAAATTAAACTAAGCTTACCAACATATCTCCGTCCGTAACCTCTCTCATATCCGAAACTGTCATTTAGAATAGCAAAAGGCAACGTTATCCTTCATTATAAGTAATGCAATTTTCTTCTCATTCAAAAGCAACTCGTCTAAAACAAATCATTTAGCAAAACCTAATCTAATTACAACTAGCTCCCAAAGAAACTTCCAACGTTTACAAAACTACGGAGTAAATTTAAAACAACGCTTGCAGGGTAAAACAAAAAGTTTATACGGTTGGTTCCACTAACTCCTAACACGTATGTAGCTGAAACTAAGTCAGAATTTCCATTGGGAGGTAGATTAAGGATTCAGTGTGTTTGTAGCGGTATGAAATAAAAATGTTCCATTCTCGTTAGAGACCGCCTTCTTGTTGTGCGAAATGAATCTGGGTTTCAACGGTTTTGCTGAGGCAACCTTATTTTATTTTAGGAATATACCTAGGACCGTATTAAGCACTATTACTATATCAGTCTCAAAAGTCTATCGCTGCCTCTTGTTGCCGTGGCCTTTAACAGTCACATATTATATCTAAACTGGCCATAAATACATGAAAACTTTTTTTAATATTTTGGCGGTTACATTGCATTTTAAGCGTCGGTGGTGCAATGGATAAGGCGTTGGCTCTCAATCTGAGGGTTCCGGGTTCGAATCCGGCCGTGTACCTATGAGTTGTTTTTCAATTCAAATACATTATCCGATTGCTTAACGGTGAATGAAAACATCGTGAGGAAACCTGCATGTCGTAAACAGGGATGTGAAGTCCGCCAATCAGCACTAGGCCCGCGTGGTGGACTATGGCCCTTACACTCTCTGTATGAGAGTACGCCTGAGCCCCTGCTGTGAGGACGTATAAAGGCTGTTGACGAATTACATTTTAAACCATCAATGAAATTATTCACCGTCAAAAATATAAATATTTCTTCTTCTTCATAGGTTTAACAAGATTTTAATGTCTCTAAAAATTCAAAATATCAACTTATTTGAATGGTAACGAGATAATTCAAATATTTTTAAGTGCTCACTCAAAACAGAGACTCCTGTGGAACGATTTGTATGGAGTGTTTTTTCACCGCGTGAAAAAAGTAGGTCGTATCGAAAAGTCTTTGACAGAGTATTTAAAATTTTGCGTGGTGATTCGAATAATAATAATGATGACAATAAATAATGTTCAACTACCCAATTTGTTTGTTGGTCACACCGAGGTTAATAAAGACGAAGTTGCGAACAGAAGAATTCTTATTTTGTAAAATTTTGCTCTAGAGCATGGGTTTTCCTCATAGATAGCAACAACGAAATGGGTTTCTATGAGGGTAAAATTGACATTAGCCCTATGCCTGGTAAGTTGATTAGAAAGATCAATAAAATGATACCGTTCGTCTTTTGAATTTCGAGTTACTTTCTAAGTCACCCACGGGAAGAACAGAGTTTTGGTTTTAAGACACTCGTACGATTATTAAAACTTATATTATAAATGCGAAAGTTAGTTAGTTAGTTTATTTGTTTGCTTGTTGAACAGGACGTAGGCTACTTTTGATCCCGATCAAATAAGTAGGTCCTACGCGATAATTTCTAAAATCTACGCGGACTGACCCCGGCAAAACTAGTTTGTAATACATCTTACTGAAAATATTACATGAAACCAAAGGTTTAGAAAAGATAAAATGCTTACTCAATAATTTCATAAAACTAGCCCCAAGAAAGTCTTTGCTAACAATGCAAACAGAAAGTTTGAGCAAGTCCGCGGAAGTCCTTACAAATAATGAGGGCGGGCGCATTTGAATTTCAAAATCTCCTGACTTATGAAATTCCAAATGCGAAGAACTGCAAACAACTCGCGAAATGACCATTTTTTGCAGATTTTATTCGACGTGCTATGAAAATTCAATGTTCTTAAAGATCTCGTGTTTGATTAAAGCTTCATGTACTTGTTAATTTTAGTTACATGGTGATTTTATGTCGGCAATCGCACCCAAAAACAACAACTTTGTTCAATTACTACTGTCGAGATAATTTTAAAAAAATCGACAGCTTTGAACCATAGAGTCGAATTATTTGTAACATAGCGTCTTTTTTGTAGTATTAAAACCCTGTAACCATGTCTGTTTGTCCTTCAACGCCTACTGTATCTGTCTGCACACTAATTACCTGTTTTCTTTTATCTCCAGGTGCGCCGCCACATTGTTAACATACGTGGGCCCGTGGGAAACCAGCAGCATGGACCGGAGTTTCACCTAGGAGGTGAGAAATATTTTTTTTGGCAATTAGGAACGGACTGAAGTGCTTTCGTTTTTTATGGACAAGCTTTTTAATGCATTGGACTATGGAACTATGAAAAACGACGGATCTAAATCCATTTAAAATTCTAATTTCGGATTCATACAAATTGCACTAAATCCGAAAGCAATTCGAAACAAAAACGAATCTGAACAATTTTCATGGTATAGGCCACTATTACTTGAATTATATGTATGAAAGCAATAAGTTGAAAGCATTTTAACTTTTGTTGTCTGGCTAATTGTCTTGAACATATGAATTTTCCGAAAAGTTATATATTATTCTTATTAGTCTTATATTTTTCATTTCATTTTGATTACTATTTTATGGATACTTTAGGACACTTTCTTCTCTGCAAAATGATTTTCCGACATTGTGGTAAATTTAGTGCCGATGGTATTAAAAAGGACGAGGAGGAGATGTAGTCTAAAATTAAATCATTTCATTTCATCACGGAAACTAACGGTCAACCATCATCATTACCATCACTGTCAGTTATTCTGATAAATTTACTGTTCAGATCGCCATGATGAACTGTAATTTTTGGGATCTAATAGGACTATTTCTCCCCAAATTAATTTTATGGTACCGATGGATAGGTGAGACCAGTTGAAGATTTCAGAAATGTTTGTATTGGTAGTGTTCTCCAGATTCAAATACAAGATCTAAACTACTTTTACCCTAATACCCACATGCAGTAGATCAGCTGTGTTACGTGCACAAGTAGACATGTTACGTCTTGCTTAGAGATATAAATGGACGTGTCAGGATGCAGTTCACTGCAGATTACTATGTTATAGTGGATATTTCCACATTACGTTAAGGCAATTTCTCTAAAAAATATTTTATACAAAAAATTACCATAGTCTTCTAAAACAGTTTAGCTGGTTTTGTGCAATAATTATCTAAAAATAACACATTTATTTCTTTTAATTTTCATGTATATAATAGAAACAAACAGTATTCAATGTAGTAAAAATATAGAATACTAAAAAATAATTTCCTATCACATTAACCGATTAAGCTTAAGGACATTATTACATATATATTATATTTTTTATTATATTTTTCGTAGCATTTTGGAATCGTAACATGATTGTTACCGATATTTAATGTCAAAGTGAAATACAGTTTTAATTTTTACACACAGTTTTCGATTATTGTTCTAAACGCCATCTAGGGACCATTAGCTGCCTAACCTCTATTGTAACTTACATGAAAGCTTTACGATAATGATATTCATTTCCCGGTAATTGCTGAACAAATTGATATGAAAGTTTGTATGTTTTCGACTCAATCACGCATAGAAATCTGAACAGATTTAAATGTCAATTAATTGGCACACAGGGCTCTGGACTCACATAGTGGATAATTTTTTTCATGGTCCATCAATTGTTGCCTGCGGCCACGCAGACGTAGTTTCGGGCAGAAGATATTTTTTATTTACTCACTATACTAAGAGTTAAACCAAACCAAAGAGTGAAACGGAAATATAACCAGACACAAACGTCTATTTGATTTATAAAAGATAACATCAAACAAATTACAGTTTCGAAGTTTACAAAATGTTCGTGGTGGCAATCATAGTTATGAAAATACATTGTTTCGGGAAACATCGGAAATTCATTAAAACTTAACCGTGGCTAGATTCCGATAAAACTTATTAATTATTTTTCAGTTTAAAAATTACATATTTAAAACAAGTAATGGCAATTAAATTTTATCATTATCATTTGATATACTTCATCTTTTTGTGATAGTCTAAATAACATATTTGGACAAGCACATCCTCACAAATCGAACGTGTGCAGGTCGGCTACTACTCTCGAGCCAATGACTCAACATTTAGACCTGGCACACCTGAGACTTCCGTCTCTCACCTGCCCTATATTTATCACACGCCCAACGATCTATTTCAGGATTAGCATTACGGATGATTAGTTTATTTCTGTCAACAACTTATTCATTTCAAATTTACTGTATAATGTTTGATGTCTTCACAAATATGAATGAACATGAGATTTATGTAACATATTTTTATGTAGGTAATTATTTTGATTTAGAGAAATATACGCAATGACTTATTTTTGTTTTTAAATTAAATTACTGTTTGTATGAATATATTGAATACTACGAGTAGCTTCCGCCCGCGACTTTGTCCGCGTGTACTTCAGGACTTATTCTACTTGTTCGATAGGCACAGGTGACGTATATGACAAATTATTATACAGCATAAGGTACAAAATAGTGTTTATTCTGTTACGTAGTCTAATAATTTTAAAAAAAATTCAATATCTGACGTAGTACATTCAAAAAGTCTTCACACCAATATTATAAACGCGAAAGTTTGTATATACGAATTTACATATTCTATGGTCGGTTGCTATGCAACGCGTTTTTGTTATGCCAAAATTGCCCATGTAATCCCAGTAATATTATAAGTGTGATTTTGGACAATTTACACAATATGTCTTTAGAAATTAGAGCCTATATGTTATTCTGATGTATAAGCTATATTATTGTAAAGTTTCATTCAAATCCATTCAGTAGTTTTTCCGTGAAAGCGTCACAAACATCCAAACATCTAAACATCCAAACTTTCACACTTATAATATTAGTAGGATATAATATATTGAATGTGTTTTAAGGTAGATAAATCGTTATTGTAGATCTTCACAAAAATTTATAACGCGAATATCACCGAAGCAAATACGATTTAACGGAAAACCGCTCAGAATGCTTCCTTACACCAAAAAAAATTGTTCCCCACTGGAGGGGCTCAGGCCTACTCTCCTACAGAGAGTGTAAGGGCCATAGTGTACCACGTGGGCCCGGTGCGGATTAGCGGACTTCACATGCTTGTTCAAGACATGCAGGTTTCCTCAAGATATTTTCAATTGAAAAAAACAACTCATAGGTACACGGCTGGATTCGAACTCGGAACCCTCAGATTGAGAGTCCGCGCCTTATCCACTGCGCCACCGCCGCCATCGCCATCACAGATCAAGATATAGGTAAAATAATCGGCCAAGTGCGAGTCGAACTCAATGCAACGAAGCATGGAAATAAACCTATACCAGTACAAATATATTATTATTATTATCTTGAAATAAGGTTCACTTTACAGACGGCATGTCTAAGTGTTATCTTTATCAATACTTAAAAAGAGCAATGTTTTGTTTACCCCTATTCACGACTTGTCGCATTGAATACGGAAGGATCCGCGTCTTATATCCTTTGTTATTTATTAATGCGAGTCTTATAGTTACTGTGTTTCCTACTGACTGACACAGCTTCGGATCCAGTGCTATCTAATAAAAACTTTATTATTTATAGGCTTTATTTATTTCAGGGAAAATTTTTTTGCTAAATTATCTCAAAGCAACGCTTATCCCTTTTGTCTGTATAATATATTTTATTCTTCTCCATGTCAAAGGGCATACGCTTGTCAAAAATCAAGAGTTAAAGGGAAACAGTGAGACATGGGCCGACCAACATAGCTATTACCGAATGAATAATATTCTGCTAGGAAAAAGTGAAGTGTAAATATGTGCGATGTTAGCCGAGAAACTGTTTTGTTTACGCCTGAGTGTACATGTGCCAGTAGATTGTGTTTGTGTGTACTCTCGGATATCAACTGTTTATTTAAATAATTGAAGACATAAACGAGCAATTCATTCTTTTATAATAAATTATTTATTTATACTCGTATATACGGGCGATCTCGGAAACGGCTATAAAGAATTTGCTGAAATTTGGTATGTGGAGATTACCAGGGGCGTAAAATCGATCAAGATTAGTTTTATGTGTGGGAAAATGCGTGTTTTTTTAGTTTTAAAGTGGTTTTATTTCGTATTATACTACGCAAAATATGGCCTCTAATTTCACACAATCATCAATTTATTTATTTTTTTTATTTTTTATTTATTAAATATTCAGACAACCATGGTCCATTTTTGTTAGTAATATCTTATTATCTATGTTAGTACTTATATTCTACTACAGATTTGGTAATCATAATAAGATGCCACATCAGTGGGCAATCGAATTTACCAGCAATCACCTTCAGAACGCTGTTAGTGCTTCCTCGAACTCTACGTAGCAGCGACGCTGCTTTCTTTCTTAGGATAGCGCTAAAACTATCTGTTCGCGCCTCCGCAAACATATTTGATGCGCTACAAAACCGAGGAAGCCTTAACAGCGCCCTGAAGGCGTTGTTGAATTGGACTCGCAGAGCATTGTTTCCATCAATGAGCATCGTTTCCAAGCGGCTAAGGCCCAAGATTGTCAATCAAAGGTGCCCAGGTTCGAATCCAGGTCGGATACATCATTTTTCCTTTTTTAAGCCGAATTAAAAAGCAAATTGTACTTTGGTCAAAAACTCCGAGCAGAGCTCGGTTGCCCAGATATTTTAAATAATTGATGACATTAACTTAGAGTATTGATACTTCCATTCATATGTATCTATGTTGGAGAAGGTTTAACAGTATTTTACGGTACGGTACGTATACGGTTTATCCCATGGGAAATACTTAATTGATATGAATAAAGAGTAGCGTATGTCCTTTTACGGCCTTTCAACTATCCATCTACAAAAAACAAAGTCATTATGAATTTCTTTTAGGTCAAGAATGTGTGAGAAAATGAATATTTTTAAGTATGTATGAAAGTATCCTATGTTCTGCCATTAGACAAATACAATACAATCAATGATCATTAAAATCGGTTCCATCGGTTCTTAAGTAATAAATTGTGTAGCTTTGTTTTATTATATGTAAGTAGAGGTGAAATAAAACAAATTTTTAAGGGTCATTCCCCTATATTTCATGTGCTTAGGTGGAAGTAGTTTGTCTTTTAAGAAAGGGTTATCCCTTTGTCCCTTTGATTTTTTCCTGCGCCAGTGCCTGGACTAACAAAATCCAGTCCCTTTGTGTCTTTTCCCTCCAGATTTACGCGTGGAGTAACACGCTTCTTTGTCTATGAAAGGTAGTGTTTGTGGTTGATCCTTTTGATATAATAACAAAGAATAATAGAAGGTCACAACACTTTATGAGACCTTTTTCCTTCTCCTGTTTTATAAAATGAAACATGCAGTATCTTCGAACTCTGAAAACTTGCTCAACAATATTTGATTATTTTGGTGGGTGGGAATTTTTCTTTGCTACCTAGGCAGGTAACATCATTTGCAAAAAAATAATCAAAACCCATATTTAAAAAAACGGCCAAGTAGGTACGAGTCGCACTCGCACACTGAGGGCTCCGTACGGAATATGAATATTATTGTAAAATTAATGTACTAAGAAATACATTTTATGAGAATAAGCGCCTGGCTAAAAGTCACTAGCAATTTTTAATTTACAAATCAATATTATTATTACGACAGGCGCTATAAAAATTTGTAACAATAAATTTTTAATGATGATTAACAAATTATACTTTTTAGATTTGTTCCTATATTTGTGCGGTAAGACCTTGCTTCTTGCCAAATTTCGTGATTATAGGTCAACGGTAATTAATGGGTTCTGATTACTTCTTCTTCAAAATAGGCGACATGTTTGGCTGTATTTATTTATTACGCTGACGAAGCTTGATTTTTTTCACAAGTCCAAGGGACTGCACATCTGAGTCATCAACAGCCTATATATGTCCCCACTGGAGGGGCTCAGGCCTACTCTCCTACAGAGAGTGTATGGGCCATAGTCCACCACGCGGGCCCAGTGCGGATCGGCGGACTTCACATGCCTGTTCAAGACATGCAGGTTTCCTCACGATGTTTTCCTTCACCGCTAAGCAATCGGATAATGTACTTGAATTGAAAAACAACTCATAGGTACACGGCTGGATTCGAACCCGGTACCCTCAGATTGAGAGTCCGCGCCTTATCCACTGCGCCACCGACGCTTCAATATCTCTGGTATCTGAGTATTTTTTATTAATTTCAACTGTTCTTGACAGATAGACCGACAGACGGTCGGACAGATAACACCAGTGATCCTGTAAGGGTTCCTTTTTTCAGGTACGGAACCCTGAAAATGACCCTCATGTTTATGTTGATGATAAATACGATTAGTTAGTGTCCTCAACATTTCAGATTTCAGCCACAATAAACTGAGCAAGGTTCAAGAGACAGAAACTAACAGCGCACTAATAAAATTTCGAGCACACAACTATTGAATCCTAGCCAAAAACCATTAGCAAACGGCAAACATCAGCCTTCGGGTAGGAATGTCATAAAAGATAAGCATTTATTAGCAGTTAACGACAAGACATATAGCGCTGGTCTGATAATGTTATTTATAATTAGCTTTTGCCTGCGACTTTGTCTACGTGGAGTTCAGGATATGGATTATACGAACATTTAAGAAGGTACTCGTACTGTAAAATTTCGTGCCGTGCTCGTCTTTAAAAATAAACATTTAAACGTTAAGACCAA
This sequence comes from Carcina quercana, assembly GCA_910589575.2. Lineage (NCBI taxonomy): Eukaryota > Metazoa > Arthropoda > Insecta > Lepidoptera > Depressariidae > Carcina > Carcina quercana. Next base: position 10,167,147 of record OU342439.1, read on the forward strand.
AGATATATAAAAGTTGAAATTATTTGGTTTAAAATTTAATATCAATATGAACCATAAAACTCAAAACTTTCAAAATTTTTAACATTTTCAGATGTGCATTGCTTAAGTCATATGATTCACATAGGTCAATGAAATCCAAGCATTTGTCAGAATTGTGTTATTTGTGAATTAAATCGCACGATTTGTTTTATAATAACTTACGCGACTAATGCACGAAATTTTGTAACTTAAAGTCACTACTTTTATGCGCTGAATCAATTATACTATTTTGGATTTAGGATAGCCCAATCTTCGAACAAGGGCTTGCTCTTGTTGAAATTTGATGCAAATATTTTAATGATGAATAAACAATACATGTCATTAATGACATCTAGAAAATTTGCTATTTATTGAGAAGTCGTAACTTTTATGAATTGATTATTAATTATTTATGTATTTGTATCAAATTTCAACAAGAGCATGGCCTTATAGTACCTTCAATGTAGAAACTAATTCAGCGAATTGTAGTAAACTTTAATTACAAAATTTCGTACAGCAACTCCTTAACCAGGAACATGCGAAAGATGATTTCCTGCACATAAGTGAAGTGGTTTTACCGTTGAGGCTCCAAGAGGTAACAAACAAACTCATTTCCTGATTTATAACATTAAACGTGTGTTGTTTATAGAAGAAATTAGTCATTGTACTATTAAAGTGATTTATTTCGATCGTAACGTTAATTTTCCTGCAAATCAGTGCCAACACGCTTCTTGTTACGATTTCGCACTGAATAATATTTATTTGTTAAGCAAATTAATTCTATTTTACGAGTCAAAATGGCACACGATTGGTTCCGCACCATTATATGAACATTAAATTATTTTAGAACAATTTTAGAATCAAGCCGAAACGGCGAAAATAAAGATGTTTCGTATGAAGAGAATTGCCCATACACCGTTCAATTTTTGATTATTTTCCTCTTTCTTATGTAAACCAAAGTACCTTTATGTGTAAATTTTCTCTCTACTTACCTTTAATGGTTCAAAATATACTGCCATGTGACAAAGGTACGGACAGCGGGTGGTTAATGGACCACTTTCCAGACTTAGTTCCATAAAAATCTCATAGATGGCGTACATAGACTTTTAACAAACTTTCTGAACAATAAAGCACCGTAAACATTTATAATTGTTCTATTTTCGTGATGTCACATGAGAGAGAGAGATAAACTGTTACAAATCGTCTTGTTAGATAAAATACGTTACTAATACTTGCTGTCGTTATCTACGTAACCACTTGTGACACTACTTGCCTACCTATAATCAAGAGACAAGTCCTCGAAAACTGATGCAATGACTGATATAATGCTTTTATCGATATTTAAAACGATGGAGTCAATACTAGAAGAATGTATCTAATAGTGTAACAAAGTGGAAATAAAATAATTTCGTATATTTTTGTTGTGGCAACGTGACGGCTATATGTGGTTTCACGGTGCATATATGACGCTTTGTTTACGCAAGGAAGACAACCTTGAAAAAATTTCTCATTGAACCATGAAGAGTGGATCAAGAACTTATTTTATATAGAATATACAAAAGTCTTTGGACAGCGTCATCTATTTGACTTTTATTGTAACATTTCTTGAAAATTGTATATTGTATGGTCTCGTTGGGTTGGTATTTTGATAACGTTTTTAATTGGACACTGGAATAACGTTATAATTGTGGGTAAAGTTTGAAAGCCCACCAGATTCATGTTCGGGTCCACAGTTGGTTTCGTAACACATTATTAGTTTATGAATAGTTTATGACGGAATATTGGGAAAGTCCGGACCTTTCCCAATTAAATTTCCACTCATGCGTGAGCCCAAAATATTCTCAGTGAAACGATTTAGTTTCATCACACGCCAGGGAGGGATTTAGAGCTGACCTCCATCTGTTAAAAATACAGGTCAATCGAAAATTAGTTATTAAAATTCTTCTTTATTGAAGCTTCAATATTTTATAAGGCTCTTGTAGCTTTTTTTACAATAATAAGAAATTTGTCCAAAAACATTCATTGTGTAATTTAAATAGTACGGTAATGATATTTATATCCCGGTATCCTAAATTAATTAAATATTTTTAAAGCCTCACAAATACTTAGTGCTTACTATTACTTAACATTTCAGCGCTGCAAGCTCCGCCGTGAAAACTTCGTTAAAAATAATTTTACATACATTACATCAAAATACATCAAAAGAAAAAGAACAAAAAGTGAAAATATACGTAACGGCTAAGCGTACGGTACTAATCGGTTTAGGATTCATAAACGTAGGGTAGAGTCACAGAGTCTGGGCGAACATTTAAAATGTTGACCCTGAATCTGTTCCCAAGAAGCAGGCAATTTAATTACAAAAGCGGTCCCAAACGCTAATCCACGCTGAGGACGTAAAGGATACTTTGCGGTAGTAGTTCATTTATTCACCATAATCCCATTTGCAATGAGCTGGAAGAGCCTACCTGACATATCTAATTTGATAAAATTCGGGTCCAACAGTTTGAATTTAATTTTGCAAGTTATTGTTAGTTGGGGTTTGCGGGATTTCTTATTGCGTACATTTGCGGCAGTTGTACGAAATACGAGAAAATTTTCATCTAATATAAAGTGAGAAAATGATCGCACTATTGCAAATAAAGGATTTATAAACTGAAATAGTGTACAAATGTGCATTAAAAGTATGAATTTACCGTGAAATATGTAAATACTTTGCAACCCCTACTTAGTTGATCATTTATTATGCGTATTGCGTACGTATAGTAGCTAAGGAGTTGAATTCCCTGTTTGTGTGGTTTGTTTCAAGACGCCCAAGTGAGGCTAGTCTGAATAGGCTGTTGCTAGGCAACCGTGAACCATCCCAGACCATATTGTCTCTTAACATCGGATAAGATTGTGGTCAGGCGGAAGCCTATCTGATAAACAAATGTGATGGAATGATGACTATGACTATCGAAGGAAATTAATTTCAATATATATTTTTTTAATTTCGATCAATATTTCGATAAAATCAGACCTTCTTTCTTCTGACTTATAAATGCAATGGATGACCGCTTAAAATCTAACCTTCAGTAATGTTGATGTTGCGAAAACTAGGTATCTTGGAAGCGTGCAACAAGCCATAAACGAGAGGCATTCCACAGACAAAAATTGAGAATTTTAAAAATTAAACCTTAGTCAATACGCTTAAGTTTCATTCTTTACTACTGGACTTCATTGTTTTTAACCATAGACCCGTTGTTTACTTCAAGTGAAGCAAAAATTACTTACTCGTACACTTACGCTTTCCATTGTCTTTTGAATCTTGACTTGATTAAGTTATGTAACAGGAACCAAGTTAGTGTTCCACGATACAAACCTATTAAGTTACATTACAACTGAATCGCACGTATCAAGTTCTCATCTGTCAGTTATGTACTGGTTTAACTTGAATACAACTTCGAGGTGGTAATTGTGTTATTGTCTGGTGTTACGGTGACCATAATAAACGTATAAAACGGGATGTAAAAGTGTTTAATATGTAATTAATAAATTAATTAATAAATAATGTAATGTAATAAGAATTTGCACGTGGACTTCATCTTACCTGATGGTAAGTGACGACGACGAAACGTGCACATCCAGAAGCCTGAAGGTAATGAGCTGTCTCTGCTATCTTTCATACCGGAACACAACAGTGCCCCATTAACACTGCTGTCTGGCGGAAGACTTAGGTATAGTACGCGCACAATACGTTTGCCTCTCTGAAGTTAGCTCTCCGCAATTTCAAACATGTATATACGGAATGTGTGTCCATTATTTTATATAATAACTATCCCTAGATAACATAAAACACTAGGATATTACTTTTCACCCGCTAACTTGCCTTGCCTCCCATTTATACGTTAATAATTGATACTTCGCGGTCTTTTGTGACTAACTTCAGAGGGGCAATCTTAGTTTGCGAGTACTGTAACATGGCGGTAGCTAGCCTGGTGTCCTCTCCCCGACCTTTCAACGAACCCTATTAAAAAATCAAGTCATTCTGACTCCAATAAAGACAAAACGCACTTTCACCTTTATAATATTAATATGGATTGATAATTGGATGTTCAATATGAACATACTGTCACGGAGCTCGAAAAGTCTAGAGTTAAAGAAAAGAGAGAGGTGTATCCATCTATCCCTTTCGTGACGGATATTGACAAATGACTACCGTAGAAAGCTCGCATAAGGATTGTCATGAGCAAAAGGGAGAGCAATTCATCTATCTCCTTCGTGTCGAATACTCTCCAATGTTCCTGAAAATTCTAGACTGAAGGATCAAGAAACACAACGGGGTATATATAGGCGCGAGCCGAGCTTCGAGGACAGTTCAGTTTGAGTTGAGTTCACAGTGATAAAAAGTGAAGAAACGAAAACAGGAAGAAATTGTAGAGCGAATGTACAGTCGAGGTGGAAAAGTGTTAGTGTATTAGTGTGTCACGTGGTGTCTGTATCGACAGATCGGCATCAGTAGTGCCCAATAACTCTGTACGTGGAATCCAGGGACGGACTCAGTGCAGACGACTCGGAACTAGTGAGACAGGGACGTACTCTGTTTGGGGGGACCCGTGATTTTGAAGATTGGTTTGCGGACTTGTGTTACCAATAAATTCCGGAACTTTGGAGTCGTGTTTCTCTTCAATCTAAACGAACCTGAGAGCTCTTAACAATACTATGTTCGATATATTCATAGCTCTGTACCAATTAATTACTTCTTGGTTAGGCAGCGTCTTTTGAAGTAACAATCGAGAATGTAAATTACAAACATGCTCGCCATCCAATACTGAGTTATTGATAAGAGAATGTATTCCTTGAAAACAATATATTACCGCCATGTGGTCCCGGCTTTAGAATAGAGCCACTCCACTTGAGTATCATAAAAGGCGACAAAGATAATTTTACTGGGTATGACCCGGGAGAGCTACATCAACTACCACATGTATTAACAACAAGGTATATTGGCAATGCGCATGCCTAACCTGATGATTATAGGGAATCCCCTCATAGAAAAGCCATTTGACGTGACCATCAGTGCAGCTCATTGCGACAGTAGACATGCTGATAATGATTTGGTGATGATAAATGATGAATGAATGATTCACGGTTATTACAGTAACTATCGTATGTATCTACGTAGCTTTGTGCTTTGACAAATTTATTTAATAGGATACCCTTACAGACCACATTAGAAAATTGTTCACATGGAAAAATGCTTTAAAAATATGCTTCCCCGCTTAAACATGATGTCATGAAGCTATAATGATATTACTGTGCCGCGGGCGATAATCTTTTTACCTTCATGCATGATGTGGTGGTCCCTACCAAACCATGTTTAAAAATTATGGAACATCTTAGATAAACTTAAATTTTACACATATTTATTACTAGCCTTTGCCCGCGATTTTGTTTGAGTGGACTTCATAAAGTATCCCACTGGAACTATATTCTCGATTGCGATACGTAATTGCCTATGTGCTTTTCCGCCCTTTCTACTATTCCTATATAAATCAAGTCATTCTGACCCTCCGTTGCGATGGGAAGGATGGACAAAACGAATAAAGAATAACTCGCATTTATAATATCAGTATTTCAAAACTGCTGTTTTTCAACAAAAATGTAAGATTTCGAAAATGGAAATATTTAATAAAACAAATTTTATATAATGAGATCATACAATGGTGTAGAAATATCTTAATTATTCTGGCTATGAAATCTAGTGAAATGGTTATAAAGTATTGTAATTCTGGTGTGCACTAAAGCTGAGTTTGGTTATTGAAAGAAAAATTATATATATTTTAATTTTTATATTTTGTATTACATTTCATTCAGGGTGAAACGGTTCGCTGTTCAGTTTGTTAAAGTGGGTCAGGATTTTCTTTGGCTCAGCGTACCATAATATAAACCTTAAAATTACATTAAACTTGGGACACTCGATAATATCAAGTCAGGGTGCATAAGACATGGCACAAAGTAGATAAATATTACGCTGACTTTACTTAATGCATTTGAAAATACAAAAGCTTTTAGCTTTAGTTGATTTTTTTACGGCGCCAAATTACATTATGGACGTCTAGACCTTAGCCGTTTAGATATAAATTATTGTGAACGCAAAATCAAATCGTAACAGCTTTTATCTGGTACGAATTAATCTTACTGAAGCCTCTTTAACATAATTGCTCGTTATTGGTCTCGTAACTAATGGCCTTTTTGCCTTTTTTTTCGTCTTCTTCGCTCTTTGCCTTGAGGATTAGAATTGGCGTCAATTATGCAGTGCTTGTGTTGAGCATATTCTAATTGACGGATTTACGTGACAGTCTTTTTGGATTCTATCATTCTAATCTGTGTTTTATAAGTCTAATTAGTTTGTATAAAACAATTACAACTAATTTACAATTAAGGTAAAAAGGTATTCGAAAAAATTCGTGTGAGAAAAGAACAGCAATATCTGACATAAATCTGATTTATGGCCGGTATATTAGTGTCATGTGATTCAATATTTTTGTAAGAGTTTTCTTTATAAACCAATTTAAAAGCCCAAACAGTTTGTAACATTTTACTTGCTAGCTGAAAAATCTAGTTAGACGTGTGAAGGAAGAAAAAAATTCTATTCCCGATTAATGACTGCTACTAATTTTAAGTCATTATCGATTTCTGAGACATTTAACTGTAAAAGACTGACGGACGAAGTACCACCGTCACGGTTACTTTTTGCGATTTCGATTCGGACAACCTCAAAAATTGTGATACCTAAAATCACAAGACCACATGTTCCCACATTCTGTAAACATCATGGAAACACTACTCACAAGTGTTATGCTCTCAACTTGGACTCATATTTCATGTCGGGTCTAACTCCCCTTCGGCACTTTCTTCCTACTTATGTTGTACTTTGCAAACAGTTCTACTGCATTTAAACAGTATATCTTTTTTACCATATTTGGCAGGGTTCGTGGAAACTTTTGAATATTTTAATATGTACCTATACTGGAAGCGCAACAGTTAGGGTGGATCAATATTACGAGAAGATTATTCATGTTACTCGCTAAATTGTTTGTATCACACTTTAACACTTATGTATTAAATTCGAAATTAAATATTTCTGCCTGACCATCAGTCTCTCTCTCTCTCTACCTCTTTCTTGACACTCTTCACACACGGCTGAAGGACGGCTGGGTTCAACCCCTATTTAGTTAATATTCCACCATTCCTCACGAAAAGTTTTGCTTCTGCATTTATTATGCGTACATCGAAGAAGTGGAATTCCCTGCCGCTTTTTGTGTTTCCCATTACAAATTGGACGTATTCTAGGCAACCGTGGACTATCCTATCAAACGGAAAACTATCTCATATAATCAAAACAAAAACATCTACAACCATAACGGAACTTAGTTTTAAAATTGCTCCTCCCACATTACAACATGTTGCGTTTATAGATTCCGAGACCGTACGTCGCCAAAATCCGAAATAGCCGGGCAAAGTTATAATTAAAATAGTTCGCACTATCGTTTAGACCGACATCTGGTGGACACTGGCTTTGGACTTTGCAGTGGTCATTTTGATTGCTTCTCTTAGATTTAGCACGGGTACCAAATGGTTTGGACTATACAGTGTACAGCAGTTATAAGTGACTTATTTTGCTAGATTAAAATATGAATCGGCAATATCAGACATTACAGCGATCTTTAGTTGATATCAATATTTATTTTCTTGTTTGTACAATGAAAAGTTAACCACCGAGTATAAATCTCCCGCTCTTCATTTATCTCTTTCTCTGTCTCTTGATCCGCTAACCGGTTTTTTTACGAAGGGATTGACTATAGTCACTATCCCTAGAGGCTGGCTAGTGACTAACTAATTTTTGAAACCCCAGGAAATTTGGCTGCTAGGTAAATATCTTGTTTACCTTTACAGTTTTACACACTTTGTGCGGTTGCGACTCGTGTTCAGGCAGTAAGATTCTGTTATCAACGCTGTCTTGATTCAATCATACAAGTTATAAAATTTTCAACTGACTTTAAAAAAAGGTGAATATGTCCTCAATTCGTCTGTACATTTTTTTTACTTTAAGGCTGGTCCCACTTATATTTGAGTAAATATTCTACTCGGAACATTAGAGGATGATTGATTTAAATAAAACTTAAAAGTCTATTTATGATGTTTAAGTGTATAAGAGCAAATGAAGTCAGTGCTTTATTTCTTATCGAGGGCTTTAATTAAATATATATGTGAGCTTTACTTTCTCGTTGTCCCTAAACTATTAGCAGACTATAGCCGGTCATGTTTAATTCACACTCTTGTCCAGACAACTGCGCCGCAACCGTTCAAAGTGGCAGCGAACTTGAATTTCAACACATTCAGAACTTGTAATTTAATTATTCAAAACCTTCGCCGTCCGACAAACTTCACATCTGCTAGATTGAAACTGCCGCGTACAATTTGACAACAGCGCCAACTTTGGTCAGGGGCCGGTTTCGGAAGATATTTTTGAACGAGGATACTATAAAAAAATTACCCAGTAAAGGTGTTTTTACTGAAACACTAGAAGTTCGCCCGCAGATTTGCTCGCATGGAACTCTCCTGCCTTCATGGTTATCTAAATCTTCAAATATATCGATATTACAAATTTCATTATGATTACTCGTGTTTTGCCCTTTACCCCAGAGGTGCAATTAAAAAACAAAATCTATGCAAAATATTAAGTCGATTCATTGCTTGTTTCATCATTGTAACTAAATATTAAGTTAACATTCTTGTGTTTCTGGTGTATGATTTTATTCAAAATATGATACTTATTTGTTGTCCATATGCTTTCCTTATAGGGCTGTCCCTGTACTTTTGTATTTATGCATAAGTTGCAAACAATGAAGAATAATAGCTAACACAGTTTCCCATTTCAAATAAATAATTATATCACAATGCCATGGGTAGCACGAGAATTGTTATCTCTTTTCTTTGTCAGCAGGAATACTTCAGTTCTGTATTTGAGCCTCCCTTATAAGATAAATCACTAAAGCAAAGGAGTTCTCTGTGTGTAAGGCTATTTTTCCAGAATCACACATAGGTGTTTACTCACATGGGCCGTGATGAAATATTAATTGGCATTATTAATCCTCTTCGACGATTTACGTCAAGAAATGGGGTGGTTACATCTAAACTCTGAAACTACACGGGATGAAAATTTCATTAAAGCAATATAGGGATATAAGCTAATTTCTAAGTGTAAGCAAAGCATACGACAATCGCACAGCCGTAAACCCAGTGCAATTAGGCTGATCTCGAGCGTAGCCTAGGGAAATACAAGTATGATGCCAGTTACCCTAGATCCGCTCTTCTCCGTATTTGCCAAATCGCATTATCTAGTTAAAGCAAACGTTGTTACGTTATTATCCGAAGCAAAACTCTCGACGCTTTGTCACAAACAAAGTTGTCTCGTTCAATAGACTCTTGATACAGCCTTTTTAGAGATGTACATCTGATATTCAGCGTCGGGGTTGGGCTGTTCTTCAAAGGTCGTTGATTCTTAGTAGAATGTTGCATAAAAAGATGAAGGGTTTTGTTGACTGTACACTCGAGTAATAAGATATATACCCCTAAGCGTCGGTGGCGCAGTGTATAAGGCGCGGACTCTCAATCTGAGGGATCCGGGTTTGAATCCAGCCGTGTACCTATGGGTGGTTTTTCAATTCAAGTACATTATCCGATTGCTTAACGATGAAGGAAAACATCGTGAGGAAACCTGCATACAGGCAAGTGAAGTCCGCCGATCCACACTGGGCCCGCGTTTTGGACTATGTCCAATACACTCTCTGTAGGAGAGTAGGCCTGAGCCCCTGCAGTGGGGACGTATATAGGCTGTTGATGATTTTGTACCATGGGGCATTCATGGGGCGTTTTCTGGTCCCTATGTATATTGTGTTGAGGTAAAAGTCAATTATAAGTGAATATGAGAATAGTAACAATATATATGTGGACATATTTGTAATCGAGTGTACGTATCCTCGCCTCTGCGCTAAAAAGGGACCCACACGATACGAGCCGCCAAAGTCTCTAATTTGTGACAATCATATGTGATATCACATGTCAAAGTGACTTTGATTGTTTCTTGGTCGTTCCTTTCCGTTGTTATAACTTGATTTTGATATTTGAAGGCCCAGAAAATGATATTGGTTATTTTATTTTGACTGAAAAGTAGTTTCAGTGGGCTGAATTCTGAAGGCACAAGCTAAATAACGATATGGTAATAGTCCTACATATAATAAAACATCTTTTACATTTGCAGTAATAGTCACAAAAATATTTTCTCATTTCCTGTTTTAAATCCCGAAATTAATTTCTAGCGCTATGTTGGTGTAGTTGAAATAAACCGACAAATTAATCAGATACCGCAAAACGTTTATTTTCAGTACAGCTGTAAATCAGCGCGAATTTTTGGCACATTTCACTGCAGCCCAATAAAGATTTATCGTTCTTCCTTGCTCATTCTTTTTAAATCATCAACTTGAATTGTCGCAAACCAATTTAGCGAACCTTGGCTTGCCAAGTCCTGCCGTGCCGCGAATTCTAAAGTTCATTAGTTATATTGAAAACTGGCGCACATTGTTAATCCAGTTGTGGAGTTAACACACAGAAGCTAGTGCATATGACAGGCATTGCATTGTGGGAACTTTGAGATGTGCTCATCCGAGCTAACCAACTCAAGCGAAGATTTCAAAGACTGATAGATACGAGTATAAGAGAGCCAAATAAAGTTCCAGTTTTGTTCTCCAGGCTCTATTTATTATTCTTTAAATATATGATTAGCTACGATTTTGGAAAGAAGATCTGCTGAGTAGAGAATAGTTAACGCGTTCAAAAAGAACTAAAATTTGCCTTCAATTGCCTTAAAAATTTTGTTTTAGTTGATTTTCTCAAAGAGTGATCAATGCATTTCGATAAAATTTATATGGAACCACATCGGACGTATGCCCTACCAAACAAAAAAGAATTTAAAATAGGTTAACTATTGGCAGATTTTTCACGTAACACACATTAAAAAACATAATTGAGAACCTCCTCTTATTTGAAGTCGGTTGAAAAGAGAAAACATACATCCAAGAGCCTTTCTATGACTACTAGCTGCACTGTCATAGAGAACATTGACAAAAGTAGCTTATTAAAATGAAAATTTCCCTGGTAGTCATAGTGTTTCAGCGCTAAATTCTAAAACAACTTTTGCTATCCCGTCTTCGCTAACAACAACCTAACAACTAAAAATAAAACGTCATTATTTAGTTGAAAAAATTCTCTTTGTGTGAAACTGAAGATACTCAGTACAAAACAACTTTGGAGCCTCGTTTACTCTGAACTATTGAGAGGACCAAAACAAAGACCAAAACAAAGTGTAAGCAAGTAGAAATAAAATTTATAAGTTGCTCTTATGACGGATTTTGCGTACATGAACGCACTTTTGACGAATGATCATAAATCTACATGGATGCTGTAACAGAGGTTACAGAGAGGAGATCTAAACATAAGTAAGAATAAGGTTTAAGTCTTATTTCGATTATTAAAGTAAATTCTAAACATTCATCGAAATTTGTACATTACAAAATGTGCAAAATAGCGAAACATACGTTCCACTCCAAGCAATTTTTCTTCTTCATATTTACTACTTAATGATCTGCAGTTTGGCAGTAGTAGTTTTTTTAAAATCAATACATATTGTCTTCATTTCCCTTACCCAAGCTAAATCTATTACTCCTGTATATATTACAAGTCTTTTTGTATATAAAGCGTTTGCACTTGGCCTTCATCTCACCTGATGGTAAGTGACTAAAGACCACTGGATTGTAATCTTACTCATTCTAGACCTTGAAGCGAATGAGTCTGGTTCCGCTACATTTCATACCGGATCACAACATTACAGTGCAATGAACACTGGCTGTTTTGAGGAAAAATTTAGGTATCATGAGATCTTTATATAAATCCAGTGTATTAGAGGAGAGTCATAGTCTGAGTGTGAATGCTTCGTCGCAAGTTCAGAAGTTGGGCACGGAAGTGACGGGGCACCTTTCTCGTTATCTGCTCTACTTCCGAGGAGTATGTACGTCACTTCATCTGACTTTTTATTAGTTGTGTTTTTCAATTGTAGATAGATCAACGCTTCGCTGCGATTTCACCTGATGGTAAGATATGATGTGGCCTACGATGGCGCGCGGTGGTTTAGGTGTCTCTTCACTCTGGACTCAAAGACATCCAATTTGTAGCTCTGTGGGAATATAGACGCCGTTAGTGCGCATACTCACGCATGATAAAGTTAGTATGCCAATACTTATTAATTACTTCAAAAGTAATGTTGCTAGAGGTATAATCTATAAACTTGTGTTTAAAAAAATTTTATGCGACACAATTATATCAAATTTACTTTATTAGATCAAAAATAATATTAATAGGACCAGTGACCACGTGTTTATCTGTACAATTTCACAGATTATGATTGTTCAGCAGTGGATCTTTCTGAATGACGATGAATGTATATTGTTTCTGAGAAAAGTTTGCGCCTCGACGACGATATTTGGTATAGACATGAATAATTATCACTTACTATGTCACTCAATGTATATTTAACATTATGACCTGTATATAATGGAACATTTTTAATGTAGGTATATTCTTCCTTTTTGCTAGTGTGCTACTATACCGTCGCACATTGTAACAAAGTAGCGCAATTAGTGCACTCATGCGACGATCGCCGCTTAGGACGTACATCCGTTTCTACAAAGCCTTTGAGATCTTCACACTTTGCACTTTTTTATTTATTTACAACAGTCCCTCCCTTTTTTTCATTTTGAATCAACACCTTTTATTCTTTTACTCACACTCGAGTACAAAAACATGTACCCAGTTTTATATCATGTCATATTTACCTTTAATTGTCATTTCGTGTAACACTCTGCATAGGAGTATAAAGGCACAAATGTGACATGGCAAAAAACTGGGAACATATTTTTTTGCTCGATTATGCAACATCTTTCAAATGCCAATATAACAACCAATGCACTAAAATGCTAGAATAAAAATTCTAAGGAACGCAGATGACTATATTTCATATTCACGGTAGTTACATACATTCTTCTTGCAATGTATAAATTTTAGACGAAAAATTGAATATTTTGTAATATGTACATATCCGCCTCCGTGGCTTTAATTGCTACATGCTTGGACTGATTCCGGAGATCCCGGGATCGAATTCCAATGGGGTACCTATCGGTATTCGGTTTGTTAGGTGGGGCATTCCCTATGACCCCGTGGATAGCTACCGCCATGTTAACTAAGTCTGCCGCCAAACAGCAGTATGTTGTCTAACAGTATAAAAGTAACAGAGACAGTGCCTTATTATAGGGTATTTAGTTTCTGGGTGGTAGATGTACAAGTTGTTTCATTGAATAATGAAACCAATAAAAATTGAACTGGTTTTAAACAAACTGTTAGTTGATATGACCAGACTAGAGTGGTTGGACCTTTACTCTCTAGGAGACTATTCACATTTGTATCTTTATGTGTCAGTATTTTTACATGGCACGTGTAGGTGCTACTTAAAAGATTTCTTTAGAAATGTCGTGCAAAATAAAACCTCCCACGTGCTTAGTTCCCAATCAGACACTCAATGTCACACCCCTTTGAAAATCAGTGTCGATACCCAGATCCAGTTATTGTTGGAAATCATATTTGCTTCTATTCAAAGGAATCTGCTGTCGCAATTTTATTTGTAATATCTATTCAAAATGTTTATCTATTCTCCTGTTCAATAAAAGATATTAGTTACTTTTTCTATAAGAAATTATAGATCTGTGTTTTGATAGTTGCAATTTTTCGAAGTGGTTGAGACAGCGTGTCAATTAAAATTGAGTTCGGATACCATGACATTCAAGAGTGTGTGAATTTTAATAATTTTTATATTGTCTCTAATCTACTACTATGTATTTTTAAATCTTTATGAACACTCTTAATACAATAATCACCTAAAACTGTTTAAAACAAATTATTATACCTAAATGTACCATACATACTCGTTTGTGCACAGCAACGATAATTTAATACCCTGGTATTTAAATTTTTTTCCCTAGTAAATTATCTGACTGACTTGAAAAGTGATTTTAAAGGTGATCAAATTTAGTCGATTCATTCAGCCAAAGCCAGACAATCTGATGACGATGAGTAGTAAGAAATGGAACGATCCCAATTTAGTTGACATTTAAGACAACTTCTAGATCTAGGTGACACATGACTATGAAAACTGCTTTAATACGCCATTTATTAAAGTCATAAATCAGTATAGATTCATACTTTACAAAACTTGAAAAGGTCAAATTAGAAACGCTGCGAAATTTTTATAGAAGCGTTTTTAAGAGTCATGTAGTCTGGCGTGATTAATATCACAGTTGAGTTTTATATCAGGCTATTTAACTAGGTAACTTAATAGTTAAGTAAGCTATAAGTTTCAGGCTGAAACACTCTTTCACTCAGTGTTCATTCTCGGGTAATAGACAACTGCTAAACTATTGTTATCATTTACAATGCATCCTTCATCTAACCTGATTGCTGATGACTACAAGACTTTGATGTAAGCTTACTAAACTCTTTCCAAAACGCGTATTTTCATCGGGAATCTAGCTTCCAAAAATAACCTTGCATCATTCTATACTCAATTTATTCTATGAAACATCTATTGAAATAGATTTTCAAAAGATACTCGTATATATCTCTTTACATGGAGTAAAGCGCAGTGGAGCATGCCGTCCCTTCGTCCATCGCTTCAGAAGCGTTCGCGGAAAATTTCATAAGGATAATAGAATAATCCCTTTCGTCCGGAGCCTAAGACAGAATTCAGATGAAGTTTTTGTGGGTCACAATGTTTTGAAAAGCTAACTTCGGACTGCAAAGGACAAGGCATGTTTAATTATATTTAGTAAATAGAATTCAGCGTCAGTGTATCGGAGCCAAAGTAACCTTCAAAAAAATGTACTGAGAAATGACCTTTCTGTCAAAGCTACATTTTAGCTCAAGTGGTTTGGGATGAGAGTTTGTACGTCAGTTAGTCAATCAGACAGTGAAGCCTTTTGTATATGTCGCAGATGGATACCATTATTAGCTTGATGTTACTTTTTATTTTGCTTTAATTTTAATGTTATCAAATAATGTTTTATTTACATAAACTCTTGTTACAATAAATAGTAAGTACCTCGCTCTTCCAGAAGACAAAAATTATCGTTTTGAAGCCTAATATTTCACAAACAGATCCCTCATTCAAACAGTGGTGTTCTCAGACCCTCAATTTATTTCAAAGTACTATTCAACGATACCCACACAATTGGGTAGAAAAAATATATTTCATTCCCAAGTTACGTGTATGGGAGATATCCTGGAAAATATTTTTCAAGATTTTATTCTACCACTTTGTTGGCGTGATTAATATGTATACTCGTACTAAATTACAGCTTTCTAGTAGTAAGGGTCTTTGAGCAAAGCCGCAGACAGACAAATGGACAGACGAACAGAGCGAAACTGTAAGGGTTCCTTGTTTGACTACGTAACCCTCATTATACTATTTACCGCGATAAAAAGGGGACTCGGTCACATACATACCTGGCGATAAACTATCATTTGAACAAAAAACATCGACTTGCGTTTTTGTCGTTGAGTAAAAGCAGGACATACTAACAAACCAGCCGACCATCACACATTCATATTTATCGCTATAGAGTGATAAATCACCAGGGGCCCTATCTCATGCCTGGATCCGACTCTTTACAGCTTCATCTCATTTCATAAAGCGGTAAACCCGAAAATAATATCAAAGACGACCCCTGCCATTTTATTTGTAAGCTCTTAAGTCTGGCTTGATCAGCGTATTGTTGAGAATCGGAGATTTTATTACGAGTTTTTTGTAGGAATTGAAAAAAAAGGTAGCATTTAAGAGAATGGAATACAGAAAATGAGCTAGGCAAATTGAATCCATTCATTTTAAATTTGCATACCGTACGAACCTTTGTATTGTATATTGTCATGTTTATACAGAATCATTTAAAAATAGCAAATCAGAGAAAGACATTATAAGAATACACACATACTCGTAACTTTGTTATATTTGAATCCTTTCCTGTTTTTCCGGAATTCCGGAATTTTTCATAAATCCATGTAAATACTTTTGTATGGGAATCCAAATCTGTATATCCTAAATTGTTATCTGTTTAACTTAACTGATATTAAGACTGAAAAAAATATGAACTTTTTATCGACTTTCGGGGCCAATTTACTGAAAAATTCCTTATCCTTAATTATGTGGAACTTTGAAGCAACCGATCGGTATGCACCTATAAAATATCCCTAAAACGTCGAGAGAAATTACAGTAAGAAGCGTTAACTTCAGAAAGTACGAAATATTTTAAATGTTGGGAATAAGGTAGTTGACAAGAAAACGGGTGACTTACAGTAAATAGCACGATATCGCTCCCTGAACTCCTCCGATTACCGGAGTTGCTTGAATTTCACTCTCAGGGCTGATCCAAAATCATTAATTATTTACTATCTGTTACTTAACAAAACACGTATACACATAAATGTAGTATGTCATAGATAGATTGTA
Source organism: Carcina quercana (assembly GCA_910589575.2). Classification (NCBI taxonomy): domain Eukaryota; kingdom Metazoa; phylum Arthropoda; class Insecta; order Lepidoptera; family Depressariidae; genus Carcina; species Carcina quercana. Next base: position 10,183,813 of record OU342439.1, read on the forward strand.
TGAAGGAAGATCCAAATAACTACATACCTCTATATTCTAGCCTTTCTAACAACATTGAATTGAAATATGACAGAATGAGATAGATATACATTTTCTGTCGCAAATTATCACCTGACCTAGGACTGCTGTAAGAAATTTCTTTTAGAAATAAGCTGTTCCTTTTGTATATATTTTTCTGTTTTTGTGTTGTAAAAATACATATGTGTCAAAACTAACGAACCATTTGGGTTCATACTTTTAGGGAAAAAATGAAGTATTTACTACTGACTTAATGAACCTTCAGTACAACTATCATACATTTCAGTCAAAAACCGATGCTATGAGTTAAAAAGACATTGCAAACATTGCACACCAGCACGCCTCCATTATTAGTATTCGTATCATCCGGTTTAGTTTTCTTCTATAGTAATAAGTCCCCACTGGAAACTTATTTTAGCTTCATAAAACTAATAACTTTTAAGCTAAAAGTGCTTTCACATTTCGATTCAAATATGTAGATAGTTAAGTTAATAATAATTCCAGTACAATGATGTATACCATAGGCTTATGAAACTGACGCGTCGGGCATATTTGCTGCAGTAAGAATACCTCAACTCTTCACCACACGTAGCATCATTTTGGGATCATTTACGTTCGTCTATTATACTTTTATTACAGTGTTTTATACACTGTAAGTAGATGTAAACCCTATCCTACCTATTACTAAACACTATCTATATTGCCTAAAAGTGACGCGAACGAAGTAAAATGACTACGTCACACAATGAGATTATAAATACTTCATGAGATTCAAATCGAAAAGTCTTTCAACAACTTTTCTACACTCGTATACTTTGTTAGGTATGCTACTACTTTCGTATTGTTAATTTATAAATTACTGACTCCTATTGCGATTGTTTTCTAATTAGATAGCAGCCCTGCGCACCGAATTTATTTACAATTTTCCTTATGAAATACTTCGGGCGTTCTTGGTAAATTTATTGGGGGACTTTGCTGAAGTAATTCCGAGTTTTCACGTCTGGAACCTTGGTCTCGATGATAACGTTTTCAATGCTATTTTTGTTACATTTTTAATTGACGTTGGTCCTTGCCAACCTTATTTGTTCTGATGGTATATATGTCGCAGTTGGATTTGTTTAACATACCCGCCAACAGTTTTTCTAAAAAGCTCCAGTCACAACAAGCGTTTGGTGTAATGGCCGTGGAATAGAAGCGTGTATTCACTTGCTTTGTTTTGTACCTGTAAGTGAATACTTAACCCTTTTCATTAAGTACAGGAAATATTTTATAATATTTATCAGTAATATCAGTTCGTATTATCAAAAACGTTTAATACTGTAATGAAGGGCGAAGATCACTTGCGAGAGGTATGGAGCTCGTGCTAAGGAAAGTCAAGAGGAGTGCGCTGAAAACATATAATAATCAAAACAAACTGAACGACACAGCATACAACGGATGCGCAGAACATTACGGGTGGTGACAGGGATTCTGCTGAGAACACTATTATAGCCATTGAACCTTGGGAAGGGGGATCCCCTTGAATTGCCAATGCCAATTTTACGCGTTCTACATTTAAAATCAGATGTCCCACCAGCTAGTATACGCAGACGCGGAGATCGCAACCATGTAGGCCGACTGCAAATACATAAATTGATCGTAAAATTAGTCGTAATTTAGTAAAAACACATCTCGTAGCCATGCCATAGTGACTCGTACCGAGACGTTCAATCAAGGGTATCCCACTAATACACTTTTACACATTACAGTGAAGTAACTTTGTTTTAAATGAAAGAAAGCAAAAATAGTAAGAAAATTCATATTCAAATTTTAACATAATTAATTTAGAAAGAAAATTGGCAGCGCTTGGTGCAATTTTCAAATTTTTGGAGAATTGTAAAGATTCAGTTTGTAACTGAATAAGCGGAGCCAAGGGCGTCTTTATTGCACAATAAAATGCTTTGAAGCAATATAATTCCGCAGAAATGGGCCTTACAAATAAAGAATGGTAGAAACTCTAAGCTTGATTTTTTAAATAAAAAACAACAGAAAATTATATGTTCTTTAGAGATTTTAAGATATACAGACAGTCGGACAAGTAAAACATAAGAAATATTTATTAGAACATACTGTTCTTAGTTTAATACAAAATCAGCCTTTCTAACTACAGACATATTAGTTAATTCGCATTTATTAATTGGAATTACATTGGAATCCTAGAGGACCGATGAACAGTAAGAGTTCTCGTGTGGCAACCAATCACGTGGAAACCTAGAACATTTGACGATGTAGCGGATGTTAAAATGAAATTTTGAATAGTTTAGACAAGTAAATGCGTTCAAAAAGAACTGGAAACCGACTTTCATTGCCCTAAAAGTATACTTTTAGTTTTCTCATGGATTCCACTGTCAGAACTGGACCAAATTGAAAACACGGGAAGCACCAGCTTTCAAATAATAAAAAATCATCCAAATCGCCACCCAGTCAAAAGTTCTGAAACAACAAACGTTTAAAAACCCAGAAAAGGGCTTCATTTAATCATTCTAAATCATACGTTTTTTTTATTACTCAGAGCTTCAGACGTATCAAATACAATAACAAAAATTATATAATACCGCCAAAGTTTCAAAAATTTGAAATAATTTATTATACTCGATAGTTTTTTTTTAAATTACATCATTCGATAAATAATAAAAAACTTTACAAACCTTTTGTCGTATATTATTTAAAAAAATAACTCAGCAACAGCAAAAAAAAAAGTACAATAACTGTTCGTTTCTTTTCGTGGCACGGAAGTCTCGATGCGCGAATCCAATTCGCTCTTGGTTGTTTTTTAAACGGTTTAAAACTTTCTTTTCCTTTCATTCTTTACTTATAGTTTAATGTAATCGTATTTCTCTAAATAAGCGAATATTAGGAAATAAATTGCATATACCGTAACAAAACATGTATGTTATTCGCGCGTTGAACCTCATTTACCTAGAACCTATATCAATTTCTCATAAGCCCTGAGATCAGTAAACAATGCCTGAGCCTAGTAATATTGAATATGAATGAACCCCAAACAGACTTAATATGTAAATCTGTACCATCAAATACTGCGTGTAATGTTTGCCTTCCTTTGAGAAACCCGCCCATTACTGTTTATTTATTCTATTTACAGTCAAGATTTTCAGTGTTGTGGTTTCAGCTGTGTGATTGAACAAATCCACGTCTTTCCATGTGTATTGGCTCGAAATAAATAACAATAGGCTAGTTGACTAAATTTGAAAACATGGTTAATTATATACTTTAATCTATACTATATCCCCAAAAAGCTATATTTTATAGAAAAAGCAAAATTTACATTACGTATTTTGTATTTAAAAAAAGCAATTTATATTTCCCTCGAAAACGCTGAATAGTGTCATGGCGTCTTGAATGACGTCACAGCTCGCGAAATAACCTGCTCTGTGGTATGAAAACGTCAACAACAACAATGATGTTTTGCGAGGCGTGACGTCACACTTTCTTGCGCCGCGTTCTTCGTGTTAGCTGTCACGTGACCTAATGCCTATTTTTTTCGAATCCATTTTCTAAAAATATTAATAATCTTTAACTTTTTTGAGAAATATACTAGTTTTTTCTTATCTTCGTCTCCTCATTTATAATTAGAAACTATAAACCAAGCAATTTGTTATTAGGGGACACAAGCTCCAGGGGAGCTCAACAACTTTCACTACTCACATAAAGAAATCACAAAAGAAATCACAAAAGAATAGAAGGTTATTAGATTTAGACACTGTTCATTGATGGTTCCTGATATAAAATATAATGTCACCTCACCTGGCATTCAAAAAAAGTAACTCGTGTGGCGTGATACTCGTACTTCAGTCTCAACCCAATCACAAAAACGCTTCTCATTTATCGTAGCGCGATGGTTAATGCAAAAGACTAGTGTTCAGAAGTGAATAATTCCCCGTAAGCTACTCGTATCTACTACAAAGTTGATACGGAAGTCGCAAGTTTGATTTATATTAGGGTATGTTTTGATTTAATTTGTGGTAGGGTATTTCTGCCTAGCTAGTCCACCACGCTGAATAAATCTGCTAACAAATCAAAAACTTTTGAGGATTATATTGTGTTCCGGTAATAAAAGTTAAGATAGCTGACCCTTATTAATTGAGGGTCATGGACAAGACCGCTAATATCCAATGTCATTTTCATCAATTGACATCATCCTATTGTAAATAGCAGTTATAATAAAGTGTAGTTTTTCTCTTTCAAAGAAAATAAGGTAAGATACTTTGTAGGTCCAATTATGAAAAACCTGTCTGTGACGTAAACTAGTTATTAGGTAACGGTGTTAGTGTCATATCAAAAGGAGTCGAATCGTTTTAGTTTTAGTGCCTCCATCATTCCGTCCACTAACTCAGGATTTTATGATAGCAATCCCGCGGGATCGCACAATACTGACACTAAAATAAGTAAACAGACGGCGAAGATTTCTTTGTTAACATTTACTAGTGCTTATGGCTTCTGATTACACCTAAAGTAACCATTCTCAAGAAGCCATTCTTGATCGACAAAATAGCGTTATAGTTGCCATTTCGTGAATGTCGCCAAACGTTCATCGTAAGGCTATGTCAAATCTTAACTACATGTATGTACTTACAAATATATTCAACACAACAGAGCTTTTTTACGCAGGAGATAATTTTATTAAAAGGATGAGGACCCAAATGAAAAACAAAGTCGTGTTAGTATACTCTAGAACGGTGGAACCTATTTTTATTATCTTAGATTTTTCGAGTTTTTGTCTTCGACTCGAATAGCAAATCACTTTTCACATAGGATAAATTTGCTTGTTTCCTTCGCGACGCTACGGAAAGTCAGAAAGATTTGGTTTTTGTTATGGAAAGTTGAAGACCCTAAAAAAGGAGATAGATACTTTATACCCCGATCGAACAAGTTAAATAAATCCTGAATACCACGTGGGCGAAGTCGCGGGCAGGAGCTAGCTTAAATAAATCTGAAGTTATTAAAATTGAATCCAATATTTTAAAATTCAGCTTACTCTGTCTAAAAAGTTTCTCTAGTACTAACAACAATAAAACAAAATCTGATACCGGGCATTTTCAGGATATAAGGGTTCGCCTTCACGATAGTTTTCGGATTTAATTTGTTTCGGATTTTAGTGGTTAGTTTTGCTCCAGCTTTATAGGCATTTGGTTAGATCTAGGTTTATGTTTGTTGCGGTATCCTTAGATCTATGAAATTCTAACATTTTGTAACACCACAGCTTAATTTGCAATGTTTGCATTTAAATATTTAAGTTTTGTTTAAAGATGAAGAAAATTGAAAATTATTTTTTACGTATGATGGGCTTGCATTTAGAAAGAAAGAAAGAAAAGTGTTTAATTGGCACAGAAATTACAATAAAATAATACTTAACACACTAAAAAAGACCCAAAAAAACTTATATTATATATTATCTTATATATAAAAAATTGGTTGCCTGTAAAGTCGGTATACGGGCGAAAGTTTTACGTGACAACGACTTTGAGTGGTAAAATAATTTTAATGTGAATATTCATTCAGGGACGCGTGCCTTTCACTTTTTATGTCTGTCTCTCTCGCTCTTAGGCGGGCTAACCATGCCCGAGTGGAAGGGACGCGTGCCTCTCACTCGCTCTCATTGTGAGCGCATAACGTGAGCGGAGCGTAACGCAGTTTCTTGAAGTGTCACCCGGCAAACCAATTTATAAGACGTTGTCACGTCAAAAAGGAATACACTTAACATACTAAAAAACTTAAATACATATTTCTAAACTATGAAAAAATAAAATAAAACATTAACATGTATGTACATATCTGTCCAAAAAAGTCCACCGACTCAGCATGTTGCTGTCCCTGCAGCATGCAGCGACAGCGCTGGTTTTCAGCGGAGCCTTTTCGCCTTCATGTCACCTGATGGTAAGTGACGATAAGGCTATTGGACGGTAAGCATGCCTCAATCTAACGAGGCACTAGCTCTGCTAGCGTTTATACTCCGGTATGTCAACACAACAGTGTTATTATATGACTTAAAGGACATGTATTGAAATCAACAATTTTATCAACATTCCATAGACATTGGTGATAGAATTAAGATTTTGTTGATGATATAAACTGATTCCCGTCTCCGGAAATTTTTTCTTCACATTCAAGGGATGACACGAGATGAACCTATTCTAAAGCCAGGACCTCATGTCCAACTTAGTACGGTTCAACCAAAAAAAAAAACGAAAATCCTTTCGAGAACTCTTTTAAATGTTACATTAAGATTCAGTTGCCAGCCAGGTTTTAGTGGAGATCACATAAAAACAAGATTTAAAAAGGCCTCGCAATAAACCCACATCCGCAATACTTATTCAAATTCCCTCGATAAGAATCCAATGCGTTTTATAGTTTCCCGTAGCTCTATACACGCAATTCTATTTTCTTTTTATTTTACAGAGAATATATAAAGATCAAGGAAGAAGATATTCACTTGATCGCACGCGCATATTTGATTTGACACTCGAATCTTGAGACTGATCAATAGATAACAAAATATTCAATTTATTTCTAGTAATAATAAAAAAATACTACAATAACGAAGCTGTCACTTAAAAAAATTCATAAAAAGAACAGCTTTAAAATATAGTCTTACAAGCTTTTTGACCGTTACTTTTTCCGCGTGGACTTCAAAAATTATCTTACGGGAAAAACTTGCTCAATCGGAATAGAAATTAGCCTAGTACTTTTCTGGACCTTCAATTATCCCTAACAAAAAACCAAGCCATCTGACTCTCTACTGCGACGTTAGACAAGGACAAACAAAAACTCTCTTTCGCATTATTTCGGCAAACAAATTATGTCTTCGAACAGTGAAAACTATTTAAAAATCACCAAAAATAGTTCAGTGACGTCACACTCCAGTGGTGTAATAACTAAACATCTAACCCTTTTTACTATGTCGTAACAACGGAAAACCGACCTAAAACCGCTATAAAGAACCTAAAACTGAATAATCCAGCTTACTTCATAGAATTTTATTATAACAAACCTCGTATTATGACATTACTCGTATCTATGAAAAGAGACGGTTTATTTCGGATCAAGTAACGTTATGGTTCGGGATAAAAATAAGAAACTTTACGGTCAATTTACATTTAATTTTGTTAGAGGACTTGGAACCGGCTATTACCGGTTATGAGCGGTTTTTTGGTTGAAAAGTGAAAGGTTACACAAGCGTGGAAATAAACTTTTTTCACCTCGACGATTCTGTGAGGTCAATTTAGGTGAACATACATATATAAATATACTATAATATTTTACATTTTCCGAACATAATTTGCAGTCAGTAGACCTGTTTAGACTTCAAAAAGGAGGAGGTTTTCAATTTGTCTGTATGTTTTTGCGTGATGTATGTTACGCGATAACCCCACCAATTGTTCACAAATTTAGATGGTTCTTCTTTGTTATGTAGAAACTTCAGAGGTAGTCTCATGTAAATTTTATTGAAATAGCTTCAACGCTTTTTGAGAAAATCAACAAACACCAAATATGTACTCAGATAATTCTACATATAAGGGTGTAGACAGTATTTTCTCTTTTAATCCGTACACAACAATAAATATCCTGTCACAGTTAAGTAAGGTTTGTTTGTTTACTTGTTCATCCTTCACGGCGTAATGGAGCGATAGTTAAAGGGTCAGGAAGTACCTTACATCCAACGACATTAAACATTGACCAGCTATAGACCGGACAGAGTCAAAAACAATTGATCATGAAGCCTTTAACCAATTGTTAATAAGGCTAATTCAATTCAATTCTTGATATTTATGGCAACTACCAACTTCATGGTAATTCTGCCAAAATCTGGTGTCCAAAGAGGCAACGTGTAATAGGAAATAATCGGTTAGCCAGACACGCGATACACTTTGAGAGGACTAAAACAAAAAGGAGAAAACACACGACACGAAACATAGTTCAGTTACTGGAGGGATTACAACTATATATTTTTGGAATGAATAAAATTAGAAAGAGTATAAACAAAACGAAATAAGGCTAATAAATCACACAGTCTATTGTCAAATCACGTCACGCATCTAGATCAATTTTTTTCTTTGTAATGTTTCCTAATTCTCGCTTTACAACCTATATTTTAATCTCTTTGCTAACTCCATGTAAGTTCATTAGAATACATGAAAATTTCTGATGTTTTTACATTAGCATACTATCTTTGCGGAATCAGCAATAAAAATTAGTTTGTCGCAGAATTAGCTTTCTTACGTTATATATCGATGCATTTCAATACAGGGTGAATGCGTGACGGTTTGTGAGTCCTATTCGCGTTTTTAAGATTCCGTACCTCAAGAGGATTACTTGTTGTCCGTCCGTCCGTCAAGAACATTTTTATCAGAAACTTGTGGAAGTATCAACTTGAAATTAATATTGACTACGTACGTCTTTAGTCCCATAAATCTGTGAAAAAATCAAGCTTCCATGCCAATGAATTGAAAAGATACGGCTACTTAACTCGAATTTTTCGACGTAGAAGGAACGCAAACCCACATTTCCCATTGACCTAGAATCATAGGAATAGGAATCATAGGAATGAATCTGAAAAGTATAGTATTTTAATTACAGCTCATTAAATTTTGACGATAACAAACTGTTACATGTTCCTGTCGATTTATTCTTAGCGCTAACAATTTTGTTAACAATTGCTTATGGCAATTTTACGATGTGCGAGTCTGACCAACAAACTTAAAGTATTATTATGTAAAAACACGCTTTTAAAAGTTACAACAAAACATTTACCAATTTTACAGCAGCAAAAACGAACACGTTTCAACAGAAAAGAGGCAAACAAAAACACCCATTAGTACACTTTAAAACACGAAAAAGTAGCAAAAGTTAGCAGAACAAAAGCCCCAAATATATCAGAGAAACAACACGAAAATGGATAATAGCAAAATTAAACTGGAACTCATTTTTCTTACGCCCTCCGCGTGGCAGGGGAAAATAGAACCATATGAAAATTCACATGGAGTCAGGAAAACGTGAGAAAAGGACAGAGTTTAAATTAGAGAAATTGTAACGTTTTTTCCTATAATCTTTGTATTGAAAACGTCATGCTATTCATTTCATTCGATTTTTAAAGTATATAAAAATACATCTTACTAATATTATCAAAGATGCTATTTGATTAACATTAACTACATCTATTATTGTCGTTTTTTTACTTTTAAGATTTCAGATTCCAGATTGTTGTAAGTCTATTCAATTTTTTAAAATCTACAAAACTATCATGTAAATGGCACTGCCATAGATTCAAAATCTTCTAAACAAAACTAGCCAACTATAAAGATGTGTTCAGTCGCGACACGACTGTTATAGTCTTGTCCTCTCTTGTGTATGAATATAGTTATCGATACCAGTCATTCGTGGACAGATGACGCTAGTGTACACATAAATGGCGATATAGACGTGTCATCGTTTACTGCTTATTAAATTAGACTTGCCACAGAACCTACAGTTGTTTCATTGCAACGGGGTTCATCTTGGGGGTTTCTGGAGATTTTACATGGTCCTTCGACCAATTTTGTTTTTGTGACGTATGGATGTGTCAAACACACAAATATATTAATGCTCTGCAATAAGCAATATAACCTTAAGCTTACTCTCATATCTTCGTTTCAGATATAATAAAAAATAAATTCACATGAAAAGCTAACGAATGAACAAAAAAGGGGGAAAGATAAGGGATAGGAAGAGTACAACTCCTCCCCCCTTCAATGTACCCGGAAAATTAGAATATGCAATCTACTATGTGCCAGCGCGTCGTCTCTTTGAATGTTCACAAAGATTTATTTTATTACGAGCCATTCATTGAGCTTTAAGTATAGATGGGCTAAAATTCACAACTGCCGTGGAAAAGATAAAGTAACCTAATTGTCGTATATTTGTCTCAGTGTAGACACAATTTGATTTGTTCAATTGCAAAGCACAGAATTGCTTTTCAAATTTATTTCTAGTGTTCACTTTAGAATATTAGGTATTTGATTGTTAATTTTAGAGTTTGAAGCTTATCATACGACAACACTAAGTTTTTTTTTAAACTGCAACCTGTGTACATTTGGCTATTTTTACCTAATAGTAAGAGGTTATATGTATATTTTTGTTTAGAAGCGTACTGTCTTTTAAGCCTCAAGGTATAATGCACATGATATGATGGGTTTACAATTGGCCTTCATCTTACCTGATGGTAAGTGACGATAAGGCCGTAGGGTAGTAAGCGTGTGCACCCAAAAGCCTCAAGCTAATGAGGCGCTAGCTCTGTTATCTTTCATACCAGAACGAAACAGTGCCAATAACTGCTGTTTAGCGGCAGACTTAGATAACATGGCTGTAGCTAGCCAGGCGGACATAGAAGATATTCTACCACCAACCAAACCGTGCACCGACAGGTATCACACTGGGAATTGAACCTGGGATCTCCAGGTACTAAGTCCAAGCGTTACACACGCCATAAAGCAACGAAGGCAGTGCTTTTCTAAAGCCGAGAGCCAATAGCACGGAGCTGCGGTTCCATTAATTATTGATACTATTATGAAAACGAGACTCATAACGTTTACGTTAATAGCCTATCCATTATTAACGTCTTTGAGGTCATGCAGTTAAGAGTGCGAGAAGATTGCCTATCATGACGTCGGAGATGACGGAAGGCATGGCTCGTTTGGAGATCGTTGAGCATTTGGAGGTAGGTGCCATTGTGCTCGAAATGGAAAATTGCGTTCATAAATAGTGTAGTTGAAATTGGACGACTAAAACAAGGTAAAGAGACTTCTCGATGCGAAATACGTTTTTCAAACGTTTCCGACAGACGCTTTTAGTAGATATCAATCAAATGTTAAATATTTAGTTAAAAGTTTAGTTGCATTTATTTGTATGTAAAATGTTTCGTTATACAATTGATTTTACAACAAAAAATTTCAGAGAAAAAATCTGTTTATTTAGTTCCTTTATTCATACTCTATTTAGCTCTGATACAGAGAAATATAACCACAAAGTAGACGTAAGATTTTTTTAAATTATCCTTGCCACATGGATGCCTCGATAATCCACACGACCATTATAAATGTGAACGTGAGTTTGTAATTCGTGTACGTCGTAACAGAGATTCGGAATTACATATTTTTATATGGATAGTTGAAGGTCCGGAGGACATGGGCACTTTTTACTCCAATCGAACAAGTAGTTCTTGTGGGATATTTTCTGAAAGCAATGAGTTCGAAGTCGCGGGCAAAACGCTAGTTGTCACATCGACATCCTTTATTTATGTTCCCATTGCTGGGGCTCAGGCCTACTCTCCTACAGAGATACGGTTTTCTTTTTAAATATTATAAAAAGAAGGGGTCTTAACGAAACATCTAAATCGCTTATTTTTACCAACAAAACTTTAAGCATTTTTCATGAAGCCCGCTAAAAGTGTTCTAGGACTGGAAACCCCATAATACCCAAGGGAAATAATAAGAAAAAGACAAATCGAGGGACAAGGGTCAACTAGAATGCTTAAGGGCAAATGAAAAATGGGCAAACGGCGACGTATGGTAAAATTTTTGACGCGCCCGACGACGTTTGCTGGAAGATATTATTTCCGTTGATATATGCATTTTATTTGACGAGTTTGTTTTGGGGTAGATCTGGTCACTTGGGATTTAGAGGGAGCTTTTTTGTGTCGAATATACGTACACATCTGAGTTTGCTACGAAGATAAAAGGGAAGCGAGAGAAAGGTTACTGTTACTCGTATATGAAATAAACTTAATGTAACTGTTGCAAAGTTCTTATATTTTGTTTTGATTATATTATAAAAATCTGATAAGGAAAACTATCACGACTAAAGTGGCTTTACAGGTTAACGAGTAATAGTCCAACCATGAAAATTTCGTACAAATTTCATTCAAAATTACTTTTTATTAGACCAGTTCAACTACGGATCCTTCCACTACGCGTGGCTAGACACGCACTTGGCTGCTTTTTATATATTCTACTCGTATTTATTAAAAGCTTTTTTATTCTAATGCATATATTACTATCTAACATCGCATTTAATGTAATTTATGTATTACTAGCTTTTGCCCGCGACTTCTATTCCATCGATCTAGACGAAAAGTAGCCAGTCCTTTTCGGCATTTCAACTCCTTATAAAAATAATCAAGCCTTTGTAACACTTAGCTACGGCGTAAATACACACAAATAAGCTAACTCTCACATTTATATTGGTACCGACAGGATATATGGATATACAGGTAGCTATTGCTACCTCACGATTTGAACAGAACTACTTCAGCGAAACTTTTTTTAAAAAGAATCATTCATTTCAAACGTAAAACAACTTAGAATTAGACACATTTCTGTCAAATTTTGTTACTCAAGTCACTCAAGTCGTAAATTTATGACAGCCAAAGTAGAAAAAAGAGGTACGAAAAACACAAAAATGAACTTATATTTTCTTACATCAGAAACTTTTCTTTGGAAGATAAATTAATGTCTTTCAATGTCTGCCTATCACAAAAACACGTTTCAAGTGTTCATTTCCTTTGGGAGTTTGAGAAGAACCCGTTTCTAAGGTCTGTTACACATAGAAGGATTTACATAAGGTAATGTAAGAAAATGGCTTGGGAATAAAATCCTACTGTTTTCGATAGGATCGTATCACTGTTTCAATTTCAATGTTCTTTGTTTTTATTTCTTTCGGTTAACATTCGATTTTGAATGCTTGATAAATTTTAATGATTTAAAGTATTTTAAAGCGTAAAATAATTATTAAAATTCAACAGTATGAGCTATATACTGAATTCTTTAAAACGAGAATACTCTTACCCTGTGACTTTAAAACTAAATTAATATCCCAAAGGGCGGAAAACAGTATCCAGCTATGAAGCATTGAATTTGCAGTGTGATCATCAACTAACTTGCCAATATTGAAGCAAATACTGTTCAAATATTCTTAAAAACAGGAAAACTAATTTACTGTAAAAAAACCAGTAGGTTTATCTTGATACAAATTAAATTAAATACGTTTCACATAAGTAACGTAGCATTTTTAATAAAAAATTAAGATAACCTTTTTTAGCCGCAAGTGTTCAGAAAATGACGATAATCCCTCTTGAGAAGCATAATTGCCGTTTTCTATCTAAATAATTAATCTTGCCTGATTAATATTGATTGTTCAATATTTTTGCTGAAAACAATGCCAGGAAACATCTGCGTCAGAAAATGAATAAATGAATAATTGATTGGCAAGGGAAGTAATTATTAATTTACGATTTTTCATAAATTAGTGTTTATTGGAAATTGTGGTAATGATTCGGAATTAGATTAAATAAAAGTTTGAACAACAACAAAAACTGGTTATACTGGATTCAGAGACAAGTTTGTTTTCTCGTTGAGTAACTGACATATCTTCAGTCAATTCTTTTTCTCAACACTAGAATTCTAGTTAGGTCACTCGTAGAGATGTGTTTGAAATGAATTTGGAATACTCAAACATATTTCAAGTGCCAGCAACATTGCCGTTTAGAAGATTTAAAGTCAAGTTAAACACAGGTAAACGCTTAATATTGTTGTCGGCCACATGGACACTTAATAACATGCGTGGTTAAACGTTAATCTATTTTATGTCAAAAGAAAAACTTGGCTAAGTTTTTACACATTCCTTTAACGGGATTACGCTAAGTCAAAATTAACACTATCTTCTGAGACCGTATCTTTTAACATAACTAACTGTTCCCTTAAATAGCCAGGGCTAACAAAAAGGGCAAGAGTGGCTGCGGGCGACGCCGACCATTCCCCAAGACGCCATTTCTCATCGCGTCCGATACCTTATCGTGCTCCCTGCCGTTTGACACCCAAGCCTCTACGTCAGAGGCCAGGCACTCTTTTTACTGGCCTTTTAGGATATCAACTGAGAGGATTCGTGCGAAATAGTGCTACAATATGTTTATATCCATAATAACTGTACATATCTTGAACGCTTTCCTTCCATTGGAAATGTTGATTTGGTTACGGATCTTTTTCAAAAATGACGTCATAATTCGATTCGAATCTTTTGCGGCTACATCCGAAGCCAAACGAAGAAATCTTGTGTTAGGTGCGCAGTTTGGTTAGTTGTAAGCTGCTTAGTTATTTATTCTCTTGATTAATTAGCCTCTACTGGTATATCTGCCGCCAAACTACAATGTTAATAGCACTGTTATGTTCTGAAAAGATAAGAATCAACACTGACATTAGAACGCAGTCTTAAAATAAAATGAATATCTAATTACAAAAACATGAAAGAACTACTAAAAATATTTATAATATTTTATTGTAAACATAACCTTTTAATCCATTACATACAATCCGTAATCTTCTAGTCTAAAATTAACAATAATAATCAAAATTATAATTAGTTCAAAAAACCACTTCAAAGTTATAGTAGTCGTATGGTACATTAGAATAGAATCATCACATATCCATATCTTCAAGAAATTTATAAGGAAAGGGGTGTTATCTGTGTTTTATAATATTAAGAAGAAATAAATGATTTTATCTATTTAGTAATTATATGACAAAACTATTCGGTGGAGTAACAATAATGATTAAAATCTAATAATGCATTATTTAACCTGCAATTATTCCTGTAGTTACGAGTATAATATCAATTAGGTTTAAAATTGAATCATAGTAGATTCAGATGTTGACACTGCCAGAAGAATGAATATTCAAACTGAAATCAAATGATAATTGCTTAGAATTCTCACTCATTTGCTATTCTGGAATATGACAAAGTTTATAAGGTCGTGTGCACACTTGAACACGTGATTTTGCTTGGCTAGCCGCCAGCCGACCGACCCACACTGCAGCTACATGCACTCCAATGCTTTGTGTTCTCTGCCTTTCTTTTTAATTTGTTGTGCTTGTATTTCTATGCACTCCTATCTGGTTTCATTGAGATAAATTCAACTCCAGTCATGTTAGGAAAAAAGAATAACGAATGAAATATTCGAGTTCCGTTTTCCAGTTGAAGGCTGACCAGGAATATCTGAGGTTCCACCGTTTTGGGAAACTTCAGTACAATAATTTATGTCACTGCAAAACTAGGTTCTAATTTTACGTTTGTTTACTTATCATGAAGTAATGTTTTATTACTAAAATGTCAATCGATGATATTGATCTAGATTTTCAGCCTATGGAGCCATCTCTCTCCATGACTCTCATCTCACTTTCTATTAGACATCTCATCGCACTTCACGCTGCGATGAGTTTGGTGAAAACTTTTGTGAATCAAAAATGATTTTCGGAATGAATATTTCGTACGAAATCGTTCCAATGGTCAGTTTTTAACTTCTAATGGCACATGACGTGGTGAGAAGAGCAGAAGACCACGTTTAATGCCATGACTTGGGGAAGGACAATGTCCATCAGTGTCTTTGCAAAACGCTTTCCTGAAATATGGCGGCTACTTACACGTGCGCGTGTAAACAAACGTCATATCTCATAAAACCACGCTTGTACTCGTATGCAAACCTAGTTACTGTATCTTACAAGATAATGATTATTTGTTTTGTTTAAGTTATGTCAAACTAACCTACAGGCTAGGTACTAAAGAGGTATGTAACGTGATACTAAAATGTCTATGTCTAAAATATAATCCCGTTGAATAGAAATGGCTTCGTTAGATAGAGCTAAATCTGTAAAATAATGAAAATTTGAATACCCAGCGCTATTTTGCATAGTAATACTAAAATAGATACAAACTATCTAGATGAGTCAATGGAAAACTGAAGCAGCTACTGTTAACAGATCCAGATTGGTACAAGATTAACAATCTTTACCGTTCAGTTAACATATATTTTCAGTTCAAATTTACCTTGACTAATAAATTTGAAAAATCAGTAAAATGTAAACTTTTCGAATTTATACTGTTATCGTAATTAAATGTCAAATATATTTTTTACTATAATATATTCTAATATTATAAATACGAAAATGGGTTGTTTGTCCTAACTTTAAGCCGTAATGTAAAGAATTACATGATATTTTGTAAAGGTTGAAGGGAAAATGACATAGGCCTATTCGATCCCGATCGGTAGTCTCCGTCCACGGTCCAAGTCCACAAAAACTAGTTAATAAGATGATGATCTAATTTTTAAAAATCGAAAACATTGGTTTAATACACTTCGAGCTTCGTGAATAATACAATTACATAACAACAAATACTTTTAAAATGTTCTAAAAATGCAAACTTGTGTTTGTTGTTTTTTCTTTCTTTAACGAAGCAATGGAGCAACGGACTGACGTGTTTTTGTGCATAGGGTTAGTTTATAGCCCGCAGATGTAGAGGTGACTTTGTATCCATCCACAATACACATACCAAGGGAGGTATAATTTCTGAAGTTTATAAAAAGGTGTTATGTCAATCCCTCCACATTGCATATAATATCTGTGAATCTTTGTGATATTGCGCTGACGCCCAGTTTTGCCAAACGAGGCGTTACAGGTTTCAGTTTTGACCTAGACGTCTTGTGCGTAAACATTGCTCTAGATAACACAGATAAAGTTCTTACCAGAGCTAAACACGCATAGAATAATTGTACCAGAGCAAAATACGTTGATATATTATATTTATTTGCTTTCGTAGTTTAGTTGCTTCACGTTTGTACTCACAATTCGTAGGGACCAGATTCGAACCAAAGTGGGGGATATCTATAGCTCGGTTTAGTTGGTGGTAGGTTGTTTTCATTGACTCGCTAGCTATTGCCATGCTACCGAAGTCTGCCGCCAAACAGCAGTGTTGATATCACTGTTGTGATCCGGTATGAAATGTAGCAGCGTGCTTCGATTAACTTAAGGCTACTTAATGAGCACTCTTTGCATCCAACGGCTTTATCGTTATTTAACCTCACTAAATGCAAAGTCCATGTGTTTTTTTAACACGCTTATATTAGCTTCACCTGTATGTTTGTGAGTTTGTAACTCTTGTGTTCAACTGTTCATCGATAGATGACGTCACCGTGCAGATAAAACGCGATATTAAAATTATTCAACTGCGCACTGTATAGACCTCGAGCATTTCAAATAAATAAGTTTACATATAGCAAAGCGTGATAGCTTTGTGCCACATTTTTCATATATCGAGCGCCCAACGCTTTTTCACAATAATACTAGTATTTATTGTTCGTTCATTATTGTTTCAAGCTTATTTTATTTTAAAAATTATTTTAAACTTTTTAGTTCTATATTCTTTAAAAGCGTGTTTTTTAGTTTTTATAACTATATATTTTTTAAATTAATGCTTATTATAATCGTCAATATACCGTCCATATGAACATTTATTTAAACATACTTGATTTGTATGATATGAATTACTTATGATTTACTTTGAAGGTTGCTTAAAATAAACATAAATACTTAGCACCATAAATATATTCAAATTAAATCAATTTGGCTAATATTACATAGAAAAAAGTAATACTAAAATTCAACAAGTGTTTGAGCAACTGCCAATTTACAACCTGTGGAGGAAGTACCAAGTTGCCAGTTTTCACAGCTGTGTGTAGTTAGCTATGAATTGAGCTAACAGCAAATAGAGCAAAAACGAAGTCTAGACTTAGACGCTGTTTATCTGTGCTTAAATTCGGGCCAGACTAGCAAATAGGCAATGACATTCGAGAAATATCTAGGTTAATCGAGTTAAGGTAGATGAGATAATCTCGTACAGAATTTTATGACCGTAAATACAAAATTATCTTGTTTTTCATTTTAAAAAATGTACTGATTTTTATCTAACCTTTATTGATGATAATATTCATTACAATGACTTGAATAATGATAATCTACGGAATTAGCTCAACCACCCTGCGTCGTGATTATGGCAAATATCCGCTTAGAAAGTTCGTTCATCCTGACTAGCTATGAGCTAATGTTTAGCAGTAGACTTCTGAAGCTCTTACATCATCATCAGCCAAGAAACGTCCACTGCTGGACATAGGCCTCCTTCATGGCACGCCACATCGACCGGTCCCGAGCAACCTGCAACCAGCGACTCCCCACGACTTTAACCAGGTCTTCGGTCCACCTAGTAGGGGGACGGTCCGGTAGGCGTTTCCCGGTATGTGGTCGCCACTCGAGAACTTTTACTCCCCACCGGTTATCAGTTCTTCGAGCGATGTGGCCTGATCATTGCCACTTTATCTCACTGATTCGTCGAGCTATGTCGGCGACCTTAGTTCGTCTACGGATTTCCTCATTCCAGATTTTATCACGTAGAGAAACTCCGAGCATAGTGACTCTGAGCTTATTTATTCGGCCTACAGTAAAGGACCACGTTTCGGTTTACTCGTCCTTACTTCGTCCGTATTCTTAATACCATCTGAATTACAATCTGAAATAACCACACACTTGATATGCATAAATCCATTGTAAAACACAGAGGAGAAGGAAAATTTGCCTCTTTATGTGAGATAATTTTCCATAATTATCACGCTGAGCAAGTCCATTGGTAATAGCAATAAGATGTTGATGATAGAGATTCTGGTTTCCATCTTCTGTTGTTTTTCCTTAGTCAACTTTTACGTCCTGCTGGAGCAATTGAAAGAATCTAATGTAGTAGTAATTCATAATAATTATGAACAAATCAAGCTTCCAGAGACTGTGTAGGTAAGGGAAACAGTTTGCAGTTGATTTGACCTATTTACCTATTTATTTATTTGAATAATTTTACCGGCTGAGCGCTTTCCGCGATCGCCATTAACTGGGTGAAGGTGTAGAGGCCACAGGACCAACCGCATCAAGTCCAAAAAAGATGAAAAAATTTATTTGGTTCATGGTTTTATATTGTATATATTTTATATTGATATAGTGATAAAGGTGTACTTATGATAGGGCTGACAAAATCAGTGACTGGGTAGGACCAAACTGGTGCGTGTGATTTACGCTATGCGACGACAATGATGGTAATTAAGTTCAGAAAAAATAAGGATATTTACAAAAGTATTAACGTTTGTATGCCTAAGTTTATGACTTAAACCTTCGAGTCCAACTGGCAAGGTGCCAGCAGCACAGCCTGTGGGAGTCGAGATAGACGGCAAAAGGAACAAAGCAGAATTTCATCGTGTTTACTCGAAGGTGCACTGCTTCGATATGGTGTGTTTTGAAATGTGGAAACCCCAGCAACTTTCAAATAAAATCAATTTATATAAACGTTCGGTATTATTAATAATATTATATAAAAGAAATCACAAGTTTAATTTGTCTGTTTTTTTAGTTCTGAACCAAAATGCTAAGCAGTAAGCATCGAGGTACAGGCAACATCGTCTGTACATATTTGCCCTGATTATTATATAGGAATGAATTCAAAGAAATTAGAATTAGGATTACTATACTTTAGTAACCCTAATTCGTTAGTTTCGTAATTAATAAATTCATAAGGTTAATTACGTTTTCATTATACGAAAGGGCACAATTTTAACAGTTTCTTTTTTTGAGAAATCTCCAATAATTCCCTTCAAGAAGTTTGCAAAGCGAAAAAGTGTTTCAACAGTGTGTTAGTAAAAATCATGTACTGTCGGTGTTATTTTTCGTGTTTTGCGCCAGAGTAGCATTTAATTAACACAGTACCGAGTTGTAGCAGCTAGTCAGGCGGTCGAATAAATTCCCTACCACCAACTCAACAGAGTTACAGATTACCCGTCGAAAAGTACAAGTTTTTATACCAACGAATGTAGCCACAAGTCACAAACGTGGCTGAACTTTTAATGCAAATGAACGCAAGATCTATAGATATTAATGTTATAATATTCTCAATTCCAGGAGCCGAGTCCAGCCGATAGAGGAGGAAGCGGAAAAAGGCGTGCCGTGCGGGCCCACCGGTCGGTTGGGCCCGCCACTGTTGAACCAGGCGACCTCGTAAGTCTTTACCCCCTTTGTACAGTTTTCCCAATTTATGTGGGATTATATAAGGTTCTAAAATTATTTTATGTTGTCAGAATGAGTTATGGTGTGATTTGTATAGTTGGGCTTTTTTAGTTTGTCATTTTTATAAATTAACCAAACGTGGTAACATTATCTGAAAGAACATAACATAAAATTATTTTTGGATATTAACACATATCATACTAAAAAACAGCAGTTTTTAGGGTTCCGTACCCAGAGGGTAAATAACGGGACCCTATTACTAAGACTTGGCTGTCCATCCGCCCGTCTGTCTGTCCGTCTGCTACCAGGCTGTATCTCATGAACCGTGATAGTTAGACAGTTGAAATTTTCACAGATGATATATTCCTGTTGCCGCTATAACAACAAATACTAAAAACCAGAATAAAATATATATTTAAGGGGTCTCCTATACAACAAACGTGATTTTTAGACGTGCGATGTACTACTAGCGCCATCTAGTGTCGTACTCGTCTACTACTGCTACTGCAAAACTAAATTTATAACGAAAATCGAGGCGCATTCGTTAGTGGATTGTTCGGTGCATATTCTTTCTTATGCTTTTAGATATTTTTAATATTCATATTCTGTACGGAACCCCGTGCGCGAGAACGACTCGCACTTGGCCAATTTTTTCTTGAAAAGTAACATCTGATGACAAATTTAAAAATGTAATAATATATTGATTCTTTCTCTTCCAAAGGTCCGACAGTGCACGAGTACGATTCTCACTTGACCATTTTTTATACTTTCTGAACTCATCTACATTTTGACAACTGCGCACTTTACTTAAAACTTTGTAATATGATATTTAACTTAGCTGTAACTCAGCTGTATTCCTGTAAAAACAAAGCACATAAGATATCTAGATAATCTTAGAAACGTGAGTGCGTTCTTTTATTCCTTTCCCTATACTTTACAGTTCTACAAGCAAAGCACTAAAATCCGGAATACACACACACCATGCACACAGTTTTATGGCTGCAGTAAATGCGACGAATCCTGAAATGGAAGCAATGAAAACATGTTTTTAACAGATGAGTTACGTGAATTTCAGAAGTAACGAAACAGAAAACATATTGTTCAATTCGATCAAACGCAATAATTTTCTAGTTATACGAAAATTTACTTTTTCTTATGATGCTTCTCAAATTACTGAAGATTGGATTTCAACGAGGCAAATCAATTCGGCGTTAATCACTAAAGCCCGTTAATTTTTTCAAAGTTAATACACGTAAATATACACATAAGCCCTTACCATAAGAAGCACCAACTACCCCTGCAAAACACACACACACTCTCCCTCACACACACACATACATCTTCATTCACCATATCGACTAGATAACATATATAAATTATTTCATATTTCTTAACTGCATTCTGTTTATACTCATCTCTAAAGCGCGGTGGGTGAGAGCCTGGTGTCCTGTAACTCACACACCTATCTCAGGCACCAGTCTCTCACAGGTACACCTACCTTGCAAGACTTACGCTGTGTATTATTTATACTATCGATAAGGTGTCACTCTGTGAGAAGAAAACAATAAACATTTTACTATATATTAATATATTCTGAATGTTTTCTCATTCAGGAGAACCGTAACATAAATCGTATTGTTTACAAACTTCATACAGTGCTGGGAAGTTATTAGCAATAAGTACAAGTTTATTGCAAGTTATTAGACATAAGGTCTCTAAAAATCCGAAATTAACTTTAAAATTTGTGAAAAACGGTATTTTAATTACTCAATTGCAATGTGATGAAGTACAAAGGGTGTCACTGGCAAAGTTAACTAAAGGGATTCAATTACACATTACATTGAAACAACAACATGTTTGTGTAACAAAGATTTAAATGAATTTCTATATTTAGACGCGAACATTCTTAATCAGCGAAGACGTTAACAAAAGCTGGGACTGACAATTCTAAATTAAATTCATCTGTCTGTCTGTCAGTGTGCGCTATAAAATTAGCATGAACACGGAACAATAACAGGAAACGCGTTATTAAGACATCATTCAACACTTCCCAAACTGCTTCAGTGCCACAACGCAAACTTTGAACAATCCCCATCAATCCTATCCCAACTGTCTGACAAGTTATTAATTAAAACAAGGACAGTGGTCATGTTACATACGGACTGTTATGCAAAATCGAGCTCATCTTATTTGAATGAGTGTTATACTACAATCTCACTTAACGTACAGTGACAATGTGGTATTTATGAGTAGTTTCAAAAAATAAGGAGAGACGAAAACGCTTTTGTTTGTGAATTTTTATGACTTTTTAGGGTTCATTGTAGTAGTTAGTTATAGTTTAGGGTCATTTTATAATGCATTATTGTGGCGTCCAACTTACGGGACTTTTAAAAAAATCATTTTTATTATCTATCCCAAAAAACTAGTAAGGCGGACCAGTCCGAGCCTGCTACGACTATATGCGAAACACTAGATGCGAAACATTAGATGTGTAGTATGAGTGTTATACTGTACTACAATCGCACTTAACTTTCAGTGACAATGTGGTATTTATGAGTATGGTACACGTTTGCCTAGAAATAAACTTACCAGTTTGTCCATCAACAGATTCAAGTTGTAGCTCCGGCTGTAAAAACAAAAGTTGTCTAATAATTACACCCAGTAGTGTACTCGTAGTTCCATGATAGAATACTAGATTTTGTCCGCCACTTCGTCCACGTTGACTTTAAAAAGGATCTCACTTGAACTAATTGCTTCATCGAGATAGTCATAGTCATATTGTTTATTGCTTTCCATGAGTTGATATAGATGTTAACATTAAATGTAAAGTACACCATGGAGCTCTGTTAGGGCATAACATTTTTCACAAAATAATTAATTTTACATAAATAAATTACTAATCACTACATTAAAATTATGTACAATGTTCAATTGTGAAATACAGAATAGAAGAGTTACTTAGATTTGTATTTTAACTTGACATTTAAGAATGTGTCTACCGTGTAATATACATAGCCTATGTCCTTTTACGGGTCTTTTACTATATTCTTGTACCAAAAATCAAGTCATTCTGACTCTCCGTTACGACGGAAAGGAATTACAAACAAATAAAGAAACACACTCACTCTCGCATTATAATATTAGCTTGGAAAACTGTTACATCATCAAGTCTAGAAAGCTGTCAGCATCTATATTTCCATTTCCAATTCTTCCAGGCTTGATTGCATTTGCCTGACAGTAATCGTGATAGTACTCGAAGTTTAATTTTTATTATTATTATTCAATATAAAATTACATTGTTAATTATCGTAAAGAGTTTGAATCATACACATCGTGTACCAGTCTACTGCTGGACCAAAGACAACAAACCGCCACTGAACTCGGACCTCTTTTCTCACCATTCGTTCATTCCAAGTTTAAACGCGTCAAAAGAATTATTTATTTTGCGTTGAAGGTACCGGACCGTATGTAGTGTAGCTTTAGAGACCAACACGGAAGTGAAAATTTTTGGCAGCCGAGATAAGAGATCCGGGCAAACGCTATCAGTCGTCTGCATTTTTGGACGGCCATTAATAAAATCGAACTCGTATAAAAGAACAGTCAACGTACTCGTATAGTATGAAAATTTTAATAAGTCTCTTCATCATTAATCAGCTGAGAAATGTCCTCTGTTGGATACAATCTGGTTTAGGAAACATTTGCTCGCTCATACTAATATAATAATGGGAAAGTACGTTTGTTTGATTGTTACCATTTAGCGCCTTAACGGCATAGCCAATCGAAGCTCGGAATGTAATTCGGTAAACGCGTGTCCTATGGGTTCAATGGGATTATTTTCTAAACTCCACGAAGAAATAAGTGTTAAAATGGAAACTGTTTTGAAGACTTCTGTTATAAAAAAATAAAAACCTAAGTGACTTACACTTTGTTAATAGCATTATGCCTTCTTTACAAATTGACCACCGTTAATTTTACTAATTTATTAAATCCAGATAAAGTAAAGCTTTTATCTCTCCCCACTGTTTTTAATTACTGTACAATTTAAATTGCGTACACCTTTTATAAGATTTATCAAAAAATAAACATGAATCCTACACAACAGTTTTTACTCTATGCTTACATACATAAACGAAAAACTAAAGACTTAGTTAAATATTGCAGCAGAAAAATTAAAAAATTACCATACAAAACTTACAAATAACAACATAATGCATAATACCTCAATTATGTGGTATCTATAGTATACTTCTCATCAGAAAAGTCGAAACAACTTGCAAGTTTATTTTTTGTAAGGATTATCAGAAAAAAATTATTTAGAAATGTGTCAAATGCCGTTTAATAGTGAATAATATGAGGTTTTCAAATCCTAATGTTAATCTTCCAAATTCAAATTATATTTTCATAATTTTTTCTGATAATCCTTTATTTATTTAAGCGTATGGCATTTTTGTCGTTCACTACAGATCTATGTCAAGTTGTTTGGCCCATTGTGCCGCGTCTCTCGGGAGGGAGAATAGATCAACGGGACTACCCCAGTATTTTCTGTTGGGGCATTCCTCGATAATGTGTGTTACACTCTGCACCAGTGCGCCGCAGTCGCAACATGGATAATCTCTCCAGCCACACCGATGCATGTATTCCGCACTTCGTCCGTATCTCGTGCGAAGTCTATTTAGCTGGCACCACTCACGTCTGGGAAGCGAGAACCCTTTCTGTTGCAGTGTGGGGTCGAGATAATGATATTCCTGATAATCCTTACAAAACATAAACTAGCAAGGTGTTTCGATTTTTCTGATGAGAAGTATATAATAGTCAACATCCCGTTTGGAAAATTTTGGTAAACTGCTTCTAGAGTAATTAAGTATATCTTTGTCATGATTATGACAAATAACTCATAGGAAATCCACATGCCTTGGTATAATGACAATGATGATTGTATAGCGTGATATAAAAATATAGCTCTCACACTTTTTTTCACTCTTTCTCTCTCTGTTATATCTTTGATAATTAAAATTTTTACATTACCATTAAAATGAAGCCTCGTGTAACTGCTCTATAAAACTGATATAACAGCGACATTTATCTTAATTTTATTAAACTTTAACGTCTCTTTCATAATTTACTCTTTATGCTTTGGAAATATATTTAACATAGTTCTGATGTAAAGATTCAGCGCTGACATTTCACTACTGTGCCCCAGATTCCAAAGAGTGAACCATTAAAAAGTTTTTATGTGCCCCTCATTCCGCTGCATTAACTTATCTTGCCTCTCTTTCCGGCTATTTAAGGGTCGTTTAGCTGTTTAACACGTCACAGCGTGTCGTAAAACAACGTCGAAAATATTTTCTCAGTTGCGATAATTCATTAGCCTTAAATGAAATGGGTTGTCGTTTCGCCTTAAGAGCCCTGTAAAGTGAAATTTATTCAGGGAAATCTTAAGAATTTTCATTTTCAGTTAAGATTTTCTGCTCATTTTCTGTTTAAAATGGTTTGTGCTGCTTTCTGAAACATTATTAAATTAAACTTATGTATATACGGAATTCAAAAAATTTACGTAGAAACGCAATGTTACGCTAAAACCGAATTCTTACAGTACCGAGGGACGACCAAAAATTAGATTACTAGCTCCAAACCATTTTGTCATGGCGCCCAACTTGGGACCATCAATCCATTTAAGTCTTTCCCCCTAGGTTTGATAAATAAAAGGAAATAAAATTCAATTACAGCAGGTATTTGCAAATGTCAAGAGAAAATATCGTATTCCCTTTTCCAATTATAGGGAAAACATTTTCTTTCGTAAAACGTCTGCCAGACATATGTTACAGTGCGTCATATGGACGTGAACCCAAAAATATTTAAAACCACAAACCGCAGACGTGTACCCATTCTGTTTCATGGTCGAAATAGTAAGCCATACTGTAGATATTGAGTTAAGATGAAGAGTCCTCATCATCATCACCAGATAGATAATTCAAAATCGAAATGTTTATCCTTAAATGTGCAAACATAATATTATCAAATAATAAAACTATAATTTATTACTAAGGCAATACGTTCCCCAAGCTAGCGTGAATCTGTATTAAGGAAAACAGTGTTTTTCCGTGAGGTGCGCCTAACATTGAACAATTCTGAAGTTGATCATAAATCTCGATCTTTGTAACGTCTACATGAAATTTTAACATTTCACTTATCGTGAGAATATATAGTTATTACGCTGGTTTGAAGCTGGAACTTTGGAGAATTCCTTGAAAGTTAAAGTGCGACTCAAAATTACGATTTTACAAAATTAATAAAAACAAACTACTTCCACAATTTAAATGACATCGTCAACAAGGTGAGTTTAAAGGCATTTCACTCCACTGCTTTTAAAACCGTGACTTTAGGTGATGATCATTCAAAAAGTATTTCAAGACACTATTGGGAGCGCTCGTATGGGGTCTCCCTGCGTGTTTTAATGAATTACAGCATCTGATGGCACTGACTGGTGTTTATGTATTTACGCTTGAATACGAGTACGACAATAAATGTAAGTCGTGATTACCAAATTACGAATATAAAACAACTTTGTAAAACAATGTTATCGGAAAAAAGTGTGTTCCGAAAAACAAAACAATTTAAATTCAAAACTGTAGTAAAAATGTGATATCCAGACAGTAACGGTCCTATCACCAAGGAGGCGGCAGGCCAGAGAAACTGAAAGGCCAAGGGTCTTTCAGAAAAAACCTCCAAAAATAACAACTAAGGTCTTAAAACACAATTTAGTCATAATAACAACTGACGCTCCGTTTACAAAGCCACACGAAAATATGTGCTTAGTCTTTAAGCTAAAAAGTTTTTGCATCTACAAAGCTTATCATACTACAAATTCTCTTCTCTGCCACGTAATTCAATGTCGTTAAGCCCTGACGTACACGGCGTCGTGGAGTATGCAAGCGACGTACTCGTAATAACAGTAAGTTTTCATGAAGTGCTCCGCATTGCCGTAACGATAGCGTACCTGTGATGGTTGAAATGTTGGTTTTACAGTTTGAATTGGTAAAACGTGTTCACTTTTGAACACTTTGTTGAAAAATAGTTAAAAATTTAAATGGGTTTCAGTCAGTGATCATCATCATCCAGGAAACATCCACTGCTTGACATAGGCCTCCTTCATGGTACACCACATCGACCGGTCCTGAGCCACCTGCATCCAGCGACTACCTGCGACCATAACCAAGTCGTCGGTCCACCTAGTAGACGGCCCGGTAGACATTTCCCGGTACGTGGTCAACACTCGAGAACCTTTACTCCCCACCGGTTATCGGTTCTTCGAGCGATGTGGCCTGCCCATTGCCACTTCAGCTCATTGACTCGTCGAGCTATGTCGGTGACGGTCTACGGATTTCCTCATTCCGGATTTTATCACGTAAGGAAATCCCGAGCATTGCTTGTTTCATTGCTCGCTGATTGACTGAGCATATCTTGTTTATTCGGCCCACAGTAAAGGACCACGTCACAATCAGTAATGGCGAGCTCAGATAAGCTCATATTTAGCTATCAAAATCAATACTTTATTTGGGTGATCCAAAATTATGTGTGGTTCATATGGTTTAAAAATGTTATGATGTCAAAGCCAAAAACCTTAAATAAATTGTTATTTTTACAAAAAAGGAGACAGACAAACTATAAAAATGTTTTCTGTAAACAAATCTTCAGGTTAAATCCGTTTAAAGTTACTGAGAAGGAGGATTAAAAAATTCAATTTTACTGCTAATAAAATTATACATAACAGTAACTGTTAAAAAAATCTCAAAATTTACTTGAAGATATATTTTACAACTTTATCTAATTCAATACATTATTTGAAAAACTTCTCTCCATAGAAAATAATAACGAAAATAGATAACAATTTTATTATCGTTTTCGATTCAGTTTTGGCGACTAAAATACATTTCTATTCCCTTGGTGCTTCATATATTGTTTCAAAATAATATCATTTTTATTATTCATGAAGGATGTACATTACAGAATGTTAAGGATATTTTTGCAATAATGTACCTAAACATATCCACGAAATATGCATAATACATGATTATCTACGATGATCTCCGACTGAAAGAACTCTTATACTTGTAAGGATATATCGTATACATTGAGGATACGTATCAATGAAAACCATAAAATTAGTTCTATGCGAAACATTGAGCTAAAGCTAAAAATATCCACCCAAAAAGAATCTAATTACAACCAACATTAAAGTTAACGACCTCATTTCAAAGGCTCGAAGAAATCCGCACGTGATCTCAGCATTATGGCGGGCCGTAACCAAAATTGGATGGAGGTGGAACAAGAAAATTTAAATAAATATTTAATACAAATATTAAAGGTAGGGGCTTGCTAGGCACTAATACTATAGACTCATTTTGAGTGAAATCATTCCAAAAATTATCATACAGATTTACGTTAGTCTTTGAAACTATAGTAGCAGGCTTTGAGAAGTAAGAGTCACTTAAACACCTAAAATATTTCACTATAGTACAACTTAAATCTAAACTACCATAGCTGATAGACTGTTAAAGTCCCTTAGAAAATACCCTAATAATAACCAATTAAAGTACCGATAGGTACCTCCACTGGGAATCGAATCTGCGGAATGTTTGTGCAAGCGTGTAGCGATTAGACCACACAGGTTGTTAAAATATCGTGCAAAAACAGAATGTCATACTCGTGTATTTAATTCAACATAAAGCTGACGACAACATATTCGCTAAGTATGTACATGGTTGGTTATGTTCAAACAAGAATTTCTGTGAAATTTTGAAGTGCATTTGAACATTTTAAATGTGCTATGTAAGGAATTCTTTTATAAGGAACGTGACTTTGAGATGATGCGGTGTTTGCAAAGACTTGCTGGAAATTTTGCATTAAGGCTCCTTGTCACGTTTAAAATAACTTAAAAAAAATTTAAACTAAATATTTGGGAACGAAACTTTGCCGTCTTTATAATATTAGTGCTATGCAACTTTCAAAATGTTGTGGATAACTTTAATTACTAGGATATACTTGGAAACATCGAACATGTGGTCCATGACGTTACACCGACTCCGTCAGCCCCCGTGGCCTAATGGTTACACCATACCATATATATATATTATCAAAAAGCAGTAAATCAATTTCGATAATTCTGAAGTATATCTTTTTTGAAGAAGGTCGAAAAAACGAATACTATTGGCAAATAACTGTCAAATAAACGCCAATACTTCATTTAATTAAATCACCAACTGCCAATCTCTCTAGCAATAACAAAGGAAAGTATTTACGATAGGGATCAATCAAACAGCCAATCGTTTTGGTGAAGCCTCGAATACCCTTTAGTTGTTAACGACCATTGATATTAGTGGGGTATTAAAAAAGAATAAGTGAACAGGATAGGGCGTTGATTGCAGGAATCTGGGCTGTTTATTCTATTGTAACTAGAATAATTGAAATGGATGAAGAAGGGGCATTTACAGAGCATATAAGACTTTGGTAATGTTTACTCATTTAACAACTCGTGGTGTTGTGGGATTTCGTCTCTAGAATATAATAACCTCTCCCCCTCGGTGTAGTAGAAGGTAGCTTTGGTAACTGTGTCTACCTAGGAATGGTCTGTGGAATTGTAGGGACCACACATTTTTTCTACAGTATAAACAGGTTGCTTCAGCTCCTTGTATTCATTTTACATATCTTTGATGGTAGCTGTAAGGAAAATATCTTCTACTCCTCTATTTAAGGAACAGAGCTTAGTAGTAGGTAGATTTCTGTCCAAGGTGTGATACTCCAGTGATATTAAATAAATAAATGTTATTATCTCCTACACATTTACAGTTTCATTGTCTCAACCTTATCCGGGTACCCATACCTATCACTAGTGAGCTCGTTAAAGTATCACCGAAAGCTAATCCTGATGATCCTCCTGACTCCGACTCCGAAGCATGGCATGGTAATCTTGTCCGTTATGGCAGCTTATGAGAAAAGGAAAGAAAATAAAGAGTCAGGCTGTTTTATTTGAGGCTCATAGTGGCAGCAGGCGGGTAGTGATCACAGAAACATGTCATTGATTCATATATATAGGTCGAATATTCTTCCATGACATGACACTCTCCCACGCTTCTAATATCTGTATTTAATGAAGATCCGTTTAATAAAACTATTTGGAAAAATCTTAGTCATATTTTACTGCCGGAAAGCTTGGCAGAGTTATAGACAATCTTGTTACCGTATTGAAGTGATTTCACTCGATAAAAGTTTCATACTAAATTTCTTTTACCATAATCTTTTAAATTATGATAGCTGGCTTTGTGTGTTTATTAATTTTGGATGGAAGTATCTATTTAAGTGGATTCCCACTAGCACAGCAAAGTAGTTTTCCTTTATTAGAGTCATAGTAAAAATGTTCAGGAAATTCCATATAATAAGGACTGTATAGTCGTCTCTCTCTCGTAAAAGGTCTTACAACAAGGTACATTCTTACCAAGTGTTTCGTTACAAGTAAGTGCGAATAACTTACATCTTCCACTATAGGTCTTTTTGAGAAGGGTCGCGCCCTTTGTAAACATTTGCCCTTCAAATTGCCTTCAACCCATTCGTTACCTGTGGTTTATTTTTATTTCCCTACAGATTTATCTCTTGGCCTATAAAAGAACCCCTTTACCCTCAGTTACTTGTTTTCCGGCATAAAAATCAATTTATGGAAAAGCGTCCCGAAAGTATTCAGTGTATCACGACAAATTTAAATCACGATGTTAAATGTTTTATATGTTGATATATATATTCATGTTTATTTAGTGAGTAGCTCGTGTAAATTACCAGAAGTATCATAAAAGTTAGGAAACCGTTCACCCGCTAATCGAACTTGGGAAATCGTGCCAAAGGGCTGCAACCAGATTTGTGTCGCTTTGAAATTCCGATACTTTATATTGATTCGTTTAATCCACCATAAACTTTTTTAAATAAATTTTTAACTTAGTTTCCTTGTGGTAATAAGCTAGAGGGTAGTAAGAGACCAGTGGTATTCTAATAATTGCATGTGGCATGAACTAAAGACACAAAGTCGGTATGAAAACATAAGAAATAGTTTACTTTCAGATAAAAAAATTATTTGTACTTTTTACTCAGTCTAGGGCCTCACCACAAATAAGTTCCAGTGAATCAGCAACCAAAGACGAGAGAGATATATAGTACTCGCACGCTATGTTTGCCCCTCTGAAGTTAGCTCTTCGCAATTTCAAACATGTACACACAGAATGTGTGTGTATTATTTTCGATAATAGCTATCCCTAGATGACATACAACACTAGAACATTTCTTTCCACCCGCTAACTTGCCTTGCCTCCCATTTATACGTTAATAATTGATACTTTGCGGTCTTTTGTGGCTAACTTCAGAGGGGCAAACTTAGTTTGCGTGTACTATACCGGAGTGGATTTAGCTGATAAGAATCCAGTATAACTTCCCCGTCTTTCCACGAAGCGCCGGGTATCTTTTGAAGATTTCCACTACGTTAAAAAAAGGGTCACACCACAAAGAGTGTCACTTAGTGCTAAGAGCCAACTTACGTAGTGACTTACTAGTGAATAAGATGTCTTGCTTATTATCGCAGGTAGACACAATGCAAGCGATGCGCCTAGGTACGAGACAAGACTATGCCATCCTCTTAGAATTTTGTAATGTGTAGCCTAAGAGTATGTAGATAAAGTATTAATTCCCACGTATATACGAGTACATACGTATATCCACGTAGCCTCAGTACGATGCCAAAAACAATATCAATTCCATTAGTAATTTAAATGTTAATTATATTAGGTGAACCGCGTGCTTCTCGCTGATAGGTAGTAGAAATGTCGTCATTGAGTAAACTGCTTCCATTTTCGTGTAGTATTATCATAAGCTGAGACTTGTAATTATGACTCGGAGAAATAAAGAAATTAGGATTATTCAAGTAGCTACCTGTTTCTGGCTTTGTCCTATAATGTAAGGTCACTCTTAAATATTCAAAAATATTTGAAGAGTACTTAAAACGAATTATGACATTGACTGACAAATATTTTTTGTGAAATATGTGACCACCTGGACGATAAGAACAAGAAATGAAGTAATTTTATTGTGGTAGATGCTGTATGTGGTACACGTTGTTAAATATGGTAAATGCGTTTAGCACATCTAGTTTACAGCACAAGATAATTTTTAAACTATCTATTTAAAATACAAAATTATTATAAAAGATTTAAAGAAAAAATTAAAGGCATGGTTGTTGGATATGTTCAATGATAAAATAATAGATAGATAAATATGATAATAATATATAAATATGATAATATAATACTTAAGTAGATAAATACGTGGTAGTTTAAAAAATAAAAGATTTAGTTACCATAATAATATGCATATAGAATAAGTAATATATAGAGCGCCCTATCGCCTACAAACTGTTTCACAGTTTGGCGATTAATATATAAAATAAAAATATGTATTCTTTTATAATGAAATAAGCGTATTAAAGAAACAATACGAGGGGCATACCGAAAAGATCGGTAATCGAGTACTTTCGATTTAATTAGATTAAAAACTCTTTTTGATGAATAAACACTGGTTAGTTGAAAATCGAATACAATTGACAGAATTAAAAAAAAAAAATTTTTTAAAGAACAATATCAGTTTGAAATTGATAGGTCGATAAAAAAATGGAGCTTACAAGAGAAAGTTTCCGTGCCATAATTTTTTACAACTTTCGACGAGGATTATCTCAGGGACAATGTCTCGCTGAGCTTATATCTATATTCAAGAGTGAAGCGCCTAGCCAGACGACAATATATCGCTGGTATTCTGAATTCCGGCGTGGACGTGCTTCTCTTGGCACCGTACCTTCCACAGGCCGGCCAAAAACAGCGGTTACACCAGAAAATGTCGCTGTTGTGCGCCGAATGATACAGGATGACCGACATATTACATATGAGCAGATTCGGGCTACTTTAGGGATAGGTATGACTGCGATACAAACTGTTTTACATGGTGAACTGGGAGTGAGAAAGCTAGTTTCCCGCTGGGTGCCCCATAATTTGTCCGAAGAGCAAAAGGCGGCTCGTGTCAATTGGTGCCGGTCTACTCTGCAACGCTTCAACGGAGGAAAGTCAAAAGCAGTCAAAAGCACATTGTCTCTGGTGATGAATCATGGATCTATTCATATGAGCCAGAAAGAAAGCATCAGTCGGCTGTCTGGGTCTTCGCAGGTGAGATCAAGCCAACAAAAGTTGTCCGCTCTCGCAGCGTATCGAAGAAAATGGTCGCTTCGTTTGTCGCGAAAACAGGACATGTAGTCACAGTTCCCTTAGAGGAACGGAGAACGGTTACCGCTGATTGGTATACAACGGTTTGTTTGCCACAGATGATATCCGAACTCCGTAGAGGTAACCCGAAACGACGCATAATCCTCCATCACGATAATGCGAGCTCTCACACCGCTCAGAAAACAAGCGAGTTTTTGAAGCAGGAAAACGTTGAATTAATGGATCATCCTCCATACAGCCCTGATCTGAGTCCCAATGATTACTTTACATTCCCTAGAATCAAAGATTTATTGCGTGGTCAGCGGTTTCAAGGTCCAGAAGAAGCAGTGGAAGCATACAAATCGACGATTTTGACCATGTCAACTTCGGACTGGAATTGCTGCTATAATAATTGGTTCGAACGAATGCAAAAGTGCATTAACTGCAACGGAGAATACTTCGAAAAGCAATAAAAATAAATTTAGTTATTTCCTGTATGTATTGTTTTATATTCCCGATCATTTCGGTATGCCCCTCGTATCTTTAATGTTATAAAAAATCTCTGAGCCAATTTTTAACAACTATCCTGACGCGCATCGGTGGTAACGGCTTTATTTCAGGTGTACATTTAAAAATTTTAATACACATGGCATAACATTTTTTTAACATAACGTCGTTCTGGGATTTGTGTCTTAGACTAACCTATTCGGGTTCCGCAGATTCCTAGAATGTACACTGGTATTATTATTATGTTATTATTGTTTAATTTTGCTAAAAGTAATTATTTTGTTTGAATTGACTTGAAACTCATCATGACTACACATATTTAACTATGAGTGACAATATTAATATTGTATACCCTTCGTGAAGGTTAATTATGGCGGACTTTCTTTATAATGTAACATGTTATTTACATACATCTCTTTAAAACATTAAAATATAAAAAAAAACGCTGCTTGCTTTATATATTCTGAACTGAGAACTAAAATAAATGACATATAACTTATTACCATTGTTACAATACGAATGTGAACTGTCTATGAGAGACATTAATAGAGAGTCATGAGAAATATTATTTCAATAGAGATAGGCTTCTGTTTGTAAGAGGACTTATGCGGCTGATATACTCGCATAAATTTCACAGGGTATGTATGTGCAAATACCGCGACAATTATTTATGATTAAAAATGTTCGTCAACTCGAAAGGTTGAGGAAGATAACTGGATAGACGTGAAAAGCGCACGCGGTTCAAGATGCCCGTGGTAGATGAACGTGTTTTTGTTACCACGCCACAATAGGGAAACTTTCGGCTTTTGTTTTTCCCAATGTTTATCTGCTATTTTATAGTTTTAATACAAAATATACATTATATATTATATTATACATATTGGAATACAAACAAAAAATATTAATATATTAATATAGATAATTATATTGTGTGCCTGAAGTGAATCATGTCCATAATGTGAATACAATTTCACTAATATAGTGCGGCATACTACAAATTCGAAAAATATATATTGTTTATTATGAAAACCAAGTTGTTACAAATATGCGAAAGTCGAACAAATATTAATTTTAATAATTTCAAAAGCAATTTAATAAAGTTTTACAACTTTAACAATATAAATCTACTGTTAAAATGTTTCACTAATATCGTTAAGTTTGATTGCCAAGTGTCACAGCGCGTTATGGGAGTACTCGCCCAGCAGTTTATGACGTCATAAAATCGCTTCATAACTTTTATTAACGCCCTAGTAATTGTCGAACTCATAAACTCTTATACGATACTCGTTATTATAGAGTTATTACTCGATACGATTGAATAGGTATCGATTATGCTAGTGTTTCATAAGGCTAAGTCCTGTATTTCTGGGATGAAGTAACAGTTTAAAACTTCGTTAGTTTCTTTCTAATTATATTAGGATTCCGTTCGTTTGTTATAAAAGTGCCAGGTTAAACCACAGTTGTTTGGCCAGGCTTTGTAGCTCGGATAAAACTGTAAAATATTTAGAATTGTCCACTATAATTTATAATTCGTTTCAAATTAACAAAAGGTCCTAAGGTCTATTTGTTTTTAATAAAGCTGTACGAACTAATTACTGTGTAACGGTTGACTTGGAGCTATGTCAAACAAAAGTTTGACGACTTAATGAATTTTAGACGTAACTTGTTTTATAAGAAGCTGGTAATTTTATTATATAGGTCCTTATATTTTATAACAGAAATAGTATGTCTGTAATTTTGTAATCACAGTTGCTAAGTTTTAATGCTAACATTGGTTGATGTTAACGTAAACAAAATTGTTTTTTAGACAAATGTTTGCGTGACTTACCTACACTTTATTGTCGGAGTTAATACTATTATTCATTTATTTTTAAACCAAAAATGTAGCTATAAAATATGAAATACTATAATGATACAGCATGTTGTCGGATATTTGCTTATTTTCTCATTTGAGAGACGATGTGAATATCTATATATCAATACGTGAAGCAAAAACTTTGTACCCCTTTTTACGAAAATTGCGTGGACGGAGGAGTATGGAATTTCAAACACGTATAGTTTATATAAAGGAGTGCAGAATGATAATATATTTTTTAAATTAATTATGGTCGAATTTCGACCACTAGTCATTTTTTATTACTTATAACGACTTATTACTAAATGTGCGTACATGAGCGTATGAAGCGTAAAATAATGTATTTATGTGTCGTGTTATTTATTACCTAACAAAAATTGTTCAAAATTATTTGGAAAAACTAAATTTAATTAGTGTTAAGTGTTAGTAGCGTAAATCAATGCCCATTGCCCAATTGCCCATTTCATACAAAACCCAAGAATATAATGTGTTGAGGAAAACAGCAGGGCACTCCTTAGTGTTGAACAAAATCATACATTGATCATACACCTCTTAACGAACTTCCCTTGTAAATGTCGGAGTTTCGTAATTAAGTAAAATATTGTACTTTGGAGACGAATATGTGTAACTTGGAAAATTTTCGGCATGAGGAATGCTGATACAGATATTTACAAAACTTCGGTACCAAGTTGTTTCCGAAATTACCTTAATTACGTCCTCGTGTATGTAAACGTTGAAATTGTAAAAGCTGTCTTGGAATCGGAGATTGGGGTAAT
Source organism: Carcina quercana (assembly GCA_910589575.2). Classification (NCBI taxonomy): domain Eukaryota; kingdom Metazoa; phylum Arthropoda; class Insecta; order Lepidoptera; family Depressariidae; genus Carcina; species Carcina quercana. Next base: position 10,220,204 of record OU342439.1, read on the forward strand.
ATTTGTATAGCGTTTATATAACTAGCGTTTGCCCGTGACTTCCTCCGCGTGGAATTAATCTTTGGGAACGACTTATGCAATTGAGATAATACGAGGGGCATACCGAAATGATCGGGAATATAAAACAATACATACAGGAAATAACTAAATTTATTTTTATTGCTTTTCGAAGTATTCTCCGTTGCAGTTAATGCACTTTTGCATTCGTTCGAACCAATTATTATAGCAGCAATTCCAGTCCGAAGTTGACATGGTCAAAATCGTCGATTTGTATGCTTCCACTGCTTCTTCTGGACCTTGAAACCGCTGACCACGCAATAAATCTTTGATTCTAGGGAATGTAAAGTAATCATTGGGACTCAAATCAGGGCTGTATGGAGGATGATCCATTAATTTAACGTTTTCCTGCTTCAAAAACTCGCTTGTTTTCTGAGCGGTGTGAGAGCTCGCATTATCGTGATGGAGGATTATGCGTCGTTTCGGGTTACCTCTACGGAGTTCGGATATCATCTGTGGCAAACAAACCGTTGTATACCAATCAGCGGTAACCGTTCTCCGTTCCTCTAAGGGAACTGTGACTACATGTCCTGTTTTCGCGACAAACGAAGCGACCATTTTCTTCGATACGCTGCGAGAGCGGACAACTTTTGTTGGCTTGATCTCACCTGCGAAGACCCAGACAGCCGACTGATGCTTTCTTTCTGGCTCATATGAATAGATCCATGATTCATCACCAGAGACAATGTTATAAACTGCTTTTGACTTTCCTCCGTTGAAGCGTTGCAGAGTAGACCGGCACCAATTGACACGAGCCGCCTTTTGCTCTTCGGACAAATTATGGGGCACCCAGCGGGAAACTAGCTTTCTCACTCCCAGTTCACCATGTAAAACAGTTTGTATCGCAGTCATACCTATCCCTAAAGTAGCCCGAATCTGCTCATATGTAATATGTCGGTCATCCTGTATCATTCGGCGCACAACAGCGACATTTTCTGGTGTAACCGCTGTTTTTGGCCGGCCTGTGGAAGGTACGGTGCCAAGAGAAGCACGTCCACGCCGGAATTCAGAATACCAGCGATATATTGTCGTCTGGCTAGGCGCTTCACTCTTGTATATAGATATAAGCTCAGCGAGACATTGTCCCTGAGATAATCCTCGTCGAAAGTTGTAAAAAATTATGGCACGGAAACTTTCTCTTGTAAGCTCCATTTTTTTATCGACCTATCAATTTCAAACTGATATTGTTCTTTAAAAAAAAAAATTTTTTTTAATTCTGTCAATTGTATTCGATTTTCAACTAACCAGTGTTTATTCATCAAAAAGAGTTTTTAATCTAATTAAATCGAAAGTACTCGATTACCGATCTTTTCGGTATGCCCCTCGTATGTAGCCTATCCCCTTTAACGATCTCGGTACAAAAAAAGATTAATTTATCAATATTACGTGAAGGAAGTACCGACAAACAAACTCACTTTTGCATTTATTATAACATAAGGTTGAATATGAATGTCAAGTCGTGGGGTCAATAACGAAGAACCTATTCCATCAACATTTTTGAAATCTTGTTTTGCTATTAGAGACCACATTATCTTAAAGCCTGGAGATATTGCCTAACAAATATTTCCATAGGAGCTCATAGTATTTTGAATGTATAAGACCGTTGGATCCTAAAAGTGCTTACCCAGAAGCCTGAAACTAATAAGCCGCTTGCACTGGAACACAGCACTCCCAACCCGTGGTTCACCTCATACAGGAGTGCTACACTGCATACTGTTTGACGGTAACCTTATGGAACATAGTTAAAGCTAGCCAGACGGACATAGATGTCCTAATGCGTACCTCCAACCAACCCAAGTTGATTGTAAAGATACTTTTATTTTCCAATTCATTAACAAATTACAAAGCTCCGGAGCAAGCTTTTCCTCTTTAGCTTACAAAGTAAACATTAAAGTCAGTACTCATGCCACGGCCTAGCCAGTATTTATTTTCTTCCCACAGCCGAGACGGTTGTTACAAATTTAGATACGTACTCGTAACAGGAATTGCGCGATTCACGCACGAATAAATATGAGCAAACTCTTACTTGCGAGTACATCTGGAGATACTACGAGTCGCTGTGACTTTAAGGTACATTTTTAACCGACTTCAAAAAAGGAGGTTATCAATTCGACGGGTATGTTTTTTTAAAAATGATTTTTAACTCAGAACTTTTGACTGCGAGAACCAATTTGGATGTTTTTATTATTTGAAAATTCTGACAATGGAATCCATGATAAAACTATATATCTTAAATTTGCCTTAGTAAAAGAAGACTTCTTGGGCAATTGAAGTCGGTTTTCAGTTCTTTTTGAACGCATTTACTTGTAAACATCAGTAACTAAGATAAGAGAAGCGTGTATTTATGAAATAATACATAATGTCAATGTGATACAAACTCATGTCATCACGGGCGGGTATCAGCAAGGCAACGAGAAAAAATCTCTGGAGATGATCAGAAGCATTTACCTATGTAACAACAACATCATACTGCGATCACCAATCCAAAATGCCTTCACGGAAAGTACAATGTGGAAATCTATGAGGAAGTCTAATGTCCAGCGGTGCACTTACGTAGCTGATTATTTGTACTTATTTAATATTTATGTTCAAATGAAACTGAGACAAATAAGAGTCAAATTGTTCAAACGCAATCTCACTCTGAGAATTTCGTAGAATTATTTAAGTCACCGCTAGCATTAATTTTTAATGCAAATAAAATGCTTCCAAGTGCAATAAAATATGCAAATCTGTTAGCGCTGAGCTCTCTGTCTTGTTTACCATTTTTTATTTCAGTTATGAAAAATAATGTTAATAATTAGAGACAAAACCAACAAAACCACAGCAAGCATCACCAATTCATCATCATCAACAGCCTATATATGTCCCCACTGGAGGGGCTCAGGCCTACTCTCCTACAGAGAGTGTATGGGCCATAGTCCACCACGCGGGCCCAGTGCGGATCGGCGGACTTCACATGCCTGTTCAAGACATGCAGGTTTCCTCACGATGTTTTCCTTCACCGTTAAGCAATCGGATAATGTACTTGAATTGAAAAACAACTCATAGGTACACGGCTGGATTCGAACCCGGTACCCTCAGATTGAGAGTCCGCGCCTTATCCACTGCGCCACCGACGCTTACCAATTACATTACATACGATTAATTATGTAGCGTAAATAAAGTAGTAAATATACAAAAATGGTTATGCATAATTCACTCTTAATTATTAATTTTACAAAAAGTACCGGTCCTTCGAAAGGGTTTAATAAACGGATGGAATCGACCGTGTATTATCTCAGAAAAAGAAACAGAAAAATATTTATTTAACTATAACACACACAACAAAATACAATTAATACATACATTGCATACAATTACAAATAGTACATTATTTATGTACATAGGCATTGTGTTGTAATGTGTCGTCAAAAAGGACTAATCTCAGCATCTGCTATGGCAGTAGCCATAGCGCTGGTTTTCAGATAATATATGTGTAAAAGAAGTGTATGTGTAAGTGTATATGGACGTGTTAACATATAGACACGTGTGTTTGTATGTACAGTGAAAGTTGAACAAGTGTGCAGTGTAGGTGACGTGGCGGCAGTTAGAGACATTGCAGGTATGTTGGAACAACACGACGACCGGGTCAGATTACATATATTTTTTTAAACTCTAGCTAAGGTCAGCACACAAGAAAGTATGAATTTTACAAAAGTCCACTTGAGAACCTGGCAATCTGTTACGCAAACCTCGACGTCAGGTATTTAACGTAACTTTTAATTAAAAGAAAGATAAATTAATACAGGTAACATTAAGTTACTGAAGCTGCGTACGAAAATTCAAGTTAAATAGTAAAGTATATGGCAATTAGCACGTCGTGTGTAGGTAATTACGTTGTTGGATGTTTCACTGACAGTACACAACATCGTTTTTAAACGTAACGGATTTTAACCGCCGGTTTCATCAACATTTGGCTATTCAAAAAAACAATTAAAGTAAAATTTTTAAAGTTCAAAAAGAACTAGATAATGACTTTAACTGCCCTAAAAGTCTACAGAATTCATACCTTAAAATAAGTTAATACTCATTGCAAATTTAAGACTTATATGGTTTTCTCATTGATTCTCATTGTCAGAACTAGACGAAATTAATAGTATTTGAAAGCACCAGGCTTTAGAATAAAAAATAATCATCAAAATCGGTTCACCCAGTCGAAAGTTCTGAGGTAACAAACATTTAAAAAAGATACAGTCGAATTAAGGACTTCCTCCTTTTTTGAAATTAGTTGTAAAAGTGCGCTGCCTGCGTAGCATGAGAGCAATGAAAGCGAGATATGACATATATACATGTTTAAAAAATTTGCCGTTAAGATATGACAATCTCTCATTATCGCCACCTGACCACCATGGCAAACATATATTTGACATTATGTCATAGTAACTCCGTCTTAAAAATACTTGTTTATTCTTGGTCATGATTTACTTATATGTTGGTTGACTATTTTTATACAAATTTCTCAGTTGAAAAGTTTGGTCATTGATTTCAAAATCGTCCACTTCTTCACTCCACTTTCTTGAAATATAATTGATCGACATTCACTTTAACTGACTTTCATCAAACATTAATTTGTAGTAAAAGTAAATTGAGAGAATAATTGACCTTTGTAGGTGTCTCAGTCAAATTAAACTTATTTAATAAGTCGAGACTAAATCGTGTTCGGCTATCGTTGCAAATTATGATTAGCTAACTTTAGCCCAAAACGTCGGCTGCGTAAACTTCTAAGTATATCCCACGGGATTTAGTTTTGCAATAGGAATACAGTATTCTATGGTCCACAACTATCCAAATAAACAATTTAATCAGCTGATTCTACGTCACGACAATAAAGAAGAATAAACAAACTCACTTTGGGATTTATTATATTAGTATGGATTAATTAGCATTTCGATATACGTTTATACGTGTTTTTTAAGCTAACGTTTCCACCGCCGCGTTTTTAACGCTCATATGAACACCCCTTTATCAAAACCACTCTCTTACTATAATTAATCTAATGTCAGTGGTGTCATTTCTCGCTCGCTCCCACTTAATTACATCGCAAATACTTTGAGACAGCTTCTGCCTTTTAAGAGTTGCTCTTTATAGCGGGTTTGGTTTGGTTTCGTTCAAGGTCTGGAAAATTGTGCTGATATTATAAGGCACAGGAAAATAATTAGCTATATTTAATTACATACTTTTCGTTATTAATTTATAAAAGAGATATCAGATCTATGATATTAATAATTTATCGTCGTTTTTATTAGCATTAACGTTATCCCTCTTCTAATGCTTCCATACTAAATTTCTGTTGCCATAATCTTTTAAAATAGAATAGATGGCTTTGATAAGTAATTACCTAAAATTAGGAGATGAAATTATAGTGTCGCGAAATAAATATCATTAAATTACAACTTTATAGATAACTCCAATAGCCGTTACGCAGCTAATGGTACATACTCGTAGATGGCGCTTTGAACAATAATCGAAAAAAATAGAGTTTAAAATGAAAATGGTGATTCACTGTGAAGTTGCATGTTAATAATACTAATTTCGCGACATCACAATCTGATGTCCTATTTTTATATAGTTACTGCACAAATCCAATTTAAAAAATTTATGACAAAAGAAATTTTTTATGAAACTTTGATGGAGGTGGATCGCCCTACTCCTGAAGGTGGCAGACAGTACGTCGCCATAGACTAGCACAACCACAGTAGTTACTGAAAATGTATTATTTTTCTTCAAACATTACATACTTCTCTTCAGGAAAATCTAAACACCTTGCAAGTTTATGTTTTGTAAGGATTATATTTATAATATTTATAAGGAAGTATATTTATATAATTATTCACTATTATAAGAACCGCCAGATATGGCGTTAGAAGAATTTCAGACCGTAACGGTACGCGACTGATAGCTAAAATGGCAAAGCATTTACCCCAGACTAGCGTGAGACGAAGTTTCGAATCCGCTCATGTCCCAAAAAATATCTGTTTCTGAAATGTTAGTCACAAACCGCGCGTAAAGCAGTGTATACATAACCATGAAATGACCTAAGACATACTATGTACGAGTACATTTATGGTGAGATCACCAATTCAAACACACACGCACACCTCACATGCATCTAAAAGCATTTTATTGGTTTTATAGCTGAAAACAAAGACAAAGTTTACACAGTAAAAAACAAAGTAAAAAAATTCGTTTTCTGCAATACGTATAAAAAACTACCTGAGAATAATATTCTGGATTTTATTAGTCTTCAATTTTGGTAATTCTGCTAGAGCCTAGAAGGTGTGAAAATACATTATTATTTTATTTATTATATATAATAAATTTATATAATAGATTTATAATAGATTATAAAAGAACAAGCAATGAATCATGAACATAACAAATACATGATCCCTCTTTTTCGTATGCAACGGTTGAGTAAAAACCTACCTCTGCTCAACACACATTAGCCTTGTAGGCAGTACTGAATGTAACAAGAAAAGTTTTATGTCGTAATTAACCCGAGCATTCGCTAGTTTGTTGGTAAAATTTCACAAAACAACCACCCCGGCCACTGTGTTCATTACTACAATATTTATAATGTAACTAGTTAGTCCGCTTGGGTAATACGGAAGCCCCGGGTTCAAATCCCGGAAGGCTACTTGTCTGCGAGAAGAATGTCTCACCTAAGTTGGTAGGTATATCTCTGCATCCATCACATGTAAGGATTACCTGGTAATTTTCGTTTCTTTTGTAGACGTTCAATAGATGTAGTTTTTTTATAGATTTTTTTAAAAGCACGCTTTTCCATTTTGAAAGATTATGGTAAAATAATATCTACTCGACTCTAACCGACGACCTGGTTAGAGTCGCAGGGAGTCGCTGGATGCAGGTGGCTCGGGACCGGTCGATGTGGCGTACCATGAAGGAGGCCTATGTCCAGCAGTGAACGTTTCCCGGCTGATGATGATAATGGTAAAATAAATTTTGCATGATAGCATTGAGCTAATAATAATTCCAGTTAAGTAGTTTCAGCTTTACGTTTATAGATCAGTCAGTTAGTCATTTCTGACGTTCAATTCTCAAATTCTTCAATTTTGAAATATTTCTGTAAGCACTTTTCAAAAATTACCTAATGAAGCGAAATCTATTGTATTTTCTACAAACTTTACGAAGCTGAGCAGTTTATCCATACTAATATTATAAATGCGCAAGTGTGTTTGTTTTTCCTTCTTCCCCGTCGTAACGGAGGGTCAGAATGACTGGATTCTTTGTATAAGGTTAGTCGAAAGGACGGAAAATGACATATGCTACTATTATACTGATTCAGCTATTACTATCGTGTGATAATTTGTTTAGTGCGGACGCGGATGAAATCTCGAGCAAAACTATAAATTAAGATATATTTTCATTCCGTAAACCTATTTTGATAAAATAATCCAGTCACTTATGGCCACTTCCCATGAACGGCCACTAACCCATGAACGGTTACTTCCCTGAACGACCACTCCCTATGAAAGGCCACCTCCCAGAACGGCCACTTCTCATTAAAGGTCATTTCCAATTATAGTTAAAGTTTATATGTTGCTCCAAGCTATTTGTAAGTTAACTGTGAAAACCGCATCAAAATCGGTTAACAAGATGATTACATACAGTTCAATAGCAGACAACTACAGATAGAGAGAGATAAATAAACAATTTTTAGGAGATCCGTTTTTGTGCTGTACGTAGAAGAATTAGACGATCCCGCCTCAAATCCTTAAAGCCCACCTTCGTTGGTAATGCAAAAATTTAAATAGGAATACCACTTCATGATAAAATCCTACCCAAAGTAAACAAAGAAATATTCAAACTGGCCGCCTTTTGGAGTAGCTTAAAAACCACCATTATCTTTATTCGTCATTTACTTAAGTCTTCTCTAAAATACATTTATTAATCCCTTTGACTTACTCGAAGATCTGAGGGCTTACTCCAGGGATCATTAGCGGTACCTCAGCCTATTTGATGTTAAGTGCTCAGTTCGCGCCTTTAACGAATAAGTAATTTGGAGTTTCGCTAGGAATTTCTACTAAATTTCGTTTTGAATTTGAATTTGGGTAGGTTATAATCATTTCCATATATAATTGTTTAAGTGAAGCCGCGGTGTTTATAAAATCCACTTAATAGACGTCAAAAGTGAGAAGATTCAAAATTTTAATGGAAACCATTTTTAACATAGTCTTTGTTTTTAACTTATTAAATGTAGGCTTCTTGGTGAACCTGATTATTTCATATGACCTTAACGTCACATGCTATCACGTGAGGTGAAAGCCAAGTTCATACGTGTCCATTATTTATATAATAAAAACTAAATTTCCCTCGCAACGTCGTGTCGTTTGCCGATAAATTAAATCGATAGCAGAACGATCAATACTAGCTGCTGAGACGGTCATCTGTGATATAAGGACGGACAGACACAATGGTGAGATTATAAGAGATTCGTTTTTGAGATTATAAGAACTCGAATTTTTTTTGAACGAATTTCCTTATCGCACCGTACGGACATGGCGCACGGGGGGGCTAGACGAAAAAAGTATAAGAGTTTTCCGTCACAAGATTGCGTCACGACCCCTTTTTTAGTGTAGACGATTAGCCGTTATACGTTTCTCAATAATAATATACTTCAAAAGGAACTTTCTTCCAGCCAAGCGCTCTACGACACGTATTAAAAATAAAAAACAAAAAATCTTTCTAGTTTTAACAACAACTTCGTAAACAGCAAACTAAAACACTTTTAAAACAAATGCCGAGCTTAGCTACTGGGTAGCACGCGCTCGTGAACTCAAAATATTCCTTCACGTGTCATATGTGACCAAACGTACCGTGTAAACGTACGTTTACGAAGACAGCTACATTAGACGTAAAGAATCGGGTCGCAAGGGTGGGTTCGAAGGATTTCGGAGGGAAAGATTGTAACATCTGTTTATGGAGGTTGCTTAATCGCTGGGGAGGTGAATCAGTTTGTGGCGTAACTTTTTTGTATTAGTAAGCAAATAATGTAACCTATCAATGGAAATCTAACCACAGATTATAAGTGTGATTATTTGCTTTGGTGTCACTCTGTCGTAAGAATGTCCAAGAGACCATAGCTAATCAATAGCCTATTTACTGTCCGGACTAAACAAGTGTAAAAATACATAATCTGTTTTATTTAAAATTTACCTTCACCTCATATGATTTTGACTAGTTATAAAACAACCTTAAGATTAATCTACGTTTTCATATTCTAAGAGAGGATTTCATAACTTCATGATCTGAAAACTATTTTTTCTTTCTTTGAACTTATACAAAAAATATTAAAATTAGTTAGTAGTTAGAGAAATCTCCTTCTTCACATTATAAGGTATAATATTAAACTGAACTAAGCTTATGTTACGAAACAATAAAGCTAGTTTATAGCTTTACAATTTTCTAGGAGATCATAAAATGCAGGCTATTAAGTGAGGCAGCCATTTTGAGGCACTTTAGCACAGAGTGGTTGCATTGCACGTTCACGATAAGTTGCAATGTTGCACCGTTGTTTTTGAAGGCAGATTGTGCGCTGTGCAACTTACGTTATAACTCCATACTGGAGCACAAGCACTGCTGTTTAGTGACTTAGGCAGCATGATGGTAGTTGGCCAGACGGAGGTATAAAATGCCCTACCATCTACTAAACCACAAATACCAACAGGTATCCCAGGGGAATCAAACCCGGGACCTCCATGCGGAGACGGTCAAAAGTCTGTTTTGCTTTAAATAAGCAAAAACGAATATTACTTTTACGGATTCTTAGCGTAGCTGTTAATAGCAGCTGTTGACTAAAATTTAAGTTCTCGATAAGCTTTGTAGTGTAGTTTACATTTCATTGAATACAATATAGCAACCGACAAAGCATAACCACACTAACACATCATTTGAATTGACTTTTTGAATTGGTCTCCGCGCTGGATAGCAGAATTACTATTAAAACATGAGATAAATTAACTACAAACGTTAGAATGACTAGATTTTTTGTAAAGGGATAATTGTAGAGTCTGGAGCCGAAGCTAGTGTAGAATAAAACGAGTCTTCTTTTCAATTATTTTTATTAATCTTCTTGAACTTTTCCAGATTGAAACTACAAAAGCTAAGCAGCATTTTTCACTCTTAACAACTCAAGAGCTAACAGCTAACTTAACGCCCCTATTAAAAATAAGTTACAAAAACAAATGCACCGTGTTCGCCATTAAAATTTCCGCTTTCATTTTCCTGTGCTAATATTTCTTAATGTTCAGCATCCCGCTGAGGAAATGACCCAAGATATACATTTTCAAGAAGTGACATTATACAATTTACTTACATGACATCTTTTAAATATGAAATTGTCAATAGGAAATATCATGTAGTTTTAGAAGTGTGTTTGCATGTTTTTATAGAGAGAGATATATATAATGTATGATGGGTTTACACTTGGCCTTCTTATCATCTGATGGTAAGTGGCGCTGGATGGCAAGCGTGCGCACCCAGAAGCCCAAGGTAATTAGGTACTGATTCTCCTAGCTTTCATACCGGAACACAACAGTGCTATTAACACTGCTTTTTGGCGGCAGACTAAGGTAACATGGTGGTATCTAGACAGGCGGACATAGAAAATATCACCAGCCTGGCTGAGTACCTATATATACCACTGGATCTCCGGAACGTTACTACAAGCAGAGACTGTTAAACATGTATAGAAGTACGTGACATAAATAACCATATATTTTGGTTACATTGACTTAGTAGCTTGATGGTTTTTCACACCTGTAAAAGATCGTAGACTAGTCTATTTGATATCTTTTCGTTCCTGAGTCCCGCGCAACCTTGCCATAGTGGATATTTGCTTGAATATGATTGGTAATAATAGTGTACCCACGAGAAGTTAAATTTGTTGCTTCTCTTCCCCACTAGTAAATAACACGTAAGGGTGAAAGGAACAGCTAGCTACATTGACTTTCGTCTCGATTTAGATATATTATTCTATAGCTGTCAAAATAATTTTATGATTGACTTTTCAACTTAGTGTCATAAAGTTTAATTAAATGTAAACAAAGTCTGTTTTAAAACCGACATATTACCGTTTTGAAGGTTACTTTGCGATTTAATTGTATCGAGCGAAGTATTATGAACCGTGTTTGGACGTCTGTCTTATCACAGATAATATCTTCAACATTCATATATATTTTTCCCACGTCTATAAATCTCAGAGTTTCTCTTGAAAGTATGACAAGTCGGGGTTGTCTGGGTCATGGAACCGCCTTATGTTAATACTTTGATTGTCACATCTAGTAAGATTTCTGTTTGCGTGTAAAATAGCGGCAGTTAGTGGTTATATATGTACACTCTAACCCAAATGAATATGTATGACTTCTAGTCAAGACAAAAATAATGGCGCAGCACCGCATACTCGTACCAATGTGCACTTTATGCTAAGGACAATAGGGGTGGAATACCAACAAGCGCAAAATTCCAATTGCTGTAATTAAGCGATCTCCAAAGTTAAGTAGCGATAAGCGCTGTACACGTTTGTATGGGCGTTCTAAATTATAACACTGCTTATGAAATGTGAAAAAATATATGTAAGTTGTAACAGTTTCTCGTCCATACGTATATATTATGCAAGGCACCTACTACAAGATTCGTTTTGTTTCGTTTTTGTTTCGGATTGAGTGCAAATTGTATGAATCCGAAATTCGAATTCAATTCGGATTTGGATCGGTCGGATCTTATAGTAGGTGTAAATTACCCAAAATTAATTCAATTTACATGAATTGAAAAACCGGTAAAAACTCTTGAGATATAAAAAAATATTTAAAAAACAGTGAATTGCTAGTCGGCCTCGCGCACCGAGGGTTCCGTACAGAATATGAATAATTAACATACTGAAAACAATAAATAATAAGTAAGTTCACCGAACAATGCTCTAACAAAAATCTTAAAAAGGAATTGAAAACCTTTATTATTATCAAGTTTCAGGATTCTGGATCAACGAGAAGCACCCTATATGTTTTGATTCATGCTCGCATGGGAAATCGTCAAAATATACTAATAGGCAACAGAAACGGCCGTATTTTTATTGTCTTGGCCTTGACTTGACCTTGACTCAGAAGTTTTTGTTTTTACGCAGATCCTATTGATTGCTCATTTGATACCTCTACGCGTACTTGAGAAAAACCATCTTGACATACAGAAATACATACAGATGGACAACCAAGTGATCCGATAATGGTTCTATTTTATGTTTGATGTACGGAACCCTAAATTGACAACTTAGATTATGTTTTGAAGGTAAATCGATGCCAATAACAGATTTAGTAAAGTTGTCCCGTAATAACTTTTAACAATTAGTATTGTAATTGAGGGACATCATTTATTTTAAGGACGGAGACACATACGACGTTCTAGGTTGCAATGGTAACGCAATTGTAATTTTGTCGCTTTTTTAGGAAACCCATAAGGAGTGATTGTATTTTAAAGTTTCAAAGTTAACTAAACACATGCGATCACACGTACAAACGTTAGTGCGCACAGATATATCCGCGGCGTGCGTGGGCGCCGATGCCGGGAACTAAATATGGATAACGACATCACCCTCGCAAGGTCACGTTGTCGACGTGGAAAAGCAGTTTTACGCAGTTTTCTCTTAGTTGCGACATGCTAGGATCTATTTCTGACGCCAAATTTGCCATCTGCGAACACATCAGTCGTTTATTCAAATAAATAAGTCATCGTTAGATCGATTATGATTTGTTGAAATAATATAAGAGTTTTCCTCCAAGTTATCGAATGTGACTTAGTCACTCAGATACGATGGTTGCTGACTGTGCCACTCATTTATACACACGATAAATCGCGAGAAAAGTTGTTCAACTATCGAGATGTTCATATAAATAATGCTCCGTTTTAATTAAGGTGATTGACATCTACGTCACAGCTATAATTGAAAAATATGTTATTACAATAGAATACAAACTTTTTTTTGGGTTATGTGTACAAAATTGCAATACATCCCTAAATTCAGTCACTCATATGTCCACGAATTACACGAATACACAGTGGTAAAGTATTGCATACTTTAATCGTGTCGGTTTTTGACGGACATGAAAGAGCGCGAACCTTTGTGAATACGTGAGTGACCGGCTGTACGCAAATTGAAATTTTCGATGTCAGTGTACCTATTTCTCTTGTTATATTTACTTATATAATTAATCAAAACTCGTCGCAATTTATAATAAATCACCAAAGTCAAATTCTACAGAAAATTGATTTGTAACTGAACAGGTACACTATTAATGATTTTATACATAACGGGATCCCTCTCCTAATGCTTCCATACTAAATTTATGTTGCCATAATCTTTTAAAATAGAATAGCTGGCTTTGATAAGCAATTACCTAAAAATAGGAGATGTAATTTTATTATGGTGTCACAAAATAAATCTCATTAATTTACAACTTTATACTCGTAGTTTGCTACAAAAGCCGTTACGCAGCTAATTGTTCATAGATGGCGCTTTGAACAATAATCCAAAAAGTGATTAAAATGTAAAATTGTGATTCACTGTGAAGTTGTATTTTAATGATTCTACATACAATCTGCTGTCCTATTTTAGATAGTTCCTAAACAAAGCATCTATTATAAATTAAAAGATTATGACGACAGAAATTTAGTATGAAACTTTGATGGAGGTGGATCACCTTAAGCTGAGACTATTGCTCAGGGGTGCGATTCACTTAGCATAAATACCTTAACAACCTCACGGTCATGGATGTCTTTGCTGAACGTCATTCGATATTGAACTAGTGTGGTTGTAAGGGTGTTTGTCTTATCTTTTTCTTTACTTTAAAATTTAAACCAGTACTTCTTACTCAAATAATAGAATGAACTTTGACTAAAAATTAGCGAACTCCCTTGAAACAGAGTGCTTTGTGAGCTACATACTCTTTAAATTCAAGTAACTTATTTATCATATTAAAAAAGTAGTACAAATACTGGCCAAAAATAAACTATACTCGTAGCCCTTCGATCAAAACTGTCAAATTAATCAGGAAACTATGTTAAACAAAATCTGGTTTTACGTACGATTCATAAATAAGTATTAAATTTAACAGCTTTCCTCTGGTTAATTAAATCTGACATCTATTATTTGTTCCAGACGTCACTACTACTTAAAGCACTTTCGCTAGCTATTTTATAATTAGCATATATTTTCATCCCTTTGTGTAAAACAAAAGCAAAGTAGATTCAACTTCAGAGCATTCACTTTGATCACGAAATTCGGGAAGCATTATGTAAAGTAAAATTAATAATTTGTACTGACACATGTTTCTTTGAATTTGCATATTTATACTCGGGAGTTTTGTGATGTGACGTCATTATCAAGTTTCGCGGCACTTTCGTTGGCTTGAGAGTACTTTGTTCTTCTATTGACTAAGTAGAGTTTGTTTTCGATTGGATTCTAGAGAATACGTGAAGTCGAGTTGATTTGAAAACTTTGAGATTGATGTGAAACGGAGAGGCATTACTATTTTATTGTCTTTTGATGGATTCAATTTTGTTTGGTGATAGAGGATTTTTAGTAGCCAATCGGATGGCTACGACAATGTTATCCATCTGTCCCCAGACTACAGTCTTAATAGTACATTTGTGTAGCAGCAAGAAAAAGTAAATCTGTGCCTTATTATATTGCTTTTTATATACTTCTCATCAGAAAAATCGAAACACCTTGCAAGTTTATGTTTTGTAAGCACTATCAGAAAAATGTGTATATTTAGGAATTTGAATAGAAATTCAAATTAAATTTTCATAGTTTTTTTAATAATCCATACAAAACATAAACTTGCATGTTATTTAGATTTTTCTGATGAGAAGCATTAAGATAAGTAGGAATTAAAGTATTGTAGAGAGAAAACTTTTCATATTAAGACTGAATAGTCGCAAGACTATACAAGTGTACATAGTTACTCTACAGATGTCGCTACTAGTATAATAAATGGCGATGTTGAGGTATCGTCGCCCTCGCCTCATATTACACATTAAATTAGACTTTGCCACAGCAGTTGTACCATTATAAGAAGGTTCTACTTGAGGGTTTCATCGGGAATTTACTCGTATCGTCACTGTCGGGAGCATAACAAAAACAGAACGTCAAGCGTACGACCATTGTGCATAAAAAGTTTGTAATTACAGCTTTAACTCAGCTCGTATTGTATCATGCAGCACTTAAAATATATGATCATGTTGAATATAAATAATATTTAAGGCAGAAACGTTATTTGTGAAAATATTCGAAAACAAAATATCTTTCTGTGATTAATTTAGTTCGGTCGCAAACATTTGTAAAAACATAAAAGAAGAACAGATTAATTCGAGAATTGAACCCACATACCGACTAGGTCATTCTCATCGCTCCAACAATTTTTATTTTATATTCTGAACGACAAATATTACGCGGCTTTCGAAGATTTCAAAGTTTTGGCGGAATGCCCGCCAGTGGGGCCGTTTTGCTTGATTTCTGTTTTCGTATCTTTGTCTTGGAAATGACTTGAACAATGAAATGCATCATGAAAAACTGTCTTTGTTACATTGTTTACGATTAAAATAGAAGGTCCACGTGGTGGATGATTGGGTCTTTGACATGAAGTATTACTATCATACAGCGCTTGATGCTGTCACAAAAACATCTTCTGTTCTTCTTATTTTCATCAAGAAACATAGATTTACCTATCTTTGTAAATGATTTCTTAAAACAATACCTTTTTACTCTTAACTAAATCATTTACGAGCAATTTAATATACATATGTCTTACGTCATATGTTCAATATTTTAAATAAAACGTATTTATACACGAGTTTATTACACGTGTATAAAGTGTGTGATGGCGTGAATTTTATGACATTACCCCATAACGTCGACACTAAAAAAGAAAAAAAAAACTCATCATCAAAAAACACTGATCATCCTCTAAGGTTGTTATAAGGGTAACCCTATTTATTTTCGTAAACGGGCCGTACTAAGCGTGTTACCCAACACATTCTTTAGGCTTGCAAAATTGCTTCCCTTCTACATTATGCATATAAAATCAGGCCTTTTTCTGTCAGGCTTCCACTACGACACTGGAATAACCTAGTCGAGCAAAATTAGTTTCACGACAGAGTAAGGTACAGATTTGCAAGTCTCAGAGAGACCCTTAATTTACTAGACTTCGCTTTATTTGTGGAAAGTAGCACGTTATACATATTAGTATTTTAGTAAGGGTTTTATATCGAATGTAATCATGTAATTTTTTTAATGAAATGCTACAATAATTTTTACAATGTGTTTCGGTACACCATACGACTTTATTTATTCGTCGTTGATATTAAACTTTTACTCCAAGTAAAGTAAGAGTAAAGGTTCTCGAGTGGCAACCACGTTCCAGAAAGCGTGTGCTGGACCGTCCCCCTTCTAGATGGACCGACGACCTGGTCAGAGTCGCATGGTGTCGCTGGATGCAGGTGGCTCGGGACCGGTCGATGTGGCGTACCATGTAGGAGGCCTATGTCCAGCAGTGGACGTTTCCCGATGATTATGATATTATATACTAGGATCAAAATTAATATCTTATCTTTTAAAATTCATAGATTTGAATATTTTTTCCGGTTGTTTCTGTTTACTTTTCGTTGTTAATTTATTCAGAAGAAGAAAAATCTTTATTATCTTAATAATATAACCGTCAAAATGGTACAAATTTTTGTTTTAAAGTATTTGCTTGACGTATTTAAATAATAAGAGTAGCATTTCAAAAAAAAAAAACGCGTTCAAATAGAACTAGAAACCTACTTCAACTGCCTTAAAAATGTTCACCTGTACAGGTAGAATTCGAATTTCGAATCGACGGGTATTTTCAAAATGTTTTTTACCTCAGAACTTTTGAATGGGTCAACGATTCTTTTTTTATATGAAAGCCGGTGCTTCCAATGTGGTCGAATTTGGTCTAGTTCTGACAACGACATCCACGCGAAAACCACATAATTCTTAAATTTGCTGAAGACTTTTAGGACAGTTGAAGTCGGTTTCTAGTTCTTCTTGAACTCGTTAACTTGTTACGTAGTGCAAATATTAAGTTAGTAGTAGTAAATTGCTATTATTTATAACTTATGAATGAAAACGAGGATTAAGTGATCATTCAGCCACTGGTAGCATGTCTTTTGCGAGTCCATGTTTGTTCTCCATTTCAGATAAAACGTCTAAAAGGCGTCAAGGTCAAGTGCACGATAAATATTTGAAGAGGTAGGGATGCCTACCCTCGCTCGTGTGTTTATTTTTTATTTGTGTCATGTTTATTTTATTTCGGGCAGAGTGGATCCGGAATTAAATAAATGTTTGTTCGTAATAAGGAAGAAAATATTGACGTGTTTGGAGAGGATGTCTGGTGGATAACACTGGATTATGTCGAGTTCATAAATGGTCGAGGAAAACAAAGGTCATTAGACCTTATTGGGGTGCAAATTGATAACTAATTTGATTGGTTCCAAATCCACATCGTTTGAAGAACTAACGGTGGCGAGTAAAAGTTCTCGAGTGACAACCACGTATTGGGAAGCGTGTACCGGGCCGTCCCCCTACCAGATGAACCGACAACGACGACGCTGGATACAGGAGGCCTGTATCCAGCAGTGGACGTTTCCTGGCTGATGATGATGATGAATTCCTGGAGTCCATGCAAACCAAGTCGCGTGTGATTGTTTTGTTTTGTCTTTCTCTAACGATGCAAAGGATAAACAAACAGACGCCCATTAAAAATTTTAAGTCTATTGTGTAGACTAATTTATATACCGGTGAAATGCTACCGTGGTTTATTTTGTATAAGTCGCTAATCCGCAGACAAACGCTAATTCAGCAGACGTACTAAATCAGTCTAACATTAAATTATTATTGCTAGAAGTAACTCAATTAAATGCATGTTTTCTCTTTCGGTCTTTTGATTTTTAGCATTATATCAAAAGACAAAAACGTGACTTGATTTTCCCACTTTACCGAGATTTCCAGAGTCAAAACGAAATAAAATTAAGTCGACTCTAGTCTCGGACATTGTTTACTCATTCAGTCCTGTATTTTTAGCTGATAACGTCCAATAAGTTGGTATTATCTCTGGCCTTTGGCTCGGTTGTCTCTAAAAAGAGAACTTTTTGTTTACGGTCCCGGGAATTTTGAAGGCAGCGTGCAGTCGTTGTAATTCAGTTCTGCTGAAACAATCCTGTTTATCCTTGAGTTTAACCGACAATCCGATAAACGATAAAACGGAGTCTGCTATCTTATAATGGGTGCTGTAAATGTATGTAAATAAATGGCTGTTTTATGGTTCCGTATACAAAGGGTAACTAACGGGACGCTATTACTAAGCCTTCGCTATCTGTCAATCCATCCATTTGTCTGTGAGCGAGCTGTATCTCACGATCCGTAACTGGCAGACAGTTGAAATTTTCTCTAAATGTGTATTTCTATTGCCGCTATAACAACAAATAATAAAAGCCGGTCAAGTATCGATCCAACAGACGAACAGCAGGGCTCCACCAGTACGTAGTTGACATCCCTATGGCTCGCACTAGGCGCTTTGCCTCTAATTTTATCATGCGTACAGCCAGGGAGTGGAACGCGCTGCCGGCGTCTGTATTCCCAGAAAACTATAACTTGGGTGTCTTCAAGTCGAGGGTGAACAGGCACCTTCTAGACCAACGCGCACCATCGTAGGCCACATCGTCGCTTACCATCAGGTGAGTTCGTCGCCAAGCGTTGATCTATAATATGTTAAAAAAAAGAGTTGGACTCGCCCACCGAGGGTTCCGTGCAGAATATGAATAATTAACCGAATAAACTATGAATACTGAAAATCATAAATAATAGATACGGTTATATGCACCCAACAATCATGCTCTACCGAAATTATGATTCTTATAGAAAAAACAACTTTACTTTGCAGCTAAATTACATATCTGATGTATGTATTTCAACTGCAAAGTTAAGTTTGTAAACAAAAAAGCTATTTTTACTGTGTTATAATTAAAAATACTGGATTTCAGATTTATTCTTATGGTTGTGCTGTAAGACCTTCCTTCTTGCGAAATTTCAGGATTCCTGGTCAACAAGAAGTACGCAGGTTTTGGTTCCCTTGCATTTTGTATAGAAAACTTTTATTGCATTGACAAGTAAGTTTAATTTTTCTCACAGATCCAAGGGACTACAAACATGAGTATTTGATATTAATTTCAACTTGATATTGGACCCCGGACAACAAAGTTATCCTATAAGGGCTCTTGTTTTTTTTAAAGTGCGTAACACTAAGAAAGAATGATAACAAAGAATAATTAAATTAAAATCGGTTAACAATTGGCGAATATCTTCTCATATAATAAGTTTCATACACACAAAAAATAGGTAAACACCTATACAGTCGATATTAAACCTTAACATTTTTGAAATGAGATATAAAATATTGATTGCATATATTTTTTTAATACCATAGGTAGGCGGTGTAGTATTTAAATCTTAATATGTTTAAAATTCAAAACAACTGAATAAATCTCTAAGTTACTGGAAAGATCTTAATTTTACTGAGAAAGACATTCATTTATTATGTCAATTTGAACTAGCTCTCGAAACAATGGAATTATTTGAACAACGAAATATCATAGACACTCTAAAGTGACTCACTTTAACTCTAGAGGTTATCTTAATAAGCTTTTTCCCGCGTCTTTGAATGTTTACATTATGAAATTACCGTCTGAAAAGAATTTTAAAATATTGCTTTTTCTACATACTATAAGACACTGTCAAATGTCATCTAAGTAAGAATGTGTGATAATTTTTTGATTCTTTTAAAAAAACATGTATTTTGCTATTATAAACATGACACAGTTTTGCGTTAGGGTAACCTCAGGACAAAACAGATCGCTAAAGGGATATATTATTTTACATGACTACTACCACTATTACACTCTCTTTTACACACACATTTTTAATGATTGTTTTCTGGTATCTTTGCACAGGACATAGTCGTACGAAAGCATTTTTTCCCGAACTGAAACGAAGACGCATCGCTCACGCTTCGGCCAATAACAATCATTATCCCTGCAATTCGTGATGAATGAAACCATGAAACTACCGTTTTTTGTGTCAATACAGAAGGTTTATATTCAACAGTGGAACTATGCAGCTGATTAAATGAGCGCTCCGGTCAATATTTAATTATTTTGCTTTTCAAAAAATATACAGATCCCCAAAATTAATGAGGTTCTGGGCACACTTAATTTCCACCTTATCGTCGCTTGTCATATGGCTGGCTCTTTTACAAAACTTAAGAGGCTATGCTGTTGTCAAAGCGCCCATACAAACGTAGTCCAGTCATATTTTGAGTATTAAGCTATGAAAATCTATGAAATTTTCAAGACACAATCTAGAAACAAATATCTGTGTCGGTGGTGAGTCAGATTTTCGTTTAAGTATATACTTCCAGAGTTACAGGACGTCAAAGTATTGTATTTTTCGGTAATAAAAAGCCCCAACTTTGAACCTGATTTACAAGAGTTTGAACCTGATTTACAAGATTATGAATCAATTAAGAACAATTTGGAAAAACCACCGACATCTGAAATTTCATTAGTATACTGTATTAAAAAAAATGGTTACATAATATACTGTATCCTTTAAATGATCCCTGGACTACGAAACATCCAAATAACGGGTGGATAACATCGCATAATGTATGCTGTCTCACCGTACGCGCTCGGGTAGGATAGGGCTCGGAGAGGGACAGCTACAAAACAATTTAACCTTGAAACCGACCACGTGGTCTTACCAACATAGCCTCTTAAGAAACCTTAGCTCTATTTCAAATATATCGTCAAATGCTATTTTCGAAAACATTTCAGTCTGCTGCAGTCTGTTTCGTAGCACAACTCTAGCACATTGACAGCCAAATCGATGGCGCCTATAAAGTTTGTAGAAAGACAGAAAGCATGTGACCACATGGCATTAAATACAGATTTGAACAATAAATAAGTTCAAAGGGAATCGTTAGCACGGTTAAATAAATATATACTAAACATTTACGAGTAGGTAGGTAGTTCAGTTCAATAAAAAGAAGCTTAAAGAGTTCTTAGAGATCATTGTGACCTAGAGACTAGCATTTCATCTCGTTTACACGTTTTTTAATGTATTAAATTATTAAGTAACTGAAAGTATCTGTAAAAAATTATTCACTATTTTTACGTTACGTAGACAACTAGGACCAACATAGCAATATTTTTGGAAACGACTGAGACATTGCGACATTCTTACCTAGATTTCATATACCTGGATCTTTTGGAGAAGCTTAGGACTATAGAAATGACATATTTAGACCAAAGGACTCCTATAGTATACCAAGCCTAGCAATGCAAACCTATCTTCACCAAAATATTCGAGATCAAAGACCTATCGTGTCAACATGTTGGCAAGCGTGTCGCATTTTATTTAATTTGAAGACGATGGCATTTTGAAAAGGACAGTCGAGCAGTTTAATTTACACTTCTATTTATTTACAGGCATCAAATACCACGCGAATAGCCGGTATATCTTAAAATGGGTCAAATGAAAGTTGATTGTCTGTTCAACTTTGACTTTTCAATTTAATAAAGTAACATTGAGCTCAGGCGAAGGGCAGAGAGGTATTAATTGTTTTGTGCAATTTTATTTGCTAATGAACAGATTTTGATTCGAAATTCGAAAGCCAGCTTCGAGAGCTTTTCCAATAATTGCGAAATCTTTTTTTGTAAAATACAATATAAATTAAATAACAGAAGGTACGGGTACGTGAAATTTAATCGAACTGATTCAGTAAATCACTAGAGTTTAGAAAAGTCACCCCATGTTCTTCCGAAGTAGTAATGGAAAAATGCTTAGGAAGGGGCTGTAGAATTCATGTAACAACAACAAAAATGTAACTGGGGCTGTTGTTCGACACTGTGTCGCTAATAAGATGTCCATGTCCAACTTGAACTTATTTAACTGACTTTTGAATTAATTCGATATTTGAATCCTCGTACAAAGTAAACCAAATATTTTCATTTTACTTTGTTAAATATTTTTAGTTTTTTAAATACACATATTAAAAATCTGAAATTGTATGTTATTAATCTCGCATATAAATACGTTTCCTATGCAGCATTTTCTATTTTAATAAAACAATCAAATTATAAAAATAACAACTTGACAACTGAGAATATCTAATGACAATGAAAACAATAAGCAGCCAGGTAAACAAGCGCTACTTACGCCACTTACTAAGTTGAAACAATGCTTGTAAAGAGCTTAGAATTGTAAACAATGGTGCTTATAATAACTTAGTTTGTAAACAAGTTTGGCTTCATTTGTTTGAGAAAAAATATTGTCGTATTCAGTTTATGAGAAAGTTAATCAACAGTTGAATTAGTCCACCACTGGACTTCAACTAGGGGTTTTATCATGATCACCACGCTTGGCAAACTGCTGGACGATCGCAATAAGATGTTAGTGGCAGTTGTGATAAACCAGTGGCTCCAAATCTTTTTTCAACCAATGGCCGCATTGATCGTCCATAAGGTTCAAGAACTCGTCTCGACCTGAAAATAAAATTTTATCAAAACTTTCCACCTAATCGTTATACTTTTTGATAATTCAATTCAATTCAATATAACTTTATTGTACACCAATAAAAACTTAAGTTAAAAAATAAAATTAAAAAATAAATAAAAAATGTACAAAAGGCGGTGTTATCGCTGACAGCGATCTCTACCAGACAACCTTTGGGTAGAGGAAATAAGTAACAATATTTGGGTGGAGGTGTGACAGATATTGATAGATTATAATTAAATACTTGAATAAACACATATGTATACTTATATAAATAATAATAATAAATACAGACAAATTAAATATACGTTATTTTATGGATACAATACATACTAGTACATAGGATAATTAATATGTATCATAATCTAAAGTAATTTTCACCAGATTATAGTTATAGATAGAATATTGATTGATAAATGTGTTCGTTCGCTCAACTTTTTCAATGTCAATTCAATTTATTGACAACTCTTTTCATTTGCATGATCCTCCGTCAGACCACCGGTTGGGAATCACTGTGGGCTCTATGAATACAATCCGTTTTATCTTTCAGAATTCATTTAAAAAGTAGAAAATTACTGTACTAATAATTCACACATACAATGAAAATTCAAACGTAGCCATGTCCACCTGTCTGTTTATTGCATTATCTTTCGCTACTCCGCTCATAATGTAATTTGCCGGAAGTAGCCGTATAAGCAAACCAACCCCCGCTAGGAATCGAATATGAGACCTCCGGTTGTATCCAACACTGTGATTACTATGAAAGTGGTTTTGATCCCGAAAATTAGTCCTCGTGGGGTGGTTTTTAAGTCAGCTTAAATGAAGTCGCAGGCTTGTTTCCAATAAAGCTCTTTCTCATTGGAATTTTTTCCAAACAACAGTGAGTTCCTATCACAGTACCAACACAACAAACACAAAAGAATCCGGAAAGCAAGATGGCGACGAGTGACATTGAACCAAAACGGAATTACTTTCAGGTATCGAAAACAATCACGCCTCATGTGTCCAATGACCTTTCGGAATCCAAAAGTAAACCGTGACGGGAGGAAAATAAATCTTGGACGTGCGACGCTCGCGCACGATCGAATCCAGAAATAAACTCCTGCGCGCTCGGATCGTATTCCCTTCAGTATTGTCTAGCTCGTGCCCGAGCTCGCACCCTACCGCCTGTGATACAATCTAGTCCCTAGTGCTGCCAACATGACAAGTAAACCTGAGTGCCAAAAATTAATGCCCTTCTAAACTCCCGCTTGTGTGGTTTTCCCCCCAAAGTGTTGATTTTTGTGCCAATAATTCCGCTGTAAGTATACCGCTTTGTTTTTAAAATTAACTGCTGTTGTGACGTCATGGCTTCCGACTTGCACACTTTTGGCTGGAGGCTACAGAAAGTTGCGTTCAATTCTCGTTGCACTCGGATGAGTTCGCAACTTTTTAGATTTTTCCAAGATTATTTCCCTCTGTCACTAACTTCAAACTAACAAACCAAGTACTTTCGAAAGTTTGCTTTTGAAGATTTCCTATACAGTCTATCCCTTTGAAATACTACTTCTTGTGGGTTTGAGCATCGGATCATAAGGAGTTTGAAGTGTTCATAGCCTTAATACCAGTTGGCCTTACCCTGGGCCCTCTGGAAGTCAATTTTAGAGAGGTGAAGATACCTACCACCGTTTTAACTAAGTGAAAACATCATTTTAATAGTACTTATGCATCGTAGCAACAGCGCGTTAACTTTAATTGTTTTTTTTTGCAACACGCTTCTATTTAACGGCTTTATTTTAACTTACCATCAGGTGAAATGAAGGCCAAGTGTAAGTCCATCGGTAAGTTTGCCAGGTGGAAAAGATACGCACAGGTCCATTCGGCTATGTGTTTAAATGTTTATACTAATGTAGCAACTAGATGTGACTTGTTCTAATTAAGCATGAAAAGTATAAAAAGTAGAACTAAATTCTGGCGCAACTCATCATCGTACCGTCATCACTACAGTCATTGTCAGTGAGTAATGCTTAGACTTTTGTGAATCATCAGTTTTTTGTTAGCTAATATATATAATGTAACATTTGAAAAAAGCAAAACGTCATTTTTGCTTAAATACTTATCACTCCACTTATCACACTTTTACTCATTTGTTTACTTTATTACGTGTAATCTTAAAAATAATTTAGAATAAATAGATGCATTTCATGAAAATAAATAGCAAGGTAGTTTACCTTTTCATTAATTGAAACAGTCTGTACACAGAAAGTTATAACAAAACACCGAAAAAAATAGTCGGTGAATCTCGCCTGATGGAAAGTGACGATAGGGCCGTTGGGTGGTAATGGCACCCAGAAGCCTCGAGCTTATTGTGAAATATAAACAAAAGGAGCAGCTTACTTCTATAAGAAATTTTTGTCAGACTTGGGTCAAGCGAAAATTCTGGGAGAGAGGAGGGCGACCATCTTTTATTATACACAATAATACAATTTTAGTTCTCTTAACTCAAATAGAAATAAGAACGAAATCTAAGATCTTCGAGTTCATTTCTAAATAAAACATGCTTTCAAAGAGAAAACATTTTCATGTCAAACAT
Organism: Carcina quercana; assembly: GCA_910589575.2. Classification (NCBI taxonomy): domain Eukaryota; kingdom Metazoa; phylum Arthropoda; class Insecta; order Lepidoptera; family Depressariidae; genus Carcina; species Carcina quercana. The sequence goes on from OU342439.1 coordinate 10,245,517, forward strand.
CCTTCCTCCGTCACTTCTTATCAAGTTATCGCTGCCTCAGATTGCGGCGTTCGCTTTATTTTCTCTTTATGTCTTGACGTACGACATAGAACCTTCCTGATCATGTCTAGCCTTGACATTGATATGTTCGCGAATCTCAGTTTTTCCTGCTTTGAGTGATACGTACGAAATGATGTACGAACGAACAAGAGAGTCAAAAATAAATCGCTAAGGTTTATTTTGTTTTCTTCTAGTTCTGAGCATCAATATTTGTAGTGTTTATTTGAATAAATAAGCTTAGATTGTAGACAAACGTTGTATGCTTTGACATGACGATTAATTTACTACTACTTCTCAGATGCAGTTTCTAATAATATTTTGAAAATTGTGACAAAAAAATTACACAAACGGGATTTGAACATGCGTCCGGAGCAAACACTTTGCCAATTAAGCTACCGATCGAATAGCACACTTTTCTTTTACTAATTTCAGAAATTATCTAATAGGAACTCATATTAATATATTCATTCAAGATTAAAAGTACCTTATGTCTTTCTCCATGTCATAGGCCAACTTATGCCAAATTTCGTTTACGAGTGAAATCGCAACAAGCAGATAGTGGATCAGACCTGCTTCCGCAAATACATTATTTGTGTGATTGCGCCTCGAGCATTACTGGTTTTGAAATGAATCCAGCACGACGTATTGAACAATTTTAACGATGTTTTAACATAACAATAATGATTATTTCATCTTGAAGGTAGTCGTCACGTACATGAAGGAGAAATCCTTATATCGGCTTTAATACTTCGTGCGATACAGTAATAATATAATCATCATTTACAGCCTATGAGCTCCTACAGAGAGTGTATGAGCCATAGTCCTCACGCAGGCCCACATCACTTCACATGCCTGTTCAAGACATGCAGGTTTCCTCGCGATGTTTTCCTTTACCGTTAAGCAATCAGATAATGTACTTGAATTGAAAGCAACTCATAAGTAGCGTCTGGATTCAATCCCGGAACCCTCGGATTGAGAGTCCGCGCCTTATCCACTGCGCCACCGACGCTTCCATTAAACACAATATATAATAATATAATACTTAATTCATTTTTGGTATTTGTATTTCTTTCTTGACTTAGGTACGTAATGCCGAGCATTTACTTTCGTCTAACATATTTCGAAAATAACTCTACTATATTCATAAATGAAATTATAAACATTTCTATCTTCAAAAATGATACTATAAAATTCAACAAACTGATTTGAAACTTGGTGGCACTAAAACCAACTTTTATATCAATATTCTTAGCTACGAGTATTTGTAGATGCAACATGTTCACGTAAAACCATTTCTCAAACTCAGTTTCATTCGGAATAACGTTAACTGCGATTGCTTGAAAATATTTTCGCAAATTTAATGTGTTCAGAAAAATCTCACAATATAAATACACTTCCATTTCACCTTGATCCAAATAACTTCTTTGTGCAGCTAAAAACAAAGAGAACATTTAAAGAAAATTTCCTCTCAAAGAAACATTTTAAAGATTTCTTAGAAAATTAACACGTTTCTTTGTTTACCCGGAGTTTACGCGCATGCCAAATACGAAGAAAATGATGTAGAGAAATGTCAGGAAAAAACATTTCGTCTGCCAAAATGGACTGAAAATAAATGTGACGGTACTTTATATGCGTTAATATTTAGTTGTGCGTACGCCTACACGTGGGTAGAAGGAAGACATCACCTGCGTAGATTAATCTTAACTTTTGCACCCTACACCTTTCTTTTTATAGCTTAGACTATGAACATTTCTTGTTGATTCTTTATGGACTTGACATCATAGTATCGTAATAGACAGCTTCCTGTATATATTTGATCTATATCCTGATCTAGGGCTACTTACAGAACATTTGACGCGTGGTTTGCGTAAATTCAACGTGTTCACCGGTGGTCTCCAACTACTTCCACCAAACGGCCATGTCCTTTTTAGGACCGTGCCTCAAAAGAAAAAAGGAAGGTCTGTCTGTGTTTCAAGAGCATTTTCTTGCTTTCTTTTTTTGATATGCGTTGTCATGTATATAAGTTGAAATTAATATCAAATACTCAAGTCTGCAATCCCTTTGATTCATATATATATAGACGCAATAAAAAGATAAAGTTTATACCATATATTTTAACGATTTCCCTATCGCATCATTTTATTTTTTACTCCACGAGCTTCTGAGAAAAAGAGTACTGACTGACAGACAAACAGACTACAGGACGACCAAGTGAGTCCCTTTTTTATTTTGTGGTATGGAACCTTAAAAATGAGGCTCAGGCCTAGTCATTGTGTCATACTGTGAGGAGGCCTATGTTCAGCACTCGACATTTCCCAGCTCATGATAATGAATGTATAAGAAACAATAAGTTTAACTCCATCCGTAGATCGAGCCAAGATGGACTTATACGTATATAAAAACATTACAATTAAAATTGAATATTAATACGTCGCTTCTGATAATTCGTGTGATCTATGCTTTAGAACATGGTAACGAAAAGGTGACTAATACTGTCTAGGAGATAGGCAGCAACATCTTACTGCGATCACCAATCCCTCCGCCAAACGTGGTGTTAATGGGAACCTAATGTCCAACAGTGGACACATGTGTATGATATGGTAATAATTATATTCTTTGAAGTAACTACAATACTTAGAAATTACGATCTGACTTAAGAATGTTGTACAAATTGCTCATAAAATTCAGAAAAGCACATCAAACATTTCCCAGTGGCTTTCAAGGTTTCAAACATAAGCAAACATCCTCACAAACAGTGGAATTTTGTGAAAACGAAAGCCTAAACCAATAAACAAACCGCGAAAACAAATGAATGAAGTTGTATAAAATTAGCATGAATAAAATTCAAGCGTTGTAAAATTCACAGCAATGACGTACCTATGACGGTGTTGCTGTGAAATAGTAATAACTAAAAATACATCATTGATCACAGTTCCCCACACAAATAACATAGATGAATATTATAAGCAAAGCGTATGTCTAGGAATAGGAAACATACGCCTACTTATTGAAGGAAAACTATAAAAACAAAATCTGGATTTTCCATATAAAAAGCCGCCAAGTGTGTGTTAGGCCACGTGCAGTGCAGGACTCCGTAGTTGAACTGTTTTTATAAAAAGTAATTGTAAATGAAATTTGTGCGAAATTTTCATTTTAAGCACTCCAAGTGTATTTTATAATTTGGTCGACTATTAATCAGTAACCTGCAAAGCCACCTTGGTCGTGGTAGTTTTCCTTTCAAGTTAAATGTATATACCACTACTGAGAATTTTTCAGATTTTTAAAAGCAGTAGTTTAGCAGATATAGGGGGAGGGGACGCTCAACTCTGACAAAAATTATCACTTTAAAGCTTAATATTTCGCGTATTCCTGAATGGAAAAGTAATGTTCTTAGAACCTCAATATTTTAATATTTAAAGACCTATTGAATCACCCTACAGAATCCAAATCAAAAAAATTAAGATTTTATTCTACTACTTTGTCGAAGTGATTAATATGTAAAACCGTACCAAATTACAGCTTTCTAGTAGTAAGAATCTCTAAGCTAAGCCGCGGACGGGCAGACAGACTGACGGACAGAGCGAAACTATAAGGGTTTCCTTGTTTGACTACGAAACAAGAAAAATAAAACACAAAAAATAGTCGAATTGATATCAATACCAGAGATACTTTAGCTGTGTTACAAAATGATTTCATCACCCATCAATCTTTTCCAATACAATCAGCCAAAGTCTATTTTCCAGCTGACTCACTTTCACATCACATTGTCACAAAACACTTAGCGACACAAAGAAAGAATACTAATAATTACTTCATCGCCCATCTGTCATACGTCTAAAATATCATCCAGTATTCTTTGTTCAACCTACAAATATATTTCTCGTGACGGACAGTCATATTTATTTTAAGTGTTTTGTAATCGACTAGGTTATTGATATTTCATTCAGTCTGTTTAGTTTATACCGTAACTTCCGTTCAATCTCGGCCTCCGCTTTAGTTGCCAACTAAAATTAAATAGCCTTGAGGCAGTTAATTCTATCCCTTGATCTGACCAAATAAATTTAATCAATATAAGTATCTAATTAACAAAGCGTACTAAGCAAACAACATGATTTTTTCTATGGAATTTTCTTGTCACCAACGCTTTTGATCATTAATGATTTGCAGTAATCATTTCTTTGAATACCGAATATGTACTTACTCATTTTATAACTTGATCGTACTTTATCATAAGTTCTTGATTCTAAAATTAGAATGCAATCTAAATAAGGTTTGAAATAACTTGTACAAGGAATTTCAATTATCCCCATTCTTGAAACTGCTGTAAGTGAGAGACCAACAAACTTTCACATTAGGTGTAGAGGAAATTTAATTAGAACACTCCTTCGTTTCCTGAGCTCCCAGCGTTAACCCTAAGACAGCCAACAGAAATGTTTTGAATACGGCACGAGCGCCGTGTGAAACGCCAGACGGTACTCTTTCTATTAATAAATGTGAACGAGATCTTTGCGGATATTCTAACGCACTAACGCCAAATTAAACTGCTGCGCTTCCCAACGGTAGTGAAGCTATAAAAAAGTTATGTTACCACGGTCAACTGATCTCTTGTCACTTATAGAGATTGGATCCAAGTGACAGAGATCCTTACACAGCAATATACATATATGAGTGACTTCTGGAAAGGTGTGTAAAATCATCAATGTGTCAAAAAATTCACGAGCGACAACTGACCAGTTAAGAGGGTATGCTGTTGTCAAAGCGCCCATACAAACGTAGTCCAGTCATATTTTGAGTATTAAGCTATGAAAATCTATGAAATTTTCAAGACACAATCTAGAAACAAATGTCTGTGTCGGTGGTGAGTCAGATTTTCGTTTAAATATATACTTCCAGAGTTACAGGGCGTCAAATTATTGTATTTTTCGGTAATACGAGTAAAAAGCCCCAACTTTGAACCTGTTTTACAAGAGTATGAATCAATTTAGAACAATTCGTAAAAACCACCGACATCTGAAATTTTATTAATATACTGTATTGAAAAAATGGCTACATAATATACTGTATCCTTCAAATGATCCCTGGACTACGAAACATCCAAATAACGGGTGGATAGCTTCGCGTAGTGTATGCTGTCTCGCCGTCGCGCTCGGTTAGGATAGGGCTCGGAGAGGGACACCTACAAAACAATGCAACCTTGAAACTGACCACGTGGTCTTACCAACATAGCATTCTTAAAGTAGACAACAGTCTAATGAATATTATAAATAACAAGCCTTTGCAATTTGTTTGACCAAGATGAAGAATTATTAATATTATATATATATATATATATATATATTAATATATAATATATTAATACATTATCAAGGTCATGAATGAATTTATTTTATTGCATATTTAAAAGGGTAGGAAGGTTTAGCTAAATTTGAAGATACAATAGAGCCCTTAGGCTCCCAAAAATCCGCACTTGGTTCAACCGTCGTGACCGTAGAATTTGCAAATTTTCAAAGTTATGTTTGTGGGCGGAAAGTTAACCTCGTTCTAGTAGAATGAAACATATTTTGAAGCTATAAAATTGCGGGGCTGATCGTAAAATATTTTCGGGGTTCATGGATGTTCTTGTTTTAAATTTTGTTGATTATAATAAACATTTTATATATATATTTTAGAACAAAAATAGAGATATGAATAAGTTTTAGTAGCGTTTGAAAAACGTATTAGTACGGCACGTTTACCATTTGTTTGTTTTGTCACTTCTAGCTCTTTTTACCCGCGACGGAACGGAGACAGTGTATGCGTTTAGGGTGAGAGGATGTTTGTTTGTGTGTTTGTTTGTTTGTTTGTTTTCTACTATTAAATTTGACACTTTGAACATGTTACTTGTAGCAACAGATACTTTTCTAATGACAGATAAATAAATAGCTTTTAAAACAATGAATCAACGACTTTCAATGCCCAAAAACATGGGCGTGATTCACTCACGACTCATGTAATTATTTGCTGACAACAACCCCAGTTTACTAGAACCTTCTTGCTCATCAATATCGAATGCTGTCAGCATAGACATCCGTGAGCTGTGAGGTTGTAAAAGCGTTTGCACTAAGTGAATTGCACCCATGTGTTTTGTATTGAGACATTTTATGGACTAGTGATTAAGCTATTTTTATTCCGGTATTTAACTTTCTTGTGTGGGATAATTTCCGAAATTGTTGGCATTCCCTGCAATAAAACTCCGCTGCTTTTCAGCATCTCCGTGGCCTAATGGCTAAATGTTGAACTAACAATCCGAAAGGCTCGGGTTCGATTCCCAGCGGGGTACCTGTCGGTACTCGGCTTAGTTGGTGGTAGGGTATTTTCTGTCCCTGTCTGTGGCAGTCCACACCATGTTAGCCTACCTAAGTCTGCTGCCAAACAGCAGTGTTAATAGCACTGTTGTGTTCTGGTATGAAAGGTAGCAGAGACAGCGCCTCATTAGCTTGAGGCTTCTGGGTGCTCTCACTTACCATCCTACGGTCTTATCGTCACTTACCATAAGGAAAGATGAAGGCCAAGTGCAAACCCATCATACATTTAAAAAATCAGCAAGAAGAAATCGCGATCAAACACTTACTAGTATGTTATTTAATCGAGCGTCAAATTCTGGTTATCTAAAAGTAAATCGCTATACATGGTACGTGAAAATGAAGCAGGAAAAGATGGTAATCCCTGTCGCGCGGAAGTGTCTCTAGAGTGGCAGCTTATCCCTTATCTAGTCGCAAGGGGAGATAGTATCTACGTCTGTCGTATGACAAAACTGTTAGGAATATACAAAGCCTTTATGGAATTTTATGGAGCATTTTATGGGAGTACTGGCAGCAGAAACTTTTAGCAAACAAAATTGCGATGCTGCTTCAATTTTCAGGGTGTAAATGTGCAGAGGTATATTATTTGGCATCTATGAAGGTTTTTGTATAAAATTCCAATAGGGTATTAATTATGAATTTATTGGACAACCTGATTGATAATTGTTACATAATCTTTGTTTTTCAATTAACACTCTATATACTTTTTGGGTGACAAAACATTACATATTTTCTTTTACCATCATCAGCCGGGAAACGTCCACTGCTGGACATAGGCCTGCTTCATGATATGACAGATCGACCGGTCCCGAGCCACTTGCCTCCAGAGACTCCGTGTGGAGTTTTATTTCCAATTATGCCCCAGCCAGTTTAGATACGGTCTAGGCGGACTAAATTTCTATCAAACTTGACCTAATACAACAACTGAAAATTGTTGAATCTCACTGATAAACTCCGACACCATGTCCATTGTATTTACTCTGTTATTTACTTCAGTGGATAAGTTTACTAAATTCGTTCGGTAGTCTAGGAATTCTGTACCCTTCGAGTTTAGAATTTCTCATGACACGGTTCGCTCGACAATACTATAGTAACCACAGTTGATCCTAACTACACAAACATTTTGTGTAAGTTTATGGCCGCCCAAGCATTGTACCTATTCCTAATTAGAGCCAACCTCAGCTCAAGGAAACTTACGAGAAGGCTTTTTTGTGAGCAAAGGTTTCGGACCACTTATTTATTTAGCCCAGTTGATCTAATAGGGTTATTTTGAGTTTCGTGTAAATTTGTACAGAGTTAATCCTTTACGTTAGGTTGTTTTTATATAAGTGAAGTTTTTTTTCTTCAAAATATACAAAATGTATTTTTAGTTCATTTCGCACAATATGCCAAATGCCTGTGTAATGTTTGATGATTTGGATACAATTGTAAGTTATTTTAAAGCACAAATTTCAAGATAGTTAAAACTAGTTATGTAACATTACTAAACGTTATTGTTTATTGTACATATAAAAATAGTACATAGACAATCATAACTAAAATAAAATTGTACAATTTGAGTTGCCTATCCCTAAAGAGAGATTTCTCCCAGCACTCACACTGGAGCTTTCTAAAATAAACAAACTGAAAGTAGACCTACCTACATACATGTACATAAACAAACAAAAAATATTACAGAAAATAATATATATAGAAAAAAGCATGACAATGAATAAAAACACGATTTACATAACATATAAATTATAAATAAATATATCTAATTATTTTCGGAGACTTTAAAGTTAAATTCTTTCCTTGACAGATTCGTGAGGAAGCTAAGAAAATATGGAGCAGTTTGAGTCGCTGTTGACGTGCTGCGTCTGTTTGGACCGGTACAGAAATCCGAAGCTGCTGCCATGCCAGCACAGCTTCTGTATGGAGCCGTGCATGGACGGCCTGGTCGACTACGTCAGAAGACAAGTATGTTTCTGCGCTACGATTTTTGATAACTGTTATTTTATTACGTCTACATTCATATTTTGAAAGAGAAAGAAATGTTATATGTTTGTTATATTAGTTCAATCCGTTTGAAAAAGTCAATACTCACAGTGGCTAATAGTCAATGTGCACAAATAATTGCGCTTGACAAGCGGGTTGTTGATTGGAGAAAGATAGGTATGTGCTACACATGTCCTGTACTTTTCTCTTAGTTGCCTTTTATGATACCTTATAATGAAAGAGGGTGATCTTATTCTAATGCGTGACAAACTTATTGTAAATAATCAAAAGTATTTACTTTTTCTTGAACTATTAGTAACATGATTAAATATTGCTAATGGGTATATTTAAATTCTTTTTACAGGTGAAATGCCCAGAATGCCGTGCAGAACATCGAATCCCATACCAAGGTGTACAGGGGTTCCCCACAAATGTTACCCTTCAGCGGTTCTTGGAACTGCACGCTCAAATTGCTGGGGAACTCCCAGACCCTACTGCTGGTCAAGTTATGGAGAGATGCAACGTTTGCTCAGAAAAAGCTTACTGCGCCCCCTGTGCTCATTGTGAGAAGAAAGTTTGTGATGATTGTAAAGCAGCTCATATGGAAGTGCTTCGAAGGGAAATTGCTAGAATCAATAACCAAATACGTCGGGGTGTGAACAGAATTCAGGACATACTTGCTGTTGTTGAAAGAAATACATCAAACCTTCAAACAAACTGTGGCGCAGTCGCTGGAGAAGTGGATGAAATTCACAAAAGGTTATCTAAGGCTCTTAAGGATAGAACTGACTTTTTAAGAAATGAAATAGATCGGTATCTAGCAACTGAGCTTAGAAACCTGACACATCTTAAAGATAATCTAGAGTTAGAATTAAGTAATATACAAAGCAATTGTGATCTCGCCGATAAATATATCAACGATGATGTTGAATGGGAAGATACTGAATTAGTAGACACTAAAGAAATATTCTTAAAAACCGTTGAATTCCTTAGAAACTTTGATTATGAAGCTGGAGATTACAACCGTAGGATTAGGTTTATAATGACTCACGACCCCAATCAATTGGTGCTTCACGTTGCGAGTTACGGCGAATTAAATATTACTCAACCTAATGCTTATGGTGTTAATATGCCACAATCTCAAGGTTTAACTAGATCCAAGAGTGACCATCGTCTGGCAACACAGTTTCGTCAACAAGAAGAAGCCAAAGGGTATTACGAAAATGATGAACCAATTCTAGGTGGCCGCAAATTCGGTGAGCGACGGCCACCACCGCCAGAAAAACATACAAGGGAGTATGGTACTACTGACGACTACAGTGGCTACGAATCAGAGCACAGACCTTCTCGTCGGTTCCGCTCTCGTTTTGTAAGAAGTCATCAGCAAGACAATGACTCTGACTCAGAGCAGACCAGCCGCGTTGTCAAATCCGAAGAAAAGAAAGAAAAAGAAAAGGTAACTGACACCGAAGATGCAACCAAAGGACCCCTAAGTGGAATATTTAGACTTAGTGACTGTCCACGTGTGATGCAAAGGATATATGACATGGACAGCGGAAAGAAAAAGGAGAAGAAGGAACCACCTCCACCTCCTAAACCCGTCGTTCCACCTACACCACAACCTGTACGTCAGCGGCCGCAAACACAGAGACAGCAGAGTGAAGATGACGAAATCTCAAGACTCAAAAGACAAAACAAGGGAGCGGCTTCATCGCAGGAACCTGACCGACCAGCACCTCGTGCTGTGGAAGAAGAGCGTACCCCAATAACTCGTAAACCTCCCACACCAGCTCGTGAGGTGAGTTGGGAGACAGAAAGTGAGAGTTAAGAAACAGAAGTACAAATTTAGAACGTAGTTAAATCATCGATACTAACAAGGAAAACGCGACAACTAACGGCATTCCATAAAATACACTCCACGTTTAACACATTGTACACCAACACGACACAAAATGTACCTACCGTTTTGGCGTCCATATCGAATTTCAATATATTTCTCAGGCATCCAGTGATGGTGAATCCGATGAATCTGTTGGATCTCTACAACGAACACGCAACGAGCGCAAGAATACAGTTCCGACGCCAAAGCCTACTGTCACAGCCAGAAGACCTTCGGCATCGGACACCACAACGCCACACCGCCCGGCAGCTCGCGCAGCAAGTACTGAATCTAGCGCATCGACTGAAAGCTCCGGCTCGGCGGTTAAACACACAGGTGCGATACTTACCATCGCAGAATTAAAAGCAAAATATAGGTGTGATGGACTACCACCCAAACCTGGAACTCGTTTCTTTTCCGCAGGCACTGACAGGCCGGCGCCGGTCACTACAAACGGTACAGCTAGTACTGCCCCAAGGACACAAAGCCGCTTTGTAGGCGCTCAACGACCAGCACCTGCTCCGGCGCCCGCCGAGCCGGCACCCGAAGATTCCGACACTAGCTCCGAAGAGGAGACCGACTCGTCAGAGGAGAGTGAAGAGGAGCCTGCTTCGCAAAGAAAGCCCGAAAGTCAGGCGATGGCTCGTACTGACATAGGCCCGCTGCTCGCACGCAGCACAAACGCTCGTAACGACGCCCAAGATAATAAAACAAAAGAGACGCAGCCCGCACAGCAAAGATACGGCCGCTCGAGACAAGCTTCCCAAACTGAAGAAGAAGAGAAGCCTGCATCGCGATACGGCACCAGCAGCTCTACGTACAACCGATATGGAAGCAAACCTAGAGAAGAAGAGAATACGTCTTCGCTAGACGACGAATCAAAGTACCCTACTGCTCGCTCAAGATATCTAGCGTTAAAAGAGCGACGAAACCGTCTCGCTAGAAGCAAAAGTAGTCACACAGGCTTTGGAGTGGGAGACGACGACGATCAGGATGAACCAGTTTCTCCCACTACTGCGTCCCCATCAGCGTATCTCGCAGCTCGATACGGCTCCGGCACAACAGGATCGGAGTTGTCTCGCAGCCGTTCTTCGCATGCTCTAAAGTCTCGAGAGAGTTCACCTGAGCGTGTAGTATCTGGTAGCGAAAAGGATGGTGCAGCATTAAGTTCTTGGGCTAGATATTTGAAGAATAAGTATGGATCGCGAGGCAAAGAACGCGATACAAGCGGGACCTCGACAAGCACGTCCCGTCGCCTGTCTCTCGGGTTGCCTTTGCGCTCAGCTAATGAGCTTGCCAGTTCTGATGACGATTCAAAAAACGCGGCAGGCTCCCCCATCTCCCCTACGGCGGCTACAGCAGCGGTAGCAGGTTAGAAATGCTAAAAGACGCTGTACATAGGTTTGGTGCTTCGCACTTGGATCATAATACGACAACATATTCCTGTTACTAATTCCTTTGTTTGATCTTAGGTTTCGCAGCAGCAGGTTCCTCCCCTAGGAGCCAATATCTGCAGAAACGCCGTTTATTATTCAGCGTGGGGAGTCGGGGGAGCGAACCCGGCAGTTTTACATGGCCTCGTGGTATCGCTGTAGGCCCCGACAACACAATGGTCGTGGCTGATTCATCAAACCATCGAGTCCAGGTAACTGAAAGTATTATGTTGCAAATCATCGTATGTGTAGCGTGAGTGGAATGTTTACAGTCATGCTGAAATACGGAAATAGTTTTCGTTTCTGACCTTGTGCCAACATTTGGCGTGACGTGAATTCTAGGCATCCAAGACCGAGCCAACTTTACCAATTAAGTTTACCATGTCTAATACAACGTGCTTTTGTTGTAAATTAGTATTTAAAGTACATTTATTACTTGTTTTGATTATCATCGCATAACAAATTGTTCATAATATTGAACTGATATTTTCTAGAACAATTTTTTGACGAATTGTAAGTGCTGTAATTAGAATCAGCTGCATGAGTCCACTGTTGGACATGAACCTCCTTCACAGATTTCCATGATTGTGATTTGCCGCAATCATCACGCTTAGAAGAAAGACTGGTGATATCAGTAAGATGTTGTTGTAAATGCTGATGCCCATTTCCTGAACATTTTTCTCATAGCCGCCTTCAAAAACCAGACCAAACGTCAACCTAACATTTTTGTCCACCTACTCAATTGATGATTTCGTTAAATTTTTGTCCATTATAACCTTAAACATGATGTGTCAGGTGTTCGACTCCAACGGTATATTCGTAAAGGAGTTTGGCCAGTACGGCAGTGGCGAGGGAGAGTTCGACTGTCTCGCTGGCGTTGCCGTCAACCGCATCGGACAGTACATCATTGCCGATAGATATAACCATCGCATACAGGTGAGATTTTACTTCAAAGTTTGAACATCCATCGACACCCTTAAACATTATTATACAGCAACTCTACATGATTTTGTAAGGTTCAGCCAGCGTTTGCAATGTAAGCTCCCGAAAATAGATCTTTCATCGTGTTGACAAAATGTCTACTGTTCTCTACTTTCTATACATATTATATGCATTTATTATATGGAAATTCCTTTCAGTATGCATTATGTAAGCTATGGTGTAAATATCACAATCCGTTGCTAAGCTTATAAGAAGAACTAAGCTCACATAACTACAGACAAAAATAGGTACTTTTTGTCATTTAATTGTAAAATCTAAAAAATAAAATTAAACTTTAAAGTGTCTAATACAATGAATTATACATTTGATATGTTTTAAACATTAACAATACTATATAATATGTGATGAAAATTATTTATTTTAGGAAAAATTCATTCATTGGATGAGTGAATCATTAACTGTAACACTGATGAAATATATAACTACGTATCTACCAGTTTGCTAACTTACAGTTAACGTTTCACTAAACTAAATTTACTGCATAAACAAATTATTATAGCAAAAGTTTCCTATTTGCTGTCGGATAGCATTAAAATGGTATTAAAATTTTATCGTATTGCAAAAGCTCTGAGGAAAATTCTAAAATCAAATTTCTAAAGGCAATAAATCACAGACGACAAATTCTGCAATGAGTTACAGGCAGCTTTGCTGCAAACGCCAAACAAAATGCCAGGTGCATTAAGCCAGCTAAAACATTGTATGAAAAATGAGTTCTAGTAACAACCTCTCAAAAATAAAATTGGCTTCTTTATACGAAGTGACAGTTTCCTTTTGAAATATTTTAAATTTTTTCTCGACATAACCATTGATATGAAATTGGTTTTTAATCTTAAACTCTTTGCCTAAATTATCTTACTTATCTACGTTTAAAGCTTTATTTATGATTTTATAGTTGCGTAAAGATAAATATAAGTTTATTTACATCGAATAGGGAAGTTACACACAATTTAAAAATTATTAATTTAATGGTAGGCATTTGCATGTTGTGACTGTTATTCTGTATTCTGGTCATTACAACTTGTTTCCAAATTTAAATCAGTTAAATGAAGGATAAAAACAAACAATAACAACAAGAAAATTCAATAGCTTCAGCTTAAATATCTTAGAACTACCGGTAGAAGTAGAAAGCCATAAATCCAAGCAAAGTGAGCGAGATCGTAAAACTAAGTTTAGCTTCAAAGCGTAATTAAAAATTAATATATGCCACACCATTTCACTAACGAGAAAACTGATTATAAATTCCCGATTCCAAGATGAAGCCTTTAATATTTACACTGAATTCCATACCAAAATGCGTCAGCAGATAGGCGACAACTCGCCAACTGCTTCGTAAAGCCAAAATATATTTCCATTATTCCTTAAGCGCGAAGGCATAAAGGCGAATAGTATGATACAATGAATTAAATAGCAGCAAATTTAAGTTTGCCAGTTCACATAACACAATATTCAAAGTTGTTTAGAGCTGGAGAAGGTCCCAAAATTCCCGGTTGGTATATGTCACGATTTTGATCCCATTTACTTTGGTCTCCCGAGGAAGGGATTCGTGGGATTATTCAATTTTGTTGTAGTTGGTGTCAAAACGGGAAGTTTATGACGACTGATTGTGGGTCAAGGCAGATAGATTACTTTAGCAGGCAGTTATCCCTTAACGCGGATAGTGAATTTATGAAATAAGATAACGGCTGTAAACGATTCGGATATGCTTTCAAGACTTGGAGCTGCAGGTAATGAGCTGTTTGAATCCATCCCCGCAACTTTTACTAGAACTATCTTATTTAAGACTGAATCAATAAAAGTGTATTTCTTACTGCCAGACATACAATAATGCAATTAAAATCATATTACGTCAATATGTTCTTAGACCTCGAATAATTTGTCCACTTGTGTGCCGGCGACATCTTGTTGTAATCATCATCATCAATAATCATGTGTAGACACTTTTTCAGTTGACAAAGAAGATTAAAATACAATTTTCAAGTGAGGTGGACGCGGGAATCCCCTTATGGAAACCTTTTTAGTGTAACCACATCTGACCTAAAAGTTGTAATTAATTATAACCCAATTATTACACAGTTATTTTAAACTGTTGGTTTGTTACCAGGTCTTCGACCCTGCAGGAAGATTCCTCCGTGCATTCGGCAGCCAAGGCACCGGGGATGGAAAGTTCAACTACCCTTGGGGTATCACCACGGACGCTCTCGGCTTCATCTACGTTTGTGACAAGGAAAACCATAGAGTACAGGTAAGTTCAGTCACGTATAGAATATTTTAGTCGATGAAAATATTTTTTTTTCATTATTACTAAAACCACATTTCTTGTACCACTGGTCTCTTCATTGACCAATCCTCTTATAGAAAGAGCAGATGTGTCGTGTACTCGTACGTACGTGTCATATATGGCAGAGGTAACAGTCAACTTTTTCGGTTGTAAAAGTTAAAAAAATTGCTACACGATTGTCACTGGATAACTGACATCATGATTAAAACGATGTGGTTGACTCTGTCCGCTACTCTGTCTGCTGTCTCTGTCTAACTTTGATCATTTGGATTTGAAAGAAAAAATATCACAAACTACTGCTAAGTTTCTACTCTGCCTTTTAACTTAAATAAGCATTGGACGGACGCACTAGTGGACGCCACAGCCAGGGCCGTCAGCACCGCTGCCTACTGGGCATCATGCATCTGAGGAACCACGACACTAAGAAGAAGACGAACATTACCAAAAGCTTAAAGATTGAAATGGTTTTAAGTAGAAAGTGACTAAGAAAAAAATTACTTGTTTATTAACAGTGACACCAAGTAATACGAATAAATCAGACTTATTATTAGATGAGGGTGCTTAACTTTCTACATAGAATACATAATAACTTTACAAGACAGATAAATTCCTTAGATTTCATTCAAACAGTGTCTCCATTTTATTGTAGTTCTGAAACCGCTTCGCCGTGTAGATCAAAAAGAGTAATACGACATAGCAAAAGATAAATCTTTATTTTGTGCTAAAATATTCTAGCAAAGACAGTTTGTTACACTATCATGCTATTCACATGTATCAATGCAAGATTTCATGGGTTCAAACACGTAGATTTACTCCGTATCTGCAAAGTGAACGTTGATTTAATTTAACATATAGACGTAATGCATCCATTCTCTCCATTTTCAGATCCAAAGTTCACGTCCCTGATTTTGTAATTTTCTTTTGTTAAAATGCTGAGATTTTCTAATTTTAAGCTTCGTACTCCATTAAAATTTACAACGTTGCTTCTTTCGTAGACTGTTTAATAGAAAGTTATTCTACCGTATCAAGGAGCGAAAATTGTTATAAGTTGTTATACGAATAGACAAGTTTAAGATATATGTATTCTTTTATTAGGCATTCTTTCGCCAAATAAAGAATTTAGTTTAATACCTTCACTATTGAAATGTTATTGAGAAATCTTTTACTAGAAATATATACTGGTGGATTATATAAGTTATTTTTTTAATGTATGAGAGTTAGTATTGTATAATTAGTAAATAAAAAAAGTCAAAATATACAAGGGCCAGATAATGTCACTGTTATACACATTTTCAGTAAAATAGCCTCTCGTTGTAAGTAAAGCCTACGACTAATTTTTGTTTCAATAATCTATTCTTTGACAGGAGCATCTCATTTATCAGCTAACACTTTCATAATGTTGCAATATTGATCGCAAACCTTTTCCTTAGGTCTTCCAATCGGATGGCACATTTGTGGGCAAATTCGGCTCGTTCGGCTCTAAGCTGGGCCAGCTGGAGCACCCGCACTACATAGCCGTGTCCAGCACCAACAGAGTGCTGGTCTCCGACTCAAACAACCACAGGATCCAGGTCTTCGATGTCAACGGACGAGTGCTGTCGTCGTTCGGAGAGGAGGGGTCTGAAGATGGACAGTTTAAGTTCCCAAGGTAAGGATATTCAGTCATTGTCTGTCAGCATGATAAGACTGATATAATCTCGAGCATACTCTTTCGTTACTACATTTTAAGGAATTCAAGACCTGGAACTTTTGTCGTATCATAGTATATCGTAGTACTCGTAGTATGAGTGCCTATGAAATTGTGAAAAAATCACCGCTTCTGTAATAGAAGTGCCTTAATAATATAATATCTAGTGTCTATCGCAATATATTTAAAATCAATTTAGTTTGGGTCATAATCATAAGTTTTTTGTGTATTTCATGGCAATAAATTGACTTCCACTTTTGGAAACGCCTTCTGTCCTGCACACAAGAAAAGGTGAAACAACCCTGTAGATATTGCATCTTCTAAGTATGTATATTTTATTTGTTAACGTTTGTATGCTAAAAAGTCAGACTTTACATACCCGTACCTTGGATACTAAGAATTTATAAAGTTGCTTTCAATGTGATAATTACACAGTCCAAAGTTTATTTAATTGTCATTTTGGACTACATCAAGAGCTAGAGTAAATTGAAATTCTATTAATGAATAATCTCGGCGAAAGCGTCTGTCTGAGAATATTGAAATATTCTTAGTAACATCTTAAAATCAGGATCACAGCTGGTGTATTATATAATAATTCCTTTTCTGACCTTATTGTAACAAAGTAAAGGTGCGACCATGAATCAGAAGCTCTAACATCGTTCTGAAAGTGAGTGTTGGAAAATTCTATTATCCGTTAAGGCCTATTCAAACTGTTACAGTACGGGTACGTAAAAAAGGTATCCCAGCGATAATTGGGTACGTCTCAACTGTAATAATAGTCTGTAACGAGAGACGCAGGTTTGAGTCTCGCTCTTTTCTATATTTTTGCGTAAGGTCACATTGACTGATTGTTTTGAATACATGTAACAAGAAATCCATAACTCCAATAGGTCCAGTTAGAACTGACTTAAAGATCGATAGAAGTTCTATCCTCAGTGGTGATTTTAGATCACTTTGAATGGATCGATAGTTAAATTTTTAAGATTTTTTCTCTAGTGGTCTTTCTTTCCATAAAAAAAACTTTTCTCACTTTTTCATTCCTTTATGTGGGAAAATCGAAAAGATATTTCATTTAAATGATTGAAGTATTCATGAGATACGGCTAGCTCACTTGAAACTGGTATAGGTACCGTCTAGTTTTGAACCTTTCGCAGCCGCAAACTAGTCCTACTAAACCTGAAGAAGGACTACCGTAAGAATTAACAATTAAGATATTTTATCTACTCTACAATTGTACATGATCAAAGGCATCTACGTTAAAAATTTCACGCTTCATAGCTCAAGCAATTTGGACTGGGCGGTTATATGCTAAAAAGTCAGACTTTACATACCCGTACATTATGGATTATTTTGCGTACATTTTACAAGCGTTACGTTTCTGACATATTTTTGTTTTAATTTTGATAGGTCAAACGCAAAGCTATTTTCCACCAGGCTTATTTTTAAACGCCCTAAAAATCTTTGACCGCTTCAGTTCTCTTAGTCAGCTGTCAACGAACAAGAAAATATCCTCGTGAATTTTGTTAGGTAGATAGAAGATCCTTGTCAAAACCAGGCCTTGTTCTTACCAAAAATTTATGTGCCCGTCTATCCGCTTTACTACTTTTATAAGGAATGATTAAACGCCAGAGAAATTACTTTTGACGTCTGTGTCTGCCCTCAAGTCTGGAATTAACCTCCACAAACTTAGACTAATTTTGTGACTCGAAATTCTCTTCCATTACTTATCTCAGAGAACGAAATTTTACAAAAACGTTACTGTTGGTTGTTTGTATTTATTTTTTTGTCAAGCCTCTACTTAGCCTAGTTGAGAATATTACTACGCCTCACAAAAGGCGTCTGGAGCCAAGCACTCCCTTTCAAGAACAAAAATTTTCATCCACCCCTTTTCTTGTTGGAATAAATTTTCATTTTACAGTGACTTCAAGGAAGCCCCTTTATTAACGGTACCACAGAGCTCAAAGCATGTAGAAGGATTCTTTTAGTTACACGCAGCTGTGCATAATGATTCTGACCACAGTTAATTAACGTTTCATAGTACTCTTTATCTACACCCACCTATAAAAGTTTCTGAACCAGTTAGCGTATTGCCAACATTAAAATACCCAATGTCATAGTAACCATAATATAATCCAAACGAGTGATATCATGTTAGACAGAATTACATTATGCAACTCAAATTCGATCCCTAACTTACTCATCAAACAGCCACGTTGTCACTACTTAATTCATCATCATTCATCTTTTCGAATTTTAAATTAACCGCCTCCGTGGCCTAATGGCTAAAAGTTGGATTCAAAATCTGGAGGTCCGGGGTTCGATTCCCTGTGGGAGTACCCATCGGTACTCGGTTTGGTTGGTGGTAGGCCATTTTCTATGCCCGCCTGGCTGGCTACCACGATGTTATCTAAGACTGCCGTCAAACAGCAGTGTTAGTAGCACTTTTAGGTTGAGGCTTCTGGATGCGCACGAATACCATCCAACAGCCTTATTGGCACTTACCATCAGGTTAGATATAAAAAAAAATATAAAAAAATTATATTTTCATGCACGCGCGCTTCACTTCTACAGCTTAAGCTAATTTGGCAGCAGCTAAATTCAATAGAAAATAAAAATGTTGAAGTGGTGAACATAAATATTCCGAGTACATCAGGATCTGCCAACATTCACCGAGGTACAAATATTTAAGTGCATTCCAATAATTGTAAATGTAAATAATTATTACAATAAATAATTATATTATTACATGTACATAGCGTGTTTGTATTAGATACTCAGTAATTAAAATTACAATGAATTTACATAGATTACATTTCTTATAACACTACAAACCCAATGATTTCAGAACCTTTTAGAGAGGATTCATATCATGGTTGTAGAAAAAGTCTTGGGTGTAACTGTACATAATTTGGTATTAAAACACTCATGTGTTACTATTATCACCCACACTCGCGTTTAATACCCATTAATATACAACAGTTGCATAAATAACTATTATGAAACACATACGGGTTAAATACTTTAGAAAAACTAAATACATTTGATTAAAATGACCAAAATCAATCGAAACGAAGACCGGGTGTAAAAGCAGTCAGTATACGCAAAATCGAAATACATTCATTTAGTATTACAAATGAAAAATCATCCATCCAGTTACCTTCAAATATCTCTGGCTGAAGTATTCGGGAGCGGCGCCTTGACCGAATTCTTGACATTAAAGTATACACTATGACCTGAATACGTGTTCTGGTTACAGACTTTCTTTAATAGTATGCTTCGGCGCACGCGACCTTGTTGAGATTTCAGCGCAGAAACGAGAATGTAATGTGCTTGTCAGTCAGAGTGTCGAAAATGTCTCTGCCATTACTCGTATCTTTGCTCTTGAACTTGATAAGATTGAATGTGTGAATGGAATATTGAGAACAAGTTTCACGAGTTTCTTGAAATCAAGAATTGATTCGTTGATTGAACGGCATAATGTCACGTTTGCCGTTTTAGTGATAGAGAAGTGTCTGAATGCGACAAGGCTGACTACAAATATTCTCTTATTGTGTGAACATCTTTCGGTGACTCAGATTAGCTTTCCTTTTATTTGCTGAAGAGATTAGGTTTTCTTAATCTTAAGCATTCGTTTGTTCGTCCTGAAAGTATTCGCTTCATTTTTAATTCGACTGGCAAGTCAAATACAGATTGAAGATGTAAAAATCTAGATTATAAATAATTTATTCGAATATTTCATGGCAAGTATTAAACACTGGAGGCTTCCCTTGAAGTGTCCAGCTAGTGATTCTTATTTTTTATAATTACTTATCACTCTGAAAGCATTATCTCTACTTAGTACTATGATTGCGAAACTGTATTCGCTTTTTTGTCCTTTTGAACCGTTCAAGCTGATCTAGTTTAGGCTCCTACTTGCCACATATTTTACAATAATTTTTAATGTTAGTTAATGACATGGGAATTTGTAAGAGAGGGGGGTGGGGGTGTCTGGAAGGTCAGCAATATTTCTTTACTTTTATTCAACCGAACACATACGCCAGGGTCGGGCAAGGGAATTTAACTTTAAGTACGGGTCTGGACGACATATTTTATATGCTTCTCTAGATTTACTAGTTTATAAGGAATTTATAAAAATGTTCTTTATAATTCAGTTTGTAATCTATGTATGTTAGTTAAACAAAATAAATAAAATTAAGAAACCGGAAGACACAAAAAAATTCATGTAGTAACGTCAACAAGGGTTACCGACATAGTCCGACGAGTCAGTGAGCTGAAGTGGAAATGGGCAGGTCACATCGTTAAAAGAACCCGATGGACCGAAATACCTAGTTAAGGTCTCGGGGAGTAGCTGGAAGCACGTAGCTTGGGACAGAGTAATGTGTGAGAGGAGGCCTATGTCCAGTTATGGACGTCTACCAGCTGATGATGATATAGTTTGTGTTTGTATGTTTATATTTTTTTACTTGTACTTACTGTACTTTCTTTTTCCTTTCCAGGGGTGTAGCAGTAGACGACCAGGGCTACATCGTGGTCGCTGATTCCGGTAACAACCGCATCCAGATTTTCCACCCCGACGGAACATTCCTCAGAGCATTCGGGTCCTGGGGATGTGGGGACGGAGAGTTCAAGGGTCTAGAAGGCATCGCCGTCATGTCCGGAGGAAACATCATCGTCTGTGACAGGGAGAATCACAGGGTACAAGTGTTTTGAGGTATGTACGTATACGTATAGCTAAGTTTTGGATCTCGGTTAAAAGACTCCTCGGTGGCCTAATGGCTGAATGTGAGACTAACCATACGGAAGTCGACTCGATTGCCAGTGGTATCTATCGGTACTCAGTTTCGTCTGTGATTTATTTTATATGTCCACCTTGATTTATGCGCCCATGTTACCTAAGTCTGCCGCCAAACAGCACTGTTATGTTCCAGTATGAAAGATAACAAAGCAAGCGCCTCATTATGCAGTCTCTGTCACTGGGTGCGCATGCTTATCTTTTAACGGACTCATTGTCACTTAAAATTAGGTGGTATGAAGGTCAAGTGCCAATCCATCATACATAGAAAAGACACATTAAAATTTATGGATGCTATCAGTGCCCGAGTTACCTTAAGACAAAGTGTGAATAGGCACCTTCTAGGGTAACGCCTAAAATCGTCGACCACATTTGTGGTCAAGCGTTGGACTATCTTTAATATTTTATTTTTATTTTTTTATACCTCAAGATTAAAAGTTTTCTCCTTACGTTTGATTCCGTTTTCATTTAATTATCTTCAACGTATTTATGGTTTTGAATTATCCTTTTCTAACGCCAAGACTAAATTACATAATCTATCAATGATAAAATACATCGATAATGCAGAAAATATTCTGTGCGACACCATAAAAGCATTTTATCAAATGAAAAGTAACATTTTTGTTTTATTTTCAGATCCCTGTGTTTAACCGAACTGTGTGCATCGAAAAAAAACGTATTTCATCAAAACCCTTAAATTTATTTGTATAAATAATAAGCTCTATTTTAAATAGGCTAATTATTGTTATATTATGTTTATTTCTGCAATTACATATTTCAAAGTGTATTTAAACATTTATAAAACTTTTTATCAATAAAATTCATTTATTACATTTCAAACACCAAAGATTTTATTATTTTACAATCTTCGGTAGCAAATCAATAAAATGAATGACAACCATTTCAATCTGAATTTTAAAAAAAAATATTCGTGACTTTACTTTACATGTAAACTGA
Source organism: Carcina quercana (assembly GCA_910589575.2). NCBI lineage: Eukaryota > Metazoa > Arthropoda > Insecta > Lepidoptera > Depressariidae > Carcina > Carcina quercana. The sequence goes on from OU342439.1 coordinate 10,267,902, forward strand.
TAAAAAACGTTATAAAATAAAAACGTCTAAGCCTAAAAATCGAAAAACGATACCTCTCTATCATTGTCGCGAGCTATCTTTGAAGAAATCCCTGATCAATAGGTACATCTAGAATGATTTCCCAATGGCGGTATACCCTCACGCTTGGCCGGACCCAAATGGATGAACGACGAGAAGTATGTAACCAGACAACTGTAATGACATCGCTTGTCATGTACGTACTCGTATCTCTACAAGTCTACATAGCAACTGTCATAGATTCCTGGGGATAATCAAATTCATAAGAAAGGTATCGAACAACGAAAGTTTTTGGCATTTATTACATTAGTTTTAGACGCAAAGTTTAATGAACTTACAAAACTGCTTATCACGCAATCACAGTGCAATATAAAACGTATTAAAAACGCACAGTGACACTAAGTGTCAAAAATTGCGCAAAAATAAATCTTGAACATAAACTTAAAAATATTATAGCAGCACATATGGTAAATGCAATTTACCTATAACCCAAATTACAATAGAAACGTTACGTACGTTATTTGTGTCATATTTGAAACAAAATGTCAGCAGTTACAAATTCCTTCCTTTTGGATTTTCTAAGCCAATAGGGTATCGCAATTTTTACTCGAAAATTTATAATTTTACCTCCGAATTCCAAAGCAAAATTCATAATATGGTATCTGAAAAGGGCAATGAAAATACGCTGAAAGCATATTTATTTGGAATATGAATCAAAAGCGATAACTACGAGTACAATATATTATTGCCGAGGAAAAAACTCTTAAGAACCTTCACACTTGGCAGAACCTAGATAACGGATAAGACGAGTATAGCTCTACTACTTTACTGACAGCCCTGGATGAAAGTGGCGATAGGCAGGCAACCGTCTCCGTTTCCACGCCAGTTGTTTGTTAAATCACTATTACTTGACAACTAGAATGTTTTTATTGAAAGTTGATTTTTATTACATATTTTAAAATACAAAGGATACACAAAGTATCATCTCATAAAACAGTCTCATTTACAAACACAACTTTGCTAAAACGACTTAAATCAACAAACTTGTTAAAGAAGTTAAAAGTTAGAACAGAAATATAAACCAAATGGGACATTGTGAAATAAATAATAAAATTCATAACACAACCTTTTTGAATAAGCCGCATGATTAGCAACCCTGATTATTTAAAAACCGTTACTTTTATTAAAGAGAATCTCTTTCTTTATAGCTGTCGTGTAACATTTTAACGCTTATCTCAACTTTTATGTTTTCTGGCTTTCTGAATATGACCGGAATAATAATTCAGTAAGTGTAAGCAAAATTTGGCTGAGTTCTGTGAGGTCCTCAATGATTTATTCATCAACACTCGGCTACAGCCTTTACGACCTTTTTACGTCAATGGGCTTTTAATGTTTTGCCTGAATTGACACTGGTACTGTAACTCATTATAAATTAGCATTTAAAATGTAATTTGAATATTATATTTGTAAAGAAAGAATATATATACGCGGTTAAAATAGCTTTGTCGTATAATTATGCAAATATAGCAAACGTAAAAACACAAATCAAAACAAGGCGTTTATCTAAATTACGAAAGCACAAAAATTCCACAATTCCGTTTAAAATTCTTCGCAATTTTACGTTCGACTTTCCTGTTTCTACCTAGTATAATTTTTCCTAAAGAATATTTGGAGCAAAGCCGTTTATAGAAATATATATATATCTCTCTCTTTCTTTTAATTTATTTTCTGTCTCATGAGAAATAAATAATCGTTGGTTACCCGAAGCCACCTTTTGTAACCTTCATACATATTTAATGTCGGATTTCTATGTACTTTCTGTATAAAATATAAACATTGTACGTCCATTTTCTTATGTAATACAATCAGAACATTATTTGTATAAGTAATGCTAAGATATCATGTTCTACTGTCATCCTCAAATTATAAAATCCAAATAATTTTGTTAAAAATTGTCATATAATACTGAAAAGTGTATAATATTGATTAATTATACGAAATATCACATAAATTTAATAGAAGTATTGTCTACACACAAACAGATGAAGGTAAATATAGTTTGTAAATGTTAATCCCAATAATATAATTGATCAATTTATTTAATTTATTTAGAAAACATTGTTCATCTTGTCTTCGACTATAATATTTTTTCTTCTTATTCCTTTTTTTCTTCAATATAGTTCTACCATAAAGTAAAGGTCGGTAGAAAAATGCCAGCTTCCGTAAATATTGCTAATCTAAAATGTGTATTTTTACTCAATAAGGCTAGTTGTACTTACTTAATTTCAGGTAGAACTAAATAGTTAAACGGTTATTTTAGGAATTCAGTTATTTAACCTGTGTGTATCTTTTTCAAATATAATCAGAAATCAAGGAAAGTTGCTAGCTGCCCTGTTTTATTATATTATATATATTATGATAATGATATTGGATTCTTATAATAAACACGACTTTTTTCAAAGTCTACTTAAAATTTATAAATAATTATAATATAATTTATAACAGTTAGAAGTGGTTTTATAATTTGAGGATTTGTATTTATAAAGTTTCATAAGAGAGAAATTAATTATTTAGTATTTAAAATATGTTATTATACTCAAGTCTAGTCAAAAACCAAAAATAAGTGGGATGAACACAACTCGCAATGATGTTTTGGGATAATTTTTCTTCTAAATTATATAGCAATATACAATAAAATAGAACCATAATTATGTCGTTACAACAATGTAATAATTGTATCATAGCATTGATCGTGAAGCAATCAAACTTGTAATTAACTTTCACACAGCTTTGCTTCTGTATGAATAATAATATTATGTACATAATTTATAATATTTTACCCCTTATTGTAATAATTTAAGTCAAGTACTCACGTTATGTTGACGTTTTATTACATTTTGTATGGTTTTGAAGTTTAAATAAAATGATTTGTTACGAAAATGATGTTTCAATTACAATTCTATTATCATAAAATACAATACAATTTAACTTGATTGTACACCCCAAAAAATTAAAATAGAACACAAAACTTAAAAAATTGTACAAAAGGCGGTCTTATCGCTTACAGCGATCTCTACCAGACAACCTTTCGGTAGAGGAAATAAGACGCAATATTTTGGGTGGACGTGTACCAGATATTGATAGATTATAATTATATAATTAAATAATTGAATAAACACATATGTATACTTATATATAAAATATATAATAATTATAAATACAGACAAATTAAATTTACGTTGTTTTATGGATACAATACTACTACAACATAGGATAAAATCATAGCTTACAAGCTTTTGCCCGTGACTTCTTTTGCGTACACGACAAAAATTATATTATCATATGAGAACCATTTAATCATGCCTAAAGTAACGGACGTCTCCATGCTATAGGTTGAGCCATCAAGCCGCGAAACTGCAACTAACGGACAGACATATTTAATTTCTCATTTATAGGTATAAGTGTTGTCTTGATTTTACTAAAGAAGGAAAAGGGCAGCGAAAATGCAAAGAAAAGTGCAAGTACATACATTTGTAAATACTAAACTCTAACCACGGTAAACCTTTAGTGCTATAAGTACTTTAGCCCATTAAAGCCTGTTCACAAGAAATTAGAATTTAACGAGCGCTCATAAAATGCGAAAGCAATGTCAAATTGCTAATAAATTCGTAAAATTTTCAATATTTTGACATGAATTGCTTTCATAAAGAAAGAATTCGGTAATGGGCCTATTCTCAAAAATGATGAATCGACGGCCCTCTTTAATTTGTCATGTTCTTTAAGCGCGTCGCGACTAAGTGTGAAAAATTGAGGGTAAATAGGTTTTCGTTACCCTCCGATTTATTATAGATGTGTTTTTTGTATCAATAACAAACCTGTAGAGTGACATTTTGCCTTTTTAGGGTTGAGTTGGTCGATAGTTGACGCAAATTTTTTCGTCTTTCTAACGCAAAAAATTGCTACAAAAATTATATCACATTACATTAAATTTTAACGGGGTGTCCAACGTCCATAATTGAATATAATTACCTAAGTCAGCGGGATATCTAAACGACAATAAAGATTTTTGAACTACGTTTCGAACCCTTGTAAAAAAATAATATTTTATCAGACTTTTTTTATTACGTCTTATGACGCTTTGACGCACGAAGCTGTGATTTTTTCAATACATTACCCGTATACAAACAACAAACATTGTAAAATTGAATAATAGTAAGAATATTGTAATTGAATTCAAGGCGAACATAGCTGGTCTGTGTGTGCGTGTGGTTTTGGCTTCTGATTAGCATTAGCATAACCAGTGAGTGACATGGTACGATTGATTACGAACCAGACTAAACAATTAACGAGGCGGCTAAGACGTAACATTGCGGTAACCATTACTCAAAACCAACAATAATCTACCGAATATACAGAGTGTAGCTAAACAATGATTTGTTTTACGCTCAGCGGTGCGTTACACTTGGAATATGGGGTTGATACTCACTAACAGAGAGAAGGAAAATACTTTTAATATTTCTTTGTAACTTTTTCGGCCAGCTACATTGACAATCGGACATCTAAAACCTGTCAATGCTTTAAATAAATAAATAAATAAAAATTCTTTTATTTCTTCCTCTTGTAACATGGTATACCTATACGTAAATCTTAATAACTAATAGGAACAAAACGGCCGATGGGCTCAGGTCTACCGTTGGCAAGCCGCCGGCAGACCTGCTTTTCAGCCCACGCCTTTTACATTACGCATTATCGTTTTATAATATTTTAGTTTATGGCAACACTGGCCTGTTTATATTTATTATTATTATTAATCCTGGTGCTGTGTGCGGGGAAATAAATTACAAGTTGTTGGGTTGTGTGTTATAAGTATGTGTGAATAATATGTGTAGTTAGAGTCTGAGTGTGTGTGTGTGTGTGTCATTACAGTTTAGTCGGTTCTGAAATTAAAACCATTGCTGGGTGTTATTGTAGCTATATTTCTATTAAGAACTCATTATTGTGAGTTAACTACTAGGGCTCCTCCAAAGTGCTAGCTAACGCATGTTTTATGACATGCAAGTCCTATTTTGGATGTTATGTTATCAAATTTAATTTTTCTTCGATACTATTATTATTATCCTCTTCTATTATATAACGGCCTTCGTGGCGCAGTTGGCTGAGCGTTATATTTAGACACACGCAGGTCTCGGGTTCGATTCCCGGTGGGGACATTGACCAATATCACTTTGTGAGACATTTTCCAGTTTTTTTCAGATATTAATCACCTGATTGTCTGAAAAGTAAGATAATTCGTTAAGCCGTTGTTCCCGGTTATTATCTACGACGGGAAGTAGCTACATGAGCCAAGTCAGAGTCTCTGCAACTTTGACAACTAGGGTATGAGGTCGATCATTGATCTTAGAACCTACACGATTATATGAGAAGAAGATTATTATTTTTTCTTCTATACACAATTTCTTTAACAATAATCTTTTAGAACAGAATAATAACAAATTACCGAAACATATTGGACTATAATGTCTGAAAACGAATGCCATTATTGCATAACATTAATATCAGATGCAATAACCGTTACACAACTAACGGTGTGAGTACTTCCCATGAGAGTCATCATCAGCCTATATATGTCCCTACTGCAGTGGCTCAGTCCTACTCTCCTACAAAGAGTGTACGGGCCATAGTCCACCACGCGGCCCAGTGTGGATTGGTAGACTTCACACAAACACCTTTGATTTTCTTCTCAGGAGTGTACAGATTTCCGCACCATGTTTACCTTCACCGAAAAGCCAATGTAAAATGATTTTTATCATTCGTACATAAATAATAAATTGGAACTCATTGGTACGAGCCAGGATCGAACCCTCGATTGTTCAAAGACTGCGCTCTAACCAAGTGAACTACCACGGATTCACGAAGCGTAATTCTTGTAAACTCTCTCATTGAAATATGACAGTACAAGCAAGTTATAGTTCGATAGACACTGTAGCCGTGTATCACACCGCAGATCGAAAAACCTCCAAGTAGTAAACAATGTAAGGAGACCAGAGAATACGTTCAGACATCACGCTCTACGTATTCTGCCTTGGTTTAGGTTTTAGGCAATATAGGTTAGGACTCAGATGTCTTATTTATGCCTCGATGCTTCCTTTGTATTAGACACGGCCTGAAACGCCTGGTTTTGTGTTTACGATAATGCGTGATCGAAAAATAATGCGAAAATATACGTACGCTTTCATCCTCTTTATTTAATCTAGAAACAAAACAAAAATTAGGTTGTGATTTTTCGTCTACATATTGTTGCCGATAATGTGTTTTTGCTTAGCAATATAATGAATAGTTACTTTGTAATGTATAACGGGCTCGGCTTTGGCCTTCATGTCATCTGATGATAAGTAACGATAAGGTCATTGGATGGAAAGCGTCCCCACCTAGAAAACTCAACCTGGTTGTGTTATCTTTCACGACGGTGCCTGACATGGTGGACATAGAAAATGACTTACCACGTATCATAACGAGTACTGCCACTGGGAATCAAACCCGAGCCCTCCATATTGTGCGTGTCTACGTATAGCAGCTAGGCTATAGAGGAAATTTTGACTTATGTTTTTTAAGGACAAATGCTTTTGATAAACAGAAAGTGCAAACTATTACACAATATGGCGTCACTTTATATACTCCTTGTTTGGTGCCATGTACTAGTAACAGCTTCCACTTATATTCCAGTAGCAATACAAAGCATCCAATCTCAGTTCACAAACGACACCGTTAAACAATACTTGTAGCTCTTAATTGTCCCGGACACAGCGTCCGACTACAATGCTCCTTATTACTGAAGCCATGAGTGCCATAATCGCCGGGCAGAGAGGTGGAACTTCTTTTATTTTTCTTATCGCCCCTAACGACTGCTGTAAGGAGTGTGATTTTTCTAACGTCGCGTTGTGAGTTAAAGGGTTGGAGCGGATAAAGATGAACTACGAACGTCGATAACGTTCGATTGGACCACCTTAAAAATATCTCAACACAGTATTTGCTTTGTATTAGTCAAAATATGGCATGGCATATACTAGGTGGACCGACGACCTGGTGAATGTCGCGGGGAGTCGCTGGATGCAGGTGGCTCGGGACCGATCGATGTTATGTCCAGCTGTGGACGTTTCCTGGCTGATCATGATGAGTCAAAATATTGAAGTTTTCTAGCTTCGCTTTAAATGACTTTTTTATGGGTGATGGGTTTTCGCTTGGCCTTCATCTCCATATACATAAGGCCGTTGTATGGTAACCTTGCGCACCTAGAACCCTCAAGCTAATAAGCTGGATCTGCTACCTTTCTTACCCAAATAAAACAGTGCTATTGTCACTGCTGTTTGGCGGCAGCCTTGAGTAACATGGTGGTAGATAACCAGGCAGACATATAGAGGTAAATGTCCTAACACCAACCAAACCAAACAAATAGATACTTTACTGGAAATCGAACCCGAGACCTCGGATTGCGCGATCGAACGCTAGATTGTTAGTCTAACATTTAGCCATTAAGCCACGGAGGCGGTATATCATGGCGGCTGTGATTATAAGACTGTCAACACTTTGTTGTTATATTGTTATAAGGTATGCAAAAAGGGTGATATCCGCTTAGTCATTCATATCAATTTATTGCTCCTATTTTTTAAAAGAAGTTAAATAATATCCAGTTTTGTGACTTCATTTCTGCCACTGTCTCATCCCCTGTACCACGCTATCCGGCCGCCTGTCCTGTCTAACGAGACCACTACCCGCCATTGAGGCGAACAATCACCGACGCGATTATTCAGGGAACGGCTTGAAAGGGGGCCCTTATTTGACGTATGGTTATCATAATAAAAGGATTTGTTATTGTGCGGGAGGGAATATCGGGAACGCGTTTTATGAGTATGCGAAGTGATCGTTTGTGAGTGGGAATGAGGTAGTTGAATGTTATCTGATAAAGGTGTGTTCGGCTTTGTATGTGCAGAGAATTTATATAGGATATTGAAGGAATTGGATTGTTTTGTCCAGACCGGATCACTGTGTTGTGTGTGATCAATTTTATTTCATAAGGCTGATTATCAATTTTTTTGATATTGACTTCAAAAACAACAGAGTTCCCATCATCATCATCAGCCAGGAAACGTCCACTGCTGGACATAGGCCTCCTTCATGGCACGCCACATCGACCGGTCCCGAGCCACCTGCATCCAGCGACTCCCCGCGACTCTAACCAGGTCATCGGTCCAAACAGAGTTCCCATACAAACATTCTTCCCTCCTTTTCACCCCCACAAAAAATCTGTAAAACCCGTATTCATTTGCTTCTAATCTAACGACTTCTCAATTTTCATGGCATTATCTTCAAAAACGACGGACTTTCAAACAATTTTACATCCCTGTTTTAACTCTTAAGGGGTGGATTTTTCGAAATCGCTAAAACACGTCACTCTAAATTTTAATTCTTAAGGCTGATGGTCAATTTTCATGATATTGACTTCAAAAGCAACAGAGTTCTTATACAAAATGCCATGTTTTATTACAGTAAAACATGGCATTGTCACAAAAGCGATGCAAACGTGTCACCGTGACTGACAACATCGAGGACCAAGAAATATTCGTGCCGAGATTGAGTATCGACGATGAATCGCGTTTGAATCGGGATGAGGATTCGTGGTTGCGCAGGAGAAGGTAAACACACAGCCAGCTCAGTTAAAACAGAAAATTACATGGCGCACCCGTAATCATCCGTTACTGGGGCTTCAGAGCTTGCCAAGTTGCTTGCACGTAATAGCACGCACACATTCAAATCACCCTTTGTACCATTGTATGAAGATATTTTACTTATCTGTTTTTATTATGGCGACGGTATCGATGCAAACGCGCGACAACACCGCTAGTGCAATGCTACAAAAATCGCAGAAGGCAAAGGTCCTAAGTTACGTTTTATACGAAGCACGATTAAGGTTTTTTTTGATACAGTAATACATCTGTTATATATTATCTGATACAGTAATACATACCGACAATAATAATTGATACCGACAAGACAAACCTAAACCTGAGGGTTCCGGGCTCGAATCCAGCCGTGTACCTATGAGTTGGTTTTCAATTGAAGTACATTATCCGATTGCTGAACGGTGAAGGAAAACATCGTGAGGAAACCTGCATGTCTCGAACAGGCATGTGAAGTCCGCCAATCCGCACTGAGCCCGCGTGGTGCACTACGGCCCATACACTCTCTGTATGAGGGTAGGCCTGAGCCCCTGCAGTGGGGACGTATATATATATGCTGTTGATGAATACATCTATTTCCTCTTATTGAATTGAAGAGCTTTGCTCACGTGTGTGGTATGGAGTATATGCCAGTGTTATCTTGTTTCATTTTTATATTTTTTACTTCGTAAAAGTACTGTATCGTAGGCACCTGGATGACTTATCATTTATCCTCTTCCGTTTTCGTTTGTATTCATAATCTGTATTCATAGTTTCATGCTTAGAAATACATTTTCGTTTGTAACGCGTTCAGCCTAGCTGATCCAAACCGCTCTTTGTAGACGGAAAAAATATGATGATCAAAGATTGGTCATCTGCAATTAATGACGTCATCACTACAAAGCACCTTCGAAGTATTACCGAAGTCATCATTTACTGCACCGTGATCATTCCTCAGAATGATAACTGATCACCGTCCTCATGCCCTCTACCACAACCGTCTTACATTATCATTAGAGAACTAATATCTATCAGTATTATTAATTAAAGGTCTCCTTCCAATATAGGGCTCCTTCGGGATCCTCATCGGTTCGTATCAATAACGATTTATCCCGGAGGGCGGGATATACGTCAACCGAGTGATCAATGTAATCCTTGATACAAATGATTACATGTCCGCCTTGTAATGATTTACTGGTCAGTTCTGTCTTGTTATTGTTCTGTGGTTATGTTTAGGGTTGCGTAGGTTAAACTTGAAATTAATTGTATTACGTCTCCCAACAATAGACTTGCTTATAATGTGTGTATGAACATGATATTTTTCATGAATAATATATTTTTAAATGGAATTTACTCAGGCGGCACGCACCGAGTAACTAATTTTTGCAAACGGTTTCATCCGCGAGGTCTTCAGAAGTTATCTCACTATCGACAGGGATGTAAGTAGATTACGACCTTTTCTGACCTGTCAACTGACCTTACACAAGAAATCACGTCATTTTGATTCTCCATTGCGGCGTTAAGAAAGGAAAAACGAACAAACAAAGTCAGTTACACATAGCGCGCAATTACGTTTAGTTAGACACGCGTAAATACGAGTAAGTTTTTTTATATAGGATTGCTGATTGATTGGGCGAGCAAATAACAAAGTATATTATACGTAGATGCGGACTTAAGCAGCTATGACAGACAAACATACACACGGACATAGTGTCCCACCGAACGGAAATAGTATATCAGTGCCCATACCACGAACTTTGTTTGATTTCGTTTTTGTTTCGGATTTCTTTCAGATTGGGTGTAGATTGTATGGATCCGAAATTAAAATTTTAAACTGAATTCAATCGGTCGTTTTTCATAGTGCCAGACATGTTGTTGTTTTTTTCGACACAGCTTTACATCAAACTTATAATGTATATAAGGTTATTTGTGGATTACGCTGCTCTCTCATACTTAGCATCTTTATTAGTCTTCTTCCAATGAATCTCAGGGCCTGGTACTAAAATTTCGAATCGCTGTGCTGTGAAACGCTTTTTGGTGCATAACGCATTTGATCTCTGTAGGGAAAAAACAATCGTAATTCTGGACATGTTGCCAATAGTTTCAAATAAAAAAGAGAACAAGGGTTTAATTATTTCGTTCAGATAATAATAGTGACACTGAGTTCAAAAAATCTGCGAAAAGAAGATACTGCGAGCCCATTGTATATGCAACAGTGAGTCTGTTTGGCTTCATATGGCAATGGTATTAAATAACGTTTTTTGCTTTCTTTGTGGCATTAAATATTCACCACACACTTGTATTTTTGACTGTATGAGTATGACTTGTATTGGATAAAACTGGAAAACTGGATTTAAAAATAGAAAACCGGTCAATTGCATGTTGGGCCACGCGTAGTATAGGGCTCCTTAGTTGAACTGGTTTTATAAAAAGTAATTTTGAATGAAATTTGTGCGAAATTTTCATATTGACCAATCCAAGAAACATTTATAATTTGGCCGCCTATTACTCGATGAGTTGAGGCGCGCGATTGGCCGAACAGTCCTCCCCCTTGCACCCCTCTGTCACCTAACTCATCCCCACTATACCCATTTTTGTGCACAAAATAAAAATATCTTACATTTAAAATTTGCAAGACACAAGAAGCTCGTTGTTAAAAATCCTACCATTGATAAACAGTTTTTTATCAATAAAATCTTTAAAAAATCCAATTTATTTTAGCTAACCCTAATGTCAAACAAATTCATCACAGATATTAAACCACAGGAATGGTGACTCCCTCAACTCAAGGTCTAGAGAGCTTCTATTCACTATTGCCCGACCCACAATTCCCGCACGCGATAGACGCCGAGATAGTGTCATTACAGTATATTATGTAGTAAAATATGGAGGTGGGTTGTACCAATATTTGGTTACTTATGCGATGAGAGAACATAAATTACGCGCGTATGCAGAAAAGGGGTTACATACCTTTCTAGCTGATGATTTATGCGCTAAGAATCCGATTCTAGTTTGCGACTGGAAGGCAATTAATAACAGGTCCATTCCTGTGTTATATTGTTACTGAATAATTCATATAAGTTGTATTAGAATCAACTAACTTGTAATTTTGGTTTTTAATTTTTATGCATCAAAATAGTGCATTGCCAATCAAAAAGTGTGTATGTCAATTAAATGAAAATAAAATCTGAAGTCAGTATTGTACGAATACTGTTAGCAAAAAGTTGAAATTTATATTTACTACCTGTTCTTGTGTCAAAATAATATATATTTTTGCTTTAATAACTATAAAATAAATGTAATGTTTCAGTGTTTACTGAGGTTTTAATGTTATAATAACTTTATTTCGGTATCCTCTCATAGAAAACCCTTTGCGGGGATAAATGCTAAATTTCATTATGATTAATTGCGCCGTTGAGGACTATAAAATGTGACAAATAAGCAAACTCGCTTTCCCAGTAGTAATAATATATTTAAATTGTACGTACACCTAAAGTTATTCTAGAGTTGGTCAGTAAGCGGTGTTTTGTTTCTAATCGCACTAGCTAACCTAATTTGACCAGAAGAAACTTCCAATTAGAATGCTCAAACAAGACGTCAAACTTAAAATATTCAAAGGATCGTAGAATAAACTCGACTAAGCTATAAAACTTTGAGGGTAACATCAATAAATTGTCACTTAGACCAGAATTCCGCAGGCACGTAAGATATACGGCCTCTCGCCACTTGATATATGAGCAGTAACACATCAACCGACCAGATCACGTAGACCTGTGACACCTGGTGAGGAAGCTTGAGAGTAGGAAGGTGACGAAGGTCGGTATAGAATGGCGGTGAAAGCTGAAGGCTCGTCGGTACAAAGGAATTTTAGACACGGGACCGTTGGGTCCGTTTTATGTCTTGGATATATGTGTCAAAAAACCTATTTGTATTTATTGAGGGACAGAGTAATGTTAGTAGTAAAAGGAAATAAACGTTGTCCCAAAAGTTTTGTCAAAGGTTTAATATGCAATAACATTTTATACGTCCACGGACAAGTTAATGCTGTAAGTATTAATTAAAATGTAAATAAATCGGTTAATGGTATATTTAACCATAATTATTATTAATGACTATTGGAAATCATCTATCGACAAGTGGATATGATTTTACTTTCTTTAAAAAATTATCTGCACTGTGGTCTCACGATTAAACATTATCCGAGTGAAAAACACCGATTGCTAAAGGAAAAAAATAATTTATCCAAATCCATTGAGCTGTCCGTTCGTGGGTTGCAACATTCATTAAATATTATAAATGTGACAGCTTTTCACATGTTTGTGACTCAATCACGTATAAACTACTTATCTGGATGTTTAACATAGAATATGGTTCTTTAGTAATTTATTTATTTCACGGTAGAAAAAGTTCAGACAGAATTGCGTGGCCAAAAAATAATTGTAATATCGCGGTCGGTCTATCGCGACATAATTAAGTATAGGCATTCCTCATTTGAAATATAACAAGATTTTCACCTTGTCTTCGTACGTGGACTTCAAAATTTATCTCAAAATTACAAAAATTACCTCGTATAGGTAAAAGCTAGTGTTATTTATATGTGGCGGTGATTTTATTTGTATTTGTTGGTTTGTTATTCTTTCACGTTGTAACGGAGAGTCAGAGGAACTTTTTTGTTAATAAATAATTGAAGGTTTGGAAAGTACTACACACTACTACAATGTAGTACTATTACTAGTACAAATAAAATAACCGCCACATATTAATAACACTAGCTTTTTACTATAACTTAGTCTGCATGGACTTCATAAATTATCCCACGGGAACTACTAGTTTAATCGGGATATAGAGTGGCCTTCTCCTCTCCCAACTCTACATCTATCCAAGACAGAAACAAAAGAAGAACAAACAAACTCACTTCCGCATTTATAAAATTAGTATGGAAGTAATTTCTTTTAAGTTTCGAACGCTGCCGTATTAGAAGAATAAATCGTATAGCAATTAAGTTCTTCAGTAAAACACAGCAGTAGTAATTTAGAATATAAGAAATTATATTCTCTAGTCTTCTGAATTAAATGTAAACGTACGTTTAATACTATGTACTCGTACTTTATGAAAAAATATTTCGACATAGTTCTATTTAAATGGACAAGAATTATTGAACAATAATTTAATATTGAGCTCTTACTAGCCAACCATATAAATAAACTTTGAAATAAACAAGAGATGTGAAGAGGAATAAAAACAATTCAAGTTAGCTAGAACAGCATCGGTTCAAACATAAAAATCAAAAGAGTTCGCAATAGACCCCCCGCAACACATTTTGGCACAGCGCCAATCCTACGTCTCTCAAATCAAGTGCGAAACGGTGCTTAGACACGTCTCCAACCCTCTTATGTTTGTTCTGCTTAAGGGCAAGATTAAATTACTAGGGCCCCCTAGTTCTAACTTTAAAGTGGTCCCCGAGACAATTAATTGTCGGTCTAAGCGCAAACTTGTAATTCTAAGTGTTACACTCCCGTTTAAATTCGAGTGTACCTTTGCTAAGCGCGCTTGCCGAGTGTCCTTAAGTAATTAGTGTAAGGAGAGCCGGATTGTTTGTTTGTGTTCAAAAATGCTTGAGAAACTTGTGAAATGATATGATAACAAATTAAGTGAACTTGTATTTATTTACATTCAACAAAGTACAAGTAAAAATTTAATTTAATTGAACTTATTAAGAACAATTTGCTCACTTTTCGAGTCTCACATGCTCGTATCAGCACTGTTTCAAGTATATGATAAGAAAACCACACAAATTTGGCAGGGAAACATCCACTGCTGGACATAGGCCTCCATCATGACACGCCACATCGACCGGTCCCAAGCCACTTGCATCCAGCGACTCCCTGCGACTCAAACCAGGTCGTCGGTCCATCTAGTAGGGGGACGGCCTGGTAGACGTTTCCCGGTACGTGGTCGCCACTCGAGAACCTTTACTCCCCACCGGTTATCGGTTCTTCGAGCGATGTGGCCTGCCCATTGCCACTTCAGCTCACTGACTCGTCGAGCTATGTCGGTGACTTTCGTTCGTCTACGGATTTCCTCATTCCGGACCTTATCCGAGCATTGCTCGTTCCATTGCTCGCTGAGTGACTTATTAGTACGTATTTATTAGTAAGACTTAGAGTAGGCTACTGTTTTGTTTTAATATCTGACAGTCCATTTAGATGACTTTACTGTTAAATTAAGCTTTAGAATAGAATAGAAATAGTTTATTCGGCGTACATACAGTTATTACAGTACAGTTCAATACATATATATGCAATTTGCTCTGCTGCACTGCAACGCCGAAATGGACCTGTCTCGGCATATGCGGCAGCAGTAGCTGCAGCTTTAAAATACTATCCTTCATGCAATAAATTAGCAACAAATCAAGATTTTTGATTAAGTGCTACGACCAAAAATATTTTCAGCGTTTTAAGACCTTAGTCGACAAAATTAAAATAATTAGTCACTTCCAGCCATTTGAAATTTCATCAGGTTAAAAATACTTACCTAACAAGTTTTTGGTAGTTCGAAAATACTAATTAACAACAGCTTTGTTGTTTAGAAATACTTATTTACAACAATTCTGTTTTTCACTGTCTAACAAAAACTAGTATTTATATTTTAATCTATGAAACTTGCGTTGTCTATTCTTTATTTTCTTGTGTTATTGTAGCGCTTCTAAAAATAGACAAAATCTTTAGCATGGCGTACATAAATCAAAGCCAGGCCTCCTAAAGGCCGAAAGCGCGCGATTTACAGCTTTACGCCTAAGCAGGTAATAATGTTAGATTAGCTATTCGAATTTCCATCCTTTGAACATAGATTATGCCTTGTGGATAACCCTCAGACGGGCTAAGACATAAATAATGATGATAACCGGCAGCTAGGGCCACTAGATTATGCCTATTATATGTCTATTATATGTCTATTATCTATTCTATATTTCTATGTCTTTAATAATACTTGTTCAGTAAAATCGATAATATATAAAGATGAAAACATACATTAAAAACACAATACAAACACTATTTAATGGACGGCAGAAGAAACGAAACAAAACATTTAGGTAGTCTTATTGCTAAAGACGATCTCTTCCAGGCAACCAAGTACTTAATGAAGTTGACGCTATATTAGCAATAAGTCTTCATGAAGAATTTTTTTTTTGAATTTACAAATAAATTTGAATTTTTGAATGAATAATTATGAATGTGTAGTAGTAAGACAGAAGCGGATCTAGTTACAATTTAACCAGAGCTAAATGTAGCACGTGCCATCCAAAATTTAACTTAATTCGTCCATTCTAATGCAGCAATGATATGGTACGAGTAACATCTTTCTTTTCACCTCGTTTACTCAACTATTGTGCACAGATTTCCACAGTATGAGCTTGCTTCTATCGGCCACCATCATACCAATGGTGTTTTAATATCGTGCCTATTTCATCTCGCACGTGGGATTGTCCCGCATGCGCGACACCCTCAAGTATCCTTTTCATACAATGTTTTTGTTGTAATGCGTGGAATTCGCACGCGGGACGCGGGGCGACATCTTGTGCAGCAGTCCAGCGTGGGTTTGTCGTCCGCAGCCTGCAAAAAAACTATACCGTGCTATATAATGCTAGAAATCTACCGCGTGCGATGAAATCCGCGCAATATTAAAAACCCTAATGACATAAGTTGACCTAAACCTAAATAAGTTAAAAGATACTATCAGTAAAGTAACGAAGACACTTTGGTCTCTATAAATTAAACCATTCTATGGTTTACCTCAAGTACGTTCTGTTATTTATGGCATAACGTCAGGCACTTTGTCTCCCGGAGCAGTAAAGGAAAGTCGAGAAAATTCCTTATTGAAAGTGAAATTGGGTTTGTCCAACTTTTGCACAACAATATAATTTTATGTTTAACTGGAGATATTGTATTTTTTGTTGTTTCGGAATATAATACACTCAAATTTTATTATAAAGATGCGCTTTTTCAAACATAGTCTGGTCCATTTATTTTATATAAAAATGTATATAAAAATTAGACACAAAACAAGATTTCAGTAATCATTAGTGAAATTCAAGGCGTCAAGTGAACGCGTAAAAATGTATGCCTGTGAACATAGAAATTAAATTAGTTTAGGGTGTTAAATTTTTGAAAACCTAAATTTAGACGATACCGTCTAGTTTATTTATATATATTATAATCATTATACAACTTGACCTTCATCTAGTATCTAGATTGCCTCCGCAACTGCCTCCTCCGTGGCCCCAAAGCTACACGCTTGGGCTTAAAATTCGGAGGTGCCGGGTTCAACTCCCAGTAGATTTATCTATCGGTGCTCGGTTTGGTTGGTGGTAGGGTGGCGGGCATTTTCTTTGTCCTCTTGGCTGTCTACCACCACTAATACGTCATATGTAATGACATATAGTTAGGGATTTAGACATAGAGTACGCCAGACCAGACCAGTACGCATACACGGTGTCATCTAGCTTTCTTGACGACTAAATAATAGAAAGATTTTTTAATGGATAAGTAATTAATATACAAGGAAGTTATAGTAGATAAAACACATAATCACACAAAATCTCAATAAAATATCCATACTAATATATTAAATTTGAATTCGTTTTTGTCATAGCATAATCATAACGGAGAGTTAGAATGACTTAATTTTTGTAGTTTATTATTAGGGATACAGTATTAGGGATCAAACTAGTGTAGTTCCTGCTGAATAATTTTTGAAGTAGATGCTGACGAAGTCGCGGGCCAAAGCTAGTAAGTAATAAAACTATATCAGACTTTTATTTATGTAGCTTTAAAACGTCATATTAACTGTCATTCTATGTCGATATTATGTTATATCCTGTTACATGACAATGAAACTATTTACTCACTAATGTAGTAAATTGAAGTTATTTTTTCTGAGCAAAGAATTGATTACAACTTTCTTCTTAAAAAACAATATATAATCCCTACAGGCTTTCAATCTACATCTTTCCTCTCCCTCCTTCTGGCGGTCCTATCTCTCCCCTCTTCTTTCATCAGACATTTCGAACAAGGCCCCTGGAACAAGGCTCGCGGTGAAGTTGACAATCGACTATTAACATAATGACTCGTCATTTCTTTTGTTTGTTGTCTGACTTTAAAACTAATTAGCTTCAGGACCTTCGGTTGAATATAAATAGAATTGTTTTTCGTCTGTTGGTTACGTAGAAGGCTTAGGTAAGAAATGAGGTATGATTTTTCATTATTTTAAGTCTCTTGATTACGACATTACGACATGACAGAGGACTGATACACAAAGTTACAGGCCAGACACTCCAAACTTTTGTCATGATATCGGTTCCTATTCCCATACATCGAACGGATGACTTTTGTATACGGCCCCTGAACCGGTCACTTTGTTGCGGGGAGAAGTGAAGTATCGCGGATTAGTGGGACGCAGAGAGCGCCAGTTCTGTACGTAGTATTATATTAATTCTGGAACAAAGTAGTACTCGAACTAATAAGTTTTATTCAAAACAAGTTTTCAAACTCATCATATGTGAGTCCTCTACTGGGATAATTATTGATCCCTTGCCACATGTTCGTCTTCCTAACTACGAGTTTAATTAAGATCAGTCCAGTTGTTTAGTCGTAAAAGGCATCAGAAGACATACTTACATTCGTATTTATAATACTAGGTGTTTTGCCTGCGACTTCGTCGATTGGGATTGGTTTGGCAGCTTTCTTGATTGGGATTAAAAGTAGACTATTCTTTTCAAAATATTCAAGTCATTCAAACAAACAAACAAAACTCACATTTATAACATTAGTATCTCGTTTTGCCTACGACATCTTCCATGTGAACATCACCACGGGTACTGCTTTGCTCGATTAGGATAAAAAGTAGCTTATGTTCCTCCGTTACAAAGTAAAGGAAAGACAAAAAAACACGTAAACAAACTCAATTTTGCATTTATCTGTGTAATTTTATATAATTACCGTGTTCAAAAAGAAATAAAAACCGACTACAAATGCCTTTAAAAAGATTTTTTTTTTCAAAGAGCGATCAACCAATTTCGATAAAATTTATATGGGACCATCTCTCAAGTATGCTCTACCAAACGGTTCGCTATTTGCGGAGTTATCACGTAACACACATATAAAAAAACGTACGCATCGAATTGAGAACCTCCTCCTTTTTTGAGATCGGTTGAAAATATTGAAATGAACTTTTTTCCGATTATAATAAATAGTTGAAAGGCTTCGAAAGTGTGCGCCTCACCAGAAAGCAGTTTAATGTTCTTCTTTTTCTCTTCTCTTCTGTTCTATTCCATTAATATTTTTTTAACGCTTAATAACCTTTTAAACACTAAAGCACAAGCATAAACCGCAAAACGACCGCTTGAAGCTGCTTATGAGAGTAGATTTTCACAACTGTATTCTTCCAGAATCACACAAATAGAATTTATTTAGAATTTCTTGAACTCGGTTAATAATGAAGGTACAACACAAGCATACACTGCAAAACAACTGCTTCAAGCCAATGAAAGTAGATTTTCTCCACTTCATACTTGGCGGCCTACTGTAAGTGCTTCGTAATTCAAGTAAAAATTAAGTTGTTCCAGCGAAACACGATTTTCTACTTAGCACCAGTGTTTAACCTGAAATAAAATTTCTCTTTTTTTGCAACAAAACAATCATAATTTTAATAAGCTTTGCCGCCACAACACCTAAAATAATTAAGCCAATTATCTTGATTACGATTGAAATTACAGGGTAAAATTTAATAATAAACTATTTTATTACTGAACCGAATTGAAATTTTCTTGTTTGTTAATTTAATTGGGTAGACAAGCGTTTCTTCATGGTTTTGTTTGAAACTTGCTACACGTATATGCTTCATGGTTGAGGCTTGGTTGAGGCTCTGATTCTGCCACCTCGAGTACCTTAACCCCGGGATTAACTGACGTACACGTAACATTGTGGTAACCATGGTTACATGCCAGGCGGACATAGAACCAACCAAACCGATTTCCGATAAATGGAGGATCAGGGAATCCAACCCTTCTCTAAATTGTTAGTTCCCGCTTAAAGTCACCAGGCCACGGAGGCGAACATAATCTACAATTACAAAATTATTTTAGAATACCGTCAATATGGCAGAAGCCAATACACGTACAAGAAAATGACTTTTCTTTTTGTAAATATTAATTAAATTCATATTCATGAGTTTAGTATCTGACGTGTTCCATTTATTCTCTGGACAGCTTCAAAATATTAATCCTTTACTCTTGTATACATCCTAAAGAAAGCTGTTCATCATCTGAATATCAGCTGGCCTAGATGAATTCAACGTTTGGGGTGAACATTGCATAACCACTAAGGGAAATATCACCTTAGCCGAATTCATATCTATACATGTTTGATCGCTCGTATTTCATTTGTATTGCACTCACACTATAGAAACGGATATTTGTGTCTGGTAGTTTTGTCAACGTATGAAATTTAAAATGTCTTTTTGGACATCGTAACTCAATATATATACAAAATTTCACTGAGTTTGTTTGCTCAACATTTAAATTAAGATCAAACTTTTGTATGAAATGCGCTGCTCTCACTTTCTGAAACTCATCCCAATAATAGACGTATAAATTAGTAGCTATCTCTCTCTCTCTAATCTTTTATTTCATTCATGCTACTAGAAATGACACTGCATGTCGAGGGACATAGCTAACATTTTATTCAGTGAAACCTTTTCTATCCCGTAAGTAGTTTTTAAATAAACGCAAGCGCAGTCGATGCCAAACGCTTGTAAGAAGTAAATGTGAAAAATTAAATATAAATTAATATTAAATAGTGAATCGCTGCAACAAAACCCTTCATTAAACGTTATCAATATTCAAGAAGCCGTCGTCTCATCGTAAGTTAATCAAAAGAATCCTACTGTACTTAATCTTATAATCCTTCTTACTTAATCACTTCTAAGTTAATTAACATTTAAATAAAACGGGTTTTATTAGCCCCTCCCCCGCTACACTTAGCTTAAACGATGTATTTAAATGATTAATTTATTCTAAGATTAGCTAAACGCCAGTTAAGATGTTATCAATTTGCGAGAAAATCGGACGCAGAAGGTAAAGTAAATATTGAAAGTGATTTTTGTACCACAGGCGCTGTTTCAAGAGTTTCGACGGTCCGATAAAAAACGAAACCCTTTCTGATCTCTCGAACGTCGGTCAGATTAATGAACTTAATTGCACATTAATAATATTTATACGTTACATCATAAGGTATATAATCCTGTGTGTTGAAGTCTGACTAGAACTTAAACGGTTTTTATTGATAAATAGGCTGGCGTTTCACTACATAATGATATGATCGTATACATACATATAATGTAGTACACACCAAGCAGTATTATATTCATACCTGTAAATTTATAACCCGCACATAAGCAAAGTTCTTTTTGGGGAAGGATATTTCGAAATGACCCCAAAGCGATACTCGTAAGTTGGTCAATTTTCAAGTTATCGACGCGACCGACGTCAAAAAAGGGGGAACTACAGCTAGGTCATTTACACAAAATAAAACAATAAAAGTTCAAGTACACTGCCTTGTGGCACACCGCACGAGTTCACCTTGTATTGTATTTACCTCTCTATTTGAGGAACTAGCTAGGCTCCTAATTTCTAAAACTTTATTTTAAAGTTAGATTTTTCTCAAGCGTTGATCTGTCTATTATAAATCTTATACATAAAATCATAACTATTTTTTAAAAAAAAGATGCCTACATATGATGCTATCTGACAAGAAATAGGAATATACTTGAAAAAAAACACGCGAAATCATAACTTCGTGTGAGTTTCAAGAAACTTTCAACGCAAAACATATTTTATTGGATAAGCAATGATTTTTGCTAACCAGTGAAATGGACAGATTTCAGCACTAAAAACCCGTTGTATAAACGAAAATAAATAACATAGAACAAACAATAATAATCACATAGTCTAGCTTGAGGATCCAGCAATAAGTACTAGGATCTCAGCATAATTAAGGCGCCGAGAGTAGTGTTGTGGAGTCACTCCTACGTAATGATGAGAAAGAGAGAGCCATTAATAATAATTTACAGCCAACGGAAAAATATTGCGCCATTCCTTGAACGAGACGAAAATAGGCTTTCTAACGAGCTACTTTCATAACTCCAGCGACTTCTATTTCATGCCCTTATTCAAAGGTAAGTGTTTGTGTTCTATTATCAGTCAAGCTTATTTAAATTCCTCGTATATAAATATTAAACAATGTTATATGCACCACATTATAAGTTAGAGAAATACAATTGTGAAATCCGCATCCAATTTCGTGAAGTGATATTTTTGGGGTGCGAGTACAAACTTACATTTTAAGGGTTAACAAGTATACTGAAGTGGCAGTGCGCTGGTCATATTTGCCGAAGGACCGACAATTGCTGGAACAGACAAGTCCTCGAGTGGAGAACACGCCTAAGCAAAAGTAGTGAAGGACGTCCTCCGGCTAGGTGGAAAGACAACTTACTCGTACGTAGAGTAGCCGGACGTGAATGGACGCGGAAAGCAGAAGACTGAGAGTGATGTACTACGGACTACCACAAGCTGTAAAGGACTACGATTATACCGAAGCCTTGGTTACACCCTCTGAAACTAGAATATATTAAATCCACGCGCGCGCACACACACACACACACACACACACACATACACACACACACACACACACACACACACACACACACACACACACACACACACACACACACACAGCCCACTCACTCACTTCTTTTACTATATATATATTTTGGAATGTAAAACTATTTTTTTAATAATTAGATAATGTACAATATATTATATTTCATTATATGTCACTTAAAAAACACATGTCCGGTGGTGGAGACCTGGTTCCTGTAGCACAGGGGATCCTAGTTCAGGAGCCAGTCTTCACAAAGTTACGAGACCATAGAATTAAGTGATTTATCATTTGTGTACAAACTTTGTGGAGAAAAAATAAATATGCTTTATTTAGTATGTACATGATAAACTAGTCGTCTATGAGAAGCAGCTTACCAGTTTTTGGTGACTATCACAGAATAGGAGTTTTGGGGGTCAAACTTTGGTTTGGGGGTCAAAGGTCTTAATTTCGGAAAATATCTGATTTTTATTTGTCTTCACCTAAGAGTATATATAATGACTCAACAGTAACAGGAAGTAAGAATTCACTTTATAGTGTCTTTTAAATTGTATCACCCAAACATTTATACCTTGAATTACATCAACACGCCCATAACAGGACCCTGGCGTCTAGGGAGTAATAGTCAGTCAGTCGTCAACTTTATACGTCGACCGGGGCGCAAAAGGGCCCTAAATTTTTTTCGCGCCCTAAATACAACACTGCTGACGAGGGGCAATGAGCCCTCAGGGCTTTGCGCCAGAAATAAGAAGGACGTTTCGTAATTAAAAGGCTTAGGACGTTGATTGGGTGCAAATACTCTGTTTCGCAAAAAAGTTGTTTTATGGCTCTAACAAGGCAGAACAACAAACTAAATTAATTAGTGCGTAATATCAAATACACGACGTTTTATCATCGCAACAATACACGTATTTTTATATGTTCCGTTTATTCGTCAGATTTAAAATCAGTTTAACTACTAAACAAATTATTCTCTGTATCTAATATACTATTTTTAGATATGCCTGTGAGGTGGGTTACTAAATTGTATGATTTTTATTATTTTGAACCTTAGCTTGTATTTTAGTAAAATCAAAACACGGTGAATAATTGTTCTAATTATTTCTAAAAAATGCCTATATAATTTTAGCTGTGTAAATCTAAAGTTGTGCGTTAGAGAAATATTACATTACTTTCCTAAGTCATCTATTAATTTAATAACATTACGGTAAAATTAATTTTATTCAGAAGAAATTTGCTTTTATTACCTATAAACATTCCGGCGAAAATCACCCTAACAATTTGCCGTTGCAAAATCTTTCATACGTCAGCGGAATAAAGCCCACAAAGACGTAAAGCCACATGTCTTATTTCAAGAAACTATCGGCGTCTTGGCTTCTAGAAAATACATCCGAGAATGACTTGAAGAATAACTCCAATCTTCATAGATCAAAGTACTCTATCTGCCCCGATGTCAGTGACAATTTGTTACACAGACAAACGAGTTCTGCCCCAATGCCCTTAGACTGTACATAGCCACGGTGGACACGCTGTCAAGTCCAGTCCATACTGTACATCTGGCGTGCATATAGAAGGTCCCCATCTCGGTACCTAGCTAAAATCACAATACAGATTTTCAGTTTCTGATTGGTAGTTATCAAGTATCAAATATGTCGTTAGCATTGGAATCAAATAATACTTGCGAGGATCACGATACACTTTTTATAAGTGTTAAGATTTCCCAGTAATATCTTAAATGTAAAAGTAGTTATGTCATTTTGAAAATAATTAATTGAAATCATGTAAGTCCATAGAATGGCATCGAAAATCAAAGTGTAAGTTTACTTTGGAGTGATGTCTTTATTTTATCTACGTCTAATACCACTGGGATATTTTTCACAATATTAGCGCGTAAGGAAACCACGAGCACGGCACTGGAAAATCATTTGTTAGAATCGTTCTGTTCGGAATGTCTATTTTCACGTATTTATTAATGTGGTGGCCTAAATTGAACCAAACAGCGATATTTTGTTTCAACATGGCTTCAACTCCTTCTATTTCATCCTATTTTCATAATTTATGTTCCTTTATTGACAAAATACCTCTACACGCCAAATGAATTTTGATCGGTTATCTAGTTTAGAAGGAAAAAGGTAACACATACAAAGCAACTTTGGCCGTTACAAAATTCGTGTGATGTCTAAAAATCAGTGGACGAGTTTTGTCGGGAAAAAATGAGCAAATTCGATTTCGTGCTGGGCCATTTGAAGTAAGTATTCCACCCCTAAGGGTGAAAACTCAGAGGATGAATGCCATGTTACTCCATGTTCTCGTAAATTTGATATAATTTTAACGAATTTTTCAACCGACTTCAGAAAAGAAGGAGGTTCTCAATTCGGCTGTATGTTTTTGATTACTAGAGAATACTTCAAAGGTGATCCAATCATTTTTTTATTGAAATTGCTTCAGCGCTTTTTGAAATCAACAAAAACCAAATATGTACCCATATAATTCTACCACTAAGGGTAAACATTTTAGAAGATGAATGCTATAGATTTATCGGACAGTTAAAATCGGTTTCTAGTTCTTTTTGAACGCGTTAATTTTATTAATAAAAAGGCTAAAGTCTCAAGAGTGGCTTTAATTCAATTTGAAGATGTTTCTCCTCTAAGGGTAGAAAATATCGGTTAAATGTCGTATATGGGCAATTAAGGTTGGTTCTTTAATTCTTTTTAAACGCATACATTTTTTTATAGAGATCCGTAGCTTAAAGGTGTCAATGACGGACTCTATTGACAATGAATAGTAATGACTAAGCGTACGCTATCTGTATATCTATGGCGGCCATTGAACGACAACGACGAAGTGGCAATCTATGAGGGAGGATCATTACAAACTCTGAAGTAACTCTGCTGGTTATGATAATGGCGGGTATTTTAGCAAATAATAATAAAATGTAAATAGTTTATTTATTTCTTTATCTTAAAAACGAACGGACGAACGGAACAATATGTGTGTGAATATAATGCGATCTCAACCGACTTCAATTTCAGTTATATGGAACCACATCTGAAGTTGGAGTTATATCTACCACAAAAAAAAGAATCATCAAAATCTATTCTTATACTTCTATACTTAACCCACATTGACATTTTATTATTATTATATTAAATTGACTGTAATTAATTATTATGTAAACATTTGTATGTCGTATAGATGGAAAACGCTGTACTATTTATTACCACTGTTACCAGTTACCACCTCAGGGACCGTTTTTCAAGCAAATAAATAATATTTCATTTCATTCATTATTGGTGGAAGAGTTATCGCGTAACATACAGAAAAAAAAATATACAGTCTAATTGAAGGCAAAAAAACCATAAAAATCAGAGACGGTCTCACTCTAAGGATACAGAACTAAATTAAATAAACGATACTTTTCTACAAATACATCTCAAAAATATATCTATTTCTCATCAGAGAAATAGAAACACCTTTCAAGTTTATCTTTTGTAAGGATTATCAGAATCATCTATGAAAATTTAATTTGAATTTAGAACACTAACATTAGGATTTGAAAACCTCTTATTATCACTATTAAACGACATTTGACATATATTCCTAAATATACACATTTTTCTGATAATCCTTACAAAACATAAACTTGCAAAATGTTTCAATTTTTCTGATGAGAAGTACGTATATTATCGTGTACGTAGTTGTGCGAGACTCTAATTGCGCGAGACTCACTCGCACTTGACCGTGTTTATTTCTATGAAAAAATTGTGCACAATTTTATGAAGTTTTTCGCTACATTACGCTAGCAAAAAAATCATAAGAACCTCCAACCAACTTGTGAATTGCTACACAAAAAATAAGAAAGTCCGTAACTTATTCCACACGTAATTCTAGTAAAACCCTCTGGGGGAGAGTTCCACCATCGTTTATTTTATCTCTAATATTGCCGTTTTATCTAAAACGACTTGACTGACGACTGGACTTAAAGAAGCTTGCTTGTTTTTATGTCATCTTACGTTTACTTTAATAGACGTTTTCTGGTGAAAAGAAATGTCTCGTTTGTTATTACACAAGCTTACACATAAACTTAGTTATCGTTTCGATCTTCTATTTGAAAGCCTAAGATTTCTAAGTTCAGTTAATATATTTAAATTACTAGTATTTAACATAATCTTCTACATCCATTGCATAAGCATCATCAGATACCTTCGTGCTTGTAAGATTAGGTATCTACTTTAACTTTTCAATTGTCTTGGAGCAAATCGTAATTTCTTAGCTCCCAAAACAATTCTCCACACGGCAAGGAACACCCGACCTCATCAAGAGAACTAAAAATAGCTTACGAGTCAAGAGATCGCGTTAATTCGTTTTTTCCACAGAACCAGTCCCTTAATCCCGCCCTGGGGTTGTATTTGTGCTATCTCCCCCTTTATTAAGTCGAGAAATAAACGCTGTGTTTCTAAGACGATTGTCTTTTGACGATTTATTTTGGTAGGATAATAAAGGTGTGCTTCTGCAGTTTAAGCTCAAAACAATTGATATAAATACTAAAACACTAAGCACAAATATTTTTCTGTATTATGCACTATGCAGGATACGTTATGAACTGAGGTTACAGTTGACACATTTGCAGGCAAATGATAATTTGGTTTATTACTTGCGATCGATAAATAAAATGACAATCATTGCTTGGAAACGTTAGCCAATCTTTGTAAGTGAACGTAATCATTTATAACGTTAATAAAACTAATTCATCATACAAATAATTGAATCTTCTGCCTTTTTACATAAGAAGTATTGTAACGATACATACATTATTAAAAAAGAAGTCATTTGCGGTATTTATATGAAAGAAATTGTTTCTGCATGTCAATCAAGATATACAATAACCTGCCCAGAAAATTCAGAAAGAAGTCTAAAAATATTTTCGAAAAGAATTATATAAATGTCTGCCTGAGAGATGTTTTAATAGTATTAAAGAATATCTAGATTTTTAGTAATAAAAATTGACATGTAATTATGTTAGCATTTAATTTTGATATTGTATAACTTTGATACTAGACTTATTTATGTTCATATCCTAAAGATTGTACATACTAATTTTTGCATGGTCCTGTGTAGTGAATCATGTGAAACCAAATTACTATTATATATACTACCATCCTTGTAACCATGATTATATATATATATTTAAATAAAGACTATTATTTCTACGATCCACATAATAAAACAACTCAGGAGATATTACATTCACAACAAACAATACAAAATTCACAAACCATAATCTCCATCCAATAAAAGAAAACTTCTCTCTCTGCACCATTATCCTTTACTGTAAACCTGAATAGACGCCAAGCGATGCATTTCAATAACAATAAAAATATCCAAGACATTTTTGCTGAATTTTTCTTAAGCTCAAAGGGGTATTCGGTATTCGCCGCATACAAAATGATCTGCCGGCTCAAACAGCTTACAAAAGCGTAAATGTAGACCGGGAAGCTGGAGCGGTTGCACGAGGAATCGAGACGTCGATAGCGTTTCTCACAATACGACTAATGACTACCGACACTTGCACTGGCTTCAGAAAAAGTGATGGCGAACAGATTTTGTGATACTTTTACTTAATTAATTTCATTATTATTACATTCAAAAATCATCATCAGGTAGAAAACGTCAAATGCTGAAAATGAGCCCCTCATGTGATACGTCACCTAGCTAGCTACCACCGTGTTAAATAAGTCTGCTACCAAAAAGCAGTGTTGATAGAACTTTTGTGTTCCGTTTTGACAATTATGGTAAAGTCACAGAACATTCATTTTTGAAGAAAAAAATTAATTTAGTGCAGAATGCCTCACACGCACACAAACAAATTTCGTGTGTACACTCGAGTTCAAAAACATGTATCCACTTTTTTACCATGCCACATTCACCCATTCTTGTTTCTATGCTTGACAATGCTTATCTGACAATGTTCAAAAGTAGATACATATTTTTGAACTAGAGTGAACAAAGGTCATATCTAGTGTAGGCGTAGCACCTAGATAGTAACAACGGGGTTTTTGTATGGAGTGTTCAGATGTACTTAAAACTGCCAATATTGCCCATTAAGTCCAAACGACATTACTTCCGGTAAAATAAACTAACTTTCTCTGCTCGCATTTTAGTTCAACTAAAACAAGGGTGGTATTAAAAAGGAAACTGCGGTATCATAAAATTTTCCTCTCACAACAAATAACATCCTGTTTGGCCCTCAGAGAATAGTTAACAAAATGAAACGCGTTTAAGTCTAATCACGACCGTCCATCAAAAAGTTTTTCGGACCTTTCAAATGTACGGAAAATAACGGCGTGATTAACACTTAATGCTTAAATTTAACATATTAACATACCGACTTGAATACAGTGTGTCTGTTTACCAATGTTTGAGATTTTAAAGGAATAGATGATTATCGTTCATCATCTCTCTCCCAGAGTGCGCCACTCCATTCGGGCCTCTGCTCTCCGCATCTATTCACGTTCGGCTACCCTACGTAAGTCATCTTTCCACATAGCCGAGGGACGTCCTACACTACGTTTTCCCGGGTGTGGTATCCACTCGAGGACTCTCTGCTCCAGTGATTGTCGGTACTTCGGCAAATTTTAATATGAGCACTGCCACTTCAACTTGCTAATACGTAAGATATGTCGGTCACTTTGGTTCTATGACGGGTCACTTCGTTTGGAATCCATAGCCCACTCAGCGATTGTTTGTGGATATCGTTATTTGACCCTAATATTGGATCGTCCTCCCAACCATGTGGCAAAAATTTTGTTATTGTTATTTCGTCCAAAATGGACGTCAATGGAGGGTCTTATATCGATAAAATGGATCATATAACACGCCCTTAAAATCTCCGATATAGCTAACAAGTAAACTGTATTTTTTCTATAGTCTAAGATTCTGGAAGAAAATTTAGAATGCTCTATGAGATACACGGTACAGTAATTTTGGTTGCGTAATGTTTTGCACTACTTACTGAAATTAAGTTTTCTTGTACTTGTATGTAAACGAATATTAATGTATGCATTTAATTTCTCTATTAACATTTTTATGACCACTGAATTATGCTACAAAGGCAACACACATCATGAAAAAACGTGGAGTCATGAATATTTCACCTATCTTGAAAATAAATAATGGTCACTACAGCAATGAAAGCTTACCCGTCATCCGGCTGTCGAACGGCTGAGAGCCTTCCTCGCCATTGCCCGGGTGAAGCTGTAGAAGTCGCAGGCCCAACAGCATCAATTCCATTCGAGAAAAAAAGGCGGCCGTCGATTGACGTCACCTGTACTCCCGCCATCTCAATATTGTGTAAGTTTCATTTATTGTTAGAACAAGAAATAAATCAGATATACGAGTATATAATAACTAATAAGTATAAGTACCTTATTAGATATATTATTTCAAGTTGAACCATTCAATCAATAGTGGATACTCAACCTTTTAAGGACTGCATTTCGTGTATTAGAAAGAGATGTCAATAGACACATTTGCACGCCTTGTAACACAGCACCCCGGTTTTTGACAACTGACATGTTTGCTACTTGTCCTGTAGGTTAAGTGATGCAGTTTCAAATAAAAGCTTTTTGTCCAAAAGTAACAGCCAAAATGGAGTCATTTGCATCATTTTGACGCGACATAGAATGTATTACTTATCTCATTATGTCGTATAGGCTAATATAATAGTTTATTTGGATCCTAATTCAAATAATCTATCTAATATGCGAGAAATATACAAATCTTTGACTGCAGGCCCACCAGGCGGCAATAGCCTCAAAGGCCCTGGGTTTTGAAGATGTAAAAAAACATATTGCGTGCCTGTTTGAGTGATCCAAGGTTAAATCGTTTAATTTGCTGACCATACTGTAACAAGGAGGTGTAGGATGGGT
This sequence comes from Carcina quercana, assembly GCA_910589575.2. NCBI lineage: Eukaryota > Metazoa > Arthropoda > Insecta > Lepidoptera > Depressariidae > Carcina > Carcina quercana. The sequence goes on from OU342439.1 coordinate 10,298,280, forward strand.
CGGTCGGGGTCAGGTGCGTCGCAGCGTGGCTTTTAGTACGATTGCTCGCGTAACTCTGCTTACGAGTTAGCTCTTGTATATTTCTCGCTTTGACCTTTTTGTTCTATTCTTAGTACATTTTATAATATTATTAGATTGTGCCCGCGACGTTGTCTGGATGGACTACAACAATTATACCAAGATAAGATATTATAATGTATATCTCTATTTTTCATAGGCTACACGAATACAAAACTCAATCATGTTTGGTTCTACTGTGATGTGAAGAGATACAAACATACAGATTCATTTTTCTATGACCTTAGTCGCCGATTACGATTATAATTTATCATTTTGTAACTATTTCACATCTTTTATTATTTATGTACCTCTATAATATTTACACAAGCCTTTGGATACCGTTATCATTAAAAATATATGATATGTTTTTAGGGTTCCGTAGTCAAACAAGGAAACCATATAGTTTCGCTCTGTCCGTCTGTCCGTCCGCGGCTTAGCGCAGATACCTTTACTACTAAAAAGCTGTAATTTGGTACGAGTATACATATTAATTATCCAAAAATGCCTATTATTAAAATATTTTTTTTAATTTAGTGCAATCTTGAGGTTACAACATATACTTATTTACAATTACAAACTTATACAATACTATTACTAATAAAAATACAATAATATTAATAAAAAACAAAACAAAATTTATTATTTACAAAGTGAACACTTCGTCTAGTGCTAGTCCGTGCGGCATGGTGCCCAAAATAGTGTTAATCTTGAAAGCAAATAACAGGCAAGATGCAATTCGGTATTGTCCTTATAATGTCTATAACTAAACTAACATTTTGATAAAACAATTCCATTCATCCTAAGAATTCTCTAGAATTCAGCATGAAGTTTAAATCCTACTAAATTTAGGATTACTAAATCGTTGTCCATTATACAGGGTGGGTCGAAGCGGCTTTGTTGTGAATTTAATATACAGCGAAATATTTCATTAGAAGGACTTTGTTGAAGTCCGATCCGAGAGCGTTGTAACGAAGGCCGAGGGAGTTATTGGACTCTAGATTCTAGTACGGATTTACTATATTTGGGAATTCAAGAGATTTTCTCTTTATTTTAAAAGACTCTTAACTTTTATATATGTTATTGTGCTACAGCGTAATCTTATCCGAAAAAAGCGAAGGTTAAGCTTCATTTCAGACACATTCAATCTCATCGTTTACAATTAAATTGTTGATCTGTTTAATCTTCTTGACCCGTCCTTACAACATGCCGTTTGTTTGTTGCAATAGAATGCTTTTGTTCGTGCTCAAAGACTTCTTTAAACAATTGACATAGTTTGAGTTCTCCGTGAATTACACATCTAACCTCCTCCGTAGCCTAATTGCTACACGCTTGGACTTATCCGGAGGTTTCAGGTTTGATTCTCAGTGGGGGTACCGATAGGTGCCTGAAAATGTATGAAACACTTCAATAAAAATTTCGGTACAATTATGTTTACTGCCGTTATCAAATTTAAGAGATATTGGGATTGGGACTGAAGTACGAGTATTATTGTTTTCATTGTCCTATAGAACCAAAAGCGTCTAAAGACAAAAGTCTTTAACCAGTGCGTGTTGCCAGTGATGACGCACGGAACCGAAACGTGGTCCTTTTATTTACTGTGGGCCGAATAAACAAGTTCAGAGTCACTCAGCAAGCAGTGGAACGAGCTATGCTCGGAATTTCTCTACGTGATAAAGTCCATGAGGGAGGTCCAGCAGTGGACGTTTCCCGGCTGATGATGATAGAACCGAAAACGAACAGCGCAGGTCTGAATAAGTGTTGTTAATATTTGGATTTATACTGGCTTACCAAGCTCATAACAACCAACGTGTCATCAACTGGGTCTAGTACCTTTATAAAGCACATTTTAGTATCTATCATATAGTATATCGAATTTGATTTGATTCATTGGAACATTTGATGTCTCCTATAATCGTTAGTGAAATCAATTAGCCTAGAACTTAAGCTATTCAACTAAACCACTAATTAATTGGTAATTACTAATCCCTTTAACTTGTTCGAGTAGTTCAATTTCCTAATGCCTAAAATTGGTTCTAAATTGAAATCATGAAATTACGAAGATTAGTTTTGTTAGTATTATTCCGATCTTTTACATTTGAATAATATTATCGTCGAAGATTTATAATTCCCTCCTTCTTCATCATAGTAACTTTATATTTTTATATTTCATCAGTAAATGCATTTCAAGCTGGTGTATGGGGCAGACTTTGCGAGACATTACATAATTGTGCTAGGGGGTAGCACCTAGCACAATTATGTAATGTACCAGCAGTAGTAGTATCTAAGTAAAATTGGGGGAATTTTAATTCTAAATAATTACCTCAAGGATCGAATACAAAGACACCAGGTCACATTGCAGTAGAGGTAAATTTGAAGTGAAGTGACTTTCATGGTAAACTTATATTAACAAATTTGGTACAATAATAGATTTATATTAAGTGGTGGCTTGCAAATCAAACTTGATCATCATCATCGGACTAAGCCTACCACCGTGCTATTATAAATCTACCTCAAAGCAAAAATATTACTGAAAAAATTCTGATTTCTTCTAAGAAACAAAGAAAACACAGCCAATGCCCCAGCGACTTGATAATTCTTGATAAGTTCGCTTTAATGTAAAGCTAGTACTGCTTAGTACCCTACTAATATTTTTAATGGTAAATTTTATTTTTTTACTGAATATACCAGTAGATCAACGCTTGGCCACGATCTCACTTGATGGTAAGCGGCGATGTGGCCTACGATGGTGTGCGTTGTTCTAGAAGGTTCACCCTCGACTTGAAAACACCCAAGTTGTAGTTTTCAGGGAATATAGACGCCGGCAGTGAGTTCCACTGTACGCTGTATTCAAGATAAAATCACTCAATCACTTGGCCTTAATCTCACCTGATGGTCAGTGACGGTTGGGTTGAATGGTAAGCGTGCGCACCTAGATCCTCAAGCTAAAGAGGTGCTTGCTCTATTACCTATCATACCGTAACAAAACAGTGCTGTTAACGATGCTGTTTTTGCGTAAAACTTAGGTCACATGGTGGCAGCCAGGTGGACATAGAAAATATCCCACCAACTAAACCGACTTCCACTGGGAAATGAACCCGAGACCCTGGAGGTTAGTTCAAGCGTGTAGTCATTAGGCCACGAAGGTAGATATAATGCAAGAGTGTATTTTACTTCTTTCGCGTAACAATTAAACAAGAGATCAACAGGATTTTTAATCTTCTATATATTAAGCGAAGCAAAAACTTTGTACCCCTTTTTACGAAAATTGTGCGGACGGAGGAGTATGGAATTTCGCACACTTATAGTTCATATAGAGGAGGGCAGAATTTTTTTTTTTTAAATTAATTGTGGTGGGGTTTCCAGCACTGGGCGACCACTAGTAAAATTTAATGACCCGAGAGTGGCACTGGCTACGAATCCGTGGTCAAAATCCAGTAACAAGAAATATTAACTATTCATATGTATACATAAAAATATATATGCTTCAGTGAGGCTCTACAAAATAGAAAATTAGATTTTCCTAGCTCACTAAATTTACAATTCATAACGTGTTGAACATATGAATCAAAACTACTATTTGTCTGTGCTATATATGAGACGTATATGGAATTCCAAGCCAGCATTGTGATCTGAATGTTAAATGCTCTTATTCTTTACGATATTATTTGTGTAGCTTTGTGAAGGGAAATTAGATGGCACAATGTAAATATTGTTCAGCAACTTCTTGATTCTTATAAGATTTTAGGGTCTCGATGGAACAAGGCGCTGAGACGATTTTGCCCAGTACATGGTGAAGGATTCTTCCATACTAATATTATAAACGTAAAATTGAATTTGTGTTTTTTTTTGTCCTTCCGGGAAGGAAGGGTCGTAACGCAGGGTCAAAATCACTTGACTTTTGTATGGGAATGGTTGAAGTGCCGGAAAGGACATAGGACTAATTTTTATCCCGATCGAGCATACCGTTCATGTTCACTTTCTGCAGTCTACACGGACGTAGTCACGGACTAAACCTAGAACTAAATAAGAAATCCAACAAATAATCTTGAAAGAAAAAAAAATTGTTGGTAGACTAGAATAATTTTTACTGCATTGAGTGATACCACAGTCGAAATGTTTTGGTACCTTTTTATTTTAGTTAATCTGATGGTGACTACATTGAAGCCGTATATAAAATTTAAGAAAACATCAGATAGAATAACATTTCACAGGGATCAAATACAGTATCATTCATATATGTCCTTGAGACATGCGCGAGTCCCTTCCCGAAACGTATGTACATTGTCGTTGACACCTTGAGTTTGAACCACCTCCTTGGCTTAGTGGCTACAACGTTGAACTCACAATCTGGATGTCCCGGGTTCTATCCTACTCGGTTTGGTTGGTGCTCTCTGTCCTGGCTAGCTACCACCATGCTATCTAAGATTTCCGCCAAAAAGCAGTGCAAGCAGCAATAAATCCGTTATGTTCCGGTATGAAAGGTAGCTTATCCAGCGCTTCATTCACTTGAAACTTCTAGGCAAGCACGCGTTCTATCCACAGTCAAAACCACTTTTGTGTCTAGGCAGTCGTTCTCAGTAGATTCTCTGACCACATGTTCGCATTACATGGCCAGTTGGATAAGGGGCTACTTTAAAACTACCATAAATATATTCATTTCATAAGCAGCTGAAGAAGATAATGATTAAATCAAAGTTAATGTACAGGCTGTTCATAAACTATTTATTGCTATAATCATTATTTCGTTCCAACCAAAGTAATTACCCGATTATCTTCCCGACACGATTCAGGCATAAAGCGATAGAACACGAACTTCTGTACCGCGGAAACGCACATGGCGTGAAGTGGCTATTAGCTGTCGTTTAGCAGCGCCTTCTATACGCTCTGTGAATGTTATCCGCACTGTTATTGTAAAGGTCTGTTATGTTCGTTCTTCGCACGTAATGAGATTGTGTTGCGTGTTTCTCAAAAATAAGAGCAAGCAAAAAACTGTATAGCCGTTGAGGGGAGAGAGATTTCTAGAACATCCTTATGTTGAACATTTTAAACCATTTACAAATATTTGTTCTATAAGAATCTATGTAATTTTAAATATTTAATGCTTATTTACAGTACCTATTGTTATTTCATTAAAGTAACTGTACCAAAACTTACAAATGTCGCAACCACCTCCGTTTACAAAATTCAAAACAAGCGAAAATGTTTTGCTCATTTCGTTTCACTGCTAGTCTAAGAAAACTATCTGTGAAAACGGCTGCACGCTGTATGTATATTGAGATCGAGGTGAGATTGAACCGAATAGAAAATTGTATTCCGTGGTTAGCGTAGCCCTGCATGGAATGGAATTGGATTTGGTTATTTTTGGAATGAAATTTTAAAGAAATTTTAGATTAGGTTTCAATATCTGTTATATCTTTCATCCTTCGTGTTTTTCAATGATAATATTATTTTATAAAAGTTGGTCTCGCGCAGTTATTGACTCTCCAAATAGTTAAATGGATATCGATTTTGAACTTCAAAACTATGGGCATTTAGCCCACAAAATCCTATTCAATTCAATCGTCAATCATTTCATAAATTTTATTTAGTTTAAAGTCTGTAAGTAATACGATTGGAAGATAAGAATGAAACTTTTATGTGCACTCCAATAAATATTATATTTAATCGTCTTCACGTAATCTATTTATATCATAGTACACAAACAGTAGTTAACGGGATTCCGCTCAGAATGCTTTCATACTAAATTTCCATAATCTTTTAAAATAGAATATCTTTATGTGCTAAGTAATTACCTAAAAATAAAAAATATAATGATAGTGTCGCGAAATGAATATCATTAACTTACAACTTTGTAGTCAGCTACTCTATCAGTTACGCAGCTAATGGTCCCTAGTAGTTTGGAAATAATTGAAAAATAGTGTCTAAATATGAAAATTGATATTCCTTAGGAATTTGAATGTTAATGATACTCATTTCGCGACATTAAAATCCCATGTTCTGTTTTTAGATAGTTACTTATCAAAGCCTACTTTAAAAGTTTATGGAAAATTTTGATTGAAATTTAGAACGAAACTTTTATCGAGCGAATAACCTTAAACAACTGTTAGTACTCCTATGTCACCTTAATTCAAAACGTTCAAAAACGAAGCACATTATGATTCTTGGCGCGAACTTGTAAAATGGTGGTTCATTGCGTTCAGTAATTCGTTAATAATACTGTTATGTGTGTTTTTTGTGTTATAATGGTGTGATATAGTGCAAAAAGTGTCACGGACAGTGTTATAGTATCAATTACGCAAAATTGCGAGGGTTTCGACGCGATCCGAAGAGTTTATCATGTCGAGTACATTCGGCATATGGATTCTTTCGGATAATGTTGAAACCAAGGCTGGCCTTTGAAGTTCTCGTCAAGAATCCAAATTAAGCGATAAAATGTACACATTATACATTTTATTGAGAAAGCTGAAGAAATGGCTTCGGCATAGTTTATAACCTCAAAATTTGTTCACCTAATTTTACTCGTCATTGGCTAGATAACCACTGGTTAAAGCCATTATTTAAAAAAAAAGCACATATTTTCAATTTAATTCTAAATTATTAATACTTAACTTTCATCGGGCACTAGCTTGCAAGCTGTAGTCGAATATTACTACAAGTTATAGTTTCACTTAAACTTATAAATCGATTGTGAGAAACATTTACGGTCATTGCACTGTGTTGACTTTTCACAGTAGTTGTTGGTGAGCGGCTGCGTGTAATGGTTCAGAGTGGATTTCATTTCGTCGCCGCAGACGTTTGGGACAAACGAGGGACTTTAAAGTTGCTCTCTCTGTATTTTGGAACTATTTTCATTGCGTTACACTTAGAGGATGACTTACACTCATATGATCACAACACTTCGTCTATCATAGTACAACCCAACACAGTAAGATTATACACAACGTTTGGCTCAAGTTTGGCTATCTTTCCAACGAAGCCGGTATGGTTCTGCCGGTTCTGGCAGAATTTCAACGTCACCAGTACACCAGTACCACCTGTAATTGTGGCATCTCTATGTGTTCCCCAAGACATCATCATCAACAGCGTACATATGTCAGCACTGCAGGGGCCCAGCCTCTTTACAATGTTTTCCTTCACCGAAAAGAAAATGGTAATGTTTTTTATCATTCAGATATAAATTGCAAACAGCAAGTTGCAACTCATTGGTACGAGAGTTGCAACGGCTTGTAATTTCTGCTGCCAGTACTAGGACAATCAACTAGCATCGTGTAAATCATCATCAGACGGGAAACATCCACTGCTGGACATAGGTATCATTCATAGTATGCCACAATAAGCGGTCCCGAGCCATTTGAATCCAGCGACCCCCCGCGACCTTTACCAGTTCATCGGTCCATCTAGTAGGGGGAGGGCCCGGTACACGTTTGCCGGTACGTGGTCGCCACTCAAAAACTGTTACTTCCCATCGGTTTTCCGTTCTTCGCGCAAAGTGGCCTGCCCATTGCAAATTCTGGTCACCAACTCGTCGAGCTATGTCGGTAACTGTAGTTCGTATGCGTATTTCCTCATTCCGGATTTCCGTGTAAATAACCATTAATATGTAATCATAATCAACACGCTTGAATAAGATTTGTCTGGTACACGAGTGGACGCCACGTGGACACTGCAATCCTATATAAATGGAATTATTTGACACCCACGGCGGGCTATGAAGTGGCTACATGAAAAGTAAGAAGCTGTTGTGCGGCATGACCTTTGCCAATTAGATTAAATTTGCAAATGACTGCGTAATGAAATGCGCTGATATATCTTCACTAAATACAACTCATACGGCGTCGAAATCTCATCGATCCCGGGTCCAAGGTCAATAATGAGTCAGTCCTCTGTAGGCTGTAGCTCACACCATCACGAAAGGGCAGGTTTCATTGCACACACAACTAAAGTAAGTGAATAATTCATCTCGGCCGAGCTTTGCTGAATAAACATAAGTCTGTGAACCACACACGGTAAATTATTTTTACCACTTTAGTGGCGCGCCTGTAGTTTTGCCTTTTTCTGGCAGTTCTACTAAACTAGCCGCAGACAAGCTGTTTAGTTGAAAGTAGTTTGAATAACTTGAAGAGTTTTTAACGCTCAGTGGATTATCAGTCGGCCATCATCTCTCCTGATGATAAGTGTCGATACAGCCGTTGAGTAGAAGAGATCTCAAGCTAATTTGTTAGTTATGATATGCAGAACAATAAAAAAATATCTTTCAATGGCAATTGGTACCCAGTTATTTGCATGTAAATATTTATTTTAACCTTAAAAATAAAGATTACTCTACTATAGGTCTAACGCATAACTGAGTCTGTTCCTGAGGTGTGGGAGCGGTACGAGAGGGTGTGTTTACGGAACGTCCACGTCAACCTAAACAACGTTTACCTTCAGTCGGGCGTCACGCGACACGCCACTTGTCACCCCTCACGTACTTCTCCCTCAGGTACAGACTGAGTTATGCGTTAGACCTGTATTACTTTTACGAATAGTTATAGTTCGTTTGGATCTAGCTTTTTCCATGCAATTAACCACCATCTATATCTTATTTCAACTATGATGCACATAATATACAAAAAGGCTTCGTAATTAGAGATACGAGTATTAACATCGAATCAGTATTTAAGTAGTGATAAGGCTGTTGGATGGAAACTGTACTCGGCCAGAAGGCTAGTTAATGAGGCGCGAGCTATGTTGCTTCTATTACGGGGACACAACCATAACATTTCTGTTTAGCGGCAGATTTAGATAACATGGCGGTAGCTAGCTAGATGAAAACTGCTCCTTACCACTCATAATCGAGTACTTCGAGTTCCAGAATCGAACCCGAGACCACCGGCTGGTCAGTCCATCACTAGTTTAAGGTGGTGGTTTAAACTAAACATAAATAACTTATTCAGCCATTTTTATTGTTTAAAAGCACAAAATCATTTTATTCTTTTAAAAATCCACAGTTCAATTAACCACTTTAATTTTTTTATAAAATTATTCGGAGAAACTTTATTTTCAAATAAATCTTTTCTAAGCAAAAGCATTTTTCAAAAACTTTAAATAACTCAGAGTATTTATTGAGTACTAACGACCCAAGATAGATACACGCAAAGAAACTTTGAAACGATAAATTAGGCTTTTATGCTCATTTTTAGTTTTCAAAAGATCTGTTTCAATTGAAGATAAAAAGGTTGTCCAAACTATGTAAATCAAAAGGAGATAAAACATTCCAGACTACTCGAGTTATTATGAATGATCTATCCAAAGTTTTGTCTTGTGGATTGTTATCATATTTTTTATGTATTATTATTATGTAGGTCTCAGTAATGATTCTCAGACGGGCTTCATTTGATACTTAGCTTTGTTGGTATTTGAGCATTTTCCGGCTATCTTCCTCTACGTCTGACACCACATCAGTGCATAGTCCTCTTTAACGACGTTTCTGAGAGAAGACACTGTAAATTCGTATCTTTTTTGTCATTTCATCGGGTAAGATGCGCTAGTTAAACCTCATTGTAAGTAAATTAACTTGTAAACAGTTACATAAGTTCATGAACCTCATATTTTTTCTTCTTTTAGAGGAATTCCAAGCAGAAACTACAAACATGAAAGTATGCAGGTTGGTTTCAATTTGCATTTAAATTGGTATAACCTACAGCTCCAACGAAAACATAAATCAGATTTAAGAACAAACTTAACTTTGCAGTTGAAAATATGTTAAACGATACACCCGTCTTTACCACGATCAATGCTTCAAATGCAAATGTAAGTTTGTAATCGAAAAAAATATTTTTCCCTCTACTTACACTTTAAAATATTGATTTGTGACAAATTTTATAATCCTTAGTCAACGGGACAATAGTGACAAGATGCAGCAAATGGGCGTATCTTTTAAACGCGTTGACACAGAAATTTGTTTTTAGATACCTACCACGTGATCCTTAAAAAAAGGGTCATAAAAGAGTACTTTTTTGTTGTTGCCTAAAACTGATCAATATTGTTTAACTCGTTGATGCTAAGAACAGAAACAAAACAATTTAAAAATATACAAGCATATGCGTCCATATTCCCCGTTCAATTTTGCGTCGAAGCCAGAGAAATGTACTCACAAACTCGAAAGGAACTTGCGAAGAAAACATTATAATGTAACATAATTTCCGAAGGGAAGGGAAAAAGTTCATTCTTATAGTAGCAACTTTCCCCAAAATCAAATATTTTCGATTTTAACAGAAAGCGCCCGCAAATAGGGGGGGAAACTTTTAACAAAGTTCAATAAACTCCAATTTATTATTCTTATACAGGGCGGTTGAAAATATTTCATCCCTCGTTTCATTCCTACCGAGTTTCAAGAGTTTTATCCGAGAAAGCTTTTTACATACGAAATACCAATGAGGCGTTGTATCGTCGGATTCATTCTCAACATTTAAAAGAGTCTGGCTAGAAAGAAAGAAAGATTTATTTGCATGAATTCAAAATAATAAAGATCTTAATTAGAATATTAATTATTAGTATTTTATCGAACATGTCAACATGCAAATCTTAAGTCTAGTTACATTTTGCTCTGTTCAAATATTCCAAAACAGTATAAAAGCACTGTTCTTGCAACCATGATGCCAATTTGGTTTTAAATTCTATACCATTTCTCAATTTCATACAATCTGGAAGGGAATTAAACAATTCAATACACATATTAAAAGAATGTTTACTGTATATATGTTATCGGCTCACTGGTTGACGTAGGAGGTTTTTGTATTGCGCTCTTTGCTTTCTTACGTTGACATCTACTCGTTTGTCAAGTATAGATTATTTAAGTCATTAGATTATAATTTATATACGATTTTAGATCTAATCTAAAAATCTAATTAATTAGAATTATTATTACAACAATCGTAGTAAGCCTTACACTGAAATCTATAAAAACAATGTCAAGGTTCCTAAAGTTTGTGGTTAATTGACCTTACCTTAAGAAGGAACTGCGCGAAATTTTGAAAATTAAAGTTGAGCACAATGTTCTAAATTAGTTAAATACATTGAAAGGATTTTATTTAGTTGAGGCTTATCCTTGAACGAGAACAACGCTCTAGTTGAAATTTGATACAATTTACATAAATAAATTAATAAACAATACATAACTTTTATAACATCTCAATAACTATAAAATTCTTCAAAGACCTAATTCAGCGCGTAATAATAGTGACTATAATTATGTCAAAAAGCAGCTAACTCGTATCCGGTTTCCTTAGAGGCACAATATTTTTTTTAATGTATTAATGAGGAAGCCATATACATGTAATCCCAAAACCTTTAACCCAAGAGGCTATATATGCCTTTAACACACATGCTTTATGAATGGTGGCACCAGATGCCATCCTGAAATCTTAACATTTTTTCTCAGTGGTGCTATTAAAATAGGTATTGTGAAAAATTTGAGTAAAGTTCAAATCAATTTAATATATTTTTTCTTTCTTTTCTTTTATTTATTATGATATTTTAGTATGATATCACTTCAAAATATACCTATTATTTGAATCATTAAAATATTCTTACCTTGAGATCAGTGCTAACGACATTGTTGAAAATAATAAATAAGACACAATAAAAAATCACATCAAAAATAAATAAAACGTAGTAAAAATACCTATAAACGTAGTGTCATTAATTGTGATTTTATTAATAAGAAATACCCTCGTGTAGGAAGTGGCCTCTTTTTATTGCAGCAAGGCTTCATTCAAACTTGTAATTTAAATAAAATGTACATTATTTTAGTTTACAGATTGTTTTAGGAGTGCAAATGACAAATAAAAAAGCAACAGATTTTGTAACAAGAATTTTATCAGTGATTTTTTTAAATCCAATCTCAGAAACCAATTAATTCCACCAACAAATTATTATGCAAAAGTCGTAATTATTTTTTTGTCAGAAGCATTTCTAAAACTCCCTCTAGGGAAGTTTATCTCGAATGCCGCAGAACTTTACTCATTTGTCAAGTTTGATTTTCTACCTTTTGCATAATAGCCGGCCATCTTTTATATTTGAAAATCGGATAACAATGACGATTGTTTTTACTCAGCCACGAGATGCCGAAAACAGAAGAGGAAGTACCTGTTAGTACCACGCCGATAATATTCAACCAAACAGTTGAAGTGTTAGTATACACTACTCCGTGTCAGTCCAACTACACCGTGAGGATGGCGCAGCTGGAATCACGCCACGGTACATCATTCAAGTCGTTCGTGGTGCGAGTCCCGACCTGTAAGCTGGAGACCTTCATGAGGGAGGACTTCTGGTCGAAGGGCGTGGTGTACCCTCGCTTCAGAGGGAGGATAGCGACCAAAACCACCAGAGCGGCACCAACGTGCCATAGTAAATAAGTGTGTAGAATATTATTAAAGTGTGTAGTAGTTTATTGTAATGTATTTTATTGTATTGTATATATACTTATGGGTCATTTTTACTTGAAATAAATGAATAATAATAAAAGCTGGGTAGCAGTTAGGACGTGCAGAGTGTAACACACATTACCGAGGTATGCCTGAACTGAAAATACTGGAGTAGCCCCGATGACCTATTCTCCCTGAAAAATGACATACGCTTAAATAAATTAATCAGTTCGTGTTGCCATACGGAAGCGAAACGTAGTTCTTTACTGTTGGCCGAATAAACAAACTCGAAGTGACTCAGCAAGCTATGGAAGCAGGTATGCTCTGAAATCCGGGATGAAGAAATCCGTAGACGAACTGAGGTCAGCGACATAGCTAAATTATGAGTCACAGAGCTGAAGTGGCAATAGGCAAGCCACGTCACTCGAAGAATAATGGTGAGTGAGAATTCTCGGGTGGCGAGCATGTACCGGGAAACGTGTATCGAATCGTCGCTCTACTAGATGGACCAACGACTAAGTAAAGGTCGCGGGGAGTCGCTGAATGCAAGTGGCCGTTTCCCAGCTAATGACCATAAAAGCTACTTTTACTTACCACTTTCCTGTTAGCTGTTGTGATACATTAAACCATGGAATACTTTTAAAAGTGTAAAAAATTCAGTATTATTAACTTTAATCCGATTTTTTCTGTTGTTGTTTTTACATTCAAATGATTAAAAACCGAAACTTTTCACATTGCTAAACAAAACCCGGAAATCCTACTCCAGCAAAATTAAATACACTGAATTAGTATTCCTTGTTGAATCCACAGACGTGTTGCAATTGAGAATACGTGTCCTGAGTGTGTAATTGAATTTTTTTTCCCAGTGTTTCCCAATCTTATACTTCGGACCCTCATTTTTCTTGTGTGTGTTGCTCAGGATTCCGCTTGACCACGATCTCATCCGATGTTAAGCGATGTAGTGTAGGTTGGTTCACGGTTGCCAAAAATATCATATTTTTCACTCTGTCTTTTAAGACCTCCAGTCTGTAGCTGTCGGGAAACACAGAAGCCAGCAGGGGATTCAATTAATTAGCCGTATTCATAATAAATCAATGGTGGACGGTCAAGCTGCACGATGATACATATACGAGTATAACAGTTTAAAGGTGTTGTAAATATGAACAAAAAATGATTTCAGTAATTTTAATAAAGAAAGCATTTTTTTCCGAGGCTTACAAAATTTATGAAAAATACTAATAAAAACCATCATTCTCGTAATTACACGCGGTATAAAACGCAAATGGGAATAAAATTCTGCCTTGTCATCAATATCATTTTTATTTATTTATTATTATAATTATTATCATCATCCACTGCTGGACATAGGCCTTCTCCATGGTATGACACATTGACGACCCATCTAGTAGTGGGTCCACTTAAAATTATTATTTTAAATAATATATTCCTTGTACGTGATCTAGGATAATGACAATTGTTGACATGTCCGATGATGTCACAATATGAGGGAGTAATATTATGCAGTTTCAGAATCGCTGGCTTAGATTAGAGATTTTATGTAAATAGAATAATTTCGAGCCTCGTTTACACGTAAATATCTTCGGGTTTATTACAGCTGCAGCAGTGAAAATTGTTTTTATTCTTAGCAGGTCGTTACTTGTATTAAATTGTTTGGATAGATATGATTAGGTAACTGTACAGAAGATAAAGTTAAATTTAAAAATAATATTTCTAGATTTCTATTGAAACAGTGTTTATAAATGCAATAAAATTAAACAGTTTCATTTCAAAATTTGAAGTTATTTTATCTGAAAGATTACAGAATTATTTGCAAGAAAAACTCTCCTCTTCCTTCAATTTCTATGAGAAGTATACAACAACGAAATCTAATTTAACTAAGGGTTGTTTATTATGATCTAAGCGTTGATTTAAAAATTGCTCAGCTTGAACTAAGGTAAAGGAACACCAGAACGTAGTATGCTATCTTGGTTTAACGGAACATGTCAGTGCTATAATCTTATTTTAATGAAAAGAAACATTTCGAATTTTATCGGCACATTTTACTCTGTTTTAAAAGTAAAGAATAAGGATTGGGTGAAAAAGTCAGCTAGAATTGATTTTTTTATTAGTTTGGTACAAAATATTCTCTTTTCATCCTCTTTTTTTCTTCACTAAATGGAAACCGGTATATATCGCCATCGCTTTTGTTGTACACGTAATTTGCTGTTTATTTTGTACATATTTATCCAACTGCCCTGGAATTTTACACTTTTACCATTTTTTCCCAAGGGAAGACATGGTACATCACTTATCGAAATATAGTTAACACAGCTCTATATTCTTCATACTCACAAAACCACACGAATTTGTACCAATGTAATAAAAGAAAAACTTTGTCCTGTATTTATGTTAGAAGGCCAAAGGGCAAACAAGTTGAAACACGATTTATGTAGCCAACACATCTGGGAACGATAAATTAGTCTATATCAAGTGTTTTGAGGCACTGAGTTGATAAAAGTTGGGAGTTGGTGATTGTTTAGGGAAGATAATATAATTTTATTTTAGTAGTGTTGTTTAGGAGTGCGCTTCAAAGCATTTCATTGATTAATACCAACTAAATCCGTCATAAGTGAAGCATTTTTAGGGCTCCGCAGTCAAACAAAGAACTCTTATAGTTTCGCTCTGTCCGTCTGGCTGTCCGCGGCTTAGCGGCGAGACCCTTACTACTTATCCATGCTACTATAAAGCTTTAATTTGGCACGTATAAATTGTATATTAATCACGTCAAAGTGATGGAATAAAATCTTAATTGAACTGATCTGATCTCGGGTATCGTTGAACACCACATTTCGTTTCAGGGATTTGTTTGAGAAATATTAAGCTTTATAGTGATTATTATTGTTACAGTCGTCCTCTTCCCCTATATTCTGTGGTAGTAAATATACTGAAGTTAAAAGGAAAATTTATTTATTATTATTATTACGACTAAGTTACTGAGTTGTATTTACAAGATAACGAGTATTAGACCTCATTATAGTTACACAGTGAACTTATTGTGACGGGCAACTATGGAACCCTACACTGCGCTGTGCTACACTCGACTGCTTTTTTAATCTGTTTGCGTAATGTCTCTGTATCTACAATCCTACATTTAAAAAAGCAGTCGAGTGTAGCACAGCGCAGTGTAGGGTTCCATAAGCGTATTATTTGCTCTGTTTTATATATTTTGGTTATGTACCTAGTTTATAAATTAGCTATAGAGTATATTTCGCTCTGTCAACTATGTGTACAAACAAATTCAACATTCATATGTTTTTGAGAAGTATTTAAAAAGTTTATCCAATAGTGCTTGCTTGTATTGAATCTCAAATTACGGTATGCATTTCAATACGCTACTGACATTGAGACTCGTCAAATGTCAGTAGTCCACCGACACAGTAAAGTGACACTGTAATCGGTATTATTTATCCATTACTCTGGAAAGGAGGACTTTGTCATTGGGGCCATCCCGTTGCATAAATTATTCATCGTATACCTTCCGAGCCTCCTGCCTGACCTCACCTGTCAATCTATGGAACTTCGTGAAAGTTCCATCGGAAAATTCAGGAACTTTTCCGAACTCCGAACATTTGGTGACACCGTCCTGTGAGTAGAGATGAAGTATTAGGTCTAAGGCTGCAAAATCGGGTCTCGGTTTGGCACCAATTAATATTTTATGCGCGAAAATTACTACGTTTGAAGCGTTGTTATTCATCCACCTTGCAACATTTTAAACGGCTTCGCTGTCATTTTTGCAACTCATGGATCACCACTTTCCATGGGGGGTTTGCCATTAATACTACGCTTGGAAGGTGACTTTGTAATTGTAGTAGTAATACGGAGGTAAATTGTGCTGCCCTTGCTACCTTTCGAGACACCAGCGGGATGATGACGGCAAAATAGCAGTTAAGTAGGTACCATCACCATCCGCCGGTAAATGTATCACACACACACAAAAGGTTCCCACTTGGCTTTCATCTCACTTGGTAATAGACAATAAATGGTCGAATTAAGCATGCTCATCCAGAAGATTTAAAAGTTTGCAAAATATTTGCGCCATGCGGGCACGTTTGAGCTGGGTAGCCGATCGGGATTTCTAGATTAGTTTATATAATTTTTTAATGTTTGATTAATAATTATTTTTAAATATCATTATCATTTAATTCATGCTTTAATGTTTTATGTGTTTGATTGATTAAATTATTTTTGGTGCCTTACATTTATACATCTTATTAATGGCGATTTGTCCGAAAAAAAGATGAAAACCAGCATCGCAATAGAACTTCAAAAAGATGCCAAAATGAAATACTCTGTATTGACTGGCAAATGATTGATCATTATTTTTATCGAAATATATATTGTTACGAGCTTTCATGGTTCGTTTATTGAAGAGAAAGAAAGTCCAAAGTTCCGGAATTTATTGGTAACACAAGTCCACAAACCAATCTTCAAAATCACGGGTAACCCATCACCCAAACAGAGTACGTCCCTGTCTCACTAGTTCCGAGTTGTCTGCACTGAGTCCGTCCCTGGATTCCACGTACAGAGTCCTTGAACACTACTGACGCCGATCTGTCGATACTGACACCACGTGACACACTAGTACACTAACACTTTTCCACCTCGATTGTACTTTCGCTTTACAATTTCTTCCAGTTTTCGTTTCTTCACTTTTCTTCGCTGTGAACTCAACTCAAACTGAACTGCTCTCGAAGCTCGGTTCGCGCCTATATATACCCCGTAGTGTTTCTAGATCCTTCAGTCTAGAATTTTCAGGAACATTGGAGAGTATTCGACACGAAGGAGATAGATGAATTGGTGTCCCTTTCGCACTTGACAATCCTTATGCGAGTATTCGAGAGCTTTCTACGGTAGTCTTTTGTCGATATCCGACACGAAGGGGATAGATATGAGATAGAGACACCTCTCTCTTTCCTTTATTTCTAGACTTTTCGAGCTCCGTGACAATATATTGATACAGGGAATGTAGAATGAGAAACGCAAAAATTGAATTGGAAACTTGACGTGATTATATTGCCGTTATCATCTCTATATTGCAAAGGAAAGCTTAAAATAATTCAAGAAGGAGAAAATAAAATTATTGTTTTTAATAGCGTTCACCATCATCAGCATATTTTTATATTGTTGCTGTCACCAGTCCACTCGTTAACAGTAGTTGATTTTTGCAATCTGCTCAAACTTTTTTCAACACAAACAAATATTGTTAGGAAATAAAATGACATATAGTCAATAACCCAAAGACAGATACCGAAAAGTAATCTCTAAAATCTTTTAAAACAGTCATTACTTGGTCGAATGACCAATGAGAGCCCTTGTCAAGACCACTCCAAGTTAAGATATCCTATTACAATGGATTAAGGTGGTAATTTCCATTTCGCTTGTGGGATCATTTGCAAGTTTTGGATCTGATTGAGTTTTAACTGGCGAGCTTTCAACGAAGTTTGGCGTTAGGTCCATCTTTTGACGTCACGAAAACGGCAGGATATTTTAAAATAAATTAAATTCTGATTTAATTATGAGAGTGAACTTATAGTTCAAGATCTACTTCACACCTTCACAACTAAATCCCTTTTGGGTGCGGGACACAGTAAAAGTATTTCTCAAACTGTAAATAGTAACCATTAAGAAATTCTGGATTTTTGGCCTTTTCTCAGCCATTACATGTTCTAGCTATGAAAAGCAATGTTATTGATCAAAGAGACCTTTATGGAAAAAATAGCTGAAAAATCAGGCAAATTTGATGTGTAACGATTTTATATTTGGGCTATTATTTCAAGCAAAGTAAATTTTTAAGGTATATGTAACCCTTCGACCTTCGTTCGTCTATGGATTTCCTCATTCCGGACCTTATCACGCAGAGAAATTTGCTCGTTCCATTGCTCGCTGAGTGACTTTGAGCTTGTTTATTCGGCCCACAGTAAAGGACCAAGTTTCGGTTCCGTATGTCATCACTGGCAACACGCACTGATTAAAGACTTTTGTCTTTAGACGCTGAGGTATACATATTCGGCCACAACTTCGATTGTAGTGTTCCCAACCACTACGGCATAGGTGCAACATGGACGTTTGACATGATTTTCGTCTTGTCCATGTTCATTTTTAAACCTACCTGTTGGGAAACTCTGTTGAGGTCATTGAGCATTGCGTTCAGATCCTCCAAGGATTCTGCCGTTATAAATATGTCATCGGCAAATCGAAGGTCTTACACCTTTCTGCACTTGGATCGGTTTCGTGCATTCATCCTGTACTCGGACGGACATCGTGGCTTTATTGTATAAACATTTCAACACTTCGATATAGCGATAGTCAATGGGGCGCCTTTGGATAAATTAGATTTAGCTATACTTAAAGTCAAATAACAACTGTTTCCGGAGGTGCGAATTAGCGGTGATCCTGGCCGCTTTCGCTTTTGCTTCCGCTTCCGCCCTCGTCGACCCCCTCGCGCCCCTCTTACGGCATCTCCCGCTGATTGCTGTTTAATAATTTAGAATAAGCACTTCCAGAAGGTACTAATGTTGTTTTCATTTCGTCAGACCCGGAATAACTTTCACTTAACTTTTTTGTTTTCCGTTTTGCTTTATTTAGGCGGTTTTGTTTGAGGCCCGCTATTTATTTAAATAAGCTGGCGATTTATGTTAATATAGGGTTTTAGAGTAAGAAATTTTCCGCATAAATTAGTCAGGGCTTCGGCGCTGAAATGTTTTGAGGGACTAAGTCTGAAGTTGTTAGTCTAGATCGTGTTAGGAATATTTTCGAAGAAACTTTACTCTCAAGTGTCTCTCAGCCCTGTCAACGTATTCTCTAGGGAAAACGGTTAATTTGTGATACTAAAATCCGAATCTTATGATACTCGTATAACTGATACTGTCCACTTTGTTTAGAAATTGCATGCTGATTTAGAGTTTGGATATCGAACAGACTTGAACTTATTACTTATAGACTTAGCGTCGTAAGTTATTAACTTATTCGATTTGATATTTTGGCATTAAACTGAAATGAAAAACTAAATATTAAAGAAAAGATTTGTCTGTGCTTACCTACAGCACAGCTTCCTGTTAGTAATAGTAGTAGAAGGCGACTACAGGAAGAGTTGTAGGGTTGGGCCAGCTGTATTAATATCTTCTATTTTTTCAACCGACTTCAAAAACGAAGGGGTTCTCAATTCGACTGTATATTCTTTGTATGTATGTTACGTGGTAACTCCGCCAATTGTGAACTGATTTCTTTTTTTGTTGGTAGAACAAACTTCAGAGGTCCCATATAAATTTTGTCTGCATTGATTGAGCACTTTTGAGAAAACCCACCCAGATAATTGGTTGCGTGAACATTTTAAGGAAGTTGAAGTCGATTTTTTTTGAACGCGTTTATTATTACAAAACATATCTGACTACGATTGTCCATCTGCCTGCCAATGGTAAGTGAATACTGCAAATCATTTCATCAATTTTTATCGATAGACATTTCGTAGTGGCAGCCATGACACTTTTGAATGCTTTCACGGCCTTAAGAGGGTATGCTGTTGTCAAAGCGCCCATACAAACGTAGTCCAGTCATATTTTGAGTATTAAGCTATGAAAATCTATGAAATTTTCAAGACACAATCTAGAAACAAATATATGTGTCAGTGGTGAGTCAGATTTTCGTTTAAATATATACATCCAGAGTTATAGGGCGTCAAAGCATTGTATTTTTCGGTAATAAAAAGCCCCAACTTTGAACCTGATTTACAAGAGTATGTATCAATTTAGAACAATTTGGAAAAACAATCGACATCTGAAATTTTATTAATATACTGTATTGAAAAATTGGCTACATAATATACTGTATCCTTCAAATGATCACTGGACTACGAAACATCCAAATAACGGGTGGATAACTTCGCGTAGTGTATGCTGTCTCACCGTACGCGCTCGGGTAGGATAGGGCTCGGAGAGGGACAGCTACAAAACAATGCAACCTTGAACGCGACCACGTGGTCTTACAAACATAGCCTCTTAATCTCATATGATGGTACACGGCAGTACCGCCATTTAAATGGAAAATACGCTTACCCAGAAGCCTCAGTTCAATTAGGTTCTGAGAGAAACTTATGTTCAATAGAAGTGTCAAGACAAAAATAATCAAGAAATAAAACAATTTACAAACATTATGTAAAAATAAAATAATATGTAATATTCATACACGATGCGTATTACATATAAAAAATGCATCAGGTATTAGTACCAGCAGTGAACATGAAAAATATATAAAAGTTTTCGCAATTTGTTGCCAGAGCAGGCGCCGGTTGCGAGTTTTTCGGTCAACTGGCGCGGTCACCGCGGTCGACCCTAAATTCCAGGGATTCCCCGTGGACCCCCGCTATCATCAATAATCCCAGACCCTCACACCTTGATTTGTTTACACCTTGGGAATTACCCAGATAAATTATGTCTGAAAAGTAATGTGACTAACGTTTTATAATGGGAACCTGAAACCATACGAAAAGGTCAGCATTATTGGATACATAAATTCACAATTGGACATGGACATGATCCTTCGACATAAATCACCACATTTTATATGACTTCCATTGATGATCAAGATCACACTACCCTCATACGAATCCCCATACTCTAGATAATCTTTGAGATTTGTAGACGTAGAAAAAATACATGATGCACGTTGGTGCATTTAAATTCCGAAATAACTTCTGAAACGGTTATAAGAGTGTGTACACTTTTAAACCCACTTAATGAATCTTTATGTACGAGTAATTAGGTTGATAAATCATACGTTTTATATTAATTTGACAGCTTTATAATTATCATATCTTATGCACATATTTTTTAATAAATAACCGAGGCATAAAACTATTGAACTCGAGTCGAGAAGCGATATGGCGCGCTGTTACATAGTAGGTACTTAACCTTTTTTTCTTACCTGTTATGGGAAGTAGGGAAGTAATATCCTAAACTGAATTCCTAGTGGATAATGGAAGGATTTCAATTGGTTTAGTACGATAAATAAGGACAGGCGAACAGAATTGACTCAATAGTAGGGCTCCGACTGGATCCTTTGCATTCGGAACCCTAGAAAAAAAAAGTTACAAGAGTTGTTTGTGTATTCCTACATAATAAACGTTATTTGAAGAATGATGATGCCTCTCTTGTACAGGTTCATCATCATCAGTCCGGAAACGTTCACTACTGGACACAGGCCTCCTTTATGGTACACCACATCGATCGGTCCCGAGCCACCTGCATCCAGCAACTCCCTGCGACTCTAACCAGGTCGTCGGTCCATCTAGTAGGGGACGGCCTGGTAGACGTTTCTCGGTACGTGGTCGCCACTCGACACCCTTTACTCCCCACTGGTTATCGGTTCTTCGAGCGATGTGGCTTGCCCGTTGCCACTTCAGCTCACTGACTCGTCGAACTGAGTAAGTGACCTTCGTTCGTCTACGGATTTCCTCATTCCCGATTTTATCACGTAGAGAAATTTCGAGAATATCTCGTTCCATTGCTCGCTGAGTGACTTTGAGCTTGTTTATTCGGCCCACAGTAAAGAAACGTTTCGGTTCCGTATGTCATCACTGGCAACACGCACTGATTAAATACTTTTGTCTTTAGACACTGTGGTAATTTGTACAGGTAAGACATATTTAATTGTAGTCTGTCATATAGTATTCCCGTGGATGTTGGTATTCTAAAGATAAATTTATGTTTACAAAAAGATTGTTCCACTGAAATCTTACTGCAATTTCTGTGTTGGAAAGTTGTGCAAAAAGGATGTCGATTTATTACGCCTCGAATATTTAAAAAATACATTAAAACGCATAGGTATAACCTATTCTACAAATACATACGCACTGAAGAAATTGCAATATTTTCAGGTTTTCTCTAAGGAGTTGTCTTGCTTTGCACGTGTGTTGTTTTTTATTTACATTTATTGGGGCAATGTACGTAAGTGGTACACAATTTACAAGCATAAGCGATCTCATTCAAACTTTAACAAGAACTAGGTAAACAATAACAATATAGACGCTTACTCGCAGTGACTTGAATGTATCACATAATAAGAAATTACCGATAAGTAAGTTCTGTAGATGCTCAAAGGTAATAAAGGCTGGCAAACCCCCGTTCATAATCGGTTACATAGGTCCACTGTTGGGCATAAGCCTCCCTAATAGATCGCCACGTCGGAATTTCCGTGAGGGGTGGAGAGGTGTCACCACGCAGACGGATTAGGGCTCGCTGTCAGATGTTGTTACATATTACGAATATATCAGATCATCTTTTGGGCTGTCAGATTACTTATGCTACAGTTAATATTATTTAAAATAAAAAAGTAATCTAAAAATAGCAACGTGAAATTTTCTTCATACCTTCGCACACACCCCTTGCAGATACGAGTACAGGTCCTTGATCTAGTTTAGGCTCCACATCTTTTGAATTTTTTGATATGTTTCTCTTTCCATACGATTTCCAGTTCATATTCAGATTTAGAACTGGCTAAATGACTTCGTTTTTGTTACTTCATACAGCGCTCTGTTGAATTTACCTTTTCAGAACCTCATGAGTAATGGAAGGAACTGTAAGAATCTTTCTCTCTGTCAATTTCGTACAGTCGCAAGGCAACACACATAGAATTCGTTATAAAGCGAACATTGAACAACAATATCGTGTTAGACGCCATTGTGATCAGAAAGTATTGTGACCCGCGTCCCGCACTAACAGCGTTTCTTTGTTGAACTTCTATTTGTTGAACGATATATTGAATGGCAACCATGCGATTTCGTCTGATGTTTGTCATTTATATGTGCTCATATTTAATACTACATAGAACGCTAGCGATTTTATATATAACCAAATTAACTTTTGCACGCCACTTTATCCGCGTGGATTTCATAATGTATTCCACGAGGACAAAACGTTCAAAAGGGATAAAAAAAAGTATTTTTCGGCCTTTCAACTATATCTGTACCAAATGTCAAGTCATTCTGACTCTTCGTCATATCCTGAAGGAACAAAGAAACACATTTTCGCATTTATAGGTATGGATAAGAAATATCAAATTACTTATTTCTGCAGATGCTATTAGGTAACAAACGCTTTCATGTTTTCGATATAATGCACGTTTCGATTATGTTCAGTTACAATCAATAAACCTGTTAAAAGTCACCACTTTAAGTGGATCAAACGATAGTAACTACACAAATCGGAATCAACAAAAAGTCCGGATTTTTTTTATTGTTGTAAGAAATTTAATCAAGAAAAAGTTAGGACTCTTGACCGTAAGGAGTTTGATCACAAGCGTAGCGGCTGGAGGCCGTCCAACCCCCCGTCTCCCGGTTTGAGGTCTCCACTCGAGACCTGTCTGCCCATGTCTTGTCTGCTCCAGCGACCGTCTGTTCGTCGGCAGATGTGACCTGCCCATTGTTAAGCTTGCTGATTCAAATTGCTATGTGGGTCAACTTTGTACGTCGACGGATTTCATTACTGACTTTGTCATGCAAGACTATTCCAAGCACAGCAATCTCTATAGGTCACTGTGAAAGCAGTAGACAATCTCTAATTTGTGTAGCTACCGAAAATTTTAATACATACTTTGATTGTAATTTTACTATTCTCAGTCAGTATATATAGATTCTATTGTAGATAAATGAAGTAGTAAGAGGAAACCAACGGAAAATGGGGTTATTATCGCCAAATCTATCGTGATTATTAAGGTAAATGCTCTAAAATAAAATATTAGTAAGGAAGTACATTTTTAGAGTGGATTTCTACATTAATTGCCCGTCATGACATGCGTACTTAGAAGGGGGCTAGCATTAAAAAGTTATAATGCACCTAGCTTTAATTAATTGCTGTTATTTTTAACAATCTTTTTACGTCTCCAAGTACATTGTATCACTTAGCTTTTTAATACGAGTCTGAGGTTAGCCGACATGACAGATGGACATGGCGACACTACAAGGGCGCCTTTTTAAGAGGCTATGTTGGTAAGACCACGTGGTCGGTTTCAAGGTTGCATTGTTTTGTAGCTGTCCCTCTCCGAGCCGTATCCTACCCGAGCGCGTACGGTGAGACAGCATACATTACGCGATGTTATCCACCCGTTATTTGGATGTTTCGTAGTCCAGGGATCATTTGAAGGATACAGTATATTATGTAACCATTTTTTTAATACAGTATACTAATGAAATTTCAGATGTGAGTGGTTTTTCCAAATTGTTCTAAATTGATTCATACTAAATCAGGTTCAAAGTTGGGGCTTTTTACTACCGTAAAATACAATTCTTTGACGCCCTGTAACTCTGGAAATATATATTTAAACGAAAATCTGACTCACCACCGACACAGATATTTGTTTCTAGATTGTGTCTTGAAAATTTCATAGGTTTTCATAGCTTAATACTCAAAATATGACTGGACTACGTTTGCATGGGCGCTTTGACAACAGCATACCCTCTTAAGTAGTAAGTAAAAGTCAGAGTCTGAATGTAAAATGCACTTACAACATCATACGCTTTTAAGAGGTAGTTACAGTTGTTTTTATTGAAGAAGCCGATAATCATTAGCAAATAGTGTTGATGTAGTAAGTACGTCGTTGACATTTCGTTCTATAGCCTAACAGCCAAGTCTCTACGAGTATGCCTGCCTTACTTTTATTATTAGAGCAATGGAACCACTTGCTGAGATGATAAAGCTGGGTGCAGTATACAGTAGTTTCTTTATACAATTAATTTGGTAGGATATTATTCCTTAAAAATAATATTTCCGGTACCCACTTTTGTACCATGTCAAATTCACCTTCAATTGATATTAAGCATCAGCACACTGCAAAGGGA
Organism: Carcina quercana; assembly: GCA_910589575.2. Classification (NCBI taxonomy): domain Eukaryota; kingdom Metazoa; phylum Arthropoda; class Insecta; order Lepidoptera; family Depressariidae; genus Carcina; species Carcina quercana. The sequence continues at coordinate 10,323,636 of OU342439.1, forward strand.
CAAGAGAGAGTGAATGTGACATGATACAAACGAGAGTACATATTTTTGTACTCCAGTGTAAAGTTAAATTTAAAATACGATGCAAAGCGGAGGAGCGGGGCTTCCTACCACAGGTATTTCTATGCCTTACTTTAGTTTATGAAATAAAATATTTTCATTTTCAGTGTACTCGTAGCTATGACCGTGGTCACCTAACATAACTATAGTTTTTATTGACTACTAGCTTCTCCCCGTGACTCCATCTGAATAGATTACAGAATTAATCATGTGGGAACTGCCTTCCACTGAAATAAAAAGCCTTTACGACTCCAAGTCAATCTCTATATAAAAATAAAGTCAATCAAGTTACGACGTAAAACAGAAACAGTGTCACTTTCGTATAAGTATTTAGATTACACAATTTTAGTATTTGTTAACATACCAGATGAAACTATAATTATTAAATTTTATTCATTAGTTAAAAATATCTAAATGACTTTTTGAAAATATGACAAACGATTCAGCGATTTCTCACACTTGCTTGCTCACCGTCTTTTGATTTGATTTTTATACGTATTTTCAAGTAATATTGAATAACATACCACGTAGGCTATTTCTACTTTTCACAACTGAAATGATTTTATTCCCTTGCCTCGTATTATTTTAGGCAAAAATTAAGGAATTCACATCATATTTTTCAATCAAACTGAACCCGGAAACTAATTTCCATTATAATTACGTGCCTATAGAAAGCAAAATAAACCGTCTGTTTGCTTTTTGTCAGATTTGAAATTTCTGATAGACATAGTGCACATACAAAATGGTCGTGAATTAGAAATCGTGATATGAAATTAAAACGATGAATGGAATAAAGGCTGTTTTATGTCGTGTTCAGCCCACAGTGACAAGGAAAGATAGCGACGGCTCAGCTCTGTTGCGGCAGATGAGCATATATTAAAAATGAGTTTTATATCATAGAATTTTGTCTAACTAATAAATTGATAGATCAAGTTCAATAAGTCGTGCGTTTTACGATGTGACAGTACAGTAACTTTTGGGTTATTTAAACGCAGAATAATAAAGTTTGACATTCGCTTATCGTTGACGTAACATAGAACTTTTAAATTAAAATTAGGTACTTTCATGTAGTATCCTGTAGTATCCCATAGGTACCTACTGGACCAACGGGCACCATCTTTGACTACATCATTACTTACCATCAGGTGAGGTGATGATCAAGAGCTGTTCTATGTACATAATGAGATTTCCAGTGAATTACATAAAACCGACAATTCGTGGTAGCAATAGTTTCGAAGTAGCAAGTTTGGTTTAAAATTATTTTGTCTGATTTATAATAATAAAAACTCGTACATATGGGCACTGATTATTTTTCTAAATATTTAAGGATTTGCTCTTCTAATGTTTACGTGATTACCTGGACAAGTTCGAACTCATTTCATATCAAATATGTACCAGTCCTTTGACAACCCTCCGCCCTGATTTTGCTTCTTTTGCAAGTATTATTTAAATTATTGGCTACTGATATACAACTGTATATAATTTATACAATTTTGGTTTTTAAATCAAAGGATAACTAAAATAACGAGAGAAACCGTTAATCACACACTAGTTCAATATCATTTTTCCTAAACAATTTCTCTTGCGTGATTTGCCTCCTGACTTCCGTGAGTTCGTCAAGGCTGCACAGCTAATTATAGCGTGAACGAGCTGAAATTAACATCAAAGCGATTTTGATTGATTCCAACTGAAGCAAAGTTTCATAATGGAACTAATAAATGGTATAAACGTGTTACAAAAGGTTTACTATAATCATTTGTGTGAAGAAAAACATCGTGAGAAAAGCTGCGCACATCTGAAAATAAATTCAAGCTTGTATGATGGGCATCAAATGTACTTGAGTGGTAGACTTTATAGTCCTTACTCCGATAGTAGTAAAGTAATTCAAAAGACGCGTTGTTTCAGTAGTGGAAAAATTCATACGTTTTCGTTAATGAGACTCTCTTCCTGATCTGGCTAGGTATGGGGACGTCAAATGACGCCCGATTCAAGTTATGCGCACCATAACATAATATACCTGAGGAACAGGCTCAGACGATATTTTCGATGCACAGGCTGTAACAACTGTGATGGGGTTGCATAGAAAGGCTCTGGTTGATCAAATGAACCAGAGGCCCCTGTCAGGTGAGATTCTGTTCAAACGAAAGCCTATCTCTTATTTATATAAAACTACGACTATCAACAAAGCGTCAGTAGGTGCTTTTAAATTATTATTATAATATGAACTATGGATGTCCACCGGAGGTGGGTTTGTTTACTGGGTAAAATTTCTTCATACTTCGAGAGTTTCCCTATCTAAAAAGCCGGGCATCTTTTGAAGATGTAATTTTTTTACATACACAAAAAGACAAAAAGTTTCTAAATCTACGCTACTATTAGTGAGCCCTAAGCCGAACAATAAGGATTTTACTAACGATGTCCTTACTCCGATGGATAGTAAAGGAAAACAAAAGGCGCGCTGCTTCAGGAGTGATTAAATTCGCCCATGAGAGCCGGTAATGGAGGCAAATGGACGGACCGATACCCAACCTTAATAATATATGAGGAAATGCTCACGAGGCTAAAGTAGACGCGGTGTGTGTATACGTGTTTAATGTACAAGTTTAGATTGGTCGAATTATTTTCTAACTTTTAATGTTCTTTAATTCATGACTGTGTTACAGAAGTTTTGGTCCACTGCTCTCCTGGTATTGTTTTTCTGTATGATTGCTGTAGGTATGAAAAGTTATAGTTACTTGGAAGGCTTACGTATAAAGCTGTAGTAAATAAATACTCGTACTACCAAAAAAGATATAAGATTCTAAAGAGCATTTATGGAAAGTTAATTTCTGCCTCTGCGATCAATGTAAATATGCCCTTTGTGTAAACAGAAACTTGTCAAGAACTTACATATTCATAAATTTTGAATTCTGTAACTGTCATGTTTTTCTTGAACACAAAATCATTAAATAAAGTATTTTTGATAATATTTTCGAACGGCCTCCCTAAAAACTCAACAATGACACGAAAACTCTTTTCTTTAAAAAAGATCTATTCTTTGCAAACTCTTCGGCCGGGTGAAAAAAAAAACTTGTCCGTCTAGCCTGCCAGTGACAATACCCTATCTTGGTCTCGTGAGCTATTGTTATGATCACAGAGTTTTTCTTTAATATTTTGGTGATTATATCTATAGATATCTGAGATCAAACTTAACAAAACAATATTAATCTTTGGGATAAAGTTTAACATCATTTTATACCATTTTAGATGATGATGTAGTCCTTAATGCATTTTATACTTTTTTGTGTGAAATTCTATAAAAACTATTCTATAAAATCAATAGCGTTTATATTTAACAAAAAGTTGTTTGTGGTGATTTCGTGGCATTGTTATATTTTTATATTTCAGATTTAAATTCTGAATTTAAATATCTCCTTTATTGTCACGTTCCAAAAAATTAAATATAAAGCTTAGCCCTGTAATAACTAAGCCCTGACTTAGTGTAAATCCTATGTTAATTATCATTGATCAACTTCTAAAATCCGATTTCTCCCATTAAGCAGTACTTAACGTGCCCTTTAATTATTCTACCTTAAGCCCGTCGCTTTAAAGCCGTATTGAGTGCTCTTTAGGGCTGCTTAGTTATATTCTTAGGACTAAGTTCAGAGGAAACGGGAGCTTAAATTAAATTATTTATCTATTTGGAAATTGATTACTCAGTGTACTGAACTAACTCATTTATGAGGCTGTTCTTTTTTGGGACGAAAGGTTTTTGGGAATGCAAAAGAGCATTAATGTTAACTAGCCAGAACAAGAATTCACTTTGTCTTCATTTCTACGATAAGGCTTTGAAGAATCGTGCTTACCAAGAAGTTACTGATGAACTAAGTCATTTCATTGTAAAAGGTGTTAAAACATGTTGCAATGTTGGCATTTTCAGGAATAAAAACGAAATTATTTGACTAAATTTTATAAAATTTTATTATTTGTCTGAAATTTTGTCTGTGTGGACTCCAGAAATTATCCCACGGGATCTACATGTTCAATGGAGATAGAAACTAGCCTATGTCCTTTTTCGGCCCTTCAACTATCATACAGAAAAAATTAAGTAACCCTCCATAGTGACGTGAAGGAAGGACAAAAAACATACTAAATCACTTTTTTAACCGACTTAAAAAAAAGGAAGAGGCTATCAATTCAACGGGTATGTTTTTTAAAAATGTTTGTTACCTCAGAACTCTTGAATGGGTGAACCGATTTGGATGATTCTTTTTTTATTTGAAAGGTGGTGCTTCCCGTGTGGTCTCATTTCAATTTGGTCTAGTTCTGACAACGGCATCCATGAAAAAACGATATAAATCTTAAATTTGTCTAAGTAAAAGTAGACTTTTAGGGTAATTGAAGTCGGTTTCCAGTTCTTTTTTCAGTTATCATGTTGGTATTTACACCCAACGAGCAAGTTTCAGTAACAACAAAATTAATTAGCAACACTTAGGTACATGATAAATTTATACATATATTTAATCGGTAGGTTGTCTTAGATGCCATCGTGCATAAAGTAAACATAAAATAAAATTATTTTAAGTAACGGTAAGTCATTTACTAACTAAAACCAGAATCGTCTGTTCGAGCGCAATACACAGATTAAGCGCAACTAGGTTTGGCATTGTTTTATGTAATTGAATGATATTCCGAATCTTGCTTTGTATAAGTTATTTAGTGTAAATAGTCTATATGACTATACATATGTATCGAAAAGTAAAAGTAATTTTAAATAAGATAAATAAAATATACTTTTTAGAATTACTTAAGGTTAAGCTATCTTTTTGTGATTAGTACCTACATAGTACTTTGGCGGTTAGTACCTATATAGAACCAAAATATGTATACTTAATAATGAAGTAACAAAATTTATAACAGTAATTACCCAAACACTTAATGAGTATAAAACAGAATGTCTCTTGTCTCGCTATTGAATTACCTCATTATACTGAACCATACAAAATATACTATTCAGAAGGACCTCTAAAAGAAGGACCCAACGAGACCGTTTCTCAAACGAAAACAATTTTCGAAATCAAAGCATCTCCTCATTACGAAAGCAAAACTTTTCCCGGAAAAAGGTGCGAACTGAAATCAACATTATTTAAAAACAAGACCCTAAATAAAAAATCGTCATTTTCTTTCGCTTTGTCCAGAAACCGGATATTTACGGAAATGTTAATTATGAGCTGTTCAAGGTAAACAAACGAGGCGCCTGTAATGATCAAAGAAATTATTATTTGTAAAACAACATAGCGTCTGAGTTGTTATGTCATTTATCATTACTTACTAAACACATAGTTCAATGTCGCAGTCAATTCAAATTTAAGGACTCAACATTTCACACAAAAGATAGCTTTATTTGGGCTCCATTCCTCAAAGGGAAAAAGCTGGCTAAGTGCGAGTTGGACTCGCGCACCGAAGCTTCCGTGCAGACTATGAATAATTAATTTAACATACAGTAAACCATCATGCTTTATATGGACGAATTGCACCTGGCCCAAAAAACGACCAATTTATCTTAGCAAGAAAAGCAAATTATTATCTCAGAAAATAGAATAGTATAAAATAACAATATTTATGGGATGGGATTATGTTGGTTTCTCGCGGGTCAGTAACGCTTCAAGACTTTATGTTATATATATGGTATATTGGCCCCCGAAGGGAAAACTACCAATGTAGTTTATAAAGAAATTCTATGAACGGTTCTAAAGCTACGCGAACGAAGTCACGGGCTCCAGCTAGTATTAAAATAGTGTAAAATATTAATATTTGTTCCATATTACTCAATACCTGAATTCAGAACCCTCCGCTCTTGTACTATTATTTCACTTTATTGTTTTATTTCGTAAGCATGGTCACCCTACAACGACAAGGGCAGTGACATACATGCAGTGCATCGTAGCAGCACTACATTAGTGCTACGAGACTCGTAGACCATCTACGGAGCTACCGTAAATGGCTTACTTACGACTTTGATGCTAAGTTTGCTCGCCATTTCATTTCTCTATTTTTGTTGACATAAAAGTTGGCTTTTTACACATAAATTATAGAGTTTTCTACTTTTTAGAGTACGTTTATAACTTTGAGTTTGATTTACTATTATTTTAACAAATATGTCTTTCAAAATACTTTTTACTAGATTCATTTTTTTAGCTGCCTAATTAATTTTTAAACAACTTCGTCAACGTCTAACATCCAAACTTGTAAAAAAAATCATGTACCAAACATTTTAATAATACTTTTACTACACCAACGAGATTTGACATGATAATATAATACTCTTTTTTCACGCTTTATTTTAGCTTCACTTGTATGTAACGAACTGTCTATCTGACTGAAAAGAGACTGTTTGAGAAGTCTCAGTAAAATCAACAATAGAAGGCAAACTTAAAATAATAAAATACAACTGAGGTACCTACAATCTTTTCGTCTTTAAACCATCCCACAGAGAAATAAAGTTATGACAGTGACCTTTAAAAAATCACTGTCGGAACTCGGGTTCGTCGGCGATAAATTACAATTTTTTCCGGTCCATCGCACTGTTTCATGCAAATTGAGCCCTTATGGGAGGCGGCAAATGCAAATTAAAAAAACAGAGCCGCTGCCCACCAATCAACCAAGCTCTTATTTTGGGTCAATTGAAAAAAGTTCGTTTTGTTTTGTTCGTCCATTTGTTATTTAAATTTTGTTTTTTATTGCGTCAATATGTTCAGTTTAGTATGTGGCGTCAGCGTTATATATATGAGTATTATGTTAGCAATCAATAATAATATGAATTTGGTAAGTATATGGACAATATGTATTTTAAAGTAAAATTCAATTTTGAAATTGGCAAGTCGAATGTTTTGAATATTTGCACTTTTAAGTCATATATCTCTCTTAACGCTATCTTTAAAAATACAGATTCAATTTTTACAGGATATGATTGACCTACTTTTATATACGATTACGAAATTGAAGTCATAATAGGATAAACCAGTGTCATCACATGATTACCGTAAAAGGAGATTTGAACGGTGAGAAATAGAACTGTAAGTTCGTTGCGGAGTTTACATATTTTATAACGAATATCAATATAATTTTTATGATCGAAGATCGTGATTCATAAATCCGTAGATGAACAAAGGTCATCGAAATAACTCGACGAGTTAGCTAAAGTCACAATCAGTAGGCCACATAACTTGAAGAACGGGTAACTGATGAGGTATAAAAGTTCTCGAGTGACGGCCACGTACCCGGAAACGTGTACCAGGCCGTACCCCTACAAGATGGACCGAAGACCTAGCAAACGGCTCGGGACCGGTCATTGTGCTATACAATGGATGAGGGTTAGAAACAGAAACAGAAAAATATTTATTGAACTAAGACACACACAACACAATATAAAAATACAATTGACACATAAATTGCGTACAATTAAAATAATACATCATCAATGTATATAGGCATTGCGTTGTAATTTGGCGTCAAAAAGGACTAATCTCAGCATCTGCTATGACAGTAGCCATAGTACTGGATTTCAGATAAGCCCTCTAATATCTAAAGTATGTTAATTACGTAATGTCTATCACTGGATGTTTCCAGTCTGATGATGATGATCGCCGATTTGCCTGTAAAATTTAATGACGACAACGGATCTATCCATACAAAGCCATTCTAGTACGTGATTTTCAAGGATAGCTCATGGTCATTTTTAAAAGCTTTTATTTAACTCGCAATGTTTTTCTATCTGACAATGTCGAAGACAAAAGAGTACGGAAAAATGAAAACAGCTGAAAACATTATTACCCCTACAAGTTTGATGTGTCTTTCATGACACTGGCTGTACTTATTTCCCTTTGAAACATTACAGTACAAACATTACTATCTTACATTTTAGCGCCGAGAACGAGTGTGAGATTAACTTCTCCGGTTTAATATTCTTGTTTAATACAGTTTTAGTGCTAGATGAAAAAATACGGGATATTAAGGCTGCTTTGCAAATTTAGAAAGAGAGTGGTTTCATAATGCCGCACCGTGTCATACGGAACACACGCGAAAACGTTATTAAGGTGTGTTTGCAACTGTGTAGTACTTGGCTTAGTTAACCATTCAGACCAGCACAGCATAAGTTAGTCTGAAAAGTAAAATTAATATGGACAAATCTGGAGGACTTGTGGTCGATTTCAGACGGAATAAGTATCGTTTCAGTTGCGTTGTTAATAGATCAAAACTTATTTTGATCAAAACATTTTATTATTAGCCCGTATCGTATAGAAAATGGTGTAATATCCAGCAGCGCAGCCAATACAGACATATCTGAATTACAATTAAATTGCCTAGCATCAAAACATATACCAAACTAAAATATTTATCGTAACCGCGAAACCAATCAAAAACATTTAAATTTAAAAAAATATTACAGAATACACCTTCACGAACGTCAATAATTAAAAAACAAAACCATTTGGGACTTTTAGGTCCCAGGTAAAATTTTGAGAAAATTTAAATTTCATTTAATTTCAAAAACTGTACAATTTACTTTTCTAAAAGTTATTATTTATTACTTATTTAGTTATTAATAGTAATTACTTATTTATCAAACAAAACAACAAAATCCATATTTTTGTTAGTAAATAATTAAAGTCAATTTTAAACTATAACTTGCACTTTTAACTACCGTCAAACAAATACTAATTAATCATTTCTACTATAGTTTTTAAGTTAGTTCTCTAAATCACAATATTATTGAGTAAAAAAAATTGTTGTCTTTTTACTTCCTTCAATTGTGTACATATATATAGTATTAATTTTTCATAAAAAGTAATGTAATCTTATGAAAAATATATTACACTTTAGACCGGAATCATTCTTATCAATGAAAATTATCACAAAAACTATCAAAATTGCGACAGAAACCAGCCGTATTTCTTAATCATTTTTAGCTCAACGTTCAAGTAGCAGACTCGACACATAAATTTTCGTCTTAACTCAACTAAACATCACCCAAACGAGGCACCCAACAGATGGCACGAATAATTTAATAATTCAGAACAGTGCGGCGTCTAAAATATTATCGGTGTAATATCTTTTATTATAACGACGTTAGGGATCAAATTCGGTTGAACGCGTAATGATATTCGGTTGGATTGTTACATTATGCGTATTAACCGATTGTCTGGTGGAGTGGAAGGAAGCAATACTTTTTATTGAAATTCTGTTGTTTACATTTACGACCATGTTGGGAAAATTTATTGGGGCTCCGGACAAAGGGAAAGCATTGGAGTTACGAAAATCTTTTTAGTTTCGTTGTTTAAAGACCGTTTTGGTTTTAACGTTGCCCACTTCAATATATCGGTAGAGTTTTAACAAAGCTGCCAGAAATATTTAGTTGTTTTGGTCGAAATTTATTATTCTTATAAAAACCAATGAATATCGGGTTAGTTAATAAATTATTTTTTAATTTGTAAATGGCACGGCTATCAATATCACTACGTAGTGTAATTGTAGCCATATCTAAAAATATGAATATGAATAATTATTTCGTGTTACAACTCAAATATTTATATAGTTAAATGGAAGGTTTTTAAAATCCGATTGCATAAACCAAACTCAATGGATCAATCGAACGAAACAGGTGCCCAGTCTAGTGCAGATTGTACGGACGTGCATTGGCAATATCTCTTCGACTGCAACCATGTCTCGCAACCAGTTGCAAAGGAAGAATTTTCCTGCTTCGTTGGCAACTAGTTGCGTTAGTATTTAAGTCGAATTAATGTGGTTAAAGGGGCTATATGTAGCAAATAACTTCAACGAACAAATAAATGGCCGACACGTTGGGTTATAAAAGAAAAAAATATACAACATAAATGTTTACACGCAACATCCTTCCTCGTTTTCGCTGCTGTCTCAAAGGGACTCTAAAATTCAAAGATTCGTAATTCGGCTATAAATTTCAATTCGTGAACGAAGAAATGTACCCATAGTAATGCGAAAATAAATTATTCCTTTCTCCTTTTTCATAAGCGGAGTACTAAGCCAAACAATTCCGTCCTTTTATTGGATTCTTCATAAACCCGTGTGCAAAGATTTGTTAAAAACTAGTGGGGATAGCGTGAAAACAAGGTGAAGCTTGTATTATGTCACCTTATTGTGTTCAGTCCCATTAACAAAAGTAAAATCAGTATTATATCGTAATGTTATTAATGTAAATGTAATAAATCTAAGATACATATTGTAAAAGGATAGGCCTGAAAATCCGGTCTACGGGCAGCTTAATTTCTTCTAGTAGAACTGAGCCCATTGACCATTTTGCTTCGATGCATTTGTAGTTTAATATTATTAAGTATTATACCTTTATTTTTGCCTATATATTTTCTATTTAAGTGTTATGTGTATAGCGAGAATGTTTTCACATAAACAAAATACAAATTGAAATAAAACCAAACCAGTTTAAGCATCAATTAAAAAGTATTTAACTGACGCGTGCTCTCATATTTAGAAAAGGACCACTACACGTCGTAAAACGCGACTAAAGGAAAACTATTCAAAAGAATTTCACCAGAAAATATCTACGTAACATCTTACTGTGATCACCAACACGCCCGGCAAGCTTGGTAATGATCTATGGGCAAGGCCTTGACTTTTCTGATGATTTTGAATACATTACATAAACAAAAATCATTCTCCTTTTTGACGTGACAACGTCTTATAAATTGGTTTGCCGGGTGACACTTCAAGAAACTGCGTTACCCTCCGCTCACGTTATGCGCTCACAATGAGAGCGAGTGAGAGGCACGCGTCCCTTCCACTCGGGCATGGTTAGCCCGCCTAAGAGCGAGAGAGACAGACATAAAAAGTGAAAAATTCACATTAAAATTATTTTACCACTCAAAGTCGTTGTCACGTAAAACTTTCGCCCGTATACCGACTTTACAGGCAACCAATTTTTTTTTTGAGTAATATTTGTATATTCAACAAATTTTCGCTGACATGGGAACAGATAACAAAGTAAAACGGTATAAAAACATTCACATGAAGAACATAGCCATTTTCTGTGTACGTTTATATTCATTGTTCATATAGGAATATACAAGAATACGTAACGAAATTTCCGCAAGCAATCATTCCATGTCAGTGCCCCTGTGTACCGGCATCGATATAGGATGGAGTGAGATCATCGTTTCGTGCCGAACGCGACCGGAAGGGATGCAGTCAACTCGAGCGAATAAATGATATTGTGTTGATTTATATGTTAACTCAATACTACTTCTTTGCTTTGTAGGCTAAGTAAATATTATAATTATTATTTCATTACCTTACAAAGTACAACTAAATTCTAATTAGTTAGATATTTTAGTTTTGTGCCTGTTTTTTATATATGATTGGTTTTCACTCGGCTTTCATGTCACCAGAAGGCTCAACCGAATGAGGTGCTTGCTACATTTCATACCGGAATACAACAGTGCTATTTCAACACTACTGTTTGGCGGCAGACTTAGGTAACATGGTGGTAGCTAGCTAGGCGGCCATAGAAAATGTCATACCACCACACCAACCAAACCGAGTACCGATAGATACTCCCACTGGGAATCGAACCCGGGACCTGCGGATTGTAAATGTAACATTTAGCCATTAGACCACGTAGGTTGTTATTTGAAACAATTTTGTAATTGTGCTTATTGTTTCAAGCAGAGCATTTAAATTAAAAGAAGTTTTACTTAGTATATAATTTTTACTGATGAAATCTTAATTCCGATATCTACCAATATTTTCCTTCTAGTGTCAATATCCATAACACCTATAGAAAGATATAGGATTGCATTGTATAAACGAAAATCGGAACTACAGATTTTTGGGTGCGCTCAGGTTTCGCTCAGAAAATTGAAGGGTTTCAGACTGTAGCAATGAAATTTATGCTAGATACTTGCATCACATCCAGATATTGAATTATCTATGCCTCCGATAGATTGATGTGGTTCTTTCGAGTTCTCCTTTTATGTAGAGTTTTCTCCTTTGGGTCGCTAATCTAGGTCTTTATGATTGTAAAATGCCCAAAGGTTCAATTACGACTCTCAATTGAAATTCCATTTAATTTCCAAATTCCAATCCATCCGGGAATGGTCTCGATGTTTTACAAATTTATAAGTCCTACACGCATTCGAGTATTTAATTGGATTTTAATTTTTTAGGTGACTTGACTTGAGTCTAGAAATGTTCTGTAATTTTTTCAATTCAATAAATGGAGGTTACTAAACGTAGCTTAGTAGTCACAATCAGTTAATTTTGTAATTTATCTAATGTAGGAGTAATTGACTTCTTTTCAGTGAATTTGGGAAATTCGAGTGAAGGCAAATTCAAAAAATCTGAGATTATAAAAATCCGTTCTTGACTTATAAATGGTGTAACTAACCTGATTTTGTTATATTGTGATGCGTGACTTTACCACTGACTGTTATGTATAATGGTGGTATTATAGGTACCCAAATTGAATGTTGAAGCATCGTTGTGACTGAGAACTGCGTCCGACAGTACACTCGATGGACGGCAACAAAACAATACAATAAATTAAACGTCAGCCACTACCGACAAATGGATGCGGCCGTGATTACTCGACTCTCGTTCAATAATCTTGATTTGATCCAATATTTCAATGGATACTGCGCACTTTTATTATTTCCTTGAGATTACATACGCGTGAAATATACTTCTCATCAGAAAAATCGAAACACGTTGCAAGTTTATGTTTTGTAATGTTTATGAGAAAAAAAATTACATTTAGGAATATATGTCAAATGTCGTTTAATAGCGAATAATATGAGGTTTTCAAATGTTCTAAATTCAAATTAATTTTTCATAGTTTTTGTTGCCGACGCCGAACTTCTTAGAATAATTGTCTATGAAGCTTTTTATTCTTTTGTTTTTTATACGTTTAGCTTTTGTTTTTACAGTACATTCATGGAACCTAAAAATGGTGGTTTTATTTAATATATTTTACGCCCGTAAATAACATCCGCGATGTTGCCGACGCCGAACTTCTTAGAATAATTGTCTATGAAGCTTTTATTCTTTTGTTTTTATACGTTTAGCTTTTGTTTTTTACAGTACATTCATGGAACCCAAAAATGGTGGTTTTATTTAATATATTTTACGCCCGTAAATAACATTGATAATTGTCTATGAAGCTTTTTATTCTTTTGTTTTTTATACGTTTAGCTTTTGTTTTTACAGTACATTCATGGAACCTAAAAATGGTGGTTTTATTTAATATATTTTACGCCCGTAAATAACAGTTTTTCTGATAATCGTTACAAAACATAAACTTGCAAATTGTTTCGATTTTTCGGATGAGAATTATATATTTATTATTATTCATTATTATTATATTATATTTATTATATATCTATTAAACTACATCATAAATATAGCTCAGTTGAGTAGACCGTCACTATTTGATCAATCGAGGTATGTGTGAAGTGTGGGGTGTGTGTGAAGTCTACCAATACGCATTGGGTTCTCGTGGTAGACTATGTGCCATACACTCCCTTTAGAAGAGTAGACCTTCGCCCCTCCAGTGGGGACATATATAGGCTGTTGGTGATGGTACAAAGGGTTTGTACTAGAGCTTCATCTCAGGGGCACCTACTACAAAATCTGACCGATCGAAATCAGTTAAAATATTCAAATTTCGAACTCATACAATACAATTAGTACCCAACCTGAGAGCACTCCGAAACAAAAACGAAACAATGGTAGGTGCCCAGATGTTAAGTGACGATATAGTCTTTGAATTTTAAATCATTCTAACCCAGAAGCTGCAAGGTGATCACTAATTGGTTGTTATATTTTATTACCGGATCACAACAGTGAGTGTTATTAGCATTGCTACTGACGACAGCATGGTGATAGCTAGTCAAGCGGACATTAAAAAATGCACTACCACCAATAAAATTAAAAACCATCCACCAACACGGATTTGTAAAGAATATACGGATTCAACCTTGTCTATAATGACACTGACGCGCGCTGCATATTGACAGCTGAGTGTCTGACGTTTGGTATACTTTTGTTTGTGTATACCTTGAGTATAACAAACTAAAGTATCTGACCTAGTTGCTTCATACATGTTCAGTGCCTCTGGATGTTCTAATCTCTGAGTCTACCAACATCATAATGATCAGTCACATAAGTTTACTCCCAGACATGAGCCTCTCCCGAAGATAGCCCAGACGAACATGATTTCGAATTGTGTCTAAGATTTACAATTTTAGTTTGTATTGTTGTAAATTTCGAAAAAAATATAATAATCAATTAATTTCAGCCAAGTACTGGCCAGAAATTTCAACATCTAAATAAGTTAAACATAAATACCTATATTATATCGGCTTAAATTTGGAATGTTAAATCGCGTGACATTCCAAATTTAAATCCACGTTATGTTTTAGAGCTAGCTCCAGTTTCAGAAGCTAATCAGGTTACTGCGACATGTACGTTGCATCCGATTAGCAAGGAGAGCCGTTAAACACAGTAATTACTACATACCCAGCTTAATTTGTGTTCAACTAGCTTTTAACTGCTGCCATTTACATATTAGCTAATGGGCGGTTCCTACAGAATATTATCGCAACATTAAAACTGACCATATGAGTCATGAAGCTAAAAAGATTATATTGTGCCCTCCAAAAAACTAAGCTGCAATTTTTTTCCTTCGTAGTATGGCCCATTGACTGAAAGATCAGTCTGACAGATTTCTAAATCATACATCATACTGTTTATGGAACTTTTATAACGAAGATGAATTTCTTTGTTACCGCCTTCGTGACCTAGTGGCTAAATGTTGAACAAACCATCCGGAGGTACCGGGTTCGATTCCCAGTGGCCTATCGGTACTCGGTTTGGTTGGCGGGATTTTCTATGTCCGCCTGTCAAGCTACCACCCTGTTACATAAGCTTGCCGCCAAACAGCACTCTTAATAGCACTGTTGTGTTCTGGTATGAAATTTAGCAGATCCAGCTCCTCATTGGCGTCAGGCTTCTGGGTGCGCACTCTTACCACCCAAAAGCCTTATTTTCACTTCCAAAAGGTGAAGTAAAGGCTAAGTTCAAAAAAACTTACCTGTCACTCATGATATGCCATTTTTCATGCACGTTGGCGTGTTCGATTACCTTTGACCGAATAAACAAGCTCAAAATTAGTCATCTTTATGAATTTAAATCTTTCAGAATTTATCTACGTGGTAAAATCCGGAATGAGGAAATCCATAAACGAACTAAGGTCACCGACATAGCTGGAAAAGTCATTCAAATGAAATAGCAATATGCAGACCACATCGCTAGAAGAAAGAAAGAAGAAGAAGTAAAAGATCCTGAGTGGTGACGTACCGGGTACCGGGGGAACGTCCGTCTACTAGATGGACAGACAGTCTAGTAAAAGTCGCGGAGAGTCGCTGGATGTAAGTGTGTCGGGTTCAGTCATTGTAGTTAGCAGTGGACATTTCCTGACTGATGATGATGACCCTTTACGTGTCTTATGGACGGCACTAAGCCAGACAACCTTTGGCTGCCGTGCTCTTACCTCACGGCACAAATTAATCATCATATTATAAAATTAAAGCCCAACTCACTTGAGCTTGAACAAAAGGTACTCCCCGGTTACAATGTGCATTAACCGTGGTGTATTGTTAGGTCAAATTCAGATGACATTTCCCCGACTATCCGCTTCAGATTAGCCTGTAGATT
This sequence comes from Carcina quercana, assembly GCA_910589575.2. NCBI lineage: Eukaryota > Metazoa > Arthropoda > Insecta > Lepidoptera > Depressariidae > Carcina > Carcina quercana. The sequence continues at coordinate 10,339,434 of OU342439.1, forward strand.
TATATGCATAGTTTGACAGATGTGCAGACAACATCGCGACGCCCGGCATTGCGTTGTTGTACTGATTTATTGCTTCGTGCCTTGCCAAGAAGATTGAAAACGGTTTGTCAGTTTGATTGAAGTTTTATAGTGATGTTGATCTAGGATGCAGTGATTGTTTCCTTGGTTGTTGTTTTTTCTCCTGAATAATGTTATTCCTCTATTTAGAGGAATACCTCCAAAATTATATCAATATAAAATGTGTGACTAGCGCGTTTAGACTACGTAAATTTCAATTTATTTTCTATCTACTGTAGAGATTTCTTTCGAAATGTGGTCCTATACTGTGGGCATAAACAAGCTCATAGTCATTCAGCGAGCTATGGAACGAGCTATACTCAGAATTTCTCTGTGATAAAATCCGGAATGAGGAAATCCGTTGAGGAAGTAAAGTCACCGAGGCAGCTCGACGAGTCAGTGACCTGAAGTGTAGTTAAGTAAATGTTCTCGAGTGAAGACCATGTACCGGGAAACGTGTACTTGACCGTCCCTCTACTAGGTGGACGGACTATCTAGTAAAGATCGCAAGGAGTTACTGGATGCAGTGACTCGGGACCGGTCGATGTGGCATACCGTGGAGGAGGCCTGTGTCCAGCAGTGGACGTTTCTTGACTGATGACGAAGTACGAATATCCTTACAACCTTATAGCTCATGCGTCACCAAAAATATACAATTGCTGATTAATGACATGAACATATTTTCTTTCCTAGGCAACAAAGGTCAAAATCACCCCAGACGCCCTACGATGACATGAATCACTACTACGGCGCCAGCGATATTGCCCGCGTTGCATTTCAAATCGAAAGTTTCTTGATAGTATGTCAATCAATCACTCAATGAAACCATTATATATTTACATTTGCCTTTTTATAGCCTTGATAAATTAATAAAGTATTTTCTATTCAATATGTAGAATTGTACAGAAAATAAAATACTCGTACCTACCATTTATTGACCAGGTACCCGTTTACACTATTCCCGATTTAGCTGAAACTGGAAAATATTTCGCCTCGTGTCATCGTAATTTTACGACATTCACAGGTTTCCCATTCAAGTCGTCCCTGTATAGGCAGGTGCGTGCGACCAACAAAGATAGCCAATTTATGACTGGAATAAAATCACCTCCACACCTTTACACTCCCACGTTAATTTCACATGTCGATCTCTCATTTGAAACACACAAAAACGTTAAAACTGTCCGTATTTAATGGGTGCTTTATTCGATTGGACTTATTATTAACTGCTAAATAGGTAATGTGTTTATTTTGTTAGATATGTCGCAGTTGGATAGCTTAATAAGATGTTTTACATAGCCGCCAGCTGTTTTACCAAGCAGCTTCGTTATGTTAAACAGCTTTACAATGTCTAGCTGGATTGTCAATGTTTATAGGTTATGCAGAATGGATTTTCTGCTACCACAAATAGCGTTTTTTGGCAAGGCGACCGCGATTAAATATAAATATCGTTTAAAATACTGCTTTTAGTTAAATTGGGACATTTAACTCAAATTTCTGGGTTTATTTGATAATTTTGAGGAACTACATTTCGCTTTGGACGACATCTTTAAACGGCAAAATTTAGAACTAAAATTTTACAATTTGGCGTTTCATTTCTCGCTGTTTTACAAAACCGTCTATTTTATAGTGTACTATTCAAACGCGAACTAAAGTTCAGCTATTATGTAAAATCGCTTAACATCGTTCAGCTGTTTTACATAACCCAACTGTTTGGTGAAACAATTTAACTGCGACAGATATATCACTCGTACACTAACTCAAAAATGTACGAGAATGAGGTATTAAAATGGACAATGACAGTTTTGCAGGAAAAAAGTTACAAATAATAATAATAATAAATTTGTTTATGTCTCTCTCTATACAGAAAGTTCCTAATTAATAAACATTTTTCACTTTTTATGGTGCTATATATTGATGTTACAAATGTGTTTGTAGTAACTTTTTCTTTTCAGGTTTCTGCACTCTCTACATGGAAAAATTCACTACGATACGTTGTTGCGTGAAAGAAGAACAAATAAATTTATTATTTTATAATAACAGTACCGCAAGGAACCGCTGTTTCCAGTAGACGTCTGTTCCCTACGCTTAGCGCGTGCTTTCACTGAGGCAAGGTAAAGCTAAGGCTCCATACAAATTGTTATCCACAAGCCTCCGCCTGGCTCAGCTCAGCTAATGTGGTCACTATTGATAGTTTCCGCTGCTATGTCAATCAGTCAGAGAAGCTAGCTGTATTTGTACGACTAGTGTATTTCATTGTTACGGTTTCAGTTCTATGAGTGTTCGTTGTTGCATATGTTGCTTTGTCTAGTAAATTTGTAACTGCTTGACAGCCGAATCCCAGCTTCACATTAAATGTCTCGTCAGTTGTGAATCTCTGTATTAAATCCACATAATATTCCTCCACAAATCGCACCGTTCGTGAAAATAATTTAATGTATTTCGGTCGGTCGAGGGATTTTACGCTTTTACAATGCCTCCCCGCAACGATTCCCGTGCGAACGTGGTTCTGGGTGTGCATAAATAACCGATTTTATCTTATTTCATAGAGAGTACCGCCAAGATCTTATTTACGATTTCATTGTCTGATTTTACGTTAAATGTCTGTATAAATTTATGTTTAGTGTCGGAAACACCGTTGTTCTTGCTGAAGTGATATGGTTGAGATTGGTTGCAAGGATGATTTACATCATTCTTTATGCTACTCGTACTTAACATTAGTAACTAGTAGTATTGTATCCATAAAATGACGTATATTTAATTTGTCTGTATTTATTATTAATAACTATTATTATTATATATTATTTATATAAGTATATATACATATGTGTTTATTCAACTATTTAATTATAATCTATCAACATCTGCTACACCTCCACCCAAAAAATAGTGTCTTATTTCCTCTACCCAAAGGTTGTCTGGTAGAGATCGCTGTAAGCGAGAAGACCGCCTTTTGTATAATTTAATAAAGCTATATTGAATTGAATTATGTCAATAATATAAATTCGCTAAGTGGCCTATTGACTCGTTTACATATTAACAAACTCATACTTTTAACCGCCTCCGTGGACTAATGGCTAAATGTTCGATTCACAATCCAGAGGTCCCGGGTTCGATTCCCAGTGGACCCATCGGTAATCGGTTTGGCTGGCGGTGCCATTTTCTTTGTCCGCCTGGCTAGCTACCACCATGTTACCTAAGTCTGCCGCCAAACAGCAGGGTTAATTGCACTGTTGTGTTCCGGTATGAAAGTTAACATAGCCAGCGCCTCATTAGGTTGAGGCTTCTGGGTGTGCACGCTTACCATCACTTACCATACGGTGAGATGAAGGCCAAGTACAAAACCCATCATACATTTTATAAAAACTTCAATAAATCACGTTTGTTGTAAGGGAGCTCCTTAAATATTTATTTTATTCTGCTTTTTACTACGAGTATTTGTTGTTATAGCGGCAACAAAAACACATTATCTGTGAAAATTTCAACTGTCTAACTATTACGGTTCACGAGATACAACCTGGTGACAGACAGATAGACAGAAGGACGGACAGCGGAGTCTTAGTAATAGGGTCCCGTTTTTACCCTTTACGTACGGCACCCTAAAAAACAGAAAGGTCGCTAGGAAAGTCGCTATCAACCATTCTACTTGTTCACACGTAATAAGTTCTAATACCATTTATAACTCTGTAACTGAAAATACAAACTGAATTAGAGCGCAGTACACGGTAAACCACAACCCTAAACCAAACCTGTAACCCTTCCTCTTACGAATTTCCACCAAAGTGAAACTTTCTGGCTTACCAAAGGGCTCACTTACCAAATCCTTTACGTTCAAAGCCTATAAAATAGATGAAAAATATTATTTTCTTTGAAATCTGAAGCTCGTCCGAGTGGTAAATTAGAAACGCAACGAAGTCTGAGGAGTCTTTAAAAACTTTTAATCACCTTAAAACGTTTATCTGGTCAAAGTTAACTCCAAGTTGGCGCGAAACGGTTTAATTACTGCTACGTGATTTTTATACAGCCTGGGCTTAATATAGTTACAACTGATCGCGACGATTGAAGTTTGTTTCATCCAACAAAGAAAAAAAGACGTGTGGCACTCGGGGACTGCCGCGGTAAAGCTATTGCATAGCATTTTGTATCAACTTATGCAATTATAATTATTTAAGAAAGTTTTAATAAGAAAAGTTTTTATGTCACGAACATAAATATCCCCACCACAAAAATGTAAATTAAATTACAAACAGGAAAACAAAATTAAATCAATATTTAGCTAACATAACGGATTTGCTTTGCTATATCAAATTACATACTATTATACTTAATAAATTATAAAACAGTAATACGTCTAATCGCACGCACACAACGCCGTGTCGAAGACTGCCGAACTGAAACGACGTTAGACGATGCACGGCCTTCAAGCCACACCTCCGTGCCCGTCGGAGTGGGGAGCGTGAGGTTTTTTCGTTACGGAATTTCTCGATTCGGTCCCCGCGCTCAAGGCCCGCGATAGAAGCTAAGCAATACGAGTAGCTTAAAAACCATGAAGTGCGAGTCAGACTCATGCACTGAGGGTTCTGTATAGAACATGAATAATAGTTGAGATAACATTCACCGAACAAAGATCTAACGCCTGACAAGTCATCATCATTATCAGCCGGGAAATATCCACTGCTGGACATAGGCCTCCCTCATGGTACGCCACATCGACCGGTCCCGAGCCACCTGCATCGTCGTCGGTCCATCTAGTAGACGTTTCCCGGTACGTGGTCGCCACTCGAGAGCCTTTACTCCCCACTAGTTATCAGTTCTTCGGGCGATGTGGCGAGCGACCGGCTCACGGTCCGGAATGAGGAAATCCGTAGACGAACGAAGGTCACCGACATAGCTCGACGAGTCAGTGAGCTGAAGTGGCAATGGGCAGACCACATTGCCTGACAAGTAAATACGCGCAATTGTTAATTTACATTTAAATTTTTTAAATAGGCGCTAATAGCTATAGTTGCATGGTACCTTAGTATGATGCCAAACAGCAGTGTTAATAGCCGACTGTTGTCGTCCAGCGGCCTTATCGTCACTTACCATTAGGTGAGTTTAAAGCCAAGTGCAAAACCCATCATACATTTTTTAAATCTTCTATTTGTGCTGTCATTTAATTTATCATCAAAATTAAAAACGTCAGTTTTTATTTGCGGTGATCATGTTTTTACTTCACGAATTTATTTTCACTGTAAGATGGAATAGAATTAAATTAATCCTGTTATAATTTTTTTAAACGTATATTTCAGAATCAAACAAACAAAAATTACCCTCCCAAAACGTAATAATTTATTTTAGAGCCAGACTCTCCTCTGGCTAAAATAAAACGAAATTAGAGAATTTTCAGACACCCTTAACATTCCAAATTAACAGTGACAAATGACACTAGAGTTTTAATTTAAAAAAGGTTGGTATTGATGTGCCTGACATGTGACGAAATGATATTACGAGCGTTCGGAATTAATGTAGAGCGAAAAAATGGGAACCATTAAAAAAATTCAATATATCATTAGTATTCAAGATATTGTCAGTAGGTTATGTCAAATATCTTTTCACCGTCTTTTGATTGGTTAAATTTATCTTAAAACGATCAATAATGAAGACTTATTTTGACTAAACCTTGGTTTCATAGCTGAGTTGTACTGGATAGAACGCTACAAATTAAAATTAAGACTATGAAAATCGAAACACTTAAAAAAATTGTCAAAGCTTTACCGAAATCTGTAAGAGTTATGGTGTACCTGAGAAGATGTTCTAAACCATAATTTGGTTATTATTAAATTGAAATCCTATTCTCTCCGTAAAAATGTTTTCATTAATTATAACCGCTTAATACTAGCTATTACCGCTTCGGTGCGGACAATAGCTGGCGCGCTGGAAACCTCAGCCTCTACATGTCACTTCTGTGGGTTTGGTTCATAACAGAAGCTAGAAGCGATTACAAAAAGTACATACTATAATAGTCAAAAACATGAATGATCATTTCCCCACTGCTATTAAAACGTCAAGCTAGTTGTATATTCTAAAAAGGCGCACGATATGCCAACATCATTGAGTAACTCTCGATAAACATTAATGATGCACTGGTCATTGTAGTGCACCTCGTTGACTTCCAAATATGTATATGTAGAGTAGATATACCTATAATCACTGGGACTAAGCTAAGAACAAAGTTATTTCCACTGCGAATCCAAAATTCAAAGGATAGTACTAGTACAGGTCTAGCGCTAAACTGAGTCGATTCTTTAGATATGGTCGCGTCGTTTGACATACACGAGTTCGTGTTCGAATGTGATTGTTTTTCTAGAAAGAAATATCTGATATCTTCAAATAACTCGTCCGCCACATAGCACCCGGTAATATCAAGCATTGTTCTATCTTCGTCATCAAAATTATTATCACACGCAAAATATTTCATCGCTTTCAGCTTCAACTTATCACATGACCAAATTGAGCTGCCCACGGCTGCGGAAATGTTCGGAATAGTTACGAATTGAGTTGGAAAATTGAAAATTTAAAATGGTGCAGAGATTTACTACCCTTTGTACGGAGTTAGATATATTGTTAGTTGTTGAAAATGCAATCTTTACAAATGTTTTAAATAGCGTCACTTATTGTGTTAGATTTTTCATTATTATTCTATGGTAGGGTACCCGGACTTCAATGGATTAGGACATCAGAATCAAAGTTAAAATTTTTATTCACAATAAATTAAATGTATTATAATAATAAACATATTTGTTTGTTTTTAAACGGTTTACAGTTTTTGTTTCGGTGTTTCATCACATGACAAATAAGTCCGTAAATAAATATCATTTCAATAAAATAATCATTTCAACGAAAATCTATCGAAGCACCGTGAAACTACTTTTTTGTTTATTTCACTAGCTATGTCATAAAAGTAAATTTGACCTGGAACTTCTGGTTACCTAAAAAACGTTTGTAAAAGTGTTCGCTATTCATTGTTTGTTTTTTGTGACGTACTTCTCTTGGCGGTAGACAAACAATAAAGTCCTGAAAGGCTAACATTCTAGACAAAATGAATTAGGTTAAAGCCTGGGGCATGTATCAATATGTCTGGACTTTATTTATCAATTTGGGATTACGCAGTAAGTCACAATCCTCTTTGTCGGAACCGTAATGGACTCTTAGACCAGCTTTATATCGATAATGTTATATAAAGATACAAACCTGAGTGGAAAAGAGTAACCTATTGTGTACCTATAAATAGATTATTATTTATATCATTGCCCACATCTATATCAGTGCCTCCCCTCATTTATAATTTAACGGGGCTTGGGAAGTTATGTTCTGTACCTCTAGTGTGAGTTTTTAACCAATACTATCGCGTTTGCGGTTACGTCAGATTTGTATGAAGAATCACAGTTTCGAAAACGTTCCGATAGAGGCACTACACAATTCTTATATAATATTTAAATCATAGTAACTTGATAGAGATAAATTAAGTTTTAACGTTTACGACAACCACACACATTCTATAACCAGATACCTTCACAAATGGAATTATATACGGCCGATATCTGAATTAACGAGGATTTTTTCCACCCATCCCAGACGTATGTATCATTTTCCTTTTGTTATATATAAGGTACTCTTTCTTTTTATAATGCACGCTGTTAAAATTTAGTTACCAAAACAACTTTACATTATTTGAATGAGAAAAAGACTACCTTAGAACAAAAAGAAATAGATAAATTTTCATGGATGGGTGAACTTAAATTCTAATTGTAACCTATGATAAAAAAATTCTTAATTTGTTGTAAACATTTATTTGTTGCAGTATATTGTGTATCGCTCTTTGAATTCGACCGTTTTAATCTACAAATGATTTTCAACTAATCTACAAACAATAAGAGGGTTGACGAAAGCACAAACAACTTTGAGGAAGGTATAGCAAACGCTGTTAAGAAATTAGATCAAAAATTAAGGCAAAAAGCGAGAGGGTTACGCAAATACGAACGGGGCGGGCGAAAAGAAAATTCACAGGCTTCCTATTACGTCGGGCGAATTTGGCTAAATTACAAGTTGAACACGAGGCAGGGACCTCAAATTAGAAGCCATTGATGAGCGTGACAAGCGTACTAATCGTTTAGTTAAGCAGTTCCTGTGAAACTTCTCTAATAGATTGTGAATATTAACTAACGGCGGCTAGGCTTGTCCAACTATACTATTTTTCCAACTACGGGAAGCCAATAGGATAGGATATTGTAATTATTATTAAGCTTGATTTCAGATAACAATCTATCAATTACTATTTTCCCTGTTGGTTCCATTAATAACTCCAACTATAAGTTCGTTGACATACCTAAGATTTGCTTTGCATTAGTCATTTTGCTTCAACTTTTATCATCCGTACAGTTACTACAGAAACGCTCTAGTGACATCCTCTTTTCCCAATGCAATATTTCGGTTACTCTTACATTGAATGTCAAAGACCAATAAAATTACCGTCTGTGGCTTAATAGTTGCTTACTATAAATCCTGAGTTGAATGTTTCAAAAACAGTACATTACTGCAGCGCCCAGCAAAATGCTCATTGCTGGAAGAACTTGTAAATATGGGCAGAGTCGAAGACGAGACTCACATACGTAAGTCCATCACTTTATTCCTGGACGCTTAAGCACGACAGAAATGGATTTTTATATTTGGTAATTGACTGACTTTGAATCAGAGTGTAGTCTGTAGTAGCCCTTCTGTCATTTTGCTGATAATATTTTTGGTCATGAGATTAGATTAAATTATAATTAACGCGTTCTAAATGATCTATAAACCTACTTCAACTGCTCTAAAATTCATCCCCTAAAATATTCACCCTTGGAGGTAGCTCTACCAAGAATTTGTACTAGTTGAAACAACGAGATCGCCGAAAAATGCGAATGCTGAAAGTTAATGGTCGGGACAACAATTTAGCGGAACACGTCTAACAAACCGGTAGAATCATCTAGGTACATATTTCGTTTTTGTTGATTTCCTCAAAATCCCCTTAACCAATTTCGATAACATTTATATGAGACCGCTTCTGAAGTATGTTTTACCAACAATAAAAAAGAATCATGAAAATCTATTTATATTTGGTAGAGTTATCGCGTAACACACCAAAAAACATACAGTTGAATTGAAAACCTCCTCCTTTTCTGAAGTCGGTTGAAAAGTTAAAAATAATATCATGAGCTTCGTGTTTTTTTGTAAGGATTGCTTTCTCACTCGTACACGCTGGCGTATTCTGTAAGTTTTAAATTCAAACGTGTTTCAAATTGGATTCAAATTTCTGGTAAACAGACCCCTACCGTAGAAACCTACCTTTAATTTATAATGTGATGTACTTTAATGGTATATATAGTATTTTCTAACATATTTTTTTTAAAACTTAATCTTCGTAATGTCAATTCGATACAGCCTATATGTCACAATATTAGACAGGGTTAAATTATAATGATTATTTATAGGTTTTAGTCCGAATGTAATTCCCCAGACGTTGATTTATTTTGATAACGCATTCGTGTGGGTCGGTAAAATCCAATTTATTTTCAGCACAATCTAGTTTGGTCTAGTCCAATCCGAAGTAAAGAAATTAAGTTAGGTTCCCTTAGGTCACTCTATTCGATAGCGTTTGTAAGATTTAACGTTTTCTCAGTCAATCTTTGAAAACTTTCAACGTTTTTTTATAGTTTGATGCAAACATATTCACATTTTCTTTGTCACCTACAAAAATTATCAACTGTACCTCTAGTGTGAGTTTTTAGATATTATGTAAGATTTGTATTGAGAAATTTTGTTAACACATTTACGAAACTGTGATAAACACGATAAACACAAACGCGATAGTATTGTTTAAAAACCTCACACTAGAGGTACTGAATATAAACCTCTCTCATACTCGTATAAGATATTAATAAAGCTACTGGCCATAATCATCACTTTTAAATGACGGATTGCTGTTGTACAGTATTCACAAACTATGTTTGCCCCTTTGAAGTTAGCTACAAAAGGGTGCGAAATAAATATTTTTGGTTTATTTTTTGGACTGTCTGAACGCTAACAGTACTGGAATTGCTTCGTCAATTGCAATCCGTCATAAATTATTCAGACAATGCTAGATAATGAAATCAGATACATTTCCGTCGGAGAATCTCAAGATATTTACCCATAATAAACAGAAACCCTTTAGAAACAAGTTGATGAAAATGCAAAGTACAGTAAATAACGGCACGAACAATGGGGAATCTTAATTTAACTTAATATAACTTAAGGGCTTTAACTTGAGTTTAATTAGGGCGCGGGTAATTGGTTCGTATGTTTACTTCGTTTTTGTCGACGGGCACTTCGTGTTAAATAATGCAAATAGAAGGCAAACCCCACCGTGACGTATATATGTCCTGCCAAAAACAATAGCACATGAATGAAAGAGACGGGTTAATACGTTTCAAGGTAATCTGACGGTGATGGAAGATCCAAAAGTGAAACGATAAACTACTGGTGAGGCCAGCCTTATGTCCATTTCGAATTGATTCCACATTGGACGGAATCCTAGAATTTATTTTCTTTCTTCCGTCGCCTTCCGCCAGCTACTCTGGACTCGGTGGAACGTCGCGAAACAAGGTAAAGTTTCACTCGTGGAGGCTAAACTCCAAAGCCTCGAACACAGACAGAAATAGTGGCCTGCAACTTAATATTCTATAGCTTTCATTTTTAAGAATGCACGCAAAAGTTATGCCTGTTGATTCTGCCATCGCAATTCAAGTACGGACCTAGACAATGAACAGTAGTTGACGAACCAACTCACAAAAATCGTTTTGCTTATAACTTTGTCACACCTACAACCAGGGTAGCAGAGCCAGCTCCTCATTATCTTGAGGCTTCTGGGTGTGTAGTGTACGCATGCCATCCAAAGGCATTATCGTATGGCATACTTACCATCAGATATGATGGAAGCAGGTGCAGCGTACTACGCGACGTACATTCAAAAAATATAGTGATGAACATCTTGTAGATCTCCACGTAGAACGATCTGGTCATAAGGGGATTTGCCATAATCAACACACTTGCAAGGACTAGTTGGTAAACATCATTGATTAAGATCTGAAAATATGTTTAGGTAAAAAGGAAAGGTGTATATAAATACGTATGAACAGATGTCATTTTCTAAGCCATGTATTTTGTACGGGTTCTATTTCTGGAGAGCTCCATTCAAAAAGGTTTCGGTGTATTTATTGGTGTATTGTTGTCTGTAAACAAAACGAAAACTTTTATTTTTGTCGAGCATTGTTTCACAGCACTATTCTTCGATATCGATGTTCAAACACTATTGTTAGTGATGGACGAGAAAGTGTTCGTGGCATACCGCTATATAGTTTTTGCTAGCACTTTTATAAGAAAATTGTATACTTTTAATATATTATTAAGAAGTAAATGGCTAATTTTTATGATAAGGTAAGATAAACCTTTATTTGCAATAAATGTGGTACATTTCAGATGTTCAAGTAAATTATTCTAGATCACACATTTAGCCAATGTTTTGACATGCAAACAGTAATTAAAAGTAATAATATTGAGCATTTAAATTATACAATTATATGATGTCAAGACACGTACCTAATTGATATCGGTACCTATGTCAAATAATATTAGTCAAATGTTATACATAATAAAATTATATTCGTAAACCAAATTAAAATTAAATCCTATCTATTTTGTCCTAGCTCATTATGCTTACATAATGAATCCTGTTCATTCTTCCATCTCTTTCGCGGTCTGCTATGATGGTAATTTCCTGTTTCTGGGGCCCATTCCCATCTTTGTCCACAGGTCCTCAGATATGCAGATGACATTACAATTAATTTGATAATGAATAATACTGCACACGCCTAAATAGCATTTGCAGATATCACATTCTATATGATCATTGTTGACAGATAGAAGCTGCGGGGTGTTTTATAGTTTGTAGTGATAGAGGAGTATGGTCATTCAAGACAGCGGCCTACGATGCTCATATTGGTGTCGGAAAGTGACAACGAAATTTAAAAAATAATACATCAACAGCCTATATATGTCCCCACTGCAGGGGCTCAAGGCCTACTCTCCTACAGAGAGTGTATGGTCCATAGTCCACCACGCGGGCCCAGTGCGGATAGGCGGACTTCACAAGCCTGTTCAAGACATGCAGGTTTTTCCTCACGATGTTTTCCTTCACCATTAAGCGATCGGATAATGTACTTGAATTGAAAAACAATTCATAGGTACACGGCTGGATTCGAACCCGGTAACCTCAGATTGAGAGTCCGCGCCTTATCCATTACGCCACCGACGCTTTTTAAAAACGCACTTAAAAAATAATAAAATAGATGTAAAACAAGTTTAACTCTTACACAACGCAAAGAAAGAAGCTGTATATACAATCTACATTATGGAAAAAATAAGAACAAATTTTTTGGGATTGCGAATTACTAAAAACTAAAAAACTACATTACACTTAATATCTTTATCGGTTAAAGGGCACCATTCCAGTCTTTTGCCTTGGGCGCCAGGAATTTTCATGCTGGCGCGTATGGGTGTGGTTTTGACTATGAAAATAATAAGGCCGAAATGATTAACTTGCTTAACTTACTGTCCGTGTGACACGAGATGTCCTAAGTAATTCCCCCACACCACATTTTCGTAACGCCAACAATTAAAGTCCTCACTAATGTGTACGGGCCGTAACATTGTCTCTCCTATTGTCCACTTAATGGATACAAATGTACTGCCGGGTGCGATTGTTTCTACCATTGTTACAGGACGGCCCTAATGGCGTTTCAACCGCCGAGCTGCTTGTTACGGTTGACTGATTGGACAACAGTTTTTGAGGAGGAAAGTGTGTGATTAACTCCGTCCTAATGCTATAGATGAAGATTAATTATAAAATTTATATCGATTTACTACGGATTTCCTCATTCCGGACCTTATCACGTAGAGAAATTCCGAGCATAGCTCGTTCCATTGCTCGCTGAGTGACTTTGAGCTTGTTTATTCGGCCCACAGTAAAGGACCACGTTTCGGTTTCGTATGTCGTCACTGGCAACACGCACTGATGAAAGAATTCGTCTTTTATTAGTTTATCTATTATATGTATATTTATTTATGTAGCACCATTTACCGCTGTTATTAATAGGATTCTTCTGACCCAAGGTTGCCTGGAAGAGATTGCTCTTAGCGATAAGGTCGCCATCATTGTAACTTTTATGTTCTTTTCTTTTCTGTTTTGTGTGTGTGTTGTTGTTATGTGTTTTATTTAATTTGAATTCTATTGGAAAACTAAATTCATAAGTACCCTCTAACTTTCACTATATTTAGCAACGCTAATATAGTCACAGTTTATTGCAGGACGCCGTTCTATTTATTATTTGGACATGAGGGGTGCAGTCCGTGTGTCCTGCATGTCACTGCGACCTTTGCAGATCTATTGTGACAGTCCCCTATGGATCAAATCACCTCCCCAAGGCCAATCTCGGTCATGAACCGTACGATCGTGCCGTTCTAAGCACATTCCTTAATCTCACCTGATTGAAAGTGACGATAGGGCCGTTGGATGGTGAGCGTACTCACCCAGAAACTTCAAGCTATTTACTCGCGACTCTGCTACCTTTTATACCCCAACACAACTGTAGTATTTACACTGCTGTTTAGCGGAAAACTTAAGTAACATGGTGGTAAGTAGTTTGTATCCAAACGTGTCGTGATTAGCCCACGGAGGCGGCACGGCCTCCTATATAGCACTCAAGTAAGCAACATAATAGCTTTTTTTAAATGCCAAGCTATATTCCAGCAAGGTTCTATATGACCCGTCCTAGGGGCAACAGACGAACAAGCCCTAGGGGCAGGTGGTTCCTGCGAGGTAGGGAAGTGCGTGCAACTGTGCTACAATTAGTACTGATACCTCGTCCCCCCGACGTCTTTCTCTCCTAGGGAGAATCGAGCAGGAACTTGTCTAACAGTCTGCTTACGATTCGGTTTCCCCTGCAATTATCCAATGTCTTGCACACTTGCACCTGCCCGGTACATTCCCTTGATTAACTGATCGATTGCAACCAGCCTGCGGTCCGCCTCGGCTGATCAGTTCACAGACCACCGGCTTGATTACATACTCGGCTCTCGTTTAACAGCAATTGCTTTTAAACGCAAGTATTTGAGCCCGTGTAGCCATATACTTTAACGGGAATTCTAACTTGATTTGAAACAGTTTTATGAATGTTGACCTAGTTAAATTGCAAGTGAAAAGTAAACGTATTACATTTGAATTTAAATTTAATTTTTCGCCCTCCAATATTTCGCGTTTTCAATGTATAAATAATACCATTCCTCCGTTATCTCCGAAATGTACAAAGTGAAAAACTTTAGCAATGTATCTGACTAGTTCACTTTTTGCTGGGATTTAAAACAAACTTACTTATGCACTCAAATAAGTAAACTCTATTGCGGTGTAAAAAAACTCTATAAGTATCCTTCCAAGATACATTACCCTTTGTGTGTGAATCCGAGACAGACATGCCATAACGGCATGAATATTATGTAATAATGTCATAATAATGATATCAGGATTATGATTTTATGTACTGCCCTTTTTTTGCGTTCCGAAAGTTACGGCATATCCGCTCTTGTCGTCATCAAACATCATGTCTAAAACCAGTGATGGATGGCATAGGGAACCGAAACGTGGTCCTTTACTGGTTGTCGAATGAAAAAGCTCAAAGTCTCTCAGCGAGATATAGAACGAGCTGTACTCGGCATGTCTCTATGTAATAAAATCCGGAATGAGGAATTCCATAAACGAACTAACGTCACATACATATACCGACGAGTCAGTGAGCTAGATAGAAAGGATAACCAATGGGGAGAAGGATCTAATGAGTGCCTACCACGTACTGGGAAACGTGTACCGGGCCGTCTCCATACTAGATAAACTGATGACCTTTACAAGTTTTCATTTTTAAACTCCCTCTCTTCCGCGTATAGGCGCCATCTTTAAGTATAATCTAACATAATGTTTAACAAAATTATAGATGGCCATTGAACTTCACCATATGTGTAGATCTAGAGTATGTATCTATTTCTGTTCAGGAGCTTGAAGCATCTGACAGACAGACAGACAGACGTGAGGAGTTGCTTGGACAGGGCTCTGAATCCTCCCGATTCGAAACCCTAAAGACAACAAACTTATTTGACTCTAATAATCCTCTTAAGAGTAATAATAATAATAAAGTTTTTTCTTAACGGCATTGCCCGTATTACAATAAAGTAATTAGTATTTTCAAATCTGTTTCCACGTCATTGAGTCTTCCCCCACTCCACTGTCTGAGGAAAGCCTTATTCCCAAAGATAAACACTGCATCACATTACACAAAGGTTAAACCACCCGGAACATTCAGCTATAACAATAAATATAACATAATCAATGTAATTAATTTATTTCTATACGCGTCGTTACCCTCTTCCTTTTCCTTATTACCTCCATTATGGCTATACAATCTCGTAATCCCCATACACATGGTCATATATCACCATAAACTCATGCAACACATAGGTAGATCGCGTATGTGTATGTAGGTGTCCCGAATTGTGTACAAAGGTGACACAAAATCTCTTCCGTCCTGAACATCTAACACGTATTTCCATTACAGTCTGGTTCGCTTGACTTGGCTAGTGGCCGGTTTTGCCTGAAGAATAGGATTTAAAAAAAGACAAAGCTGAGACTATTGAGTAAAAGAGACAACAATAATTTAAAAAAATGGAAATTTTAAACCCTACTGGCAGAAAAGCGAATACTCCTGTTTCACTTGCTTACACTCCTGCTACTTACGAGTATATGTCTCCATTGTTTCTGTTCGCTCAGTCAGATTATTATATTTTGTAATTAATTGTCAATTCCGAAATATGTACGAAATCCTACTCACACGACTTTCAGGTTGTTTAATTCTTAAACAGAGCCTATAGCTGTAAAATAGTCTTAGAAATATGATCTTAATTTCGAAATACTATTTCAATGATGCGACCCTTTTAATTATCCACCACCATTTTGTATTTTATAGGCACCATTTTGGATTCATTAACACAACTTAGCCGATAACGATCACAAGGTTTACACGAATCATATTGATTAAAATTCATCCAGCTGTTGCTCCGAGGGTAGAAATAATCCCCTCTTCACACACACAAGTGTACCTACATACCCAGCAACGCGTAATAAAAACATCCCTGTCTTTGCCATTACACAATCGGGTACAAAGGAACAAATTTTCAGCGTCTTTTTTTCTTCCACATTGTCAAATTTGACAATAACATTCAAAGAAATTCAAAGGTTTGTGTGTAGTCTACCAATCCGCACTGGGCCTGCGTGGTGAAGTATCTGTTGATGATGATTTGTAGATATTTCATATGTTAGAAACACAATTGAGTATTCGTATCGATATTATTTGTCAGATTCAAAATGATGGGCTGTTAGCCAATCTCGGAGAGCATCAGTAAGCTGCGACCCCATAGCATTTATCCTCAGTGACAAGCCGAATGTAATTTCGTCGTCGACCAGCCTTTTTGTCTGTTTATTTTGTATTTGTTAGTCCCTTGTACACTTCTCGCAATAAAAGGACCTCTAGGGCGCGAAGAATTTCTCCTATTGGACGCCCCCAAATAGAATTGGATACAGGTTCTTTGGGAAAGTAATCTCTTATATTTGACACTGGATAGCTAGGAGGTCAAGTTGCGGCATCCGAAGCACTAGCCAATACACTGAGCTATCAAAGTAAATACATTACAGAAATCGGGATATTGATTTTATATAAAGTGTTTTCATTGTAGGGTAGTCCACTCAGTTACCTACTTACTGAACTACTTGACCTTCATCTACTTAATTTTAAAATAAGAATTGAAACGTAGAGACTCCAAATCCTTGTTAACTACTAAAGGAGAAAAATTACTGAACTACAATGCAAATTACACTTTACTATATCTATAAAGAACTTCTTGGCCAATGTAAGTCAGTTTTCAGACTTTAAAAAGGAGGAGGTCCTCAATTAGACGGGTATGTTTTTATAGCGTTATTATATCATTAAACACAAATAAAATAACACTAATTACTAACTTGTTACGTCACTGCATAAGGGTAGCGCTTCCCGTCTATCATGGCAGAGACGGAAAAGTTACCGGGAAATTGAATTACAGCCGCGGTTGGCGTCGTTTGGCGGAAAATTTCAACGGCCTATTTCTACCTGTGTACTTTTTATTATTTGAGTGTTCCTGTAAAGAGATTTTACGCGTTTCTATATACTTTGAGGGTTATTCCTTGTGATACTGTTTGGTAGCACTTAAGAAGGTACTGCTAAAAATTTGGTAAATTAAAGTCACTACTGTTATGCCTTGACAAAAGATACATACATTGAAAATACTTGTGCCTAACCTAACCTAATAGCCCGTTTCCTGAACAAGGGCACACTCTTATTAAAATTTGATAGTAATACATAAATAATTAATAAACAATACATGCCGTGATTGACATCTCGAAAATTAGATCTCATAAACGTTATGTATTGTACTGTACCTTTAACTTTCATGTCTATATTTTACAACCAAATATTACGACGTAAAATTAAGGAAGTCTTTAAACGACAAAACTTGTTGTTTTCTTATTTCAGAATCAGGAAAGGGGTGACTGTTCAAACGATATTTTACTTTACAATATATAGTATATATAATTATGCTAATAACTACTAGTTTTTGCCCATGACTTCGTTTAATAAGTTGAGCCGTTTACACGTGAAAAACTTCACAATCATCCAAACTCACAAACTTTCACAATTATTCTATTATTAGTAAGTAAGATATTTATACCGTAGGTGTGCTTTAAATATTAGTGAAGTAATTTTTGAAATCGGATGTCGTTTTGAAGTTCGAACTTACAAATTTTTTAAATATATACTTCCAGAGCTACAGGGCGTCAAAATATTGTATTTTTCGGTAATAAAAAGCCCCAACTTTGAACCTGATTTACAAGAGTATGAATCAATTTAGAACAATTTGGAAAAACCACCGACATCTGAAATTTCATTAGTATACTGTATTAAAAAAATGGTTACATAATATACTGTATCCTTCAAATGATCCCTGGACTACGAAACATCCAAATAACGGGTGGATAACATCGCGTAATGTATGCTGTCTCACCGTACGCGCTCGGGTAGGATAGGGCTCGGAGAGGGACAGCTACAAAACAATTTAACCTTGAAACCGACCACGTGGTCTTACCAACATAGCCTCTTAACTCTTTATAATACTCGTATAGTACAGTCAGTGTAATATGCATCTAAGCAACTTTGCACCACATCATACTAACTTTTCAATGACATTTCTCTTGGTACGCTCAATAACTACTGTACTATACAAAAGGTACATAGATTCCTCGCACAAATTTTATAAATGCAAAACTGTGGGTTGATTTGCAAACACCTCAATCGTGATGGAATTTGACATACACGTAGCGTACTGGATAGAAAAGGACAAAAGGCTACTTTTATCTTGGTTCATGAAGTGGTTACTGTGGGATAATCTATTAAATTCACGCAGACAAGGCGAGGCCAAAAGTATGTAATTAAAAGACGGTAAATAGTCAAGGAGTGCCTGACACATTTTGGCATCAGCCTAGCTTATGTATAAATCTTCAACATCAAAAAATACATTGTAGAATTATTTCCTAAGGGCTGTTTACAGCACCAGACTTTACTCATGGATAAGCACAGACAAAAAGAAAACTCTACAAACACTGAGTGGAGCCATTTTTTACTCGCTGCTTTCTTTACTACGCACTGTTACTCGGTACAAAGTCCTTTCCGTATATCATTTTATTACGAAGAAATGCTTTAATATCTACCTGAATTTATTATGTAAATCATTATTTTATACGTAATGGTTTTAAAAATAATGTGATTTCTACGAAAAAGTTAAAACCCCTAACGACAGTTAATTAGATCTTAATTAAGAACAAATCTACTTCTGACATACTCGACAGCCTTTTTGCTAATGAAAACTTGACAACAATCTATTGTTAGACTCCCCTCGAAGATAATTGGGATCGAAGATCAGGGATAAAGTATGTTGGAATGTATATAAACTAAAGCACAAGGTTTTTAAAGAAATCCGTTTCTAAAATTCGAAAACTTTTCGCTGAAAGTTTTAAGCGAGATCACTCGTTGAAAAGTCTTCACGTTACGGCTTTTCGTTTAAGTAACTGAGAGAAAAACGTAAGACGAAGACGCATTATATCTATTACCAAGTAAACAGACGTTATCGAAAAGAACAATGTACATGGGTCCAATTTTTCGCACGGAGTCTGCAAAGGTTCAACGGTTTTGCGCGCGCCAGTACCAGCTTCTAGCCACCCCTCAGTTTAGCCACACGACCCGGAGCGGATGCATGTCTGACGCTCCCCTCATTTAATATATACTACGAATATAATTCGAGCATCGCATTCAAAAATTTCTTTGAAGAAAAATTTATTTGTTTGAATTAAAAAAATAAAGGTACAGGCGTGTACATAATTATTAATAATTTCAAAGTGACAGTGTTGTGTTTTGAGAAGGATACATAAAATGTGTTTTATGACTGAAGTGGGGTAGTTGAGAAAATGGTAACGTGGCCATGATAAAATGATAGAGGACACTATAGATCTCTGAACGATACAACGGCCAGGTGAGTCTGAAAATCATCAATTTACCATTTATTGTCTGAAACATATGCCTTTTTTACGGGTACCAATCGAAAAAAATTATTCTCATTATTATTAAAATGAGAGTGTTTTTCTGAACCATGTAAGAATAGTTTTAAATTATACTACCGGCATTTTTTTCGGTGTGGTTGTACCATTAATTTTTGGTTTAATAATTGATTGTTAAATTGACTAATTCCAACGTTACAACAAGCACTTAAACCATTTAATAAATGATAAACTATCTATCACTTCAATGGAGAAGAGAAGCAGACCCAGAATTAATGACCGTCATTTATTCGAGACCTGTTATTTAACCGATAGTAAACCACTTTTGTGCGAGACATTATTGATGAGAAATAGTTATTTTGGTACGTTGTTTGTTATTAAATTTATATAAACATTATATTGTAATAAAAAAAACTGGAAATTAGATAAATAGTGCACAAATTTTATTGAAGTATGAAAAGACTTTGTATAACTAAATAGACCATAATTATCATTTCACTAACGAGTATTATAGCCAACTTTTGTCACACTAGAATCGACTGTGTCTTCCGAAAATGTGATCAGCACATTTGCAAGTCTAATTCTACTCTAATTACTCATTAATGTATTCTATTTGACTCTACATTTCCAAACCCCTAAAGCGACTAAAGCTCTGGTTTCCTAGTGAATTATAAACATTTCTATGTATGAACATACTTTGGTTGGGCAAAATTATTTTTTGTAAAGTGCTCCCGATGAATTTCATAAGAACCCCAAGTAGCACAATTTGCTGAAATAAACCAGTATGCTTACTTCCAGTGCCCATACTTTAATTGATTTCCAAACGGAGTAATTTATGCGTCCTCAAACTGTAAAATTCAGAAAATTAACCCATTAAAAAGAACTGCCCTGGCTTCAACTGCCCTGAAAGTCTACAGAATTCATCCCCTAAAAAGCTCACTCTTAGAGGTAGAATTATCTGGATACGTATTTTGATTTTGTTGATTTTCTCAAAAAGCGCTGAATCAATTTCGATAAAATTTGTATATGGGATCACCTCTGAAGTATGCTCTACCATACAAAAAAAGAATCATCATAGTTTATTCATAATTGGCGGAGTTATCACGTAACATACATAGAAATAAATCATACAGTTGGACCTTTTCCTTTTTTGAAGTCGGTTGAAAAATGATTAAAAATCGTTTTAAAAGGACACCGGACGGTTGAAGGGGAACGGGTTAATTCGAATAATTTAAACGGGCTTCGGCTTGCCTCTTTTATTCGTGCGTAAAGTTTTACTGGTGGACGAGCCAGCCAGGTGGCGGACGGAATTAATGGAAAACGGTATATAATTATATTTTTGGAGATAACTGTTCCAGTAACATTTTAATCATTTATTTTCTACTAGCTTTTGTCCGCGCCTTCGTTTGTTTGCTTGCTTAATCGCGATAAAAAGTATCCTGTGTTCTTATCCAGCCCTTTAACTATCCTTATACAAAAATCAAATATTCTGCCCCTCCGTTACGACGGGAGGGAAGGACAAACAAACAGACTCATTAGTATGCACTGCCTACTGTATGAATAGCGAAAAAAAGCTAATAACTCGTTTCTTATAAATAACGAAATGAACCTTCTACTCGTATTCTGAGAACAAAAACTGAGGTTGACCATTTTTGGTCTTACTACTACTTTAATATGACTGAAATTATAATAACCTGATTTATATACAAGTATCCTATATAAGGTCTCATTTTATTTCAAACGCGTGATTTTTATTTAGTTTAAAGCTGATTCGCTAACTTATCAATATATATATAAGTTTTTTTTAAAATATCTAAATTAATTTCTTTATTCCATATCCATTATTATTGTAATTGGCTACATAACACATGCTAGATCTAAATATTCTGGGAATTCTGTCAATTCGATCTTGACCTCAGTATCAGGTTCACCTTAATTAATTAAGGAATTAATTACAAAACCCTCAAAACGTTTCCGTCGGAGGCACATTGATGGCCATTCATTAAAATAATTACGTCTGAAAGAGAATGAGATGAATTTTAATTGTATTTAATTCGATTGTAATTGTATTCCTTTTAATTTCAAATTTTATGATTAATTTTTTTTAGTTTGAAACAATCGACACTATCGTAGGCCACAATATCATTTAATAAAAGTCACATAACGTCCAAAACCAAACGAAACTATATTCAACCAACCAATTTTCCCAGTTCTGACAATGGCATCCATGAGAAAACCATATAAGTCTTTGCTCTAGACTTTTAGGGCAATAGAAGTTGGTTTCTAGTTCTTATTGAACTTGTAAAGAATGTATTGGGTGTCTAAAAACGAGGCTAATCGCCTGCCATAATGAATGAGCTGCTGACTTCTGTGGATTTCATTCTGTCATCCACGGAATCCCTCGGTCATCTGCAGCGCAATTCTGAGAGCTTCGGGTTCTGCAACTCACCAGTGCCAACAATGGACAAGTGGTTTGATGATGAAAACTAGACTTTTTAATTTCTCACGAGAAAATACTGTATGTAAATATTTGTTTAACATCATAAAACTCTACGTGTCTCTACAAATCTGGGTTGAGGAAATCCGTAGACGAACTGGGGTCACCTGTCGGTGTATAGCATTATGAGTAACATCACTAAAACACCATATTTCAGAAATTCCTTGGGAATCACTAGACGCCAAGATGGCTCGTTAATGACGTCAGCGTGGTCGTAAACAAATGAAGACGAATTTGCGTATCACTCTTTATTTGTTCTTAGTGACATGATATCACGTATGCTGTAATGGCAGTTGACATGGGTCAGTTAATGTGGCCACGGAGGAGGCATATGCCCAGAAGTGAACTTTATCCGGGTGATGATGATGATCATGAAATGACTGTTTATATACAGCAAAACTTAATGCCAGTCACAAATATATTTAATTAGGCTGCCAATATATTGGAAAGCAAATTCAATCATGTTTCACTCTTTAAAAATATTGAAGCGTTTAGATCTATTGGCCGCCACACTGATACACTGTAGTAGAAAATACATTCAGAATAAAAGCTCGTTCTACTCTGGTAATGACTAATTTTACCTTGCCAGAGAATACTTAGTCTGATCTATTGGCTACTGCTAAAAGTACAGAAGCACTCTTACTCATAGTTCAATAAGTATCATACCAATAGCAGTCTATATTTACGTTTCAAAAATGCCCACAGTTCCTCCTTCATACATGATGGCCACATACATACTTTAAAACACATCGTGTTTGTTTTAGTTTTTTGAATAATTTACATTAGTATGCAATTTTACGCATTATTACAATATATTTACCTTACTTCAATTTCATTTTCCATTTTCTTCAGGTCTTGATTTAAAATTACTGACTACATTTACCATAAAACGACAATGGACCGACTTCTCAACGGTAATTTTAAAGCTCTTTAATATTTTTACAAAATAACAGTGAAAGTATCCCTAATACTGTTACAAAATAACAGTGAAATATGAAACTTGAAACGCAATGTGGAAAATTTCAAAATAGATAGATGCTTTGAGAACTTTTCCTTTTCATTCCATTTGACGGCCCCTGATGTATTGCTGTTCAAGATAATAACATATTTTAGGGGGAACTCGTGCCAGAACAAAGGTGCGAAGGCATCAATCATTTACAATTTTTATTAGCTTATCAGTTTTGTTTCCGAGCGTACTTTGTCTTGAAATTGACACCTGCTTATTTGGCGCCATTAATTTTTACTTAGGCTACAGCATAATGCTTAAGCTCCTATTGAATTACAGTCTCAGTGCTAAAAGGTGTTTAAACCATTGACTGATATAATTTCACGTGAACACAAAACAAAGATATGGATGTGAAGTAAAATTTTGACTTTCCTCATGTCACGCATGGAACAAAATTTTAAGTCTAGTCACTTAGCCACCGCTAAGGATACATATCTGAAGACAAGGGACACGATTCTCATGAACATAAGCTATGTTAACATCACACTGCGGTTAACAAACCATCAAGATGAAAATACTGAATACAGTTACATTTTTTCTTTGTGATATCTTCAAAGATTATATGCCGTAAAGCACATTGCTACGTTACTATTTTTAATTGGATGCGGATATATTTAAAAGATGATAATAGGTATATGTAAATTTGGAACGTCTTCAGATAGTAAAAACCTAACAAAAGCGTTCTCTTAGAAAAAACTCATTGTTTTCTAAAACTGGAACAGGCTTAACAAAGATTTAAAGTGACATCTAAAACAAAACCCGGGCAATCTAATTAAATTAGTATCACAATGGCGAAGCAAAAGTTGACGACGAAACAAAGGCAAACGACGGATCATTTTGAGGTCTTTATAAAAATGCACAATGGAATTTTCAGTTATCCTTGAAGTCATCTCTCCTTGAAGGTGATAAGGTGACAGGATGGAACCGTTTCCATTCCGAAGCCTTTCCGAAAGCGGCAATAGACTATCGTCACAAACGAAATTGAACATAAAATCTAGTTTCATCACAATACTTTTGTTTTCAAGAAGCTCAAGATTTTATGAGTATGTAGATCATCTGGTTATCATCAAAATTCTGAAAACATCCAACTTCTGAACATAAGAAAAGCTTGGGCCTTCATATAATAAATTTACCACTTGCCACTAGCAACTCTGCAAGTAATATAGTCGAGAATTCATATCTACTAGGAGACTGAATATTTATCGACATTCTAGAACGCAGAGCGAGATCACGTGTCACACTATGAATAAGTCACAGTAAAGCTACTATATATATAGGTTGAACGAAACGAGATACAATAAATTAGCCAATGGTTGGCTAGTACTGGATTTATAGCACAGAATGCAACAAGACCATCAAGTTAACAATAGATGAACAGTTACTTGACTATCGCGTCCATCGCGTTTCCAAAAGTGAAATTTCTAAGTGTAGGTCATTTCTATATGATAATTTATCAATAATTAATATAACATTTAATATTGATTATTTTAAAAGAAATTAAAGTATTTCTTAATAATTTTGAGAATAATGTCTATCAAATATTTATTGTGAAAGAAATATTGTACAGTTGGCGATTACTCTTTATTTCGGTTATCCCTGTTTCCCCTGGTCCCGGTTTACCCTGTATGTATATAAGGGACTTATGCCTCTTTGTAAAGTATCACCCAGAGTACTTTAACAAATTAAATGAAACTAATACAAGACAACTTCGGCTTCAGTATATAAATCGGTTGCACCAACCAACATGTCACACGTACATCTATAAGAAAAATGTATTAAACACATGCATCATTGCTTACAATCATCTCCCAAGGGTTTTACAACTAGAAAACGGCATAGATTTTAAGAAAAAAATTACGGATTGGCTTCTTGGAAACTGCTTTTATAGTTTTCCTGAATATTTAAATCATAAGCATTAATCATTTTAAATATACCTGTAATTATAGTGTGACATAAATAAATAAGATGAGTTGTGAATTATTTAATAACAAAATTATTAACATTTTACTAATTGACATGCGATGTAAATAATTTTTTTTTAACAATTAAATTCCTTATTAGATATGTTCATAATATTTGCACACCTGTGGACAGGTTAAGTACATCGAACAAAATAAAAATTACTATCTAAACACCGTGTAAAAAACTATGTACTTGGCAAATAAATTTTTTCTTTCTTTCTTTCTTTCTTATTGCTGTATGTAGAGGTTATACCGTATCTCAGCACAAAACACGACACAATTTCGTTTTGGGATGTTTTTCGTATAATTCACAAAAATATTTCGATAACCAGTGGAAAATAGAAAAGGATGTATTTTGACAGTAGATGGAGTTGCGTAGTTTTAAAATGTGTACAGTTTTTTCTAGTATCTCTTTCACGCTATTAGTTTTTTTCGTAAAGTTTGCTCACTCACACATTGGTCATTGATGTCTTGAAGTGACTTTTCTACAGAATTAAGGTGCACTTGCTCACATCTCTTATCTATCTCCCCCAAACGGGCTATGGTTACCCTTCACTGTCGGAGCACAACCAGTACTATTAAAACCAATACCAAACGGAGTACCGTAGGTTCCTTTGGAAATCGTATCCTCCGTATTTTGAGTTTGCTAGACCACGGAAGCAAGTAAACTACTAGTTTAAGTTAAGACTTATGAAGCATTTCAACCAATTTCAAAAAAGGAGAAAGTTCTAAATTCAACTGGATAGTTTTTATATGTTACACGATCATTCCGCCAATTATAAATCGATTTATGAAGGATTATTTTTGTTTGGTAGATCATACTTCAGAGGTTGTCCCATATAAATTTTATCAAAATTGGTTTAAAGCTTTTTGATAAAATTAACAAAAAACAAAATATATACCCAGATTATCCTACCTCTAAAAGTGAACATTTTAGGGGATGACAGCTGTGGACTTTTAGGGCAGTTAAAGTCGGTACCTTCGTTCATTTATGCGTTATTTATTAAACTTAAAACTTGTTTGTTTCGAGTTTTATTCTCACAACAGAAGAGCATTTGTGTTTTTCTGTAGACTACCATCAAACATTAAGAACAATTAAAACAACATTTATAAACATGCCTTTTAACTTAGTCGTTGCGATACTGATCCATTAGTGATTGATTTAAAACAGATTTAATCAACCCCCAAACAATGTCAATACGCCCGAGCTTATCTTTCACGCTAAAAATAAATAAAGCCAAGGTTCATATCTAGATGAAGGTCGGAAAGTTAGGCGGTCACTGGCTGACGTATGAATAAGTAACAGTATAGCTACTCGTAGCTCCAATGGCATTCAATTGCACGGTATTATCAATACATATAATAAAACAGTAAAACCAGCGTGTCTGTACATTGAGTATATTTACCTGAAACTAATTGAGGGCCATGTAAAAATAGTCTTCAATAAATTTAGTAACATTTAACAGTCATAACTTTAAAAGTCAACTAATTCAATCATGACTTTTGACGCAATATTGATATTCAATCGGTAATTTGTGTTTTACTGTTGAATTCTATTGCCTCACTTTGCAACAAAATAAACTACTAGTAATTATGACTGTTAGCTACTACGTATACAAACTGACGCGCGACGGCCTGGTAAAGGTCGGCGTAGGGGATGCAAGTGGCTCGGGACCGGTCATTGTGGACCATGTAGGAGGCCTGTGACCAGCGGTGGAATGTTTCCCGGCTGGTGATAATGAATTATGATATCTGATTTTCTTTGTAATTTTTATGAACTCCAAAAATGTGTGCTTGTAATTGTTTTTCGGTAAATAAAACTATGGTTCAAATTCATACGTCATTCATTTTACAGCGCTAGAAATTTTCCATACAGATCCAAATAACTTGGCTATGTTGATAAAATATACTTCTTATTAAATTCACTACAAGAGAGGAATTTAATAGTAAATTTTAGATTAACAAAGAGAATCGGTCATAATATTTCAATTACCTGATTATATTGATTTATTGAATTTGTAGCTTTAACATTGTACACTCGAGAATATAAATATATATACTAACTTTTGTACAATGTAATTTTCATCTTTAATTTATTTTCCCTAAGCACGCTGCATAGTAGCAAGTAAGGTTGAATGTGACATGGTAAAAAGTGGTTACAAATGTTTGTACTCGAGTGTACCACCCATTTCTGCACTAAACGATTCTGATACAAAACTATACTATTTTTAGTCGCATTTTACCTAATTAAATACTAAACAAATACCTGGCCCCAAACGCCATACTCACTGAAGTCCTTTTGACCAAAATCCTCCCAAAACTGAATACAAATAAACTGAAACAAAGTTCACGGAAACATAAACTAGGAAAGTAAGAGAGAACCTTCTCAATTTCACGTAAATAATGTCCCCAAACTATCACAAGTAATTTCAGGGAAGTTCCATAAGAGATTCAATAACTTTACGGAAAAGTTCCTTTCTAGATTGTATCGATGTCTTATTGATTAGAAGTTTTTGTCCATTTGCTTCTGTCGTGTAATGAGCTAAACTGTCGATATATACCTTCTTCCATAAATATTTGCCATGGCTTTAGTGTTCCGTAGATCAGAATGAAAGCGGAACCTGTGCAAGTATGGGGTTACACCGTTGTCGGTCTATATGCCCATCATTCCGTCAAGACACTATGTCAGAAACAGCGTGGTGACATTAAAGCTCAATGTTTCAAAGATTCTGGTCTCCATGGTCCTTGAATGTCCATTTTTCTTAAAAATATTTTTTTTCGTATGTCCATTTCCATGAATGTCCAATCACCATATGTCCAATTCCCTGAACGTCCAATTTTCTGAACTAAGCAGGATCACAAAATTAATAAATTGCATGTACGAGTATTCAGGAAACCCTGCTGAAAAACTTTAGACCTATCTTGCTTTTGAGCCATGTCTATAAGTATAGGTGATTTTCATTACCGTTTTAGACTGTAATAGCCTATTAGGATGTTATGAATATGTAGTGTATTTGTGTTTTTCATATTTAAAGTAATTTTCTGTTAATTATTTACTAAAAGCGTGGAGCGTCGAGCTATGAGACTGATAGGCAACGATACGCTACTTAAGGCAAAGTACCAAAACCTCGAACATAGGCGTCAGGTTGCATGTCTTTCGGTATTTTATAGGATACATTTTGGAGAGGGTGCGCAGGAGCTATTTTTGTTGATTCCACCTTCGCCGTTCAAGTACCGGTCAAACAGAAGAACGGCAGACCTTCACCCGTACACTGTAGATATTCCTACAGCTCGCACCAAGCGTTTCGCTTCCACATTTATCGTGCGTACAGCAAAAATATGGAATACACTACCGGTTTCCGTGTTCCCCGAAAATTACAACTTGGGAATCTTCAAAAGAAGAGTAAATAGGCACCTTCTAGACCAACACGTAACATCGTCGACCTCATCGTCACTTACCATCAGGTGAGATTGAGGTCAAGTGTTGGTCTATCTTCAATAAAATAAAATAAAAACTTTTTTTGTGTGACATTTTAGTGTGCCCGAGTTTTATGCCGTATACAGCAAGTCTGTGTATTAAATATTTATTTTGCGACAATTTGTCCGAAGTCTGCTTATCAAATTCCAGTCAATTTTTCAGGTATCGTCGTGACGAGGGATCTTATATGATTCCCGGTTGGACGTTTAAGGAACTGGACGTTAGAGGATTGGGCGGTCAGGGAAATTGACGTTAGAGGATTGGGCGGTCAGGGAACTGGACGTTAGAGGATTGGGCGGTCAGGGAACTGGACGTTAGAGGATTGGGCGGTCAGGGAACTTGACGTTAGAGGATTGGGCGGTCAGGGAACTTGACGTTAGAGGATTGGGCGTTCAGGGAACTAGACGTTAGAGGATTAAGCTTTCAGGGAACTGGACATTAAAGGACTGGAAGATTGGGCATTCAGGGAACTGGAGGTTAGAGTATTAAGCTTTCAGGGAACTGGACGTTAGAGGACTGGGCGTTCAGGGAACTGGACGTTAGAAGTTTGGGCATTCAGGGAACTGGAGGTTAGAGTATTAAGCTTTCAGGGAACTGGACGTTAGAGGACTGGGCGTTCAGGGAACTGGACGTTAGAAGTTTGGGCATTCAGGGAACTGGAGGTTAGAGTATTAAGCTTTCAGGGAACTGGACGTTAGAGGACTGGGCGTTCAGGGAACTGGACGTTAGAGGACTGGGCGTTCAGGGAACTGGACGTTAGAAGTTTGGGCATTCAGGGAACTGGAGGTTAGAGTATTAAGCTTTCAGGGAACTGGACGTTAGAGGACTGGGCGTTCAGGGAACTGGACGTTAGAAGTTTGGGCATTCAGGGAACTGGAGGTTAGAGTATTAAGCTTTCAGGGAACTGGACGTTAGAGGATTGGGCGTTCAGGGAACTGGACATTAGAAGGTTGGGAATTTAGGGAACTGGACGTTAGAGGCCAGAATCTTTTCAAAATTTACGAGTTTAAAACTTAGTGTTTTATAGTGGCAAACGTATACAATAATCCCAAAAATATTAAATAGGTTTTAAATGTTTTTGTCCTATCTTGATCCACTATAATATGTTCTTTATTCAAAAACGCGTTGCGCAAAGGAACTCGAATATATGGAACGAGGATATAAGCAACTAAACTGGTTGTGTAACATCATATTCTAATGTATCACAATATGGAGATAATATGCAATATCCAAATATACAAGTTTCATGGTGTAACTCAATGACAGAGAAAAGACTCGGAATGACTGATTGGACTATGCCAACTTTTGAACATCTTTACATTCAAATTCTTTAAGTCCAAATGTGAATCAGAATTGTTTACATTTAAAATCCGTCTTATGAAGGTGGATATTTAAAAGGTAGTCTCTAATACTATTTATTGTAACATTTACGAGATTTTGTAAATAAAACAGTTTTGATTTGATTTTTTTGATACCTAGACAATAAAATTAATGAAACTGAAATAAACTGACTACAAAAATATACCCCTCAACCTCGTTAAGCCTGTTTCTTCTGACCTGAGCCAGTTTCTTCTGACGGTTTATATATAATCACATGCCGTAACCATACTCTAGCTTCATAATAGCCTTCTGCCGACCGGAATCAAAACTCAATCACTTAAACCCATCTTTTATCCCGAAGAAAAAAAAATTTTCCCGATCAACATGGGCCACGGAAAAAATCGAGCAATCTACAGAATCAAATATCTGGTTGCTTGATCCTTTGTAACACTACGCCGTTTCATTTTATTTCCCCCGGGGCCCTAAACGTTATGTTTGGCTGCTGTACGTGTGGGAGTGGATTGAAGAACGCATTTGGTTGTAAGGGGGCCTGTGGTGGGTGGACTTGGAAAATCTGGTGTGGAAAAACTTAGAAAATATGGTGTGGATGAACTTGGAAATGAAACGGTGCATTTTGTTGTTGTCACTTTGAGTACTGTTAACTGAAGCTTCAAATAATAAAACTTTAAGTATATGAAATAGCCTTATTAAGTACATGAACAAAATTAGATTAAAGACTTAGATTTAAAAAAGCCTAGTTAAAGCTTGAAACACTAAGTGTGTTCAAAGTGTTCGCTACCTCAAAAGAAAAACATAGCCATTATATTTCATTTTATTGTTTGTCTGTCTTTCTGTCGAGACCATTTTCCTCAAGAACGCGTGCAGGCATCAAATTTAGATTAATATCAAGTACGAGTACTGCAATCCCTTGGAGCTGTAAAAAAATCGAAAGTTATACGTTTATGCAATAAAAAGATACGACCGTTTATGCTGCATATGTTGACAATTTCCCTAATCTACAGGGTAGTTCCCATTTATCTAGAATGCTTAAATTTGGCCAAAAAATACAGTCTTACAGCACAAATATAGGTATAAATCGGACTTACATTTTTGTTAGAGCATTGTTCGTTGACCTTACCTGCTATTAATGATTTTCTGTATGTTAATTATTCATATTCTGTACGGAAACCTCGGTGCGCGAGTCCGGGTTTTTAAGCAAGCATATAAGAGGATAAAACCCAAAGTATTACTTCAAATGAAAACCACTCGCATTGACGTTATTATGCGTACATCCTGCATAAAATTTTAATAATCCACCTCAAATTTTCACCGACAAGAATTTGTAAAGCTGTGGACGAATTTAAAATGCCATTAAAATGTTAGGTCGCAAAAAAGTAGCGCTAGACAAATCCAGGGATTTCCTCGACGACCTAAATCGAAAATGATAATGAAGTCCCGGATTACTACATAATGGGGGTAACAGGGAGTACAGAACACGTACAAAATAAAAATGAACGCATATTAAATGAGTGTATAGGGCGAAGCATCTGTGTCGTGCTTTTGAAAGAAAACGGTTTAACGATTTGCGTATAATACCTACTTAGCTGTCTTTTCGCACGAAACGTTGTGCTTCTTCATTTATTGTGCGTACAGCTAAGGAGTGCAATTTCCTGTTGGCTTCTATGTTTCCCGACGGATACCAAATTAGATGTCTTCAAGGCCAGACTAAATAGACTATTTCTAGGCAACCGTAAACCATCGTAGACCACATCATCGCTTAACATCACGTGATATAGTGGTCAAACAGAAGCGGAGCCTATCTGATATATATAAAAATACTTTTTCTCTTCAGATTTTGAAAAAATATCCAGCTCAAGCTGTTCAAACAATAAAAGATGAACTTGCTTCTGTCCTACAGCCTTACTATCCGTTGGACAAGGTAAAGGCCAAATCCGAACTCAAATGTGAGAGGATTCACGTGCGACATATTAACGGTCTCTGAACTGGTCACTTTCTTGCGGGGAGAGGTGAGGTAACGCGGATCAGTGGGAGGCGGTGAACGTTCGTTCTATACGTAGTAGTACTGTATTAATTATATCCCTCAGCACTATAGATCGCTGATCCAATAACTGTTATACATGCACGAGGGTAGTACGTAATCTGAACCACCCTCAAGTTCCGTTTTACTCGATCGGCAGGAAATAGGCCTATCATCCGGTACCCACTTGATACGTAAGAAGGTTCCATGGTTCATTAGACACAAGGCGTTTTGTGCTATCGCTGAATTATATTGTATTGTATCCCCGCACCTACCTCTCGCCTTGGCGTTTCTATGCGGAATTGCGTCTGTGATCGGATATAAACTATTTTATATATTTAAGTAATTTTCTATCGAACATACCGTGCCCATGATGCAGTTAATGCAAAATTATTTTTATGACCATATAAATTTTTGATAAACCATGCTACTTTTTGACATCATTCCAGATTTCCCTGTAACAATCTATGCTGTTACAGGAAATCCTCCAATTTATCAACACAAATTATATATTGTATATTTAATTGTATATTTTTTATAAACTTCACATTTTTACACATTCTGCATCATTAATCAAAAAAATTAAAAAAAATTATCGAACAGAACAATAAAATATTTTAACTGTTTATTGAGGAGTAAAAAATGAATGATAAAAAGCAAGTGAAAACATAAATAAAAGAACGAATGTTGATATCTATACCACCAACATCTCAAACTCTGAAAATAATGTTTGTGCTTAAAAACAAAAGTGTAATTTTTGCAATAAATCTGATTCCTAGAGTCATGATTAACGCATCAATTTCATTTATACTAGCGACCCGCCCGTGCTTCACACGGTAGATTTTCCAAAGAAATATTCCTTACAAACCTCATCATTACAATTTTACGACACAACAAAACATAATCCGAACCGGTGGAACCCATCTCAATTGTCAAATGACGAAAAATTTAAAGGTAACCATTATTGTTTTTCCGCTTTACAATGCAAAATTTTAGTTCACAATAATAGATACTACCATATGTTTGCTACAACAGTTGGTTAACCAATTCTAAATTATTCTACGTATTAGTATAACTATTAGTAATAAATAACCTAGACTAGCTTTCGACCGCGACTTCGCCCGCTTAGAATTCTGATGTATAATCTTTATTGTTGTAAAGTTTCATTCAAATTCTATCAGTAGTTTTCACGTATAAGAGTAACAAACATCCGTAGATACAAACTTTCGCGTTTATAATATTCTTGTGACTAGTCTATGTATTATTTTCCCTCTCCAGCCAAATATACTACTAAAAATATAATATTCTTGTCCTTGCCTTGAACTCTAAAATATTAATTACAATATCCATGCAGCTAAATTTTAACCAAAATTAACCCACATTTAGCTCTCTGTCAGCAAACTAAAACGTAAAGTGGTTTGTAAATACATTAGCCGCACCGCTGCATAATACAGACTACCTAAACAGCAATTCTAGTTTGAATAATATTGTGACTAGAAACATGGAGGTCAAAATTACAATAGGGATGATGACAAAAAAAATTATTCCCTCATTGGAGAAACCGTGTGAAAAGATAAATAGCCTTGTTAAAGAATTTTCACTATTACTTATAGTTTTCCTAATATAACCCGTCGAAAAGTGATTCTAGTCACGCGGTGCAAAAACGCTCTATACAAATTGGTACCTAGGCGTGACGTCACGACTAGGTATTGAAGTTGATAATGTATGAAACTTTTAACAATATTTGAGTTATATCGTAAAATAACGTTTTTATGTGACCACTTTCTTACAAAAAAATCTTAACTATGTCATTACAAAGCAAAATGTAAAATAAAATTTTTAATACGAACAAGTTGGTTTTCTTGAATTTTTGCGGGCTTTATAAGCTGTAAAAGTCCGTAATAATATTAGATATTTTAAATTTTATATGAGTTTTATAATACCCATTATGGTTTAAAATATAATTTAACCCCAATCCGATTTGATGTCATCGCCTATTATATGTTTTTACGGATAGAGCTAACGTAAAAATGTGTGAATATATTAATAGCGGAGGAATCAGTCCAAAAGAAGTTTCCAGTAAATAAGGCGAATATCTATCTATCTATGTGATTTACGTGGCATAATATCTGACATCCACTTACATAGTCACGTTCAAAAGTACTACAACTATTTCAATGTAGGCCACGTCCCACGCCTACCGATTCTGTTTTAGGCAAAATTGAAACCGGAAGGCTAGTATGCAATACAAAATGTACCGATCATCACACACCTACCGACCCGAATAAGCAAGAAACTTTCCGGGCCATGAGAACAGAATCGGTAGGTATGTTCCGGGGCTATGACTCTCTATGTTAAAAACACTGAATACCCCTTTCCAGTCGATTAGAACGTCTTAGAACGACCACAAAATATTTCCCGCTAAAACGTCTATCACCAGAATTAATGTAGTGAACAAAGATAATTACCACATTTCTGCTTCCATATCACTTCACTTATAGATGTCTCCAACCGCGGGCCGCATTAGTTCAGTGGAGTGTAGGCCCGCAGATTGACACCCGTGCACTTAAATTTTTTTCCCGGACACCCTTGCGCCATATGATTATAATTCGTTAAGTGCTTTAGACTTCAAAAAGTGGAAGACGGAGCTCTGGCTTTTGTTTAAAATTCTAAAATTATCAATCGACATCGTTTTATGCTGAAAACAAATATTTATGTTTCTAATAAAACAAGCTTTTCCTTGTGACTTCAGACATTATCCCATGTGAACTACTTGCTCGATCGGGATAAATGGTACCTTAGGTCCTTTTTTGGACCTTCGACTACCCTCATATAAAAAATCCAGGCATTCTGACTTCCCCTGACGACGTAAAGTAAGGACAAATAAAGTTTCTCACTTTCGCATTTACTATGGATACAATATAAGTCAAGTTTATTTAGCTAGTAGTTATAGCTTGCAAATGACACGTTCCGCTAATGTATGGGGCCAAGGCCTGGTCTTGTACACTTATAATTTTAAAAGGCCATTTTCAAATAATAGTGATTTAGTTACCATTTTTGTATATTTTAGTTTAGTTTATTAGTACAAAAACATATAAAACGCACGAAACAGGCAATGCTTAACGTTGAAAACAAAGATGGCGTCAATAAAATAATATTTGACGCTTTCTGGTAGTACAAAAATAATGATTTTGTACAATTAAAATAAATGCAAAAATGTAATTCTAGTAATTTTCTATACATATTTAGGATTTGTTAGAAGCCTTCCGCTGAATCCGTTTAGATTATTACTATATTTTTAAAATTAGTGTACAAGTGCAGTCCGAATTTGAAAGATCACTTTTAGGTACCGCAACAAATTCCTAAATGATTAAATTTGTAATACAATAAATTTCTTCATAATCAAAGTCACACA